>OY728146.1:513077705-518077705 GCA_963277665.1 Viscum album
TTTATATAGTAAATTTATATGTTATATATCCAATCAAATATTTTTACATTCATCCAGTATATTTTATAGGCATAAGATAAGAACAAACTCAATATTATACATAAAAGCCTATATTTTTATAAAATCACATTTATCAGCTTTTAATGGAGAACCTATTTCAAATCCAATTTTTAACAATTTTATATAGTTTATTTAAACCTATAAACTTATTATTTTAAATTAATAAGTACAATTTTACTTTTTTTGAATTATTGGTATTTTTATGACAAGTTTAATGTTTTGATGAATAGTAAAACAAATACGAAATTTATTTGAAAACAACTGTTTTCATCAAAATTGTTAATATAGTTAAATTATATTTTTTATTCGATTTAAGTATAATTAGATTATTTTATTATCATTTAATCCAATTTAGGTCATTATAATCAGTTTTACATTGAAATTAGATATAAAAACCTTTCAATCTTTTGAACATTTTCACTTTGAAAAACTCTTCTTCTCTTTCTGTCAATAGGGTTAATTTTAAATTAATTAATACAACTTATATACTCTAAATTTTAAATAATTATTTAAATATTTGTAATAATTGGGTTAAACATATGTAAATAGGTTTATTTTATTTTTTGGGTATATGAATAGTAAATTTAGTTTTATTTTAATTACAACGGTTAAGGGTAAATTGGGTAATGAGTAAATATAATATTATAAATATTAAAAAATTACACTAACACTTTTTATAATTTTATTTGATTATTTTGTTTCATCCTTGAGCATTAAAAGATTACTTATGAGACCATTATATCCTTTTGTATGAGAATATAACCTTATTAATATTATATTCAAAGGAAAGTGAATTTTTTCATATTTTTATTTTTAACAAGAGAAATATTTTTAATATGGTGTTATATATGGGATATATTTGACTATAAATAGAATTTAGAAATATAAAATTTTTATCTACATCATGGTAATTTATTTATAATTTTTAGTGATAATATAATTACCCTAAATGATGATTCAAAGATGATGCGATAATTGTTTAATTAATAGAAGAATCAAATAAATGATATTAAGAATGTTAAAAATAAATATAATTTGACCCAATTAATATCATAAACGAATTTTATAGAATAATTTGACAAATTAATGATGATTTAACAAAGTGGGTTTTAAAATATCATGTTGTTAGGATATTTTTAAAAAGTCAAGTGATGAATATTGTCACAATTTACACTAATGATATTTTAAATGAAATTATATTTTAGTAAATGATATAAAATTCATGAAAAACTAAAATTTGTCCAAATTATTGGAATAAAGTTAAATATGTCATCAATGACTCATTTATTGGTTGTTTGTCATTTTATGGTAATTATATTAACCCTCAAAGTGTACCTTACACAATATCATGTTAAGAGTTAGAAGTATTAAAACAGAAATATAAGGATTAAAAAATAACCAAAACTTTTATAATTTCAATATTTGAATTTATTTCAACCCATAATTATATTATATTCAAAATAATCCATTTTGGAGCCATTGAGAATTGAAAATTAATTTATATTAATATTTTGAGAGTTTTTATAGGTGCCCCTCGCCCTAATTATAAAAGGGAACATCATTCCTCACTTATTCACGCAACTTTGAGACTTCTATCTCCACTAAGTCCTTCAAATTTCTCATCCCAACATCCCTATCAAAGTTCTAGTGGTTTTTACTTCCAAAAATACATACACTAAATCCCTTGAGAAGAGATCTAAAAGAAGTCTTCCGAAGAAGAAGTAATCCTTTATACCAACTCATACAAGTTCATTTCTTCTTATAATTCATATATATATGATATATCAATTATAAAGTAATAAATCCAATATCATATATATTATTATATTTTATTATGATTATGAGACAACCATATTCCATGATTTATCCTTCCTTTGAAAAATGAAAGTACCACACGTGTTTATGTACACGTTGTGGTGTAATTTGTTTTCTTTCATCACTTTATTTGGATGTGTATAATGATGGATATAATGGATAAAAATAATAAATATAACATGATTTTAATTTTATATAATTAATATATCATCCAATTCATTTCTCTTTCACCATTAAGGGAATGATATCGTCGCTCGTGTATACGTACGACCGACCATCTCCATGATGGGATGTGATTCATTTTCCACATTAACCACTTATGAATGATAATAAACATGTATATATTGAGTAAATATAATATATATGAACTTAATATAATTTTTTAGATGGAAGATATATATCTTATGTATAATAAACATGGATTAAATGACAAAACATGCGTAGGAAAATGAAACAGTTAACACCCGAAATAAGGGTAATAAAGAAATATTATTAACAAAAAGTTATAAGAAGATCATATATGATATCATAAACATGGATATGGTTCTACTATAAATTAATTACATGTTTTAAACCATTATATAGGAGCTTAAATCACATTCCAACAAATTAAATTCTACGGTAGTGGTTATTTCACAATCTCATTCATTTTGTTGTAGGATTTGATTTGATATGTGCTAGAGTTCAAATGGACAACCAGATCATAAGTTATGTTAATTTGATGTTTGAGTTACGTTTTCAACTTATTTTAGATATTTTATTGATTTTTTGATTTTTTTGTGTCTTCAAATTGTTTTTAAATGATTATTACTCAACAATAATTAGCAAATTATTAATTAATAATATTTTTTAAAATATTTTATAAGCAATTTCCCCAAATATCTAATATATTAAGTGTAAATATCTATTTATACTTATCTAAAACATATTTAAATATATATATTATATTTATATCAATATAAATATATAAATATATTTTATATATTAATATATTATTTTTGATGATTTGTTTTGACATATACGCTTTATCAGTGCTAGTAAAAAAAGTTTCGATAAAACCCCCTTTATTAGCACTACTATATAAAGTTTTGATAAAGTGGGCCCTTTTAACAACGCTAAAAAATGCACTGATAAAACTGGTAACTTTATAAATGCTAACAAATATGATGATAAAGATATAATTTTAACAATGATTTTCTAACACTGTTAAAAGTTCCTTTTATCAATTCTTTTTTAGCACTGTTAAAGGGAGGTGCTGCGAAAACTTGTTTTTGTGGTAGTGGGATAGCACAACCTTCTATGATATCACAAATAATTGAATTTTACATAAAACTAGTTGCAATGAGGTGAGAATATATTTTTTTCAATTATTGAAATGAGAAAAGGTCATGTATATCATATGAATAAAAAATTCTTTATTAAATAAAGGCAATTTCCTAACTCATGATTATTGGTAAACATATTGGTATAGTATTTAATGCAACAATTATTTTATCAATGATATAAATGGATAAAAGGTGTATTCAATAAAAAATGTAGAATCAGTTTAAAATAGAGGTTTTGAAATTTTTTAGTAATAATTAATGCACTTCTAATTGAAAAAATGGAGACCTGGTACCTAAATAGAAACTGAAGTATAAAATTCATAGCATGAATTACAATAATAGATAGAGAATTAGTTTAAAAAATTAATTTACAGGGATGGAATATAAATGATGAGTTTTGTCTGACACTTAGAAGAGCCTAATAGAAAGGGAATTAAAAATCAATGATGAAAATGTAGATCACAAAAGAAAATAAAGTGAGGGAAATCACTACCACATATTTGGATTTATCTATCATTACTCTTCATGAGTGGTAAAAAACATTTATAAAGGCGTATATTTATCAATGATAAAAAAACGATGATAAATTGTGTTTTTATTAGATCTGATAAAGGGTGGGGCATGAAATGTACAAATATTTTTTTGGATAATTTTTTAGATTCAAACCATTAAAATGGTTAAATTCATATTCAATTTTATATAATATAATGAATGTAAAGTTCATTGTATTTTTAGATTAAAATATGTGTTTCTTTCTGTGCACCACTATTTTGGTGAAAATGTGGGGGATGATGGATAACAGGTGATAGACAGTGCACAATGTTATTGAGGCAGTTCCTAAAAATAAGTCCAATAAGACATGAATAAAAAATTATCGCCATAATCTTGTGTTCCTGATTACAATGACTGGATCAAAAAATGACACATGAATTTGGGTCCTCTTTGATACTGGGAACACGGTAGTAGATTACCATGGGAGGAGAATGATACTTGGGCATCAGGAACCATACCATGGGAGGAGCACAAGGAGAAGGAGACACCATCACATCCTCTTCTTTCTTAATCATCTCACCCTCCACCTTCTGTTTCTTCCTATACAGATCATTTGCAGGTCCCACTGAGATTATGTGTGCCACCTCCCAATGATTTTGTAGTTTCATCACCACCCGGATGGGGTCTACCTACCCTGTTTCCATCATATTTCCCCCTCTATATCAAGTAAAAAATATTTTTAGGTCCCATTGAAATTATATGAAAAATATCTATTTTTGATAAAAATTAAATTATTAAAATTTTATTAATCATCTTAAGAAAATATAATTTTTACACAAGTATAAATAATAATTTTATATAAAAGGATATAAAAGATTTTTTTGGTGAAGATAAAATAATAGTATTTCTGTAAAAATTGTTTAGAATATATTTTTTAACTCATAACAATTTTATTATTATTCCTAATAAGTTTTAGTTGTAAAAATATATAATAAAATGTTTTTATATGAAAGGATAGAAAACTAATTTTTAAGTAATAAAAATCCATATAAAGTTTGGGCCAAAAAACTTTAGGACAAAATTTTAGAAGGATGTTTATGCAAAATTTTAATAGAAATTTTTGGTGAATAACTTCAATGAAAATTACACTTAAAAATTACAATGATAAATTTTATTGGAGAATTTAACTAGAAAGTTTATAGTTGAAACAATAATTTCATTTATGAAAACATTATGTTCAGTTGTCCACTTGATTTTTTAGTGAAAGTTTCCATTGAAGATAAATGTATGTTTCTAGTTTACACTGGAATGTTTCAATATAATCTTCATTACAATTTTTGATAAAAGTTTCGTAGAAATTTACAGTGAAAGTTTCAATTAAAATTTTAAAATGGAAGTTGAACATACCAACAGAATTTACCATGGAAAATTTCTACTGGAATGTTTCTATAGAAGTTGCACAAGAATTTCCAATGGAAGTTTTAGTGGAATTTTAAAAGGAAGTTTCACAGGAATTTTCGATGGAATTTTACAGTGGAATGATCCAAGAGTAGTTTCAAGTTGTTTTTGTAGTTACAAATGTAATATTTTGGTTGAAGTATCCAACAAAATGTTCCACTGAAAGATTTACTATAACTTGAAGTGGAAGTTTAACTATAATTTCTAAGTGGGATTTGAAGCTTCCATTGATTTTTTATAGTAGAAGTTTCCATTCTAATGTTCTAGTGGATGTTTTATTGAAAATATTCGTGGACGTTTCTTTCAAATTTCCAACGGAAATTTGCTAGTATTTTTTTATGAATGTTTAAACTAATTTCCAAGTCTAATTTGAAGTTAGCACTTGATTTTTCTAAATTTCCAAATGAAAGATTCACTATAATTTTTGACAGGGGTTTCACTAGGATTTCTAGTGGTTACTTCAATGGAATTTTCTATGGGATTTGAAGTTACCAAGGTAATTTTTTGATGAATTTTTCCAATGTAATTTCTCATGGAATTTTCACTATAATTTCCAATGAATGTTTCAACTTATATTTTTATGTGGAAGGTGAAGTTTCTTGTGGGAATATCCACTAGAATTTTCCATTGGAAAATATTGGAATTTTTTAGTGGACGTTTCCACTGGAATATTTCACTAGATGTTTAGAATTGATTTTTCTATTGGATATTTCCACCAGAATGTTCCAATATAAGTTTCACTGGAATTTCTTGTGAGAGATTCAATGGAATTTCTAGTGGAAGTTTCACTAGAATTTTTAGTGAATGTTTCAACGGAAGTTTCATTAGAATTTTAAGTTACCATTGCATTTTTTAAATGAAAAACTCCAATGGAATGTGCCATGTAATTTTAATTATAATTTATAATGAATGTATCAACTTAAATTCTTATCTGGACATTGAATTTTCTAGTGGGAGTTTCCATCGAAAATTTATAATGGAAAATATTGTATTTTTCAATTGATGGTTCTGCTAGATTTTTCCATTGGATGTTTCTAATTGATTTTTCCATTGGAAGTTTCCAATGGAATGTTCCAATGAATGTTTCACTATAATTTCCTGTGAGGGTTTCACTGGAATTTCAGGTGTATGTTTCAATTGAAGTTTAGGTGGAATTTGAATTTACCATTGGAATTTTTTTATGAAGGTCTCTAATGGAATGTCCCATGGAAATTTCAATTGAATTTTCAATGAATGTTTTAACTTATAATTTTTAGGTTGAAGTTGATGTTTCAAATGAGAATTTACAGATGAATTTTTCAATGGAAATACTCAAATTTCCAAATATATGTTTCCATTGGATTTTCCATTGGATTTTTTAGCATGATATTTTCCATTTAAAGTTTATATAGGAAGATTATAGTGAAATTTGATTCTAAATATTTTCTAAAAATTTTAGTAAAATTTTTCACTAAAATTGTTTAATGGAGATTTCCAGTACTATTTTTAATAAATTTTTCTCACTTAACTGGTAAAATTTTCTCCAAAAAATTTCAGGGGAGCTTTATTTTTGAAATATTCATTGAAAATTTGCAATAAAAGTACCTGTGGAATTTCCAGTGAATGTTCCACCATATGCTTCATTAGAAATTCCACTGGAAATTCCAATGTAAGTTCCACCAAATTTTTTTGGGAATGTTCCACCTGAACTTCGAATGAATGTTCCACCAAAATTTCCATTTAATTTTCTAGAAGAACATACAAAAAAAGTTCCAATAAAAAATTACCCTTTGTAAAATTTAGTTGACCCATACCCTATTTTTTCACCATTACATAAATTTTGTTTTTTCCCTTACTTTACTTTATTTTACCCTTACTTGACTTGGTTTTAACCTTACTTATCATTTTTACTCTTACTTAACTTTAGTTTTACCCATACTTAATTTTTTTACCCTTACTTAACTTTAGTTTATCCTTACTAAACTTTGTTTTACCCTTATTTTTTTACCATAACATAACATTAGTTTACCAAAACAATAGGTTTCCCTCTAGTTTCACAGTATTTGGAGGTCGTTCGGTATGTTTTGAAACCTGGATGCACGTTTTTAAAGGGCACTAGACATTTAAAAACTAAAAATTAGGTCGTTTCGGGAAGACCACACATTCGATTAATTTTTTTTCTACTCTTAAAAATATCAAAAAATAATAAAATGGTGTTTTAATGATTTCATGTCGTTCCAAGGTTGTTTTATAAGGATCTGACCCTTAACCACATGTTTTGGTGTTTTAAAACCAAAAAAGTGTGTTTAAGATCATCCTGAAAAAAGGACTTGTTGGATTTATGTTCCTTCATCTTGGAAATTTCAAATTTTATTTTACAGTTGGGTTTTTCTAATTTCACAACATTATAAGGTCATTTGATTGGTTTTGACCCTCCAAATGCACATTTTTAAAGGGAGTCAAACCTTTCAAAACCACATATTAAGTTAGTCTACGAAGACCATACTTGTGATTGATGTTTCATCCACCCATACAATTATAAAATAACAAAAACATGGTTTTCCTTTGATCTCACATCATTTTGAGCTTGTTTTCAATGGATCTGACCCTTAAATGCATGTTTTGGTATTTTAAAACAATAAAAGTATGTTTCAAGATATCTCAGCCAAATGACACCTCAGATTGATGTTATGTCTACTCAAACATTTCAAATTTCACTTTATAATTTCTTTCATCTAATTTCATGAAATTTTGAGGCTGTTAGATTTGTTTTGAGCCCTAGAAGCCCATTTTTAAAGAGAAACATTTAAAAACATTATATTCTATCGTTCTGGGAAGATTAAAAATCCTATTGATGTTTCATATACTTATAAACATCCAAAATAATAATTAAATGGTTATCCTATGATTTCACATCATTATAAGGTTTTTTATATGGATATAGCTTTTAGATGCACGTTTTGATGTTTTAAAACAACGAAAGTGCGTTTTGGGTCATCTCGATCAAACAACACCTCAGATTGACATTTCATCTACTCGACCACATCAAATTTTATAGTAAATTTTTTTCCATCTAATTTTATAGCATTTGAGGGGTTTTTTGTTTTATTTTACACCCGAATGCATGTTTTTAAAGTGCCTAAAACCTTTAAAACTGTATATTTCACCGTTCCAGGATGAATGCACATCCAATTGATGTTTCATCTACTCTTACACTTCAAAAATAATAATAACATTGTTTTCCTATAATATAATTTCATTAAAAAATAGTTTTATATAAATAATAATCTTAAACACACGTTTTAGTGTTGTAAAACAATAAATGTTCATTTCGAGTCATCTCGAAAAAATGACACCTTATATTGAAATTTAATATTCTTAACCATTTCACATATCACTGTATAGTTTTTTCATCTGATTTTACAACATTGGTAGGTCATTCAATTGGTTTTTACCTTTGAACACACATTTTTAAAGGGTGTCAAACCTTTAAAAACTGCATATTTGGTCATTCCTGGTAGACCGCACATTCGATTAGCATTTCCTCTACTCATAAACATCAATAATAATAATTATATGGGTTTTCTATGATTTCATGGCATTATAAGGCCATTTTTTTGGATCTTACCCTTGAACACACATTTTGGTGTTTTAAAACAATAAAAGTGAATTCAAGTCATCCTGACAAAATGACACCTTGGATTAACATTTTGTCTACTCAACCATTTTAAATTTCATTATATTGTTATTTTCATTTGATTTCATAGAATGCAAAGGTTATTTGGTTGGTTTTCACACTTGGATGCATGTTTTTAAAGGACATCAAACCTTTAAAAACCACATATTCGGTCTTTTTGGGAACAATTCATATATTATTGATGCTTATTCTAATCATATTTATAAAAAATAATGATAATATGGGTTTCCTATGATTTAATGTCATTATGAGGTTATTTTTTATTGATCTAAATCTTAAAAATGCATGTTTTTGGTGTTTTAAATAAAAAATAATGTGTGCTGGGTTGTCCCGGCCAAACAAAACATTAGATTCATGTTTCTTCTATTCAAACACGTCACATTTCATAGTATGATTATTTTCAACTGATTACATGCTATTTTGAGTTTGTTTTGTTTGTTTTGACCCCTAGAAGCATGTTTTTAATGGGTGTCTAACCTTTAAAAACTGCATATTCTGTTACTTTGGGAAACACAAATATTTTATTGATTTTTCCTCTACTCATACATGTTAAAAATAATAATAACTTGGGTTTCCTATGATTTCACATCTTTCTGAGCACTTTTTCTATGGATCTGTCCCCTAAACACACATTTTGGTGTTGTAAAACAACATGTTCGTTTTAGGTTATCTCGT
Organism: Viscum album; assembly: GCA_963277665.1. Lineage (NCBI taxonomy): Eukaryota > Viridiplantae > Streptophyta > Magnoliopsida > Santalales > Viscaceae > Viscum > Viscum album. The sequence goes on from OY728146.1 coordinate 513,087,207, forward strand.
TCTATAAAACCTCATATTGATGTTCCATCTATTAAACCATTTCATATTTCACTATATAGTTATTTTTATATGATATCAGGAAATTTGAAGGCCATTTGGTTGGTTTTGACTCCCAGACACACATTTTTAAAAGACGTAAAACCTTTAGAAACAACATATTTGGTCATTCTGAGTAGAGAAAATATTTGATTCACGTTCTTTCTACTCATACATGTCAAAAATAATAATATCATGTTATTTCTATGATTTCATGTCATTCTGATGTCGTTTTATATGTATCTAACCCTTAAATGCTTGTTTTGATGTTTTTAAACAATAAAAGTATGTTTTTGGTCATTCCAACCAAACAGACCCTCATATTTTCATTCCATCTAATAAAACCTTTCTTATTTCATTAAATAGTTTTTCTCTTCTAATTTCACAACATAAATCGGGCGTTTGGTAGGTTTTGACCACCAGAAGCATGTTTTTAAAGGGCGTCAAATATTTAAAATTTCATATTCAATCATTCTGGGAAAACAACATGTCTGATTCATTTGAAGTCTACTAATAAATGTCACAAATAAAAATAACATGGTTTTCCTATGATTTCAATTCATATTGAATTCATTTTCTATGGTTCTGTATATTAAGCATACGTTTTGGGGTTTTAAACAACAAAGTGTATTTTAGGCCATCCTAATAAAACGACACCTCAGATTGAAATTCCATTTTCTAAACCATTTAAATTTCACTATAAGTTTTTTTTTTCATCATATTTCGTGGCCTTTTGAGGTCATTCAATTAGTTTTGACCACCAAATGCATGTTTTCAAAGGGTGGTAAACATTTAAAAACTATATATTCAGTCGTTCTAGGTTGACCATACATCTAATTGATTATTTTTCTACTCAAACATGTAAAAAAATTAATATCATGGTTTCCAATAATTTCACCTCATTCTGAGTTCCTTTTCTATAGATATAGACGTTAGTGCATTTTTTGGTGTTTCAAAACAACAAAAATGTGTTTTAGATCATCCCTATCAAATGTAACCTCAGATTGATGTTTTATCGACATGACCATTTCACATTTCATTGTAAATTTTTTTAATATGATTTCAAAGCATTATGAGGGTTTTCATTTTGTTTTGACCCTTGGAAACACATTTTTAAAGAGTATCAAAACTTTAAAAAACGAATTTTCTGCTGTTCCAGGAAGATCGTAAGTGAAATTAATGTTTTTTCTATCCTACATGTCACAAATAATAATAACATGGGTTTCCTATGGTCTCACATCATCCTGACTTCATTTTTATAGATATGACTGTTAAATGCATGTTTTGGTGTTTTAAAACAATAAAAATACTTTTTGGGTCATCCTGGCCAAACTGTAGCTCAAATTGATGTTTTTTTAACTCATCCATTTCAAATTTCCTTATATAGTTGATTTCATCTCATTTCACAACATTCAGAGGTTGTTTGGTTTTGACCGCTGGATGTGCGTTTTTAAATGCCACCAAATCTTATAAAACCACATATTTGGTCATTCTGGGAAGACCTTATATCTGATTGAAGTTTTATACACTCTTACACAACAAAAATAATAATAACATAGTTTTTATTTGGTTTCACCTCATTATGATCTTATTTTATATAGATATGACTGTTAAATAATGTTTTTTGTGTTTTAAAACAACAATAGTGCATTTTAGGTTATCCCATCCAAAAAACACTTGGTTTGATGTTCCATAAACTTAATAATTTCACATTTTAGTTTATGTTTTTTATTTTATTTTAAATAATTCATAGGTCATTAGGTTTGTTTTGATCCCCAAATGCATGTTTTTAAAGGGCATCAATCCTTAAAAAACTGTATATTTGATTTTTCGAGGAACGCCACATATCTTATTGACTTTTTATCTACTCACACACATAAATACTAACAACAACATGGTTTTCCTATGGTTTTATCTCATTCTGAGTTCATTTTATTTGGATCTAACCATTAAACACACATTTTGGTGTCTTAAAACAAAAATAGTATGCTTTGGGTCATCACATCCAAAAGACACCATAGATTAATGTTTTTCTACTCGATCATTTAATATTTTACTATACGAGTGTTTTCATCTTATTTTATAGCATTCAAGGGGCGTTTGGTCACTTTTGACCCCCAGAGGCACATTTTTAAAGGGAATCAAACCATATAAAAACACATATTTGGTCATTTGGGAAGATTGTACGTCTGATTGACGTGTCTTCTACCAATATAAATTAATAATAATAATAATAATAATAATAATATTTTCCCATTATTTTACATCATTTTGATGTTGTTTTCATTTGGATATGATGTAATGCCCTGCCCCCAAAATCCTGGAGTTGATGCATTATCTTATTACATTGACATGATTACAGGGAATAAAATCTCAAAAGACCGATCGGTTTAGCACTAATGGAAATCTATATTACATACATGATACCCATAATACATTGTGAAATAGGAAATACAAGCATGATACATAAATAAAATAAATAAACTGCTTCCTTGAATGCTTATTCAAATATTTCTTCTTCATAAAATGCATAAATAAACATAATAAGGGTGTGCTCAAATTCTCAGTAAGGGTAAGTAAAGAGGACTAAATAATGAATCAATCAGAATAAAATAACATGGTAAAAAAAATAAATGACAAAACATGCCATTAAAATAACTAGATATGGAAAATTTAATATTTAAAGGTAAGAAACTGATACACATACCATTTAATTAGTGAACAAAAATAAAATGTATCCATAAATATGTTGATGAAAAAATATCATGGATGAATTATAAATAAAATATATATTAATTAAATTATTAATTATTGGATGTCATGTCTTAGGTAGATGAGGACCTATACTATTAAGATCCATCCTCCGAGGAGTTTAAAACTACATGTAGAAACCTGTTTAATTTGGCCAACTTAATCATCTCATGAGAACCTGTCGATGCATTAAGGAGCTATATAAAGTCTAGGATCCTCTCATCACTACATGTAAGAATCTTTCCTGACATATAATAATTAATAAATAAAAAATATTCCTTATCAAATATCTGTATTGAATAAAAGATGTAGATTTATCAATAATTCCCCATTTAATCAAATAACTATCAAAGTAAACACAGTATGTAAAATGATATATGGTTTAGGAAATTATAATATCCATCATATGAAAATATAAATATTAAAGTAAATTTTCAATGAAAACTTATTACAAAAAAATTATTGTTTTTATAGAAATTTGAAAATCACAATTGGAAGTGAGATTTCAAAGATTATCGTAAAATATTCAGGAGAATAATCTTTAAACATTCTAAAGTGTCCCATACCACTTTGAAACATTTAAATAATAATACTCATGATGGTATGAAACTAAATGAAATTTATAAAATCACAAGAATAAATATATTCATGATATTATGTGTCAAAGGTAGTATACACACCATATACAATAAACTAGGTGCATAACAACAATTATATCTCAATGGAATATAAATTGAGTAAAATATCTTTTACCTTAACCATATTTTTATTATGTATCTTTATCCTCTTGTATATTGGATTAAAATATGTTACTAACTTATACCATAACCATACTCATATTTATAATATCATATATTGACTTCTTATAATATCTTATTACTCGTTTGTTAACAATCTTTTATTATTTTCACTATTTTCAGTGCTATTTTCCTAGTTTACTGAAGTATGTTTTGAATTATTATTTGATTCTAATATTAATTAGATCATTGTTTCATCATCTCTAGAATTTAAAATATTACTTAATTATCTTATTTATTCAGTATATAAGTATTTATAATAATCAATAAATATTGTAGATAAGAAACGAAATTCACCATTCATGGAGATGGTAGGCCGTATGTAAGAATGAACCCTTCTTTTATTTCTTTGTCATATAAAAAGAATGAAAAGTAAATTATACATAGGAATATTATAACTCTAGTATAATATCTATTCTATATATGTTATATTGGTTTATTAAAACCACCCTTTATATGTTCCATGCATGGAATGAACGAGTCATATCATTTTGAGGGGGAGGTATTCCACACTTCCTTAGACGAAATTATCATATTTAAATAGGATGGAAAACATAAAAGTATGTTTGAAATTGTAAGAACATGGTTTTTCACTAAGGTCTGGATATTTTAATTTTCTGTCTAAATCTTTAATTTGGACCTAATATGGATGCCTAATGAGTTAGGAAAAGTTACGAGGGTGACCGAGGCTTGTTCAGAGCCAAGAACCCATCTTTTTAGAAAAAACAGACTTTGCGAATGGTTTAGAGTAAACCATGTGGAATTTTGTACGGTTTGTAAAACCATACAGATAGTGTTTTTTTAGGCAAATCTGTCTCACACGGTTGGCGCACAGTCGTGTGGCCTAACCATGTGAATGTACCTTTTCCCCAGGTACCTGTGCATGGGTTGCGCACAGTTTGAAAAATAGTGTGGACCAAACCATTCGGGTAGAACCGTCCCACATGGTTTGCTCATGGTTTGAAAAATAGTGTGGACAAACCATACATGGGATACATTTTTTGGGTAAATTTTTATTTTTTCTCTTAATGATCCAAGTAACCCACCCCTTCCTCTCTAATACGAGTTTATACAGGATTGAACAATTTCTCTCTCAATTTGGGCCTTTATGATGATCTAAACATGTAATCAAGAGATCTCTATCATCTGACTTCCGACCAAACTTCCATTTGTCACATTGGATGCGAAACAGTAATTACTCATGTTGTCTTTATCGTTCTTCTTCTCTTTCACTCTTGACTAAGATATCGTCATGTGAGCATTTTTCACCTTTTCTTAGTTGTACTTTGATTTTAGGAAAATCAAGGTACGATACAGGAGTAGAAGGATCATACAACCCTAAGGTGGGTGGTCTATAACTTATCCCTAAAGTTAGTTGGTTTCGGAATGTTTGTGTGGGGCCCACAGATTCTATCAGGGATCGTTTCTTACTTTTACATTCAATGTTTATGCTTGTTATAATTTTATGGTTATGCTCTTTCAGAATAAGTGATTAGTTGTTAGTGGTTAAACCCATAACTCAATCCACCTCATGTTGAAGGCCATGCCATAATTAGGTTTTAGTGTTTTTGACATGTTTGAGCCACCATTTGGGTGTGCCTTTTCTTGAACTTCCTAAATGTGTCTCTTCCATAATAAATGACCTGTTATTAATGAGAATTGCATAATGTCATGTACCGTGTATTCTCACCACTTGACTCGCCTAAGGCAAGTGCTTCAAAATGATTATTATATATGAAATGTGAAACGAAAATTATAATAAGTATATAAATTGTCCTTAACAAATGAGATTGAATAAAAGTTACATGTTCGTAGCACCCCGTTCCATGTTAATGAAGGGTAGCAGAGTGAACCTCTCTAATTGAATATAAATTAATGGTTAATTAAGACTTGATTAAATGGTTTCAATTCTACTTGTCCTATCCATACTAATGGAAGGCATGGCTTGGACCAATAAATGATTGGTTGCAACTCTACTTGACCTATCCACACTAATGGAAGGAAAGACTTGGACCAAATGAATTATTACATGATTACAATATCAAATAGGAATGGAATGACTAAAGCTCACCTTGGATTTTGAGAGGAGAATACCATGGGTCTTAGGAACCCCATTATAATTCAAGGATAAAATTTGATTAGGTTGATACCAACATAGACTTTTATTCGTGTTTATTCCTTAGATGCTCGGTATACAACCTTATGGTTCTTTACATTATTATAGGATACCTTAGATGCAATCCTTGGATCCAACATTGACTAGTAGGTTATGGTGAAATCCCATAGGGACCTATCTTTGCATAGCCCCATTTTACCTTGGCTGATCACCTTGGACTAGGTAGGAACCTTATTATGGAATGTCTTGGATTATGATGCTTGGATTACACTATTACCCCTTAGCTAGACTCAGATAATACTGAGTTAGCATTCCGTGAGATCTAAGTTACCTTGGTTATTACCCTGGATCTCCCTCACTAGATATCTTTTTTAGGTTTCCTTGTTACATATTTGGACCTTCACTACTTATACTATCACGAGGTGATGTCAGTGCTGGAAATGTCTTGTGACCTATTAACATTAAATGGTAATTTCATAATTAATGAAATGGTTATATGTTTAGACACCAGCTAAGGGATGAAGTAAGAACTTGGGTATTTAGTTATATTGTACTACTTTCTTTACTTATATATGCATGCCTTCACACTGGTATATTCCATTTCACAGGCCAGATGTTATAGACACTATTGGTGGTTGCCCAGTGAGATTTATCTTACACCTTCTTCGAGCGTCATTTGGTACACAAAGTAGATTACATGATTTCAGGTGTTGACAAAGGGAAGCATACAACTTCAAACATTTGATTGCTTGTTGTTTAGGATGGATCTTGACAGTAGATGAACGAGTTGGATCTTAGGATGACTGGAGTGGTCTTTTATTTCTTTTACTTTGTGAAACATGTTATGCCTATTGTCTTGTATCCATGTTTTCCAGTTTTCTAGTGACATGACATTACATCATCACTTTTCTAGTTGATACATTCATTGTTATTCTCATTTATCTATTGCATCATTTTGCTTTTAATGTTTATTTATATTACTTCTGTTGTTTACTACTATTAATTATATTCCTTCTGCTATGATACACTCTAATAATGAGGGAATAGTCTCCCCATGGACACACCCTAGGCCCTCATTTCTAGTCAGTAGCCTCTGGAATTTGGGGAGATGTGCTTGAGGCCATGTGTCCCACCAGGCTAGAGGTACCTGTTAAGTGGCATATGGGTCTGGGACATCACAAAGTGGTACCATAAGTGGTTTCTTTTCATTATTTACTATTCAAAGATAATATAAAAGAGAATAGGAATTCTTGGGACTTGTTCATAAGACATTCTTGGGCGTCACGAACCCATGTTTGGGGTAAAATACATGTTACCCAAAATGCAATTGTGTTATATTTTTCCTATTATAGTTGATATTATTTCACCATTGGGTGACGCACATGCCGTGTGGTGTTGTTTATTATTACTCTATTTGAGAATTGATTTCATCCTTAGCCCAATGATATGAGGGCAAGCAAAATTGTTACATGCATCATTATAGGCTCATACAGTTCCCATTTCATGCATATTGCCATTCTATATAGGTGCATTTCACTCATTTTCATTACTTGATATGAAAGTGATTATTGAGTGATGTTGTGAAAGTTTCTTGTACATGTAATACTATTGGTTATGATTAGGTGATTGTCTATCTAAATTCATTAGGTTTATGAGCCATTATGGGTTGGGATAATTAATTTATCAAGTCAAGCCATTATACTATAAATAAATGGGTTTCATTTATAGTGATAGGTGTATGGGAACTGATTCATCAGAAATAGAAATCAATTACAAAGTAAATCCTAAAATATGAAATTAATTGGTTTCATATTCTTATGCCGCCTTTTCATGTATATGAAAGGTAAAGGAGCGAACCTAGAAATTAACCAAAAATGACATGAATCTTATAGTTGAGAACTTACTAATACCTGACCATCTAAGAGTGTAGTTTGGGTAGTATGCCTTGGGTAGTGAGTTTTATAATGTTCATATTATGTCAGTGATTCTATATTATTCTCCTATGCTTTTTATAAGATGTGTGATTGGAATTGTAGGATAATTACACCACGACGTCCTCATGTCGTTCGCCAGGAGGGTGGTGATGACCATTATCTAGACAGGGTGGGCCCTGAGCCGCCAGTCTTACTTCCAAGAGTTCCACTTGAGGCACTTCCTATTGTACCTGATCCAAGAACTGATGCTCAGGTCCATGGTAGTTTCCTACATCTCATGAAGTCCATGCATGATGCCCCATGAGTTGCACCTACGATGGCTGATCTGACCCACGAGTTCCAGCAGCAACATCCTCCTACTTTTTTGGGGGATGGTAGTTCTTAAGCTACAGAGTCTTGGCTAGAGGACATGTTGTCCATATTTGAGCATCTAGAAATTAATCTAGAGTAGATACTCAAGCTTTATACACACATGATTTGGGATTTGGCCATGAATTGGTGGGATGTTGTTACCCAGGCCGATCATCATCAGGGCATGTTATGGGTTAACTTCCAGAATGCCTTCTATGATCAGTTCTTTCCTCAGGCACTGAGAGTTGACAGAGCCATAAAGTTCATGCATCTTGAGCAGGGTTATATGTTAGTTATGGAATATTCAGAATGTTTCAAGGATTTACAGTGCTTTTCACTACTTCTAGCAGATGATGAGACTTTGCATGATATATTTTTTGAGAATGGGATGTAATACACTATCCAAACTCAGGTAAATATCTTTTAATTTCCTACTTTTTCTGAAATAGTTTATCAAACCCTTATCACTGAGCATAACTTGGGGGATGGAATAAGTACTGAGTTTAAAGGATTAATGCTGTGTCAGGACAATAGTTCTTCTAGTGACATGAAATGTTACCTCGAGGAATTTCATCAGGGAATTTTCAGCTATAGTATCCATTTTGATAGCTCTATGTTGTGTCATTAATGTGGAAGAATAGGGCATAAGAATCCAAAATGTGATAGAGACCCTATGGAGTGCTGATCTTGCAGCTGTATGGGTCATCTCAAGCACTTTTTCAAGACCTTTATAGAAGCTTTGAGTGTAAAAGGTCAACATCCACCCCACCTAAAGGAGAAAGTTATTTTGTGCTGCATCAAGCGGGGATTTGGAGTAGCACTGATTGGTCTGGTCGAGGAAGAGGTCGTGGCCATGGTAGTTTGACCCCTGATCACCTACAGAGCCAGCAGAGCAGTCATGGTCATGGTAGTTCGTCGGTTGCACATGGTCGTGGATCAGGTCAGTTGCATGATTTACATCCGAAACCTGAGGATCATGCTATGTTTCCATCGATAGTGCGAGGTACTATTCTAGTATCCTATACTATTATCTCTATTTTTTTGATATAGGTGATTCAAACTATTGTATTTCTATATCTATCGTGTAATTTCTTGGACTAGAGGTACAATATCACTATGGTGTAATGACCCTCGACTCACTATTGGGAATATAAAAAGAGGGAATATGTCAGTTCAGGGACTTCCCCCTTGAGGTGGACAGTTACCCTTTATGGTGGAATATATATTTTCTCAAGATAATGGGCTTTGATTTCAATATCGGGTTAGACTGGTTAGTCCACTATAATGCCTTCATAGACTGCTGTCGCAGTAGGGTTTCTTTTACATCATCAGGAGGCAACGTTTATCTTTTCAAAGGTAAGTGGTATATTCAGGATGGGAGAGCTGGATTGAATCATCACAGGATAGGTGAAGTGACCACCCAAATTTTAAATCTTTTCATGGAGAATCAGGGTTTTCTTCAAACTGAATTCCCTCTAGTAGTTGATCGTTTCAGGGAAGTATTTCCTGATGACTTTTCTGGCTTACCTCCTAAGAGAGAGTTAGAGTTTACATTAGAGATTTTTCAAGGAGCAGCTCGAGTGTCCATTCCTACATATAGGATATCAGCTACCAAGATTTATAATCTCAAGTGGTAGATAGAGTACTTAGAGTCCAAAGGATTTATATGGCCTAGTACATCCTCTTGGGTTTCACCTGTGCTTTTTTCTAAGAAAGTGGATGGAACTCTTTATCTATGCATGGATTAAAAAAGGTTGAACCAGCTTAATATCAATAACCGGTATCCACTTCCTCAAATAGATGATCTCTTTGACCAGATCCGAAGACCAAAGATATTATCTAATATTGACCTGAGATCAGGTTATCATTAGGTGCGAGTCATACTATAAAACATACCTCATACATATTTCCATTGTAGGTATGGTTTGTATGAATATCTTTTTATTCCATTAGATCTTACAAATGTGCCTACCATTTTCATGGACTTGATGAATAGGGTTCTTCACCCCTATTTGGGGTCTTTTGTTGTGGTCTCTGGGGATGGAAGATTGGTGTATTATTGCACTCATAATAGCTATGAAAAAATCTTGAGATCATTATGATTACACTGAGAGAGAATAAGCTTTATTCCAAGATTTCTAAGTATGATTTCTAGATTGACAAGGTCCACTTCTTAAGACATATTATTTAAAAATTAGGTGTATATGTTGACCCTGAAAAGGTTAGTGTGGTAGTTTCCTAAGAGAATCACAAGAAAATGTTTGATATCAAGAGTTTATTAGGGCTCACTAGATATTACATGTGTTTCATACATTACTTATCTTGTCTTGATTCACCTCATACTAGACTTACAAAGAAGGGTGTTAAGTTCCTATGGTTAGAAGCATGCGATAAATCCTTTCAGGAACTGAAAGGGAGGCTTGTCTCGACACCAATTCTAATTTGTCCAGAACCTAAAAAAGGTTATATCGTCATCTCCGATGAATCAGGAATTGTCCTAGGAGAAATGTTGATGTAGGAAGACAAAGTCATTTTGTACGGATCTCGATAGTTGAGGCCTCATGAGAGAAATTACCTGACACACGACCTCGAGCTAGCAATAGTTGTCCATGCCTTATATTGCTGGAGACATTATCTAATGGGTGATCTCTTTGTGGTGTATATAGATTATAGGAGCCTAAATTATATCTCTTATCAGTGTGACTTGAAACTCATACAATGAATATGGGTCATATATCTACAATCTTTTGATTTTTAACTTTCATATACGGTTGGAAATGGAAATGTGGTCGCTGATGCACTAAGTCGGAAAAATAAAATGCAGGTCATACAAGAATCCATTGATGAATGGAAGTTAATGGACCTATTTTCTGAACTTCATCTGGAGTTTCATAATAGTCATAAGCGGTATTACCTCTTAGCCATAACATTTACCTATTCCCTCCTTAAGAAGGTGAAGAGTAGGTAGTTTTCTTATCCCGAGGGTTTGGTTCGCTATGAGAGTATATCAGAAGATAACTCACCTCCATATTAGTCTATAGGGAGAGAGGACATCCTACATTTATGTGGACATATATGGGTTCCTTCAGATATGATATAGGAGTTAATGAAAGAGTCTCATGCTTCTCAGTGGGTAGTTCATCTAAGCATCTTAAAAGATGTATCGAGATATGGGACGCTAGTATTGGTTGTTTGGAATGAAACATCGGATTACATGCTTCATCACTAGGTGTTTAACCTGTCAGAAGGTGAAGGAAGAGCATTAGAGACTTGCAGGCTTGTTACAACTGCTTCTCATCCCAGAATGAAAATGGGAAGATGTTGCTATGTATTTCATAGTTGGGTTACTTAGGTCACTAAGGGGTAGCTATGCTATCTGACTATTCATTGACTAACTAACAAAGTTGTCCCACTTCAATCCTTTTTGGGAGAGTTTCTCAGTTGATTAATTTGGTAGACTGCATGTCCATGAGATCATACGACTACATGGGGTTCCATGTACTATCATTTCTCAAAGGGATTCTCATTTCACTTCATGGTTCTTAAAAGGTTTTGTAGAAATATATGGGAACTCAGGTGCTTCTAAGAATAACTTTTCACCCTCATATCGATGGATAATCGAAATAGACAATATAGGTTCTAGAGGATATGATCCGATCATCTGTCCATGATTTTTGCGGTTCTTGGGTGAAGCATATAACTCTCTATGAGTTATCTTATAATAATAGTTTTTAGAAAAATATTCAGATGGATCCTTTTCAGGCCTTATATGGTAGGCCATGCTGTTAACCCTTGTACTGGCTTGAGGTAGATGAGGCAGCCCTAATAATTCATCATATCATCCATGAGACTTTAAGACAGGTTTAGCTGATAAGGAAGCATATGAAAACTTCTTATTATAGACAAAAATCTTATACCAATGACAAATATGTCATAATTTGTCATCATCAAAAAAATATGGGTGTTAGATTATACAATATTCCAAGTGCCTATTTTTCAATGCAAGTGGGTTGATGATAGGACTATTATAAAAATAGAAGAATTGGGATTAATGAAAGTTGATTTCAGTATGGAATGGTACATTGACGAACCGTTTATAATGAATCACATATAGTGAAAGTATTTTATATTCCAGGTCCCATAAACTGAAAGTGGTCAATTGTTCTGTTATCGACCAAAACCACTAAAGGGTTAGATGAAAATTCAATTGAGGATGAACCTTTCACTAGGACGCCGCAATCATTTTTCAATAGTCTCAATGTAGAAAATGTTTTGTATGTTAACATAAACCATAATAAAGGAATTTTCATCATCGATAGAGGGGTCAAATCCCTTCAGAAGAGATTTCAATAATCATGTTACATTTTTTTGTAATATACCTCGTGTTACCTAATGTTATTATCTGTTTTATTCTATATTTATGTATTCTAAATTAAATGTTAAACCACATATGTAGATAATGAATTCTGTACATGGTGGTGCTCCCAATCCTAAGGAACAACAGGTCTCTCAACCTGTTGCTACTCATAGTGCATAGGAACGAACTTCTGCACATGATGGTGCTCCCATTCCTGAGGAACAACAGGTTTCTCAACTTGTTGTCTCTCCTAGGGAAAAGGTACAATTATCATATTCACATGTCGATAGTACCATTCTAGAGGTACATATTGACGATATGGATTCCTGGGAAATGGAAGGTGATGAAGGACCGATGACACAGAAAAAACAGGAGCACCGTAGTTTGATAGTGTTATCAAAAATAATTATGGAAAAAGTCAAAGGCATCAAATATGAGGTCATATGGAATGAACAAGACTGACATGTTAACCCCCAAAGTCCATGTTTAAGAGTTATATTGAAATCTTCACTCAGAAACATGTTCCAAATGATATAGATACATGGAACTATGTTTTTACCTTTCTTAAGACAATGATGTGGGAAGAGATTAAAGTCACATTATGATATCATTTATTTATTTTACTAAAAAAAATAAAATATTGAAACATTGACTTAATCTTCATCATCCATTACAAAGTGCATTTATAGTATATGGATCCTACAAAAAATATGTATTAATGATATTTGGAAGTATTTACAGAGGATTTCTCACAATTCTAACAAGACATCATCTTAAATACGTTGAGGGGATAATAAACCCGCACCCACCCAATATCTATGAACACTTGATAACCCAAGAATTGTGGGATTTTTTTACTATTCTTCATGTAGATGTGTCTTTTTAGGTACATTGTGGCTAGTAATACATTTTTTAACAATACATGTATTCAATGCGTTTTTTGATAATTTTTTATTTATCAAACAATAAAAGAGTACTATAAATAAGGAATGAGCAGCAAAACCAATGTACCCCTACCATAAACCAAGGATGGGGTATGCTTTACTTGAAAAAATTGGTATTTATTTTAGATCTAACGTAATGATTTTATGTGACGTGAAAAAAAAACCATAATTATGTTCCTCTTTTTATATGCAGATTGTTGACTACAAATCCAAAGCCACTTCTATCCCAATCCATGTGCTATGGAATGAGGAACATGTAAATAAATACAAGATACTAATAGATAAACACACAAAAAAAGTGTGCGAAACAAGTGTAAGTATTACATAATAAAAAAATTTCTTTAAATATCTATTACATAACAATGATAAATTATTTTCTAAAATTTTCTATCTAACATAGTCAAAAGAATCTAAAAAAAGTATAACAGATGAGCACATACTATCAGTGGCCTTTATGTGGCCAGAATGATATATATGCGTTAGAGGTGTGGGTTTTAGGGTGACACCCTGAACATATTTTGAGGGGAAAATAAGAGGAGGATCAAAGTGAATAAATGAAACGGATGAGAGAATGACTAGATAACCTTGAGGGAATATTTCCAATGTAAGAAAGAGATTATGGAAAATTTTATTGGGGGAGTAAAGAGAATAAGAAACTCAAGAACAACAACAACATGGAGACCTCCCACCCCCACCAACTATGAGGTGAGCCATTCCTATCGAAGAGATGTCTTAGATGAGGTAATCAATGTTCTAATAAATGTTTCTATGAAATGTGAATAAGGCAGACACAGATACCTTTCCTTTACTGATATTCTATAGGGTGATAATTACATTGATTTCTATTTATCAATACCCACCCACAGACATTTATCGATGGCTACTATGTTCAATATCCAAAACTAAATGCTACACAAAAACAATTCCAATAGGTCATGTGCGAGTTTTAATTATCATAGCCTAGGAGCTGAGCACTAAGATAGCTTTTCCAATTGATGAAAAATATATTCATATGGTCAAAATATCTATTATAATATAAATTGCATGGTCGTTACATCTTTTAAAAAACATGTCGACAAGGAGGTATTCATTTCCAATTTACTTTTCAAGTTAATCCTTTAACAATTAATGAATAATGGTCTGAATCGATGAATGTTATTATAGATGGACAAAGAGAAGGGGATGAAATGAAAGACCATCTCAAAACCATCTAAAGGATCACCCAACCGATCAAAAATATATACCAAAAGTACCATTACCACACCCATTCTATATCCTTATTTACTATCTTTGAAGGTTCATGTGGATACAAAGTTAAAATATGGTCTTAATAAAATGGTTTATTTGGATGAAAATATGTAGGGAGAGAAATATCAAGACTTCATTTGTGTTGAGAGTGTAAGTGAAATCCTCGACTATGATTGGCTAGGTGGCTTAATAGTAAATGTATACGTGAGGTATGTTTTCATGATTTGATTTTCCAAAAGTTGATATAATGTTTTAATTATGACTAAATACATTTCATATTTTTGGTATGCGTATATATGAAAAAAATTAATGGATTATCCCATGAACGAAAATTTGGACTTGATAATCCTCACATATCCTCTATAGAAAAAAAGAAAATAAAACCCAATAGAAAAGGATGAAATTGTGGCAGGTCTGATCAAATCATTTGAAAGAAGAATGTAGGATGAAAGAATCTATTTTATACCAATGATGTTAGGGTAAAAATCTAAAATTTAATCATATAAAATATATTTTTACTTATTTAATTACTTATTCCTTTTTTTATTTCTAGGCAGCAATAGATGCTCATTGCAGTAAATTTGGATACTCCAAAGATTTATTTAAGGGATTCAATGCATGGATATCCAACAATCCATCCACACATGATGGAATTTTAAATTTTTTATACACTACGTATAACATTTGAGAACTGAACATCAAGTTATATAATTTAAATTATCTTTTAATGAGGATTCTGTTATGATAGGGTGGTGCATCACTATCGTTAAAACCAAGGAATGAGGCCAGGGGATAAGCACAAGGATGAAGAAAAGTTCTACTACTAGATAAGTATCAGGTTATATATAATAATATTTCACTATCCAAATAGATATAAAAAATTACTTATTCTACTCAATATTTCCGCAATGTTCGAAACAAACCAATAAAAAAGATTACAGTTATTATATTTGTAAATTTATGAGAGAGATCATATTCAATGAACAGAATAACATCCCTAAAGAGGCATTTTTAGAGATAATTACTATTTCATTTTAAATATTTATTAACACTTTGTTTATTTATATTTTTCAAGTAGTACTATGATTTTCGAATAGGCTCATATTCAAAAGATGATATAGATGTTCTCGGAAATTAATGGGCAACATACCTGATGGAAGAATGTACACAAATAACTTGAAGATGAGACTTCGATAGAAGTAGTAGATTGTTTCATATTTATGTTTAATTTAATTTAATTTAGTATTAATCACATAATATTTGTTTTCTTATACAGGTGGATTCCTTTTTTTGAGTTGGGGAGGTTTTTTCGATACTGATTATACTTGTGAGAGATTGGACTTCGAGGCTACAACTGAGATAATGACAAAAAGTAAATTGGTGAAGAATATATAAAGGTGAATTCATACCAATTATATAATTAGTTAATTTTTTAATCATTTTAAATACTCGAAAATGAGAAAAAAATAACAAATGATTGGTATCACTCAAAGTGTCACTTTTTATATAAAATTGACATTACTTTTAGTAAAAAGAACAAATGACATACTGAGAAATGAGAAAATGCATTCAGATTATTTTGATACTTTAGGAAAGTGATCCATAAGTCATTTGTGATTTGTAAGAATCAACATCACCTCAATCCAATGTATGATGTGTCTGGTATGACTTTACGTGTTTATTTTTATATTAAATTGACATTAAATTCAGCAAAAATAACATGTGACATTCTGAAAACCTAGTAAATGAATTCAGATTGTTTTGATACTTTAGGAAAATGATCCATGAGTCTTTTTTTGATATGTTGGAATCAACCACACCTTAATCTGATGTATGGTGTGACTGGTATGACTAAAAGTATCCTTTATAAGTTTAAAATTAACATTTTAGTTATAAACATTTCCCTCACTAAAAACCAAGGAAACGCACTCCAATTGTCATGATAATTTTTTATAAAGATTAAAAAGTCATATTTAATGTGTATGAAGTAGTATCACATCAAACAAATGAACGATGTGACATATATGACTCAAATGTGTGTTTCAAGTTTGAAATGCCATTTTAGTAAAAAAACACAACTGGTAGACTGAAAACCAAAAAAAAATTTGGATTGTTTTGATACTCAAATAAAATGATCTATAAGTCATTTTTTGATGTGTATGAATCAGTTTCACCTCAATATTATACACGGTGTGTCCGAAATAACTCAATGTGTATTTTTTTAAAAAATTGACAAGAATTTAAGTAAAAACAACAAGTGTCATACTGAAAACTGATCAATCACTTTCGGATTGTTTTGATATTTTATGAAAATGATACATGAGTAATTTGAGACATCTATAAGTATACCACACCACAATAGATGCATGGTGTGTCTGGTATGACTCAAAGTCTGTCTTTTTATTTAAAATAGACATTAATTTATGTAAAAAAGAAAAAGTGACATACTGAAAACTAAGAAAATGCATTCAGATGATTTTTATAATTTAGGGAAATGATCCCTGGGTCATTTGTGACATTTTGGAATCAACCACACCTTAATCCAATGCCCAGTGTGATCAATATAACGAAAAGTTTCCATTATTAGTTTAAAATTGATATTTTATTTCAAAACATATCACACAATGAAAACCAAGAAAACACACTCCAATTGTCTTTATTATTTAGGACATTGATTATTAAGTAATTTTTGATATTTATGAAGTAGTCTCACATAAAACAGATGGACAATGTGACCAGAATGACTCATAATCCATGTTTCTAGTTTGAAATGACATTTAATAAAAAACACAACTAACATACTAAAAACTGAAAAAAAGCTTTCGTATTTTTTTTATATTTATGGAAAATGATTTTTTTGTGATTTTTGACATGAAAAAATCAACCACATATCAATAAGATTCAATGTGTGGCTGGTATCCCTCAAAGTATATCTTTTTCATTAAAATTGATATTAATTTAAGTAAACACAACAAGTGAAATACTAAAAACTGAGAAAATGCATTCGTATTATTTTGGTATTTTAGGACAATGATTCATATGTATTTTTTGAAATTTATAAGTCAACTGTACCTCAATCTGTATCATGATTTGATAGATATGACTAAAAGTGTCTGTTATTACTTTAAAATTGACATTTTAGTTCAAAATATATCACTTAATGAAAACCATGAAAATGTGATATAATTTTCATGATAATTTATTAAAGTGGTTAATAAGTCATTTTTGATGTGTATGAAACAATCTCACCCAAAACCAATGCACGATGCAACCAATATGACTCAAAATTATTGTTTCTAATTTTCAATGACGGTTTAGTAAAAAAACAAAACTTGCATACTTAAAAATGATAAATCACATTCATATTGCTTTCATATTTTATTAAAATGTTCTATAAGTAATTTTATATGTGTAGGAATCATTTTCATATCATTATGATGCACAATGTTCCCGGTATAACTAAAAGTGTCTCTTTTTATTTAAAATTGACATTAATTTAAGTAAAAAAAAGTGACATAGTGAAAACTGAGAAAACACATTTGGATGGTTTTGATATTTCAGGGAAATGATATATTAGTACTTTGTGATGTGTAGGAATCATCCTCACCTAAATAAGATGCATGGTGTGGTCGGTATAACTCAAAGCATCTCGTTTTATTTAAAATTGACATTAATTTAAGTAAAAAGAAGTGAGATAACGAAAACAGAGAAAATGAATTCCGATTGTTTTGATACTTTATGAAAATGATCCACAAGTCATTTGTGATTTGTAGGAGTAAACCTCAACTCAATCTAACACACAATGTGACCGTTATGACTAAAAGTGTCCGTTATAAGCTTAAAATTGACATTTTAGTTTAAAATGTGTCACTAACTAAAAATCAAGAAAACACACTATGATTATATTGATAATTTAGGGAAATGATTCATAAGTCATTTGTGATGTGTATGAAGCTGTCTCAAATCAAACCAATGTTCAATGCGACCGGTATGACCCATAATGTGTGTTTCCAATTTGAAATTACATTTTAGTAAAAAACACAACTGACATACTGAAAACTAAGCAAACAAATTCGGATTGTTTTGATACTTTTGGAAAATGATCCATAAGTAATTTGTGATAGGTAGGAATCATCCACATCTCAATCCGACACATGGTGTGACCGGTATAACTCCAAATGTGTCATTATTTAAAATTGAAATTAATTTTATGAAAATATCAAGTGACATACTTAGAATTGAGAAAACAAATTCATATTGTTTTGATATTTTAGGACAATGATCCATAACTCATTTGTGATGTGTGGGAATCAACCCCACCTCAATAAGATACATGATGTGACTGGTATAACCCCAAATGTGTTTTTTATTAAACATTGACATTATATTAACGTATTATTTCATATTAATGTTTAATGTATTTCTTTAAAGTATTACTAACAAAGTATTTTTTTTAGTATATAGGAAAAATATTTTTCGGGGTTAAAATGATTTGTTCGACAACTGATACCATAGGTGGACATTTTTGAGAGGGGATCACAATCGTCAAAAGATGTAATATTATTATTTTTTTAAATGTTTGTTGGATAATTGTATATGTAATAATATAAAATATTATTTGAAATGTATATAGCAGTGTTTTTTGTATATACCATGGATGGATATTTTTGTGTTCCTAGTGTCACATTAAATGTATATATCATTATTTGACCGGTCACACCATGCAACGTATTAATGTGTTTTTCTTACTCTGATTATCTTTATAAATTATGATAGAGGTTCATGAGTCATTTTTGACGTGTATAAAGAAATATCAAATCAAAACAATGAACAATGAGACTTGTATGACTAATAATGTGTGTTTGTAGTTTGAAATTAAATTTTTGTAAAAAAACAAAACTCATATACTGAAAACTGAGAAAAAATATTTGTATTTTTTTTATAGTCATTGAAAATGATATATATATCATTTTTATGTGTAGGATTCAGTTTCATCTCAATACAAATCATGGTTTGGCTGACATAACTGAATGTGTCTTTTTTTATTTAAAATTTACATCAATTTAAGAAGAAAAAATACAAGTGACATATTAAAAACCGAGCAAACAAATTCATGTTATTTTGATATTTTAGGAAAATTATACATTAGTCATTTTTGATGTGTAGGAGTCAACCTCACCTCAATAAAATGCATGGTGTGACTGGTATGACTCAAAGTGTGTCTTTTTATTTAAAACTGACATTAATTTATGTAAAAAGAAAAAGTGACATACTGAAAACCATGAAAATTCATTCAGATTATTTTGATACTTTAAGACAATGACCCATGAGCCATTTGTGACATGTTGGCATCAACCACACCTCAATCCAATGCATGGTGTGACTGGTATAACTAAAAGTGTTCGTTATCAGTTTAAAATTGATATTTTATTTCAAAACATATCACTCACTGAAAACCTAGAAAACACACTCTGATTATCTTGATAATTTAGAAAAGTGAATCATAAGCCATTTTTGACATGTATGAAGAAATATCACATCAAACCAATGCACAATGCGATCAGTATGACTCATAATCCATGTTTCCAATTTTAAATGACATTTAATAAAAAACACAACTGACATTCTGAAAACTAAGAAAACGCATTCGTATAGTTTTGATATTTAATTTAAATGATTTTTAGTCATTTTTAACAAGAAGGAATCAGCCAAATCTCAATACGATGCGTGGTATGGCTGGTATCACTCAAAGTGTCTCTTTTTATTTAAATTTGATATTAATTTAAGTAAAAAACAACAAGTGATATGCTAAAAATAAAGAAAACACATTCATATTATTTTGATATTTTAGGACAACATTCCATGAGTCATTGTTTGACATTTATAAGTCAATAGTACCTCAAAATGACTCACGATGTGACCTGTATGACTAAAAGTGTCTGTTATGAGTTTGAAACTTACATTTTAGTTCAAAACATATCACTCAATGAAAACCAAGAAAATTCACTCTGATTGTCATTGTAATTTAGGAAAGTGATTCATAAGTCCTTTTTGACATGAATGAAGTAGTCTCACATCAAAACAATGCACGATGCGACCGGTATGACTCAAAATGCATGTTTCCAGTTTGGAATCACGTTTTAGTAAAAAAACAAAACTTGCATACTTAAAACTGAGAATTCACATTCAGGTTGTTTATATATTTTAGTAAAATTAAATATTATTCCTTTATGATGTATAGAAATCATTTTCCCCTCAATACGATGCACAGTGTGCCTAGTATAACTCAAATTGTCTCTTTTTATTTAAAACTGGTATTAATTTAAGTAAAAAACAATTGACATACTGACAACCGGGAAACCACATTCGTATTATTTTGATTTTTTCAGAAAATAATTTATTAGTCATTTGTGATGTGTTGGAATCATCCTCACCTCAATATGATGCATAGTGTATCCAGTATAACTCTAAGTGTCTATTTTTACTTAAAATTGACATTAATTTAAGTAAAAACAACAAGTGAGATACTGAAAACTGAGAAAATGCATTCAGATTGTTTTGATACTTTTGGAAAATGATTCATGAGTCATTTGTGATGTTTAGGTGTCAACCGCACAATAATCCAACACATCATGTGACTGGCATGACTAAAATTGTCCATTATTAGTTTAAAATTGACATTTTAGTTTAAAACGTGTCATGCAATAAAAATCAATAAAACATGCTCCGATTTTCTTGATAATTTATGAAAATGATGAAAAATTCATCTGTGACATAAAAGAAGTAGTCTCAAATCAAACCAACTCATGATGAAACTAGTATGATGCATAATGTGTGCTTCTAGTTTGAAATGATATTTTAGTAAAACAACACAACTAACATACTAAAAACTAAGAAAACACATTAAGATTGTTTTGATAATTTAATATAATAATCCCTCAATAATTTGTGATAGGTAAAAATTAGCCGCACCTCAATCTGACACACGGTGTGACTAGTATAAACCCAAATGTGTCGTTATTTAAAATAGAGATTAATTTTAGTAAAAGAACAAGTGACTTACTCAAAATTGATCAAACACATTCATATTGTTTTGGTATTTTAGGACAATGATCCACAACTCATTTGTGATGTGTTGAAATCAACCCCACCTCAATAGGACGTATGGTGTGACCTGTATAACTCTAAATGTGTCTTTTTTATTAAACATTATCACTTTAATAATGTATTCTTTTATATTGATGTTTAATTTATTTCTTTAAGTTATTATTAACCTAATATTTGTTTTCTTATATAGGTGGAATCATTTTCTTGGGTTAAGATGATTTGTTCAGCAACTGATATCATAGGCAGACATTTTTGAGAGGGGATCACGAGCATCAAAAGATGAAACATTATTGTTTTTAAATGTTTGTTGGATAATTGTATATGTAATTATATATAACTTTGTTTGAAATTTATATTGTAGTATTGTTTTGTATATACCATGAGTGAATATTTTTTTATTCATGGTGTCACACTAAATTTATATAAAATTGTTTGAAATTACTAATTTTTCATTATTTTGTCGGGTGTTCTGTTATATTAACAGTAGAATCAAGGTCACAACAGTAGACGGTTGGGAGGGTCAGGGTCACGACGGTTGCCGACATGGGGGGTCGGGGTTATGGTGGTCACCATAGAAGGGTATTGGGGTCATGGAAGCAGACAGTAGGGGTGTCGAGTGATGGTGGTTGCTGACAAGGGGGTCGAGGTCAAGTCGTACGTATGCAGGAGGTCAACAATAATGAGGGGAGAGGGAGACTGAGGTTGAATGGGGTTTGGAATTTCCACTAAGGAGGAGAGAGGGAGGTTGGATTGGTTTGGGTGGGGGGGTCAGGGTCACCGTCAGGGATGGGGGGATCGGGGGATCGGGGTTAGGGTAGTATAGGGAATGGGGTGAGGGAGGGTGAGGGAGGAATTTAGGGCTCTTTTAGATTTTTAGAAGTGGTTTAATTGAAATTGGTACTAATTGTTAAATTGAAAAAAATTATAGCTGTAGTTTAATAAAACCATCGCTATAATATAAA
Organism: Viscum album; assembly: GCA_963277665.1. Taxonomy (NCBI): domain Eukaryota; kingdom Viridiplantae; phylum Streptophyta; class Magnoliopsida; order Santalales; family Viscaceae; genus Viscum; species Viscum album. The sequence goes on from OY728146.1 coordinate 513,109,810, forward strand.
TTTTTTATACAATTTATTTCGTGTTGGTTATTAGAACTGGTGGTAATAAACTGTGGTTAAGCACTGTCTTTATTTGTAGTGATAACACACCCTACTATGATATCCACGATCATTAACATGACATAAAATCAGTTTCAATGAGGTGAGAATATATTTTTTCAATTATTGAAATGATAAATGGTCATGTAAATCACATATAGAAAAAATTCTTAATTAATGTAAAGACCCAAAAATTTCAAGAAATTTTTTTTCTAAATTTTCTTTGGAATTTTACAAGAACACAGTTTCTGACGGAGCCTGATTCTGAGGCCCGGTGTGCTCAGAATTAATTTCCAAAGTTTGGCTCGGGTACGTTTAGTGAACGAGCGAGCGAGAATTTCTAACTTTTGAACCGGTGCTCGGAATCGAATTCCGAGGGCACCAATGAACTCGCAACGCCGGTAATCGCTTAAGGGGACCTTTACCATAGTTGAGTTTGTGCGGGTGAAGAAGTTAAATTTTGAGGTTTAGTTAAAAAGTAAATAAAATTGTTGAATCAATTTTATTTCATAACAAGGTGGTTAATTTCTATCATGGGAAGTTGGTGGTGGGGCCCACATCCACCCAACTTCCCATGTGTGGATAATTGAAAGATTTGGGCCCACACAAACCCCTCCCCACCTTTTCAAATTCCTTAACTTCCTAACTCTTCTTAACCCTTCACTTTCCTAACTCCCCATTAACTCACTTTCATTAATTTTTGACAACTTGTTATAATTAATAAAGTGAGTTACTTAATTTCAAACTCTTGAAATTCAAATGGTTAGGATGTGTGAATAAAATTAAGACTTGGTCTTATTTTATTTTTTTTAGAGTTTTTTCCAATTTGAGAGGTTTGGGAAGCGTGAAGTCTTCTTCTTCTTCAACCTCGACGAAGAACATGAAGAACACCATTCTTCAACGAAGAACATCTCCACCGAAGAATGTGACATCTTATTCCAACGACGGTTCCTCTTCAAACTCACCTCGACGACAACGGAATCGACGTTCGTTTTCCACGACGCCCGAACTCCGCAACGCTCATCTTCCGCGGCTCAATTGACGTGCACCGTTCCTGAACCGAGGTAGGGAATTGTTTTTGAAATATTAATGAACCCCATGCTAATTCCTTCTAAATCAAAGAATGCGGATCAAATAAACATTAATTTGATCCGCAAAGATTATGTTGTGGGTTGGGATTTTATTTTGGTATTCTCTTACCTTTTGAGAAAAGAACGACAAGCACGGACCAACCAATTCCGGGTTGATCTGCGGAACGTTCGTACATGTGGATCGAAGTAGGGGTTTTATTTATTTATTTGATTCATGAATACCAACTTGATGATCTTCGTGGATTTAAACCATTTGTTATCGAATAACGCGAGGGGGTTGGACCGCACAAACACGGTCGTCCCTCCTCCTTAATTTTCGTGATGGTTCCTTTGTGGTTGGTACGGGAAGGCGTGGTGCCGTCGCACCACGCAGTTTTCATGCGGAAGGATATGCACGGCGCCGTCGCGCTGCACCGTGGAAGGAAGTTTAAGAACGCGACGCCGTCGCGCCGCATCGAAGAAAACCAAAGAACTGCGGTCGGAGTCGGACTGCGGCGAAGGGGCGCGACGCCATCGGGTCGCGCTGGAAAACTACAAAGACAATGCTAATCGTTTTGACGTGCGGAGTGATGGGAGATGACGAAGCAGTCCGTTTTGGCATTTGAATCCCTTCGCAGTGAAGGTGGGGTCCCGAGGGGACCATAGGCGAAGACGTCAGGAGAAACGGACCACCGGAGTGCGTTCGGTCGTCCACGGAAGGCGGCAGCGGGTGCCGCCGGCGTCAATCAGCGGCGAAGGGGGGGGGGGGGGGGGCGCACCCCCGCTGCTCCGCGGCGACCCCCCGGCCGCGGCCGTCCGGTCGGGCCAGACCGGACCGAGACAGGCCGGGCCGGGCCTAGCCTGGTCGACCCGGTTATGGTCGACCCGGTTCGGGCCAACCCAGGGGGGGTCGGGCCGGGTCAGCCCGTGCCCAGACCCCCCGTTTTCGGACCACTTTCGGTCAAATGGCCATATCCTGAGTTGTAGACCTCCGATTGACGCGCCGTCAGCGGGAACGTGAACCTTGGATCGAGACGGTAGTTTTGGTATATTACACTTAAGGTTTCAGAGAACTTTGGGATCGGATGGGTTGGTTCGTACACGAAACCAACCGGGCCCTCGGAGCAGAAACGCTCGTAACTTGAGTTCCGGATGACCGAATAACGTGCCTTAGACTTTGTCGAATTCCTCTAAGTGAGACTGATCTTTTGGATTACTCCGCTCAAGGTTTGGATGCCTTCGAAGTACGGTCGGATTGGTTCACTCACGAAACCAACCGGACCCCTGGAACGAAAAAGCCAATAATTCACAGACCGGGCGTCCAATTGACGCGCCGTCTGTTTCGTTGAATTCCTCTTGATGAGACAGAACTTTTGGTATACTTCGCCCAAGTTTTGGTTTCTGTAGGATATTGGACGGGTTGGATTGTACCCGAAATCCAACCGGGCCCCTAGAACAGAAAAGCTGATATCTTTCAGACATGACGTCCGTTTGACGAACCGTCAGCGGCGTTGATGATCACGTTGAGAAATGGTCCCTATGTGTATACCCTATGAGAGTTCGGGGTACAGTTGAGATACGGCCGAGATTGGTTCGCTCATGAAACCAACTGGGCCCCTGGGATGAAAAGGCTAGTAACTCACAGACCGGGAGTCCGATTGACGCGCCATCTGTTACGTTGAGACCCCTATGACGAGGCGGTCCTTTAGATACTTCTTCTTTGGACTTTGTGATACTTGGAGTATCGACCTGTAGATCGTGGAGCGGCCCCTCCCGGAGACGAGCATACAGAGTATAGAGACCGTGTAGCCGGCTGAAACCTGATGACTGCTTGACCGACTCGACTTGGAGTGAGTCGACTAGCCCAGTGGATGGAGCGCCCGGTATTTGGCGGCAGACCCACAACGGACGGAGTGTCTGGTAGTTGGCAGTAGACCCGCGGTACTCGACCGGAGGAGTACCTCTGTAGGCTATTAGGGGGAGCACCCGGTATTTGGCGACAGACCCACAACGGACGAAGCGCCCGGTAGTAGGCCGCAGACCCGAAGTACTCGACAGGAGGAGTACCTCAGCAGTCTTAGGTTAGTGAGTAGTACCTCAGAGTCGTGACAGGACCACTGTACACTCCAGAGATGGAGCTCTTCAGCAGTTACGGTTTCGATAATGAAAATCCTGGTTTGAGCTGAGACTTTTGACTTTTGTGTTTACCTCATGATTGAGATGGGTCACTTGATAACTTAGGTATATGTATGGGAATATACCTTGGTAGTGGTTATCTGTTGATTTCATGATCCTTGTGTTTCCTCATGATTGAGATGGGTTACTTGATAACTTAGGTTTATGTATGGGCATATACCTAAGTAGAGGTTATCTATTGAGATCCTCTTTGTGGTTATCCTTGTTGGTTTTAGTGAGACCTTGAGGGTCTCGGAGTCCCTACTGAGTATCGTTATACTCACCCCTGCACGGGCTATGCCCGCACCTCATTGTGTTGGTTGCAGACGACGGGCAGTGCTGACAGAGGCCGAGTGTTCGAGGACTGGATGGTACCCAGAGGTGGACTACACGACGAGTCAGTACCCGGAGGTGGACTACACGACGAGTCAGTCTCTGGAGGAGGTTGACGGGCGAGAGCGTTGAGGAGGCTATCTGTACCTACCCTTCAGGTAGGATCCGTGGCGGACGATCCAGGAGCTGCGCTATCTATACCAACCCTTCAGGTAGGATCCGAGGAGGATGACCCAGGAGCTGCTTCCTTCCTCCAGCTGTCTGTCTTTTTCTGTTGTACTTTCGTTCTGTTGTAGCTTCACTTTCAGTTGGGTTTGTATTCTGGCCCATTTACTTTTCAGTACTTTCTTTTGTACTTAGTGTTTTTCTTTCACTTGTACTCTGTGGTGTTTTTTTTTTACTTTTATAAAGGCAATTCCTTCCCAGTTATCGGGATTTACGCCTTTGGTGCTAGTATCCAGCCCCTGGCCTATGGAAGGAGGGCTTGGGGTAGTCACGGCACGGTCCTCGAGGATGGGTCGTGACAAATTGGTATCACAGGAGTCGGTTCTACTGCAAAACTTATAACTCTGATATTTTCTTTCTGTGAAGCAATAGTGTTAAGAGTACCGAGTGTGGTTTTCAGTTCAGGGAGTCCAGTGTTGGTGCAGGCGGCCGACGTATCCATACACCAGGACCCTGACAACTGATTTCCGACTTTGTGCACGAAAACACTGATTGCGTGTGTGTTTCCAGAAGTTCTATTTGAATATCAGTTCAGACCAAGTCATCTCACCAGGTATAAATTGTTTGACCGTGTCACATTGTTTCTTTCAGGATACCTCCCTGTGGACGACCAGCTAGAGCCTCGAGAGTGGTTCGTACTGATAGCCCGCCGAGCGACGTGGCCTCAGTACAGGGCCATTTTCCAGTTGAGGCACCAGCAGAGGCACCAGCGGTACTACTACCCGTTGGGCCACCGATGCCACCAGCCCCAGCAACAGAGGGTTCACGTCGCTTGAGCGCACTGCACGAGTTCCAGCGCCATAGGCCACCCAGGTTCCAGGGAGGGACGGACCCGCAGGCAGCTGAGGATTGGCTGGAGGCTGTGGTGAGAGTCTTCAGCCTAGTGTGGACACCGACAGACTTCATGGCGATCCTTGCTGCCAGCCTTCTTCAGGCAGCAGCAGGCAGATGGTGGAGCCTAATGCTCCAGATGCATGACGAGGCGACACTTCTTTGGGCAGACTTCGGGAGCCTGTTCCGGGCATAGTTTGTACCAGCCACCCTTCGAGCGGTGCGTATACAGGAGCTACTTCAGCTGCGGCATGGCATCATGACAGTGGCACAATATTCGGCGAGGTTCACAGACCTCTCGTGCTACTCCACAGATATGGTACGAGACCCGTTCTTCAGGGCCCGAACCTTCGAGCATGGGCTCAGGCGAGAGATTAGAGATTCTTTTGTTTCTCACAGCATTCCGACACAGACCTGGGTATTGGAGAGAGACCTCTTAGTGGAGAGTTTTTTTGCTGAGCAGTCTCCAGCAGCAGGACCCACCACTAGCCGGCTTGGGGCAGAGTCTTTTGCAGCAGGCAGTAGACAGATGACGCAGAGGTCCAAAAGGACCAGACCTACCGGTGGCCGACTGCACGACTCAGGTTCAGTTGTGCGGGGAAACTGGGGGGGAGTCAGAGCCAGAACTGTCGAGAGTGGACAGTTTTACTCCTGCGGCGGGATTGGTCACATGGCACGTGACTGTCTGACCCACCATGCAGATGACCATCAGTTAAATGAAGAACCTCCCAGGTAGAGGCAGAGGTTCGATCAGGGCAGACCGCTGGGGACAAGAGGACATGGGAGAGCTCAGCTTCAGGCAGCTGAGACCTATGGTCATGGAGCTCCGGAAGCAGATGGAAAAGAGCGGGACTAGCTCCAGACCTGGAGTCTATTGATCATGTTGCTTCTAGTTTTGTTGTTGTAACATTTGTGTCTTTGTACTATGAGCTGCAATAATGTAAAGACACTTATCTTTGTAAAGTTTTCCTTCCTGTCCTTTTGTTTGGTTGATATTGAGTAGTCCCGGTTAAAACTGTTTACTTGACCCTCACTGTCAAGATTTCTACTGGAGGAGACCTAGTGACCTCACACTGATGCCGACAGTGTGACTCGACCCTTGGAGGCCAGAGTGACAGTTGGAACTTTTGGTAGTTACGTCGAGGCCTTACGACGTCATCCATGGAGTGAATGCATCATTCATGTCAGGATTGACTGTATTAGGCAATGAATGTGGTTCATCCAGGGGATGAGACCAGATTTCTCTTATCAGAAAAGAAGAAATAATAGCAGCTCTTTTGAAACTAGAGAAGGTCCAGGTCATCCAAGAGCGGATGAGGACAACGCAGGGCCGACAGAAGCCTTATGCTGATAGGACTTGGAGGCCTCTAGAGTTCGAGGATGATGATCTCGTCCTTATACGGGTCTTGAAGGACCCCGGGACACCCTGAGAGGGGAGGGGTGAATCAGGGTGACCACTTTTTCTTCTAAAGTGTTGGATCTTGTTCCCACGTTGGTAGGAACTTGTTGAACCTGTATGATGATTATGATCAAAATGAATACATTCACATGCACAGAGAAGACACAACCATTTTTACTTGGTTCACCACTAAGGGCTACGTCCAAGGAGCATACGCCGACAGGTTGCCGGTCGTACCTAAATCCACTATGCTTCACTAGATGCGGATACAAAAGTTCGGGTACAGACACTCTGTCCCAGGCTCACTGCCTTTACAATAGTTCAGGGATAGCTCACTGCATCCCTCGGGTCACTCCTGTTGACTCCCCCTGGCTCACTGCCGTTGGTGAAGTCCCACTCAGTTTATAGACGTGAAGGTCTCTTCTTCATTTGCATAGGAGTGCATCCTTTGTTGTATGTAGATGCTCTATTGAAGTCTGATTCTCACCAGAAGAAGAATATCACTTTTCCTCGAATGTACCGAGTAGTCTCTCGGCTTTCGTGCAGCTCCAAACACGCCGGTGGGCTTCAGCAAAACCAGGCGCGCTTCTAAAAGACAGTCGCGCAAGTCCCACTACGGCGCGCAAGTCCACACTGGCGCGCAAGTGTCATCAACACAGTTGCGCGACTCTTCCTTCCCCAACTACAAACTTGCACGGTCCACTTCCTTTCTCTTCCAAACCACCTTGGGCGCACAGCCAAACCCCGGCGCGCAAGCTCTACTTGCGCGACAAAACAACCACCTGCGCGACTCAACCACCTGCGCGACGAGAGCTCGAACAATCTCTCAGCCTTGAACTCCGTTAGAAATGAGGAGGGGTGGTCCAGTATTTATAGGCAAACTAGACCCCCTGCGCGGCGGCGCGCAAGTCCCTCGACGGCGCGCAAGTCCCTCGACGGCGCGCAAGTCTTGTCTTCAGTAAACTCTGTCGCGCAACTCACTTGCGCGACCCAACCAACACTTGCGCGACATTCTTTCCTTAGCCAAATTTTGATGTTCTGATCCTCAAAAACATATGGCGCGCAAGTCTTTTATCCTCCAAGAGCACGGCGCGCAAGTACCTTTGCCAAAAACACTTTACTTTATTGGCCGATTTTTAGGCCCAAAAATTTGGCAAACACTGGGAAACAGCGCCACCTTCACTACTGTTTTCTGCTTGAACGGTATGATCGCTTTGTTGGTACCCACCCTGAACTTCCACTGAGGATTGACAACAAACACAAACCATACACCAAATCATGCTTTGAAGAACCTGGTTCCAACAGGTCTCACCTTGATGAGGTTTACGGAGATGAGGCCAGGGAGGCAAGTTATCTACGAGGTTCAATGGACCTTTCTAGGTCCTTAGCTGGGCAGGCGTGGTGGTTTACTGCTTTACCCATCCACCTCAGTTGCACTAGGTGCACGATGTTTTCCAGGTATCTCAACTGAGAAGATACATGCTCGACCCTTCGCATATCATCGACCATACTTCCACTGAGGTTCTAGTGGGGATAAAGGATCGACAGGAGCGGATCCTACGAGGACGATCGATTCCTCGGGTGCACTTTCTATGGCAGTACGTGAACCTCTAGGTGAGCACATGGGAGCGGAAGGCTCAGATGCGCGCTCTGTACCGCTTTTGTGACCCTAGTTTGTGTTGAAGCTTTACGGGGACGTAAAGTCCTGTGGTGGGAGTAATGTAAAGACCCGGAAATTTCAAGGAAATTTTTTTCTTAATTTTCTTTGGAATTTTACAAGAACAAAGTTTCTGACGGTGCCTAATTCTGAGGCCCGGTGTGCCCGGAATTAATTTCCAAAGTTTGGCTCGGGTACGTTCAGTGAATGAGCGAGCGGGAATTTCTAACTTTTGAACCGGTGCTCGGAATCGAATTCCGAGGGCACCGATGAACTCGCAACACCGGTAATAGCTTAAGGGGACCTTTACCATAGTTGCGTTTGTGCGGCTGAAGAAGTTAAATTTTGAGGTTTAATTAAAAAAGTAAATAAAATTGTTGAATCAATTTTATTTCATAACAAGGTGGTTAATTTCTCCCATGGGAAGTTGGTGGTGGGGTCCACATCCACCCAACTTCCCATGTGTGGGTAATTGAAGAGTGGGGCCCACACGAACCCCTCCCCACCTTTTCAAATTCCTTAACTTCCTAACTCCTCTTAACCCTTCACTTTCCTAACTCCCCATTAACTCGCTTTCATTAATTTTTGACAACTTGTTATAATTAATAAAGTGAGTTACTTAATTTCCAACTCTTGAAATTCAAATGGTTAGGATGTGTGAATAAAATTAAGACATGGTCTTATTTTATTTTTGTTAGAGTTTTTGCCACTTTGAGAGGTTTGGGAAGCGTGAAGACTTCTTCTTCTTCAACCTCGACGAAGAACACGAAGAACACCATTCTTCAACGAAGAACATCTCCGCTGAAGAACGCGACGTATTCTCCAACGACGTTTCCTCTTCGAACGCACCTTGACGACAACGGAATTGACGTTCATTTTCCGCGACGCCCGACCTCCGCGACGCTCGTCTTCCGAGGCTCAATTGACGTGCACCGTTCCTAAACCGAGGTAGGGAATTGTTTTTGAAATATTAATGAACCCCATGCTACTTCCTTCTAAATCAAAGAACGCAGATCAAATAAACATTAATTTGATCCGCGAAGATTATGTTGTGGGTTGGGATTTTATTTTGGTTTTCTCTTACCTTTTGAGAAAAGAACGATGAGCGCGGACCAACCAATTCCGGGTTGATCTGCGGAACGTTCGTACATGTGGATCGAAGTAGGGTTTTTATTTATTTATTTGATTCGTGAATACCAACTTGATGATCTTCATGGATTTAAACCATTTGTTATCGAATAACGTGAGGGGGTCGGACCACACAAACACGGCCGACCCTCCTCTTTAATTTTCGTGATGGTTCCTTTGTGGTTGGTACGGGAAGGCGTGGTGCCATCACACCACGCGATTTTCAGGCGGAAGGATATGCGCGGCGCCGTCGCGCCGCACCGTGGAAGGATGTTTAAGAACAGACGCTGTCGCGCCGCATCGAAGAAAACCAAAGAACCGCGGTCGGAGTCGGACCGCGGCGAAGGGGCGCGGTGCCATCGGGTCACGCTGGAAAACTACAAAGACAACGCTAATCGTTTTGACGTGCGGATTGATGGGCGATGACGAAGCAGTCCGTTTTGGAATTTGAATCCCTTCACAGTGAAGGTGGGGTCCCGGGGAGACCATAAAGACAGCAGGAGAAACGGACCACCAGAGCGCGTTCCGTGGTCCGCGGAAGGCGGCGGCAGTGCGTCACCGGAAGTTGCCGGCAGCGGGTTCCGCCGTCGTCAATCAGCGGCGAAGGGGGGTGGGGGGGGGGGGGGGGGGGGGGCGCACCCCCTCCGCTCCGCGGCGACCAGCCGGCCGGGCCAGACCGGATCGAGCTGGGCCGGGCCGGGCCCAGCCGGGCCGGACCCGGGTCGGGTCTACCTGGTTCTGATCGACCCGGTTCGGGCCGACCCAGGGGGGGTCGGGCCGGGTCGGCCCGGGCCCAGACCCCCCGTTTTCGGACCACTTTCGGAAAAATGGCTATATCTTGATCTGTAGACCTCCAATTGACGCGCAGTCATCAGAAACACGATCCTTGGATCGAGACGGTCGTTTCGGTATATTACATTCAAGGTTTCGGAGAACTTTGGGTTCGGCCGGGTTGGTTCGTACACGAAACCAACCGGGCCCTCGGAGCGGAAACCCTCATAACTTGGGTTCCGGACGTCCGAATGACGTCCCGTCGACTTTTTTGAATTTCTCTAAGTGATACGGATCTTTTTTCTTACTCCTCTCGAGGTTTGGATGCCGTCAGAGTACAGTCGGATTGGTTCACTCACGAAACCAACCGGGCCCCTAAAACGAAAAAGCCAATAATTCACAGACCGGGCATCTGATTGATGCACCGTCTGTTTCATTGAATTCCACTTGATGAGATGGAACTTTTGGTATACTTCGCCCGAGTTTTGGTTGCTGTTGGATAGTGGACGGGTTGGATTGTACCCAAAATCCAACCGGGCCCCTGGAACGGAAAAGCTGATATCTTTCAGACCGGAAGTCCGTTTGACGAACCGTCAGTGGCGTTGATGATCACGTTGAGAAACGGTCCCTATGTGTATACCCTATGAGAGTTCGGGGTACAGTTGATATACGTCCGGGATTGGTTCGCTCACGAAACCAACCGGGCCCCTGGGATGAAAAGGCTAGTAACTCACAGACCGAGCATCCGATTGACGCGCCGTCTATTACGTTGAGACCCCTATGACGAGGCGGTACTTTGGATACTTCATCGTGGTACTTTGTGATACTTGGAGTATCGACCTATTGCTCGTGGAGCGGACCCTCCCGGAGACGAGCGTACGGAGTACGGAGACCGTGTAGCCGGTTGAAACCTGAAGACTGCTTGACCGACTCGACTTGGAGTGAGTCGACTAGCACAGTGGACAGAGCGCCCGGTATTTGGCGGCAGACACACAGCGGACGGAGTGCCTGGTAGTTGGCAGTAGACCCACAGTACTCGACCGGAAGAGTACCCCTTTAGGCTATTAGGGGGAGCACCCGATATTTGGCGACAGACCCACAGCGGACGGAGCGCCCGGTAGTAGGCCGCAGACCCGCAGTAATCGACAGGAGGAGTACCTCAGTAGTCTTAGGTTAGTGAGCAGTACCTCGGAGTCGTGACAGGACCACTGTACACTCCAGAGATGGAGCTCTTCAGCAGTTATGGTTTCGATAATGAAAATACTGGTTTGAGATGAGACTTTTGACCTTTGTGTTTATCTCATGATTGAGATGGGTCACTTGATAACTTAGGTATATGTATGGGCATATACCTGGGTAGTGGTTATCCGTTGATTTCAGGATCCTTGTGTTTCCTCATGATTGAGATGGGTTACTTGATAACTTAGGTAAATGTATGGGCATATACCTAAGTAGAGGTTATCTGTTGAGATCCTCTTTGTGGTTATCCTTGTTGGTTTTAGTGAGACCTTGAGGGTCTTGGGGTCCCTACTGAGTATCGTTATACTCACCCCTGCACTGGCTATGCCCGCATCTCGTTGTGTTGGTTGTAGATTACGGGCAGTGCTGACAGAGGCCGAGTGTTCGAGGACTGGACGGTACCCGGAGGTAGACTACACGACGAGTCAGTACCCAGAGGTGGACTACACGACGAGTCAGTATCCGGAGGAGGTTGACAAGCGAGAGCATTGAGGAGTCTATCTGTACCTACCCTTAAGGTAGGATCCGTGGCGGACGATCCAGGAGCTGCGCTATCTATACCTACCCATCAGGTAGGATCCGAGGAGGACGACCCAGGAGCTGCTTCCTTCCTCCAGCTGTTTGTCTTTTTCTGTTGCACTTTCCTTCAGTTGTAGCTGCACTTTCAGTTGGGTTTGTATTCTGGCCCATTTACTTTTCCGCACTTTCTTTTGTACTTAGTGTTTTGCTTCTTCTTGTACTCTGTGGTGTTTTGTTTACTTTTATAAAGGCAATGAATTCCCAGTTATCGGGATTTACGCCTTTAGTGCTAGTCGCCAGCCCCTGGCCTATGGAAGGCGGGCTTGGGGTAGTCACGGCACGGGCCCCGAGGACGGGTCATGACAATTAAATAAGGGAAATTATCTACCTCATAATTATTTGTAAATAGATTGGTATAGTAGTCAATGAAACATTTATTTTCTGAATGATATAAATAAATAAAAGGTGTATTCAATAAAAAATTAAAAATCAGTTTAAAACAGTGGTTTTGAAATTTTTTAGTAATAATTAATACACTTCTAACTGAAATACTAAAGGCCTATTAACTAAATAGAAATTTAAGGTTACAATTCCAAGCATGAATTATAATAACATAGGTAGAACCCATTTACAAAATTAATTTACCACGAGGGAATATAAATAGAGTTTTGTCTGACACATAGAAGAGCCTAATAGAAAGGGAATAAAAAATCAAAGATGAGAATTTTGATCAAAACAAAAAATATGGTGAGGCCAATCACTATCATATATTTGGCTTTATCTAGAGCTACTATTTTTCAGTTTTAAAAAAATTTGGTAAAGAGATACATTTATCAACACTAAAAAAAGTGATGATTAAATGTGTTTTTATAAGAAGTGATAAAGGGCGTGGGAGGGATCGACCTGGCAGGAAATGTGCACATAATTTTTTGTATAATTTCATAGATTCAAACTGGTAAAATAGTTCAATTCATATTACATTTTATATACATGAATCAACATAAATTTCATTGTATTCTTAGATGCAAATAGGTGTTTCTTTCCGTACACCACTCCTCTAGTGAAAAGGTATAGGGTATGGTGGCCAATAGGTGTTTGGCAGCACAGAATGTTATCAAGGCAGTTCCTAAAAATAAGTCCAATAAGACATGAAAAAGAAATTATCACCATCATCTTCAGTTCCTGGTTAGAATGACTGGATCAGGAAATGACATAGGCATTTGGGTCCTCTTTGATGCTGGGAACGCGGTTGTAGTTTACCATGAGAGGAGGAGTATATGCGCGCATCGGGAACCATACCATGGGACCTTATTATATTTTAAATTGCATAAAAGTTATTAAAAATATGTTAAATATTAGTGAGGTTATTATATTTTAAAACAAATTATAAATGTAAATGAAATAATTTTCATCTTATTCAAAAAAATTTATTTCGTCTTTGAAAAATAATTATATGAAAATAATAAATTTCCTAATAATCTATGAGGAAAACTAATACCTTTTATTTAAAATCTTTAAGGTCATGTAGTTTTTTAAATGCACAAAACAATATTGAATAAAATTAATAAATTTTCTTTGATATTTTTGAAGACATAAAATATTTTTAAATGTATAAGAAATATTTTTTAAGAAAAATTAAATTATTAAAATTTGATTAATAATCGTAAAAAATATATAATTTTTACAAAACTATAAAAAATAATTTTATATAAAAAGATATAAAAGATTTTTTTGTGAAGATACAACATTATTATTTCTATAAAAATCATTAAAAACTTCATTTTTAACTCATAACAATTTTATTATTAATTTTAATAAATTTTAGTTGTACAAATTTTTTATAAAAAATGTGCTGATATGAAAAGATAAAAAAAATCAGTTTTAAGTAATAAAAATCTAAATAAATTTTGAGCTAAAAACATTAAAGATAAAATTTTAGAACAATGTTTCCGTAAAATTAATGTAGAAATTTTTAGTGAATAACTTCATTGAAAATTACACTAAAAATTTGCAATGATAAATTTTATTATAAAATTTCACCAGAATGCATATAGTCGAATCATTAAAATTGTCAATGATAACTTTATTTTGACTTATATCCTTGATTTTTTAGTGAATGTTTCCATTTAATATCACTGTAATTTTGTAGTTTACACTATAATGTTTCAGAGGATGTTTCATTGAAATTTTCGATAAAAATATCATAGGAATTTACAGGGAGAGTTTCAATTGAAATTTTAAAATGGATGTTGAAAGTAATAATGTAATTTACCATGGAAAGTTTCCACTAGAATGCTGCTATATAAGTTTCATAGGAATTTCCAATAGAAGTTTCAGTGGTATTTCTAATGGATGTTGCACTGGAATTTCCAATGTAAGTTTACACTAGATTGTTCCATGAGAATTTTCAAGTGTTTTTTGTAGTTAAAACTATAATATTTTGGTGGAAGTATCAAATGGAATGTTCTATTGAAATATTCACCATAATTTCTAGTGGAAGTCTCACAATAATTTCTAAATGGGATTTTAAGCTTCCATCAAATTTATTCTAGTAGAAGTTTCCATTGGAATGCTCTAGTGGATGTTTCACTAGAAATTTACATGGACGTTTCTTTGGAATTTTCAATATAAATTTCATGGAATTTACAATGTAAATTTCCAAGAATTTTTTATGAAAGTTTCAACTAATTTTCAAATGGAATTTTAAGTTAAAACTAAAATTTTCTGAATGTTCCAACGAAAGATTCATGGTAATATTTGGTAGGGGTTTCACTATAAGTTCTAGTGGTTTCTTCAATGGAATATTTAGTGGGATTTGATATTACCAATGTAATTTTTTGATGAAAGTTTCCAATGGAATGTCTCATGGAAGTTTCACTAGAATTTCCAATGAATGTTTTAACTTAAATTTTTTTGTGGATGTTGAAGTTTCCAGTGGGAGTATCCACTAGAATTTTGAAATGGGAAATACTTGAATTTTCTAGGGGATGTTTCCACTGGAATTTTTCATTCTATGTTTCTACATGATTTTTTTGTTGAAATTTTCCACTAAAATGTTCTAATTGATGTTTCACTGGAAATTCTTGTGAGAGTATCAATGGAATTTCTAGAGGAAGTTTCACTCAAATTGTCAGTGAATGTTTCAATAGAAGTTTCATTGGAATCATAAGTTAACATTGGAATTTTTCAATGAAAGTTTCCAATGGAATGTCCAATGGAATTTTGATTGTAATTTCCAAAGAATGTTTCAAGTTATATTTTTATGTGGAAGTTTAAGTTTCCAGTGAGAGTTTTCATTGTAATTTTCCAATATATGTTTTCGCTGGATTTTTCCATTGGATGTTTATACTTGATTTTCCATTGTATGTTTCTAATGGAATGTCCCAAATGAATTTTCAATATAATTTCTTATGAGGGTTTCACTTGAATTTTCTATGGACATTTCAATGAAAGATTCAATGGAATTTGAAGTTACCATTGGAAATTTTTTATGTAAGTTTCTAATGGAATGTATCATGGACGTTTCACTAAAATTTTCAATAAATGTTTCAACTTAAAATTTTAAGTTGAAGTTGAAGTTTCAAATGAGAGTTTCCACTGAAATTTTCCAATGTAAAATACATGAATTTTCTAGTATATGTTTCCATTGTGTTTTCCATTGGATTTTTAGCATGATTTTTCCATTTTATGTTTATATAAGAAGATTATAGTGAAATTTGATGCTAATTTTCTATAAAACATCTAGTAAAAGATTTCAGAAAATTGTCTTAATGGATATTTCTAGTAGAATTTTTATTAAAAGTGTCTTGAAAATCTGTAAAATTTCCACTAAAAATTTTCATAGGAGATTTATTTTGGAAATTTTCATTGAAAATTTCCATAGAAAGTACCACTAGAACTTCCAGTGAATGTTCTACTCAAAGTTTCATCAGAAATCCCAATGGAAATTTCAATGAAAGTTTTATTGAGACTTCGAGGGAAAGTTTCACTAAAACATCAAATGAATGTTCCACAAAAATTTCCTATTGCATGTTCTAGAAGAACTTTTAGTAAAATTTCCAATAAAATCTTACCCTTACTGGACATTAGTTTACCCATACCTTACATTTTTTACCATTAATCAACTTTCATTTTTCCCTTACTTAACTTTATTTTACCCTTACATAACTTTAGTTTACCCTTAACTTTATTTTAACCTTACTTATCTTTTGTTACCCTTACATAACTTTAGTTTTACCCTTAATTAGTTTTGTATTACCCTTACTTAACATTAGTTTATCCTTAATAAACATTGTTTTATCCATAATAAACCTTGTTTTACTCTTAATTTTGTTTTACCCTTACTTAGAATTAGTTTACCATAACATTAGGTTTCCCTATGATTTCACAGTATTTGGAGGTTGTTCAGTCAGTTTGGACCCCATAATACATGTTTTGTAAAGGGTTCCAGACATTTAAAAAAACAAAAAATCGGTCGTTCTAGGTAGGCCGCAAATCCGATTAATGTTTTTTATACTTTAACATATCACAAATAATAATAAAATGGGTTTTCAATGATTTTATGTCATTCCAAGGTCGTTTTATATAGATCTGATCCTAAACCACAAGTTTTAGTGTTTTAAAACAACAAAAGTGTGTTACAAATCATCCCAGACAAATGAAACCTTGTATTTACATTCCATCTACATGGCAATTTCAAATTTTATTTTATGGTTGGTTTTTTCTAATTTCACAGCATTCTAAGGTCATTTGATTGGTTTTGACTCTCCAAATGAAAATTTTTAAAGGGTGCCAAACCTTTCAAAACTATATATTCTGTTGTTCTAGAAATACCATATGTTCGATTGATGTGTCATATACCCATAAAATTATGAAATAACAAAAACATTTGTTTCCTTTGATTTCACATCATTCTGAGCTTTTTTTCTCTGGATATGTCCCTTAAACGCATGTTTTGGCGTTGTAAAACAATAAAAGTCTATTTCAAGATATCCCAGACAAGTGACACCACATATTGAAATTATGTGTACTCGAACATTTAAAATTACACTTTACAGTTGTTTTTATTTCATTTAACTTAATCTGGAGGTCGTTAAGTTGGGTTTGAGCCCCAAATGCATGTTTTTAAAGAGAATCCTATAAAAACTTCATATTGAGTCGTTATGGGAAGACTACACATAAAATTGATGTTTCATCTACTCATATACATAAAAAATAATAATAAAATGTTTATCCTATGATTTCACATCATTATATGGTTTTTTATATAGATATAACCCTTAGATGCACATCTTGATGTTTTAAAACAACAAAAGTGTGTTTTGGGTCATCCCAGCCAAATGACACCTTAGATTGACATTTCATCTGCTCGACCACATCACATTTTATAGTTTAATTTTTTTCTTCTAATTTCATATCATTTTAGGATTTTTTAGTTGTATTTTACTTCCAGATTCACGTTTTTAAGTGCCTCAAACCCTTATTAACATATATTTGTCCGTTATGGGAATACCACACATCCGATTGATGTTTCTTGTACTCTTACACATAAAAAATAATAATAATACAATTTTACTATAATTTAATTTCATTTGAAAGTCGTTTTCTATATATATTACCCTTAAACACATGTTTTGGTGTTGTAAAACAACAATAGTGCATTTCGGGTCATCCCCAAAAAATGGTACCTTAGATTGAAAATTAATTTTATTGAGCATTTCACATTTTAAATTTCACTATATAGTTTTTTTCATCTGATTCAACAATATTCAAAGTTCATTCTATATTTTTTTACCTTTTAACGTATATTTTTAAAGGGCTTCAAACCTTTAAAACTGCAAATTCGGTCATTCCTGGTAGACCACACATCCGATTGGCATGTACTCTACTCATACACATAAAAATTAATAATAATATAGTTTTCTATGATTTCACATCATTATAAGGTCTTTTTATATGGATCTTACCCTTAAACACAAATTTTGGTGTTTCAAAACAATAAAAATGAATTTGGGTCATCCCGAAGAAACAATACGTTAGATTGAAATTTTGTCTACTCAACCGTTTGAAATTTCATTGTATTGTTATTTTCATTTTATTTCATGGAATTTAGCGATTGTTTGGTTGGTTTTCACACTTGGATGCATGTTTTTAAAGGACCTCAATCCTTTAAAAACCACATATTCTAACATTTTGGGAATACATCATATATAATTGATGTTTATTTAATCATATTTGTAAAAAATAATGATATGATGGTTTTCCTATGATTTGATGTCATTAAGAGGTTATTTTCTATGGATCTAAATCTTAAATGCATGTTTTTGGTGTTTTAAATCAACAAAAATGTGTATCGGGTATTCCCAGCCAAAAAAACATTATATTATTGTTTCTTCTTTTCAAACTCTTCAAATATCATAGTATGATTATTTTTAACTGATTTCATGACATTTTTGAGTTTGTTCGGTTGGTTTTGACCCCCATATGCCTGTTTTTAAATGGGGTTAAACTTTTAAAAACTACATATTCAGTTGATTTGGGAAAGCCACACATCTGATTGATTTTTTTATACTCATACATGATAAAAATAACAAAAACTTGGTTTTCCTATGATTTCACATCATTCTGAGAACATTTTCTATGGATCTCTCCCTTAAAAATGCGTTTTGGTGTTATAAAACAACATGTGAATTTCATGTCAACTCGACCTAATGAAACCTCATATTGACATTCCATCTACTCTAATATTTCAAATTTCACTATATGGTTATTTTTATATGATATCATGAAATTCAGAGGTCATTTGATTGGTTTTAACCCTGTGACACAAAATTTAAAAGGACGTCAAACCTTTAAAAATGAAATATCTGGTCATTCTGAGCAGATCACACATCTGATTCGCATTCTTTCTACTCACACATGTCAACAATAATAATATAATGGTCTTCCTATTATTTCATTTCATTATATGGTCATTTTCTATAAATCTAAACCATAAATGTGTGTTTTGATTTCTTAAAACAATAAAAGTACATTTTGGGTCATTCCAACCAAAAAAACCTTTATATTAACATTATATCTAATAAAATATTTCTCATTTAATTATACAGTTGTTCTATTCTAATTTAACGACATACTGGGGGAGTTCGATTGGTTTTGACCACTGGACCCACATTTTTAAAGGGCGTTAAACCATTAAAATCAGATATTCAATCATTTCTAGAAAACCACATTTTTAATTCATGTGAAGTCTACTCATAAATTTTAAAAATAATAATAACGTGGTTTTCCTATGATTTCACTTCATCTCGATATCATTTTCTATGGATTTGTCTATTGAACACATGTTTTGGTGTATTAAACAGCAAAGTGTGTTTCAGGTCATCCTGATCAAATGACACCTTATATTGACATTCTATTTTCTATAACATTTCACATATTACTATATGATTTTTTTTCATCAGATTTCACGGCCTTCGGAGGTTGTTCAGTTAGTTTTGACCCCCATATTCATGTTTTTAATGGGCTGTAAACATTTAAAGATTTTATATTCGATCATTCTGAGTATACTTACCATCTAATTGATAATTTTTATACTCTGACCTATAAAAAAATTAATAACATGGTTTCAATAAATTTTACCTCATTCTGAGTTCCTTTTCTAGGGATATAGCCATTAACAAATGTTTTTGTGTTTTAAAAAAACAAAAATGTGTTTCAGATCATCCCGATCAAATGGTAACTTAGATTGATATTTTATTGAATGACCATTTCACATTTCACTTTACAATTTTTTTTCATATTATTTTTTTAGCATTTAGAGGTTGTTCATTTGGTTTTGACCCTAGGAAGCACATTTTTAAAGGGTGTCAAACCATAATCAATGAATATTCTATAATTTCGTGTAGACCATAAGTACAATTAATATTTCTTCTACTAATACATGTCACAAATAATAATATCACGGTTTTCCCTTGGTCTCACCTCATTTTGACTTCATTTTCTATAGTTCATATTATTAAATGAACATTTTGGTGTTTTAAAACAAAAAAAATTCATTTTGGGTCATCCTGGCCAAATGACAGCTCGAATTGATGTTTCTTTCTACTTGGCCATTTCAAATTTAACTATATGGTTGTTTTCATTTGATTTTATAGCATCTAGAGGTTTTTCTTTTGGTTTTGACCACTGGATGTGCATTTTTAAATGGCGTCAAACCTTAAAAAACCACATATTTGGTCATTTCGAGCAGACCACTTGTCCGATTGACGTTCCATCTACTCTTGCACATAAGAATAATAATAACACAGTTTTCATTTGGTTTCAACTCATTATGAGTTCATTTTCTATAGATATGACTGTTAAATGCATGTTTTTATGTTTTGAAACAATGATAGTGCTTTTCAAGTCATCCTGACAAAAAAATTGGATTGATCTTCTATATACTTAATCATTTTACATTTAAGTGTATGTTTTTTCACTTTAATTCACAGAATTTAAAGGTAATTAGGTTTTTTTGATCCCCAAATGCATGTTTTTAAAGATCATCAAATATTTCAAAACTGTATATTCAGTTGTTATAGGAAGGCCACACATCTGATTGACCTTTTTTATACTCATATACATAAGAAATAATAGTAACATGGTTTTTTTATGGTTTCATCTCATTCTGAGTTCATTTTCTTTGCATCTTACCATTAAATGCACGTTTTGGCGTCTTAAAACAACAATAATATGATTTGGGTCATAATATATAAACAACATCTCATATTAATAGTTTTTATACTATATCATTTCATATTTTACTATACAGGTTTTTTCATCTTATTTCATGTCATTCAGAGGACTTTCAGTTAGTTTTTACCCCCTAACACACGTTTTTAAAGGGCATCAAGCCTTTTAAAACTTCATATTTGATCGTTATAGGATGCTTTTATGTCTGATAGATGTGTTTTATACTCATATAAATGAATAATAATAATAATAATATATTTTTCTTATTATTTCACATCATTTTGATGTTTGCTTTTGGATATGATGTAACGCCCTGACCCCAAAATCATAGAGCCGGTGAATAATCTTATTACATTAACATGATAATAAGGAATAACATATCGAAGGTCTGACCCATTTAAAACTCTTGTAAATCTATATTACATACAAGATTCCCATAATATATTGGGAAATAGTAAATACAAGCATTACACATAATAAAATAAAATAAAGTACATCCTTGAATGCTTATTCAATGATTTCTTCTTCATAACCTATAGAAAGAAACATAATAAGGGTGAGATAAAATTCTTAGTAAGGGTATATAGAGTGGAAAAAATAATGAATCAATCTGAATAAATTAACATGGTAAGAAAAATAAATGACAGCACATGCCATTCAAATAACTAGATATGGAAAATTCAATATGGAAAGGTAGAAAATAATACACATACCATTTAATCAATGAAGAAAATTAAAATGTATCCATAGATATGTTGATGAAAAATATCATGGATAATTAATAAATAAAATATCTATGAATTAAATTATCAATAATTGTATGTCATGGATTTTGAAAATGGGGACCTATGCTGTCAAAATCCATCATCTCGATGTTTAAAACTACAGGTCGAAACCTGTTTAATTTGGCCAACTTAATCATCTCATGAGAACTTACCGATTCATTGAGGAGCTATATAAAGTACAGGATCCACCCATCACTGCATGTACAAATAATTACTCATATATAATAATTAATCAACCAACAATATGCCTTATCGAATATCCGTATTGAATAAAAGATGCGTATTTATCAATAATTCTCCTGTTAATGAAATAACTATCAAAGCAAACACAATTTGTAAAATGATATATGATATAGGAAATAATAATATCCATCATATGAAAATTTAGATATTAAAGTAAATTTCTAATGAAAAGTTATTACAATAAAATTATTGTTTTTATAAAAAGTTAACAATCACAATTTGAAGTGAGATTGCAAAGATTATCATTAAGAAAACTCTTCCAGATAATAATCCTTAAACATTCCAAAATGTCCAATACCACATTGAAACATTTAAATCACAATTCACATGAATTTTTGACACTAAATTAAAATTATAATATCATTATAATAATGAGATTCATGATATTATGTGTCAAAGGTAGTATATACACCATATAAAATAAACTAGGTGCATAACAACGATTGAGTCTCAATGGAATGTAAATTGAGGAAAATATCCCTTACCTTAAACTTCATTTTGTTGTGAGGTATTTATCCTATTTTATAGTGGTTTAAAATATGTTACTAACTTATTCAATAACTATACTAATATTTATAATATCATATATTTACTTCTTATAATATCTTATTACTCCTTTGTTAACAATCTTTCATTATTTTCACTATTTTGGGTGTTATTTGGCTAGTTTACTCATGTATGTTTTGACTTGTTATTTGATTCAACTATTACTTAGATAATGAGTTCATCATATAGATAATTTAAACTATTAATTAATTATCTTAATTATTCTCTATATATGTATTCATAATAATCAATAAATTTTGGATATAAGAAATGGAATGTGCCATTCACGGAGACGGTTGGCCGTATGTACGTATGAACCCTAATTTTATGTATTTGTCGTATTAAACTAATGAAAAGTAAATGATACATATTTATATTATAACTACTATATAATATCTATTCTATATATGTTACATTGTTTTATTAAAAACATACTTTATACATTCCATGTTTTGCATGAACGAGTCATATCACTTTGAGGGGGCGATAGTCCACACTTACTCAAACAAAATTATCATATTTAAACAAGATGTAAAGCATAAATTTATGTTCCAAATAAAAATTACAGAAGAATAAATACATTATAAATATAATTTATATCATATATAAACAGATTTTCCATCATATTGGCCACCATGATAGGTGATAAAGGAAAACTGAACAACCATCGTTTTGTGAGGCAGTAGTTCACAATACATAGAAATAGTTTGTTCATTACCCATTAGATGGGAGAGTGTGTAAGTGTAGGTTAAACATTTTACATAAAAA
The DNA here is from genome assembly GCA_963277665.1 of Viscum album. Lineage (NCBI taxonomy): Eukaryota > Viridiplantae > Streptophyta > Magnoliopsida > Santalales > Viscaceae > Viscum > Viscum album. The sequence goes on from OY728146.1 coordinate 513,132,271, forward strand.
CATCCCAGTATATTGAGGATGCTTTTGTTTCTATATTATTATATAATAATTATATTTTAGTGGGAGGATAATGGAAATGAAACTAGAGATCTTGAGAGAATACAATGCCTCTTGATTGGGTAACTCCTTTTGGTTTGTACCAAAAGGCTTCGTTGGATTGTTTACTGTCCAGAAGGAATATTCTAGGTAAATGGTAGGGAAGTTAGGAAACTATTTGGGTAGAGGTTGGAGGATCCAATTTGGCTTGATAGGTGTGAGGAAGGGGTAGAGTGCTTGATTTTTTATAGTGGAGGGGGGGTGACACTCTTGTAAACACCCAAAGGTATTCATTAATTGGTGGTATGCCTTTTCTAAAGTGCCTCAAAAATTAAAAAATAATCTATTAAATTGGAAACATGGTTGATTAAAACCTCCAACATATAAAAATATGTGAATATTAATAATTTGGTTCCTTAACTTCTATGATTCCCCAATTTTATCATTTTGGTTTTTATTAAAGCATCTAGTTTTCTAATATAATTAATTTGAACATTAAGACCTAAATAAAGTGAGATTTATTAGAAAATATAGACCAAATAAATTATTAATATGATATATAATTTTTAAAATAAAATTTCCTTGTGTTTTTTAAATTAATATTAAAACAAGCGCACATGACACGCTAAAACCCTACTGAAATATGGACTGTGTTAACAACGTTTTTACAATTTATGGGTATATATGTTAATTATAAAATATAAATTGGTATATTAATATAACATATTCAATATTTATTAACAGTTATAAATAATTTTATAGAGTATAATTTTTTAATTATTTTTAAATCATTTAATAAAATTTCATTTATTCTAAAATAACAAAATTGTCAATTTTGACATTATTTATTTAATATTAATTTTAAATTATCAATATAAAATTATAATTAAAATATATTAAGTTCAAAAATGTGTAACATGATTATTTAATCTACAGAACTAAATAAATAGAATAATTCAATCAATTAACTTCACTTTTAATATTTATAATATCATTTATTTTAGTTAATTATTAACTAAATAATCACTACATTGGTGTTTCTTAAGAATTTTAAGTAACAAAACCATTTATAAAAGTTATTGATAATTTATTATGATAAAAATAACCCATATATATTTCCAAATGATATTTATACAAAAAATACAAGATTTTTTACATATCTCAAAGTTTTATAAATTTTAAATGTTAGGAATGTTCCCTTTTTGTCTTTTTTCATACTTAACCTTTTATATAGGTCCCTTACATTTAATAATATCCCAATAACCCATAAATTTCAAACCAAGTGGTTATATGTTATAATTATTAGCATCTAATGCCTTTTGGAAAAGTTTCTAGGTCATTTAGGTCCTTAATATTATGGTTTAACTAGTCCCCTATTAAGCTTAGTTTTACCTTAATCACCTTAATTAATTTTAATCACTTTGACTATTTTTTTGGTGAAAAATTAATTTTATCTTATTATAACATGAATATTATATTTATTACAACCATGTATGTCCATTTTTGAAAATTCAAATCATAGACGTGAGAAAATTAAGATTAATGCTAATCCCACAAACATGGAGAGAATGTTGGTTTTTAAAGTAAAAACATTCAAAAGTTAAATAAGTTTTTATATATAATTTAAATATAAGGATGATTCAAATTACCTAAATTGGATTAATATGTGAATAATTGAACTATTTTTGTTCTAAAAATAAACGTAAAATATATTTTAACAATAATAATTATTTAAAAAAGGTTTTTAACTAAATTGTAGTAATTTTCACAATTTATCAAAAAATGAAGTTTCTTAGAAAAATTTCAAAAAAATAACCATAATCTAATTTAGATACAAGGAATTTAAAAATTATCATTATTTTTTTAAATTTTTTTTATAGAAGTTTCAAATTTTAGTTTTAAAATTGGGTCGCCATTAAAAAACGGTAAGGCTTTGACTTGTGTGTAATGAAAGATAATTCACTGTTGTGTGTAGCATAAGTTTAAACTTTTGTTCTGTATGAAAAGATAAAAAAAATTTGTTATAAAATTAAAATATTGTAATGTATTTCGGTCTTACATTCTCCCCACATTATTTAAATTGCATCCTCTCAATTTAAACTCGATCTTAGTAATCAAGGGATTTATATTTGGAAATAAACTATTTTTGAAAGACTCAGATCGTAAATAGGGTTAATAATAAATATTATTAATAAGATAAAAATGAATGTACAATTTTCATGTAAATAGGTTCCCTAATAGGAAAACATATGTGTGAAATAGAAACATGGATAGAGAAGAAAAAACAAACATTCATGTTCTGGTAGAGAGTGCTAGAGAATATGGATAAGATAATGTTAAAAATCAAAAGGCCATAAATCTATGATGAGCTAAGTGGTAATTTGGATCATTTTAGAGGAAGGTAATATGACAAATTTTTTTTCAAAACCCTTTTTTTATATTTAAAGAAATACTTCACTCTATAAAAATATAAGTCAATATATATTTCTATAAACATAATATTTTCCTTTTATTACACCTTGATCTATTTCTACATAATATTATAGCACATGATGCATCATATAGTGATGTAATATATCAATCTATAAAACCACATCCAAGGTTCAAATTAACTCATTTTATAAATTTTTAAATTTTCCAAAATATTATGATCCGACACTTTAGAAATAAGGTCACTCAATTTCAAAAATGAACTAATCATTAGCCTTCAATCAATATGAAGTAGTTTTTTAATCATCAGATAATGAATATGTGAAGACCTTCATCATTCATCTTCTTGAAATATATTAATAATGTTAATAACCATAAAAAGCTTTTGGAAACATGAATTCTTCTTTATTCCTTATATATAACACATGTTATTGGATATTTTCCTTAAATCCAAAAGTGTTGTAAACTCCATCAGTGATAGAATAGACCAATTTTCGTCAAGTCCTTAATCAGTTACAAGGTAGTGAATACATATCCAAATCAATCATTTATTCATCATTATCTCAACATTAGAAACATATTAAGGGGTTTATTTCCCTTAATCATGTGCTTTCTTAAAAGTTTAACTTTCTACTGAATAAATTTCCTTGGTAGAATTCAACATATGACTTCAAATCCTTAAATAAAAAGTACACCTGTAAAATCCCCATATATTCCATAATTATTATAACCATTAAATTGTTTATAAAATATTAAAATTACATAATTATTGAATAGGTATATTAATAATTCCTCTTTATCAACAGAAGTATAAAAATTTTATCATTATCCAACAACATTGTTTGGGGTATATTCCTTTAATTCTTGGGACATTGATTCACATAGTGTCTCATCTCCTTACATTTGAATCATTGTAAGTTGGAATAATTTTTCATACCCTTAAAATCAGAAACATGGTGTCCTTTTTATCCACACATAAATTAGACTCCCATTGACTTCAAGAATGTACCAGAGTGTTTTTATCACAATTATCACATGTCAGAAAATCCTTGTTTCCCTTCATCTTCTTTAACTCATTCCCTTTTTCATGGTGATCAAAAGACCCCTTTTTGTATTGGTTTCCTTTAAATACATTGGACTTGGATAATTATTTAACAATATTACTATCACATGATACTATGTCCTAACACTTTGATAATTTTTGAGAGACTATTTCCCTTTTAAATATTGGCTTAAGACCACGAAAGATTTTATCATTCTAAATATTTGGATAACATGCATCATTGAGGTTCACATTCCTTCTACTAGGTGATATTTCTAAACAATGGAATATAGTAGATTAAAATATAACATAATATATTATTCCAAATACAGTATAGCACAAAAATTTATTCATCGTGAATCCTAGGATCATAATCATTGATTACTTTAGGAAATATTTACTTTCAAAGCCTTCTAATGGTAGATAGATAAAATGTGAACTATACTAAGTGTATCCCCTAGGAATGTCAAATCAGGTATGCAGTAAGGCCCATTTTTGTGTTCCAGGTTACCTTGAGTCATGCTCAGAACACATTTTCAGAGTTACTAATCCAAGGTATATCTGTACTAGAACCACATCCACTTGTAGTATCCAAATAGGGATGTATCGCTGGGAATACCCACATAATATCTACCTTACCAAAATTCCAAGATTCTCTTCAATAATCATCCAAAAATCCTACATTAGGGTTGTTATACCTAATATATGTATTCTAAATATACTTTCCAAGGTCACTAATAAACATCCTTTGAAAACAATTATAACGCCCCGACCCCAGAAGCCCAGAGATGGTGCATTATCTTATTAAATTTTCATGATTACAAGGAATCAAATCCTAAAGAACTGATCCTTTTAGTAGTATTGGAAATACATATTACATACATGACACCAAAAATACATTGGTAAATAGAAAATACAATCATGATATATAATAAAATGAAATAAACTGCATACTTGAATGCTTATTCAAAGATTTATTCTTCATAAACTAGAGAGAGAAACATAATAAGGGTGAGCTGAAATTCTCAGTATGGTTAAGTAAAGTGGAATAAATATTGAATAAATGGGAATAAATTAACATGGAAATGAAAATAAATTATAACACATGCCATTCATATAAATAGATAAGAAATAATTAATATGGATAGGTAATAAACTGATACATATTCCATTTAATTAATGAATAGAAATGAAATGTATCCATATATATGTCGATGAAAAATCTCACAAATGAATAATAACTGAAATATCAATAAATGAAATTCTTAATTATTTGATGTCATGTCTTAGTCACAAGAGGACCTATACATTCAATATCCATCCTCCGGATAGTTTAAAACTACAGGTAGAAACCTGTTTAAATTGGTTATCTTAATCAGCTCATGATAACCCATCGATGAATCAAGGATCTATATAAATTTTGGAATCTACCCTTAATTTCATGTACCAAGAATTAATATTATATAATAATTAATCAATATACAATATTCCTTATTGAATATCCTTATTGAATAAAATATACATATTTATCAATAAATCCCTAGTTAATCAAATAACCATCATAGTAAACACCGTACGTAAAATGATATATAGTTTAGGCAATAATAATATCCATCATATGAAAATATGGATATTCAAGGAAATTTAAAATGAAAAATTATTAAAATAAAATGTTTTTTTATATAAATTCATCAATAAAAAGTTTATATGAGAGTGAAAAGATAATAATTAAGAATATTTTTGAGGAGTATAATATTTAAACATTCCAAAGTGTCTCACAACACTTTGAAACATTTAAATCATAATACCCATGATGTAATGACAATAAATGAAACTTATAATGTAATGATAATATATATATTCATGTTATTATGTTTCAAAGTTAGTATATACACCATATAAAATAAATAGGTACATGACAACAATTAATTTTCAATGGAATGTAAATTATTGAAAATATCCCTTACCTTAACCTTAAATTTGTTGTGTGGTATTTATCTACCTGTATAGTAGTTTAAAATATTTTAATAACCTATAAGATAACCATACTCATATTCATAATATCATATATTTACTTTCTATAGAACCTTTTTTAGTTTTTTGTTAACAATGTTTTATTATTTTCACTATTTCAGGTGTTATTTACATAGTTTACTCAAGTATGTTTCAACTTTTTATTTTATTATCCTATTAATTAGATAATTATTTAATAATCTCTAGAATTTAAAACATGACTTAATTATTTTATTTATTTAGTACATATTTATATATAATAATCTATCATGTCTGGAGATAAGAAATGAAATGCATCGTTCGTAGAGATGGTAGGCTATACGTACGCATGAACACTACTTTCATTTAATTTTTATATTAAAAGAATGAAAATTAAATGAAAAATTTCTATATTATAACTCTAGAATCATATATATGTTATATATATTACATTGGTTTATTAAAACCATCCTTTATACATTCCATGTATGTTTGAGTGGGTGGTAGTCCCCACTTCCTCAAACAAAACTATCATATTTACACAAGGTGGAAAGCATAAAGTTATGTTCAAAATAAAAATTACAAGAGCATAAATAAATTTTAAATCTATTATATATCATATATAAAAATATTTTTCATCATAATGCCCCCCATGATAGGTGGTAAAGGAAAAAATGAATAATCATCGTTTCGTGAGGCAGTAGTTCATCGTATACAGAAACAGTATGTCCATTACCCATTATATAGATGTGTGTGTAAGTGTAGGTAGAACCATTTAAATAAAAAATACTAGTATATTTAGGATAATAGTGTTGTTATATCATCATATAATTAGTATATTTTTGTGTGTGGATAATGGAAATGAAACTTGATATCTTGAGAGAAGATGTTACCTCTTAATCAGGGAAATCCTTTCGGTTTGTACCAAAAGGATTCTTTAGATTTATTCCTTACCAAACAGAGGCTTCTAGGTCGATGGGAGAGATGTTTAAATTCTATTTAGGTTGATTTTGGATGAGCCAATGTGTCTTTAGAGGTGTGAGGATGGGGTAGAGTTCTTGCCTTTCTAAAGTGACGGGGGAGTGGAACTCTTGTAAATACCCAAAGGTATTCATTAATGGGTGGTATACATTACCTAAAGTATTTAAAAAATAGAAAAATAATGGATTATAGGGGAATAATGGTTTATTAAAACCTCTACAACACAAAAATATCCGCATTTTAATAGTTTGGTTCCCTATCTTCTAAGAACCCCTAATTTTATCATTTTGGTATTTAATAAAACATCTTGTTTCGTAATCTAATTAATTTAACCATTAAGATTAAACTAAAGTTATATTTATTATAAAATATAGATCCACTGATTTATTAATATGATATATTATTTATTAAATAAAATTCCCATGTTTTTCGGAAATTAAATTGAAAACAAGCACATGTGACATGCTAAAACACTACTTAAACCTGGACCGTGTTAACATTTACAATATATGGGTTAATATATTAATTATAAAAGATGACTTGATCCATAAATAGACCATATTTAATACTTATAAATACTTAAAAATAACTTTTTAGAATATATTATTTTTATTAATTTTAAATCATTTAATAAAATTTCATTTATTGTAAAATAACAATAATGTCATTTTTGACATTATTTATTTAACGTTAATTTTAAAATATCAATCTAAAATTGGTATTAAAATATATTAGGTTTATATATTTTTAAAATTATATATTCATCTAAAAAAATAAATAATTACAATAATTAAATCAACTAACTTCACTTTTAATATTTATAATATCATTTATTTTAGTTAATTATTAACTATATAATCACAAAATTGGTGTTTCTTAATCATTTTAAGTAACAAAAACATATATAAAAACTATTTATAAATTATTAAGATATAAATAACCCATATATATTTAAAAAAGATATGTATAATAGAAAATATGATGTTTTGTACATATCTCAATGTTTTATAAATGTAAAAGTTATGGAAAGTTCTCTTTTTCTCTTTTTTCTTAATTAACATTTTCATTTGGGTATTCCATTTAATAATACCCAAATAACCCATAACTTTCATACCAAGTGGGTATATGGTCTAATTATTAAAGTCAAAAGTCTTTTTGATAAGTTTCGAGGTCATTTTGGCCCTTAATATTAAGGTTTAGTGTCTTATTAAGCTTAATTTTACCTTAATCACTTTAATTAATTTTAATCAATTTGACTAATATTTTTGGTCAAAAATTATGTTGATATTATTAGAGAAAAAATATTGTACTAATTACAACTGTGTATATCTGTTTTTGAAAATTAAAATCATAGAAGTTGGAAAATTAAGATGAATGCTATTCCTACAGACATGGGGAGAATGCAGGTTTTTAAATTAAAAACTTTCAAAAGTTCAATAAGTTTTTATATTTAATTTAAATATAAATATGATTGGAATGACCTAAATTATAGTAATATATGAATAATTGATCTATTTTTTACATTAAAAACACTTTAAAATATAATGTAACAATAATAATTATTTAAACAAAAGGCTGTTTTTAACTAAATTGCAGTAATTTTTAGTATTCACCAAAAAACTGATGTTTTTTAGAGAAATCCCAAAAAAGAACCCTAATATAATTTCAATATTATGAATTCAAAAATTATATTTATTTTTAAAAATAAAATTCATAAAAGTGTCAAAATTTAGTTTTAAAATATGTTCACTATTAAAGGTATTAAAACTCAGTCTTGCAGGTAATGAAAGTTAATTTAGTGTTGTGTGTAGCATAAGTTTAAATTTTTGTTACATATAAAGAGAGAAAAATAATATTTATTCTAATATTTAAATATTATAATTTCTTGGGGTGTTACATCTGAAAATTATTACACATTTTTATATTTTAAAACAACAAAAATTTGTTTTAGGTCATCCGGCCAAATGGCACCATGTATTGATGTTTCATCTACTCGACCATTTCAAATTTTACTCTATGGTTTTTTGTCTGATTTGATAGAATTTAGAGGTCATTCGGTTAGTTTTGACCCCAAGAAACACGTTTTTAAATGGTTTCAAACATTTAAAAACCTTAAATTTTTTCGTTCCGAACATACCGTTCGTCCGATTAACATTCCCTCTACTCGTACACAAACAAATTAATAATAAAATAGTTGTTATTTGATTTCACATCCTTCTAATCTTGATTTATATGGATCTAACTCTTAAACACATTTTTTTATGTTTTAAAACAAAAGTGTGTTTCAGGTCACCCTGACCAAACAGAACCTCAGATTGATGTTCTGTCTACTCATCAATTTTTCATTTTAATATATGGTTATTATCAATTTCACAAGATTTAGATATAGTTCATGTCATGAAATAACCCACCAGAGCCCACCTGGATGGATTACGGCCAAGCCTCAACTACCCTAAGCCCGCCTCCATAGGCTAGGGGTTGGAGACAAGCACCGAAAGACATAACTAAAAATGGGAGGCCTTTTCCTGATGCACTTATACACATGCACCCAACCATCTCAATACAAAAGTGCCGATGAATAAAATCAAAGGGTTCAATGACTGGAATGATAATAATGCATGTATACTACCCCTAAGTAATACAAGAGTACAACAATGTATACTAAAAGGAAAAAGGGAAAAAATACACACCCAACAAGAAATATGTCCCAATAAGAAAAATTAGAAAAGTAAAATGATGAGAGAGCCCAAATCCTAATATCCCTGCTCTGACCACTGTACGTGGTCAGATAAAGAAAGCATCCCTTTTCTCCTTTATAATCATGGTCAACATTTCCTTCATCTACATAAGACATGACACATGCAGGAAAATCCCACGAAGGGCTGAGTATATACATACCAAGTATAATGCCCCGAAAAGGGTGAAGGGGGAGTAGTGAGGGATACGACCGAAGAGGAAAACGATTGATAGAAAAAGTTATAGTGAGAGAGTAAAACTCAAACCAAACCAAGTGAGTGAAATTAAGCTTATCTAAAAAAAAGGAGTCCAACAAGGTGATAATATAGACTTATCATCAAGTCTTCGCTACCTATAGTTGGAGAGTAGACAAGTACAACCATGAAAAGATAGACACGAAAATCGCGTAGCATACCCCACACATCTTCACCTATCCTAGAAAGAGAGTCACCAAAACCCAAGGATTGAGTATTGAAATAGGATTTATATATATATTCTCAGTCATATAAACCTAAATGTGAGAGTAAGGGGATCTCTATCTCACATCTCAACCCAATACAAACAGTATCCAATAGTTCTAAGGCAAGTCCATCTATGATTACCAACACCTCACGCATCTGCCCTGAACACACGAGTAAAAGGAACTCAATCACCACACATTGATACCATCCTATTTGGGATGAACTAACTCACCTATATAGTTTTGGTCACATAATAAAAAAACATCTCGGTGGGGAATGTGTTCCTCTTTATCATGAGTCCTAAGCTACATCAAACCATATCTCATTATTGTACCACATAGATGAGTAGGCACAAAATCGATATAGAGGACCCACACCCTAGTGCATTAGGGGGGTTTTACTCTGGTAGTAGTCATAGGGGACCCATGCGTATTCCTACGGGGGGTTCCACCTTGCTCGTTAAGGACCTACACCATAAAGAATAGAAGTTCCTCTCAGAAGGTATAAGACCCACTCCCATTCCACTGGGGGGTTCCACCCAGAAGGTCGAGGACCCACGCCTTGGGATCATAAGGGGGTTCCACTCTAGGTCATCGATGACCTACACCCTACTCGATAAGGACATTCCAGTTGGAAGTAACTATAGAGGACCCATGACCATGCCGATGGGGGGTTCCACTCTAGAAGAAATCTCTGGTGATCATTCCTGATAACTGTTGTCATCAAGTGAATCCTCAGATAGGTTCCTCAATCATAACATTTTATATCATATCTCAAAAGATGCTTCTGAGGTAAGTTTAATTTTATATGCAGAAAAACACTTATAATAGGCTTCTCACAGGACAAAATCTGAATTTAAATGAATAAGATACAAAAGGTAAAAGATTCATAATGAGGTACATGGGCCCACACGATGTGTGACCCTAAATCGTCACATGTCTGTGTTCCTAGCCATACTTGAGTACTAAATTGTGTTCATGTACCATTAGGCATGTCATCGTACTCCCATAGTACATGGCATATCTCGCCAAAAGTATGATGAGCACCTGATTCTTATCATTGGTCCAAAGGGACTAAAATGTAATTTCACTAACATGCCTCCTCAAATGGCCCATAATAAACAAATAGAGGACACTATCATGATCCTTGTAAAATCACATAGGATAGACTATTAATTCTCCCAAATCAGAAACCTAGCGAAGAAGATAAATTTCATCTCATTGTGAATAAATAATTTCTCATGGGGCCCATGTCTCTATCTTGAAATAAGATATATATATTACACCATTGTGATCCTCATGAAAAAATGCACGAGATTGACTATTCATTTTCCTCAATCAGAAACCCTATGAAAAAGTCATATTTCACTGCATTATGATCAAATGGAATCTCATGGGCCTAAGAAATGAGTGTAAATTAAATATATGAAATTTGTTTTGAAACATCTGTCTTAATTTCAGGGTCACAACATCACCGACGGTTTGTCATTCCGGCACAATATAAGGGAGCTATGTCAGATACAAGATCCCATAATGATAATAATTTTATTATTTTTGGGTGTTTTATTGACCTGAGTTAGAAGTCCAAAAAAGGTATCCAATATTGTTCATAAAATGGCAATCTATATTACCGGGTCACACTATCGCTGATGGTTCATCAATCCGACGTCGTACAAATAAGTTACGATCAAATTTTGGTTTGACATTCAAAATAATAATAATAATAATAATAATAATAATATATTATTATTTTATTAAATCATATTCTTTCTCTTTCTATTTTATTATAATAAATAATAATATTATTATGTTATAATATTATTATTAATGTGTCCTCCATTTCACATCCCTTGGGCCACACACCTCTTCCATATCCCATCTTCAAAACTAATTGCATTGAATTCAAAATTTGAATCACTTTAAATATTTATTATCCAATCATTCAAAATTTATGCTAACATTATTACTATTATTTAGTATAATAATAATAAAAAATCCCCAAATAAAATTTATTAACTCTTCACTCATAATAATAATAATACTTATTTATTATTATTATTTTTATCACTCGCTGCTTTGATGAAATCAGACCACCATCACATTAACGCTGAGTATCCTCTTTCATGGAATACCATGCATGGCTTCACTCAAAATTGATCCAGTCACACCACATGTCTTTGACGCATATCCATTGGGATAACAAGGATTATTGATCCGATCCTAAATAACCTCTGATCACAAACACACATTCATTGAGTCGATCCAATCTATTCATAGAACCCCATCTTCCTCTCATAACAATATATCCCTAAACTGTTGACCTGTATGTTGTTCATGCCTCCATAATGAATATGGGGGTTCGATCACACTCGAACCAGGCATAAAAATATCAGATCATGACCCCATGGCCTAACGATGAAAAACATGAAGAATGGCGGGTGGTGGGGGGATCACAAAAAACCAAGGTTTATAGATCAAGGCCAAGCATTCTTGTCCATTCCATCAAGAACGGGGATCCCAGGGTTAGAAAACAGTTGACAATAAATTAATTTCAGTATGTTGGCACATGAAAAGGCTTCAGGGAGGGGTGTAGATCAAATAAAAAATATAAATCTACTCAAACATTTAATCTAGAGTTGCAATACACCAAAAGATGAGTCCTAACATTATTTTTGATTGATCGTTGGTAAAGAACGCTCCTGCACAACGATTCGAGATATGTTTCAACATTAACTATATCCCGATCTGCTCTGATATGGAGGTACTTCATATTTAATCATGATTTTCCAACTAAATAAAGGGGAGATCTCTTGGAAAAATTATCAGGATTATGAGTCAAATACTATGAACATTTCCATGATGATATATTTTTATATTTTTCATCTATGTCAAAAAAAATCAATCAATTAATTAAATTAATTAATTAGTCACTGAACATATCGCCAACGACTGTCTCATTCAAATGACCAACACCAAATAACTTCAAGTCATGCCTAGGGAAAACACCACATTAAGAACTCAATGATGGTTTCAGATTTCAAATCCAAGTCCTAATTCTTGAGTTATACGTGTTAGAGGTAAAAATAAAATAATTTTATTTAATTATTTTATTTATAGCTACATCCTCAGTGAATTTTCTATAGATGAACCACACCGACAGAAGTTATGTAGCAACTAGGGTTAACTCCATTATATAGACTCAAACATGCCCCCAGATTTTTGAACTGAGCTTCTGTTCGGTATATATTTCATTATTTCTGAAATATCATATGTGCGCATTAAAAATATATTTAATATTTATTATAAAATTTATTTTGAGCACACCGGGGATTATAATTGAACTTTGTCTTAGCATATGGATATGGAAATATTCTTAAAAATATTCCAAATTCTTAATGTAAAAAATAAGGTCAATATAGTTCAGTTGTTTTTTACCCTATAATGTTTGTTTTTTAAGGATATCAAACCTTTAAAAATTGTTTATTTAGTTGTTCTAGGAATACTGGACAACTAATTGGTGTTTTTTCTACTTTCAAATGTCACAAATAATACTAATATAGTTAAACTATTATTTTACATAATTCCAAGGACATCTTCCATGGATCTGAATATTAAATGCACGTTTTGGTGTTTTAAAACAATAAAAGAGAATTTTCCATCATATATGGAAAATGACTTTTAATATTGATGTTATGTATATTCATATATTTAAAAAAAAACTTTAAAATGGTTTCCATCTTATTTTATAACATTCAGAGGTTGTTTGGTTGTTTTTGGCCCCCTGACGCACGTTACTAAAGGGTGTTAAACATTTAAAAATAACTGATTTGGTTGTTCCATGTATACTGCACATCCAATTTATGTTTTATCTACTTCTACACATCATAAATGATATTAAGATGATTTTACAATGATTTCACATCATTCTAAGATTTTTCTCTAGGGATCTAACTATTAAACACACATTTTGTTGTTTTAAATTAATAAACGCATGTTTCGATCCATCTCGAGAAAATGAAATCTCATATTGATGTTACGTCTATTCGTTCATTAAAAAATTCATTTTACAGTTTTTGTTGTTAAATTTCATGACATTAAGATGTTGTTCGGTTGGTCTTGACCATATAAAGAATATTTTTAAAGGGGTCAAACCATTAAAAACACTTATTCAGTCACTTCAGGTATACCACACATTCAATTGATGTTTTTCCTACTTGTACAAATAAAAATTACTAATACAGGTTTATTATGATTTCAACTCATTCTGAGATATTTTTCTATATATTTAGACCTTAAGTGCACATTTTAGTGTTTTAAAACAATAAAAGTGTGTTTGAGGTCATCTTAGGAACACAATATCCCAAATTTATGATATGTCTACTCACCCATGTTAAAATTAACTATATGTTTCTTTCCTATGATTTCATAGAATTTGTAGGTTCACTTGGTTTTGAAATTCTAGCACAAATTTTTAAAGGGTGTTAAACCATTGAAAACTACTAATTCAGTTGTTCCAGGAAGACCACACATCTGACTGACAAGTCATTCCACGAAAACCTCATGTCTACTCATGCACATAAAAAATAATAAAATGATAGTTTTTCTATGATTTCACATCATTCTAAGCTCATTTTACCTAATTTTTACAGTTAAATGCATGTTTTAGTGATTTGCAAACACTAAAAGTTTATTTTTGGTCATCCCGATCAAATAAACGTCTGATTGATGTGTCTTATACTCTAAAATTCCAAAAATGACTATACATTTGTTTTTTTATTTTAAAAATGTTTATGATCATCTATTGAGGTTCGAATATGACCCTATAATGTAAGACACATTTTTTCATCATTATTATAATTTAGAAATATAAATTTTTTACATTATTTATCTAAAATGAAATGTTATATATAAAATTTTTAACATAAAATACCTTATGCATCACGTGAATCCACATATTGATCTCCCAAGAACTCATGAATATGTCATTGAACTCACTGGTAGGAAAATAAATATGTTAAACCAGGATTAAAAAAATAGATCTTGATCAATATATCAGATTTAAAAAACACTGGGGATCAACCCAAAAAGATGTTTGATGTGGTTCATGATCTATGATAGTGAAATTAAAGTTCCTTGAAATGGAAACCTTGTTGAAAATATTTTTAAAAAATAAAATATAGAAAATTAATCATTAAATGCATATTGTAACATAATAACAAAAGGGTGATGAATCTATAAAAAATAGAGTGTAATGGAAGCCACTTACAACTGTTTAAATTTGATTCAAATATCTATTACATGAAACCATAAGATATTCATTATTGTTTTATATTGTTAAAAAATTACATGATTAGGTTTATCATATTTAGGATATAACAATTTAAAAAAGAAGGGAATTTCAACTCAGACTTAGAAAAAAATATGCAAGGATTTTTTTATCTAAATACCATTAGAATAATTCATTGAAGATGGCATCAAACAATGTCTTGGATAATACTGGTCTTCATCCTTCATCATTTTGATATAACCCAAACATTAATACTATCAATTATTTCAAAATGATAAATCAAGATAGAATTTATCATATATAGTAATTAATATTGAAAAAAAACTTCTAAAGATCACTAATTTAATAATCAATAAAAAATATCAATTCATCAACAACATCTAATAAATTCACTATTGACTAAATTTTTTCATGGTGATTTACCACTATAACACACCCTCATACTATATCTCTAATCATGTAAATATACTTAAAACAAGTTGCAATAAGGTAAGAATATATATTTTTAGTTATATAAATAGGAAATGGTAATGTAAATCACATAGAGAAACAATTTTGAATTAAATAAAATAAATTAACTAGCTCATGATTATCATCAAATAGATTGGTATAGTAGTTAATGAAACATTTATTTTCTGAATGATATAAATAGATATCAGAAATATTCAATAAAAATTCATAATTAGTTTATAACAGTGGTTTTAAAAAAATTAAGTAATAATTAATACACTTCTAACTAAAAAACTGAACACCTAGTACCTAAATATAATTTGAAGTTGATAATTACTAGCATGAATTTCAATAACAGATATAGAATCGGTTTACAACATTAATTTATAGAGAGGGAATATGAATAGTGATGTTTATATGACACTTAGAATATCCTAATAGAAACGAATTTAAAAAGAAATGATTAAAATTTAAATCAAAACAAAAATAAAGTGAGTCCAGTGCTTCAACTCATTGAAGGTGGTGATGTTCATCTCACCATTGTGTTGCAAGAACTAGTGAGTGTTTGGTGTGTCCTATACCAATTTAGAGTGAGAATAATAAGATATTACTTGGTGAAAATATATGTTAAAGTTCCCTTGAAAAAAAACTATTAAGGTTTCATTAAAAAAAATCCACAAATATAACTTCACACTTGAAAAAATTAATGCAACAACTCGCACCTGCAGACATCAATGAAAAAAAGTACATATATGGTCATCCCGAACAAACAAAAAATTGAATATACCTTCCTTCTTCTCATCCATTTCAAATTTCATTTTACGATTGTTTTTGTATTTTTTAATATCATTTGGAGGTCATTCAGTTGTTTTTTCCCTATATACAGGTTTTTAAAGGGCATTAAACCTTTAGAAAACAGCATATGGTATCATTGTGGGTACACCAGATGTCTGATTAGCGATTCATCTACTTTTACATGTTACAAATATTAATAACATGGTTTTACTATGATTTAAATTCATAATGTGTTTATTTTTTAAGGATATGAAACATAAACACATGTTTTGGTGGTCTAAAACTACAAAAGTGTGTTTTAGGTCATCCCTGGAAAATGATACCTCATATTGAAATTCTATCTGCATAACCATTTCATATTTCTCTATACAATTTTTATCTTATTTCATGACATTTGGAGGGTTTTCAGTTAGTTTTCACCCCTTAGCACATGTTTTAAAGGGAGCTAAACCTTTAGAAACCACATATTAATTCATTCCAGGTAGAATACATATCTAATTGATGTTTTGTTTAATAAAAAATGTCTCAAATAATAATAACATGATTTTCTTCTGATTTAATCTCTTTTTGAGTTAATTTATTATAGATATGGCCGTTAAACACACTTCTTGGTGTTTTAGAACAAAAAAATGCATTTTAGGTCTTCCCTATAAAATAGAACCTCGAATTTTTGTTTCATCTGATCAACCATTTAACATTTCACTATATTAATATTTTATTCTAATTTCAATGTATTCAGTGGTTGTTTGGTTGGTTTTTACCCATGGATTTACATTTATAAAAGGCATCAAACCTATAAAAACTGCTTATTCTGCCGTTCTGGGAAGACCACATATTCGATTAATTTGTTGCCTTCTCATAAATACCATAAATAATAATAAAATTATTTTCCTATGGATTTACCTTATTTTGAGTTAATTTTATATATATCGGACCATTAAATGAAAATTTTAGTTTTTTAAAACCACAATAGTGTCTTTTGGGTCATCCCAGCCAAACAACACCAAGAATTAATATTCTATCTACATGATAATTTCATATTTCAATATGTTTTCATCTAATTTTATGGAATTCAGAGGTTGTTCGGTTGGTCTTGACCCTTGGGTGCACGTTTTTAAAGGGAATAAAACATTTAAAAACTACATATTCAGTCGTTTTAGGTAGAAAACACATCTGATTGATGTTTCATCTGATTATAAAAATCTAAAATAACAATAATATGGTTTTCCTTTGGTTTCACCTCATTTTAAGTCCATTTTCTATAAATATGACCATTAAATGCATGATTTTGTGTTTTAAATAACAAAAGTTCATTTTGGTTCAAACCGGAAAAATGAAAGCTTGGATTGATGTTTCGTCTACTTGATGTTTTGAGTCGGAATCGAACTGCTTCCTTGCTCCTCCTCAGTGCTCTTGCGACGATGTTGTCTATCAGGGGTGGCGTCTCTTCATGGCCATGACCGGCATGAATTCCCTCTTTGCTTGCCTCTCTTCACTCTACCTCCTCTCAGTTGGGTAGGATTTCATCTGGTAATGCGGTGGTGCCTGCGGTCATTCTCTAGATTCTTCTATTGTGGATCGACGTGTGGGTTTATACCAGTTGAGAGTGAGCATGGTGGTTCGAGTTTGTCTCCGGACGAGTGTGTGAAGGAGGCAATGGGATCTAGCCTAGTTTATGAGAATACCTGTGAATGCCTTTGGGATTTTGGTTTGTTTCTTCTTGATTCCCGATAACTGTTTACTGTTTATGATTATTCTTTGGGATTTCTTGGGTTTTCTAGATTTTGTTTTGTGGCTTACAATGGAGCGTGGTAGTTTGGTTTCTAATTTTTTCTTGATGTGGTTTCGCAGATAAAAGATTTTTGTGATGTGGTATTACTGAGGAAGGTCGTTCTGGTTTGGGAGCCCCTCCTGTGGTCTGTCTACAGTTTTGGAGCAAGTGAAGACGTGATGATCTAATGTCTACGGGGATGAAACTTTGATTGTTTATGATTTGGTGAAGGTTTATGTGCTATTGTGCATTGATGAGGTTTTTGTGGTTTGATTTTTGTGATTTATTGGCACTATGGCCTTGTTCCATGAGATACTCCATCCATTTTTATTGCAAGGGAGTGTCTCAGATGAGGTTCAGAGAAGAGAGTGTTCTCATCTCCATCGCTATCCTGATTTGGATGTTTTGAGAGGGTATGGAGTTTTCCATCATTACCGGGCCAGTGCATCCTCGCACAAGACTGCTAGCCGAGTAGTGATGATAAGGTAGATGCTGATCGTATTGTTTTTCTTTGCTAGGTTCTTACTTTTGAACTGGATTATCTTTTTTCTTGAGGAACATGGCCTATGGAGGCATGGTTATGATTCTAGTCTTGATGTCAATCTGGTTTCCCACTTTTTCCTCAAAAGTTCTTTTGAAATAAAAAAAATTCATTTTTAGTCGTAGGTCTTTAGGTTGGGTTTGACCGCCAAATGCACATTTTAAAGGGCGTCAAACCTTTCGAAAACCACAAATTCAGTTATTTTGGGTATTCCGCACATCTTATTGAATTTGTTTCTACTCATACACATAAAAAACAAAAATAGCATGTTTATCCTATGGTTTCACCTCATTTTGAGTTAATTTTTTTTGGATCTAGATATTAAATGCATTTTTTGGTATTTGAAAACAACAATAGTGCACTTCGGGTCATCCCAACCAAACAGAAGCTCATATTGTTGTTCAATCTACATTTTCATTTCAAATTTCACTAAAATGGTATTTTAATCTAATTTCACATCATTTGGAGTTCGTTCAATTGGTTTTGACTGATAGATGCACATTTTTAAAGGTCATCAAACCTTTAAAAACTAAATATTCAGTTGTTTCATTTAGAACACACAGATTATTGGTTTTCCTTCTACATTTACACATTAATAATAATAATATGGGCTTTCTATGATTTCACATCAATTAAATATCATTTTATATTGGATCTTACCGTTAAACGCATGTTTTGACGTTCTAAAATGACCAAAGTGCATTTCGAGTCATCTAACCCAAAAAAATATGGATTTATTTTTCATCTACTCGACCATTTCACATTTTACTATATGGATATTGTCATCTAATTTCACAATATTCAAAAGTCATTTGGTTAGTTTTTACCCTCAGACACACGCTTTTAAAGGGTGTCAAACATTTAAAACACTAAAATTTGGATGTTCATGGTAGACCGAACATCCAATTGATGTTTTCCTACTATTAAATTTTAGTAATAATAATAACACAATTGTTTTATGATTTCACATCATTCTGAACTCATTTTATATGGATCTGACCCTTAAATGCATGTTTTGGTGTTTTAAAACACCAGTGTGTTTCTGGTCATCCCGAAAAAATGAAACCTTGTATTGAAATTCTATTTACTCAACTATTTTAAATTTCACTATATGGTTATTTCAAATTTCACAAAATTAAATGTTCTTTCTTTTGGTTTTGACCCTCTGATGCTCGTTTTTAAAGGACATCAAACCATTAAAAACTTCTTATTCATTTGTTTTTGGTATACCACACATCCGATTAGCATGTTGTCTACTCATACATGTCAAAAATAATTCTAATATGGTTTTCCTATGAGTTCTCATCGTTCCAAGGAAATATGTTATGGATCTGACAATTAAACACACATTTTGCTGTTTTAAAATAATAAAATTGTGTTTTCGGTCTTCCCGAGAAGACAATTTTTATTATTATTGTTATGTCTGTTCAACTATTTCAAAAATTACTATACAATTGCTTTCATCTAATTTCATGACATTAGAATGTTTTTAGTTGGTATTGACCCCCTGACGCTTGTTATTAAAAGGTGTCAAACATTTAAAAACTACTTATTCATTCATTTTGTACAGACCACACATTTTCTTGACGTGTCATCTACTAGTACACGTAAAAAATAATATTGAGATAGTTTCCCTATGATTTTAAATCATTTTGATGTATTTTTCCATGGATCTAACCTTTAAACACACATTTTGATGTTTTTAAATAATAAAAGTGTGTTTTGGGTCATATTGGTAAAAATACAACTCAATTTATATATTGCCACAATTTTTTTTGGAGAATTTATAGGATTAAAACTAGTAAAATATTTAAATTCATATTCAATTTATATATTGGAATAAACATAATTTTCATTTTAATGTTAGATTCAAATAGTTGTTGCTTTCTGTACACCACTCCTCTGGTGAACAGGTAGGGGCTGATGGATACAAGGAGATGGGTAGCACACAATGTTATTAGAGCGGTTCTTAAAAATATGTCCAATAAGACATGAATAAGACATCATTGTTTTCATCTTTAGTTCTTGGTTAGAATCACTGGATCATGAAACGAAAAAGGCATTTGGGTCTTCTTTGATGTTGGGAACGTGGTCATAGTTTACCATGGGAGGAGTAGGATATGCGTGCATTGGGAACCATACCATGGGAGAAGAAGGAGGATGCGATATCACATCACCCACTTTCTTCATCGTCTCACATTAATCCTCCTCATACTCCGCATGTTTCTTCCTGAATGAAATATTTTTATGTTTGAGTGATAATATGTGTGCTACGTCCAAACACTTTTGTAGTTTGGTCACCACAAGGATGGGGTCGAACTTTCTGGTCACCGTTATCTTCACCCCCTTGTCATTTGATATCGAATTAATCCCATAAAATTGTTGGATATTAAACTCATTATTCCTTGGATGGAGCCTACCTCCACTACTGTGAAGGAGGTTTGAAGAATTAAATAGTTGGTGCTTCATGTGTTAGGAGTTGAAGGATTGGGCTCACCTACCACACCTAATTAATAGAATATTTATTTACTATGATTTTGATCATTGGTTTTTATTATGTCATTTTAATCCCTATTAATGTTGTTTTTATAATAATTTTAATATAATTCCAGTTGATGAAATAAATACTAGTATTTATACTATGTTTGTGTTCTTGCGATCACCTCTAGTGATCGACATCTGCACAGTTGTGTTTTCCAATGCGAGATCCTCCTTAACTAGTATCAGAGGGAGTTTAAGGGAAATATGTGTCAAAGGATCAGTGAGATTGAATATGAATCCACTTACACTTCCAAAAACCACCTTTATTGTTATCATAACACTGGGTTTAATGGTAATTTTCATAGAAAGAGATTTGTGATATCCTCATCCAATCTGTTACAGGGGTGAGAAGAAGAAGGATATAAATAGTATATGGAGGGCTTGAGTAATTTTTCATTCTCAAATTAATTTCGATTTACAATTGTAAAAATTATTTTTCATTTTTCAAAATTCTGTATCTCCTTTTTTATGTTTACTCCCACATTCACTCTCTCCTCACATTCCACAACATTTCCCTCTCTGTAATTTAAAATTTATTCTTTTTCCCCTTTTCTCTCACGCCTAAACCTCTCTCCAATATTTATTTTATCCATTCCCCCCCTTTTCATTATTTTCCTCCCATGTTACTATAAAAATAATTTCTATACATTTTTGACATCATGACCCCTTAAAATTATTTCTTGACATCAATGATGATGATTGACACCCCATGCCATCTTATTTTCTCTAGAAGATAAATCAATTGTCTTTTCCTAAACCTGCTAATGAAATGGTGTTTCTATCCATCATAAACACCTTACCAAAAGGCATCGAAGAACTGAAATTGCTATCCAATGAAGACACCTTCCTAAAAGTCAATACCTTGGTCAATGTTGTATCTAGAGGACCATCCATCAGTTTAGTCTTGAAGCATCAGAGCCCCATGTCGGCTATCCTAGTGAAGAAATGTGGTGCCTTCTTCCAATGCATCAGAGTCCAAGTGATGTACCAAAGTAAGGGGGACATTTCAAAGAACCCATGAAAGAGGATTATAGGAAAAGGAAACTGATCCTAGAAGATTATTACAAGTTGTAAGAATTCCAAATCGAATAAATAATATCTAGTTTTCTTCTTGGTGATGTTATTTTGTTCATGCGATCACCTATAGTGATATTCTTATCTAATTCTGCATGCTCTGTTGAATTTACTACTGCCATTGACTATAGAGAAGTCAGTATATCTATTTTCCATTCACCCATATATGATACCAAATCATGGGTCATGATTAATATGAGATTAAGGGTGGATTTTGGATGTTAAAGTCGTTATTCCTTAGACGGTGCCTACCTCCACTACTACGACGGAGGTTTTAAGAATTCAACAATTTTTGATTGATGTGTTTTGAGCCATAGGACTGAATAGAACCCAACACACCTAATTAATGGACTTTTCATTTCCTCTATTTTTGATCATTGGTTTTTGTTGTGTCATTTTTATCCCCATATATAGGTTTTTTATAATCATTGCAATAGAATTAAAGTTAAACAAAGAAATACTAGTATTTCTACTGCGTTTGTGTTGTTGTGATCAACTCCTATGATCGACATCCAAATAGTTGTGTTTTATACTATGAGATCCTCCCTAAAAATGAAACAGTGATTTAGGAAGTGTTGATAATGCTCCAACTATAGAAAATTAGTGTCAATAATGTTTGCTAGGTGTTCCTGGTAGAGTGGTGAGTGTCTTGAAATATTTGTGCTTTTCTTGGTCGTCATCTAAATCCAATTTTAGGATAAAATTTTATGGGTGACAAGAAGGATTTCATTTGATTCTATAAATCTATAGGAAAAAAAACATTTTATATGACAATGCATGTATTATGGTATGTTTATAAAAGTAATTAAATAGATTAAGTTTGGAAAAACTGAGTACCTTCATTCTTTTCATTTATTAGGTACAAATAGATCAATTCGAGAAGCGGTGAGATGAAGAAAGCAGATGGAAGATAAGGAAAGAGAGGGGGGATTTTATAGGATTCTGTTCCGAGGTTAGGAATGCAATGATAAAAAAACACACATGGATAATGACTACACCTTTATCGACTTGTATCCTTTTATGAATTTTACTTGCAGCATTGTTTTCTAACACTTTTCAAGTGATAAGGTAGGATAATATGTATTTTTTTTAATATGAAGTGTAAGTTTTTTTTCATTAACACTAATATTATATTATATAATAAATAAATAAGAAAACACATAATATTGAATAAATTTCATAATCATCCAAGGGAAAATCAATACCTTTTCTTTGATATCATTAAAGGCATAAAATTTGTTTAAAATGTATAAAAAAATATTTAATAAAATTAATAAATTTTATTTAATATTTTTAATGACATGAAATATTTTTAAAGGTATTTGAAATATTTTTTTTTAGAAAAATTAAATTATTATAATTTATTAATCATTTTAAAAAAATATTATTTGTACACTAGTAAAAAAACAATTTTATATAAAAGGATATAAAAGATATTTTTTTGGAAAACATACAACATTTTTATTTTCGTAACAATTGTTAAGAATTTATTTTTTAACTCATAACAATTTAAATAAATTCCCTTTTTAAAAATTTATTATAACAAAAGTGTTTATATGAAATGATAAAAAACTATTTTTATGTAATAAAAATCCAGAGAAAAATTGAGATAAAAATAACTTCCCTAAATCGGCACAAGGTGATCTCTTACTTTTATCAGTGTTAAACATAAAACGATGATAAAAGCCTTACATATATGAGTTCTATCTAAACGAACTGATAAATGGACTATTTATCAGTGCTAGAAAAACTGATAGAGTATCCTTTATCAATTATTTTTTTAGCACTGATAAATTTTATATTTATCATCTCTATTCTTTGAATAGATAAAAGTTTTTAATAATTTTTTATTAATATATATAAAATTATTATATTTATATTAAAAAATAATGTTTATTTATATATATTAATTAAAAAGCGTATGTATATAATTAATATAAATATAATATATTAGTATATATTAATTAATAATTAAAATCTATTTATAATGTTTAAAATAATGTATTTATCAGATTAAATATATATATATATATATATATATATAATATTTTTTAAGTAATAAATATATATATTATAATTATATTTATATATTATATATTATAGGTAGTTAGGGATACAATCACAACAAAACATATAAATGCAACACAAAAAACCCAAAAGGGCAGGTCATATCCCACCCAAGGGATAACCCACCCATTTATGATGGTCTGAGATCCAATGGACATTATGTACATTAGAAAGCCCACATCCCAGGTTCCCAACACCTGCATCAAATTTTTTTTCTTGAAATCATTATTGTCTGGGTCCACCACCTTAAGTCCAACCATCATGAAGACCGCCTACCCACCTGAGGAGTCATCCTGCTGCCGCATCACTGATAGCCACTCATGCCACCGCCTTGTTCATGCCACCACTGAGAGACCCATTCCTGGGTTGCTGCATTCCATCCCACATTTGGGTGCAAATCCAATCAAAATTTGTTGCTTCTGGGATTTGAACCCAAGTTTGTGATGCAGGATGTATAAATACTTTTTAAATATATTTATTTATAATTATAATTATAAATAAATATATATTTATTTAAATAAATATATGTCTCCAATGAATTTGTCTACATATATAATGAGATAATTATGATATTCATTGACACGATTGGTTTTATTTATGTTCATATACGTTAATTCATGAGTATAATTGATTCTATATGATCATTAGTTTATTTGTGGACTAGATTATGAGTTTCTATGTTCTAAATTTTAAGATTACCTATATTTTGATAACACTTACATATGTTATATATTCATGACTCATGAATGTTCATTTATATATTGACCTACCTTATTATTTATTCTTTCCATATATGTGATGACTCATTTTTTATGATCTATACTTTACTAGGTATGATTCATTGTTATTATACCCATGAAATTATTATGTTCTCATGAATAATTATAAAATTGCAATAAATATATTTAAATAAAAACTAAATTTATTATATTTCTAATTATTAAATTTTAATTAGATAGAAATACTTTTTAAATATATTGATTTATAATATTAATTATAATTATATGTATATTTAAATAATTATAAAATTACAATAAATAAATTTATTATAATTATATATATATTAACAAATATACTCAAAAGGTTCAAGAGAGAGGAAAGCTCGCTCCTAAGAAATTTATTAGAAAATAATGTAAAAAAATGACAAGAGAATATATGGGGTCAAACAATGAGGCATTACCTCATCCATAAGATAAAACTACAAGTCAAGAATAGGATCATTCCCATAACCATGATCAGATTCATCATCACCATCAGTGGTTTCCAACTCTAATTATGAGTTTCTTTGATTAAAGATCATAGAGTACTTTTCCTTGAGATTTTTCTGCTCTAGAGTGAGTTGGCTCTTATATTATTTACAGGAAGAACTGGTAGACACATTTCAGCCACACCCTCAGGTAGTAACCAAATCATCTCAGCCATGTCCTTAGCCATGACCATATGGATTCCTACCACATCTCCATTATTTTTAATTCCATGTTCCTTTAGGTTTATCTCCCTCAACAACCATATTATCCCTCATAAGAATATAGTCAAGTGGTCTATTTTTAGACTTGGTTTCCTTCTTTATTTCCAATCCCGTTTTATTAACCAAAATAGTATATAGTACCCCTAATATATTCCCTAATTAGAACCAGTTAGAAAAAACACTACCTAGACCTATAGGGACAGCTCTTTCCCACACGAGAAATCAATTTCAGCTATTTCCAGTTTCTTCCCATTCCGTATTGGTTTTTGGTGGGACCACTTGAAATCCCTTTGCATCCACAACAATATTCTTACCTTTTTCAGGGTATTAGCCATTTCACTGGCTATTGTTCCATCATAGGAGGGTGCTAATAGAGTAGTAGTAGCCTCATCATCTGTTCAGTACTCTTTTTCATTAGTAGACATATCAGACCATGATACCTTGGAACCATCTAGATTCCATGATAGAACAGTAACAACCCCAATGAAATACACATGACCACCACAAGGCACCTTCACTTCATGGTGAACAGATGCCTCAACTTGGCTCGTAGAGCTCATATCAGTAGGAGTAGAGGAAGCACCCAACTTGACTGCATCAACAAAAGAGGGATTCCTTAGAACAGAAACATGTTGTTCCTCATGAAATTTATTAATTGGTACCACCAAAAGATGAATTTTGTCTTCAATAGAGCTAGTATCCACCCCCACCTATACTTTAGAGGTGAATTTCTTTTTGAAAAAATCAATGGAGTTCCCTTTCATCCCATAAAATATGTATACCATCCTTCTAAAACACTTATCATAAGTTTGTCCTAGGTGTTTATATCCTTTATATAAGTTAAGAGATTTTTCATATTGGACCAATAGATCAAATATATTTCTATCCACTACCAACATAATGGAATTAACCAAAGGAGAGTTGAGATCAACTTAAACTTATTGACTATCAAAGTGACCATACCTTGTTTTCTTAGTTTCTTTATCCATTCTAATGGGAATTCCAACAACTTATGAAATTTTACATAGAATTTGTTGGTGCCACCGGAACCAACATAGACTATGAACACATATCAAAATCTGGACAATAAAGTCCTTGATGTTTAAGGGTTAAAAATGTGGATCCCATTCTTGGAGTTTGAGGATCTCGAGGTTAATATTAATGAAGCCATATCCCCATGATTTGTATTTCAGAAGATTCGATGCAAAGACAATGTGGTAGTAGCCTCTAACCAGATTGGAAATTTTCCATCCTTCAAAGCCGCAACATTCAATAAGCTTCTTCTTAAGTGCAACCAAATTAAAAAAAATCCTTTCCTAGAAGAGAATGATTAGTGATAATTGAATTATTACATTCATTGATTCATTATGATTGAATACTAGATGTAGCTTCTACAAACTTTATGTCTCCTTTTCACACGATCTTCTGAGGTATGCGATCAGTGTCTCCAAAAATCACATCAAAACCTCTTCTGGTTGAAGCCCTAGGACTAGATGGGGTGTCACAAATGAGATTGTAGACACTGTCAGAATCCTTTACTGAAGTGTCATTCGTGTTAGCAGGCTTGGATGTTACCAAATGTAAAAAGGAGGCTAGAGTCAATTCGATTTTGTCGGAAATCCGGTCATTCATTAAAACATGGGTGGCTTTTTGTCCATCTAGCCCCACCAGATTCTCATTCGTTTTGAGATGACCATCATCCGGATTCGTCAAAGGGTCACCTAACACCAACCAAGGTGGGACATTGCAGTGAATTTCGATCCTGCATCTAGATTCTTCTGAGATCCAAGGCAGGATGATGCATTAACCACCTTGTATGCATAGAATCTACCTATAGAGAGAAAGGAATCAACAACTAGATTCACCATTGTCAAACCATAGACACCACAGGGGAAGATCAGGAGTCGCTCTCAAAGAACCCTAAACAGCATCTCAAAACTACTTATCTATTGATAAATATATATTCATAAAAATATATTTAAAATTATACAGAAATATTTATAAATATAAATGTATTTAAATTTATTTAAATATTTTTAAAATTATAATAAATATCTTTATTATATTTATACCAAACAGTGCAGACCATGGAGAAGCGCCATGACCCCATAAAGTTTTTATAAAACAAAGTAGTAAGTACATATAAGAAATTTAGGGTAAGAGTGGTGAAACACCCAAACAACACAAAAGAAACAAATACAAAGCCCATCCATTATATATATATATATATTTATAATTATAAATATATATATTTAAATAAATATTTAAATAATTATAAAATTGTAATAAATATATTTAAATAATAAATATATTTTTTTATATTTATAATTATATATTTTAAATTATATATAAATTATTTTAAGTTTATTTGTAAATAATTATAATTATAAATATATATATTTAACTAATTATAATAAATTAATAAATATATTTAAATAATAAATATAGTAATTATATTTATAATTATATATATTTAAATATTTAAAAAAGTATATGTAATTAGGTAAATATACCAAAGGAGTGCCGACTATAAAATATTTTTATATAAATATATTTATAATTACATAAAAATATTTATTTATAATTATAATTTTAAATAAATAAAAAATAATAATTATAAAATTATAATAAATATATTTAAATAATACATATATTTTTTATATTTATAATTATATAAATATATATAAATATATAATAATATATAATTATAAAGATATTTTTATATGATTATAATAAATTTATTTAAATAATAAATAAATAAATAAATATATATAGATCTTTATCAACACTTTTTAATCTCTAATAAAGATTCCCCTTTATCAATTCTAAAACAAAACTGATAAAACCAATATTTACCAGCACTAGAATTTTAGTGAAGGTAAAGATTTGCTTTATTAGCACTTTTTATATTAGCACTGAGAAAACTACTCTTTAACAACATTTTTTTGAAAGCACTGATAAAAACATTATGCATTATTATAAAACGAACCCTAACAGATTCTACATATCCTCACACCTTCAAGCTTTAACAGAACAGTAGTGTTGTCATCGCCTCTCTCCCCGACGTCACTCCCTAAAATCACTCCCTTCATTTTCTGTGACCGCTGTCATCGCTTCTTGTCATTGTCATCACTGCTTGCTTCCCCTGTTGATTTCTGTCGTTGTCATCTCTCATTGTCATCACTGTCTCTCCCTTCCATCTTCACTCCCAACCAAACCCTCACCACTCTTCATCAATAAATCATCACTTCTCTAAGGTGTGAGATTATTTCTTACCCTCTTTAAAAACTTCTTCCATATAGGTCTTCACTCCCTCCAACCTTGATGCATGGTGATCAGACTACATTCACCCCTTAGTTATATTCCCACAAAATACATGTGCATTGATTGTTTAATGTTTGATTTAAAATTAATTTACATTTCTAATATTGGTAGACATTCATTTTTATAGGGGTTTGAACATAGGTTCATCAAGGATTATAAATGATAGGTTTCATGCACATATATACTGTGTGTCAATTGGTGATAATTATAAGTTTTTGTTTTAGTATTACCATCGGCGTTTAATTTATGGACATAGAGGCCCTTTTATGGATTTATTGTTTCCATTTTTAAGGAATAGATTTTATGAAAATTATATTTTGACATAAATACATCCATGTTATAGTGGGTTATTTTAATTGTGTTTGCTGTGATATGAATTTTTTAAGATGTTTTAAATAATAATTTTTCCAATGTAATGATTAAATTTATTAAGAATTTATTTTGGTTTTATAGATGTTTATATCTTAAACTGTTCATGATTTAACTCTTACAAAGAACAAAGAATTATAAAATAAAATACTTTTTACGATTTTAGATTAAATGATTAAATATTATCATGTTGTAAATGGATTTGAATGGTGTTATGTTTATTTTTTTATTGATTTGAATGAGTATATGAAATTTTTGGGGGTTATTGTAAAATGTTAATAAAGTGTTATTTATTTTTCATATGAAATTTTTAGAATTTTATAATTCTATTTTATAGAAATTAACTATGAATATATTCTTTTATTTCATGTCTCTCTCTTTGTGAATTGATCTTAAATTCCATAGGTGTATTTTTGTTATTTTATTTATGTTGGGTGATGATTGGTACGTTCATGTTTAGTTTTTCTTTATTATAAGTATATATTAATTTTGATGGTTGTTTTTTACTATGCTTTTGTTTGGTTATTTGGATATCATAAATTTTGACAAACCCAGTGCTAATTAAATTTCTTCTAACAGTAATATAACTTAGGTTAAATGGGTTGGTACAATAGTGACATATTTGCTTAAAGGGTTCATATAAACTTTCTGATTATTGTGATTATTTATTTTCATATACATGTATTAATATATTTATTTAATGTAGGCATGATAATTAATTTTTTAATAGTGTTTGGTAAAATGGATTGCATACTTTTTTCAGTATTTATATTTTTTTATGTATGTGTTTGGGTAAAAACATTTTTTTCATATTTTAAATCATAATATCTTATGATATTACAATGAGAAGCAAGTTGTGAGGCTTGATCCACAGTGGTAAAAGAGTTTTTATGCATAATAGACTATGGGAAAGGAATTGTGATGCTTGATCCACTATAGGAAATGAGTTATGGTTATCAATAAAATATAATAAATAGGTTGTGGTTCTCGATCCACTTTGTTATAATGATATTACTAGATAAACTTGTCATATTCTATGATTTTATATGATTATGTATGTGCCATATTTTCTATGCCACATTTCCTTGTTATTCAACATGTTTATGTAATGCTCAAGGGATCATAATTATTTTCATATGTCTTTAATCCACCTAGGGTTGAACCAGAAGTATTATAGGATAAAATGAAATGTCTCCAATTTTAAGAAATCATGAGTGTAAATTTTAATGTACTTTTTATTTTATGATACGATTGTTTATATACATCTATAATTTTATATACTAATATAAATATATATACATTTTTAATTTATACTTTTATACATGTATACTTTTATCAATTAATTAATAGTTTAATACTTTTATACTTTCATAAATTCAATCACACTGTTGAAAATATATTAAAAAACATAATAATTTCATTTTTTTTATTTAAGAAACCATTATTATATTCCATATCCATATTGTATATTATGAAAAGGGTTTTTAAATAATATACTTTTTTGTTTATATTATTACATTCAATAACCATGTCTCATCCGGTTTTTATAATTTAAATATGGCTTTACAATTCATTTATAGTCATATAAAAATGGGTTTTATCATTAAAAATATGAAATAAATTATTGATTGATCACTAA
This sequence comes from Viscum album, assembly GCA_963277665.1. Lineage (NCBI taxonomy): Eukaryota > Viridiplantae > Streptophyta > Magnoliopsida > Santalales > Viscaceae > Viscum > Viscum album. Next base: position 513,163,274 of record OY728146.1, read on the forward strand.
TATTTCACAATGATACGTTTTTAATTTAATCTTATAATGAATCATTTATTATAACTTAAAAATATTTTCATTAACATTATCAAAAAGTTGATAAATGTTCAAGGTATTGTGCCTTAATCCATCAACAATGAGAACATCATTTGATCCAAAATTCTTAAATATAATTTTAGTTATTTTTACACCATTAAATTGAAGTAAAAATAGTTTTTAAAAGTGAAATATCATCCATTATATTTATAAATATCCTTTAATAAGTCTTTTTTTGATCATGTGGGTTGGTAAACTATTTTTCAATATTTCTATTTACTTCCAAGAAATTAACTAGTAACATCTTCAATCAAACATATTTTATATATTTATTTTGATAAATATTAATATTACCATATCAAATAGGATGGATATAAATAGATATTTATGGATTCCAATCATATGAAAAAAGATTATAAAGTTTGGGTGAAAGAGTTCATCAATTTTTCAAAAGGTAAGGCATATGACCCTTCTAAAACCCATTATCCATGTTTATGATATTGTTATTTAAGACTAATTAGTCTAGAGGAGTTGGAAGAACACTTAATCTATCACGGAATTGGTATAATTTATAAATTTTGGAATAAAAATGGGAAAAAGAGAATGTAGCTATTGACTGGGATACCATCAGTTTTTATAGATCATCTAATATGATTAGAGGTATGGAAAATGAAGAATATAGTATCCAGGATGTGATTATGGGCAATAATGATGATGAATATCATATTGAGGAAATTAAAATAATAGTTAAATATGAACTTTTTTATTGTACAAAATTGTTTGAGAAGTCAAATAGTTGTGAAAATATACTATTGTATGCTGGTTATAAAAAATATACTGCATTGTTAGCCATACTGAAGCCGTAAAATTTAAAAGCTGGAAAATGAAACCAGTGTTACAGAACTACTATCTATCTCGAATGATATGATCCCAAAAAATAATGGGTTTAATTTATGAACATTTGATGCTAAAAGAATTATATTTTCAATGGTTATGAAATATAAAAATATAAATGCCTTCCCAAATGACAGTATACTATTTCTCAAGGACAAAAAATCACTTAAATAATGACCAAAGTGCGGTGCTTCTCAACACAAGAATGATGAATCCGGTCCAATAAAAGTTGTACGGTACTTTGCAACCATTCCAAGGTTTCAATTCCTTTATAAAAGTTATGATACTACAAGGTAATATATGTGGAAATAAAATACACGAAATAAATGTGAGGCACTTCATCACCCAACAAACTCTCCTCAGTTGAAGAGAATTGATCATGTGTATCCTGAATTTGGAAGTGATGCAAGAAACCTTAATCTTGAATCATCTATATATGGAGTGAATCATTTTGGTTTTAAAACCATCACTCAATGTACATGGTCAATTATATTGGAAAATTATAACTTTATGTCATGGTTATGCATGAAACTAATATACATTATGTTATCTATGCTTATATCTGGACCAAAACAACTAGGTAATGACAATGATGTCTATTTGGATCCATTGATCGAAGATTTGAAATTATTATGGGACTAAAGTGTTTTATTGTATGATGTTTACATAAAAGGATATTTCACATTGAGATCCATGTTTTACAGAACGATAAATTACTTTCCCTCTTATATAAATTTATCAGGATATATAATTAAAAGATATCAAGGGTGTCTCATTTTTGAACATGTTACATAGTAAATTATGATGAAACATCCATAGAAAACTATATTTCTTGGACATAAATTTTTTATACCCTAATGAAATAAGTATCTATCTTGGATGAAATCATTCGATGGAAGTCCAAAAGAATGTAAAACACCATCTCCACTAACAGTTGATAAACAATTTGAGAAAGTAACAAATTTGGACACTACTTTTGATAAATCATTTTTGAAGAAAATATGAAAACCAAATTGAAAATTGATCATTTTTTAATTACTATATTATAATTTTTTGTATGTTAGACATTTTATTGATGTTACTAATGCTGAAACAATGTACATGATAGTTTAATTGACACATTATTAAATTCACCCCCCAAAAAGGATAGAATTTAGGCTAGGCTTGACATGGTTGACATGGGAATACATGAACAGTTAGTGTAAGTGAAGGTTGAAAATGATCATTTCTTCCCCCAGCTACTTAAAATCTTTCCAGAACGGAGAGATATCAGTTTTAAAACTTCTTAAATAATGTAAAGGTTATAGAGGGCTATTCATCGAATATCAAGAATATATTTTCATTGACTGATTTAAAGTTAAAGGGTAAGAAATCACATGTCTATCAACTTTTGATGCAATATCTAATTACTCTAGATTTAAATTTCATTTTCCTAAGAATGTCCATCATACATTGACCAAGCTCTGTATCCTTTTCAAAGATATATGAAACAAATTTTTAGACTCGTTGGAATTTTCAACTATGGAAAAGGAAATTGTTTTCATATTATGTGAATTGGATGTTTTCCTCCCGGCAACATTTTTTAATATGACTGTTCTCTTGAGGTATCACTCGGTAAGAGAGATTTGACTATGTGGTCCTATAAATTATAGATGGATATACCCCAATGAATGGTATATTAAGATTTTTAATGGCTATGTTAAAAATAAAAGTCATCCATAAGGTTTTATTGAGGAGTGATATATTGTTGATGAAGTTGTTGAATTCTATATCGACTACCTGTCTGGTGTAGAAAGCATTGGTCTACCAAAATATCCTCACACCAGGAAACTTGTGTGTGAAAGAATTTATTAAAGAGATGTTGTCACAGTCAATATTACAGATTGGGAGTTGGCCTACCTTTATACTTTTCATAACACTTTAGAGTTTTCCCCTCATGTTGAAACCCACAAATAAATTATCAGGAATTTGAATTCATCAAGGGATGAATGTTGGATATCAAATACACAAAATAAATATTTTATAGGATGTTTTTGAAACTATATTTTTAAGGAGTCAAATGAAAAACCGTATTTAATTTTAGAAAAAATACGATGGCTAGACTGTGGAACAAGTGTGTATTTGTTATACTATAATGGTCATGTAATTAATGGTTATTATATATTCTATAAAAATGAACATAATGAATAAAATAGCATGAAAAATAGTGGATTTAAAATTGTGGATGAAGTGATTCATGTTTATGGTACCAAGGAAAGAAATCCAATTTATATGAATATTTCATAATATGGAATCATTAAAAAAATATGAGAGTTGGATTATTCAAGATTTCATGTGCCTATTTTTCAATGAAGGTGGGTTGATAACATGAGTGCAATCAAAATAGATGAGTTGAGATTCATAAAAGTGGATTTCAGTAAGAAAGGGTACAAATATGATGCAATTATTTTAGAATCACATATAGAATTTGAATTTTATATTCCAGATCCCGCAAACCAAAAGTGGTGAATTATTCTGTTATCGAACAAAAACACTGAAGGGTCAGATGAAAAAGCAACTAAGGATGACCCTTTCCTTAGTAAATCATAATACTTTTGTAGTGGTTCTAACCTAGATGGGGTTTTTTATTTCATTGGAGAATAAAATGAAGGAATTTTTACACTTGATAGAGGGGTAAAATCCCTTCAACCTTTAAAAACATAGTTTAATAATTAGGTTATATATTTTTTGTAGTATACATTGTGTTACCTAATTTTATTATCTATTCATTTTTTCATTTATATAATCTAAATTAAATGCTATACCACTTATGTAGATAATTACTTTTTCACTTGTTGATTATCTCAATCCTAAGGAATAATAGGTTTCTAAAACTGATGGTACCCCTAGTGTAGAAGAAAAACAACCTTCTATACATGCTGATGCTACCAATACAGAGGAACAACATATTTTTAATGTTGAATACAAGGAAATGGTATACAGAGAAGAACTAATGATTTATAAAAAATTGATTCACCATAGAATGATACTATTAGCAAAAACTATTAAGGAAAAAAGTCAATGGCATCAAATTTGAGGTAAGATAGAATGCGTGGGTCCATCTTATTAACCCCAAAAGGCCATGTTCAGTAGTTATATTAGGCTCATCAATCAACAACACATGCTAATTTATGCATATTCATGGTGCCATGTTGTAACCATACTTAAGGGAATGATTAGGAAATAGATTATTGTAACACTATGATATCATTTATTTATTTTACTAAAAAACTAAAATAATGATACATTAAATTACTCTTCATCATCCCTTACAAAATGAATTTATAGTAGATGAATCCCATAAGAAATATGTATTAATGCATACAGGAAGGATTTGTAGAGTCTTTCAAAAATTCTATCAAGATTTCATCTTATATATGATGAAGGAAAAATAAACACACACCCACCACTTATATATTCACACATGATAATCCAAGAAGTGGGGGATGAATTTACTCGTTGTTGCATGAAGATGTATTTCTTGGTACTTTGGGGATGGAAATAAATAGTTTTAAAATATTTTTATTCATCACTTTGATTGGAATTTTTTTATTTATTAAAGAGTAACTGAGTATTGAAAATAAGGAATGGGTAGAAAAACCAACATACCCCTACTGTAAAGTAAAGATAGGGTATGATTCACTTGAAAAAAATATTAGAACATATTTTAAATCAAATATAAAACTTTTTTTTGACATGAAATAACAATATAATAATGTTATTATACTTATATATATATATTGATAAATCCAAATCCAAATTCACTTTCACCCCACATCATGTGCTATGGAAGGAGGCACACTTAAATAAATATGGGATACTAATAGATAAAAACACACAAAAAGTGTGGGAAACAAGTGAAAGTATGGAATAATAACTTTTTCCCTTTAAATAAATATTAGATAAAAACGATCAATTATTTTAATATATTTTTATCTAACTTATACACAATAATCATCAACAACTATACTGAATAAATATGTACTATTAGTGGCCTTGAAATGTAAAGAAAAGCATGGTTGTGTTAAAGGTGCAGGTTTTGGGGTGAAACCCAAAACATATTTTGAGAAAACAATCTATAAGATGATAATGATAAAGAAACGAAAGAGATAAATTATAGATTAGATTCACTTGAATAAAACATTAATCCGAAGAATGAGTTACTAGAAAATGTTATGGTGGAAGAAAATAGAAAAAATAACTCAAGAACAACCATTGCATGAAGATCCCACCCCACCCCCACTAGTTTTGAGACCAGAAATTCCCCTCAAAGAGTTGTCTTATATGAGGAAATATATATTAGAATAAAATTTTATGTGAAATATGAATAAGAAACACACTGATATCTTTCCTATACTGATATTCTATATGGTAAAAATAACTGTGATTTATATTTATCAGCACCCACCCATTTACTTGTTGTGAGGGCTACCGTGTTTAATATCAAAGAAGATAGTCTACACAATAAACCACTTACAACAGGTTATATGGGAGTGGGGATTTTTGTAGATCATGAGATGAGCATCGAACTACAGGTTGCACTTGATGACACAAAAGTTTACATGGTCTACTAATATATTATAAAATTATAATAATGACCATAAAATATTGTAAAAAACATGTGGAAAAGGTGATATTCACTTTCAATTTATTGTTCATGCTAAACCTTTAACAATAAATGAAAAAAGGTTTGAACCGATGAATGTTATAAAATTTTTATTGAGGTAAGAGGTTGAAATTAATTTTCAACTCAAAACCAACTAAAGGATCAACCAAATGATTAAAAATATATTTGAAAAGCACATTCACCTATCCCGTTCAATATCTTCATTTACCAACATTGTAGGTTAATGCAGATATAAAGTTAAAAAATAATAGTGATCACATAGATGATTTTTAAGAACAAATGTATGAAGATTCCATTGTAGACTATATTACTCTTGATAGTATGAATTAAATACTTAAGTATGAATGGATAGGAGTCTAAGTTATAAATTTATACATGAGGCATGTTTTGTTGATTTGTTTTTCCAATAGTTGATAAACTATGTTAATTAATATTAAATACATTTATTATTTTTTGTATGTGTATATATGAATACCAATTGAAGGGATTACCCCATGATCATAAATTTGGACTCATTAGTCCCCACTTCACTTCTACAGAACAAAAAGAAATAAAATAACAAAATAGATGAAATAATGGTAGAAATGGAAAAATATTTTTGAAAGAAAACTTACGGATGAAAAAATCTTTTTTATACCAATGATGCAGGGGTATAAATATATAGTATAATCATATCATTTTTTTGTTTCTTTAATTAATTATTCTTTTATGTGTTTTTATGAAAAATTTGATAGTCGTTTCAGTCATATTAGATAATCCAAATATTTATTTACAAGATTAACGAATTGGATACCCAACAAACCTACCACACATGATGGAGTTTTTCTATTTTTAATACACTAAATCCAATATTTTAGAACTAAACATCATGTTATATATATAATATTATTTTTTAATGAGAATTTTGTTATGATAGAGTGATGTTTAAATATTATGAAATTCATAGAACGAGGACAACCCATACACACAAGGATCCTAAAAGTTTCTACAAGTGGACAAGTATCAGAGTATATATAATAATATTTCACCATTTGAACACATATAAAAACAAATTACTTATTTTTATAAATCTTCCTGTAGTGTTCGAAACAAAAAAAGGGAAAATATTATGGTTATTATGTTTGTAAATTTATGGGAGAGATCATATTCCATAAACAAACTAGCATCCCCGAAGAGGTATTTTTGAAGATAATTACTATTTCATTTAAAATATTTATTAATATTATTTGTATTTATATTTTTCAGTAATAATATGGATGTTGAAAATATTGATATTCACAATAAGATATAGATTGTCATATAAAATATTGGGAAACACACCTGATGGAAGAATGTACACATAACATGAATATATGACTTCTATTGATGTAATGGATTGATTTATATTTATATTTAATTTATTAATTTTTAGTCTTACTCAAAAAATAATTGTTTTTTTATATAAGTGGAATCTTTTTTTCATGTTGGACTTCGAGGATGCAATTGAGAAAATGACAACAAGGAAATGGGTCAAGAATGTATACAACAATCATGAAAATATAAATTCCTACTATGTATTTGGTTATTATTTTTTTCATCATTTTATCTACTATTTGTATGTTAATTTACTTATTATTATAATCTAATACTTATTTATTTTTTTCATAGATCTTATGGTTAGTCATAGTTTTCTTTCAACCATCTACAACAAGCTAAAAAAAGAAAACATGTACCTTTTGTCCAATGTTACCACACTTTCTATTAGATTTCTTTATAGAACCATGAACACATTATATTGAGCTGAAAAAAGGTTTTCAATTAATAAATATGAATCAATATTTAGTTTTGGTAGTTAAAAAATTAAATATAAATGAAATCGTGGTAAAATTAATATTTTGTATTTTTTGAATCTTTGGGATGTGTATGAATCAACAACACCTCAATCCACCGTGCAGTGTGACAGGTACGAATACAAGTGATTTTTAGTTGAAATTGAAATTAATTTTAGTAAAAAGTAAACTAACATACTCAAAAATGAGAAAAAACCTTCATATTATTATTTTATTTTAGTAAAATGATCAGTACATCATTTTTTACGTGTAGGAATCAGCCACACCTCTATCTGATACACAATGTGACAATTATGAATCAAAGTGTCTGTTATCAACTTAAAATTGATATTTTAATTCAAAAAATTATCACCCACTTAAAATAAAGAAAAAAACCAATATAGTCTTGATAATTTAGGAAAATGATTCATAGTTCATTTTTTATGTGTAGGAATCATTCTCACATGAAACCGATACATGATGTGACCAGTATGACTCAAAGTGAGTGTTTCTAGTTTAAAATGGAATTTTAGTAAAAAATAAAAGTGATGTACTCAGATTTTTTTTATACTCTAGAAAAATAATAAAAAATTAATTTTTCATTTTTAGGAATCATCCACACCTCAATCCATTATACAATGTGGCCATTATGACTCAAAGTGTATCTTTTTATTTAAAATTGACATTAATTTTTTTAAAAAGGACAAATGATATACTAAAAAACAAGAAAAAGAATTCATATTGTTTTGATAATTTAATAAAACTATCCATAAGTAATTTTAATTTTTATTAATCAGGCTCACCTCAATATGATACATGATGTGCGTGGTATGACTCAATGTTTCCATTGTCAGTTTAAAATTGACATTTTAGTTCAAAAAGTGTCATTCACTGAAAACTAAGAAAACATATTCAAGTTGTATTGATAATTTATAGAATAGATTCATAATTTATTTGTGATGTGTAGGAATCAGTCTCACATCAAACTGACACACGATGTGACCGAATTGACTCAAATTGTGTGTTAGGAGTTTAAAATGACATTTTAGTAAAACAGAAAAGTAATGTACTCAAAACAAAGAAAATGAATTCTAATTATTTTGATACCTTTTTTAAAATGATTTATAATTCATTTGAGACATATAAGAATCATCCTCACCTTAATCCAATACACAGTGTGACTAGTATGATTCTGAATGTTTCTTTTTATTTAAACATGGCATTAATTTTAGTAAAAAAGACAACTAACATACTCAAAACTGAGAAAACAAATTAGGATTATTTTTATACTATAATAAAATGATCCATAGGTAATTTTTTATGTTTAAGAATCATCCTGACCTCAATATGATACATGATGTTCCCAGTAATACCGAACATGCCTGTTATCAGTTTAAAATTGTCATTTTAGTTCAAAAAGTGTCACTGATTGAAAACCAAGAAAATGTGCTTGTATTATCTTGATAATTTAGGAAAATTATTCATAAGTAATTTTTGATGTGTTGGAATTATACTCAAAAATAATAGATACACGATGTTACAAGTGTAAATTAAAGTATGTGTTTCTAGTTTTAAATGACATTTTAATAAAAAAGACAAGTTAATAACTCAAAATCAAGAAAATGCATTCAGATAGTTTTTATACTTTATAAAAACAATTAATAAGTCATTTTTGATGTGTGGAAATTATAATTAACTTAATCCGATGCACAGTGTGATTGGTATGACTCAAAGTGAATCTTTTTATTTAAAATTGACATTAGTTTTAGTAAAAAAACAACAAATATACTTAAAACTGAGCAAACACATTCAAATTATTTTTATAATTTTTGAAAATTATCCAAAATTAATTTGTGACATGTAAGATTTATCCACACATTAATATGATGAATGATGTTCTTAATATGAATCAAAGTGTAATTAATCAGTTTTAAATTGAAATTTTAGTTCAAAAAGAGTTACTCACTGAAAACTAAGAATACACACTCAAACTATATTGATAATATAGTAACACTATTAATATGTAATTTTTGATGTGTAGTAAACAACCCCACCTAAATCTGAAAAATTGTGTGACCAGTATAACTCAAAGAATTTCTTTTAATTTAAAATTAACACAAATTTTAGTAAAAAAACATGTTACATAATGAAAACCACGAAAAAGAATTCCTATTATTTTTATAATTTAGAAAAAAAATCATAATTCAGTTTTGATGTGTAGAAATCGACATCACCTCAATATGATTCATGGTTTGTCTGGTATAACTCAAAGTGCCTCTTTTTATTTAAAATTGACTATAATTTTTCTAAAAAGAACAAGTGACATATTGAATGATGATAAAAAATTTTCAGATTATTTTTATAATTTAAGGAAATAATACATAATTCACTTTGTTGTTTTGGAATCAACCAAGCCTCAATCCAAGAAATCTTGTGACTGATATTACTCACAGTGTGTCGTTTTATTTATAATTGACATTAATTTCAGTAAAAATAACAAGTGAGATTCTTAATACCAAGAAAACGCATTTTGATAATTTTGATACTTTAGAAAAATTATCCATGAGTAATTTTTGATGTGTAGGAATCAACCCAACATCACGCAGATGCATGGTATGACTATTATGACTCAAAGTTTCTATTATCCATTTAAAATTAACATTTTAGTTTAAAACACATGAAACTCATTGATAACCAAGAAAAAACACTCTGATTGTCTAAATAAATTAGTATAGTGATTAATAAGTCATTTGTGACTTGTAGAAATCAGTCTCAATTAAAACCCACACACGATATGACAAGTATGACTCAAAGTGCGTGTTTCCAGTTTGAAATAAAATTCTAGTAAAAAAACAAAAGTGATATACTAAAAACCAAGAAAATGAATCCATTTTTTTTGATAATATTGGACAATGATCCATATGTAATTTCTTATGGGTAGGAATCAACCTTAGCTCAATTTGATGCATGGTATGACTCCAAGTGTGTAATTTTTTTAAAATTGACATAATTTTAGTAAAAAGAACAAGTAACATACCCAAAACTGAGAAAACACAATCAGATTGTTTTGGAACTTTAGGAAAACGATTTATAACTCATTTTTGATTTGTAAGAATAAACCAAACCTTGATATGATGCACATTGTGACCGATATAACTCCAATTATGTATTTTTATTAAAAATTAACATTTTAATAATATATTCTTTAGTATTAATGTTTATTTTATTTTATTGTATTATTAATAACATAATATTTGTTTTCTTATATATATGGATTCTTTTTCTCAGGTTTAGGTGATTCATACAGAAACTAAAAAAATGGGTGGACTTTTTTGAGAGGGGATCATGAGTTCTAAATATGATGAAACATTAATGTTTTAAATGGTTTTGGATAGTAATTGTAAATGTAATTATACAAAAAAATTTTGAAATGTATATAGTGGTGTTTTTTCGTATTATTGAGGTAAAATTTATTTCAATTAAATTATATATTTTTCATATGGGTTACAAGTATGTGCTGTAGAGTGATATTATAAAAACAACACACTACATTTTATCATCTCTATTTCTAGTAGTGATAGAGGCCCCCCGTTATCAGTGCTATTGAAAGAGCTAATAAGGGTAGGCCTTTATGAGTGCTAGAAATAGTTCTAATAAAGAGATACCTTTACTAGTTTTAAACTAGAACTGATAAAGAGTGGGATTTATCAGAACCTTTTGTAGCACTGATAAAGGGGACCCCCATTAATATTGATGAGGAAAACATCCATTTTTTAGTAATGTTAAAAGACTTTTTGTGCACTATTAATGGGTAAAACTATCGTAATGAACATTTAGGAAAAAAATTTAGAAGGATGTTTCTGTAAAATTGTTATATAAATTTTCAGTGAATAAATTCAAAGAAAATTACAATAAAAAATTTCAATGATAAATTTTATTAAAAATTGTCACTAGAAACTTTCTAGTTGAATAATAAAATTGTGTTATGTAAACTTTATTTTCAGTTGTTTACTTTATTTTTAGTGAATTTTTCAATTGAAGATCAGTGTATGTTTCTAATTTACATTAGAATGTTCCAGAGGAAGTTTATTAGGAATTTTTTAGATGTTTCACAAGAATTTCCAATGAAATATTCAATAGAAATTTTTACATTAAAGTTAAAAGTACCAATGGAATTTACTATAAAAAGTTTCCACAAGAAATTTCTTGTTGAATTTTCATTGGAATTTCCAGTGGAAGTTTCAGTGGAATTTCCAATGGAAGTTGCACCATAATTTATAATGGAAGTTTAAAATGAAATGTTCCATGAGAAGTTTCACTAGAATTTCCAACAAAAGTTTCACTAAAATCTATAGTGTAAGTTTCACTGGAATTTTCAGAGGAAGTTTCACTAGAATTTAAAGTGGAAGTTTCACTAGAATTTTCAATAGAATTTTAACTAAAATTTATAGTGGAAGATTCACTAGAATTTATAGTGAAAGTTTTAATTGAAATTTTCGAGTGGTTGTTGATGTTTAAAGTGTAATATTTTAGTGGATGTCTCCAATGTAATGATTATTTATATATTCACTAGAATTTATAGTATAAGTTTCACTATAATTTGAAAGTGGTATTTAAAGCTTCCATTGATTTTTTTATAGTAGAATTTTCCTCTAGAATGTTCCAGTGGAAGTTTTATTGGAATTTTACATGGAAGTTTCATCGGAATTTCTAATTGATATCTCCATGTAATTTATGATGAAATATTCAACTAATTTTATAGTGTAAGTTAAAGTTAGCACTGTAATTATTTGAATGTTCCAATGGACATTTTACTGGAATTTCCTATGGGGTTTTTACTGGAATTTCCAGTGTCTACTTCAATGGAATATTTAGTGGAATTTGAAGTTACCAATGGATTTTTTAGATAAGTGTTTCCAATGGAAGTTTCTATGGAATTTCCCATGGAAGTTTTAATATCATTTTTAATGGATGTCTCAACATAAATTTTTAAGTGTTACTTTAAGTTTCCTATGGGAGTCTCTATTAGAACATTCCAATGGAAAATACTATAATTTTATATTGGATGTTTCCATTATATTTTTCTAGTGCATATTTATACTTGATTTTTCCATTATAATTCTACACTATAATGTTCAAATAAAAGTGTGATAGGAAATTCCTATGAGAGTTTAACTATAATTTTATTGGAATTTTCACTATAATATGTAGTGTATATTTCAATGGAAGTTTCATTAAAATTTTAAGTTATCATTGGAAATTTTCAATGAATGCTTCCAATGAAATATACCATTTAATTTTTACACTAATTTCTAATGGAAATTTTAACTTATATTTTTAATTGGAAGTTGAGTTTTTTAGAAGGTGTTTCTAGCGGAATTTTACAATTTAAAATACTATAATTTTCCAGTGGATGTTTCCACTATATTTTCTATTAGATGTTTCTACATTAATTTTAAATTGGAAATTTCTAATGTAATGTTCCAATAATATTTTCTCTATATTTTCATGTTTGTGTTTAATTGGAATTTTTAGTGGAAGTTTCACTTGAATTTCAAGTGGATGTTTGATCGGAAGTTTCAGTAGAATTTCAAGCTACCAAATTTTTTGATAAAATTTTCTAATGGAATATCCAATGGATGTTTCACTGTAATTTCCGATGAAAGTTTCAACTTAAAATTTTAAGTGTAATTTGAAGTTTCCATTAAGAGTTTCCATGTGAATTTTCCAATGTAAAATAATAGAATTTCCCAATAGATGTTTCCATTGGATTTTCCCATTGGATTTTTTACCTTGATCATTCAATTGTAGTTTTCTACTTGAAATTTATAGTAAAATTTGAAGCTAATATTTTTTACAATACTTCTTGTAAATGTTTTCAATAAATGTTTTTAATGGATATTTCCACTACAATTTATAATGAAGGTGTCTCACTTAATGGGTGACATTTGCACTAAATTTTTTCATGGAACATTTATTTTTAAAATTTCCATTAAATATTTCCAATAAAAGTACTTGAGGAACATAAAGTGCAAGTTACACTAGAATTTTCATTGGAAATTACACAAGAACTACCAGTGAAAGTTCCACTAGATCTTCGAGGGAAAGTTCTACCAATATTTCGAGTGAAAGATCTACTAGAACTCTCATTGATTAATCTAACGGAACATCCTGTAAAATCTATAATGATATTTTATGCTTAATTAACATTATTTTTCCCTTAATATACTTTTTTTACTACTAATAAACTTTAGTTTTTCCTTTACTTAACTTTTTTTTACACTTGCTAAACTCTATTTGACACATAATTAACTTTGATTTACCCATGATTAACTTTTTTTCACCCATAATTAACTTTAGTTTTACCCTCACTTAACTTTATTTTAGCATTACTGAACATTATTTTACCCTTAACATTAGTTTACCGTTACGTAAATTACTTTACCAATAATTAACTATAGTTTAGCCTTACTTATTTTTATTCAATCCTTACTTAACTATTGTTTACCCTTAATTTACATTATTTTTACCCAGAATTAATTTTTTTAACCATACATAACTTTATTTTACCCTTAATCAACTTTTTCTTACCCATACTTAAATTTAGTTTACCCTTACATAGTTATAATCTTAAATAACTATTTATTACACTTACTTAAATTTGTTTCACCCTAAAATAACTTTATTTTAATCTTAATAAAATTTTATCTACCCTTACATAAATTTATTTTTACCCTTAATTAACTTTTTTTACCCTTACTTAACTTTAGTTTACCCTTAGATAACTTTGTTTTACCATATCTTAACTTCAGTTTTACCCTTAAATAACTTTGTTTTACCGTTACCATAATTTTACCATTACTTAATATTGTTTTACCCTTACTTTACTTTAGTTTACCCTTAATTAACTTTAGTTTTCCTTTACTTATCTTTGGTTAAACCTTCTTTAAGCCAATTTTACACATACTTATCTTTTTTTACATTTAATTAATGTTAGTTTATGCTTACGTAAATTTTTTTTACCCTTATATAACTTTAGTTTTACCCTAAACTAACATTGTTTTACCCTTACATAAAATTATTTTACCCTTAATTAACTTTGTTTTACCCTTAAATTTTGTTTACCATTACCTAAATTTTTTTTATACTTAAACTTTCAAATAATTTTTATTTGGAAATTTTATTTAAAAATATTCAAGGAATGTTACATTGAAATTTTCGGTGAAAGTTCTACTGGATCATTCAATTCCAATGAAAGTTTCTAATAAATTTTTTTAATGAATTTTTCCACTATAATTTTAATGAATGTTTTCCCCAAAACATTGGTTATAATATTTCACTAGAAAATCAAGTGGAACTTCTAACTGAAGTTTTCTAGTAGAAGTTTCACTAGAATTTTATATTGAAAGTTTGAATGGAATTTTCCAATAGATATTGATAGTGGTTTTTTCTAGTAAAAGTTTTTACTCAAAGATTACATAGGAAGTTTCAAGTGGTTTATAATAGAATATTTAACTCTAATATTTTAGTAAATGGTTTAATTGAAAATTTTTAGTAGAAGTTTTAACAATAATTTTCTATGGAAGATGACACTGAAATTTCTTTCTACTATAATTTTTCTTCAAATTTTTAAATTTTAATTTTTTTGATTGAATATTATACTTGAATTTTCATGTGGAAATTCCATAACAAGTTTATATTATAATTTTAAATTATAATTTTCCATTAAAATTTTATTATGAATGTTTCAAATGTAATTTTCTGGTGAAATTTTCAACTGGATTACAAAAGAAACATTGTCATTTTCCAATGGATGCTTAATATAAAATTTAATATTAGAATATTATGGTATAATTTTACCTTCAATGTTGATACTGAAATTATTTGTGATAGTTTCAATAAATTTTTTCCAATGGATGCTTCAATATTAATTTTCCCAAGGAATTTGAACTTTCCACCAAATTTTCTATGGGAAGTACATGACTTCCCACTATAATATTTATTTATATAATTTAATACATAGTGTATTTTTAGTGAATTTTTAGTGAGAAAATATAGTATAATTATTTACTAAAAATTTCAAGTGAATATTCCAACTTGAATTTGGTAATGGAATTTTGTAGTAGAGTTATTTAGATATTGTTTTCTGGTGGAATTTTTTACTATAAAATTACAGTGAAACCTTATCATATAATTTTTTAGTTTCTTTATTAGAATATTAATGTTTACCTTTTGAATGTTATTTTATAGTATAATTTTTAATGAAAATTCTCCTTATATATTTTTTTATTTTTATGTTTATATTTTAATGTGTTTTTATGGATTACATTTTATTTTTAAAATATACATATAGGATTTTCTTAATAAGAATAAGAAATTATTAATTATTTTTAAATATTAATAAATATTTTTTAAAAGAATACTATTTTACTTTTTAATTTTTTATAACAATTTGAAATTATTTATTTTTTAGAATAATTATTTATTTATTTTTAAATTGGGTTTTAAATAATTATTTTTTACTTATAAATACAAATTACTATTTTATGTGGTTTTGAAAAATTACTATGCAATTCTAGTCGGAACATATTTTTTACAATAATAATAATAATATTATTTTTTAGAACTATTTATAATTTTTTAATTTTTTCAAAACAATTTGTTCTTATTATTATTAATTCAGTTATAAAATATTTTTAAAGAATTAGTTTAATTTATTTATTGTTTTCTTTTTTAAAAAATTAGTAGTTACCTATAAATTTATGAAAAATTTATTATAGTGATAAGTTTTTTTATTTCTTTCAAGTTCTTTAATTTTATAAAATATTTTAATTAAATGATTACTATTTTTTATGATTAACACACCTGTTCATCGCTAAGGGTATAACTGAGTTTTTTAATGATATCTGACAATCCCATTTTTCTGACTCATTTTAATCCAAAGAACAATTTTTCACGATTGACGTGGAAACATCCATGGTATTCTAGATATTCTAGTTAAATAGGTTAACTAAATATGATAATGTTCCTTTTTAAAAACCTTCAAAAGACATCAGTTATTGTATATTTTGTTAATGGTTACATACCTTTGTAAATGAAACCTGAAAGTGTTGAAAAGGGATATCAAAACCCACTCAAAATAACTGAGTGTTTGTTAGATTTTTAATGTTTTAAAATATCCAAAAATAGTTTTTTAATTTTTATTTTTAAATGGGGAATATTTATGAAATATCATGTTGTATATTGGGTTGGATTAGGGTCTCCTCAATAAGAGGAAACTATTTTATAGTTATATAAAAAAGATAAAGTTAGAGTGGGAAATATAGTGGGGGAAATATGCATGTGCACATGTGTGATCACACAATGTATGATTTGTACCATCAATAAAATCAATAATGATCTAATAGACAAGTTAGTTCGATAATGAATTTGATTTGAGTCATTTAATCAATCAAGTTCAATCTAATAGACATGATTAATCCAGATAAGATAAATATTTTCAAAATAAGTTACTACGTAGTTCTAAGGGGTATGATAACTTATCTTAAGGGTCACCCTGATGCCAATAAATGGTGGATCCATGGAATGACAATATCATTATTTTCTATTAAACTCTATCAATTCGAAAACAATTTAATTCCCATCAAATCTTGAGATTCATCTCATGACTTGTACAAGCATTAGTCACTTTGTTGGCATGTAGTAACAAAGACCTTTAACTACTCTCTTGATTCCAAGTCCCTCTACACGGTTTTCTCTCTAATAAATATATGTGTAGAGTAATGATACACTGTTCACTAATGAAAATATGATAATTGATTTTGGTAGAAATAGCCTTCATTAGTGATAAAAAAGAGTTGATGTTGTATGAACCATTAAAAGTTGATTAATTTTATCATTGATAAAAAATCACTGATAAAAGGATCCTTTATTTACGCTAAAAAAGAAATGATAATGGGGGTCCTTTACCAATAATAGTTTAGAACTAATAAAGGGGTTTTTATCAACAATTTTTGTAGAACTGGTAAAAATGACGCTTTATCAGTGTGATTTTAGTGTTGATAAAGTGACCCTTTATTAGCATTGTTCTTAGTGCTAATAAAACTCACGTTGTAGCACTGTGCTGCTAAAATTCCAAAACACAACAACAATGAATAAAAAATTTAATTTCAATTAAATTTAAATCACAAATACTGGAAAAGAACTATAATAAAAAAATTTCAAACATTATACTGTACAATTACATTGGTATATAAAATTAATCACAGACATTAATAAATTTAAAAACATTAATGTTTTAATTTTTTGGAATTCAAACCCCTCTCAAAAGAGCTAGATCATACTACCAATTTCTGAAAAAAACTATCCTAGTTCGATAAAAAGAGTTTACTTGTATAAAAAAATAATATGTTAATAATTCAATAAAAAATGAATTAAACATAAATATGAAGAAATGGATTAATAAAATGTCCCTTTCAAACTGAAAACAAACACTTCAATTTATACCAGGAACTCTGTGTGCCTATCACCACCCGACCCTACCCTAGCTCGATCCGCAACTACCCCAAGCCCGCCTCTATAGTCTTGGGGTTGGCGACAAGCGCCAAAGGATAAACAACTTGGATAGGCCTTTGAATGAGTACCTGTACACACCCACGCATCCCACTCAATGTAGAATTGTTGTTTAAAAAGAAAGAAAAGTAAAGTACTAAATGCTATAAACAACCACAAAAGTGCATTGACCTCTAAACAGTACAAGGTAAATGATAAAGGTAAACTGAAAAAAAAAATGTAAAAACACGCTCCCAAAAAGAAAAGTGCCACAACCCGACAACAGGTAAACAAAAGTAAACTGCTAGGAGAGTCCAAACCCTGGAACCCAACTACGACCACCATACACGGTCCAATAACCCAAACTCATAAGCTCCACTAAAGTCACGACAATCCTATCCATCTTCTGAAAGGGCACACCAAGTGCGGGCAAAGACCAAGAAGGGGTGAGTATAAAAATACACAGTAGGATTCGCCGAAGGCTCGAGGGATCAACAAAATAGGTATTGAAGAGGTGAGCAGTACATCGAATAGGGAAATTTAAAGAAGTACAACTGAGAGTGCTGTAAAGAGTACAGCTCAACCCAACAAGAGGTAGGAAGTAGACTCTTCAAAACACAAGGAGCTAGAAATGGTGAGAAGATGAACTTCTCATCGAGTCTTCACTACCTATAGCAGGAGAGTATACTTGTCTAACCAAGAGAAGCTAGACACGGAAAGCACATGGCATACCCCGTGAATCTTCACTTCTCTTGGAAGGAGAGTAACCAAAACCCAAGAAGTGGGTATTGGAACAAGGTATAAACATATCCATACACTAAAACAAGAAACCCGAACATTATCGTAAGGGGATCTCCATCTCATAGCTCAGCCCAAGAAAGGGAGTTTCCAACAATCCTAGAATTAAACATCATCGATGCCCAATATCCCGTATGTCTTCCCCGAACTGCATGTCAAGGGGATCAAATCACCGCACCTTGATACTATCCACTTTAGGAGGCACTGACTCACCTGCAAAGTTTTAGGTCGCGCCTCAAGGACACATCTTGGTGGGGAAAGTGTAACGACCCAAAGTTTTTAAATGGAAAATTCCCTTCTTATATCTATGTCATAAAAACACAAAATAATGAACTACTAGGTGATAAGTGACCTTTAAAACATAATTTTGTCACCCCTATGTTTGGAATTTTAAAAATCCAACATTCACGGTTGTGGTGAAGATAGTTTTTGGAGTCCAATGAAACAAAAAACAATTTTTGGTGAATAGTAACCTACCCTTATGAATAGTAACCTATCCTTATGAATAGTAATATGACCCTTATGAATAGTAACTAAGAGTAAAATTACCTATGAATAATAAAATAAAATTTAGACATCATAGAAAGTGACAATTTGACCTTAGTAAACGTTTTTGGTATTTTATAAGTCATAAATAATTAATTATAATTAATTAATTAAGTTAAAAGGATATTTATTTTCCTGAAATATATTCAAAAACTATTGAATCAATGTCTAATAGTTTTTAGATAATATTATAAGACCCTAAGTAATTTTTAAAAGAACTACAAAATCATTTTTAATTTTAAAAACTGTTTTTTAAGTAAATTATGATTTTAATTAAATATTAAATTAATAATATTTATAAAATTATTTTTGAAAATTGGACATCATTTTTGGATTCTACACGTCGAAAAATGGTAGGGGTAAATTTTTGGGTTTATTCTGAAATACTTCAATTTTCAGGTGAATAGTAAAAAATACAGTTTTTCGCATAATCAGTGTACACTAAATTGCATCATTAATGATGTAATGATGACATAAACATTCTAGAACTTTAGTTTCGGCCAAAACATATTAAATTTCATAAATGGTTTCTTAAAACACAATAAATCCAATTCTCAAACCTAAAATGAACTTTCCAAACCCTAAAGTCAAAAAGTGATTTCTTAAAGTGTCTTTTTCTCTTTCTTTCACTTTCCTTTTAATAAATTAATGAATTCGAATTATAAAGAAGAGTTGAAGCCTAAAACTAATTTTATTATATTAATATATGATTTAGGATGTCAAAAAACTACTATTACAAGTCTAACTTATGATATATTATTTTATTTAATAATTTATTCCAAAAAAACCTCCCACCTCATGTATAAATAAGGCCTCCCCCTCCTCTTGCCAAAACACACCTCTCAATCTTCAAGAATTGTCTAAGCTCTACCCAATCATCTTCCCTAGCCTCTCCCCCACGTCCAAGAGCTTCTGGTCTCATCAAAAGACCAAGCCTAGATTCCTTAAAGAGGAACTCAAGAGGAGGATTCTAAAGGTAATTTCTCTCCCTCTTCTCCTTTAATTTCCTTTCAAGTTCAAGATCCTTTCTTGATCTCTCCCTACCCTTCTTAATACAAATTGTTCTGTAAATCCATTATTATATATATACTATAATTTTATATTATATCACCCCACACCCTTTCTCCCTTCCTTTTATTTTATTAAAGAGAACGTTGTTCATGTGGTGATAATTTATCACCTTCAAAAACAACATGCTCTCTTCTTCCATTTATACCTTCAATCTGGTCATGAAACCATTTTTATGGTTGAACTAGAATGTTTTATATGTTTTATGTTCTATTTTATGTTCTGGAAATAATCTATGACCATACTACTAAGTGAAAAATTAAAATGAGTTGGTTGTGATCCAAAAACCGCTCAAATCAGCCCAAATAATCTTCATTTAATTATTATCTAATAATTCGGCCACATGAATCTAATATAACTCATTATAAAATCATACAAGCTTCTGTAATATCATTAATTACATGTAATATCAGTTCTAGATGTTTAACGATAATCTACCCAAACATAAAATTAAGAATACAAGTGGACCGCTCAAGAAAACCATGAAAAAGAACATCCCCGAACAATGTTTTTAAACTCTATAAGTAATCCAAAGGAACATAATATGAAATAATGAAACCATAATGAACCCTATTAATGTATAAAAGGTTCTGGAATTTCTAATTAATGAATATAATGTCATTATACAGGACATTAAAGAGAAGGAGGCATTCGAGTACAAGGTAAGGGGAAATCTCGAACCCAATTTTCTTCCTTCGGGTTCTCCCTCTTTCACTCCATTTTTGATATGGTTACTCCTCAAAGGTCTTTTGTTCATCATTTCCTTTACTTTTCTGGGATATACATGTTTGTCACTGGTTTTTATGTCCCTCAAAATGTTTTCCAAAAGAACTCTTCTTTCAAGATCTCACATTTTGCCTCTCACTCAAGGATGATGACTCTTATATCAAGTATGTTGTTCCCTCTTCCTTTTGGGAACCCAAAGCTTATGAATGTGTTATTATGAGATGAAACCCATTCCTTTCCATGGGTTATTTATGTACATGTTTGATATGTGTTCTATGTGGCAAGCATGATAATGATAATGTTATGATGTGACGGGTGCGCCCGGAATTATATAGCGCAATATGAATGTTTAAATGTGACGGGTGCGCCCGGAATTATATAGCGCTCCAATACATTGGGTAAAGTGATGAATCTCATGAGTAAATGTGAAATGATGCGTGAACATGATGCTAGATTTGTTCACAAATATGTGTGGTAGTTAACCACTAAGACATGATGTTTCATTTTTATGCTTTGCCACATTTCAAGTTTATTGTTTATGCTCCTCTCATGTTCAAGATCTCTTTCCTATGTCATGATTATGCTCACCCCATGCTATATTGTCCTTATCCATCCACTTACTGGGCTTTTAGCTCACCCCTTTTGATGTATATCCTCAGGTGGCTACATGTACTAAGGAGGGGACAAGTGCTACTAAGAAGCTATACAAGAAGAGATTAAATGAATTTTTTATGCTTGATGTTGTACTTGTTATGTGTAGTCCTAATTTGCCCAAGACACTAAACCTATGTATCCTCCACGTGTAATACTATTATGTTGTTTATCTTTAAAATGATGTAATAGTAATGTAAGAAAAGGTCGGGTCGCTATAGTTGGTATCAGAGGAAAGGTTTAGTTAATTTGGGAATTAGGATTAGTGAACCCTAAAGAAAACCTCTAGCATGAGACTAAGTACAAATATGCACACAAGGATATTTACCTAGGGATCCCATATGTTATGTTTTTGGTATAATTGTTTAAAAGGATAAGTTATTCATGAATTGTTTACTTATATTTTGTTCTAACCTTTTCTATTTTAGAAAATGGTGGGAACCAGGAGAAATCAGGCCAACAACTCTTGTGAAGGCCAATGCAACGATTGCCCGAATGACATCCCCAATGATTTTGGAGGTGGAGTTCAAAACTTCATGACGATGCTTACCCAATTATCCCGGGTTATGAATAATAACCATAATAATGGGGAACGTCCACCTTCACCAAAGAGGGAGCAACTAGCTATCGAAAGTTTTATGCGGCAACGACCACCGACATTTTGTGGATCTTCCGATCCACTAGTTGCGAAACAGTGGGTCAACTCCATGGAGAAGATCTTTTCTGTTCTTCACTGTTCCGAGACAGAGAAGGTGACTCTAGCCGCTTATCGTCTAGATGGAGAAGCTGATCAATGGTGGGCTTTGATTAAGAACACCAAGCCAAGGGAAGAAATTGAAGAGATGGAATGGGAAGACTTTAAGATAATGTTTCTTAATAAGTACTTCCCACGAACTCTTCGCACGAAGATGGAGAGAGAATTCATAGAGCTTAAGCAAAAAGAAGGAGAATCTGTCACAACCTATGAAGCAAATTTCACAAGGCTCGCAAGGTATGCTTCGGGTTTTGTTATCAACAATGATAGCAAAATTGATAGATTCTTTAGTGGATTAAAACCACATCTTCGAAAAGCTCTTGCAATTTGAGACTTTGGGAGTTATGAAGAAGTTGTTCGGTGTGCTCTCAAAGTGGAGATGGAGTTTGGAGAATGGGCCCATGGCTATGGTGATAAGAAAAGAAAGATGGAGTTTCAAGCTGGTGGATCTAGTGATAAAGATGGGAAGAAAACACAACGACCCACTTGCCAAAAATGTGGGAAGTTGCACAGTGGGAACTGCCTCAAAGGGACGGGGAAATGCTTCAAGTGTGGGAAAGAAGGACACCTAGCTCACGAGTATCGAAGAGACATGAAAAGGAAGGATAATGTAGCCGATGAAAGGAGAGAACCACTCGTGGTTCAATGCTACAACTGTAAGGAGCTAGGGCACTATTCAAACCAGTGCACTAAACCTCGAGCTTTCGAGGGTAATCTGCGCCAACAACCACCAAAGCCAAAGGAACAAGGGAAGACTTATGCCATCACTACTGCGGAGGTGGAACATGATAATGAAGTCGTACAAGGTACACTTCCTATTCACTCAAGAATGGAAAAAGTCTTATTTTATTCTGGTTCTACGCATTCCTTTATATCTTGCAAGTTTGCTAGAACTATAGAATCGAAGCCCCGAAACCTTGAAGTAGAGATATCTGTAAAAACACCAAGTGGTTCAATCATTGCAACCCAAGTGTTTGATTCTTCTCCTGTTGACGTATGTGGGAAGATTCTTCCGGCAAATCTCGTAATACTTCCCTTGGTGGAATTCGACGCTATAATGGGAATGGATTGGCTCTCGTTATATAGAGCACATATCAACTGTCGGGAAAAGGAAATATATTTTCATATTCCAAACCATCCCATGCTCCTCTACTAATGCAAGGAAGATCATGAATCTCCTTTGAGAAATCCTTCAATGGTGTGGGTGATGATTCCCTATGAAGAAGCATATCTCGCCCAAATGATTGAGTCAAAGGAAAGTTCCAACCTTGAGGAAATGCCCATCGTAAGGGAATACAGTGATATATTTCCCGAAGAGTTACCCGGAATTCCCCCGGATCGTGAGGTAGAGTTCTCAATTGAACTCATACCCGGAGCTACTCCTATCTCGAAGTGCCCCTATAGGATGGCTCCTATCGAACTGGAGGAGTTAAAGAAGCAGCTGCAAGAGCATCTGGACAAAGGGTTCATACGCCCTAGTGCATCACCTTGGGGTGCGCCAGTGCTCTTTGTGAAGAAGAAGGATGGTACCATGCGGCTGTGTATCGATTATCGGGAACTAAACAAGATCACCATAAAGAACAAGTATCCTCTCCCAAGGATTGATGACTTGTTCGACCAGTTAATAGGAGCTCAATACTTCTCAAAGGTGGATCTTCGTTTTGTATATCATCAAGTAAAGGTGAAGAAGGAAGATATTCATAAGACTGCCTTCCGTACAAGGTATGGGCACTATGAGTTTTTGGTGATGCCCTTCGGACTTACTAATGCCCCTGCAATCTTCATGGATTTGATGAATAGAGTCTTTAGACATTACCTTGACAAATTTGTGGTAGTTTTTATCGATGATATTCTCATCTACTCCAAGAGCAAGGAGGAACATGGAGAACATCTAAGACTTGTGTTGGCGACATTGAGAAAGGAGAAGTTGTACGCCAAGTTCAGCAAGTGTGACTTTTGGATGAATCAAGTCACGTTCTTGGGACATGTGATCACGAGCGAGGGAATTTATGTGGACCCTTCAAAGACAAAGGCAATTGAGGAATGGCCCAGGCCCTCTAGTGTCACAGAAATCCGTAGTTTTCTTGGATTAGCTGGGTACTACCGATGTTTTGTGAGAAACTTCTCACGATTGTCAATCCCGCTAACTAAGTTAACAAGGAAAGGGGTAAAGTATGTATGGATGGAAGAATGTGAGGGAAGCTTCAAGGAGATAAAGAGAAGGCTAATCACTGCACCTGTACTCACACTACCGAAAAGTGGAGAAAGTTTTGTGATATACAGTGATGCTTCAAAGAAAGGCTTGGGTTGTGTACTCATGCAAAATGATAATGTGATAGCCTACGCCTCACGACAGTTGAAGATCCATGAGCAGAACTACCCGACGCATGATCTAGAGCTTGCAGCCGTGATTTTTGCCTTGAAAATCTGGCGGCACTACCTTTATGGTGAGAAGTGTGACATATACACCGACCACAAGAGCCTAAAGTATATATTCACACAAAAGGAGCTCAACATGCGTCAAAGGAGGTGGTTAGAGCTAATCAAGGATTACGATTGCTCTTTTCACTATCATCCTGGAAAGGCGAACAAGGTAGCTGATGCTCTAAGCAGGAAAGAACCTACTACTCTATCCATGCTGAGGATTGAGAAAGACCCTATCTTCTTGGATATGCAAAGGATGGATTTGGGAATCGTAAGGGCAGGGGATATATCCTACCTTGCCCAAATGATTGCGCAACCATCCATCCAACAGAAGATTAAGGAAGCACAAAGGGATGATGTAGAGATACAAAAGAGGGTGAATGCAGTAAAGGAAGGGAAGCTACAAGAGTTCCATATCGACGATGATGGTGTGATTCGGTTTGGAACGCGGCTTTGTGTGCCTTCATCACCCGGAATAAAGAAGGAACTATTGGATAATGCACATAGCTCAACTTTCTCTATTCATCCTGGAAGTACCAAGATGTATCGTGATCTCCGAGAACACTTCTGGTGGGATAACATGAAGAAGGAGATTGCAGAATATATATCAAGGTGCTCGGTGTGTCAGCAAGTTAAAGCTGAGCGGCAAAAGTCCAAAGGTATGATGCAGCCATTGCCTATACCCATGTGGAAATGGGAAAATGTCACTATGGACTTTGTCATGGGCCTCCCGAAAACGTTAAGAGGAAATAATGCGATATGGGTTGTGGTTGACCGGCTCACCAAGACTGCCCATTTTATCGCTATTCGGGAAGACCTCTCACTTGAACAACTTGCAAGGATATATGTGAAGGAATTAGTGAGGTTGCACGGTGTTCCACTCTCGATTGTCTCTGACCGTGATCCAAGGTTCACTTCTAAATTTTGGAGGAGCCTTCAACATGCTTTGAGTACTGAATTAAATTTCAGCACGGCCTATCACCCCCAAACTGATGGCCAGTCTGAAAGGACTATTCAGACACTTGAAGATATGCTAAGATCATGCTCTCTTGAATTCAAAGGTGGATGGGATCAACACCTTCCATTGGTTGAGTTCTCATACAACAATAGCTTCCACTCGAGTATTCAGATGGCTCCGTATGAGGCTCTTTATGGGAAGCGATGTAGAACTCCAACCTGTTGGGATGAAGTTGGAGAACGAAAACTACTTGGTCCTGATCTTGTTCAAGAGATGACAGAGAAGGTTCAAGTCATCTAGAAACACATCAAAGCTGCTCAAAGTCGGAAAAAGAGTTATGCTGACAATCGTCGAAGGGACTTGGAGTTCGAAGTTGGAGATAAAGTCTTCCTTCGAATATCACCATGGAAGAGAGTCATGCGATTCGGGAAAAAGGGGAAGTTAAGCCCAAGGTAAATTGGCCCCTTTGAGATCCTTGATCGTATAGGAGCCGTGGCCTATCGTCTGGCACTTCCACCGAATATGGCTCAAGTTCATGATGTGTTTCACGTATCACTACTGAGGAAGTACATTCCAGACCCCTCACATGTACTAAACTCAGAGTTGGTACAACTGGAAGATGATCTCTCATATGAGGAGCAGCCGGTAAAAATTCTGGACCGAAGTGATAAGGTTCTACGCAACAAGACAACCCGCCTTGTCAAAGTGTTGTGGAGGAACCAAAAGTTTGAGGAAGCAACTTGGGAACCGGAAGAGGCAATGAAGGAGAAGTACCCTCACCTGTTTGTGTAAAGTGAAATTTCGGGGGTGAAATTTCTTAAGGGGGGGAAGAATGTAACGACCCAAAGTTTTTATATGGAAAATTCCCTTCTTATATCTATGTCATAAAAACACAAAATAATGAACTACTAGGTGATAAGTGACCTTTAAAACATAATTTTGTCACCCCTATGTTTGGAATTTTAAAAATCCAACATTCACGGTTGTGTTCAAGATAGTTTTTGGAGTCCAATGAAACAAAAAACAATTTTTGGTGAATAGTAACCTACCCTTATGAATAGTAACCTATCCTTATGAATAGTAATATGACCCTTATGAATAGTAACTAAGAGTAAAATTACCTATGAATAATAAAATAAAATTTAGACATCATAGAAAGTGACAATTTGACCTTAGTAAACGTTTTTGGTATTTTATAAGTCATAAATAATTAATTATAATTAATTAATTAAGTTAAAAGGATATTTATTTTCCTGAAATATATTCATAAACTATTTAATCAATGTCTAATAGTTTTTAGATAATATTATAAGACCCTAAGTAATTTTTAAAAGAACTACAAAATCAGTTTTAATTTTAAAAACTGTTTCTTAAGTAAATTATGATTTTAATTAAATATTAAATTAATAATATTTATAAAATTATTTTTGAAAATTGGACATCATTTTTGGATTCTACACGTCGAAAAATGGTAGGGGTAAATTTTTGGGTTTATTCTGAAATACTTCAATTTTCGGGTGAATAGTAAAAAATACAGTTTTTCGCATAATCAGTGTACACTAAATTGCATCATTAATGATGTAATGATGACATAAACATTCTAGAACTTTAGTTTCGGCCAAAACATATTAAATTTCATAAATGGTTTCTTAAAACACAATAAATCCAATTCTCAAACCTAAAATGAACTTTCCAAACCCTAAAGTCAAAAAGTGATTTCTTAAAGTGTCTTTTTCTCTTTCTTTCACTTTCCTTTTAATAAATTAATGAATTCGAATTATAAAAAAGAGTTGAAGCCTAAAACGAATTTTATTATATTAATATATGATTTAGGATGTCAAAAAACTACTATTACAAGTCTAACTTATGATATATTATTTTATTTAATAATTTATTCCAAAAACACCTCCCACCTCATGTATAAATAAGGCCTCCCCCTCCTCTTGCCAAACCACACCTCTCAAGCTTCAAGCATTGTCTATGCTCTGGCCAATCATCTTCCCTAGCCTCTCCCCCACGTCCAAGAGCTTCTGGTCTCATCAAAAGACCAAGCCTAGATTCCTTAAAGAGGAACTCAAGAGGAGGATTCTAAAGGTAATTTCTCTCCCTCTTCTCCTTTAATTTCCTTTCAAGTTCAAGATCCTTTCTTGATCTCTCCCTACCCTTCTTAATACAAATTGTTCTGTAAATCCATTATTATATATATACTATAATTTTATATTATATCACCCCACACCCTTTCTCCCTTCCTTTTATTTTATTAAAGAGAATGTTGTTCATGTGGTGATAATTTATCACCTTCAAAAACAACATGCTCTCTTCTTCCATTTATACCTTCAATCTGGTCATGAAACCATTTTTATGGTTGAACCAGAATGTTTTATATGTATTATGTTCTATTTTAAGTTCTGGAAATAATCTATGACCATACTACTAAGTGAAAAATTAAAATGAGTTGGTTGTGATCCAAAAACCGCTCAAATCAGCCCAAATAATCTTCATTTAATTATTATCTAATAATTCGGCCACATGAATCTAATATAACTCATTCTAAAATCATCCAAGATTCTGTAATATCATTAATTATATGTAATATCAGTTCTGGATGTTTAACTATAATCTACCCAAACATAAAATTAAGAATACAAGTGGACTGCTCAAGAAAACCATGAAAAAGAACATCCCCGAACAATGTTTTTAAACTCTATAAGTAATCCAAAGGAACATAATATGAAATAATGAAACCATAATGAACCCTATTAATGTATAAAAGGTTCTGGAATTTCTAATTAATGAATATAATGTCATTATACAGGACATTAAAGAGAAGGAGGCATTCGAGTACAAGGTAAGGGGAAATCTCGAACCCAATTTTCTTCCTTCGGGTTCTCCCTCTTTCACTCCATTTTTGATATGGTTACTCCTCAAAGGTCTTTTGTTCATCATTTCCTTTACTTTTCTGGGATATACATGTTTGTCACTAGTTTTTATGTCCATCAAAATGTTTTCCAAAAGAACTCTTCTTTCAAGATCTCACATTTTGCCTCTCACTCAAGGATGATGACTCTTATATCAAGTATGTTGTTCCCTCTTCCTTTTGGGAACCCAAAGCTTATGAATGTGTTATTATGAGATGAAACCCATTCCTTTCCATGGGTTATTTATGTACATGTTTGATATGTGTTCTATGTGGCAAGCATGATAATGATAATGTTATGATGTGACGGGTGCGCCCGGAATTATATAGCGCAATATGAATGTTTAAATGTGACGGGTGCGCCCAGAATTATATAGCGCTCCAATGCATTGGGTAAAGTGATGAATCTCATGAGTAAATGTGAAATGATGCGTGAACATGATTCTAGCTTTGTTCACAAATATGTGTGGTAGTTAACCACTAAGACATGATGTTTCATTTTTATGCTTTGCCACATTTCAAGTTTATTGTTTATGCTCCTCTCATGTTCAAGATCTCTTTCCTATGTCATGATTATGCTCACCCCATGCTATATTGTCCTTATCCATCCTCTTACTGGGATTTTAGCTCACCCCTTTTGATGTATATCCTCAGGTGGCTACATGTACTAAGGAGGGGACAAGTGCTACTAAGAAGCTATACAAGAAGAGATTAAATTAATTTTTTATGCTTGATGTTGTACTTGTTATGTGTAGTCCTAATTTTCCCAAGACACTAAACCTATGTATCCTCCACGTGTAATAATATTATGTTGTTTATCTTTAAAATGATGTAATAGTATTGTAAGAAAAGGTCGGGTCGCTATAGAAAGCACCCCTCGTACTTGAGAGTTATGGGGAAAGTCAAACCACTACTCATCATAGTCATCTAGTCTAAAGGTCTTCTCAAAGTCAAAGTTGTCACATCACTAACCCGTACAACCAAGGGTCCCACTACAGTAGTCACGAAGAAAAGCCACAAACTAGCCTAGTAGAAAGGACTGAGTCTGAGTGAAGTCATCTGGTAACCCACTGCCCAGCCCCGCTGGAGGGTAAACCCTAAGAGGTCATCGGGTAACCCACTGCCCAATATATGCTGGAGGTTAAAACCTAAGAAGTCATTGGGTAACCCACTGCCTAGTCACTACTTGAGGGTAAACCCTAAAAAGTCATCTGGTAACCCACTGCCCAGTCTTTTCTAGAGGGTAACCCCTAAGATGTCGTCGGGTAACCCACTACCCAGTCTCTGCTGGAGGGTGAACCCTAAGAAGTCGTCAGATAACCTACTGCCCAGTCTTTGTTGGAGGGTAAACCTAAGAAGTCATTGGGTAACCCACTACCCAGTCTCTCCAGGAGTGTAAACCCTTAGAAGTCAATGATCAACTCACTGCCCATCCCTATTGGAGGGTAAACCTGAAACTGCTCTGGCCATGCCGACTTTATGGTACAACACTGGCCAATAGAACACAGAGTGGTTATCACACAACCACCCAACTCTAGAACAAATCACTTAGTAGAGGTTAAACGCTCGTGCTGTGTGGGTTAGGCCGATACCTGTAGCTCTGTCTAGGGAAACACGTCATGGTAGATCACGGAAAGAGGATATGATCTGGATACATGGATAGGGAAACTTCACCCAGGGCTAACTGGGGCTTCGTACTCTATTGGAATCAACCTTCTGGGTAGAGTATCGGTGCCCGTGTAATGTATTGGTTACACCGAATCCTCAAAAACTCAACCAGAGAACATGAAGGGACATGATAATGAAAGCCCACAAGACTAAACAAAAAAATGGGAACCCAAACAACTCCTCCGGTCAAACCTTTAAGAACAGAAACAGGGGAAACCACTCAACCCCGCTGGTCTAAACCATCGTGAACAGGAGGACCCTCTACGTCGCGAGAGGTCAAAGGTATGTAAAGTAAAACACGACACACACATGGGGCCCACACGACCTGTGGCCCAAAATGATCTCTAAAACAAGAGCACAAATATTATCAGGTAAAAAATACAACATTTACCTCCAAGAAATCCTGTATACTTTTAGAGTATACCACATTTCTTGCCCAAGGGCTATCGTGCACACGACACCCAAAGTCAACGCAAAAAGGCGTAAATGTAACTTTGCCAACATACTTCCTCCATGGCCCTAGAACGACCAACCACATCTCTTTAAGCATAAGATTCACTCTCATAGGAGCTAACACGATCACATTCCAAGGGTTTGCTTCCAAACACAGCAAGAAGAACCGCCATAGGGGCACCTTTCATGTTTTCACATTCAATGAGATATCGAATGAGTCTCTGCACATCAATACTGATCGTACCATTATAATCATTAGGAAAAAACAAGTGAGATAGACTATTTACTCACATCCAATATACATCTGACGTAAATTTCATCCAACACAGCTTTACGCCAGAATGGCGTCCCGTGGTCCTGAGCCTCGGTTCCAAAAACAATCAGGCGCATCGCACCATTGCGATCCCCTCAGAAAAAACATCCAAAAAGATTTCTTACTTGCATGGAAAGGATGTCCAGAGAAAAATATGTGTCTCGCCATACCGCACACGAGCGGTACTACATGGGACCTATATCCCAGTCCCGAGCGCTACAAACGGATCGCACCATTGCGATCCTCTCCGAAAGGTAGACAAGATTGAAAATTCACTTGTCCAAATCAGACACCCGGTGAAGAAGATAGAAATCAATAACAAATCCTAAAAAGACCCTCATAGGTCCCACAACACCATTCTAAATTAGAGATAGCGGATTTTTCCATTGCAATGCCCTTGAAAAAACACCCTGAATCGACTGCTCGCACGCCCCAAACGGACGTCCGATGAAAAAGTTGTGAAATGCTGCTCGTAGCTTTAAAGACGGGCCATGGGGCCCATGCCTCAATTCCAGTTTCAACACCTTAAACCACCATTGAAATATTATCCTCAACTTCAGGGTCTCAACACCACTGACGGAGCTCAAAACGCACTCCGGATGTGTCCGCACAGCCCAAAACAAAAATCCTTGGAAAATGCACTAAACAACTTAACAGTTGTGTCGCGCTACTGAGCCCTTCGTCTTGGGAATTAAAAATCCCCATGATCATCTCAACACGTTCATCTCGATCCAAGGATCATGTCGCCTCATACATCACACGAATCCCATTTACATTTTGAAAATTAGGAGCATTTTAAATTAAACGGACGAAACGAGGTGGGCCAGGTCGATTCAGCCGGCCACCCTGCCTGAACTGGCGCAAAGTTCACCGCGCGACCCAGCCCATCTTGCCCAAACTGGATCAACCGGTCTGGATGAGTCTTCTATGGAACCCGCAGAGGGTGGGTCCTTGTCCACCGACCAGGGTCACGAGGACCCCGGGTCTTCCGCTTCGCCTACCGGCTTTACCGGTCGGCCCGTCGTCGCCATGCCCCAGCTGGCGCCCCACGCTCGCCCGGTTGCCTACCCCGGCCACCTCCACCCTGAGGAGCCCACTCACCCAACCAATGCCCTCGACCGCTTGCAGCTGCTACCTGGGAAGGCCGTACCACCCACCGGACTGGCCAGATTCACCGGAAAACACCAAAAAATGTCTCGACACTTTTCCAGACCACTGCGGACGCCTCGAGACTTCGAATTTAAATCCAAAACATGCGTTGGATATTTCAGAACATATAATACACAATTATGGGATTCACCCAAAAAATTGATGGAAATTCTATACCATAATTTAATATCATAGGGGAGGTTTGAAATTAAAACATGAAACAAAGAAATCCTACCTCTTTGGGAGTAGCCCAAAGCTTCACAAGCGATCTGCCTTCGCTGGATCCGAAATAGACTTGGAGAGGAGGTGGTGGATATTGAAGCTTAAAGAGGCATTTTTGAGAGTTACTCCGCCAGATAATGAACAAAGGGGAGATAGGGGGGTTAAGGCTTATGTAGGAAAACCACTTAATTAAAAAGTTTAATTAAATTAAACCCCCAAATTGACCCGTATCCGAAACTCTCGACGGGGTCGTGGTTAAGCCTCCCATAGAGTAAACACTATCTCCTGAGAAAAACATAGGTCATAGAATTTTAATCCAAGACTCCATTCAAATGTTATAAAATTTAACGCCCGAGGTCGCTAAATTAGAAAAACTCCCTTGGTTCCATTTTTCAGCAGAGGCCCACTCCCGCGAAAATTACACCCCTCCTAGGGTAAAAAGCATGCTACAGACTCAACGGTGCCCTCAGTTTTTCCATATGAGCAACCTTTTAAGATTTATTCAGCTTATTAAGTGTGCCTAGTGCGAACACACTTAAAATTTAATTCTGGCCACATTGGGGCTCGGCATCGTACATCGTCTGAAGGCGCTGATCAGGAATAACATCAAGAAAATTACGAAGTATTTTATAGCAAAAACCAGGTTATTACATCATTCCATCCTTCAATATTTTCTTCCCCGAAAAGAAAAACCAGGGAACAACTCAGGGTACTAAGCCCACACCTGGCTCTCACATATCCAGAAGAACTCTTGCACAGTCCCGTGTCACCGCACAAGAACCAAGGATTGATCCGTTTATGTGAGGTATGCCCTCACCGATGACTTGCATAGGAGCATGCACACTTCTTCTCAAGTGAGTCATGTGGGAGACCCTATGCACCCAAACTAGCCTTTAGATTTAGGGAAAGGTGATAGGGAGCCTCGTCATCACTTCACACAAACTCAAATGGCCCAAATGACCTCAGGGGTATCTCACCTCCCCGGTCAAACCTCTATGTTGCACACTGTGACTGGAAATAACTATTTGAACATGGGACAAGGCCCGATGATTCCCTCCTTCAGAATATCCATATGATAAAA
This sequence comes from Viscum album, assembly GCA_963277665.1. Classification (NCBI taxonomy): domain Eukaryota; kingdom Viridiplantae; phylum Streptophyta; class Magnoliopsida; order Santalales; family Viscaceae; genus Viscum; species Viscum album. The sequence goes on from OY728146.1 coordinate 513,196,948, forward strand.
CACCCAAGGATATCTGGTCACACAAGGATTCATAGTCGATGTATCACAACCAATACTCTCTTACATGCACGGAAAGCAATGGATTCGACACCATTAACTAACCAAAAAGGTTCTATACTTTCTACTCTACTGACATAGGGTTACACCGATGCACCACGTCACCCTGGCAACAACTCAAGTTAGGAGCAGGGAGAAATAATTTCACACATAGAGTCTAAAAATTTTACTGCAAAAAGTAGAAGATCCATAGAGCGTACCCCTTGTCACTTCATGCTCTACAGGATCATAAACATCCAAAGCTCGCGGCTATCCCCGGTCCCAACTGTTAGCTCTCGGGGCCTAACATGGACTGCCTGGTGGTGATGGGAAGACCTCATAATGTCGTCCTCCACTTCTAGCTCCTCCCTCTCCTCTACTAGCACCACCCCTCTGGGTACCACTCCAATCATGGCGCTGCCTCTATCGTGGTGGTGCACCAATGCCCGCTCGATATTTTCAGCATGCCTGGTCGGGAAATCCCATGCCAAGTGACCTCGTCCATTGCAAGCATAGCACCGACGCTCTCCAAGTTTCTTGGGTGCCCTATGGCACCACTGTGGTGTACGACCCTTCCCCTGGGTCTGCTCACGGAAGGGTCTCCTCAGCTGAGCCCCTGTGCTTTTCCACCAAAGTGGTGCATGACCACGTCTCTGAAACCATTGGGTGGAAGGCTGCCTTTTTCGAGGTTATGTCTGCTGACACTTGCTAGCTGCAGCTGACATCTCGGCTCTATTGAGACCACTGCCACCACCAACTATAGAGCATGAAAGGAAGCTCTCTGTCACCAGCACCTTCTCTAGTACCTCGGCATAAGTGGGAATTACCAAGGGTACTATGGTAGCATGGATCTCTCTACGGAGACCCTGCTAGAGCTTCTGCGCTCGGAAGTTTCTGTCGTGGACCATGTCCGGGTAAAAACGTGCACAGTCTGCGAAACTAGTTGTGTACCCAGTCACCATCATCCCTCCCCGCTGAAACTACAAGAGCTCCTGGATCTGAATTGAGCATAAGAAGGAGGGGTAAAACTCCTACCAAAACAGCAGCTAAAAGTCATCTCACAAAAGTGATGAATCATCGAGTAACTGAGTCACCAGAATCCACCAACGCCATGCTGCTCTGTAGAAAAGGCTGGTGGCCAAAGCCACCATCATATTTTCTGGTGTTTGTGCAAGCCTGAAGAGATGAACCACTGTCTCTATCCAAACCTCTTCTGGCTGAGGTTCAGGCTCACAACTGAACCCCAATGGTCTCTATTGCTGGAACTCATAGAGTGCTCTCAACCTGCGCTCAAGCTCAATTTTCTCTATTGGAGTTGTCTGCTACTCACTAGGCGGGGGTGCTGCTACCGACCCACCTGAAGAAAGGGACTCACATGATGGGTCATGAACTGAGGCCTCGTAGCTCATAGGGTCATCGTCACGAACCAAATCTGGTATCTTGGATGGCTGTCTTCGCGAAGGTATCCAAAATGTTATTAGGGAATACCATGAACAGATGAGAATATATGTATACAACCATAACAGCAATGGGGAGCTGACTCAAGAAGGACAGTCAAAGAATCAATCCTAGGTGATTCACAAACCAATTTTCCCTGGAATGAGTGTATCAACATGCCGAGTCGACAAGTGGGTTATTAGGGTCCTGATGAATGGATACGTCTGCCGCCACACCATCACTGGACTCCTTGACCTTAGAGCCGCTCTCGATAAACATTGACACTATTTCCATAGATCCCAACTAATTCATTTTTAGGGACGTCCAAACAATGTCCCATGAAATGGACCACCTTTGATACCTCTTTGTCACTACCAGACCCTACCTGGGCTCGAGCCACAACTACCCCAAGCCCGCCTAAAAAGGTCAGGGGTTGGCGACAAGTTCCAAAGGCTAAACAAATCGGGGAGTCCTTTGACTAAGTACCTTTACACACCCATAAAACCCACTCAATACAGAATTGTAGAGTAAAAAGAAAAAAAAAGTAAAGTACTAACTGCTATAAACAACCACATAAGTGCATCGACCTCTAAATGGTATAAGGTAAATGATGAAGGTAAACTGAAAAGAAAAAGGAAAAAACATGCGCCCAACCAGAAAAGTGCCATAACCTAGAAACAGGTATACAAAAGAAAACGAATGGGAGTGTCCCACACTTGGAACCCAACTACAACCACCATACGCGGTTCCAAGCTCCTGAAATTCTAAGCTCTACTGAAGTCATGACAAACTAGTCCATTGTCTGCAAGGGCACACCACGTGCGGGTAAAGCCCAAGCAGGGGAGAGTATAAAAATACTCATTAGGATGCCCCGAAGGCTTGAGGGATCAAAAAATGAGGTACTGAAGAGGTGCGCTGTACATCGAACATTGAAAAGTAAAGGAGTATAACTAAGAGTGCAGTAAAGAGTATAGCTCAACCCAACAAGAGGAAGAAAGTATACTCGTCCAAACACAAGGATCTTGAAACGGTGAGAATATGAACTTCTCGTCGAGTCTTCGCTACCTATAGAAGGAGAGTAGACTCATCCAACCATGAGAAGCTAGACCCGGAAAGCACGTGGCATACCCCGCGCGTCTTCGCCTCTTCTGGAAGGAGGGTAACCAAAACCCAAGAAGTGGGTACTGGAACAAGGTATATAAATATCCATTTTCTCAAAGAAGAACCCCAAACAAGATCTTAAGGGGATCTCTATCTCATAGCTCAGCCCAAGAAAGTGAGTCGCCAACAGTTCCAGAAGTAAACATCATTGATGCCCAGTATCCCGCACGTCTACCCCGAACTAAAAGTCAAGGGGCTCAAATCAGCGTACCTTGACACTATCTTCTTTGGGAGGAACTGACTCACCGGCACAGTTTTAGGTCACACCTCAAGGATGCATCTTGGTTGGGAAAGCACCCCTCATACTTGAGAGTTCTGTGAAAAGTCAAACCACACCTCGTCACTGTTAGGAAGTCGAGAGGTCTGCTCAAAGTCAAAGTTGTGGAATCACTGAACCGTACAACCAAGGGTCCCGTTCTAGTAGTCACAGAGAAATGTCATAGACTAGCCTAGTAGAAAGGACTGAGTCTGAAAGAAGTCGTCGGGTAACCCACTGCCCAACCCTGCTAGAGGGTAAACCCTAAGAGGTAATCGAGTAACCCACTGGCCAGCCTCTGCTGGAGGGTAAACCCTAAGAAGTCATCGGGTAACCCACTACCTAGTCTCTACTGGAGGGTAAATCCTAAGAATTCATTAGGTAACCCATTTTCTCGTCTCTACTGGAGGGTAAACCCTAAGAATTCATCGGGTAACCCACTTCCCAGTCTCTGCTAGAGGGTAAACCCTAAGAAGTCGTCAGGCAACCCATTTCCCAGTCTCTACTGGAGGGTAAAACCTAAGATGTCAATGAGCAACCCACTGCCCAGCCCTGCTGGAGGGTAAACCCGAAACTGCTCTGGGTATCCCTACTGGATGGTACAACACTGGCCAAAAAAACATGTGCTGGGAATCGGGCAACCACCCAACTCCAGAACAAATCACCTAGTAGAGGTTCAGCACCCATGTTGTGTGGGCCATGCCGATACCTGGAGGTCTGCCTAACAAAACATGTCACGGTAGATCACAGAAAGAGGATATGATCTCGATACATGACTAGGTAAACTATGCCTAGGGCTCACTAGGGCTCCATACCCTACTAGAAACAACCTCCTGAGTATAGGATCGGTGCCCACATAATGTATTGGTCACACCGAATCCAAAAAAACTCTACCAGGGAACATGAAGGGATGTGATACTGAAAGCCCTCATAGATAAAGGTAAAAAGGGGAACCCAAAAAAAATCCACCAATCAATCCTTCGAGAACAGAACAAGGGGAAACCACTCAACCCTATTGGTCTAAACCATCGTGAATAGAAGAACCCTCTACATCGCGAGAGGTCAAAGGTTTGTAAATTAGAACACGACACACACATGAGGCCTACACGACGTGTGGCCCCAAATCATATCCAAACCAAGCACAAAAACGTTCTCAGGTACAAACTACAACATGTACCTACAAGAATTTTCATATACTCCCAGAGTATACCACATTTCCAGCCCAAGGGCTATTGTGCACACGACACCCAAAGTCAACGCAAAAAGGCGTAAAAGTAACTTTTACAAACTAATTACTCCATGAAACTAGCACAAACAACCACATCTCTTTAAGCATAATATTCACTATCACAAGAGTGAACATGATCAGAGGCCAAGTGTTGGCTTCCAAAAAAAATAAAGAGTACCGCCACTGGAGCACATTTCATTCTTTCACATTTAATGAGATCTCGAATGAGTCTCCGCACATCCAAACAGATCGTACCATTGTAATACTCATGGAAAAACATGTGATATCAACTATTTACTAACCTCCAATAGACATCTGATGTAAAATTCATCCAACACCGCTTTATGCCCGAACAACTTCCTATGGTCCTAAGCCTCGGTTCTGAAAACAATCGGGCGCATCACACCCTTGCGATCCCCTCATAAAAAATGTCCAAAAGGATTGCTTACTTGCGTGGACAGGATGTCCAGAGAAAAAGATGCATCTAGACATACCGCACACGAGCGTTACTAAGTGGGACCCACATCCCTGTCCCTAATCCCTGCAAATGGATCACACCATTGTGATCCTCTCCAAAAGGTACAAAAGATTGACAATTCACTTGTCCAAATCGGACACCCTGTGAAGAAGATTAAAATCACCACCAACTCCCAAAATGACCCTCGTGGGGACCGCAAAACTGTGCTAAATTAGAGTGATCATATTGCTCCATTGCAATGCCCTTGGAAAAACACCCCGAATCAACAGCTCGCATGCCCCGAACGGACGTCCGATGAAAAAGTTGTGAAATGCTTCTCACAGCTTAAAAGATGGGTCATGGGGCCCAAACCTCAATTCCGGTTTCAACACCTGAAATTACCCTGGAAAACTTCACCTCGATTCCAGGGCTTCAACACCACTGACGATGCTCAAAACGGACTCTGGATGTGTCTGTGCTGCCCAAAACAATTATATCGGGAAAAAGCCCTAAACCACATAACGAGCATTTCACACCACTGAACCCTTCATATCGAGAATTAAAAATCCCTGATACCATCTCAACACGTTCATCTTGATCCAAGGATCGTGTTTCCACCGACAGAACGCAAATCCGATTTACGATTTGAAAATTAAGAGCATTTTAAAATAAACAGACGAAATGATGTGGGCCAGGCCGGTTTAGCTGGCCCACCCTGCCTAATCCGGCCCACGGTTCACTGCGCAGACCAGCCTGTCTCACCGGGACTAGCTAGCCGGTCTGGGTGAGTCTTCCACGTGACCTGCAAAGGGCGGGTCCTTGTCCACTGACCGGGGTCACGAGGACCCCAGGTCTTCTACCTCGCCGACCGGCTTTGCCGGTCGGCCCGTCGTCACCGCGCCCCAGGTGGCGCCCCACGCTCGCCCGACCGCCTAACCCCAGCCGCCTATACCATGAGGATCTCAATCACCTAGCTGATGCCCTCGACCTCTTTTAGCCACAACCTAGGAAGGTAGGACCACGAGCCGGACTGACCAGATTCGCCGGAAAACACCAAAAAAAACCTCGAAACTTTGACGGGCCGCTGCGGACATCTCGGGACTCAGAATTTAAATCTGAAACATGCGTTGGAAATCTCGTAACATATAATACACAATTATGTGATTTTACAGAAAAATTAATGGAAATTATATGACATAATTTAAGATCAAAGGGTATGTTTGAAATTAAAACATGAAACAATGAACTCCTACCTCTTTGGGCGTAGCCCGAAGCTTGACGAGCGATCCGCCTTCACTGGATCTGAAACTGCCTTGGAGAGGATGTGGGGGAGCATGAAGCATGAATAGGACTTGTTGAGATCTAATACACAAGAGAATGAACAAATGGGAGAGAGGGGGGTTATGGCTTATGTAGGAAAACCACTTAATTAAAAAGTTTAATTAAGTTAAACCCCCCAAATTGACCCACATCTGAAACTCTCGACAGGGTCAAGGTTAAGCCTCCAATAGGGTCAAAACCACCTTCCGGGCACAACAGTGGTCTCAGAATTTTAATCCGAGACTCCATTCGAATGTTATAAAATTTAACACCCGAGGCCGCTAAATTACGAAAATGCCCCCGGTGCCATTTTTCACTGGAGGCCCGTGCCCGCAAAAATTACACCCCTCCTAGGGTAAACAGCTTGCTCTGGACTCAAAGGTGCCCTCAGGTTTCCCATCCGAGAAACCATTTATGATTTATTCCTTTTATTTGGTGTGCCTTGTGCAAACACACTTAAAATTTAATTATAGCCACACCAGGGCTCAGAATCGTATCCCGTCTGAAGTTGCTGATCTGTAATAACGTCAAGAAAATTCGAAAGTATTTAATAGAAACAACCGGGTTCTTATAGTGTCCAATTAATGTGTGGTTAATTACTACATGTCACGAATTATTTATATGTAATTTTCATAAATTATCAATAAAATATGAGGGAATTTTATTGGTTTCAAGTATACAATATGTGATTCGAACTAAAATTCCAATTTATAATAAAAAAATGTACTTAGAGTCATATCTTCTAAAATATGAATGTGATTGACGTGTGGATTATTCTTACACATCACAAATGATTTATGAATTTTTTTGACTAAAATATCACAACAATATGAGTGTTTTTTCTAGGTTTTTAGTGAATGAAACACACTTTTAACTAAAATTTCATTTTTAAACTGAAAACACACACTTTGAGAAAATCGGTCACATCATGTGTCAGATTGAAGTGAAGATAATTACTACACATAACAAATGAATTATGTATCATTGTCTAAAATTATTAAGATAATATTATCATGTTTTTTTTCAGTGAGTGACACATTTTTTTATTATAATATCATTTTTAAAATGAAAACACGCATTTTGAGTCCTACCGGTCTCATCTTGTATCATATTGAGGTGGCACTAATCCCAACACATCCAAAATGACTTATGGATTATTTTAATAAAGTTTCAAACCAATATAAATGTTTTTTCTAGACTTTGAGTATGTCACATGTCTTTTGAAGTAAAATGTCAATTTAAAATAATAACAAGCACTTTGAGTCATACCGGTCACACCATGTGTTAGATTGGCAAGTGTTTGATCACTACATATTAAAAATGACTTATGTATCTTGTACTAATGTATTAAGAAAACAAAATTCATTTTTTTATTGTGAGAATGTGATGTGTGCTAGAAACTAAAATGTCAATTTTAAATAGAAACATGCACTTTGAGTCATACTGGCCACACCATGTGTTGTATTGATGTAAGGCTGATTCATACACATAAAAAAATGAATAATTTTCATAAATAATTAAAAAAATATGAGTGATTTTTCATGGTTTTAGTGATGGACACACATTTTTAACTAAAATGTTATTTTTAAACTGAAAACATGCACTTTGAGTCATACTGGTCACACCATGTGTCAAAATGATGTGAGAATGATTACTACACATCACAAATGGCTTATAGATCCTAAATATGATTTTATTTCAACTCTTAATGTGAGAAATGATGACATTGTAACATGCCAAGGTGGGATTCTTCTACTCCCATTCAAGCAAAGTCCACACCATTACCCACTAATATCTCCAATATATTCAAACTAATGGGAAATCGTTTTCTATAGTATTATATATTATATTTAAATCATGATTGATATTTAAATATTATTTTGACAACAATCTTACGAATTATTATTAATTAATTAACTATAAACTTATAAACAATAATAACTTTACAAAATATATTTATTATTTTTGAGTTATAGTCACATTTTTTTAAATTAACTAAAAAATATTAATCAAATAAAATAAAATTATTATTAATTAGTTATATATATATACATGATAATAAATTATAATATATATATTTTTTAATTTTAATTCCAATCATTATAGAATTATAATTGATTTTTAAAATTGTATGTGCACATTTCAATATAATAGAGTAGCTAAATTCGACATGTAATATTTTACCGGTAGGTGAACATCCAAAGAATGTCACTACTATGTCAGGGACTAGGGGATATCACTCTGGTATTTTCACAACTATCAGAGTAAATAACTCTATCTGAAACCTACCATCGATTATCATAAATCAATATTCACTATAACATGAATGAAATATAAAACTGAGAAATGTAAAACATAGATATATAACAATATCACTATGATACATTATGAAATGGTACACTTTAAACTCTAGATATAACTTAGAAATCCCAAAAAGATGTAATCTGTATCATAATGACAAGAGAGGTTTCATCATCAGGAGATATCCACCCCACTAACATTCCATATCAACCACCCCTCAAATTTCATAGATCATTTATCCTTCACACCAACTAATTTTCATGGACACATGGAAACAACATGAAAGTGCACATATAAGGGCGAGTAAAAAAATACTCAGTATCACTATTAGAAATTTAAGTTATACCAATGGTTTGGTTCTATTTGAACAGGCTCTCAAACCATTAATATAGCCAATACCAAAAGTATGTTAATCTATTGGGTGTAAAACTATTAGTATTGGGATATTCTAATGATTTTCCAAAACCATTGGTATATAGTGCTATACCAATGGTTTTACCAAACCATTGGTATAGGAACAGTAAAAAATTAGGGGTGAGTCTCAAATAAATGACCTATCTGTCATTATTCAACTATTTAACCACTAGCCTATGTCCACTTTTACATATACAATTAGATAACTAACTAAATAAATATATGTTTGTATGTGTGTATTTATGTATAAATGTAATTATAAATTTGAAGTATTTATCATTATAATATATAATAATTAAAAAAATAATGGCTTATCCTATACCAATGGTTTTCAAAAACCATTGGAATAAATACTCAAACTTACTAGGATCTATACCAATGGTTTAGAAAATCATTGGCACAATGTGGTTATACTAATGGTTCATCCAAACCATTGGTATATGTACCATATACCAATAGTTCTACAAACTATTAGTATAAGTACATTGGTATAGACCATATTTACAGTTGTATGTGTTCATATCAAGTAGTGAGCAAACCCCATAAACATTTAATGTGCACGTGAATCAATAATAAGAAAAGTGTGAAAACTATGATGTCACTCAACATTATTATTGAGAAAAACAATAAAATATCTTCATCAATAAACCCATAACTCAATTTCACCAAAATATCCAAAATAGAAATATTTCTCAATAATCAAACATATTTCTGAACCAATCATCAAATTACCACCCCAATAATTCACCATAGATACATAAATCATTAGATATTAGAGAAAATAAACATCTCCACCACTCCCAAATGTATTGGAAAAAATACAAGTATTCAATTAGAGGAAATAAACTTCTTCAAATCTAGTAGCATATACACATCTAGACACTTGAGGGAATACAAATATCTAGAGGGAAAACTATAAATTGGAATACAATAGAAAAAACACATCTCAAGGGTTACAATAGTATATTTACTCTCCGTAAGTCCTATAACTATGGGTAAGTGAATAAAAAGTATCTAGAGCAACATCATCCACCTTAAACCCTATGTTGTGATATAGAAGTGGCGTGACACATAGGTGAATTCCTATATATTACATTATCATAATTATAATATTGGATCAACTAATCATCCCCATATATCCTATCCATAATGTTTTCATATTGGGGATACTAGAGGAAATACCCATCTCCACTTATCCCGCTCCTGAGATACTGAAGGAAATAAACATTATCAACTATATCCTAGAAATATACGACCTGTGTCGGCCCATATCTATGGGTTAGTGGTGGAAGATACATGAACATGTAATCATTAGTCTCTACCTAAACCAGTGTGTAGGATAAGGTATGGTCACTATCATGCCACTCCAACCCCAGATAGAGGGTGGGTTCCAAGGAGATCTACCACTGCACCACTTCTCTATAAATATCCAACTTTTGTATGCTACATCATAACTCAATGTAGACGAGTACCTACCACCAATAATCTCAATCAAAACCAAGGATCGTATTACTAGGTACTATTGTAAAAAATTAAATTAATCAATTTAAACTGACGAAACCGAACCACCTTAAACTGGTGAAAATTTGTTTAAATAAAATAATCGATTCATGTTGGTCAATGAATACTATATAATTTAATTTTTTGGTTCATTATAATTTTTATACCATTAAATATTGCTAAATGAAACTAAATAATTAAATAAATATATAAATCATTATTGAAAGTAGAAGTGATGATTATCTTTCTATGATGAAAGTTGAATACAACATAAATTTTATTGATTTTTCAATATAATGAAACTTGATGTACCATTGAAATGATAATGTGATTATAATTCATTGGTCCACATTGAAGGTTTATAATTATATTATTAAGTTCTAATAAAATATCTTTCATGTTGATAAATTTATTTCTTATCAAATTATTTAATTCATTTTAATATTAAATTTATCATTTTTCAGAGAATTCTCTCTATATTATATATTATCTAAGGATCTCTACATTATCTTTAAACCCTTGGTTACTAAATTTTGGGTTTTTCCCATTTTTATAAACATCCTTTTCATTATTTATATTCCCCCATGACTCCTTACTTATACAAAACAATTTTACTGATATAAATTGAATGAATTAATTTATTTTGGATCTCGACTAATTATTAGTCAATTTTAATTTTCATTTAGGACATTTTTATTCAATAAATTAGTTAAAAATGGTGTCCTTAACTGATTTTAATCAACTTTTCATAGTACTGTTATCAGTATCACAAGATGTCATAGTATAAATCTAGCTAATGAATCCTCCTCCATGAGTTTCCACTTCTCAAAATCCTAGGGAAGGAATGATTATTAAAGTAAATGAATTTTTTTATTTAATTATATAACTAGACACATTATGATACATAAGATTTCACTCTCCTCAGGGAATTTGATTCAAGTTACTAGAAGTTACTAATGATGCATCTACTTTGTATCCCTGATGATGTCGAGATATGTAAAGCTTTATCATAAGGACTCCAAAACTTTATTATTAGAGTCCTCATCACTATTTCTCATTCTATTCCTATAATCCATACAAAAAGAACTAAAAAATTCTATTTAATATATGATTCTACCACACTATCAGAAGAAATACCCATCTTCTTTGTCAAAACATTATTATATTACCATTATTAAGTTCTAACATTAACCACCATAATCACCCTATAAAATTCAATCTTTTTTATCTCCAATTAATATACCAATATCATCATTTGTTATTTTTATATAAATGGTAACATTTTTATCATCTAGTTAACTCCAAAGAGTTCCATTATTGAAAATATATATTTAGAATCATTATATCATTATCAATACTACCTTACTTAAGTTGTTAGATTACATTAGTATATGAATAGTAATTGAATTTGAAGATTATTATCTTGTTTTTCAATAATAGATGTAGAATCAGTTTACAACATTAATTTACATGGAGTAAATATAAATACTGAGGTTTTTCCGACACTTAGAAGAGCATAATATAAATGGGTTTAAAAATCAATGATGAATATTTAAATAAAAATAATAAAAGTTGAGGCCATTTCCTCAACTAATTGAATAAGAAGAGGTTTATCCTTATATTATGCAACAAGCAATTGTGAGTGATTAGTGTGTTCTATACCAATTTTGAGTGAGAATAATAAGAGCTTACTTGGATTGAATAAGCACCCTGGAACAAAAAATTACTGATGTTTCATTAAACAAATTCACAAAAATAACTTCACATATAAAGACACCAATTCATCAACGGACACCTGTAGAAATAATTTTACCTTCTTCCCCTTTGGTACTTAATACAAGTTAATATTTCTATCATCCAAAATTTCTTGAACTTTTACCATAATTGTAGCTAAATTATGTGAACAAGATGGCATAGCTTCTTCCTTATGTATCAAAGATGGATGAAGGGACATTTTCCTTGTATGTGATATAAATCAAATAAAATAATATTATGAATTATTATATGGAATACAAAACCTAGACTTCTTGAAGTAATAATGGGTTATGAAATATAGAACATAGGTATAACCTAGAGACAGATGATGCAGAAATCCATACCAATATCCTTTAATATTTAGAAAATTATGAAAATATATTCAATTTAATTGAACTAGCAGGTTTAAAGAATAAATTTATAAAAGCTATGAAATAAATTAATAAATATAACAAATATAGATAACCCTCCCCCGTTATTTTCTTCGTCTCACCTTCCTTTTACTCCTATTTATTCCTAGACCAATCACTTGTTGGTATGAGTGAGATTATGTCTTCCACTTCCCAATGATTTCATAGTTTAAAAACCACTCAAATGAGGTCTACCTTTCTATTCCCTATCATATTTTACCCCTTCATGTCCACTGACATCAAATCAATTCCTTAAATTTAACACTAAGATGGGAAATGTCGATAATGATCCAATTATAGAGGTATCAGAAATATAATGGTGGGTGTGCTTGGTAGATTCAAAAATTTCTTTAAATCTTTCTAAATTTCTCACCCATCATGTAAATCAAATTTCAGGAAAACCTTCTATGGGATATAGAGAGAATGTCATTTGATTCCCTCAATCAATAGAAAAACGAACACTTAATAGAAAATTGCATGAAGTAGGGTAATTTTGAAAAAGTAATCAAATTGATTTAGGATGGCAAAATGAGTACCTTAATTCTTTTCATTTCTCAAAAATCAAGATGCAATGAGATGAAGAAAGCAGATGGTCAATAATGGAGGGATACAAGGGAGATAGAAAGGGGGATATATAGGGGTGTAGTTTAGAGGATGTGAACACAAAGATATAAAAAACACGTATATAAAGATAATGACTAGCTTCCTTTTCTTACAATGCCTTTTTTCATCATGGTTCCACTAAAATAGGAAATTATTAAGTGATAAGGTGGGATTTTATGGATTTTTTACACATGGGGGATGTGGATATAGGAAATTTGTCTTACACAAAAACTTTCCACTCTCTAGAAAATTTCATCTATCTATTTTAATGTTATATATTGTACAAATAAGAAAATATGTAATGTATTTTAATATTTATTTTATTTATAAATAAAATTACGTTTTTCTTATGCAAAAATATTTATTATGCCTTCTAAAAAAATAACAAAGTAATATGTTTTTTAAATTTTTTAATTATTTGAATAAAATCAAAAAAAATTTAGTCAATATTTTTAACTCCATACATTTTTTGAAAAACTTTAAATATTAATGAGTTTATTATATTTTAAATATATTCATATTATTAAATGAAATATTTTTTATTTTAAAAAAAATTGTGTTACACATTTTAAAAAGAATTATGTGATAGAAATAAACAAACTTAATCATATTGGGGGAAATTAATACCTTATGTTTGATATCTTTAAATCCATACATTTTTTAAATGAATAAATAAATATTAAATAAAATTAATAAATTTTATTTGTATATGTAAATAAATATGAAATATTTGTATCCAAGAAAAATTAAATTATTACACTTTTATTAAACATATTATGAAAATATTATTTGTAAAAATGAAAAAAAGTAAGGTTATATTAAGGGATATAAAATATATTATTTGTAAACATACAACATAATTATTTCTGTAAAAATAATAAAAATTTAGTTTTTAATTTAGAAGAATTTTATTATTACTCATAATTAATTTCTATTTGTACAAATTTATAAAAAATGTATTTCTATGAAAGTAAAAAATACTGTTTTTAAGTGATAAAAATACATAAAAAATTTTAGCTAAAAATGTTTTGGGAATTCTTTTAGGATGTTTCTGAAAAATTGCTATAGAAATTTTTAGTGAATAACATGAATGAAAATTACAATAAAAAATTGAAATGATAATTTTCATTAAAAAATTTTAATAGAATATTTACAATTGAATCATTAAAATTTTCTATGAAAACTTTATTTTGATCCATCTACTTGATTTTTTTTGTGAAATTATCCATTGTAGATAAATTTGAATTTATAATTTACATTGGAATAATCTAGAGGAAGTTTAATTAGAATTTTTAAGGAATTTTCGTAGGAATGTTTTAGGGATGGTTTCAACTGTAAATTTTAAGTTAAAGTTGAAAGTGTTAATGAAATTTTCCAGGTAATGTTTCCACAAGGATGTTCTAGTATAAGTTGCACTGGAATTTATAGTGGATATTTCAATGGAATTTCCAATGTAGGTTTCATTGGAATTTATAATGGAATTTTATAATGGAATGTTTAATAAGGCATTCCACTATAATTTCCGATATAATTTTCATTAGAAATTCTATTGCATGTTTCACTGGAATTTGTCGTAAAATTTTCAACTGAAAATTTTAAGTGGTACTTAAATCTATAACTATAATATTTTAGTGGAAATATCCAATTGAAGGTTCCACTATAATTATCATTATCATTTCTAATAGAAGTTTCATTATAATTTCTATGTGGGATTTGAAACTTTTTATTGATTTTTCCAGTATAAGTTTCCATCATAATGTCGAAATTGAAGTTTCAATAAAAATTTCCTTATAAGTTTCATATTAATTTCCAATAGAAATTTCCATGGATTTTTTAGAAAAAATATCAACTAATTTTCAAGTTGATGTTGAAGTTAGAACTGGAAATTTTGAGTGGATGTTTCCACTAGAATCTTGTAATTGAAATTTCACTAGAATTTCCCATGGAAGCTTCACTATAATTTCCAATGAATGTTTATCTAGAATTCCTATTGGTTGTTTTATTATAAGTTTTATCCGAATTTAAAGTTACCATTGTATGTTTTTTATGAAATTTTCCAATAGAGTGTCCCATGAATGTTTAACTGGAATTTCCAATCATAATTTTCCAATGGCTGATTCAATATTAATTTTCCAGTGGAAGTTGAACATTACTTTAAAATTTTCTACTGGAAATATTATTTTTTCACTATAATATTTCTTTTTTTTATAGTGTAATTTTTAGGGTAAATTTTCATGTTATTTTTTAGTTAAACAATTTAAAAGAATTATTTAATTAAAATTTCAAGTGAATTTTCCAAAAATAAATTTTCAATAAAATTTTATAGTGTAATTTTTTGGATATTGTTTTCTTTTGTAACTTTATACTATAAAATTACAATGACTCTTTATCATATAATTTTTTTTTAATTTTGTTATTGGAATTTTTTTATTTACCTTTTTAATGTATTTTTCTGGTATACATTTCCGATAAAAAATTTCCGTATAAAATGCTAATAAATTTTTTAATATTGATGTTTCTATTTTAGCATATTTTAATGAATTGAATTTTATAATTAAAATACACATATAGGATTTTCTTAAAAGGAAGGGTAAATTATTATTAATTTTGAATATTAAAAAATATCTATAAACGGATAGTTTTTGAAATAAATTTTATATAAATTTCATAATATTTATTTTTAAGAAAAAATTTTTACTTATTTTTAATTACATTTCAGAATTATTAATTTCAACATAAAAATATGAATTATTATTTTTATAAGTTTTTAAAAAAATACATTGCAATGCTAGTCAGATAAAATACTTTTTTATAGAAATAAAGAAATTATTACTTTTTTTAAATATTTAATTTTTTTTTCATAATAAATTTTCCACATTTTTTTAATTCTATTATAAAATATATTTTTCAATGTATAATTACATGTTATTTATTTTTTAAGTTTTTTAAAAATTAATAGTAAACTATAAATCAATAAAAAATTTATTATACGGATAAATGTTTTTCACTTTTTTATGTTTTTCAATTTTTATAAATATTTTAAATTAATTTTTTATTATTTTTTTAGGTTTAATACACTTCTATGCCACTAAGGGTATAACTGGGTTTTTATAAAATATAAGAAAATCCCATTTTACCATCTCATTTTAATCCAACGGCCAAATGTTTTTTTGATGGACATGACAACATCTGTGGTATAGTGGATATTCTAGTAAATAAGGTTAACTAGAGATGATAATGACCCTTTTCCAAACCTTCATGGGTACTGGTTGTTGTATGTTAAAAAAAAGGCAATATAACTTTGTAAATAAAACCTAAAAGTTATGAGAATAGTTATACGATGCTACTCAAATAAAATGAGAGTACATTAGATTTTTAATGTATTAAAAATATTCAAAAGTGTTTTTTATTTTTTATTTTTAAGTGGGGAAGATTTATAAAATCTCATGTTATAAATTGGATTAGAGTAAAATCTCCTCAATATGAGTTAACTATTTTAACATTATTTAAAAATAATAAAGTGATTGTGGAAAATATAGTGGTGGTAAATACACACATGCACGCGTGTGATCCTGCAATTTATGATCTGGGTTTTCAATCAAATTCGATACGATCTAACAGATATGTCCATTTTTTAGAACATATGATCTGAGGTATTTATTTGATCGGATGTGATATAACAGAAATGATTAATCTAAATAAGACATGTATTTTCCAAATAAATAACAACCCAATTCAATAGGTCTTGATACCTTATCTAAAGGGGTAACTTGATGCCTATAAATGGAGTATCCATGGAATGTAAATATTAGTTAATTTATATTCAACTTCATCAATTCCAAAACACTCAAATTTATCTCAAAGATTTGAGATTCATCTCAGGTATTCTATAAGAATTAATCTCTTTGTTGGTGCATTTTATTAAGGATATTTCACTACTCTCTTAATTCCAAAGCATTATTCAAGGGTTTCTCTCTAGTAACTATAAGTGTAGATTAATGAGTCACTAGTAAATAATGTAGTTATGAGCTTTAGTGGAACTAGAAGTATCCTTCATTGGCGCTAAAAAGTCATTGATGTTGTAAGTATATTTAAAAGGTGGCTAATTTTATTAATGATAAAAATAAAACTGATAAAAGGGTATTTTATTAGTGCTAAAAAGGAGATGATAAAGGTGGTAATTTATTATCACTTTTTTAGAACTGATAAAGGGGGATCTTTATCACTACTTTTTTCCACTGATAAAGAGGACTCTTTATCAGTGCTTTTTTAGTGATTATAAAGAGAACCCTTTATCAATGCTATTCATAATGCTGATAAAATCTAGGCTGTAGCGTTGTGCTTCTAAAATTATAGAATATAGTATTAGAAAATAAAAAATTTAATTTCAATTAAACTTATATAAAAAATGCAATAAAAAACACTAGATTACAAAAAAATTAAACATTGGATTGTACAACTACATTAGTATGTACAATGTATCAAAAATATAAATAAATTAAAACAAATTAATGTTTTATTTTCTGTGGACCCAAACCCCCTCCCAAAAGATATAGATCATGCCACTAGTTTCTAGAAAAATTACCATAGATTTAGAAAAAGAGTTTACCTATATAAAAAACAATTATTATGCTAGTAATACTATAAATAAATAAGCTAAACATAAATATGAAGTAATGTATTAATAATATGAAACTTTTAAACTAAAAATATACCCCTTGAGTTATACTGTGAATGCTAGGTGTCAAATTAATGTATTATTGATTTATACACCTCACAAATGATTTGTAGATCATTTTCCTAAAGTATCGAGATAATATGAGAAAATTTTATTAGTTTTAAGTATGTGATGTGGGTTTTGAACTAAAATGTCAATTTTAAATAAAAACATATATGTTGAGTCATACCATCCACACCATATGTCTGATTGATGTGAGGATGATTTATACACATCATAAATGTTTTATGGATTGTTTTCTTTAAATATCAGGATTATCCGAGTTTATTTTCTAGGTTTTTAGCAAGTGAAACACATTTTTAACTAAAATGTCATTTTTTAATTTAAAATACACTCTCTGAGAAATAAGGTTCACATCCTATGATGTATTTAAGTAAATACTATTCATACACATCACAAATGAATTATGGATCATTTCCAAAAATTATCAAGATAATATGAGTATGATTACTTAGTTTTCAGTTAATGACACATGTTTCTAACTAAACTATCATTTTTAAAATGAAAACAGATATTGTGAGTCATACTATCACACTGTGTATCAGATTGAGATATAGTTGATTCCTACATGTCATTAATAAATTGTGGATCCACTACTGCAAATATGGCCTTTATCAGTGCTATAAATGTCCATTTATAGTGCTAAAAAATCACTGTTAATCGAGGTGCTGATAAAAGGGGGTCCCTTTTATCAGCACTTAGAAAAGCGCTGATAAAGACCCCATTTATCAGCACTAAAAAACGCTGATAAATTGATATTTTATTGGAGGTTTTTAGAGTTGATAAAATTTAAAAGAATAAAAAAAATTTAAAAATAATTCTACAATTTGTGGAGGGGCTTCAACCATGCTTGAATCCCCCTTCAACAACACCCCCACCCCAGCCCGCATGCCCCAGCCACCCCCAGTACACACACCCCAGTATGCACAACCCAATAGCCACCCCACGCAGCCTTTAAATGTGCTTAACCCCATTTCCACCCACACGCGCGCCCTACCTCTCCTTGGATTTGAACCCATAACATCTTGCCTGTGCGCCTAAACCTTTACCACTCTACCGTAATGCTTTGACCTCCTTTTAATAATATATCTATTTATTTATATATATATATAGTTATATTTACTCAAATATTAATATATATATTTTGTTATATTAATATATATATATATATCCATATATTAATATACTTATAGTTTTATTTATATATTAATATATTTATTCGTATATTAATATAAATATTTATAAGATCAGTTTTAAATACATTTATAAAATATGTTTTTTTGTGTCTGTTTATAAATAAATAAATACATATATACAACACACACACACATATATATTATATGTGTATTTGTAAGTATGATTATACATATTTATATATATTTACAAATATTATATATTAATATGTATATACATAGGTTTATAATATATAGATAATATATATATGTTTGTCAATAGAGACACACAAATATATATATATATATATATATATATATATATATAGACACGTACACAAATATATATAGATACACAAATATATATATATATATACACATATTCACCGATAAAGACCATATTTGCAGTTGTGAGTTATGGCCGCTTGATGTTTGATTTATGTTTTCAACTTATTTTAGATATTTTTATTTATTTTTTGATTATTTGTGTCTTCAAATTGTTATTAAATAATTATTATTCCAAAATAATTAGAAAATTATTAATAAATAATTTTCTAAGATATTTTATATGTTATTTTCACTACATATATTATATAATAAGTGAAAATGTTTATTTATACTCATCTAAAGCATATTTAAAATATATATATTATATTTATATCAATATAAATATACTTATATAGTTATATATCAATATATTATTTTTTTATAAAATATTTTTTTTTTGACATATGAACTTTATCAGTGATAGGGAAAAATGCATTGATAAAGCCCCTCCTGTACCAGTGCTATTAAGAAAAGCACTGATAAAGGGGGCCCCTTTAACAATGATAAAAAAATCCTTGATAAAGGCAACACTTTATTAGCAATTTTTTTAGCATAGTTAAGGGGTGGCGTTGTGGAAACCCAATTTTGTGGTAGTGATCACTATCCTAAAGTTTCAAAACAATATGAATTTGTTTTCTCAATTTTGAGTATTTCATGCATATTTTGAACTAAAATTTCAATCTTAAATATATACCTACACTTTGAGCTATATCGGCCATATCACATATTAGATTGACATGTGGTTGATTCCTGTATGTCAAAAATGACTTATGGATCATTTTCATAAAGTATTAAGACAATATGATTATATTTATATAGTTTTGAGTATGTGACATATGTTTTGAACTAAAATGTCAATTTTAAATAAAAAATTACCATTTGAGTCATACCAGATACACCATGCACCACATTGATGTTCGATTAATTCTTACACATAAACAAAAACTTATGAATTATTTTAATAAATTATTAAGACATTATGAGTGTGTTTTCATGGTTTTCATTTAGTGACATGTGTTTTTATCTAAGAATGTCATTTTTAAATTGGAAACACACACTTTGAGTCATACCGGTCAAACTTTTATGTTTTCCTGTCTCATTTTTGGATTATATAGAGACATTTGTTTTCCTTGAAATACCTTAAAATGTTTCTACATATATTTCTAGATCTAGGAACAAAGAAGATTTCAGATTCCAAAGCTCGGTGTGCCCGGAATTAATTTTATAAAAATATTAAATATATTTTACATTTTTCATGAAGTTTCTTGAAGAAAATGGGATAAATCTTACAAATAATCTTGAATTAGAAAATCTTGACCATTTTTTTACCCTAGGAATGACCTAAAATTGGTTTGGGCATGGTTTACAGACATATCACCCATTGGAGGTGTGTTCAGTTGGTTAAGTAATTAATTTATCTTAATTAATTGATTATTTTAACCTTACAGAAATTTCTATAATAATGATACCATGGTGACTTTACCATGGTTAGCCTCATAATACTAGGACCTTTGTGAGCTTCCTCCTTACTCCTTTCATAGGTGGGTCAAATCAGATGATGACAAAATGATAGATCGTAGAAGATCAAGGTGCAAAAACACAATGAATTTCTTCAATTATTAGAGAGTGAATTCATTGATGATGAATGATCCAATCTCTATTAAAGACTCTTAAATATTTGTATTATGACCATTTTTATTAAAACTATTGAGAAATCAATCCTCTCTATTGATCTACGCCAATTGAACATCTTTGACATGCTCCAATGTAAAAATTTAATTAGTTATTTTTGTTTTCTAACTAGGATATCCTACTTATTGATCTTTGGTCAATAAAGCTTGGAAAATGATGGTTAAACATATATTATTATTAATTTATTCCTCAATTGCTTTGTGTTCTTCACTGGTAGGAGCCCATGGTATTGGTTAGACATTTTTGGGCAGTACCGATCCCGATCGGACCCTCAGAATCATGACAAATCAATGTACGAGGGATGGATTGATGACATAAGGATACATATAGGATGTTTTCCGATCATGGATGATCTTTTCTAAGATCAAAGATAAACCCTTTGATAATATTAGCTATGAAAATTTTTAGTGTGTGTGGAGAAAACCCCACAATCAACAAGATTATATTTCTGTCCACTGTTAGGCTATAAACAATGAGCGGTGGCTATATCCACTAAATTCGGGTAGAATAAAGGCTGAAATCAAAGCATAATGTCTAGATTAGATTCATGGATTTTGGATCTATTTTTTCTGGAAAAATATAGACAAAACCTCATGTTCTGTAATGAACTCACAGTGTGTAGCCACTTGGATGCACCTGCTAGGGTTTTGGGAATTTATAAGGATGACACATCATGTAGAATCCATACATGCTCTGCACCCCGTTATTCGGGAGAATGATCCATGTGATGTATCCCCTGGTAGGAACATTCCATGTTCTTGAGTATATATACATGGCCATAGCACACGGGAGGCACCTAGTGTAAAGAGGCATGCCATGTACTAAAGTACACATACACGAGGTATAGTACATGAACATGACTTTGATACACATACATGACTAATCACATGATCCAGACCCAGAGTGGCATGGGCATGCTGTCTATATGCCCCACATTCCAGGTAAATATATATTCTTTCTGAGTCATGTACCTATAGGAAAAAAAATATGTAAAAGAGAAAGACCACATATCATGTGGGTCCCCTCACACACTGTGTATCCCATGTCTCCTTTGGAGGAGAAAATAATATTCAATATCTCTTTTGTTTGAATATGGATTTTGGCCTCTAGGTAACCTATCCTGGGTTTTTTTTCATGTAGAACGTGATAGTGGCCTCCATTGTGTCTTTTGGGATATGATGTGATATTTTTTGGGCATGATTATTATTGACGTGATTCTTGATGATGGTAGTGATCATGTTATATCACCAGAGGATCCATATAGAGTGAAACTCCCCATCATCTTGGGAACAAGTCTTCTACATTTAGAGTGGAACCCCAATTGGATATACAACAAGCCCTTGATGACTATAGTCGAACACCAATGTCACAAAAGGTGTGGTTACTCGACCTACAGAGTGGAATCCCCCATCATCTTGGGCACGTGTTCTCTACCTCTAGAGTGGAACCCCCAATCAGATAGAGTGTGGGTCCTCAATGACCAGAGTGGACCCCCCCCCCCACCACACTAGGGTGTGTGTCCTCAACCTATAGAGTGGGACCCCCATCATATTTGGTTTGGGTCCTCTACCTTCAATGTGGAACCCTATATCAGATGGGGAATGGGTCCTCGATGAACAGAGTGGAACCCCTATCTATCAAGGGCACAGGTCGTCAACCTATTGAGTGGAACCCCTCATTATCTTTAGAATAGGTACTCTACGTACCTTCTGAGTGTGGGTCATCGATGACCATAGTAGAAACCCCTATCACACCAGGGAATGGGTATTCAACCTATAGAGTGGAACCCCCGATAATCTTGGGAGATATACCTCTACATACTGAGTGGAACCCCCATAATATTGGTCACAAGTCCTCGTGACACTAGAGTGGAAACTCCATCATCTTGGGAGTGGGTCGTCTACAGATACTTATAGAGTATAACCCCTTGATGAACTGGGGTGCATGTACTCTACTCAAACTTTTCCCCCCTCATCTATGTGACACAGTGGCGAGGTGTGGGTATGCACATCATTACTTTTGGGCAGAGGCGTGAAATATTTGGTATCATAAATGAAATTCTGGAACTATTGATGACTATACTTCTTAGGATGAGTTGTGAGATGGAGATCCTCTTTATCATTCATTTGAAATTATTTTTATTGATAATATAAATATATATATATATATAAATTTGTATCCATACCTTTGGATTTGGTTACTATCTATCCATGAGATACAAAGATGGATGGGGTATGCCACATGATTTTTTGTGTTTAGATTCTCACGGTGGGACAAGTTTTCTGTCTTGATATAGGTGGAAAAGACTCAATGTGTAGTTCATTTACTCACTATGTTTATCCCCCATGTGCTTGTACTAGGTTACTATTTCTTTTTCATGGGTTGAGATGTATCATGTTTACTATTTAATATCTTTCTATTTCTATTGTATATATTACTTCTTCCCTTTATATTTTGGGGTGTCCTACCAGGTATGTATATACTCACCCCTTCATGGGATTTTTCGCACATGTCATATCTTATAAAGATGATAGATACGTCAAAAGTGACTATATGGGAGCTTAGGGTTACCTAGTACTTTAGACTGTATATGGTTGTTGCAGCTTAGGGATCAAGAGTTGGGCTCACTTAGCATTTTAATTTAATGTTTCTTTCATGTTTATATATCTGTCTAGCTAGGTGTGTGTTTTCCCCCTTTTAATTTTAGTTTACACTACCTTACTCTTTTATTGTCAAGAGGTTTTACTTGCATGGTTGTTTCCCTACTGTTTTTCATCATTTTATATTAATCTTATATACTTCTATATCAATATTGTTATGTGTGTGCATACATGTACTTAGGAAAAGGACTCCCTGTGTTAGTTAACCCTTCAAAACTGGTTTCCATCCCCTGGCCTATAGAGGTGGGAATGGGGTAGCTACATTTTGAGCCCCATCTTGGGTTGGGTCATGAAATATTATATCTTAGATATATAAGAATTTTATTTTATGGATTTTTTTTATTATTGTTTTAATTTTAGGATTTTTGATGATTTGAGATATAGAAGTGTGATTTTGTTGGAAATTCAATCAGGTAGAGAGATCACTAATATTAAATTTATCGCATTGAATGTTTATCCTTTCTCTTCCATTATAATATCTCTTTACATGATCTTACAAAATCCATATTTTGAATTTTTAGTTCCCTTAGTCTTCTTCCTTTTTCTCTAGGATTTATCCAAATATGGATATACATTTTTCACTTTGTGTAGACATAATACAAGATTTCCCTTTGGGTGGGCTCAAGTTATTTAGATATGATCAATTTTCATTCATGTTCTTATAATCCCCTCTAACTATTCCCTATGGGAAGAAAGTTATTTTGGAAGTGCATATGCCTATGTAATTACTGTTCTCTTCTCCTCTCATGTTGATGTATTCCCTATGTTGGGTCAATTGTTCTTTTTTCTTAATGATCACATTTGATATTAGGTAAGTGTTTGTGTGATTGGGAGGAATCATTGATAACAATATGATATTTTGATTGGAATTTATAGGGTATAATATTCCATGAATGTGGTCCTGATTTAACCTCACTTAACTCATGGATAAACTATGTTCTCTTATAGGGAGGCATGTTCCTACCAAATGCATTTCCAATTAATCTTTAAGATTATATTATGTGACCTTTGGTTTGTTGTTGGATGAGGTAGTAGTATTTTGAGTACTATCTCTTTCACCATGATGTTTGTGGTTATAATGTGCTATGATTTTGAGGCTTATTCATTTCTCTTTATTAAATAGTGGATGGTTTTTTCTTGATTAGTTTCTTGGTGAATCTTAGTTGGATAGCTTCTCATCATAACTTTAACTATTTCACTAGTTTTATTTGGAAATTACTATTTTTGGAGTGAAATCTTTGTAATATATTTCATTAACCTGATTTCTTCTGTGTTTTTTGGAAATATTTCTTATTTTATTCAGTAAGAGTGGAATTTCTATATCCATTTATATGTTTTGGGTTTGACGGGGTAGATTTGGTTGTCTTCTCTCTCTAATCTTGATCAACCAATGTCCTTGAATCTTTTTAGGGATATAAAGACTAATGCCGGGGATAATAATAACATCATAACATTTTCTTATAATTGGTTCTTAGATCTTATTGTTTTATTTAGGTTTTGAGAGTTTTGAAGGTTTTTTTAATCCTATTGGTTTTAATTTTTCTTTAAAACCACGTTTTGGTGTTATTTTATAAACCCTTTGAATTTAAATTTAATAATTTTTAACCAAATATTTACCCTTATGCATGGTATATGGTTTACATAAGGGTAAGTAATTTGTTCCCATGTGTAAGGTGGTTTTTAGAAGCTATGTAAGGGTAAATCCATGTTTCCTTGTGCTGCATAATGGTAAGGGTTCTTAACATTGTGTAAATGTACCTCCGATTTTATCTGGGTTTCATAAGGGTAAGGTCCTTTGTATATGTTCTGTAAAAGGATTATCTGGTGCTACATAAGGGTAAGGTTCTTTTTATATGAACTATAAAATGGTAAGGTCTTTCTTGTATTCATTTTGTAAGGATAATCTAGGTCATTGTGTAAGGGTAACCAATCTTTTCTAAGGGTTACTTAAGGGTACTATGTATCTCGTGTAAAGGTAATTATGTGTAAGGGTCATAATAAATTTTACCTTGTTGTGTATGTTTATTATGTTAGGGTACCAACTCACAAAAGGGTAAACACATTGAATATGAAGCGCGTAAAGGTAGCCAATTCTTTTTAAAGGCTATGTAGCGGTAAACTCTCACTATCTAAGTGTACCCTCGAGTTTCCAAAGGGTACGTAAGGGTAACCTAACTTCTATGTAAAGGTATGGTGAGTTGTGTATTGGTAAAACCTCTTTTTAAAAGGATGTGTAAGGGTAATTCTACCCTTACACGACACTTAATATCTACATAAAGTTAAAACGATGTTACCCTAATGCAATGTTCTTTTTGGGAAAACATAAATAAAAACTCCATTTTTCATTCATCTTCCTCTAGATCGACCTATAATGCCATTTTAGTGGTTTTAAATATTATAATTCATTTAAATAGTTTTTTTAACCCATTAAAAATGACACAACTCATATTTTAATGGTTTCTAAACACTTTTCCTTCAGGATTTCATTAAAATGGAAAATTAAATGGTTATTTCATAAATTTGAGGTTTTAAATGATGCTATTTTTGGCATATTTATGTAAAAATAATCAATGTTTAAATTTTTTGATTTTAAATATATTGTTGAAGAATTTTTAGTGTCCAATAGTTGGGTGATCGGTGGGAGTGTGTTAAAGGTGGTGTTTCCATTGATTACTACGTGAAGACCTTATTCAATTGTTTTTTAGATCTATTTTTAGGTGTTATCCATTCATATAATCAAATCAGGTGATTTAATAAAGAAATATCTATTAGTCGAAATCTTTAATGATTAGTTTTCTTAATTGTTTTTTCAATCTATTTCTTAAACTAGAATTGATATCCTTGTCAAATGTTTTTAAATAGCATGGTGTTTGTGATGAAAACCATTGTCAATGGATTTTAAAAATTAATTATTGAATTTTGGAAAATGTTCTTGAATTTAAATGATGATTTTAAGCATTATTTTGATGAGATGAAAATGCATGATTTTCTTTATCTTAAATAAAATT
The DNA here is from genome assembly GCA_963277665.1 of Viscum album. Taxonomy (NCBI): domain Eukaryota; kingdom Viridiplantae; phylum Streptophyta; class Magnoliopsida; order Santalales; family Viscaceae; genus Viscum; species Viscum album. The sequence goes on from OY728146.1 coordinate 513,223,423, forward strand.
ATTTAAAATAAAAATTGTGTGAGTTTTTGATACAAACCATTGATTTTGGTTTTCAAAAGAAAATGTATAGAATTGTGAAATAAAAAACGTTTTCAAGGATTTGAAAATATTAAGTGGATTTTTGAGAATAAAATCGCTTGAAATGAAAAGTGATTTGATTAAATGATTTCTTGTTGATTATTAAGAAAAATAACAAAAAATGAGAAATGATTTTTAAATTCATGAACTTGATAAAAACCTATGATTTGGTTTCTAAGTTGAAATGAAATTTTGAAACTCAAATTGGGAATTTAAACTATGAATGATAAATTGAATTGAGAAGAATTATTTTCCCACAATTTAATGATTGATTCATTAAAATTACAGGTGACCCTGAGTAGTTAATAGTTGACTTGGGAAAGAACACCAGGAATATGACCCCTAGAAATGGGTTAATAATGCCAAAATCTAACTAAATCAGGTTCCAAAAATAATTTTCCCCAATGTGGTGCTGAATGATTCTATCCTGAAAGCCCTATAGTTAAGGATGTTTGTATACTTTTAGTTAGGATTTATTTACTGAGAGGTGGGAGGTTCCAAAATCCAGTAACTAATAAACCTCATGTGAAATGACACTAGTGATTTATTTTTTTATTACATGCTAGTATTTATTGAATAGATGTTTCTATGACCTCATATTTTATAAAAATATTCATTTGATCCTATTTTGATATAATTTCCATTTATGTGATTTTAAATCTAGTTTAACTAAAAAATTGAAAATGATCTACTCATGATTTTTTTGAGATAAATGTTTAATTCATGACCATCTAAAAAGATGTTTATATTTTTTAGACTTGTCAAAAATTAATTTTGAAGCTTGATTTATTATTAATCATTGAAATGTACTTCAAGAATGTTTTAATATGAATTTTGAAAATATTTCTATGCCATTTTTTCTTTAAAATTTAGAATGAACTATTTATTTTTTATGAATTACTTTTGAAATGAATGGTGTAATCCTACAGGGATAATTTCTCACACATTACCTTTTCCTTGGGGGTTTTTTTAGTTTTTTATTATATACTAGGTCTAGGTAAAAGGCTAATAAACCCTTGTATTTGGTGGGGTAATTGATTATCATGACATTTTAGTTGGTTTTAATCGATGGATTATGTGATCCACTTGTCACATGGAGCTTTTTGGTTGATGTATGGTGGGATTATCTAATGAATTTGGTAGTCACGCCATGTTGAGACTTGTTTTTACAAATTTTTGATATATAATTTTGGTTGATATTTCTATTTTCTATTTTTTTTCTTGCAGTTTTTGGAAACAATTACTCTCATATTGTTCATATTGGTACCCAGGTGCATGTTATCACCCCATGTGGATCGGAAATACCATTAAAAATATTGGAGGAGTAATTTAGTTGCATGTTTAGGTGGTATCCTGGATCAGTTTGTTACAATACCTCTTCTTAAGAATCATATTGGTAAATATAAATTCAGATTTATGTAAGTGTCAGTTATCAACTATGTAATACAAATTTTATTAATTTGTAGGATTCTTTTGAATATTTTAAAAGGAATAGATGAATTTGAAACTATCATTCAAACTGGATAATAAACAAGGTTTGGATTTTCATATGGATTATTTAACATAGAACGTAAGGATAATTTGGTTTTTTAAATGTTACTTTTTTAGTCCATAAGGATCATTCTTCCATAAAAAGTTAGTGTTGGGTAAAATATAAAAAAAGGTATATCCTTAAGGATTATTTATCCTTATGATTAGAATTCATAAGGATGAATGTATTTGTATATTTCCCTTTATATGGATTTCCACTAACATAGTGAAATATCAAAAATATTTTATACTTCAATAACTATGTATTCTAAAGGGAGAACAATCAGATGATTTTTTGTTAATAATCACTGAATAAATGTCAAAAAATTATAAAGTTTTATTATTCATTTTGAGATTCATGATTCAAGAAAGAAGAGATATTCAAAATTGTGAAGAAGTGTACCACAGTCATGATGGAAGCCATTTTATGTCAGCATAAAGATGGTGAATTTTATGTAAGATGAGTTAGTGGATGATCATATGGGATGATGAAGACTATACTAAGATTTAATATGATGTTTACACATTTAAGACTGAGTATGCACTAGTTTTGTTGAAGCTCTCTTAACCTAAAGTAAAGTGTGAAATCCTAACATGTTTTTTGTATGATTTTCATACAGTTTTAAAAATTAATTGTTTGGGAATTTATCTAGGGTATATTTTGAGAGGAAGAGTGTTTAATCTACTAGAAATATAATGTATATAAATATCCATCTGGGATTAATTATGTTTTAAATTTGAGTGTTTATCCCAATAAAATAGGCGGAGACAATAATTTATGAATATTTGGACATTATAAGATCATAGGGAATACACCAAAATGATATAATTGAGAAAATATTCAGAAATCATGGTACCAAAAATATTGTAATTTATATTTTCAAATATATAAATCACAGTTTTTTATCCTATGTAATTATGAATATTATATGAAAAGATGAAGTTGACGGATGGTTTTTACAATTTATATTATTACACAACCTATAATTTGTGAAAGAAATATATTTATATTTATTTTAAAATTGAATTTTTAAGAAGTCAAATATGAAGAGTAAAGTGAAGAATAAGATAGAGTCATGCATGCTTACTATCTTTTGATCATCATACAAGATGATGATGTATTAAGAATCTAATGTATGATATTCTCATATCAGGGTGTATGAATAATATCAAGGAATCCATTAATATTTTTACAAGAAAGAGACTGCGTAGAAGATTTCTGTGTTTGAGGAATCCTATGTGATTTTTTTAGTCTAAGGAAGAAGATCAGATTCATATTTTCCAATAATGACATTAACCATTACTGTTGATATAATTTATGGAGGTACAAACCTAATTTTTTATCCAAAGGGAAAAAAGTTGTGGATTTCACTATACTTTTTTTTTCCTGTATCACAAATTTAATATTATATCCTTGAATTGATAGTAAAAGTGGATCTATGTGAGTGTGGGATAAAAATAACACATGAAAGGGATATAGTCATCTTAAATAGAGGCCAACCTCATTAAAAAATATTTGAATCATTATTTATCTATTTTCATGTTATATGTATATGAATGAAAACTGGTGGTGAGGATTTAGAGAGAGGGAGAGATAGATATGAGGATTGTAGAAGTGTAGAGGAAAATATGGGATATGGTGTAAATTGGTAATAAGTCATCCTAAACTAATTCTATCCCCTATTTTAAATAATATCCTTGAGTGAACAAAACTATTTTTTTTATTTTAGTGATTATTTATGATGTATTATCCATTTTCTATATGAACACCAATTGAGTGGGACTCCATGAAAATAAATTTCTTTGATTTATTAAATTGCAATTATACCCCCTCATTTATATTGTATTGGGAAACCATATTATGACCTCTCATTATATTCATACAAGATACTTTATTCCCTTGGTATGCATTATTCCATTAGAGGGTTATTTATTTAGATTAAAGTTATAGGATTTTTATTGATGTTATTAACTTAATGTGGAAATTATACATTTTTAATAATTTTTTATAGGTGGAGGGATTACAATGAAGAGGGATGTATTAAACTTAGACCTACATGGTCTGAATTATCTTCATTTTTATTTTATTTAATGTGGTTGTAGTATATCTTATCTATATAGAAACTATCAAGTACTAGGTTTTTGAGAGGTTCAAAATTCATCAACCATTTTGAATTTTTGAGTTTGGTTAGTGGGCCAAATTTTCTTTTGGGTTTAAAAACCTAATTATGAGATATTTTTTGACCAAAGTGTTATTTTTGGGTGTATTATATGGTTGGTTTTATGTTTTATGGGTTTGGGAAAACATCAAAGGATGTATGTATGACCTAGGATGCTAGAAAAAGCTTCTGTGAGCATTAAATGGTGTGTAAATAATTTAAATAGTGTTTAATGGGATCATGGTGTATGAATGGAAGATTCAATTCCTGAAAATTTTGGGAGTTTACCACATGGAATATATAATGTATATCAGTTACATGTTATGAAACTGTTACATTTCATGTAACAGTTACACACCTTATAATGTGTGATCTCTTTTTTTAAAAAAGTCATAGCCTGATTGACCACCCCCTCATTCCCTTTTCACGCACAGGGTTAGGAGCACTTAGGGGTTCTTTTATCACCTCCCTTCCCATATCATAGGATTTTGGGGTTCTTCTCCATCTAAGATTCGATTCAAGTTCCATCTATCTCATTATAACTGTAGTGGTAAGGCCTTCAATACTCTTTCTTATTTTCTTAGATTATCTCACCACATTGAATTCTAAATCCATGTGAGCCACTTCTACCTATTTCTAGGGAATTTGAATAAAATTACTATTTATCTTGTTTTAGAATGATTTATATGTCGATATTAGATGATCAAATGCCTATGAGTATGAGGTAAGTGATTCCAATATCTCTCCTTAATTTTATTGGTGTTTTGGCGGTTCATTCTATATTCTTCCATGAGGGTTGTTCGTAATATATCCTTAATTAAATAATGTTTTTTTTAATTTTTTATAATATTTTTTGGGATACCTCTAAGAATTATCTATAATATTTACATTACAAAGATAGTTATGTGGCTTGTGACCACTTGGGAAGGATAGGCCAGCTGTGTTTTTTGAATTGATTAAATTGTATATATTGATTTGTTGAGTTCTAATGGAATGATACAAGAATGAATCAAGTATTGAGGTTTTTTTGATCACGTAGACTTAGGCATCTTAATTCTTAGAGTTTGTATTGGACTCAAATACACGGGGTGATGATGATCACTAGGTTGAGGTGACATGGTTCCGAGTTGTGGTGATGAGGCCGTCGGGATAAGGGCATGGCTCTCAAGACTTGAGATGGTGTTGAGCATCTAGATTTTTGCAACATGGTTGTAGGGGTATGAGGTTTTAGAGGATGTGTCTTAGTTTATTTTTGGTGATTCTACTCACTATTTTTGGGTGATAGGTTGTTGGATTCATGTGCACATATAAAGGAATCAGTTAAGGCAGTGTTAACCACTCATTGTGCATGGAGGCCTCCGTAGATATTGTGTCCTAGGTGATGGTGTTAACCATTAGATAGGTTAGGGGTGATCATCATAGAAATCCATGGGGATGTGGATGGACCATCAGGTGATGATGTTGAGACCATCCATTAGAGGATGAGGCTCATTTTTATTCATGAGGATGATGGGCTAGGATTATTGGAGGAAAAATATCATTATACATTGGGACATCGACTATTGATCTGATAATGATTATATATTATAGGATATATATAATTATGCCTTGGGATGTTGGGATGAGATTCGATAGGTATTTATAAGTGGAGGTATGAGGGAGATTGGATTTTTTGGTTGGTCATTCATCTAGGATTCAATCTATATAATTTATGGCATGAAGTGTGAGGTGATGTTTTGATAGGTGAAACCTTAGGGTTCACCTGGTAATATAATTATCTGTCGACTCCTTGGGCATTAATCCATTGTTCCTCTGCACTAAATACATTTATATATAGACACATGTTTTATACCTTATATATATTTGGGGGCACATGATCCGAGATAATCCAACATTAGTTAAAGAAGGTAGAACACTCACTTGTGGCTGTTGAGAATATGTCGAGTGGGTAAAATGTAAAATGTGCATGCTTAAATGTTTTATTAATATTTTACATACACCTACATAATTATATATGTAATATAGAAACATGTTGGTAGTGGACTATTGAGTTTTTACTCACACCATACATGGGCCCCTCAGGATGCATGTAGACTTTATGTCATTGAGAGCAGGTAAGAGATCATGTTTGGGAGCTGAACCTTAGTGATTAGTGTTGTACTAATTAGCATGGGACGGATGGAAGTGGACCTTGGTGGATACTCTACATCAGTCGATGTGTAATTTTCATTTTCTTTCTTTCTTAGTATATGTACTTATATGTTTGACTATTGGGAGAACATGATTATCTATTTTTTATAACATATCATGTTTGTCTAAAAATGGTATTCGACCTTTGGGCTTGTTTATTTATTATTATACAACCAATTATTCATGATTCAACTATGTTTATCATTATTTATGCTATTTTGGCCTTTTATTTCAATATTTTGTATACATATGGACCACTATTATTATCACCACGAGAGGTTATAGTCTTTCACTATCACCTCATTAGGCTCTAATTGTTATTCGACAGCCATTGTCGTAAGTGGAGGTGCGCTTATGGCCTAGTGGCCAACCAGCCCAAATCACTGTTCAGGTGGGGAACCAAGTTGGGATGCTAAAAATGGTATCATATGTGTTTATTTTCCTTTTTAGTCTTACTATTTGGGCTATGGTATTTTGGAGACTTATATGTATTCGGAACTAGGTACAAAGCCCATATTTGCATGCATGTGCCCCATGCATGGGGGACAAACCAAGTTCCTAGGGGTTGGAAATTTATTTTCTAGTGTGTGATTTTGTAGTTGGTTTATTTCCACCTTGATTGGAATAATTGGGTGTGATGATTCTCAGTTAAGTGGTTTGAACCTTAGCTCGGTATGGTATGGGAGGATTTTTCATGCAGCATGATAGGAACTTATTCTCATACGATGTGTGTTTTTCTTTTGATTTTCATTAAAAGCCTATAATGATAAATGGTGGGTTGATCTATTTAATGTGTCATCAAATAAGATAAGTTTTTCCCTTATTATCATTTTTGGTGTAATTCTACTTAGCTATCCCAGTTATGTGGTTTCCAATGAGATCAATATGTGATTCTATATACATGTGATATATGTGACTGACCCTAAAGAGGTTAGGAAATGATCATAAAATTGGGTGAGATGTTTAACGTGTAAAAAATGAATCTAAACAGTGTTTTCTTGTATCTAATTTTTGGTTTCATTATACTCAGCTACCTTATATTTATATATATGATACGTGATGCATAACCCATCATGATAAGGAAAGGGGCCACGAGGTATGATTAAATGTGATGCCTGGATCTGTTATGGGTTGGCATGGGGCAATAAGGATGGATGATATTTGATACCTGACTCTAATATGGGTAGGAACAAGGGCCATGAGGCTGGATGTTATGTGACCTGGTGTGGTAGGGGAGTGTAAGGGTTGTAAGATGCACTACCTATGACACCTTTCACTATCTTTTACACACACACATACACACACAGAGACACACATACTATTATGGTTGTTTGACCATCATGATTGGTTTTTGGTTTGATTCCACCAAGATGACTTCTGGGGGAGTTTCAGGAGGGAAGAGATATGGTTTTTCTTGAACACGCATGGGATGAGGCCCCTTAGAGTCAGGATGAGGCCCTGGAGGGCCGAGATGACCATGAGATATTGGTATGGGGTTTAATATAGGTAGGGTAGCCATAACAGGTAGAAGACTTTAGGCCATGTCTTGTTGAAAAACTCAAGGTTATCTTATTTTGAGTCATAAAGGGTATCTATATGGGCGATCAGGGAGTTGGGCTATCTATGAAAATACTTGACTGATGAGTTCTATTCTCTGAACCCTCCATTATTCAACGGTGAGGTTGGACCATAGGCAGTAGATAACTGGATCAAGTCAGTGAATACTATCATTGATTAGCTTAAGACACCCACATGATAGAGGGTAAAGTTGGATATATATATGCTCAGAGGACTAAAAAAGTTTTGGTGGGATGTACAGGTTCAGGAAGGCACACATGAGGTGATGAATTGGAAGGATTTTGAGGAGAGGTTCTTCATGTAATTATTTCTAGGGATGCTGAGCGAGGATAGCGCCTGTGATTTCATGAAGCAATATCAGGGAGATACATATGTTATGGAATATGTGGCTAATTTCCTATACCTATCTCAATTTTCACCTAACATAGTGGGTGAAAACATTTCCAGGGTGCGGTGTTTTGAATATGGTTTACAACACACCATTAGAGTGAAGGTGAAAATATTCAGGTTAACATAATTCTCTATGGTGTTGAATCAAGCATTGATAGTTAATGGAATCTTGATGGGCTAGTCATATTTGAGCCAGGTTATGACATCAAGTGAGTTTAGTGGTGATACTTCTGGTTGTAGGAAGTGGGGCTATGGGGAGTCTTAGTAGGGCAGGTAGGATGGAGACTCATATAGGGCACTGAGGAGTGGGTCTTCAGTGGTGTACTTTTAGTGTGGGAATCTAGGGAATGTTTGGACCCAGTGAAATTACAGTCTAAAGAGAGATGGGAATGTGGATAGATGGATAATCTAGAGTGGTTCTGTATGAATCCATATTGTATATCTGTAAGTTAGGGACTGAGGAAGACTTAGGGATTTAAGGTCAGACCGATAGTGGTACTAGGATCTGGTAGCTGGGATTCAACTATATGGGGAGGACATGGTAGAGATAGATATACCCAAAAGTGGGGTTAGTGGATAAAAACTATTGAAACTCTATAGGGAGGCCACACATCAGGTAGTTAGACATTAGGATAGGTTCTTATTGTTGATCTTACAGGGTCAGAGTAGGCCAGTGAGCATATGACAGTCAGAGTTATTCCTTGATCATGGAGTGACCAAGTTACCTTTAGTTTTGGAATGACCAGTTTTGGTACATGAGTTGAACGAGTATTGTTTTTGGACTAACAAAGTGCTAGTTAGAAGGTTTTAATTTATTATGATACATGATATATATATATATCTGTGTGTGTGTGTGTGAGGTGAGTAGTTATTGAGACTATGATGGGCATGCATATGTATATATGATGCATGTTTATTTTGATAATCGGTTGAGGTGAAGGACATATGGGAATCTGATGAGATGTGGGTCTTGATGAGTGTTATGTTTGGAACATGTATGAGATATGCATCTTATGAGATGTTTGACTTGATGGTTTTCCTGTATGGCATGAGAATTAATTGAGAACCTAATTTGGTGCAGAATTGTGGTATGTCATGGGAGGAATATTGAGCCCATGGATGGTCATAGGATCATCAGAAAATGATTGTTTAAGTTGTAAGTGACCAGGTAGGTAACATATAAGGTAGGAAGAAACTTGACGGGAGTTGACCTATGTTTGTTTGACTGTGGTAGACCAGGGTGTTGTAAATTAGATGGGTATGTTTGGTACCATATTTGAGTAAATCAAGATATCTTGGGGACAAGCTATTATAAGGTGGGGAGATTGTAATGTCCTAGGTTTTTGAGTGGCTCATAATTCCTCATCATTTTCTATTTTTTGAGTTTTTTGAACATACCATATTTTTATTTGGGCTTTGGAACCTAATTTTAATGGTTTTTTACAAAGGGTTTATTTTGGGAATAGTCAATGGATCAGTGGAAATCCTAGGGGTTTGGGTGAAAAAAAGGATGTAAGGATGTCTTTGGATATTGGAAATAGCTGCTGAGATCTTTTCAAAGTGTGAAAATAATTTACACATAATGTAATGGGTTCATGGAATATGGTCGAATGATTCATGATGTGAAAGGATCATGGTATTACCTAGAGGAATACATGACATGTATCAATCACATGTCATGAAACTATTACTTGATTTTTAATATTTATACACAGTTTAATGTGCATGTAGTGTTTTTTAAATGAAATACAGGGGGGATTTGATCCCCTTATTTACTTTTTATGCATATAGGTTGGATTTCCCAGGGGGTGTTGCAGCAGCTATCTTCCCATCTCTGAGATTTCTAGGTTTCTTCTAAATCCAAGCTCCAATTTGAGATCCGTCTGTCTTTTTAGAAGAATATAGGTAAAGAATTAAATATAATTTATTATTTTCTTTGATTATCTTTCCACAAAAAATTCTAAATCCATGTGATCCATTTTTACCTATTTTAGAGTGGTTGTCTAAAAGCCTGATTTTTCTCATTTCAAATCAAGTTAGTAGATGCTATCAGATGAGTGAGTGACTATGAGTAAAATATAGGTGGTTCCTAGATTTATCCAAAATTTTAAAAGTGTTTTGAGAATGTGTTCTATATACTCCCATGAGGTAAGTCCATGAGAGACCCATAATTAAATAATTTTTGTTTATAACCTGTTTATATGTTGTTGTGGGATGCCTCTAACCATGCCCTAGACTATTCACATTGATAATTCGGGTAATGGAATTATTACTACATAGGAAGGATAGGAAGGGTGTGTGTTTTGAATTAATTAATCTGCATATATTGATTGCATGAGTTCCAAGGGAATGAGATAGGAAGGCCTGGGGATTGAGGTTGTATTGATGACATGGGATAAGGAGACATAGTTTGTCATGTTGGTCTTGGAATGAGATACATGGGGTAATTATGATCACAAAGTTGAGGAAAAATGGTCATCAAGTTAAGGTGAAGATTCTTTTAGGATGAGGGCATGGATCTCGAGACTTGTGATGGTGTTGACCATAATAATTTTAACGATATGGTAATTGGGGCATGAGGATCCGGATGATGTGTCATAGGTTGTTGTTGGGGATTATACTCACCATTGTTTATCAATGAGCTGTTTTTTTCATTTACATGTTGATAGGACTCAGTCAAGGTGGTTTTGACCACTATTTGTGGGTGGAGGACTTTGTAGATATTTTGGATTAAGTGATGGTGTTGACCATTGGATATATTGGGGGTCCTCATCATAGAAATCCACGTGGATAGTGATAGACCATCATATGATTGTGTTGAGACCATTGGTTGGGGGATGAGTCTCACTGTTATGCTTAAGGATGATGGACCAGGATTACAGGAGGATGGATATTGTCATAACTTAGGACATTGGTTTTTGAGAGGAAATGATTATATATTAGAGGATAGGTATCACTGTGCCTTAGGATGTCTGGATGTGAGTCAATAGGTAATTCTGAGAAAAGGTCTGAGGGGCCTAGGTTTTATTGGTTAGGTGTGCTGCTAGGATGCTAACTACTTGATTAATGTAATGAGGTGTTGAGTGATGTTTTTATAGGTGGAACCTATGGTTTTAGCTTGTATGATATTCGTTAGGGGATACCTCGAGCATTAAGACATGGGTCCTCACCAATATATATATATATATACATGGAATGTATTCCATATATATAATTTAGGGCACATTATAAGAAATATTATGGAATTAAATAAAGTAGGTAGAAGGCTCACTTGTGGCTGCTGAACACTAGTGGAGTGGTTAAAATGTTAAATTTGTGTACTTTACCATTTTTATTTACATCCTACATACACCTTCATAATTTGGGATGTAAGACATGAACTCATTGGTGATAGCCTACAGAGTTCATACTCACGCTCTACATAGGCCCCTCAAGATTCTTGTATATATTATGTCTCTGAGATTTGGTAAGGGACCAATCTTAAGAGCTAATCCTTAGTGATCAGAGTTGTAATGCTTAGCATGGGATGGATGGAAGTGGACCATGGTGGTTCCTATGCATCAGGTGGAGTTTACTTTTGAGTTTTTTTCATGCTTAGTATATGTAATTATATAGTTGGCAATTGGGAATCCATGATTATATTTTTTGTATTACCTACCTTGTTCATCTAAAAATGGTATTAAGCCTTTATACTAGTTTATTTATTATTCTACTACTGATTATTTATGCTTCCATTAAGTTTATCATTGCATCTTATATTGTTGTATTTTCTTGCACCATGTTATATACATATGGACCTATATTGTTATCAATAATAGAGGGTATAGTCTCCCTACTATCACCTCATTAGACCCTCACTATTAGTCGAAAACCTTTCATGTATGAGGGGGAATGCCTAAGGCCTAGTGGCTAATCAGCTTGAAGCACTGTTCGGGTGGAGAACTGGGCCCAGACGCTATAAAAATAGTGGTCTATGAGGAGGAAATTTTTTATTATAGAAATATAAACACACTAGATATATCATTTTATATTTATAGGAAAGAGTTAGAGATTTAGTTGGGCTATAAATTGTTAGTGTACATAGTTTTTGTTCACAGTCGATTATGTTGTATTATATCATCTTTTTAAACTAGTATATGGAATAATAATGTCCGATTTTTTATAATAATGGAATATTTATTATCTGGGTTATATAGAATGACATACGTGGTTAGTTTCCTATAATTATATTGAAATTATTATTTTATTAATGAAGATGGTGATATATAACTATTTTAAATCTCATAATGTGTCTTTTTTCCCTTATTTATAATATCAACCATATGGTCAATTAGAAGTGGGATTTAGGGATAATTGTAAATCACTCATCTAATAGAGAAGGGCTGTTGATGGGATTTGTGGGTGACATGGATGATTTTTTTGGATACCATTTATTCCAATATGCTGTTCGTTTCACAATTTCAAGATCATGTATTAAAAGCTATTGAATAAGGTTATCCTATATTTTGGTGGAATATGTTTATATTTTAAATACCTAACATGTTGAAAAATATTGGAATCTATTTTATTCTATTTTTTATTTAACACATTGCAAAGTTTTTTGGAAAATATATAGTGTGATTTTTAAACATGAGCTGTTTTGGTTTAAACTAGGCTCCTTTTACGATGTATCTATTTATTAAAATATAAATTAATAAATATGTAATTTGTTTTTGGTTATAATTTTAATAAATTATCACTATATTTGTAATTTTAAAAATCACTTTATTTTATAAGTAATTAATTCTATTAAAAATGCATCAATAGTAGGAAAAGAGGCCTTTAGCGACCACCAAAATCCATAACTAAAGGCCCGTAGTGGCCTCCAAGTGTCTTCCAAATAGTGAACACTGTTGGACTATTTATATTGAATGTAGTTATCTCCAAATGGTTTCCACTAAAAGATAGCCAGGAAAACCCTATCACAATTTCAGTTTGGCGGTCTCTATAGAGAAATATAATAGAGACAACTATATAGAGGTGTCTATAGTGTGTCTCGACATGTACTTTAGTAACTTCCATATAATGACCACTATAGAGAACCCCAATCTATTCTACAGTTACCGTTATATGAAAGCCACAAAATATTTTATGTTTTTAAAAAATAATTACACCAGAATTTAAAACACTGCCAAAAACAACAATAATTCAAAAATTCAAATAATGTCTCAATAATTTGTAATATCACAATCTCATAAATTTATTTTTCCAATCATCCATGCTCTCTGGCCATCATTGAATAAAACTAAATATAAAAAAAGTAAAAAAATAATTAGTGTAGTGAATAATCCCAAAAAACTAATAATTGATGTGCACCAGAATATTTCAATAAAAACATAGTACAAAAATCTTAGATCATTTAATTTGGAATATATTAATAGTTTCTATTCCGTTTTTATTTTAGAAGTACTTTTACGGTAATTATGGGAAGAAATCAAGTCCTATTGATAACTATTTTACTAGTATGGGTCACAAATAATAATAATATGGTTTTCCTATGATTTCACATCATTCTGAGCTCATTTTCTAGGGATCTGACCCTTAAACACATGTTTTAATTTTTTTAAAACAACAAAAATGTGTTTTGGTTCATCATGAACAAATGACACCTTGGATTGATTTTCATTATCCTTGACTATTTCACATTTCAATGTATAGTTTTTTTTCATATAATTTCATAGAATTAGATGGTCATTTGGCTAGTTTTGACCCTCAGATGCACGTTTTTAAAGGGCGTAAAACCATTAAAAATACCATATCCAATTTTTCTGAGTATACAACATGTATGATTTACATTTCAAATCCTCATACATACCAAAAATGATAATGACACAACTTTCCTATGATTTCACATCATTTAATGCTCATTTTCTATAGATATGACCCTTATTAGCACATTTTGGTGTTTTAAAACAACAAAAGTGTGTTTTGGGTCATCCCAACAAAACATAATCTCAAATTGAAGTTCTTTATAGTTGAATATTTTACATTTCAATGTATAGTTGTTTTCATCTGATTTCATATAATTCAAAGTTCATTTGATTAGTTTTTACCCCCATACGCACATTTTTAAAGGGCTTCAAACCTTTAGAAATTGCATATTTGGTCATTTCGGGTACACCACATTACTTATTGAAGTTATGTTTTTTTCCATATCAATACTAATAATAATATGTTTTTACTATGATTTCAGGTCATTTCGTGGTCATTTTCTATGGATATTACCCTTAAATGCATGTTTTGGTGTTTTAAAAGAGTAAAAGTGCGTTTCGGGTCATCTCGACAAAAAGGCACCTCAGATGGATTTTCAATCTACTCATATATTTCAAATTTCATTATAAGGGTGTTTTATTATGATTTCTTGGCATTTTAATTCCAGTAGGTTTGTTTTGAGCCTCGAGCGTAGATTTTTAAAGGGCGTCAATCCTTTAAGAATAACATGTTCTATCATTATGGAAATACCATATGTTAGATTTATGTTTAGTCTTATAATACAATTAAAAAATAATAATAACGTTGTATTACTTTAGTTTAAAGTCATTCTGATCTTGTTTTCTATGGATCTGACCCTTAAACACATTATTTTGGTGTTGTAAAACAACAAAAGTGTGTTTTGAGTTATCCTGACCAAACAACACCTCATATAAAATTTATATCTATTGGAAAAATTAAAAGGTTACATTATAGTTATTTTCATCTAATTTCATAGAATTTAGAGGTCTTTTGGTTGGTTTTGACCCCTGAACACATGTTTTCAATGGGCATCAACCCTTTTAAAACTGCATATATAGTCATTTTGGGAAGACGACATGTCCTATTGATGTGTTACACACTCATCCAGATAAAAAAATAATAATAAAATATTTATCCTATGATTTCATGTCATTTTTATGTCGTTTTACATGGATATATCCCTTAAACACGCGTTTTTCTGTTTTACAACAACAAAAGTGCATTTTGGGTAATCCAGACCAATCGAAACCTCATATTGATGTTCTTTACACTCAACCATTTCAAATTTTATAGTAATATTGTTGTTTTATGACTTTATGAAATTTTAAGATCATTTATTTGGTTTTTACCCCCATATTCATGTTTTTAATGTTCGTTAAACCTTTAAAAACCACATATTTGGTCATTTTGGGAAGATTACTTGTTCTATTGATGTGTCATCTGATCATACACATAAAAAATAATAAAAACACCATTTAATATGAATTCAAATCATTCCAAGATCTTTCTATATGTATCTAACCCTTATATAGAAATTTTTGTGTTGTAACATAACAAAAGTTCATTTCAATTCATCATAGAAGATCAAAATTCTAGATTGAAATATCGTTTGATCAACCATTTTACATTTCACCATATAGTCTTTTCGCCTTATATTATAGAATTAAAAGGCCATTCGGTTAGTTTTGACCCTCAGATTCATGTTTTTAAAGGTCATTAAACCATTAGAAATTCATATTCAATAATTCCTAGAAATCTGCACATACGATTGATGTTTCCTCTACTCGTAAAAATAAAAAATAATAGAAATAAGGTTTTACAATTATTTCACATCATTCTAAGTCCGTTTTCTATTAATATTACCCTTAAATTCACTTTTTTGTTTTTTAAAACAACAAAAGTGAGTTTTGGGTCATCCCGATGAAACATGACCTTGGATTGAAATTTAATCAACTATTTAATTGCACATGTCACTATACAAGTTTTTCATCAAATTTCATGGAATCCATAGGTTCTTTGGTTGGTTTTCACCCCTGAATGCATGTTTTTAAAGAACATAAAACATTTAAAAACTGCATATTCTGTTGTTCTATGTAGGATATACATCCTATTGATTTTTTCTACTCATATATGTTATGAATAATTATAAGAAAATTTTTATATGATTTCATATCATTTTGAGGTTGTTTTCTACGGTTTTGGTCCTTAAACGCACATTTTTTTTAAATTAAAAAATTTCATTTCAGGTCACCTTGACCAAACAGAAACACATATTGACATTAAATCTATTCGACCACTTCACATTTCAATTTACGGTTGTAATAATATGATTTAATGGGATTAAAATGTTGGTCAGTTAGTTTTAATCCCCTTTACACACATTTTGAAAGGGTGTCAAACCTCTAAAAACTGAATACTTCGTCTTTTTGGGAAAACCACATTTCTGATATTTTTATATTCATATAGATTAAAAATATTAATAACATAGTTTTCCTAGAATTTCATGTCCTTATAATCTCATTTTATATATATCGGATCCTTATACACACGTTTTTGAGTTATAAAACAACAAGTGTGTTTAGAGCCTTCCCAGTCAAATGAAAAATCATATTGAAGTTCCTTCTACCTGACCATTTCAAATTTTACTGTATGGTTATTTTTGTATGATTTCATTCCATTCAATGGTCATTCGGTAAGTTTTTACCCATAAAGGCGAGTTTTTAATGGGCATAAAAACTTTTAAAACCACAAATTCATTCATTAAAAGTAGAATATACGTCCAACTCACACGTCGTCTACTGATACATGTTAAAAATAACACCAACATAGTTTTATTACGATTTCATGTCATTATAAAGTCATTTTCAGTCGTTCTAACTCTCAAACACTTGTTTTGGTGTTTTAATAGAACAAAATTACTTTTTGGGCCATCCTAACCAAATGACACCTCATATTGAAGCTATTTCTACTAAACCATTTCACATTTCATTGTATTATTATTTTCATTTGATTTCATATAATTTGATGGTCATTTTATCTGTTTTGACCCACCCAGACTTGTGTTTTTAATGGACATTAAATTTTTTGAAACATCATATTCAGCCATTCTAGGAAGACCACACTTCTGATTGATGCACTGTCTACTTTTACATGTCACAAATAATAATAAAATGAGTTTTATATTATTTCAATTCATTATAAGGTCATTTTATATGGAACTAACCCTCAAAAGCATGTTTTGGTTTTTTAAAACAAAAATTTTTGTTTCAAGTCATCCCAAACAAAAGATTCCACAGATTGATGTTTAGTCTACTTGACCATTTCACATTTAACTCTACGGGTTTTTTTTATCAATTTTCAAATCATTTGGAGGCAGTTCGGTTAGTTTTGACCCCCATACACACATTTTTAAAAGGCGTTAAATCTTTAAAAACCAAACAACCAGTCATTACAAGAATTTCACACATATGATTGATGCATCATCTGCTTATACACATCTAAATAATAATAACATGGGTTTCCTCTGATTTTACCTCATTAAAAGTTAATTTTCTATAGATATGGTTATTAAACACACATTTTAGTGCTTTAAAAAAACGTGTGTTGGGTCATCCCATTCAAACAACACCTTAGATTGATGTTTCTTCTAATTAACCATTTTAATTTTATTGTATGGTTGTTATAATTTTATTTCATGGCACTAAAAGGTTGTTTTATTGGTTTTGACCCATGGACAAATGTCTTTAAATGGAGTCAAACCTTTTAAAACCACATATTTAGCTATTCTAGGTAGACCACACATCTGATTGATGTATCGTCTACTCGTACATGACAATAATAATACTAAAATAGTTTTCATACCGTTCCAACATATTCTGAGTTCATTTTCTATAGATTTTACCATTAAACACAAGTTTTGGTGTTTTAAAATAACAATAGTGTGTTTTGGATAATCACGGCCAAAAGACACATCGAATTGAACTTCTGTCTACCAGATCATTTAAAATTTTATTATTTTATTGTTTTTATCTGATTTAATATAATTTGGAGGCCATTCAGTTGGTTTTGACCCCTTGTCACATGTTTTTAAAGGGAAAAATACCTTTAAAAACAGCATATCCAGTCATTTGGGACAAACCACAAGTCTGATTGATTTTCCATCTACTAATACACATAGAAAATAATGATAACATAGTTTTATTTTTTTCCACCTTATTATAATTTCATTTTCCATAGTCATGGTTATTAAATGCAAGTTTTTGTGTTTTAAAACAAGAATAGCACTTTTCAGGTCATACCAACCAAACAAAACCACAAATTGATGTTTTATCTTCATTATCATTTAAAATTTCTATATATGGATTTCACCATCTTATTCATAGTATTTTCAGGTTTTTAGGTTGTTTTGACCCCCATACACACGTTTTAAAGGGCGTTAAACTTTTAAAAATGGCATATTCAATTGTTTTGGGAATGTTGGTCATTAGATTGAATTTACGTCTTCACAATCACATAAAAAATAATAATAAAATTGTTTTACTATAGGTTTAACTCATTCCAAGTTCATTTAATTAGGATTTTTCTATTAAATGTACGTTTTGGGGTTTTCAAACTATAATAGTGTGATTCAGGTCATCCTGGACAAACAACACCTCAGATTAACGTTATGTCTACAAAATCATTTCATATTTCACTATAAAGGTATTTTAATTTGATTTAATACCATTTATATGTTGTTAGAATAGTGTTGACCCCCCAAATAGAAAATTTTAATGGGAATCAAACCTTTAAAACCCACATATTTGGTCTTATCATGCAGACCACATGTCTGATTAATTTGCCATTATCTCTTACATGATACAAATTATAATAATATGACTGTTTTAGGATTTCACTACATTTTTTTGTCATTTTCTATTTTATATGACCATTAAATGGACACTTTTAGGCTCTAGAACAAAAAATGTGTGTTTTGGGTCATCCGACTTAACAACACTATGGATAGATTTTTCATCTACTAGACTATTTCACATTTCACTATATGGTTTTATTTTCCGATTTCATGGAATTATGAGTTTTTTAGTCAGTTTTGATCCCAGGATGCATAGTTGTAAAGGTCATAAAACCTTTAAAGACCACATATTCAGTCATTTGGGGAATACTACACGTTTGATTGGAATTTCCTCTACTCATACAGATCAATAATAATAATAACACGACTGTTTAATGATTTCAAATCATTATGATCACATTTTTTATGGATTTGACCCTTAAATGAAAATTTTGGTGTTCTAAAATAAAATTGTGTATTAGGTCATCCCCTGCAAAGGAAAGCTAAGATTAACATTTCTTCTACTCAACAATTTCACATTTCACCATATTTTTATTATCAATTTCATGGCATTCTGAGGTTGTTCGATTGTTTTTGACCCTCTAGCGCACATTTTTAAAGGAGGTTAAACCTTTAAAAACTACTTATTTGGTCATTTTGGACATAAATATCATCCAATTAGTTTTATATATTTTCATGTAGGTTATAATTAAAACTAATATAGTTTTCACATGAGTTCATGTCATTCTAAGGACATATTTTATAGATATGACCACTAAACACAAGTTTTGGTGTTTTAAAATAATAAAAGTGCATATTTTATCATGATAGTAAAATAAAACTTTAGATTGATGTTATTTCTGTTCATCTATTTTAAAAATAACTATACAATTGTTTTCCACTGATTTCATGGAATTCTGATGTCATTCTGTTGGTTTTGACCCCCTAAAAAAATTTATTAAAGGGCGTTAAACATTTAAAAACTATTTATTAATTTTTGTATGTGTAGACCAAATGTTTTATTGATGTTTTGTCTACTAATACACATAAAAAATAATATTACGATTTATTTCCAATGATTTCACATCATTTTGAGGTCATTCGCCATAGATTTAGTCGTTAAGTGCACATTTTCAGGTTTTTAAATAAAAAAACATGTTTTAAGTCATCTTAGTCAAATTATGCCTCATGTTGATGTTCCTTATACTTAAATAATTTAAAATTTACTATATGGTTGTTTTTATATGATTTTATATCATTCAGAAGCCATTCAGTTGGGTTTTACCATCCAACACACGTTTTTAATGGGATTCAAACATTTAAAAAATACATATTCAATCTTTTTGTGTATACCACACATCTAATTAAAATGTATTCTACTATTAGATGTCAATAATAATAATATGGTTTATTATGATTTTATCTCATTCTAAAGTCATTTTCTATGGATATTAATCTTAAACGCACGTTTTAGTGTCTAAGAAAAATAATGGTGTGTTTCAGGTCATCCTAAGAAAACAATATCTTGGATTGATGATCCTTATGATGGACCATTTAACAATCCACTATACAATTTTTGTTGTATGATTTAATAATATTTTGAGGTTTAGTTGGTTTTGACCTCATGAAACATGTTTTTAAATGGTGTTAGACCTTTAAAAACTACTTATTCGGTTGTTCTAAAAATACCACCCATCTGATTGTTGTGTCATCTACTCATAAACATCAAAAATATTAAAAAGTTATTTTTCCTATAAATTAATATCATTAAAATGTTTCATTCTCTAATTCTTATTGTTACATTTACATTTTAGTGATTTTAAAATACGAAAAGATTGTTTTTGGCCATCTTCAGAAAATGAAATATCTGATTGATGTGTCGTCTTCTCTAAAATTTCATAGATGATTGTACATTTTTTTGATTGATTTCACAGTAGTTTAGGATCATATATTTAGTTTTGACTATGACACTATAAAGTAAGAATTTTTTCCTTTCCTTATAAAAATTTAAAAATATAAAACACATTTACATTATTCATCTAAAATGAGAAGATAAATATTAAATTTCTAATATAAAATACCATATTCATTAGGATCATCCTCATAAAAATCACCCAAGAACTCATGAAAATATCATTTAAGTCAATACAAATAAATGAAATTTACTAAACCTGATTTAAAAAAATAGATCTCGATCTATATATCTGATGTAAAAAAATCACTTGTGGTCATCCTAAAATAAAGTTTTATACATTTCAAGAACTATGAGATTGGAATTCAAGTTCCTTGAAATTTATACCATGTCTCAATGATTTTCAAAAAAAATTATCGAAAATTAACCAACAAATGCATATGGTAACATAATAATAGAAGGGATACAAATCTATAAAAAATAGTGAGTAATAGAAGAAACATACATCTGTTTACATTTGATTAAAATATCTATTACATGAAACCATAATATAGTTATTGTTATTGTAAATTTATAAAAAATTACATGAATATGTTTACCATATCTAAGAGATAACAATTTAAAAAATAAGGTACTTTTAGATCAATATTAGAATAAAAATATTCAAGGATTGTTTTTCCTGAATACCATTAGAAAAATTCATTGAAGAGAGAATCAAACTATGTCTTGGATAAAAATGTTCATCATCCATTATCATTTTGGAGTAACCCAAACATTAATATAATCAATTAGTTGAAAAGGATAAATCAACGGAGCATTTATCACGACTATTAAATAATATTAAAAAACAAAAGGATCAAAGATTACTAATTGAATAATGAAGAAAAAAATATCAATTCATTAACAACATCTAATAAATTTACTAATTAATGAATTTAGTCATCATAATTTACCTCTATAACACACCCTTATATGATATCCCTAGTTATATAATTGTACTTAAATCTATTTTCAATGAACAACTATATATTTTTAAAATATTGGAAATGGGAAAAGGTAATGTAAATTGAATAAAGAAACAATTATTAATTAAATTATAGAGAATAACTAACTCATGATTATTGGTGAAAAAATTTCTATAGTAGTAATTGAAACATTTATTTTTTGAATGATATAAACACATAAAATACATATTCAATAGAAAATGTAGAATTAGTTTAAAATAGAGGATCTGAAATTTTATTAGTAGTAATTAATACAAATTTAATCAAAAAAATGAAAGACTTTATGCCATAACAGAAATTGAAGTTGACAATTCCAATCATGAATTTCAATAATAGATGAAAAATTGGTTTACAACATTAATTTATAGGGACTGAATATAAATAGTGAGGTTCTTCTGACAATAAGAAGATCCTAATAGATAGGGATTTAAAAATCAATCATGAAAATTTAAATAAAAATAAGAAGGTAAGGCCAGTGCCACAACTCATTGAATTGGGTGAGGTAATCTCTCCATTATGCTATAAGAAATAGTGTGTTCTTAGTGTGTCTTATACCAATTCAGAGTGCAAATAATAAGATCTTAATTGGATCAGATATATATTGAAGCTCCATAGAAAAACAATTATCAAGTTTTTATTTAAACAAAACCACAAATATAACTTCACACCTACATACATTAATAGAACAACTCACAATTGCAAAAATCATTTTACATACTCCCCCTTTGCTACTCAAGTTAAGTTGGGTTCCATAATGTCTAGAATTTTGTGAAATTCTCCAATAATTACAACTAATTTATGACATCTTCTAGTTTTTGGGTTGGTAAACTTCCCACACACATGTAGGTGTTTCTTTACATACACCACTCATCTAGTAAAAAGGTAGAAGTGAAGTAAAACAAGATCTAGTCAGTTCAAAATTTTATATTTTAAGGAATTTCCCAAAAATATGACAAATAAGACACGAATAAGACATCATCAGTTCTTAGTGCAAATTTCTTGATGATGAAATGACACATGAATTTGGGTCCACTTCAATACTGGGAATGAAATCACAGTTTACTATGGGAGGAGGAGGATACGACATCCTAAACCATACCCTAGGATGAGGAGGATACAACCTTGGGAACTACATCACATCATCAACATTCTTTATCATCTATCTTTACACATTCGACTCTTATTTAGTCCTAAACATATGAATTGTAGGTCCTAGTGAGATTATGTTTGTCTCTACCCAATGCTTTCAATGTTTTCAAACAACCTGATTGGGGTCAACCTTTCATGTTGAAGGTGGTTATTTTTAGTGAAAGAAGAAGCATATACAGATCACTAGAGGTGATCATAGGAACAGAAATATAGAAGAAGTGGATTGGTATTTATTTATTGTACTATAATTTAAATTTAATGAAAACAAGAAACCATATGTATAGGGATACAACCACACATCAAACCAAAATAGGAGAAACTGAGATAAATAAAAATTCAGTAGAGTAGGTGCAACCCTAGTGACCAGATCTACACAAGTCAAGAAAAAAATCTAGATATTATCATGCCTACATCATTTAATTATATGTTTCGAACCATCCAGTAAAAAACAGGTTTATTATACCACATCCCCCCATAAACGTTTTTTTCTTATGACCCATGAATTTTCATCATATCTGGGTGGATGAAAAACTTGTGCAATGACTTCACCAAATTCAAAACCTACCATTTTATTGTAGACTTTAGTGGCCTCAAAGTAATAGATTTACTTATCTATCACTTTATTATTTATTTGATCAGTTTTAGCTTCCTCAAATCTAACTAGATCAGAAGTCACTGAGAGATATCACAAATTTACATAATCATCCATTGGTTATATTATCTCATCTATATCCACGAGACATAAAACTTTTAAAGGACTCATATGAGAAATTCCTTATTCGATGTATTTAGACATAAGAGTAATTGGTGTCGATATCAATGGTTCTACAATTCCTCATTCCTTAAATGGTACTTCTTTAACTTTTTCTTCATCTTCTTGAGTGATTTATACCTCTCTCGAGTCATCATCTTGATTCCACTTCCATGTATACTTCTCATCAAAGATAACATCTCTAATTAATATAATTCTATTAGTGATGGGATTATACAAGTGATATCCCATTTCTCGGTCTTTGTAACCCATAAGGATACACTTCAATTCATTATAGTTGAGATTTGTTTGTTTTAACTCTAGGATCATGACATAGGTAATGGAACCAAAAATTCTAAGATGGCTTACACTTGGATTGTGAGTAATCCAAGATTCATGCAACATATTTTCTTTGAGATTTTTTTGTTCGGAATCTATTGAGAAGATAAACTAAAAAAATTATTATTCAACCTAGAAAGTCATGGGCACTTCTTTTTATTTAAACATGCTTCCCACTAGGTTGAGAATAGTTCAATTTTTTCCTTTTGGATACTCCCTTGTGTTGGGGTGTGTAAGATGATGTAAGCTATTACTGAATTCCATACTAATTGAGGTACTCCTAGAACAAAATAAATATTTACTCCCCACCTAGATCAGATCATAATGTTAATATGTGATAGTTGATTTGATTTTCCACCAGTGCCTGGAATTCTTTGAAAACACTAAACACTTATTACTTTATCTTTGAGAAAATATGTCCATGTTTTTATTATATAATCATCAATAAATTTTAGTAAATTCCTCATTTTCATTTTAATTTTGTATTTAACGGACCACATACATTAGTGGGAACTAGCTCTAGTGGTGCTACAAATATCTAGTTGTCCTTCATTACAAAGAATGTTTCTAATATGTTTTCTTAGAACGCAAATTTTACATTTTTAATTCATGTGTCGAATGATAAGAATCCCAATCACCATATTATTTCTTCCTGATAATATTAAAATTTAAAAGTTTAAATTTACAAACTTGAGATTCCATATCCATTCTTTATCATTATGTAGCATCGACAAACACCATGGTGTGTTGGGCTAGATCATAAGAAGAAACTTGTGATTCTATGCCATCTGTAATTTTGTGATTAATCTTCCTTTGTAATTAAAAAGAACCATTTGTTTATATTTTTTAGATTATATAAAATCATTTTCCACCAACATACTAACACATAAGATGTTTGTCTTCATGTCAGGTACATAGTAGACATAAGATATGAAATAATGATTTTCATTCTTTTTCTTGATCATAAAATCTTTTATTACATAGAAAAATATTATCGAGATATTGAAATATGAAATATTTCATAGAACCCTCTCATCTAGGTTTATAAAAAAGTGATCGTTCCCTATCATGTGGTTTCTATCTCCATATTTAAGATAACACATACCTTGATTTTGTGTTGATGTTTGTGTAATCAACACACAAGACTCGCCAAAACTATCTCCTACTTCGACGAAATGTTACACCATGATGTCATTATAACTGGGTTTCTTATACCAATATTCATTGCTATAATGTCTATATTTTTGAAAATTATAGCATTGAATATTTTTTTTTTCAGGTTTGGGATTATTGAATCCTTCTTTTATTCCTCGCCCTCATTCTTGTGGAGTATAGTTTTGATATTAATAACCTCCTCAATTTGGGATTCTTTCACCTTGTGTTCCTCTTCTATGGTCAAATTCTTGTCCATAAAATCCTTTACCCTGGGTTCTTTGAGATGTACACCGTACTATTTTTTAGAGTTATTTAGATACAAATTTGATTATAGGGAATGATCCACTCAATTTGTTTCACTCAAGTGATTCACCTTCAGTTAGTGGTCTTTTAGAGATCCCATGAGTTTTTTGATACATATCATCTCTAGGTCTACATTTTCTTCCATGGAAATGACTACGTAATCAAATTTTGGATCAAGGGCTCACAAAATTATATCACATACCTGCATGTCAGAAATATTTTATCCATTTATTCATAGTTGGTTCACCACAAATATTACATGAGTATGATAATTGGAAATAGTTTCAATGGATTTCATAAATAAGGATTCTAACTCACCTCATGGAGATGGAAGTTTTATTTTCTTCACTTTGTCTGCTACTTTGAATGCTTTGTGAAGATTGTCCCATATCTCCTTTGATGATTTTAAAAAAGTTATTTTTTTAAAATTTTATTCTTTAAGGCCTCAATAAATGAAGTATTTCACCTTTCATTCCCACTTACGTTCTTCTCATAGTGTGTTCCTTTGAACAACTGGAACATTAGACTTCAATGCTTTAGATTTTGGCTCGGTTTATCTATCCTCCATGATGTCCATGACATCTTGGGTTCCTATGATTACTCGGTTTGGATGCAATAATTGTCATAAATATTTTTTTCTAGATTCATGACCAATACTTGTGAAATTTCATTCACCATGGAGACAAATTATTTTCTTTTATGGGAGAATGATAAATGCTGATATCTAAAAGTGCTGGCTATAATTTGTTTTTTGATATTGAGGGCTGAAATATTTTTTTCATTTCAAATTGGAGACTAACAATTTTATTTTCAGGATTTAGGAGAGGTTTGGAATTAGGATGAATAAAAATATCTTACCATTTTTTTGAAAATCGAGAAGGAAAATAGAGATAGATGAGTTTTTTTATGAAAATATTGAATATGTTAGAATGGAATGTGAGGCTAACAAATATCATAATATTTTTTTTAATTTTTAACTTGGATAGGCATGTAAACAGGGAGAAAAATGATAATATTTAAAAGAGGCATGAAAAAATGTATGTTAAAAAAAACTTTTGAAAATTTAAATCACATTTTGACAAATAGAGAAAGAGGGATGAAAAACTAATGGGGTGTGGAGACAAAAAAAGTTGTCCCTTTTTGAGATAATATTTTAAAAAAGAAAAATACCCAATTTTACTACAAATAATCTTATTCCTCTACTATAGAAAATGATAGGATGATGATCTCACATATCACTCTCCACTCACCTCACCATTGGACCCTTTGATACCGCTAAAGGTGCTTTTTTCAAAGCTAAAGAAGAAGTATATACAGATCACGAGTGGTGATCGCATGAACACAAATACAACAATAATAGATTGATATTTATTTCGTGAACAGGAATTGAAATACAACGCAGAAAACACTATCTATTTATAGGGATAAAACCACACATCACACCAAAATGTGAGAAACATAGATAAATAAAATGTTTGAAGAGAAGGTTCCACAAGCCTCTGGATCCATACACATCAAAAAAAAAAGTTTGTAGTCATCAAGTGTCCATTACTGCAGTGGAATTTTGGCACTAACCATTGAAAAATTGGTGTATTATCCAACACCCATCAGTGTTATATTTTCCCCATACACATCTACTAATGTGGAATCAATCCTATAAAATTTAATAATATATTGAGAAATATTGATAATGAACCAACTGTACAATAATGGAAGTAGTAGGGTTAGTTTTTAAAACTAATCAAATAGATTAAGGATGGGAAAATTGAGTACCTTCATTATTTTCTTTTCCTAGGGTTCAATACATGAAATCAAGAGGCAATAAAATCATATGAGATATGGGGAAAGGGAAGAGGGGATTTTATAGGAGCAGTTCAGAGGGTAGAAATGCAAGGATATATGAATGAATAAAAACTTTTACCTTTAACAACTTTACTTATCATGAGTTTTACAAATTTTACCTTTTTAGTTGATATAGTTGGATGATATATTAGAGGAAAGGATAATATGGTGTAATATAAAAAAATTCATACAACTAAGAAATGTCTTACAATGTAATTTTCATCTATGATTAAAATTAAAATTATATTATATATTAACTAAATAAATAAATGTGTAATATATTTTAAAATTTATTTTATTTTTAAATGAAATTATATTTGACTTATATAAAAAAATTTATTACTCTTTCCCAAACAATTACCAAATAATATAAGTTGACTTCTGTTATTATTTGAAAAAAATAAACAAATTTTAGTTAATATTTTTAATTATATATATATTTTTAATTTTTTTAAATATAAACGAGTTTATTATATTTTGAAACCAATTATATTTTTAAATAAAATATTTTTTATTTTGTTTAAAATAATTATGTTACACCTTTTAAAAATAATTATGCGACAAATTTAAATTTCTTAATCATCTAGGGGATAATTAATAACATTTCATTAATATATTTAAAGTCTTATAGTTATTTAAAAGCATAAAAAAAATTGAAAAAAATAAAAAACAATTATTTAATATTTTTAAAGACAAGAAATATTTTTAAATGTATAAGAAATATTTTTCTTCAATAAAAATTAAATTATTACTATTTTATTAATCATCATAAAAAATAATATTTTTACCCAAGTATAAAAAATAATAATATATGAAAGGATAGAAAAGTTTTTTTGTAAACATACTAAAATATTATTTTTATGAAAATAATTCAAATTTTTATTTTTAATCTATATTTTTTTATTATTAATCATAATAAATTATTTTAATACAAATTTATTAAAACAAATGTGTTTATATGAAAGGATATAAAACTGTTTTATGAGATATTGAAATCAATTAAAAAAGTTATCTAAAAATTTTTAGGAAAAAATTTAGAAAGATATTTCTACAAAATTTCTATCAAAATTTTTAGTTAATATATTCAATGAAAATTACACTATAAATATACAATGAAAAATTTTATTACAAAATTTCACAAGAAATTATCTAGTACAGTCAATAAATGTTTCTATAAAAACATTATTTGGAGTTGTCTAACTGATTTTTTAGTGAATGTTTCCATTAAAGATTAGTGTATGTTTCTGGTTTACACTAGAATGTCCCAAAGGATGTTTCATTAGAATTTTTAGTGGAAGATTCACAGGAATTTCTACTAAAAATTTAAACTAAAATTTTCATGTGTAGGTTGAAAGTACCAATAGAATTTTCCTTGGAATGTTTCCATTGGAATATTCCAATGGAATTTATACTAGAATTTCTTGTGGAATTTTCAATTAAATTTACTATGGATGTTTCACTAGAATTTCCAAAAGAAGTTTCACTAGAATGTTACATAAGAAGTTTCACAATAATTTTTTATGTAAGTTTAAATAAAATTTCTAGTGGAAGTTTCATTGGAATTTATAATAGAAGTATCAATGGAATTTCAAGTGAATGTTTCAACCGAAATTCTCAAGTGGTAGTTGAAGTTAGGAATCTAATATTTTAGTGGATTTATCAAATGGAATGTTACACTGGGTGTTTCACCATAATTTACAATGGAAGTTTCACTATAATTTATAAGATGGATTTGAAGCTTTCGTTGAATTTTTCTTGTAGAAGTTTCTATTAGAATATAATTGTAGATGTTTTACTAGAATTTTCAATGGAATTTTTTTTGGAATTTCCAATAAAAATTTCCATTGAATTTATGGTGAATGTTTTGACTAATTTTCAAGTGTAATTTGAAGTTAGCACTAAAATTTTTTGGAATTTCCCAATGAAAGTTTCACTGGGAATTTTTTATGGGGATTCACTTGAATTTCGGGTGGAAGTCTCACTAAAACTTCCAGTGGTTGTTTCAAGGGAGGTTTCACTAGATTTTTTAATGAAAGTTTCAACTTAAATTTTTAAGTGGAGGTTGATGTTTCTATTGGAAGTATCAACTAGAGTTTTACATTGGATGTTTCCGGTTTATATTTTTAGTGGATGTTTCAATAGATGTTTCCAATAGAATTTTCAAGTGGATTTTTCCACTAGATTTTGTCATTGGATGATTCTATATGATTTTTTCAATGGAATTTTATAGTTAAATTTAGTGATAATTTTTTTAAACATTATGTAAAATTTTCCACTAAATAGTTTTAATGTATATTTTCACTAAATTTTTTTAATGGAAGTATCAAGATTAAGCAGTAATGTTTCCAATTAAATTTTTCAAGGAAACTTTATTTTTGAAATATTCATTGAAAATTATTAATGAAAGTTCCAATAGAACTTCTAGTGAATGTTCCAATGGAACTTCTAATGAATGTTCCACTATAAATTTCATTAGATATCCCACTAGAGCATCTAATGTAAGTTCAACCAAATTTTCCAATCAAAGTTCCCTTACAAAATCTATTAAATGTTCATTTGGAAATTTGAGTAAAAGCTCTATTGAAACTTCTGGTAAAAGTTACAGTGAAATTTTAACCTTACTGAACTTTTGTTTAACCTTAACTAAAATTGTTTTACCCTTAATTAAATTTATTTTTTCCTTTACTTAACTTTGTTTTACACTTACTTATCTATAGTTTACCCTTACATAATTTTTTTAATCTTAATTAATTTTTTTTAGCCTGGATAAACTTTAGTTTTACCCTTAATTAATTTTATTTTACACTTAATTAACTTTACTGTAGCCTTAATTTACATTATTTATGCTTAAAATTAGTTTACTATTACTTAAATTTGGTTTACCCTTACCTAACATTACCTTACCAATACTTAATTTTGTTTTAATCTTAATTGGCATTATTTTTACCCTTACTTAACTTTTCTTAAACCTTAATTAAAATTATTTTTACATTACATAACCTTTTGTTACCCTTACATAACTTTAGTTTAACCTTTATTATTTTAAGTTTTATATAACTTTGTTTTTCCTTTAATTAACTTTAGTTTTCACATACTTAACTTTGTTTTTCCATTACCAAAATTTAGTTTAATTTTAATTTACTTTATTTTACCATTAAAAAACTTTATTTTTACCCTTAATTAAATTTATTTTACCCTTAATTAACTTTAGTTTTGTCTTAATTAATTTTTTTACCCTTACGTAACATTATTTATACCTTTAATTAATTTTTTTGACCCATATTTAACTTTATTTTAACTTTAAATAACATTGTTTTACCCTTACATGACTTTATTTTTCCCTTAATTAACTTTAATTTACCCTTACTTTACTTTGGATAACCCTTACTTATATTTAGCTATACTTAACTTTGTTTTATCCTTACTTAACCTCATCTTACCCTTACTTAACTTTGTTTTTACATTAATTAACTTTAGTTTTACCCTCAAATAAATTTTCTTTACCCTTACTTAACATTATTTCACCCTAGATTAACTTTTTTTACCCTTACTTAAATATATTTTACCCATACATAACTTTAGTTTACTTATAATGAAACATTGTTTTGGAAATGTTAATTGAAATTTTTTAATTAAATTTCCACTATAACTTCTTTTGAATGTTTCATTATAACATCTGGAGAATGTTACAGTGGAAATTTTACTGAAAGTTCCATAGAAACATCTAGTGAAGGTTTCTATAAAAAATTTTGATGAAAATTTACACTACAATTTATATGTTTTTTAATGAATATTTCCAATGGAACATTAGATAGAATATTTCATTATAACATAAAATGGAACTTCTAACATGAATTTTCTTGTGGATGTTTCAATATAATTTCATAGTGAATGTTTTTCATTAATTTTCTTATATATATTGATAGTATAATTTTCTACTGAATGTTTCTATGAAAACATTCCATTGGAAGTTACAATTAGTTTATTTATCGAAGATTCAACTATAATTTTTTAGAAAAATGATTAATTGAAATTTTGGAGTGGAATGTTTAATAATTATTTTTAATTGAATGTGAAACTTGAATTTATTTATGTTATAATTTTCCTTCAAAAGATTAAATTTTAAATTTTTGGTAGAAGTTTCCAGTTGAATTATCTGGTGGATGTTTCTCAGAAATTTTCCACTATAATTCTTTATTAGAAATTTAAATTGAGAATTTCTAGTGAAAGTTTCAACTGAAATATTCAAGTAAATGTTTTGACTGGATTCCAAAGGAAAAATTATAATTTTCCAGTGGATGTTTATAGTTGAATTTTCCATTGGAATTTTTTGGTGGAATTTTCCCTACAATGCTGATACTAAAATGTTCTATTGATAGTTTGAATCATAATGTTTTAGTGGATACTTCATTATTAATTTTCCAAATGAAGTTAAACTTTACACATAAATTTTATTCTAATAACATTATGATTTTTACTATAATATTTCTTTAAAAAATTTCATATATGGTGTTTTCTTTCACTGTAAATTTTCAAGTTAATTCTTAGTTAAAAAATCAAGTTTAATTATTTACTTCAAATTTCAAGTGAACTTTAAAAACTAGAAATTTTCAATGAAATTTTATACTAAAATTATTTAGATGTTGTTTCCTATTATAAATTTATACTATAAAATTACAATAAAACCTTATCATATATTTTTTGAATTTCTTGATTTGAATTTTTATGTTTACCTTTTTAATGTAATTTTCAAGTACAAATTTTCATTGAAAATTTCCATATAAAATTATAATAAATATTTTTGATGTTGAATTATCTATTCTAAAGTCTTTTTATTAATTTAATTTAATTTTTAAAATATACATGTAAAATTTTATTAATATCCACCCTAAATTATTAATTATTTATAAATATCAAAAAATATTTTTAAATGGATGATTTATTATTTTAAAAGTTTTTTATAAGAATTTCAAAAATTTTATTTTCAAGATTTTTTGTATTTACTTTTGAATTGTGTTTCAAATTATTATTTTTAGTATAAAAAAATAGTTTATTATTTTTATAAGTTTTCAAAAAATTAATACTCAATTCTAGTAAGAAAAATGAGTTTTTATAGAAATAACAAATTATTAGTTTTTAAAAGTATTTATATTTTGTTTTAATTATTTATGAAATTTTTCCACTTTTTTGTTAATTCAGTTATATTTTTTAATGTATAATTATGATTTCTTTATTTTTTAATGATTTTAAAAATTAATATTTAGTTACAAATATGTAAAATAATTATCTAATGGATAAATAATTTGTTATTTTTTTTTCAATTTTTTCAATTTTCTAAAATCATTTAAATTTATTTTTTATTAATTTTTTTGGTTTAACAAACCAATAAATCACTAAAGTTATAACTGGTTTTTTGAAAAAGATTCGACAATCCCATTTTTTATACTAATTTTGATGCAATAAACATTTTATATAGACAAGGAAACATCCATGGTATACTGGATATTCCAGTTAAATAGGTTAACTAGATATGATATTAAACCTTTTTTCAAACCTTTAAACACTATCATTTGTTTGATGTTTTTTATAAAAGGAAATATACATTTGTTAATGCAACCCACAAGTGATGTGAATGGTCATCTTACCGCACTCAAACCAACTGAGAGTACATTGTATTTATAATGTTTTAAAAATATTTAAAAATGGTTTTTTATTTTTTGATTTTTAAATGGGGAATATTTATGAGGTCTCATGTTGTAAATTGGGTTTAAGTAGGGTATCCTTAATAAGAGTAAAATCTTTTGTTATTATTTAAAAATTATAAAGTGTGGGTGGAAAATATTTTGTGGGAAGATGCGAGTGTGAACATGTGTGATCACGTAGTATATTATATGTAGCATCAATCAAATCAAGTTCAATCTTATAGACACATCCATTAAGTAACACATATGATCTAAGACATTTATTTGATCGGGTGTGATATAACATACATGATTAGTCTAAATAAGATATGTCTTTTAAGAATAAACAAATACACAATTCCAATGGGTATGATACTTATCCAAAGGGGTTTACCAATGATTATAAATGGGGGATCAATGGAATAGAAAAATCATTTAATTTTTATTCAACTCCATCAATCCCTAAACACTCAAATTTCTCCCAAAGATTGAGATCTATATCAGGTCTTGTAAAGAATTACTCTTTTTTAGTGTGTAGTAAAAAAGACCTTCCCCAAATCTCTTTATTCCAAATCCTTATTCAAGGGTTTCCCTATAATAAATCTATGTTTTGAGCAATGAGTAATTGTTTACTATTAACAATTTAGGCATTAATTGCTCTATAAATAGCCTCCACCAGCTCTAAAAACCACTAATGCTATATGATCATTTAAAAGCTGATGACTTTTATCAGAGCCAAAAATGAACCTCATAAAAGGATCCTTTATCAAAGCTAAACAAGTTATGATAAAGAGTTTTCTTTATCGGGAGTAGTTTAGTATTGATAAAGATGGACTTTTATCCATACTTTTCGGTAGTTCTAATAAAGAGGACGCTTTATCAGTGTGTTTTTAGGGATGATAAAGTGATGATGTATCAAAACTATTCATAGCCCTAATAAAACCTAGTCTATAACACTATGATTAAAAAATTACATCATACAATAACATGAAATTAAAAAATTTGATTTCAATTAAATTTACATAAAAAATATAAGATAAAATATTATATTACAAGAATTTAAAACATTAGATTGTACAATTACATTAGTACATACTACTCCAGCTCATGATACTAGTTTCTAAAAAAACTACCCCATATTGAGAAAAATAGATTAAATTTGTAAAATATTTTTTGTTATTAATACTATAAATATATAAATTAAACATATATATGAAGTAATGAATTAATACATTGTTAATTTTAAATTGAAAACATACCATTCGAGTTATACCTGGCACACTGTGTGTCAGATTAATGTGTATTTAATTCCTACACATCAGATATGATTTATCAATCATTTTCCTCTAGTATCGAGACAATCTGAGTGAATTTGATCATTTTTAATTTTAGGGTGCCTATTTCGAAGTAAAATGTAAATTATAAATAAAAACATGAAATTTGAGTCATACTAGCCACACTAGTTGTATAATTGATGTGAGACTGATTCATACAAGTCAAAATCAATTTATGGATTATTTTATCAAAATATTGAGACAATATGAGTGTTTCTTATTAGTTATTAATAAGGGATACATGTTTTTAACTAAAATTTCTTTTTAAAACTAAAATCATGCACTTTGAGACTCACCAGTCACATCATGTGTCAGATTGAAGTGAAGATAATTACTACATGTCACAAATGAATTATGGATTATTTTATAAAAGTATCAATACAATTTTATAATGTTTACTCTATTCTCAGTGATCAAAATATGTTTTTAACTAAAATATAATGTTTAAAATTAAAAAACACATTTAGAGTCATATCGGTCACACCATGTATTAGATTGAGCTGCAATTGATTACTACACCTCAAAAATGACTTATGATTCATTATCTTAATAATTAAAATAATATGAATTTATTTTTATCATTTTTATTATTTCAGACATCTTTTGAACTAAAATATCAATTATAAATAAAAAAACTACTTTGAGTCATACCGATCACACAATGTGTCAGATTGACATGTGTTTGATTCCTACATGTTAACAAATGACTTATGGATCATTTTACTAACTTATGAAGACAATTTTATACCATTTATTGGTTTATGAGTATGCGACACATGATTTGAACTAAAATGTCAATTTTAAATTAAGACACGCTCAGTAATCAAAACCGTCCACACAATGTGTTACATTGATGTCTGGTTGACTCATAAACATAAAAAAACTTATGGATAATTTTAATAAATAATTAAGACAATACAATTATGTTTTCTTTGTTTTTAGTGAGTGGAACACGTTTTAACTAAAATTTCATTTATAAACTGAAAACACGTACTTTTATTCATACTGGTCACACCGTGTGTCAGATTGATGTGAGGTCAATTCCTATACATCGAAAATGAATTATGGATCCAAAGTATGATTTGTTCATAGTTATTAAGGTGAGAAATGATGACATCATATCATGCCTCAGTGTGATCCTTATACTACCATCCAAAAATGTCCACACCATTACCCACTTATATCCCCAACATAGTCAATGTAACAGTTAATTTTTATTTTTTTAGTATTAGATATTATGTTTTAAACTAGATTAATATTTAAATATTGTTTTAGGAACTTTCTTATTAATTATTATTAATTAATTAACTATAATACTATTAAAAATAATTACATTAAAAAATATATTTATTATTTTTGAGTTAAACTAACACATGCTTTATAAATTAACTCAAAATATGAGTAAAATAAAATTAATTATTATTACTTAGTTATATATATACATTTGAAAATAAATTATAAAATATTTTTTTTTATTTTACATCCAATAATTATAGAGTTATAATGGATTTTTAAAATTTATAAGCACACATTTCAATGTATTAGAGTATTTAAATGTGTCATGTGTTATATTACCGATAGGTGAACACTCCAAGAATTCCACCACTATTCTCAATAATAGCTGCCAGCATTTTGGTATTCACAGAATCGTAGGTGGAAATACCTATATATTAAACCCTTCATCGGATATCGTAAATCAAGATCGACAATAACATGAATGAAATATAAAAATAAAAAATGTAAACCATACATATATAAAAACATAACAATGATACATTGGGAATTGGTAAAAATGAATCTATCGATAAAAATCATACATCTCGAAGATATATAATTATAATTCTGATGAGAAGAGAGTTGTCATCATCTGAAGATATCTATCCCCAAAACTATCCATATCGGACACCCCTCAAGGTTCCATGATTATTCAACCTTCACATCAACTGATCTGCATGGACACATATAAACAATATGCAAGTTGTCATATTGTGTTGAGTGCAACAATACATAGTGTCACTATTTGTAAATTTTGGTTATAATAATGGTTTTGAGCCATTAATATAGGTTCTCAAACCATTAATATATCTTGTACCAATAGTGTGTTAATTTTTTGGGTGTAAAACTATTGGTAGTGGACTATACTAATGATTTTAAAAAACCATTTGTATATACTTCTATACTAATAGTTTTACCAAACCATTATTATAGGTTGAATAAAAAAAGTAGCAGTGAGTCTCATAGTCATGAACTCCCTGTTATTATTCAATGATTTAACTATTTTCATATTACCACTTTTACATATACAATTAGATAAATAAATAAATAAATATTAATTTATGTATGTATATATATATACATAAATGTAATTATAAATTTTTATGTATTTATTATCATTATATAATAAATAAATAAATAATGGTCTAACTTATACCAATGGTTTTAAAGAACCATTAGTATTGGTACCCTAACATATTAAGATCTATACTGATAGTTTGTTAAACCATTTTCATAGGGAAGCTATACTAATGGTTCATCCAAAAAAATAGTATATATACTATATACCAAGGGTTTTTTAAATTATTAGTATAATTACATTGGAATAGACCATATTTACTATAGTATATGTTCATATCATATAGTGAGTAGACCCCATAAACATTTAATGTCTACATACATCAATTGGAAGTAAATTGTGAACCATATGATGTCACACAATGTTTTTAATGACCAAAACCATGATACATCCTTTTTAATCAACCCATAACTCACTTCCATCATTCTATAAATATAAATGTTTCTCAAACCTCAAACATATATCCCAGCTAGTCGTTTATTTCCTGCATGATAATTCACCATTGATTCATCAATCATGAGATGTTAGAGGATATAAACATCTCCACCTATGTCAAAATCATTGGACAAAATACATGTCTCGAATTTGAGGAAATAATCTTCTCTAAATCAAGAGGTATATAAATGTTTGGAAACTTAAGGTAATACACATATTTAGATGTAAAGTTGTATATTGGAATATAATAGGTAATGCACATCTCAGGGGTTACAATAGTATATCTACTCTCAAAAATTCCCAAGGCTATGGGTAAGAGAAGAAAAACTATCTGGAGCATCATCATCAACCTCAAACGATGTGTTATGGGAGAGAATGGTTGTTACCACTCTGGTTAATTTCTATCCATTACATTCTCATAATTATAATATTGGCATAAGTAATCATATCCACGTATCCAATCCATCATGTTGTCACATTGAGTATAGTAGAGGAAATACACACTTCCATTTCTCCACTCCCAAGCTATTAGAGGAAATACACATTATAAAATATCTCTTAGAAATATATGATGTATATTGTCCCATAGTAGTGGGTGTGTGGTGAAAGATACATGCACATATCATCATTAGTCTCTACCCAGACCAGTGTGTGGGACACGTAATGGTCACTATAATCCCACTCCAAACCTATATAGAGGGTGTGTTCCAAGGAGATACACCACCCCACCACATCACCAAATATATCCACATATTTTATGATACATCACAACTCAATGTACATCAGTACACACCACCAATCATCTCAATCAAAACCATGAATCATTCTACTAGTTAGAGGTGTGCACAATTAAAATAGCCAACTTAAACTGACCAAATTGAACCACCTTAAATTGGTAAAAATATATTTATCTCAGTTAATCGATTCATGTATATTGTTAAACAATATATATTTTAATTTTTTAGTTCATTTAATTTTTTGTACGCTTAACCATTCTTAAATACGAAAAAATAATTAAATAAATATATAAATCATTATTGAAAGTGGTAGTGATAATTATTATTCTACGATGAAAGTTTCATATAACATAAATTATTATTTATTTTTCAATTTAATGATACATTATGTATATATTAAATGATTAAGTGAACATAAGTCTTTAACCCACATTGAATGTTGGTCATTATATTATTAATCCCCTTTAAATATTTCTCATGTTGATAACTTGACTACTTATTAAACTCTTTCATTTTTTTAATATTTTTATAATCATTTTTCAGTTAAATTAAATCTACATTGTTTATTTTCTCATGATATCAACACTATCTTAAAAAAATTGGTTTTTAAATTTAGGATTTTATACTTTTTTATGAATAACATTTTCATCATGTAATTCTTTCCCCGTAATTCCTTAACTTCTGTAAAACTATTTTAATTGATATAAATTGATCGAATCATTTTATTTTGGCTTTGAAATAATTATAAGTCAGTTTCAATTTTCATTTAAGATATTTTTATTCCATTGACCATTTGAAGCTGGTGTCCTTATCTAATTTTAATCAACTATTCACAATAGTAATATATTTATCACACAATTTCATAGTAGAAATGTACCTACTGTATCCTCATTAATGTTTTTCTACTTCACAAAATCATTGGGAAGGAAGTATAATTAAATAAAAATTAATTTTTATATTGAATTATATATATATACACATATTATAATACATGAGATCTCTTTATCCTCATGGAATTATTTTTAGTTCATCAGAAGTAACTAATGATGCATCTACTAGTTTTCCCAGATAATCCCAGGATATCTAAAACTCTATCATGATGATTACACCATATTATTTTTTTAGTCCTAACTACTATTTGTAATTTTATTCACATCATCCATCAAAAAATCATTTAGAGCCTCTAATTCATTCATGATTATGCCACACTATCAGATGGAATACCCTTCATCCATGACATAACATTTTTAAATTCCTATTATTATGTTCTAACATTAACCACCATAACCACCCTATATAATTGAATCTCCTTATATATAATTTTTATACTAATATTATCATTTCCTGCTCTGATATAAATAATTAAATTTTTACCATATACATTACTCTGCAAAGATCCATTATTGTAAATATATTTAGAGAAGATTTTAATATTTATTACAACTACTCCCTTCCTTTAAGTAGTTAGATTACATTTTTATTTCTTTATTTCAAAACACATTTTCATTCCCATAAATATTTTCATTCCATTTTCTAATTCCATTTTATTCTGATTTAACAAGATCAGCATATATATTTCACACTCTTCATAATGAATTAAAAACTCTATAATAAGTTACAATGTATTTTTAATGAACCATCCCAGGTCAACCCACACCATTACCCAAGATGACTATCCATATGTCCTGAAGCAGATTCCCTATTACCACAGGATATAAAAAAGAAACAGGATAACTAAGCATTGCTTGGGAACAATTTCACCATAGGTAAAATGGTATGACCCTTCTATAACATGGGATATCCACAATGATATAATCAAATACATTCATATAATATAAGTAGATACCATTAACCAAAACATAAATCATAGTATAAACATGCTATTATAGGATATATACATATACATGATATCTTAAAATAAACAATCCAAACCCAAAGGAAATGGTACAATGCCAATGAAGTCCTAAGTACAACCAAACGGGTAGAAAATACCAAAAAATGACTCCACAAGATACAATACATATTAGACCATGTCTCCTCCACAATACATCAAATGGAAATAATCCAGAAGATCCACACTAGGAGATGGTTCCCTTACCTTTACCCGTGTCATACAAAATGAAATATGCAAATTCCCAAAAGGGATCAAGAATGGTGTGGGGCACAAAGCCTAGTAGAATACCACCATGAATCTATTTAAATGGTTTACACATGAAAACCAATGAACTAGTTTGAGAACATTTTCAAAACTAAACCACTAGAAAACAAACTAATTTCAAGTAAACCGTTAAAACCCCATTAGTTTTCCTTTTAAAAAAATATGGTTTTCCAAAACAATTTCAGAACATAGATCAATTAAACAAACAAGTCCACATGCCACAAAATGATCAAAATAACCAAGAATTTATACTAAAGGTGAGCATAAATGTCAATATCATATAACCATAAAATAAAAAATGATCAAATGGTCATAATAAATTTCATCATAACAAAATGGAATTAATCAGATGAATAAAGAATATAATGTAATTTTTAATGAGTAATGTGAACTTAGGTATATAACCATGAAGAATATCATGAGTGAGTAAAAAATTATGTTAGATAGCTAAGTAAGGTGGAATTTATCACTATCTTCCCTAATCCCAGATCCAATATCTCACAAAGTCTCTTGATAATCAATTTAAAAATCACATGGTATTTATACCAAAATGATCCATTGATCCCTTGAAAACTAACATGGAATATCTCACAATATTCCTACCTAATAGATCTCAGGATCCCTTAGATAATTTCTCACTCACACCCAGGTTAACCCATGTGCTACTCCATGACAACACAATCACTAACAAGTTCCAATCAATCGAAATTTACAAAACAAGTAAATTTTAGAAATAAAAATTTCTTATTTTATCAAAATTCATTTTTCACGATAAAATATTTATAAAAACAATTTATAAATCCATTTTAAAAAACCAAACCAATTTTATACATTTTATCAAATTGAAGGTGGGCACACAAGTTACACCCATTTGAAAAACCCCACATTAAAAACCAAATCATCCAATAAAATATATGAAATAATTCAAACATGGAATATATTCCAATAAAAAATCATTTAAATGGTAATTTAAATAGAAAAACTAAATATGATTATAAATTTAATTTTATTACATAGAAAATGACCATAAATGGTGACACCTACCACGAATTCAGTCCAAATCTCATCGGTGTTGACCAAAACCACCCAGAAGAGGTAGAGTGAAACCTCAAATACCTAATCCATAACCAATCCAACTAGAAACCCCATTAAATACACTATATTCTAACAAAACCACCCCTATGGTTCCACACATCCACAAAAAAATGAATGAACAAGGCTTGTGGAGAGAAATAGAAGAATATATAATGAATAATTCAACTTACCTCAAAAAAACACTTAGAAACCAAGAGTAAATATTCCCAAAAGG
The DNA here is from genome assembly GCA_963277665.1 of Viscum album. NCBI lineage: Eukaryota > Viridiplantae > Streptophyta > Magnoliopsida > Santalales > Viscaceae > Viscum > Viscum album. The sequence goes on from OY728146.1 coordinate 513,264,413, forward strand.
AGAGGTATGAGATACATGGAAAAGGAGGAGAGGCTGTATGCATGGGGGGAGGAATATATGACCCAAAACAATAAAAACCCAATAAGGGTATTTTTGTAAAAATAAAATTTTTAATGATATAGAAATGGATTCATGGTGTGGCAGTATGGTTAATAAAACCATGCGCTAATAATACATGATCCGCTCTCAACCCAAAATAAGATACACCATTTATTATGGGGTGTCACACAGTTTGAAATATTATAATCAAACTATGTAATACCACAATTTCAAAAACAACATCCCCCCTCGCACAGTTACCACCTGATTTAGAAACATTTTGTGCTAAATGTGTGGCCTAGTCTGTCTCCTCAATGCTTATTATTTTAATACTGAAACACTATAGTAATCTATAAAAACACTCAAAGATAAATAAATCTCAAAATAATACAAACCAGTAACTTGAAAATTATCACAAATTCCCCACAATGCCACTTTCCCCCCATAAATTCCTCAGGTATTGTTGGAAGAAAAAAGGTGAGGCCACTACTCCCTTACCCAACCTTCGTACTCCCATATCTCCTAGATATCACCACCACATAACCAGAGAACATGGAACACTGGAATCACATTCTCAAAGAGTACCTTTTTTCTAAAAATCCATGATATAAACAAGCTACTCCATAGGGGAAAAATTAAGCTCTAAATCCAAATCAACCCATTATAACACATGAGATGGGTCCATGTGGTATATATTCAGTTGGGAGACATGAAATAAATCATGTATTGAGGTCATACATTCTAGAAACTCAAACCATTAAGCTATATTCTTTAGATACTCCAAAAACTAAAATGGTCTAACATAACATTGCACCAACTTCCACTACTTTCCCAAACGACAGCAAACCAATTAAACTGATACATGGAGAGGCACCTGATCACTAACCAAGAACTCAAATGGATGATGAAGATTGCTGGAATATGACTTATAGAGACTCTGCACTATCCTCAACCTTTTTAGAATCATTTTCAATGTCTCATTTGTCTCCTAGAAAAGGAAAAATCCATGAAAATAATTTTTCCCCACATCCTCCTAGAAAAACAGGGATTGACATGGCTGCCCATACAATGCCTCAAATGGGGCCATACTAATCACAGAGTGATAACTCTTATTATATGATAAATCTTCTAACAATTGGTTCCATTCCACAAAATCACCAAAATAATACATACACACCCATAATATATTCTTGATATTTGAGATGGTTTTCTCAGACTGGACATCCATCTATGGGTGATATGTAGTGCTCAACTGCAACTAGCTACCCAACACCTCCTAGAGTCCCTTCAAAAAAATGATTTGACATGGAAATCCTGAAAAAAACAATCACTAGGGGAACACAATGGAGACAAATAAAATCTCAGATGTACAGGTGTCAGAGGCCCTATACCTTTGTGAACTCTCTAATGTGAAGGATGTGAGATGATTCATTAGATGATTGATAGTCAAACAAATAGAGTCGTTCCCATTTGGAGTAAAAGGTTGTCTAATCATGAAATATATAGACATATCATACCACTTCCACACAGAAATGGGAAGTGGCTGAAATAACCTAGATGACCTTAGATTCTCTAATTTCATCCTTTGGTAGGTCAAGCACCTAGAAACAAAGTCCTCTGCAACATGTTTCATCCTATGACACCAATACATGCCTCTCATTGTATAAAACATATGTTTTTCACTTCAGGGCGAATGAACTAACTAGAATGATGAACCTTATGAATAACCTCATACCATAGTCACAAAGAACAAACCAACCTCTTCTAGAAGAGTAGATAACCATCAAGAGACTGAGACCAATCACCTGATGTTTCCACAGTATTTAAGGAAATGCTAATATGATGGAAATCAGGGTTGAATACCTAATCAATCCTCACCTGATCAATAAGAGAGGGTGTAACCATTATACTGGGGAACAAGATATTCCCTCCATAATCTGACACATTCAGTATTATATTGAAAAAAAAAACACATTAGACCCCACTCACCCACTGATTCTTGAATGGACTACACTAGAATATTCCTACTCAACTTGTTAGCGACCAAGTTTCCCCTAATAGGAATTTTAGAAATATTGAAATCAAAGGTATGATGGTATTCCAACCAGTGTTTTTTTTGAGGTTTAGGTCCCTCTAGGTGAAACTTTAGGACATTCTCATATGATTTGGATTAAATTTGAAACACTCCCTAAAAAGATAGTTTTTCTATGTTTTATCACACGAATAACTGCTTCTAATTATAGGTCATGGGTGGGGCAATTCAGCTCTTGTGGGAATATATTACTCAAGACATAATCCACCACATGGTTTTCCTAAATTAGTACACACCCAAAAACCACACTTGAAGCATTAAAATACATCGCATAAGAACTCCTAGGATCAAGAAGAATAAAAAAATGTGTGGAATTTAAAAGGGTTTGTAACTGCTCAGAATAACTATGGCACTTTTCATCTCACTCAAACATTACCCCTTTCATGGTCAAAGATTTCAGGGAGAATTTATCATAGAGAAGACGTTAAAAAATGTGTATAATACATAGATAGGCCTAGAAAACTATGGATCCCGACCATGTTCTTGGGTTTCTCCCAAGATATGACAACTTGAACCTTATCTATATCTATTAAAACTTCTTCCTCAAAAATCACATAGCCTATAAAATTCACTTCTTGAATTCAAAATCAATACTTAAGAAAAATATAATATTAATAGTTCTCCATCAAAACACCCAAAACAATATATATATATGGTTTATATTATCCTTCTTCATATTGGAATATACCAATATTTCATCCACAAACATGATTATGAATGAGTCTAAAAAGTTATGAATGATTTTGTTTGGTATCTCCATAAATACTTCAAAATAATTGGAAAGATAAATAGAAAAACCAAATACTAAAAGTCCCTATGCCATCCTAGAAATATGGTATTTAGAATTTATTCTTCCTGGAACATCAAATAGTGTCACCATGATCTCAAATAAATCATTGAAAATAATTGTGCACATCTAAGATGGTCAAACATACCATCAATTCTGGGCAATAGGTATGTATTCTTTACTGTCACATGGATAAGATTACAATAGTCAATGAAAATTTAGAGGCTACCATATTCATTAATTGAAAATAGAAATGGAGAATCCCACAGTGAAATGATGGGATAGATAAAACCCCTTCCTTTAAGATCCTCTTATTAAACATTCAATTCCTTTAAATCGGATGGTGCCATCTGATATAATGAAAAGGATATTGGACTCAACCCGAGAAGAAGATAAATAGTAAACTCAACCTCTCACTCTTGTGTAAATCCCAAAAATCCTATAGAAACATTTCTTGGTACCTTTTCATGACAATAATGAGTTCACCCACTGAACTATACTCAACCGCCTCAAGGAACAATCTAAAAAACTGAGACGAGATCAACCCTAACTCCAAAGAAATAGGTCTTGACCACCCGAAATATATATCACACTCACCATGAAAGACGTGAGTGATCCCATGATGAGTAAGGAACTAGAACCTATAATGATAACAGTTAAACAACAAATTAATGATAATAAACCAATCCATGCCTATAATATGGGTTAAAAAATAGGTGCAAAATAAGGAATTCATAGATGATTTCCACACTAATTACTACAACATGGAACTCATTGGACATCTAACCTTTCTTCTTCTTCCTTCCAAAAATTTTTAGAATATCTATAAAATATGAAATAAAATCATCCCACATACCCATGAAATCAATCATTTTGAGTTAAAAAAATTAATGGGATTCACCTATGTAAAATAAAACTGATTCCATAAAAAAAACACTATACCTTTAATAATAGACTGAACAAAATATGATTCCTCTAGAATAACCCATGTTGCATAGATTCACAATGGATTAGACCCTACCAGTGTCTTTTCCCCGGGTGAGAATCCCCAGGCCATGAGGTTGTGATCCTCCACCCTTGGAAGCCTCTCACTTCACCTGATAGTCCTTAGAAATCATAGAGCATACACTGCTCCCTTATAAAGCCTACTAATAGAAGCTCTGGAATTGCACTAATTTCCCACACCGGTAGAACATCCATGGAGTCTCTTGGACTTTTATGCTAGTTTTACTTGCCTTCCAACACTGATAATAAGCAACTAGTTTATTCCCTATAGGAGCCACAAAATCTGAACCTGTAGACTGTTGGACACTATTTCCAATGCCTTTATGAGAGTCATCCAACTTCTGTTTCTACCATGAAGAATAACTTCATATAAAACCCACTAAATGAACCCCACTAATACCCATATTTCAAGTCAATTATTCCTCCTCCATATCTTCCTTGAGAACTACCTCCAAATAGGTTGGTGGACACATAAGGATGAACATAGATCTAATATCTAGATTCAATCCCATATCAAATCATTAACCCTTGAGGTAATCATTAATTAGGAGATACACAGAGACCTTCACCATATTAGTAAATTTGGAAGCACACTTCAATAAAAAACTATCCCCATTCTCTATCTTCAGAAGCTCATGGGCCTTAACAGCTCTAAATGTATTTGGGTAGAACTTATGATTGAATTACACTTTGAAAGGTGTATATGTGAGATCCTCATGCTTCCCCAAAATCACCATAGACTCCAACCACTACCTACCTAGTCCTTCTAGCACATACATGGAAAATATAACTTAATATGTATTAGGGATATTAAAAAACATGTAGATCCACTAAATAAGTTCCAACCACTCCTCAGCACCTGAGGTGTGAATGATACCTATAAGTCTCAAATGAATTGCGGGTTTCACCAATAATGTGTCTAAAAAATATTAATGTTTTTTCTCAATTTTGAGAATGTGATGTCTGTTTTGAACTAAAATATAAATTATAAACTAAAAGAATACACTTATATTTTTACTGAGAACAATATGTACCGAATTGAGGAGATACTTCTTGAGATATTGTTGATTACTACACTATTCAGGAAACTTTTCATGAATGATATTTTGGGAAGTCATTATTTTTATTAAGCTATTGAAAAATACCTTATTAGATGTATCCTTATGATTTGATTCACATTTCAGGAGTCATGTGGTTTCCTCTTCCATCTGAAAGGAACATGATCTCACTTTTTTAACTTATTACAAATAGTAGAAAGAATACTATGAGTTCCCAAAAGATATGTAAAAAAACTAAATATGTATTAGATGAAAATGATAAGGAAATTTACTTAATAATAGTAGTTAAAATGAAAAAAATTAACTAAATAAGTAGTATAAATTTACCTTTTCATGATGCCTATATACATTCTTGACCCATTTCCCTATTTCCATTATCAAAATTATTGCCTTGAAGTCCAATCTCTCATGAGCACAAGAAGCTTCAAAGAACCACCCCAATTCAATAAAAATAATTCACCTATATAAGAAAATTATTATTTTTATAATACTATAAATAAATAAATTAAATATAAATATAAAAAAATACAAAAATAAAATGTTATTTTTAAACTAAAACCATAAAATTTGAGTCCTACCAAGAACACCACATATCATATTGAGGTGAGGATAATTCAAAGACATAAAAAATTGACTTATAGATCATTTAAATAAATTATCAAATCAATTTGATTGTTTTTCTTAGTTTTGAGTATGTCACACATATTTTTCACTAACATAAAATTTTTAAATAAAAAGATACAAATATAGTCATTCTAGTCACACCATGAATCATATTGTGTTGAGGCTAATTCCTACATGTCATAAATGACATATATATAATTTTAATAATGGATTAAGGCAATCTGAGTATTTTTTATCATTTTTGAGTATGTCAGTTACGTTTTTTAGTAAAATATCATTTTAAATAGAATCAAAAAAACATTTGAGTCATACCATTCACATAGTGTGTCAGTTTGACATAATATCGATTCCTATACATCAAAAATGACTTATTAATAGTTTTTATAAATTATCAAGATAATCAGAGCCTGTTTTATTCATTTTTAGCGAGTAAAAAATGTTTTTAACTAAAATGTCAATTTTAGACTGATAATGGAAACTTTTAGTCATGCCGGTCACACAGTGCATCAAATTGATATGTGGATGATTCTAAAACATCAAAAATAAATTATGGATAATTTTAAAAAATTACCAAAATAATTAAAATTTGTTTTCTCAATTTTGAGTATGTCACATTCCTTTTTTTCTAAAATGTCAATTTTAAATAAAACAACACACATGGAGTCATACTGGTTAATATTTTATTTATATTGAGGTGAATATAATTATTAAACATTAAAAATTACTTTTGGATTATTTTCCTAAAGTATCAAAAAATTCATAATAAATTTTCTCAGTTTTGAGTATGTCAGTTCTGTTTTTTACTAAAATGTGATTTTAAACTATAAAATTTCACATTGAGTAATACCAATCACATAGTGCATTTTCCTAAGGCGAGTCTAATTTATATATATCAAAAATTAATTATGAATCATTTTACTAAAGTATCAATACAATACAAGTGTAATTTCATATTTTTTAGTGAGTGACACACTTTTTGAACTCAAATGTCATTTTTAAACTCATAACAGACACTTTGAGTCATATCGGGAAAACCATGTATCTGATTGAGGTGTGGCTGATTTATAAAAGTCATAAAAACTTATAGATTTTTTAATATAATATAAAAAAACTGAATTTGTTTTCTTAGTTTTTAGTATGTCACTTTTCTTTTTTACTAAAATTTCACTTTAAACTCAAATCACACACTCTTAGTCATATCAGTCAAGCTGTGTGTCTGTTTGTTGTGAGATGGGTTCCTACACATCAAAATTGAAATATGAATCATTTACTAATATATAAAATTAAAATTTTATTGTAATAAACTTAAAAAGTAGAAAAAATGATGATAAAATCAACTAAGTAAGAAGTAGGTAGTCACCTTTTCATGATGTCTGTATACATTCTAACACCAGGTATTCTACCAAATCATTTAAAAAAATATTTCCTCTTTTCAATATGAGGACTATAAAATTTTCTTTTAGTATTATAAAAATATAAATAACCAAATTATTAATAAATATTTTAAATAAAATAGTAATTATCTTCTAAAATACCTCTTTGGGGATGCTAGTTTTTTTTATAGAATACGATATCTTTCATAAAATTTCAAAAACACAACAACCAAAATATTTTTTATTGGTTTGTTTAGGAAATTAGAGGAAAATTAAGAAAAATATTTATTTTATTATATGTTTTGATAGTGAAATATTATTATAAATACCCTAATACGTATCCACTTACTGAAGTTGATAGGCTCCATGTTTTCATAGACTATCCTTATGACAGGATTTTGATGATATTTAAACAACACCTACTATAATTTTTTAAGTAAAACAAAATATAAAATGTATAACCTGGAGTTTATTTGTAAAAAGATTCATGAAGTGTCTTAAAATTTTATAAACGTCCTCATGTATGGTATGTTTTTTTGGGTATCCATTCATTTAATCTTGAAAATTGATCATTGGAGTATCCAAATTAAATTCAATGAATAACAATTATTTCCTAAAAACAAAAAGTAATATGTAATGAAATGAATGAAAATATATTTTATATGATTAAATTTTATAGTTTTACCCCAACATCATGGGTATTAAGAATATTCTATCATCTCTATGTTTTATTTCCAACATTATGGCACGTTTGTACTGTATTACTTAAATTTTGTTATGTTCTTATTATAATTCTTATGTAGAAGTGATGTGAGGCCCAATGAGTCCAAATTTATTTTTATATGGGTTCCCTATCCAATAGTTTACATATATATTTCAAAAACAAATATGAATAGTATTCTTTCATAATTAACATAGAAGATCAACTATTTGAAAAAAATCATTAAAACACACCTCATGTATACATTTGCAATTAAGAATCCTAGAAATTAATTTGTGAATATTTCATTTACATTCTCAAGACCAATATAGTCTAAAATTTAATCTCCATACATCTGTTCTTCATAATAAATTGTTGTTGTAGTACAATTTTATGACATTATATTCTAATGAAACTTCAATGTGAGTAAATGCAGATGTTGAACATGTGGAGTAAAGGTAATTTGTGAAAAATATTTTTGAATGTTTGGTTTATCCTTGAGATTTTTTTGATTCAACCTACTATTTCACAACCTTCCATTTTTTCTTCTATAATAACATTCACCAGTTCAGACCATTCTTCATTAATTGTTAATGGTTTTTCATGATAACTAAATTAGAAATGGATACCTCCTTTCCAACATGTTTTTTATAAGAACTAATATCCATGCTATGAATGTTATAATAGCTTGTTTAAATATATGAATATTCACATCATCATGTAGAATAGGTATCTTGGTGCTTCATTCAGGAGCTATGATAATCCCCAATCTCACAAGAAATATTGGATGTTTTCTATTTTGTAGATTATATCCATGGATAGTGAACATGATATCCCTCACAACAAGGTGATGTATGGGTGTTTATAGATATAAATTGTAATTTTTTTCACCCTATAAAATATAAGTATAGGAAATGTATCAGGCTATTCATGATTCAAATTTAACATAAATAATTATGAGAATTTTTATTAACTCTTCTAAGAGAACCCTTTGAGGGGAATGACACCTCTCAAAGCTGGTGGGACGGTGGGGGGGGGGATCATCACATAGTTGTTTATCTTATATTTGATTTCTTATTAAAAAAATTTCTAACAAATCTAATTTCCAAGAAAGGTTTTTCTTCTAGAGAATCTAATCAACCTCACAACTCATCCATTTTGTTATCTTTAGCCCCCTGTTTATTTCATTTCTCAAAATATGTTTAGGGTGATACCCAAAAACCCAATCCAATGACATATCCACACTACTATGGCTACTTTATGGCCACTGGTATCAACTATTCATCAGGTACAACTGATGTCGTTTTTTATGTCTAAGTCATATAAATTATATCGGAAAATAAGTAATCATTTTTTATGTAAAACTGATTAAAAAAACAAATTTTTTAGTATGTCATACTTACACATACTTCCCATAATTTTGTGTGTTTTCAACCATTAATATCCCTTATTTATTTACACGTGCCTCCTTCCATATCACATGATGTGTGATGGAACCTATTTCTTATTTTCCTCAATAAATTTTTGTTTCCTAAATTAATAATTTTTATTCAAAATGATCAATACACATATTTTCAAGTAATGTGTTACCATTCGCAATGTACCTCAAAAATGTCTTCCCATTATGACTAATAAATTCATCCCACACATTTTGGTCTATTAGGTGTTCATACATCTTTGGTGGGTGTTGTTTTATGTTCCCCTCAACATCTTTGACATGAAACTTTATAAGAGTTGTGTAAAATTATCTATGTGACTTTTCAATGATAATTAATATATACATCATTTTGGATTAAACTACTATAAATGCACTATGTAGGGAATAATAAAGAGTTTTTCAATGCTTCATTATTTTGTTTCTTAGTAAAATAAATAAAATATATCATAATGTTTCCTTAATCTCTTACCAAATCAGTTTCTTAAGAACATGCACAACATTGTTCCATGAATCTACATCAATCAGCATGTGCATATGAGTGGTAATACCAATGTAACTACTGAATATGCCCTTGTTGGGGTTAAAAATATGGATATATGAATTACAACCCTTATTTTTCTTCCATTGTTTCTCATATTAATAATTTTTTATAACACCATCACACTACAATGCTCCTAGTTTTTTAGGACACCGGTTTATCACCGTATACCATTTCCTAAGCCTTAACAGCATAAATATGTGTAGAAGGTTGTTGTTCCTCTGCATTGGGAGCACCAACATGTTGAGAAACCTATTGTTCCTCTACATTGGGAGGACCATTATAATGAGAAAACTATTATTACTTAGTATCGGGTGCATCTACATGTGCATAAGTCATTATATTTACAAGTGGTTGAGATTTTAATTTAGATTATGTAAATGAAGCAATAAACAATTTTGGATAACTCCTTTTCTTCTTAAAAACATTTGGAAAATCATTAAGTTCATCTTCAACTTTCATTGTCATTTCCTCAGTATGATATTTATTATAATTCATGCCTATAATCACATCCTTGATACAGTCCTTATCATTGTACATGGTTTTAATCATATCAGATGATCAATAAAACATAGAATTATCTCAACCACTAGTTACATACAAATTTTCCCTATGTCCAGTCCATAATTTATAACTTTGATCAATTTTGTGATAGATCAAGTGTTCTTCCAAAAATTATGGTCTTATTAGACATTAATAACAACACTATAAATATGGAAAAAGGATTTGAGAAGGGTCATATGCATGATATTTTTCAAAATTAATGAACTCTTTCACCCCATCCGCATAATTTATTGTAATATGATTGAAATCCATCAATTTTTTATACATATCCATAAAATTTGATTTGGAACCATCAATATTTAATAAAACAAATAAATAATAAAAAATATTTCATAGAGAAAGACCATATTATGATTAAAATATTATTGTAGGTTTAGATTATTAATGGTTATGATTTTAAAGACATAAATTGGTTTATTATTGGTTATTATTTTTCTACCATGGGTTATCATCAATATTTTATATATTATATGAACCTAATATAACATATTTTTAATTAATTTAGGTCTCAAGAGAGACTGATTCCCTATCAAAACCCAAAATAGAGGAGATAAACATATGACCTTTAAAAATAATCTTAGAAACTAGCTAATTATCCATATTTGATAACTATTTTTATACATAAATTACAATTTCTCAGATTTAAAATTTTCTCTCTCAACATTTGGTACAATATATATTCAACATTTTTATTTTTTAAAAGGAAGACAATATTTAAATATGATACTATAATGTCCACTAAAAATAAAATACACTAGGTAACAACATATTTCAAAAATACATTGAGCTTTCAATCCATGGGAGTAGGAGGGATATATAAAAGCAAATGGCCATGATAGTTTGATTTTAATTTACTAGAGAAGGAGGGATACTTTGAACTTAGAGCTTATTACCAGTTGTGCACCACAAAAACACTACCTACTTATCATTTTCAGTCACCACCTTACACGATTAATGGGAAGTGTTTTTGCGGTGCACAACTAGAAGATTCCTGAAATTAGTGTAGAATATAATGAGGAATGAGTGAAAATTGACATGACTGAGAGGGAGATGGTGAAACAACATTGGATCATGGAAAGATATATTGGGTGGAACTTGGGAGTAGGACAAATACTTGGATCTTGGAGCCGATTACCATGTGTTTACTTTAAAATATCTTTCTTTTTATCATTTATAGTCACCACCTTATAGGATAAGAATGCAAGGATTTTTCTATGCACAACTAGGATCTCCATGTAATCAGATTGGGAAATAATGATGAATTGGCGAGAATAAACATGAAGAAGAGAGAGGGAGGGTGAACTTGTAATGGCTCAAGTCAATAGAGATTAGTTTGAGAATCAACGAGGTAGATCGAGGAGTAATAAATTTATAAATAAACTTATTTATATATAATTATATAAATATATATTCATACATATATATATTTAAAGAATAAATTTATATGTATATAAAAAATATATATGTTTTAATATATTAAAAATATATTTAAATAAATATTTATAATTGTTTGTTATTATTATCTAGAAATTATGTTGGATAAAATATTTATATATACACAATCAAAATTATTTATATACACATAATTATTTATTATCAAACATATTTATACACACATAATAAAAATTATTTATATACACATAATCCAAATTACCAATTTAGGGTAATTAAAATTATTTATAGATTTATTATATAATTCTTTAATTCACGATAATAAAAAACATGAATTCAAAATTATTAATTAAAAAATTATTAATTAAAAATGATAAATTCAATATTATTAATTAAAAATAAATATTAATTCAGAAGTATTAATTAAAAATAATTATTAATTAAAAATAATTTTATAAATAATTTATCTAAATTATTAATTTAAGATTATCAAAATAATTTACAGTCAAAATTATTTATAATAAAAATTATTTATATACACATAATCAAAAGTATTAATATTTTTTTACCTTGAATGTTTAGGTACAAAGTGTGTTCAGCCAAAAAAAATTATTAATTAAAATAAAAGTACAATAAAGCCAAATCATGTGGCACATGGAAGACACAAAAAAATGGAAGTGGAAAATACACTACCCCAAAAAAAGATAAAGTTCTTAGACCTAATTAAATCCTAGAAGACCTATAACTAATGTTCTAAAGGCCTAGAAACACCAACACTGGCTGAACCAGCCAGGCCGACCGATAGCTTCCATCCCCGAAGACCTTACATACGCAAATTCATTGATGATGTTGATCGAAAGTACTCCACATGAGGACATTATCTTGGATGCCTATTTTACTGAGGATGTTTTCATGCCCTTCAGTGTCATTTCTCACATGACTGAGGACATTGTAATGCATGTCGTTGGTGGTGTTTTTGCATGTACATCATTAGAGAGAGATGCTCACTATCGGTGTCCCATACCATTGATAGCTCATGGTGCCCAGGATTGCCGCCCCCATCATTGTCTCATACCACCAGAGGTCATCCTGTTACTGCCAGCAAAACACCATCACTAGTAAAAATGAGATATGAGGAACTCATAAATGCATACCCATACTCCCACAAAACATGCTCAATTCCCATCATGGAAGCTGGGTGAATCCACTTCAATGAAACACCACCATCCAAATGAAAGGCTATAAAATCCTAAAAAAAATGTTGACATGCACCTGATGCCATCATGTGGTCAAAACCATATCATGATCTCAACCAAAATCTGCATCCCAAGGCTCTCCTGAGATTTCCATAGATATTCTCCCCACATCCTGCCAGCTAATGATTGTCATCAACCCACCTAAAATATCAAGTTCTTGTCCGGCCTGGACTACCACCGGGATGCTCCCCACATAGATGATGGAAATCCTACCATCCCCACTATCATTTGGGGTGACTATTACACACTATATCCAATCATCACTAGGATCCCACACCTGCCCTACCCCATCTCCCAATCACAACAATCATTGGGCATCCATCACTGGATCCAACGAATCACTACCGCTAGGATCCCAATAATGATTCACCACATGATGCTGAAAAAAAGAGAGTAGTTTCCCCCACATCAGGTTTTCCATCAGCATGCTCTCCATCCCCACCATTATGCAGGCCCCTAACTGAGACTGATGCATTCTGAGGCTCGCATCCCATCATCTCTAGTATACCAAAACCATATAACAATAGCATCCCGAGGGCATCCATGAGCTATCCCACGACACATGGCAACCTCCATCTATCGATCTGTGTTTTGTGACCCTCAATCATTAGCCGCTTCCGTTAGAGAGAAATCAAATTCCACCATCATTAACACATCATCACCAGCTACCCCCATAGAGCCACCAACCATTTCTATTAAGGAACCATCACTGATCACTTTACTAGAGGCATCACCGACCATGTGTGGAGAGAGCCCTTCAATAATATGTTCTCCTATAAGCATATCCACCCATTTCTAGGATGCATGTCGCAAATCAGTGTGGATATTCCCTCCACCGTGTGTAGTAAAGGGGTCATAATGACCAACAATGTCATCCTCCAACCTTTCAATTGTGAGAAGTGGTAGAAAAAAGACTATTATTTCCTAAAAAATATCAATGGAAGATAGGATTGCCGAATCAGTCCCTATGAAATGGAAGAACAATAGAATCCCATTTTTTAGAAACTCTCCATATCTATTATAAATTATAGATTACATTAAAGTTAAAAAATAATTATTTACAAATTACATTTAAAAAAATATTTATATACAAATCAAAATAATATTTTTTTTATTATTCATAATCACAAATATGATCATTTATATAAATAATAATCGATGAATACTTTGAGTAAAATATGCATATGGGATAATTTCAAAAACCCATTTCATCTATTTTAAAATCTTTGAAACACTCAAACACTTTTTTTGAAATAATTTCGTGTTATTAACACAATTAAAAACCTTAATACGGTGCTCTAAAATTCATTCAAAACCAAAAACATACTTTACAAGACATTATAAAATTTTTACAAAAATTCATGTTGAAAATAAATTGATATGAAATATACATTTTTAAATTAATGTGGCATCAAGAGACCTATTAAAATAACACTCACAATTTTTTCTAAATACAAATTTGGAATTTTTAAAAAACACATGTTATGGAATCCCATTTCAGGATTTTTTTGAAATCATTTGAAAAAAACTATTTACTTTTTACGGAAATTCCTATAAGAATAACATTATTAAAGAAAATATTTGAAACTTACTATCATTAAAAGGATAATATAATGTGAAAACACAAAAAATGTCATCGGTCTAATGGATAAAACATATTGGTTAAATGGAAAACGATCCATAAAATGATCCTCACTTCATTGTCTAGAATAGAAAACACTATAACAAGCAAAGTGTGAATGTATATGGTTTAGGTAAGTAGCAAAATTTGGGAATTTTTAGAGGGGTCAAGGAATAGAGGTTTTATCTGTTGTGATGAGATATAGTGGGATGTGAATTAGATCAGTTGTGTTATATGGATCAAGATTAAAGTGGAGAAGAAATAATCCCATACTTTATATATTAAGAGGATCAATTCATCGAGGATCTTGATGAAAAGTGTCGGGAAGAGTTCAATTCTCCGAAATGTTGAATATCTTGATTGAGGAGGACTCTATAGGTCTCTATTTAAAATATCGGGTATGGATTTTTTAGAGATTTCAAAAAAGCTCTAACAGTATGCACTAAAATACCAAAACAATATAGCCATGGTTTGAAGACCAAACCCGTAAACCCAAATTCCCTATCAAATGAATAACATGCAAGGAGGGAGATTGTTCATGAAAGGTACAAAATACCCATATCAAAGAGAAGTAACTGAAAACAACCCATCAATCTGTGCAAGTACCTTTAGAGCCCATGTTACTTCCCTGGCCCCTTGGAAATCGCCCTCTCTACTATGCCTTGTCCATTTCTGGGGGTCCATATGAATCATCTGATGATGATTCAGAGGGATACTCCAAATTTTAGTAGATCCTAAATTTCCAAGATAGATCCCAAAAGTACGACATCGAATTTGACAAGAATTCATCTTCAATGTTAATTGACAACATCTTATGAACAATTAAATAGTCATTATATCCAAAAACATCCAACTCTATAATGGAATGAGTGGCATGCAATTGTGAGAAAAAACATTCAGATACTTCCTTACTAAGACAGTTAGTAGGCCTTTAACCTTCCTAGACCTGAGGATGTGTGATACTATAGTTTTTAGCTCATGATATCACATTCCTCAGTTATAGCCTTACTAAAATAGTAAGTAGCAAGGGAAAGTATCTTTAACACCGCTAAAATTCTAGCACCAATATGGATGAGTTTTATCATCATATATTTAGCACTGAAAAAATTAAATCATTATGTACACTAACAAAGCGCTGATAAAGGCCCACTTTTACCCAACAAGTTTAAGATCCAGGTAAAATCTTGTTCATAAAAAATTTATTTTAAAATTATAAAAGTGACAACATAGAAGAAGATGGGCAGGGTTAAAGATTCCATCCATAAAAAGAAACTACATAAATAAATGTATTTATTATTTAAATTTATTTAATAAAATTTTATAAACAATTAAATTTATAGATATATTTATAATTAAAATTATTTATAAATATATTTATAAATATTTGTATATAATTATAAGTACATTAATATAATTATATATAGTTATATAATTATATAGGGTTAGATATATTTATAAATAAATTTTAATATATTAATATAAATAATTATAAATTTAATAAATATATATATTATTATTATATAGTTATTTAAATATATATATATAATTATAATTATAAATAAATAATTTGAAAAATATTTTTATATAATTATAAATATTTGTATGCATTTCTATAATTATATATATTTATTTACATATAAATATATATTTTTTATTTAAATAAATTTATTATAATTTTATAATTATTTAAATAATTAATTAATTATTTATATTTATAATTATAATTAAATATATTTAAAAATAGTTATATGTAATTATATAATTATATATATGTTTATTAATTTATAAATATGTATAATTATTAATTTAATATATATATATATATATGTATTTATAATTATAAATAACTATATTTATAAAAATTTGTATATAATTATAAATATATTTATTTAATTATATATAATTATATAAATGTATAAGGGTTGGGGTAGTGGCCTAGTTGTAAGGCAACCTTGTAATACTACATCATAAGCATGGTTTAATTCATTCTAGTCTCCATTGGTGGGGAATTTAATTTGGGAGGTGTGTTTCCGGGGGCAGCATGTGTATAGGGTATGGCATGTCCTTTGGGGGCGGTTTGCGTGGAGGTTTCTTGGTCTAGACTATGGATCTAGCTTGGGATGAGCATGACGAAGGCAGTGAAGAGTACTGTAGGCCACAACTATGATCCTCTTAGGTTGATGGGGGAGGACTCTAATAGTGCTTCTAATAGCAGATGATTTAAAAAATGGTGGTGACTGTGATGGGCCATGCCAGTGGGTGAGGTGGTAGGGGAGGACACTGATGGAATCACTTAGTCAGCGAGGTGATCGATGATGCCTGATGTGGTGGTCACAAATGACAAAAAGGGTGGTAGTGACTGTGTTTGGTAAAAAAAGTGGCATAGGAGGTGGGGGGTTGATCGATCAACATAGTCGACTTCAATGGAAAGGCACAATGGTATTAGGTCTTGCTAGTGGATGACGGTGTTCCAGAATTGTGTTCGGGAAGGCAGTTGGGATTTATCATTGTATACATGTTTAACGAGAAGCGCAGTGTAGGATGATTTTAGCCCTGAGGCTACTTGCCAAATGTGTTAGGTTATTTTAATTGGGCATATAATGGATAGTGTAATGGGATCCCTCTGACTTTTTTTCAATGATCCTGTTCTTGAGTGGTATAGCATTCTGATTGGAATCCAGGTGGTCCTAGGATTAATCCCTATTGGGGGAATGTATGATTACCATACTATGTAGGCGGTGACACAAAAGATGATGAAGATAGGTCGGGGTGGTTTCAGGATGCAGGCCTGGTGAGATAGGAAATATGATGAAGGAATGATGCTGCACTGAGACAATGGCACAGACAGGCGGTGGCACGGGCATGAAATAGGCAGGATGATGTAGGCATGATACTACATAGGGATTTCGGTCCATGTTGTGGGCTTCATTCCCTTTGGTCCTACAGACCATGTACTAAATAAATAAGCTTTCATGGGTGGACTATCGCTTGGGGGGGGGGGGGGGGCTATGACCTATCATTATGACCTGTGTGTGTGGTGTGAGTGTGTCTGAATGTAATTGTTCCCTCAAACACCTAATATATATATATATAGATATGTATATATATATGTATATATAGATATGTATATATATATATATATATATGTATATATATGTATATATATGAATATATATCTATAAATATATAAATATAATAAATATATTTATAATAATTTTATAATTATTTAAATATATGTTTAATTTTTTAAAATTATAATTAAAAATAAATAAATTTAAAAATTATTTATATATAATTATAAAGGGAGGAGAATGGTGCTCGGACCCAGAGGTTGTCATCATAATCATGGTGATTGTCCCGATGATCAATGTTTTTTAGAGATGTTGTTCCCTCGTGGTGATGATTTTGACATTTATGAGGTTCTTGTGGGATGCAAGTGGGTTCCTCCTTTGGATGAATTTGGAATCTTGAGAAATTTTTAAAAGGAAAGGGAGTCGAAGAATATTTTTGGGATACAGTTCCCCGAACCCGACATCATTCACAGATTCATCTATATGAAGAATCATTAAGAATGGACCAATATATCACATGTCTACTAACTCTGATGCAGTTTCATAATTTTTAGTTTTGTACAAGTATTCAATTGTTGCCCAGATTTTTCATCCAAAGGGAGCGAATCCCATCAATTTAGAGGATATGATAAACTGTGTTTTATCAATATGAGATTATAAAAATTGTAGGTGCATCTTGGATAGTCACGGGTTCTTTTACAACTTGTTCCAAATGATGAATTTCTTCAGAAGGAATAGGGTATGGGTCTTTGTATCTAAAAATAATTTCCATTCACATTCATGAGTGGTCACTAGGCTTTGATCCCTTATATTTTTAAAAAACATTTTCATAGTGGTGGATTAATATTTATAGTCTTTCATGGGTCTTATGGTACCCAATGATACTTCATGATATAGCTACTGTAGTTGGATTCCCCATTGAAATGGATAGGGAAACTAGATTAGATGGGTTTGTGAACTTTTTTGGGGTATTGGTTGAAGTTGATCTTATTTACACTTTGATTGATAAAATTATTATTTCTACTAACACTGATGGCAGGAATTTGAAAATTGAATATAAGAAAATTTCATTGTTTTGTGTGAATTTTAATGATGTTGGTCATTCTAAGTAGAAATTATTTTTGTCAATAAAATGAAAATCCTGATCTTTGAGAGATAACATAGAGAAGTAATTTATAAGGAATAATAAAATATAAAATAACTCAATGAATTGACATGTTCACACTGGTGTTCAAATGGGGAATTATCCACCGGCGAGTGGTAGTCGTGGTATGACTGAAAATCTTGGTAATGGATTTGAGGAGGTGCATAGTTAAGTTTCCTCTCCTACGACAAGGGAATCTACTCATAATAACCTTCAGTAGATGAAACATTATTCTATTGGTGGGTATGGCTGACAAGATATAATTGAGTTGCTGGAGATAGACATGTGGCAAATTCATGTCGGTAGCAATGTATTCATTGAGTTTTCTGCTAGAATGGATGGAATTAAAGGTGTAAAGGGGGTATATTGCAGCTCAACACTAGATCTGAAGGCATCATGGGCTGATATTTCAGTTGAAGAAAAGATAGAGGTGTAGGTATCATGTTCTAATATCTCTTTTAGTGAGGCTATTTTCAAGATAATTTTAGTTGAAATGGGGAATGAGGATTTCTATGAATAGCATGAACGTGAGGCTACTATCTAAGGGGATGTTGATAGTAAACAACGAAAATAATCTATAATTTATATCAAAAGGAAAAGAAAAGACAATTTTATAGACAAATAGGGATTTTAATTAGTCACCATACAAAACCGAAGTCTTCCCCACTTATGCTTAAGCAGTCTTCGACTATGTTGTTCGAAGTACATGAAACAGAGCAGGTGATCAATAATAAAGATGATTAGGAAGTGATGGATGGGAAGAATACTGTGGAAATGACTATTGAACATAATACACAAGAATAAAAGGGGACAATGGAATATGGTGTAATTTTCCCATAAAAATACTATCCTAGTAAAAATAAATTTACATTTCCTGATATTTTAAACATATTTAATAGTAGGGATGTTTTCTTGGAGGAATTAGACAATGTTCATAGACCTTTTAAAGATGAAGAACAAGAAATTGAGCCTCATTTTCAAGAATATGAAGCATCAGGTATGCATGATCAAATTGATACTTGGAAGGATCCTAAGTAGTAGAAGAGAGACAAAAAAAATCAGGACATGTCTCTGATCAGTGAAAAATGGAGAATCTAGTTGATGAAATCATGAAAAGTAGGAAGGTCTCCATGTTAAAGGATAATATGGTTATGTCTCACCACACACCCTTGGTTCATGATACTATGTCTATAGTTATCCAGAATAACTAGGAAAATATAATTTCAAACAAAAGTAGTGTAAATATGGCTTCCAATAGGGATGATGCCGGATCAACTAGGGGTGTAGGTGGTACGAAGCCATCATGGGATTATGTGGATACTAATGATGAGGAGAACCAGTCTGATTATGAGGAGAACCAGTCTAATTACGATATTGTTGTTCAATAAGAAGATAACATTGATATGAGGCATTATTTACTTGTTTATACTAAAAAACATTGGAAGGCCATGTTGGTTGATGATGAGGGATTTCAGTTGGGGATGCCTAGAAATCCCAGGGGTCCTCCAATTGGGAGTCCAAATATTCAGATTTATGGACATGAAAAGAAGAATTTGATCAATGCAGATCCTAATGCCATCCAGATGGAGCTTAACTTAAAGGACTTTGTTGGTTCCCCTTGAATGGGACTCCATTTATTTTGAAAAATAAGAAAATGGTTGAGAAGCAGGGTGTTCCTTTATAGAATCGGCATCCAATTGTCACTACCTCATGGAGGAGTGATGATTATTTTGTGAATGTGGGGTGGAATTACCCATCCCATTTTTATGATTTAATGAAAAATTAATATTTATCCTTTTTCAGTGTCTCTGATGAAAAATTTTCTACAAAATATGTAAAACATTTTAATATCCTAACCCCAGAGGACTAGGGAGGTGAAAATCCCATTGCATGGATTGGCATGGAAGTGAAAAAATGATAATTCTCTCAAATTGATGTAACGTTATCCTCAATGGAGTCAGAAGTATTTGAATTCAATGACTGTATAGAAGTGTATAACTTATTATATATTAACTTTGAACATGGACTCTACTCTAACCAAGAAATGGAATTTTTTTATTTATCTTGGAAATTCAGGATATGTTCTACTCTAGATGAATAATCTAAATCATCCTTGGATGAATACTGTGTGGCCCCTCAAAGGTTCAAGACATGATGGAGTTGTTGAAAACCAAAATGAAAAGGATGATATCTGAGAAAACTGGTATCTAGAATGGCTTGAGTGATCTATTTTATTTTTTCTTCATCCTAGGAATTGTATGTCTTGCTAATATTCTTCCCTCATATCATGTACTTTATCCTTTTATTAATAAATTTTGGGGACATGGATTTGGTTATTCCAAATCCCTAGTTGAACATTTTGAGTATATTTATATAATTATATATTTTTATTAATATATAAGTATACCAGGAACGATGTGAACCACTAGTTAAAACAATCGATCCTAGAAAATTTATTATTAAAAAATAATGTACAAAATTAAAGAATACAAGGGACTAAAATGATAAAATTTTGCACAAAAAATGTCACCAAAAGAAAGAAAATCCATGAACAATCACCTTCTTTTACGTTTACCAGCCCATCCTCAAGAGTCACCCCTATTTATTGAGTGTCTTCCTCTCTTCCACTACTTAGGATCTTGTCAAGTGTCAGCCTAATCATTCTTTCCCAATAATTAATCTTCTTAATCATGAGACTCAATGACTTGATATACATTGAAAGAATTGTTTAATATCAAAACAAAGTAATCTTGATTTGATATATTACCCATCAGATCAGAGATATCCCTTTACTTAATAGTCTTAATGCCCGAGGATTGTCCTTAAACTCAAAAAGGTCCGTGAACATTGAAAAAGTCATCATAGAACACTTCCATTATATTATATCTATTAAAAATATCAATCAAAAATAAAATTATTTTTACTGGGACTGGAGTCTAGTGTGATAGTGGAAAGCTCCACAATTTCTACCTCTCTTTCTAGTTCACCAGCTTCTTCATCCCTTTACCTACATGATAGGATAATTAATACCACATCCTGGAGAGGGAGGTTTACGAAACCTCATTCTATATTAGATAACCTACTAATCTTATTGGGGGAGGATTTAATGTAGGATCAATGTCTCCCACGGTAGCATGAACATCTGTGGGGTAAAAGTTGAGCACTTGCTTATGTTCATCCTCTTAATGATACACAATCAAATACGACCTAAGAAGATGTAAATAAGTCCTAGGTTTTATAGAAGTGACAAATTGAAAGTCATATTCATCCACAAATTCAGGTTTTCCCTTCCTTTTGGTAGTAATTAATAATTCTTTCCGCAAGTCAAGATCAACTTATCCTTAAAGAGAATCCTCATGGTAAGATTGTTTAGAGGAATCCTCGATCTTCATCACTAATTTAGTGTTCCCGAAAAAAGAATATTTAAAATAAATATTTTCAGGGTATACTTACAAATTTCCTTCTTTTTCATCTGCAATATCATCCCAGGATGCCTTTATATCTGATGTTGAGTCACAACCTACCCCCTTTCCACCTTTAGGTCTAACAACAAACACATTTATACTATCAACATGCACTACTATAGATATGATCTTTAACAACATAAAAAAATTATATTAACAATGTTAACAAGTCATTTTTATCTTTAGCACTATTAAGGGGGGGATGGGTACCCTTTATCATCAATTTCAATAGCACTGATAATGGCCCAACTTACTGTAGTGTTCTTTTTGAATAAGAGAACACTATAAAAAATACCCATAACCTGGATGAAAATATATAATTTAATTGAAATAAATTTTATATCATGAATACAATGTTTTTTATAATTACATTTACAATTACCCTCCACAAAATTTAGAACCATTACTTTTTTATCATCTTTGGCGCCTGCGGTCCCCTCTCAAAAAAGTCCACCCATGGTATCGGTTTACAAAAAATTATCCTCAACAAAAGAAAATGAATTCACTTACAAAAGAAAACAAATCTTATGTTAGTAACACTATAAATAAATATAATAATAATTAATATAAAATAACAATTTAATAAAATTTAAATTTTAAATAAAACGATACACTTTGAGTTATACTGATCAAACCATGTGTCATATTGAGGTGTGATTGATTCCTCCATATCACAAATGATTTATAGATCGTTTTCCTAACGTATCAAAGCAATTAGAATGTGTTTGTTCAATTTTGAGTATGTAATTTATTCTTTTCACTAAAATTAAGTTCAATTTTATATAAAAATACACAATTATATTTATACTGGCCACACCATGCATCATATTGAGGGGAATATAATTCATAAATATCACAAATTACATATGGATCATTCTCTTAAAGTAAAAAATATATGAATTTGTTTGCACAGTTTTTAGTATGTCACTTGTGTTTTGTACTAAAATGATATTTCAAACTGAAAGCACATACATTGAGTCATACCAGATACATCTTGAGTCTGTTTGATTTGAGGCTACTTCATACTCCTAAAAAAATGTCTTATAAATATATTTCCTAAATTATCAAGGCAATAAGAGCATATTTGATTGGTTTTCAATGAGTGTCACAAATTTTGAACTAAAATGCCAATTTTGTACTCATGATATACACTTTGAGTCATAATGGTCACACTATGTGTTATATTGAGTTGTGGTTTATTTCTACACATCAAAAATTACTTAAGCATCATTTTTAGGAATCAAAGAAATAACATGAATGTGTTTTCTTAGTTTTTAGTATATCACATGTTCTTTTTACTAGAATTATGGCCAATTTTAAATAAAATACATACTTGAAGTCATATCAGTTATAATGTGAATTATATTGAGGTAAGGATGATTCATACATGTCAAAACGACTTATTAACCATTTATATAAAGTATCAAAACTATCTAAATACATTTTCTTAGTTTTCAGTACGTCACTTGTTCTTTTTACTAAAATTAATGTCAATTTTAAATAAAAAGACACGTTTAGAGTTATATCGGCCACACCTTGCATCATATTGGGGTGAAGTTGATTCCAATATTCAGAAAAGTCTTATGGATCATTATGATAGCATATAAAAACAATTTAAATTCATTTTATTTGTTTTCAGCATGCCACTTGTTCTTTATACTAAAATTAATGTCAATTTTAAATTAATTGAAACATTTTCAGTAATATTAGACAAACCATGCATCAAATTGAGATGTGATTGATTCCCATATGTCAAAAATAACTTAAGGACAATTTTAAGATAATATAAACACAATATGAATTAGTTTTCTTGGTT
This sequence comes from Viscum album, assembly GCA_963277665.1. NCBI lineage: Eukaryota > Viridiplantae > Streptophyta > Magnoliopsida > Santalales > Viscaceae > Viscum > Viscum album. The sequence goes on from OY728146.1 coordinate 513,288,395, forward strand.
TTGAGTATGTTACTTGTGTTTTTTTATTAAAATTTTAATTGGAATCGGAAACATGTACTTTGAGTCATATTGATCGCATCATGTGTCTGTTGGAAGTTAGACTACTTCATACATGTCAAAACTGAACTATGAATAATTTTACTAAATTATAAATATAATCAGAGTGTATTTTCTTTGTTTTCAATGAGTGATATGTTTGAACTTAAATTTAAATTTTAAACTAATAACAGAAAATTTGATTTATATCGGTCACACCATGCATCATATTGAGGTGTGTTTGATTCTTATACATCAAAAAAATACTAATGAATTGTTTTAATAAATTATCAAAACAACTATAATGTGTTTTATTAGTTTTTAGTATTTCACATGTTATTTTTGCTAAAATTAATGTTAATTTTAAATAAAATGACACACTTGGAGTTGTACTGGTCACACCATGTGTCAGATTAAGGTGGGGTTGATTCTTATATGTTATAAATGACTTATATATTATTTTAATAAAGTATCAAAACATTTAGAATGCATATTCTTACTTTTTTGTATGTCACATTGCCTTTTTATTAAAATGTCATTTGAAATTGGAAACATAGACTTTGAGTCACACCGGTCACATCATTTGTTGGTTTTATGTGAGAATTATTCCGTTACATCACAAATCACTTATGAATTATTTTCATAAATTATCGATACAATAAATTCATGTTTGGTCGATTTTTAGTGAGTGAATCTAGTTTTGAACTAAAAATACAATTTTAAACTGATAAAAGACACTTTGATGCATAACGGTTCCATCCTGTGTCAGATTGAGGTGTATTTTATTAATACTTAGCAAAAATAAATTACAGATAAATTTTATAATGTATAAAAACAATAATATTTCATTTTCACAATTTTTATTATGTATCTTTTTTTACTAAAATTGATGTCAATTTTAAATAAAAAGTCACACTTGGAGTTATATCGGTCATACCGTGAATTGGATTGAGGTGTAGTTGATTCTTAAATGTCAAAATTACTTATGGATCATTTTAAAAAAGTATAAAAACAATATGAATGAGTTTTATTGATTTTTAGTATGTTTTTTCCCTTGAAACGTGAATTCTAGATTAAGAATCACTTCTTCCAGGTGGTTTCCATTGCATTTATTGCTAGAACTGGAAACATTCAACAGTTCTTTATCCAAATGGGACCTACTTCTCAAAGTTAGGTGTTCATTATATTTTAACATTACGATAATTAATAACATGCATTGGCTGAGAGGATGCGAGGTCAGACTCATTACACCGTTTTGGTGGGAATTATTGTCTAATATGGGACTCTCTTTAGAAATTTACAATATTATCTTGAATACTTATTAATTTACCAAGTATTAAATATGTTTCCTTAGGAATTTTAAATCACTTATTAACATATGTGAAATTTATAATCATCCATATGTATTCTAATTTCTTCATTAATGGAGATATTCGTTTGTATTCAAGGTTCTCCATCAAGGGTATCCTCTTATATACTACTTTGAGATTCTTTTAATCATCGTTATGATGATACTGTTTTTTTAAGACACCTAGTGGGGAACTCTGGAATTTATTGTCGTTTAGGGAGATGAATGTTTGTTTTGATATTGGGATCATACCCATAAAATGGTATACCTATGTATCCTTGTGAAAAGAATCAGAACTCTCGTAGTTCAGTGCCGCTTAATGAGACACATCATACATTTAAAGGTCATGTGATAAGGACCTCTAAAATAAAGGTGATTAATCAAATTTTAGTGTGGGACTTATGCCGAAGCAGCCTAAGAAACTTGGAAAGGATATGGGTTTCCAAGTAAGATTATACCCTGTTGGGGACATGGCCCAAGAAGAACAGGGTTGATTTGAAGTGTCGGGTTTGAACATTAAAGAGGCTTTCTACGTATCCCATTTGTATGGGAATAAAATACCACTTAGTTCAATAAGATTCAATAGAGAGTATAGTAATTTTAGAGAAATTAGTCTGGGATTACTTCCTAAAAAGGATTCCTTGATGATTTGGGGGTCTAATTTGGCGCTTATTCCTAAGGACAATGCCCAGATTAAGATAATTAGGATTGATTTCACGAAGGGGATATCCAATGAGCTCAGGAATTAAGAAGGCTTCCAATATATCCCAATTATGACGATATTCAGAGTTCTCATAGTTCATTCATTATGTCGGGAATTATGCATAAGAGATACCAATTTTAGTGGATATGATTGGGTAAGACCTTTTGGAAGGGCACCCTTTTGAGCTTGGGCCTTCAATCATGGATTCTACATATCATGGTTTGAACAAGTATAAGAGTTCTCGTAGTTTAAGAGCTTGTGAAAATGTTGTAATCATGAAAAATATATAAGCCCACGTGAGTCATTCTCAGAGTGAAAAACAAGAGGAGGTCAAATATTGAACAAATGAACCCACACTTTTCCTCCTCCACTGGTGGAAGAGGGCGGTCCTATGGTAGTGACGGTGGACGAGGTCAAGGAGACTAGGGAATAGGGTGAGGCAACGAGACTTCCCTCTATTCACTTTGCATTGTAAAAGGGTACAATGAAAATAAGGTGTGAAGGTGGAGGAATTAGAGAGGATCAAGACTACAACCTTCTACATGAAAGGTTAGGGGCTTACACTTGGATGGCTGCCCTATTTGAGATTGGTGTGGGATTACTCCTAAAGAAGATGTACATTTGAGATTTAACCTGGAATAAGAGTAATGTGTTGAGATTTTAGGAGTTTCTTGAGGAGTTTATCAACTCAAGGTACTTGAGGAATCCATAAAGAGATTCCAAACTCATAACATGTGAAAGGAACCAAGAGGACTAATTCAACTTATGGAACTTCATTGTGTATGTTCTCCACACAAATCAATGTGTTCTAGAACTTTATGGGACTTTGAACCATGTTTCCACATTTAATTCTCTATTATCGATGGTTTTATAGAGTTACTTGAGAAAATTTGGGGGATCTTGGAAAAATAGTTACACAATGGGAGCTTTGAGACTTCTTCTAATATTTTTCGCCTTTGAAATGGGGAGTCCAAGGTTCCTATTTATTGGCTTGGAGGTGACTTGGTCAAAAGAACATTTTCTACGCAGGTCCTCCATGTAGTTCCTACGTGTATCTCTTCCGCATAGGGGTGTATAAATTATATTGTCGTGTAGGTCCTCTACATAGGTCCCTTTGTGAAATTTATCTATCTTCTAATTGCCATAACATTTGATCTGTAAGTCTATTTGGGCTCCACGACCAGTAAAATTGAAGGTCTTGAAGAGATATACACTTATTAAGATGGTAAATACACCATGTATTCTCTGAATAAATTCAGATATTGAATTTAATGTGTTGACATCTTTTTATCATTGATCTTGGAAATCCACTGCCCACTCCCTGATGGGGGAATCATTCCACTAATCCATTGGTATAGAGTAGTATTTTTGCACATAGAAATCCAGTCTACATCTTCTTACTTCGTGGTGAAAAATTATTTACTCATACTTGACATTTTTTTCTATGTGACATTCATATATTCACTCTAAAGAAAAGTGCATGGAACACATTTCATGGTGTCTACAATGTCACTTGTTCTTTTTACTAAAATTAATGTCAATTTTAAATAAAAAGACACACTTAGAGTCATATTTATCAAAATGTGTGTCAAATTGGGGTGAGGTTGACTACTACACATCAAAAATGACATATGTATTGTTTTGATAATGTATAAAAATAATTCAAATTTGTTTTCTCAGTTTTTAATACATCAGTTGTCTTTTTTTACTAAAATTAATGTCAATTTTAATTAAAAAGATGAACACGGATTCATATTGGTCACACCATGTAGTGGAATAAGGTGAGTTTGATTCTTACACATACCAAATTAATTATGGATTATTTTACTAATGTATAAAAGCAATCCAAATTTCCAATTTTACTATTATTACCGTTGCCTTTCCTTGTCGAACTATCAGCACTGCATATTGAGTCGATGTTCATAGACAAGAAAATATTCCTTCAATATTCTGGTTTTCAAAAATGATACTGGTTTTTTAAGCTAACAACATTGACTCAATATTAATTTTTAGTAGTTTAACAAAGAAAGGCAATGGAAAGCATGGTAACATTGGAATAAAGGAACATGTTATCTCTTTTTTATCATGTTTCAGATAGTTGAAAAGTAAATTTTAATTCCCAAAATATCTATGAAAAAATATAAATAAGTATTATATAAAAATGATATGGAAATTAACCTTGAAATAGTAGATAAAATGATGAAAAAATTAATTAAATAAGTAGTAGGAAATCACCTTTTCTTGATGGTTGTATACATTCTTGACCCATTTCTTTATTGTCATTATTTCAGTTGTAGCCTTTAAGTCCAATTTCAAATGAGGTCATTTCATTCTGATCTCTATGGAAATTAAAAAAATATGTATTGGATATAAATGATGAGGAAACTAAAAAAATTAGATAAAATGTTGAGAAAATAAACCAAATAATAACTAGAAGTCATATCTTCATGATATATGTGTACATTATTCCATCAGGTATATTTCCTATTCATTTCTAAAAAAATATATTTCTTCTTATGAATAATAGGATTTTTGAAAGTCATAGTAGTACTGTAAAATTATAAATACACAAATTATTAATAAATATTTTAAATTAAATAATACTTATCTTAAAAATACCTCTTAGGGGATGGTAGTTTGTTAATGGTATATGGCATCTCATTTAAATTTACAAACATAACAAATATAATATTTTTCATTTGTTTTTCTCATACACTGCTTAAAAATTGAGAAAAATAATTAATTTTTTTTGATATGGGTGTTTATTGTGAAATATTATTATATATACTATAATACATTTCCACTTGTATAACTTTTTAGGCACCTTTTGTGAAAAGACTGACCTCATGCCATGATTTTCATGATATTTAAACACTATACTACCATAAAGTAATTCTCAATAAAACATAATATAAAATATATAACTTGAATTTATTTCTTAAATGTTGGATATACTATATTAGAAATTTAAAAACAAAATTATGTGTGTCTGTTTTATTGGTATTCATGTAGTGAATCCTGAAAAATAAATCTTTTTAGCATCCAAATTTACTGTAATGAGCATTTAATGCTTCCTAAAAACAAAAAAATGAATAAGAAATAAAATAAATGAAAATATATTTTATATGATTAAATTTTATAGTATTACCTTTGAATAATTACTATTAAAAATATTATATCATCGGTAAGTTTTTCTTCAAATGATTTGTCCAATTTTTCCACTATTTCATCCATTTTTCTATTCTATTTGTTTTTGGTACATAGAAGTGATGTGAGGATTAATGAGTCTATATTTATAATTATGTGGTGATACCTTTAATTTTTATTCACATATATTCTTATAAAAAATATGAAATGTATTAATTTATAATTAACAGAGTATATCGGTTTTTGTAAAAACAAATCATGAAAACCTCTATCATTTATACATTTACAACAAATACACTTATCCATTCATAATTGAGGAATTCATTTAAATTCTAGAAAAATTAGTCTATAACGTCCTCTATGTACATTTCTTCTTGAATATTAACTATGTGTTTATTACCACTTTGTAATTTTGTCTCCGTATTAACCATCAATGTCAGTAAATGCAAATCTTAAATGGGTGGGGGTTAAAAGCGATTTCTGAAGAACTTTTTGATCAGTTGGTTGATCCTTTAGATGTTTTAGATTCGACATTTAATTTCACACCTTCTCTTTGTCTGTGTATAATAATATTCATCGGTTGAGATCTATTTTCATTAATTTCTAATGTTTTAACACGAAAAATAAATTGGAAATGAATAACTCCTTGTACAAATATTTTTTACAAGATTTTATATCCATGTTATGAATGTTCCAATAGCTTTGTTGACCATAAGAATATTTGTATCAACAAGTGGAATATGTAGATCAGATCTCAGATCATGATATATGATAATCCCCACTCTCACATAACTTGTTAAACATGGTCTATTCTGTAGAGTGTCTTATTGGATATTGAACATGATAGCCCTTGAAATAAGGCAATGGGTGGATGTTGATATATACAAACCACTTTCATTTTCACCATATAGAATATTAATATAGGAAAGGAATCAGTGTCATTCAGGTTCATATTTCAAAGAAGAAATTATGAGAATATTGATTACCTTATTTAAGTCATCTCTTTGAGGGAATGAATCACCTCAAATCTAGTGGGGGTGGGGTGGGATATCCATACTGTGGTTGTTCTTGAGTTGTTTCTTCTCTTTGTTTCCCCTTATAAGATTTTATATAAAGTCATACTTCCAATGGAATATTTCTTCATGGGAAGAATATATTTCATTCATATATTCAATTTATTTATCTTCATCCTCCCGTTGTTTTTCTTTCAAAAAATATGTTGGGGGTGTCACCCCAAAACCCACACCTCTGACATAGTCATACTATTCTTGCCACTTCAAGGACACAAATTATAGGTCTTAATATGGTACATGTGTTTATTATTCTTGTTTCTTAGTCAAATATAAAATATTGGAAAGTAAGAAAGCATTATTATGTAACAATTATTTAAATAAAAACAAATTTTTATTATGTTATACTTTCACATGTTTCCCACACATTTTTGTGAGTTTTCATCTATTAGTGTTCAAAGTTTATTTAAATGTTCCTATTTCCATAGCACATGATGCGGGATGGAAATGGATTTTGGATTTGGATTCATCAATCTGCATATAAATAGAGGAACATAATTATGTTGTTTTTTTATTAAACATAAAATTATTATGGTAGATTTAAAATATGTAGCATTTTTTTAAAGTGAAGAATACCCCCATCCTTACATTATGGTAGGGGTATTTTTGTTTTACTTCCAGTTACATATTTTCAACACTAATTTGTAATTTCAGAAGTTAAAAATTATTAATCAAAGTGATCAATACAAGTATTATCAATCAATGTATTATCATCCACAATTTACATGAAAATTATATCCCCTTGATGGCCAGTAAACCCATCCTACACTTATTGTCTTATCTAGTTTTTATACATAAGTGGTGGGTGTGAGTTTATTTTAAGTTTAGCTTCTTTAATGAGAAATTTAATTTGAATTGTCAAAAATATTCTATGAGTCTTTCTAGAAAAAATTAATATAAATTTCAAGTGGGATTAATCCACTATAAATGCACTCTGTAAGGGAATATTAATTGTAAATAAATGATATCATAATGTTATTGTAATATCTTCCCAAATGAGTGTCTTAAGCATGATAACAACATGGTACCACATATCTACATCAATCAACATGCGATTTTGAGTGATGAACCAATATAACTACTGAATATGGACTTGTTGGGGTTAACATGATGGTTTCACACATTCCATCAGACCTCTAATATGACGCATTTTCTTTTCTCCTTAATAATTTTTGCTAACAACATAATGCTATGCAACCCCTTTTTTCTGTGAAATTAGTTCTTCATCTTCTACTATTTACTCAAATTCAACATCATCAATATGTTGTTCATCTTTATTGTAAGTATACACACATGCAGAAGGTTTTTGTTCCTCCTAATTGGGAGTAGAAATAGGTTGAGAAACCTATTGTTCCTTATGATTGGGAGCCTCAACACATGTAGAAGTCATTATTTATAGAAGTGGTTAAACATTTAATTAAAATTACATATATTAAGGATTGAAAATATAATAACATGAGGTAACAAAATTTTTATTATAATAAAATATATCCCAATTATTGAACTTACTTTTTTAAAGGATAACACGATTTAACCCCTATATCGATTATCCAAATCCCTACATTATGATGACATTATAAATGGTTTGTATTTGTACATTTCCTTACTAAAATAAACTATCAAGAATCCCAATTCATCAATTTTAACAACACTACTATTATCAACCCACTTGCATTGAAATATTACCACTTGGAATGTTGTATAATCCTACTCCTAGAAATGTTTGATGATGTAAAAGTTTGACATATTCACATAAATTGGATTTCTATCCTTATTACCAGATATATACATTACTTCAGTCAAAATGGTAACCCCACTATATTTCATTCTACTTCCTTCATCATGTTCATTTCTATGGAACATATAACAATTAATTACATAAACATTGTAATATAATACATACACACTTGTTCCTCTGGCTAAAAATCAGTAACTCAAAAATTAAATTCGTATTTTCATCAAAATCCCTAAAAATATGGCCCCAAAACCATCCTATAAACTTTTTATTATGTGTTTTTAAGTCTAAATTTCATCCCCTGATATATTCAAATTCCTAATAATTTATTTGTTGGTTTAACATATGAGACAACCTCGAAACTATTACGAAAAACATAAAAGTGGGAACTCTCCCAATATTTAATATTGATTTTGGAAACATCTATTCCAGAAATTAATTCACCCACAAGCCACCTAGAGTGATGATATTTCAGTAGACCAATGCATTTACACCAAATAACCAGTTGTAACATAATTCAAAAAACTCCTTAAAAATATATCACTTTCCACTACAACCCTCTGAACAAATTTTATTTTTGATAAACAGTTTCAAAATATTCATATTTATTGGCCCACATAGTCGGATATCTATCACCATGTTAACCATCAAGTAAATTATCATATATAATAATTTTGGTGGGAATAATATTTCTAATTCATATAATATGATGAAAATGTACTTTTTGATAGTTATCAATTTCCCTGAGTCTATAACTTTTCTACATTGGTCTTTGATAAAGAAACATATCTTGGTTAATATAAGATAGACATTCTTGGTCAAAATACAAAATTAATCTATATGAATTAGTTCTTTCATTAAAACATGACATTCATGTGATTTTAGAACATTTAATTTTAAATCCATCATTGACATGATATTCTTGATATTCGATAAAGATCCCTTTGGAACCTTTATATCATTCAAGAAGTTGAAAAACTGATATCTATCCTACCTGGTAACAGTGTAAGCAGTTGGAGGAAGAAAAGTCCATTTTTTACCCTTCACTAGAACCAACTATTCTTGTATTCTCATGTTAATGATGTATAACCTAGCCTTAATTACAACTGTTTTTTGGTTAAGTGCATTTAGTAAAGAACCAGTGACACTATCACATAAATATTTTTTCAACATGAATAACATCAAGAAAATTTATAACCTACAAAAAAGTCCAGTATGGTAATTCAAATAAAATGATCACTTTTTCTAACTAATTTTCATATGATTTTTCAAAAAACGTTTACCAAAATTAGTTTCCATGGATTTTAATTTCATAAATAGTTGATCACCTATTAGTGGAGATGGTACTGTAAATTTTTCTGAACTCCCATTGAATGATGTCATCCAAGATAGCTACTTATTTCATTTTGGTAGAAAACTACGATTTACTAGAAACATTGTCTTTGATGAATTTTTCAACCTAATTGACTGTGTACCCTCTTAAAAAATGAGACACCATTCAGTTACTTTAATGCTATATCCTAAAAAATTTCTATAAGTATGAAAGGTACTTATCATCAAATAAAACATGAATCTTGACATAAACTCTTTATTTATGTATGAATCATATAACGCAACTCTTGAATCCCACAATAATTTCAAATATTTGTTCAATGGATCCAAATAAACATCAACATCATTTCTTAGTTGTTTTGGTCCAAATTGAAGCATAGATGACATAATGTATTATCATTTTATGCATAACCATGATGGAAAGATATAATTTACCAACATAACTGTCCATTTATTGTGAGGTATTCTTTGAAAAACAAAATGATTCACTTCATCTGTAGATAAATCAAGACAAATTTTTCTTAAATCATTTCCAAATTCAGGATAGTCATGATAAATTCACTTCACTGAGGGGAGTACATCAAGTGATGAAGTTTCCTCTATTTATTTATTGTATCTATTTTCCACTTAAATTATATTGAAGTCTCCTCACTTCCATATAGGTGTCTAAACCTTTTAATGATTGGAAAGCACCCAAAACATTAGTAGGACGCGAATAATCTTTCCTTTATTGAGAAGCACCACACGTTGGGAATTATTTAAGTGAGTTTTGTTCCTTGTGAAACAATATATAGTTATTTGGACAATCATGTATTCTTTAAGAGATCATATCTTCTAAATGTATCATTCGATTAATGTAATATATTCTTCTAGGGAGCTCATTATCTTTTGGGATCATATCATTCAAGTGAAAAAGTACTTCATAAAAATTGGCATCTCTGCATACAGTTCCGTTTTTAAATTACGAAGCTCTAGTATGAATAAAAATGATGTATATTTAGTGAAACCAGTATACGTTGACATCTTTGCACAACTCTTTAACTTCTAAAATAATTTTTGAAATGCACAAAATTCATCTTAAATAATAATTTTCATTTACCCAATATGATTCTTGTAATCACATCCTCGATACGATCTTCTCTATTATACACACTTTTATTTATATCAGATGATCTGTAAAACACAGTGATATCCCAATCACTAAATACATTCATTTTCCCATGTTTTTCCTATATTGACAACATCGATCAATTCCATGATAGATCAAGTGTTCTTCCAACTCATCTGGACTAATTATTCATGAATAAAAACAATGTAAACATGGAACAATATTTCAAAAGGGTCATATACATGTTCTTTTGAAATGTGGAGAAATCGTGTCACTCCATACTCACACTATTTTGTTATACAATTGGAATCCATCCATTCTGTATTCATATCAATAATATTTGATTTAGTAAAATTAATATTTAACAAAATAAATTCATAAAATGGGCCTTTTAAATAAGGGGAACCCAATATTTTAATGTTTCAAATAATTTCATTATGATTCGAAGGAAATGGGTAGTTGAATTGAAGAATATAATTAGTCCATGGGTGGTAGGTTTTATCCTCTGAATTCATCCATAAGATACGGTGGATGAGTCTCAGAAAAAAAATGAAATAATAAATCTTTGTGAGATGATGCTAATGAGGATGCTAGTTATTATTTCATATTGTTTCCTGAGACTCATCCACTTAGATGCTAACACCAAATTAGAGAGAAGATATAACTATTGGGGGATCCCCTAATTTCAACCATGCAGGTGTTGGGGTATGTAATGTAGGTTTAGGAGTTGCAATGTAGTTAAACATAAATTCAACTTTTACTAGATTGAGGCCATGATGGATATCATATGGTTTGGATAAAGTTAGTGAAATGCCCTTCCCATGGTGTTATTATCCATCTATATTATGTAAGAGGTGATATTATATGTATCTAGGAGGTATATAAAGGTTAATATGATCATACAAATATAGATAACACCCTTTATGAGTAAACCGTGGAATGATGATGCAATTAAAAAAAGGAATCAAATAATCTCCCTTTAGATACATTTTTGAACAAGAAATAAAAAAAGAAAGAAAATTTTGAATCTCACTCAACACTCTATTAAATGAATACACCCAACTTCTATATTTTATTATTTAAAACATAAAATATTACATAAAATAAAATAGCTCTTAATTATCCAAAAAAATTTGTTAAAAAATAACAACCATATTACAAAATTATAAAATTATAAAAGTATAATTTATAGAAATAAATTTTACAAAGGTATTTATGTTTCAAAATATTGATTAATTGAAAGATGTATACAGGTATAAAAGTATAAATTAAAAATGTATATATATTTATATCAGTATATAAAATTATAGTCATATATATAAGTATAAAATTATATATCATTTATAAAATAATATATATTTTAAAGACATATACAGAATTTATAAATGTATATAAACTTATAAAATTGTATAAAAGTATATATATGTTATAAGTATACATAATTTATTAAGTATATAGTTTTAAAAATTTATAAAAGTATAATATTATAATATATAAAAGTATTACAATTTATAATGAATAAAACTATATTTTTATATTTATTTCTAAATCTAGAATACTATAAAAGTCACAACAATTAACAAAATTTTATATTTAAACTTTCTATATAAATATGATATACTATAAAGTTTATAAAAGTATATTATATTATAAATTAATGGAAAATAAAAAGTTTAAATATATAATAAAAGACAATTTTTAAATTATATGAGTATAATATAATATAGTATGAAATTTATAAAAGTATATAAATTTAAAATTATATAAAACTATACATTTATGAGCCAATTTTCTATTATCAATCATGATCACATTCATATATCCAATCCTTAGAATATTATGAAAATTTCATTTTTCATACAGTGTTAAAGGGTGGTTCTATCAGACCAATGAATGGGTTCTAGTTAATGCCACACACACTACATATTCACCATACATTACATACTGACACTATATATTTATATCAAAACCATTTACTGAGAGAAATTCCCTAAAATAATATAGAAATGAATGAATACAAATATAAAAAATTAAAAACATTAATAATTACATATATATAATAGATATGGAATCATTCAAAATGTTTAGAAATGAAAATAAGAAAACAACATATAAGAAAAAATTGCATGAAAAAAGTAAAGGTAAAATATTAAAAAAGCACTACTTAAGTTGTTCATTAAAATTCTAGGAATAAATGAAGTCCCTCTAGTCTAATTAGATGTAATGAGAAGTAATCTAACCAAGTGTAATTACTAGGAATTTGAATTTTAGGACTAGTTCAAGGAATGATTGGTTTGAGGAGGAGTAGAGTAAGTCCAAGCCATTTGGCCAGAGGGCCAGTTCTCATGCTACAATTCTTCAAATACAATAATATATTCCCATGCCATAGGACAAGCTCGAAAAATGGGTAAGACTTTATTTAAGAAAAAAAAACTAGATCTGAAGTGGGGATGGTCCCTCCCACCACTATCGAAGAACTTCGACCCCAAAAAACTATTGTCGGGGATAAAATTTCAACTAGATCCAAATATAGTGCATTGAGAAAGTGAAGAAAAGAGAAGGAGGTGGATATGCGACTCTTACTCAAACAAGATACAACATGGATGGGAACTAATCGATCAGTTCGATGATAAAAAGTAAAGACACATTTAAGAGAGGTTTGACTAAAAAAACAGTGTGGTTACAGGTGAAAAAAATATAAATTTTCACAAACCATAGATTTTGAGAGATTGATTCATTGATAATATAGAATGAAGGTAGATATAGGGTCTAGTGACAGAAATGAAAGAGCTTTGGCTTTGTTAATTCTTAAGGAACAAGCGGCAACAGGGTTCTATTAGGGTTCAATAGATAATAAATTGTATGCATTTTATTAGAAATTTCCAAAAATGTGCTCATAAAGGATATTCTTATTAGTGAAAAATAGAAAGCACTGACAAAACTAAACATTATCAATGATTCTTTATAACTGATAATGATAATTCTTTATCTGTGTAAAATGAGCTAATAAAACATGTCTTATACATGGCTAAAATTCTAGTAATGATAAAAAATGTTTTATCAGTGCATTTTTAGAGATGGAAAATGGGTATCATTATCAGTGCTAAAAGAGTGATGATAATGGTATAATATTAACAATTTATTTATATTATTATATATATTCATAAAATAATATATATAATGAATATATATATATATATTTAATTATAATTAAATATATAATAAATATATTTATAAGTATTTCGGAGATGTTACTGGGGGTGTGGCTCTCTGCGGGAGGAGAAATGGTGTGTGTAATATTTTTCTACAAACAATTTTGGATATTTTATAATATTTAAATGGTTAAATTCATATTTCATTTTATATTTTTTCATCAACATAAATTTTATTTTATTCTATGGAAAACCTATTGATAATATATATATGTATTTTGATTGATTGTGAAAAACTCTTATTGTATTAAAGTTAATTTTAATGTGGAAGGCTTGGTTAGTTAGGTTTTGATAGGATGTGGTGGTTTTTATCCAATGTAAATTGTATTTTCATATCGATCCGTTAATTTGTTTCCTAAAAAATACATTATATATGATGAATTTATAGATTTGGGTCAAGTAGAGAATAGGTCACCATAGAATTTCTAAATTATATTAAAGTTTCCTTTAACCAGAATTGTAATAGGAAAGTAACTAAAAGTGAAAAGGAAAAATACACTTACAAGAAGATAATTCCTCTCCTTTACTAAGTCCCATGCTGAATATAATAACTCTCTACGCACTCCCCCTTTACTCGAGACCGTTTCTTATAGTTAAGGTTTGAGAGAATCTACAGAAAACTAATGGGGGTCCACCAGGATATGTTTGAGTAATTTTTTAGGGTTAGGGTCCACTGAGATCTATTAGAGAATGTTGTGGTGGATAGGGGCCCCACAATCTTTTGAAGCATGTTCACAGTCCCTTTTACCCATTCTAGAATATACATTCTAGGTGGGAGTAGGTGTTGGCATATCATTGCCCCATCTGAAAGTGTAGGTTAGTCCTCAATCCTAAGAGAAGGGAACTAATTGAGAATGATGAATTTATCCTCTCAAGTGGAATCTTGGAGGGGAAAGTCCTTCAATTTGATGAGACATTAGGATAGGGTGAAAGAATTCTATAGAATACATCATTTAGAGACAACCGATTCAGGTTTCAGAGGTGCTGTTGCATCATCTACCAGTTCTATTGGAAGTTTAGGCTATAATGGATTAGTACCCAATGCATGTTCTAGATTGAAGATGTGAAATAATGGATGAATGTGAGCTATAGGGGAAAAAACTAACTTATAATCCATAAGGTCTTTTCACTTTAGGATGGTGAAGGGGACATAAAATTGGGTAACGAGATTATGATTATTTCACTGACTTATAGAGTGCTGGTGATGGGGATAGAATTTCGAGATGACCTGGTCACCCTATTGTAAGGAGAGATCACATAGGTGGTGATCATCTCAGCATTTATGGACTCTTGAGCTTAGTCCAGGTAGTACTTAAGATAATATAGAGCTTTATCATGGTCCAATAAAGCGTGTGCCATAATCTCCACATGGAATTTACTGGGTATAATGGTACAAATGGTAGGAGGTGGGTTTCCGTAGACCACCTCAAAATGTGTGGAGTTTGTGGATTTATTCTAGGAGGTGTTATAGTAATTTTTTTCCAAAGACAGTAAAAAATTCCACTGTTTTAGATGGTCTATTCCAAATCACTGATGATATGTTTCAATGTAGGAATTTACCACCTCTGTTTGGTGGTCCATTTGTAGATGGTAAGCTGAAATCATGTGGAGAGTTGTTCCTTGTAAGAGAAATAGTTCTGTCCATAAACTACCCATGAAGTGGGGGTCCCGATCAGTGATTAAGGAGTATGGGATTCCATGGAGGCGGAAAACTTCCTATAAGAAGACTTCTACTACCCCTTTATCCATGAAGTGGTGTTTTATGGTAAAAATTGGGCATATTTGGTTATTAGATCCACAATGGAAAAAATAACATCGAAACCACTAGATTTGTGGTGTCTAGTAATAAAATCTGTAAAAAGATCCTTCAAAGTTGCCTATGGGATGTGTAATGGATAGGTCAGCCCGACGGGTGAGAGGGTTGAGTATTTAAATCATTAACATATTTTTCAATGTTGAACATATTGTAAAATCTTCATTTTCATGCCTATCTAATACATTGATTTTGCAAGTTTGTGGTAGGTTTGATAAAAACTGGAATGGTCGCCTGGTGGAGTTTCATGGTATTACTCTATGGGATTGGTAATATGGGTGGAGGAATCTGGGAGTACCAATTGACCATTATAGAAGATGGTTCCATGGAATAGAGAAACATATTTTAGGGATTAGGTGCTAAGATGTAGTTTCTAGACAATCTGGGCATGGTGGCGATAAGTCTGGACTTATTTTAGCAAGGCTGATGCATCATTCCATATAGGTAAAGTTTCATAGTAGTTTCATTTATGAGAATATTCACACTGGGAGAGTGTATCAACTACTGAATTTTCATGGCTTGGTTTATATTTAACTGTGAATTCATAGAAGAGTAATTTATCCACCCAACACTGTTGGTCTAGGGTGACGATGAACTGATGGAGGAGGGGCTGGAAAATGTGATGGTACAAAAAAATCGTGAATGGATTTCCCAATAAATATGGCCACCAATGTTGGATGTCCAATACCAAGGCCACAATTTCCTTTTCATATATTTATTTGGACAATGAATGGGTAATAAGGTCCT
Organism: Viscum album; assembly: GCA_963277665.1. Taxonomy (NCBI): domain Eukaryota; kingdom Viridiplantae; phylum Streptophyta; class Magnoliopsida; order Santalales; family Viscaceae; genus Viscum; species Viscum album. Next base: position 513,304,646 of record OY728146.1, read on the forward strand.
TTCTGAAGAAGGTTATGGGTTCGTGGTCTTGAAAGATAATGGTAACAACCCCTTGACTAGATGAATCACACTCAACATCAAATGGTTTGGAGAAGATAGGGAGTGTGAGGGAAGGGCTAACAATGAGAGATATTTTGTTGTTATCAATGATAGTTTGTGCTACAACAGACCTCTATAAATTATCCTTGTGGGTGAGCTGAGTGAGAGGTTGGGCAAGAAATCCATAACCCTTGATGATTTTTCTATTGTAGCCTATAAGTCCCTAGAAAACGTGAACACCCTGAACTTTTACTAGTGTAGGCCAGTCGAGAACCACATTAATTTTTATAGGCTCCATTGTAACTCTGTTGGGAGAAATGATGTGGCTATGATACCAAATCTGTTGGCAACCGATGGAAAATTTTTTCTGATTAAAAAAATTGTTATCATGTAAAAGTTTTCGAAATACTGCCAGATTCTAAAAATGGGAGGACCAAGTAGGACTATAAATGAGAATTTCATCCAAAATTATGAGAACAAAGTTAAGGATGATCGGCCAAAACAAATTTTTCATTACAGCTTGAAAGTTGGAAGGGGGATTGGAGAGGCTGGAAGGCATAACCATGTATTTGTAATCACCAATGTGAGTTCAAAATTCTATTTTGGGCACATATTTAGGCCACATGTAAATATGATGGTAGCCATATTTTTGTTCTAGTTTGGAAAAATACATAGGTCTATGTAATTCATCTAATAATTAATCAAAAATAGGAATCGGAAACATATCTGGTATTGTAACCATGTAGAGTGACCGGTAGTCAACACACATGAACCATATAATATCCTTCATTTTAATTAGTAACATATGTCTGGAAAATGGCTGGTTCTTTGGATAATGATACAATCATAGAGCATTTCTCAAACCCGTCATTCAATTTCATTTTTATGGGAGTGAGGATAATGGTACGTATGAATAGAAACAACCCCCTATACTGGTATTAAGTGTATGGCATGGTCATGTGGCCAAAAAGAGGGAAGGCCTAGAGGGGATTAAAAAATAGAGGTCTATTGGGTAAATAGCCAGTGGAGATCCCTATGCTTTGAAGGGACCAGATGAAAGGCTGGTTGGATGGAAAAAATGGCAGGTAGCTGCTGAAGAAGTGAGATTGCCCAAGAGAGATGTTGTCAATTCTAGTTGGGAGGAAATTATGTTCTCTAGGCATACTACCCCATGTAGTGTATGGAAGTTATTGTCTTTCCATAATTTCATAACCACAAAATTCAATTTTATGTTAACCTCCCTGAGGGTGAATAACCACACTATTCCTATAATCAAATCCAGGCTACCAATATCTAGAACATGAGTGTCAAGGGTGAAATTATAGGAGCCCATAATTAAGAGAAATTAGGGTCATATGCCATGGGAGAAGAGGCGATGATTATCACCAAGATTGACACTCTATTTTCGAGATGAATGGACATGTAGGTCAATAAAAGAGGTGAGTTTGGGGGAAATAAAATTATGCGTGTCTCTACTATCAAAGAGAAGTAACATAGGAATGTCTCAAAATTTCCCTTAAACATTCATGGAAGAGATCTCATCATGGTTGGGGCCTGAGGGAGTAGTAGTGGAGTCATGCTGATGGAGCATCGAACACATGGCTGAGTTAGTGGGTGTGTCATTAGGAAGCGAGTCATCAAGAAGAGGGGATTCTGGTAAAATAGGTGAAGTTTCATCTTCATAATGTGGGAGAACATGGATGCTTGAAGAAAGTAATTTTTTCATAGGAGTAAAGGGGTTTTCACACTGAAAACCTAGTCCCTTTTTGTTGCATTCCTCCAATTCTTGGTTGGATAATTGGAAAATTCCATGACCTTGGTAGGCCATGACAAGAGGTTGGTGAATGGAGGCCGAGTAGTGTAGGACCTGGCCATTTGGCTTGGATGAATGAAGGTTCAAGGGGCTGTTGGAAATTAGGATGATGCATAGGGTTGGTATCATAGAAGATATGTGAGAAGGGAGGAGTACTGTGATTGGGGAGCCCCAGGCCCTTATGTACTACAAGCTCCACATGGAGAGATATACACATGGCTTAGAGGAGCATATTGGGGTTATGAATGAGAACCTAGTTGTGAATATCCTCCTTCAACCCATGTCGAGAATTACCAACAAATTTTTTCTCTAATTAGAGAGGTAAAATAGAGGCCAAAAATTCAAATTTTCAATATAGTATTGGAAAGACTCGGGCTGGTGAAGATAATATACTTCTTCATAAGGTTATGGATATCTAAACCGCTAAAAAGCATCATGATATCTTCTTTAAAATAAGTCTACGTAATATCAGGGTGATCCTTCAACAGAATAATGAACTAGTGGATAACGACGCCTTCGATGATAAACTAGGAAAAGAAAACTTTTTTGGCCTCTACTGTGTAGTGGATGTTGAAGAAAAGGGAAACGTGAGTGATCCATCCCTAATGATTTGAACCACCAAAGGTAGGTAAGTCAATATGTAGAGGTGAAAGATGAATATCCAAGGAATGATCTGGAGGAGTAGTGAATTCTGGATCTCACTATGAAAGGTGGGTTGGAGTTGTGTCCAGGGCACTTTGGGCGGAACCTCTTGAGATAGAGGACTGAGGGACGATGTCTTTTGTTGGAGATTTGTCATACCAGCACATCATACTAGTGATATTGTTGGGAATTTCTACAAACTCATGACTTTTTTAGTGAGGAAAAAAGTGAAATCCAAGAAATCTTGAGCCGCCTAATCTAGGATGGCCTACTTCTAGGATTGATGGTTGTTAGTGATATTATCCATCCCTGCTGTGAGAGACTTAATGGAAAAATAAATTTGAGGTCTAATTTTTCAACATTTTGTTCTATACTATTGAGACGGGCTTGATGGTGGGTCTCCAATGCCAATGGAAGTAGAAACGGATAACAGAGATAGATGTTAGTTCAGAAAAAACGGTAATGAAGAGGTCACCAGATAATTTCTTGAGTATATGAATGATTTATTTAATTAGAATTGTTACAGGAATGTAACTAAAAGTTAAAAGAAAAGAAATACACCTACAGGTAGAGAAGTCCTCTCCTTTCCCAAGCCCCAATTAAAATATAATATCTCTCTACACACTCAACCTTCACTCAAGACCCTTTCTTATAGTTAAGGATGGATAGAATATCTATAAAACTACTTGGGTTCCAGTTGGATTTTTTAGGGTAATTGTTTTTGAGCTGAGTCCACTTGGATCTATTAAAGTAGGTTGTTGTGGCTGGGGACCACCAAAATATGTTGGAGCAAGTTCATGGTACCTTTTACCCCTTTGGTAATATACATTCAAGGTGTTAGTATGAGTGGGTATATCAAGGTCCAATACCTAATGTTGGGTTGGCACACTTACCACTCACATGCAATTGTTTCTTTCCATACACAACTCCTCTAGTGAAATGGTAGGGGGTGATGGAAATTAGGAATCAGACAGTATCAATTTTTTTTGGGTGGTTCCTAACAATAAGTGGCCTAAGAAATCATTACTATCATCATATGTTCCTCATTACATACACTAGATCAAGTAATGACTAACTCATTTGGGTCCCCTCCCATAATCAGAATGTCGTAGTAGTTTACCATGGCAAGAGGAGGATATGAACACATCAGGAATCATACTATGGGAGGAGGAGGAGGATATGCCATCACATCCTCCTCTTTCTTTATCACATTGATTTCTTCCTTCTAATCATGTTTCTTCCCAAATGTATCAGTTGCAGGTCCCAGTGATAGTATGTGTGCTACCTCCCAATGCTTTTTCATTTTGGCCACCATTCAGATGGGGTCTACCATGTTACTCATCTTCATCTTTTTCCCCTCCATGTCAACTGATATCAAATAAATCCCAAAAAAATTAACACTAGTTAATAAGGAAATTTTTTTTTAAGAAAATTGATCACAGAGGCTCTAATATTAATTTAAATAAAATATAAAAGATTATTAAGGAGTGTATTTTACATTTTTTCATTTAAAAATGGTAAGAATATCACTCTAGAGATCATTAGAGTATTGAAACACCTCATCAATCAGTACTTTTTTTAGACCATTAGTGAGGTTGATGGCTTCGTGATATATGTGTGTGATAATGTAGTTGATGTTAGAGAGAACATCTAGATAATTTCCTATTCTGCTAACAGCTTCTATGAAATATGTATCATGCACATCCGTATAGCTTGAATGATGGTGATGTAGTCACACTCAAAACATATATTTTCCCAATTTCATTGTCTTTCTTAGAAAATAGCTCCAATAAAGATGACCATTTTATACTCAAGGGAATTGGTATGGCCACGACCACCACAAAGAGAATTAACCACATCAGCATTATGATCCCTAAAAATTAATCCATATCATATAGGCCCTAGATTGCCTCTTAATTCCCCATCAGCATTTCCTTTTATCCAACCATGGAAAGGAGGAGACCCGAAGACATCAAGAGTGCAATAGGGTTTAGTGAACTAATATATCAGAAATATATTTGGTGGATGTGCTTGGTAGAGTGATAATAGTCTTGAAAGCCTTCTTCTTTTCTCAGATGTTGTGAAACTTTAATTTTAGGACCCCATTATATGGGAGACAAGAAGTATGTCATTTGATTTTGTGAATCAATAGAAAAAAACATTCAACAAAAAAAATGCATGCAGTAGGGTATGTTTCTAAAACTATTAAAATATGTTAATGTTGGGAAATTGAGTAACATAATTATTTTCTTTTCTTAGGAGGTGGCAGGTGAAATGAAGAGGCAATGATATAAAGAAAGCAAAAGGGAGGTAAAGAAAGAGAAGGGGGATTTAATATAAGTAGGATGATATGATTTTTTTTGCACATGGGGCTGGGGGAGGGGAATAAAAGAAAGGGTAGATTATGAATTTTCACTTTTTATTAATGATGAAACTAATATAATATATATATTTTAAGGTAATAACAAACATATTTATTTAATAGAAAAAAATCAATGGGAAATGAATGAAATCATAAAAAAGATAATCTTCCTTTATTAAAAGTCAAAAAAATTTCCCAGGAGAAACATAAGTCAATGTTAAGTGGAATATAATAATTATAGTGCCAGTCAGATTCATCTTCAAAAGGACTTAAATAATTACCTTGAGCCTGTCTCCCATGTAACAAAGATCTAGTTTTCATAGTGGGATTCAGATGTGAATAGTCCTTCCTTATATTTATCTTCTTTATAGTTTCTATTGAAATGTATTCATTTTTTACCACCTTATTGTTTTCAATAGTACCCCGATATGAGATTTTCATTGAAGATTAATCATTCTCCAGGTTTTTTCAATTTACCCCAATGTTATTTAACCTTAATTTTTGTTATGTTCTTCTATGATTTATGTACCTTCATTTAAAGAGTCACAAACATCAATGTCATAAGTTTGTTTCAGCACTCCCCTATCTCCTAGAGCTCCATGATGGTCCATATCATGAATAGACTCATCATCCCCTCTATTGTGAGGTACCTTCTCTAGAGAAAAGTCCAAATTATTCTCTACATGTTCGGAGGACTTATAGTAAACTATTTCGATTCTTGTCTTTTTAGAGGGCCTCCAACCAGTTACCTATATCTATTCATCCTAACATTGAGACAAATTCAAATGACCATGGACATTGCCTCTCAGTTGGACAACATGTTCCTGAATTACATGACTAGATCCAACAACATCATTATCCTGAAACCCCCTAGACTTCAACAATTCCAGTATCCAAGATTTTGTTTTTATTCCTTTCATTAAAAGAGGTGGATGATTCATCCCTACACTATGTTTTCTTAAAATTCATGCATGTTTTCTGGTTATATCCCTTAGATAAAAATAAAAAACATTCATTCTGAAGACAATTTTCCTTATCATGTACAATAGACTGACAATATATACAAAATTGAGGCAATATCTCCTATTTAATTTGATCATTAATGAAATCCTCTGATATAGAAAGAACAAAATAGTTAACTAAAGAAAAATTGATATCAATTTAAACTAAAACCCTGGAATGATAACCAAAACTATCCATTTCTATGCTTCTATCCATTTTTATGGGGATTCCCACACCTGATGAAATATTAAACAAGATGCAAGGATAACATAAAATCCAGTATAGACTCAAAATTTTGATGCATACCTAAACTCTGGTCTTCTTGATGGCGAATGTATTGAAATGAAAGTCTCACTTCTGAATGGTGACATGCCTAGTTTTAGAGAGATGGAGCTGCACCCCCATGATTTGCAGTTGAGCTCCTCAGTCAAGAAGAGAATGTGAAAAGGTCCTCTTAAATTAGAATACACATGAACTATAAGATACCCCAGATTGTAGTGAATATTTTAATAAGATCAATTACCTTTAATGGATTATCCCCAACTGACATAATCATTTTAGAAAGAATAAAAAATCAGTAAATCTTATTTCTATCAGCACTAGCATCTTCACTGAATTTAACATGATTAACCTTACATTTGTAGATTATTATTTCAGGAGAGAATCGCTCTATAAAAACAAAGTGTCTTTTGATTATGTCTTCATCTCTTAGAATACCTCCACAATCATCATGTGCTGAAGGAGCTACCATGAGGGAGAATAACCCCCCCTAAAGTAGATCGAAACCCAAGTTGTGAGGAAACTCTATGATCGAGGTAGAATCCTAACCCTAGACATCATCTCTATGATTTCTCCCATACCCACCTCCCATCCACCCCCAATATAACGTTATATATTATGTAAATAAGAAAACATGTATTATATTTTAAAATTGATTTAATTTTTAAATAAAATCATATTTCTCCGATGTAAAAAGTTTTATTACATCTTCCTAAAAAATGGCCAAATAATATGTTTTTTAAAATATTTAGTTATTTGAATAAAATCAACAAATTTTAGTTAATATTTTTAATTTCAAATAATTTCATTATAAATATGTTAAATATTAAGGAGTTTATTATATTTTATAACCAATTATTTTCTTAAGTGAAATAATTTTTATGTTGTTTAAAAAAAATTGTGTTACACATTTTAAAAATAATTATGTGACAAAAATAAATCTATTAATCATAATTAGAAAAATTAATATCTTTTCTACGATATCTTTAATGTAATACATTTTTCTAAACGAATAAAACAATATTGAAAAAAATTAATAAGTTTTTTATGATAATTTTATATAAAATCAATATTTTAAAAGATATAAGAAATATCTGTTTTTGGGAAAAATTCAATTATTAAAATTTTATTAATCATCTTAAAAAAATATTATTTGTATACAAGAATAAATAATATTTTTATGTGAAAGGATATGAAAATATTATTTTGTAAACATAAAACATTATTAATTGTATAAATTTTTTTGAAAAATTATTTTCTAATTCATACCAATTTTATTAATCATAATAAATTATATTTGTACAAATTTATTAAAACAAATGTGTTCATTTGAAAGGAAAAAACAAAATTTTAAGTAATAAAAATCCATAGAAAATTTTAGGTAAAAATATTTTGTATAATATTTTAGAAGAATGTTCTTAAAAAATTTCTATATAAATTTTCAGTTAATTACTTCAATGAAATGTACACTAAAAGATTTCAATGACCAATTTTATAAAAAAATTCCACTTGAATGTTTCTAGGTCAATCATTAAAATTATCTACAAAAGCATTATTTTATGATATAAAATTGTTTTTCTAGTGAAATTTTCTATTGAAGAATGGTGTAATTTTATTATTTACACTAAAACGTTCCAAAGTATGATTCAGTATAATTTTTTATTAGTGTTTTACCATAATTTCCTGTGAAAGTTTCAACAAATATTTTGTTGTAAAATTTAAAAGTATTAATGGAATTTTCTATGAAAAATCACCACTAGAATGTTATTGAATAAGTTGAATTGGAATTTGAAATGTAATTTTACATAGGAATTTTCAATAAGAATTTTCATTTGAATTTATAATATAAGCTTCACTAGAATTTCCAATGTATGTTTTACTCGAATTTTTAGTGAATGTTTCAACTGAAATTTTCAAGTGGTAGTTAATGTTACAATAATAATGTTTTAGTGGAAGTATCTAATGGAATGTTCCAAAAGAATTTTAATTGTAATTCCTAGTTGAAGATTCAAAATAATTTCAAAATTTTATTTGATGATTTCTTTGAATTTTTATAGTAGATGTTTTTACTAGAATGTTTTAGTATTAGTTTCACTAAAATAATTCATGGAAGCTTCATTGGAATTTCCAGGAGAAATTTCCATGGAATTTATGGTGAAAGTTTAATATAATTTTCAAGTGGAAGTTAAAGTTGTCACATAATTTTCTAAATGTTCCAATTCAGTTTTCATTGGATAATCTAGTGGGGTTTAACTAGAATTTCCAAGGGAAGTTTCATAGGAGTTTCCAGTGGATGTTTCAATAGATGTTTTAGTGGAATTTGAAGTTACCATAAGAATTTTTCGATGAAATTTTCCAATGTAATGTCCCATATATGTCTCATTGGAATTTATAATGAACGTTTCAACATAATATTTTAAGTTGTAGTTGAATTTTCTAGTGCGATATTCCACTGAAATTTTCCAATAGAAAATAATGGAATTTTTAGTGGATCTTTTCATTGTATTTTCTATTAGATGTCTATACTTAATTTTTTTAATTGTAAGATTACACTATAATATTCCAATAGAAGTTTCACAGGAATTCCCAGGGGAAGTTTCATTGGAAATTTCAATGGATGTTTTAATGAATGTTTACACTAGAATTTTCCAATAGAAAATATTAGATTTTTCTGGTGGATTTTTCCATTGGACTTTTTCATTGGTTGTTTTGACTTTATTTTTTTCATTAGACGTTTATATTGTAATTTTATAGTGACATTTGATAATAAATTTTTTTTATTAAACATTCAGTAAAAGTTTTCACCAAAAGTATTTAATGGAGATTTTTACTACAAACATTAATGAAATTTACTAGCTTAATCGATAATTTTTCCACTAAAACCTTTCAAGGAGAATTTATTTTAGAAATTCATTGAAAATTTCCAAAAAAAGTTCCAGTGGGAATTCTAGTAAAAGTTCCACTCAATGATTCATTGAAATTCCACTAAAAATTACATTAGAAGTTGTGTGGAAGTTTTACCTAAGATTGTAGTGATAGTTTCATCATAAATTATTGTGAATTTTTACCATTTCTTAAATATATTTTACTCTTACATAACGTTGTTTTACCATTACTTAAATTTAGTCTTTCCCTTACTTAACTTTGTTTTAACCTTAATTAACTTTAGTTTACCCTTATTTAAATTTGTTTTATTGTTAACTTTTTCCCTTACTTAACATTATTTTTGACATTAATTAATTTATTTTTTCCCTTATATAACATTATTTTAGCTTTAACTAACCTTTTTATGCTCAAAATTAGTTTAGAATTACATAACATTAGTTTACCTTTACTTAAATTTGGTTTACCCTTTCCTAAAATTATTTTACCCTTACTTAACTTCGTTTTTCTCTTTATTAACATTATTTTTACACATAAAAATCTATATTTACCATTAATTAACTTTAAATTTCCCTTAATTAACTTTTTTTTACCCTTACTAAAATTTTTTTAACCTTACATAGTTTTAATTTTAATTAAATTTGTTTTTCCATTACATAAATTTATTTTAACCTTACATAAATTTATTTTACCATCACTTAACATTAGTTTACTGTTACATAACTTTGTTTTACCCCTAGTTAACTTTAGTTTCACCATTTAACAACTTTTTTTTAACCTTACATAACATTATTTTACCCTAAATTAACTTTGGTTTACCCTTAAATAACTTTAGTTTTACCCTTGCTTAATTTTGATTTACCCTTTATTAACTATAGTTTAACACTTATTTAAATCATTTCACCATTACTAAAATTTAGTTTATACTTACCTAACATTATTTTACCCTTATTTAACATTTTTGAACCCTTAATTAAGATTATTTTGTACTTAAATGTTTTTTACCCTTAAATAAATTTAGTTTACCCGTACATAACATTGTTTTATCCTTACTAAACATTAGTTTTACCCTTACTTAACTTCGTTTTACCCTTACATAACAATATTTTACCCTTAATTATATTTTTTTAACCTAAAATAAATTTATTTTAAACTTACTTAAGTACATTTTACTCTTAAATTTTAAAATGAATCTTTATTTTGGAAATATTCATTGAAAATTTTCAATGAAAGTTCCAATATAAATTCTAGTGAATGTTCCATTAGAACTAATAGTAAATGTTACACTATAAATTCTACTAAAAGTTCCAAATAAACCTCTGGTGAATTTTTAAACTAAAAAATTTTAAGGAAAATTTATACGATAATTTTAAAGAATTTTTTAATGAATATTTACACAGGAACATTAAAAAGAAGATTTCACTATAATATCGAGTGTTTTCACTAGAATTTTACAGTGAAAGTGTCACTAGAATTTTCTAGAAGACATTGATGGTGGAATTTTTTATTGAAATTTTATGCCAAATCTTTCCATTAGAAGTTTCAGTTGGGTATTAATTGAATATTCAACTCTAAATTTTTCGGTAAAAGGTTTAATTTAAATTTTAGAGTGGTTGTTTTAACAATAATTTTCAGTGGGTGGTGATGCTGGAATTTATTTCTACAATAATTTTCCATAAAAAGTTTTAATTGTAAATTTATGATAGAATTTTTCACTTGAATTATCATGTGAAAGTTCCACATAATTTATTAACTATAATTCTACAGTAGAAATTTTCACTAAAAGATTCTAGCAAAAGTTTCAACTGAAAATCTCTAGTGATGTTTTCAACTAGATTCCAATAGAAATATTCTAATTTTCTATTGGATGTTTCCACCTGGGTTTCCCATTATATTTTTCCAGTGGAATTTTCCCTTAAATGGTGAAATTTAAATTTTTATGAGATAATTTCAATCATAATTTTCTAGTGGATACTTCAATATCAATTTTCCAAAGGAAGTTGAAATTTCCACTGAAAATTTCTACTGGAAATATTATGATAATTACTCTAATATTTATTTATAAATATTCTTCTATAGTGTTTTTTCATTGTAAATTTTCAAGTCAAATTTTCATTAAAAAATTTAGTATAATTATTTTCTTAAAATTTCATGTGAAATTTAAAACTATTATTTTTCCATGAAATATTATATGGGAATTATATAGATGTTTTTTTTCTAGTGTAACATTATACTATAAAATTATATAGAATTTTTATAATACATTTTTTTATTTTCTTTATTGGAATATTTATGTTTACCTTTTGAATGTAATTTTTTAGTATAAATTTTCAATGAAAATTTTCCATATAAAGTTTTAATAAATTGTTTCAATGATAATGTTTCTATTTTAAATTATTTTAATGAGTTTAATTTTATTTTTAAGATACACATATAAGATTTTTATAATAGACGTAACATATAAATAATTATTTTTAAATATCAAAAAAATTGAATGGGTAATTTTTTATTTTTTAAAATTTTATAATAATTTCCATTGTTTTTTTAGAATAATTTTTTCTTTCTTTTTTAATTGAATTTAAAATATTTATTTTAAACATTAAAATATAAGTTATTATTTTTATATTTTTTAAAAAATTACTATATAATGATATCCAAGAAAATGTTTTTTTAAATGTATTAATAAAATTATTAATTTACTAAAATATTTATAATTTTTTAATTTTATTAGATTAAAATTTTCCCATTTTTATTAATTTGGTTATAAAATATTTTTAAAGTATAATTTCAAGTTATTTGTTTTTATGGTTTTTAAAAATTAGTAGTTAAATATAAATCTATTAAATATTTATTTTGTGGATAAATTATTTTTTATTTTCTTTTTATGTTTTTCAATTTCTATACATTTTTAAATTAATTTTTCACTATTTTCTTAAGTTTTACTGAACTTTACATTGCTAAGGGTATAAGAGAGTTTTTAAAATATATATATAAATATCGTTTCTGCAACTCATTTTAATCCAGTGACCTAATTTTCATGGATGGATTTGGAACATCCATAGTGTACTTGATATTCCAGTTAAATAGGTTAAATAAAGATGATAATGATCCTTTTTTCAAAACCTTCACACACATATAGTTGTTGTATGTATTTTATATGGTAATATACCTTTCAAAAGGCAACCCACATGTGATGAGAAGGGTTATCCGATGACACTCTAACCAAATGGGAGTATGTTGCATTTTTTATGTTTAAAAAATCTTCAAAAATGGTTTTTAAAATTTTTTTAATTGGAGAATATTTATGAAATATAATGTTGTAAATTATATTGGAATAGGGTATTTTTAATAAGGGGTAACTCTTTTATTATTATTTAAAAATGATAAAGTGAGGGTAGGAAATATAGTGGGCAGCGATGCACATATGCATGTATGTGATCACATAGTGTACAATCTGGATCGTATATCAAATCATGCATGATATAACAAACACGTATGTTTAGTAGCATGTATGATCTAAGTTATTTTTTTCATTTGGGTGTGAGATAAAAGACATGATTGTCCCAGATAAGATATTTCTTTTTAAAATAAGTGACTACCCAATTCCATGGGGCATGATACCTTATCTGAAGGGGTTGTCCAATGCATATAAATATGGGATCCATGAAATAGAAATATCATTTAATATTTATTCAAACCCATCAATTCCCAAACACACCAATTTCCCCCAATGATTGAGATTCACCTCAGGTCTTGTAAAAGTATTATTATTTTTTGTGGTGGAATGAAGAAAAGTATTTGCACTAATCTATTGATTCTACATCCCTATTAAAGGGTTTCTCTCTAGTAACAATACATGTAGAGTAATGGGTCAATGTTCACTACTATAGATATTATATTTAATAGCACTATAAATAGCCTTCATCAACACTAATTTTTTTTAATTTTTTCAACACCTTTAAAAGTTGATGACTTCTATCATCCCTTAAAATAATGCTGATAAAATGGACATTTATCAATATAAAATAAATGATGATAAAGGGGTTCCTTTATAAGAACTATTTTGGAACTCATAAAGTGGGATATGTTTTAGCACATTTTGTATCACTGATAAAGAGGATGATTTATTAGTGTTTTTTAACACTAATAAAGTTACCATTTACTAAAGATATTTCCAGCACTGATAAAATTCAGGCTATAACACTTTGCTACTAAAATTATAACACATTGTAGAAAAAAATATAAAATTTAGTTTAAATTTAATTTACATAACAAGTATAAGAAAAAATACTATATTAGAAAATTTCAAATATTGGATATTCACAATTATATTTTTAGGTACAATTTATCATAACCATAAAAAAATTCAAAAACATTAATGTTTCATTTTTTGGACAATGAACCCCTCTCAGAAGAGCTTTAAAATGATGCTTAATTCTGAACAAACTACCCCAGATCTAGAAAAATAGTGTTCCAATATAACAAAGAAATTAATATGTTAGTAATACTATAAACAAATAAATTGAATAAAAATATGAATCAATTAATTAATACAATGTCACTTTTAAAATGAATATATAAACATTGAGTTATATCGGGAACATCATGTGTTTTATTAATGTTTGGTTGATTCATACATGTCACAAATAATTTGCGGATCATTTTCCTAAAGTGTCAAGATAATATGAGAAAATTTGATTAAATTTAAGTATACGATGAGTGTTTCAAACTAAAATGTCAATTTTAAATAAAAACATGAACATTGAGTCATACTAGTCCCACCGTGTGTTTGATTGATGTGTAGATAAGTCATGCACATTAAAAATGATTTATGGATCATTTTAATCAAATATAAAGACAACATGAATGTGTTTACTTGGTTTTCAGTAAACTTCACATTTTCTTAACTAAAATGTCATTTTTAAACTGAAAACACACACTTTTAGACATACCATTAACATCATGTATATGGTTGTAGTGAAAGTAATTCCTATATTTAAAAAATTAATTATGACACAATTTTTAAAAGTATCAAGAAAATATGTGTAGGTTTACTCAGTTTTCAGTGAGTAAATAATTTTTTAGTTAAAATATCAATTTTAAAATGAAAAAAATGCATTTCAAGTCATACCTATCACACCATATATCATATTGTGGTATGACTAATTCCTAGACATCAAAAATGACTTATGGATAATTTTCCTAATATTTCCAAACAATATAAAAATGTTTTCTTTATTTTTAAGATGTCACATGTATTGGAACTAAAATACAGATTTTAATTAAAAAATAAAACTATGATTCATATTAGAAAAATCATGAGTCATATTGACATGTGGGTGATTCGTACATTTTGGAAATGACATATGTATATTTTTTATTAATGTGTGAATAAAATACTACCACATTTGTTTGGTTTTGATTATGCGAAACACGCTTTGTACTAAAATGTCAATTTGAAATAAATTCATTCACTTTGAGACATATCAATCACACCATGTGTTGGATTGATGTTAGGTTGACTCTTACACATAAAAAACATTTGTATCATTGTTATAAATAATTAATACAATACGATAATGTTTTATTTTTTTTATTGAGTGTCTCATGTTTTTAACTAAAATTTCAATTTTAAATTGAAAACATGCACGTTGAGTCATACCAACCACACCATGTGTCTGATTGATGTGTGAATGATTCCTACATATAAAAATGGACTTATAGATCCTAAATAGTATTTTATTGCAACTCTTAAGTTATGTAATGATGACATCTTAATGTGCCTTAGTGATCTCCTTTTACTACCATCTGAGCAATGTCCACACCATTACCCATTATATACTTAACATAGTCAAATTAATGGTTAATTGGGATTCTTATAGTATTAAATATTACATTTAAAACTTTATTAATATTTAAATATTGTATGAAAAATAGTATTATGAGTTATTATTAGCTTATTAACTATAATCTTATGAACAATAGTAAGTTTACAAAATATATTTATTATTTTTGAGTTAAGATTAGATTTTATTATAAATTAACTAAAAATATGAATCAAGTCAAATTAAATATTATTAATTATTTATATATATATACATGATAATAAATTATAAAATGTATTATTTTAGTATTAAATCTAATTATTATAGATTTATAGTTGTTTTTTTAAATTACAAGCTCCCATTTCATTGTATTATAGTAGTTAAATGTGTCTTGTCTTATTTTATCCGTAGGTGAACACCCAATCATTCCACCACTATGCCAGGGAATAGATGCTTTTATTTTGGTATTCTCACAATCATGAGAGGAAATAACTATATACAAAACCTATCATAGGCTTCCATAAATCAACATCCATTATAGCATGAATGAAGTAAAAATTTGAAAAATGTAAAACATACATATATAATAATATCACTTTGATGCATTGTGAAATAGTACAAATGACTCTCCCAATACAACTCACACACCCCAAATAGATGTAATTATGATCCTAATGAAAAGATATTTTTCATCCTGAGGATATCTACACCCAACCAGCTATCCATATTATCCACACCCTTAAGGGTCCTTGATCATTTATCCTTCACATCTTCTGATCTGTATGGACACATGGGAACAATACACAATTGAATGTATTTGGGGTGAGTAAAATAATAATCAGTATAAATATTGAAATTTTTGTCATACAAATGGTTTAGAACAATTGGTATAGGCTCCCAAACGATTGATATATCATATAACAATTGTTTTTTAATATATTGGGTGTAAACCAATTACTATTTGACTATAACAATGATTTTCAAAAAAAATTTGTATAGATTTTTATACCAACGGCTTTACGAAACCATTGGTATAGGTATAATAAAAAAATTAGTGGAGAGTCTCAAAGGTATTAAATCTCTATTGTTATTAAATGATTTAATAACTAGCCTATGAACAATTTTAAAAATATAATTAGATAAAAAAATAATTATATATATATGTACGTATGTATGTATAAATTTAATTATAAATTTTGAAGTATTTATTATATATATATATATATATAATAATGGTCTAACTTATACTAATGGTTACCATTAGTATTGGTACCCAAACATATTTTGATTTATACTGAATGTTTGGAAAACTATTGGCGTATGGAATTTATACCAATGGTTCATCCAAACCCTTGGTATACATACTATATACCAATGGGTTTCTAAAATTTTCCTATAATTACATTGGTATAGACCAGATTTATAGTAGTATATGCTCATAACAAGTAGTGGGAAAACCCTATAAAAATTTAATGTCCATGTGAGTCAATAATAAGTAAGGTGTAAACAATATGATATCACCTAATGTTATTAATGAGAAAAACCATGAACCATCCCAATCAATCAACTCATAATACAAATTCATCACACTATCTAAACAAAAATGTTTCTCAAACCTCAAACATATCTCCCTTCCAATCATCAAATTGCTGCCTGATAATTCACCATAGATGTATTGATCGTGATATGTTATAGAAAATAAAAATATCTACTTATCATAAAAGTAATGTAATAAATAAATGTCTCCAGTTGGAGGAAAGAAACTTCTCTAAAGTTAGAAACAAATAAATATCCGAACAGTTAATGGAATACATATCTCTAGAGTTAAATCTATATGTTAGAATATAATAGGAAATACACATCTTAAGGGTCAAAATATTATATCTACTCTCTCTAAGTCCTAGAGTTATGGGTAACAGAAGTAAATATATCTTTAGCATCATCGTCCACCTCAAACCCTATATTGTGGGAGATAAGGGGTGTGACCACTCAGGTGAATTCCTATACACTACATTATTGTAACTAGATTTTTGGAGTAACTACTAATCTACATCCATCCCACTCATCATGTTGTCTCATTGAGGATACTAGATGAAATACCCATCTCAATTAATCTGTCTCCCAAGATATTAGAGGAAATAAATATTCTAAAACGTCTCTTAGAAATATATGAACTATCAATTCCCATAGTAGTAGGTGAGTGGTAGAAAATACATGCATTTTTCATCATTGGTCTCTACCCAAACCGGTGTGTGGGATAAGGTATGACCACTATCATCCCACTCCAAACATAGATAGAGGGTGGGTGTCAAAGATATCCACTACCAGACCACATCTCTAGGGATATCCAACCATTTTATATTGTATCGAAACTAGAAGAAGATGAGTACACACCACTAATCATCTCAATCAAAACCATGGATTGTTCTACAAGTTAGTGGTGTACAAAATAAAATTAACTGACTTAAAATAACCAAATCGATCCACCTTAAACTGCAAAAAATCTATTTAGATTGGTTAATAAATTCATGTCGGTTGATGAATACAACATAATTTAATTTTTTTTCATCTCAGTTTTTGTATGATTAACCATTTTTAACTGAAAATATATAATTAAATAAATATATAAATAATTATTGAAAGTGATAGTGATGATTATATTTGTATGCTAATATTTTAATGTAACATAAATTATTATTTATTTTTCAAAATAATTATACATGATGTACACATAAAATAATTAAGTGAGCATAAGTAATTAGCCCAAATTGAATGTTTATCGTTATCTTATTAAGCCCCTTTAATTTTTTTTACATTGATAACCTAATTTTTTATCAAAATATTTCCTTCATTTTAATATTAAATTTTATAATTTTTTAGATAAATTCACACAATATTTTTTTACTATCTCAAGATCTCTACATTATATTGAAACCATTGACTATTAAATTTAGGGGTTTATCTTTTTTTTATGAATCTCATTTTCATCATGTATTTTCCCCCTGATTCCTTAACTTTAATAAAACTATATTAATAGATATAAACTCACTTAATTAGTTTATTTTGGATCTAGAATAATTATCAATCAGTTTCAATTTTCATTTAAGATATTTTTATTCGATCAATAATTTGAAACTAGGGTACTTAAATGATTTTAATCACTTATTCATAACAACACTATTAGTATCATACGATTTCCTAGTAGCAATCCCACTACAGAATCCTCATCAATTGGTTTCAACTTCCCAAAATCATAGGCAAGGAATTATTATTAAATTAGAATATATATATATATATATATATATATTATAATATAAGGTATCTCACACTCTTCATGGAATTCATTTCATGATATCATAAGTAACTAATGAGGCATCTAAAAGGTTTCCCAAATGATATCTGGCTATCTCAAACTATATTATAATGATTCCACCACTTTATTCTGATATTACTCATCACTATTTCTCATTTTGTTCCCATCATCCATATAACAAACATTAAGATATTATAATTAATTCATGATTATTCCACACTATCATATGGAATACCCATAATCTATGTCATAACATTTTTATATTCTTATTGTTATGTTATAACATTAACCACTATAATCACCCAAAAGAAATTAATCCCTTTATCTCTAATTATTATATCAATATAATTATTTAATGATTTTATATAAATAGTTAAATTTTCATCATCTATTCAACACCATATAGTTCCATTTTTGAAAATATGTTTATAGGCCATCCCACTCTTTTTTATCAATAATCCCTTCCTTTAAGATATTAGATTACATTTTTCATTTTTTATCGCACATCCCACTTTCAATCCCATAAATATTTTCATCCCATTTTATTATTCCCTTACATTTTGATAAAAAATAATCAACATATTGAATTAAATCTCTTCACTATGAATTCATAACTACTTAATAAGTGAAAATGTTTTTGGAATGAACCAACCTGGGTGAATCTACATCGTTACCTAACACATCCCGCCATATGGCCTAAAGAACATTCCCAATCAGCACATGCCAACAATAAGAACTAGGATAAGAAAACATATATTGAGAATGATTTCACCTCTGGTAAATTTTTGTGAACCATATATAAAATTGGGAGACACAACAATATCATCAAATTCTATCATAAAAGACAAGTAGATACCAAAAAACAAAACACACATCACATTAAAAAAAATTACATAACAAAACATATATATGTACATGGAATTTCAAAATAAAAATCCAAACTAAAAAAATGGTACAAGTAAAAATAATGCCTAAGTGATACTCGATAGGTAAAAAATACCAAAAATGACTCCATATGATCCAATCCCTACGAGAACACATCTCCTTTACAATATTACAGATATTGGTAATTAAGAAGTACAACCCTGAAACATGGTTCCATTACCTTTACCTTTGTCTTAAAAAATGATACCTGCTAATTCCCAAAAGAGATCAAGTAGGGTGTGAAGTATTAATACCAACAGGATACCACCATGAATCTATTTAATGATTCTATATAAGAAAACCAATAAACTAGTTTGAGAACATTTTCCAAACTAGAACACTTGAAAAACCCAATTTCAATTAAACCATTCATACCCCTTTGGTTTTACTTTTGAATAAAATGGTTTTACAAAACAATTTCTAAACAAGTATCAAATAATTAAACAAGTAAAAAAGTCACATCATGATCATTTTAACCAAGAAGACATAATAAAATTGAGAAAGACCTCATATGAGCTGTCAATAATCAATATGGAAACTCACATGGTCTTTCTACCCAGAGGATATCTCTATCCCTTGTTAACTAATAAAAAAATCTCAATATCCCCCTTACCAAATTATCTAATGGTCATATGGAATATCCCTCCTTCACACACCAATTAACCAATGACCTACTCCATGCCAATATAATCACTAACAAGTGTCAATCCATCAAAATCCATGAAATAAGTAATTTTCATAAAAAACATTGATATCATATAAAAATAATTTCTTTAAGGTAAAATACTTCTAAAACCACTTCTAAAATCCATTTAAAACCACAAAACCTCTTTGAGACATTTTATAAAACACTAGGTGGGCATACATGCCACACACATTTGGAAAACCCCACTTTAAGAACCAAAATTTCTAATAAAATACATAGGATACATCAAACATGTAATACTCAACAATAATATATAATTTAAATTTAAATTTAAACATAAAAATACAAATGATATTAGAAATTTAATTGTATTCTATAATAATCACCCTTAAATAGAGACACATACCTCAAATTCAGTCCAAATATCATCACCCTTGATTGAGACCGCCTTGAAGAGGTATAACCAAGCTTCACTCACCAGTTAAAAAATAAATAAAAAACCCACATTACCTAACCTAGATAAATCTAACACCACCCCTATAGTTCCAAACTTCCATAAAAAATGGAAGAATAAGGCTTGTGGAGGGGAAGAAAAGAAGAAATCATGAAAAAATAAACAAACCTCAAGAAAATCACCAATAAACCAAGAGGAAATCCTCTCCAAGGAGAGGGAGGAGATCCATGACCAAAGAGAATAGGATTCATGCATGGGGTAAGGTAAATGTGACACAAAACCATAAAAACCCAATAGGGTTATTTTGGTAAAAATCCAATTTTTAATGAGTTGGAAAGGTCCTCATGATTTAGAAGCACAGTTAGGAAAACCATGTTCCAAACACATGGGTGACACTATCCACCCAAAACTGTCATGCATTTTCCTATAGGGTGTCACATGGTTTGATAAAATGTTCTCAAATCGTGAAAAACTACAATCAATAACTATATCCCCCTCTCATGGTTACCACAGAGTTTAGAAAACCATGTGCTAACCCTTCACCCAGGTCTATCTTCTAAAAAATATTGTTTTTAACACATATAACATGATAAAATCAAGAACACATTCAAAGATAAATAAGACATAAAATAATATGTACTAGTTTCATGAAGGGTTTAACAATCTCTTCACCATTCCACTTTCTACCCCCAAAAATCCCTTATGAATTGCTATAAGAAAAAAGTGAGGCCACTAATACCTCACCCATGTTCCCCTATCCCTGTCTCATGGATATTTCTATAATGCTTCTAGAAAACAAAAATCAACAGGGTCAAATTCCCATGGATCACCTTTTTATGAACATACATGATACAAATGTACTACTCCCTAATGGTGGCATCATGATATAACTTCAAATCTTACTATTCGAACCAATGAGATGGGCCTAAGTGGTATCATTTTAGCTAGGATACATGAAATAATTTTTGGATCAAGGTCAACTATGGTACAATCTCTAACCATTTGGATACCTTCCCTAGACACTCCAAACTCAAAATAGTTCAAACAAACATGGCTCAAACTTCCATTGCTTTCCCAAACTATGGTGACCCAGCTAAATTGGTACCTAAAGAGACATTTGATCACCAACCAAAAACTCCAATATACAATGATCTCAATCAGCATATGAATTTTACTGAATTTGTGTTTTTGTTAACTATTTGTAAATCATCTTCACTATCTCAGTAATCTCTTAGATGAGGCTCGGTCCAACCAAATAATACTCATCCACTTCAGCCAAACACAATGGGGATTAGCATAATCGCCCATACAAAACCTAAAATTGGACCTCATGACTGAGTATTAATTGATTTTATTATATGAAAAATCATCCAATGGTTGGTTTAATTCTCACAAACCACCAAAATCATGCACACATGACTGTAACATATCCTTGAGGGTTTCGATGGTTTGATTAGATAGAAAATCTATCTATGGGTGATATGTTATGCTCAACTTCAATAGGGCCCCTAATGCCTCCTAGAGACCCTTCCAAAAAATAGATGTGAGACATGAATGTTGATCATAAACTATCACTTAAATCACTCATTGAATCCAATAAACCCCTTATACATGCATGCATCTAAGGTACTATACCATTATCGACTCATTTATGGGAAGGAAGTGGGATGATTTCATTTGATGATTGAAAATCACCCTTATGTAATCTTTACTACTTATAGTACGTGGTATTCCAATCATGAAATCCATAGAGATCTCATTCCACTTCCACAAATGAATGAGATGTTGATGAAATAGAATGGTTAGCCTCTAATTCTATTATTTGATCCTCAAATAGGTCAAGAAACTAGAAACAAATTTTTCTAGAACACATTTCATCACAGGGCACTAATACCAACCTCTCAAGGTATAAAACATTTTAGTCACCTTGGGGTGAACAAAACAACTAGAATGATGCACCTCACGCATCACCAATAGCCTTAGGCTCAAAGCAAGAACCATGCAGTTCCATAATATAAGAGAACCATTAGAAGATCAAGAGCAATCACCTGAGGTCTCCCCACTATTTATGGCACTACTATTCTGCAGGAACTAAGGGTAAGTTACCTTCTCAATACTCACTCAATCAATGAGATATGGTGTAACCTATAAACTATCCAAGAATATCTTCCCTTAATTCTTATTCATGTCAAGGCTCATATTGGAAAACAAACACCTCAGACCCCACTCATCCACTGATTCCTGAATAAACTGTACTAGAAGCTTCCTTCTCAATGTTAGAATGACCACGTTTCCCCTCTAGGGAATATAAAAAATATCAAAATAAAATGTATAAAGTTATTTATCATAGTTTCATTGCTTTAGGTTCAAGTACCTCTATGTGAAAATTTATTTTTGGCTCTTATAATCGAAATACTTTATGAAACTCTCTCTGAAGAGATAGTGCTTCCACATATTTAGTGCATTCATAATGACCACCAATTCTACGTCATGGGAGGGGTAATTCGACTAATGTGGTCATAAATTCCTTGATCTATAAGCCCCCAAATTTTCATTGTACATTAGTACATACCCCAAATCCACACCTGAAGCATCACAATACACTACAAAAGATATCCCAGGAACATGAAGTATCAAAACATGTGCGAATGTTAGATGGTTCTGTAACTGATCAAAATTACTATCGTTCTTCTCAACCAAAAGAAACATAACCCCTTTCCTGGTCAAATCCATCAATGGAGAAGTTATCCTAGAGAAGTCCCAAATAAAATGTATCCAATATGAAAAAAATCCTATAATAATATGGATCGAGAACACATTCTTGGGATGCTATAAAAAAATGGCTACTCAAAGCATCTTTGGATTAACTGAAACGTTTACCTTTGAAATCACATGGCCTAGAATATTCACATACTGAATCCAAAACTATCAAAGAGAAAACATGGAATATAAATTATTCTATCATAAAACATGAAAAACAACCTCAAGATGGTTTTCATGATCCTACTCCATATTTTAATATACCAATACATCATCCATGAATTTGACTACAGAGGTTTGTAAGGAGTGATAGAATATATTTTTCATTAGTGATATAAATACTATAGGATAATTTTAAAGACCAAATGAAATAATCAAATAATAAAAGTGTATATACCATCTCCAAAATATGGTATTTAAAACATATTCATACAATAACCTCAACTTGTGGAACCTTTTTCTCAAATAAGTATATGAAAACCAACGAACCCCTCTAAGCTGGTCAAATAGATCATCAATTATAGGAAATTGGTATTTATTCTTTACAGTCGCCTGTATAAGATTACAAATTTATATGAAAATTTTGAGGCTTTCATCATCATTATTTTCAAATAGATAAATTGAATCCCAAAGTGACATAATAATATGGATAAAATCCTTTCCCTCAAGATCCAATATCTAAAATTTCATCTCTTTCATCTCAACTAGAGACTTTCGATATGATGACATGAAGATCTGGCTCATCCTAGTGAGAAGATTGATAGTAATCTCAACCACTTTTTTAGGGTCTAAATCCATAAATACCTATAAAAACATTTTTGGATACCTATATATGTCCATTAAGAGTTCAAAAACTAAAACTTTCTCAACTAGATAAAGGAATAACCAAAACAACTAACACAAGATCAACCCCAACTCTAAAGCAACTCATCCCACCCTCTGTGAACAAAGATCCCACTCACCATAAAATATGTGAGTGATATGATTAGGAGTAAGGAAGTATACCCAATGAAAATAAAAAAAGACCAATTAATCAATGTTAATCAAGCAATCCATGTTGATAATAGGGTAAAAAATAAGTAGGTCTGAAATAAGGAAGCTCCAAATAATACCATAATAACTACTAAAACACGACACTCAGAGAACTTAAAACCTTACTCATTCTTCCTACCCGATGAAGTTAGTATATCCATAGAATACGTAATAATATCAAACCACATAAAAAGGAATAAATCATATTAAGTGAAATAAAAAAATGGGATGTATCAATGTAAAAAAATGGATTCTATAAAAGAAGCAATAAACATAATACCTCTAACAGTGGTCAGGCCAGAATATGATTCCTATGGAATAACTTATACTACCAAAATATTCCATGACTCAAAACCTCCATGAGTCTAATTTCCTTTTTGAGAACCCCTATACTATGAGGGATAAATCCTCTCCCATTAAAATCCTCCAACTTCACTTGAGAGATCCTAAAAAATGTGGAGCCTATACTGCTCCCTTGTGAATCCAACTGATAGAAGAGATGGACATGGCTTGATTTTCCACACTGGTGGCACATAATTCGAGCCTCTTGGAAATTTTTCATGGGTTTTACTACCTTCTCAAATTGATAACAAAAAATTGGTCTATTATCTATAGAAGAAACATAAGATAAACTTGAAGACACCTGGATACCCTTTCCATTGTGTCTCCAAGAATCATCTTGCTTTTGACTCTACCATGAAGAAAAAACCTACCTAACACATGCTAAATAAATACTAATAAGACCTATATTTACATTCAAATATTTCTATTCTATAGCTTCCTTGTCATATAACTCTAAAGAGGTAGGTATATATATTAGGATGATCCTAGATCTAACCTCTATCCTCAAGATCATCTCAAATCATCGAGCCTTAAGGTAATCATTCATGAGGAGATATAGAGAGAGATGTAAAAAACTAGTAAATTTAGAAATATAATACATTACCAAATGATTACCCTTCCCTAGATTCAAAATTTATCAGGCCTTCACCACTATAAAGGTATCATGGTAGAAATACTGATTGAACACCACTTTGAATGTGGCCCACATGAAATCCTTATGATTCCAAAAAATCACCATTAACTCCCACCACTTCCTACCATATCCTTATAGAACATATATTTAATATACCACTTTATAGGTATCATGGGTCTTCATAACTTTAATATCCACTCAATAAAATCCAACTACTCTTCAATCTCATTGGGTCCCATGTCACCATGGAACACCAGTGGGTTTTATCTTGAAAAATCTTGAACATGGTCCATAGTCTATGTCTGATCACAACCTACCACATAACCTAAGGTTTGGATCATTTGAATCACTAAATCCAACAAATATAAATAATAATTAGGGTTAACCTATGGGGTAATTTCTTCTACACCCTCTCTATTCTTGTATGAGGTCATTCTAAGAGGTATTTTCTATAGGACACAAAAACTCAATCTTCATCAAGAAAAATTCAAACCTAAAAAAAAAATTAATAAATTAAACCCTAATGATAGGTATCAATAATAATAAATGACAAAATAAGTAACTCAAAATTAGAAAGGAAATAAAATATTAAAAATTTCAAGCATTCTTCACATTACTTGATTTGGCCGCACTGTTTTGAAAACCATGCGCAAACTATCATGGGGTCACTGGATTTTGAGGTAAGGATTCATGAGATATGCACCATATCTACTAACCATTAAAAATAAATTCATTCCTCCTACATACCTCCCTATTTCACCCCAAAAACTCAAAACATCCCCCAGGCCTATCCTTAGATGTTCCAATTATCGGTAAATACCTTGAAATATAAAAAAAACCCATAACTAGGCTCAATAAATTACCACAATCCGAGACCACTCATAGAAACTCAAGGTTAAACATGAAGAAGAGATGGTCTGAATCTACCCCATTCTTACCAATTGAGTCCCAAAACAGTTAGCTCCCATCTACCACCGACTCCAAAATAACACCTCTGATTCCATTTAGTAATGCGCCATCTCAGTTCAACCCACACCATTACTCGATCAGAACCACCTCAAGGCCTACAACGTGTTCCTAATCTCCACAGTCTAGAAATAATCCCCAAGAATAACCAAGAATCAATTTTGAATTATTTCTCTATAGGTAAACAAGTATGAGCTATCAATAAAATAAGATGGCTACAATGATATCATCAGTTTCAATCATAGAATATAAGAAGATACCATAAAACAAAAGGTACATCCCAGTACAAACATTCCATAACACCACATATACAAATACATGCTATCTCAAAATAAAAAATATAATCCCAAAGTAACGGGTTCAATTCCAAACAAGGACCATGTGAAACCCAACATGTAAAAAATACAAAAAACAACTCCACATGAGCCAATCCCTATGACACTATTTCTCTTTCACAACACACCGTACAATGGTAATCAGGAAGATCCACCTTGAACATAGTTACCTTTCCATTAATTCTGTTCTATAAAATGAAATATACAACACCAAAATAGACCGATCAGGTTGTAAGGAATGAATCATAGAGGATACACCATGAATATATTTTATGCTTTTACCAATGTACACCAATAAAATAGTTTGAGTTTTTTTTAAACTACACCACTTGAAAACAAACTGATTTCATATAAAACTGTAAAACACATTTAATTTTCATTTAAAAAAAATGGGGTTTTGCAAAACAATTTCCAAACATGGATAAAATAAATAAAAAAGTCCACAAGGCACAATATGCTCAAAAAAACTAAGGAATAACAAAGTTGAGAATAAATGTCAACATCATATAACCATAAAAATGGAAAATGATCAAATAGTCACAACACATATCATCACATAAAAAAGGAACTGATCAAATGCATAAATAATATAAACCAATCTAGTATGAGTAATTTGTACCTAGGGATCTAACCATTAGGCCTATCATGAGTGAGAAAAAAATTATACTATATAGAAAAGAAAATTGGAAGCTCTCATGGCCTTCCCTAGATTGAACTCTATAATCTCACACGGTATCTCAGTAATCAATATGGAAGATCACATGGTATTTCTAACAAAATTTTCTCTTTGTTCCTTGTAAGCCAGCATGGAATTTATCAAGGTCATCCTCCCTAAAGGCTCTCACAGTACCTCATACCATCCCTTTCTCACACCCTGGTTAACCCATGTGGTACTCTATTACAACATAGTCACAAAAAATTTCAATCAATAAAAAATCATAAAAATTAATTTTCATAAACAAACATTCCCATTTTATGAAAAACATTCTCAAGGTAAACCATTTCTAAAACCACTTTATAAATCATTTTAAAATAAAAAAACCTATTTGAGTAATTTTATCAAACACTAGGTGGGAATAAAAGCCACATACATTTGGAAAACCCCACTTTAAGAACCAAACTTGCCAATAAAATCCATGAAATACTTCAAAAATGGAATACGCACCATGAAAAAAAACTTTAAATGGATATTTAAAGAAAAAAACCAAAAGTGGTAAGAAATTTAATGTCACTCCATCAAAAATTCCCTTAAATAAAGTTACCTAACTTAGATATAATCCAAAATCTCCCCTTTATTAAGACCTCCTGTAAGAGGTAAAACCAAGGATCACACACATAAGCCACATAAAATCAAACCAAAACCCCCATTAGATACCCTATATTTTGAAAATACCAGCTTTAGGGTTCCAAACTTCCACAAAATATAGAATAATATGGCTTGAAGATTTGAATAGAAGAATAAATAATGAAGAATCCAACTTACTTTAAGAAAAACACCAAGAAACTCAGAGGAAATCCACCACTAAGTAGAGGTATGAGCTCCAAAACCAAGGAGGAGAGGATATATATATATATATATATATATATATATAGGGTAAGAAAAATGATCCAAATAAAAAATAAAAACATGATAGGGGTATTTTGGTAAAAATAAAAATTTAAATGAGATATATAGGCCCACATAATTTGGACACATGATTAGGCAAACCATGCAGTAACCATGAATGTACCAATTTCCACCCAAAAAAGACTACATGGATTCCTCTGGGGAATTTGACGGTTTGAAAGACCATAATAAAAACATGTGAAACCACACTATCAAAAACTTTGTCCCCTACCACCAACTTTACCACATCATTTAGGTAAACCATGCACTAACCATGATCCCCAGTTTGTCTCCCAAAAAACACCTAGTTTCGACCCCTAATCCCTCAAAACTCTAGGAACACACTCGAAGATAAATAAAACTCAAACGAATAAATAACAATGACCTTAACGGTGTCACACTATTTAATAGAAATAATTATTAAGTTAATAGATTATCATTACTATATATAACCTATGATTACATCCACTGAGTAATCGACATTGACCATTCACTATCTTCCTTAGTTACATTACTCCCCCCTTAATTAATTCAAGATCACATCCTTTTTTAATATAATCAAGGTCAAATTACTATTTTTATATAATAATAACAATTAATTACATATCCAATTCCAAAAAAACTAGACATCTTGGTTTAGAAATTACAATTCTAAAGGGTTTTTTGTACTGACTAATCTTAAATCTAGTGATCCATAGAAATATATTATGTCAATATTTTTTTGGAGAAGTATAACTATTATTATATTTTTAATTATAATTTTCAAACTACTCAAACTTAATTAGTCCTTTAATTAGTTTCAAAATTCCCCATACCTGGTTCTATTATGTTGGTATCAGGCATATTGGAGAAGCATCAGAAGTAAGGAAAATAAAAAATTTACATTGTGATCAACATCATTACTTATTTTCTACTGTAGCGGAAAGCTAAAACAACTTGAAGATCCCATGTGATTAAGTGTAAGCAAAAAAATAAATTCCAAGTATTTCCTCATTCAATTTGACGAAATATGCCTGTTATGCTCAGTGTTACTAATTTATACTCGAAATAACCAATGTCTAATCTCTCTATATTATATACACATGATCAATATGTTTTTATATATTCCAATATTCAATTTCGTGGTGCTAGGGTAGAGAATCCATGATTCCTTTTATGTTCCAATGATCATAGGAGCACCACACTTTCTATCTGAGAAGGGAACTTCGATTCAAATGCTCTAATTACTCCTTCCTCACTCTAGGATACATAGAGTGGAGAGATAAGCTCTCAAAATTATGTGGTGAATAGGAACCATGGACAGTGTCCTCAATTTCCTTAACTATGTGGGACCCATTTTATAAAATCTCACATTACCCCTTCGATAAATTAAACCCAGGAAATAAAATCATATTCTTTGAATATAAAATAATATATATGTCACAAGAATAAAATGTAGATTATCAATTACTAGTAACATTAGAAAATTTAACATAATAAATTAACAAGTCATTATATCTATTCAAATATCCAAAAAAAAAACATTAAAAACCATGAATATTAAATATTAAATATTCATTCAAAAAATATTTCCCCTCATATTCATCTAACACCTGTGAATACATTGAGTAAAAATATTCACATATTATTATTCAAAAACATTAAAAAAATGAACTTAATTATTTCCTGTGATGTTTAAGCTCAGACATAACATTACCCCTAACATGGGGACCCTATTCCCTAAACTATAATTCACATATAATTTTCAAAAAATCTATATACGCTTTGTGTGTGTACCTCTTGGCCCTTATCCTAAGACCACTGAGTCATACTCACAATCCAATAGTGGTATTTAGAAACAAATAATATACCATAAAGAGATAAGGTTTAGTCATAGTAATTTCAATATCCTACAAATTCACACAGTTCAATATAATATCATCATCTTATAATATCTCATAAAGAAGGAAACACATGGGTGTCATTATCCTACCTTGCGTTATTATTTCATGAACTTCCTGGATAAACATTCCTTCTTCTACCATGGACATGGATTTAGTAAAGGTACTACCATTATGGATAATCAGAGATGAGATATATTTTACTTAATGGAAGTTATAGAAACAATATTGAATAGTCAATCAATTCTATAATGCCATTGAGGAACCCAATGAAAGCTACCTCACCAAAACATAAATATCATGGTTTTCATATTACATTAAAGTACATGATAAAATTATATGATATTATAATGATATCATGCTAAGAACCCAATACATATGCTCATATATAGGAACTATAAGATCCTATATTTTTCTATGTATGTCCCTATTTATTTTAGGTTAAAAATTATTAGTTAGTTTTTTTCTCTTTAAATCATTGGGAGTTGAGAATATTCTTTTGGCTTGGAGAGATTATTCCAGTGACAATGAACTAAAGATTAGGGATGTGTTTTTTTTAATTAATGGATTACAAGTATAAATTTTTCAAGGTATATTATGAGGGTTTTATATGTATTGGAGGTATTGGGAGGTGGTTCAAGTTCTTTTTGTATAAGTAGGGATAAAATATTTCTACTGGACACTTTCACGTCAGGAACTGTTTACAAGATATGAACCTATTGATAAGAAGATTCTATGAAATGGTTCATTTAATTTAAATATTACATTCCTTTAAAGTGGTTTACATATTGAAATAGTTTATTGGGATTATTTTTAACTTTTTGCAATGTGCTTTTTGGCATATCTTATAAATCGATACATTCACATCATGAAAGGGATTCACATCATGAATATCTAAGGAATAGTGGTTTTAAACCACAATATGTGTATGATTTATTTTTCATCCACCATACATCTTTATGTATCGAACCCTAGGGAGACTCTTGGGGATTTTGGAGTGATTACTTACCTTCAGAATATCTTGTTATAGAATTTAATCTCTGGTGAGTTCCTTTTATTTGTATTTCTCATTTTCTCCCTATTTTCTTCATTATGATAGTGTGATCTCTTGAGTGATGTTGAATCGGGTTTTGGTCCTAATTTCTGTGTGATCAAGGTTTTTCTTTGTGATCACCATCTCCTTCAATATTTATTGGTGTTATATATTGAGAGAATTTATTTGATCTCTAGATAAAGGTATGTGGTCTATAAAAAAACCTAAATTATTTTTTTACTTGTTTAGTTGTGTACAATATTATATAATTCTGCTAACACAACATGTGTATTAACAAACAGAATAATGATTGATAATAATCATGTGTTTGGAATACTCCTTAAATATCTTTGGTTCTAGTTGTGTTGAGACCAAGATCGTTTCTACCTGTAGGGTAATCCTATGTTTGAACAATAATGTTATAGAAAATAGATTAAAATATATCTTAGTATGAAATAAGTCCTTATGTGATTTAATGTGATAGATTTAACAAGGAAAATTAATTACACGTTTACTAAAATGGATGGTGATAATTGGATATGAAATGGGTGTGTACACTCACATGATAATTGATTAAGATTTAATCTAATGAATGAGTGGTTAATTGAAAGAAAAATGGTAATTGATCGAATTTAACATGCTGGATTATGATGTTATTCCATGTTATCCTTTATTTTATGTCTTGTGTTATGATTCATACTGAAATCTATATATATAAGGATTTGACTAGTATGCTAAAATTATTATATAAAGGGCTTGGCTTGGTATGATGAAATTCTTCTATAAAGGGATTGGCCCCGATATACTAGAATTATTATATAACTGGCTTGGATTAGTATACTTCAAAGCTTATAAAAAGTATTGGACCAATTATGATAAAATTATTATATAAAGTGCTTGGCCCGGTTATGATGTAATCCTTATATAAAGGGTTTGGACCGGTTATACTGAAATGATTATATAAAGGTATTTACTTGGTTATACTAAAATGATTATGTAAAGGGATTAAATTGGTTATGCGAAAATAATTATATAATGGGAATTACTTAATTATCGTAAAATTCTAATATAAAGGTATTGGACATGTTATGTTAAAATGCTTATACAGAGGGATTTTCCTGGTTATATGATTACACCATAGATTTGTGGTTATAGTTGGCATGGTGATTCTCTATACTCAGATATATTCTTGTATGGTGCTCAAGATAGTTGGTTGTTGTATTGTATTAATTGATGAATTAATACTCATATTTATCTCTTTATTTCATGCACTTACTATAATATTGGTTTTTTTAAAATGGTGGTGTCAACCTATGTAGTTTTACTCACACCTTATTTGGGCAACTGTTTAGTACTCAAGAAGATTACATGGAAGAAGGATTGGATAAGGGAAAAGGACCTTGTTATTGATTTTTTTCTTGTTAGTTGGGTTGGATTGTGGATATGGAACTGACATGGGGTTTGGGACTAGGGCCTTTGGAGTTTATTTTTTTCATATTGGTCTTTTATCTGTGTGAAATATAGTATAAAATTTAGTTAAGTTTTATCCTAATATTACATGGTTCATTATTATTGGTTCATTTGGTTCATACTATATTTTCCAATTGTATGATGTGCTATTTTCACTATTTCTATTACTTCAATATTTTTTTATTTACACTATATTATAATTCTGAACCAAGGAGTATAGTCTCCCCACTATGGTCCTGACACCCCTACTACTAGTTGGAAGCCTTTAGTATATGAGTATGCACACTTGAGGTCCCATAAAAAACCTCATTTAGATATGCGAGATAGTTACATAATGGGGTATGTTACAATATTTTTTCATAGGATCATGTTTCTATTTATGTTACTTTACAATTTGGAAAAATTAGAAAGGAGACTAGGGTGTGTTGAGACTTGGTAATGAGCTTGTTTGTGAGAGTTTTTAACCAATGTATGGGGGAAACTTCATGTTTTCAAGGATGGGATTATTGTTCAGGATGTTATCTCATTACAATTGATGTTATTTTTACTTGGTTGATTCACAAGTTGCGTGATGTTATTATTTCTTAATATTTTTCTTCATTACTTGGTATGGCTTGAGATAAGTATGAATGAATCATGATAGGCACGTAAGGATATATATAGACATGCATTGTTCATGATCGGGATATATTTATATCATGTGATATATTTTCCTATATGGGATGTGAAATTATATCTCTCTTACATCTAATAAAAGAAATCAAAGAAACATTACGTCATGCTAATTCACTTGTTAAGACATGTTTCGGGAGTCCATGAGGTAGTAGTTCTCTATTTTCTTCACTTTTTCAGGTTGAAAGTGTTGTTATCAAGTTTTTTAAGGAGTGTGTTTTTATTATAGAGAAAATTCCTCCACATCAACTTTGAATTAATATTTAGGTAAACAAAAATTGGAACTCTACTAATGTAGCTAAATTGAATATTTATTTTTCTCATGAGGTTCATATAGATGTTCAAATTCATGATAACTTCCTAATGATCATGAAAACATGGAAAGGGATATTTTTCACACTATACCATTTATGTATGAGTTGAAGAGAGTATTTTAGCTATTTAATTCACCTATGTTTAGTGGGGAGGGAGTCCACTAAGAATCTGAGGTTTGGATTGCATCAGGCCAGATGATCTACAATCCCAAAGATACACCTTCTAATAGGAGGGTGAATCTTACAACATACATTCTTCATGGTCCAACCAAGAATTGGTAGGACACTATAGTGAAATCTGGGTAGTAAGTGGGGTTATCCTAGAAGGAATTCAAGATGATTTTTTCAAGACACTTTTCCCCTGAGACTTTGAGGGACGAGAAGATTCGTGAGTTCCTATAAGATATATTCAATGATGGACTATGCTGTTCAATTCACTAACTTATAGTGCTTTGTGCCATATTTAATAGTTGATGAGATGGATAGAGTGAGTCATTTTTAAGATGGGATTAACTATGAGATTAGGTCATTGATTAATATTTTTCGATTGAGTATAATTTCAGATGTGATAAATTAGGATCTCATAATTGAAGATAATTTAAGAGAGGCCCTGAGTAGTGGTCATGGTATTTTAATAGGTGAAACTAGGAGAAATTATTCTGGTGGAAATAATCACAACTGTATATGATTGTTATCTCCATCAAAATATTGGGTAGAGTAATCAAGGTAGTGGGCATTAATCTTAGGACCACGTTCCATTGTAGTGATATTAGTGTGAAAATTATGGAAATAAGAAGCCTTAGTTTTCATACCCAGGTTTGGAGTTTTCTTCTTGTTGTAATTTGGGACACCTGTAGAGGTTTTCTAGGGGCACAAAAAAATAGAGGTGTGACCATGGATCATTATAGGTACCAAATTATGGTAAGGACTCAACAAACCTACAATAGATAGGTAGTTGGAGTTCCCCTAGATGTTCAGGTTAAGGCAAGGGTATGGTACCAAGGAGAAAAAATTCTAGGTAGAGGGAAAAATATAAGGGAGTCATATTGGAGCCTATGGAGTATTGGAAAATCATCTACATGATATGTAGTCTACTCAGGCTAGTTTGGATACAAGACCTTCTACTATCATTGGTATGAATCTTGTATCATCTACCCTTCCTATTTTTGTCTGATATATGAACATCAAATTCCCTTATATATAATCTTTTTTCAAATGTTTTGGGATTGGTTGTGGAAATATTGGATGGTTTATTGAACATCGATGCACCATTGAGAGTATAGTCCAAGGGTATTAAACGTTGATAAATGTTTTCTCTAGAATTTAAGGGTAACTGTTTTTTTGTGAACTCTTTGTGCTGGATATTACATGTTTTTATTTGATTATGGATATGGATTGGTCGTTCCTATTCTAATCTCACATTGACTATTACTAGAGGATAGTTACCTTTTTATCTCCAAAAGGAGGAAACTATTTTCACCATAGTGAGTGGGATATTTATTTTGGTGCAGCAAGACCAATTTAGTGGAGATTTAATTGGCTCATGGATCAGATATTATATCATTCTATATATGATATTGGAATGCATTATGATAAATTTTCTCCAATTTTAGAATATTTTCAGAATGTATTTCTTCACGAGTTCTACAGCTTACCACCTGAGTGAGGGATTGTGTTCATGATTGAGTTAGTGTCGGGAAAAAACCAATTTCTATCCAACTTATAGGATGTCACCAGTAGAGCTTCCAAAGTTGAAATTTTATTTTAATGATTTTAATGCTATGTGTTTCTATAACCTAGTACATTACAATGAGGTTATCATATGATTTTATCAAAGAAGGTTGACACACCTTTTCACTTTTGTGTGAAATATTAGAGGATGAACTATATGACAATCAAGAACCAATATCCCATTCCATGCATCGATGATCTCTTATAATAGTTGAGAGGTTCAAGGATTTACTATATTATTGACTAGAGATCATGGTATAATCATCTGACAATGAGACCATCATAAATATCTCTAACAACTTTTAGGGTAGGTATGGATTGTACAAGTTAATATTGATTCCATTATGTTTGGTGAATGCACCAGCGGTATTAATGGGCTTGATTAATCATATATTTAATCATTTTATGTATTAGTTTGTGGTAGTTTTAATAGAATACATCTTAGTGTAATCTCATTCAATATAGGACCATGCCCAACATCTTGACACTGCCTTGAGTACATTTAGAAATAAATGGATTTATTCCAAGATAACCAAATGTAGTTTCTGGATTAATAAACTGTAGTTCTTAGGTCAAGTTATCTCATAGAATGGAGTATCAGTGGAACCAAATAATTTTTTCATCTATGGTATCATGGGATCGACCCATGAATGTCTTTGAGATTCATATTCTTTTGGTTTAGGATGTTATTTCTAGTGTTTCATACATGACTTCTACCATTTCAAAGCACCGATGTATGAGATGGAAGACAACAGGGTGAAGTTTATTTGGATAGATGATCGAGAGAGTGATTTTTATGATCCGAAGATAAATATGGACTCAGCGCTAATCCTCATCCTACTTGTGTCGGGTAAGGCCTAAACCATATTTTATGATGCATCCAGATTTGGACACAGATATATTTTTATATAAGAGGACTTAGTGGTTGTATATGGATCCAGAGAGCTGAGACCACATGATAAGAACTATTTTACTCAAGATATTGAGTTAAATGTAGTGGTATATTCCTTGAGATGATGTAGACACTATATTTTGGGTGAGAGGTTTGTAGTGTACATGGACCATAAAAGATTTAGGTATATATTTTCTCAGTTATACCTGAACCTTCGACATAGGAAGTGGGTCAAGTATCTATAGTCTTTCAACATCAAGATGGCTTATACATTAGGAAAGGGAAATGTTGTTGTTGATTCCTTGAGCTAAAATATTCATACAAAGGTAGTGAAAGAGTCTTGTGATGATTAGAGGATTATGACACTCTTTTTAAACATTCATCCAGATGTTTTGGATTCCCATGGACAAGTAGCACTGACTTTTACATATATTATACCCATGCTTTTGGATCAGATGAAAAACAAGCAGTTATCTGATCCAGAGGCCTTAGATATTAAGGGATTGTATATATGGTGGGGATACATATTTAATATTATCTCTTGGTATATACAATTATCATCTTTTTCATAATCGAGTATGGGTTCCTACTATCTTCCATGAGAATCCAAGGATAGAGTTTCATGATTCTAGATGGGAAGAACATACTAGTTTGACATAGATGTATCATGATATCTATTGAAAATAATGATGGAAAAATTTGAAGAAGGAGACAATGGGTGTGAGATGTTTCACCTTTCTATAGGTGAATGACAAGCATTAGAGGCCAGCTAGGATATTGTAGATCTATCCATTCTAGAATGGTAATGGGATAATATCACTGGGGGATTTTTAACATGATTACCAATAATGATGTAATATGGGTGACCATAGATCAGATTAATAACGTATCTCACATTCCTACAAAGGAGACCGTCACTATTGATGATTTGGGTAGTATCTACATGTGGAAGATAATTTGACTACCTAGTGTTATGAAGAGTATTGTTTCTGATATATATCCTAGTTTTACATTGTGGTTCTGGTAGGGTCCACAAAAGGATCTGGGATCACAGGTTATTCTAATTACATCTTACATCCATTGAGTAATGGGAAATATAAATGGATGGTTCATATTTTTGAGCATCTGTTATGATCCTATGTTTTGGATTTTAGTGGTTTATGGGAGCATCATTTATAAATCATGGAGTTCACCTATAATAAAAACTTCTTGGCAACGATTCAAATGGAAAATTTCAAGGATTTTTCTAAAAGGTCATTTTATTTTACACTTTTTGAGTTAGAGGTGGGTGATTCGGTGCCTATTGGACCATGTCTCATGTAGGAGACGTTGGGGAATGTACAGTTAATCTGGAA
The DNA here is from genome assembly GCA_963277665.1 of Viscum album. Classification (NCBI taxonomy): domain Eukaryota; kingdom Viridiplantae; phylum Streptophyta; class Magnoliopsida; order Santalales; family Viscaceae; genus Viscum; species Viscum album. Next base: position 513,341,850 of record OY728146.1, read on the forward strand.
GTGGTTAGTGAACATGCAGAGAAGGAAATAATCATTTGATGAACAATGGAGAATACCTATGGAGTTTGTGGTGGGAAATTATATTTTCCTTCGAGTGTCACCAAGGATGGAAAAATTCTATATAAGGAAATAGGGAAAGTTAGTGCCTTGGATTGTCAGGATATTTGAAAAAATGGGAAGGGTCTATCCAATGGCATTCTTATTGGCCCTTAAAAAGTGATAAAATTCCATGCATGATGTGTTTCACATATCAAAACTTCAAATATATCATCTTGAACCTTCATATGTGATAGATGTTGATGAATTAAAGCTTGGTATAGATGCATCCTTTTAGGAACATCTAATAGGGAATTTAGACCATAGAGAGAATTACCTCTCGTGGAAAACTATACCTCTAGTTTGAGTATAGTTTTAGCCTGAGCATGTTCAATAGGAGACCCTAGAGAGGAATACTAACATGTGAGGACAATGGCCATAATTTTTCTCCAATACCCCAGAGTGATTCTTGGAGAATCTCGGGGATGAGTTGTTATATTATGGGGAGGTTGTAGGATCCCATATTTTTCTAGGTACACCCCTCTTGAGTTTTGGTTAAACCTTATTAGTTGGAATTTATTTTCTCTTTAAAGCCTTGGTGGTCGAGCCTTTTCCTTGGGGGTAAAGCACATTTTCATAAAAAATGACCTAAAGTTTGGGGATGTTTGTTTTTTCTTGAATTAATAGAGTCCATGTATAAATACACCAAGGGATTTAGAGGGTCTTCCATGTCTTGGAAGGCTTCAGAGGTGGGTTGGGATATTTTTGTAGAAGCTAAGGTGAAGCCTGTTTATTGGACACTTTCATGTTGTGACGATTTTGCATAACATGATCATATTTCCATGAAGATTCCAAGAATTTGTTTAGAGTGTGAAAATATTACACACCATGAAGGTAGTTCTCATTTTCAAACAATTGATCAGTATAATGCATTATAATATGGTTTAGCATGACATAAGAACTCAGGTGATTTCTTGTGATAGATTCACCTTGGAAAATGAATTACAAGATTATTTAAATTACTGGTGAAAATTTGATATGAAATGGGTGTGTACAGTAGAATGATAACAAAATAAGATGTAATCTAATGAATGAATAGGTAATTTAATGGAAAATGGTAATTATATTAAATTAGTTTGGTGGCTTCTGATGTAATGTTGTGTTACCCTAATCATTGTGATTTTTTTGTTATTTATGATGAAATTATTATACAAATGTATTGGCTTGATATACTAGAATGCTTATAAAAAGGGATTAACCCTGTATACTAAAATAATTATATAAAGAGCATGTCCCTCTATGCTAAAATTATTATATAAAGGACTTGGCCTAGTCATGCTAAAATGATTATATAATGGAATTGTCATGGTATGTTGAAATGCTTATGTAATGAGACTTCACCAATTATACAAAAATTATTATATAAAGGGATTGTATTGGTTATCCTGAAATGATTTTATAAAGGGCTTGGATTTGTTATTCTAAAATTATTATATAAAGGGATTGGCCTGATTATGTTGAAAATTTTATATAAAGGGCTTGGATCGGTTATATTAGAATGATTATATAAATGGATTTTCGTAGTTTTGATTAAATTATTATAAATAAGGATTTTCCTGCTTATGTGATCATACCATGGAATTGTGGTTATGATTGGAATGGTGACGTTACATGCTCAGATATATTCTATTATGGTACCAAAGTAGGGTGATTGTCGTATTATATTAATTGATCAATTAATAATATTGTTTATCACTTTATTTATTGAACATACTATCAGGATGGTTTTTAATAGACACAACAGTGTTAACGTATTGAGTTTTACTCATACGTTGTTAAGGTATCCATTTGGTACCTGAAAAAATTACATAGATACAGTTTTAGACAAGTGAAAAGGACCTTTTTGTTTATTTTTTCTTACTGGATGGGTTGGATCATGGAGATAGGACGAAAATGGGGATCATGACTATGGTCCTTTGAGTTTATTTATTTAATATTGATCTTTTATTTATATGAATTTTATCATGAAATTTAATTAAAATTTATCCTAACATTATGTGGTTCATTATTATTGGTCTACTTGGTTTATCGTTTATCTTCAAGATTTATGACATAATATTTTTTATGATTCTATTACTCTGATATTTTTTTATATCCATTATATTGATACTCATTACTAGATCATCTACTATCTCCAATGTGTTATCTACACCCCTACTCCTAGTTGGAAGTCTCTAACATATGGGAGGCATGTTTGAGGTCCCATAACCGACTTGATTTTGTCCTGTTAGAGAGTTTCAAATCATGGAACATTACATGAAGAATTAATGAAACTTGATACATGTAGTGTTCTTATTGGTAGGTCATTCATCATGAGCTCATTCACTCATGATCAAAAAGTGTGAACTTTTGTAAAATTATTCTCAATGATTATGATCCCTAACACATGATAGTCAAATATCCTCCATGTCTCTTTAGTATGATGTATCTAGACTATATGATATAAGTTAAATATTACAATCATATTATATCGAGGTTCTTATTATAGATGAGAATTTTCTATAACATTTTTAAATGAAAATTATTTAAGGACATTACCATGTTGATTAGTGGATGAAAAAGTATCAATACTATTATGGTATTTATAATCCTTTCATAACCCACTATATATATAATGTGGTAATTATAACGACCTGAATCCGGAGCCACATAACTGGTTCCCCGTACCCAGTTCACCACATGACCTCAAGCACGTTTCCCCAAACGCGAGAGGCTGCTGACTAGCAGCGAGGGCCTTGGTGAGATAGTGGGGAAACTATGACCTCATTTAGTAAGGTATGCAGTGGAAGAATAAAGATAATCTATAGCGGATTTAGTAAACAACTTAAAACAACTGAACTAAAAGTGGATTCAATGTCTGATATAATAATGATGTAGAATGGTACATGTATCTATGGAATGTAGTAAACAAAAGAACATACTAAAATACAACTGAAATAAATGTTTTTTTGGGTACTGTAGCAGTACTGTAGCAGTGGCAGGACTGTAGCAGTGATGACGCTATAGCGGTGGAGGGACTGTAGCAGGTACTGTAGCGGTGGTGGTACTGTAGCAGCGTGGGTAATGTAGTAGTACTATTCACCGAGGGGTCCTTTGGGCCAAAAAAATGGGATTCCAAGCCTTGTATTACGGCCACGTGGACTTGGGATTTTGGCCTATGTAATGGGTCACCCTCTACCCAGTCTAATGAGGTATTCGCTTTAAATAATAAATTGAGGCTTCGGCCCCACCCTTTAAAAAAATACAACTGAAACCAATGCACTAAAAGTAAATAGCAACTCCAGCAGCATTGCGGGCCAAAACCCAGTCCCATGCTCTCCAGCTCCAACCAGAAATCAAGTACCTGAGGTAGAAGGTCCATAGTCTATACCGATACCTGCAACCATATAATCTGTTTGGGCTGAAAAGCAGGACTCAAACAGGGTGTGAGACTAATCCTAGTAGGCAACCACCACAAGATTTTTTCCATACAGTTAGTGAGTGGTATAGAAAAATTAAAGGTAAATAAATAAAGTAATGAACAAGGCATACACCATTAAATAATCCTACAAATTACCATTCACATTCATTTTATTAAACAACCAGGGAAGAACTAGCAAATCATTCTACTCCAAGGTAAGCAAGTAACACAACATGTATCTCAAAAGACTACCGAAACACAAGAATTACAAAACCCAAGATTGTTCATTGGCTTAGTGGACTCATCCAAACCAACCATAAAAAATTCACACTAACCCTCTAGGTGGCTCAAACTAGAAGACCCCTATAGTCTAGTAATCAAACAAGGAACATACAATCTGGGAAGCTCTCAAGTCAATTCCCCTATGGTCTTGCAACGATATCTATAAACACTATGAGGAAGCACTTACGTCTAATTCTTCCTGTGGTCTCGATGCGTGGGTAAACTATGAACACTCTTGGGAAGCACAAAGTCTTATTCCCATAGGTACTGCGTACGAACTAAAACCAACAGACCCTCTAGGGAAGTACTTAATCGTCTATTCCCTCATTGATCTCCCGTGCCAGGTTCTCACAGCCCTGAGCAGTCCAGTCGTGCGTAATCGACTGTCATCATCCCTAATTAAGTTCAACAAATACTTGGATAATAGCTACAATGCATCAAAAGAATTTAAATAGTACGCAACACATGCAATCAGTGACAAAAAGTAAACGAACAATTGTAATAGGGTTTGCCTCACAGGAAAACGATGCCAAATAGAAAATAACAGCCAAACAGGGAGAGACACCCATGGGATGATCCTAAAACATGCAACCTTGAATATATTAGCAACAATTAATAATAAGCTAACAAGAAATCTAGGGAAACCAAAAAATAGGATCAAAATCCTAAACCTGGGATACCCGATACATGGGTATCCGACACTTTTGCATCCAAAACTCAAAGAACATCAACGTAGGGAATCAAACAACCTACCTCGATCCTTGAAGATTGATATACTTGAACCATGGCCCATGAATTGGCCTAGAATGGATTAGATATGCAAAAACATCTAAAACATTCAACCTCAGATAACTCACACGAGAGAAAGAAGCAGGAAACGTGGCCAAAGAAGAACTAAGAAATCACCGCTGCGATTCATCTGCAATCGACGAAGTTTGATTCGGAAAACCAGCGACGGATCGGTGGCTCGGAGAAGAATCGGCCTCCCCAGATGCTCTGGATGGAATTAGGCGTAGAAGAAGACGTTAAAGATCATTAGGAGCGACCTCGGTCCGATTAATGAAATAAAAAAAATACACAGCATGCACTTTTAAGGTACACGGCGTGTAGTGGGTTTTTCCGTACTCTACCCAAATCGGCCTCCACATCACCCCTACACACCATGTGTGTGTCCCGGACACGGCCAGCACACGACTTCGGGTAGAACAGAGTACACGGCATGTACTCAGAAAGTACACGTTGTGTACTTCAAAAATTTCCAAAAACTTCGTTTTTCCTTAAAAAAAACCTATAAAAGGGATCTGTACCTGAAAATAAAGATTTGGGATCTTAAAAACTTCCCCCTTAATGAAATTCGTCCTCGAATTTCCCTAACAAGGTGTAGTAGAAGAATCATTGAACAACTATGGCCACTGCAATCGAACATCAGCCTCCCTCTCCCAGGTCTCGTCTTATACTCACCGGTGCTGCCATAGCACCTGTACTAGAGGAACTGACTAGCCACAGAGAACCTTCGTACTATGATTGACAATCCTGATAGGATGCTCTTCGAAAGATGAATCCTACTCCAGCTCAACCTCTTCGGGTTGAAGAACATGAGACAGTTCTGAGAAATACCATTGAAGGTGAGAAACATGAAAGACGCCGTGCATGACCTAGTACCTCTGAGGTAACTACAGCCTATAAGCAACCAGCCCGAATATCTCCAAAACCTCAATGGCCCGATGTATCTTAGTGAGAGTTTTCCCTGTCTCCTAATCCTCTTATGTCCCAACCTCAGGGTAACAGGTAGGAAAACCTGATCTCCAACCTTGAACTCCAAAGGTCGTCTCTGCTGATTAGCATAAGACTTCTATCGAGACTGTTCTATAGCCATCCTCTTCCAAATCAACTCTATCTGCTCCGAGGTCTCATGAACAAGACGAGGTCCTAGCAAATATACCTTTCCCACCTCTATACATCATAAAGGTGACCATGATGGCCTACCGTACAAAGCCTCATAAGGTTCCATCTGAATAGTTTCCTGAAAACTGTTGTTGTAGGTGAACTCCACCATAGGGATATGCTTCTCCCAAGTGCTGCCAAAGTCTAGAATGCAAGCTCGGAGCATATCCTCAAGCACCTGGATTGTACGCTGAGATTGGAAATTAGTCGGGGGATGGTATGTTGTTCTCAAAAGTACATGTATACCCAAATCCCCCTGTACCCCTGTTAGAAGTGATAAGTAAAACGTTCATCCCTGTCTGAAACAATGGAGTGTGGAACTCAATGAAGATGTACAAACTCTCGGATATATAACCGTCCCAGCTCATCATAATTGAAGGTCTCCTTGATGGGCTAGAAGTGTTCATCCTTCGTGAGCATGTCCACCACAACCCAAACCACATCATTTCCTCGAGGATATATAAGTATTCTTGTCATGAAATCCATCGCGACATCATTCCATTTCCACTTAGGAATGGGTAACTATTGTAAATTCTCTGCTGGTCGCTGATGCTCCGCTTTCACTTGCTGATAGGTGGAACACCATAAAACAAAACCATCCACACCCTTCTTCATACCTGGCCACCAATACTGACGACGTAAGTCTCAGTACATTTTCGTGACACCAGGATGAACTTTCCAAGCTGAAGCATGAAGCTCCCACATAAGCACCTCTCGCATGTCCACTGAAACCCATATACAGCCATGAGAATGTAGCACCTCGTCATCGCCTAGTGTCCACCCCAGAGTAGGGTCTCCATCTAACACACCTTCCCGTAGGACTAGGCCCTCTGGGTCTGATAGCTGCCTCATTCGAACTCGATCTAAAAGGGTAAAGGTAAAAGCTACAGAAGAAAGAACCATCGGTCGTAGAATGTTGTTCACCTCCAAATTTATCTCAGAGAATAGAGCCATGAGCTTCCACTCACTGCTGGCCTCCTGAACTACCTGAATCTGAGTCCTCCTACTCAGTGCTTCTGCCACAACATTGCCTTTCCCAGGCGTATAAGCAAGCTCGAAGTCAAAAGACTGTAGTTACTCAACCCACCTCCGCTGTCTCAGATTCATGTCACACAGTGTGAAGATATACTTGAGGCTCTTGTGGTCAGTATATATCACAAAATGCTCTCCAATGAGATAGTGCCTCCAACAACACAAAGCCTGAAAAACATCAGCCAAATCCAAGTCATGCGTAGGATAGTTCTTCTCGTGTGACCTCAACTGCCGAGATCCATACACAACAACACGATCTTCCTGCATAAGCACTTCTCCAAGCCCGATGCCAGATGCATCACAGAAACCTGTATAACTCTTTCCTGGATCTAGAAGAACTATAATCGATGCTGAAGTCAATCTCCCCTTCAGCACTTGGATGGCTGAGTCGCAAGCTTCTGACCAAACATACATCACACTCTTCTTAGTCAAGTCCATCAACGACGCTGCTAAGCATGAGAAGTCCTATATAAACTCCCTGGAGGAATCAGCCAGTACCAAGAAACTCCGTACCTCGAAGAAATTCTTCAGCTGCCCCCAGGTAACTACTACCTTCACCTTCTCTGGGTCTACTGATACTCCAGTATCTGAGATGACATGGCCCAGGAAGTGAATCTCGTTCATCCAAAAGTGTCACTTTGAGAGCTTAGCATATAACTGATGCTCTCTCAGTGTACTCAATACAATCTCAATATGGGTAGCGTGGTCGTGTCAAGTGTGAAAGTACACCAAGATATCATTCACAATGACAATGACGAAAGAGTCCAAGTAAAGATGGAAAACTCTGTTTATCAGATCCATAAATACTACAGGAGAGTTTGTGAGACTGAATGACATAAACAAATACTCATACATACCATACCTGCTTCAGAAAGTTGTGAGAGGTATATCAGATGGTTTGACCTGCAACTGATGATAGCCGGATCTCAAGTCGATCATCGAGAATACCCTAGCTCCTTGAAGCTGATCAAAAAGATCATCAGTCCTCGGCAAAGGATATCGGTTCTTGACCGTCAACTTGTTTAGCTTCCAATAGTCCACACAAAGCCGTAAGGTACCATCTGGCTTCTTTGCAAATAGCACAGGTGAACCCCAAGGGGAATTACTGGGTCAGATGAAAGCCTTATCCTGCAACTCCTCCAACTGCTTATTGAGCTCTTGCAACTTAGGCATAGCCATCCTATAAGGAGGTATGGATACCAGTGCTGCTTCTTGAACAAGCTCAATAGAGAATTCTACCTCACTATACTGAGGAAAGCCTGAAAAGTCTTCAGGAAAGACATCTGGAAAATGGTCAAATACCACAGGAAAGTCTATCTAAGAGGTTCCCTGATCATCTAGATATAAACTTGCAATATGGGATGTAACACTACCCAACCCATGATGCTCTTGTCCAGCTCTGCTTTCCTGGACATCCCATTCTCCCTTATGAAGAAAGGACTCGCCCCCGGGTGATGTGAAACTCACCATGCGGTGATAACAATCGACAAATGATAGAAAAGGAACTAGCTAGTCTATTCTGAGAATGACATCATAACCCACCATCTCAAGGAAATAAAGATCCCACAAGAAGTGCCACGCAGCAACCTCAAGGGGGTACTCCTTGCACCGACGCAAACTAGCAGTTCTATGTCCCAAAGGAGTGTCTAGTGCCAAAGTATCCTTAGAAGTAAAGACAATAAGTCTAAGGATCTACATAGTGTGCACAGAAACAAGGCTATAAGAATCTCCAGTATCAAAAAGTGCAGAAGATAAAACTGAGGCTACTAGCATCGTACCTCGAACTGTGGACGGTCCAGGATCCTACTCCCGATGAATCTTCTCTACTACAAACGTCAGGCCAGTACCATGGCCCTGTGTAGCAGCCTGATACCCCTGAGATGATTCTCACTGAGCCTGACCACCGCGTCTGCGACCTCTACCCTAGCCAGAATGACCTAAAGGAATCTAGCCCCCAGTCTACTACGGAACTGGTAATCCTTCTCCTATATGAGGAGTAGAAACTGATCCTCCTTCTCTAGCTACTGGAAGAAGAACCCTGCAAAAACGATGTAGATGACCCATCTTTCCACATGCTCGGAACTTCACTGGATCTCTTGGGCACTGAGGATTTTGATTCCCACTCTTTCCATACTGATAGCACACCACTTGGTTGACAGAAGTATGATCTTGTCTACCAGATGAAATACCTTGCTTCCTCGAGTAACCTCGAGTAGACTCTCGGTGGATCTTCCTACTGTCATCATGAAATGAGTCAGCCTTAGATGCTGAAACGCCCTGGTCAACTACTCCAGTCTCCCTCAGATTCTGTTCAGTGATCAGTGCCCAGTTGACTATTAGGGTAATAGATGTCAACTGGAAGACATTCAACTGCGATCTGATCTCTGGTTTTAGGCCTTCCTCAAACTTCCTTGCCAAAAGCAGCTCGTCATTTCCCAGAACGGGAGTGAAATGGTGTAACTCTATGAAATGGGAGGAATTCTTCATAACCGAGAGATTACACTACTATAGATTCATGAACTCTCTAGCTCTGTTGACCCTCAGCGTCGCCGGATATAAGTAGTCATAGATCGTACACTAGAACTCATCCCAAGCCATAGTTCGCTGGCGCCCTACCTGCGAGACTACATCCCACCATCTTTGGGAAGAATCTCACAGCATGTAAGTCACAAGATTCACCCTTCTATATGGTGGTGTCTCCAGATGCTCAAATATAGAAAGCATGGTTTCTAGCCATGACTCTGCAGCCTGAGGTCCTCCATCCCCTGTAAATGTGGGAGGATGCAGCTGCTGGAAGACTCGAGTCAGCTCTGCCATAGATGGGGTAGGATGCTGAGCTCCCTAGAATGTCTGCATGAACCTCATGAAACCCTCTCTGAACTGAGCATCAGCACCAGTGTCTGGAATCACTGTGGGTGCCATGTCCCGAATGATCAGTGGAACTATAAGTAGTCCCTGGTCTTCCCTATCCGGCGGACGGTCACTGCCTGGTTCCTGACGTGTAACGGGAGGACGTCTTGGTGCCATGGCCCCTAAAAGGTCAAAGAACACCTCACATTTAGGATTAACAAGGACATAAAACATAAGAGTACAAAACGAGAACATGAGAGAGAAACACTTAAGTTTGAAAAATAGGACTACATGGAGTGTATTTAAACTACACGGCATGTTTGTTAAAGCCATTTACATGGGTGTGTACCTCCTCCACCACTGGTCATGTAACATCCCAGACTACATGGTGTGTTGTCCCAAAACATGGCGTGTACTTGAATTCTACTCCCCTTCCCGAGTCTCTTTACACAACCGACCTACACGGTCCTCCAAATCCTAAACTACACGGCGTGTGTACTAAAGGCATGGTGTGTACTAGAGAGGTTTCAGCAGCCCGTGTAGCAGTTACACGGCTAGCTACACGGCTAACCCCTTACATGGAGTGTTTTGAACAAACACAGTGTGTATTGGAGAAGATAACACCGACCCGTGTTGTTCGTGACATGGCCAAGTACCTATGAGAAAACCACACGGCGTGTTCATACAAAACATGGCGTGTACTACCTGATTTTCCCCGACCCGTGTTGTTAGTGACACAGCCAGGTACACGGTCAACTACCACACAACGTGTACTTATGGTACACGGTGTGTCCCCAAAGACTCTCCGACACCCCGTGTTTTTGTTCACATAGTCAGTAACTCGGTTTAAAAACTACACGACATGTATTAATAAAGTACATGTCGTGTATTCTGGGTTTTTATGGGTAGTATCTCAGAAACTGCACCAAACACCAGAAACACTGAAAAACAAACATCTATGTGCCAAATTCTGATCCGTGGGGGGTCGATACTCCCTTCGAATCAAATCTTGGTATTATAACAATCCATATATCAAGTAAAACAGCATAGCAAGTATGTTCGTCATAGAAACTATCACAACGACATGCATAATTTATCACGACATCTATCACAATAGCAAGAAATTCTAATGTACCCTAGATGGCATTGTAAAATTCATGACATATGATTTCCTACTCAGTGATTATATGATGCAAGAGATGGCACACCCTCATATCATTGAGTTGGGAAAAAATAAAACCACAATCATATAAACAGTAATAGTATAAAAATGTGCATCACCCAACAGTGAAATATAATAAACTGTATCACTTCTAAAAACAGAAAATTGCAATTATGAGGTAATATAGCTTTTCCCTGTACACGGGTTAATTACTCCTGGGAACAGTTAAGTACAAACTACCCATTTCTTCCTATCCCTATCTATTGTCGCAAAATAGTAATGCAATTGAAAAGAAAGAAACTCCACTGATACCACTTTGAAACAACCCGAATATGGAGCCACATAATTTGTTCCCCGTACCCGGTTCGCCACATGACCTCAAGCACATTTCCCCAATCTCAAGAGGCTACCGACTAGCAGTGAGGGCCTTGATGTGCCAGTGTGGAAACTATGCCCTCATTTGGTAAGGTTTGTAGAGGAAGAATAAAGATAATCAATAACAGAAGCAGTAAACAACATACAAAAACTGAACTAAAAGTGGAAGCAATGTATGATATAATAATGATGTAGAATGGTACATGTATCTATGGAAAGCAGTAAACAAAACAACGTGGTGAAATACAACTAAATAAAAGTACTAAAAGTAAGCAGCAACTCCAGCAGCATCGCAAACCAAAGCCCGGTCCCATGTTCTCCAGCTCCAACCAGCAATCACGTACCTGAGGTAGAAGGGGCACAGTCCCTACCAATACTAGAAACCATATAATCTATTTGGGCTAAAAAGTAGGACCCAAACAGGGTGTGAGACTAATCCTAGTATGCAACCACTACATGATTTGTGCCCTAATGTCAGTGAGTGATATAGGAAAAGTAAAGGTAAATAAATATAGTGATGAAATAGGATTACACCAGTAAATAATACTATCAAATACCATTCACATTAATTTTATTAGACAACCAGGGAAGAAATAGCAAAGCATTCTACTCCAAGGTAAGCAAGTAACACAACATGTATCTCAAAAGACTACCGAAATACAAGCAGTACAAAACCCAAGTTTGTTCTTTGGCTTGGTGGACTCTTCACAACCAACCATAAAAAATTTACACTAACCCTATGGGTGGCTCAAACTAGCAGACCCCCATATTCCAGTAATCAAACAAGGCACATACACTCTGGGAAGCTCTCACATCAATTCCTCTATGGTCTTCCAATGATAGCTACAAACTCTCTGAGGAAGCACTTACGTCTAATTCCTCCTGTGGTCTCGATGCATGGGTAAACTAAGAACACTATTGGGAAGCACAAAGTACTACTCTCGTAGGTCCTACGTACGAACTAAAACCAACAGACCCTCTAGGGAAGCACTTAATAGTCAATTCCCTCTTTGATCTCCTGCACGAGGTTCTCATAGCCCTGAGTAGTCCAGTCGTGCGTAATCGACTGTCAGCAGCCCTAAGTAAGTTCAATAACTACTTGGAAAATAGCTACTATGCATCAAAATAATTTAAACAGTAGGAAACACATGCAATCAGTGATAACAAGTAAACTAACAATTGCAATAGGGTTTGCCTCACAGGAAAGCGATGCCAAATGTCAAATAACAGCCAAACAGGGAGAGACACCCATGAGGTGATCCTCAAACATGAAATCTAGTATATATTAGCAATAATTAATCATAATCTAACAATAAATCTAGGGAAACCAAATAATAGGATCAAAATCCTAAACCTGGGATACCCGATACATGGGTATCCAACAGTTTTGCATCAAAAACTCAAAGGACTTAAATGTAGGGAAAAAAACCACCTACCTCGATCCTCGAAGATTGATATACTTGAACCTTGTCCCGTGAATTAGCCTTGAACTGAGTAGATCTGCAAAAACTTATAAAATTTTAAACCTCGGATAACACAGACGAGAGGAAGAATCCGGAAACAAGGCCAAAGAAGAACCAAGAACTCACCACTGCGATTCTTCTATAATAGAAGGAGTTCGATTCGGAAAACCAGTGACAGATCGGTGGCTCGGAGAAGAATCGGCCTCCTCGGATGCTTTGGATGGAATTAGGCAGAGAGGAAGACTTTAAAGATCATTAGGCATGACCCCAGTCCGATTAATGAAATAAAAAAAATACACAGCGTGTACTTTTAAAGTACATGGTGTGTAGTGGGTTTTTCCATACTCTTCCAAAATCGGCCTCCATGTCACCCCTACACACCGTGTGTGTGGCCCAGACATGGACAACACACGGCTTCGGGCAGAAAAGAGTACACGGTGTGTACTCAGAAAGTACATGACATGTACTTCAAAAATTTCCAGAAACGTTGTTTTTCCTTAAAAAAACATATAAAAGAGATCTGTACCTGAAACTGAAGATCCGGGTTCTTACAGTAATAAAAAAATACAGCTCCATATGGGACTAGGTCCCGCAACATCAAATCAAACCTTCCTTTAATAGATCCAACATTCTAACTATAACTCTATTAGGACTCACATGATATGATCATGCTTCTTATAATTAATTTTTTTTGTCATTTTACCATCCTAATTTTCCTACAATACCACCATGTTTTCAAGAAATTCACCTCTATGTGTAAGAATCTTACACCATAGAATTAAAAAGGGGTAATGAATAAATGATATGACTCATTTCAACAAGGTGTATCATTATTTTTGAGATCCTTCCAGATTATAACTCTGTAGTTAAGCATTCATGGCCAAGAGTAGTGATCAAGATGGGTGACCTCCTGAGAAGTTTCCTAGGACAAGTGTGAGTGAGGGAAAAGAACACTAAAAAGAACATGTGTTGTCTTAGGGGGATAGTCATTAGTCTGATGGACTGTTTGAGAACATGGGTGGGCCCTAGGGTGTGGTTCATGTGTTTTTGGGGAAACTAGTATTACCTAGTGGGCACAAACCCGATGATCATTTTAAGACAAAGTGTTTGTGTTGTCAGTGGGGACCATTTGTTTCATTGTTATCAAAGGGAGGTTTCCAACCATTAGTGCGGTGGCACTATTTAGGTTGAGATATAAGTTCCACAATGGGGATGTTGTTCTCTAGGTGGGGTGAATTTACACCCAATAATTAGGAATGTTTAAATGAATAAATGATATGAATCGTGTTAACATGGTGCGTATTTATTTTTGAGAGCTTTCTTAATTAGAATTACACAGTTAAACATGCTTGTCCTAGAGTAGTTACCCTAATGGGTGACCTTATAGTAAGTTTCCTATGGTGTGTGCGAGCGAGGTAAAAGCACACTAGAAATAAAATGTGTTTGAATATGGGAACAATCAATGGTTCGATGACTCTCTTGGGTATGTGGGTGGGCCATATGATGGGAAACTTGTGTCTTCAAGATGTGGTACCTAGCGAGCCATGAACCAATGACCATGTTAATGAGGGGTGTCTGTGCTATCAAAAGATCCTAGTCATTTCAAAAAAATCCTAAGGATATGATAAACCTAAGTACATACCCTTTTTATTCTTTCATAATCAATACATCTTTGTAATTACCTTTAATATGATTCCATGATCTAGAATAAACCATTAAACATTTTATATTTCTTATTTTTATACCTCAGGATCTACAAAATACTCTATATTTATAGATATAGATGCAACTAGATTTAATGAGACACTCTACTTCATTACCATAGCTCAACTATGATATAATGATTATAAAAAAATTCTATGTCATGTAAAATTTTAATGGATTTATTCATGATGACTTGGTATAACTAATTGATCCTTATTAGTTCCACAGTTGTACCACCATTTTATATCCCTTTTATATTCTGTCATAGTCTTGAAATCTTAGAAAGTATGTTTATTATGATTCCAATTACTACAAGTTATAATTAAACATTTTATATTGCAACTTTTGTTACATCAGAATATGAAAAGTAATCTGTATTTATAGATATGGAATCTACCATATTTATTGAGGTACTCTTCCTCATTACGTTTAGCTACATAGAAAACTGAAATGTACTATATATTTATAGATACGACTTCAATTAGATTTAATTATCCACTATTTCTTCATTACCTTATCCAAATTGTGATATTAGATCCAACAGATCCATTGTATGACTAGTTTTTATCCCCTTATAATATGTGTTTGTTCCTCTCTAGACACTAGTTTTATATCCCTTTTAATTACTCAATTACTAATGTATAACTTTGACTGTTTCCCTAGTAGTTCTCCTGAATTTATCAGATATTTTACTATCATAATACTTGTGTGGGAAATATCATATCTAGTACATATCATGACATATGTGATTTAGCCACCGTTGATGCATTTCAATTTTAGTTAAAATTTAACATCCTCCTATAACTTATACATTTTTTGTTAGAGAGATTTTTTTCTTGTGACATTGGAAACAATTCTCACTTTTATTGTTCTAACTTTTATTTTTCAATACATTTCTAGTTTATGTACTTTGACTTGGACCAAAAAATACACAAAACTACCTCAGAATATCTCGTTCACTCTAACATGGGTTACTAAATAAGGTCAATCTTTAGAGTGTGTAATTTAAAATATTCTTTCCTAACTATAAGACTAATAATTATTATCTATATTTAATCAACATACATTACTTTGAAAACTATATTGCTCCCACTATACTCATATAGAAACATGAAAAAATACCTTTTAAAATGAATACTACATGATCATGATTTCTTCCTTAATTCATAAATGGATTTATTCAACTTGAATTCCTTAAGGGAATTCCATGGTGTTGACAACCAATTTTGGTTGTGTCATATGGACATCTTTCACAAGGTTTCAGTTAATGAAGGTGGTCTTGACATCCTATGACCAAGATAAATATTATAAAAAGCTTACCTGATAAGTAGAACTCTAATAGATTTAATCATTAGGAATTTGGTATAACTATTTGAGCATTATTGGTTCCACACCTATAGCACCCATCTATAGTTTCTATTTAATACCAACAAATTACATTACATTTATTGAAAAAACAAAAAAAACACAGACTAAATTTTGATACATTGAATCCATTTTTGTATTCACTTGAAAATTTTAATTATAAAGTGTTTTTCTAAATTTATTTATTTTAGGATTCATTATTACTAACAAATAAAATTACACTCACTATGGTGACTAAAAATCCATCCTTGTTGTTCCAATCATTATACATAATATATATCTCTGAACAACTCCTCTTCAATGAGATTATATGGAACTTGTACGAATAATAACTATTTTTGCATCTCGAGTCTTTAATTTAGCCAATTCAATCTTGATTCTATTATCTCAAATGGATATATTAAAAATACTACATAAATTTTTTCTTTCACATGAAAATGAATTTTCTATCTTATATATTTATTAATATCCTATATAAACATTTAGATAATTACAAATATGCACTTTTATTTTTCTTTGGTGAATTTTTTTTATTGAATTAGGCATAGAAAAACATTTAAATATTAACACATGTTTTGTGTCATAATGGTTTTATCTCATACTATAACTCATCTGATATCAATTATTCATTATAGTTGGCATATGTTAATGGGTTAAACCAACTATTTTTGAAGTATTCCTCAAAAAGGCAATAAGAAAGCTTTTCATGACTTATAAGTCTAAATATGAATTCCATTTAAACATACATAATAGATCCAATTTGTATGAGTAGATATTAGTTTATGATTAAATTCAATATAAATTTTAATAATCAATTTATGAATGTGATACTCATCATCATTCCCCCTTTTACTAATATCATGACTCTTTATGGGTATAATGAAATTTGTGTTTATGAAAAAATATACTTTACATTTTTACAATTGATGAATACTCAGTTATGACATTATTTGGGTCGTATACCCAATGCAACTCGTATATTATAAGAGTTATTGTACCTTAATTAAATTATATATTCCTTAAAATTTATTGTAATATTATGAAGTATCTAAGCCTACCTCTAGATTTTACTTATAATTGTTCATGCGATCAAGATGAATTATTTATGAAATCTATGTTTCTCACCTTTATCATAAATTTATTATTTACTTAAAAAATTATATGTAAGTATGATCTTAATTTTCATGTTATTTTCCACTAAACAGACTAAATTATGCAACAAGTATGAACTTGATGACCTTTTTTAGATTTAATTGAATTAGAATTATTTTTCCATAACTTGACATATGGGGTTATATTTTATATACATAATTTTTTCAAATGAATTAAATATTACTGAATTATTAGTTTATTATGAAATTATAGAAACAAAATTAATTCTTTAATGAAAGAATGTCTCATTTTATTCAATAGAGATATAATATAAATGTTTTGGTATTACTCAAAAAAGTTCAACTAGAATAAATGAATTGGGAAATTCAACGTCACATGCTTCTCACTAATGACACGTGAATCACCTTTTCTTAGTTACTTGGAGAATTCACTTTATTTAATATAATATTTATATACTGAATTATCTAATATCTTTTGATTAAAATTCATAAAATTCATATATTTCCTAATACCTAATAAGAAGGAAAAAATATAATAAATAATAATGAATATACATGAAATTTAATCCTATTCTTAATCTTACTTCATTTCATTATTGTTTCCAATCTATCTACATTTCAATCCACATGCGAATAAAACAGTAAGCTATTTGATGAGATCCATTTTTACCTTTGGTTTCAAATAAATAATTTATAAAAGATCAGTTTAATTAGAAATAATCATGGACTTTTCAACCATGACTTTATATTTTTTCACCATAAGAAATTAATATTTTACTAACTTTGAGTTCTTAAAAAATTGGAGATTTGTACCGAAAAGATATTGAAAGAGTTTCTCCATAAAATTCATTTTATAATCCTCAAAAACACTAAAGTAACTACCTAAAATTAGTATAATGGGATTTATTGAAAGATCATGATCCATATTTCAATCTACACATACTCAGTGTAATCATCATATCATTCATTTGGTTCAATTTCTTATAGTATTCATATGAGAGGTGAGATAATATTCTATAATCGATCATGAGTCTCTTATAAGCATCCTTTTCACTATTTATTACTTTATAAGGTGTCATAAAAGGTTATGGGGGATAAAGACACCCAATTTCCTTTCATATCATAGTATTATGTGCAAGCACGTATACTACATTTGGGACTTAGTGCCAGTTGGGACATGATCATTGTATACTATTGATTATTTTGAATTTTGTTGTATTAATTTCTATTTTTATAAAAAATAAAACATTAAATATATTAAAATTATTAATTTTTTTAGGAATTATTATAAATTATATATTTATTAATATTAAATTTCTCCCACTATTTTATCAAATCCAAGGATCAATCAACTACTAGATTCAGAATACTCATCCACTTGAGTATTCTAGTGAAACATATCCTTATATTCTCTATTCATTATACAAGATATGGATATTCCATTACTAAAAGATCTTGGAGGTAGGATTTTGGGTGACAAACCACATTAAATTTCTACTCCATGAATAGTTTATTGGATCCCCATATCCTAAAAAGTATATCATTGAGTTAAACATCACATTAACTCTAAAATTTAACCATGATATCTACAAATATTAATTTGACTCCAATTTTAGTTAGGTTGGACCACCAATTTCATAAGAACTCCCCAATAGTAGGATACACCTTAATCTAGGGATGATGAGCACCTCAAATGAATAGTTTTTTTTTTCAATTGATGGAAGGTGATGATGACTTAATATTTTATTTGAGTGTTTTTGTAGTATTTTATGTGAATGAAATCTATTTATATTTATCATGATTTATCTATTTGATCACACTAGAAATATAGCTATTCATAAATAGAAAATTTTCATCACATGTGTGAATTTTATCAATTTATTCTTTTTGATAAATTTTATATATCAAATGTACTGGTTTAAAACGTTATTGAATTCATAGAATATAAAACCCAAAAAATGTCAGGATGGAGTGAACCTTCATTATCAAAATATTGAAACAAGTTTTTCTCAAAAGAAAATAAAATATAAAGGAAATACTTAATATTACTTCATACTATAATGGTGTGAGTAATTAATAATTAGTGGTATATATAGAGAATTAATTAATAAAAAATATTTATTAATGTGGTTTTATTTTATTTTTGAAACATGAATTATAATAATAGAAAATTTATATAAAAGGAAAAAATAAAAGGAAAAAATAATACTGAAAAGTATAATTTATAAAGGCTAACGAGTCCCTGTTCTAATAACATTTTTAGTAAATGTTATATAGATATTGGAATATTGAATGTACATTGAATTATAATTTATAGTCATAATGGAACTGTATATTTATATAGAGTTTCATTTAAATTTCAAAGTTGATATACATGTTAAAGTGTAAATGACTACTAGTTAATTAGTGAAATTGTATAATTATATACATGTAGATTGAATGTGTGTATAAAAAATTTAAAATAGGATAATTAAATGAACAATGATTGATTAGTTATATCTGTAAAGTCATTATTGATGTAAGAAACATTAACTTAAAATTACACAACTATAAAGTGGTCCTTTAACAATTCTTGTAAAAGGGATTTATAGACACTATAGAAGCGTTGATAATATAAGCGATTTAAAGGATTGTTTCGTCAATTCTCATAAAAAGTGATGATAAAATACCCCTTTAATAGTGATAAAAAAGAACTCATAAAGGGGGCCTTTATCAGTGTATTTCTAGTACTAATAAAGGGGGCCTTTATCAGTACTTTTTAGCACTGTTAAATGCCACCTTTATTAGTCATTTTTAGATTTATTAATGTAGTCCACTAACAGCACTAAAAAAGAAGTAATAAAGGACCCACTGATAAAGGGTATAATATTTTTCACATTCCAACCCTTTCTATTTTCACTTTCTCCACCCCCACCACATTTATCAGTGCTTCAACCACCACTTTATCAATTATTTAGATAATCCCACCCCCATCACATGCCCCTTCCTTCATCGAGTTTCAAACCTCAAACGTCCAACATATACACCAACTCCATTTCCACCCCCAGACTATTCTGTTTTACATTTAATGATATATTTATATATTTATATATATTTCATTATATTTTTTATCCACATATATATATATATGTTTATATATAAAGTTATTTTTATTAATAAGTGTTTATTTTTATATATATATTTTAAAAAGGATATTAACTCTAAAAACCCTTAAACCACATAAAAAATTAGGAAACTCTAAAAACCCTAAAACCCATAAAAACTATTAAATGAATACAACATATTATTAGGGATTTAATTTGATATCCCAATCTATTCCTATATAATCTCATGTAATTATCATTGATATGATATGTGGTATAGGCTGAACAGATACCCCGAAGTATATGTTATAGCCATCTGAATTTTACAAAACTTGGGCTGATGACAAGAAACTTCGTTTCAGATTCCTTATGGAAATTGATAGGATTTAAAAACTATAAATAGATCATATAACTTAGTTTTATATAATTTATGGTGTATATATCATTATTTTATTCAATTTTATATTTGGTAGAGCCCAAATGGACACCCTGATCAAAAGTTATGACTGTTTGAAGTTCAAGTTAGATTTATGACTTTTATAAAATTATAATATATTGTATTTATTTTATTGTAACATGATTTGAATATTTTTTGGCATTATATAATTTCATAATATTATATTCTACTGGTATGTGAGCAGAAATGGACTTGTTTTTAGGGTTTTTAAGGTTTTTTCACATTCGACGAGCTTTCAAATGACCATAATTTCTAAATTTGGTGTCCAATTTTCCTATAATGCATATGAAATAAAATATTTTAACCATATATATGCATCAGTGACCCAAAATAACCCTTTATTACCTCTATTGAGGCCAAAAAAAGGACTAGAAGGCCTCCAAATGTCCATAACATTTACTACGGGTGTCCCTTAATGAAATATTTTTTTGAATATACCCTTTATCAGTGCTAGTAAAAAAGCACAGATGGGGGGGGGTCATCATTAGTGCTTCTAAAAAAGGTCTTATGAAGAAACCAATTTTATAAGTAATGTTTTAGAAGTGTTGATAAAGACCCCCCTTTATCATTGGTTTTATAGAAGAGCTGATGAATGACCATTTTATCAGTGGTTTTTTACAAGCTTTATTTGGGGGGGGGGGTTATCAGCTCTTTTTTATAAGCACTGATAAAGGTAGCCATTTTATAGTGATTTCTAATGCATTTAAATACCTCCTTTAATATCACTCTGAGAAAGATATGTTAATAACCTAGGACTAGATAAACTCATATTTGTAGTAGTGAAAATTCATTGAAAATGTGTAAATACTAACTGATCATTATTATATACTATTGATAGAAGGATTATAATTTCTAGTATTGATTGTAGGATACTAAATAAATAAGAAAATATTAAAAAATTCACTATTGGTGTTTGTTTCCCACTATATGATGTTTTTTATTAAATTATATGTCTTGAAACTATTATATATAGTTTTTAATATTAGTGTAAATTAAGATTACAGTGTCACAGGTATTTCATACGTTCAGGTTCATCGTGATACTATTCTTCACTAAATGTTATATATAAGTAAAAACGATTGAATACTTGTTGAAATTTCATTTATAGTCATAGTGAAACTGCATAGTTATATGCAGTTTCATTAAATGTTCATAGTGAATACTCATATTATCATACAAAAGGATAGTAATTAATCAGTGAAACTGTGAAATTAAATACCAACATATTGAAAGTGTGTAAAAAAATTAAAAATAATTAAATTAAGAGAATAATGATAGACTAGTTATATTAATCTCATCATTATAACATGTAAGAATATTAACTTTATAATGGTTTATTGGAAAACATTAAAGAATCAAAAATCATTAATGCAGACTATTAATTGAAGGATACTAATTATAGACAATTATTATAGGATATTAAATAACTAAGTAAATATTTACCATTTAATTATTGTAGGATTCTGATTAATCATGTAAATTTTATATATTTTTGAAATATGATTAATCCCATTCCATTCCATGTGATGAAATTTTAAAGTACAGATTAACAATGTAAATGTTATGGATTTATTATAAATTCCTATAATATTTTTCAAATTATAATTCAAACGATACATATAATATAAAAAATTTGTTTTATTAAATATATATAAAACATTAGTGAGAAATATAAAGAAATGTTATAAATAGAAGTGGAATGGAAACTGATGAATGGAAGAGAAACCAAAGACCAATTTAATGAATAAAAATAGTAAAATCAATGTTACAATGTTCGAGTTATGAAATTATATTCTTATTGTGTGATGTATAAGGGTGGATAATCATAATAATTGGTATATATGTATTATTACATTATTTTACCCATATAAATAAAATATAATGGTTAATTTTGGATCCACAGTTTTGAATGATAATATTTGTCATTTTAGAGTATACTTCTGTACCTTAGTTGTTGTAGTCTTCATAGCTGAATTTACAAATTCAAAATTTTAACCACTATATTGTTAAAATATAGTGGTTGTATTACATTATAAAAAATTAATAGAATGTATTAAAATATTATTTTTATTTATAATTTATTTATTTTTTATTTAATAAAAAATATATGTAATCATTGTACCCAGTTATGGTAAAAAAATTCATAATCTATGATGTGAATGTCATTTTCTAAGATGAAGAGGAAATTTTATGTATTTTATTCAAATTAAAAATTATTGTTTTGAATGTTGTAATATTATATTTCAATCTATAGTATCACCTACTTTAGCATTGAAATATTTTATTCTATAAGAAATCCAAAATCATCATTTTTCTTCATAGAAAATAAAAAATTGATATTTTATTCAAATTGAAAATGTAGTGACAAAATATATACAATTATATATTTCTACATAAATTATAGAATCTTTAAAATATGAATTAATTTTGTTCTAAACCGCATTGATTTGTTATTAAAGAGAAAAATTGAAATTGAGTCATTGTGATGAGGAACACTAAGATATACCTTAAATCTATTTGAAATAATATATTAATTAAATTTCACTTGTAAACTAGAAATACATAATTTAAGTTATATTGGTCACAAAGTGTGTTAGATTAATGTGTGTATAATTACTACCCATCCAAAATGGAATAAATATCATTTTATTAAAGCATCAAGAAAATACAAGCATGTTTTCCCAGTTTTCAGTGAGTGACACATGTTTTTAACTAAAATGTCATTTTAAACAAATTTTTTTTTGAGTCATACTAATCACGCTTCTTATCACATTGAGGAGTGTAAAATTTCAATACACAAAAAATGGATTATGGATCATTTTCTAAATGTTTCGAATCAATATGAATATTATTTCTCAATTTTGAGTATGTCATGCATCTTTTGAACTAAAACTTCAATTTTAAATAAAAAACAAACTTTAATTCATACCATTTAAAACATGTATCATATTGATGTACGATTGATTCATATGAATTATAAATGAATTATGGATCATTTTTCAAGATTTTGAAGACAATCCAAGCACATTTTCTTAGTTATGAGTATGGTATGTGTTTTTTGAACTAAAATTTAAAATTTAAATAAAAACATACACTTTGTGTCATATTGTTCATGTCATGCATCAGATTGTTGTGTGATTAATTTTTATAGATAAGAAATAACTTATTGATAATTTTCCAAAATTATTAAGACAATGATAATTTGTTTCCTTATTTTTCAGTGAACTACACACCTTTTTAACTGAAATTTCTTTTTTAGATACAAAACATGCACTATGAGTCATACTAGTGACACCATGTGTCAGAATGATGTGTAAATGATTCTTACACACAAAAATGACTTATGGATAATTTTTAGAAGTATAAAGAATATATAAGTGTTTTTTCTTAGTTTATAGTGAGTGAAACATTTTTTTAACTGAAATTATAATTTTAAACTGAAGAGAAACACTTTGAGTGATATCGATCATATCGCATGTCAAATTGATGTGTGGTCAATTCCAACATCTCAATAATTAAAAATAGATCATTTTCATAAAGTATCAACACCATATGATTTTATTTTATTGGTTTTAAATTATTGGGACATTTTTAAACTAAAATATTATTTTTAAAATAAAAACACACATTTCGATTCATACAAGTCACAATTTGTATCAGATTGACTTTTGACTTATTATTATATAAAACAATGACTTATGGATCATTGTTATAAGGTATTAAAATAATTTAATTTTTTTCTTGTTTTTTATTATTCCACACATCTTTTGAACGAAAATGTCAATTTCAAATAAAAATACACACTTTGGGTCATACTGGCCACACTATGTGTCAAATTAATGTTTGGTTGATTCATACACATAAAAAATTAATTACAAACCGTTTTAATAAATTATAAAGACAATCCAATCACATTTTATTGTTTATGAGTATGTATCATGTGTTATAAATTGAAAGATCATTTTTATATAAATACAAGCACTTTGAGTAAAATTGGCCACATCATGTGTTGAATTGACGCGCTCTAGATTCTTACACTTCAAAAATGACTTATGGATATATTTTCCAACGTATCAAGATAATATGAGTGTGTTTGATCAGTTATTAGTGATTGACACTCTTCATTAACTAAAATTATATTTTTTGAACTAAATAAATGAACTTTGAGTAATATTTGTCACATCACGTGTCAGATTGATTTGGGACCGAAAACTACACATTGAAAATTACTTAAGGATAATTTTAAAAATTTATTAAGAAAATAAGAGTGTGTGATTAATTTTTAGTGAGTGACAGATTTTTTTAACTAAAATTTCATTTTTAAACTATAAACAAACACTTGTTATTTCGGTCACACCATGTGTTATATTGATGTGCGGATAATTCATATGCTTAAAAAATGATTTATGGAATGTTTTATGAAATTATGAATACAATTGAGTGAATTTTATTTGTTTTCAATTATTGAAACTTGTTTTTAACTAAAATGTAATTTTAAACTAAAAACATGAATTTCGATTCATACTGGTCACATCATGTATTGGATTGACCTACTGTTGATTCCAACACATCATAAATGACTGAAAAATTATTTTCATAAAGTATGAAAACAATATAAATGTATTTTATTGTTTTTTACTGAGTGAAACATGTTTTTAAATAAAATTTCATTTTTAAACTAAAATCATGTACTTTGAGTCATACCCATCACACCATGTGTCAGATTGATGTGTGGTTGATTCCAACACATCAAAACAGACTTATGAATTATTTTGGAAAAGTATTGAGACAATTTTCACGTTATTTATTGGTTTTTAGTATGTGAAAAATGTTCTTAACATAAATTTAAATTTAAATTGAAAACACACACTTAAATTTACTTAAAAATTGAAAACACACACTACTGAACATAAATAGATCAAATAAAGAACAAAAAACATTATGAAGTGAATAAATTGTACTTGAATGTATCATCCTATTTGAAGAATTTGCCAAATTTTTTTCTACAATCATTTTTTTCACATAATAAAGCATAAAATGGTTGAATAAAAAACAACTTTATATGAATTAACTTCTTTATGACCACTTTTAATATTAACTAAATAAGTTTTAGAAAATAATGATAAAGAAATTAACTAAAAAATTAGATAAAATAATGAGAAATTGAATTATATAAATAGTAGTAAGTCACCTATTCATGATGTTTGTATGCATTATGAAACCATGTATAATCCCATTTCTTTTCTAAACAAATATATTTATTCTTTTTGATAATAGAATTTTCAATAGTTGTTTTACTACAAAAAAAATTTAAATAAAAAAGGATTAATAAAAATTTTAAATAAATTTATAATTATCATCGGAAATACCTCTTTAGGGATGATATTTGTTTAATGGAATATTATATCTTTCATAAATTTATAAACATAATAACCAAAATCTTTTCCCAAATTTTTTTGGTAATTGTAGAAACATTGATAAACAAGTAAATTCTTATTATATGTTTTCAAGTGAAATACTAATATATATACCATAATACTTATACAATTGTAGAATTAGATATTCCTTTTATACCAATGGGTTATCCTCATGCCATTATTTTGATGATATTTATCTATTTCCTTATCATAACAAAATTTTCATGAAAAAAATATAAAATTTAAAACTTGAAGGGTTTTTTT
The DNA here is from genome assembly GCA_963277665.1 of Viscum album. Taxonomy (NCBI): domain Eukaryota; kingdom Viridiplantae; phylum Streptophyta; class Magnoliopsida; order Santalales; family Viscaceae; genus Viscum; species Viscum album. The sequence goes on from OY728146.1 coordinate 513,367,856, forward strand.
AAAATATTGCATGAATTTTATTACAAATGGATAAAAATAATCAGGTGTGTTTTATTTTTTGTATCCATGCACTGAATCCAAAAAATAAATCTTTAGAGTCTTCAAATTCATTATAATGAGAAAAGAAAGGAATAGTTAATGTAAGTCATGAAAATATATTTGATATGATTAAATTGTTGAGTTTTATCCCTACATATTGTGTATTAAGAATAGTATGTCATATGTATGTTTGTTTTCAAACTTTTCATCCAAATTTTCCACAATTACTAAATATTACTCTTCTTCTAATCACTTTTTTTGTGTAAAAGTTATTTGAGGACTAATGAGTCAAAATGTTTGCTCCTAGGGTTTTCCTTTCAAATAGTACTGATATGTATTCCCTAAAAATATGAATAAAATTTAACTATAATTAACATAGTATATTATCTATTGTAAAATAAATTATTAAATTCCCAATTAATTATACATTTTAAAATAGAATCCTTACTATACGTGTAACATCTAAGCATTGATCATTCAAGCTATTAGTCAGACGAGTTTATTACGTAACATCAAACATGCATACCCATATTCTAGAGGATTCTGAATAGAAGTGGGGTTCTAATGAGAGACATGGAGAGTCTATACCCTCTTTATTAGAGTAAAAAAGTAGAAATAATCTAAAATAATAACAAGAAATATTAAGCAATAACTAGTAGCTAGAGACATATCACATAACCAATTCTTAGAACTAAGTAAGTTCCCAAAGACAAATACAATAAACATGTCATTTCATAGTAGTGTCATATTCCCAAGAAAACCAATATAAAGATACCACAAAAAATTCCCAAAAAGTGTCCTAACATAATACCAGTACACTCCTCCATGCTTCATCCTAAATCTAAAATCAACTATTTATCATAGAGCCTTTACACTTATCCATACCTGTAACTATGAAGTATGCTCAGGTACAAACTATAGACCATATAGGGATTGGGTAAAATTTATTAGGCTACCAAAAATTTAATATAAACAAATATATATTCTAAATAATAGTGTATGTAGATATACTATGAATAATAGATAAGGAAATAAATGAAAATATTTTTTATAAAAAATATTTTTAATTAACCTCATTTTCTATCTGGTTCCAAGTGACCCCTGAGCTAATCAAACCTTTTTTGGACCATTCTTATCTTCTAAACATTACAACATAGGATTTAAACTGATTGATTAATATATGGGAATTTATTAATAAAATCAAATTCATGGTTATGAGGTGCATCAGTCCAAGTAACAAATCTTTTCAAAAACCATTAGTGTCTGTAGAATTAGTCTGATAACCAAAAAATAAAAAACATCCCTGGTTCCTAGATAATTTTTCTGGCCCATACCAAATATGAGGAACCTTAGACTAACTTCATAACCCATATCATTATTAACATTTTCCAAGGTTTATCACCATTAATATTTTATCATAATAAAATAATAATGGTGTTCCATTTCGACAAACAGTGTTTATTATAGTCTAATACGATCAACCAAATTTAACACAATTATAAGATTCAAAAATTTCATCCTTTATTCATATATTAAATCCATTAAATTTTCTTTAAAACTATTAAACCATTTAAATATTCCACTTTTACCCTTTTCTATTTCATGGACCATTTAATCCCTAAGATAATCCAAATAGCCCCATACATTATGATAACCTTCCAAGAATAAATAAAACATTTTTAATATCATAAACCCCTTTATCCTATGATTCATAATTTCATTATACCATTTTTATGTGATTAACAAACCCCTTGGGTGTCCATAGGCCCCATCTCATTATCATCAATAGACCTAATGGGATATATGAAGGTTCTGACACATCATTTAAAATCATAATATATCTTTTTAATCAAATAACGATTATATAGAACAATTATGAAATAAAAAAACAATATACAAATGAACAACACCATGGATATGGGAAATATTTTATAGAATACCTACCTTATGCTTGTATCCAACTACTCATCCTAACATGACCTTCAATTAAAGATGAAATGTCCATAACTAAAAAATTGATGAACTAATTGGAAATAGAGATCATCTGTCAAAGAAGAAGAGGACCAATCAAGATATGATTATTTTAATAATTATATGTAAATGGACACTTAGACTTACTCGTGTAATTTAATTGCAAGAAATGACACTTCAAATTCCCTAGAGTTGTAGTACATGAACCATTGGAAGAGGATATATAGTTTGGATCACACCCTAGGATATTAGGAGTCAATTGATGGAATAAATAATGTAATATTGATATATTCTAGGTGGGAAAAATTATCAAATTTAAACATTTAAAGAGGTGCATAGTTTAGCCATACGGTTATCGAAACCAGACACCAACCATGTGAGCACCTTTTTAAAAGAAAACTCAAGTCACGTAGTTATCTAACCCACCTAAACTATTTGAAAAAATCACGTGTAATCCATGAAAATAGATCTGGACTAACCCTACACTGTTTGAATGCCACCTCATGTGGTTTATAAACCATTATCCCCCTTCTCTGTCCTGTACAATCATGGTTCATGGTTAACACTAATTGTAATCTAACCATGCACCATACACTATAATTCAATTTTATATCCTTTTCAAGTTATGATCCCTGTAAATTCTCTTGATACCTTATCTATTCCGAGAAATCTTTATATATACCATTTAAAGGTAGTTCAAACAAAATTAAAATAAAAAAATACTTGTTAAAGTGTTGGGATCTCACAATATGCCCACTATATAATACATCATCCTCAAGATTAAATCTCTAGCATCACTAAGATTACAATGTAAAATTAATGGACACTAGGTCAATAATCATCTTCCCTCTGTCAATATTCCACAACACTCATACCAAAGGTACAATATTACCCCAAATAACCTTCTCATTATGATACAAATTCCAAATCGAATTCTCCCCAAAGGATGCATCAATGCCAATATCAACATCAATAACATAAATCACATGAGAATGGTCGAGGTGATACTGATAAAGCTATGAAACATAGAGAACATTAGGAATAAAACTATATCTCCTTGGAAGTGCCAATAAATACAACCCCAGACCGATTCTCTCATTAATATCGAATGGCCCAATATATATAGGTTCCAACTTACCTAGTTTCCAAATATGAGGGTGACCTAGTCTTGGTGAAACATGCAGGTATACATAGTGAGCCATTGAAAACTATATAGGTAAATTTTGTCGATAAAAATATTACTTCCATATACTCCAGGCTGTACTCATATGATTTTGGATCAAATAAACATGCTCTGATGTCTCCTGCACAAGACTCGGCCCCAACAACACTAATTATATCACTTCCATCTAGCAGAACGGTGATTTTCATAGCCTATTATAAAATTCCTCATATAGTTCTTTATAATTATATTCCCAAAAATTATTTTCATAAGAGAACCCAATAATCTCTATGTGATTTTCCTAAATTCCATGAATATCTCAGATGCAAGCTCTCAAAATGTCCTCTAACACCTGGATGGTCTGTTCTAATTATCCATCTATCTAAAAATGGTAGGATATACATAAAAAAACTTGATTAAGAAGCACAATCTATAATCCTTTAAAGAAACACAATGTAAAAACGGTATCCCTATTATAAATGATACATAGTGGAACCCTATGCAAACACACTATCTCCAGAACATAAAATTCACCCAACAGATCATTGGTGAAATTCTCTCAAATTAGTATGAAATGGGATACCTTTTTCAACCAATCCATAATCACCCATATCATTTCACTATTATTATGATTAATTAGAAAAACCACAATGAAATCAATGGTAACATGATCCCAATTTTATTTTTGGAATGGTCAATATTAGTAATAGACTAAAAGGCTGCTAAAGCTCAGCCACCACCTGCTGATCGGTGTAATATCACCTTAAAAAACACATGATCACCTTATTCCTTCTTGGGGACCAATATTTCCAATAAATATCATGGTATGTTTTTATCAAACCATGGTGAAACTCCCACTTAGTGGAATGAAACTCACACATCAACTCCTTTTACATACTCATTTCTACACAAACATGGACATGGATAAATATAATATCATCATTATTGATGGTCTAGTCAGGGGGTAACTCCCCACTATCAATGTTTTCCCTCAGTTCTAAGAAATTTGTATCCTCATACAGACTCATCTTAATTCATTTTAGAAGAAAGGTTATAATGGATAAAGATATTAGGGAAAGCTGTTCCTTCTCTTCATAAACACCAATGTTCATCTCAATGAATAAATCCATTGAATTATATTTAGAACTAGACTCCTAGACCACCCAAGTTTGTGTCTTTAGGCTTAAAGAATCAGAAAAAATATTTCCTTTTCCAAGCATATATGCTATCTCAAAATCAAATTATTTTATATATTCAACCCATATCCACTACCAAAAATTTAGATCACATTACAAAAATATATATTTAAGGCTCTTATGGCCTGTATAAATAGTAAACCCTTAACAAAAAAGATAATGTTTCCAACAATTAATGGTGTGAAATACTCTAACCAACTTGATATCATTTGTAGGATAATTCTATTCATGCGACCTCAACCATCATGATCTATATTCAATGAATTGATCTCCTTGCATCAACATTTCCCCATGTATAATCTTATATGCAACACAATATAGAGTATACTCCATATCCGATTCAGGATAGATGAGATTCAAGGCTGTAGTAAAATTCCACATTAGATCCTAGAAATAATTCTCCTATCTCTCATACCACTCGAACTTTACACAATTCTTAGTCAGGATTATGAGTGGTGTCTCCAATTGATTGTATTCACTGATGATCCTTTGGTGGAAACCTGCTAAACCTAAAAACATTTAAATATAAAAAAACATTCTTGGGATACTCCCAAGAAATAATATCATGGCCCTTATTAGGGTCCACTGAAACACATTATTATTAGTTGACATGACATAATAAATACACCTAATTAATATATAAATGACGCTTAGGTAGATTGATGTATAGATTATGCTCCATCAGTGTACTCGAGATGATGTTATGATGTCTGGAATCATTGTCTCGAGTCTGGGAGTACAGTAAGATGAAATCAAAAAAGATAATGGTAAATTAAACTAAATATGGTTGAAAAATACTATTCCTAAATTCCATCAACAGAATATAAGGTATTGTTAACCCAAAAGACATTATGATGAACTCATATAAGGCATACCAACTTCTGAAATTACTGCATAGTAAGGTCTCACCCTTAGCTGATGAGACCATAATCTAAAATAAAATTTTGAGGATACACATGAACCCCTCATATAGTCAAAAATATAATCAATATGTTGGAGAGGATACATTTTATTTATTATCATCTGGTTCATATTTTATAATTAACACATAAATGAAACTTCCATAATCCTTATTAGAAAATAAAATTAGAGATCCCCAAGGTGACATACATAGATGGATGAACCCTCTAGCCTCTAACTCTTTATGTCTAGTCTTAAGAACCTGATATTAAACTAGTTCCATTTAATAAGGTGGGATAGAAACTGTATTCGCTCAATAGTATAATGAATATCTATTCTATGTGGAAACCCTAAAAAAACTCCAGAAGCATATCCTAAAACTAATACACTATATAATGGAATACATCAGTCTCTACTCTCCCATAGTCTATAAAGAGACTGACATCCTGGGATTTATTCTCCCATAACTACTGATAACATGGCCATGAAATATAATCATGGATATCCCATTCTACATGGTGAATATAAACACCACCCTCAGGAGATGGGAATATTACCATTTGATGGTAACAATCAATGTGATCCACATACATAACCAAAAATTCCATTCACAATATCAAGTAAAAACTAGACATATCAGGCATGAACAAGCCCCAAAGGAGACAGTACCCTCCATCTAGGAGGGAAGAATTCCTATAATGTTGGATACCCTCTAACCATACATATAATGGGGTTTCAACAAAAAAACCCATATATAAACACCACTTCTATACACAAACAGTTTTTTAAAGGAATATATTTTTATAAATATGATAATATTTAGCATCAAATAAATCACTATAAATCATATATTCTATAATAATTATTCCACATAAAGTCTATGAACCAACCTCACTATCAATGAGGTTATACTAAAATTCATTAAGATAACCTATCCCTACACCCTGTGATTCAATCAAAGTCTCATCCACTTCACAACATTTATGATTTGACTAATCCTATCCTGGAGTACCTTTTCCTCCTACCTAAACAATATGGATAGTAGATATCAAATTTTAAGACTGATATATATTTTGTTATATTTTTTATCCATATATATATATATATGTTTATATATAAAGTTATTTTTTTTAATAAGTGTTTATTTATATATATATATATATTTTAAAAAGGATATTAACTCTAAAAACCCTTAAACCACATAAAAAATTAGGAAACTCTAAAAACCCTAAAACCCATAAAAACTATTAAATGAATATAACATATTATTAGGGATTTAATTTGATATCCCAAACTAGTCCTATATAATCTCATGTAATTATCATTGATATGATATGTGGTATAGGCTGAACAGATACCCCAAAGTATATGTTACAGCCATTTGAATTTTACAAAACTTGGGCCTATGACAAGAAACTTCGTTTCAGATTCCTTATGGAAATTGATGGGATTTAAAAACTAGAAATATATCATATAACTTATTTTTAGATCATTTATGATGTATATATCATTATTTTATTTAATTTGATATGTGGTAGAGCCCAAATGGACACCCGGATCAAAAGTTATGACTGTTTGAAGTTCGAGTTAGATTTATGACTTTTATAAAACTATAATATATTGTATTTATTTGATTGTAACATGATTTGAATATTTTTTGGGCATTATATAATTTCATAATATTATATTCTACTGGTATGTGAGCGGAAATGGACTTGTTTTTAGGGTTTTTAAGGGTTTTTCACATTCGACGAGCTTTCAAATGACCATAAATAAAAACATACACTTTGTGTCATATTGTTCATGTCATGCATCAAATTGATGTGTGATTAATTTTTATAGATAAGAAATAACTTATTGATAATTTTCCAAAATTACTAAGACAATGATAATTTGTTTCCTTATTTTTCAGTGAACTACACACCTTTTTAACTGAAATTTCATTTTTAGATACAAAACATGCACTCTGAGTCATACTAGTGACACCTTGTGTCAGAATGATGTGTAAATGATTCCTACACACAAAAATGACTTATGGATAATTTTTCAGAAGTATAAATAATATATAAGTGTATTTTCTTATTTTATAGTGAGTGAAACATTTTTTTAACTGAAATTATAATTTTAAATTGAAGAGAAACACTTTTAGTGATACCGATCATATTGCATGTAAAATTGATGTGTGGTCAATTCCAAAATCTCAATAATTAAAAATAGATCATTTTCATAAAGTATCAATACCATATGATTTTGTTTTATTGGTTTTAAATTATTGGGACATTTTTTAACTAAAATATCATTTTGAAAATAAAAACACACATTTTGATTCATACAAGTCACAATTTGTATCAGATTGACTTGTGACTGATTATTATATAAAAAAATGACTTATGGATCATTGTTATAAGGTATTAAAATAATATAATTTTTTTCTTGTTTTTTATTATCCCACACATGTTTTGAACTAAAATGTCAATTTCAAATAAAAATACACACATTGGGTCATACTGGCCACACTGTGTGTCAAATTAATGTTTCGTTGATTCATACACATAAAAAATTAATTACAAACCATTTTAATAAATTATAAAGAAAATCCAATCACATTTTATTGTTTATGAGTATGTATCATGTGTTATAAATTGAAATATCATTTTTATATAAATACAAGCACTTTGAGTAAAATTGGCCACATCATGTGTTGAATTGACGCGCTCTAGATTCTTACACTTCAAAAATGACTTATGGATATATTTTCCAATGTATCAAGATAATATGAGTGTGTTTGATCAGTTATTAGTGATTGACACTCTTCATTAACTAAAATTATATTTTTTGAACTAAATAAATGAACTTTGAGTAATATTTGTCACATCACATGTAAGATTGATTTGGGACCAAAAACTACACATTTAAAATTACTTAAGGATAATTTTAAAAATTTATCAAGAAAATAAGAGTGTGTGATTAATTTTTAGTGAGTGACAGATTATTTTAACTAAAATTTCATTTTTAAACTTTAAACAAACACTTGTTATTTCGGTCACACAATGTGTTAGATTGATGTGCGGATAATTCATATGCATAAAAATTATTTATGGAATGTTTTATGAAATTATGAATACAATTGAGTGAATTTTAATTGTTTTCAATTATTGAAACATGTTTTTAACTAATATGTAATTTTAAACTAAAAACATGAATTTTGATTCATACTGGTCACATCATGTATTGGATTGACCTACAGTTGATTCCAACACATCATAAATGACTTACAAATTATTTTCATAAAGTATGAAAACAATATAAATGTATTTTATTGGTTTTTACTAAGTGAAACATGTTTTTAAATAAAATTTCATTTTTAAACTAAAATCATGTACTTTGAGTCATACCCATCACACCATGTGTCAGATTGATGTGTGGTTGATTCCAACACATCAAAACAGACTTATGAATTATTTTGGAAAATTATTGAGACAATTTGCACGTGATTTATTGGTTTTTAGTATGTGAAAAATGTTCTTAACATTAATTTAAATTTAAATTTAAAACACACACTTAAATTTACTTAAAAATTGAAAACACACACTACTGAACATAAATAGATCAAATAAAGAACAAAAAACATTATGAAGAGAATAAATTGTACTTGAGTGTATCATCCTATTTGAAGAATTTGCCAATTTTTTTTCTACAATCATTTTTTTCACATAATAAAGCATAAAATGGTTGAATAAAAAACAACTTTATATGAATTAACTTCTTTATGACCACTTTTAATATAAACTAAATAAGTTTTAGAAAATAATGATAAAGAAATTAACTAAAAAATTAGATAAAATAATGAGAAATTGAATTATATAAATAGTAGTAAGTCACCTATTCATGATGTTTGTATGCATTATGAAACCATGTATAATCCCATTTCTTTTATAAACAAATATATTTATTCTTTTTAATAATAGAATTTTCAATAGTTGTTTTACTACAAAAAAAATTTAAATAAAAAAGGATTAATAAAAATTTTAAATAAAATTATAATTATCATCAGAAATACCTCTTTAGGGATGATATTTTTTTAATGGAATATTATATCTTTCATAAATTTATAAACATAATAACCAAAATCTTTTCCAATATTTTTTTGGTAATTGTAGAAACATTGATAAACAAGTAAATTCTTATTCTATGTTTTCATAGTGAAATACTAATATATATACCATAATACTTATATAGTTGTAGAATTAGATATGCCTTTTATGCCAACGGGTTATCCTCATGCCATTATTTTGATGATATTTATGTATTTCCTTATCATAACAAAATTTTCATGAAAAAAATATAAAATTTAAAACTTGAAGGGTTTTTTAAAAATATTGCATGAATTTTATTACAAATGGATAAAAATAATCAGGTGTGTTTTATTTTTTGTATCCATGCACGGAATCCAAAAAATATATCTTTAGAGTCTCCAAATTCATTGTAATGAGAAAAGAAAGGAATAGTTATTATAAGTCATGAAAATATATTTGATATGATTAAATTGTTGAGTTTTATCCCTACATCTTGTGTATTAAGAAGGGTATGTCATATGTATGTTTGTTTTCAAACTTTTCATCCAATTTTCCACAATTACTAAATACTAATCTTCTTCTAATCACTTTTTATGTGTAAAAGTGATTTGAGGACTAATGAGTCAAAATGTTTGCTCCTAGGGTTTTCCTTTCAAATAGTACTAATATGTATTCCCTAAAAATATGAATAAAATTTAACTATAATTAACATAGTATATTTTCTATTGTAAAATAAATTATGAAATTACACATTAATTATACATTTTAAAATAGAATCCTTCCTATACATGTAACATCCAAGAATGGATAATTAAAGCTATTAGTCAGACAAGTTTATTAAGTAACATCACACATGCATACCCATATTCTAGAGGCTTCTGAATAGAAGTGGGGTTCTAATGAGAGACATGGAGAGTCTACACCCTCTTTATTTGAGTAGAAAAAGTAGAAACAATCTAAAATAATAACAAGAAATATTAAGCAATAACTAGTAGCTAGAGACATATCACATAACCAATTCTCCTAACTAAGTAAGTTCCCAAAGACAAATACAATAAACATGTCATTTCATAGTAGTGTGATATTCCCAAGAAAACCAATATAAAGACACCACAAAAAATTCCCAAAAAGTGTCCTAACATAATGTCCAGTACACTCCTCCATGCTTCATCCTAAATCTAAAATCAACTATTTATCATGGAGCCTTTACACTTATCCATACCTGTAACTATGAAGTCTGCTCAGGTACAAACTATAGACCATATAGGGATTGATTAAAATTTATTAGGCCACCAAAAATTTAATATAAACAAATACATATTCTAAATAATAGTGTATATATATATACTATGAATAATAGATAAAAAAATAAATGAAAATATTTTTTATAAAAAATATTTTTAATTAACCTCATTTTCTATCTGGTTCCAAGTGACACCTGAGCTAATCAAACCTTTTTTGGACCATTCTTATCTTCTAAACATTACAACATAGGATTTAAACTAATTGATTAATATATGGGAATTTATTAATAAAATCAAATTCATGGTTATGAGGTGCATCAGTCCAAGTAACAAATCTTTTCAAAAACCATTAGTGTCTGTAGAATTAGTCTGATAACCAAAAAATAAAAAACATACCTGGTTCCTAGATAATTTTTCTGGCCCATTCCAAATATGAGGAAACTTAGACTAACATCATAACCCATATCATTATTAACATTTTCCAAGGTTTATCATCATTAATATTTTAACATAATAAAATAATAATGGTGTTCCATTTCGACAAATAGTGTTTATTATAGTCTAATACGATCAACCCAATTTAACCCAATTATAAGATTCAAAAATTTCATCCTTTATTCATATATTAAATCCATTAAATGTTCTTTAAAACTATTAAACCATTTAAATATTCCACTTTTACCCTTTTCTATTTCTTGGACCATTTAATCCCTAAGTTAATCCAAATAGCCCCATACATTATGATAACCTTCCAATAATAAATAAAACATTTTTAATATCATAAACCCCTTTATCCTACGATTCATAATTTCATTATACCATTTTTATGTGATTAACACACCCCTTGGGTGTCCATAGGCCCCGTCTCATAATCATCAATAGACCTAATGGGTTATATGAAGGTTCTAACACATCATTTAAAATCATAATATATTTTTTTAATCAAATAATGATTATATAGAAAAATTATGAAATAAAAAATCAATATACAAATGAAAAAAACCATGGATATGGTAAATATTTTATAGACAACCTACCTTATGCTTGTATCCAACTACTCATCCTAACATGACCTTCAATTAAAGATGAAATGTCCATAACCGAAAAATTGATGAAATACTTGGAAATAGAGATCATGAGTCAAAGAAGAAGAGGACCAATCAAGATATGATTATTTTAATAATTATATGTAAATGGACACTTATACTTACTCGTGTAATTTAATTGCAAGAAATGACACTTCAAATTCCCTAGAATTGTAGTACATGAACCATTGGAAGAGGATATATAGTTTGGATCACACCCTAGGATATTAGGAGTCAAATTATGGAATAAATAATGTAATATTGATATATTCTAGGTGGGAAAAATTATCAAATTTACACTTTTAAAGAGGTGCATAGTTTAGCCATACGGTTATCGAAACCAGACACCAACCATGTGAGCACCTTCTTAAAAGAAAACTCAAGTCACGTAGTTATCTAACCCACTTAAACTATTTGAAAAAATCACGTTTAATCCATGAAAATAGATTTGGACTAACCCTACACTATTTGAATGCCACCTTATGTGGTTTACAAACCATTATCCCCCTTCTCCGTCCTGTACAATCATGGTTCATGGTTAACACTAATTGTAATCTAACCATGCACCATACACTATAATTCAGTTTTATATCCTTTTCAAGTTATGATCCCTGTAAATTCTCTTGATACCTTATCTATTCCGAGAAATCACTATATATACCATTTAAAGGTAGTTCAAACAAAATTAAAATAAAAAAAATACTTGTTAAAGTGTTGGGATCTTACAATATGCCCACTATATAATACATCATCCTCAAGCTTAAATATCTAGCATCACTAAGTTTACAATATAAAATTAATGGACACTAGGTCAATAATCATCTTCCCTCTGTCAAGATTTTACAACACTCATACCAAAGGTAAAATATTAACCCAAATAACCTTATCATTATGATACAAATTCCAAATCGAATTCTCCCCAAAGGACGCACTAATGCCAATATCAACATCAATAACATAAATCACATGAGAATGGTCGAGGTGATACTGATAAAGCTATGAAACATAGAGAACATCAGGAATAAAACTATATCTCCTTGGAAGTTCCAATAAATACAACCCCATACCGATTCTCTCATTAATATCAAATGACCCAATATATATAGGTTCCAACTTACCTAGTTTCCAAATATGAGGGTGACCTAGTCTTGGTGAAACATGTAGGTATACATAGTGAGCCATTGAAAAATAAATAGGTCAATTTTGTCAATAAAAATATTACCTCCATATACTCCAGGCTGTACTCATAAGATTTTGGATCAAATAAACATGCTCTGATGTCTCCTGCACAAGAATCGGCCCCAACAACACTAATTATATCACTTCCATCCAGCAGAATGGTGATTTTCATAGCCTATTATAAAATTCCTCATATAGTTCTATATAATTATATTCCCAAAAATTATTTTTATAAGAGAACCCAATAATCTCTATGTGATTTTCCTAAATTCCATGAATATCTCAGACGCAAGCTCTCAAAATGTCCTCTAACACCTGGATGGTCTCTTCTAATTATCCATCTATCTGAAAATGGTAGGATATACATAAAAAAGCTTGATTTGAAAGCACAATCTAAAATCCTTTAATGAAAAACAATGTAAAAATGGTATCCCTATTATAAATGATACATAGTGGAACCCTGTGCAAACACACTATCTCCAGAACATAAAAGTCACCCAACTGATCATTGGTGAAAGTCTCTCAAATTAGTATGAAATGGGATACCTTTTTCAACCAATCCATAATCACCCATATCATTTCACTATTACTATGATTAATTAGAAAAACCACCATGAAATCAATGGTAACATGATCTCAATTTTATTATTGGAATGCTCAATATTAGTAATAGACTAACAGGCTGCTAAAGCTCAGCCACCACCTGCTGATCGGTGTAATATCACCTTAAAAAACACATGATCACCTTATTCATTCTTGGGGACCAATATTTCCAATAAATATCATGGTATGTTTTTATCAAACCATGGTGAACCTCCCACTTAGTGGCATGAAACTCACACATCAACTCCTTTTACATACTCATAGGCACACAAACATGGACATGAATAAAGATTATATCATCATCATTGATGGTCTAGTCAGGGGGTAACTCCCCACTATCAATGTTTTCCCTCAGTTCTAAGAAATTTTTATCCTCATACAGACTCATCTTAATTCATTTTAGAAGAAAGGTTATAATGGATAAAGATATTAGGGAAAGCTGTTCCTTCTCTTCATAAACACCAATGTTCATCTAAATGAATAAATCCATTGAATTATATTTAGAACTAGACTCCTAGACCACCCAAGTTTGTGTCTTTAGGATTAAAGAATCAGAAAAAATATTTCCTTTTCCAAGCATATATGCTATCTCAACATCAAATTATTTTATATATTCAACCCAACTCCACTACCAAAAATTTAGATCACATTACAAAAAGATATATTTAAGGTTCTTATGGCCTGTATAAATAGTAAACCTTTAACAAAAAAGATAATGTTTCCAACAATTAAAGGTGTGAAATACTGTAACCAACTTGATATCATTCGTAGGATAATTCTATTCATGTGACCTCAACCATTATGATGTATATTCAATGAATTGATCTCCTTGCATCAACATTTTCCCATGTATAATCTTATATGCATCACAACATAGAGTATACTCCATACCCGATTCAGGATAGATGAGATTCAATGCTGTTGTCAAATTCCACATTAGATCATAGAAATAATTCTCCTATCTCTTATACCACTCAAACTTTACACAATTCTTAGTCAGGATTATGAGTGGTGTCTCCAATTGATTGTATTCCCTGATGATCCTTTTGTGGAAACCCGCTAAACCTAAAAATATTTAAATATAAAAAAACATTCTTGGGATACTCCCAAGAAACAATATCATGGCCCTTCTTAGGGTCCACTGAAACACATTATTATTAGTTGACATGACATAATAAATACACCTAATTAATATATAAATGAAACTTAGGTAGATTGGTGTATAGATTATGCTCCATCAGTGTACCCGAGATGATGTTATGATGTTTGGCATCATTGTCTCGAGTCTGGGATTACAGTAAGATGAAATCAAAAACGATAACCGTAAATTAAACTAAATATGGTTGAAAAATACTATTCATAAATTCCATCAACACAATATATGGTATTTTTACCCCAAAAGACATTACGATGAACTCATATAAGGCATACCAACTTCTGAAATTACTGCATAGTAAGGTCTCACCCTTAGGTGATGAGACCATAATCTAAAATAAAATTTTGAGAATACACATGCACCCCTCATATAGTGAAAAATATAATCAATATGTACGAGATGATACATTTTATTTATTATCATCTGGTTCATATTTGATAATTAACACCTAAATGAAACTTCCATAATCCTTATTAGAAAATAAAATTAGAGATCCCCAAGGTGACATACATAGATGGATGAACCCTCTAGCGTCTAACTCATTATGTCAAGTCTTAAAAACCTGATATTCAACTGGTTCCATTTAATAAGGTGGGATAGAAACTGTATTCGCTCAATAGTATAATGAATATCCATTCTATGTGGAAACCCTAAAAAAACTCCAGAAGCATATCCTAAAACTAATACACTATATAAGGGAATACATCAGTCTCTACTCTCCCATAGTCTATAAAGAGACTCACATCCTGGGATTTATTCTCCCATAACTACTGATAACATGGCCATGAAATATAATCATGGATATCCCATTCTACATGGTGAATATAAACACCACCCTCAAGAGATGGGAATATTACCATTTGATGGTAACAATCAATGTGATCCACATACATAACCAAAAATTACATTCACAATATCAAGTAAAAACTAGACATATCAGGCATGAACAAGTCCCAAAGGAGATAGTACCCTCCATCTAGGAGGGAAGACTTCCTATAATGTTGGATACCCTCCAACCATACATCTAATGGGGTGTCAACAAAAAAACCCATATATAAACACCACTTCTATACACAAACAGTTTTTAAAGGAATATATTTATATAAATATGATAATATTTAGCATCAAATAAATCACTATAAATCATATATTCTATAATAATTATTCCACATAAAGTCTATGAACCAACCTCACTATCAATGAGGTTACACTAATCTTCATTAAGATAACCTATCCCTATACCCTATGATTCAATCAGAGTCTCATCCACTTCACAACATTTATGATTTGACTAATCCTATCCTGGAGTACCTTTTCCTCCTACCTAAACAATTTGGATAGTAGATATCCAATTTTAAGACTGATATATGGTGGAAGATCCCCTAATGATGTTAGACATTGGCCTAGGTCCTCCATCCCATCCGATTTGTTGAGGGCTCCTATAGTACCTATTTATTTTAATCATCCTACTATGAGATGTAATATCTTCTGGTGGTCAAGGAAAATTACCTCAAAAGTGACTAGGTATAACATGTTGATAGCTGAACACTTTATCACTAACCTAAGATTCTGACCCTTTCCTATGATTGTTATGGCTTCCACCACTTTAACAAAATTTCTCATAATGTCAATTCCTGATATATAAGGATGTACCACTAGATCGACCAACTAAAACCACATGTCCACCACTAGATACCACCTTCAAGTTCCCCTCAAAAATGAGATCTTGGTTCACTACCTAATTAAACATTTTCAAAATGAAGATATTTACGTAAGACTTGATATCACATCTAATTATATATTGAAAATTATTTTCCTTTTCTGCCTCCTCTCTTTCTAAAATCGAAAAAAACATTTGAAATTAGTGAAGTGACCAGAATAATCCATCACTAACATATTTTCTAATTTAAACACATAAAATTTATATCCATTTCATATCTTAGGGTCTTGTGGAAAAATTGATCCAATAAATTCTCCTATAATTCCTTCAAATACATTACCTCTAGCTACTAATCGTGTACCTAAATATCCCATGAATGTTTTCTACTCCAAAAAACCATATAATATAGAAACATAACCATAATCTCTAGAGTATTATTTATGTTTTATAGAATCATATAGTTATACTCAAACTAGAACTCAACTGCCTCAGGTTCGGCCTCTATGAAAAATTTCATAGGATGCTATGATTATAAATCCCTGGTCAAATCAAACATACTAGGAACTCCCCACATTATATATCCCTCCATAAGCTACATAAATCGATATAATTTATTATAGATATTATCTCCCTCCCTATCACTCAGACTTAATGGGTGCTCTGGTCCTACTTCTAGAGGTGGATTATCAAAAATCTCCACTTGTCACCATAAATCAAATATCATCATAGAGACATACCTCTATAATTTTGAACGATTGTTTCAAGGCACATAACATTCAAGTTACATGAATATACATAAAAAGTGTCATAAAAGGCTATAACATGATACTTCACACACACTATCCTAATAGACATAACCACAAAAAATGGATCTACACCCAACCATCCCTATCCAGGCCACTGGGAAATTTAGTTTAAAACAATATTTCAATTAATATCTTTTACATTATAAAAAATTTTAATAATTAAAATTAGAAATATTAAATTTAATCATTTTAAACCATATTATTATGCACTAACTATTTAAAATATAAATGAAATTGAAAAGCCTTTCATTTCCCACTTCCGAATTTCTCTATTTCAAAGGAATAGACCATGTCATATTTTTCTGTGTTTACCTAATATGAAACATTCCATATAATTATAAGAGTTACTAAATGATACATGCATTAAAAAAATAACATGTCATATAATCCCATGAGTAAAATCTTAGAAAATAGTAACATCACATAATGAGTGTATCACCATGGTCTAATAAAATCCAATTATAACAAGTGAACCATAAGAACAATAGTACCATACCTAAAACCAAGGTCCTCCCCTACACATGGGTTAGATATAACCACACAAGAGATCATTACCAAGCCCCAAAACATCCTAATATCTAGTCTACCTTCCTAAAATAGTAAAATAGGGGTAAAATGACCTGGGGGGATCTAATACCACATACTAATTTATTGAACCAACTCACTAAATCTAGTATCTAGACTGGTTTTTTAAATATACATAGGCACACCTACATATATTTTAAAGGCTTCCAACAATAATAAAGGTTATAACAAGATATGTGTGGAGGCAATACCCAATTGTTCAGGGTAAAACAGTGAAATATAATCAGAAATAACAATATGTAGTAACCTGCATGAAGCCACTTATCACATAACCAATTCAAAAAACTAGGTAAGTACGCACCAACCAATATAGTAAACATTTCATGTCATAGTAGTGTCATGTTCCTAAGTAAACAAAAAACAAATGTTCATAAGAAATCCAAAAAATAGGACCTGATAACATTTCTGGTCCGTCCTCCATGCTCCATCCCAAATCCCAAATTATCTATCTATCATGAGGCCTTTAAACTAATCCATACCAGCAACCATGAAGTATCCTCAGTTACCAACAGTGACCCAAGAAGGGTGTGATTATAACTCAATAGGATACCACCAATGGTGTCTAAAGAAATATCTAGTCTAGAAAATAGTGTAAGCAGATGTACTATGAACAATTGAAAAAGTAAGAAAAGAAAGTATGTTTTATAAAAAAATAATGTCCAATTAACATCATTGGACCATAGATTCCAAGTGAAACTCAATCCAATAAAACACAATTTTTACCATTACAATGATCTCAAAAATATACCATAGGGTTTAAACTAATTAATTCATATAGGGGGATTAATTAGTAAAATAAAATTCATTTTATGAGGAGCATCAGTACAAGTACGTAACCATGTAAAAACCCATTAGTACATATAGAATCAGTATGACAAAAAAACATATATAACATTAGTGGTTGCTAGAGAATTAGTATGGTCCAGACCAAATATGATAATCCTACATCTAACATCCCAAACCACGCCATTAATCACATTTTCTAGGGTTCATCATCATTATTATTTTAACATAATACAATAACAAAGACATTTCATTTTAGTAATCATTTTTCACCTCAACACCTTTTATCCCAATTTCACAATTCAACCATTTCATACATTATAAATATATAAAATCCATTAGATGTTATTTAAACCCATTTACCCATTTAAACATGACCCTTTTACCATTTACCATTTCTTGAACCAATTAATCCCTATGTTAAGCCAAAAAACCCCTTATTCCCTAATAACATTACAAGCACAAATATAACCATTTTAATCCCACAAACTGACTTAATTGACCATTAAAATTTTCATAATACCATTTTGAAGGGATTTTCATACCCCTTGGGTGGTTGTATTCTGAGTCTCATAATGACAAATGATCCCAACTAGATTCCTGATGGGCTACACACACGATTTAAATACCCAATGTATTCTTCCTTAATCAATGAATGAATTCACATTACAATAGATCAATATAACAAACTACATAGACATGAACAAAATCAATATATGGGAAATAATTTTTAGACCACATACCTTATTCTCATAGACAACTACTTGTCCAACCATGACATTTAATTCAAGATAAAATGACCATAACCATAAAAGAAATGAACTCTCTAAAAATAAGGTCATGAGACTTAGAATGAGAGGAACAAATATATGAATCTTCCATAAAATATAATTCAAAAAACTATTAAACTTACCCAGGGGTATGAAATATAAGAAATGACACTTCAAATTCATAGGAATCGAATGCGATATACCCTTGGAAAAAGAGAAAGAGTTTAGTTCACATCCTAGGCTATAGGGAGTCAAATTTGGGAAAAATATAGAAATATTGATATAATATCAGGGTGGGGGATTGTAAAATTTACACTTTTAAAGAGTTGCATGGTTTGGTTGCCTGGTTTTCCAAACTGTGCACCATTTATGAGAGATCATATGTGCAAATAAAAATAAAATCGTACAGTTGTATCCACCACTAACATTGTTTGAAAACCCATATGGAAGCCTTGTGAATAGCTCATTGAAAACCCTAAATGGTTTCTTTGACACCTTTCATGTTTTTTAAACCAATACCCCCTTCTTTGTATCGAATTATCGTGGTTTATCATTATCACTAACCTTTATCTAACCATATTCTATGCACTATAACTCTACTTCCAATATTCTTCAATTTTAGACCCCCAAACACTCTTGATACCTTCCATATTCTTGAGAATCATTCCATAAACCATTATAATTGATTTTAACCAAAATTAAAACAAAAAAGTAATATGTCAAAGTATCAGGATCTTACAATCCATGCTAAATGATTTAATCTACATTCTCAAGACAAAAAAGTCTATAATGGAATATTTTTATTTTATAGAATATATTCATGTTTTATTATTATCAAATTTCTTATCCTCATCCCCTTGTGCAATTATTTTCTCAAATTACTTTCATGGTGACAGTCTATAACTCAAACCTCTGACATGACCATATTGTTCTAGCCACTTTAAGTCCACTAAAACCAACCATTCATTAGTTATAGCCGATCATTATTCTTGTGTTTAAAATAGATAAAAAGTATAGTAAAATTTTAAATCATTGTTATGTCATGTGGATTTAATATTGATTTTTTATTTCATATTTACACATGCTCCTGATATTTTTTGTGAGATTTTGTCTATTAGTATTCCATATTTATTTATAAGTTCCTCCTAACATGGAACATGATGAGGGATAAAAATTGGAGTTTTATTTTGATTCATCAATCTACATATAATAAATGAACTTATTTATTTTTTTATTAAATTCCACATAAAATTATTACTATAGATTTAAAATGTTTATTATTTTTTTACATGTGAATTATACCCCATCCTTGATCTAAAGTAGGGGTACATTGGTTTTAATGAACACTAATTATTAAAACTCAGTTATTATTTCATAAATTAACAATTCAAAATCAAAGTGTTTAGTACATGTATTGTTAAGTAATTTTTTACCAATTATATTGTACCTAGAAATATTCCTCATTATAATGACTAATAAACACATTTTGTGTTTCTTAATTTATCATGTGTGCATAAATCTATGGTGGGTTTGGTTTTACCTTCCCTTAAGTATCTATGAGGTGATTATTTCACTCTATAAGGGATAATGAAAAGTAAATCAATGTTTCATTAATTTATTTTTTGGTAAAATAATGAGATAATATCATAATGCTACCCTAATTGCTTCCCAAATTAGTGTATTATCTAAAGGTACAACATTTTTCCATGTATCAAAATCAATAAACACATGAATCTAAGTGGTGAACCCAAATTATCTATTGAAAATATACATGTTAGGGTTTAAAGAATTTCCACATGTATTCCATCCAACCTCAAATTTGATGCTTCCACTTCTCACCTTAATAATTTTTATTAACATTGTATTTCTACGATGCATTGGTTTTTTTGGGACATATTTTTTTCACCTTATTCCATTTCACCAGCTTTAAAATTATCAATATATTATTCCTAGGGGTTGGTAGCATCAATATGTGGAGGAATTTTTTATCTTCATTAAGGGAATAATCAGGTTGAGAAACTTGTTGTTCCTTAGGTTTGGGTGCATCAGTATGTGCAGAATCCATTATCTATAGAAGTGGTTGAAAATTTTATTTAGATTACAGAAATGAAATACTGAAGTGATAATAATATGAGGTAATACAATATATATGAAAAAATATAACCTAGTTATTGAACACTCTTTTTTTCGTTTAAATCTTAAAGGGATTTAAACCCTATATCATGTATCCAAATCCCCTCATTATGTTTTACTTGAATATTAAATACCCTATTTACATTGTGACTACCATTAAATGATTATGAAATCCTAGTGAAGGGGTCTTAGATATATTAATTGACATCTGAAACTATAGTGGTTTTGTTTGTTAATAGAATAATTAATCACTTTCTATTTACTAGACTCGGGTCATAAAATATGGGTACTACCTGTGATTCCATTATGAATAGTTCTTCAATGTAACCTTTCTTATTGAAATATAAATTCACATATACCAAATCCTTTATTTTAATTTAATTCATTTTATCCAACCCATTGCATTTAAAAATAATCACTTTGAATGTTTAATAATAAAACTCCCATATTTGTTTAATTATTCCTAAATATGATATATTCACATAAATATGATGTCTTCCCTTGATACTAGATACATACATCTCTCCAACCAAAATTATTAATCCCCAATTTTTCATTGTACTATTTTCAATATGTTACTTTGTTAAGAATTTATAACAATTAATTACATAACCATTATAAGATAATGCATTCAAAATTTTTCTCCTAGCTCGATATCAAATTTGTTTAAAAATTGAATTCATAATTTCAGTTGAATACATAAAAATTTATTCTTGAAACCTTCCTATAAATTAAATATTATGTGTATATGATATCCAAATTTTATCCCGTGATGGATTCAAATGCCTAAAAATTAATTTATGGGTTTTAAAATATGGTACAACCTAAAAATTATTATTTAAAAATTAAAGATGATCATGCAACGTTTCTATAATAGTAATTGCGGCGATAAGTATTTTAAAAAATCCTTTACTCACAAGTCACCATATGTGATGAGATTTTGGTCGACCAATTCTTTCCACATTAGATTAGTATTTTTTATAGAATTTAATGGCTTCCATAATAATATATAACTCAATAATACAGCATTATGAATGAATTAAATTTTCAATATACCTTTTGAAAATCCCCATATACCATTCAATGGGGTACATCCATCTATAATGTACAAGACCACACAGCTGAATCTCTCTAACCAAGTGAACCATCTAGTGAACCATCATATCAAAGAATTATAGAAGAAAAAATATATCTAACTCGTATAATATGAAAACAATTTCCATTTCCATAGATTGTATTTTCATGGGTTTGTAACTTTAATGCATATAGATTTGAAAAAGAAACAAATCTGGGTTAATATATGATAAAAAATCTTATTCAGATTAAACATAATCAGCCCATGCCACACTATATCTCTCTTTATAAATTGAAAAATGTAATGAAAATTCATGCGAAACTTTTCTCCCTCCCTATCACTTAGAACCAATGGGGGATCTGGTCCCACTACTAGAGGTACATTCTCAACAATGACCTCATTTTACCCTATCGACAAACATCATCATAGAGGCATCCCTCTATAATTCCAAACACATACTTTAAGGAACATAACTTATATCATACATTATTACACATAAAAATACTCATACAAGTACATAAAAAAGCTAATCCATATAAACTATACCAATAGACATAACCACAATAATGGAACTACACCCAACCATCCTTATATAGGGCCACTGGGCAACAAAAGACAAAACAATCTTCAAATTACCATATTTTACATTTAATTCCATTTTAATTATTAAAATTAACAAATTTCAATTGATTCAGTTTAAAACCAATTATTAGGCACTAACTATTATAATAAAAAATAAATCTAAAACACTTCATTTCCCACTACTAAATTTCCCAATTTCAAAGAAACATGCCATAATGTTCTTTTCTATGTGTTCCTAATGTGATGCTCATAATATAATTCCTAGAGTGGCTCAATGATACATTCATAAAAAAACTTATTTCATACAATCCTATGAGTAAAATTTCAAAAAATAGTAACAACACCTAATGATTACATCACCCATGGTGAAATAACATCCAATTATAACATGTGAACCATAAGAACAACAATCCCATACCCAACAACATAGGTTCTCCCATACACATGGATTATCTACACCTATAAACAAGCTCATTACCAAGACTAGACACATCCGAGTATTCTGTATACCTTACCAAGATAGTAAAATAAGGAAAAAATGACTTTGGGATCTAATAAAAAATTGTAACCTCTCGACCCAACCCACTCAAGCTAGTAGATAAACGCATTTGTTACTTGAACTCAAGTGAATATACTATAGGTAAAAGGCATCTAACTAGTAGTAAGGGTCTAATGAGAGAAGTGGGGAGACTATACCCAATTTATCAAAGTAAAACAATGGAATAAAATCACAAATAATAATAAGAAATAACTAGTAGGTAGCCGCATATCACATAACCAATTCCCAAAACATGGTAAGTTCCCACCAACCAATATAGTAAACATGTCATGTCATAGTATTTTCACTTTACTAAGGCAACCCAAAATAAAAATACACAGATAATAAAAAAAATAGGCCATGATATCATGTATTTTTTCTCCTCCATGCTCTATCAAAAATTCCAAATTATCCATCTATCACTGGCCCTTTCCCTTATCTAGACCTATAACAATAAAGTCTCCTCATGTATCAATAGTGGCATGAGCAGGGTGTGAGAAAAAATCAGTTGGAAACTAGTAATGGTGTCTAAAGAAATATACAATATAAAAAATTGTGTAGATAGATGTACTATGAACAGTAGACAATGTAGGAATAAAAATAGGTTTTGTAAACAAAAAATGTTCAGTTAACCTCATTAGCCCTTAGGTTCCAAGTGAAAATCGAGTCAATAAAACCTACTCGGTCCTATCACAATAATCTAAATCATATTCTATAGGGTTTATAAAATTTATGTCATAAAGTGGAATTCATTAGTCAAATAAAATTCAATATTACGAGGAGCATAAGTCAATGTACCTAACCATTTCAAAAAGCATTAGTGCATGGAGCATCCATTTAGAAACCAAAACATATATAACATCAATGGTGGGTAGAAAATCAGAATGTTATAGCCCAAATATTAGAAGACTCCATCTATTATCCTCTACCATGCCATTAATCACATTTTCCATATTTCATCACCATTAATATTTTAACACAATACAATAAAAAACCATCCCATTTCAATAATCAATGTTCACCATAGTCTAACATACTCAACACCCTTTAACCCAATTACATGATTCAACTATTCAATCCTTTACTGTATGTCACATCTATTAAATGTTATTTTAAAGCATTAAACCATTAAAACATGCCACTTTTGCCTATTAAAATTTATTGAACCATTTAATCCCCAAGTTAAGAAAAATAGATCATAATTCTATTTTTACTTTATAAGAAAATATGTAACCATCATAACTCATAAAACCCCTTATCATACAATTTAAAATTTCACCATACCATGTTTATGGGATTGGAACATATCTTGGGTGGCCATAGGCTCAATACCAAACTCATTAATAGAACCTGCTAGATCCGTGGAGCGTCAAACACATCTTTTAAAAATAAAAATATATTCTTCCTTAATCAATGAATGAATTCACATCATAATTGTGAAATAGAACAAACCAGATACAAATGAAAAATATCAATATTATGGGAAATAGTTTTTATACCACCCACCTTATGCTCGTAGACTACTACTCACCCAACCATGACCTTCAATTCATGTTAAAGCAACCATAAACACAAAAGAGGATAAATCCCTAGAAATAGGGATCACGAGACTTATAAAAAGAGGAACAAACAAGCTATTAATCCTCTATAAAATAGAATGAAATATAATCTTAGAGTTACATGTGGCTTTGAACTACAATAAATGAAACTTCAAATTCCCTAGAATCGATGGAAATTGTCCCTTGGAAGAGAAGGGAGAGTTTGGTTCACACCCTAGGATATTGGGAGTCAAATGATGAGAAAAATTGAGTAATATTGATAAAATATTGGGAGGAAATTTTAAAATTTAAACTTTTAATGAGGTTCATGTTTGGTTGGATGATTTTAAAAATTGTGCACTAATCGTGAGAAATAATCTATCTAAAGAAAACAAAAATCACACATTTGACTAGGAAAGTCGCATAGTTTGGAAAACTAGGTTGAATCCATGTGAATAACTCCATAACCACCCTACATAGTTTCTAGGACACCATTCATGGTTTATAAACCATGATCCTTCTTTTCTGTATTAGAAAGTCATGGTTCTTGGTTAACACTAACCTTGTGTTAACCATATTCCATGTACCGTAACTCTATCTTACATATATTTCTAGTCTCTATCCTCAAAAACCCTTTTGAGACCTTAAATATTCTAAATAATCATCCCATAAACTATTTAAATGGATTAAAACAATCATTAAAAAAAATTAACATGTCAAAGTGTTTGGATCTTATAATCCATGCAAGATGATTTAATCTACATTATTATGTGAAAAAAAATTCTATAATAGAATATTTGTATATTTGTTCTCAAAAATCAATGATGCTCATATGACCTTATTTTCACATTATATCTGTATGAACATGAAATATTAGAAAATGGTAATGTTGAACCAATGGGGTAAAGGTACTTTATGAAGGTATTTTTGATTTATTGGATGATCCGCTAGATTTCTTTGATTCAACCTTTTGTTTATATTTCAGTTTCTCTATATATAATAATAGTTCTGGCATTTTTTTCATTAATTATAAAATGTTTTTCATATTAAATAAATTCTAAAAGAATGACTCCTCATTAATGTAAATTTTTCAAGATTAAATGGCCATTATATGAAAGGTCGAATGGAATGTTTGACTATGGGAACATATAGACAATAAAGTAGAATAGGTATCTTGATTCTTGACTTGTGATATTTGTGAATCCACACACTCATATGAACTCTTGGTGGTTATTTTTTATCTAGAATATCTTCTTGAATATTGTACACTGTACCCCACACAATAAGGTGATTTGTGGGTGGTGATAGATATAAATCCCAATCATTTTCACCCTATATAATATTAGAATAGGAAAGGTATTGGTATCCATATGACTTATATATTTCCTAGATAGCTATGAAAAAAATAAATTACTTATGGTAAGGAAAAACTTTTAGTGCAATGACTTGCCTTAATGTCAGGGGGATCTTCATGTATTTGTTATTATTCTATTGTTTTTTCAATTATATTATTTCCAATAGCATTCTCTAATAATTTTGAAATATTATTATGTTTTCTATTTAGAGTAGTTATTCATGTTTTCAACTCACCAATTTTCTTATCCTCACCCCCTTGTTTATTTTTTTAGAATATTTTGATGGTGACACTACAAAACTCAAACCTCTGACATACCAATATTGTTCTAGCCACTTCAAGGATACTAAAAGTATCCATTCATCGGGTATAAGCGGTGATGATTCTTGATTATGAACCAGATACAGATATAGGAAAATTAGTAATCCTTATTATGTCATGTTGATTTAATGTATAATTTTTTTATTATAACAATCATACACATGCTTCTGAAACTTCTTGTGTGTTTTTATCTATTATTATTTTTGTCTTTATTTACAAGAGTATCCTTCCATGGAACATGATGTGGGATAGAAGTGGATTTTGATTTTGATTAATCAATCTACATAAAAAAATGGAACACAAATATGTTTTTATTTCATACGACATAAAATTATTACTATAGATTTAAAATACATTCAATTTTTCTCAAGTGAATCGCACCCCATCCTTGATTTAATGTAGGGGTACATTGGTTTTAATGAACATTTATTTTTTATAGAACTCTGTTATTATTTCATAAATTAACAAATCTTAATAAAAAATTTTAATACATATATCATCATGTAATTTATTACTAATTTTAATTCACTTGAAAATATACCTCCTCACATTGGCCAATAAATGCCTTACTTGTTTCTTGGTTTATCATGTTTGTTTACATCTATAGTGGGTTTGAATTTACCTTCCCTCAAGTATACCTAAGATTATTATTTCACTCTATAAGGGATATTAAAGAATAAATCAACATTTCATTGTTTTTTGGTAAAATGATGAAATTTTATCATAATGAGACCCTAATATCTCCCTAAATTATTGTATTATCCACATATAGAACATTGGAAATGTATCTAAATTAATCAAAACATGAATCTGAGTGGTGAACCAAAAGTAAAAAATGAAAATAGACATATTAGGGATAACATACTGGCAATGTTCATTCCATCCAACCGTGAATTTGATGCCACTACTTCTCAACTTAATATTGTTTGTTGACACTGTCATGCTTTGTTGCTCCAGTTTTTTGGGATATATTTTTTAACCTTATACCATTTTCCAATCATAAAAATTATCAATATGTTATTCCTTGCGATTAATATCATCATAATACAGATAAACTATTTTTCCTCTACATTGGATTAATCAACATGTTGAGTAACTTATTGTTCTTTAGGATTGGGAGAATTGGTATGTATAGAATCAATTATCTATATAATTGGATGAAAATTTAACTTAGATTACATAAATGAAATAGTGAACATATAAAAATATGAGGTAAAACAATGTATATTAAAAAATTTATTACCTAGTAATTGAAATCTCTATTTTTTAAAGGCTGAAGGTATTTTACCCCTATATCAAGTATCAAAATCCACACATGGTGTTTTATCTGATATACCAGACCCTATTTAAATTAGTGCTACAATAAAATTACTGGGACATCCCAGTCAAATGGTATTACTTAATTTAATTTACATCTTAACCTTGATTGATTATTTTGTAAATAGAATAATTAATCACATTCAATTTATAAGATTTGGGACATAAAATACCTGTACTACCTACACTTCAAATATGAATGGTTTTTCCGAGTAACCTTTCTCACTAAAATATATTTTTTAAAATCCATAATAATTTCTTTTAAATACAATCCTATTATCAACCAACTTGAATTTAAAAGTTAGAACACGGAATATTGTATAATCCAACTTCCATATTTGTTCAATTAAGAAAAAATAAGTTATATTCACATAAATTGAATTTCTT
Source organism: Viscum album (assembly GCA_963277665.1). NCBI lineage: Eukaryota > Viridiplantae > Streptophyta > Magnoliopsida > Santalales > Viscaceae > Viscum > Viscum album. Next base: position 513,396,316 of record OY728146.1, read on the forward strand.
CCCTTGGTAATAGATATATGCATCACTCTAGATACACGTGTAGTTATAATATTTTATATGGTACATTTTTTTGATGTTCCTTTATATAATGTATAATCATTGATTACATAACCATTATAATATAATACATTCACACTTATTCTTCTAGATAGATATCAAAGACGTCTTGAAATTTAATTTAGATTTTTAGTTGAATCCTTAAAAACATGGTCTAAAAACCATACAAAAAATTATTGACAATGTGTACTTTATATACAAATTTACCCTTGATGGATTGAAATGCCAAAAAATTACCTTGTGGGTTTCAATATATGGTACAAACTATAATATGTTATATAAAAACTAAAATTTATTCTAGTCTCACTCTATGATAGTAATTGTGAAAACATATATTTTAGAAATTCCTTCACCTAAAAGTCACATGGTGTGAGGATATTTTTGTAGAATAATGGTTTCCAAACTATATAGGTAATCATGTATAGAATCTATGTCTTACTCAACAATATATCTATCCCAAATACTAAATTATATATGGATTTTAATTCTGATATACCCTTTAAAATTCATCATATACCCTTTAATGGGATATATTCATCTATAATGTACAAGAACACAATACGGGATCTCTCTAATAAAGTGAAACATCAATTGATCCATCATATTAAAGAATTATAGTGGAAGAAACATATCTAATTCACATAATATGAGAACAATTTCCTTCTTTTTACCTATAATTTTCACCGGGTCTATAACTTTACTACATATAGATTTGAAAATGAAATAAATATTTTTTATTGTATGATATACATTATTAGGTAAAATGAAATTTAAAGCTACTTGGATTAGATCTTCCATCAAAACATGATAAACATGTAATATTGTTTCCTTTTACTATAAATCATTCATTAAAACAATATTCTTAATATTTGATAAATGCACCTTAAGAAAAATTGACATCATTCATGAATTTGTAAAACTGATATCTCTATTCCTTAGAAAGAGTATAAGAAACCATATGAAGAAAAGTTTGTATTTCACCAGTCACTAGTGCCATCTCTTCCCGTATCCCCATGTAAATAATGCCCAACCTAGCCTTAATTTAATCATTTTTTTATTTTGTGCATTAGTTAACGTACCAATGACACTATAATATATATTTTTTTCCACATGGATGATATCAAGAAAATGTATGATGTACAAAAATTAAACTATAGTAAATAAAAAAATAATCACTTTTTGTAACTATATTTTGTAGGGTTATAGAAGAAGGTTTCACAAAAGCATTGGTTGTATCCTTTTATTTTCTTAAATAGCTGAACAACTATTAGTGGAGTCAGTTTTGTTCCTTTTTATGAATTCACATTGAATGATATCATACAAGATCAGTATTTAGTTCATTGTTGTAAAAATCAGCAATGTCCTCAAAACAGTATTTTTTGAATGATTCTTCCCAATTGAGGGTGTAACTTTTTCACAAATGGGACACCCTCAAGTTCCATTAATTATATATCTTGAAAAATTTCTATAATCTTAAAATTTATTTATCATCCCATATATCATAGATCTCAAATTGAAATATGTATTTATATAATCACCATACAATATAACATATGAGTCCCATATTAATTTCAAATCTTCCACCAATGTATCCAAATAAAAAACAATTTCACTACCTAGTTGATTTGGTTCTGATATAAGAAGCTACAACATAATTTATTTTCATTTCATGCATAATCATGGTAGAATGTTATAATTTACCAACATAATTGGATATATACTATGAGTGAAACTTTTTAAACCAGAAGGATTCACTCCATCTATAGATAGGTTAAGAATAAATTTTCTTGGTTTGTTTCCAAATTCAGGATACTCATGATCATTTTCTATCTCCTGAGGAGAGTTTGCTGATGGAAGAAGTTTCCCATATTGATTTATTGTATCTTTATGCCACATCAGTTTCCTTATATTCTTCTCACATATATATAGGCACCTAAACCATGAAATCATTGGAAATTACCACACCAAATTTAAAGGAGCTGATTTGAATTTCTTGTATCGAGATATACTAGAAATTGGGAATTTTTTAAGTGATTCACAATAATTATAAATCAGTAAACATCCTTTTGGATGTGAAAGTATGTTAGAAAGAATATGTTTATCTAACAGATCTTCATGTTATGTTATTTTATGATTCAAAAAATCCCCACTTTTATTCTAACAAGTTTATTTTAATGTGTTCCAGACTATTATTATCTCATGTTATGTGTCTAAGTATTTATTTTATGATATGAATGTAAATTATATTAAAAGAATTGAACAATTTAGTTTCTTAGAATCAAAATGAATCATGTAATACTATATCTTACAAAGTTCATCTAAGTTTCTCAAGTAATATTATTTAGTCAGAATGAGATTTTAAAAGGATTTTATATTTTGAAATGAATTTATGAAGCTAGAATAAGTTGAGGAAGAAAAATGTCACAGTAACAAATTATCTTATGCTGTAGATTTATCTTATGCTACATTGAATTTGGTTTATCTTACAAGTATGAGCTTCTTTATCTTATAAAAGTTATCTTATAATAGATAGTTACTTCATTCGATATCTTATGAAGATATAGTATTTTAGAACATCATGATTACTTTTATAATCTCTTGATAAGTCATTTCATGCATCTATATAACATCATACAGATTTTACCCATTTAAGGAAAGTATAGTATGCCTAAGACTTTCCAAAATATGAATATATGAAGAATGAAAATATTTATGCTACAAAAGAAATTCTTATATTTGGAATGTTTGGATACACATCCTTAATATTCTATCACATCAAGATCCTTTTTTATGTCTCTCTCGACCTTTAGAGTTTTCCTACATTCAAGTTAAAACAAGAATATAAAAATATCAGTTGGAAACTACATAGAGGAGTAAGAATAATGATGGTTGATCTCTTATTGAACATCACAAAATGAAAAATCCATGCATATAAAAGAAAAAAATTATCCATGTTGTGCTTATTAGTTTTATCAATCACATTGGATATTACCCTGAGCTACTTCGAATCCTACCATTTTCTCAAGAAAAATAATCATCAACTATCAATTTCTTCTTGAAAATGTGCACTGTAATCATTCCTCTAAAAGTTTCTATTTATTTTATCAGGTTTTCACTTAGTGTGTGAGTGTATAAGATCATGAATAGGTCCTGTAAAGGGATATCCTAGATGAATGCTCTTGGAACTCTATACTAAGTGAAAACTTCTTGTTCTTATCTAGGGGCCTCTAGTAAATGATATGTTTTGGGTAAAATCACAAAGCTCATAGTGTAAAGTTTTGGTGGAGTTTTCTAGGGTATTTATATTCTGTGAACTACTATAAATACCTACGTTAATTTTCATTTCTATATGTTTTTTATATTTTTTCTGTATATATTCATAGGGATAGAATTGAACTTGAATACATCGATGAGTTTGGTATAATAGTCAAAAAAAATTAGGAACTAAATTCACCCCCCTCTTAAGTTATTCCATCAGTCATTATCTTAGATATCAATTGATATCAAAGTTAGTGACTCTCGAGTTCACAACATTCAAATTTTGAATTCTAATGATTTGTCTTCAAATGACTACTATGGCTAACAACAAAGAAGTAATGTCAATGTTTTGAGTTCCATAATTCAATGGTAGAAATTATGGTTGCTGGAAAGATCATGCGACGATCTATTTAAAAAATTATGGTCTAAATGTCTACCTCAAATAAGTTAATACATATGAAATTCTTAAGATAGAACCTAAAACTGAAGATTCTATAACTGAATCAAATTATGATTTAAACTCCAAATCAATAAATTCCATAATCTATGGTTTAGGAATAGATGAGTTGAACACGATATCTCAATTTCAGACATCACATGAAATTTTTAGCACTATAGTAGTATCATATGAATGCACTAACAACGTGAAATCTCTTAGATATGATATTACTAATCTTATGTTCACTGCATTCAAAATAGATGAAGGAGAGAGAATTAATCAACTAAATTTGAAAATCACTTATATTGGGAACACTATTTCTACTCTAGGAATACTGATCAATGATCCTAAATAATAATTGAATGTCCCCAAAGCATTACCAATTAAGTGGAGTGAATATCAACTGTGATATGATAATCTATATATGTCAAGATTTTCATGATAAAAGATCTCATCATAAATCTCATGATGTATGAATCTGAAAATAAAATTGGAATTGAAGAGCATAAAATGATCAAGAAGGAAAATGCTACCTTGATATTCTCTACTTCTAATGATGATAGAAAAATAAAAATCATAAAAATATATAAAGAATATAAAGAAGAAGGCTTCTTAATAAACTATTAATAACATGATTATCTCCCAAAATTTTCTTGAATGATAAAAAAATTTATAATAAAAGGTTAGGTTTCAGAAGATCCTTCAATAAGCAAAAAAAATGCTGACAACTCTTAAGAGTTGTGGTTCTTTGAAAGAAAAAAGTTGGGACACATCTAGCCTGATTTTCCAAAAAGAAGAGATGATAAGAAGATAAAAAATAAATATTTCATGAAAAATGGATACAAGTATAAGAAATCTATAAAGTCAATCTGGAGTGCTTCAAAATATTCTAGTGAATATACATAATCAGAATCAGAAGTTGAAGCTACAAATCAAAAGGCCAACACATACTTTATGGAACAATAGGATGAGGTAAATTCTTATTATTCTCCTGAGTATAAACATGAATTAGAAAATTAAAATTTATCATATAAAGAATTAAACGAGTACTAAATATTATTCGAAATCAGGTATGAAATCCTCAAAAATAAATATAAGTCCCTTCAAAATTAATTTAAAAATATTTTTGGTGAAGATGAGATTATGAATAATTAGATTTTAGATTTGAAAAATTAGCTGAAAAATCTACTGTCTTGAATGTTGAGCAAGTCAAAAAATTGAAAACATATAGATGGAAGTTCAAAATATCAGAGATATTATAAGTGTATTTAAAAAATGATAATATTATTTAAAATCAAATTTGTGTCAAAATCAACCTTGAAAATAAAAACACATAATTGGATGCAAAGGTGAAATGTATAACCTATATAGAAAATAATTTGCACCCTTATATACAAATAAACATCATCTTAATGTTACTTGTTTTCATTTTGGTGAAATAGGAAATTTTTCCAATATTTTTTATTTAAAAATTCCTCATGTTTTGGGAATGAAAATTTATTTTCTTTCAACATAATTTTCAAAAAAATGAAAAGTTTTCTAGAAACTAGATTAAGTATAGATGACTAGATCTCATTTAACTAACATTTCTGGACCGAAAATAATTTGGGTACCAAAGAATTCTATTATTTGAATTTTCATTATAGGGAACTAGCCATATGAACAACAATAAATTTTTTTTATAGACATTGGATGTTCAAGGAATATTAAGGGAGACTACTCCAACATTCATTCCCTATAAAAATTAGATAGAGAATATTTCATGTTAGGTGAAAATGTAGACGTAAAGATAGTTAGAATTGGATTAGATGGAAATTATCAGTCTATTCTAAAAAAAGTACATTACATTGAAGGATTAACACACACCCTGATATGTAATTCATAGCTTTGTAATGATGGCTATTTTGTTGATTTTAAAAAAAATGTTTGATTAGTTTTAAAAGATAAATGTCTCATATTTAAGGCACCTAGAATAGATAATGATTAGACACTAGATCTAAATTCATTATTTATACAAAATGTAAACTCTTTAAATGATAAATTTGATTAATCGTGGATTTTGTATAGAAGGGCTTGAAATTATAATGTTAATTCCTTGAGAAATTTGTCTAAAAGACATTTTATTTTCTACTTGATGAATCTCAAATTATATAGAAATAAATTGTGTGATGCATGACAAATGGGCAAGAATCAAAAGTAATATTTCAATCCAATAAAAGAAATTTATAATTCTATACCTCTTGAACTTATCCATATGGATTTGTTTGGATTGAATAGAATTTAAAGTCTTTATAGTAATACATTTTTTATATGTTAGTTGATGGTTTCTCAATATTTACATGGGTTAGATTTTCAAGAGTTAAAATTAAATCTTGTTTTGTTTCTATTGATTTATGTAAACTTGTGTAAAATGAAAAAGATGTCAAAATCATGTATTTGAAAGTGATTATGGAGGTGAGTTTGTTATAATTAATATAAATATTATTTCTCTAATCAAGGAAATAATACATACATTATCTTCACCCATGACACCACTTTTGGACTCCTCTAGTTTTAATGCTAAAAAATCATGCTTCATTAAGCTAAATCAAGTTAAATTATGTTCACATTTAAGATTAATATATTCTGTTAGTGTTTTAAATCATAATTTAGCTTCGAAAAATATTTCTATGTATGAGTCACCATTATGGTGGACTCACTATCACCATTAAGGGTGTGTTAGTGTTATGAAAAACTCACTGTTGGACATTTCACTGATGACATAAAATTGAATAAGTATAATCTACCTTTGATATAGACTAAGTGTTATGATATCTCACTGTCAACTATATCACAATCAACACATATGATGAATTCTAATACAGGAAGAGACATCATTACATCAAGCTACTGACATCCTCTCAGAATTTTCACTAAGTACGAGTCACCATCATATTGATCTACCATTAGACTCAACTCTAGAAATTCGAAAAGTATAAGTCATAGTTTCATCAAGATACTGTTAAAAACATTACATAATTTTTTCAAAGTATGAGTTTCCAATATTTCAAGTCACCATGAAGATGAACTACTATTAGAATGACTTACCATTACCGAGTCATTTCTACTTGACTCACCCATCATAATTTTAGAATAATATAAGTCTGAGAAACCATTTCAAGACACCAATCATGAGTCACCATTCCTAAGACACCATTCCAAGTCACCGTTCTAAAACACTATTCCCGAGACACCATTCCAAGTCACCATTCTGAGACATTGTCACCTCTTACTTTGTTATTTAAATTCAAATTTCATTCTAATCATCATATTTAGGAAACGTAGTACAACTAATTATATTAATGACCATGTTTGTATTTTGTAAAAAACCTTCAAATAAATGTCAGACTATAGCATGATATATGAGGTACCTAGATGTGATCGAGATCATGATTCTTTTTAGCTGTAGGGTATAAAGACAATATCCGATCAAAAATGAAAAACACATGGAGAAGTCATGCGCCAGAGAAAAAATCAAGAACTTATAACTGTGAAAACATGAGGATTCCAGTGAGAACTCATACTGAATAACTTTTTGAAGCAATACACAAAGAGGGGAGAAGAACGAATCGATAAAATCATATACCTTAATGGAAATAGAAGAAAAAACTATCATGACACTATATTTTTCTGTTTTTTTCTTCTGAAAGTTCACTTTAACTTCATTTAAACATAACTTCCAAGAGTCTGAAGCTGCATTGCCAAACAAATAGAGCCTTCTAACTATATTCTATTTATTTGTTTTCTCTTTTTAGTTACTTGTTTTACATAATGAGAAATATGTGTCTATCTCTTTGATAAAAAAATACTATCTCATATGAAAAAATGGAATATACACTGATTTCATAAAAAAAATATCTTATACACCTTACACTACTAACATATATTAGTAGTGGAGGTCCATTCATGGCCTGTTTATTTTTGAACTCCCATGAAAACCGTGGAAGAGGTATAGGTGACCTGGATAGTTTTGAATGTTGTTGTTTACCCAGATCTTGGATGTGGATGAATGTTTATTTATTTAAAATTCATGGTGGTAGGTGATCAAAAAGTATAGAGAATTAAGTATCATTTTGATACTAAACCTCTTGTTTAAATTCTATTTTTTCATTCGTGTTTTGTTTTCTATGTTGGTGTTTACTCAAATTTAAAAACATTACTTTTCTCTGATAGTTAATATTATATAGTGCTTATGTTAAAATTTTATATAGTATATTTATTTCAAATGTTATTATAATAATACATATTGTTTCAATTGATAACTAATAACTCTTTGAGAAATAATTGAAATAATCAAACCTTTTATAAACTGCTTCTTTGGTTAGTTGGGAAATTTTTTATTTCAAATTAGGGAACTTTAAAATAAATTTTTTTGACATAAATTTTTATAGGAACTCAATTCAACCCCTCTTAGGTGTCATACTCCAACCAATATTTGGTATCACAGGTTCTTACTTTTTGAGTTTCAATGTTTTAATGTTTTCAAATATTTTCAAATATGATTTTAGTTGTGTTTTAACGATCTCAAAATTTATGTCAATTCAAAATTGGTAGTTATTTAAAACTTGATTTTGTTTTTTAACATGGATAATATACTGGATGTTGATGCAACCATTAGACCTCCCTATTTCAATGGAACAAATTATTCATAGTGGAAAATAAAAATGAATATCTATTTTAAAAGCATGGATTTCAAAATATGGTCTACTATAGTCTATGAATATAAGATTATTACTACTGATAGAAACACTTGGGATGATCCAACTAAGGAAACATATAATAATAATTTCGAAGAAATGAATTATTTATATTTTTTTTCTAAGTTATAAATAATTGAAAATGATTTATGCATGTAAAAAAACCTTTAAGATTTGGGAAAATTTAGCTGTTTCACATGAAGAAACCAAAAATATGAAGGAAATGAGGCATAAAACAAATAAAATTAAAAATAATAACATCAAAATGATTACTGGTGAGCCTATCTTTAACATGTAACTCAGGTTCAATTAAATTATAAATATAATGATTTCACTGGGAAAGTCAATCACTATAAAAGAAAAGGATATGGGAATCTTGAGATGTCTTCTAGAAAGATAGAGAGGGACCTAAGTATGAATTAGAGAATATTATGACATCATTGAACTACCTATAAAGAAGATTATATGAAATTTAATGATGTACAAGGAAGAGTTGAAGGTTAATAGGGAAGATGGTGATGAACCTAAAAGGAAGTTAGTGGCTTTCAAAACCATTACATCAAAGCAAAAAAGAGAAGATTCAAGTTCCTACTGTAAGTTCTAGAAATGAATATTAATCAATAGATAGTCATAAGGAAATGGCTCAATTATCTAGGAGATTTATGAAATTATACAGAAAGAATAAGTTCTTTATAAATCCTAGATACATCGGAAAATATGACAATAAAGGTAACTAAAAAAGGATTTGAAGAGAATTTAGAATACCAATGAGATATTATGCTGTTAATGTAAAAGGAAAGGAAATGTAAAGTCTTATTTCCCAAGACTTAAGTATAAGAAGAAGTATGTGTAAGAGGATAAAAGGTAAAATAAGACTATGAAGGATACATGTAGTTCTTCCAAGGACATCTCTAGTGAATCTGAATCACCTCGTGATGAAAAGGATGACAACAAAAACATGTGTTTAATGACAAACACATATGAGGTAACCATAGTATCTCTTACACATAATTTTTATTATTCTATTGATGAATATGAATCTAAAAATTATGAAATATGATCATTGAATAAATTTTTTAATATTGAAAAATGATTTAGGATACTTGCAATTAAATTAAAGATGAATATAAATATATCAAGAAAAAACATGTTCTTTCTACTACTGTTACATCTGAACTCATAATAGGGAAAGAGAATAAGGATCAAATTCTCTATGGGAATACTGAGATTTATCTTTATAATGATAAATTAAGGAATTATTTAGAAACATTTACTAATGGTATAGATACCTTAATTAAAATTATTAGAAAATAAGTTTCTTCCACTGGTTATCAAACTATAAAATGGAATTTTTTTTAAAAAAATTGTATCTAAATATAGAAAATTCAGTTTTATTTCTAGATCTGAAAAATTTTCTGAAAGTTCCAACATTGGAAAATCATTTACTACTTCTAAATAATAAGTACCTAATAAATTTTGTTTTCTAAAACTTTATAAACTTTTTACATGAAACCTATGAAGAAAATTTTGGTTCCTAAATCCTTAATTACTAATATTAGTAGACCCAAGAAAATATGGGTACCAAAGACTTTTATTGTTTAAACTATTTTTGTAGTTAAGATATTTGAAGAGTTATTGTATGAATCTATGTTAATTGGGCATCGGTTGTCCTAGATACATGATATAGGACTGCTCTAGCTTCAATAATATCATAAATATTAATGGTGGACATGTCACATTTGGTGACATTGAAAATGGGAAAATTTTCAGCCTCAACCAAATCAGAAATACTTACTGAGTTTTAATTTCTAAATTTATTTTGGTTGATGGTATAAATTATAGTATTCTAATCATTTCACAGTTATGTGAAGATGAATTTTTTTTAAATTTAAAAATGATTCTTTTAATGTTTTCAATTCAAACAATAATTTATTCTTTACTTCTATTAGAAATGAAAATGTTTATATTGTTAATTTGTATTCTTTAGTCTCTCAGAAGGTTTCTTTCTTCAGTTAATTTCATAAAGATTCTTGGATATAGATTAGAAGACTAGTCCATCCTAATATTCACTCACTTATAAAGAATATTAGAAAATGATTTGTATGGGATGTACCTAAACTAGAGTTTCCAAATGATAGTGTATGTAATACTTGTCAAAAATAAAATAAACATAAAATATCTTTAAAACCAAAGAAAAAGAAGTTTCAACCTATCAACCTCTTGATTTGGTTCACATATATTTATTTATACCATCAATAGTTTCATGTTTAAATGGGAAGAACTATGTCTATGTTCTACTATATGAATTTTCATGGTATACTTGGACCTTCTTTTTAGCTGAAAAAAGTAAGGCTTGTTCCTATTTCACTAAGTATGCCAAATCAACAGAAATATTAAGAAGAATTATAATTAAAACCTTAAGAATTGACCATTGAAGTGAGTTCAAAAATCATGAATTTGAATCCTTTTTCTCACAAAATGGATATATTCATAACTTTACTTCTCCTAGGACACCCCAATAAAATGGAGTTATAGAAAAGTGAAACAGAACCATAAAAGAGATAGCCCAGACTATGCTTAATGAATATGATCTATATATTAATTTTTGGGTAGTAGCTATGAAGACATATTTCTATATAATCAGTAGAGTTTTAATTAGTCTATCCTTAAAAAACCCAAAATGATTTATGGAATAATAGAAAACCCAAGGTTAATTAATTCATCATTTTTTGTTTGAAATTCATTATCCTTAATAAAAAAGACAATCTTTAAAAAAATTCATCCAAGAGTGGTGAAGGAATTTTACTAGGTTATTAAATATCTAATAAATCCTATAGAGTCTTTAATAAGAGAACCAAATGTGTGGAAAAATCTGTGCATGTCCTGTTTGATGAAATAGATCCACATTAATCTGAAACCTCATAAAAGTTTGATGAAAATATTCCAAATATAGGCATAAATCCTAAACCTATTCATTATATTGTTAAACAAGAATTAAAATCTAACTCTTAAAAATATCTAGATTTGGAAAAAAGGAACCCGAACACGTAGATGAACCTTAAGTGACCATCCCTTCTTTTTTAATCTTAAAAACCATCCTTTAGATACTATAGTGGGAGACTTAGAAAAAGGAATTATGAAAAGAGCCTCTATAAGAACCTAGGTTGAGCATAAAGTCTCTTTGTCACATCTTGAACATATGAACTCTAATGATTCAATAAATGATGAATTCCGGATGATGTCTATATTGGAATAATTAAATCGTTTTGAAAGAAAAAATGTTTAGAAACATGTTGATATACCTTAAGACACATTGACCATAGACACTAAATGGGTGTTTAGAATCAAAGTGTATGAACCTAAAACTATATTTAAAAACAAGTCTAGATAAGTGGCATAATGTTATAGTAAAGAAGAAGGAATAGACTACAAAGAGAGCTTTTCTTTAGCAGACTGACTTGAAGCCATTAGAATAATGCTAGATTATGCAGAATATCTGAATTTCAAACGTTATCAAATGGATGTCAAAAGTAAATTCCTAAATGTCTATATAGTTCAGGATGTTTTTTTGAACAACCCCATTTTTTTAAATCTTCATTTTCAAAATAATTTTTTCAATTTGAAAAAATATTGTATGGTTTAAAACAAGCTTCAAGAGATTGTTATGATAGTTCATCACATTTCTTATTTCTAAAGGGTTTTCAAAAGGAATATGTGATCCAAATATTTATAAAAAGAGTCTCTAATGATGTTTTAGTTGTCCAACTATATGTAGATGAAATTATTTTAGGATCTTTAAAAAATTATTTATGTATTAAATTTTAAAATATGATGAAAAATGAGTTTGAAATGAGTTTAATGGGTGAAATAAAATTTTATCTTGGATTTAAAATGGATCAAAATAAGAAAGTTATTATTTTAAATCAATGTAAATATAATAATGATATTTTAAAACGTTTTGGAACTAAAATTAGTGATACTCCTATGAGTACCACCTGTAAACTTGATCTTGATGAAGAAAGAAACTCAGTAGATCAAACCAATTACAGAGGTGTGATTGGAAGTCTATCATACATGACTAATACCCTCCCTGATATTATGTTTAGTGTGTGTATGTGTTCTCAATTTCAAGAAAATCCTGAAGAGTCAAACATACATTTCTTTAGAATAATTTTTGAATAAATTAAATATACAACTAAATTTAGACTATTTTACCCCAAAGGAAAATCATTTGATTTTGTTAGTTATTATGATGATTATTTTGGTTGTTTCCATTTATATAGAAAAAGAAACTCTAGAACATATCACTTTTTTGTAAAGTCTCTAGTTACATGTTGTATTAAGAAGCAAAATTTTGTTTAATTATCTACTATTCAAACTGAATACATAGCTGCTGGTAGTTGTTATGCTCAGATTTTTTGGATTAAACACAGATTACTAGACTATGGATATCAATTTAGGAATGGCCATATAAAATGTGACAAAACAAGTTCTATTAACATTACTAGTAATATAGTTTCTCATTCAAGAACACAACATATTGATGTAAGACATCACCTCTTGAGGGATCATTATTGAAAAGGTGATACAACTCTTGAATTCATTGGAACTAATCATCAACTTACTAATATTGTAACTCTGCCATTAAATTATGAGATAATGAGTTACATCAAACATGAGTTAGGGATGATCAATTATGAGTGACTAACTATTTATGACTCACCTTTGGGACTAACTTTTGATGAATCACCATTGGGACTCACTATTGATGAGTCAGTATTGGGAATCACCATTGATGAATCATCATTATGACTCACCATTTATGAGTCACTATTATGAATCACCATTGATGACTCACTGTTGGGACTCACTAATGAAGACTCACCATTAACACTGACCATTTTGTCTTACCGATATTTAATTTTTTTTTCTATCTCAAACATAAAAATGTAGTATTATTTATTTAAATTTATATTATTCCACATTTTTTATTTATGATTTTGAAATATATAAATGATAAAAATAAAATCAATACAAATAATTTCTTACATTCTCTACTACCTACAACAAACATTTCTCTCCCAAACCTCTATTGTCTTTTTCTGTCAAACCAAAACCTTCACAATGGATCGAGTGAAGCACCTATCTTAGAAATATCTAGACGAGTATCATCCTTTGAAGAGGTAAAAGAGAGAATTGAGTGATCCTAAACCCAAACCTTTTAAGCTTGATCTTTCCAACAGAGTGGTCATTCTAGAAAATGAATTGAATGTAGATTGGATCTTATCAAGTAAGTATCTTGTATTGGAAGTATATCAAGAACAAGGTTGGATGGAGTGGTTCTCTAACAACAAGTGGAATCTTTATATGAATATATTTCATAAGTTTTATTTGTATGTGGAGGATATTTTTAAGGGAACATATTCATTTTGGGTCAAGTATAGAAAAGATGTAAAATGGTTTCTTTTTTCTTCTGAGAAATGCGCTTAATACTAGATTGTACCTCATGAAGTTATTTTTGAATATTATCAAGTAATGTTTCCTCATATTTGTGATATTTATAGTTATGAAAAATCCTTGTATGGGATGACTGGTGATGTTATCACTAGAAGACCAATAGCAACTAAACTCAATGGAAAGTGTAGATTAAAATTTATGTTTTTTCACAATCATCTTTTCCCAAGGAAAGGGTAATTTTCCAAATTAAAGTATCAAGATGTTTATCTATTGTATATGATGAATCCAGGGTATAATATCAACCTATTTAGATATCTTATGGGGTATATGATTAATATGATTAAGCCTCAGGAAAATTCAAACTCTATTTTTTATTCAAATATTATTTCCACTATGTTAAAATTTAAAGTATTGGTGACTGAATGTGAAGAAACTATCATAGAGTGTGATGGATTTATCATTAAAAAGGCTATATGAAAAAGGATGAGGATATGCCAGAATACCTAGAAGAGACAGTGGGTGGAAGATAATGAGAAAATTTATGAAGATTTCAATCCTATTCAGTAGCCCACAAGACCAAAAGATATGGTTGAACTTGGTCTAGGATCAGATGAAGTTGTGGAGTATTCAGATGAGGAAAAAGAAGAAGATGAGGCATCTAAAGGAAAATAATCTCTTGATCATTACATAAGTGATCCAAAAATTACAATAAGACCTAAAATAATTACTTATAGGTCACCTAGCCCACTAAAATATCTTCCTACAAAAGAATCTATCATAGATGTTGATGATGTTGAAGAAACAGATGATTACGAGGATGGTAAATATGATAATGGAAGTAGAATAGAAGATGAAAAGGAAGAGAATAATTAATAGGAATAAAATTAATATTATGAATATTAATAATAATAAAAAGAAGAGACTGGAGAAGAAGAATAGATTGATGCAAATTAAGAATAGGGGAAAAAATAAAGTGGTACAGCTAATGGTGAAGATGGTGGTGAGCTTGATCATTCTGTTAGTAATGAAATACCTAATGAAAACCATGATACCCTTGATAAAAAATTTTTGGGGAAAAGGAAATAGTTTTAGAACCTCAAAAGGCTGCAGAGTCAGTGTTAGTTGAAGAAGAAGTTACAGGAATTCAAGTGCAAGAACAAGTTTATGTTCGAAAGAAAGAACCTATCGAGGGGGATCAACCATCTCATATAGTTAGAGTTTCTAATATTACCCCTTTTTATGTGACAATATTAGCTGAATGTGAGAAATTTTATAGGTATGTCACTCTTAGTTTGAACTCCTTATATTGTAATAATGAATCATATCTAGTAATGACTCATGTTCCTAGTCCTGCTCCTCCGGTTGTATCTTTTACTACTGACTATGTGAGTCAGAATTACTTCAGAGTTTTAAAAGAGTAATTGTGTTTAGTTGTAAAAGAAATATTATAACCTCAACCAACACTAGTGAAAATTATTAGTGAAACCAATTCTTCTATGCTATTATAGAAAGTTGTCACCTAGATTTAACCTCAAATAGTTTCAATGATTCACAAAGTAAGGATGGGGAATAAAAGAAAATGTGATGAACTGGATACTCTAATTACTATTGTTCAAGGGATGTATTCTGAGTATATAGAATCATTATTATATGTTTTAAAACTACTTGGAGATACATCTTATGATGATGATACACCTCAACCTTCGTGACTTGAGATCTTTTGAGATAAATTATTAATGTGGAATTAAATGATTCATCCACCTCTACTGCTACTTATATTGACTCTTTAAATGTTGAGATAATTTAACTGGTGATTAGAGAATAACTACAGACTATGATGAGTAGTTAACATTAGGAGATCCTATGCAAAATTAAAAAAAATAGTAATCATGTTCATGACAAGGTAATGTTTTATATGAAAGGGGACACTTCTACTCAACAATAAATCACCAAGAAAGTATATTTCTACTTTAAAATGATTTATACCAAACATAAATTGGATAGTCATTCCAAATATGTTGTTTATAATTTGAGGCTGCCTCTAGTCACACAAGATTTCAAGGAACAAGTTAAACTACTCAAGGAGCTCACTCATACGCTTCAAATGTTCTTGGAAAATAAGGATGATTTTACTAAGGATATAGAGAAATGTGGGAATATAATCATGGATTTCATAAAACTTTTGAAGACATACATTCATTTCAAGAGTACAACCACTCAAGGACTAGAGGACTTCCCCATTAGACTTGTGATTGAGAATTTTCCTTCTATCTCCATATATAGATCAGTTGATCCTCAATTCAGAGCTGCTATCACTCGAAACCAATTTTTTATTCTTCCTAGAACTGTTAAACCATTTACCATAACTCAATATTAGGATCATTGCATTTTTAGGTCTATTATTTATCGAGAACTAACAATCCCTCTATCTACTCAAGGTATTACCTCTCTTATGCCTTCTGGAGTTCTCATTCATCAGCTTTATACATCAGCTCCATCTGTACCTCCTGTTCCTCCATCTACTTCTATTGATAATGGAAAAGCTATAATGGATCTTTCCTTGGACAGACATTGGTTTTGTATCATTCCTTGATTGTGATGTACTTTAAATTTTTTCTTGTTTTATGTAATATTTTTTATCATGAAATAAATTATATCTTTTATTATGTTATCTTTTCTTTATATCTAGTTATTTTTTTATCATATCATATATGTGTTCTTTTCTTAGTAATCCCCAAAGGGGGGAAATGATTATGGAATTTAGAGAATGGGTATGAAATTTAGAGAATAAGTATGGAACTTGGAGAATGAGTGTGTCATTTAATTTGAGAAGGAGATCCAGTATAGTATTTGATTTTGTTTATCTTATAATTTAATCTCTAATAATATGTATTCCATGTTATGAAGAACAATTTTATTTTCTAATTTTATCATTATGAATAACTTGTTAATGTCATGTTTTTTATCATAAAAAATCAGGATATTGTTGGCCTTCTGTAGTTGTAATGCTCATAAATCATAGCCAACTATGTTAAATCAAGTTAAATTATGTTTACATGTAAACATAAAATCTGCTGTTATTTTTTTACATAATAATATAGGTTTGAAATATATGTCTAAGTATGAGTCACCATTTAGGGGGAGCCACTATCAATGTTAAGGCTGGGTCATTGTTAAGAAAGAATAACTATTGGACATCTCACTGATGGAAGAAAATATTCTTTGTATAAGCTACCATTGATATGGAATAAATGGTAAGAGATCTATTTATTAACTAACTCACCGTTAGCACAAATGATAAAATATGAAAATGGACAATACATTGTCACACAAAGCTACTGAAAACCTCTCCCAATTTACACAAAGTATGAGTCACTGTCACATAGAGCTACTGTCAAACTCAACACATAAAATTTCCAATGTATGAGTCACTGATGCATCATGATACTGGCAGAATCATTCCAGAATTTTGAAAAAGTATGAGCTACCGATAGTGCAAGTCATCGTCAAGATGACATATTGTCAAAGAGACCTACTATTCTTGATTCATCACCACTTGACTCACTGGGGAAGATTTTAGAATGTGTTATGTATGAGACACCAATTGAAGACAACGATCTTGAGTCATTGTTCCAACAAAATGTTCCTGATATACCATTCCAATTCATCATTCAAACCCACTGTTCTTGGTACACCTTTCCAAGTCACCATTTACATACATCATCACTTATTACTCTGTCATTTAAGATCGTATTTCTTTTTGACAGTCATATTTGTGAATCTTTGAACTAAAAGCTATATTAATGATCTTCTTTTCCTTTTGCAGACAACCTCAAAATCAAAGGAAGACTAAAATATGATGAACAAGGTACCTAGATGTGATCAAGATTATATTTATTTTTAGCTACAGTGTATAAAGATAATACCTGATCAAAATGTAAAAAAGTGTTGAGAATTCGTGTGCCTGAGAAAAACTCAATAATTGCTAACTATGGAAAAATGAAGATACTGTTGAGAACTCTTACTAATGAACTTTTTCTAGAAACACACAAATATATGATAAGAACTCATCAAGAAAATAATATACCTCACTAGAAACATAAAAAAAATATCTCACAACATTATGTTTTTCTGTCTATTTCTAAAATTCAACTCGAGTTGAATTTAAATATAAATTCCAAGAGTCACAAGCTATATTTCCAATCACACCAAGCCGTATAACTCCATTCTTTTTACATTTTTATCTTATTGTGTACTGGTTTTACATTACGAGTAGTGTGTGTCAATCTATTTTATGAACACACACTGACCACTTAGAAAATTTGTAAGATACATTAATATCTTTACAAAATATCTTTTATACCTTACACTACCCACAAATAATAGTGGATGAGGTCACTATGTGGTAAAATTTTTTCACTCCCACAAAATTTTTTGAAGATGTATATTTGACTAGGAAATTTGTGAATGATATTATTTACCCCTATCTAGGTTGTGGATCAAATATTATTTATATAAAATTCATGGTGGTAGGTGATCACCAATATAATATGATTAAGCCTCGACTTTAGACTAAACCTCTTGTTTACATTCTGATGTGTTCTTTCAAGTTTAGTTTTCTATGTTTGTGTTTATTTAAATCTGAAAACATCACTTTTCTATGATATCTAATCATATATATATTTCAATTTATAATTTTCTTAAGTATAATTATATCAAAACGTATAATATTGATTCATATTATTTTAACTGAGAACTAATCACTCGTTGAGAAAACATTCAAACAATATAATCATTTTTACACATCCCCTTTGGTTAACCGAGCCATTTTGTAACTCAAATTGGGGAAAATTGAAATAATTTTTTTTTGATATAAATTTTTATAGGAACTCAATTCAGCCCCCTCTTGAGGGTCATATTCTAACCAATAAACGAAAAAATCAGCTTGTCAAAAGAAGGAATTAGACTTTGTAAGAAATTTCTTGGACTACGTTGTGTGAATATAACATGCTCACTCATTTATAAGACAAAGTTTTTTACACATAATTTTATATCATTAACAGATTAATAATAAGGCCTATTTTTAATAAAACACCCTCTGAGTTGTGGAATAATAGAAAACCCAAGGTAGGATACTTCAAAGTATTTGGATGTAAGGTTTTCATCTTAAACACCAAGGATAATCTTATGAAGTTTGATCTAAAAACTGATGACAATATCTTCTTAGAATATTATACTACTTCCAAATATTATAGGGTTTTCAATAAAAGTCTAGGATTGTTGAAAAATCAGATAATGTTAAATTTGATGAAAGTGACCCTTTCAGTCAAAAAATTATTCAAATTCTTGATCAAAATAATTAAATCAAATATATGAGACCTAAAAATCTACTTAACGACAACAACGATGATTACTTGAAACTTTATTACTTTAAAAAAATCAATAAGGTTAGAGACAAGTGAACTAGAATTTTTTTCCTAAAATACCTAAAAATCTTAAATAAAATATTTATAAATAGCTATAAGAAACCTAGATGAAGTAGAAAGAACATAAAAAAACTTGAAAAATATAGTAGAATTATCTTCAATTGTACCCCACAAAGAACCTAAATCTATTGGAGAATACTTATCTGATGAAATTGGTTTCATATCTATACAAGAATAATTAATTCAATTAAAAATAAATTAGGAATGAGAACTAGTTTAATGTCCATTAAAATATCCTATAATAAAAAAATAGGGTTTTAGAAATAAACAAGATGACCACAGTATAATATCTATAAATAAATATAGATTAGTTTCTAAATGATATATTCAAGAAGAAGGAATAGATCATGAAGAAAAATTTTCTCCCATAGCTAGATTAGAATCCATTAGTGTCCTTATATAATTCAAATCCTATATGAATTTTATGTTATATCAAATAGTTGTTAAATGTCTCTTTTAAAAGGTTTTTGGATGGTGGATGTTCACATAGAACAATCTACTAGTTTTGAATATCACTATTTTCAAACATCTATGTTTAAATTTAACAAAGATCTATATGGACTTAAACAAGATCCAAGGGAATGATATAAAATATTATGTTCTCGTCTTTTATTAATTTTTTTAGTAGGAATATAATATCTTATGTTATGTAATAAATATTCATTATATGATATTTTTCTAGTAAAAATATATGCATATGATGTTATTTTCTGATAAAAAAATCTAAAATTGTGCCGTGAATTTTGAAAACCTATGAAAAATAATTTTAAATGAGTATGATGGGTGAACTAAAATATTTTATGATATTTCATGTTCATCAAAATTATTTTGGAAAAATTTTAAATGAATGAAAATACATACTCGACTTACTTAAGAATTTTGGATATAAAAACAGTAAAGCATACTCAGCTCTCATGAGTTCTAATATCAAACTTGACTCAGGTGAAACTAGAAAACCAATTGACAACTAGTTGTATAGAGTAATTATTAGAAATTATTTTGTACCTTAATGCAAGTATACAAGACATTATATTTTCATAAAATCTTTGTGAAAGACATCAATCTAATCCAAAATAAATAAATTTGAATGTTGTGAAAAGAATTTTAGGATATCTAAAAGGAACCATAACTAAATCCCTTATTTTTACATAAACTTATGATTTTAATTTAATTTCATACTTGTGTGATGATTTCACTGGATGTAAATTATGTAGGAAAATAACCTAAGGTACATATATTTTTATTCACAAATCCCTAGTGTATTGGTCAAGTAAGAAGCCACATTCTATAGCATTTTCAATAGAATAAGTATAATACATTTCTATAGAGACTTGTTATGAACATGTACCATGGATGAAACACATCTTAATGGATTCTAGATCTAACATTAATCATGTTTCAATAAGATATGATAACACTAGTTCAATCAACATCTCCAATAATCCAATAAAACATTCAATAATGAATAACATTTTTTAAAAATGTAATTTCTCAAGATATCATTAATATAAAAACTATATATCTTTAGAGTTTTTTTTCACAGAAAAATATAAGATGATATTTTTAGTAAAACTTTGTCTGTTGACAAATTTGATTTCATTAAGTCGGAATTGGGTATTTATAATTTTACAAAATAATATTTTGTACTATATCGTTCATATATTAGGTAAAGAAATTATTTTTTTATTTAAAAATTTCCATTATGCCATCATTTCAGGTAATGGTCACATCTGATAGACAAATTCACATAAATCTATTAATAATTACCCTCCACATTACTGTGTGACCCCTCGATTACCATGAACAAAAATGATTAGGTTTAAAATATACATGGAGATCATCTTGAAAAAAATTTAACCCTTAATTTCTCTCAACCCCATGTTAATATAATCTTTAAACCCTTCCACACCATCTGCAATGGCCAAAACCAAAATATCTAATGATTATTTTTCCATAAAAATGAAGCGTCAGAGGATTCCAAGAAAAGTGCAAAGTGGATGAGCTATCAATTTTCTATGGCAGGGTAAAATTGACATGTTATTGAAGAAAGCAGTCATCCACTATGGATGAAAGTATGTTTTTTATTATTCTTATAATTCTTTAGTTTTTAAGAAAGTGGTTTGTGAGTTTGATGAGTCATATGTATAACATTTAGGTGATGATAGAGACTTGATCAATGTAACTTTTAACCAATTTTTTTTGTCTCTAACCCCAGTCAAGCTAGATGAAGTGTTGAATGTTCCTCACTAAGGATACCAATTATTAAAAACTTATTTATCTACAATAGATGGTGTTACCCCTCCAGAGATCATGAAGCCGCTATTTGGACCTACTATCATTGAGACAAACCAAGTAACAAATTTGATGCCAAATAGAAAAATTTTGACCAAACTCTTCCATTCTAGAATTCCTCAATTAAATGGTGAGTTTTAAAAAATTATTTTTCAATATATTTCCTTGATTTAATTTTTCATGTCTTAAAATCTTAAAAATCTATCATGATATATTTAATGATGTATGTATTATGTCCAAAATAATCCTATAACCTTCTACCCATAAGGAAGAATCTTAAGCCCAATTTTTTGGACTACGAAAGTTGTTCTAGATGATAAAAAAACTATTTATCATAGGTTAACAAACATAAATGGGATTTTATTGAGGAAAAGTGTTTTTCATTGGGATTTTTCATTAAAATTTTATTTTCCTTTTCCTCGATGCTGAGAACAGACACTGATTTGACTTTGGGGGAAATCTAGTTTTCATGATATACTAGTGATGAAAGAATAATAATCTCATAAAACTTATATTATAGAAGTTCATGAGGAAGAAAAAACTATTTCACTAAGTCGAATAGTTTAGATTGGTATTTTTCCAGACCCATAAACTAGTTTCCATGAGAGGACCCCTCGTGTTTCTACCTCTGTACATGTTCATGTCCAAGAAGAAAGGATGACCTCGACTATCACTTGGATATATTCCATCAATCAAGATAAGAAAAGTTATAAAATTCCAAGTGTGTCTCAAAAAATAATCATGTCTCTCTCTAAAGGGTTGGAGACAATGGAAGAAAGAAGATTTGGAATGATATACTTGAAAGAATCATGTCATGTGGAAGAAGTTCATGACATTGCGAAGAAACTATTAGTTCAAGTTGAAGTTCATCTAGAAAGGTTTTCCCTATTCCTCAATAAGTTTGAAATGAATAATCAAAAGAAGTTGATAAATGTATTTCTGAATGAGGTCAATAGAGCTATTAAAATTTATTATCTTATTTAAAAACTCAAAAAACTCAAATCATTGAATTTAATCAAGAAGTAAGAGTCATGTGTGATCATATAGCCTCTAAACCTGATATTAATGAAGTGAGACTGTTGGTTTAGTCTTTCATGATTCAGATGATCGGTTTAAAACAATGGAGTTATCCCAGGCTATTGATACAATAACTATTGCAGCTGACTCTCCTCAGTTTGAAGTCTTCATAAGTGAGACATTTTGAAACCTTTAGAGAATTATCATATATGAAATTAGAAGGCTATTAGTTTCACTAAATTATGTGGTTGAATATATTGTTAGATCAAAAAAATAAAAAAAATTATATTCTCAACCGTAAAATTCGATATTTCTAGGAATATTAACTTAAAATAATGAAGGATTTTGGTCATATATTGGGATTTATTATTGAGCTCTCTATAGGTTAGTTTCTTTGTAGAAATTTTTTTATAGAATGGGTGGGGATTTCAACTGAGCATTTGGTTCACAGGCCTAAAATATACGATGTATTAAGACTTAGTGCCTATGGGTCAATGAACTATGTAAAGGTTACCCTGCAACCTATAAAATGGGATTGTAAAGAATTAATAAAAATATAAAACCTTCAGGCCTTTAGGGAAAAGGATTGATGCATGTGCTGATGAACTTTTTTAAATTCATTGAAGAAGTCTTCTGAGACAGCATATTATTAACCGTAACCCATCCACCTCTCAGTACCTTAATCAAATATTTCTTTCATATGAGGTTTATATAAGTGAAAATCCAAGGTTTTCTAAAGAAATTTTTTTATCCAAACATAAATCGTACATTAAATGACCTAGTAATGATGCAGATAACTTTGTTCAGGAAAGGTCACAACAAGGTTCTCACAACATCCATTTGACACCAGTTATGTTTTCTCATAGAGATTATGAAAGGCTTGGATCATCCCTACTAACATTTAGTGATAATTTATAATGAAAAATTACACTCCTCTGCATTCATCTTCATTATGATCAACCCCTATATTTCAATAAGCCAAAGAAAAGAGTCAGATCATGTCATGGAGTTCATACATACATTCATTTTATGTTTTTGGAATGGATTCTCAGTTGTTGTTCCCTCTTAATACAATTGAATTCTTTAAATTTTTATGGTATTCAAACAATTAAATATATTTTATTTAACATCTATTTGAATGATAGTTATACTTTATCTATTGAAATTTTTTATGTTGACGATTATGCTTACAATTTGATTCATGTGTTATGATTCCTTTTATATTTCTCTATAATTATTTTTCACTATTTTAATATTTCATTATGACTTCTATTTATTGACACGCCCTACATATCAATTACAAGAAATAACTAATTACTATTATATGTGTGAAATATGAACTATATTCCTTATTATACTCTTTTTTTGATATCACATAAAGGGTGATAAGAAAATGAATATAGATAAACAATTCTTATTTCAAAATTTCATGAGAAGAAAATGAAAATTCTGGGAGAATTTTTTTCCTTATTTTTGAAAGCTTAATGTTTACTGTATGGAATTTTTTATTTTTCCATTCAATGGGTTTTGTGATAATCAAAAAGGGGAGATTTTTGGAAAGAATATGTTAGTCCAACATATTTTTATGTTATGTGTTCGGATGATTCAAAATATCCCTAATTTTATTCTAACACGTTTATTATAAACTGTTTTAGATTATACTTATCTAAAGATATGTGTCTAAGTATTTATTTTGTGATATGTAAGTACTTTATCATATGAGATTAGAAGAATTCAGTTGGTCAGAATCATAAAGTATCAAATAAGACATTATCTTATGAATTTTAGATATGTTGATCAAGATATATGTTATGGTCAGAATGATGTTATAAAAAAAATTTATATTCTAAAATGAATTTATGAATCCAGAATAAGTTGGGGAAGAAAAATGTTATAGTAACATATTATCTTATGCTAGAGATTCATCTTATGCTATATTGAAGTTAGTTTATCTTATGAGGACACATTTATTTATCTTATAAAATTTATCTTACGGTGAACAATAATTTTCATCAATATATTATGATGATATAATATTTCAGAATGTCATGATTACTTTATTAATCTTTCAATATTTCATTTTTGGAATTTAAAGCACATCATAAGGAGTTTAACTATTTAAATAAATTTTGTTCCGCAAATTTCTTTCCTGAGTAGTATAATATGAAGAATGAGAATATTTCTTCTAAAAGAAATTCTTATATTTGGAATGTTCAGATACGTGTCCTCAATACCCTATATCATCAAGATTTTTTTATGTCCCTATTGACCATTAGTGTTTCTGGGTTCAATTTTCAAAAATAATATAAAAAAATCACTTGGGAACTATAGATAGTAGGAGAAATATTGATATTTGATCACTTGTTGAACATCAAAAAATTCCTAAGCCCTATACATAGAATAAAAAAATTATCCATAATTTTATTATTATTTCCATCAATCACATGAATAATTATCTCAAGATACTTAAAATTCTATCATTTTTTCAAGATGAATCTTAATCAACTTTCAACTACTTCTTACAAATGTGTGCTGAAAACATTCCTCTCAATGTTTTTGATTATTTTATAATGTTATCACTATGTGTAAGAGTGTTTAAGACCATTCATATGTATTATAAAGGTAGATCCTAGTTGAAATATCGTGGACCTTTATACTAAGTTTCAGCTTCTTATACCCACACAGGATCCCCCAATTAAAGGGTAGTTGTAGTCAGAATCACCAATCTCGTAGAGAATAGCGTTGGTGGAGTAGACTGGGGGATATCTGTTCCCTGAACCACTATAAATATCCTTGTTCAATTTCCTTTTCCTCATGTTTTTATATTTCACTCCACATATATTTTTAAGTAAATAATCGAACTCACATACTTTGAAGAAGATGGTATAATGGTCAATCAAATTTTAAGAACTCAATTCACCCCCCTCTTGAGTGTCAAGTCAGTCATTTTCTAGGACAAAATAGTATTCTTGTAAAGATCATACCCCTCGAATGTAGCATTCGTATAGTTTCATATGTTCTTCAAGGATGTTCATTATATTTTGTTAGTATATCATCAAAGAGATATTACTATACAGTAAAAATTGTGTCACTCCATCTATTTCCATGTTTTACATTATATATCTTTAGTATGGATGGAAATGTTGTATATTTAGTTCAACCAGCATAAAATAGCATATTTAAACAACTATTTACTTCTAAAATAGTTTTCTAAAATCATAAAGTTCATCTTTAACATTCATATTCATTTACTCAATATGATATTCATCATTGTTCACAACTATTTTCATATCCTCGATATGGTCTTCTATCAATGTTCACAATTGTATTCATATCAGATGATCAATAAAACATTGCATTATCCCAATCACTAGATAAATTAAATTATTACCCATGATTAGTCCAACATTTATAAATTCGATCTATTCTATGATTGATCAAGTGTCCATCCAACTCTTATTAACTAATTAGTCTTGATTTATAACAACATAAACATGAATACAAGATTGGGGAAGAGTCACATGCATTATATTTTTCAAACATGATGAACTCCTTCACCCCATCCTCATACTATTTTTTCATAAAACTGACATCTATTCATTTTCAATTCATATCCATCTTATATGATTCAATAATATTATTATTTTAGAAAATAAATATATACATAGAATGTATGAGCATAGAATTCTAAATGGTTATTCAATATTTATATATAAAATATAGTCATCGTTTTTTATACAAATTGTAATAGTGTCAATAACATGTTATAAAACAAAAAGACCTAGAATTATATGACTTTAAAATATTATAATACTTATTTGTTTTTACAAGAAGTCACATATCATAAATCATTTTTTTTGAAATCGATTCATCAGTGGAGAAAATTCAGTCCCTTTCACTATTAGTGTTCATAATAAAACTATAGATTTATACAACTGCATAGGTACTGGAATATATATAATAATATTTCACTATCAAAACATATATAAAAAATTTAATTATTTTTCACAATGTTTCTACATTGTTTGAAGCAAAGTAATCACATCAATTACAGTTACTACATTTGTAAATTTATGAAATTATCCAATTCAAATTCGTTATTTTGTAATAAAGAAAATAAAAACTATAATATTCCAGGAGATTTTAAAAATAGTCAATGTTGTGGGTATATTAGGATATATAAATTATTTAACAAAAATAAATCAAATTTTCAAATTCTAAAAACCAATAAGAAGATGTATTTAATTAAAAAAATTAATGAGTAATGGAATTCAAAAAATAAATAACCTTGTTAATAAATTTGGGTTAATTATATAAATAATAATGTGAATTTTTAAATTATTATACTTCCAATTATTCATATGCATTTTCATTATTTTATCACAATTTTTTGGTGTCTTAGAATATTTTGGAGTTAAATTGTTCAATGGTTTAATTTTATGGTTTATAATGTTTTGTGTATTTTAGAATTAATTTAGGTATAAGTCTACACTTTAGAATTTTATTTTCATTGATTTTACAATGTAAACCACAACTACATATGATTTACTGGGAATTTCATGGGTTGTGGATGAATTAAATGGAAAAACTATACTCGTGAGAGATTAAAGTGAGTCCGGACGGCTCACCTCATTTTAAACACACTTCCATCAATTTTATAACATTTTACCATGATATTTAATAACATTTCAAAAAATCATGTGGGATTAAAAGGAATAAAAACTAAAATAACCATGAAAAACACATGAAATATCTACAAATATTTCTTAAAAACTGGTTTTTAATTTCATACCTTTGATTTTGAGGTTTAATTTGTCCATAAAAATTGACTATTGCTAACACAAACCTTCAATTTTGCAAGACATTCAGGGTGGTGCAAGGAAGACGTGAGCTATTATGGTTCTTTTTATAAATGGAAAAGGGTTTTATCAATGCTTACTAAAGAGTTCTGATAAAAGCGTATCTTATCAAACCTAAAAATATAAGCACTGATAAATAGTACTTTTGGCAGTGCCTTCTTAGTGATGATAAATCATAACTTTTTTCAGTGCAAAAAAATAACAGGAAAAAGTTTTATTTATTAGTTATAATGTTTTATCGTTGATAAAATAAAATTTTATTAGTTCTTTAAAAAGCGTTGAAAAATGTAAAAAATTGAATAAACAAAGAGTATTAATTTAAAAATGAAATTATAAATAAATACTTTTTAATTTGAAAACATATTAGATAATTCATTTTAATGAATTAATTATATAAATTACAAACATAATGAAAATATTAAAACATTATAAAAGAATCTATTTAAATAAATATTAAAAAATGAATAAATTATGAAAATAAAAAAAGTAATAAATATATAAAATTTAAAATTTATATTGAATGAAAGAATACGAAAAATGAGTGAATAAATGTGAATAGACTATAAAAATATTAAAAAAGTGAATTGTTAACATTAATTACACAACTTACAAACACATAAAAATGAATAAAATGAATAAATAAAATATATTTATTATATAAACAACAAAATTAATAGAAATTAATAATATTTTCAATTAAATTACAAAATTAATAAAAAGGGAATTTAAATAAATAAATTATATAAATTTAAAACATACTAAGAATTTTGAAACTTAATAAACCAAAATAAATAAATTTTATTAATAAAAATTAAAAAATATTGAAAATATTAAAATATAGTAAATTTTTTGTATAAATAAATATTACTAAATTAATAAATTCCAAAAAATATATAAATTAATATATATTAATAATGAATAAATAATATTAAAGGAAATAATATTAAAAATAAAAAATTTATTTTAATTGATAACAAGACTATTTAAAAATTGATTTCATAAGAAAAATTAATTAATTGTAAACACATACATATGAATACATAGACATACTATATAAACATACACATGCCACATAAATATATGTTTACATATATATAAATAAACACAAGTCATATACATGCATACATACATACACAAACACATACATATATATACACATTCATATACATCTACATAGACACACATTTATACATACACGTACATATATGCACATCCATACACACATACATATATAAACAAACACAAACTGAAAACGCACACAGAGACAACTCAATTCATGTATACAGATACAACACACACACACAAAAACACCTACAAACAAATTTATAAATCCAAAAACATACACATGCATACATATACATAGAAATACATGTAGGAATATTTAAAATAATTAAATATGAATATAAATATAAAAATTCAAATATGAATCACATATTTAAATAAATAGATTCATTTATGTATTTATATAATTGTTTAAATAGAATATTGATATATTATATTTATATTAATTATATATACATGTTTAATTAATGTATATAAATATTATGCTATTATTTTTTGATTAATTTAATCTTTATAAATTTTATATACAAAATTATGAAAATAGGATTGATAATAATTTGTTATTATAATTTTTTTAAATAAAGTTTATATATTATATTTACATTTATACTTATTGTTATATAATTCTTATTTTAGAAATATATAAATATGTATTTATAAATTAAATTATCAACTTTTCCCTTTATTGGTGTTTTTTACACTGTTAAAGGTGGGTATTTTATTAGTGCTAAGAAAATGGCTGATAAAGTGGATCCTTTATCTGCACTAACAAAATTGCTGACAAAGGGTACCCTTTTCTCAACATTTTTAAAACTAATAGAAATTAACTTTGTTAATGATTTTATTTATCATTGATAAAATTCCCCCCTTTATTTGGGCTTCTTTAGCACTGATAAAAGTCTACGCTCAATATCACATGATCTATAGTAGTGATAGAAAATTGGCCCATTAACTCATATATGTAGGGTCATCAAAGGAAACCAAATGGATCCCTAGATTATAAATCATTTTCATTTATGATACTAAAAATTTAATTGGAAATTGAAAAAAGTGGGTCTACGCTTAGGTGTGTGTGTGTGGGGGGGGGGGGGGTCCTTAAAATCATAGCAGTGGGTTTTTTTGTGTATAAACAAAGATCACACATGTTCGAGTCATTTGGGGAATTTATTTATGTTGTTCCATATTCTAAAAGGGTGGATGTAATATCCTATATAATAATAATAATAATAATAATTATTATTATTATTATTATGCCCCTATGGGTGTAACCTAGTGGTTGTGTCTCTGTGGGTCTCATGGGAGGTCTCAAGGTCGAGTATCTATGAGTACATTTAGGAACAATAGAATTCTTTGTTTCTTTGTACTTACACTCCTTTAACTATTTTAACAAAAACAACAACAACAGGAAAAACAATATTATTATTATTATTAATTCCCCTGTGTTGGTGTTAGGTGGTGTGGGTTTGGGGGGAAGGGTATGTCGTAAGGTAAATTCCCCGAGTGCTTGTATTTTATTTTTATTTTCTTGCATATGTAACAATATTTAATTATCATAATCATCATCATCATCATCAAGATGAAATTTCTTATATCCAAAATAATATTTGTAATTATTAGAACATTATAATGATTATTATTTAGGGGTGCATTGTGGGGTTAATGAAGATAAATGGATAAATTAAAAAACTTGGTTTACGATTTTTTTCCCCATCTAAGTATTTTATTGTGAAATAATAATAGAGTGTGTTTCTTACATATGGTGTGGGGTGTACCATTATGGGGAATGTTAGTCAGAAGCATACACATGGACTGAATATTAACGTGATCATCATAGAGGATATTTTGAAAATGGTCAGTGTGCTCTATAATGATAGAATGATCATAACAGGTTGGTTAGAGTAGTTGATTTAGATGATTTTTCAATATATGAATTTAAGGGAGGTAGTTTTTGTAAAATGAGATGGCTGACCAAGAATGGTTTCTATAATCATCCAACTTACCAGTGAAGCAGGTTTCTAAATAAAAATATATGAATAGGGGATCTAAGTTGGTAATAGTGTAATAATAACATATATTTCCCAAGGAAAATTTTATATCTGATTTTTTTAAGTTTTAGGTAGAAAATGTGACTTCCCAGTAGCTAACAGATGTAGATGTATAATGGTTTGTCACGATACTTGGAATTTTCTACTAATTAGAAAAATCAGGAAGGTATATTTAATGATGTGTTGAAAAAATTGGATGTAAGTAACTATAGTTTGAATTGCCACCATTTTTTTTAACATCCTGATTTATAAAAGAGAATAATATGTTTGATAGTGTACAAATTAAGAAAAACTAATCTTAAATGAACAGCAAAATATTACTATTTAAATGTGACCATTATAACCTAGCTGTTAAATTACCAAGATTGAATAGTGTTTACTGAATTATGAATTATAAAATGGTCTTACTCATTAATAATGTATTAATTAATTCTTATAAAATTAATCACTTAGTTTTAGTAAAGTCTTTTTATTCTTCAAATACACATTCGTCAAAAATGATTTTTATTTCTTTTTGGGAGAAAATAATATAATTTGGTTTGTAACTTTTAGAAAGATCATTTTATAAAATTTAAAAAAAAAATTTATTTAAAAACATTGAACTTATCATAGGATTAAATTTGGAGATTTTTTTTAAAAATATAATCTTTTCAAGGAATCGTGAAAATAATGGTTTTTATAGAAAAATCTATTTTATTTTAAAAAAATGTAATATAAAATTATGTTTTTTTATTATTTTTAAAATTTAATTAGTTATTTCTAATTTATAATAATCCATTTATTATTTTTAAATGAATTTTATACTTTAATTTATTATGAAAACATTTTATATTTAAAAATGGCATTTTTCTGAAAAACCAATTTTCATTTCATTTTGATAGTTTAATTTTTAATTAAGTTAAGAAAACTATGTGTTCAAAATTTTAAAAAAATAGATTCAATAGTTTAAACTTGTGGGTAAAAATTTAGTAAATATGTAACTTTTATTTTTTTTGAAATATTTATAGTAAACATCATAATTTTTATTATTACAGTAAAATGTAATTTAGGTATTTAAAGGTTAAAAATAAAATTATAGGGACTATAAAATTAACATTACACTTGTTTAAATATTATTATATGATTAAATATAAACTATAATATTCCAAGGTTTAATTTATGAACTTTTTGGACCACATGGATAAGTTTGTGACCTTTATAATATATTATTTAAAGATAATTCAAAATTTTCACATTCATTATTTTAATAACTATAACATTTTAAATATGGTTTATTTCATATGTTATATTTGACTATAAATATTATTTGGAATTATATGAGATTTATATCCATCATGGTAATTTATTTTTAATATTTAGTGATTATATAAGTACTTTAAAAGCATACACAACTTTAATTCTATACTTAATTAATTAATATAGATATTTAATAAATGATATTAAAAATATTAAAATAACTATAATTTTAGATAATTAAATTTATAAACCAATTTTATATATGAAATTGACATTTTAGGGATATAATATGTTTTCTTAAAAAATAATTGTTTTATGTTGATTTTTTTAAAGTCAATGTAATGAATAGTTTTTAAAATGGACTATATGGATATTTTATATTAAATAATATTTTATTAAATGATATAAAATTCCAAAAAATATAAAATTCAGAAAATTGATTTTTATAAGGTTTTTAATATAAAAAATTATCAATTCTTGTGTCTCATTTCCTTTAATCGTTAATATATTGATCCTCAAATAGTAAAAATTCATGTTGTCACGGTAAGAGTTAAAGGGGTTAAATAAGTGTAAAAACCAAAAGATATGGGTATAAATATATAAAATACTAATATAATTTTCATTTAATGGTGTTATTTTTACCCATAATCATCATATATGTAAATTAAATGTGTTTGGATTATCTTTTAAATGATAATTAATTTATATTAATTTAATATTTTGATAAATTCCAAGAGTTCCCCTCTCCTCTCTTATAAATGGGCACATGTTCTTATTATTTTTTCACACTTCAAAAACCCTATTAGCTTAGCCAATACATGAAAAGAAACGTTATTATAATCCTTAACATAATTATAGAAGCCTTTTTATATGTATAACACTAACCTTAGAGGTATTATGATGTTAATAAAATGTGGGTTTCCAAATAAGAGGTATCATTTTATGTTAAGAATTTCTGTTTTGTTTCTTTTTACACATACCTCAAAACATTTTAAATCACTAAAAATTAATTAATCTAGTATCATAAATATACAAAGATGTTATTATGTTATTCCTATGACCTATATCCATAAATTCTTCAATAAAATTGGAATGGTATTTATCGTTCATGTGTACGAAGGACTACCACCTCATGACCCAATGTAATTCATTTTATATAACCACTTCTAAAGACTTGTTATATATATGGAATTAATTTATATATATTATATTAACAAAATATTTTTTATTATGAAAGTATAATATATCTGTTACATTCTAACCATTCCATGCATAGAAAAATGATAACGTCGTTTGTGTGTACGTGTAGAATTCCACCTCCAAGAAGCAATGTGATTCTTTTTTCCACAAGTCATCACAGAAATGATATATATATGTATATATATGGTATTAATATGACATTTATATAATTATGATCCTTATTAAAGTATAAAATTATAGTTATCTGCTTTAAAAAATGATCGTTCAAAATTGGAAATGATACTCATGAGTATATATGACCTACCATCTCCAAGATTGTAACATACATAATTTTTCATAACTGTATGTAACAGTTGAATTTAAAAATTATAATTTATGTATAAAAATTATGATTATATTATTATTATTATTATTATTATTATATTTATAATGGAATAATAACATATTTGACCATAGTTAATTGACCAAAGTCATTTTTGGCTTATGTACCGAATATCATCAAAAAGTCCAAAGTGAACTTAATTAATTATGTAAATGTATTTAATATGGTAATAAGTTAAATAAAATGAATAATAAATTCGAAAATTTTACTCAATAAAGTATATAATTAACATAAAATTATTATTCAAGAAGATAAAGAATGTACATGGTGAATCAGATTAAAGGCAGGGGAATTTCTCTCAATCTCCTTTACTTGAGACATATTTTAATGTAATGAACCTATATTATTTTATGAGGTGTATATAAAAACCCATTGAAAATTTATATCACGAATTTATCTATTATCATTATATTTAGTGTTTTGTTTAATTATATTATTTCATGGGTCTTATGATTTAAATGTTTTCAATGTTGTTGGGAATTTCTTTTAAAAATCATCGTTTAAAGTTACTCTTTCAAAAATTCATAAAAAACCATATGATTTTTTAACTTATATAAAATGAGTGTATTTCCTTTGTCTCAAAAATTATATATTTCTTTAAGTTTCCTCGACAATCATATAGGGTTATTTTCAAATAAATATGATTCCTTTTAATGTGCCCATTTTTCATTTTAAATAAGAAATTTTCATCTTGTAATTTCGTTATGATGAAAGATTTCATATTTTAGGATTATTTTTTACTTCATGGGAATTGATTATAATGATGGTTGGTTCCATGATAAAACAAGTATAGCTGGTTATGTTATTAACCAATAATGTGTGGTTTTTTTATAAACCATGTATGGGTGGTTACGTTATAACCTCCAATGCATTGTGTACATTAGAGTTAGAGGTTAACCACAATGGTAACACTATTTGTAAGAGTAATATAAAAAAATGATGTCCCAAGTTACCTTAAAGAATTTATATACATTTTATTGAGTTATCATGGATTTTTTTGATTTTAAAATCGTAAGATAAGGATTTTTTTAAATAAAATAGATTCTTTTTTCAGATAAAAAGGTATATTTTTTTAGAAAATATTTTTAATGGGTTTTCATGTTTTTCACTAAACTAATGGTTTTTTTATTTATGTAGATTACTGAGATTTTTTTATCATCCCAAAATATTAAATGTATTTCACAATGTTTAAGGAAAAATAGGAACAAGTATGAGGTCAAGATAATTTTTTTATGATTTATCATGAAAATAAATCATGTTTTATTTTATTAACTTTTATTAGATGAGAAAAAATGGATACTGAATATAAGTGTCCACTTATAATATATAGGTTTAATGTGAATAATTTTCTCCTAATTCTCACAAAATATAAACCCAAAATATATTTCAGATTTTAAGAATGTTAATTATAGGTCAAAGAAACTAGAATATCTAATTATTAAGGTTGAGTTCTTAGAGTTAGTATCACAGAAGTGTTTTGATAACTTTATATATAAGGATTTTTTTCATGAGATATTATCTTTGTAGTTATTTATACTATAATAGATTTATAATTTTAAGGTTGATCATAAGTTCATAATTTTAAAAAA
This sequence comes from Viscum album, assembly GCA_963277665.1. Lineage (NCBI taxonomy): Eukaryota > Viridiplantae > Streptophyta > Magnoliopsida > Santalales > Viscaceae > Viscum > Viscum album. Next base: position 513,431,431 of record OY728146.1, read on the forward strand.
CCTTTTTAGGCTTTTTGTAATGATATTTGAAGGTGACCAATGATATTTTTTGGGATATTTATTTTTGAGGTAATTATGGGTTATTATAGTTGGGGATGAAAAATTAATGGTATGAGATAACCTTTGATGTAAAAATAATCTTTAATATTGAATATATTAAAGTTATTTTTTTAGATATTTCTCATGTTTATGGAATTTTATTTGTAATATATTAATATAGTTTTAGAAAAATGAAAAACTATGTAACAAACCGACCCAAATACCCTATCAAATTGTTACCAAACTAGGCATGCCACATACCTGAAGGGTGCTCCTGATTCCCACTGGTTGTTGACAAGCACCCGAGCATCAAAATATAGACTAGACGGAATGATTCAACTCAAAAAAAATCAATGAAATAGAATATATATATATATATAAGATAAATAGATACAATGGAAGATAAATATTTTCCATAATTGAAACTAAAATACTTAAGAGTGGAAAGAACTTCATGAACAAGTGCAACCACAAATGAATAATAAAATTTGAAAAACCAATAGATCCACGTGATAGCATGGGATACTCCCATAATCTCACCACTAACTACCCATTATGTTGGCAAAAACCTCACTGACATACTATGACACGTGTGATTTCCATGCATCGAAGGACATACCTTGGTATACATACTAGTGAATTAGTGAACATGGTGTGAGATAATAGGATAAATAGGCTCCCTACTAGGTTTTACATAACAAGTATATGTACAATAGTCCAAGTTTGATCATTTAAAATAAAACATTTCATGATAATCCATAAATCATTTATGCCAAATCATGGTAAATATTTACATTTTTTCAAAAAATCCAAAATAAAGGTAAGTCTATCAGTCTCAAGTATAATTTTTCATTTTTAATTTAGAAAAATCCAAATCATGTATATCATTGCCAATAATAGTATAAATACAAGAATAGTTAAACCATGTTAAGGAATTCAATAGGACATGCTAGAATACTACTCATACCACAATGATGGCTAATGCATAAATTGTCCCTAGAACACAAGCCTAAGGAGTAGAGGAACACCCCCTAACTGAACCCTCAACAATGTCAAGAACAAGTCTCTAGAAAGAAATTCCTTAGGAGTAAAGAATATTCCCACAAGATAACCTCCTGATAACAATATAGATTATGGAACTAAGAAAAACCTCTCACATACATACCCATGGTTTCTCATGTCCTTAATTTCATAAATCATTTCAATTATTTGAAAATACCCCTTTTTCATATTTAATAGAAACTAAGGAAAACAAAAATTTATAAAAAATTTCATTCAAACACACACAAAATATAATTCGAAGTTCATTTATTAATCAATTTATAAAAATAGAGGAAATAAAATTCATAAAAAGAAGCTATAGATTGAACAACCCACCTCAAAACTTAGGGTCGGACACTCCCACAAAGGATTCACCAGGAAGAGAACACTACAAGGAAACTAGAGGCCTTAGAATTAATATAAAAATCTTATAATTGATTTTATTTATAGAATGGGTTGGTAGAGAATAGTAAATGATATATACCACAACAACGCACACCCACAATACCAAAACCAATAAAGGAAATTGCCCCTAAAATAAGATCACACCATAGATCTAGAGTAAAGAAAGAAGAAAAATCATCACAGGTCAATGGATCCAACAATGTAATGTCAAAGTGCTGCAATGATCAAATAAAGGAATAAGTATAAAGGCTTAGTTTCCTATAGATAATGAATCCAAATTCCATGATGATAAATCATCAAACAAATAAATCTACATCAAACAGAGACTCCAAAAATAATCAGAGAAGGGATTTGTATCGAGAGCTAAGAGAGTTACTTCATAAAGAATAATTTTTTTTCTCATATGCTACCCTAATATCCAACCTTCCAGTAGTTACACAATGTGTAATGCTTTTACACATCCTATAATCCACGATGCTTTAGTATGCCAAAAAACCAATCATGTTTCTATTAAAATTTTAAATTTTATTATTACATGTTGTGTAACTGTTACATGTCATGTAACATTTTAATGTTGTCTAAATAATTCATGAATTGTGTTTGGCGATCAATTTATTATCATGTAACCCCCTTACATACAATGTAATTTCCCATCACATAGCAGAAAATTCATGGTTCATACAAAAAATCTCAAAAATATCTCATTTGTTATCTAAACTCAGAAAGAACCCCAAAAATTTAATAACATATTTATACACAAAATACAATAATTCAAAAAAAAAACATTAATCCAAAAATATTAAGTCAATTTTCTCAACAAATGATATCCATCCTTGGAATTCCCAAGATGCACCCAATGATTGATAAAAATAAGAAATGGGAATAGAATTACTTGAAAGTGGGTAATGGGATATTAAAAACTCCCCATCATTAGTTTTTATTTCCTTGGGAAGTCATGTGGATGAATGAAGTCTGGTAAAGAGGTATGGATACTACTCCCACAACAATTATTCGTACTCCCAAATCTAATGAGAACAAGATTTGTTCCACCATAACACTCTAACCAACATTATAGACTTCCCATGGAAGACATTCACCTTAGACTCTACAGTCTCTACAGGATGCTCTATAATAAAAGCATCTATCTCTAGTTCAATATCCTCCCAACTCGAAAACATGAGAGGGGTCAAGATGGTATTTCTGGAGCTTCAATATGTGGAAAAAATCATGAATGAATGTTAACTAAGTCAGCAATGCCAAATGATAAGTAACCCTTATATGATTTTTAATTATCTAATGTAGTCCAATGTATCTTGGAGTCAAATTTCTATATTTTTCAAAATAACGATGACCCAACCGAAGGAAACCTTCAAGAAAACTAGGTCACCTATAAAAAATTCCAAAGAATTACGTTGTTGACTAGTATAAGTTTTTTCATGAATATGTACTATAACCAAATGATGACGAATATCTTGAATCCTCATAAACTTCTCCTAAACCAAACTGGGTCCCACCAAATAGTGTAACTCACCTCTTCCCAAAAAAGAGGATACCATGATGGGAATCCATTCAAATCCTCAAAGGGATCCATTATGATCAAATAAAAATTACTATTGTTATAGGAAAAAGCATCCAGTCCCATATGGCTATCCTATGATCCACCAATGTTCAAGACATAGATAAAAAGTATATCTTATATAATTAGAATAACATGCCCCATCTGACCATTTATCTATGGATAATACACTATAATCAATCTATCATGATCCCCTATAACCTCTTTGATAATTATACAGAACCTAAAATTAATCCTAGGATCCCTATCTGAAACAAAATATGATGGAACCCCATGTAACCTCACAACTTCATACACAAACTACTTACCCAGTTCTCTAAATTTTGTGGTGTCTTTGATCCAAATGAAATGAGTTAAATTTTTCAACCAATTAATTACCACCCAGTTATAATATCTTCATTACGGAGTCTATGGTAACCCCAAAAAAATTCCATGTATACCTCCTCCTATTTCCCAAACAGCACTAGAAGAGGATAGAGGAAACCAAAATGTTTTATATGTTGTGTTGTTATCTTCTAGCGGGTGTAACAAAAGGAAACATAATCGGAAATGTCACACTTCGTAGTAGCCACTAGAATCATCATCTCATGTCATAATATATATTTTTATTTTCCAGATGAATGGGCCACATAAAACTGTGATAGTAAATAAAACCGATCGCCTGACAAATATTGGGAAAACTAACTGATTCCCAAAACAAAGAACACCATATGAAGAGAGAGACCGACTTGAAATGGTCTCCTCACCACAAAGGGTTTATAAAATTCCTCTAAAATTGAAATATTTCTATCGATTCTATAGAATAGATTCTAGGAGAGACGATTATAAATAAACACTACTTATATTCATACTTGAAATATGATTCCGATCATCATGATGAATCTATGAAAAAAGACCCATAAGGTTCCACTCTTCATTCGATTCGTAAACTGCTTGTGATGGAACATTCCCACTAAGAGCATCTAAAATAGAATTCACCTTAAATGGACTTTAGGTAATATCAAATTTAGACATCTAAAGGTATTCAAACAACCAACACAGTCTAAGATTCATGTATTTGTGAGAAAAGATATAACTCAAACTCTTATGGGTAGAAAAAACTACAAAACTTTCCCCAAAAATACATTGATTCCCACACTTAAGCACGCGAATAACTAATATAAGCTCTGAATCATGAGTTGTGTAATTCTTGTCATGTATTCGAAGCTGGCGAGATATGTAATCCACTACATGATCATCCTTTATGATAAAATAACCGAAACTAAAACCATAAGATTAAAAAAACCACATACCCCTTATCAAACGCGGGAAAGATTAGAATATGGTATGGTTTCAGAATTAGATTCATCTCATCAAATTAAGACTAAAATTCTTCATCTCATATGAATATCACCCATTTCCTAGTAAGACCAATCAAATGTGACACAAACTTAGATAAATCCTCAAAGAACCATATATAGTATCCATCAAGAACAAAGAAGCTATTGATTTCAAATACATTCTCTGGATCTTACCATGAAAAAATATCCTTTACATTTTGAGAGTCAATTGATAATCCATGCCCAGAAATCACGTGTCCCAAGAATTTCACTTCTCAAATCCAAAAGTTTAATTTCAAAATATTTCCTTATAAATGATGACTCCTCAAGATTTAAAAAACCAAAATCAAATGGTTCTCATGATCATTCTTAGATCATGTATAAACCAAAATTTTATCTACAAACACTACAATAATGTGTCAGGATACTGATGTAATATCCAATTCATCAAATACATTAAAATTTCAGATGTATTAGTCAGCAAAACAAATATTGAAAAATATTTGTAATGGCCATACCTGCTCCTAAAATATATTTATAGTATTTCAGACTCACAAAATATGAGTTGATGATAAATTAACCAATGATCGATCATAAAAAACCACTTTTACCCTTTTAACTAATAAAAAAAATCATGCACGCAAGGAAATTGATACTTATTGTTAACTGTTACTTGGTTCTACTACATATATTTGATAAAAAAATATTATTTAACCACATAACTTCTTGGAAAAGATCATTGGGGTTGCCCAATGTGAAAATCTATGGTGAAAAAACACTTTTCATTTAGGTAATACAACTGAACTAGGATCTTCATCAAATCTAATGGTTCCATACTATAGGATAGTATAGATATCAGTTGCATTCCTAAAACTATGATAGTTATGAAATCAACCTCACTCTATGGAGGAATCCTGATGAAATCATTTAGGAAAATAACAGGAAAACCCTGAACAATGGTTGGAAGATGAATAATAAAATAAATTTCATCGGTATCAACTAAATTAGTTGCTAAAAAACTCATGAAATATGAGTGGTAAGGTCTTATATGAAAAGACCATATATCTCACTCTCCATGAAACACCCATGACCTCCCATAATATTTAAGAAAAAATACACATTGATGATATTAATAAAACTTATCTTAGTGAGAAAAAAGACAATCCCCCTCGATGATGACGTTAAACAAATCCCAATCGAGAACATGAAAATCTTAGACTAGCATTATATTAGCTATTGATAGCATACATGATGGATATAGAAACCCCTACACTTTATTCTTACCAAGGGGAATATCTAACTCCATAAAAAAGGACATTTCTTCTATTTTAATATTAAGAATATCAATGAGATAACCAGATATGAATGAGTGGGAATCACCAGTATCAAATAAAATAATTTCTACTTAGGATGATACAAAGATAGAACCTCTCACTGTCATTGGACCCACATCAACCTCATCTTGAATATTTTATACTTTGTGAATGTTATTCACTTCTGAGGCCTATGGATGTACCCTAGAGTATTTGAAGTATCTGAATCTTCTATAGTAGCATTGGATCCAACAATCCCTGACCATATTGAGATATAGACATAGCATGAAAAAAAATTGCAGATGACCATAAGGCCCATTGCTATTACACAATTTTTTTTATAGGACAATAACTTTGCGTGTGTTTGACCATTACATGATGATATCATTTTAGAAAAACCCCACTAGGCATAACTGGAGGTGTTGAAGAGGAATGATATAGAGAACCACCTCCATTACTCGTATAGTGATCCGACACTCACTATTTTTCTCTACCCTGACATTGAAGCTGCTAGTAGGTGGAAAATAAGGGGAAGAAGATCCATCCTCTCCTACCATATTTATCTCTTCCATAATATCCCAATCCACTATCTCCACATATCTATAAATCTTCATCATAAATACCTGTAATATGATACCTGGTAGTAAACATTGTATGTACTTATAATCTTTCTTCTGGTTAATCTTTACAAATTCGAGTGAAAAATGAACCACATTAGTAAACCAATTGGTGTATGCTAACACCACACAATCTCCCTAGTGAAAAGAGAGAAACTATAGATATTTTAACATCATCATTGAATCTAAAAATAATTCTAGAAGAAGATATTCTTGAAACCCTTCCAATCCCAACCCACATGATTATCAGCCTATACCATGGAATCCCATCAATGCTCTCTAGGAACCTCATGTCTGAACACTGCACACGTCACCTTGATATTCTCAGGTCTTTCCAATAAGTTGAAGATAAGATCCATCTATTCAATCTAGTAATCCAAATCTTGAGATTCATTCATAAATTTAATGAATGACATCTTCTAATGAAAAAACAATCATGGTTGATCCCTATCTCAACTAGATACTGGTTGTACCTCAACAACTATGTTCTAATGTTGGGGCACATTCTGGTCGACATCATGAACTGCCTTCACAATAGCCTCAATAATGTTATGATCCATCAGAGGATTTTAATGTGGGTCATCAGTTACACCCTCCTGAGGAACTCACATAACACATCTCAGAGGCATATTATTTCATAATAAAATAAAATAAATGATCATATAAAATAAAAATCATAGTTCAATTTGGAAAACCCTTAAGAAAAAATAGATATTAACACTAAGAATTCAAATAAAGAGTGAAACATCCCAACATACCATGGTAACTTGAGTCTCATTATGGTAGCTAGCCAGACACATCACATAATCTACCTCTCAATTCCCAAAAATAATATCTCTAGTTTAATAAACATCTCAAGATAATGAATCTTGAGGAAGTACCTCCTTTGATAAAAAATGTAATGAAATGAACCAAATACCCTCTCAACTTGGTGCCTGAACTGGACATCCACATACCCAAAAGGCACTCTCTATCCCCAAGGGATGAAGACTAGAACCCAAGAATCAAAAAACATACTAGAGGGAAGGATTTCACCCAACCCGAAGCAACATCATGACACACATATATATACAAGACATAGAGAGATAACAAAAGATAAATATATTCCATAATTGGAACCAATCAACTCAATAGTTTAAATAGTATCCAAGTACAAGTCTGACAAAAAATGAATACATAAATAGTAAAAAAAATCTACTCCATTTGATAGTATGGGAAGAATCCTACCATCTCACCCCCATCCACCCATCCAACTAACAAGAAACATCAGTAACTAATTGTTTCATCTTGCCTTTCGATACATCGAATGACATACAAAGGTCTACACATCACCAATGAAGTGTGTACGGTGTGAGATAATAGGCTAAGTAGGATCCCACCAAATTATTCCATATGAAGCCTCTATACAATAATCAATGTAAAATAATTTAAAATAAAACATGGCATGATAACCAGTAAACACATTATATCAAAGATTGGTAAATATTTCCCTTTTTCTAAAAATTCAAAAGTAAAGGAAGGTACATGAATCTCAATCATAATTTTCTATTAATCAATTAAAATAATCCCAACCATGAATATCATAGTAAAAAATGTATTAAACCAAGAATAGGTAAATCATTCCAAGGAACAAAACAAGTCATGATAGTAGAATAATATTACCAAAATGATGACTAGTGCATAACAATTATCTAGAACATAGGATTAAGGAGCAGAGGAACAACCCATGAGTGAACCCCACCCACAATGTCAAGAATAAGTCCATAGAATGATAGGCCTAGAGAGAAGATAAAATTCTCATGAGCTAACCTCCCAATAGTAATATGGATAACAGAATTAAGATAAACCTTCCACCTATGTACCCAAGTATTACCATGAACCTCATTTCATAAATAATTTAAATTCTTTGAAAATACTCCTTTTTCTATTTACAAGAAATAGGGAAAAAAAACCTTTTATAAAAGATCATTTAAACACACAAAAAAATCATTTTAAAATAATTTATAAATCAATTTATAAAAATAGAAGCAATAAAATTAATCAACATGGGCTAAATATAGAACCACCAACCTCCAAACCGAGGGTCACACATTCCCACAAAGGATCCACCAATAATAGAACCCAACAACGACAACTGAGTCCATAAAGTCAATGTACAAATATTTTAATAGATCTGATTTGAAAAAATGGTTGATGATATGAGGAAATGACATATAAATCAAAAAAACACATACTCCACACCACAAATGACAATAAAAGAAGCTTGCAGAACAAGTTCTCAACCTAGATCTAAAAGAAAGTAAGAAAAAACACCATCATGGGGTAACATATCTGATAATGTAATTCCATAGATCTATTATGATCAAATAAATGAAGAATTAGAAAGTATTATATTCCAAGAGATATGAAAACCAACTTCCATGATGATCAATCACTAAAAAGATCAATAAATATTAAACATAGAATTCAAACATCACCAAATAAGGGCTCTGGGTGGAGAGCCAAGATATATGCGAGATAAAGAATAATGTTATTTTCCATAAATTTTCTTAAAATTCAACTGCCTAATAGTTACATGATGTATAACCCTTTTACATGTCATGTAATCTATGACACATAAGTAAGATGAAAAAACTATCACATTTTTATTAAAAAATTGCCTTTTTTATTACACATCCTGTAACAATTACACGATATGTATCATTTTCACGCTATGTAAATAGTTCATTACTTGTGTCTGGTGACCAAGTAAAAATTTGATAACCCCTTACACAGTATGTAATTTCCGAGTACATAGTGTAATACTCTACGTTCTTATACAAAAACAGAAAAATACCTCACGTGTTCTCCAAAATCATAAACAACCCTAAAAATCCATTAACACATTTATTCCTAGACTCCATTAATTCAATAAAACATTCATCCATGAACATTAAGTCATATTCACAAACAAATTCTAATTGTCCTCAAAAGTACCAATATGCACCCAATTAAGGGCTAAAACACGAAAAGGGAAGGTAGTTACCTGAAATTAGGTAAATAGATGATACAACCTGTATATCGGGTAAAATCTCATCATATTCAGTAAGGTTTTGAGGATTGAACACACAACCAAATGGAGATAAGGATTAAAAAATTTCCAATAGCCTATGTGACATCCTAGTTAGTATGAAATTATTTTCTTTTATTTAAAAAATTTGATTGATAAATTTTTAGTTCATTTTAGTAATATATGTTTTATTGAATATATAAATATAGTATTGAAAATGATTTTGTGATTAAGTGATTAATGTTATTTGAGAATATGTTCACTATATTAGGAACCCAATATGATTAAGGTAAATATAATAATATTGAATTTTATTTGAGGAATAATGGATAAATTAAATTTTGGAAGCATAAATAATTTTATTATCGATTTATGGTGATTAAGGATTTTTATGGAAATTGTAAGCATATCTTGGAGATTATGTTATTTGGGAAATTAATTATTGGTATGATAGAAAAATATTAATTGATTTTATTTGGAGAAAAATTTAAAAATTAATCCTAGAATTCTATGTGAGAAAATATTTATAATTTGAACGAAATTTTAAGAATAGATTTTTTGAGTATTTTATGTTGAAATTTGGATATTAGAAGTAGTTTTTTTTTCATTTTATGTTTTATTAATTTTGGGAATTATCTTATCATCTTATAACCATTTTGGTTTTATTTGATGTATAAAGATACAAGGAATATATTTCTATTTGTTTCTTGATTTTGGGATCCATAGAAGTTGATTCATATTCATTAGGTAAGAAAAATTTATCTTGAATACTAATTATTTTGGAGAAAAAATTGATTTTGTTGTGAAAAATGATTAATGGGTGAAATTATTCTTGTCACGTAAGTAAACATCCCTGTGTTTTTAGTCTAGGTGGTAAAATAATTCATCATATTTAGGAAAATGTATTTTTGAAACAAAAAATTTATTTTCTTACATTTCTTATCAAGAAATCAATGACCTCTTATCCCATCATAGGTTTTTGTTTTTATGGTGGTTTACTTTCTCATGACCATGTTCTCTATCACTATCTATCAGCCCTTGGGAATTATATATTCTCTTCCGTTTCCATTTTTTATTACATGGAAACCTAGTATGTATTATCCTAGGAGACCTTCATATTTTTCATTACCTATTTTCAAGTGGATGTTCTTTTATTCCTTTATATGATGTGGGATTTCAAAAAAAAGAATTTTGAAAAGAAAAACTCTGGTTAAACAATCCAAGTTAAAATTATGAAAATTCAATTTCTAAAAGGGGGAGAATGTGACATCTTGATTTTTTAACAGGAAAGGCTATGTTCAATAGAATACAAGATACACGATAACATGATTAAAGGAACAAATAAATATTGTTATTTAAATGTGGCCATTATAACCTAGTTGTTAAATTGGTGGTAAAGAATATTATTAATTGAATTATGAATTATAAAATGTTCCTACTCATTAATATTTTATTAGTTAATTCTTATAAAATTTTGTATATAACTTTAGTAAAGTAATTTTATTCCTAAAATGCACATACTTCAAAAATGATTTTTATTACTTTTTGTGATAAAATAAATAAATTAATTTTTATAACTTTTAAAAAAATTATTTTATAAATGAATTTTTTTAATTAATAATTTCAATATAATTTTAGAATTAAGTTTGGTTAATTTTCTAATACTATTTTTTTTCAAGGAATATGGAAAATATTGATTTTTATTGAAAAGTGTATTTTATTTAAAAATATTTCAAAGGTCAAATTATGTTATGGATTAGTTTTAAATTTTAATTAGTTAATTTAAATTTAAAATAAAACTATTTTTGTTTTTAAAGGTATTGAATACATTAATTCATTATCAAAATATTTTATATTTAAAAAGGAAATTTTCTGAAAAACCTTTTTTTTGCGTTTTGATGGTTTAATTTAAATTTAAATTATTAAAATTATATATTTTAAATTTTGAAAAATTTATTTTATAGTAGGAATTATTAGGTCCATATTAAATATATCCCTTATATTTTTTACCAATATGAATTATAAACAATGCACTTGTTATTACCATGATGAACGGAAAAGCATGCAATTAAAGGTTAAAAACAAATTTACCACGACTATAAAATTACCATAAAACTTGTTTAAATTATATTGGATGATTGTATCTTGAGAATAATCATCCAATGTTCTAATTTATGATCATTTAGGGCCACATATATAAGATTATAACCTTTATAATATTTTATTTTATTAAAAGTAAAAGATATCACATTCATGCTTTTAATAACTATGCCATTTATAATATGGGTCCATCTAGATGATATATTTGACTATAAATATTAATTTGAAAAATAAAAAATTTATCTTTAGTATTTTAATTTATTTTTTATTTTTAGTGGTAAAATAATTACACTAAATTCATGAACAACACTAATTTAGTAATAATTCAATTAATCAAAAAAATTTAAAAAATGATATTAAAAATATTAAAGAAATATAATTTTGTACAATTTTTTTAATCCCTGAATGAAATATATTACATTAACATCTTAGGGATATAATAAAATATTTATTTTTTTAAATTATTAATGTTATCATGATATTATTAAATTCAATGTAATAAAAAGTTCTTAAAATTGAAAATTTTGTTATTTTATAGTAATTAATATTTTACTAAATGACATAAAATTCAGAAATATATAAAATTAAAAACTATATTGGGATAAGGTTTGAAATATCAACCTCGGTCTATTTATGGGCTTATTTTCATTTTATAGTAACGATATTGATCCTCAAAAGTAAAACTTCAATTTTTCAAGGTAATGTTAAAGAGGTTAAATAAGGGATAACACCAAAATATAAGGGTATAAATTTTATGAATTTGGGTCCATTTATAATTTTAAATTTTTTTATATTAATTAAATATTTTGAAAAAAAAATCCAAGAGTTCCCCTCTCTTATCTTATAAAAGGGTACAACTTCTTCTTATTTATTCACTCTACAAAACCCTATTGGTTCAACCAATAACAACCCAAATACCTTACTATAATCCCTGCACTAATTATATAGTAATTATTTTAGGCATAAAATCAACCTTATAGGTCTTAATGTGTTAATCATATGAGATTTTCCAAATAAGCGGTATCATTTTTAATTAAATGTATCGGTTTTTTTTTCCTCTTCAACATCCCTCAAACCTTCTTCAACCATGATAAAATAATAAATACAATTTATTAACTATAATTATATTTTATTATCTTATAACCATTAACATTATCCGTCTCCTCCTCCATCAAATGTGAGAGGAATCCATTATTCGTGTGTACAAGAAATTGTCATCTCACGACCTGATGTAATTCATTATCCATAACTATCTCTGAAGAATAATTATAATTATGGAATAAATGTTTATATATGATATTAATCATTTATTTTTTATAATTAAAGGATTATATATTATTTTCATTAGTAAATTTCCAAGGAAATAAAAATGTTGATGTCGTTCATTTGTACTTGTGGATTACCCACTCCACAAAGTGATGCGATACATTTTTCATAACAAATTTCATCAATGATATATATAAATTCATTTAAAAATTAATATGATATTTATGATATTATTATAATTATTTAAATATAAAATAATACTTACCTTTTTTCATAATATCTTTGAAAAATGGAAATGTTACTCATGCATACATACCGACTACCATCTCTATGATTGTAATGTAGTTCATTTTTCATAAACATGTGTAATGGTTTAATTTAAAATTATAATTTATGTATAAATATTATAGTTATTTCATTATTATTATTGTATATATGATTTAATAATGAAATCTTTGACCATAGTTAATCAACTGAAGTCATTTTGGGTTTATGTATCAATTACCATCATAACATCGGACGAGAACTCAATCAATTGATTTAATGTATATAACAAGGTAATAAGTGAAATAATATAAAACTTTAAAAATTTATTGGATCAAGTAAATAATTAACATAAGTTTACTATTTAGTAATGTAAAGAAGTAATGTGTTTATTCGGAGTCAAGGTATATGTATTCATCTTAATCTCCTTTCATTGTGTTATATTTTGATGATATGAACCAATATTCTTTTATGAGGTGTATATACAGACCCCTTGAAAATGTATATCATTAATTTCTTTATTATCATAGTATTTAATGGTTTGTTAAATGTTATTCTTTCATGGGTATTATGATTCAAATGTTTTTAAAGTGTTAAGGGACTTTCTTTTAAAAATCCTCTTTTAAAGTTCCTCTTTGATCTCTTTTTTAAAAAATCCAAAGGAATGTTTTTTTAAATTTATTCAACATGAGAGGATTTTAATAACTAAATTAATAATATATTCCTTGAAAAATAATCTATAACCTTATATTGTTATTTTTAAATAAAATATTTTCCTTTGTATGTGCACATTTTTTATTTTAAATAAATGATTTTTATCAAGAAATGTTGTTATGATGAAATATTTCTTGTTTTATGATAATGTTATGGATGTTGGTCACTATTTATAATTATTTGTGGTTCTATGATAAAATATGTATGTGTGGTTACATTATTAATTAATTATGTTTGGTTTTGTTATAGAATATGGATGGGTGGTTACGTTTATCCTCTAACGCATTGGGTACTCCAGAGTTAGAGGTTGGCCATATTGGTTACTGCATTTTTAAAAGTGATGCAAAAAATGATTTCCCAAGTTACCTACATGAAATTATATTCTTGAAAATGAGTTTTCAATGGATTAGTTTTATTTTCAAAGGGAAATTAAATTATTATTTTATGAAAATTGATTCTCTTTCTGGATAAATAGGTATGTTTTTAAGAAAATCTTATTAATGGGTTTTCATGTTTTTTTCCAGACTATTGGTATTATTTATTTATGTCCCTTACTGATATTTTTTTTATTATAACAAAATTTAAAATTCTTATCACATGTTTTAAGGATGATTAGGTAAAAGGATGAGGTCAAGTTGAAAATCGTGAAGATTTATCAGGAAATGAAATCATGTTTTATTTAAATGAATTTTCTTATATGGGAAAAATTTATGTTGAGTATTATTGTCCATGTGTAATATATGGTTATACATTGTAATATTTTATGCTAATTCTCTAAAACTCTGGATCTAAAAGATCCGTATGATTTTTAGAGTTTTAATTAAAGATGAGATTTAGTATAATATTAAATTATTAATGTTGCGTCTTTATATTTTTTGAACAGGAATCGTGTATATATTAAATTGGATTCATCTATGCATATAATAACAAAATAATTTGGTAAAAAATAATAATCACGATGGTTTAGTCCCTTGATTTGGGTATAAGTGAGTTATTGAGAAAAGATAGAGTATTAAGATATGTTTTTTTATTATGAATGAATTTGACACATGTTTGAAAATATTATAAACTAAGACATTTGAAAAAATTTCAACATTTGTGACTTATACATTTTTAATTCATATTCATTTTAGATTTAATCCAATTCCTTTGGTTTGTGGCCAATTTTGTTCTAAGAAATTTTTATTGAGGTAATATTCTTGTATACTTTCCTTTCTTCCTATTATAATTATTCCAACTATATTTTTTAGAAATATTTAGTATATTAATGGGTTTATTATAGAGTAATTCATTTATATAGAGATTTATTTGATTTGAATAATTGATAACATCAATATATGTTGGGTGGTGTCTAATTAATCGAATGGGAGAATAAATCACCTAATATATTAGGGCATATTGAAGAACATATAATATTTTAAAATGGATTGTATTGTTATTTTTATTTACTATATTATTAAAATTTTAGAAATAAATATTTTTAATAAAGTTATGGAGTTTAATCTTAAATTATATTATTTTAACGATTATGGATACATTGTGATTAGTTGAGGATTTAGTGAGCTATTTTATGAATTATTTTTTATTGCATAATGTTTGTATATATTCTACATACTTATTAAATTGAATCAGATTGGGTGTAGGATGTGATAAATATGATTTTGAAGTTGATTAGTTGAGGACTTATAGATTGGATGTCATAAATGCTCTAAAATCACATATGATATGGTTGTAGAATACTAAAATTTTTATGTTTTTTATGAATCAATGGAGTTGATGGAATATAATATGTTTCAAACAAAGGAGGATGTGTAATTTTAATGATTGGGAAGAGATTCAAATAGTATTATGATCTTGAAAAGAATGATGTCTCTATGAAAAAGAAATGAGTTGGATATGAATTATAATGAGTTATGCATGTGTTTTTCACATGAAAAAAACCACACTGCTTTAATGTTTATCTTGTATGATGATAAATATTAGTGGTTGAATTTAAGTTGAGAAAAGGTATGTGTTGCACATTTTTATATATAACTAATTCACTATAATCGTATGTAATTTTAAGAGTCTATAGTTATAGTTATTAATAAAGTGTAAGATATTGATGATGGCATTTTAAGTTGGAGAAAATTAAAAAAAAACTCATAATTTATTTTAAAATATTTGAAAATTCTTATGACGACATTGAATGAATATTGAATAATTTTTTATGAGGCTCCAAATGTTTGGGATAGCTTTGAGAAAACATGAGTAATTGTGTAAAAAAAACTTAATTGAAATATGTGCATATATGAATAAATATAAAAATCAACTAGATATATACAATTAATATTAAATATCTAATTTTTTATGTCAAATAAATATAGAAGAAACATATAATAAATACGATGTTTTAAAATGATATATACGTTTCATATCACGGTAAAAAAATGTATTATAAATAAAAAATAATAAAATTATTTTAATACAATTTATGTGTGACTAACTCTCATGTGAAAACAAAAACATAATATTTATATATAGTTTTCATAAAATTAAACTATTCATTTCAATAATATTTTATTTTTAATTTATTGTGGTATTAGAATAAGCTTAACCGATGTAAGTGCTCACTGTAGTTACGTAAAATTAACCAAATGCAATATAAGAATAATTTTATTAAATATTTTGGTATTTATAATTATTTAAAAACTAGTTTTTTTTTGATAATTTAATGATAATATTTTTATATATTTTATAATATCATTAATAATAATTATTTTAATTCAAAAGATAAGATATTATTTCACATCATGAAGATTGATGCTGTAGTTTCCCACTTTTGACAATTTGACCGGTTTTAAATTCAAATAATGACCCCAAGATTCATAGGGTTTTAATATTAAATCATTAAAAATTATATATGAGGGTATGATTTGTTCATGAAAAGGAAGATAATGTAGTGATAAAAATCATAGAATTAAATAAAGAGAAATTAATTGATAAAACATGCTTTCTACACTAGTCATTTCTCAAGTATATATATAATTAGTAAATTGATGAATTTATTTTTTTAGTACTCATATTTATTTTCAATATAGTGGAAAGATAAAGAACTAAGATAAATGAATATGGATTACGAGAATATATTAACATTGATTTTCTTGTGGGAATTGGAAACAGCTTGAAAGGTGGTGACTAAAAATCCCAAATGGAATGAGTATAATATATTACATTTTGACAGTGTTGTATTTTTTGTTTATAAATAATAATTTCAATATATGTTGGGTGAAGATCAAGCAAAAAAATGGGCTATAAAATATTCCAATGGTTTTTGGTATAATAAAATAAACAAATATTTAGATATAGGTTAGATTATTTTATAAATCATATATTCTATTGTTAGCATGTGTTGATGTAAGAATATTAATATGGGGAAAAAGTGAAGTTAATATTAAAGTGGTTTAATGAAATGGAAAATGTTTCAATGAGTTGATGAGTTAGTGATCTATTTGAATATTTAGAAGTTTCTTTATGATATTTTCTAGTATCTTCTAAGCTTTTTTTAAATAATCGGATTAGAAATATGATGGGATAAATGATTTTGTGATGTTTATGATTTAATATCCATGTATTAAAAATCATGGAAGATATAAAATATTATATTAGGTGATTATGGTATAATTAAAATTATAGTTTTATATGAATCATGTATTTTATTGACTTTGTTATTTATCTCATGAATAAAGATAATAAATGTTAAAGATTTATATGAGTTTCATGGAGTTTATATATATTTCAAAATTTAATGACTCTATGAAAATAAAATCAATTTGATGTTAACTATAATGTGAAGTAATCCTTGTCTTTTTTCTATAGAGAAAGGTGCATGATAAGGAATTTTGACCTAGATATTGATAAATATTGAGAGTTATTTTTTTTATAGATTGGATATTTTCATAATGTTTTGATGATTAATTGATGCACTATCAACTAAAGTACTTTTTAGGAGTTTGTAGTTTTTTTAGATGTTTTTTTGATAATATTGAGGTTATTTTTTTTATTTTCCTCAAAAACCGAATAATGAATTATTTTATCTAATAAAATGATAGAGAATTATTTTGTGTTGATGGAAAGAATATTAAGTAAGTCATGAATTTATTTTAGATATTTAGTAATGTTTTGAGAAATCTACTTTAGAAACATAATTACAAAAATAATAATAAATGTGGCTATGTAATAATAAATCTAATAATAAACTATTTGTGTATAAGAAACTTTGAATTTTTTAACACTGTGTAATTAAAATTTAGAATCTTTATATAATTAATCTATCAATTTAAAAGGATAAGTAATATTTCTAAGATGGAGAAAATATTCAATGTAATTTTATACTATTAGTATATATTGTCATCAATCTATGAAGGACTAACTACAATCTATTTATTCTTAAGTAATAATTATTTATAGTTATCATCAGATCAAATTATATATTTCAAGGCTCATTTAAGTGTAAAATACTTTAGAATTAGAATAATTTGATCTTTCATAGGTGTATAATAAATTTATTTATCATTTTCCCCATACTATATAAGATTAATTATCACAAGGACACATGATTTTTTAATGAGTTTTTATAAAAACCTTATCTTTTAAAAGTAGAAAATTGAGTCTGATAGTGTATTCTACAACCAAAATCAATCCTAAACAACCCATTAAATATATTTATTTTAATTTTATCACATCGATAGCTTTCGGAACACATAATCTCAATTTTAAATGAAGCGTAATATAGTATACTTTAATAACCTGGATATTAAATTAGAGGGTATGAATAGTACCATACAAATTATGAAATATTTATGGCTTAAAATTTATAAAAAATAATTTTTATCTATAAATAATAAATAAAATAAGAATAATTTGAGTAATTAATAATTTTTTTCTGAAAACAATTACATTTTCTAAAAGTAGGACTACTCATGTTTTACACACATAATTTAAAGTTAATTTTTACAAATTTTAGAAAATTTATTTTTAAAAATAAAACTAAAATTTTAAATCTAAATTTAAAAATCAAAATTATTTTAATTCTTTATAACTTTCTAAAAAAATTTATTTTTTGATGAATACAGAAAAATAATGATTCTTAATGAAATATATATTTTCATTTAAATTAATTTAAATGTTAAATTATATTTTAAATAAGTTTTAAAGTAAAATTAGTTCAATTATATTATAATTTAACTAATTTAAATCATTTTAATCAATTTAATAGTTAATTTTTATATTAAAATTTTTTTATACTTATTGTAAGTTTCTCTTTAGAAACCCACTTTTCACCATATCAATGGGTATAATTTTAAATTAGATTCTACCAATTTTTTGTATTGAATTAGAAAAAAAATTCCATAATTAATATCATAATTATTTATATTATCTAAAAATGCCTACATAATTTTTTTAACATTTCGAATAGTAAAAGCGGACAAAAATTAATTTCCATGGTTAAAGAAAAACTAACTTATCAGGGGTGAAACAAAAACGTTAAGGGTTAAACATGACATAAAAATTATAAAAATACATTGGTATGGACATATTTAGTCTTAATCTACTGTAAGGGATTATAATGACCCATTTTGTATGCTTTTTTTCATGATTCAAATGTGGGTGTAATTGAATCTTTTCAAAAATTCCATGTGTGTCCTCTCCCCCAATTATAAAAGGCACCACTCTACTCCCCTATTCACTCTTACAAAGACTTTTTTTTATAAAATAACTACAAAAAACACATCCTTACTCTAAAAAAACAATCCATATCCCTTTTTTATCCTAAATCCAACATATGAATTCTTTTAGTGTAAAACTGAAGAAGATGTCTGAATAAGAGGTAATGCTCTTAAACATGCATTTTTTTGTCTCTTATTACACCTAATTAAAAAAAATTAAATAATTATTATATAATTAGATAAGTATATTAAACATTATTATATATTTTTATGCTAATTTAATGACCTATATTCATATCCCCTTCCATCAAATGGGAAACAAAACTGTCAATCAAGTTTACGACGGACTACCTCCTCACAAACCGATGTAATTTGTTTTCCATCACCACCTTTAAAGGATATATATAATGATTTATTTACCACATAAATATGATATTTAATATATTATTATTATTTAATTTTAATATCACATATAACTCCTTATGTTCCATTCCATTTAAAATACGACAACATTACTCATGTGTTCGGCGAACTACCGCATGGTTAAGTGATGTGATTAGTTTTTCACTTATGCATTACATGGAATGTAATAAGGATATATTTGATCAATATATGTGATATAAATGATATTATATTTATTATTTAAAGTTAATATATCACCTACTTCTTTACTCTTTCACCCATTCAAGAAATGATAATGTCGTTCATGCATAGGTACGACCTACCCTATTCACGAAGTGATGTGATCCATTATATATGTCTGAATTTCAATAATGATTATAAAACTTTATATTACAAAAAAATATACATAAAATTGTTATAATTATGGGGACGATGGAACTATATAATATTAAAAAAAAACAAAAAATTTTATGTTAAAAATTTCTTGAGAAAACAAGGCAGTTATCACTCAAAAAATAGTAATAATGAAATATTATTAATGAAAATGTGATAAGATGTTATTAAAGGATCATATTTTATATTATGAATATTAATAAAATTTTCTTATAAGTTAACAAATTTTTTAAAACCATGATAAGGTATGTGAAATCATGTTAAACTAATACGAAGCATGAAGTGAGGGACCTTATCATGAATTTGCCTTTATTGAGGCATAATGTATTATTATACACCTAATTTATTTTATATGAATTATATAATGGATCATTGAACTTTAATATCATGATTAATTCATAATTAATTTTATGTTAAGTTTCAATTTGAATTATTTCAACCAAGGGGGGTTTTCTTGAAAATTATCAATGGATAAAGAATTTTATAACTCAATTTATTCATTGGGTTATATTACTTCTTCACTGACTTGGACATTTAAAGATTATGTTTGTAAACAATATTGACTAAATTATGTATTATTTCCAATTTTTTATATTGACTAATATTTTATACACACAATTTATTCATTGATTAGTTCTCACTTTAATTTTATGATATGTAAGGTCTTATTTCACAATTTATTTTAATTGTGATTTTTTATACTTGAATTTTAATTGATGGAAATTATTATATAATTGTCTAAAAACCCATTTAATTTCAATCACCTCAATTTATTCATTATTTTTTCATGTAATAGTATTATTTTCGACTGTTTTTTTGAAAACGATTGAATTTTTTTAATAAAATATAAATTTATTTCTCTCTTCTATCAAATATCCCTTTCTCATCAAAATATATTTTTTATAGAAAAGTGTTAAAAAATATTTTTAACCACTATAAAATTCTTTTAAAGAAATTCGTACCCATTTTTTATTTTTAAAAAATGTTTTTTAAGGAATCTTCATGTCATTTTAAAAACAATGCCAGTTAGTCCTCTACTAAAAAAGATAATGGAATATTTTTTTAATGTGTATGATATGAATGAAATTTATAGACATCTTAACCAATCAATGTTTTAAAAATTATTTTATAAAATTCTAAGGTTATTTTAATAGAATATTATTTTAAAAAATTTTAATTAAAATTAAATTTTAAAATGTGCTTTTCAATTTGAAAAGGATATTTTCTTCATGAATGTTTTTAATGATATTTTTAAGGTATTTATATTCATCCATGAAAAAAATAAATTAATCTTCTTATAATCCTCTTGTAATATTTTGTATTGATACCATCATTATTCTTTATAATTATAATTTATGATCATTTTGACCATTGAATGTGCTTAGATTAACTTCCTTGATTCATTTTTATATCAATTAAGTTTCCCTTGAATAATTCTCTTTCAAAAGATCGTTGAAAATTAAATTTCTCTTAAATATGCATATTATCATTCATGGATATTTTTATTACTTAAATCATGTATCATTTCTTCATACAATGTTCTAAATTGAATTTATTTATTTATTTGGTAAATATTAAAAAATCTATATTCTTTACTCAATATAGATATTTGATGATAAGGAACATTGTTCATAAATTAAAAATATTATTTGATATATGAATAATTATTTAGAAATTAAATGATGAGTGGGGAAAAATTATATAGCCCCTTGATGCATCAAAAGTCTCATGAGGTGAATTAGTAAGACATTATTAAATGGGGTTTTACCGATATTATTGATCCATCTTGTGAAAGGTCTCAAAAGTATAGGCATCATGATGCCTAAGATCATTACATCAAATAATTAAGAATTTATTTCATTAATAATTTAGTTATTATTATCCATGATATTTTCACAGTGATATTATCTCTAGAATCATTTCATTGTTAGTTATGGATTAAATTTCATATGTTTTCAGTTATAATTATCCATGAGATTTTTGTAATAATATTCTCTATGGATGAATTTTATTCTCAGTTATTTTCCTTTTTAAATTGATCATTATTTATCTATTCATGATTGTTAATTTCTTTAGATAGAATGTGTGATCAGTTATTTATCATTCCTTATTGATTATTTATTATCTATTCATAATAGTTATGTTATTTAAATGGAAACTATGTTCAGTTATATAACTTACCATATTGATTGTTTATTATTTATTCATGATATTCATGTTATTAAAATGGGCTATGAGTTTTGTTACTTAACTTTACATTTTGATTATTATTTATCTATAAATTATTGTCAAGTTATTTATTAAATAGAATTTGTGTTCATATATTTACCTTTCCATATTGATTATTCTTCATTTACTCATTATAGCATCAGATTTACATAACTCTTACTAGAAGTTTGAACTCACCCTTACTTTTTACCTTTTCCAGGAATCCAAGAAGTGTACTATGAATGATATTCAAGGATATTATAGAAGGAATAATGAAATTATCGAAAACAATATATTCTAATTTTTATATTCGAATATAATCTGGAAACCATATAAATATATAGGTAACATGACTAATAAACTATTAAGACCCATATGATGTTATTCCTTATATCTTATTCCACTATAATAAAGTAGGTATCAGCTTTAGGTTAATATAGTTTGGGTAATTAAATATTTATACATGTTTTTCATTTATAATTAATTAGTAATATTTATGGAGATTTGAAAATGTTATTGAATGAGAATTATGAAAATTTAAAAGAGAATATTTGTTTCCATATATAGAATATTGGAGTTAGAAGTTTCAAAATTTTAATAATTGAGTAGTTTCAAATTATGATAATCAATGATAACATAATTTAGTTTCTATATTCAAACATGAAAAATAATACACATGATCACACTAGGTTTATTAAAATAGATTGAGTTAAGGAGTTAAAGAGGGTTGAATAAACAATTAAATTCAGGGAAACTAATGGGTATTTACTATTACATATTCAAATATAGATGTATATGAAGAGATTGAGCTGATATTTCAACCTTTGATCTAATTTATATCCTAAGGGAAAAATTATATGATGATTAATATTATAACAATAAATTAAACATTATATTTAATAGAATTATACACTTGCACTGAAGATATGATAACTAGTGAAAAATAGTAGGTTTAATTATTTATTTCTTCAATATATTAATTTTTTCAGTGATTTATCTCTTGGTGTGATAATGAGATATACTTAGTGATGTTGGAGTGATGTAGAGATTCTATAAGATCATTTCCATTTAGTTTGTTCACCAAATATTAATAAATTGTAATTTTATGATGAACATGTTAAGAGATAGAAAAAATATTAGGAAATGGATTAAAGGTTCAAGAATGTTACATTACATAATGTATCCACTTTATGGTATCAGTGGTTATATATGATTTTAATTTAATCTAATATGAAAAGAATTCATAAACCCATATTAGGAAAAATCTTATAAGAATATAATGTGCGTCTATCACTTTTATATTACATTATTTCATGCAGTGTAATTTTATTAAGATATTTTAAATGATATGTATTTATTTAAGCAATTTTAGATGTTTGAGTTAAAATAATTCAATTAAAATCTATCCAAACAAATTCAACCCCATTTTTCAATGTGGTTACACATGTTCTCCAAATAACACACACACACATATACATATAACATTAAATGTGTGTTTATTTATAGAGTTTTTTGGGTGGAAACACATTAGGACATAAAAAATAAAGATAGAAGTTTTTTAAAATAACAGGACCAACTCCCCCATTTTGAAGAAACATGGATTTATGGAAAAGTACTTGGAATAATGGTTAATATCCCCCACCTATCTATTTATTAACTCTTATTATATATCTATAACTCTAATCTAAAGTTAAATTATCTATAAATTATCTATATTTTTTAAATTTAGATCAATTATCCATTAGTGTAATTTTGATTTAATAAATCAATAAAAGGTGGACCCTAATATTGTTGTTAATTTTTTTTATTAAAAACTAATATATTTGTATGAAAAATAAATAAATTACTTATATTATAAGACATTTATTTTTTATTTGATGCATTCAAATGGTTTTATTGAAAATAAAAGATCTAATTAATATTTATGCTCATGATCCCAAACCTCTTATAATGATTTTATCTATATTATGTTGTGTTGGTTTGTTCCATGTTAGTAGTGAGTACATGATAAAAAATAGAAAACCCAAACCACAATAGATTTAGAGTATTGTTTCTAATCTTTTTAATAAAAAAATTAATATCATTTAACATATAGATATATTAATATGTATGATATTAGATACAATCATTATAATTTATTGATGGATATAGGCGGAATATGGATATTTTTTAAATCATTATATTGAAACTAGAAAAAAAGAACCCTAAATAATTATATTATAGTGGGAAAAATTAATTGATAACCCGTTATTCTAGAAACTACTACTATTCTATCCATTATATGAATAACTATTAGAATTATTTATGAAATTACCCAGGTGATATCTATTAATAAAAAATAAATAACAATGAATGCAGATGATGTTAGTTTTAATATATTATTAGAAATTATTTATCTAAATATATTTTTTATGAATTATGTATTAATGATAAATATTATTTGAGATTTTATAATGACTTAATATATTATTATATTTTAATTCAGTAAAATCATTGAAATAAATTGTAGGTTGACTGAGTTAGATTATGATATTTTTTTGATTGGAATGAATAAACTATTATAGTTATATGATATTCTATTTCATATTTTAATGATGATTTCTTTAATAATGTAGTGCTTCCATAAACACAACTTATAGCTTCTCCATATAGGTATGTATTGTTTTATCAATTATAACCACTTGATTTCATGTCATGATATTATTTTTGAATAACCATATTTGTGATATCAAGCTAATATGACATATTGTTATATGATTTATGATTTAGTGATGGCTTATATGTCCATATATATGTATCTAATGTGAAATTTTACTAATATTATTCATTCTCACCTTGGTTTTACCCACTAGGAGGTCGTTTGAACACTCTAGGCACCTATCACCTCATGGTATGGCTAGTGAAGATATTGTCTGTGTGGTCCAACCACAAAAATTTCCCCTAGAAGTCTATTTAGATGCATAGAGACACCAATATCATTAGGGTATAAATAGTGAGTATACATCTATGATATTTTCACTATGAGCCAAACATATGAGGATACATCCATTGACCTTTTAATTCAAATAAATTCTTAAAAATTTTAATAATCTTATAGTTTCCCAAGAGTGATTATTTTATTATTATATTGTTATTTCATTCATTGAGTAATTATTTGACTTGTTTTTATTTTATATTCGTTTTATAGGATGAATTTTGGAATGAAATCACATTCCACTCTTGATATTAACATTTTTATATGATTATATCATGATATAGGTTTAGAGATAGGTGATGGACCAATATTATATATTGTATACTCATATTTTGCATGTACACCTTAGCTCAAATGTATACATTATTCATATGTTTGAATAGGGAGATAATAATTATGTATTACTAATAATTATATTTTATTCATATGGATAATAGAGAATTATATATAGTAAAAAAATTTATTTCATTTATTTATTTTATTAGTATTATCTTCTTTGAGTTTTTTCGTAATTTTTTTATATATTTATTTTTAATGTGTATTAAATAATGAATGAAATGCACTAAACCAAGAAAATAAAATTTTTATTACACTTTTTATACTCATGATTATGTTCATAGAATATATGACTAAGACAATTTTATTTTTTATATCTAGAATATTTGGGTTATTTTTGAAATATATACACAAATTTCTAAATTTTGTGTCTAATCTGAGAATTGATAGATATAGTCATATGTGGAATAACCCTCACCTCTTGGTTATATTTTTAACCTCAACCCTAGTCTCAGTCTTATAGTAAAATTTAGATAAAATTAAGGCACACAGACATTCATTCATAAGTAATTGGGTTTATTCTTATTTTAGTTCATTACAAATGGAATTTGAGATTCAGGTTTTGGAATTTAAGATGTTTTTCTTATAGGGGATATAAGAATAATTTTATAATCAAGTGGTAAACACAATAAATTTTATATCAATATATTCATAGTGTGACTAAATTTACTAATTTGGGTTTTTTAATTGATTTAGATTAAAATTAATTCTCATATATAGGGGAGAACATTGTTGTGTCTCATGAACCATTTATAAACACATAATTGTATTTAAATTTGGGTGATGATGAGTGTCTAATTTTTTTATGATGTTATATGAATTCAAATAAAAAATATGAATTCAATTAAATTTTTTTCGATCAAAAGACAATATACTATGATATATAAGAAATTTAATATTTTTATAGTGATTATATTTTGTTTTTAATTGTAATAGTTCATATTTTCTATGATATTTACATCATTTCTTTTGAGTTATGGTGGTTTTAGGAGTATTTTTTAGTTGATTAATAAAGAAGTGGTGGATTTTTGGTTCATTTATTAGCTGATATTAACGAGTACACCATGACCATATGTGTTGCAGCATAGTTGGTTGCTTTAAGAAAAGTAATTGTTGTAATTCCATAGGTTTTTTCATATTGAATATTATTATGGTGAAAGGAATGCACTATACAATGGGTGTGAGCCATGAAATATTTAAATCATGTTACTTAATAGCTGATGAATGGTTTCCATATGTCATATCATGTTGTTACACGTATAATCTTAGAAAATTCATGGATTAGTCTTATATTAGGATGTTATGGTCTGATGGGTTTCATTTATGTCATGGATATCTTTGGGTTATTCTAATATATAAGGGTCCTTGGTATTTTTCTAATGTATGATCCATCAGTTAATATTATATAAATTTAATTTTATAGAAACACTTCTTATTTTTATACAGAGACTTAGGTGGTAAATTTCATTAGTATTCTTTATCCATGGTCTATTTCCCTATGGGTTTATTCATTGTATCATTAACTTGTTGGATTTATGTCAGTTCATAGGAGAGGAGGATAAGGATCATTTCATAATCATTGTATGTTCTGGAATTGTGGAATCAACAACCTGATCACATTTTTTCCTTAATTAAATGTCAATTTTAATTTTTTTTACCATGATATTCTTATCGAAGATAAGGTAGATACCATAGTTTGTTTTCTGGAGATTATTTTGACTCATCTCCATTATATTTTAATCATTATTATTATGTTTTTATTATTATGTTTTCTAAATTTTTTATAAAATAATTTTACCTCTTACCATATATTAATTCAGTAAATCATAAAACCTAGATGACATTGGTATCTTTTCATAGTGATTCTAATATCCATATACTAATCCATATGGATTGGATTAATGTGATTGATTCTTATTTCATCTATGGCCATCCTCTATTTTTTTATTCATCATTAATTAATTTATCTTATTTAAGATTAACTAGAAGTGGTTGTTCATGGTTTTTATAGGAGGTTGATGATTTATTTTTAATGAGATGATGTGTTAAGGGTTTCTTCTTGAGAGTTCTTGGACATTAAACATCAATCTTCTTCTCATAGTGTGGTGTTTATCAAGATTTCATAAGGTAGAGGATTTTTAAACACTCATTCTATCACTCTGAACAATACTTATGATTGGCTTATTGTGATTTTCTCTAATTATTTTCTCATTTTCATTATGATATATTATTTCATTATTGGTTTTGAATTAGTCATAGTATTTGAATATGGGGAAACTTCTTGATAATTATCCTAAAATTGTATGAATTGGAAAAATATATAAAATTTGGTATGAATAATTAGAAAAATAGAGATAATAATTTGGTCTTTATGAGTTTCCATTCTATTTACTACATGTTGATTTTTTTATCTATCTCCATACTTCGTTTCCTTGAATCATATTTTCATTTAGGAACATATGTCACCATTAATATCATATATGTAGAAAAGAGGAAAATGAAAGGGTGGATGAATAAATTTTAAAACACGATATGTATATATTTTATTTTTCATATTTATATTGATGTGGTGTTTGTGTATTGTTTATTATTACATGGGTTGAGATGATTTTATATGTCTGTAAATGGTGTGTTTCTATAAATTAATGTTTGTTATGATTTCCTTTGATATTTATAATATCTTTAATGATATAAATTTTTTAATTAGAATAAGAACATAAGGTTGAAATATAGTATTGGTATTACTAAACCTGAGAAGTTAAATATATACTAAAGTGTGGGTATTAGTGTAAGTTCGGTTGTCATTGAATTTATGTGGAAACTTTTTCTTTTTGAAACATAAATTAAGGGTTTCTTCTGGATATAGTTGTGATAATTTAGTGTGGAGGCTATATTCCTTATCATATTTCACTTAAATGAGCTAGTTAGGGGATATTGTATTAATTAGAATGTAATAGAAGTAAATTTATTAGAGATACAGTTTGAGTGGGTAATCAAGGGTTTGAAATTTGAATATTATTTTAATGAAAATAAATATCATAAAAATGTTTAATAAAAATTCATCTTAAAAAGTGGGAAAGGGAAATATGAAGTTCAACTCGAATAAAACACAGGTAGGTTTCTAAGTAAGAGAAAATTATTTGGAAGTGAAAATATGGACATCAAGGACAAATTTAATTTTGAAATAATGAGGGAGAGTGACATAGAACATTGTTCATAAGAAGGTGAATTTTCAAGATAAGGTTAACAACCACAAAACCGTAAGTTAAAAGGGTATGAATAGAACCATAAATTCATCATAAGTGAAGGTAGCGGGACAATTTTTTTTCAAGATCCTTTTGATATAGATAATTAATTACATTACTATATAAACTAAGAATATAAGGAAATAAACTTACTTAAAAAGTATCATTTTATCCTTTAATCAGTTTTTCTCCAAAATATTATCTGTTCCAACAAAAAGTATTTGTATTCAAGAAGTTTTTTTTCATTCTTGATGCTCCAAATTAACCTTCTAATGGATCACATAATTCCAAAAAAAGATATCAAGATATTCATACTGTATTTAGACATTAACAAAAACAAAAAATGGTTAGTATTAGTAATGATAATTCCTAAAATGAATAAACCATTAATTAATACATTTCAATAAAAAATTTCAATAACAAAAAAAGGGTTCCACATAGATTATTTCATAAATAACTCTAAATCCTAAATAACTTCAATAAAATCAATTATAAATAATGGTTTAACCTAAAACATTATCACATACCTTTAATATCATAGCCCATAAAATGTAATGATATTATTACCAGTCAATATTTCTTGTTAAATCACATAAAAAACCTAAATTTACATATACCTCAACCCAGAGAAGAATCTCCCAAATTATCATTAATCACCATGATAAGTAAAATTCACTAAAATATCATGAATCAAACCTAGAAACTATCTTGATAGGTAATAATTATATTAGACATAAATATATCCTATAATATCACTTTTCAAATGAATAACTTTTCAACCATCAAGATTATATATATCCCACTATCCAAAAGAAAATAATTTAATTAAAATAAAATTATATAGCAACCAAAAGGGTTATTTATACCTCAATAGGGAATTCATACTAAAATCTAGTAAAAATTGTAAATCAAATCGAAATCCAATCACTTAAAATCACAAAATGGGGTATATATGACATTGATGTTATGATCAACTTTAAATTAAAAACTTCACAATGGTATATATAACACTTCAGTTAACTTCACATGAAAACATATATGATTCTAGAAAAGTATCACAATCTATATTCCTCAAATAAAATCATATACTAATGTGTATATTTTATAAAAAATGTGTTAAACTTAATTAAATATAACCTAAATCATTTTATCATCAAATCAACAACCAATTTCAAGGTCACCTATATCATCCTATTTTTATTATTATAATAATAATACTCTATTTTAATACCTTAAGTGGAAAAAATCATTTATCAGTGAAAAATATTGAAATATGATAAACACATCACGGAATGGTAAAAAAGACAAGTTAACACTAATTAATATTCAATATAATTTCAAAATTAGACACCCAGTTAGTGTGAGTTTCTGATTCCCTCAATGCCTTGGTGAAGACGGAATAAAAATATTAAATATATTATTTTATGCAGAGTCAATTTATTCGAAATAATTGAATTACTCAAAAACAGTTCATCATATGATAAAACCCTAATCTTTGTTTGGTCCAACACTTGGGGTTTACCCTAAGAAGGGTATAACATTTGAATTTAGCGGGTGTTTGGATGCCCCACTCAAAAGTTAATGTTTTCAAATAAATTTTTTAATATATTAAATTATTGGAAATAATTTTTTATCTAACAAACTCCATCTTGCATGGAAATCCAAATACCAAAACTATGTCCGTAACATGGGGTTTAACCTAGGGGCATATAATTTTTATTCACAATTGTCAATTTAAACATCTTATAATTTTAATTGATTGATTATTTTAAAATAAAAAAAATAAAATAAAATCGACAGGGGGCGATGTGCACTCTTCACATGTCTCCCACAGGAGGATTGTTCCTCCATTTTTGAATGTGACTTATTTTAGGAATCTTCTACATACGTGTTTTTACCCAACTAAATTCATTAAATGTTATTATTGGTGTATTAAACCAATCGTCAATCAAAATCGGTTGAACCAAACCTAAAAAACACGGGGTTTGATTTAGGGTTCTTGAGGAAATGCAGATTTAGTTTCCTATATAAACAAACCAAATCATGGTGTGTGGTATTGAATCTATTTGACTGTAAATGACACTGGGTGTCCTTTAGGTTATACAAGTGGATCCACACTCCCTATATCTTTGAAATGAGCAGCTCCCATACCTTCATGTGATGTGACCCACAACGTGCATGAGGTGAGTTCTTCATCACCCTTATTTTTCATTTTATTTAATTGTAAATGTTTATTATTTTTATTTTATTTACTTATTTGATTATTAAATATTCTTCTATTTTATATTCTCTATTTTAATTCAACATAAAATATAGAAATTTTTAAATTAAAGTGGTTGATTTTAAAATTAATAATATAAACCTCAAATAATCAAGGGTTTATTAAGATAAAGGTAAAATAAAATATTAATTGTAATAATATAAAATTTTCAAATGATAAATTTCATATTATTATATATATAATAAAATTTCAATAATTTTTTTTAAATTATTATCCACATATGATATAAGAATTTTTATACATTATCAAAAGACAATTTAAAAGATTTAATAGAAATTTAATTTATAAGTGTATGTGATAAATTTAAAATTTGAAAATCATAATTATCATCACTTTTAATTATACAGGAAAGATAAACATCATTGCATATTATTCATGAAATGAAAAAATAATTATTTAATTTTTCAGCACATGTTTTAAAATGAAATTAAAAGTCGTGATTTTCCATTTTTTATGACTCTTAAAACGTTAAAATAATAATTTATAATTTATCATCACATATGATAAATTTAATGATAATTTGAGAATTATTAAAGAGTGAAAAAGAATTATCACATGTGATGTTTTATTTTTTTGAATAAAAATAAATGATATGATTATAGGAAAAACCTTTAAAATGCCTCGAGCACTGAAATACCAATAACTTGAGACTTTGATGTATTAGTCATACATCATAAAACCAAGAGATGTTTTCAAACAATCAAGGTAGAAAGTTTCTTAACATTTTGGGAATGTTTAGAAATTATTTCCATTAATATGATTACGTGAAAACATATTTAATAACCATGCAAGATATATAATTTGTGTGGGTATGTGTGTAGCCCAGAAAACTCTATATTACACTTTTTGTCATGACTACTTAAAGCTATTTATTTACATTACTATGTGATTACATGTAAATTGTGTGCTACTTTACTCATGATGAAGTTTTATTCTTGTATATATATATATATATATATATATATATATATATATATATATCCCGCCATGCCATGTATACCATGTGGTATTGTACCTGGACCTGATAAAGATGGACCATAAACTTGCGTTACCCTTTGGATGAGGGATGTGTATGACTGGAAATGAGGGTTCGATTCATGGGGTAGGAACATGATGATGCCGAGGATATGTCATGTAGTGGGCCACCATCACTTGTGTTATCCTTTGGAGAAGGGATGCGCATGACTGGTAATGAGGGTCCAATACATAACGAAGACACACAATGATTCCTTGGGATGCACTCAATGAAGAGGGGATGTTGATTATCTCATAGTACCTAGTATGTTACTCTATAGTGTGTTTCGATGGTTAAAGGACAATGATTAGGTCTTGGTCCTCATTATATCAACCTGACTATTAAGGGAAGCTGATTAGATCTCGTTTTCCTTGAACACACATTGTACATATCTTCTTGTAGATCTTTGATACTGTGTCACATGAATATGCTGATAAACATGATTCATTATCCATGTGGCTAAATTATGATTCTTCTAATACCTTGGTTATCCATATATCATTGAGCTGAAGTAGGAATAGATGAGGGTTGTGGAAGCCTGGTTAGTGCACAAACACACAGTTTTGGATTATGTGTTTACTTCACATAATTAAATATAGAATACATTTATATTTTGAGCACATCAAGTTTAGGACACTCTAGTGGTTTTTTACTGACTCTTGTACTCACACCCTACTTGGGAATTGTGGTGAACTTGTAGATTTTGTGACCAAAGATTTGATAAAGTGAAAGGGATTTGTGGTGGATGGTTGAGTGGTAGAGAATTGGGTGGGAGTGGACTATGATAGGCTCGAAAGCACTATATGGATGATTTTTTATTTACTTTATAGTTTTATTTATACTACCTAATTGGTTTTCTTTCCAATTTTGGGAGCTATTAGATTACATTTATTCCATCTTTACTTTTCAAATTTTTTTTCTGATTTATTATATTTTGATTATTTGAACCTATTAAATGGTAAAAAGGGTATAGTCTCTCCACAGTTCCATTTGAGAACCTCACTACTATTCAGCTACCTCTTACATACAGGTCAGTATACATGAGGCCATGTAACATTCCATATTGAACCCAGTGATTCGGGTCAGGATGTTACATCAAAAATACTAACCCATTTAGCTTATCAATGTAAATCAACTATGCATCTCAACAAAAATTATTGTCTGTATATTGGGAATGTATTAATGTTTATCTTTCCCCAAAACATGTTTATTATAAATAAATATCTTTTCCACTATAAATATTTTCTAGGGTATCAATACCATTTAATATATTCTTTCAAATACTGAAAGAAAAACCACTACAGCTAAATCATTATATGTTTCATGACTCTTATAGCCGAAACACAATTGATAAAAAAATACTTATACAACATAACTCTCAAATTCTAATTCATAAATACATAAATCCTTTCACTTTAATGATTGGTACGAAAAATTTTATTCATTTTCCTATGAGTAAACCATTGGATTAGGTCACTGAATCAGATAGTTCCAAAGATATATACATATAATACATCCAATTACGTGGAAATTCATTACTCTATTCCACTAATCTTTATGTAGAAAGAATCATCCTCTTACATTGATACGTTCTTGTAGGTTCTTCTTACAAAATTCATAACATGATGGAAATTTAACTTTTTTACATCCTTGATAATTACCACTGTAACTTCCATAAAAGTATTTTTTTTCTTCTTATGTGATGTTTTATAAAACTGAATGATGTTTATCATGTTAATAATATTTTATGATATATGGTTTAGAATAATAATAATGTTTTTATTCTAGTTTATATTTCCTTTAGATTCTCATGAGAACAATAATTCCATTTCCAATCACATTCAATGTTAACATGAATCCTCATGGCTCTAACCACTATGTAAAACCTGAAACTATAGTGTTAAAAATAGTAATCATATTAAGATATCATGAAAACTTATTCATAAGGTATCTAAATCCTGACCCCTTATTTTCATTCTATGAAACAATAGGTTTAGCCAAGTTCATCCAAGATCATCATATATTAAAATTTTTTATAATGGATATAAAATAAAATGTGAATTAACCTGAGAATATCCCCCCTAGAGTGTCAAACTAGGTGTGTAGTAATAGCACACTCATTGTGCATTATAATGATAGTCAACATATACTATACCAACTATTTTTGTTGTTATCACCCTTGGATGAATCTATTCCAAAATCACATTCACTTGTATTATATATACAGAGTTGTATTTATAATAAACCCATATAATATCTATCTTATGAAAATTGTAAGATTTTATCCAAGACTTAAGCTTATCTCCAGGGTTTTCACTAAATTTATCTAATAAAAATTTTTAAATATTGAATAAATAGTTCTTTTTTACCAAATATAACAAACCAATATTTTCATTCAAAAATATTATTTATTTTAAGATTAATATTCAATATATAACATTGTAATCCATGCTAGAACCATAAAGTTTTAGTGTCTTTGGAAATTAGTTACCCAATATTCTTATTTCATAAAATATCTTCATCATCTCCCACTATGATATTCCCACATAGTACATTTCTTAGAAACACCCAATTTAATACCTTTATTCATAACTTGGGGAAAGTAAACATAATAAAGTGTCATATTAGATGCTCATTTAGGGTAAAAATGCAAGATATCAATCAAATATCATATAGAAGAATAAGATAAAAACAATGATTTGAGATCATGAACATAGATTACAATGTTTATACCCAATATATCATTGATTATAAACAAGATTCATGGAATAAAACATTATCATTTTGAATAACATGAATCTCAATAGTGATAAATCTTTATAAATCAATCATTAACCATAAATTCACTTCATAAGCATGAAAACATGTCTAAATATTATGGCACCATAACATCCATAGAAACCATTTATTATGTAAATATTAACTAAAGGGACCATCAAATCATAGTGGGTCATGAATCCACACTTTTTTACCAAATCATAATAGATCATCGATCGTCACCTTTTTCCCATAGTGGGTTAAGAACATCAAATTATATCCTATAATTGTCTCATAAGATATAAGACTTTACCTAATGCATAAGAGGACTATATTATTCTTGGACCACCCATTATTTAATGAAAACCATACATATGTCTGACATAAGATCATAAAACATTCATCTCATAATCATATCATAAATCATTGAATGGAAGCGAGATTCATCAATACCTCATCATTTCATTAAAAAATAACCCACAGAAAGGAAATGAGTTTCATAAGAATCACATCATCATAATCATAACCATCCAAATAAATAATAAGTAGGATATCATTGGATTAAATCCCTAGTTAATTATAATTAACATTAAAATATTTTATCATATATGAAAACTCAATTAAAATACTTCATTAATATTTCGTGATGAAAACACCCTTTTTATTTTGAAATCACTTCATTAAAATCTTAAAATTTATAAAATATTATGGAAAAACATTATTAAAGGACCAAGAAAAATTTTAAAGTAAGAATAAAATAATTTTGTGGTCATGACAATGGTAAATTCCATTCATGATTATTATATTAAAACAAATATTCCTTTAACATATTTTATAAAAAAGTAAAAGTGTATCATTTAGAAAATAAAAATATTTTTCCTTTGATATTTTTTTTAAATTTACAACATTCATAAAAATTAATTTAAAAAATCATATAATAATATTAAAATAATTTTGAAAGTATTTTTTTTAAAACACAGATATAGAAGAAAAAGTTTCATTGTTGAATATTAAAACATAGTCAATTTTCAATAAAAAACCATTCAACCTCATGGTTATTTAAAATGAGGAAAATGAAAGGAAACATGTATTCCCTATAAATAAATCAAGGAGAAGGAAAATTAAATGGATTTACTAGAGAAGAATCATATAATTTCTATAAGATAAATTAAAGCATAAATAATCTTGATTAAAATGTTATTGAAACATAAATCCCATACAATTCTGGTTACTTTTATATCATAAGACTCATGAAAAAATAACATAAAATAAAACATTAAATATCCTAAAACTTATGATAATTATTTTTTGATTGGTAAAATTATATGTATATTCCCCAAATAAAATATGATTGGTTCATAACATAACATATATCCCAAAGAAGATAATTTTAGATAATAAACTCATACACTAATATCAAATTGATTCATAAAATACCTAATCACCAATAAAATAAATTTAAATTTATTTTATTTATAATAAATCATTTAAATAAATATAATATAATATATGATCTTATTATAAATTTTAAATACACATTTATTATTAATTCATTATTAAAATTCTCGCTTTTGGGTGTTAATTGTTTTGTTTTTCATGAGCGTTTTAGTTTAATAGTTTGAATCCTCGTACTTTGATCATGATTCCATCATATCCCTAATTTTATTCATGATAAAATATCATATATATATAAATATATTTACACATATTTATAATAATCCATAAAAGGTAGAGATAGAAAAATTATTTACATTGTTAATGGAGATGGTAATTCGTACGTATAAATGAATGTTATTCTCAATTTTCAATGGATGGATAGAAAAAAAGTTAAATAATAATTCACCATTACATAATCATTATAATATCACATATATATAATATATATTCATTAAATATATAATTATTAATATCCAATTAAAATATAAATTAAAATCACATCACATTGCTTCGAGGAGGTAGTAGTCCCCACATACGCATCAGTGATACTTCAAAATTCCATTTGATGAAATATAGGGTGGATATTGGCGTTGATATAATATTTGTAAACATTAAGTATATCTAGGATAATAATGTTATATTTCATGATTAATTCCATATATATAGTTAGGTAGTAGAATAAAAAAATTAAAATTGTTCGGGTAAGACTATTACCTCAACTTCCATAGGCATCATTTAGATCACTAGTTAAGAACCCCTGAAATGGTATATAAAAAACAACATCACCTATAATTCATGTATATGAAATCATTTAATAGTACTTTGTATGTTTTTTTGATCTAGTTTTCTCAATTTTTTGTAGATAAGAGAAACGTTTGGTTTTCATAAGTGGGGGGAAGGGCCTCCTTGAATTTTTTAAATGATTAAAAATTAATAATGTCCTTATCAATAAATATTCTTTCGAAATGGATATAGAATAAAATATAAGGTATTATAAGGTTGAAATATCATCAAAAAATAAATTTTAGATAGGTTTATGTGGTACTATAAACAATATTTTTTGTTATAACCCCTTAACTAACCTATTTTAATCCTAACCATGTTAATAAAGCTTTCACTCGAAAAAAATTATAAGTTTAATTATAAGGTCAAAATTGGTTCACAAATGGAAAATTTATAACAATTTAAACCATATTTTAACCCCATTTCCCTATTTCATTATTTTTTAGGTTTAAAATAAGTTAATAAAATATTATTCGCATAAAAATTCACTAATAGAATTTTTGACAGGATTCATTTAATTTGAAATTAAAAACATCAGGGCAATGATGGAATTTGAATATATACATTTTAAATATCAATAATATTTCATATTAATCTATAATTTTTTTGTAGATATATTAATCCCTCAAATTATATTACTTTTAATATTTTTAAAATCATTTATTTTATTTTTATATTAATTGGAGAAATATTGTGTCTACATTGCACAAGCATTTAAGTTAAAATATAGTCCCAAAAATTAGAAATAAATCCCCATAATAAATTTTTTTCATTATTATAAAAATAAGTAATACAATTATTATACTTATTTCTTTTATCCCTTTGTGAAAACATAAGATATATTTAAAAGTATGATATTGACATTTTTTATTGCTTTAAATATTATATAAATCATTTTCATGGAATAGTGTCCCTTGAATAATTAAAATTTTAGCCTTAGGTTATATGGTTAAAAATAACATCTGAAAAAGAGTAATTAATATAAAAATGGGGATCTTAACACTTAGTTTTAACCAAGTTTTACCCAACTTACCCCTTACCATGGTGATAAATTTCACCAAGATTACTATTCATAATGTCTAGACATAAAAAAGACATATTTATGAAATATTAACCAAATTATTCTAAATATTTAATTAAACTAAAAAAATAAATTCCTATAAATTTAATAAATTCATTTAAGATAAAAACACATAATGCAAAGTTAAAATAGATTTCCATAAAAACGCCTTTTTAAATACAAAAACGTTTTTATACCAAATTCAACAATAAAATTGTTTTTAGAAAGATGAGCATAGAGGCTCTAAAATTGAAAAATCAAGGAGTTACACAAATATAAAGGAGGGTATTTTTCATTTATTGTTAATCAAAAAATGCATCATGTCATTAGGCATCGTGGGCAGTCATATGCAATGTTCTTCCAAGATACCATTATTTTCAAGGTCATCTGCAAGATAATTCCGTTCCATGAATTTGTGCATGACAAATTAGTTTATATTGGAAAGTTTGTGCAGGCAGCTGACCCATTTAACGGTTAATTTCCATGATAGATGATATTGATTCATCCAAATCACTTGAATGAGCACCGCTGAATCACACTCGAACCAAATATTGTTCCAATTATTTTGATGGACCATATCAACCACTCTAATTAGCACCATCATTTCAGCTTCCAATGTATTGGCCTATCCATCGAGGCCATAACAACACTCCACTGCATCCCCCTGAGAGTCTCTGAAAATAATACCAAAACATGACGGTCCTAGATTTCCCCTGGAGGACCCATCTGTATTGTATTTGATCCATCCCTTTAAGGGAGGGGACCAAGAAACCTCCATTGTTCCCCTTGTCTTAGGGAAATACCCTGCAACCTTTAGTCTTCTTAGAATCAGGAGTTCCCTCACCGAATTGTAGCAATGGTCACTGACCTGCTCACTGGCTATTTTGATTGCCACTGCAATATCTTCCAGTGCTGAGGAATCATGGTATTTATCCCTTCTGTGAAAAATTTTGTTGCAAGCTTTCCAAATCGTGTGAATCACATCAGTGCTAGTGACCCGAAGAAGAGTTTTGAGCTTCTTGGATTGTTGTACATTAAACAGCATCTGCATGAAATCCAGAACTGAGTAAGCGCTGGGAGGATGAAGCTCGAATGTGTTGAGAACCGATTTCCAAAGTGAAGAAGTAGTATTACATGACAGAAATAAATGATCAACATCCTCACGATGCTAATGACAGATAGCACATCTCAAACAAAGATAAACCCCCTTCCTTTAGACAGCTTCATCCACTAGAATTCTGCTGTGAAAAAGCCTCCAAAGCAGCATAAATCTAGATGGATGCAACCATGTTTTGTTCAATTCACCAATCTATTTGTCCTCTCCTTTCATTAGATGATTATAAAAATATTTTTAATCCATCACACCATTCGATGAGCCCTCCCATAGCAGCATGTCCTCTTGATTACTAAAATCATATTCAAGGATAATGGATATCACCTCTTTAGGAAGGTCCTCAATATGCTCAATCTGATTTTTGATGGAAACATTGTGCTCAATCTGACCCCCACATGAGAAAACTGCATTATGATGTGAAAACCTGAATGCAAGCTAGGCCAAATCGAAGAGTCAAGATATCCCTATTTACCTGTTATGATTCTTGACAAAATTCTACATCTTAAAAATTCCATAGAAGTAGATTTTTAATGAACCAGGTGCCAACGAAATTTGGCCTGCAATGCTTGGTTGAAGCAGAAAATATTCTTGATACCCAGCCCTCCTTGACTGATAGTCATGCGACATTTCATCCATCTAACAGTGATAAGTTTCCATTCTGACACATTTCCACTCCAAACAAAGTTCCTCATCATTATATTGAGAGTTATGACAATAGAAGTCAGCATCATATAAACCATACTGGGATACACCAGCTGTGAAATGACAACATGACTGACAAGACAAACACGTCCATCCATAGAAATATAATTTCCCTTACAAGAAGAAAGACTTTTTCTCACTTTATTAAGGACTTGTGAGAAGTGTCATTCTCTTGGTTTTCCAAAGAAAATTTTACCTCCAAGATAAATAAATGGGAGATATACTTCCCTAAGTCCAAGCATGTTGATGAGTTTATTCTTATGAGCAGCTAGAAATCATTTTCCAAAAAAGATGGAGGACTTTCCCCAATTAATATCCTATCAAGAGACAATCTCATAATGCTGGAGATCTCTCTTAAGATTATTCATTTTTCTCATATCACCTTGAGTTAAAACCACAATATCATCAGCAAAAAACAGAAGGGAAGCGGTAGAAATACCTCTAGCCACTCTTAACGTGATGATCTCCCCCTTTACCACCATATCAGTGAGAAGTCATCCCAAATAATATTCTACAAGTTCAAAAATAATGGCAGAGAGGGGATCTCCCTATCGAACGCCCCTTGAACAAGTGAAGTAAACCTCTGGCAACCCATTGATCAAAATAGAAACTCATTCCAACTCCATCATCTTTGAAATCCATTGAAAAAACACTGCATTAAATCCAAATCTGTGAATAACTTGATTAATGAATCCCCAGTCCATCGTATCAAAAGAATTTCAAATGTCAAGCTTTAAATCCACATTTCCTCCCCTTGATGTCTTCCTAAGAAGATTAAAGCACTCTGAAGCAGCGAGTAGTCAATCTTGAATGCTCATGCCTTTTACAAAACCAAACTAGTTCCATGATATGATTTTCTCACTAACACGACTGAGCCTAATGGCTATAATATTATTAATGATCTTACGAATTGTGTTAACTAGCACAACTGTTCTGAAGTATCCAATTTCTCTTTCATTCTCCACCTTAGGGATGGGGGAAATTAATTGGGCATAAAATCCTGAAGGTAGTGACCCAACTTTAAAGAAGAACTGAACAAGCTCACACACATCATTTTTAATAATCTTCTAATAGGATTCAAAGAAGAAATTGGTGAAGCCATCAGGTCCAGGAGATCTGCCTTTTTTGAGACCAAACACTACCTCATTGATTTCGAAATCCATTGGAATTCAAGTAATAAATCTGTTATCCTCCTCAGTAATCAGACTAGGGATAATGTTGTCTCGTACCATTTCATTCCAAGCTACACCATTAAAGATCTCTTTATAGAAAGAAACAATATGATTTGCAAGGTCCTGCCTGGTCTCTAGAATTCGGTCACCTTCCATAATAAGAGAAAGGGGTCTATTCACTCTTTTGAACCTTTGTAAAGTATTGAATAACTTGGTATTCTTATCCCCCTCATTGAGCCACCAAACTTTGAAGATATCCTTGTGAATGTTGTCCCTGATTCTTACCAGATTTTTTAGATTGATTGACAGTTCAGCATCCAGTTGCAAGTCACCCAAAAAATTAGATTCAGTATTCCTTTCCTATATGTTATGAAGATGACATTCAAGCACCTCAATTTCTGCATCCAGAGAGAAGAAATTGTCTTTACACAACTCCCTTAGCTTAATATTAATCATTATAAATTTTGGGATGCATGACTAATGACTTCCCTAGCTGGTTGCAGAATTCCAAACCTCTCCAATAATTTTTGAGCATTCTGGCATTGAGACCCATGAACTATTAAATCTATAGGAGAGCGGCTGTCCTCTCTCACTCCCAAGAAGACTAACCAGGAGAGGATGATGATAAGAATTTAATTTGGCAAGAGTGACACATGTTGCTGACTTCCAAGAAGCAAGGAAATCATGATTCACAAATCCCAATCAATCCTTCTAGCCCTCATACCACTGATATAGTTCTTGTACTAGGTAAACCTA
Source organism: Viscum album (assembly GCA_963277665.1). Taxonomy (NCBI): domain Eukaryota; kingdom Viridiplantae; phylum Streptophyta; class Magnoliopsida; order Santalales; family Viscaceae; genus Viscum; species Viscum album. The sequence continues at coordinate 513,473,477 of OY728146.1, forward strand.
GCACCAATAGATTAATTTCCACCAGGACAATTCTCTCGATGCATTCTCTGAACTCTCTTATAGAGGTGTTATTTTTAGTGAGGCCTATTTTCTCATTCGCGTGTAGTATGGCATTAAAATCACCCATAATAATCCAAGAGTCTGATATACTACTCTCTAGATTCTGAAACTTCCCCCACAATAGCCTCCTGTCTACATAATAGATGGAACCATAAATTACTGAGAAGAAGTGTTTCTTTCAACTATATTTCAATCTTCATGTGATAATTTGGTTGTCCTCATCAATAATCCTCAGAGAGTCCACCCTACTATGTGTAAGTAACCAAATTCTATTAGGGTTTGAAATAGCACGTGTAGTACCTAAAAGACTGTATCCTCTACTACTGAATAGATTTCCCAGATTTCTAGAATTAATCATGGGCTCAGAAATTTCAATTACATTAGGATTATACCTTCCAATGAGTTTCCTAAAGGAACCTTCAGTATCCGGGTTGGCTATGCCTTGACAGTTCCAGAAGAGAAATTTCATTTTGAAATTGATTTGGAGGTCATCCCTCCTTGTTTCTCAAGTAACCTTGATGATCTTCTGGGTGTTTCATCCTGAATCATATTTTCATCCATGCCCTACTTCTTATTCTCCATCTCAGGACTAGCATGAGAATCCTCTTAGAGATCTTGCATGAAAAATTTTCCATGTTTATCATTACTGGCGTTGTTCCTCCATGCATGTTCTTGTTCTGCCCCCGCCTCAATCTAAGAAATGTTGGCATGCATCACTTTTTGGAACTCATGTAACCCCATCCTCCCATCAATTTTAGAGTCAATTAATTTGAAAACAAAGTCCACAGTTTGACAACTATAGACTGTATCAGCCACCTCAAAAGAAACTTCCTGCATCTCCTCGTTGATGTCAACCCATGTACTATCCTTGCATACATTGTATAACACAATAAGCCTCTCACTGCCTTTATGTTGATAATTCTCTTCTACAATCATGTCTTCCCATGAAGGTTAAGTCTCAATTGGTTTGTATCTATTCCCTTCCAAAACATGAAATTTTCCCTTATCCTTTTCCTCCAGCACATCTCTCTTGCTCCACAGAACCTCCCTCCAGACTGGAGCACTAGCATTGGATTTACAAGTTTCTTGACAACACGACACGATTGGAAGTCATGACCAACCATTTTACAATGCTTGCGGAATCGAGGAAAACTCTAAACTTCATAACAAATTTCCAACTGGTGATCCATCAAATCATGAAAAATGTGATCATTTGGCTAATGATCCATATTGATCTCAACAAAAATACGCGTATAGAGGCCAAGACCACCAATTAACGTGCACTGATCAATTTTCAGAGGGGTACCAATGTTTGAAACAAGGTCATTCAGAATAATTGGATTCCAGTAAACCCACAAAAATCTGTAGATTCTCGTCCAGACCTACGCCATAGAATGATTTTTCTTGAATGGATTGAAATTTCCATCCCATTCAGCTAGCCTCAAGAATACCGGCTTCACGTTAAGGTTTCCCATTCTCCAAACTGAATCCATATATTCTTTCTATTTAATAATAATGTGATAAAAAACCTTACCCAGTGGTATAATCCACCACTGAGAAAAACCCCAGCAATGTGCAATCCATAGCTTTATATTAGAAATCAACTAGGGGTTCATACCTTTTTCATATGATGTTCGGCCAAGCACTGAGAAGCGGCAGAGCAACATTCTTTGCTGGTGAGCGCTTTGGTCCACCGCCACAATGATTGAACCATCCCTAGCCTACATAATTGAATTTCCATTGATAGAAGAAGATGAAATATTTGATTCCCCTATAAGAACTTCCATGAAGGAGAGATCCCTTCTCGATTGTGAGGAGAAGTTGTTCTTGATGCCATTTACCTATGAAGTGGAAGATCTCTCCCAATACGGATTGAAGGACTCCATTATGTGTGTCTTCAACAATAAATTTTTTTCCAATAAACCTAACTGAATTAATAATAATATAAGAGAACTAATTTTACTTTTAAATTATTTTAAAACAAATTTTATCTTCTTAAAATTTTTAAACAAAAATACAGTTTTCAGTAAAAATTAGTATTTTTCACTATTCATCAAAAAATAAATCTTTCAGAAAATTCTCAAAAATTCACTGTATGACAATTTTTAAATTATGACATAAAGTTTTAATTTTAAATTTCAAAATAAATGTTTTTGATGTGAAAAAAAATTAAATATAATGTTTTATCTCAGAAATCAATAAAAATCATTTGTGAAGGAAACGTATTTCTGAAGTACAATATGAATTTTTGAAAAAATTGAATGTTTAATTCATAATAATTATCAAATACATTGGTATTGAGTAGAAAATTTAGATGAATTTTATAATTTGGTTATTCCTTTTCATACCTTATAATTCAATGGATATGTTTTTACATTCATTGTTTAATAATAATATTTCATTGTATTTTAATCTCAGTGATTGGGGTCGTATACGATATCACGAATAATGTTATAATTTTAAAATATCAAGATGTTTGAACAACCATGCATCATAACTAGAGGCTTCCCTGCCTAATCACTAAAACCATTCCTCTTTCACAACAAGATAAATATAATTTACATCAATCTCATAAACATAAAGATATCTTATTCTTGTCACATAGGATGTCATAGGCTCGCCACCAAGGGAATGTTGATCGTGATCACCACTAGATCACTAATTGTGAAAATATTGGTTAAAAATATTCTCATAAAATGTGTTTATTATTCTCACCATATAATAATTGTATATATGATGTTAGTGATTACACCTAGTAAGAGGCCCATTTGGGATACATGTGGTGGAAAAGGTGCAATAATATGGGATCGAGCATGTAATAACCTCACTTGTTTTTAGGTATGAGATGTTAAATTTAATAAAATTGTCAATTTATAAGATTTTATATCTCTAAAATTGGATTTTTATAGATTGGAATTTAAATTATAGTGATTATTTGGATGATTGTATAAGGAAGTGGACTTCAAAGACTTCATGGTTGCTAAAACAATGCCATCGACTAGCTGGTGGTGCTATAAGTGGGCCTGAAAAAGTGTATAACCCAGAGTCAAATAGGTGGGAATGCATAGGGTGGTGAGTTACCAAGTAATAATGTCATGAAATATTCTATGTACAATGGTCATATGATTTCTAGTCACAAGATAGTCAGTGGTGCCACCGGCTCACTGGTGTGACCAGTCTATAGGTGCATTAAATTCAACCAATGGGTTTTAATGGAACATATTTTTTTCACCTAAATTAATACCAAAATATGACCCATATAGCATGATAAATATTTTTATACCTTCTACTATGGTCTTTATCCTCTATCAGACACCTTCCTTAGGTTATTTAAGATTTGACTGGTCTAGTGATTTTAGAATGGTGAGTTTTTCATAGATCTATTCCAAATTCATTACCTTCTTGAGAGATGAACATGGATCTATGATGGACCTATATTTTCTATCATGGTTTTATAACGATTACACCATTTCTTATTAAATTAGTGGTATAACAAGCAATTTGACATCATTCCATGATCATATTGAGATCTACAAAAAAGTACAAGTGTTCTACATGTAGGTGTGTAAGGATTATCCACTTAAACCTCATATTATTGATGTATTTATTATATAACATTGTTAAAATGATTATTATTTGGTAGATTGGTGGATTTATAAACATTTAAATGACAACCCCCTTGAAGAAACCTAAAATTATTAAGAAGAAAAGATGTTTCTAGGAATTTATCTTGAGAATGATGACTATGAGACCTTATCCTTCTTTAATATCATATTGAGTTTCTTTTAAATTGATGAATTGATAAGGTACTAATGATCCTTTCCTAGACCTGAGACTGAATAATATAATTGACACATAAATCATGATCCATTCATGAATTGATGAAATATCTGTTGAGTTGGTGACTCCTCTTTTGATATACCTTATAATTGGTTCTGTTAGGGGAATCCTTAAGGATTTTACTCTAGAACTACCATCTTGATTTGAATTTTTCTTGATTATATATTATAAAACTCGTTATAGAAAATCCAAAACCCAAGTTCGGTGTTGTTGACTTGTGATAACATTATTAGTGGCTATGTGATGTGGCTTGGTCTTTGATCCTTGATGAACCTTGGAATACACCATAAAAAACCATGATGTAGAAAGTTTCTTTTGATTTTGGGTTATTGTATGAACTTTTTTACTTTGTATAATTAATGTAACAATATTCCTTGATGTTTTCACTTGATTATAATTTCTTTTGGGTATGTGTGTAGCCCGTGAGACTCATTTATGTTACTAGATTCCATGAGTATGCTTATAGAATATTTTTCATGTTTTATATTGAACATTGATACTATTCATCCATGAAGATATGTTATGATATTATTTGTACAATATTCCCATTTATGTGTGTTATAATTCATTGGATTGTATTTTTATTGGTGTTAAGAATAGTAAAATTATCGTGACAAGGTTGTTCCTAAAGGGGGAGTCCACTAGACTTGCAATAATGGTGATGATATTCCTGAGTACAAGATAGAGATATAGAGATGCCTCATGGATGGTGTATCATTTAGTCAATTCTTAGTGGATAGAAATTATCATGTTTACTAAGGGACTAGTAGTAGCATGATCAATCTATTCCTAGTTCATTTTATGCACAACACTCACTTTTTTCCTAGTGGGTAAAGAGTAGTTTGTTCACACGATTCAAAATTAGTATGTTTATTAAACATGTGGATAGTTCATGGTTTATCTTGATATTCCTTCCCATATAGATCCAGATAATTTATGGTCGGTGATCACGGTGGTTTGGTTATCACACAAGTGATCAGTAAATGTTTTTTATGCTTTCATGCACATTTTTTGTTATCATAGAATAAATCAGTTATACAGGTGAATATTTTTAAGGAAACATTGGTGGGGTCTTATAAGGTTTTATTACTCACACGATACATAGGAATAGAAATGTTCCTGAAGACCTCAGGTATATGGAAATGATAAAGCATAAAATAATTATGAAATATTGTTGAGCTATGTATCATGGAGCTAGGGGTGATATAGTGAAATACTCTGGATGAAACTATAGTTTTATTTATTTATATTCTACACTAATTCTCTGGGTTTTCAGGCCACTTTATGAGAATATTTATTTATGTGTTGCATGAAATGTGTTCCATCTGACATTATAATATTCTGAATTATTCAATCCATATTTGTTATATTTATTTATTATTAATATTAGGGTAATTATACAATACTTAGGGTATAGTCTTTGCACTAAAAAATGTTCCTAACCTCAAGCCTAGTTGGAATCCTCTTGAATATAGGTAGTTGTGTATAGAGTCATGTGAATATCTAGAATATAACACATGGTTTGATTTATGGAATTAAAAAATGGTATTTGGACATAATTTTCATCCTTTCTTGGACTAACTTGGGATGTGGTAGAAACGAGATAGTATGTATGGGACTTAGGTTACGAAGCTTTCATGTTCCCATACAACACATCTGTAATGGAACTCTCAGTTACCCTTGTTTGGATTATTGTTATAATTTTATATGGATTTGGGTGCATTCATGAATCATGATTCAGAATATAGGTTAACAATCCATATATATATATATATAGATCTTTCATTATATACTTTTTCTTAAATTTAATTCCTTGATTGTGTTATCTATTCAGTATAGACACAGATTCCTTGATTTTATGATATATATATTTGAAATATTGTTGTGATTTATCTATGAGAATTAATTAGTTGAAATTGAGTTTACTATTTTTGGTGTATATATTTGTCACAAATTTATTGGGATAGAGTCCATGATCAGTGATTTGATGGTTATATATTGGGTTATTTGTATAATCCTAGGAGAACCTTTTATGACCCCATATGATAATTAGGATTTATCATAATGACTCTTCTCTTTTATAAATGTTCATTTCATGTTTTAGAAGTTTTTCCCCAATGGAGACAAATGGGATAACGTACTGACATTGGTCGGGATATTACTGATAAGAAGAATTCCTATGTTCCATTTCCAACTATATAAGAGGGTGAAATAGAAAAAAAATCCCACACGTTATCTAGTGATCTAGTTGGCCCCACTCAACTGGGTTTCCTTCTTATTCCTTACCAAGGTTGAGGGGCACTGAGGTCTATGTTCGACTATACCATGGGCTTCCATCTCTAACATCCAGAAAAATATTTTGTAATTGGTGGGATGAAGAATGTAGAGGAGTGTATAAAAATCACCATGTTTTTCTTTGACCAGTTTAAGACACCTACTTATTGGTGGGTGAATTTGGAAGTTTTCATGCTCTGGGGAACATCTAGGAGGTGGTGGGGCATGAGCAGACGGGCAGACAGACTTGAGCGTCTCACCTGGGAGGCCTTCAAGAACTTATTCTCTGATGAATTATTCCCGAATACAATAAGGATGGATTGATAATAGGAGTTCTTGGAGAAATAGTAGGATTCCATAACAACACCTTTATATTCTACATATTTCAACAAGGTACATCGCTAACTGCACTCTTGGACGAAAATAATGCTTAGAATGATAGGATGTTTCAGATTGATCTCCATTCTGACATCAAATGATAGGTTAGGACCTTACACATAATGACATGCATGGAGGATTTTCAGAAGGCCTTAACAATTGAGTAGGGTCCTGAATAGAAATGAGCATTTGGACTTCTTCCACCATTTATTACTCAGGCATATAGACCTCTTATTTCAGCACTTAGTTCGTTTTCCAATTGTAAGAAGATGAAAAACTGGGACATGTAGAAGGGAATTGATATGTTAGGGGAGTATATTTTCACTTCTTCAGTTTCCTTGGTGGAGTACCATAGTTCTTTAACTATAGTAAGGTCATTCATTACTCTGAGGTCAATGCAGAACCACATAGGATGCATCGATAATACAACAATACAAGTAATATCTAAAATATTTCCTCCAGAGATGTGAGGTTTTGTTTCTAAAGAGGACCAACTCAAATGTAGTCAAGGAAATGAGGATCTAGTCAGGGTACCTAGAAACAAAATAATATGGTTCATGAATATCAGATATAGGGTCATCAATATATGTTAGGTTGTGGATATCAAGTGGATTAAACTGTATAAGTTTCTTACATGGGACCATCTACTGTTAAAGGTACATTCTAGATCTTCCACAATCTATATTTTTTTTAATTTTCAAATAACACTTTTAATGGAAAGGTATAAACCTTAAAAAATTCCAACTAAATTAAATCATCACCAAAAAACCCACCATAGGATAGACTATACTATGGTAATTTACAGTTATGGACACATGTGGGACTTCATGATTCCAAAAATGACAATATTCGTTGATATTATATGCATGGATTGGTTTTCTTGCTTCTGAGATCCCATTTATTTCTGTTGGTGATAGGTATAATTTACATCACCCCTGAGATAGAAGTACAAGATTATGAGAGAGTGGGTATTAAAAGTAGGTAGAGTTAGTATAGACTTGAGTCAACATGGAACAATCAAAAAACATATTGTAGGCTTAGATCTTTCAATTAGATTAGAGGTATCCCTCTTGTATTTTCCTCCAACTGTGGATCTCTTTTAGCATGTCTTCCCCAATGAATTTATAGGATATCCTCCTAATATAGGTCTTAACATTTATATAGAGCTCATACCAGGTGTGAATCCAATTTTAAACCCCCCTTATCATATAGTTCCAAATGAGTTAAAGGATCTTAAGGTAAAACTTGAAGACATAGAGTAGAATAGATTTATTAGGCTGTGTACGTCATCATGTGTTACTCTAGTTTTGTTTGCAAACAAGGAGGATGGTTGAATTTGACTAAGTATAGATATTCAAAAGTTGAACTAGGTGATGGTAAATATTATATATCCAATTCCTAGGTTTGATTATCTCTTTGATTAGATATGGTGATCATGATCATTCTATAAGATTTTTCTCTGATCGGCCTATCACCAGTTGCATGTTAGATGGGAAGACATCCCGAAGATAGTGTTTTGGAGTAGGTATGGACTATATGAGTACTTACTGATTCATTTTAGATTGAAAATTTTTATATAAATGTTCATAGATATCATGAACGGGACATTTAGACCATATATTGACTCATTCGTCATGATGTTCATTGATGAAATCATCAAATACTCACTAACCCCATAATAGCATACAGAACATCTTGGGTAAGTCCTTAGTACATTTCAATCACATAGTCTTTGGAGCAATATGTTTATGTGTGAATTTTTTATTCATGAGGTGAAATTATTTTGGCATGTGGTGTCTAAGGCAAGTATATCTATAGAGTCAAAGAATGTGGAGGCAATGAGATCCTAAAAACGTCATTATAATGTTTTTGATATTATGATCTTTTGTGTTTTACCAATATATTATCAATGTTTTATTTAGGATGTCTCTCATGTATCATCACCCATGCATACACAGAAAATTAAGGAAGTGAAGTTCGAATGATTATACCACTGTGGAGAGGCATTGATTGAGATGGAGTGGAGGTTCAATATATCTCCAGTCCCAATTCATCCTCGGATTGGGACTTGGTATGACTTATTTTATGATACATAATATGTTTTTGGGAGAAATATTGATGCAGAGGGAGTGGGTATTATCATATGGGGCATGACAGTTGAATAACCATGATCAGAACAGTCTTACACATGGCTTTAAGATATACACATTGGTCCATGATTTGAATTATTAGGAACACAACCTCTTCTTTGGGATGTTTTTTGTCTATACTGACCATTATACCCTTCACTATATATTCACACAGTGTGATGAAAACATGACACATAAGTTTTGGTGTAATGCCCCGACCCCAGGTACCCTGAGTCGGTGCATTATTACATAAAATTGGAATCATACAAGGAATCATGTTCCAAAAGACTGATCCGTTTAGTATTATTGGAAATAAGATACATACATAAGTTCAACATTACAATTTGAAAAGAAATACAGCACTAATTTATTCCATCAGAAACATCCAAGACTCCTAGATTACGTCTAAAAGTCACTCATAATTAATATCTTTATATCCTATGAAAATGAAACATAATAAAGGGGTGAGATCAAACGCTCAGTAAGGGTAAACAATACAGCAGAAGATATCATAAACATTAGGCATGGTGAATAATTGAAAACACATGCCTTTATAAATAATAAACATGAACACTTTATTGTAGGAATATGAGATGAGTAAATAATTACATAATAAAACATAGTCATGAGTAATCTACAAGTCAAATAACCACATGAACCATCAATATTATTTTCATAATGATGGAATATATAATTCGGGACATTCTGAATCATTTTGTCAAGGCCAGAGCCAAGATGTCTAAAAATGATTAAGCCCTCGGCCAAAACCATATATCAAATTGGGAAAGGCCTCGACCAATTCAACATCTAATTGTCTCATGAGACTTACTGATGCACTGATTAGAAATAGTGTGCTCCACCCATCACATACTAATCCCAATACATTCCTCATATGAAAAGGTTAAAACATAAAATAAGCATTAATATTAATACTAGTATATGAAATGTAAATATTTTAACCATAAACCGTGAATGGTATAAAAATAAAACATCCACAGTAAAACATAACACAAAACCAAAAATAAAATATGGAATATTTGTATCATAATAAATCAACTTCAAACAAGGGTAAAGATCATCAAAGGATGTTGACATAGATGAAATCAAAACTATTTGAGAGAAGTATCTCTTTCTATTTTTAAATCATTTAAGAGTCACATAATTATAAAAGAAAACATTTATTATGAAAATATTCTTATAATCGTGTAAGGGAATCTTAAAAACTATTATAACTACATAAAGTAGTTGCACCCACTGTTTATGTAAAAAAAATTCTTACCTTAATTTGTCAAAAAGGTCATAAAGTACCTTGTTTGGAAAACAATGCAAAGATTCCATTTAACCCATTTTATAAAAATTCGATCTAGGTTATAAATTAAACTAACCCATAGTCTATTAAATAGTAAAAATGTTTTGAAATAAATTTTTAAGATACCCAGATGTGGATGATAAAGAGGTCCCAGTAAATACTCATGTATAAACAAACTCGGATAATAAAGAGATTGTGAAATTAACCCGTACCTTGTACTTTTCCTTTGTCGATGGTATGTTAAAATAATGTGTAATTGTTAAAAAAATTATTAAATTATAAAATGACTACATACATAAATATGATATCATATATCATCCTTTAATATTTCTTTGTTAATAATATTTCAGTAGTATCATCATTTTTGGAGTTAACTGATTCTATTTCCTTTATATGATTGGTTACATAAGACATATTTGATATGGATAGGATGTATTTGATTCATATAAATATGAATATTATGTTCTTAAACATCATTTTTAATCTTAAAATGAAAATTGCTGTTGAATGATTATGATGGGGAATGAATCTCATCGTGTTTGTGGAGACGGTAATCTGTATGTACGCACAAGCGACAATATCATTATATTGATGGTGAAATTGTATGTAATTGGGTGGTATATCATATATACAGAATCATTAAAATATTATATTTATTATTTACATTAGTTATACTAATTATTATACCCATCCAAATAATAACGTGTTTGAATAACAAACTACACCACGACGTGGAGACGGTTAGCCATATGTACGCACGTATAGGGACTTTTTCATTTACAAGATGGATAGAATAACAAATATGGTTGTAATATATTTATAATAACATCACAGTATGTAGAAGTTATTGGACTTATTATTTTGGTATGGAAAAAACAAAGAAAGAGACAGTGGAAGAAGAAAAGAACATGAAAGAGGGTGGTGAAATTATTACCTCTTTATCGGGTGTTTCCTTTTGAGTTGACCAAAAGGGGTACTTAGGTTGGATTTATGATAAAATTAATCAATCTAGGTCAAATTTACGGTAGTTGGGAGGATATTTGACCTGGGTTTTGCTGAGCCAAATGGATTTTGAGGTTTTATTTTGAGAGAATGGGAAGTACCCTTTTATAAGAGAGGTGAGAGTCACTTTAGGATAACCTAGAAATATTATTTTATTATACAATCGTATTAAGATTATAATGGTACCAAAATGATTTATTTAAAGTATAAGTTGGGTATGGGTATATATAATCTCAACCAATAGGTTTTAGATAGGATTAGGTCACCATATTAACCTTATATTTTAGATTTAACTCTTTGTTAAATCGTGTAACTTTTACCATGTAATCTTGTATTATTATAATAAATGGTTAATAAACTTAATATAAAAATCCAAGAGAACCCAAACTGGTTCATTGTTGCTATATATAACCTTATATAAGTCCTTTGGCTAAACCTTATATTTTTAGGAATATTATATCAATTAATAATATAGTATTTTTTTAACCTAATTTATGCCTATTATGATAGTATTTGCTATATTGTTTTTGGTAAAGTCATAACGACATTATTAATTCAAAAAAAATCATTTAATCTTCCATAACATTCCATATTAACATATAAAATTATATTAAGTCATCAAAAGTCTCTAATTACATTTTTTTGGATATTTATAATATCAATTATTTTAATCGTTCATTAATAAGGTAATAATTGCATCATCATTGTGTCATAAATAAATTAAATTATATAATGTCTAAAAATTATAAATAAAATACCATTATGAATGAAATATTTTTAGCTTTATAATGAATATTTATAATCAAGTTTATCTTATGTTTAACCCTATATTATAAAATATTTTAGTTATTAAACATTGAATTTAACACTTTTAACTCTTCTTTAAATATAATATAATAAATGTCCTAATCTATTCCAAGTGGACCAAAGAGGATCATATTTTATTACTATTTTGATTTAAGTCGAAAAAAACTTATCCAATAGAATTAGGACATGTTTTAGGGTAAGTATAATATCATTTTTACCTTTAACTACCCTTTTTACTTTTAACCGTGGTAAATAAAAGTCAAAAGTTACTATTCACCAAAAATTATTTTCATCTTATTGAACCAAATTTTACTTACTGATATCAACTGTGTCTCTCATATTTTTGAAATTCAATTCACAGAAGTGTTAAAATTACATTTTATGCAAATTGGAAAATGGGCCTAGTAGGTGGGTAAAAGACAGTAAAAGTTCAATAAATTTTTATATATCTAAACATATTATAAAACGACTATATTGAATTACATTGAACTTATATAGGTATTATGTATATTATTTCAATTAAAATACATTTTATTAAATTAACTAATTATTTAAATAAAATGTCGGTTTTAAACAATAACACAATGTTTTCACTATTTATAAAAAATTGAATGTTTTCAGAAAAAACCAAAAAGTAACCTTAAGATAATTTTGAGTTTCACAATTCAAAAATTATTTATATTTTACCAAATTCAAAACATATAAGTTTCATTAATTAATTTAAAATTAATTCCCGTTGTCAAAACCAAAAAGTACATTTTTAAAAAGTACAAACTTTCAAAAGATTGACATGTGTTTATTTCAAATTTAAATGTCAAATTACTTATAATGACCTAAATTGTATTAAATGATAAAAATATTATCAAATTATCGTTCAAAACCATACAAATGTATAATTTAACACTATATATTATTTGTATTAAAAAGTTTTTTCAATTAAAATTTAGCATCTTTCATTATTCATCAAAATATTAAAGTTATATGAAAAACACCAAAAATTTATCAAAAATAAATATTTATGTTCTTCTTCTAAATAATAAGTTTATTTTTTCAAATTTAATATAAATGCATCAAATATTTCATTTAAAAAGGGTTCACCATTAATAGGCTGTAAAATTGAATTTTTTGAAAAATACATCCTTTATCTAAAAAATTGAAATTGTTCTTATATTATAACTAGGAAACACATAATATTTATGTTAAAATTATATGGAGTTTATGATTCAAAATGCAATTAATACTATTCATAACAAATTTTTTGAATGGCTAGTTTGGTAAGTTGTGGTGCGCTAAAACTCGGTGTTGCGTGTAGCGCAAGCTATTGAATTACTTTAATTAGATAACGTACTATGAAATCCTGGGGTGTTATATTCTTCTCTCGTTTAATAAATTGTGTCCTCGCAATCTGAATTTTTTCTTTAAAAATAATAGGTTAAAAATAGAAAAATACCATGGTGGACAACCCACATCGGAAATTGAGTTAATAAAATTTAGTCTTAATAATAGGGAAAGTGAAATGAAAATGTCACCACCAAATTAGGGTTTAGAGTAGAAGAACATTTTTGGAAATTATACACCCATAATTATAGGAAAAAAATAAATATTTATATAAAGTCATTGAGGTGATCAATAACAAACTAATGTTAAATTGAGGACCTCAAAGCCATCAGTTTAGGATGATTTAAAATATCATCGGTTTAACAAAATATAAGGTATTTGGATAATGCATTTTTTGTTTTAAGATCCCTCCCCTAAAGTTTAAGAATTAATTTATTTATATAATAAGAGAAGAAAAATATACATGACAAGTAGAGTTTCATCCTTCAATTAATTTCTACCACAAACTCATCTTTCACTCCAAAAGTTAATAGAATTCAAAAATATTCTATTTATCCAAATCGTATAGGGTTCCACAAATTTTGAATTTATAATTAATTTTTAATACTGTTTAAAAAACTACATTATACAAACTAGGACATCATGTAGGGTAGTGGTAGGTGATGAACCTTTTTCGCCCTTCAGTTTCGGGTTCAAGTCTCATAGCCTTTCCAGACGCGATGGGTTATGGCCCGACCTCCAGGATTTCTTTTTTATAAAAATCCAAAAATATTATTATGAAATGATTTAACCTTAACAATAGTATCAAATGTCAAAATTAATCTATTCCATCCTTTAAACTTATCCAAAATACTTCTGTCCAAGCCCACAGTCCAAAATTTATAAGGAAGGTAAAAACAGTGAAGATATTTTTTTCCACGTAATAACATGTGAATACCTTTATCATGTATTCATGCCCCCATATTCCTTATAGAATATTGGATATACTCCTTATATCAAAAAATGATGAAATATCCATCCAGAATGTAATATAAAAACAATTATTTAGTTTCAAGGTAGTCAAGAATGTCAAATTTAATTTATCCAAATCAATCATATCTTATTCCAAAATCACAACCTCAGTATCAAAACCGTATTAAGGATTATCATTCCTTCAACCATATATTTTTCAAATAGTTCAACTTGATATTGAGTCACTTTTCAAAGAACCATATAATCTCAAACCCTCAATGAAAGAGTACTGCAGTACAATTCTTACTTATTTCTATAATTCCTATAACCAGCACATCATTGATAAAACACTCAAATGAAATAATTATTTATTAAAAACATAAGAACACTAGTCATTATTCTTCACATGTGGTAGTATCATAAATTTATTATTATCCAATAGCACCATTTGGGGTATACTCTGATGATTTATTCGCATAGTGTCCCAACTTCTTGTAGATGAAGCATTGAACATTTAAAACCTTTTTCTTACCTTTGGAATCACGTAGTTAGTGTCCTTTTTCTCCACACTTATAACAAACTCTCATTCCCTTAAAGAATTTACCAAAGTGATTCATTCAACTATTATCACATATGGAAATATCATTCTTTCCCCCTCTTCCCTTTATCTATCTTTCTCTTTACCATTCTTTTCTTCTCTTGCTTCCCTTTAAATCCATAGGACCTAGAGAATTCATTACTTAACTTATTAACACATGACACTATTTCTTTATATGTTAAGAATACATGGGAGAATATTTCCATTCTAAATGTTGGCTTACTACCATGAATGATATGATCCTTCTTAGTCTTTGGATCATGCATAATATTGGAGTTCTCATTCCTTCTAATGGGTGACATTTCTAAACAATGGCATAAACTAGCTTATTTTATGAATCTAAATGCATAAATCCAAACTTTTGAAATAACTAACATAAATTGAAATGATTATGCATATAATCTATACTCATAAAAAATGTTTTATTTTAGAAAGTATTTACTCTTAAATCCTTCATAATGGCTTGTAAAGAAAATTTGAATTATCCTAAGAATATCCCCTAGGAGTTTTGTAACCAAGGGTGCAGCAAAGCCTGTTGTCGTGTACCAGGATACCGAGGGTCAAGTCCGAAACTCCTTGTAAGATTTTTCAGTCCTAGGTACATATGTGCCAGAGCTACCTATACCTGCTCATATCCATATATGGATGTATTGCTTGGAAGATACACAAAATATCTACATTACCAAAATTATAGGAAGTTATTCTATACTGATCCTCAAAGTCTATCATAGGGTATTATTCTCTAATCAAAGTTCTTATAAATTTAGTTTCCAAGGTTTGTACTAAACATCCTGTGATACCAATTGTAAATCCCGACCCCAATTACCCAGAGTCAATGTATTATTACATAAAATTGGCATGATATAAGGAATAATGTACTGAAAGACCGATCAATTTAGTATTATTGGAAACAATATACACACATAAGTTCAACATTATAACTTGAAAAGAAATAAAACATTAATTTATTCCATTAGAAACATCCAAGCCTTCTAGATTATGATTGAAACTCACTCATAACTAACTTCTTCATATCCTGGGAAAATGAAACATAAGAAATGGGTGACCTCAAACGCTCAGTAAGTGTAAAAACTAAAGTGGAATATTACATAAACATTAATCATGGTGAATAATTGAAAACACATTCCTTTACAAATAATAAACATGAACACTTTATGGAAGGAATATGAGCTTAGTAAATATTTCCATAATAAAACATAGTCATGGGTATTCTACTAGTATATTAACTACATGAACCATCAATATTTTTTTCATAATGAGGAAATGTATGATATGTGACATTCTAAAACATTTTGTCAAGGCCTCATCCAAGACTTCTAAAAATGATTAAGGCCTCGGCCAGAACCATATATCAAATTTGGAAAGGCCTCAACCAATTCCATGTATAATTGAATCATGATACCTAATAATGCACCAAGGAGCTATAGCAGTATCCACCCATCACTTACTTAGTTCAATACATTCCTCATATGAAATGGTTGAAACATAACATAAACATTCATATTAAAACTAGCATAAAAAGGTTAATACATTAACCATAAAAAATTAACGGTATAAAAATAACACATCCATAGTAAAACATATCAGAAAATATTAATTAAAATATGGAAGATTTGTATCATAAAAAAGAAACTTCAAACAAGTGTAAAATTCATCAGAGGATGTTGACATAAAATAAATCAAAACTATTTCAGAGAAATATCTCTTTTTTTATATCATTTAAGAATCGCATAATTATAAAAAGAAATAAATTATTTTTAAAATATTCTTATAATATTTTAAGGGAAGCTTCTAATGTGTTATAATAGTGGAAAATAGTTGCACCCTCCATATAAGTTAAAAAAACATTCTTACCTCAATATTTCAAAAAGGTCATAAAGTACCTTGATTGGAAAACGACGGAAAGATTAATTTCAACGGATTTTATAAAAATTAAAATAAGGGTATAAATGATTTTAACCCATAGTCTAGTAAATATTAAAAATATTCTGAAATACATTTTTAAGAAACACAGATGTGGATGATAAAGAGGTCCCAGTAGATTCTCACGTATAAAAAAACATGGATAATAAAGAGATTGTGAGATTAACCATTACCTTGAACTTTTCCCTAGTTGATGGTATATTAACCTATTATATAATAGTTAAAAAATTGTTATTAATTTATACAATAACTATATAAATAAATATGATATCATATATGATCCTTTAATATTGCTTTTGTTAATAATATTTCATTAGTATCAACGTTTCAGGTGTTAACTAATACGTTTTCCTTTATATGATTGGTTACGTAAGAAAGGATTATTATGGATAGGATGTATTTAATTCATATCTTGAATGATATTATGTTCTTAAAAATTATTTTTAATCAGAAAATGAAACTTATTCTTGAATGATTATGATGGGGAATGAATCTAATCACATTCGTGGAGATGGTAAACTGTACGTACGCACGAGCGAAAATAACATTATATTAAAGGTGAAAGCATATGTAATTGGATGTTATATCGTATATAAAGAATCATTAACCTGTTTTATTTATTTTTTACATAAGTTATACTCATTATTATACCTATACAAATAATGAAGTGTTTGAATAACAAACTACATAACGACGTGGAGACGGTAAGCCATACGTACACATGTATGGTGACATTGTCATTTATAGGATGGATATAATAATGAATATGGTTGTAAAATATTTATAATAATATCACATTATGTATAAGGTACTGGAGTTATCATTTTTGTATGGAAACAACAATGAAAGAAGAAGCGTAAGAAGAAAAAAATTTGAAAGAGGGCAGTGAAATTATTACCTCTTCTTCGGGTGTTTCCTTTTGAGTTGATCAAAAAGGCTCCATAGGTTGGATTTCTGAACAAAGTAATGGATCTAGGTTTAAGTGAGGATATTTTATCATGTTTTGTTCAGTTCAAATGGATTTGGAGGTGTTATTTTGAGAGAAGGGAAAGTACCCTTTTATAAGAGAGGTGAGGGTCACTTTTAGAAAACCTTGAAATATTATTTTATTATACAATAATATTCAGTTTAAAATGGCTCAAAATTGATTTATTTAGAGGATAAGGTGGGAATGGGTGTAAATATTCTCAATCAATAGTTTTTAGATAGTTTTAGGTTACTATATTAACCTTATCTTTTAGATTCAACTCTTTGTTAAATAGTTTAACTTTTACCATGTATTCTTGTATTATTATAATAAATGGTTAATAAACATACTATAAAAATCCAAGAAAAACCCAAGTAGTTCATTGTTGATATATCTAACCTTATGTAAGTCCTTTGGCCAAAAATTATATTTTTAGGAATATTATATCAATTAATAATATAGTATTTGTTTTAAAAACTAATTTATGTCAATTATGACACTATTTGGTATTTTGTTTTCTAAGTCATAACAACATTATTACTTTGAAAATAATTCTTCAAATCAAAACTAACATGTCAAATTAACATATAAAAATATTGGAATTCATCAAAAGTCTCAAATTAAATTTATTTGGATATTTATAATGTCAATTATTTTAATCTTTCATTAATAAGGTAATTAATGCATCATCATTGTGTCATAAATAAATTAAATTATTTAATGTCTAAAAATTATAAATATATTAAAATTACTTAGGAATTATTTTTATCTTTCTAATTAATCTTAATATTAAAATTTATCTCACGTGTAACCCTATATTAAAAATGGATTATTTATTAAACATTGAATTTACCACTTTTAAGTCTTCTTTAAGTAAATTATAATAAATGTTATAATCTAGTCCAAGTGGACCAAATAGGATCATATTTTAGTCATAAGGTTGATTTTGGTAGAAATACACTTATCCAATAGAATTATTATAGGTTTTAGGGTATGTATAATATCATTTTTACCTTTAACTACCCAATTTACTTTTAACCGTGGTAAACAAATCTTTAAAGTTACTATTCACCAAAATTTATTTTAATCTTATTGAACCACATTTTACTTAAGGATATAAACCATGTCTATAGGATTTTTGAAATTCAATTCACATAAGTGGTAAAATTACGTTTTAAGCAAATTTAAAAATGTGCATAGTAGGTGGGTAAAAGACGATAGCAGTTCAATTAATTTTTATATATCTAAACTTATTATAAAATGACTCCAATGATATAAGTTTAACTTATATAGGTAATATGTTTATATTTTCACCTAATATATATTTAAATAAAATAACAAATTATTTAAAAAAAGTCATTTGTAAACAATAACGAAGTGTTTCTCATTATTCTTCAAAAATTGAAAGTTTTCGGAAAAATACCAAAAATTCACCCTAAGATAATTTTGATATTCAGAATTAAAAATTGAATTCTAATTTAACAAATTCAAAAATATATAGGTTTAATTAATTAATTTAAAATCAATTTCCGTCATCAAAACCAAAAGGTAGGTTTTTCAAAAGTAAAAACTATCAAAAGATTGACATGGGTTTATGTCAAATTTAATTGTAAAATTACTTGTAATGACCTAAATCATATTAAATGATAAAAATAAAATCTAATTATTCTTCAAAACCATTCAAATGTATAATTTAACACTATTCATTATTTTTATTAAAAAAATTGTTTTCAATAAAAATTTAGCATCTTTGACTATTCATCAAAATAGGAAAGTTATCAAAAAAACACCAAAATTTTATCCAAACTAATTTTTTATCTCCATATTCAAAATAAGAATTTTATTTTTTTCAAATTTAAAATAAATGTGCCGAATATTGCATTTAAAAATGGTTCACCGATAATAGGCGATAAAATTGCATTTTTTTTTAAAAAATACCTTCTTTATCTAAAAAAATGAATTTTTTCTTATATTATGTATAAGAAACACATAATTTGTATGTTAAAATTATATGTAGTATATAAGATTTAAAGTGATGTTAAAACTATTCATAACCACTTTTTTGAACGTCTAGTGTGGAAAGTTGCAGTGCGCTCAAACTCAGTGTTGCATGTAGCACAAGCTATGGAATTACTTTAATGACATAATGTACTATGAAATCATAGGGTGTTACAGTTGAGTAGAGTATCTATAAAATATTTACTTTAACATGGATTATGAACCTTGTAATGGGAACATCATTTTAGTTTCTCTTATCCGTAAGATGCAGGTAGCCCAAGAGGATTATGATTTAACTTCTATGGAATGATGGAAGGTGATAATATTATTGGGTGATTGGAGGGTGGAAGCTTCTGAGGACAATTGATCAATGAAATATCCACCATTTTTTGTCACATATTATTTAGTAGATTCGATAAATACTTTATAGGAGACTGAATAAAAGGGTGTTGTTATATGGGAATGACTAGCTGGGGTTGATTTGATATTATGGTAGTAATTGGATGATGACAATCTGATCCTTGTACATGGGAGAGTTATAGTACCCTCTTTCATTAGGTAATTTCAAATAAGAGTGTTATATACCTCTAAGATAGTGAAACATATAGGGGTAACAAAGATATACCATGACTTCCTTTGGTAGTTCTAGTGTCCATGGATGAAGAGGGACATCGCTGTATTTTTTTTCAATGCCTTACCCACCATATAATAAAATCTGAGTAACATAATCCTCATAGAAAACTTATGTCACTATCCATGCCCATGTTCATAACAGATAGACATGGTTTACCCTCTCATACTAGCACCCGAACGAATCTTCCAAACACTAGAAGGGTGTTCGAGATCCCCAAGATCTAGCGACTAGCACTCAGGCATCAAACAACAACCATATGGAATGATTTTCCTGACCTAAATTATATGAAATAACATATATATACATTATAATAATTGATAGTTAAAGAAAACTGATGAAATACATATTCCATAACAGATGGAATATAGTAGAAGAAAAAAAACAAGGTAGATAAACAATATCCAAGAATTATGTTCTATAATAAAGACAACAAAAACCAAAAATGTTAATCCATGACATAGCTTGGGAAGGATCCAACCATCTCACCTGTGTTTACCAAACAACAGATGACCAAAACATTACCACCATTCATTTTTCATCATCTAGAGACATATGAAGGTCTATGCACTACCGAAGGGGTGTTTGTGGTGTGAGTTAAATAGGATCAGTAGGATCCTGCCCATGTATTCCAAAACAATTCTCTATAAAATAATTGGAACATGCTCAAATTTAAAGAAAACAATGGATGATAAACAACTAAACAATTTTTATATCAAAATCATGTTAAAAAATTTCCCCCTTTTCCACATTTCCTAACATTTAAGATAAAATAGTTTCAAAGAATATCACATATATAAAAGAATTAAAATCAATGTATGTATCACATATCATATCAAATCAATGTAAGTAGAAGATAAAATAGAACAAGACAATGTATAGGTAACATAAGACCAAGGATCACTGCAGGCAAGGTTAGCTAGGACACTTTTACCCTCAATATAGACAATTTGGCACCTCAAGTCTCTATATATATGTTTTAAATGTAGAGAGTATAGGAATAAACTAGAAATTAAACCTCTCAATAAGTCTATAAAGTCCCTAGAAAAATAGGTCTAGGGAGTATAGGAACACCCCATAAGTCAACCCCTTGATAGTATCAATGGACATGTATATTACTACACCCTCCACCAAAGTGCCCAATCATTCTGATATTATCTATTTTCAGAACCATTTCACAAAAACCATTATTTAATAACCATTTCACAAAACCATTTCACAATGATTTGAAAATACCTTTTATTTTACCAAAATAAGGGGAAACCTGTCTTTTCTCAAAAACCCATTTCTCCACACACACATTAGTAATGCAGATTAATTTATAAATAATTTGTCAAAACCATACAAATACAGTTCATCCAAAATAGGCTAGAGATGGAACCACCAACCTAAAACTGATGCTACATATTCTTGAAATGTAATCCACTAACACAAAAGAATGAATCCTCAACAACAGAGGCCTTTGAATCAATAATCATATCTTAAAATTGATTTAACAAAAAAATGGTTAGTGGAGAAGAAATATCACAAAATACATCAAGAAACCCAGACACTATACCACAACAAATAGAAGGGTAAACCTGTAGATGAAAATAACACAACGAATCTAGAAGAAAATAATAATATTACCATAAAGGATCAATGGATATCTAAACATAGTGCAATGGCAATACTGTGATCAAAGGAAATGAAAAATCAAACAATATTTCTTACCCGGAGAGACGCAACATGATTTACATGAAGATAAATTACCAAATGAATGATCTGAAAAATTTTAGACCCCCAAAATAACCTTGTATATCACCTAGGACAATATATGAGATATTTTTGACTAATAGATGACCAATCACCCTTGAAAACACCTAAAAATATTAAACCATAATCAACACATGTCATATAAATTTTTTAGGTTATGTAATTATTAATTAAAAAATACCACTAAAAACAAATCACCTCAGATTAAAATACCTATACCAACCATTCCATGATGTGTAAACTTTTAACAGTGTGTAAGCTTATAACTCCATAAACTAAACAGAAAAAATAAACCCAACAACTCATTAATCATTTTTTATAGTTACATGACATGTAAATCCTCTTTAGACATCAAATAGTTCAAATTCTCAAGACAAAAACCAAATCAACTATAGCGTTCTCCAAACATAGAGAGAACCCTACAAATCCCTTAACATGTTTATGCCCAAAATCCATTAATTCAAACAAAGATACATCCATGAAAATTATTTCATTTTACAAAAAAATTTATCTCCATCCTTGAGAGTTCCAAGACATGTTTGAAATGAGGAAAATGGAATGAGATATTATAAAACACCTAAAAAAGGATAATGGGATTTTACCAAACTCTCACCATAAGAATTTCCATCCCAGGGAAGTCGTGTGGATGAATTTTTTCTGGAAAAAGTTGAATTCACTACTCCCTCATCAATGAATCATGCTCCAAAGTCTTTTTAGAATCCAATCCATGTCACCATAATACTCTGACTAATTGAATATACATCCCATGTAATAATTTCACCATAGAGTCAATGATCTCTAAAAGCTTCTATACAATATAAACATATGGCTCTAACTAATTATCTTCCCAACATAGAATGTGAAAGGTATTAGGATGGTACTTCCTAAGCTATGATATATCGAAAACATCACATATAAGTACCATATTAACTGATTTTACCAACTGGTAAGAAACTTTCCCAATCCTCTTAGTGACCTCAAATGGTCTAGATAACATTCCCTATTTTCTAAGCTAGCGGTGACCCAATCAAGGATAAAATTTCCAGAAAACCCGATCACCAATGGAAAACTCTAAAGGGATCCTTCTATGATTTACATAAGATTAATGCCAACTATGTATTTTAAATATACATAAAAGTATATCCTCAATCATTACTAACATTTTCTAAATTATATATAGTCCTCCAAGAGAGGCCTCACTAACCTTTTACCAACAAAGAGGTGATATGCACGAGTGGCCATACAAATCCTTAAAGGGATTCATTATGATCAAATACTGATAACTATTTTTATATGAAAACTCAATCAATACTAGATGTATATCCCATGATCTATAAATATCCAAGATAGAGACATGAAGAATATCCTCTAGGATCTTAATAACATGCTCTTTCTAGTTGTCTGTCTATAGATAGTAATTTTTACTCAACCTGACCTAAATCGTCATCACCTCCTAGAGACTCTTATAGAATCTTGAAGTAAACCTTGGATAAATATATTAAATAATGGAAGAAATAACCCCGTGTTACAACATGATCTATTTCACATACATCTTACATAGATCTTTAACTTTAGTGGTTTCCCTAATCAGAATGAAGTGAGATGACTTTGTCAAAAAAATAATCACCACCCAGATAACGTTCCTCCCTCAAAGTGTCTACGATAATCCATAATGAATATATATAGAAACCTCCTCCCATTTTATAACTAGCATTGGATGACGGTTGAGTAATCCAGAAGGGTTCATCTACTCTACAATTTTCATTTGGATGGTGTAACAGTGGGATACATAATATGTAATGTCATGGTTCACACCGAGCCACTAAAATCACCATCTACATCATAATACATTGTAACACCCAAAAATAATAAAGGGTTAAGTGACTAAATGATATGACTCATGTGAACCTGGTGAACCTTCCTTTTCGGGAGCCTACCTGGTTGGAACTTCACAGTTTAGCATGCTTGGCCTGGAGTAGTGATCTGGATGGGTGACCTTCTGGGAAGTTTCCCAGGATGTGTCTGAGTAAGGAAAAAGCACACTAGAAAGGACATGTATTGGCCTGTGGGGACAATAATTAGTCATATGACACATTCAGGCACGTGGGTGGGCCCAGGGTGGGGACCATGTGTCTCTGGGGAAACTGGTGGGCGGGGCCCAGTTGTTACATTTTGTATTAGGGGTGGTACCCAGCCATAAGTGCAGTGCACTGCCTGTGTTGAAATGTAGGGCCCACAACGAGGACGTTGTTCTCAAAAGGGATGGGGTGATTGTAACACCCCAAAATAATAACGGGTTAAAATGAATAAATTATATGACTCATGCCAACAAGTTGCACCTTCTTTTTCGGGAGCCTACCTGGTGGGAACTTCACAGTTAAGTATGCTTGTCCTGGAGTAGTGATCAGGATGGGTGACCTTCTGGGAAGTTTCCTAGGATGGGTGACCTTCTGGGATTTTTCCAGGATGTGTGTGAGTGAGGACAAAGCACACTAGGAGAGACTTGTGTTGGCCTATGAGGACAATCATTAGTCATATGACCCGTTCGTGCACGTGGGTGGGCCCAGGGTGGGTGTCTATGGGGCAACTGGTGGGCAGGCCAGTTGTTACAATCATCTTCATAGTGAACAAATTAATGTAACACAAAAAAGCACGGTAGTCAAAAATAATTGAACTCCTCACATATACTGGGATGAAAAATCAATCCCCAAAACCGAGAATACCATCTGAATAGATATGCTTGGCCTGGAGTAGTGATCAGGATGAGTGACCTTCTGGAAGCTTCCTAGGATGGGTGACCTTCTGGGATGTTTCCCAGGATGTGTGTGAGTGAGGAAAAAGCACACTAGAAAGGACATGTGTTGGCCTGTGGGGTCAATCATTAGTCATATGACCCGTTCAGGCATGTGGGTGGGCCCAGGGTGGGTGTCTGTGGGGCAATTGGTGGGCAGGCCAGTTGTTACAATCATCTTCATAGTGAACAAATTAATGTAACACAAAAAAGCATGGTAGTCAAAAATAATTGATCTCATCACATATACTAGCATGAAAAATCAATCCCCAAAACAGAGAATACCATCTGAATAGATAGATAAACTGGAAAAATTCTCCCCACTATATAGGGTATCTCAAATTCCAATGAACTCGTCATCCTATTGCTGATTCTATAGAATAAAATTAATGAGAGATAATGGCAACTAAATATTTGTCAAAACCATACCTGAAACATTCTCTTAATAATTTAGGTGAAACTATGAAAAGAGACCCATATGCTCCCACCCCTTCGATTCTAGAATACCCTGCAATGGTACTTTCATGCTGAGATAGTATTCTAAAACATTTCCCTTCCCCAAGGTATAAGTGATGCAAAATTAAAGTGACCTAAAAGTATTTCACTCATCATCTCAATCTAATATTCACATATTTCTAGGAAAATATATATCTCAGACTCTTATGGTTAAAAAAGACTGTAAACCACTCCCCAAAAACATAGTTCCAACAATATTTAAGTGCATGTATAACTACAAGAAAGATCCAAATAATGAGTTGGGTATTTATTATCATGTGGTAGAAAAAAAGAGTTGTAATAAACCACATTATAATCCTATATAATAAAACAACCAAAAATATCTCTTTAATTATCACAAAAAGCACATACCCCTATCTGGGTTCCAGTAAGATCATAATAGGTACTAATGTCAGAAGTCATTTCAGGTCATTGAAAGAAGATTGACACATTTCATCTTATATGAATTTCACCATTTTATTGGTAAGAGAAATCAAAGTTTATGAAAAGTTTGATAAATCATTAACTAACCATCAGTAATATCCAGAAATATAATGGAATCTTGAAATCTCAAAGATGTTACATGGTACTTCTGATGAAAACAAAAACTTCACATTTTCAGGATCAACTGATAATCTATGCCCATGAATCAAATTACCTAATAACTTCACTTATTAGATCCAGAAATTGATTTTTGAATGATTTCCATACAAATTCTGACTCCTCAATATTTATAAAACCAATATGAGAAGGTACTTATTCTCACACTCAGATACTGAAAATACCACAATATCAACCGTGAAAACTATTGAAAAAGTGTTGAGATACTCATGGAATATTTAGTTCATCAAAACCATAAATTATATAGGATAATATGTAAGACCAAACAAAATCAAAAGATATTTATAATGGACATTCCCACTCCTTTAATCCATATTTGGTATATCAGGTTCCCGAACTCCGAGATGATGATAACCTGATTGATGATTGATCTTAAAAACAACTTTTCACCCTTTAAATGATCGAAATATCTTCCAAACGAGTAAAAGGATTCTTATCATTAACCATTACTTGGTTAAAATTCTTATAATCCACACAAAAATGGAGTGAACCATCCAACTTCTAGGAAATGAGAAGTGGGTTTTCCCAGGTTTAAACACTAGTTAGAATGAAACCTTTTGTCCTCAGGTCATCCACCTGAATCTTGAGCAATTTTATATCAACAAGTTCCAAATGGTAAGAGGGTATTGGAATCAAATGAATGCCTAAAACAAGTACAATAATAAAATATAAATACATATACTAGAGGAACAATAGAAAAAAATTGGGAAATCATGGGGAATGTCCTGAACAATAGATATAAAATCCAAAAGAGAAGAAATATCATTAGGCGTAACTAATAAAAGAGACAAAAAACACCTTAGCATTGGTTGGGAAGGTCCTACACAACCAAACCTCATATCCCAATCTATCTAAAACACTAAATATCTCCAATCAGCCATAATAATCAAGACATTCTAGTGATAAAAATCAACCACCATATGATTGGTGGGAATACCATCCATTCCAATTATGGAAGCAAATAGATCCATATTGAGAATGCAGAAATTCCTGACTAACTCTACATTGTTTATCATTAGAAACAAGAAGGAAAACCCCCTACACCTTCCTATCCCAGGTGAGGTAGATGACTCCATAAAAAAGGGAATGAATTCCCTTGAATGTTTAAGAATATAAAAAAATGACCATATATAAATTTGTAGAAGGAAACTATATAAAATAATTAATTTTTGACTAAAGACGAAATTAAGAGGGTACCTTTTACAATCACTTTCCCCGAATCAACCACCATAAAAAAAGAATCCACAACGTGAAGGTGCTTCACCCCTGAGGCTTGTGGTCTGATCCTTTGTGGTCTTTGAACCATCTGATAGTGTTGTAGTAGCCTTGGTAGCTAAAAATCCCTAACCACAGTGAGGTGTAGACATATCCTGATAGGAATGTCATATATTTCCATATCTTACACAATTGTTACATAGCTTCATAGGTCCAAGAAAATAACATCAGGTCTGACCAGTCTTTCCACATTTATAGTAAGATAGTGGATAACTACTAGTTGTAAATAAAGGTCTATAGGAGTCATGTATCTATGAACCACCTCCAACACTACTATAATTATATTTCCCCTTCCTATTTTTACCTTACGTACCACTGAAGCTGCCACTGGGTTCAAGAGAAGGATAAGAATAACCAACCAGGCCCTCCATATTCATCTATACCATCATTACCATGTATACTATCTCTATAAAGGTTAAAATATTAACCATAAATACTAGAGATATTTTATACAGTCGCAAACCCTTCTGGTACTTTTGATTCTTCATTTTTTTCATTTGTTACAATCTCTAGAGAAAAAAAACCAACTCTACAAACTGATTGGTATATGTGGATACCAAACACTTCCCCTAAAATAAAGAGAATAACTCTAGTGACTTCCCCTTCATTAGTGAAACTGGAAAAAAATGTTGGAATAAGAGAGTCTTAAAACCACCCCTTTCCAATCCCAATTGAGTATCTACCACCACCATGGAATCCCACCATCACCTTTTGGGACCATCAAGTCTAAAATCAACACAAATCACCTTGATACTCTCATGTGTATATATGAGATCAATTATTTGATCCATCTCTTCCAGCTAGTCCTTTACCTCTTGAGGTTCATTCATACCCTCAAAGGTTATTGGATTATTAGGTAGGAACTCTTTTTATTGATCCCTTTATCCTTCAACTCATAGATATAACTAAAAAACTATGTTCTATCTTTACAGTGCATTTTTGTTTTCAGCATGATCTTTTTACATGATGGCCTCGATAAGGTTCTGTTCTAGAGGCAAATCCCCTTGAGTATATTTCACTACACGCTTGTAAGGAACCCATATAAGATATCTCATAGGAAAACTATTTCACATCTAAATATAATAAATGATAATTTAATAAGAAAATCTCAATTGAAACAGTAAAACTATAAGTACAAGATGGTGTTAATATCAAGGACTCAAAATAAGAGACACATATCCCAACATCCAATGGTAGATTGAGTCTCGTTACAACAACAGCTGGTTAAAAACTCACCAAAACCTATCTATCAAGTCCTGATAATCCAATATTTATACTATCAACATACAATGATAGGGAATTTAATGAAAAAAACTCCATATGATACTAATTTTTAACAATCCAAACTGGGATACCCTCTCATACTAGAACCCTACCAGATCCTCCATATACCAAAAGGGAATTCCAGATCCCCATGAGATGTGGACTAGAACCCAGTCACTAAACAAAAACCATAGGGAATAATTTTTTCAAACCTAAAATTAATAACATGGAATATATATATAACAATAATAAATAATAGAAGAAAACAAATTAAATATATATGAAATAACGAAATGAAAACATAAAAAGAAAAAAACACTAAGGTAGCTAAACAATCTCCAAGATATAGGTCCAATAGAAAAGAAAAAAACAAAATAGTTACACTATTTGATAGCATAGGAAGACTCCCGCCATCTCACCACTAGATACCCTAAAATAGATGATAGAAACCTTATTTCCTCTCTATGGTTCCTTTCCATTCTCTACATTGAAATAAAAACAATGGTCTATGCATCACCAAGATAGGCATATGGAGTGATATTAATAGGCTCAATAGGATCACACCCAAGTGTTTCATAACAAGTCTCTGTAAAATAATGTGAACATTGTCAACATTTAAAAAAACATGTCATGATAAATAAATAAACAGTTTTCATGTCAAAATCATGGTAAAACATTTCCCCTTTTCAACATTTCCCAATAAAGCAGGTAAACAATTTCAAAGAATATCACACATATCAAAGCAGTCAAATCAATGTAAATATCACATTAAATATCAATTCTATGTAAATACGAGATAAACAATACTTTACAAAGAACATGTAACA
The DNA here is from genome assembly GCA_963277665.1 of Viscum album. Classification (NCBI taxonomy): domain Eukaryota; kingdom Viridiplantae; phylum Streptophyta; class Magnoliopsida; order Santalales; family Viscaceae; genus Viscum; species Viscum album. Next base: position 513,502,730 of record OY728146.1, read on the forward strand.
TCACACCAAGGATCACTACAAGTTAGGCTAGCACGGACAATCATACCCTCGACATAAAAAATTGGGCGCATCAAATATCTAAATTTATGTATAGAATCTAGAGATCATAGGAACACTATATAAAGTTAACTTATCAATAAGTATATTAATTCCATAGAAAAATATGTCAAGGGGGCATAGGAACACCCCTTAGTGAACCCCTGACCATATCAATGGATGGGGCCTATTACTACACCTTCCACTTATGTACCCAAGGTTTTCCATGTGCTCTATTTTCCAAACCATTTCACTAAAACCTAGATTCGAAAACTATTTCACAAATCCATTTCAAAATTCTTTGAAAATACCTTTTCATTTTCTAGAATAGGTAGAAACTATTTTATTCTAAAAAAACTATTTCTACAGAGACAAATCAATCATGATAATTCATTTATAAAAATAATTATCAAAACCAAAGTAATTAAAATCATCCAAAATAGGCTATAAAATGAACCACATTCCTAAAACTCTGGTTACACATTCTCAAAAAGGAATCCACCAACATGTAAAATTGGAAAGACAATAAAAAAGGTCCAAGAATCAATCCTCACATCTCATAATCGATTTAACAAACATAAAGGTATTTGAAGAAGGAATTTATCAATATACCTTAAGAAACCTTCACACCTCACCACAAAAAAACTAAAGGGTCATTCTCTGGAGGAAGATCATAGAATTTATATATAATGAAACAATAAAAAAGGTCATCACATATAAATAGATCCATAAAAATAGTGAAATGATGCTACTACCATCAAAGGAAACAAAGAAGAATAAATGATTTCTTACCAAGAGAGATGAAATGTAACCATCATGAAGATAAATCACAAAATAAATGATTTAGAATGATATTTGATCCCCAAAATCTCATGTGAGAGCTCCTAGGTTGAGATAGAAGAGCCTACGATTGAATGAAAGATCAATCACCTGTGAAGTGCCCAAGAAATCAAAAAACCCAATAAAAAAGTGGCTTGTAAAACTTTTCATTCATGTAATTTATGATTAATTTGTATCACTAGAAAAAATATAGACTCATATTAAACTATTGATATCAACCATTTCATGACGTATCAAATTTTCATAGCATGTATGCTTTTCACGCTCTGAACCAAACTCAGGACATGCACTTGAAAACCCTTTACAGGATGTGTAATAGTTACATAATGTGTAAATCCCATGTAGATAAAAAACCATCCAAATTCTATACACAAAAACCAAACCAAATCTAATGTTCTCAGAACATAAATAGAAACCCAAATTATCTTAACACATTTATACCTAGGAACTATAAATTCTAAAAATCATACATTCATGAACTTTAGGTCATTTTCCGTAGAAAACTCTCTCCATACTCAAGACTTCCAAGATGAACCCAATGAGAGGAAAATGAAAGGAGAGATGATAATATACCTAAAATAAGGAAGCAAAATATTACAAACTCCCCACCATAAAACTTTCCATCCCCAGTAAGTCATTTAGAATAATGCTGACCAGAAAAAAGTGTGGGCACTGCTCCCTCATCATAGAATCACACATCCACGTATTTTGAGAATATGATCTATCACCATAACACAATGACTAATGGAATCTACTTCCCACACAAGACATTAACCTTAGATTCAATGATATCCAATGTATTCTCTACAAAAAACATTTTTGTCTAACTCAATATATTCCCCAATTAGAATATTATAGGGATTTGGATGGTACTTCGTGATATGTCATATATAGAAAATTCCATAAATACATCTCAACTGAACAAAAAATTCCAACTGATAGTAAATATACCTGAGTTTCTCAGTGGCCTCAAATAGTCCAAAGTATCTCAAAGTCAACATTCCCTATTTTCAATACTGATTGTGACCCAATCAAGCAGAAACTTTCATGAAAACCCATTAAAAAATGTAAAATGCCAAAGGGCGACAAGGATGATCCACATACGATTTATATGAACATTGAGCTATAACCCGACACTAACATATATCTTGATTCTTCACTAATGTCTCTTTAATGAGACCAAGTCCTTTAAAAGAGGCATCACCCACCTCTCCCTAACAACGTGTTGATTTTTATGGGAAACCATAAAAATACTCAAAGGGATTCATTATAATCAAAAACTAAAACTATTGTTATAAGAAAAATGAACTAGTCCCAGACGGTTATCCCATGATCCACCTAAATCAAAGACAAAGGCACAAATAATATACTCAAGTATCTAAATATAATTCTATATTAGTTCATCAATTTTTGGATGGTAATGTGTAATCAACCTAACCGAAATCCCCATCACCTCCTAGAGACTCTTCAAGAACCTCAAAGTCAACCTAGTATACCTATCTAAAATAATGGAAGAAGGAAGCCCATATAACCTCAAAATCTTATACACTTATAGACTAAACATATCTTAATCTTTTGTGGTGTCCTTGATTAGAATGAATTAATCTGACTTCGTCAACCAATAAATCACCACCCAGAGAGAGTTTTTCCCTTGGTCATATGTGCTAATATGACCACAAATATATAGAAACCTAGTCCTATTTCTAAATCGGAACTAGAATATGCTATATGAAACTAGAAGGTTTCAGATTCTTTTCCTTTATCTTCTGGCAGTTGAAACAACATGACACATAATCGGCAATATCACGTTTCATAACTAGCCACCAGAATCACCATATCACATCAAAATGGATATTTATAGATCCCAGATAAATGGACCATTAATAATTATGATAGTCAAAGAAAACTAAACACCTTTTTTATAGATTCCAGTATGACAAACCAATATTCAAAATATAAAATACCATCTGAAGAGAGAGATCTATCATAAACGGTATCCATGCCATACATGGTCTCCCAAATTCCTTTTAACTCATCATCCTTCAACTAATTATACAAAATATACTTAATGAGGGATGATGATAAATGAACATTAGTTATAACCATACCTAAAACATCCTCTTGAGTATCCATGTGAAACTGAGTGAAGAGCCCAAGAATGTTTCTCTCGACCTTCGAGTCAAAAATAGTCTATGATGGTACATTTCAATTGGGATCATATATAATGGTATTCTACGTCCTCAGGGTGTAGGTGATGTCAATGAAAAAATTCTAAAGTTATTCCACCCATTTATCTATTTTATATTCAAGTCTTTATGAGAAAAGATATTTCTCAGTGTCTTGTGGTCACAAAACTTTGATCTTTTCCCAAAACAGATAGTACATCCAACATTTAAGGGCATGTATGATTATGAAAATATGAAAATCTTTATTTGGTTAATTATTCTCATGTGTTCAAATATGAATATAGTTTTATTACAGCACATGAATTTCTTACATAAGCCTGTAACCCAAATCAACACCAGAAGAATTATAGAAAATCACATACCCCCTACTGGGATCCAGTAAGATCAGAATAATCACTGATGTCAAAAGTCATTTTTGTTCATTAAAAAAAGACTGAAACCTTTCATCCCATATAAATTTCACCCCTTTCCTGGTAAGAGAATTCAAAGGTGATTCCAACATCATGAAATCCTTGATGATTTTTTGGTGTTATCCAACAAGACCAATGAAGAAATAAATCTAAAATATGTTATGTGGATATTCCAATGAAAATAAAACCTTTACCTTCTTATGATCAACTTATAAGCTGTGTTCTGAAATCACATTCCCACATAACATCAAATCTTGTATCCATAACATTTATTTCAAAATAATTCAATGAAAATAGTGACCCCTCATGTTTTCCAAAACCAAAATCAAATGGTGCTTTTGCACACACTTAGATCTCAAATAAAAAACATCTTCCACAATCACTACAAAAAAATTGTCAAGATGCTCATGGGATATCTAATTCATCAAATCCCTAAAATCTTTAGGATAATTAGGTGGACCGAACACTATCAAAATATATTATTAATGGACATACTTGTTCTTTAAATCCAACTTTTATATATAAAACTACCAAACTCTGGGATGATGATAATTTGATTGAAGATCAATCTTTGAAAACCACTTTTCACCCTTTAAATAATCATAAAAATCATCAACTCAAGGAAAATGATACTTATTATCAACCATTATCCAGTTCAACATCTGATAGTTCACCCAAAATTTGAGTATACCATCTTCTTTACTAGAAAAGAGCATAGGGTTTTCCCATGGTGAAAGAATCAGTCAAACATAATACTTTTACATTAGGTCATCCAATAAAATCTTAAGCTATTTTATCTCAGTTGGTTTTATATGATAAGAGGGTATAAAAATAAGATGTGTACTTGGAAATAGATTAATCATAATCTTTGCCTCCCTATTTGGAGGAATACTGGAGAAATCATTGTGGAAAACATCAGTATTGTCCTAAAAAATAGTTAGAAGACCCAACATGGCAGAAAAATCAGGATACTCAAATACTATATCAGAAAAAAAATTTATACTCTGGATGAGAAGGTCCTTTATGAACATACCTCAAGTCCCACTATCCCTGAAACACCTGAGAGATCCCATTGGACAATATAAATGAGACATGATGATGATAACAATCAACCTCAAAATGATGAGTGACAAGATAATACAATTCAATGATGATGTCAAATAGATCAAAATTGAGAATGAGAAAATCCCATAATAACACAACATTAGCTATTGATAAAAAAACTCAGACAATAAAACCCCTTCTCTTTTCTCTTCCCAAGAGGTGTCACTAACTCCCTAACAAACAGATTTAGTTCCATTGAAATTTTAAGCACATCGATAAAAATTTCTAATATAAATAAGTGGGAGGAACTAATATCAAATAAAGAAGTCACTATTGAAGATTCAATAAAGATGGTACCTCTCACTATCACTGGACCCACATCATTATCCACTGGAAACTCATCCACTATATGATGGTGCTTCACTCCTAAGGTTTTTAGATGGAGTCGTATAGTCTTTTGATCATTTAACTACACCATAGTAACCTTTGGATCTGGAAACCCCTTACCATAATGAGATGTAGAAATATGCTGATTAAAATGCTGAAGGTGGATATAGCACCCAAAACCATTACCCATCCTCATAGGTGTGGTACAAGAATGTCAAGTTTTCCCAGCCTTTCCTTATTTATAGTAGGTTTGAGGAACACTACTATTAATAAATGAAGGTGAAGTTGTGGTCTGCCACTGAGAACCACCTCCACAACTCCTACGTTGATATTTACTCTTCCTCTTTTTCCCTTATCCTCTATTTAAGTTTCCATTGGGTGGAAGATGAAGGGAATAATAACCAACCTCTCATTCCATATTTATATCTACCATCATTTCCATGTTTATTGTATCTACATAGGTCAAAATATTTAGTATAAATAGAAGTGATCTAATATCTAGTAAGAAAACCCTATTGGTACCTTTAAGTCTTCAGATGGTCATTATTTATCACCTATGGAGAAACAACGAACCTGCTCCACATATTAATTGGTTTAAGAAAACATAGAACACTCCCCCTACTATAATGATAGAAACTCTATAGTCTTAAACACCATCAACTACTTTGTACAAAATAAATGGAAGATGAGTCTTAAAAACCCTTATTGTCCAAGAAAACATACCTACCAACATTTACCATGGAATACCGTAATCATTAGTTGGGGCCCTCAATTATAAATCCCACACACTTTATGTTGATACTCTCAGGTGTATCTAGGAAGTTAAAGATATGATCCATCTTGACAAACCTGTCCTTATCCTCTTGAGGTTCATTCATACCTATAATGGATGGATGGTTCTTGCATATGAACTCTTTCAATTAATACATTTATACAATAACTCCAGGATTTTTGGGAAAAAATACATCAAGATGTCATCTAAATGTTTTTGGGGTAATTTTGTTTGTTAAAAAATCTAGATGACTATATTTCATTGTGGTTGGTATTGTCAAAGAATATTATTTTAAGGTTGTGTAGTTTCCCAGTGTGTGCTATATTTTTGGGCCTCAAAATCTGGATTTATTTTCTCCTAAAGGAAGTATTTCCACACATAAATCTAGGAAAACTGTAGATCATCTAAAAGAGTTCACATAACACAAATCAAATCCCATGAAACACGGATTTCAACAACCGTATAGGATCACAGGTGAGCTAATCAAATTGAAATGGAGGTATATGAATCAACAAAGAAAAAAGTTCCTTATAGTATCTCTATGAGGAATTAATATAATGTTACATTAACCACAAAGGGGATTGATGTTTTTTGGATGAGGGAGCTGATTTTAATCCACTGTTTTATTAGTTCATGCGGGGAATATAATTTGAGTAAGATGATGATTTAAGGTACACTCCAAATGATTAAATCTATTATGTAGACTGCATATGATGTTAGTGGTTATATATTTACCACATTGAAGTTTCAGATAATTATAATTAGAGGGCTTTTCAAATCTATTTTTTCTACATAATTTCCCCTAATTAGATAATTATGAGAGAGAGAAATTAATTAGAGAAGTTCATTGCTAGAATAATTTAATGAAGTCTGTAGTGGTTCGTAATGGAATAATTTTCCAAAATAAGTGGTTCAGGATGGATATATTCTATGAAAGAGAATTATGTTTTTGAGGGAAAATTCTATGATGGAGAAATATGTTTGTGAGGGATAATTCCTCAAATGAGAAAGAGGATTATGGGGGATAATTCTAATAATGATAAAGAGGCTTGTGAATGAGGATTCCATGAAGGAATAATCTAAGAAGTGAAGGAAGATCATCCATCACATTCCATCCTCAGAGTAAAGGCAGTCCATGAAGAATTAGTGGTTCTCATGGAATCAACCATATGTGAACTAGAGGTTTTCCTTGAAGAAATGGTTTTCTATAAATCACTCGTGCTATGTGTTTCAATTTAGTTTATTCAAGATACAGGTTAATTGATGGAGGGTTCAAGGAAGTACGTGATGGGAATAAAATAGTTCTGAAAAGAAATTTACACAAACTAACAGTATGAAGAAATGTGGATTTCAACTACTGGGTGAAAATAAGATTTCATGGAACACTCATATAATTGTGAAATAATTATCAGGTAATTCATAAAAATAAGAGATTCTTATGGAGGAGTAGTAAACACACTTATTTTGAGAGCAATAAGATTTCAAATTTTGAATGGATGTAAATAAGTAGGGATAGTGAGTTTGCTCCAAACATTGTAAGGGAAATGAGATTAGGCATAGAAGTGATCTAGGATGAATGTTTTTTTCATAGTGAGACTTTGTAGAATTGGTACACAATAACATTTTCAAAATATATTCTTTGTAAAAATCCCAGAAACGGTAATCAAAGTAAAATCAGTGTATCTAATACATGATTTCATTTATGTTCATACATTGCTATGGGAAAGAGAAAGAATAGTTTTTTTAACAATGATATAAGATCCAAAGGGGAAATTGTTTTAATATTTCATGGATTGATTCATCCCTATCAAGGTAAAGAATCTAGTTTTTCTAACATAGATATACCTTAAAACTACATTCTGGAGTTACAGTACATTTCAGTTGACAACATGAACTAATAACATGATAACCTTGAAAATGTTCATATCTAGAAGTGGATTCCCTTAGGTAGAATTTTCTACACCCTCCTAAGGAGCCTAAAGAAGATGTATTAGAGGCATACTGTTGCAAAAAAAATTAGAAACAACGATTAGTCAATAATAAAGTCTCAGTTAAAAATAGAGAATAATATGAAAAAATTGAGATTACGATCAAGAACTCAAAACATGATACATACATCCAAACATCCCATGATAACTTGAGTCTCCTAAAAACAAGAGATATCTAGGAACTCACTGAAACAGATCTCTCAAGTCTCAAAAATACTATATTCTATCTATAAACTTCCAAAGAAAATGAATCTTGAAAAGAAACCTCCCTCTGATACAAATTTTTAATAGAGTGAACCTGGATACCCACTCATAATATCTCCCAACCCAATACACCACATACATTAAGGGAATTGAAATGCCCATGAGATGGGGACTAGTACCCATGCATCAAACAAAAACTAAAGGGAATTATTTTCCCAACCTAAAACAGACAACATGAATTATATATACATAATAAGAAGAGACAAAAAAATAAAATAGATGAAATACATATTCTATAATCGAAGTAAATCATCAAAATCAAAACAACTCGATAGTATCTAAACAATATATAAGATACAGGTCCAGCATCAAAGGACAAAAACAAAAGCAGCCACTCCATGTGATAGTGTGGGAAGACTCCCACCATCTCACCACCAGCTACCCAAACACATCTGAAGAATCCTCATAACCTCACTATGGCACATTTCCTTTCACTATATCAAAAGATATAAAAAGGTATATGCACCGCTGAAGGGGAGAACAAGGGATGAAATAAATAGGATCAGTATGATCCCACCCTAGAATTCTATAACATGTCTATGTATAATAATCTATACATACTCAAATTTTAAGAAAAAAAGGCAAGATAAACAACTAAATTGTTTTTATATCAAAATTAAGGTAAATCGTTTACGCTTTTTCTATATTTCATAATAAATCAGGTAGAATAGTTTGAAAGGATGTCACATATATCAAATAAGTAAAATCAAAGTATGTATCACATATCCTATTAAATACATTTTAGTACACGATAAAATAGTACAATCCAAATTACATGTAACGTCACACAAAGGATCACTACAAGTTAGGATATTTAAGACACTAATACCCTAAAATTACACAATCACAGATATATTCATTGAATCTAGGGAGTATTTAAACACACCAAAAATTGAACCTTCTAATAGTTCTATCAAGTCCCTATAACATGATTCTTATTGAGTAGGGGAATACCCCTTGAGTGAACCCCTGAAAGTATTAATGAACCAGACTTTTTACTACAACTTATAAATAAGTACCTAATGCTTCCCATATGCTCTATTTCATAAACCATTTCACTAAAACCATTCTTTGAAAACCATTTCACAATGAATTAAAAATTCATTTTCTTTTAAAAACAAGGGGAAAAACTGTTCTCAAAACCCCATTTCCCCACACACACACTAATCATACCAATTAATTTGTAAATAATTTATCAAAACAAGGCAAATAAATTTCATCCAATATAGGATATAGATGGAATTACTTACCTCAATCTTGGGTCATATTAACCCGTAATGGAATCAACCAACATGGAATAATGAAAAGACAAAAAACAAAGGCCCTAAAATCAATCCTCTCATCTTAGAATCGATTCCAAAAAAAGTTGGAAAATATGAAAGATCACAACATACCTCAAGAAACCTACATGCCACACCACAACCAGCAGAATGATAAGATTACAGATGATGATTAGGCAATAGATCTATAACCAAACAAGACTATTACTATAATATATCAAAAAATCCATAAACATAGTACAACGGTCCTACTTCGATAAAGGGAAAAAATAAGAAGAAATGATTCCTCAACCATAGGGATGAAGCACAACTACCATGAAGATTAGTCATTGAACAAATAAACTAGAAAGAGAGGAGATCACCAAATTTTTTTGGGAGAGATCCTAGGTTAAGAGAGAAGAGTCTATAGAAAAATTAATGAACAATAACCCAAGAAGTTCTGTAAAAATCACAAACTCTAATTAGTACATGGTGTAAAAACCTTTCATGTAATGTAATTTATGATTAAAAAACCCATCCAAAAAACTCATTCCCAAAGATAAAAATATTGATCCAGAACATTTCACAGTTTATAAAGTTTTCATGACATTTATGATTTTCACACTATGAATCAAACAAATGATATAAAACTAGAAACTCATTCCACAATGTGTACTTGATACATGATGTATAAATCCCATATAAATAGAAAATAGTCCAAATTATTCACACAAAACCCAAAACAATTCTAGTCTTTACTGAACTCGGGGAGAAATTTCAAAACCCCCTTAACACGTTAATACATGGAATCCATTAATTCAAATAGCCATACATCCCCAAAAATTTGGCAATTCATCCTAGAGAATTATCTACATCCTCAAGAGTACCAAGATGAACCTAAAAAGAGGAAAACGAAAGGTTAGATGAAAAAATGCCTGAAATAAGGTAACTAGATAATATTATTTTGATGTGGGAGGACATTATGATGGAATTTTAAATGTGGTTTCCCAATACCCTAAAGAGATATGATTTTTTATAGGTGATTTTTGATGGTTAAAAAGTTTCTCATTTCTTACTGATTTGTCATATTAACTTATTGTCAGATCTATGAAATACTTTTGTTAATGGGATATTTTTCTTTTATAGAGTTCCCTTGAGAATTTTACATGATAGCGATGCATGTTTTATATCAAAGTTTTGGTAGGTATTATATAAGGCCAGAGGGACTCAGCTAAGATTGAGTATAGTGTACCATCGTTAGACCCAAAAATAGTAAGTGTGGAAGACTCACTTATTAAAGGATATTCTATGTGATTGTGTTCTAGACATAATTGGAGATTTGGATGATTACATATCATTTCTTAAGTTCACATAAAATAATATTTACAAGGATTAAATTCAGATAGTACCTTATGATGTTCATTTATGGTAGGTAGTGTTGTTCAATGATTTGTTGGCACGAGGCTGATGATGCAGTAGTTTTGGGGACCATTATGTTACCAGAGACCTCTAAAAGATTTAATTTATTTAGAAAAGGTTGATAATAGATCATACTAATAAGTAGTAAAATTCCAATTTTAGGATAATTCAATTATAGTTTGTTATAGGCAATTTTGTTTTTGGAGGGACACCACGGTTAGGCCACTAATGTTTGAAGAAGAAAGGGAAGCTAGTGTCTTGTTATATTCCACCCTTTGAGATCACCAAGTGGGTTGGGATAATTTCATATAGTCTAGATAATCCTTCTTTCTAATGAAGTATGCATAAATTGTTTCATGTGCCTCAACGTTGGAGGTACATGCCCAATCCTATCAATGTCAAAAAAATGATGATTTTGACCTTGAGCCTGATGAATCGTTTTGGGAGTTCCTGGTATAGATAATATAGTATATCAAGAAATTAATTTAAAGGAATATGGTACAACTTTTCTGATTTCTATGGACTTATGGATGGATCCATGATGTTACTCGAGAATGGGGGATTGAGTTTTTGGCTCAGTGACCCGAGTTGTTCGAGAAGAACCCTTAATGGTACATCTCACGGGTGAGATGTCATTAATGTTGGAGAATTATAAAATCATTTCTTGTTATATATGTATGACATATTTAATATAATAAAATTATTTTTTAATGTTTTATGTCTGAAATGGGAGTATGGGAGAATGGTCTTTAATTTACAGGGGTCTCTAAATGATCTTATAATGAAGGGGAGTTGAATGACTGCGTTATGTCTAAAAAAGGCCACTATCTAGATAATGGTTTTGGAAGTGGGTCTTAAAAAGTGAAAATCCCATCATCTAGCTGGTGGGAAGCCAATATTTGGTCTATGGCCAATGCATAATGCCAAGAATTATACCCAGTCCACCAACCAGCTGGTGAGGCCCTCAGACCCATTGGTTCACCCAGTCTGGGGATTTATTAAATAAAACCCATAGGTTTTACTGTCATTAATTTTCACACCTTAATTAATGTAAAAATATTACGCATATGTATCTATCTCAAATTTTAAACCTTCTCCCTTAGTCCCTGGTCTCTGTCATATGCCTCCATTGGGTTCATTAATCTTTGACCAATCTGGTGACATTAGAATGGTGAGATTTTCTAAAGTTAAATATAATTTTTTTTATTTTTCTTAAGATATGAACATTGATCTTTTATGGAACAATGTTTTATGTCATGATCTTATGATAATACCACACATTATTCTTATATTGATTGTGAAACTAGCAGGTTTATGTCATTCCTTAATCAAATATATTTCTACTAATGACTTTGAGGGTTATATGGGTAAGTGTTTATGGAATATACTTCTAAATATTATCTTGTTTATAGATTGATGATATAACATTAAACCATTTTCAATTCATTCATATATTTTTGGAAGTATTTTCTTGTCAACAATAACCCCTTTACTATATATTGAACTATGAATAATGTTGGACGTTTCCGAGTAACATTCATTAGAATGACCATTTGAGACATTATCATTCTTGAATCATATCTTGAATATATTTTATAATAATGAATTAATGACATAACTTTGACACACTAATATTTTTTAAAAAAACAAATAAATTAACTTTATACGATATCTTGTGTAACATGAAACATCGTATTTCAATAAACTATGATATACTATTAATATTATTATTTAAACATAACTATTATAACTATCCCTTATACATGGTGGAATAAATAGGAATAACCACATTTTAAATAATAATAATTATTTTGTTATTTAAAGAAAAAATATTGATAAAAAATTACTTAATTTTTAGTGAATAATTTTTATGTTTTGAAAATATTATTTTCTCAAAAAAACGTTTTTAGTGTTTTTTAATAAAAAAAATTATAAAATTACTTTTTTATACTTATAGGAAATTTGTCTAAAAAAATCAAAATCATTTTTAATATATATACGTCAAAATTATATTTGATTTTGTTTTTGAGAATTTTATAAAAGGATTAATTTTTTGATGAATTGTAAAAATAATAATTTTTATGAAAATAAATATATTTTCTTAAGACATTTAAAAAAAATACATTTTATTTTTATAATTTTTAAAAAAATAAGTTCAATTATATATTAGTTAATAAAATTTAATTCATTAGAACAAATTTCATAATGAATCATGATTATAAAAATTTCTATATATATGAAACTTTTCACATTGGAAAACTATATTTTCATTATTTTTGTAGGTTCAATTTTGGAAAACTAAATTTTCATAATGAATCGTGATTATAAAAATTCATCACCCTGATTAATGGTTAAAATAGGCTTGTTGGGGGTTAAAATAAAAATATAAGAGGTAAATTACCTATATAATTTTCTAATTCCCATTTTCTGTCCATATTTTGACCTTATATCAACTAATTTTCTATATTGATTCGTTTTTATCCCTGTTTTATGTTCAAAATGTGGGTACACCTTGTTCATTTTAAATATTCTTTGTGTTTCATCTCTCCCACATAGAAAATAGTACCCCCTATCCTCTCATCTTTACACTTCATAAAACCATTGGTTTAGAAAAATTATAACCAAATACATTACTTAATTCCATCCCAAAATCATATATTCCATATTTTTATTATTAAACCCTCCTATTAAGGCTTTGGTTGTAAACCTAATGGGGTTATCCAAAGTATAGGTATAATCCTTAACCATATATTTTAATTTTATTTTTTTACCTAACTCTTATAAATATTTTTCAATCATGATTATATAATAAAATTATTATATCCAATATAATTATATTTTACTATGTTAATCTTGTGATCTACTTATATCTCATATTCAATCAAGTGGGAAAAAATCGTCGATCGTGTGTACAACAGACTACCGCCTCGACATAATTTTTTTTACATCAGAACCTATCATGAGTGGATATAATGATTGAATTTACATATTTATTATATATTTATGTAATAATTATATTTATTGAATTGTAATATCACATATACATTATTACTTTCCATTCTAGGGGAATACAATAACATTGCATGTGTGTATTGTGGACTATCACCTCACAAAGTGATGTGATTCGTTCTTCACATACTATATACATATAAATTAACATGGATAGTTTTAAAGAACATTTTTTGATACTTTTTACATGAAATTTTTTCTATAAAGGTAATATATTATTTACATATCATTTGTTTCATCTGTTGAGAAAATGAAAGCAACGTTCATCCTTACATAAAGTCTACCATCTCCATAAATTGTATAAATCATATTCTATAAATAACATTAATGGATTACTATAAATACATATATATAATGAATATTTATGATATTTATATCTTTGGTAACATTTTGAAGATGATAAAACCATGGTCAATGTAATATAACTAAAAATGAAAAACCAAAATTTAGATGAAAAATGATGCCATTATTAACTAAAATGTGATTTTAACTTTTAATTGTTAATAGAATGATGACCTCATCACACAACATCAAGGGATGGATCTATTTTCCTTTTACCCACTTATAGTGATATCTAATTAGGGTTTCTTTCCTCACACCCCTAATCAGTGTGGTTACCTTATCATTATTCATGATCATTTCAGAGCTACATTTTTCATTTGATTCTTACTTCATTCTCTGGTATTATTTCTTCTTTGGTATGCCGAATATTATTCAATGTTTTCCCCAATGGAATTTTATTTCATTCTTACTATCGGGTCATGACCTCCCTATTCCCTCTCAATGGTGCATCTTGTCTACAATAACCGTCATCATCAATCCAAGTTCATCCCTAGTTCAGAAGAAATCACACAGTGGTAGATTATATTCTATGATATTTAAAGCAGAATCTCTATTAGTACCCTTAGTTTTGGGTGTGGTCCTTCCAGCCCAAGGGAACATTGTTCTGTATCCCTTTATTTAGTGGTGTCCAGGTGGGTCGGTAAGATCATATCTCTCTATTGGGGAAAGGGCGTGCCTATGCCTATAGGTTTCATTCATTTGGATGAGTTTCGTTCTCCATTATTTTCTTATGCATGATTTATGGATTTTTTAAGTGGTGTTTTTTATTTCATAGTGGTGGAAATGTTTTTTTGATCATGTCTTGTTGGTGATCCTTTATTTATTATCTGTGATGGTTGGGTATTGATTTTTTTCAAATAAAAATGATTTGGTTTATCTGCTTGCAGCTCTAGTGGTGTTATTTCATAGGATAACTCTAGTTAGTTTCAGTGGTGATAATGTTGGAGAATATGGTCATCTATGGCAGGAAGAATCTTCAAGATGATAAAATTTTTCTTGTTATGCTATAATGACAGTGCTAGGACCAAGGGATCGACTGTGTTCATGAGATTACAGTATAAATTTTGAAATTTCATATTGTATGTATTTCGAGTAAGTATTCTTTGTTCGATTTGTTTTGTTGGTGGCATTGGGTGTGCGTTGGTTCTCACTCAACCCTTAAAAAGTGATTTTTTTTGGAAAATCAAAAAAGATATATTGGTGGTGAAAAAACAATGAATTTTTAATAAACTTGTAATAAAAAGTCATAAGTAAATCATATATGGAAATATATATATAATATTATGGGGTTTTAATAGATTTATAGTAAAATTTTATTCACTATAAAGGATATTATAATGTGTATTAAGTAATTTGAGTCTTAATTAAATATATTTCTAGTATCTCTTTTATTTTTTGGATACATATGCCATACTCACCAGTAATTTAATTATTTTTGTGTATATACTACCCACGAATGTATTTTAGGATCCTTATCCTGATAATTGTGGGTTATACATATCCACCTAATTTTATTGATTTCTTAGGGCTTATGATTGAAACATTACCAAAGTTTTAATCTTTTATGTTACAAGTTCATTTTTTATCAAAATAGTTTATGTTGATGTATTTAAAGATGAAATATTATTATCTATCACTTAATAAATTCATTAATTTTCTTATCCATTTGTTATTTAATTAATATTAATTATTTTCCTTTAATTTTACCCTCTTTATGTACTCAAGGGTCCAAAAGAATATTTTTAAGGAAAATAGATTTTATTTATATATTTGGTCAGAAATCATTCTTCTTCCATGTCTATGTTTTAAAAAAATTATTTAACTAAAGGATTTAATATTCTCCAATCATTATTTAAATACATTTTTACCCATGTTTCACTTTATAAAATATTATTGTAGATGAATCGTATTTTCATTTTCCAAAGGATATACTTTTTACTTTTACCAGAAATGTGTATGTAATATTTATTTTACCATGTACGACATGAATGGAATTTTCCACAAACATTAACACTGTTGTTTTTAATATTACTTTATAATTTTAAAATATTATTTTTAAATAATAATACTCTTATAATTTTTTTGTGAGACTTTATTTCTAAAATGGTTATTTTAAAAGTGTAAAGGTTATTTTACTCAAGAAATATTGTAATTGATTTCTTCTAAATAATTTTCCATCATCTATGACTTCAATTTATGTTCCTTAATATTTACTAGGGATATGATCCAAAAATACCATCATTATTCCTTCTATAGAGGGTTCATGTTTATAATTCATAGTTTTTTATGAGATCAGTTTCTTTTCCACATGTTATTTTATAAAGAAATTTTTTATAAAACCCATTTATAGTCATGGGTTTTGATACGACGAATGTTTTATAAAACTTATATATTTTCATGTAATTTGATATGACGAATGTTTTATTAAAACAAATTCATTTCATGGGTTTTGATATGATGAATGTTTCATTTTCTTATGGTGGATCTATGTATTTTTTTTTCTTAATTTATCATTTTTTATCTTATAACCAAAGATGGTATTCATTTTATAAATAAATATGGGTGGGGCCTATATCTTCCTCCAATTCATTGGGTAATGTATTATAACTCATGAGATGATGGTGGGAAACATGTCGATGTTCTTGATCTACTATGGGAAACAAGTGATGATGCATGATCAATTATGAAATGTGAAATCTTTTTTGATTCCTAGTATGTTATGATTTTATGGCCTTATATGTTATCCATGATATATGAAAAAATTTATATACTTATGGTGGTTCCGCACATATATGATATGAACCTATGGTTCATGATTTTTTATGAATTTTTTTGACACTTATGGTTAATGTCTTTTTAAATGATAATTTTTTTTCCATGGATCTTTCATACTATCCATGATTGATTGGGCAAGATATTTTTAAGTTATATTTATCCTCTTATAGCCTTGTGTTTTTCTTATGATTTCATATTATCATTTATTGATATCTTCCATATTTACCCTTATTAACCATTTATATCACCCTTTCAAGTTTTCTTTCCCTAGGTTATGGAGAAATATTTACGTAGGGTACATCTATGAAGTGTACTAAATGGGGTTTTTATATGAGAGATATTGAAGATCCCTCATGAAATAAGAATAACGAGTAACTAGTCTCCAAATATACTAAATCTTTACAATCCTCTAGAATGTATTTGTGAAATATAATGAGTATTCATCTAAAAATATTTAATATTTATTTATAAAAATACTAGGCCATTATAGTTTGTCCTAGAGAAAAGGTTTAGTTAAAATTTGTATACTTGAATGAGAAAGATTTATCAGAAACCATAAGAACACCTCAAATAATAGAAAAATGTCATTGAATTTTGGTGAAGGTTATAGAGAGTGGTTTCCATGAAATTCCATACCTGTCTTGATACTACAAGTGGATGTGGATCTGGAATAGTTATAACTATGGGAAACAACTCTAAAAAGAGTACATTGAGAAGGACTAAATCCTCACCTAGTGCACAATAATGGGACCTATTTCACACCGAGTTTGACACACCTGGGGGAAATGATTTCGAAATTAAAAAACTCTTTATGAACCATCTTGATGAATTTAAATAGATGGTTATAATGAATAACCTAGGTAAAACCTATGTTGATGTAGAGCTAAAATAATGTTTCATGATTTAGACATACTATGAATGATTTTTCATTATTGAGAACTCTAATAAAATATTTCTAACTAACATGCTAACCATTTTTGTTTTAATAAGGGAATTAAGATTGAATGATGAGGTTTGAGTGGTGATAATTAATCTCAAATATTGGAGTATCCTATTTGATATTATTTATATGAATTCCCTTATATTGTGAGAAGTATCTAGGAATTTTAATTCCTATCCCCAATTATTAGAGGTTGAATTTTTAGTGAAAACCCTTAATAGTATGATGAGCACATATCAATTCTATGATTCATCTATAATTGATTTTTGCAGTAATTTTCTTCCTAAAAACTTCACTAGTCACCCTATAGATTAATTTGATGTTATATTAGGAATATATGAGATTTATCTATATAAATCCCAAAAAAAATTACTAGTAAAGGGAAATTTTTAATTTTAATTCATCTAATGATTGTCTATCGGTTTAATGATAGATATGAACTTCCAATGGAGATCACATCGATTGTATAGTTCTCGATTCCCATTCAAAATTTATTTTTTTTCTAATATGGTTGGGATGAAACTCAACATTGATGACCTACCTATTGTGCATGAGATTTTTGTTGTATTTCAAAAAAACATTTATAGTCTTCAAATGCAATTTAAAAAATATTTCTAAATATATTTTATACGTGGTGTGACACCAATTTCAAAGACTCTATATAGAATGGCCTCAATTGAGTTGTAGTAATTGAAGAAAAAACTACACGAAAACATAGACAAGGGATTAATTCATCCATGTGTGTCACATTGTGGTGCACCTATTAAATTTATTAAGATGAAATATGGATTGATAAAACTCTGCATTGATTACAATGAACAGAACAATATCACAATCAATAACATGTATCTTATACCCCTTATTAATGACCATTTTTTCCAACTATATAAAGCACATTAATTTTCCAAGATTGAACTTCATTATGGATATAATAAATTGAGGGTTATGAATGAGGATATACCTAAGAAAATATTCAATATAATCTATAGAATCTATTAGTATATAGTGATTCCATTCGATCTTACAAAATTTCTTAGTTATGATCAAGGATTTAATAAATAGAGTATTTAGATATTACCTTGATCAGTTTTTGGAATAAATTATAGATGATATTATTATATATTCAAATATAAAGGAAGAGAATAATGATAACATTAGAAAATTATTAAATTTCCAAAGGAAGGAGAAACTGCATGAAAATTTACAAATGTGATTTTTTGTTATAAATTGTTTCATTTTTTGGTTATATAATCTCAAACAAGGTTATTTTAATAGACCCATAAAAGATAGATGCTATTGAACATCATCATACATCAAATATGGTAATTGAGATCCAAATTATTCAGGATTTGTTTTCATATTATTGACTATTTTTAGAGAATCTCTCATAACTATCTATTACACTCACCAAGTTAACTTGGAAGGGATCAAAGTTACTCTGAATAGGTGAATGCGATAAAATTTAAAGAAACATTAGAGAAGATTAGTTAGTTCACTTGTGCTTAAATTACCCTATAATGTAGAGGGGATTGTAATATATAGTGATACATTCAACAAGGGAGTGGGATCTGTTCTAATGAAAAATGAAATGGTTGAAGCTTATACCTCCTGAAAATTGAAATTTCAGGAGTAAAACTATACACATCATTATTTGGAGTTATCTAATTTAATTTTTTTCTTTAAATATATGGAGGAATTATATTTATAGTGAAAAGTTATATATTTATATATATATATATATTGATTACAGAATTTTTAAGTATATATTCACATAGAAGGATTTAAACATACACTAGAAAATATTGTTAGATATAATTAATGATTATGACTGCATAATACATTACTATCCTAGGAAAGAAAAAAAGGTGGAATATGGTTTGAGTCGAAAGGATCATACAATATTATCCTTAAAGAGGATAAAAAATATCCAATATTTCTAAATTTGAAAAGGATTTATCGATAAATCTTAAGGGAAGGGAGAAATGTTATCATTCCCAAATGCATGTTTAGCCATATTTCAATTAGAGGATAAAAGAGGCCCTGGGGGATGATATGGTACTGAAAAATAAGGTGATTAATATTATTGAGTTAAATCGAGATAGTGAATGAATGATAAGGTTCCATAAACTTCTATTTCTTCCATATAAACTAGATTTTAAGAAGGTTATATTAGAATTTTCACATATTTATTTATTCTATATTCATCTTGTACGTACAAATATGTATAGAGATTTGAGAGTGTATTTGGTGGGATGGAATGAAGAGAGATATTGAAATGTTTGTATCTTAGTTCTTGGTATATCACTAATTTAAGGATGGGAAAAAATTATAAGGGGATGTTGTAACCACTACCATATCATAATGGAAATAGGAAAACATCACCATTGATTTTTTTATCAGACTCCACAAAATATCTAAACTGGATAATGATATTTGGATTTTAGTCAGTCATCACAATAATTCCAAATAATTCATTAATATTAGAGAATATATCTATTTGGATCATCTATCCATGATATAATTTAATGAATTATTATGTTTTTATGGAGTATGACATTATATTATATCTGATCTGGATCTGAGGTGTCCATAAATGTTTTGGTGACTTATTGAGTAGGATATAGATACAAAGCTACGTATAAACACCATGAATCATCCTTATACTTATGGTTATTCATAGGGAAAAATTAAAACCCATGAGTATATGTTTAGATCTTATTATCTAGATTTTATAGGTGGTTGTGATCAATAACTTCCTCTTGTTGATTTTATTAAAAAATAGCTTTAACTCGATCATTAAAATGGCTAATAATGAAGAAATAAATAGAAATAAGTGTAAAAATTAAATGTGTTGGGATTATATTAGATAAATGAATCTATTGGTATCTAATCTAGTTGAATAAATTATAGATAAGGTTAGATCCATTCAACAATACATGAGGAAGAAAAAAAGGTGGAAGAATAGTTTTTCCCAAAATCAATGTTGTGATATATAATTTTATTTAGTGATAAAGTGTTTATATGAACTCTCCATTGAATAAGGTAATCAGATTTGCAAAAAATGGAAATCTAATCCCTAAGAATATTTGAACCTTTCAAATTCTGGATCATATCAGGGCCATAGTCTATCACCTCTTGGATTCAAGATGTGTTCCATGTCTCTATCATTAGGAATTACTAATTTTATCAATCACATTCACTAAACACATAATTCATATTTCTAGAACATGATATTATTTATAATGGAGAAATTGTGGAGATTTTTTATCATTAATAAATTTTCTACAAAATAAGACCACTCAATTGGTAAATGTTTGGTTGAAAAACCACAAGCTAGAAGAAGCTATAAGGGACCCTGAAGATGTAATGAGGAAGAAGTATATTGATTTTTTTATACCAAACTGATGGAATTTTGAGGTATAAATTCATTTTAAGGGGTTATAAATTAACTCTTGGTAATTTTATAAAAAATCTTATAAATTTAATTTCTGCAACAACTTATGTAACATGCAACATAGTGTTTTAATAAACTGTGATATACTATTAATATTATTTTTAAAATATTCCCATTATAAATTACCCGTTAAACATGGAGCTGTAAATAGTAATATACAACTTTTAAATATTAATTGGAATGGTTTTTTATAAATAAAAAATATTAATAAAATCATATTAAATTTTTAGAAATGTTTTTATATGATTGGAAAACACTATTTTCTCCAAAAGTGTTTTGATTGCTTTTTGTGAACAAATATTAAAAGTAAATTTTCCACTTTTAGAAAATTTATTTGACAAAAATAAACTTCATTTTTGAAATATTCATGTCAAAATTATCTTTGAGTGATGTTTTTATAATTTTTTGAAATGATTATTTTTTTATGAATCGTAAAAACTAATGATTTTTATTAAAAATTGTCTTTTTATTTAAACAATTTACATAAACAATTTTATTTTAATATGGTTTAAAAAGTAATATTATTATAATTAAATATTTATTAATTCAATATATGTCATTTTAATCAATTTCATATTTAAATTTGATATTAAAACCTTATATACTTATGAAAATTTTCTCTTTGTAAAGCCTTTTATTCGATATGATTGGGGGTATAATTTTGAATTACAAGCTTCCAAATTTTTTAATGTAATTTGAAAATATTAATTCTATATTTTCAATCAAAATAATTAATATTATAGGATAATTTAACAGTAATTTTTTTTCATAATTAATTGTAAAAATATAAAAAATAATTACTGCGGTTAAGGGTAACATATGGTTTTCATGGGGTTAAACTAAAAACGACAAGGAGTAAAATGAACTGTAAAGTTGTATAACTACTATTTATGGAAAAATGTAAAACTTATCTCATATAAGGTTCAACAAGGATCCATTTTGGAGCCTTTTTCATGTTTAATATGTGGATACAACTTTTTCTTTGTATTATTTCCAAGTGTGTCATCTCCCCCTCTTATAAAAGGCGACCCCTCTATTCTCCTATTTAAAATTCGAAAAAGATTTGTATCATCCCATAAATACCCAAATACGTTCTTTAATTCCCAAAAAACATCTTATATCATTATTTTTTTATTAAATTTTACTTATAACGATTTAGGTGTAAACCTAAAGGGGTTCTCCGAAGAAGAGGTATAATCCTTAACCATGTATTTTTATTTTATTTATTCCTCTAAATCCTTCAAATATTATTAAACCATACTAATATTATAACATTATTATCTCCCATATAATTATATGTTATTTTTTTAATGTAATTACCAATATAAATATCCTCTTCCATCAAGTGGTGAATGAAACTATCGATCGTGTGTGTGGTGGACTACCGCCTTGTGAACCGATATAATTTGTTTTCCATCAACACCTATCACAGTTGTATATAATAATTTATTTAACATTTTTTATGGAATTAATGAAATTATTGTACTTTTAGAGTTATAATATCATATATTTGTTCTTAATTTCCATTTCATGGGATTGCAATAACATCACTCATGTGTATGGTGAGCTACAACCTCGTGAAGCGATGCGATAGGTTTTTAACTAACAATTTACTACAAAGGAAATAAGCATAGTTTTATTGAACATATATGATAAATATTTAAAAAACATATTCTTTAAAGGTAATATATTATTTACCTTTATTTTTTTCATCTATTTAAAAAATGGAAATAGTGTTCATGTGTACATACAGTCTACCATCTCTGCGAACAATGTAATTCATTTTTTATAACTAACTTTAATGGATAACCTAAATACATATATAATAAATATATAATACATTCATATAATGGTTAGAATTAATTAGATTATGGAACCATTATCAAATAAAATGGACGAAAAATATCAAACAAAACATACATGAGAAATGAAGTAGTTATTAACCAAAATGTGATTTGAACATGGAATTATTAATATACGGTTAATGAAAAGTCATAAGTAAATAATTCATGGAATGATAAATATGATTATGTTTTTATAAAATATTTATAGAAAAATTATATTTATTATATAATAGATTTCATTTTTTTATAAATAAATTCAAGACTTAAGGTAAGATATTTCAAGTTTAACTTTTATTTCAAGGAGACATATGCCATATTCTGTACTCATTTTTTTGTGTGGTTTATATAATACCCATTAATTTTTGATATTATCATTATAATGATATTTATGGGATGTGAATATCTTTATAATTTCCTTTCTTTCATAGGGGTAAAAATTAAACTATTACCAACTAGTAGTGATTTTATGATATAATATCATTATTTATTCTGATTGTTTATAATTATATTTTCTGATGATGAAATATTATGCTCTATCACTCAATAAACACATAAAATTTATTATTCTATTTATGTTAAACCTTTTATAAAATTATTTTTAAAATTATATTCTTTTCATTTTCTGAACAAGTTACTTTTGTCTTTTACCAAAAATGTGAAAGGGGTCTTTATATAAAATTGTACGTCATGAACGGTATTTTCCCGCATTATGACCACTCAATGTTTTAAAGATTATTTTATAAATTTAAAATATTGTTTTCAAATAAAATGATTTTTATAATATTTTCTAAAATTTTAGTTCTAAAAATCTATTTTTGAAAGTGTAAAGGTAATTTTCATCAAAAAAATGTTCCAAGTTATTTTTTCAAAATCATTTTCCATATAAAATGAATTCTGTTTATGTCAATTTTGATTTACTAAGGATACAATCCAATAATACCACATTTATTATTTATATATATGGTTTATGTCGATGATGACACGTTTTTTAGAAGTCTCATTACTTTTTAGGGGTTATTCTATGATGAAAAGTTTTATGAAAAAATTTATTTTAATGGGTTTTGATATGTTTAATGTTTTGTGAAACCCATTCCTTTTCATGGGTTCTAATAAGATGAATGTTTTATGAAACCCATTTATTTTCATGGGTTCTGAAATGATGAATGTTTTAGTACCTTTTAAAAAACCTATGTATGGTTTTCAGTATGTGATAGTGGTTATGTTATAAACAAGTACATTATTCATGTTATAACCAAAGACATGTGGGTTCTACATATCCTTCTAATTCATTGGGAAATGTTTTATATCTCATGATATAATGATAAAAAACAATTCCAAAGTTCATAATTAAATATATAAAATAAGTGATGATGTCTAATCTGTTAGGAAAAGGGAAAAGGTACAGATGCATGATCCATTATTATTTGAAAGTCTTAGATATTAACCATGACATAAAAAATGGTTTCAATACTTATATTGGTGTTACACTTATACGACATAAACTTATGGTTACTGATTTATTTATGATGATTTTTTCACTCTTATGGTTCATGTTATTTGAATTGATAATGTTTTATTCCATGTCTCATGCTTAAAATTGATGATAGATTGGGTATGAACTCTGTAAGTTATATCTATCATTTCATACACTTATGTTTATCTTATGTTTTCATGTGATCATTAATTATTATATTACATATTTATCTTTATTCCATTGGTATAATACTTAAGTTATATGTTCCTTAAACTAACTTCTTATCTTTTAATTTTCTCGATTCTCTATTATAAACCTCTTTCTATATAATTCAAAACCCGAGTAAGGCATTCGTAATGTGTGGTATTGTTCTCTATAGGTGTGCGATGTGGGTTGGTCTTTGATATTCTATGAAAGTTAGAGTACATTGGTAATTATAATGAGGTCTGATATTCTTTACCACTTGGTGTACTTTTATTCACTTTCTTCCGTGGTATAATTCTTGTGTTAGTATACCATATAATACATGCTTGATTATGATTTCTTGTGGGTGTGTGCGCAGCTTGTGAGTCCTATTTATGATACTTAATTCCATGAGTATTCTTATATATTGTTTTTTATATTTGATATTTGTGAAACGTATTTTTCATTTTTATTATTAAATAATGATGATATGATATGATATTATTGGTATGTTCTACTTGTTATGATTTTTAACATGCATTGGACGGTATTTTTCTAAGTTTCTGAATTAAATGGGCCATTAAGACATGGTTATCCATATTGGAGGGGGTACACATGACTTATAATGATGGAAATTATAGACCAGATCATATAGTAGGGACATGATGATTCCTCGTGGATACCATGTGATTCACTCAATTCCCAGTGGATGAAAAAATAACATGTTTACCTGAGGGCTTGCGGATGTCGGGTATCATGATCACTTAATGATTAGTATATTCCAAGGATATGACTCACATTATTCCTACTGTATGTCAAGTAGTTTATTCTTTTGATTTTATTAGAACATTTACTATCCTTGTGGATTGATTATGGTTACATTTGTTATTACTTATATTTTTAATCCAAAATATGTATGATCAGGGATCATGCTGGCTTGGTTAGAATATGGGTTCATAAAATATTATTATTATGATTTTTTGCAAATTTATTATTATCATGGAACACAGCTATTAGACATTTAGAAAAAATTTAAGGATGTTTTATTGGTTTACTGCATGGTTTTATTACTCATAACCTGAATAGGTATCTCAATATATGTGAAAACTTCATTTATAGCGATATTAGGATGGGAAAGGACTTGTGTTAGAGGTTTGAGTTGTAGGGTATGGAGTTGGTGGAAGGACCATGATTTACTCTCATGAATACCATAGTTCAATTTATTTATCTATTGTAATTATACTTTGGTTGGTATTTCCACTTTGGGAGACAATTTGTTTATGCATTGTATGACATGTTAGCTAATTGAAATTATATTCGTTTGATTTTTTTAAATTTTTTTTGTTATATTTTTTTATTTATTATTACATGAACAATGAAATAAAAATGAGGGTATAGTCTCCCCCTAATGGTGTTTGAACCCTTGCTATTATTTAAAATACTCTTAAGTATCAAGAGACACACATGAGGTCATGTTACTCTCTTTCTCGAAACTATTTTTTCTAGTTGGGGTGTTATAGAGAAGGAATTAAACACAAGCTTCCCTTTATATGTTCATATTTCATTAAAGGTGAGAAAATATGATGCTAAATATGGCTTATACATGTTTTCCCCTTTAGTTATTATTTTATCCTAAAAGGTGTGAAAATAAGATAATGAGTAGGTCTCACACATTAACTACCATTATAAGACTCAAGTGTCATTAATTGTGTAAAAAAGGAGAGAGAGTAGGGATTATGCATGAGAAACCATTATATTTCTGAACTATTAAGTTAAATGGGTGAAGGTGTAAAGGATTAGGGATTGCACCTTGGATTTAGCATAAGATATATTTATTTGAGTTGTTGGGTTTGAAACAAAAAAGGAATCTTATGTATCCTGGTGATCAGGAATAAAAGGCAATGTATTTTGAGTGTCATGGTTTATGTCTACATATAGGGATAAGTCTCTGTAGTTTATCATCATGTGGTAAATATATACACTATATATTTTATAGTTATTCATCTGGGAATTAAACATGAGTGCTTATTTACGATGAATTATCAAAAAAATATGTGTTTATTAGAATATTTATATATTTTTTAAAATTTATTTAATCCTACCCATACCCCCAAATTTAACAGTTGGGTTATAAGATTAATATTTAAGTAATAATATTGTGTGGTTCATTTATGCTTGGTGTTGTGTTTCATACATGTTATCGAACATAATAGCCTTATTTTAAATCTAATTATATTAAATTCTCACACATTTATATATATAACATATTCTTATTCTTTTAAAACATTTTCCTGGGTGTCTCTTTCCACATTCGTGACAGATTGGTCATGGATTATATTTACCTTTTTGATCATTATCACATAAACATCAACATGGATTAATTTCTCACATATTTGATGCATTATTAAATTCTACTTGGTTTAAGTTGTTAATTATTACTCCTAATTGCTGGTTAACAGTGAACACAATAAATCTCAGTACAAATCCTATTTTTTTTCAGTGGATCAGTCAGAAAACCACCACATTTTCCTTCACATTCATTATTACTGTGGTGCCTTCTAAATCCCAAATATAATTTTACATTTAAAATACTTAAAAAGAAAACACATTTGTTAATAATAATCTGTAATTTTTCACTATTCATTGAAAAATCAAACATTTCAGAAAAATCTTAAAATTTCACCAAAGAATAATTTTAATTTTTTTAAAAAAATATATTTATTGAATCATATAAAATATATTAAATTTCCAGAATTTAATTATATTATTCCCTCACAAAAGTAAATAAAAATACATTTTTGATGAAAACATGAATTTGAAGAATAAAGTGGTTTTACCACAACATGAGTGATTATTTTCTATGAATAAATAAATAAATTTTTGTTGATTAGAATATTTATATATTTTTTAAAATTTATTTAATCCTATTGATACCCAAAAATTTAACAGCTTGGTTATAACATTCATATTTAACTAATAATATTTTTCTGTTCATTTAAGATTTGTATTGTGTGTCATACATGTTATCAAACATAATGTACTTATTTTAAAATCTAGGGATATAAAATTATCACACCTTCATAGATTTACCATTATGATCATTATCACATGAACTTCCACATGGATAAATTTCTCACATATTTCATGAATTATTAAATTCTACTAGGTTTAAGTTTTTAATCATTACTCATAATAGTTGGTTAAGAATAAATATAAGAGTTCTCACTACAACTCGTATTTTTTTAGCGGATCATTTAGATGACCACCACATTTTCCTTCAGATTCATTATTACTTTTGTGCATTCTAGATCCATCCATTTACATAAACCAAAGAGGTTAGTGTGAGCATAAAAATAATTTCCTAATTAACCATATTATGATGGGGAAACACTACGATATCCGTATTCATGTAATCTCAAACTTTTTTAATTTATCTAAAATAAATATGATTATAACAAACATATTGAACATTACAGTTATAAGTAATTATATCTTATACTCAAATAACATCATATACTCTAAAATTATTTAAACCCTTCTCTGATACCAACTATAAGGACCCCGCTCTAAACATTGCATATTTTATTGACTTTAAACTAGAATTAAAATTCTTATATTCCCAAAGATATTTTAGTTTCATAAATTTAGATATATGGGTTTTAGATCTTAAATAAATAATCCATATATTACAAATTTCACATTTCTATTCCCTATCCATTTTCCCACAAAAAACTATTAAGATATAAAAAGTTTTCTTTTAATGACATATCATCATAATTTTTATCTCGACCTCATCCGCATACCTAATAATACATGAACCCTGTAGAAATCATTTTTAAATATGTCATGATCACAAAATTATTATTAAGGGATATAAACGGGAAGAAAGATTCTTTTTGACCATGAATACAGATAAAAATGTTCCTTTTTTAGAATAAAAGTTGGGATAAAAATAAAAAAAATTACCCATGAAATAACCTTCTCTGGCAAAATATTTGTTTCAAATATTTCAAAATATATATTAAGGGGGGGAAAAAGTCATTAAATTTTCTATAAAAACAAGAAAAACTCATAATAATTTTTTCACAAAGTTACACTTTTCACCCCTTAAAAATTATAATATGTTTTCTCTAAACATAAGATCATTATACTTCCATTACAAATCATAATACTCCTATAAAAACTCATACACACCATAGATAAAACATGCTTTGGACATCATTTCCATGTCACTCTTATAGTCACTATTATAATTATAATAACCATATAGTCATCTTCCATACCCAATAAATTGTGGGATATCACAAACCCACCTATCTTGGGGTTATCAAATAACTACCCATAATTTCTTGGTAATGCTACCACCCATCATTATATTTTAATTGAACCACCTATGAACCATAAAAGAATTTCATCTTATATTTTATCATTACACTTGAAAAATATTTTTGAGGAAGATACCATTTCTATTTTTAAATAATTTAGAAACTGAAAAATTAAAAATAAAATCATTATCTTTGAAAAAAAACGTGTAAAATGTTAAATAATGTTTCAAAGAAAAGAGTATTCATGATGGTGGGGAAATAAGTTCATGTTATATAAGTTATAAAACATTTCTTTTAAACTTTTTTCATAAAATTCACAAAATGGATTGTTTGGAAAACAAAAAAAATATTCATTTAAAATATGTTGTAAAAAGTAAAAAAATGGTAAAAATTACTTTAACTAATTATGGAGTAATATTAAAAACATTTTTTCAAACTTTTTGTTTAAAATGTGGATATGGAAGAATGATATATTTATGGTAAGCATTAAAAGATAATTTTTAAAAGAAAGTCTCTTACAATGAGTCTAAATCATCACGTACGTTATTTATCTTCATGAATTAAAAAACTATGTTAATATTATACTTTAATATTAAAATTTTACAAGTTAATTATTCCTCTATTCAATTTATTACCATGTTATATATAATTTTATAATTAATTAAATTCACATTGGGATTTTTTATGATATTCAACTCCTATGCCAAAAATTACTTTGAAAGGTCGAAAATGGTCAATGTGGATATTATTACACCATAAAATGAATAATAATTATGACAGAAATAAAAAAATTACATAAAAAAATTTAAACCCAATCATGAAATATGATTATGATAAATGAACTATGTTATAATCATAGATATGGTAGTATGTATATTCACATAAGTAACATTTCCATATTTCAAAGATCATTTTGGAAAGTAGGTAAGTATTATTTTATGTTTAAATATTTATAATATAATCATAAATATAATATTATAAATTTAAATACACTTATATATATAATCCATGGTAAGTGTTTATTAAAAATGAATCCCTTTTCTTCGTGGATGTGGTTGTCCACACGTACGCATGAATGGCGTTATCATTATTCAGTGAATGAAAATCTAATAAGGTAAATGATATAATATATTTTTAATATGATCAATATATCACAAATATCATATATAAACATTAATTCCATAATTAAAATCCACCTATTACATATGGTGATGGAAAACAATTCACATCAGTTCGTGAGACGGTAGTCTGTCACACACATTGAAAATCATTTCATTCCTCATTTGATTGAAGAGGAGATGGATTTAGGTTGTTACATAAACATAAAGGCACCTACTTTTATTTAAGATACTGGTTTTATTATATAATAATGGTTAATTAATATTTTATATAAGAGGAATAAAAAATAAAATAGAAATGCTCGATTTCAAATGATACATCTTTTATGGACAACCTTCTTTTCATAACACCTTAAGACTGCTAAATATTTTACTGTAAATAATGACTCTATAAAATGGTGATATATTATTGAAATGTATTTGGGTAGATATTGGATGGAAAAAAATTTACGTGTGAAGTAATGGGATGAAGAGATTACATTTATATAAGAGAGGGGAGGGGTACTCTAGGAAATTTTCAAAATATTAAATTAATATAAATTAATTTTCAATTCCAAAAGGAACCAAACAAATTTATTTCAAATATATCACCAGTATTTACTGAAAATAACTCATAAAATAAAAATTATTCATGTTTTTATCACATTTTTACCCATATATTATTTATTTAACCCCTCATGAACCCCATTCATACTTACTATGACAATAAGGGGTTTAATCTTTAATGGTTAATATAGTAACTATAAATAAAAAAATGAAACCTAAATAGATAATTATATAAATTATAATAATAAAATAATATTTTTTAGGAATATAATATTTTTTAAATCTTATATCATTTAATAAAATATTGTCTATTATAATATATCACTAATGTTAATTCTTAAAACTATTCAATACATTGATTTTAACATCAATAAAATAGTTATAATTCCAAAAAAAAAATTAATACGTCCATAACATGTAAAATTAATATATATAATTCATTTATCACATTAAATATCTCAAAATATATTTATTTTAAAATTTTAATAATATTTATTTGATTTTTTAATTAATTAAATAATTTCCATGCCATTATTGTGTAAATATTTACGGTTGATTTTTATTCACTAAAATTTAAAAATAAATTCATATGATGAATATAAATAATTTAAATTTAAAATTTAAAATTTATAAAATGACATTTAATCTATTTATCTCTGTTTTAAAAATATTATAGTTATTAAAAGCACCATTGTAAGTTTTTTGCTTTTCATTTAAAAAAATATTATAAAATTTATAATCACATTAAAAGGGATAAAAAATTCCACATATCCAAATATTGGTTGATATTTTATAGAATATACACATAAAATAAATTTAATTCATGTTTTTTGGAGATTTTATAGTTCTTATTATTTTATTTTTTATCTTTAGTTGTCTCATTTTCTCTTAACCGTGTAAACAGAAATTACAAAGGTTACTATTAATATTAACCAAAAATAAATGGGATATATTTAAATAAATTTAACCTAATTATTAAAAATATTTAATCCATTTTTGAAAATTCATATCAAAAATATGTTATAATTTAATTTAAAATTAACTAATAAAATGTGATGAAAAATAGATTTTCAGAAAAATTCTCTTTTTAATATAAAAAATTTTTATAGTAAATTCAATAATAAAATTATTTATAAAAAATTTTAATTGGAAAATTTTAAACCATTAGAAACTCATGGAATTAGAAAACAAATCAAAACATAATTTTACTTTACAATTACTTTAAAAAAATGTGGTTTTATAAAATAATTTGTATATTCACTATTCATTAAAAAATACTTTTTTAGAAAAATATCAAAATTTCACCATGGGATAATTTTGATATGATATTTTCAATAAAGATATTTGTTTCATCAAATAAAATTTCTAAATATTCTAGAAATTAATTATATTATTCCCTCACCAAAATTCACTGAAAACACATTTTTAATGAAAACATAACTTTGAAGAATCAAATGGTTTTACTAAAACCTGAGTGATTATTTACTAATAATTAATCAAAAAGATTTTATTGATTATCTCACACACATATATATATTTCAAATAGTATTTAACCCTATCTATACTCATTAATTTAATGCCTATGTTATAATGATCATATTTAACTAATAATTTTCTTGTGGTTAATTTAAGATTCATTTTTTAAGAACCTAGTTTTTGCTGCGAAAGACTTTGGGATTTTTTTTGATGTTATTCCAGAGCATCTCATTCAGACGGCGTGCGATTCTGAGCCCCGGTGTGGCTGGAATTAAATTTTCAGTGCGTTCACACAAGAAACGCCAAATAAATGCGATAAATCCTAAATGGTGATCCAGATCAGAGATCCGAGTGTATGGATGGGTCTGGAATGGGGTGTTTACCCTAGGAACGACATAAAGTATGACGGTGTGGGACTTTTGGACCCCTCGCCCGCTTCTGGAATGTTAAACAGATAAATTAATTTATTTATTTATTCGTTTAATGGTGAAATTCAAGTATCTCTTAAACAGTGGCTCGGATTGGAAAACCAAGAGAACCGTTGAGTTCGGATAATGTCGTTTACCCTAAGAAGGTATAAGTTTTGTGGGTGCGGGCCGTCTGTGAAAAATGGCCACATGGGCGTTTTCATAATTTGGCGACCTCAGGCGTTGAGTTTAATAACTTTTGAATGGGGTTTGTGATTAAAATTCCGAGACCGCTGTTGCGCTCAGAGCGTGGTTTTTATCCTAGGGTAGGCTTAATCTCTACCCCGTCGGGAGTTCGGGTACGGGGCCGTGGGAGGGTGTTTATGTTAATTAGATTATTTAATTAACCTACCCCCCCCCCCCTCCTCTCTTCACTCCCATTTCTCCATCCCATAGTGAGCTCCCCTCCTACTTCCTCCTTCTCCAAGATGTAAACGACAGATCATAGGCAAATTTGGCTGCAGCGGAGCTTAGATCAAGCATAGAAGTGTCGGCATTCCGGCCGAAGGTAGGTGGATTTGAGTTTTTCACCCCTCTCCCTGCTTAATTTCCATTTATGCTCAATCATGACATTGGATCGTCGAAGGAAGCCATAGTTGCATAGAACCCATCCTGAGCTTTCCAGAACGCTATCTGGATCAAATTTTAGACCACTGGATCGTTTCCGGTGGTCCTCTAATGTTTTCCGGCCACGAGGCCGGATTCTGGTGGTCGGAAAGAAGGTCCGGCGAACGGTGGCCCCATGGCAGACGTCGGTGGGACAGCAGGCATGGTGGAAGGATGGCCGGCCATCCGGCCGGTCGGGTGGCACCCCACCGATACGGGACGGCGCAGGCGGACCAGCTGAGGGCGCAGGCCGCGACGCCGGTGAGAGGGGACGGTCGGGGTCGCAGGTGCGCGACCCCGTGGGGAGACCGAGACCCGGATGATGCGGGTCTCCGCGTGGACGTGACCGGCATGAGGTGAGGGCCCCTTGGGAGATGGTGGGCTGTTGTGCAGCGGCCCAAGGGTCCGACCGGACCGG
The DNA here is from genome assembly GCA_963277665.1 of Viscum album. NCBI lineage: Eukaryota > Viridiplantae > Streptophyta > Magnoliopsida > Santalales > Viscaceae > Viscum > Viscum album. Next base: position 513,536,312 of record OY728146.1, read on the forward strand.
GTCGGTCCGACCCAAGGGGGCCCCCCTCGCTTTAAAATGTTTGGACGCCCATATTTCGAGCTACGAGAATCCGTTTTGAGCGCCGTCTGCGGCAGAGCGGACCTAACAGTGAGTCGGTATTTTTGAGATAGTCTTGGTCAATTATAATTCCCGATACATGGGGTCTCAGTGGCGCGATGCATACATCGTGGGGATTGTCATTATCCCGGGGATTCTTGTTTTGGATGGCACGGATGTGTCTAACGTCCGTTTTGAGCACCGTCTACGGCGTTGAGACCCTGGCGCCAGGGCATAGCTTTCCAAGGTGGTTTGGGGCATTTAAACCTGAGTTGAGGCGTGGGCCCCACGGCCCGTCTTTCGAGTTGCGCGCGGCGTTTCACGCCTTTTTCATTGGACATCTGTTCGAAGTGTGCGAGTATTCATTTTTGGGTGTTTTTCCGAGGGAATTACAATGGAGCAATACTCCCACTCTAATTCGGCAGAATGGAGTGGGCCCCACGAGGGCTGTTTGGGCGTTGACGGTGATTTTTCCATCTCTATCACCGGGCGACCATATTGGACAAGTGAATAGTCCATCTTGTAGGATTTTTTGAGAGGATCGCAATGGTGTGCTCCGTTCGTTTTGTTTCGAGACCGGGAAGCAGGTCCCATGTAGCACCGCTCCTGTGCGGTGCGCCAAAATGCACCTTTTTCTCTTGATATCCATTGCACTCGTGTGAGTAGTACTTTTGACGTGTTTTCCCGAGGGGATTACAATGGTGCGATACACCCGACTATTTTCGAGGCCGAGGCTTGGGATCATGGGACGTCGTTCGGGCATGAGGCGGTGTTGGCGGCCTTTCCGTCAGATATCCATTTGAGGCGAGTAAGTAGTCTATCTCACGTGTTTTTCTAAGAGGACCAAACAGTACGATCCGTTTGGTTGTGCGAAGCTGTATATACGCGATATTATTAAATGTGGAAATGTGAAGGTGCCTCAGGGGCGGTTCTTCTACTATGTTTGTAGCAGATCCTTGGCGTGTGATCATGTGAACTCCCGTGTGAGTGAAGTAATTATTGAATAGATGTGGTTGGTTGTGCCCTAGTCGTTGAGGCGGCAAGTTGGAGATGTTATGTCACGCCTTCGCGTAGACATTGGGTGTCGTGTGCATGATATCCCTTGGGCTGAAAATGAGGTATACTCTAGGAGTATACGGGATATCTTGGAGGTACGTGTGGCTTGTACCTTAGAATGTTTGCGCACTTGATTGGGGTTGATGTGGGGCCACACGTAGTGTGGGCCCCATGTGTGTGTCATGTTCGGCTTTGCATACTTTGACCTCTCGCGACATAGAGGGTCCCTCAGTTCTCGTTTGTTGACCAGCGGGGTTGTGTTTTTCCCCTGGCTCTGTGCTCATTTGTTTGACTAGAAGGGTTGAGTGGTCTTCCCCTGGTTTCGTTCCCAATGGATTGGCCAGTAGTGGTACTAGTGACACCCAGTGATGGAACATGCGCTGAACCCCTATTGGGTTAGTTGTTCTGGAGTTGAGTGGTTGCGTGGTACCCACTCAGTGCTTGGTTGGCCAATGTTGTACCATCCAGTAGGGATGGCCAGAACAGTTACGGGTTTACCCTCCAGCAGTGCTGGGCAGTGGGTTGCTCGCTGACTTCTAGGGTATACCCTTCAGCAGAGACTGGGAAGTCGGTCACCCGACACTCCTAGGGTCTACCCTCCACTAGAGACTGGGCAGTGGGTCAGCCGACACTCCTGGGGTCTACCCTCCAGTAGAGATGGGGTAGTGGGTCACCTGAAAACTTCTTAGGTTCTACCCTCCAGTAGGGCTGGACAGTGGGTCGTCCATCGTCTAGTTCCTGGTCTACCCTCCAGCGAGGCTGGGCAGTGGGTCGCCTGTCGACTTATACCAGGTCTACCATCCAGCGGGGATGGGTAGTGGGTCTCCTAATGATGTATTAAGGTCTACCCTCCAACGGGTTTGGGCAGTGGGTCACCAGATGATTTATTATGGTTTACCCTCCAGCAGGGCTGGGTAGTGGGTCACCCGATATCTTATTATGTTTTACCCTCCAGCAGGGATGGGTAGTGGGTCACCCGATATCTTATTATGAATTAACCTCCAGTAGGGCTGGGCAGTGGGTCACCTGTTGACATTCTAGACTCAGTCCTTTCTACTAGGCTAGTCTGTGGCTTTCCTCTGTGATTTTCGGAGTGGGACCCTGGGTTGTAAGGGTCAGTGATGGAATGATCTTGACTTTGAGGAGACCTCTCGACTATGGGGCAGTGATGAGTTGTGCTCTAACGTTCCCCCAGAACTCTCAAGTACGAGGAGTGCTTTCCCCACCGAGACGCGACCTTGTGATACGACCCAAAACTGTGCAGGCGAGTCAGTGCCACCCAAAGAGGATAGTTTCGAGGTGCAGTGATTCAGCCCTTTACTTGTAGTTCGGGGCAGACGTGCGGGATGCTGGGCATCGATGGAGTTACTTCTGGGACTCTTGGCGTCTCAGTTTTCTTGGGCTGAGCTATGGGATGGATATCCCTTTACGACATTGTTCAGGCTTCTTGCTGAGCATAAGGATATGTATATACCTTGTCCCAGTACCCACTTTTTTGGGTTTGGTTACTCTCCTTTCAGTTGAGCCGAAGACGTGCGGGGTATGCCATGTGCTTTCTGTGTCTATATTCTCATGTTTGGATGAGTCTACTCTCCTGCTATAGGTAGTAAAGACTCGACGAGAAGTTCATATTCTCACTGATTCCAGCTCCTTGTGTTTGGACGACTCTACCTTCTTTCCTCTTGTTGTGTGGAGCTGGACTATTTACTGCTATACTCTTGACTACACATTCGGTTGTACTCTTTTACTTTCCTGTTCGATCTACTGCTCACCCTTCGGTACATCCTTTTTTTCTCCCTCAAGACTTCAGGGTATCCTACTAAGTATTTTTATACTCACCCCTGCTTGGGCTTTGCTCGCACTTGGTGTGCCCTTGCGGACTATGGATAGGTTGGTCGTGACTTCAGTGGAGCATAAGAGTTTGCGAGCTTGGACCACGTGCGGTGGTCATAGTTGGTTTCCAGGTGGGTGATCCTTCCTGCGGTTTTTCTTCCGTTTACCTGTTGTCGGGTTGTGGCACTTTTCTAGTTGAGTGCTTGTTTTTCCACTTTTACTTTTCAGCTCATACTTGTAATGTATAGTGGTCGATGAACTTTCTGGGTTATATATATAGCAGTTTCCCTTTTCTTTATATGTCATTTATTTTACTCTGCACTTTTTCATTGAGTGTGCTTCATGTGTGTGTGTACAGGTACTCAGGCAAAGGCCTCCCCAAGTTGTTTATCCTTCAGCACTTGTATCCAGTCCCTGGCCTATGGAGGCGGGCTTGGGGTAGTTGCAGCTCGAGCCTGGGTAGGGTCGGGTCATGAAAAAGTGGTGTTAGAGGTGGTTCATTCCTTTGGACTCTGTTCGGATTTCCCTAAAATGAAAGGAATTGGTTGGGATTTAGGGAAACAATGTAAACGTTTCTCGAGAGCGGCTCTCAGGCCAGGGAGTCCAGTGATGGTGCGGAGGCCGACGTATCCATTCACCAAGACCCTGATAACCTGCTTGTCAACTCGGCATGTTGAGACAATTGTTGCAGGGAAAATTGGTTTGTGCATCACATACGATCGAGTCTTTGATTGTCCTTCTTGAGTCAGCTCCCCATCGTTGATATTGGTATATACATATATTCTCATCTAATCACGGCACTCCATGATAATATTCAGGATGTCCCCATAAAGACAGCCAGCCAAGATACATGCTTTGGTTCGTGACTAAGTCCCTATGAGCTATGAGGCCAAAGTCCAGGACCCATCATGCGAGCCCCTTTCTCTGGGTGGGCTTGTAGTATCACCCCCAACTGTTGAGCAGCAGATAGCTTCAGATGAGCAGGCTGAGCTTGAGTGTAGGTTGAGCGCGCTCCGTGAGTTCCAGTGGTAGAGACCACTAAGGTTCAGTGGTGAGCTAGACCCACAGGCAGCAGAGGTTTTTCTAGAGACAGTGGTTAGCCTTTTCAGGCTTGTGCAGACGCTGACAGATCAAAGAGTGGATGTGGCAGCCAGCCTTTTTCGTGGATCAGCTTGGCGTTGGTGGGGTCTGGTAACTTAGTTTCTTGACGAGTCTTCGCTTCCGTTGGGCGACATTCAGTTGTGGTTCTGTGAGGATTTTTCCCCCTCCTTCTTGCGCTCCATTCAGATTCAGGATCTCCTGCAATTTCAGTAAGGAGGTATGACGGTGGCCGAGTACGCATCTTGTTTCGCAGACCGTGCACGCTTTTACCCGGACTTGATCCATGACGAGAGCCTCCGAGCGCGGAAGCTTGAGCAGGGTCCCCACTGAGAGATTCATGTTGTCATAGTACCCTTGGGCATTTCCACATATGTCGGGGTGCTAGAGAAGGAACTAGTGACAAAGAGATTTGTGTCATGTTCTAGAGTTGGTGGTGGCAGCAGGCACGTCGGAGCCGAGACGTCAGCCGCAGCTAGCGGGCGAAGACAAGAAGAACCTCGACGCAAGTGGATTTCTAAAAACCAGACTTAGGGGCATGGTCGTACACTAGTGAATCCTAGAGAGAGTCGGTGCTATGCTTGTGACGGGCGAGGTTACTTGGCACGAGACTACCCGACCTGAGTTGCTGAGAGCTTCATAAAGGCTGCAGGTGCACCACCATAGCAGAGGCAGCGCCGTGATCAGAGTAGCACCTAGAGAGGTGGTGCTAGTAGAGGAGCTTGAGGAACTAGTAGTGGATGATGACCTCACGAGGTCATCCCATCACCACTAGGTGGTCCACACCAGGCTTCGAGAGCTGACAGTTGGGATTGAGGACAGCCACGACTTTGGATGTCTACGATCCTGCAGAGCATGAGGTGATAAGAGGTACGCTCTATATCTCTTGTAATTTTTTCAGTAGAATTGTTAGACTACCTCTGAAATTCTTTTCTCCCTGCTCCTTGCTTGGGTTGTTACCTGGGTGACGTAGGGAGTCAGGTGTGACCCTTTGCTAGTAGAGTAGAAGGTGTGTAACCTTCCTCTTTAGTCGATGTCATCGACTCCATCGCTACCTGAGCGTGTAAGAGAGTCTTGGTTGAGAGATATCGACTGTGCAATCTTGTGTGACCAGATATCCTTGGGTATTTCACCATATGGATATTCTGAAGGAGGGAATCACCAGGCCTTGTTCTAGGTGCGGGCAGTGATTCCAGTCGCGGCGTGTGACGTAGAGGTTCGATCGGGGAGGCAAGCTACCCCCGAGATCCTTCGGTCCATGTGAGACCATGCAAAAGGATGGCGAGGTTCCCTACCACCTTGCCCTAACCCAAAGGTCTGCTTTGGGTGCATGATGTCTCCCATGTGACTCACCTGAGAAGAAGTATGTGTGCTTATGTACATGTCAGTGGTGAGGGTATATCTCGCGTGAATAGATCAAATCCTTTGATCTATGTGCGGTGACGCAGAACTGTGTGTGTGTTCTTCTGGGTACGGGAGAGCCGGGTGTGGGCTTACTACCCTGAGTTGTTCCCTAGTTTTTCTTTTCAGGGATGAAAATATTGAAGGAGGGAATGATGTAAGAACCCAGTTTTTGCTGTGAAATACTTTGGGATTTCTTTCTTGATGTCATTATAGAGAATCTCTTTTAGACGGCGTGCGATTCCGAGCCCCGGTGTGGTCGGAATTAAATTTTCAGTGCGTTCACACAGGAAACACCAAATAAATGCGATAACTCCTAAACGGTGGTCCGGATCAGAGATCCGAGTGTACTAATGGGTCCAGAATGGGGTTTTTTCCATATGAATGACATAAAGTACGCCGGCGCGGGACATTTGGACCCATCGCCCGCTTCTGGAACGTTAAATGGATAAATTAATTAATTAATTTATCCATTTAATGGGGAAATTCATGTATCTATTAAACAGTGGCTCGGATTGGAAAACTGAGGGCACCATTGAGTTCGAACCATGCCGTTTACCCTATGAGGGGTATAAGTTTTGCGGGCGCGGGCCGTTTGTGAAAAATGGCCCCAGGGGCGTTTTCATAATTTGGCGGCCTCGAGCGTTGAGTTTAATAACATTTCAATGGGGTCTAGGATTAAAATTATGAGACCTTCCGTTGCACTCATAGCGTGGTCTTTACTTAGGGGAGGCTTAATCCTGACCCTGTCGGGAGTTCAGGTACGGGGCAGCGGGAGGGTGTTTAGGTTAATTAGATTATTTAATTAACCTAACCCCCCCCCCCCTCTCTTCAATACCATTTCTCCCTCCCCTGGTGAGCTCCTCTCCTCCTTCCTCCTTCTCCAAGACGGAAATGACGGATCAGAGGAATTTTTGGCCGCAGAGGAGCTCGGATCGACCATAGAAGCGTCGGCGTTCCGCCCGTAGGTAGGCAGATTTGAGTTTTACACCCCTTTCCCCGCTTAATTTCCATTTATGCTCAATCTTTCCATTGGATCGTCGAACGAAGCCCATAATTGCATAGAAACTGTCCTGAGATTTCCGGAATGCTATCTGGATCAAATTTTAGACCACCAGATCGTTTCAGGTGGTCCTCTGAAGTTTTCCGGCCACGAGGCCGGATTCCGGTGGTCGGTAAGGATGTCCGGCGGATGACGGCCCCATGGCGGACGACGGCGTGGCAGTAGGCGCGGAGGAAGGATGGTCGGCCATCCGGCCGATCGGGAGGCACCTTGCCAGTGCAGGACGGTGTAGGCGGACCAGCTGAGGGCGTCGGCCGTGGCGCGGGCGAGAGGGGACAGTCGGGGTCGCTGGCGCGCCACCCCGCGGGGAGACCGAGACCCGCATGATGTGAGTCTCCGCGTGGACGTGACCGGCCAGTTGGTCGGTCGGTGGAGCGACCCGCGCGTGGCATGGGTCATGCGGGAGACGGCGGGCCACTCTGCAGTGGCTTGCGGGTCGTGCTGGGCCGCGGTCCCAGCGAGCCAGCCGGAGCGGGGCGGACTGACCGAACCGAGCTGGTCCGGCCCAAGGGGTCCCCCCCCCCCGCTTTAAAATGTTTGGATGCCCGTATTTCAAGCTACGAGAATCTTTTTTGAGTGTCGTCTGTGGAAGCGCGGACCTAACAGCGAGGCGGTCTTTTTGAGATGGTCCCGGGTAATTATAAATCCCGAGATGGGGGTCTCAGTGGCGCGACGCATACGTGGAGGAGATTGACGTTATCCCACGGATTCTTGTTTTGGATGGCGGGGACGCATCATACGTCCATTTTGAGCGCTGTTAGTGGTGTTGAGACCTTGGCGCCGGGGTGAATCTTTTCAGGTTGGTTTCTGGCATTGCAGCCGAAGTTGAGATGTGGGCCCCATGACCCGTCTTTCGAGCTGCGCGCAGCCTTTCACGCCTTTTTCATTGGACATCCGTTCGGGGCGTGCGAGCAGTCATTTTTGGGTGTTTTTCCTAGGGCATTGCAATGGCGCAATCCGCCCGCTCTAATTCGGCATGATGTTGCAGGCCCCACGAGGGCCGCTTGGGCATTGACGGTGATTTCTCTATCTCTAGCACTGGGCGACCGTATTGGAAAAGTGAATAGTCCATCTTGTGTGATTTTTCGAGAGGATCACAATGGTGTGATCCGTTCTTTGTGTTTAGGGACCGGGAAGCGGGTCCCACGTAGCACCTCTCGTGTGTGGTGCGCCAAAATTCACCTTTTTCTCCGGATATCTGTTGCACTCGTGTGAGTAGTTCTTTTGACATGTATTCCTGAAGGGATCATAATGGTGTGATGCGCCTGACTATTTTCGTGGCCGAGACTTGGGATCACGGGGAACTGTTCGGGCGTGAGGTGGTGTTGGAGACCTTTCCATCGAATATCCATTTGAGGAAAGTAAGTAGTCTATCTCGTGTGTTTTTCTGCAAGGATTACAACAGTATGATCTATTTGGTTGTGCGGAGCCTCATACGTGATCTTATTAAATGTGGAAATGTGAAGGTGCCCCGGGGGTGGTTCTTATACTTTGTTTGTAGTGGACCCTTGGCGTGTGATCGTGTGCACTCCCGTGTGAGTGAAGTAATGATTAAATAGATGAGGTTGGTCATTCCACAGTCATTGAGGCGGCAAGTTTGAGATGTTACGTCGCGCCTTCGCGTAGACATTGTGGGTCGTGTGCACGATAGCCCTTGGTATAAAAATGAGGTATACTCTGGGAGTATATGGGAGCTCTTGGAGGTACGTTTGGTTTGTACCTGAGAATGTTTGCACGATTGGTTGGGGTTGACATGGGACCACACGTCGTGTGTGCCCCATGTGCGTTCCGTGTTCTGCTTTGCGTACTATGACTTCTCGCGACGTAGAGGGTCCCTCGGTTCTCGTTTTTTGACCAGCGGGGTTGAGTTTTTTCCCCGGATCTGTGCTCGTTTGTTTGACCAGCAGGGTTGAGTGGTCTCACCCTAGTTTTGTTCTCGATAGATCGGCCGGTAGCGGTGCTAGTGACATCCAGTGATGGAACAGGTGATGAACCCCTATTGGGTGAGTTGTTCTGGAGTTGAGTGGTTGCGCGGTACCAACTTAGTGATCGGCTGGCCAGTGTTGTACCATTCAGTAGGGATGGTCAGAACTGTTCTGGGTTTACCCCCCAGCAGGGCTGGGTAGTGGGTTGCTCACTGACTTCTAGGGTCTACCCTCCTGCAGAGACTGGGCAGTTGGTCACCAGACACTCTTAGGGTCTACGCTCCAGTAGAGACTAGGTAGTGGGTCACCCGACACTCTTAGGGTCTACCATCTAGTAGAGACTAGGCATTGGGTCACCCGACAACCTCTTAGGGTCTACCCTCCAGTAGGTCAAGGAAGTGGGTCGCTCGTCGTCTAGTTCAAGGTCTACACTCCAGCGAGGTTGGGCAGTGGGTCGCCTGTCGACTTATACCAGGTCTACCATCCAGCGAAGCTGGGTAGTGGGTCGCCTGATGATGTATTAAGGTATACCCTCCAATGGGGCTAGGAAGTGGGTCTCCTGATGATGTATTATGGTTTACCCTCCAGCAGGGCTGGGCAGTGGGTCACCCGATATCTTATTATGGTTTACCCTCCAGTTGGGTTGGGTAGTGGGTCACCTGATACCTTATTATGAATTACCCTCTAGCAGGGCTGTGCAGTGGGTCACCCTTTGACATTCCAGACTCAGTCCTTTCTATTAGGCTAGTCTGTGGCTTTCCTCCGTGATTATCGGAGCGGGACCCTGGGTTGTACGAGTCAGTGATAGAACGATCTTGACTTTGAGGAGACCTCTCGACTGTGGGGTAGTGATGAGTTGTGGTCTGACGTTACCCCAAAACTCTCAAGTACGAGGAGCTCTTTCCCCATCGAGACGCATCCTTGTGACGCGACCCAAAACCGTGTGGGAGAGTCAGTGCCACCTAAAGCGGATAGTGTCGAGGTGCGGTGATTGATCCCTTGACTTGTAGTTCGGGGCAAACTTACGGGATGCTGGCCATCTATGGTGTTACTTCTCAGACTTTTGGTGACTCACTTTTCTTGGGCTGAGCTATGGGATAGAGATCCCCTTACGATGTTGTTCGGGCTTCTTTTTGAGCATAAGGATATGTATATACCTTGTCCCAGTACACACTTTTTGGGTTTGGTAACTCTCCTTCCAGGAGAGGCGAAGACGTGCGGGGTATGCCACGTGCTTTCCGTGTCTTGTTTCTCGTGGTTGGATGAGTCTAATCTCCTGCTATAGGTAGCGAAGACTCAACGGGAAGTTCATCTTCTCACCGTTTCTAGCTCCTTGTGTCTGAAAGAGTCTACCTTCTTTCCTCTTGTTGGGTTGATCTGGACTCTTTACTGCTATACTCCTGACTGCACTTTTAGTTGTACTCCATTAATTTCCTAGTCGATCTATCGCTCACCCATCGGTACCCCTTTTGTTGCTCCCTCGAGCCTTTGGGGAATCCTACTGAGTATTTTTAAACTCACCCCTTCTTAGGCTTTGCCCGCACTTGGTGTGCCCTTGCAGCTGATGGACAGGTTGGTCGTGACTTCAGTGGAGCGTAGGAGTTCAGGAGCTTGGACCGCGTGCGGTGGTTGTAGTCAGGTTTTAGGTGGGTGACCCTTCCAATGGTTTTTCTTCTGTTTACATGTTGCTGGGTTGTGGCACTTTTCTGGTTGGATGCTTGTTTTTCCCCTTTTACTTTTATGCTCCTACTTGTACTATATAGAGGTCGATGCACTTTGTGGGTTATATATATAGCAGTTTCCCTTTTCTTTATATGTCTTTTCTTTTACTCTGCACTTTTGCATTGAGTGTGTTGCGTGTGTGTGTACAGGTACTCAGGCAAAGGCCTCCATGAGTTGTTTATCCTTCGGCGCATGTCGCCAACCCCTAGCCTATGGAGGGGGGCTTGGTGTAGTTGCGGCTCGAGCCTGGGTAGGGTCGGGTCGTGACACATTTTGTGTGTCGTATTTGTTATCAAACATAATGTCATTATTTTAAAATATTGGGATATTTCATTTTATACAATGTAATATTTTCTATAATGTTATCCTTGAATCATATTTATTTCATATTATATGTTGTTTCCATGTTTCCTATGTTGTTATAATCTTATAATACTATGATCTTTATGTAATGATTCTATATGTTTACTCATGAGCCTTATCTTTTATTATATCATGTTATTATTTTTTCTCACATGTTACGTTTCCTTATCATCTTTATCACCTTATTGGAATTTTTATCTCACCCCATTATTTTATGTATTCTTTGGGTTATCCTATGCAGTTATAAGAGCTTAAATGGATTTAGCATCTCATTATAGAGAATAAAATATGGATGTAATGTTTTAGTTTCCTTATTAAGTATTATAAACCAAGTTTTAGAAATAAAATAGTCTTTTTTATCCTTGTTTTCTATTAATGAATCTTTATGTTAAAAAATCCTGCAATAATATGTGTGAAATGGATTGTGACGCTATAGTTGGTATCAAGTAATGGTTTAGTTATTTTGGGGATTATGATTGGATAACATTGGTAAAAACTACAAAGATAAGTAAAATTATTGGTTAACATCCTAAGGTTTTGGTAAGGAATAGATTTTTTTCATTTTCTATAGAATAAATACCAATATAGATTCTATAAGTGAATTTCATTTAGAATAAATGAATCTAGCATTAATAAACTCAAAAAAAAATTGGTTGAGTATATCTCTACCATCATTGTCGGGCACGGTGAGTGTGACCTTACTGTGCATCAATTTTGAAATCCTAGTTGACATGATTGGGTTAATTCACATTTTACCAACGACCAATTACGACGATTTAATGAATATAACCTATGGAAACATATGGTATTCCATAATGATATGTGATAAACCTAATGTTTCTTAAGATGATATGTCTAAGGATAATCATTTGATTAAATTCATAGATACCCCTTTTTTATTTTAAGTTGTAGAATTCTAATCTGATTAAGAGTATTTTGGGAGTCTTATATAGAAATATAACCATTGGGTTTAGTATAGGTTTTAGTAAAAATGTTATTTAAGAAAGAATGGATATACATTTTTTACAGAATATTAAACTTATTGATAATCTTTAGGGTTTATATGATCATTTTTGTTAAGGTAATAATAAGCATTTATGATTATTTTATTTTTTTTGAAAAATAATATGTTTTATAGAAAATCATAGTTGTTAAAATTTCAGTTCATGATTAAAGGAATTTTAATGATGTTCATCATATTTTTTGTAATATCAATATATATATATTAATATAGTTTTACAATAAGGATAACCCTTATTTAGGAATAAAACCAATCGTATCCAACAAGGTTGTGAGGCTTGAACCCAAAAAATGAAGGGAAATAAGAATGTAGTATCTATCACTAGACTAAATGATTTAATATATAGTATTAATTTGTTTACTTTAATAATTTTATAGATAAATATTAATTTAATTTTTGGAAACAATATTATAGGATAAAACCTTTATGAATTTTTAGGATTTGGAATTGATTATTAATATTTTTTGAGATGTTTATTTGGGTTGATTTATATTTAACCCTTAGGTATAACATGGGGTTTAACATGAAATATTATTTTATAATAATGAAATTAAATTATTGATTATAGAGTTTATTTAGGATGTAGGATTATGGAATGATTTAAGTTGAACATTGGAAATGGAAACTAATTTGAAGGTGTATTCATTTTGGGAATAATATTAACTTTTGATAACCGTTTTGGTTTTGGTTACTATATAATGACCATTGGAATATATTAATATCATTTTTCAATATTATTTCCCATTATAATTATATTTTAGCACTTTAATAACAAAATAAATCATCTTTAATACTCATCATTTGAAGAAAAACGTGAAATTGTGGTAGAAATTGATTAAAGGGTGAAATAATACTTATCTTTTAAGTATATTTATCATATTATTAGTCTGAATTGTAAAATAATTCCCTTAATCTAAGAAAAATATCATGAAACTAAAAAATATTATCCAATTAATTTTATTATTTTATAAATCAATGATCTTTTCCATAACTCCTTGGTTTATGGTTTTCTTGTTATTAACATTCTCTTAATCATTAAGTTTCTTATGATCATTGTTATATATTACTCAGCCATATTATTTAATTATTATAACTTTTCTCCATATCCATATTTTCACTTCCCACAAATTTTCTCTTATTTACAAACCTAGTTTTGTGATAAACCTCGTATTTCTTTTCCCACATTCCAAGAGAAAGTTTTTGTTAACCATTTTTGTGATGTGGGTTTTGAAAAATGTTATATTCTAATATAAATCCTTTGATAACTAACATTAAGTTGAAATGGAACAGTTTATTTAAGGGGGTACAATGAAACACAAAAGTATTTTAAAAATGAAAACTATGTTCGATAGCATATACGACATGCAACATCGAGCCTACACAAACCATGAAATATTATTATTGAAATATAAAATTTATAACGTAACAATTTAATTAGAGGGTATTAATAGGATAAACTATTTTATGAAATATATATAACGTTTCTTATCAGTTTAAATGTATGATTAAATTCTTTATAAATAAGCACTCAATTTTTAATAAAGACATTTTATTCATAAAAAATATGTTTCTTCATAAATGATTATTGTTTCTTTTGTGAAAAAATATTACAATTTTTTTGGAAATTATAGAAACTTTATTTTATAAAATTATAATAATTTTTTAAATTAGAATATCAAAATTATCTTTTGTTTAAATTCTAGGTTTTTTTGAAAATATTGATTTTTTATTGAATAGTAAAAATTATCGATTTTTCAAATATTTTCATTTCTTTTCCTTTAATCATGTAATTTAAAAGTCCCATAACATATTTAATTAGGTATTAAAATGAAATATAAACCATTTTAATTATAATAATATAATTAATTTAATTTAAATCTATAATTTTCGTAATTTTTGTATAAGTTTATTCTTATAATTAAAAAAAAAAATTTGATAAATTTTTTTATGTATATAATTCCCATCCATTATAATAAATTAAAATAACCCAAAATATGGAAATATTTAAAATAAATTTATATATTATATCTATATTATATTAATTGAAATTAATATAGCGATGATTAATAATCATAGATTTAATATAAGATCCTCTACATTATGAAAAATTCATTTTCTTGAAAAACAATTCATCATGTTTTGTGGGTTTAAGTATAAATTATATTATTTCACTTAGGTTAATTTGTTTTAATAAAATATATTCCATATTATTATTCATCAAAATTAATAATAGGAAATAACTTCAAATTAATTTTTCTATAATGAATAGTAAAAATAGTAAAAATAAATTTCCATGATGGAAACTAAAATATAAATAGTGAGTAACCATAGAGTTAAATAGAATAAAATGTTTAAAGAATGATTATTTTTATATATTGTATGTGTTAATATATTTTATCTTGCCTCCAATCAATTATTTATTAATTTTATTGGAACTTGTCTTGAGAATGATTTCTCATTGTTGAATAGTTTTGGGTATTTTCAAAAATGTAAATCCTCAATTATAATAGGGAACCTACTCTCATATTTTATTCAAAATTAAAAATATTATTTGGTCTGATAATAAATATGAAAATAACTTCATTAATTAAATTTTCATCTCCAATAATCCTTGATTTCATTATAAAACCCTCATAGAAATGATTTTGGTTTAAACTTAAAGATGTTATCCAAAAAAGATGTATTGTTTTTTTTTCTGAGTGTTTTGATTTTATTTATTATTAAACCTCTTTCAAATATTAGTAAACCATGATGATATAACAACATAATTATATTACATATTATTAGATGTTATTATGTTAATTAAATAACCTACATCCACCACCTCTTACATCAAATAGAAAATGAACCACTATTCGTGTGTATAAAAGAAAACCAACCTCACTAATAAATGTAATTCATTTTAAATCATCAAATCTCACAGAGAATTATGTTAATAGATTTAATGTATATATATTATATTAATGAAATATATATCATTAAATATAATTAATATAAAATATATTTTCTTACCATTCCATTCATTGAAATATGATAACGGTGTTTGGGTGAACATGTGGATTACCAACTTCCCAAACCAATTTGATTCATTTTTCATTAGTACATCACATGGGTGGTATATATAAGGATATTTAAAGAACTAATATCATATTTATGATATAAATATCATTATTCAAGTATAATAAAATAATTTCCTTCTTATCATCAAGATCGTTGAAAAATGGAAATGTTACCCATGCATACGTATGGGCTACCTTCTCCATGATTTTAATGTAGTTAATTTTTTTAATAACCATATTTCATTGTTGGTTTTAAATTAATAAATTTTTTATAAAAATTTTATCTTTTTCTTTGTTATTATTCTAGTGATGATGAAATAATAATCTCTTTTACATTAGTAAACATTCCGATGTGATTTCGGACATATGAGCCAAATATCATCAAAACGTCCTATATGAACTTAAATGATTAAGAAATTGAATATAATATGATAAAAAATAAAATATAGGGAATATAAAACCTGAAAAGTGTTTTTAACTAATTTAATGATTTATATAAATTTATTTTTCAGGAATACAAATAATGTATGTTATGAGACGGCCTCGAGGCACATGATCTCTCTAAACCACCCCTCTCTTCAGATTATGACCATTATCTCCCTAACTCACTCACACTTTCTCTCGATAATTATATTTAAGGATTATAAATTCTATACATATATATGTATCTCACATATATACCGAGATTATTATCACTTATTTTTTGGGATAATACATGACTTGTGTTCATTTGTCGAATACTTTATTTAAGAAATATCTTTTGATTATGATATAAGGAAAGATTATGTAAGAAGTTTTTGTTCCATGTGTAATTATTATTTTTATTCCTTATGACTAATTTAGTTTATATGGATAATTATATGATGAAAATTTTATGATGGTTGTTCCCAAATAGTGCTCCAATGCATTGGGAAATCTTTTATCAAATGAGATGTTATATATAGGATTAATGAGTAAGCCTAATTCATTATGGGGCTTTTTCCACCATGTGATATGGTGTAAGAAGTTATCATTGACCCTTTTTTAGATCATGTTATATGTTTCTTCCATATTTATTTTATTTCTATAATCACATGATATCATGTTCCTTATGTTATGCCTCTATGTGATTACTCATGAGCCTACTCTACGATAATATCCTGTTAAAAAATTTAATAACATATTATGTTTTCTTATATACTTTATACACCACATTATGATGTTTTTGATGTATGAAAGTTGCTTATAAAACCCTCAAAATGTGTTTTCCAATTTCAACATCCATTTCATCACCAATGTGTGAAATACATCATTTATTCCTGGAAAATGGTTCTCACCACCACATCACTAGATGGGGAAATGTTTTTGATTAATATCTATCCATTATAATGTAATAAATATTGTGGAACATGTAATTTTTAATGGATTATTCTTTGGACCAAGGGGTAATTTTCTACTCAAATTCAAATTTTATTTGTCTAAGTGTGGATGACATCATCTGTTCTGCGGAAAATTTCACGGCATGATGTTTTCTATTCGAATAGTCATGTATCATTAAATTTAGTTACTAACAAATTCAGTTCACAGAATTCAACTTAACACATTTGAGTTTTTCATCTATTGTTATAGAAATTTTTATATAATTACCTTATTGAAAACTATTCTTTTCTAAGAACATTACTAGTGGAATATATTGATCTTATTATCCATTTAATTCTATTAATAAATCTGTCACCACACCTTCAAGTATCTATACAAACATTTCAATTTTTAAATCTTTCTATTGGGCGATGGTTCATATTGATATTCAACAGCATGCTCATGTAATATATAAATATCCATCATAATATAGAGTTCAAACATATATCTTGATCTGGTATGATGAAAAGTGGAACCCCATGATGCCTCACCACTTCCTAGATATATATATTGTAATGATGATCAAGTGATAAATATCCTAAAATGGATATAAACTGAGTGGTCTTTGTAAGTCGATCCACCATGTCCCTTAAAAAAATCCTTGGGGATTTTCTCCCATTTCTATATTGGTATGGGTAATTAATGAATATTCCCCTTAGACATTTCACTCCTTAAAATCAATTTCAAACATACCATTCAATTTGTGTTGTGTAATTCAATTTAATTATACATTTTCCACACCATAAGTGCTCTTAAATTTATCTATACATTTATAGAAATTCCTATCTGGGTGGAGAGAGATGTGTTTTTTTTGAAACATTTAATAGCCCATTTATCTTTGGATTTTATGGAACACATAATATAGTTACAAATCCAATGAATATATCTTTATTAATATTTAATTTATAAATCATCACTTAATAGCGTCCACCGTCATTTGATGCTCAAATCATCCCTTTGCGCCACATTGATTTTCTCTTGGGTGGATGGTTGGAAAATCATGTTGGAAATGTATAATGTTTTCACTACCTTTATGATTACCAAATAAATCATTTCCATGTCAATAATGATAGTTTTTTCTCAATCTTCATCGTGGATAGGGTAGTACGACTGTTTCTATTAAGAGAGAAGTTAATTTTTCTACCTTACTAGAATAGTAGTGTATTATGATTTTATAGTCCTTGATTAACTCTATAAATGTTAATTTAATCATGTTCAACACCTTGTATATGAATATTTATACTTTAAAATAATCTGATAAGTATATATGTCACACTACTCTCTATATAGGTCTTGAATCCAAGTCTTAAATTAAATAATCACAGTTTTTAACTCCATGTTACTTTCTGGATAATATTTCTCATGGAACATTAATTACTATGATCCATAAGATGTTAATCAAATTTTTTTATGAGGATAAAATTTAATCCGTTCATTTATGAGTCACTAAATACTACAAAACCATCTCCATTTTAGTGATGTGTGAGTACAATTCTAGGGACTAACCTCATCTAGGTCTCCATAAATTGTTGTTTATATTTTTTTATCTAGACATACATTACACTCCTTCATGTTCACTTAGTTTTTGAACTTCATAATCATGAATAAATTCTCACAAATATTTAGTAGTATGGGACTAAAGCATGAATTCTTTATATCTGTATAACACTAAAGTGATGGGGCTATTATGTAATTAATTTTATCTTTAATGCAACCAAAATTATTCTCCCACTTGTGAAAATATTCCCCAATAATGCGGAATTATATATCTCTAATTCTCACTTGATGAATATAGAAAAGTAAATATCTATCCTTAATGTCTTCCTCACAGCACATATATGTTCCATATGTTTTTCTATACTATTTTAGAAATTATATTATAAATTCACCATGGTGGTTAAAAAACAATATATTTATTTAGTATATAAATATATAAGGGACATTTGTAAATTCATATGAAATTAATATAAAATAATAATATCTCTATATAATATAAGATTGTGTATATTGAACATATTATATCTCAAACTTCAGCTACATATATCAAGAAAAAATATCCAATTATGAGAAGTATTGAACTCATTGATATTTTTCAATCTAATTAAAAATCCATGGCACTGGATATTTGTTATTGTTGTGAACTTTTTGATATCTGTGTAATTGATGCAAACATACATTGAATCTTCTTTTGAAAAATTCCATCATTAGGCCGCAATGTGATCTAATATAGCATATAAACTATTTTTTTATATTCTATTCCATTGAATTAGTTAATTCCTCCATTTCTATTAGAAACATTCTATAAAATCCCTTTGATATAGGTTTCAAAGAGTTTATATTTTTTGTCAAAAAATATACCTCATAATCATGGGGGAGACAAAAAAACATTAAAATATACATCATTATATTCCTTCATAATATATATGCATTCATATTTTATTTTTTTTATCAACCATTTAAGAATGAAATTTTGTTAGTTGGTATCAATACCAATACATGTGAATGATTTTCTTTAAGATTTTAATAATAGTCCATGTATTTCTAGAGAAGCACTAGATGATTGGGGATATAGACCAGTATTTTATTTCCTAGATAGTTGATATGTGTTCTATATAATGAGAGACAATCCCAGTGTAATATAAAATATATTTCAACTAAAGAGAGAAACATGATATTTGATAGAATAATCTTAAACCAATCACTGATTTTGGAGAATTTTAGCACTTGGGATACATCAATTCCACTACTCACAATTATCTTAAATATCCCAACATTATGGTATTTTATAGGGGATTCAATTTTTGTAACAAAAAATAATTATATATATGAAGGTGTTGATAAATTCTACTAATTGTTTCACTAATATTGAGTAAATTATAGTCATACCATTCACTAATTCATTTTCTTCTCAACCATAGTAATAGTGATTAAATAATATGTTCCATTATCCCTTGTATATAGTTTTTTTGGAATTTATTTTTGCAGAAACATTGGGAGTATGAACAATAAAAGATTATTGAAAGAAGATTAAAAGGAAAAAAAGAACAAGATGAACATCAAGTGATACAGATATTTACATGGTTCAGGAATGATCAATATATTCATAGATAGGACGAATAATTTCACTAATATGGGATTGGAATTAATGGGTTATTTCATGGTAGAAAAAAAACCATAACTTGAATGTTCTTATAGTCAAGATGGTAAAATTATATAATAATCCACACATTACGTCCACTATTCTATAGTGACTTATGTTTAGAAGTCTACAGAGCTACAATACCACTATCTCAAAATTTTGAGCAGATGTACTAACAATATAAATGTCTAAACTACTATAATTCTTTATTTGTTTCATCTCAAAACTCTTATACAGTTTATTAAAAAATGATACAGTTCCCATGATTTTATCTAGGGGGGATTTGACCCCTGGTCCTTTGAGTGGGGTCTTTCTTTCCTCTATAACCCTCAGTAACATCACCATGGAGTTTGAGATGCAAGAGTTTTTTTCTGTTCAATATGGGCCACCAAAATTTTACTTAATATCATTCGATGATCAGGATAAACAAATCCAACATTTATTATCCTCAAAGTTCATTTTTAGTGCATTGTACTGTATAGTTCCCATGTTCAGTGTATTTGAGGAAACGCAAAATAGTTGGTTCATTGAGTGAATCCTTCCATTCATCTATTTTATTGATTAAACACATTATTTTTACTTTGATAATTTTGAACTAACATTAATGTGGCCTTAAATTGATTGTAATTTTCTTGTTTCTATTTAATTTTGTTTGATGATATTACGTGATTTACTGAAATATTAATGATAAATTATTAATTCTTTATAATTTAATGTTGAAAATTTATTTTTTTAATAATTACATGAAAATAAATGTATTTTTAAATAAATTTTTAATTTTTATTTTCTATTATTTATGTTATTTATAATAACACTAGTGTTAGTTGTTTTTGACGATATTGGAATATTTTTTTTGAAGAGTTTCAGATAGATACAGTTGTGCGGTTAAATTTTTCAATTTTCCATTATTTTATTTTTGATATTATTTTTTGGAATAAACTTTTTATTTATAGAAATATATTTTCCTTACTTTAATTATTTTGGTTTTTTCTATTAAAATCCTAAAAAAAATATTTTTCTGGAACAAATTTTGGTTTTATTAATTGAAATATTAAAATTTGTTGATGTTTTTTTCATTACTATAATTTTTAGAATTAATTTTCAATTTAATTAGTCATTTTTTATAATTTGGTTTTTAATTTGTTATTTTTATTATTTTAAAATGTTTGACGGAGTTGAATTTGGTTTTTATGAAATATATAATGTTAGTGATTCATACAACACATTTTCAGCTAGGAGTTAGATTTTATCCCTACTAGAGAATTAACATCAAAGGAATAAAATATTCTAAAATGAACTTTCATATCATATTTCAAAATATCAATCATATGAAAATTGAATATTTTTCAAATTAAACATGATCATGGATGAAAGATTCAAGGAGATGGGTACGAATCTCACTAACCTAAAGGATTTGATGTTCAACCTATGTCATTGAACTATGAATCCATCAGAACTAGATCTATGGAAGTAAAAAAATATAAGATGGTGTTAAACTTGGTATTATATCTTTCAAATATTAATTAGATAACTTTTTAAAACATGGTCGATAATAGTGCTGGAGTGTCCAAACAAAGAAGTCATAGAAAACCAATACATGTGTTCCTTGGCTATTAAATTTTTTTGGAGGTTTGAATTCAATAAACATGAAGTAAATAAAGAGATCACAATTTTTTATATCAATGTTATGATTTATAGTGTGGGTTTTATGTCAGGTTAATTTCCCCAATGAGGTTCTTCCAATTAGTGAAGCCTTTTTTAGCCAAGCTTATTGAGATAGACTTATTTTCAACATGAGATGTGGATGTTGGGCTTGAGTTCGAATTTATATCTAACAAATTCCAAATCTAATAAAGATTGAATATGGAATAATTAATTTATTATCTATTTGTTTTGTGTTTATAGGATTTATGTGGAAATGATGGTGGGCCCTTATTCCTTCCCGATGCACTAAATTTGAGGGATACTATATTTCCATGTAACACATTCAATGTAATGCCTCAATGAAGTTCCAATAGAGTATTTGATGTTAAAAAAGTTCCATGATATCCATTTTACAATCCTATATGACTATTTTTATATATCATTAAATAATATAGAAGTTGGGTCTGATATTTCAGGATGTAAAGGTTCTTAGAGTGAATGATTTAATAAATCAAACATTAGGTGTAGTTTGGAATAACAGAGATTCATAAATCCATGAAATCTTCCCATTGAAGCTCATTAACATGAGTTTTAAGGGTAAAATAAAATATATTGAAAATAATAATAAATAATTTTTTAGGAAATAATTGGGTGTCATCTGGAGAATATATTCATTGTGAAAGAGTTTTATGTTTTTTAAATATTTTGTTAAGGCACACCTTCAATGAAAGAAGGTCAATGAATAAACTCTCTAATTTAGACATCAAAAAATTTAAATTTTTTGAATTAATTTAGTGATTTAGATTAAAATAAAATAGGGTCCTAGGAGGATAAATTCATTTAATTGACATATTTATAGAAATAGATGAATAATATTGGCAACCAAAGGTGAGAACATGGCTCAGAGTTGGATTCAAGAGATTTTGAGTCAGAGGTTGAAGGTGATCACATCAAAGAAGATTATCTCTTTATCATCCATTCCTATTTTTTAGTTCCATTTATCTATATTAAATATATTTATTAATATTATTATCATGTTTACTCATATATATCTAAGGGAATAGGTTGAAATGGATCAAATAATTTTTATTCTATAATTTGGATCCACAATGATTTTCTTTTACTAATGTAATCATCTCCTCCCTTCTTGAGAGTTTCTTCTACACTACCTCAAAAACATACAGGTGAAGGGAAGTGTATTATTTGACCTTTAAGTCTCCAATTAAGTACATAAATGTAAAATGTTTTCGCCAAACCTATTATCTGAAGGATCATCCATATCTTGATTCTTGATAGACATATCATCCTTAGGAAGGGTAGTGGATTATTAGACCTACAAGTATCAACCTATGTACATAAATGGAAAAGGTTCAAGAAAGACATTTTGGATCAAAATTCATCGATATTATAACTCTTTATAGATATATACTCCTTAGTAGATTTTAATTTGTTTTGTTTGATCATAAACGATAACTTTGTGCTTTAATTCCATTGTTCTCATCCTTGTACAACTTGTAAATATTTACATAGAAGTAGATATTTTATCATTTCAATATAGAATGGTACACCTAATTATATACCTAGTATAACATTTTTCTCTTTAATACTACATCAATGATCTCATATTTCACATTCACAATCATATCACATTTTATAAATATTCATTTCTTTTATTGCACTTTCTTGTATGTTTTGTTTTTTATGGATTGAACACATTTACATTCTCTTTTTTTGACCCTACTCACAATTTTCAAAGTCGATAGAATGTTAATAAATAAATAAATTTGAGAATTAAAAAAATGAGAATGAAATTTTTTAGCTTTATCACCAATGAAGTCATGAGTGTTCAAACAAAAAAACACTAAAAAGACAATAAAAACATTAATCTCTTGAAAAAAAACTATTAAAAATTATGATCAAGAAAATTCTTTATTCTCACTCTCATTTTCATTTATTGAATAGTTTACACTTTTTTTAATATGAATACATTTTTATTTTTTTAAAAATAACCACATTCATTAATTTAAAAATTTCAAAAGCATTGTTCTACACTTTGACGGAAAAAAATATGATACTAAAATATGGAAATTCAAACTATTGAAAAAATATATGTAAATAAAAATTTTAATTCACCTAAACAGGGAATTAAAATTTTTTGATGGCCTAGGATTAAATATTATCAACTACCCAATATTTCAACAAATCTTTATGATATTAAGCTAATTCTTAGGTCTAGGAATTTGAAAAACAAATATTCACTCCTCTCTATGTTATCCTATTTTAATGGACATCTTCACAAGTATTATTTAGAGTTTATCAG
Organism: Viscum album; assembly: GCA_963277665.1. NCBI lineage: Eukaryota > Viridiplantae > Streptophyta > Magnoliopsida > Santalales > Viscaceae > Viscum > Viscum album. Next base: position 513,559,411 of record OY728146.1, read on the forward strand.
TGAATTTTATAGTAATATTCACCAATTACCAATAAATTGATTTAATGATGAGAATATTAAGTAAATATTATTTTATTTTTTCTTCAAAAGTAATACTAAAATATGGTTATCTCATTTAAATGAGGAAATTTTAAGACTTAAGCCCAAGTTTTAAATTAATTTTTTGTTATGTTTTATTCTATGAGCACCACCATTGACGTGAGGATCAAAATCATGTTGCTTTTCTAGGATGGTGGAGAAATCATTCATGAAACATGATATAGATTCAATGATCCACTTAGGTAATATCCCAACCACTAACTATCTCCTCACCAGCTAATGGATAGATTCTATGACAGTCTCAACCCACCAACCGACATAGAGTTGATCAATTATCTCGTGGTGGTTTTTCAGATTTGATAGATATGGTATTAATGTTAACATTTATTATAATGAGACAAAAATCATAACACAAATGTTCTAGGAAGAGAACCATCCATATGAGTGATTCTCAACCTCAGGTTTTTGTTGTTAATTAGAGATCCTTTTGGTTTTTTGTAACATGTTATATATATTTTTCGACATATTTTGTTGAAAATGTATTTTTATCTTGGGTAATAAGGAGTTGTTGGGGTTTTTAAGGTAGTTTTTATAGGATGTAGTGGAGGAGGATAAGAATGATTCCATAAAAATGATAAGAAAATTTTATGAATAATCAGATGATATTATTTTCATCTTCACATTCCTAACATTATTAAGATAGTCATTATCCAATATGAGTTTGTATAATGGTTGATATTGTATAATGTTGCTGGACAAACCACAGATGATATTTTTGGTCAGAGAATTTCATGAAGTCTATTTTTCTGATCAGATACAGGGATATATGTACAAAGTTATAGGAAAATTTTTTGTATTAATTTAGACTTCTATATCACTACTTATTGGAAAAATATACTTGGAGTCTAATGGATCATGTATACTAGTTATAGGAAGATGAAGTTTCTATGAAGATGAATGTTATATAGGCTCTCTAATTGAGTCCATCAGACAAAGATCCATCTGAATATGTTTTATAGATCATTTTTTACTCTCTGTGAAGAAGATTTCATGTGCATATTTACTAATATAATTGGGCAGACATGTTTTAAATTTCAGCAGATTATCTTATATGAATTGCACTATTTATATTTATGATATGAAGAAATAAAATCTTATCATATGAAGTTCCATAAAACTATATTATACAATATAATAATTTTTAGGGGAACAATAATTGCATTAGTGAGAGATAGTGGTTAACTTTTGAATATTATAGTATTTCTGTTGGAAGATGATAGGATTGGTTAAAGTTACATTGGATAGATGAACATCAGACAAAAAAATTGTTATGTCTTCGAGTGGGTGATTCCATGAAGTATGTGACCATATGTTTTGATCCAATCATTGTATTAATTTGTGGGGTAATAATACAAGGATAATAGTAAAAGGGAATCCAATAAAACATATCTCAAAATATTAGATATAGAAGGCTATGAAGAGCACCATAAAAAATTTATTGAGTTTTTCAAACCAATTCAATCAGTTTATGCAGATTTGTTAGAAGGGAGTCATACAAATCAATCATCGAACAGATATGTTCTTATTTAAATTCAACATTTTTTTTTCAGATTGTGTTCTAAAATTATTTATCAAAACTTTTTAATGATATTTATAATGATGATGGTAAAGTAATCCTTTCATAAAAATCTAGTTGTGATAAGTAATTTTAGAGTATGTTTCTAACACTGAGTTTGTAATAAGCTTCGAGAGAGTTCTATATTATTTGATAATCTTATAGTGATGTTGAGATGAGTGGTAATTTTTTAATTTTGAATTTGTGTTCAATGGGGAAATATTTTCAATTCCAGTGTTTTTTCACTAAAGGGCGCGCCTATATAAAGGGTTGAAAGTATTGTACATACTAACAGTATTCATATGATTGAGTGAGGTGAAGTACTAAAGAACTTTTTGTAGGGTTAGATTATATCCTATGAAAATTTTATTTTGAATGAAACACATCAAATAGATATCATTATTAGAATAATTAAATTGAGGTTTTCCAGTCAAAGGAATAGTGTTTAGTGTTACCAGATGTAGGCACCATGTAGTGTTTATGAGGCGTAGTGGTTTGATGTGCACTACATGGATTTGAATCAGATTAATGTTGAGAAAGATGAATAGAGTCTTAGTGTATGGAGTTCAACATATAGATAATTTATGTAAAAAAATTCTGTTATATGTTATGAAATTATTATTATCTTGTTTTGGATTAATTTCATATTTAATCCATGTATCTGATATGAGGTCGTATAATTACCTATTAGAAAATAGAATGAGTCTAACAGGTGTTTGATCATATTTTATTCACTTCATATAATACTAGATTTATAGGGACCTATATAAGTCTGTATGGAAAGAATATAGTCACCCACATTGGGGGAGAACCTTTTAATTCTTTTTTATCTACTGTACCTTCCTAAAATTTCATAAAAAGTGTGGTAGAGTTTTTTAATGTTGATTATGATAGACACTCTAAAACTATATATTGTTAAATTTCATGTAAAAAAATGTAAAAATATCATCACATACTAAATAATATATGTATTCTTACCTTTGATGATAAAAAATACCATGGATGAAAAAATAGAATGATATTGTATCTTCTTTTTCTTAGACTTGAAGTAATTGATGCTATTAAATTTGAGTTTCCAGCCATTAATAAAGATTCTCCTATTAAATTTTATAAAAAATTAAATATTTAGGTTGATGGGAAATCTAAAAATAAATTAAAATTTATTTAAAAAAAATTATATTAAGGCAATGGGTCTTAAGAAAGATAAGGAATATTGGGAAAAATCATAAGTATCTTTGTGGGAAATATAAATGTAAAGGAATATAAGCTAAAAAGTTAGAGAAGAAAGTTAATATATATTAAAATAGAAGACGATGAAACTAATGATGATATCTTCATTAAATTTAATGAAATTTTATACAAAATTTTAGGATTTAGAGGATTCTTGGAAGATTCTACCGTTATTAAGAAATTCATGAAACATTTCTAGACTTGTTTGGTCCAAAAAAATTTTACTTTATGTATAATGATGATTTATCACTTTATTAATTACATAAATATCTTATTTTAATTGAGATGAGGAAATATATCCCTTTCAAAAAGAAGATCAAGGAATAAATAGATTTTTAATCTATGAAATCAATAAAATTCATGAAATTAAACATGAGATACTGGTACTTGGTGATTCAAAAGATAAGTATATTGATATGAAAGAAATTGATAGAATCATGTCTCCTATCTCTAAAAATTACCAGAAAGGTAGAGGGAAGTATAAGGTAAAACTCCAACCTAAATATTTCAAGTGTGGAGGAATTGGAAATTTTTCTATAAATTCTCCTAAGAATAATTTTGGAGAATATGATGATCATTTTGAAGAAAAAATACATGGAAGAAGTGAAGACAAATAACCATGGATGATAATAAATCCATTGAATGTATAAAAATCAATATAAAGAATAGAATATGTTAATTATAAAATATGATTATGAATCAATTGACATAAATTCATTATTAGATGAAAATATAAATATGTTGATAACATTATTTACTAATTTTGAAAGAAAGGAAGATTCTTCAAAAAAAAGAAGAAGAAAGTGATGAAACCAATAGAAAATATCAACTGAGATCATAACTTGTGGTATGTGTTGATAAAAACATATAACTCTCATAAGAAGTAACAATATTGAATAAATAATGTAATAAAAGGAACATAGGAAAAGGGAGAATCCCCTAATGAGATAGATATGTACACTGAGAATATTAAGATACTCAAGCTAAAATATAAAGAATAAGAAAAGATGCTGGAAGTCCTTGATAATAAACTTAATGTTAAGGAAAAATATCTATGTAACAGTCAATGGAAATTCCTTGAGGTTGAAAGTATCTTAAATAAGATGATTGAGAATTTTAACAAAGCTTTAGAGTTATAGGGATAAATATATCAATCTTTCAAAAGAACATATCCCAAGAATCTTGTAATATATACACCCAATAAACATAAAATTTCATCTGATTATAATAACCATATAGGTGTTAGAAATAATATTTCTCAAGATTAGATTAATAATGGATGTAAAAAACACATAATTTCTATATAAATTTAATATGACTCCAAAGAGAAGGCTTCCAAACACCCCGTGAAATCATGTGCTAGAATTTAGGTTGAGCCTCAAGAAACTCAATACAGGGAAAGATAATTTTTATAAATAAGATAAAGGTTCAATGAATTTTATTTGTGTTGTGTTATATATGTTAAAAACTTATATAATTTTTGTTAAAACATGTCCCTACCTATGAATAGGCATTCAAAAACATAGATAAATAGTGGAAGAAAAAGGGTAGCTTTCATAAGTTTTGCGAATAAAGAAAAATGAATCAATCATGTCATGAACCAATCCAGTATGCAATCTAACAGGACATCTAACTTAGTCTAAGACATTTCCCGAAGGGAGTTCCAAATCCCCATGGGATGGAAAGTAGTTTTTGGAATCAATGAAATAACTATGGTAATGATATTTCGTAATAAATCACAATCAATTAAATTAATTGAACAACAAAAAAGGGCCAAAAAATGATCATAAATGAATATTCCAGCTAATCCGGATACGAACACAACAAAAAAAAGATGAAACTACAACAAAACAAGACCAAACATATACCAACATAATCTCTATTTGTCATCATGGTCACCATAGTCCAAAAGACCAATCCACCACAAGAACAACCTTCTCCGATGATGAGCACATGAACCAAAAACCTGAACCTACAAAAGAGCTCTAGTATACCAACAATGAATGGTAAAAGTAAAGTGTGATCTTAATATCTCATTATGTAACCACCAAAGAATCCATGAATTTCCTTTATTAAAAATATTCCATCAACAGTAGTTTTAAATACATATCTAAAAGTGGATTTTTATTGTTTTAATAAACCAAAACAAATTACCTTTTCAAGCAACACTTACCACCTATCCATTTCCAAAACAATTTAACATTTTAAAACTGAAACCAAAATCCAAACAATGAAATACCAGGATATACTAAAACATAAATGAACAATATAAACAATTAACTAAGTGAAATAGAATATAAACAAATAAATACTGATATTAAATGATGGGAATTTTAAAAAAATCCCTAGAGCAATCCCTGACATACACGGGTTAGACTCACTTATCAAAAAATGGTTTAGCTACATGTTAATAACCAACTATACATTTTACCTTCCAATACATTAGCACAACCCACCTAGCCTCTAAAACATCTATGGGTTACCAACCCATCTAATAGGGGTTGATAACCACCCATCAATCGACCCTCTAAAATACTCTCAATAACCCCATGGTAAAAATAAACTGTGTAAGTTGGAGGCCCTCACATGTGTGACTCACTTTACCTTACACAGTCACACTTGCTCACACCAAACACTGACACTACCCATGTGATAACCCACATCGAGGAACCCTCCATAGGGGTCCCATCATGTATCAAACCATTCACAAGTTCCAAATGGGTCATAACATCATATGGTCTTTCAAACCCTTTCTCAAGACACATTATGTTTCAAATGAGCATTTATACTTATAAAACCACTATCATTTCACAAACACCACAAAATTCCAACTGGGAGTCTACCATTTCAAACTCTATCAATTTATAAGACTATTTCCAAACCATTTCCAAAACCCAATGTAAAACATACTATAAACTCAGAAAATGCCAAAGTGGCCTTTATACAAAATCCTTCATCAATCATAGTATAAGATTTCATATTACCATTTACAAAGAATACCTATATTGTTATATTTTCATGTTTCTCAAATATACACTTCATCATTTTAAAATCAAGGAACCATTTTAGGAAAAAAAGTGAAGAGGGGGGAAATGATTATTCTTTTCAAAAAACAATTCTAAAGGAAATTATCATTTTTAAATGGAATAATAATTTGAAATTCCACCCATGTGTTCACTTCATGCACCCATGGGTGTACCAATATTTAATGGAATAATACAAGAGTCCATGAAATCATCCAAAAACCATTTTCAAGAGATAACACTTCCTTTAAACATAATGAACATGTCACTTAATAAAAATTTCATGAATAAATATTTAATAGACAATGGAAGCATTCCAAATAATTTACAACAATTTTCTCAAACCGTAAAGAGGATTCCAAACCCCACCATATGCCCAAATTATAATTAAAACCATTCTCCATGATGTAATCAAGTAAAAAATCACTAAAATGATCAATTCTATTTTAATAAAATAATAGAAATTTCATCAAAAACTTTGTGGGAATAACTACATAAAATTATTAAAGAAACCCTTTTAAACCCACTTAATACACTTTTTTCCAACACAAAACACCATAACAAGACAAGAAAACACACCAAAACCATGTGAAACTCATTTATATATCACCTAAAAGTAACCAAGTATCAAATGGAATTCATCGTAAAGGAAACATATGGAACAACCTATCTTAACGGAGTGTGAATGCATCGAAACTCCCAAAGAAGGGATAACTAAACCCCACCGATGATCCACAAACCCTAACATAAAATAAATCAAACTAACATCAACCCTAGAATTTAGGGTTCATCTAAGAGGGAACCCCTACCAAGAAAACCCTATAAATATAAAGGGGAGAAAATAAGAGGATAAAATTATCAAAAACCCTTAAAAATTAACTTAGAACATTGAAGATTCATCCCTGGAAGAGTAGAAGCCAAAGAGAGGGGTTATAGGAACCATTAATGTGCCAAAAAATGTGGAGGTAGGGGGCTTGATTTGGGGTAAATAGATTATAGGGTATGGTATACAATTAATACTTTTTAATGACCTATACAACACGCATAATTTGGAAGTATGGTTTTCCAAACCGTACACCAACCGTGTTTCACTCACTGTCCAAAAGGGATTCCTTGCACGGATTGGACGCATGGTTTCCAAACCATGCACCAACCACACCAAACACTATTTCCCAAAACCAGAACCAAACCATATGGTTTACCAAACTGTGCACAACCTTTGAACCCCACTACTAGAAAACCAGAACAAGAAGCATGGTTACCTGGGAAAGGCTTCTCAGTTTCCCAAACCATTAACCTAAATTGATCATAGGAAAAAATTCTACATTAAAACTATAAAACATACAAACTCAATCTAGTAACTCAAATTGAACCCCAACCAAAATATCCAATATCATGAAGAGAATAAAATAAAGGAATTATATAGGTTGTGGTGTGCTAATTATCCCCACCACAGATACTTTATCTTCCAGAAAGTCACTCAACCAAGTGATAACCAAATATTGGTCCCAAATATGGAATATGATGAACAAAATCACAATCCTAGGGGTGAAAGTGTTTTCATTCACAAGTCACACCCACTACTTCTATAGAAAAACCACTGCATGAAGAATTGTGGGAGAATATGAGAGGACTCTCCGCACTATAAGAACTCAACTAACACTGCCAATATTGAAACATAGAAACACCACCTTAGTATGACCAATGAGGGAACAAGGGAACTACCAACAAAAAATAAATCAACTTCACCGTACAAGATAAAAAACACTTCAACCAGTGCTGAAAATAACCCACATGATCCAAGAACACCCCCACACAATGAGGGAATCCCATGAAATGAACTTGAAACAAACAATGAACCCAAAATGAAAACCCATCAATTCTAGAAAACTCAATCACCTCTAAATGAGAATAACTAAAATAGAGACCAACCCATATAGGGGATAAGAACACTTAGAAAATAACAATGATTCATAGAGCCAAATTCATATAAATATAACCACCAAGTTTCTTACAACAATTTATTAACTCAAAACAAAAGTAAGAATTAAAATAGGAAATTTAGACCTTATTCACACCAAAACATGATACAAAAATTGGGCCAAGGATTCGCCAGACCTGTGGTTGTTCTTGACTTCGTCTGAGATTCACTTCTAGGCCTCAGTCTAGAGTTCAGATGACTGAAGCATCTATTACCTCATAGTCAAAAGCTGACATACTCCATTCAAAATCTTATTCATTGTGAAACAATTCCTACATAAAATCTCCATATGACTCAGATGGTTGCAATGATGGAAAGTATTTATAGGATTAAAGGATACTAACTTTGTATGCTTAAACCAACCACACTAGTGGCACACATGCAAATGGTCTGATAAGATAGATTCTAGAATCAATGAAGGAGACATTCTATAAATAGGTTCCTCTGGTACACACCCCTCACCATATGGGGGTCCTTCATGAGAGCCCACCACCACTAACTACACCTCGAGAAGAAACATAGATAAAGAATCCTCATTTACCAACTTATCGAAATAGAATTCACCGGATGATTGGAATCTTTCTTTGATCTCATAAGGAAGACCCAAAACCAAACTAGGTGATTTCATATGATCCACTAACTCTACCTCCATAGATAAGGAAACCAACTCCTTAAAGTGATCAATATAATCTCTTACTGACCACTCACCCTACCAAAAATTATACAGCTCTTCCACATTCCTCATCTTTACCTCATCGGGTATGAACCATTGGATTAAAGTGGTCATGACAAATTCCCATTTCTTCCCAACATTCCTTGATGATGGGACAAACACATTTCACAAATCCAAACCTAGACCCTCAAACAAACCCTTGACATCACACTCTCTCACAAATTCAGGAGTTCTAAATGATTTTAACACACCTTCAACTTCCTCAATCAACTCCACCACCTCTGAAGGACCTAGATCACCGCGAAAGATAGGAAAAAACTAAGAAGAACCTAAGACAAGGAAAGACCTTTAAGAATATTTGGGGACCTTTCTAGGAGGGATATTCTGAAAAACATAAAGACATAAATAAAAAAAATCTAAATCCAAAAAAATCATAACCAAAACACCCTATCATGCTAAAAAGAGGCTCACAATACAAATACATACCCACACTACAAAAAATCCTCTTATTCAAAAAACACAATTTCATTCTAGTTTCATAACCACCTTCCTCCAAGGATACTTTTCATAAAAAAACACCAAAGTTTTATGAAAAACCAATATTCTAAAAAAAATTAATTCCAACCATTTTGAAAATCCAATTCAATCCTTTGATTTCAAGAACTCACCCATGACATCCTATAAACCATAACATATGAACCCATACTATATCTACATATTTCATTCATCTACATGTTCAATCATTAATTTTCCATACATAACCACACATATGAAAACATTTATAAGGAATACCAAGGGTCACACCCACCTCCTCATTACCAAAACCTAGAATTTAACAAATCCACAATTCGAATAATTTTCTCTTTTAAAAACCATTTTGTCTATTTTAAAACCATTTTTAAGGAATAATTTTTATTTCAAAAACTATTTTCATTTTAATAGCACACTAACACCCACCAGAACCAAAATAGAGCACAAATTACACCAGTTGAAACCATCTCAAATGAACAACTCACATCAGACACTCTGGATGAGGAACCATTGGTCATGCATTACCCAGCGACATAGTAGTAGACCATTCCCCAATTAAGAATAAACACTAATAGTACCATGAATTGTGCACTCATACTCCACATGGGTAACTACTCCATTTGGTATCATAAAGAAACATCGGCTAACCACAATTTTCATTCCTCAATCGTAATTAAAAACAATAGACTCAAATCCCAGGATTCCCCATGAAACTTGAGGATCATAACGTGAAACAGTTCTTGATGCTCTTCATGTACCTTCTTATCAAGTCCCAAAATTCCTAATCTCTAATATACCTCACATTAAAAATATAAATAGTATGTTCTGATAACATTTTTTGATGAACCAATTATGGATGTCATCCAACCTGACATATGACGTGGTTCAAGACATGGTTCGAGGGATTTACTGATCCCCATGAGTTTGAAACTAGTGTCATGAATTGAAGAAATCACTACGGGAATGATTTTTCATAATAAAATATGATCAGTTAAAATAAATGAATAAACAAAAATATCCATAAACTTATCACAAATGAATAAAACAACTAATCCCAATACAAATACAACTGAAAAAAATATAAAAAAACAAACAAGACCAAAATGTTAACAACAAAATCTGCATGTGTCCTCATAGTCACTATATTCCACAAGACCAATCCAACACAATACTAACCTACTCCAAGGATGAGTACATGAATTATAAACATGAACCTGCAATACTGCTCAAGTCTAACAATATTGAATGGTAAAATTAGGGTGTGAACATAACATCTCAATGGGTAACCACTACAGAATCCATGTGTTCCCTTTCCCAAAAATATTCAAATAAAAATAATATAAAATACATATATAAAAGAATATTTTTCTCATTTCAATAAACAAAAACAACATCCCTTTTCAAAGAACACTCACCACCCCTCCATTTTCAAAATGGTTTAACATTTTAAAACCCAAACCCAAACCAAAACTGAAACAAATCAATAGCAGGATATACTAAATAAAAAAATAGTATAAACAAATAACCAAGTGTAATAAAATATTAACAAACAAATAATGATAGTAAACCATGGTAATTTCTTAAACACCCCTAGAGAGATCCTTAGATATACTCTAGTCAGACTCAACTTCTGGCATACTGTGTTGTTCCAAAGTCAATAACCAAATAGTTATTCAAACTGAAAATCCAGTGGAACAACCCACATACCCTCTAAAAAATTCAAGGGTTACCAACCTATATAATCAAAGTAAATAAAAAATGATCACTTGAACCTATAAAAGAATTCTAGGAAACCATGGTAAAATCACACTGTGTATGTAGGAGGTCCGTGCATGTGTGACTCACCTTACCTGATGCCACCACACTTTCCTAACAAAAACACTAACACTACCCACATAATAAACCATATGTGGGAATCCTCCAGAGGGGTTCCCATCACATAAAAAACCTTTCACATGTTCTATCTAGTACTTCAATTTACATGGTCTTTCAAACCCTTTCTCAAAACTCATTATGTTGACAACTAGGAATTTATACTTCCAAGACCACAATCATTTAACAAAAACTATAAAATGAAAAATGGGACTTTACTATTTCAAACTCAATACATTTCCAAGAATACATCCAAACCATTTCCAAAATACAAGGTAGAACATAACATAAACTCAAAAAGTACTAAATGGGACTTTATACTAAATCGTTTATCAAACACATCACATTATTCCAAAAAATCTATTTATGAATAACACCATTGAAGTAAAATTTTTATGTTGCTCAAAGAAACACTTAATCATTTGAAAATCATATAACCATTTTAAGTAAAAAGTGGATGTGGTAGGTTATGAGAATTATTTTCAAAAAATTAGTTTTAATGATATTTTCATTTTAAAACACCATCATCATTTAAAATTCATCCCATGTGTGAACTTTTTTTCACCCATGTGTGTACCAACATCCAATGGAATACATCAAAAGTCCAAGAAATCATCCAAAACTCATTTAAAAGAAATGAAACTTGTGTTTAAACTGATAGAATGTGTCACACAATAACAAGATTGTTAATAAACACTTAAAATCTGAAATAACCATTAAAAATTATTTACCACAATTTTATCAAGACATAAAGAGGCTTATAATCTCTAAAACATGACTAAAGTTTAATTAATATGATAATATGAGAAGTAATTAAGGATTAACACCCCCAAAAGTGCTCATTTTCATTTCGAGAAAATAAAAGACATCGTATCCAACACTTTTTGTGCATAACTACAAAACATTATAAAATAAACCATTTTGATCCACTTCCATCATTTTTTACAACAAACAAATACCATAAAAATACAAGAAAACACACCTCAATTATGAAAAACACAGTTATATATTATTTTAAAATAACAATAAATCAAATGGGATGAATAAAAATGGAAATATATGGAAACGCATCCCAAAACGGAGTGTGGATGAGATAAAACTCTCTAAGAAGGAAGAACTAAACCCCAAAGATGATTCAAACACCCTAAAACCAAAAAAAATCAAATTGTACATCAACCCTATCCATTATGGATTTGGCTAAGAGCTAACACCCACTATGAAAACCCCAAAAAAATACATTTGATCTTTGAAGATATATCCATAAAGGAGGAGGATCCTAGGGGGTGGGTGGTTTACCCCTTTAGGATAAAAAAAAGCAGGATAGAGGGGTTTAAATTTTAGATAAAAATAGGGGAGGTTAGGTTAGGGAATTAAAAAATTTCAATGACTTGGAAAATACAAACGATTTAGCCATACGGTTTTCCAAACCAGGAGCCAACTGTGGGCCCCATTCTATCTAAAATGGACACCCATTATTGTTTCGATGCATGGTTATCAAACTTTCTGCCAACCATTCAAAATACCACTACCTAAAACCAGAACCAAACTATATAGTTTTCAAAAGGTTTCCCAAACTGTGCACAACCTATGCACCCCACCACTGGACACCAACAATAAGGTGCATGATTACCTAGGAAAGGATGAATGGTTTTCCAAACCATGTTCCTAAAATTTCAATATAAAAAAATTACACCCAAAAGCACAAAAAATTAAAAATTAAAATCAATAAATCATCCCAAACATAATCCAAAATATCCAATATTAAGAAAAGAATAAAATCAAGAAATTAAAAAGTTCGGGCTGTGACACGTGAAATGTTTGAAAGTTTCCAATGAAAAAAAAATTTGATTTTCTAGAAGATGTTTTAAAAATGTGTTACCAACTGAAAGACTATTCTAAATAATTTATGACACCAATTTTAGGCCAATTTTCATAATATAGAATAAAAGTGGATGGGAAGAATAAAATAAAGGAAAGGGCATTGGGATTATAGACTTCTCTAAAAGCTATCAAAAAGAAAAAACCATGTATTCTTGATAATAGTTGTTTCTCAAGTATGTTGGTTGATATAAAAATATCGAAATGTATTGTAGAATTCAAAGGATGGGTAATCACTTTTGAAAATGGAAGTTCTTTAAATATCAGAGGAATATGAATGGGTGAGATTAAGGATAAAAGATTAAAATCTAAGGAATTTATGCTTATTGATGGGATTAAGAAAAAAATACACGATTTTATCTAACATTTTGATGATAATAAAGATTTTATGTTCATAAATAATTATTATATCAAAATAATTTCAAAAGATATAAAAGTGATTACTAAGGGAAAAAGAAATAGTGTCAGTATATTATAGGTTTGATATCTTTATAAATTAGGTTATGAATGTGTTGAGAATGAAAATAAACTTGGCATCAAATACATTGGAAAATTGAAAAAAAATTATAAAAAACTTTATAATAAATTTTCTATAAGAAACATACCACAACTAAAAATCAAATAAGTTTTTGTTTGTAAAACTTTACTAAAAGTAAGGATGGTTAGTAGAAGATATAAGAATGTTTAAATCAATCCAACAGAACTCTTGAACTCATAAACTCTAATCATTTTGGGGTGATGACCATCAATCAATAAAACGTGGTTTTTATTTTATTAATTTCATTAATTAATTCTCTTATATGACTAATTAAATGTTTCTAAAACATCAATCAGATGCTATAGATATCATAAAATGTGTTAGAAGGGATATTGAGAAGGAACTGATTGTATATATATTAAATTTGAGGATATACAATTGAATGGAGCATACAAGTAACAATTTTGAGTCATACATGAAGAAATATGGATTCAAAAACCAATATATTTCTTCTTACACTCTCTATAAAAATTGTGTATAAGAAATAAAAAATAGAAGATTATTAGAAATAGAAAGATGTATTCTTGCTAAATACAATCCTTCTAAATTATTTTAGAGAGAAGGTATAAGTGCAGCTGTCCATTTTTGAAACAAGAGTTTTTTACAAGTGGAATATAAAATAAATTAATATGAGATATGGTATAAGAAAAAGACAGTGGTGAAATACATGAAGGTTTTTGGAATCCCTTACATTATTAATATTAAAAATTAAGATAATTGAAGTTTTGATGATAAAGATAATGAAATAATATTCATCATATATTCAGATGATGGATGATGTTACAAGTGTTGGAACAAAATCCTACAAAAAATAGGTTGAATATGATAACATCATAGGAAATTAGAAATTTATAGTTGTTACCAGAAGGAAACTGATATTAGATAACAATACATCAATTATCTTACATGTGGAACCACAATTATTTTTATAGGTTGTTGAATATGAAGAGTGGTTAATTGATATGAATGAAAATGTAGATCAAGTTGAGAAAAATGGAACCTGATATATTATTCCATGGTAGGAAAGAAAGAATATTAGAGGAACAAAGTGGGTTTCTAGAAATAATTCCAATGAACATAGAGATATTTAAATTAACCATTTTCGACTTGTTTTCAAATGTTACTCCTAGGTGGATGGTTTTGATTTTGAAGAAAATTTTTCCCCTGTTGTGATACTTGAAACTATAAGACTGTTCTTCATTGGTGGTGCACATGAAAATTAAAAATTCTTGAAAATATATGATAATTAATCATTCTTAAATATAGATATAGAAGAATAAGTATATATAAAGTATCCTAATGGGTTATTAATTGATAAATATAGTATATAAACTAATGAAATTTGGTATGTGTTGAAATATGCCCCTTAAGTCTAGTATTCAAGAAATGACATTTTTCTGAAGTAGTTGAACTTTTATAGAGTAATCGTTGATAGAAATATTCATGTGAATAAGTTGAGAATATATAGTCTAATTTTAATTGTTTATGTTGATGACTTTATTTTTTTAGGAGACATGGATAAAAATTGTGAATAATGTTTTTGGAAAATGATGAAGAACTTTTAACTGTCAATTTATGGAGAGTTAACATTATTTCTAGTCTTAAAATTGTAAAAAAAGATTATATATCTCTATTTTACAAGATAATTATGTCAATGAGTTGTTAAAAAAATCTCATAGAAGACTCCAAATAAGATTCCACCCATATCTATGATGTCATGAATTTGAGTAAAGATAGAGAAAAGAATTGTATGAATCATAAATAATTTTGAAAGTTGATAAGAAGATTACTATATCTTACTTATTCAAGACTAGAAATTATATATATTGTTACATTATATGGAAAATATCAACATAATCCAAAAGAATCACATGTGTTTGATGCTAAAAGGATACTAAGTTATCATAAAGGGATGTCAAATTATGTTCTGATGTATAAAAGAACAAATGAGATGTACATTATTGGGTTTTCTAATGCTTTTTGTGATAGAGATTATAATAATAGAAAGTAAACATCATGAAGACCGTTATTATTGGGATAAAGTTGTGTTAGTTGGCACAGTAAGAAAAAAATTTCTATTAAATTGATTATAGTGTAAGTATAATATGTTTCTTCCACCCAATATTATACAAAAATGATGTAGATAAAAGTTTATTTGGAATATTTGAGAGTGAATATTGGTAAGCTGTTGAATATTTTCTGTGATAATCAAAACGTGATTGTTTTTTGAAAAAATACCATACAACATTCAAGATAAAAGAAAATTGATATCAATAATCATTTAAAAAAATATAACATTATTGGTGGAAAATTTATTCTTCTGTACATGCACTACTACAAAAATGGGCAAGTGAAGCGCTACCCTTTCTTTAGGGATAAAAAAAGCGTTGATAAAGTCCCCCCTTTATCAGCGCTTTTTTTAATAGCACATATTAAGGAGGTATTTATCAGTTCTTTTCCTACCGGTGATAAATTTAATGTTCCAAAAAAAATCATGAAAAATAAATTATTATTGTATATGTATATTTATATAGATATAAATATAATATATATTTTCTTAATATGTTATAGATACGTATAAATCAACTATTACATTTTATATATAATCAATTTAGTGAAACTAGAATTAAAATATTTAAAACAATATTATTAATTATTAATTTTCTAATTATTATTGATTAAAAATCATTTAATAACAATTTGAAGATACAAAAAATCAAAACAATTTATAAAATATCTAAAATAGGTTAAAAATGTAACTCAAACTTCAAATAGTCATAACTTTTGATCCGGGGGTTTGTTTGAGCTCTACAGCATATCAAATCGAAGCCTGTGATGAGCTCTACGCGTTCAGGAGCCAAGAAAAGATTATTTCACATTTTTCAAGGCCCAAAAAGGCCTAGAAGTTATCCAAAAAGGAGTTTTTAGTCTGGATACCCCAATTTATTATCATTCAAACAAGTATAACTTCTGATCTGTATGTCTGTTAGGCTTGTACCACATATCATATTGAATATTGTTTCATTTTATTTGATTTGAATAGTTGTAGAGTTGAAACATGCTTCTGTATTATAATTTATGGTCATTTTAACATTCTATTGCTTTTCAAATACACATATATATGTATTTATCCAAAAATATATGTGTGTGTGTGTGTCTGTGTGTGTGTGTTGTATATATATATGTATTTATTTATTTATTTATAAACACACATAAAGAAAATATTTCACAAATGTATTTATAACAGATCTTATAAGTATATATTAATATACAAATAAATATACGGATGAAAAATGTAACTAAAAATATAAATATAAATATATATTAATATATATTATTATACGAATGAAAATATATATACTAATATATGAATAAATATATTTATATTAATAGGAATCTATATTGATATATGACTAAATATAACTATATATATATAAATAAATATACATATCATTAAATAGAAAAAAAAGAAATGGCTTAGTGGTAAAGGGGAATTTGTGAAAGGGGGGAGGTCGTGGGTTCGAGTTTGGGTGGAAGTAAAGGCGTGTACACGTGTGAGGATGTGTGGGAAGGGCAGTGCAGGGGAGATCTCCTAGCACTGATAAAGGGGGGGGGGGGGGGGGTCAAGTGTTGTTAAAAGCTCTCTCCACATTATGTAATTCTTTTTTTTATTTCTTTTACTTTTATCATCACTTTTTAAAAGTCCTGATAAAGGTCCCTTTTATTAGTGTTAAAAAAATCACTGATAAAAGGGACCCCCAAATATCCATGATGATCATTATAGTGATTTTTTAGCATTGTTGTAGCCCGTTTTGATCGCTGATAAAACCCGTTTTTGTAGTAGTTTTCCACAAAATATGAAATTGTTTTTCTCCAAAGATATTAATAGGGAAATATTTAAATAATTAAGATAGAAACTATATGATCATATTCCATTAATAACTTTATAATGATTATAATAATATTCCCCTGTGATCCTTTGTATTACATTATCAAAGGGGGTGAGAAATTATATCTCTATACTTAAATATTTTTTGAATCTAAAGCTGGTGTTATCATTAAAAGTGGAAGAGAAAAGATTTATGGGGAGTTTATCAAATCATGGATACATAATTTCTTCTCACAAATGGAATAAATTACTTCAAAAAAATTTCTTTATTAAGTAATATTGTGTTAGATCATTTTTTATGGGAAATTATTTGGTCTAATAAATTTTTTTGAAATGTTTGGTTGAAAAATGATAAGATTGTTGAAAATGATTCCCATAAATAAAAAGGGGGAATGAAGATCCTTTGAGTAGTTTTGGTAATGTTTTTTTATTTCTTGTTATCATATCTTGTTGTGAATGTTTTTTACCTATGGAAGAAAGAGTTGTTGGAGTTGGATAGAAAGTATTGTAAAGATATACTAAAGGATGATAATAATGTGTTGTTAACCATGTTAAGAAACCTTTTTTAAAATTTAGATGATGAAATGTCAATATTCAGGTTCATAACATCATGGTGAAACATAAGATCCAAGACAATTTTTTAAAAAGTATAGGGTTATGTAATGTTATGAGATAATGAAAGGCTAATGTTATCGATCAAAAAATTGCATGAAGTCGATGCTACTATTCAAAAAAAGAGAGAGAAGTACAAGAGGTGGGGGTTAATTTGTGAGATAATTCAAATTCCAATCACACTAATGATTAGAAAAATATAAATAGAAGATTATGGACCAAGTCTAGCAGTCATTGGTATTTGAAAATTCCATGTAGATGTAGATTATAAAGGCTATTAGTTTGATTATATCAGATAAAGATCCATCAAACTGAGTTTGATAGAAACCATTTTACTTAATTTGTAGAATATTTAATATACATCATTAAAAAGATCGTCAGATGGATGGGTTCAAAGTTTCAACATAAAATCATATATGAAGTTCACCATTCATAATTATAATATGAAGAATCCAAATATAATCATTTGAACATCCATTGGATTGGAATATAAAAATTCATACAGATCAAGGGAATATGAAGTCGATCAATATTGATATAGTGTTTAACTTAATAATCCAATGGTATGACTGTCGGAAGGTGAGATGATCAGTAAAAGTTCCATTGGATGGAATATCATTAGAAAAAAATTATGATTTCATTGGGAGGGTGATTCACTGAGGAAATATTAGAGTGATTTTTTCGATCGAAGCACTGTATATAGATGAGGTTTATGGAGAAGGGGAGAAGAGTACAAGTTTAACCGGAAAAACTTATGTAAATACATCAGATAGATAATGTTGTGAAAATAACCAGAAAAATAAGTTCTAAGTTCATCAGACCAATTAGATTAGTCAATATTTATTGTTCATAATAGAGTTAGATTGATCGATTGAAAAATAGAGATGTTCTTATTTAAATTCATTAAACAATCTATTTTTATGACATTTTTAAATTATTTAAAAAACATTATAATGTCCTTTAAAATTATAATTCTAATTTGGTCATTTCATAGTTTTTTTCTATCTAAGATAATTATGTTCAAAGAAGGATTCAGATGTCGAGTTTGTAATAAGCATTAATAAGATTATATATTATCTAAGAAGCTTCCGATGAAGTTGATATGAGTAGGAGTTTTTGAATTTATAATTAGGGATTAATAAGAAAATATTTTTAGTCCTAAAATTTTTCTCCTAGGGGACACCTATATAAAGCGGTTCAAGTATTGTATGAAATGACATTTTTCATATGAACGAGTGAGTTAAACTGTTAATGAATTATGAGATAGGTGATTTTCCTACATAAGAAACATTTTAGTTGTAGAAGAGGCACCAAACATAGATCCTAAAAAGATGAAACAAAAAATAGGTTTTGTGGTAAGAGGTATAGTTGTTAGAGTTACCAGATAGAGGTATTACGTAGTGCCTATGAGGTGCAGTGGTTTGGATTCCACCACATGAAGTTAGACAATATAAAGGTTGAGAAAACTAGATAGAGATATATGGGACATAGTTTATCAGATGAATAATTTTCAAATGAACATTCTATGATTTGTTAAGAAATGTTTCTTTTCATGTTTTGGATTAGTTTCATTAGTAATTTTTGTATCTAATTGGAGTCAGTATAATTAATTATTGAGAGATATAAGGATTCTTATGAGAGGTTTCCCAAATTGTATTCACTTATATTAAATCATATTTCCATAGACCAATGGGAGTCTCCATGGAATGGTTGTATTCACCCTCATTGTGGTGTAGACCTTGTAAATATTTTATGCTCTAATTTACATTCCTATCATTGCATACAATGTTTGGTTTAGTTTTATAAAGATAAAAAAGACTGAAACTTTAACAATATTTAGTGGTTCTTTTCAAGAGATAATGAATTTTAAAAATTTCACCACTAATTCACCTTTCTTCTCAGTGATTCAAGCACTCCGAGGAAATTCTTTAATTAAAATTTACTTAGAGAACAATGTCTACATTGTTGTATGATTGAGTACTCTAGAACTTGTGTCCAAAATTTTGATTACCTACCCATTTTTCTGATAATGCAAACATTTCTGGGTATGATCCTCATATTCAATCTTGATATGACCCATTTCAAACAACTAATATTTTAGTCATTAATTTACGAACAACCCAACCTTGTCTTAAAGAGGTTATATGTTTAATAAAAAACAATTATTCAACCAAGGTACTCTATCCCACCAAGAAATTAATTTAAAAACATGGTTTGACCTTATAAATCTATAAATTACCTAGAGGGTTTGGTCAGAAAATTTATCATAAAGAAAGAATCCCATGATTCTTACACTGATAATTTGTAAACCCAAATGGACCAAATGGAACGGGATTTGAGTTCAAGGGACAAGGGAAATCTAATCAGCACAACTTTAATCAATCTAAGGAAAAATTTAATGGATGTTTCCACAAGATTAGTTTTACAAACAGAAAAGTAATTATGGGTAAGACCTAATGAATATGAGGTATAATAAATAACTTAATTTAAAAATAGAAATATATAAAAGGATAGATCTACAAAACTAGATATTAAGGTCCAAATAAGACATAATTTTAAATAATCACGTGAAAATGAAAAGCAATAAAGAAAAACCAAGTCAAAAATAATAAAGGAATGAATAATGATTGGTTTATAGAGAAGGGTAAAAATCAAATTATTGTACAACATTACCCCTTTGATTCCCTTTCCCAAAAGATTCAAATAAAAAATGACAAAAATAACTACATGAAATTCCTTGAAATGTTTAATACTTTCCAATTGACCATTACCTTTTTTATATACTTATAAAAAATGACATCATATTTAAAATTTCTCAAAATAAATTGTTAATAAGAGAATGGGATGATATAACCAACATTAATTCAACCAAGAATTGAAGGGCTGTATAATTGAAGAATTTACCTCATAAATTAAAGGACCCTTGCAGTTTTTTCATTCCTTATAGATTAAGAGAATGTGAGGAGATTTATTTCTTGTATGAATTATGGTGAAAGTATTAATCTTATTCCTTTCTCCACATTTAATATGTTGGGTTAGGTGGAATTGAAATCTGCCTATGTATCACTCTAGATGGCTAATAGGTAAATTATATATCCTGGTGGAAGGGTTTATAACTTATTAGTCAAAGTTAAGAATCTAATATTAAAAACTAATTTTCTGATTCTTGATACTGTGTGTAAAAAACTGGTTCAGATTATCTAGGGAAACAATTCTTACTATATGTGGTATTTTTAATTATGTTTCAAATTGTAAACTAACTCCCCATGTTGCAGATGATCTAGAGTATTTTCATTTTTTTGAGAAATAAAAACATTAGATTAGATGAAAACTAATCTATTTTATTGAATAAGATTTTATAGCTCATTTAAATAGTTTTCTTCACATCCCATATGATGAAATAATTTATAATTATATCACTAAAAACTTTAGATTCAATTATGTTGAATGAAAATCCACACAACTTCAAATTAAAGGTAGGCTTAATATAAGTCTTTTAAAATCATTTCAAATAACCATGAAGTGATCAAACATAATAAAGATGTTGTCTTTCCAAAATTACTTCGGTAATTGAATAATAATCACAACCTACTACTTCTGAGAAAACAACTTCCAAAGAACCAAATGTAGTTTCACTCTTTCAAATCATTTATTCTGTGTTGATTGAGACTATTTTTAAGATATTCACATATAAGTATGAGTGTATTTAATTCCCTATATATGGGGATGGATTTTTGTTACATGTTTCTAAAAAACCTAAAAATTATCACTAGAAATAGGTTTCCTCTCTTGAGAGTTTCTCATCTACTATTTTTTATTTTTGGATTAAGGATGATCAACATATTTTTGAAAAATTAAATTTTTTGAGTCAAGTGATAAGTATGAACTTTTTTCATGAGATCTGGTAATGATCCTTCTAGGTGTGATTATTATGAGCTATTTGATTTAAATGAATTTTCATTTTAAAAAAAGAGTGGGTCACAAATGTTCTTGTATTTTTTTCTAGGTCTTTGGGAACCTCATGTGGGTGGGGGGGTTGATTTTTCTATTGGACATGTTGGTGAATTTTCAAGGTTTTATTTAATTTTTGGTTATGTTTTGGTGAATTTGGGCATTAAAACTATAGTGGACATCCACCTTAATTATATTTTTTATTTATATTACAAAATTTGTTTCTTGATGTTGTGCTATATTGTTTTAAATAAAACATAGTGAAATCATCATAGAAAACAATGAGGTTTCACACATTAGTAATAGAATTACTCTAAATGATCACAGATAGATTTTAGGGGAAAGTTTAGTTAGGTACTCTTCGACTACAAATTCTTGAAAATTATCAATAGATTTTATAAATGTTTTCTTATTTTTTATTTTTCATTTATTTTAAATACAAATAACTCTAAATTATACTTTTATGAACTTATCCCCCACTCATATTACCCTATTTAGAACTTCAAAATTTCTGCACATTACTGTAAAAAATCCTTAAACAAAGCCTTAGTACTTTTAATACTGCATTCTTCCCACATATTTTAGTTTCAGGTTTTGATTATTAACCATTGAAATTCATGGTCATCTAATTATACTCTATTAGGTACTTGATGAAGGGTCTGGGCGTAGTGGAAGCTCATGGGTGGATGTTCCAACTTGGATTTTTTTCATTAACAATGATTAATCTGGGATCAATACGACGATAAATTCCAATATCCACAGATCAAATCATAGAAATAGACAAAGAAAATGAAAGTCTCAGAACCACAAAGTAGGATCATTACAGGTTGATTATAAATAATTTAATCAATTGAAAACATGTACCTTTTCAGTGTTCTTTCTTCATTTATATTCTTGATCACGTTTTGATGTGATACGTCATTGAATCGGAGAATCCAAGTGTAGACTTCCTCTAGTGGTGATCCACATGTTCACCTCGTATCTCTAGACATTGCCAATGGAGTCTCTGGGAGCTAGCATGGAGAAACCTTTGATTGCGCTGTCCACCTTAGATCGTCTTGATCCGATGGAAGAGGATCTCTCTCGGTCTTGAGAGCGTTCTTGGAGGAGTTCTTTCATCCTTGAGAGAATTCTCCAAAATTGTTGTGTGCAATGATTCTCTTGTGTAGGAAAAGAGTTGGGGTTGTGAGGATATTTATAATCGGGTTTGTGGTTGTAGAGTTATGAAAATAAATAAAATAGTTACGCGTTTTATTTATTTCATTGACTCTTATTTGAAACCCCATGTCAAATAATTAATTCCTTGACATGAACCCACGCATATTATAATAAATATCATTTAATAAAACAATATTATATCTTCAAAATCCTGACTAGAAAAACTACATAGTGTGTAATCATAAATACACGGTGTGTACTTGTTTTTCATTGAAAACTACATGGCGTGTACATTCAATGTACATGGTGTGTATATCATGTTTTCATTTATTCATTTCCTTTCCAAAAAGAAAACTACACGGTGTGTAATCATTAATACATGGCGTGTACTTGTTTTCCATTAAAAACTACACGACGTGTAATCTCTAATACATAGCGTTTATATATTGTTTTTCATTTCCTTCTTCCTCTATCATTAAAACAATTTATGTTTTCTTGAATAATTATTAAACCACATACAAGAATAATCATTATTCTACTTGAGATACTTGGATACACTTAATGTGTGACCCTCTAATCCTCTTTCTCATTGGCATTAGGCGGGTTTTCCTAATGTCCAAGATTACTGTCTAGAAACGGATCATGGCACCCAAGAGAAATAAGTTGACACCGCATTGACGTGTCACCTCATACAAACGCTTTCTATGTAATTTAATCCCTTTTTCTCAATATCTAATCAAGCAGTTTTCATGGAAGTGTCATAAACCTATATGCTTGATCCGTCGTTCTTTGACTACCTGAAATAAACTCATCGTTACACCATGGCCATGTAATTTCATGTGACGGTTCTATTTCAATCAATGGTCCGAAATATCAACTTCCACAAATGGAAGGGATAAATCCTTCCTTGACTTATCCCTTAACAACAAGTCACTCGTAACGTACCCAACGCACCCTACTTCCTACCAACTGTCTGCGTGATGGTTTTCATCAGTAAATCTAAGTGTGTGAGTCATGAAATGAGTTAATGATAATCATCCAATATAAGTACAATTACACGCGCTCATAGATAGAAATGTCTAATGACACCAAGACATGTAGAATTGCTACTGGTGGGACTCTTCTCATAATCTCCCAACTTGGAGATTACCAAGTGTGAACTCCATGAAAGAGAGTCTCGTCTTCTTACGAGTACTCGCACATGATGGTCTGTATACTATGTGTCCTATCATAGTATTTCATCCAATCATAGAACTTTATTTAAAAATATTGTTATAGCATTTCAAGGATCTCATCATTGCTGAGATCTTCCATGACCTTATTAATGCAACAAGTATTCCAGGACATTATTATATTATAGTCATGCAGAATAATGAACAATATATAATAAGAGTACATTCATGTAATCAAAGTACAAAATATTTGGTTCTCAGGAAACCAACCCTAACAAACTCTCACCTGGACTAGAGCCAACTTCATATGACTTTTACTCTCCTAGACCTCACATGATGATCATGTTTATGCTAAGTCAAGGCTTTAGTCAAGGGGCCCGCCATGTTGTCGTCTGTGGAAATACTGCTCACTGAAACTTCACCTCTCTGAGAAAAATCCATCAAGAGATGATACTTATGAAGTACGTGTTTTGTCCACTGGTGTGACCTTGGATCTTTCGCAAGTGCCACCGCTGTAGTATTATCACAATAGATTGTGATAGGATATTTAATGCTAGGTACTACATCCATCTCTTGGATGAATATTCGCATTCGTATTGCTTCTTTAGCTACCTCAGAAGCTGCGATATACTCAGACTCTGGTGTATAATCTGCAACAACACCTTTCTTTGAGCTCTTCCAACTTACTACACCTCTATTCAAACTGAATATGTATCCAGTATGTTACTTCTTGTCATCTTGATCAGTCTGAGAACTAGAATCTACATGTCCTCTTATGACTAGTTCCTCGTCTCCTCCATAAACCAGGAACATATCCTTAGTACACCTCAGATACTTAAGGATAGTCTTGACTGCCATCCAATGGCAGTCTCCTGGATCAGCTTGATATCTGCCTACCACACTTAATGTGTAAGCAACATCTATCATTGTACATATCAATGCAGACATGACTGACCCAATCACAGATGCGTAAGGGATCCTTTCCATTTTATTTCTTTCCTCCTATGTATAAGGACACATTTTCCTGGAAATATTAATGCCATATGACACTGGCAAAAATCCCCTCTTGGACTATTCCATACTGAATCTCTTCAGTATTGTCATGACCCGTCCTCGGGGCCCGTGCCGTGACTACCCCAAGCCCGCCTTCCATAGGCCAGGGGCTGGCGACTAGCACCAAGGCGTAAATCTCAGTAAAAAGGGAAGGCATTTCCTTTGAAAAGTAAACAAGAACCACAGAGAAAGCAAGCGGAAAATTAAACAGTAAGTAAAAACTGTAACAAGCTGTGCTGAAAGTAAAAGGGGCCAGAAATTCAAGCCCAACTTTAAAGTACAACTGAAGGGAAAAACAGCAACTAAAAAGAAAAACCGCAGCGTCGAGCCGTCCTCTGGAAGTCCCACCTCAAGGGTGGGTACAGATAGCCTCCACTGCTCCTAGGGTCCACCTGACCGCTCTGAGTACGTCCCGCCCAGTGGTCCACCTCCAAGTACCATCCTGCTCCGCACGCCTCCACCACGATCAGCGTTGTCCGTTGTCTGCAACCAACACAACGAAGTGCGGGCATAGCCCGTGCAGGGGTGAGTATAAGCTACTCAGTAGGGACCCCCGAGACCCCCCCGAAGGTCTCCCGAAATCCACAAAGGATATACCACAACGAAAAGATACAATCACAAAATAACAACCGACACTGCTTAGGTATATGCCCATACATATACCTAAGTCATCAATCCCCGTTCGACTCCAACGTCTGAGCCCAAGCACAACCCAGTCCACACAGGAAAGCAAACGTATACCCACACAGGATAGCTCAACACAATCCAAAAAGGAGAGTAAACAGTAAATCCACACAGGATAGTTCAACACAATCCACAAAGGAGAGTAAACAGTAAATCCACACAGGATAGTTCAACACAATCCACAAAGGAGAGTAACACAGGATTCAGCTCACACAGGTATACATCATCGAAAAGGTGAAAGAGATGATCAGACATAGATACTGATTCATCTAAGCTGGGACCCACATAGGATACAAGACCAGCTGTCTTTATTGTTTCGTTTATGCTGGGACCCACATCGGATACAAGACCAGCACTGAATCATCAATGTTGGGACCCACATAGGATACAAGACCAGCACAGCTAGGACCCACATAGGATACAAGACCATCTGTCTTCATTGATTCATCTATACTGGGACCCACATTGGATACAAGACCAGTATTGAATCATTTAAGCTGGGACCCACATAGGATACAAGACCAGCACAGCTAGGACCCACATAGGATACAAGACCAGCACTGAATCATCTAAGCTGGGACCCACATAGGATAAAAGACCGGCACAGCTAGGACCCACATAGGATACAAGACCAATTGTCTTCATTGATTCATCTATACTGGGACCCACATAAGATAAAAGACCAGTATTGAATCATCTAAGTTGGGAACCACATAGGATACAAGACCAGCATAGCTAGGACCCACATAGGATACATGACCAGCTCTCTTCATCGTCGCAGTCCACTGAGGATCTCTGCACAATCGTCGTCGTCGAAGTCGCAGCCAGCACTAGGGTTCCCACACACAGCAAGCTCGTTCGGGAGGGTCCGCTCCACGAGCCGAGAGGCTGATACATCAACTGACACAAGGTTTGAATTTGATGTATCCAAAAGTTCCGTATCGTCAACAGGAACTCAACGTCGCAGACGGCGCATCAATCGGACGCCCGGTCTGAGAGTTATTGGCTTTTTCGTCCCAGGGGCCCGGTTGGTTTTTAAGTCAAAACCAACCCGACCGTACTCCACATGCGTCCAAACCTCAGGCTGAGTGAGCCAAAAGATCCATCTCACTTAGAGGAATTCAACAAAGTCGACGGCACATCAATCGGACGTCCGTAGCTCAAGATATGAGCGTTTCCGCTCCGAGGGCCCGGTTGGTTTCGTGTACGAACCAACTCGGCCGAACCCAAAGTATTCCGAAACCTTGAATGTGATATAGAGAAACGACCGTCTCAATTTAAGGATCGTGTTATCACTGACGGCGCGTCGTTCGGAAGTCCGTAGCTCAAGTTTCGGGCAAAAGACCAAAAATGGTCCGAAGACAGGGGGTCCGGGCCCGGGCCGACCCCCCCCCCCCCCCCCCCCCGGGTCGGCCAAACTGGGTCAACCCGAACCGGGTCAACCCAACCCAGCTGGACCCGGTCCGGTCCAGCCAGGGCGTGGCCCGGCCGGTCGGACCGGCCAGGCTCTTCTCGGCCGAGCGGCCGAGCAGCCGGGGTGCCGCGGGGCGCTGCCCCCGCGGTTTGGAGGTGTCGCGGCCCCGCGTGGGGCCGCGCTGGATCGATCGAACGCGGCATGTCACCGCGTCCTGTGCGGGCAAGCCGGACCCGTGTGGATGTGGGTCCGCTGGCCGCAGCCTCCGGCTGCCGGCGCCGCCGCGCCGCCGGCCGCTTCCACGGGCCACCGGAGTTGCTCCGGTGGTCCGTTTTCCTTCCCGTTTGTGCCATTGTTCCTCCAAGGTTCCGTTCTTCACTGCGGGATTACCAAATCGCCCTTGCGTCATGATATTCCGTCACCCGCCAAATCCGCACAACCACAAAGAACGGCGGAGGGTTGTCGGGCCGTGTTCGTTTGGCCCGCACCCTCCGTGTTAGAATAATAACAACGAGAGAATTATGCAACACTTGAAACAACAATTTTAATAAATTAAAATTGTTCATATGAATCTGGTTCATTAATTTTTATAGAAACGTTCACGGAAATATAAAATATTCACAACAACCCCTACTTCGTCAAGTTGCACGCGTGGGTTCTTCGCGGATTTGATCGTCGCGGAAGGAGGGGTTCATCGTGGAAGGAGGAGATCGTCACGGTATCTGGCGCCCAGTCGACGAACTCCGAGGTTCAAGAACAACAGATTTAATTTTAATAATTAAATCCATATTGAGTTAAAATCCACAAAGGAATTTAAATAAATCCGAAACTCTCACCTCAACGGATGATCGAGGGTTTTTGTCGTGGAGGAAGGAACGTCGCCGAAGAACATTGCAAGAGAGGAAACGTCGGCGTCGCGGCACACGGCGTCGCGTCATCGATTTCCGCGGGTTTGGCATTCTTTGTCGGAGGCCAGCGTTCTTCACGTTCTTCGCGTTCTTCGTGTTCTTCACGAAGAAGGGTGAAGGCACAAGAACTTCTGTCAAAAACCTTTCAAGGTGTAATCCTCCAAAGTCGGTGTTGGTCTTATTTTATTATTACGCCAACAAACGAATAAGAGGTAAGTAACGACCCATTAATTCACCGAATTAATTTAACGAAAGAAACTGCCCATTTAATTTACGAACAAAACTGCCCAATTAAATGGTGCGTTAAGAATTTAAGATAACGCGTCAGTTGACTTCCATAATGACGGGTTTTCGCGGGTGCGTTACGTAGCGGAAAAGAAACGGCGGGGATCGTGCGGGCCCCACCCCACAAATATCCTACCAAGAGGGTAGGATATTTATGGATATCACCCTATCCGTATCGACTCAGCTTAAGCTGCTTTAAGTGGTTTCAAGTGGCTTCCAAGCGGCTTATGTGAAATAAAATAAAGTTTGTCGTACAGTTTATTTTATTTCTTAACTTTAAGCCCAAAAATTAAAAACCACACCCGAGCAAACGCAACTCCGGAAGAGGCGTTTCTAAGCAATTACTGGCGCTGCAATTCCATCAGTGCCCTCAGAATTTTATTCCGGGCATCGGTTCAAAAGTTAGAAAAACCCGCTCGTCCGTTCACTGAACGTACCCGAGCCAAACTTCGGAAAATGATTCCGAGCACACCGAGCCTCGGAATCAGGTGCCGTCAGAAACTGCGTTCTTGTAAAATTCCAAAGAAAAGTAAGAAAAAAAAATTTCCTTGAAATTTACGGGTCTTTACATTACTCCTACCACAGGGCTTTACGTCCTCATAAAGCTTCACCACAAACTTAGGGATACAAAGGCGGTACTGAGCATGCAACTAAGCCTCCCGCTCCAAAGTGCTCTCCTGGAGGTTCCCGTGATGCTATCTGAAGCGCACTAGAAGAATCGATCATCCACGTAGGACCCGCTCTTGTCGATCCTCGATCTGCACTGGGACCTCCTCAAAAGTCGTCCCATTAACAAAGACCAGCTCTCCATGGTCAAAGGTTTGCGTCGGGTTGTGCATGTATCTCCTAAGCTGAGATACGTGGAAGACGTGGTGTACCCGGTGCAACTGAGGTGGTATAGCCAGGCAATAATCCACCTCTCCAATCCTACTGAGGACCTGGAAGGGTCCGATGAAGCATGGAGACAACTTTCCACCTCGGCCAAATCTCCGTAATCCACGTCGAGGTGAGACACGCAAGAAGACGTGGTCGCCATCCTCGAACTCTAGTGGACTCCGCCTCCTGTCAGCGTATGAATTCTGCTGGCTCTATGCTGTCCCCATCCGCTCATGGATGACTTGGACCTTCCTGGTCCTACAAGAGCTACTGAGATTTCTTCCTCGCCGATAAGAGAAATCTAGTCTCATCCCCTGGATGAACCATGTTCTTTGCCTAATACCATCAATCCCGACATAGATGATACTAATCCATACCAAGGATGACGTTGTAAGGCCTCAACGCTACTACCAAGAGATCCAACCGTTACTCTCACCTCCAAGGGTTGAGTCACACTGTCGGCATCAGTGTGTGGTAACTAGGTCTCCTCCAGTAGATGTCTCACAAGTGAGGGTCAAGTCAACAGTCAAAACTGGAACCTCTTAGTAACAACACAAAAGAGGACAGGAATAAAAACATCACAATGGTATGCGTCTTTTATTATTGCAGCTCATAATACAAAGACGCTACACAATAGCAACAAGGAACTAGAAGTACAAACGACGTATCCACTAGTTCTACTCCTGTCCATTTGCTCCCAGAGCTCCATGATCGAAGGCCTCAGCTGCCTAAAGCTGAGCTCTACCATGTCCACCAACTCCCTGCGGTCGGGGTGGACCTCTTGGTGGTGGTGGTGGCAACACCTCGAAGTGCCTCCCACCATCGGCTACTCGGCCAGCTCCTCTGCCTCGTCCGCCTGCACCCTGCGGACCACCGTGGCCGAACCTCGGTCTGGGAGGTCTTTCTACCACCTACTGCTCATCTGTAAGACGAGTCGGGCAGTCTTGATCCATGTGACCTTAGCCGCTGCATGCGTAGCAATGCTTGCCCCTCGTGTAGCTGGCTCTCCTTCAGGTGCCCCGCACAACCGAATCTTCATCTTGAGACTGCCCATCTGATGGTCTAGCCCGTTTGAAACTCTGCGTCACTTGTCTACTGCCAGCTGTAGAAGACCCTGCTACGGGCCGTCCTGCGGGGGGCCCTGTCACTGGAGCCTGCTCTGCGAGAAAACTCTCCACTAGAAGGGCTCTCTCCAACACCTCTTCCTGAGTCGGAATGTTGAGGGAGATCATCGAAGCCCTGATCTCATGCCTCAGTCCCTGCTCGAAGGTATGGGCCCGGAAGAACGGGTCCCGTACCATATCTGTGGAGTAGCACGAGAGATCAGTAAATCTCGCCGAGTACTGGGCCACTGTCAAGCTTCCCTGCCGCAGCTGAAGAAGCTCCTGAATGCGCACCGCACGGAGGGTGGTTGGGACGAACTCGGAGCGGATGATGCTCTCAATGTCCGTCCATAGAAGAGATGTCTCGTCGTGCACCTGAAGCATCAAGATCCACCATCGTCCTGCTACTGCGTGCAGTAGGCTCGCCGCGAGGATCACCATGAGGTCCTCTGGTGTCCTCACTAGATTGAAAACGCACACCACTGCATCCAGCCAGTCCTCGGCTGCCTGGGGGTCCGTCTCCCCGCGGAACCTGGGCGGTCGTTGACGCTGAAACTCGTGCAGCGCACTAAGGTGACATGCATCGTCCGTGGCTGGGGCTGGTAGCATCGGTGGCTCGGTGGGTAAAGGTACCGCCGGTGCCTCTGCTGACAAGGAGCCCTGCACCGAGGCCTCGTCGCTCGGTGGGCTGTCATCACGCTCCACTCTCCGAACCCTAGCTGGCTGCCGTCATGGGGCCATCCTGAAAAGAAGCAGGTGCGCCACGGTCAGAACTGTATACCTGGTGAGCTGACACAAGTAATCACAAAGAAAACTTGAACACACATGCAATCAGTGTTTTTGTGCATTAAGTCGGAAATCAGAAGTCAGGGTCCTGGAGTACGGATACGTCGGCCGCCGCACCAACACTGGACTCCCTGGACTGATAACCACACCCAATACGCTGAACACTATTGCTTCACATAGAAGAAAGATCAGAGTCTGTGGTAGAACCGACCACCTTTGATACCAATTTGTCACGACGCGTCCTCTGGGCCCGTGCCGTGACAACCCCATGCCCGCATTCCATAGGCTAGGGGCTGGCGACTAGCACCAAGGCGTAAATCCCAGTAAAAAGGGAAGGCATTTCCTTTGAAAATTAAACAAGCACCATAGAGAAAGCAAGCAGAAAAGTAAACACTAAGTTAAAACTGTAACAAGCTGTGCTGAAAGTAAAAGGGGCCAGAAATACAAGCCCAACTGTAAAGTACAACTGAAGGGAAAAACAGCAACTGAAAAGAAAAGCCACAACGTCGAGCCGTCCTCTGGAAGTCCCACCTGAAGGGTGGGTACAGATAGCCTCCACTGCTCCTCAGGTCCACTTGACCGCTCCGAGTACATCCCGCCCAGTGGTCCACCTCCAGGTACCGTCCTGCTCTGCACGCCTCCACCACGATCAGCGATGTCCGTCGTCTGCAACCAACACAACGAAGTGCGGGCATAGCCCGTGAAGGGGTGAGTATAAGCTACTCAGTAGGGACCCCTGAGACCCCCCGAAGGTCTCCTGAAATCCACAAAGGATAAACCACAACAGAAAGATACAATCACGAAATAACAACCGACACTGCTTAGGTATATGCCCAAACATATACCTAAGTCATCAATCCCCGTTCGGCTCCAACGTCCGAGCCCAAGCACAACCCAGTCCACACAGGAAAGCAAACGTATACCCACACAGGAAAGCAAACGTATACCCACACAGGATAGCTCAACACAATCCACAAAGGAGAGTAAACAGTAAATCCACATAGGATAGTTCCACACAATCCACAAAGGAGAGTAACAAAGGATTCAGCTCACATAGGTATAAATCATCGAAAAGGTGAAAGAGATGATCAGACATAGATACTGAATCATCTAAGATGGGACCCACATAGGATACAGACCAGCCGTCTTCATTGTTTTGTTTATGATGGGACCCACATAGGATACAAGACTAGCACTGAATCATCAACGCTGGGACCCACATAGGATACAAGACCACTACAGCTAGGACCCACATAGGATACAAGACCAGCTGTCTTCATTGATTCATCTATACTGGGACCCACATAGGATACAAGACCAGTATCGAATCATCTAAGCTGGGACCCACATAGGATACAAGACCAGCACTGAATCATCTAAGCTGGGACCCACATAGGATACAAGACCAGCACAGCTAGGACCCACATAGGGTACAAGACCAGTTGTCTTCATTGATTCATCTATACTGGGACCCACATATGATACAAGACCAGTATTGAATCATCTAAGCTGGGACCCACATAGGATACAAGACCAGCACAGCTAGGACCCACATAGGATACATGACCAGCTCTCTTCATCGTCGCAGTCCACTGAGGATCTCTGCACAATCATCGTCGTCGAAGTCGCAGCCAGCACTAGGGTTCCCGCACACAGCAAGCTCGTTCGGGAGTGTTCGCTCCACAAGCCGATAGGCTGATACATCAACTGACATAAGGTCCGAATTTGATGTATCCAAAAGTTCCGTATCTTTAACAGGAACTCAACGTCGCAGACGGCGCGTCAATCGGACGCCCGGTCTGAGAGTTATTGGCTTTTTCGTCCGAGGGGCCCGGTTGGTTTTTAAGGCAAAACCAACCCGACCGTACTCCACCTGCGTCCAAAACTCGGGCGGTGTGAGGCAAAAGATTCGTCTCACTTAGAGGAATTCAACGAAGTCGACGGCACGTCAATCGGACGTCCGTAGCTCAAGATATGAGCGTTTCCGCTCCGAGGGCCCGGTTGGTTTCGTGTACGAACCAACCCGGCCGAACCCAAAGTATTCCGAAACCTTGAGTGCGATATACTGAAATGACCGCCTCAATCAAAGGATCACGTTGACGCTGACGGCGCGTCGTTCAAAGGCCTGTAGCTCAAGTTACGGTCAAAAGACCAAAAATGGTCCGAAGATGGGGGGGTCCGGGCCCGGGCCGACCCCCCCCCCCCCCCCTTGGGTCGGCCGAACCGGGTCGACACGGACGGACCCGGTCCGGTCCGGCCAGGGCGCGGCCCGGCCGGTCGGACCAGCCTGGCTCAGCTCGGCCGAGCGGCCGAGCAGCCGGGGTGCCGCGGGGCGCTGCCCCCGCGGTTTGGAGGTGCCGCGGCCCCGTGTGGGGTCGCGCCGGATCGATCAGACGTGGCATGTCGCCACGTCCCATGCGGGCGAGCCGAACCCGCGCGGCCGCGGGTCCGCTGGCCGCCGTCGGCCGCTTCCGCGGGCCACCGGAGTTGCTCCGGTGGTCCGTTTTCCTTCCCGTTTGCACCATTGTTCCTCCCGGGTTCCGTTCTTCACTGCGGGATCACCAAATCGCCCTTGCGTCATGATTTTTCGTCACCCACCAAATCCGCACAACCACGAAGAACGGCGAAGGGTTGTCTGGCCGTGTTCGTTTGTCCCACACCCTCCGCGTTAGAATAATAACAATGGGAGAATTATGCAACAGTTGAAACAACAATTTTAATAAATTAAAATTATTCATATGAATCCGGTTTTTTAATTTTTAAAGAAACGTTCACGGGAATATAAAATATTCACAACAAAACCTACTTTTTCAAGTTGCACGCGCAGGTTCTTCGCGGATTTGATCGTCGCGGAAGGAGGGGTTCGTCGCGGAAGGAGGAGATCGTCGTGGTATCTGGCGCCGCGTCGATGAACTCCGAGGTTCAAGAACAACAGATTTAATTTTAATAATTAAATCCATGTTGAGTTAAAATCCACAAAGGAACTTAAAAAAATCCGAAACTCTCAGCTCAACGGATGATCGAAGGTTTTTTTCGTGGAGGAAGGAACGTCGCCGAAGAACATTGCGGGAGAGGAAACGTCAGCGTCGCAGCACACGGCATCGCGTCATCGATTTTCGCGGGTTTGGCGTTCTTCGTCGGAGGCCGGCGTTCTTCGCGTTCTTTGCGTTCTTCGTGTTCTTCGCGAAGAAGGGTGAAGCTACAAGAACTTCTGTCAAAAACCTCTCAAGGTTTAATCCTCCAAAGTCGGTGTTGGTCTTATTTTATTATTACGCCAACAAACGAATAAGATGTAAGTAACGACCCATTAATTCTAACGAAAGAAACTGCCCATTTAATTTACGAACAAAACTGCCCAATTAAATGGTGCGTTAAGAATTTAAGAAAACGCGTCAGTTGACTTTCATAATGACGGGTTTTCGCGGGTGCGTTACTTAGCGGAAAAGAAACGACGGGGCTCGTGCGGGCCTCACCCCACAAATATCCTACCAAGAGGGTAGGATATTTTTGGATAGCATCCTATTCGTATTGACTCAGCTTAAGCTGCTCTAAGTGGTTTCAAGTTGCTTCCAAGTGGCTTAAGTGAAATAAAATAAAGTTTGTCGTACAATTTATTTTATTTCCTAACTTTAAGCCCAAAAATTAAAAACCACACCCGAGCAAACGCAACTCCGGAAGAGGCGTTTCTAAGCAATTACCGGCGCTGTGATTCCATCGGTGCCCTCAGAATTTGATTCCGGGCACCGGTTCAAAAGTTAGAAAAACTCGCTCGTCCGTTCACTGAACGTACCCGAGCCAAACTTCAGAAAATGATTCCGGGCACACCGGGCCTCAGAATCAGGTGCCGTCAGAAACTGCGTTCTTGTAAAATTCCAAAAAAAATTAAGAAAAAAAATTTCCTTTAAATTTATGGGTCTTTACAAGTATCATGTCAATGTATATACTTTGACTTAGGACCAACATTCTCTTGAATCTATCACAATGGATCTTGATCCCAAGAATATATGTTGCCTCGCCCAAGTCTTTCATAGAGAAGCATTTGTCCATCCATGCCTTAACTGATTGTAAGACAGGTACTTTGTTTCCAATTAGTAATATGTCATCAACATATACTATTAGGAAAACAACCACACTTCCACTAAACCTTTTTTGGACACAAGGCTCGCAATCATTCTTGATAAATCCAAATTCCATTACGGCTTCATCAAAACAAATGTTACATGACCTTGATGCTTGCATTAATCTATAAATTTATTTCTGCAACTTGCATACCTTATGGCATCCTTTGGAGTCACAAACCCTTCAGGTTGTGTCATGTAGACATCTTCCTGGAGGTTCCTGTTAAGGAATTATGTTTTGACATCCATTTTTCGAATTTCATAGTCATGGTATGCGGTAATGTAAAATAAGATTATGATGGATTTCATCATCACAAATGGTTAAAAGGTTTCATCATAGTAAATTCCTTGACGTTGTCTAAAAACTTTTGCAACCATTTGTGACTTATAGGTGTTGAATTTACCCTCCATTTCCAGTTTCTTCTTGAATACCCATTTATTACCAAAAGGATATACATCAATTGGAGGATCTACCAAATCCATACTTGGTTTTGGTACATGGAATCCATTTCAGAATTGATGGATTCTTGCGACTTGGCAGTGTTTGTGCCTTCAACCGCTTCCTTGTAGGTAATGGGGTCATCATTGTCAACCAATAATGAGTCACCATCCTCAGCGACAAGAAAACCATATCGTTTTGGTTCTCTCACCTCTCTCATGCTCATACACAGTTCTTGTGTCCCTGGAATATATTTTTTCCTTGGGGATTTGTGGAATCTGTTCTCGCACCAACTCCTGTGTATCTTGAGCCTCGACTTCATCAAATTCTATCTCGCTTCCACTATCTCTTATGGAGATGTGATCCCTCTCAAGGAATATGGTGTATCTTGCCACTGTAACATTTTTTCTGAGGGGATCTATATTTAATATCCTCTGGTTTCCTTTGGATACGCTATAAAGATACAATTTTTTCCTCGGGGTGCAATTTTGTTACTTGAAGAGGCCTTAAAAAATGCTTTGCTACCCCACACATGTAAATTTGATAAAATGGATTTGCGTCCACTCCATAACTCGTATGGAATTCCATTTATTGATTAAGTTGGTAATTGGTTTATTATGTGTGCTGCTGTTTGTAATTCATATCCCCAAAAGGATAATTGAAGACTCGCATGACTCATCATTGATCTCACCATGTCCAACAGGGAGCGGTTCCTCCTTTCACTAACATGATTCCACTAAGGTATATAAGGAGGAGTGACATGAGATAGAATCCCAAACTCTTGTAAGAAATAAATGGGGTCTTGATTATGATATTCTCCTCCTCTGTCTGAGAGGAGTTTCTTAATCTTCTTACCAAACTGGTTCTCAACATCATTCTTTTATTCTTAGAACCGATCAAAAGAATATGACTTATACCTCATTAAGTAAATATATCAATATCTACTAAAATAATCAGTAAAAGTTATGAAGTACATAAATCAACCCCTTTCTTCAACTAGAAATGGTCCACACACATCTGTGTGAACTAATTCTAGAAGCTCATTAGACCTTTCACATTTCCTACTAAATGGGGATTTCGTAATTTTTCCTCGTAGAAACTCATGACATACACCAAGTGGTTTTAGTTCAAAAGAATCTAAACACGCATCTTTAAGTAAATTTGTCAAACGTTTCTCATTGACATGACCTAGCCGGTGATGCCAAAGTTGGGTGTGGTATGTGTTATGTGAATTAACTTTGTTATTGATTTCCATTACTTGGTTTCTTTAGCCTAACACATAATGGCTGTTATATAAATGTGTCATACCAAAACAAATGCTACATTTATAAAAGTAGCAACATCCAATTCCCAACATGTAGTTGAATTTATCAGTATCTAATCTGGATACTAAAATAATGTTTTTGGTTACAGAGGGTACATAATAAAATAGTTTCAAAACCAAGACCATCCTAGTAGGCAATGTGAGGTGGTAGTCTCTGACAGCTACAACAGCAAGTCTGGCTCCGTTGGCTTCTCGTAGATCCACCTCACCTTGGTCAATGTTTTTGAATATACATTGTTCTTGTATTTGGATATATATGTGAGCACCACAAGCATATTGAATACCCAATTGGTAGAAACAAATAGATTGCATTTGATAACAAACGCCCCTGAAGTGTCCCCTTTCTTCCTAGGTTGGGTGCAGTTTTTCTTCCAGTGTCCCTTCATGCCACATGCGAAACAAAAAACCTCTAGTTCTCTTGCCTCCCCTTTGATCTTATTTTTCTTGGAATGCCTTGAAGAAGATTTGGGCTTAAATATCTTTTTCTTCCCTTTCATTTTATTCACCATGAGGACAGAAGGCTTTTCACGCTTCATGTCATTGTCCACTTGGCGAATGAGGATAAGAAGATCAGACAAGGAGTTCTCAATGTTGTTCATGTTGAAGTTCACAACAATGTTTGAGAATCTCTGGGGGAGTGATGCAAGAATGAGATCAGTACCCAGTTCTTCGGCGAGTTTAAGCCCTAGAACCTCCAAGCGCTCAATGTATCCAATGAGTTTGACTACATGAGGCCCAACTGGGGCACCCTCTCTATGCATACTCTGGAATAGAGCCTTAGAGATCACAAACCTTTACTATCTTATTCTCTCATGATATGTACCCTGGAGGTGCTCGAGCATGATATAGGCATCCATGTCTTCATGATACTTCATGAGCTCAATAGACATTTATGACAACATCAAACATTGAACGTTAAGTGCATTGTACAAATTTTGATCATAGAACATGAAATCTTCATCACTCGCCCCTGGGGCAGGAGAATCAGGAAGTGAGGAATTCATCATGTAAAACTTTCATTCATGGCGTAAGATAAACCGAATGCGCCTAAACCATTCTTGAAAGTTACTACCGGTGAGGATGTTGTATTTATCCAGAATTGATCGCAGAGAAAATGTTCTTGATGAGTTTTTCATATTGATTATAGAATTTAAAAGATCAGATTTATCAGTAATTTCTTGATTACATTTTATGAGAAATAATAAATTTTTATTAGGTCTCCCACTATTTTATCAAGTCCCAATGGCCCTCACCATTGAATTTGAAATGTCCAGTTGCATTGAAATTCTAGTGGCAAGGATCCATATTCCCCTTTGCATAACCCCAACAAGGGTTGTTCAGGCTATTTGAAGGTATTTAGGTAGGTAGGTCTTTGCCAACTGTGAGCTTACAGTTCCTTGATCTGTTGAGTGGAATCCCCAAATCCTGAAATCCTAACTTGGATTTCCTCAACACTTGCCTCCAATATTACACCAAGTCTATCAAGGGATACTTATTTTGATGTAATATGGTTAAGTCAACACGAAACCTTTCAGAAGGGATTTTTTTTATATAATTAAGTGTCCCAACAGGGGTTGGTCAAACACATAGTTTTATTGATTCTTTCCCTTAATCAAGTAACAGAAGGCTTGGTCTGACATAATATGGTATTGAGGGATTTTAATCCTTTATGTGTATTTTTGTATTATCATTTGCTTTTAAATATTAAGTGATTCTTACTTAAGTGTTTAACCAGGTTATGATAATGTTTACGCACAGTCCAGTTTTTATTCTATTCCATCTTTTCATGCTTGTTTATTTCATTAATTATGTGATCACAACAACACATGCATAATAAATAAACCATGAAATCAGACTGAATTAATATAAGATGATATGATCATGAGCTTCTATTTCGTAGATTATCTAGCGGTTTAATAAGCTAACCCTGACCTAGGAAAAAACACCTTGAACCGATGGTTCATGTTTTGCAGCTCCCACCTATCCACCTTTGTATCTTTTTGGGTTGGTTTCGACTCAACATCCGGTTTTGAACCATCTCCTCTGGCTTTGGAGATTCTCCATTACAAGATATTTACATTAAAGAAACCATGAGCACATGGGCCCTATATTTTTTTGAATAATCCTCGCAGGCCAACAAATTTAAATTAAACAAATTTAAATGAAACCAAACACACATACATAGGGTCTTTGTTCTACCTCATGATCATCCCTAGCATGCAACGATATTTACACATATTTAGAATTCAAATTCTTTTAATCGTTCTATTTATTCAAGATAAGTCGCTCTTGAATTCAATTAATTATGATATTCTAATTAATCAATTATTTATCTTAAATTCTTTATGAATTTCCTTGAGATTATTCTCATCCATATCCCTTGTACAGGTCTTTGTACTTTTGGAGGAATCCTGGTGAAATACCATTTATGGAAAGTACACAGCGTGTAGTTTATATTTACACAGCTTGTTTTTCATTTCACCCTTTATCCAAAGTACACGTCGGGGGCTTTGGCGTGTTTTTTCTACTTTCGAAATTTTTGATTACACAACATGTAGATTAATCTAACATGGCGTTTACTTATTTTTTACGCAGTTACCGGCCTGGAAATCCCGTGTACATGGAACACGACTTCTCCTTTTACGTGGTTTCACCTGGACCAGATCGGACTACATGGCGTGTTGAATCAACATACGTGCCATGTAGTCTTATTCCCACGCACCATTCATTTCTGGTCAACATGGGGTAATAAATACTTAGGTGTAATCAATTCACATGGTGTGGTTTGGAGGACCAGTACCGGTTCATTGAACCTAAGTACACGACGTGTTTTTTTACTACACACTGTCTAATCCTGTGTTGTATGGATAGAAATAGCGGATCCTCTAGATGATATCCTCATTTTTAATTTAATCAAAATTAAAATAAAATTTTTTTTTATGTTATGTAAATCGAGAAATGAAGGAGTAAGAACAGATCTCGTTTATTCAGTATAATAGAACAATTTATCACAAATTGAATCAAATATAAAAGCATAATATATCAACGAAAATTAAATAAGTATAATCAATGTTGTAACCTCCCTCTAATAGCAATTGATGGTTCTGGGTGCAGCGGAAGCACATGGGTGGATGTGCCCACATGGCTTTTTCCACTAACATTGATCAATATGGGATCAATACGACGATAAACGCCAGTCTCCACAGATCAAATCATAGAAATAGACAAAGAAAAGGAAAGTCCCGGAACCACAAAGTAGGATCCTTTTCGGTTGATTATAATTAATTTAATCAATTGAAAAGAAGTAACTTTTTGGTGTTCTTTCTTCATTGATATTTTTGATCACGTTCCAATGTGATATATCATTGTGTCAAAGAATCAAAGTGTAGATTTCCTCTAGCAAAGATCCACACGTGCACCTCATATCTCTAGACGTTGCCAAAGGAGTCACCGGGTGCTAGCGTGGAGAAACCTTTGCTTGGGTTGTCCACCTTAGATTGTCTTGATCCAATGGAAGAGGATATCTCTCTGTCTTGAGAGAGTTCTTAGAGGAGTTCTTTTGTCCTTGAGGGAATTATCTAGATTTGTTGTGTACAACGATTCTCTTATGTAGAAAAAGAGTTGGGATTGTGAGGATATTTATAATCGGGTTTGAGTTCATAGAGTAATGACAATAAATAAATGCATTACGCGTTTTATTTATTTCATTGACTCTTATTTGAAACCCCATGTCGAATAATTAATTCCTTGACATGTTCCCACAATGATTATAATAAATATAATTTAATAAAAAAATATTATATCGTCAAAATCCTGACTAGAAATACAACACGGCGTGTACTTGTTTTTCATTGAAAACGAAACGGCGTGTACATTCAATGTACACGGAATGTATATCTTTTTTTCATTTATTCATTTCCATTCCAAAAATAATACTACACGACATGTAATCATTAATACACAGCATGCACTTGTTTTCCATGAAAAACTACACGACGTGTAATCTCTAATACACCTTGTGTGTATCGTGTTTTTCATTTTTTTTCTTCCTCTAACATTAAAATGATTTAAGCTTCCTTGAATAATTTTTAAACTATGTACGGGAATAATCTTTATTCTACTTGAGATACATGGATATACTT
This sequence comes from Viscum album, assembly GCA_963277665.1. Taxonomy (NCBI): domain Eukaryota; kingdom Viridiplantae; phylum Streptophyta; class Magnoliopsida; order Santalales; family Viscaceae; genus Viscum; species Viscum album. Next base: position 513,600,705 of record OY728146.1, read on the forward strand.
TGTGTGTGTGACCCTCTAGGCCTCTTTCTCGTTGGAATTAGGCGGGCTTGCCTAAAGTCTAATATTACTGTCTAGCAACGGGTCAAGGCACCCAAGAGAAAGAAGTTGACGCCGCATTGATGTGTCACCTCATACGAACGCTTAATGTTTAATTTAATCCCTTTGTCTCAATATCTCATCAAGAAGGTTTCATGGAAGTATCATAAACCTATATGCTTGATATGTCATTCTTTGACTACCGGAAATAAACTCGTTGTTACACCATGGCCATGGAATCTCATGTGACGGTTCAATTTCAATCATAGGGCTGAGATATCAAATTCCATAAATGTGACAGACAAATCCTTTCTCATCTTATCCATTAACAACAAGTCACTCATGACGCACCCAACGTACCCTACTTCCTGCCAACTGTCTGCGTGACGGTTTTCATCAGTAAATCTAAGTGAGTGAGTCATGACATGATTTAATGATAATCTTACAGTCTAAGGACCATTAAAAACACTCGTAGATGGCAATGTCCGATGACACCAAGACATGCGGAATTGCTACTGGCGGGTCTGTTCTCATAATCTCCCATCTCAAAAATTACCAAGTGTGAACATCATGAGAGAGAGTCTTGTCTTCTTATGAGTACTCGCACATGATGGTCTGTATACTATGAGTCCTATCATAGTATGTCATCCATCTGTAGAACTTTATTTAAGAATATTGTTATAGCATTTCACGGTTCTCATCATAGAGGGGATCTTCCATGACCTTATTAATTCAACAAATATTCTAGGACATTATTATATTATAGTCATGCAGAATAATGAACAATATATAACAAGATTACATTCATGTAATCAATGTACAAAACAATTGGTTCTCAGGACACCAACTCTAAAACTTGATTGGATGGAGTCCAAGTAGCTCTTCATGTATATAATAAATAATGATCAATTCATTGGGCATAAAGGTAGTCATCACCTATTTATGGTGTTTATTTCTATTGTTTTTCATTCTTCTCTAAAATATTTTTTTTAATTGCACATTTCTACCATTATAGTTGAGTTTACTTGTTTTTTTGAGATTTGTTTAAAATCTGATCTATGTGAAAAATAAAATATAATAGAGGTATTCCTTAGGTGAAAAATATATTCTAAATTTCATGGAACCATATATTTTCATTTTTTTGTTTTCCGACTTCATAAAGTTATTTTCATTGATCACCATTCTAATGTTTGGATCTTAAATTTAAAATTTTGTATTCTATTACCAAGGTCAAAGAATGAAAATTTAAAACTCTTTGGAAGTTTTTTTGAATTTGTGGAAACATTCTTTTTTATTATTCTTTGTGTTCGTTTTATATGATTTTTCATCTATGAAAATTAAAAATATGTTTGAACCATAATTTCTTTATAAGTTTCCTCAATATTCAGATTCAACATTATGGACAGTTTTTAGTTTTTAGTGTGTGATAAGGGCCTTTTATTATGCTTAACTGTATTTCATTGTATACACAACTAGAACCATTATTTTTTTTCAATCAGTATTTTCCAAATTAAGGGGTTTAAAATTTTTATGATGTTTGGGGTTTGTTTTGAAAATTTGAAGTGGTTAATATTTTTTATTTCTCCTTGGATTTAATTGGCAACATCATCCACATTTATCACTTAAAAATTCTTGATTTTGGGTAAAATTTTAGAGTAAGATTCACAATCATAATTGGTTTAGAAAATTATGATTAGTTGATAAATTCATATGACTTGAATTTAAATTTTCTGTGAAATTAACTACTAATCACTGTGAACTTATTATTCTTTAAGATTGAACTATTGGTTGCGTTAATTATTCTTCATTTTTATTATTAATCTTACTATTCCTCCAATTTAGTCTATTTAGTTTGTGTTATGTGGGTCTATTCACTTAGAAAAAATGTAATGTTTTCATGTTCAATTAACTAAAAAGTGACTACTGATTATATCTTTTGAAATTTTTTGATATCGATCATTTTTGGAAAATCTAAAAACAATTTTTTTCCAAACACATTTTTTGAGAAGAGTGATCATAATTTATTATATGGAAGAGTCCATTGGGAAAATACATTTGATATCTATATCTTTGTTGGCACATCAGTTTCTCGTTGTTGAGATTATTTTTCATCCACTAAATTTGTGTAGTTGATTTATTAAGAACATAAAATAAGCTAAGTGTGGTGGAATTTCTTGTGCACTTAAATTGATTCATGTTTTCCACATCCCTTAAATAATATTTTAATCACATTTTGTGTTTTAATGAGCTCTGAATTGTGAATTCTTGATTATTGATCATTTCATTTTTAAAAAGTCATTCATTGAATAATTTCTTGAAAATCAATGTTTTGGAAATAAATTTTCCAATTTTATTTTATTTTATTCCTATTAGTTTTAATAATAGTGATTTTAAATGTTTTACATGATATTGGAATAATATTTTTATAATTTTTGAGATAGTTTTGGTTGTTTTATTATATTTCCCAATATTTTGGATATTATTTTTTTGACCATATTTCTTGTTTGTTGACATTTACTTTCATAAAGTAACTAATTATTATTGTTTTTGGCTTTATAATTCATAATGTTCCTTGATTTTGTTATAATTTTTTTAGGGAACAAATTTTAATTTTATTTGGTGAATGTTTGAAAGTTGTTGATGTATTTTTTCATGACCATAGTTATTGTGAATTTAGTTTTATTAATTAAACATATTCGTTTTTTCATATTAAAATTGTGATTTAATATGTATTTTTTCAGTTTCCATTTAACTGTTTCACACATTTGTTTTTACTCCCTTTATTACAATTGTGTGCCGCTGTTTTATTTTCTCACTCCCTGACACACTGTCAATCCATTTGTGTTGGATGGATGAATTGCAGTTGTTGATTACATTATCCAACCTTTCGCATCTGGTTTTCCACCTATGTTATTTCTGTTTCACTGCTAGAGATTGGGTTAGCCCTGTATTGTGTGTTCTGTAATGGTTCATAGGGGGTTGAATTGCTCCTGACATCCTTCTCCATCGGTGTATCTCCTCTTCAGTTCTTCGACGACTCTTCCCTTCGAGTGAGGGACCCATTCTTGCTTCTATGAACCCTTGTTTTTTCCTTGGTTCCTAGATTGTTTTACCTACTTCCTTGAAGTTAAATCAATCATGTAATTCTCTTTTAGCTTCATTGCAAAGACATTTTGTAGTGGATATTGATGTCCTTATTATCTAGGAAGAATTGTGGCTCTGTGCTTGATAAAACCAAGAATTCCAGCAGCGACTGTGGGGTAGAATTTGTGGGGTGGAAGCTCCATCAGACCAGGGAGGCTGCTTATTATTCGTCTTCTTGGAGAGATCATAACTACCAGACTAATTTTGGGTCTAGTACTATAAGTATCATATGTTTTGTTCTTATTTGTTCAAAATTTGTAATGTTTTCATTTCATTCTGCTAGTTGGTATGTCTTTTGTAATCTATTCCTATATCTTGGAGCATTTTTAATTTAATCGTGTGGGTAGGGTGGTGTTCTTATCATATAGTAGGTCCCAAAGGGGTCTAAGTAGAAAAATATTTGTTTTCTTGTGTTCTATTTTTGTTTAATTTCATTCTAGTTGTTTCGCTATGTTATTTCATCAATATACTGGCCATAAATCATTGATCTTAGCATCCGGGTTGTTTTTTGTTATTACTTCCTACACACACTACACCCTTCACATGTGATATTAGAGCCTCTATGATCTTTTTAGTCTAGAAATAGTGATTGTAGCCCCTAAATTTTAGTATACTGTTATTGTGTGTGCAAAATTATTTGTTCTTCCCCTTTTTAAACTATTGTTATGATTGTTTGTAAATTGTTTTCTACTATTCGGAATATGCTTCTTAGTAATCTATTTATCTGTTGCTTTTTTTTCTTGCGTAGCCTTGCGATGTCTTGTTTAAAATTTTTCACACTATTTTTTTGTTTCTTCAAAACAATTACCTCATCCTTAAATCTCCATTATGTTTACCTAAATTTTATTTGTTAAATCATTATCATGTTTAACATTTCTATGTATTTCATATTCCATAATTGAAGCATTGTTTACCCAAGCGATTGGTCGGTTGTTGGGGTTGTATGCTTATCGTTGTCTACAAGAACTTGGAATATACCTTTTTGGTAAACATATCCACAATGAGGTATGAAATCGATAAATTTGAAGGCAACAATGATTTTAACCTTTGTAATATTAAGATGAGAGCCTTACTTGTACAACAAGGCCTAATTGATGTTGTATGTGGGTCCAAGAAACCTGTTATTACTATAAATGAGACCAGGGAGACTAGTAATGAACATATAGATGTCCCTTATGATGTGTTAGTAAAAGGACATAGTTCTCTCTTGTTGTCCTTAAGAGATAATGTCCTTAGGGAGGTTTCCATTGAATCCACTACTACCGGTATTTGGATAAAGATTGAAAAACTGTATATGAGTGACTCATTGGTTGGAAGACTCTATAAAAAACATCCTATGTTCACTTTTAAGATAAAACATGATTCTTCCATTATATCTAATCTTTATGAGTTTAATAAAATTATGATAGACCTTGCTAACATAAATGTTACTTTCGATTACGAGGATTAATCAATAATCCGCTTAATTTTGCTTGATCACAATTACAGATCTTTAGTCAATACCATGATATATAGAAAAGATACATTTACCCTCAAAGAAGTTAAAGTCAGCCCTCCAATATAAGGAACTTCACTCCAATCCGAGAGTTAAAGGTGAGGTAGAGAGCCTCTTCACTAGAGGTAGAGCATAAAGAAAGCATAAAAAGAAATAATTTACCAAAGACAAACACAATAACAAACACCCAAAACCCAAAAATGAATCTATGGAAATAAATGTTACTTGCTTACATTTTGGAAAGTCGGGGCATACTAAACCTGAGTGTAGAAAACTAAAGTGTGAGTTAGAATACAAATATCCCACCAACTGGTTGACTCCAGGTATGACACTACAAAAGTTCTAAATGTTTCCAACCATACACTCGACCGAGAGTGGGTATTAGACGCTGGTTGTTCCTTATATATGTGTCTGCATATAGAGTCTTTTATGGAGCTGGTTGAAAGTGTGGAATGGGATTTCCTATTAATAAATAATAGGAAGTGCAAGGTTGAGGTTAGAGGGTTTTCCTGATAGAATTGGATGATCGATCAGTCATTACCCTGCTTGATGTGAGGTGGGTCCCCAACATGCAAAGAAACCTAATTTCCTTAGGAGTCAGTGATCAAAAGGGATAAACCTTTGGATATGAATCTAGTTCTAATAAAGTATCCAAAGGATCTAGATCCATTTTAAGAGGGTATCCTGTAAATGGGTTGTATGCCTTGAATGGAAGGACCCATTTGAGACAGTTGGGTAGGGTTTATAATACAAAAACTAGCAACACTATGCTCTGGTATATACAGTTGGGGAACTTAGGCTCTAAAGGGCTCAAAGAAATCAATAGGTATGGGTTGTTGAGTGACATCACACCTTGAAATATCCCATTTCGTGAAGCTTGTGTGATGGGTAAGGCTAAAAGGGTGAGTTTCAATAGTTCCTCCTTCAAGGCTTCCACCCCACTTGATTATATCCATTCAGATTTATGGGTTCTATCCAGGACCACCTCTCATGGTAGAGGATCCTACTTCATTACCTTTATTGATGATTACTCCATGAAGGTTTGGGTTTAAAACCTAAAAATAAATCTTAGTTTTCCATACATTCAAAACCTGGAATACTTCAGTTGATAATCAAACTAGAAAGAAAGTCAATACCATGAGAATGGATAAGGGGCTTGAATACATTTCCACTGATTTGTTCAATATTGTGAGTCTAAAGGTATTAAAATGCATATAACTGTTTGGGAAACTCCCCAAAACAATGGCCTTGTAGAGAGGATAATCAGACCATTCTTGAAAGAGTCTGTAGTATGATTGCATAATAAGGCCTCCACAAATCCTTGTGGACTGAGGCCACCAACACAACTATGTACCATATTAACATGTTTCCATCTTCTGTAAATCAATTTAGAACTCCTGAAGAACTCTGGACCGGCAAGCCCCCTTCATATTCCTACTTATGGTTTTTTGGGTCTACAGCCTATGCTCATGTCAAGAATGATATATTAGAACCTAGAGCCCTCAAGTTCATTTTCGATGGATATCCTAAGGGAGTTAAGGGATACAATATCTTGGTTGATAGGCCAGTTTACCAAAAGTGAATTATTAGTAGAGATGTGGTATTTCATGAATCGTCTTCCCCTAAGGCCAGAACTTTCACACTAGGCAGTTTTGAAACAGACCATTGTGGGTCTGATGAACATGATCCCCCAACTCTTGTTGCGACTAATTTCCAGCCTACTCCACCACCTCCTCATCCCAATGATGTGGCTGATTCTGAGTCTAGTTTTGGTTTAGATTCTGATTTTGGACCTTCTACCACTCATGATGATTATCAATTAAATAGAGTTAAACAAAGGTGTGTCTCGAGACCTCCTTCTTGGTTTAGCATGTATGATACAGCTTCATATTCTTTTCATGTGGCCCATGATCTTATTGATGATGATCCTTAATCGGATAAGCAATATTTAAAATATAAAGATTCAAAGCATTGGATCTTTTCCATGAATGAAGATATGCAATATCTGAAGAAAAATCACACGTGTAGTATTGGAAACAAGCCTCGTAATGCTAAGTTAATTAGGTCCAAGTGGATCTATAAGATAAAGGAATACAAAACTGAGGGAAAAAAATTAAATTTATGTTCGGCTATTTGCCAAAGGATTCATTCAAATAGAAGGAATTGACTATTAATTAATTTTCTCCCTTGATGTCAGACACACTTTCATTAGACTCTTACTTGCCTTTGATACCTATCTCAATTTTTACATCGAACAACTAGATATTAAGACTACCTTATTACAAGGGGATTTTAATGAAAAAATCTATATTAAACCTCTTAATGGTTATTCTAAGGAATTAAAACAAAACCAAGTATACCTATTAAATAAGTCCTTGTATAGTTTAAAGAAAGCGTCTCGACAATGGTATAAAAAATTGACTCCTTCATGATAAATAACCATTTCCCCAGGAGTCAATATGATGCATGTGTCTAATTTAAATTAATCCAATGTTGTATGATTTACTTACTGCTTTATGATGACAACATGCTAATCATATATAAAAATATGATTTTTATCACTACTATTAAATCCCAATTAGAAAGTAATTTTTTTATGAAAGACCATGGTGCAACTAAGAAAATATTAGGTGTTGAAATCATTAGAAACAAACCAAATAAATTTATATACTTATCTCAGTAGGCTTCCATATTAATGATTATAAAGAAATACATGTTTGAATATCTCAAACATGTCACTGTGCCTCTTGCACAACACTTTATGTTGTCTTCAACTCAAGAACCCGCTGTTGGTGATGACATGCAATTTATGTCTAAAACTCCATATGAGAACATAGTTGGTAGTATAATATACTTGATGATTTTCACCAGGCCAGACATTGCCTTTGAAATCTACACCCTAAGAATATTTATCGCCGCACTTGAGAAGCCACATTGGAATTCCCCCAAGTGGCTTCATAGATATCTCTCATTTACATGTAATTTATCTTGGTGTTATGGTAAAAATATTTATTTTTCTGATACTTTGGTAGGCTTTATTGATGCTAATTATATAGGTAACATTGACACTAGAAAATCGTTGACTGGATATGTGTTCGCTGCCTATGGTGGACCTATTTTTTGTAAGTGTAACATGCAATCTATGGTTTCCCTTTCAACTATGGATTCCGAGTACATTGGTCTTATAGAGGTGGTAAAAGAAGTATTATGGATTAAAGGCTTGTCTTCTAAAATCAAACTTTTTAATTCAGTCATTAATGTTTATTTTGATATTCAATCAACACTCCATCTATCAAGAAATTTAGTTTTCCATGGAAAATCAAAACACATAGATATTAGAATACATTTTATTAGAGATGTTATATAATAAGGGACCGTGTGTGTCAATAAGATACAAACTGATAAAAACCCATCTTATAGTTTGACTAAAGATATGGATTTATCTAAGTTCTTGTTTTTTATGTATAATGAACTGGGTTCCTATTCTATAACCTTATGTGAAAGAACATCCCCAAATTTTAATTTAAAGTTGTAGAGATTTGTGAATTAACTTTTCTTAATTCATCATATTAGTCTTTTCATATTAAAATTTTGATTTAATATGTATTTTTTTGGTTTTCATTTAACTATTAAACCCATATGTTTTTACTAGATTTATTATAACCGGGCACTACATTTTATATTCTCACTACTTGAAATGATGGTTATTCATTTGTGTTAGCCGGATGAATTATGACTGTTGATAACTTTATCTAACCTTTGTCATTTGGTTTTCCACCTGTGTTGTTTCTATATCACTTCTTAGGATCGTGGAATCCCTGTATTGGGCATTCTGTTACAGCTCCCAGGGGTTTTGTTTGCTCATGCCTGCCTTCTCCATCTGTTTATCACCTCTTCAGTTCTTCGGTGTCTCTTCCCTTGGCATGAGTGATTCTTTATTTCTTCAATGAACCCCTATTTTTCCATTCGTTCCTGTATTTTTTTGTTACTTGCTTCTTTAAAGTGAAATTGAGCCTGTTATTCTCTTTCTGTTTCATCGCAATGACATTTCATTGTGGAGATTGACATCCTTCCTATCTTGGAAGAAGTTTGGATATATGCTTGATGAAACTAGGAGTTCCAGTAGTGAATTTAGGGTGGAATTTGTGGGGTGGAAGTGTCATCAGAACTAGGAGGCTACATGTTCTTCATTCGCTTGAAGATATCAGAACTGTCAGATTAATTTTGGGTCTAACATTGTTAGTAATAGTTGTTTTGGTCTTCTTTATTCAAGATTTGTAATGTTTTATTTTCATTCTGCAGGTTCTTCCATATGTTGTAATTCGTTTCTATTTATTTAAGAATTTTTAATAAAATCTTTTGGGTATGGTGGTTTTCTTAATGTGCAGTCGGTACAAAAGGGGCCCAAGCACATAAATTTTTTTGTTCTTGTGTTCTATTTTTGTTTCCTTGAATTCTGGTTTTTCCACTATGTAAATGCTTCAATATACTGGCAATAAATCATCGATCTTGGCATATTGGTTGATCTATGTTATTACTTCTTGCACACACTGCACCCATACTAGTTATTATAATTAAATTTTAGTAGATTTTATTGGTTTTTGAAAATTTTGGGTTTTATTTTGATTCGTATTTATTTTGGAATTTTTACCAGAGTTTAATTTTGTTTTGCCTAAATTTACAATGGTGATGATTTCCATAAGACATTTTAAAATATCATGACACATTTTTTATGGCATAGTAAGTGAATTGGTTGTGAATCTTGTAATAAATATCAAAGAGGGGGCACGATCTCCCACAAAGATAGGCTGCGTGAAGGGAGAAGCAGTCGAGGGTGTTTGAATAAAGTAGAGGTTGGACTCAACTCAAGCTTGAGTGAAGAAATATATCCAAGGAATGAGTCTTTCAAAGAAATATAATCTAGTTCACCTGAAGGATACTAAGATCAAATAGATCTTCCTCGAGGATGAAGAATTGAAGGAGCTGGGGTTGAGTTTCACAGCACCAAAGGATTTCAAGCTCAACCTATGTCTTTTAACGTAGAAGTTGTCAAAACTCCAGTGATGGGAATGAAAAATTGAATTGTGGATGCCTATATTTGGTCAAACTTCTTGAGACAGACCCAATTTCAATGTGAGATGAGGAAGTTAGATCTCAAGCTCAACTGAACAGCTGACCAAGACAAAGACGATGAATATATATTATAAAATCATGCTTTCATTTACCTGTTGTTTTCTATCTATAGGATCGAATGGGAGATGATAGTGGGACCTTGTTCCATCCTAATGCATTCGTTTTGAGGAACACATAACATGATCAATATAACCCATCAATGAAGTCCCAATCGAGTGGTTTACATTCAAATGGTTCTAGGATATCCATTGTACAATGTTGTATGAGTGCGTTTTGTGGTTAATTGAAGAAGATGGAAGCCGAGTATGAACATGAAAAATTTCAAGGTGGTGTGGTTCATATTAATAGTGTGTCAAGAAGCCATTAAATTTTCTTGTTCATGGTGATTAACAGGTGGTTTATTGATGGAAATTAAACACATCTAAAATAAAAATAAATATAAAATTTTGAGGAATTAATTGGGTGCACACTATTACACAAGTAACTTTTAAAAGCGTTAAAAAAACCTTTATCAACACAAAAGAAATGTTTTTGATCTAACCACCATTAAAAGTGGACCACTTTTATTAGCATTGGAAAATCACTGATAAAGAGGTACCTTTATTAGTACTAAAGATAGTGATGATAAATATATCCCTTTATCGGCGCAAGTTTAGCACTGATAAAGGTCGTACCGTTGTAGTGTGTTTTTAAAAATACAGCACACTGCAGAGGAAATACATCTGTATATGGAAAATACATAATTTTATTGAAATAAATATAAAATCACAAATATAGAAAAAAATAATATATTATATTCATTTGAAATATATTTTTGTACAATTATATTAGCAAGTGATATCACAAATATTCAAAAAGTTCAATGGTTCATTGTCTTTGACACTCAACCCCCTTTCAGAAAAGTCTGCTCATGGTATCAATTGCCGAGAAAACCATCCCAAATCGATCAAAGAATCAACCTATATAAGAAAAAAATCCTTATGTTTGTAATAATATAAAGAAATAAATTAAACATCAATATGAACAAATATGTTAATAAAATTTCAATTTTAAATAAAAGGACACACTTTGGAATCATACTGGTCACACCGTGCATCAGATTGATATAAGAATGATTCCTACATGTCTAATATGAAATAAGGATCATTTTTTTAAGTATCTAGACAACGAGAATTTGTTTTATCATTTTAGTATGTCGTGTATCTTTTTTACTAAAATGTCAATTTAAACTAAAAACATGCACTGTTAGTCATACCGGTCTCACTGTGTGTCAGTTTGATGTGAGACTGATTCATATACATATAAAATGACTTATGAATCATTATCCTAAATTATTAAGACAATCTATTTGTTTCTGCTATATTTTTAGAGAGTGGCACATGTTTCGAACTAAATTGTCAATTTTATGCTAATAAAACACACTTTGAAACATATCGGGTACATCATATATCAAATTGAGATAAATTTTATTCCTGCACGTCGTAAATGACTTATGGATCGATTACCTAAATCATAAAAAATTTATAAATTTGTTTTTTTGGTTTTGAGTATGTGGTGTGTGTTTTGAACTAAAATTTCAATTTTAAATAAAATACACAATTCATGTCATATCGTTGACATCGTGCGTTAGATTGAGGTGAGACTCATTCCTACAAATCACAAGTGAGCGATGGATAAATTTCCTAATGTACCAAAACAATCAAAATGAGTTTTATTGGTTCTAATTAAGTCACGTGTCTTTCTTACTAAAATATTAATTTAAACTAAAAACATTAACTTTGAGCTCTATCAGTCACATCATGTGTCTATGTGATGTGTGATTGATTCCAAAATGTCAAAAATGACTTTTAAATAATTATTCAAAAGAATGATGACAATTCGAGTGTGTTTTGTTTTTTTATTGAGTTACACACATTTTTAAAGAAATTGAAATTTTAAACTAATAACAGACACTTTTATCCATATCGAACACAACATCTACCAGATTGAGGTATAAATGATTCATACACATCACAAATTTCATACAGATTGTTTTCCAAAAGTATGAAAAAAATATTAATGTGTTTTCTCAATTTTGAGTATGTGAATTCTATTTTGAACTAAAATTTCTATTTCAAATAAAAAGACACATTTCGAATCATAGTGGTGGTAGGTTCTGGGCGCAACATAAGCACGAGAGGGACGATTCCAGACTTTACTTTATTCTATTATTGATAATCAATCTGAGGTCTATTCCAATGAATAACATCATGACCAAAAAAATTGAATCAAAGACAAGATTGGGATAGAAAACCTGAAACCAAGATAGAGTAGATTAACCCATGTTGTTTACAATTAATTTAATTAAATAAGAATTACCTCTAAGGTTATTCTTTCTACATTGATGCATCTATCCATAGATCTGCAGTGCACCACCAATGTGTCGTAGAATCCAAATGTAGTATTCCTCTAGTGGTGATCCACGCATGGTCCACATATCTCCAGAAATCTCCGAAGGAGTCTCTGATTGTTAGGGTAGAAGATTCTTACGCTTGTGATGTCCACCTTTAGTCACCTTCATGGGTGCTTCTAAATAAATCTCATTGATCCGATGGAGGAGGATCTATCTTATTATTGAGATCATTCTTGGAGGGGGATAAACTCTATAGTCTTGAGATCATTTCTCCAAATCCTTCTGGACCATGATTTTTCTTGGCATGATTTAGGTTAATCAAAGAATATTATAACTAGGAAATTATTTCACTTGGGTAAAAAGAAAATTGTTTGCACAAGTGCCCTTAATTATTTCAAAATACTAGAAAAAACCCCATGTAAAATAATAACATCAATATTATTATTTCCTGACATGAGATTCACCTTAAAGTTATAAATAAATATTATTTAATCAAATAATATTCAATGTTATCATTTCTCCATGGACTATTAAACTCGGTCCACCAATCCTCCTCAATATTTATCACGCATTGAATAATGATTATTTATTTATTAAATCAATATAAATTCATTATTCATTGAGAAATTAATAAATATTATATTCAACAAATAACAAATAAATATTTATTAATTATTTCCCCCAAAATATATTCTCTTGAACAACTAGTGATGGAAAAAATGCGACAAAGTATCCAGGAATAATTATTAATCTTCAACCGGGAATAATATTTATTCAACTTGATAAATATATATTATTTAAGTAAGATACTGGATACACTTATTGTATGACCCTTTGGGCTACATTGTAAGTTGAATTAGGTGGAGCAGCCTAAAGTCTAAGGTTAGCGTCTAGCAACAAGCCAAGACACCCATAGAGAAAAACTTTAACGCTGAAATGACATGTCACCTCATACAAATGATAATTGTGTAATATAATTTCTTTATCACAATATCTCTAATCGAGCAAGTTTCATTCCAGTGCCATCAACTTATATGCTTGATATCTCATTCTTTGACATTCCTAAAATACAACTTGCCTATTGATCATAATATACAAGGATTTATTTAGGATAAATCAATTCCATTAAAGGACCTGAGATAATATCTACTATTAAATAATAGAAGAGATAAATCCTTTCACACATTATTCATTGACACAATATTACTCACGATGCACCCAATACATCCTACCCCACAGTGAACTACTACCATCACTATTTTTCATTAATACATCTAAGTGCATGACCCATAATACTCATTAATAATAATCATGAAGTCTGAGGACCAATACTCATGTCCAAAGATAAGAACATCTAATGACACATAGAAATGTTGATTTTCTTCTGGTGGGTCTTGTTCTCATAATATCCTCTTGTACATTACCAATGGAGTACTCTATGAGAAGGTTCATAAATGTTGTATGAGTCTCCATCCCTGATAACATATATCATTTGTGTCCTTCAAATGATATCATATGGATATAGAAAATATATTCAATAAATAGTTTCATAGAACTTCTGGATTCTCACCATAGCAGGGATCCTCAATGACCTTTTAGTGTGACAGTTACTCTTAGGACATTATCACATATAATGTTACAACGATGAACAATTATAATGAGATCAGGAATTTATTATTATTAATAACCATGAATATAAGTTATCATAAAGTAAAAAAGAAGTTGGTTATAGAGAACTGACTCCAACAGACTCCCACTTGCACTAGAGCCAACTACTTACGTCGTTTGGTCTTCAAGCTCTCACATGATACTCATTCTTCTAATGAGATAGGACTTTAGTCAAGGTGTCCACCACATCCTCTCCCATGGATACTTTTCTCACTACAACTTCACCCATTTGATAAAAATGTCTTAGGTGGTGATATTTATGGAGTATGTGCGTTGTCTGTTGATGTGAAATTGGCACTTTTGTGAGAGCCACCACTACAGTATTATCAGAATACAATGTGATAGGGTATTTTCTACTATGTACCACATACAGATCATAGACAATGTTCTGAATCCAAAAGTATTCCTTAGTTGCATTATAAGCTACTACGTACTCAGACTCAGATGTAGAATTAGCAATAACTGGATGATTTAAACACATAGAACTCACAAAAACTACGTTGAGATAATGAACATATCCTGATTACTACATTAGATTATTTTTATCTGTCTAAAAACTAGCATCATCATACCTTCTAATGATAACCTCCTTGTCTACTCCATACATCGGGAATATATCCTTAGTTCTTATCAGATACATAAGGATAGTATTAACATCTGTCCAGTGATGTTCTCCTATATCTACTTGATATCTTCTTACCATTATCAGTGCATAGGAAACATCAAGTATAGTAAATAACATAGAATACATGATTTATATTATTGTCTATGTGTATGGGACCTTACTCATTCTATCTTTCTCCTGTCGTTTATGGGGAAACATTTTCTTAGAAATATGTAAACCATGTGACACTGGAGCCAATCTTCTCTAGTATTGTTTAATACTAAATATCTTTTGTATATAGTTAATATATATACTTTGTCTTAGTCTAAGAAGCCTCTTTGATCAATCACAAATGATCATGATCCCCAGAATGCAGGATGAATCTTTTAAGTACTTCATAGAGAAGCAGTTGTTCAACCAATCCATAACATATTTCAAGACTAGTATGTCGTTTCCAATAAGTAATATGTCATCAATATATAATACTAGGATAACAACCACATTCCATTTAATTGTTTTATAAACACATGGCTCACACTCATTCTCAATGAAACCAAAATATTTTATGAATTCATAAAATCGAATGTTCAATGACATAGATGCTTTATTCATTCCACAAATGGATCTCCGCAACTTGAAAATAATTTTGGCATCACATGCTATCACAAACCCTTCTTGTTTTTTAATATAGACATCATCCTAAATCCCCCCATTAAAGAATGTAGTTTTGATATCCATCTACCAAATCGTATAGTCATTGTAAGATGTTAGGGACAATATAATTATGATGGATTCAAAAATGGAAACTAGAAAAACATTTCATAATAGTCAATTAATTGAAGCTTTTAAACCCTTTAGCCACTAGACTTTCTTTATAGGTACTTAATTTACCTTCCATGTCAAATTTTCTCTTTAATACCCATTTACATCCAACAGGCCTTACATCAAATATCACATCATCCGGAACCTAAAAATGGTTCGGATACATGGAATCCATCTCATAATTAATAGCTTCCAACCATCTTTCATCTTTTGAGATATATAATTCTTCTCTATAGTAGAGAGGTTCATCATTATCCTACAATAATAAGTCACCATCCTCAGTGAATATAAACCCCTATCACTCTAGTTATATTACATCTCTTACACTCTAAAGAAGTACTTGTGTGTTAGGAACTACTTCTTCTATGAGGACCTATGGAACCTGTTCCTGTACTAAATCATGTGTATCTTGGGCACCAACTTCATCGAAGTTAATAAATTTCCCACTATCCCTTTTTAGGTTATTCTCCCTCTCAAAAAAGAAATTTTTTCAAGAGACACTAACTATCTTGTATAAGGTTTTGTATTGGTCATATCCCTTTATTTCATTAGGATAACATATAAAGATACACATCATTCCCCAGGGTGCTAATTTTTTTCTTCATAAAGCATAAACAAATTCCTTGAAATCCCATACACATGTATGCGACAAAATGAGTTTCTTTCTATTCATAACTCCAAAGAATTTCGTTTTCCATTTTAGTCTGTACTTAGTTTAATGCATATGCTAAAGTTTGTAATTCATATCCCCAAAAGGATAATGGAGTATCTTTTTGACTCATTATCAACCTTACCATGTCCAAAAAGGTATGGTTCCTTCTTTCACTGACAAAATTCCACTATGGTGTATATGGTTGAGTGAGTTGAGATAGAATCCAAAATTCATTTATAATGTCAATGAAATATTGGTTAAGATATTATATACCTCGATCTGATCGAAGATTCTTTATCTTATTACCAGGATGATTCTATACTTCATTATCGAATTCCTTGAATTTCTTAAAGGAATCTAACTTGTACCTCATCAATTAAATATATCCTTATCTACTCAAGTCATTAGTAAAATTCATGAAGTAAGAATACCCACCTCTTACTTCTACTGGAAATGGTCAACAAACACTAGTGTGTACCGGTATTAGAATCTATGTGTCCCTTTCACCCTGTCCACCCAATGGTTGTTTGGTCATTTTCCCTTGCAAACAAGCATGACATCTACCAAGTGGGTTTATCTCCAAAGAGTATAAGTAACCATATTGATAGAGATTTGTCAAATTCTTCTTTTTTACATGAACAAGATGGTGATACCAAATTTTGGGGTTATATGATTTATGTGACCTTGATTTGTTATTTATTTCCAACACTTAGTTTTCTTAATTTAATACATACATACCGTTATTTAAATGTGCCATGCAATAACATATACTATCCTTATAAAAGAAACAAATTTTATTTATAAACAAGAAAATTAACCCATATGTATCTACAATTGATAGAGAAATTATGTTTTTGGTAATAGTAGATACATAATAATAATCATGGGAAAAAAATCATTCCCATTGGAAATTAAAGGTGATAGTCATGCATGGAAAGAGAATCCTGCCTCTCACCATTGGCAGCATGCAGATCCACCTCTCCTATAGTAATTTTCTGAAATCTACTTGGTTCCTACATTTTAATATAGATATGATCACCACATGATGTATCTAATATCCAATGTGTATAAATATAATGATTTCACTCGATAATGAACACACATTTTCATTCCCATTTCCTTTGGGTGTAATTCCTCGTATAGTGGCACAACTTGCAATAAGAAAAACATACTGCCTATTTTCCCTTTCCATGCCTCTAGATATTCTTCTTCTTGGTCAGGTAGTGCTCTGGGGATTTATACTATTTATAATTCTTAGGCCCCATTTCCTTATCCTTCCACTTTCTATTTACTAAAAGGACTGCAGGTTCTTCATGCCCAATGTTTGTATCCTCATAGCGAATCAAGGTCGAAAGTTCCGATAAAATATTCTCATTATTGATCATATTATAATTCAAAATAAAACTAGAAAAGGCCTTGGGATGTGATTAATGTATGATATCTGTAGGAAACTCATCTGGGAATTTAAAGCCAAAAATTTCTAAATGTTTAATATAGATGATAAACTTGACTCCATGAGGCCTAGCTAGTGAAGCCTCTTCAATCATAACCCTGAACAAAGTGTTGGGGATCTCATACATCCCTTGTCTTACATTCTCTTTATAGAGATCCTGAATGTGAGACATGATTGTATAAGCATCGTTTTTCTCAATGTTGATTCATGATATCGTTGGACATGGATGATATCATGAAGCACTAAACATATGTAGCATCATTCAGATGTTTCTTTAACAAATATAACTCTTCATCACTCTCATCATTTCAAGGTGCAACTAGTAAAGGTTATTCCATCACATAAAATGTCTTTTCATGGAAATGGATGACCTTTATGTGCCTTTTCCACTCCTTGAAATTTTTTCTGGTGAGAATTTTTTCCTTCTCGAGTATGGATCACAACAATATATTTGATGCCATTTTTTGATGCTATTTCTACAAATAAGATAAACATAATTTTAGGACTTTATTTGATTAAATTTAGATAAAAAAATATTATATTTATTAGTCTCCCACTATTTTATCAAAACCCAATAGCCCTCACCATTGGATTTGGAATATCCTGTTGCTTGGATATTCTAGTGGCAAGGATTCATATTCCATTCCCATTTTCACAAGTTTGGATGGTCAAGAAACTCGAATGGTTTTATGTAGGAATTCCAAATTCCAACAACATTAACTCACAGTTCCCTGATCTATTGAGTGGACTCCCCAATATTGAAATCAATAATTTATATTTCCTCATCCTTTCCCTCTCAGTTACACTAGTTCCTTCTTTGGTAGTCAACCCTTAATGTGAACCAAGTCAAGTCAACCAAAATCCAAAAATTATAATTCCCTGCTAATTGAAATCACCCCAACTTTTTCTGGTCAAGCACTTTGAACTACAATTTGATTATAACCAAAGTAATGGAATTATATACTAACATAATAGTTTATTTAGGGATTTTGTCCTTTATGAATAAATTTCCAATTATTACCTTCTCACATTCTTATTAATATTATGTGGTATTACTTAAGTGATTAACCATATCTTTAGATAAAATTTATGTAAAAGAAAATTTTTTAGTTCCATATTTAATACTTGTTAATTCATTAATTATGTGATCCTGAAAAAACATCCATAATGAAATATGCATGCAGCTGATAGATTTAAAATAAATTGTATGATTATAAGATTGTTCTAATTGTTATTTTATCAACCAGTTTATAAACTAACCACTAACCTAGGGGAGAAACACCGTGAACAAATTTGAGGTTTGTGTTTACATCTTTCCACTTTTCCACCTTTTTATCACCTTGGATTTTTTTTGCCTCAGCTCCTAACATGAACTAGTTCCACTAGCTTGGGAGCTCCATCCATTACATATGCTTTTACTGACATGCAGGTGAGGGGTCCAAGGGGGTTAACATAAAATAAGTCATGTTCACGCATTTCAAACATATTAATGAGGAGTGAAGGTACCCAGACCAATAATTTAATTTAATAATAAATTAAAATGAAACTAATATAACGACCTGAACCCGAAAATCCACCCAAACATTGTGATACGGGTCGGGTGTCACTACCTCAGGTGCACCTCCATGAATGCCAAATGTTATCGACTTGTAGCAAGGGTCTTATTTGTATAGTGTGGAGGCTATACCCTCTCGGAGGATAATAATTGTACTAGTATGAGTAAAATAATAAATATGGAGTTGAATAAATGACTCAACAGACTCAAAACAGACCCACAGAGTGGAATCACATTGAATATCAACAAAATATTGGAAGCAATATATATAAACAATAGTAGCGGAAATTAAACAAAACAACATTATGAACACCACTTGTAACTTTTAAACAAAGAACAAAACAACCATCTAAAGAAAGCTGTACATATCCTAATATATTAAGGGCGCCAATGGCTAACCAACTATAGATACATAACAAGAAATCACGATGATACAAGAAAGAAAGAAAAAAAACTTTATCTAGGAAAGACCTCAAGGTCCATACCATCTCCAGGAAGCAGCTAACGCAGTATAACCCCTGAAGCTGACCTCCTTCCTACACGTAAATACATAAAGTCTACACACATCCCGAAGGGCCCATGTAGGGTGTGAGACGAAACTCAGTAGGATACCACCCAATGGTGTGTACCTAATATAAATGTTTAAGTAGGCATGCAGTTATAAGGAAGATAGTAAATTGTATGATTCACAAATAAACATAGCTCCAATGGTGCTTAGTAGCCAACAAGAAGTTTCACCTGCTTCGACCAATGCTGAAATCTTTGTCATGTAACCCAGCACCATGTGCCATCTGACACCTCATGTCTCAAGTACTGACGTCATGAGGGAACACCCATGAAATTGCAACTCTGAGGAACTACGATGCATGTCCTCAAATAAGTAACCAGAGGGACAACAATGTATTCTCTCAAACAAAGTAACCAAATGGATAGCGATATCTGCCCTCAAATAAAGAAAATGGAGGGACAACGTTGTCTATCCTCAAATAATGGTGATCCTCTACACCCAAACTGACAACCTCAATGTTATCCCATGAAGTCTCATCACCATCAGTGTGGCTTCCTACAACAAGCACCCACACACCAATTGTACCTAAACCATAACTAACGGGGGAATCTACCCACTTGAGTGGCCAAAACCACCTCATCATGGAGTCTCTCTGTGTGCACACTACTCAAGATTCAGGGTGAGAGGTAATCACCAAAATATCACCCAAGCCACAACACATCTGACACCTCGTGTCCTTGCAACCATGCCGCTCAAGTCTGACGACCTCACCATCCAAGTAACTTGGTCCATGCCCAACCTGACAGTCCCCCTACCTCAAGCTGACATCCATGACACCCAATCCTGTGGTCAAAACCTCCCAATGTAACCTAGAGGAAGATTGACCTATGATCAGCATCACTCAAGAATATTCGGTCCATTCCCAACACAACCGTAGGTGTTCCAGCATATGCAATTCAACAATTATATATATAATCAAAATAATTAATTTTAAATAGTAAAATCCAAATAAAAAGTTGAAATGAACTAACCAAGTGTTTTACTATACCAATAAGGTCTTTACACCCTCTAACAATTCATATGAAGGTTTAAAAATCTAAACTCAACATTTTAAAACAATACAATTCAATTATAACCATTTTGGAATTCTCCAGACAAATGCCCCGATGAGAAACGACCACTTTCTCTGCCCCGCTCAAGTAAAATAAGTAACAGGGCGTACGCAATGGCATCCCATAGGTCAAATAAACAATTAAATAGGCAATAGCAGTTAAAACAGGGTTACACTCAGAATACCTGAATATGCGCTTTAAGAAGTTCCACCCAAAGGTATGATAAAACATGAAAGAAGGTATGGACAGCCTACCTAAGAATTGTAGATATAGGCACACCCGATATTGAGCTCCAATTCGAAGTTGATCTTCGTAGATCTCTGTTTCCATAAAATACCAGCAATTCTACTCGAATGGAATCCACGATGTTTGAGGTAAAATAAACTAGAATGAAAAAGGGTGTGTGGGTTTAGAATTGTTGATGCGATCTTGCAGCCACCTATGAATTGAAGAATGGAATCCGGATGAGGAAACTAGGGCAAGGTATGTTCTTCGGGTTTTCAGAACGGACCTGTTCTAATGTTGAGGAAGAAGAAGGTGTTTCCCAAAATAAGACATGACACTCTTTCATTTAAGTGAATAAAAATAAAAATACATGACTTGTATAAAATGACTACACACCATGTAGTATCCTTGTCTGTACTCCAACATAAGAGGAGGTAGCGACATGGCTTGGACACGCCACACGGGTCGACAGACGGCTTGAACTCAACTAGTACGCGGAAAGGAGAACACATGGCGTGTCAAGAAACCCTACACGCCATGTAGTAGAAAATTACTACATGGTCATTACAGGGCATGTACTCAGCGAGCACAGGGCCGGTACATGCCTAACCCATACATGATGTGTACATTAGAGTACATGGTGTGTTATCTAGAAATTTCTAGAAATTCCAATATTTTCCCAGTTTTCCAAAAAAAATTCAAAAATTCATACAGGTTTGAGATTTTGACCCGTTATAAAAACCTGAGTTCTTACAATCTCCCCACCTTAACATAGATCATCGCCAAACTGTCAAAAGAAACTTGGAGATGGAACCCAATATACCACCCCTATCAAAGTAACCCAGACTACCCCAGTCTGAAATGTTTTGAAAAATTCATCAAGGGGAACCCAACAATAGGAATTGCCTAATACGTTCTCAACCCGACAAAACATAAATCATGGAATGGTTCACTAACCTGTTTTCAAACTCATGGTCTACTTGTGATGCATCATCACCCATGCGCCTCATTGGTGCTCCCGTGTTGTTTCTGACACCCAAACATATTTTACACCACATCAGTTTCCTCTCCCACGAGGTCCTGCTTCCCATGCACACTCAAAATAAACCTGATGCCAGACACCTCAAGTAACCCACATCCTCGATGTCCTGATACCCAAGGCACCTCAATTATCCTGCATCCTTGATGCCCCGATGCCCATGTCACCTCATTTAACATGTATCCTCGATTCCCCGATGCCCAAGGAACTTCAATTAACCCACATACCTGATGTCGTGATAGCACGCATCTCAAAGATATATATAAATATATCACACACCCGATATGGCGCCAATCTCACTGACCAACATCTTGTAAGACCTCATGAATCCTGTGCACCTCGTGCACTGAAACCAACATGCCTCAAAATGTCATTACAAAAGAAAACAAAAAAACCACAACCACATTCATGGTGTACCTCTAACCATTGTCATCTCACCAGCCCGTTCAGCCCCTGGCATATCCACAGCATGCACCTGGACTGAAGTACGGCTTCCTAATGCTTGACCTCCCTACGGTGCCACTCCAATCACCAGCTACTGACCCCTCAGATGGGTCCCACTATCTCTATCACATAATCTGTGTGTAGCTGAAACTCAGATACCCTCTCCAGGTACTAAACTTGAACCAACTCCAGATTCCATAGTCTGTCATGTCCCCTACCTGTCAGTTGTCTTAGAAGGCTGCCTAAATATCCTCTCAAGTTTCCCAAATTGTCCTCATGACCAAAACTCCTTTGGAGGTCTATCACACTGATTCTAAATATTCCCTAGCTACCCACACTAAAAGAAAACCATAGCTGAACTACTATGAGGTGGTCTAGCTGATTCCTTGGCCTGACTGCCCTACTGGAACTCATCTCGTCATCTCTTCCTGTTGTCCTAACCATCACTCCAAGCTGTTGCACAGCCAACCTGGGGATTATCCCTCTGGTTACCCTCCACTATGAGTGCCTGATTCACGGTATCTAAGAATGAACCCAACCTGAAGATATTCACATGCATCTGAAAGGCGTGTCATAATCCGTCCTAGAAGAACCTCACCCTTGATGCATCATCTCTTACCATACGTGGTGCAAAGTGATACAACTAAGTGAATGTCGTTTCGTATTGTATGACAGACATGTCTCCCTATTGAAGGATCAAGAACTCTTGATCTCTCTCTGGCCTCAGTGTCTCTGGGTAAAAGTGTTCAAATAACTGATCCTCGATGACTTTCCATGATAGTTCCTCATGCCTGCGAGCATGAACCTGCACATCCCACCAATGCTTCGTTGGTCCCCGCAACATGTATGTTGCTAGCTTGACCCTTCGACCTGGAGGCATCTCATGTTACTTAATGATTATATGCATGCTCTCTATCCAGTTCTCATACGCTGATGGACCACCCTCACCCTGAAAAAGTGGTGGGTGATTCCATTAGAACTCTCTCATTAGATATGGAATAGATGGATCTATACATTGTGCACCTCTGTTTATCCCCTGTAAGACACGTACTAGGCTACCTTGGAGCTTCTCATCAATCCATGGTCCGAAAATTACCAAACCCAACTATTGTCCTGCTTGAACTGGATCCTGAACCTGATCTGGTCCCTACGCCTGTCCATGCGCCTCATGCTCTTCCTACACCGGATCTTTTAACCTAATCCTGTTCATTTGGTACTGTACCATCTCATGCCTGACGCTCCATCTGAGTCATCTAAAAGGAACCCACTGAATACTATCAATGGTCAAACATCCCATATATATATAACAATATATATTAAACATAGATAATGAAAGCAGTGAAGATTCAGCATAAAACATCTACCCTTACTCTCCCCTATCACAACCCATGCCCACGAAATCCCAACCTCAAGGCCTCCTTACCCACCCTCAATAGGTCCAAATATTTGAAGTACCTCGGGCCTTCAAAGTCCTGACAATGAACGTTTCCTCAAATCGGAGACCAATTCACCCAATCCTAATGATCAAAATCACCTCCACCAATAGTTCATGCATACTCTTATAAAATCCAGACCCAAATAACCTACCACATTCTACTCTACAAAATATATAAAGCATGGAATAACACATTGTGATAAAAAATTAATTCTTTCAGTAATTTCACCTATTCACATTTCATAAGAATTCAATGCATAGATATTTATATTATTCAAATGGAATTATCACTTCACAAAGAATACATGTAGTTATGAAATTGAAATACCCTAAAAATGTTCCTATCAAAATCCAAACAATCACCCCTTTCCATACCAATCGAAGTTCCAAATCCCCCTTACCGCACTGGGTAAAGGGTCACATATCACAATCAATAAAATCACACAACAAGTGATCCACCAAGGTGGAAATAATATAACCTGTAATCTGAGGAAATAAAAATAGCAATTACCACCAATGGAAACATGGTCAGTCCCTCGTACCTGGGGCTGCAGGGAGCTAAGCACAAGCTTGAAACCTAGTTCCAGTAATAACCTATCTTTAGTATACCATATCCCAAATAGTAAAACCAGCATAAATAAAAATAGAATCCTTAATCTCATTAGTGTTCAGCAAAACACTGATTCAAATTCCATATCAATAACTCCTCCAATACCACTTTGTATCGACCCGGATTTGAACAGCCACCTGAACAATGCGATACGGGTCGGGTGATACTACCTTAGTCACACCTCCCCGAATGCCAAATGTTGCTGACTAGTAGCAGAATGTAAACAGAACAGCATGTTGAACACCACTTGTAACTACTAAAAAACAAAAAAACAAGCATCTAAATAAGGTCGTACATATTCATATATATTACGGGTGTCAATGGCTGACCAACTATAGCTACATAACAAGTAAGCATGTTGATGCAGAAATGAAGAAGAAAAAAACACAAGCTAGGCAAGACCTCATGGTCCATACCATCTCCATGCAGTAGCTAAGGCAGTCTAGCCCCTGATGCTAACCTCTTTCTTGTACATAAATCCATAAGGTATACACGTGTCCCGAAAGTCCCATGCAGGGTGTGAGGCGAATCTCAGTAGGATACCACCCAACAGTGTGTACCTAATATAAGTGTTTAAGAAGGAATGCAGTTATAAGGAAAATAATAAACAATACGATGCACAAATAAGCATAGCTTTCTAGTTCTCAGCAGCCACCATGAAGTTTCACCTACTTCGGCCAACACCGAAATCTCTGTCATGTAACCCGAAACCATGTTCCACCAGACACCCAATGTCTCAAGTACTGACGTCCGGAGAGAATGCCCATGAAATAGTAACTTGGAGGAACAACGATGCATGTCCTCAAATAAGTAACCATAGGGAAAATGATGGCTTCCCTCAAACAAAGTAACTCGAGGGACAACGATATCTTCCCTCAAATAAAGAAACCGGAGGAATAGCAATTTATTCCCCAAAATAACGGTGCACCTCTACCCCCAACCCTATAGCCTCAATGTTATCCCTTAAAGGCTCCTCACCTTCCATGTGGCTCCCTACAGAAAGAACCCCCAAACCAATTATACCTAAACCACAACTAAAGGGGGCCTCTACCCACATGAGTGTTCAAAACCACCTAATCATGGAGTCTCTATGTGTGCACACTACTCAACGTTATAGGTGAGAGGTAATCTCCAAAACAGTACCCAAGCCACAACACACTTGACACCTTGTGTCTCTCCGACCATGCCGCTCAAATCTGATGGCATCACCATCCAATTAACCCAGGCCATGCCTAACCTGACAGTCATCCTTCCTCAAGATGACGTCCATGATGCTCGATCCCATGGTTAGAACCGCCCAATGTAACCTGGGCGAAGCCCAACCTAGGATCAGCATCACTCAAGAATGTCCAGGCCATGACCAACACAACTGCAAGGGTTCCAGAATATGGAATTCAATAATTACATATATAGTAAAAAGAATTACTTTAAACAAGAACAAAAAACTAAACAATTGAAATTCACTAACCAAGTGTTTTTCCATACCAGTATTGAGGTATTTAAAGCCTCTAACAATTCATATCAAGGTTTAACAAAATAATCTCAAATGTTTAAAAAAATACCATTCAATTATAACCAATTCGGCATTCCCCAGCCAAATTCCCCAATAGGAAAACGGCCACTCTCCCAGCCCCGCTCAAGAAAAATAGGTAATAGGGCATATTAGAAGGCATCCCTTAGGTCAAATAAACAATTAAAGAAGAAATAGATTGTAAAATAGGGTTGCACTCAAAATACCCGAATACGCACTTTAATCTATGCCACCCAAAGGACTACGAGAACACAAAAGAAGGTATGCACAACCTATCTGAGACTCGTAGACAAAGGCACACCAGATATAAATCTCCAATTTGAATCTTATATTAATAGATCTACATTTCGGTCAAATCCCAAAAATTATACTCAGATTGAATCTGCGGTGTGTGAGGCAACGAAACTGGAACGAAAAAGGGTTCGTGAGTTTATCCTTGTTGATGTGATCCTGCAGCCACCGACGAATTGATGAACGGTCTCTGGATTAGGATTCTAGGACAAGGTATGTTCTTTGGATGTTTGGAATGGACCTATTCCAAAGTTGGGGAAGAAGAAGTTGTTTCCTGAAATAATATATGACACTCTTTTATTTATGTGAATAAAAAAATACAGCATGTATAAAAGGACTACACACCCTGTAGTAGCCTTGTACGTACTCTGACTTAAGCAGAGGTAGCCACAGAGCATGGACACACCACATGGGTAGAAACACAGCTTGAACTCAGCCGGTATATGGAAAGGAGAACACAAAACATCTCAAGAAACCCTACACGCTGTGTAGTAGGAAATTACTACACATTCATCACATGGAATGTACTCAGAGAGCACATGGCTGGTACACACCTAACCCATAGACAGTGTGTACTTTAGAGTACATAGTGTGTAGTCTGAAAAGTTCTAGAACTTCCCAGATTTTCCCATTCTTCCCAGAAACAGGTCAAAAATTCAAACCGGGTCTGGATTTTGACCCATTCTAAAAACCCGGGTTCTTACAACTAATCACATACAAAGGTCTAGTTTAACTCATGATCTTCCACTTTCATGAAACAAATTACACATTTTATAAAACAAGCATTCAATTCTTTAAATGTATTTATTTATGATAAAACATGCTAGAATCGATTACTAATTATCTTTAATTAAAAAATATTTCTATCATAAACATTTTCTGAATTTCCTTGAGATTCTCAACCATTATAATTTTAAACAAATTAATAAAATCATTTAAGATTAATTGTGTTCGTAACTTGTACCTTGGACGTAACCTGGTTAATACCCATCCAAAACTACCCAACATGTATTATAATTTTATACACATTATTCTTTGGGACATATAACATTCACATAGAATAATAATAGTAATATAACTCATACAAGATTTAGAGATCTTGAATATTACACTAATGTTAATAAAAAATACATATATAAATATACAGATATATATATATATATATATATATATATATATTTAATCCCATTATGCATGTATTATATTTATTCCCATACGCAAGTACATGTTGCAAGGGTTATATAATATAATAAATTTTAAATCTGTGTAACTGGTAAATGTACATAGAATGTAGAACCATTTTTCATGGTGTGCATATTCTTCACAGTGTATCCAAAGTAAATGCCTCGTGACTCAATGTGTGAGGCATAATTCAAAAATATTGGAGAACATGATGTGTCCAGTGGGACACACGCCATGTTGACTCCACGTTACATGGTCACCAGTTAGGTAGTATATGTATGGAATAAACGGCCCAAATCTAACCTGAAGGGACTAGATGCCATGTCCAATGGGTCACAGAACGTGTAGTATAGCTTATAGTGCTTCAGTCTGTCTCGGCCAACATATAGTGTAGGAATTGACTACACCAAATGTCATTGATGCACATGGGTTGAGTAATTTCCAAATTAACACCTGGTGTAATAAACATGAGTACACGGCATGTAATTCCAATTACACGGAATGTACTCCTGTGTTATCCAGTCATAATCCTTAGCACCTCCTAATGAGTTCCTAGATTTTATTTTAATTATAAAATTTACTGTTTCTGTTAGATCTGTGAGAAACGATGGAGGAAGAAATAGATCTCACAATTTAGATTTGAAGAATGATTAAATTGAATTGAAAAATAAATTATGAATTCATAAATCATCAAAAGAATTAAATAATAATAGAAAATGATGTGACCCCTCTAATACCACTTATTGGTTCTGAGCATAGTAAAATCACAGGAGGAAAGGTGCCCAACTTTGATTTTTTATGTTATTGATAATCTATCTGAGGACTATTCTATAGAATAATTTCATTACCAAAAGAATTAAATCAATGAACAAGAAAGGGATAGAAAACCCAAAACCAAGAGATACTAGATCAACAGATGTTGTTTATAATTAATTTAATTACATAAGAATTACCAACAAGATTATTCTTTTTTTTTCGATGCATCTAGCCACAAATATATAGTGTGCCAACATTGTGTTGTAGAATCCAAGTGTAGGATTCCTCTAGCGGTTATCCACACATGTTCCACGTATCTCTGAACATCATCGAAGGTGTATTTGGGTGCTAGTATGGGAGATCCTTGCACTTTAAATTTCCACCTTCAATCACCTTGAGAGCCGATTCTAAAGCAGTCTCCTTGATTCGGTGGAGGAAGATCTCTCACGTTCTTGAAATCATTCTTATAGAGGGATGAACTCTATAATATTGAGTTCTTTTCTCCAATTCAGTGTGCACCATGATTTTTCTTGGCCAGATTTTGTCTAATCAAAGAATAATATAGCTGCGAAATTATTACATTGGTGTAATAATAAAATAATTTTCACAAGTGCCTTTAATTATTTAATTAATCCTAGTGAAACCCCAATGTCAAATAGTAACAGAAGTATAATTATTTCATGACTTTATCTTAACTTTCAATTTATAGTTAAATATTATTTAATCAAATAAAATTCCATATTATTATTTCTTACTATACCCTTAAACTCGGTACACCGATCCTCCTTAATATTTATCATGCCATGAATAATTTATATTTATATATTAAATAAATATAAATGCATTATTCATTGATAAATAAAAAATATTATATCCACCAAATAGAAAATAAATATTTATTAATTATTTCACCCATAATATATTCTCACGAATAACTTGGGTTGAGAAAATGCGATCAAACATCCATGAATATTTATTAAACCAGCACTAGAAATCATCTTTATTCAACTTGTTAAATATATATTATTTAACTGAGATACTTGATATACTTACTATGTGACCCTTTATGCCTCTTTCTTAGTGGAATTAGGTGGAGAAGTCTAAAGTCCATGGTTTGTGTGTAGCAACATGCCAAGTAACCCACAGATAAAGAAGATAATGTTGTAATGAAATGTCACCACATATAAATGATTACCATTTAATATAATCCATTTATCACAATATGTCTAATCAATTAGGTTGAATCATAGTTTCATCAACCTATATGCTTGATATCTCTTTCTTTGACTTTTTGAAAATAGAAGTTGCATATTGATCACAAGGACATGGATTTATTTAGGCTATATCATTTCCATCACATTACTTGAGATATTATATTTAGTTAAATAATTGAAGGGATAAATAATTTCTTGCATTATTCAGTAATACAATAGTACTATCTAACGAGCCTGTACCCAAGTGGTATAGGCTCTTTCTTGGCATCCAGAAGACCCAAGATCAAATATGGGCAGGGATGAATTTCTTGTACTGTAATATCACTGTAGCAGGGCACTGTAGCGGTAGCGGAGGAGGCACTATTGTAGGGTACTGTAGTGGCAGCGGTACTGTAATAGAATAGGTATTGTAGCAGTACTATTCACCGAGGGGTCCCTTGGTCCAAAAAATGGGATTTAATGCCTTGTATTCTGGCTACATTTCTTTGGGCCTTCAGGATATGTAATGGTTCACCCTCTACCCATACATAAAGAGTTCATTGCTTTAAATAATAAATTTATGCTTCAGCCCCAACCCTTTTTTAAAAAAACTTAATACAACAGTACTCAGGGTGCACCCAACATATTTGACCTCACCTTGAACATCTGTCGCCATGGTTTTTTGTCAACACATCTAAGAGTGTGACTCATAATACTTATTTATAATAATATAAAAGTTTAAGGACCAATACACACATTCGCAGATAGGAACATCCAATGACACATTGAAATGTGGATTTCCTACTGGCGAGTCTTGTTCTCATAATATCCTCCTGGACATTACCAAGGGCGTACACCATGAGAATGTTCCTCAAATTCCTATGAGTCTCCACCCCTGAAAACCTAATTCATTTTTGTACCTCAAATGGTATCATTTGACTATGGAACCTATATTCAAGAATATTTTCATAGCACATCTGTGTTCTCATTATAGTAGGCATCCTCTATAACCTTTTAGTGTGACAGTTACACTTAGGACATTATCACATACAATATTACATAGCATCACAATCATGATGTGATAAGGAATTTTTTAATATTAAAAACTATTAATATACTTTATCGTAAAGTATAAAATAAACTGGTTCTAGGGAACTAGATCCAATTGTGGTCACATCATGCATCAGATTGAGGTGTGACTGATTCTTATATATCACAAATGACATATTGATTGTTTTAGTAGAGTAACAAATTCAGTCCAAATATGTTTTTATTGATTTTGAGTATGTCATGGGAATTTTTTACTAACAGATAAATTTATATTTAAGATATTCACATAGATTCATATCAGTTACATCATGTGTCTGTTTGATGTGAGACTGATTCCTATACGTTGGAAATGACTTATGAATCATTTTTCTATATTATCAAGATAATATAATTACGTGTTATAATTTTATAGTGAGTGACATGTGTCTTGAACAAATGATTCCCTTTTTAACTCATAATGCACACTTTGAGTCAAACCAGATATGTGTTTATCAGATTGTGGTGTGGCCGATTACTACACATCAAAAATTACTTATGGATTATTTTTTTACAATATCAAAACAATATGAATGTGTATTATTAGTTTTGAGCATTTTATGTGTGTTCTTAAAAAAATTATAAATTTAATAACATAAAACTTGAAGTCATATTGGTCACACTATGTGTCATACTGGGTTGTGACTATTTCCTATATGTCAAAATGACTTATGGATCATTTTCTTAAAGTATCAAAACAATATTAATGTTTTTTTCTCATTTTTTAGTATGTGACATGTGTTTTGAACTAAAATTTAAAATTGAAATTAAATGACACACATTGAGTCATATTGGTCGCACTATGCCCCAAATTGTGGTTTGGATGATTCTTACACATTAAAAATGAATTATCGATTGCTTTCCTAAAGTATCAAAAAGTAATAACAAATTTTCATAGTTTTGAGTATGTCATGTATATTTTTTTTATAAACTTTAAATTTAATATGAAAACATGCACTTTGAGTCATTATAGTCACATCCTGTGTCTATTTTATTTGAGATTGATACCTACACATCACAAATAACATATGATTCATTTTTTGTAAATTATCACCACAATCCAAGTTTGTTTTCTTAGTTTCCACTGAGTGAGACATGTTTTGAAATAATTTGTCAATTTTATATGGATAGTGGCACATTGAGTCATACTTGGCACAAAATTTATTAGATTGAGGTGTGATTGATTCCTACATATCAAAAATGAAATATATATCATCTTCTTAATTATCAAAATAATATAATTTTTTCGTAGTGAAAAGTATGTCCCATATATTTTTTTAGCAAAATGTAAATTTTGAATAAAAATTCACACATGACATATCAGATAAAAATGAGTAGGAAATTAACATAAAAATTGTATATTAAATGATAGATTAACTAACTCAAGAATTAGTATGAATTCACAGTTTTATGATTTCGATATACATTCCTGAACCATTTCCCTGTCACTATTTTCTCGATTACATCCTCCAAGTTCAAACTCACATGAGCATGAGTAGCTTTAAAAATGTTATTAGCTCCGTCATACCGGGCACATCGTGTTTTGGATTGATGTGATACTAATTCCTACTCATCAAAAATGATTGATGAATCATTTTCATAATGTATCAAAATAATATGAATAAATTTTATCTATTTTGAGTATATAATATGTGTTTTTAAATAAAATGTAAAATTTTATCCAAAAACAAAAAATTTTATTCATACTAGGCATACCACGTATCAGAATGAAGTATGGTTGATTCCTAAACATCACACCATGTCTTTTATATTCTTTAATACATAATATATTCAGATTTATATAATAATATTGTTGTTAGATAACCCAGAATGTGGAATTAATTGTATAATAAAAAACATGCATCATAATGAGTAAATCATCCTTAATGAGTAAATTATCTTATTACATGGGTGAATCAACCTTGTTGATTAAGTCATTTCCTTATTATCTCATTGAAAATTAACAAAATAAGTATCATATAAAAATAACGATGAAATTAACAAAAATAAATGGATAAAATGATGAGAAAATTCACTAAATAAGTAGTATGTAGTCATCTATTCATTATGAATGTATACAATCTGACACCATTCATTTTTTCCATTAATTTATAGACAAATATCATTCTTCTTGTGAATATGAGGATTTTCGACAGCCCTGGTAGTACTTAAAAAATATTACTAAAAAATGATTAGAAAATATTTTAAATGAAATTGTAAATATCATTAGAAATAACTCTTCAGGGATGGTAGTTTTTTTATGGAATATGATATCTTTCATAAATTTGAAAACATGATATCCGTAATATTTTCTATTATTTTATTCTAGTAACTTTAGAAACATTCAGAAAAATAAGTTCTTTTTTTACATTATTTGATAGTGGAATGTTATTATATATTCACTAATACTTATACATTTGAAGAATTTGATTGGATTTTCATGAACATGAACTGTACTCATGCCATGAATTTGATTATATTTATATACTTCCATATTATAACATAATTATCATTAAAACATAATAAAAAATGTATAACATTGAATTTATTTGAAAAATATTTGTAAGATCCTGACCTTGTGAGAAGGTACGCCCCTGTTTAAATTTTAGTTAAACTTCGCTTTTTTGGATAATGAAGTGTTTATCGTGTGATTGAGATGCTTTTGGAGGTTTTCTGGGGTTGTATGAAATAGAAATGGGAGAAAAGACACCAAAATGTGTGTAGTGTGTGGTCGGTGCATGGTTAGTACAAACTGTGTGCATGGCCTGTGAAATTTTGTGGCTTGGAGACTGATTCCGACAGAGGATAGTGCATGGCTTTCCAAGATTATTTAGTGCTTCCAAAAAAACTTAAACCTTTGTTACACTTGGATATGGGGATCCTCGTGGTTGGTACACGGTTTTTCTAGCTATGCAACCAAACTATGCAACCCTAAAAAAAGGGGGATTTTATAGTTTTTTCTCCAAGGATTAAACGGTTATTACTTGTTTTTATTCCCTATTACTCATCCAATAGATTGGGTGATGAACCAAAGCCTCCAAGAATTCCAAGAGATGATTTACCCTTGAATATTAGGTGCTTGAAGTGCATTTTCATATGAATCAATGATCTAGGTGAGTCTAACACTCCTATTTTATCTATTTTCTGGATTAGGGATTATAAAATGGTTCATATTCTTCAAATGCTTTTAAACCGTCAATTTTCCAATAGATTATATGTTGGGTATTTAAGGGGTGTTTATGTTCGAACCAAGGGAAAAGGTTTAGCAAGTGTTAGTCAATGGACATGAGGTAGGTGTTCTTAATGATTTATCATGTTGTCTTGACGTTTTATATGTGTATGAGGTTGTGATAATCTCTTGAATTGTTTCATTTTTGTGTATTTGGTTATGGTAAGTAATTTTTAAATTATATTCAGGTGTGATCCCTCTCACAGACCCCTTTAGGTTCATCAACAATGTGAGATCAAACATAGTACTACCACGTGTTACATCAAACACATCAAAATTATGAAATGAATTGGAAATGTTGAGTTAGGGAAAGTATGGGAATGAAAAGGAAGGATTTTATAATTAGATAATGTTAATGGTTCAGGGGGTGATTGAGATACAAAATTATTGTATTGTGATTATCCTAGGTGGATTTTTAAAATGGTTTAAATGGTTTGAATTTGATTTTGTTCCAATCCTGATTTTAAATAAAGGAAAATGAGTATTTGAAAGGGGGGAAATTTTAGAAGGGAGGTGTTGACCTCAATGTGATTTAGAAGGGGGTTTTATTATGAAATTTTATATTATGTTTTGAAATGGGGGTGTGCCCCCCCCCCCCATTATTTTTAAAATTATTTATGATTGTTTTGAATGGTTGTAAACATAAATTAAAACCTTGGGGCATGTTTTATTTTTTTAAATAATAAGATCTGTGATTTAAAGGGTGGCTTTAAATGATTTTAAATGAGTATTTTAAATTCTGTTTTATGCCATGTTTTAGTTTTAAAGGTATGTTAGGACCATAGTAATTGAATGATAGGTGGTTTAGTGAGATAGAACCCATGAAAAATATGTTTTCATTTTAACATGGCTATTAATTTAAGTAAATTATCAATGTACTTGGTTGATGAAATAACATAAGGGGTGTTTGGAATAATGGTATATGTGTTTATGGGTGATGCCTTATGGGTGGGATATGTTTAATGAGTCATGTTTTAAAATGGTAAATTTGTTCAATGGTGATGGTTTATATTTGGTAAATTTGATATAGTTAAATAATCATGTTCACATAGCTTGGTGGTATGTGACGTATTGGAATGAAGCTCCTTGTAACACCCCGAGATTTTATAAAAAATATTATTTTTAATTTCTTCGACATCTTCTATTATAAACTACACCAAGATTATCTTGTACTGTACACAACACCGTATTAGCTTGTAGTATACGCAAGACTATTCTTGGATTGTGTTACATAAAATTTTATGTTCATTTGATAGAAGTAATTCTATTCAACATTGAGTGTATATATATATATATATTGAATGTATAAAAGAAATATGGTTGGATTGCATTATACACAACAACAAATGAATATTTCACTACATGCAACCCTGACTTGGATTTCATTACATGCAATCGCGACCTTCCATGATACCGTGTGTTGTACGCAATACCGAGTTTCACTAAACAACGATATGTTATTAAAATATTATATAAACTAGCCGTTATGAATAGTAATACACAAATTTTATGATTTTATGAATTTTATCTTTCATAATGGACTTCATTTTTGGATTCAGAATATCAAAATTATCCTAGAGTGAATTTTTGGTATTTTTGAAAAAATTCAATTTTTGATGAATAGTGAAAACACTGGGTTACTATTTTAAAAACAACTTTTTATTAAAATAATTATTTATTTTATTTAAATTTATTTTAGGTAAAAATTGATACATAATACCAATATAAGTTCAATTTAATTCATTGGAGTCATTTTATAATAATTTTAGATATATAAAAATTTTATTGAAATTTTCACCGTCTTTTACCCACCTCCTAGGAGAGTTTCAAAATTTACATAAAACTTAATTTTACCGTTTCTGTGAGTGGAATTTCTAAAATTAGAGAGACATGGTTAATATCAAGGAGTAAAATGTGGTTAAATAAGATAAAAATAAATTTTGGTGAATAGAAACTTTTTACTTTTATTTACCACTGTTAAAAGTAAATAGGGCAATTAAGGGTAAAAATGATATTATTATTACACTAACACATGTCATAATTCTATTGGATAAGTTTAGTTCGACCAAAAACAACCTTAGGGATAAAATATTACCCTTTAGGTCCACTTGGATTTTATTAAGACATTTATTATTATTTTATTTAAAGAACAATTAAAATAGTTAAAATCAAAGTTTAATAACTAAAACATTTTTAATATAGGGTTATACATATGTTAAATTCGGATATAAATATTAATTAGAAATTTAAAAATATTTCCTACATAATGGTATTTTATTTATAATTTTTGGACATAAAATAATTTAATTTATTTATGACACAATGATGATGTAGTAATTACCTTATTAATGAAATATTAACATAATTGAAGTTATAAATACATAAATAAATGTAATTTTAGACTTTTTATAAATTCCAATAATTTTATAGGTTAATATGACTTTTTAGTATTGATTTAATTAAATTTGATTGAACTAATAATTCTGTCATGATTTTCACAAAAATAAAGTCCCAAATATTGTCAAAATTTACAGAAAATAGTTTTTAAAACAAATAATATATTATTAATTGTAATTATATTCCAACAAATCTAAGGTTCGGCCAAATGACTTATATAAGGTTATATATATTAATAATGAACCACTCGTGCTTCGTTTGTCTTGTTATAGTAAGATTATTAACCATGTAGTGTAAGAAAACCGAAAGACGTGGTAAAAGTTAAATTATTTAACTTAGAGTTAAATCTAAATGATAAGGATAAAATAGTGACCTAAACTTGTCTAAAACATATTTTTTAGAGGTTTTAGACCAATCCCCACCTTAGCGTTTAAATTAATCAATTTGGAGCTATTAAAATCTGAATATGACTTTATTATAAAATAATATTTTATGTTTTCCTAAGGTTCCCCTCTCCTCCCTTATAAAAAGGGAACCACTTCCCTCTTCTCTTCACACCCTTTTGAGCCTCAAATCTTGGAAAACCCCTATAAATTACTCTTAAAAACCTCTATAGTAATATCATAGAGGTTCTGGTCTTCTCAAAAGACCAACTCTAGTTCCTTAAGAAGAAGTTTGAAGGAGGTGGGTCGAGGAAGAGGTAATCTCTTCTACCGACTCTCTAAAGATTCTTTCTTCTTCTAATTCTTCTTCTTTATTTGTTTAATTATAAAGTAATAACATTAGTATTAATTATATACTGATATGTTATTATAAATATGAAACAACCCCATTTCACCATTTATCCATCCTACGAAAAACGAAATCACTGTGAGTGCGTAAGT
Source organism: Viscum album (assembly GCA_963277665.1). Lineage (NCBI taxonomy): Eukaryota > Viridiplantae > Streptophyta > Magnoliopsida > Santalales > Viscaceae > Viscum > Viscum album. The sequence goes on from OY728146.1 coordinate 513,637,581, forward strand.
ACAGAATACCGTCTCCACATCGTGGTGTAATCTGTTTTTCCACCACAACCCTACTTGGATGGGTATAATGGTGTAAATAATAACAATATATGATTATTTTAACATCATAATGATTATAATATATTATATCGTCCACTCCAATTCCATTCAATAAATATGGGAATGGTATCATCGCTCATGCGTACGTATGGATTATCGTCTCCACGAACGCGATGAGATTCATTTTCCATGATTAACCATTAAAGTTTAATTATAAAGTATATATAATAATATAAATAATGATATTACATAATAATGATACTATATTTATATACATATATGTTTCAATTACTTAATTCTATTTAATTCAATAAGGAAATGAAAACAGCGTTCATGCGTACGCACGACCTACCGTCTCCATGAATGGTGTATTTCATTCCATTTATCGATCTATCATATATATAAATATATGTATATGATGAATATATATTATATATATAAATCATATTTTACATTCTGTAATTATGTAAATCAGGATATAAGTAATAATATCAAGAACAACAAGTCGAAACACGTACGATAAATGAAACGATTTTACCTAAAATGTTTCTTTAACATGGGATTTACAAAATAACGGGTAATATAAAGTCATAAGTGAACCATATATGATATCATAACAATGAATATGATTCTATAATAAGTCAATGACATTATTTAAATCATTATACAAGAGGTTCGGATACGTACAAAGCATATCGGACCTAAGGTAAGGGATAATTATTCCATTCTCATTTTTATCCGAGATTGTTTATTCGTAAGTATTTACTGGGGTTATATTTTTCATCCACGCACATAAAAAGGTTTTTCATAAAGTGTTCAATATTCATCTTTTTATTTTTAAAGTCATGTTTACCCCACTTTTACTTTTAATTTCTTCTATGGAAGGAATCTTTCTTTTGTTTACCATACGTGGTACTTTTTGACTTTTCTGACAAAAGTACGAGGAGAATGTTTTTTAAACTTATACGGTGTGAATGGATTTGTACAGTTTCATAACGCCTCATTTTCATGAATCTTAATCTACAATATTTTATGACTATTTTCAACAAAATAATTTTCTTTTAAAATTGCAAGGCATTTTGTGAAAAGAAAATGATTTTGAAGAAGAAAGGATATTTTCTTCAAGAATTCATTTCAATTGTTTTATCAAAACCATTTTCCATCTAAGATGGAATTATTTCATATGTGTATGTTCCAAGTATAATGTATCTATTATTTACATGGTTTCACTTTTATTATGATGAAATGATATCCATTTGTTTTATATGGATTATGTTATGATGGGATGATGTTTTTGAAACCCATTTTATGCTTTGGGTTATGATGAATGATTTATGTTTATGTTGTGGCACAAGTGAGAATGATTTTATTATGAGATGGGTGGGACCTATATCTCCATCCAACGCATTGGGTAACGATTTATATCTCATGAGAGAGACATGGCTGCAACGGTAAGTTAATCTGGTTCAGTGTTACAGGACTGAAACGAGGAGTGAACTTGGTTCAAAAAGGGACTTTATCCACTTAGATGGTCATGGAAGCAATACCTTGGATACTATGGAGATCATAACATATGGTGAATGGTTTCCACAATTACATGTTTTATTCCCATTATATTGTATCATGATTGATGTTCCATTATAATATATGCCTTACATACTTCCCTGATTTTTGACTTTGCTCAAGATTTTGATGTTTAAATTTTATGTTCAAGTTTTTGCTTTCAAATGTTTATGGATTGTTTTATGTTATATATGTTTGCCCTTAATGAGAATTTGAGCTCACCCTTTTTATTTTTTCCCCCAGGATTTAAATAAAGGTTTTAGGTAAGAAAACAAAAAAGGGAAGATCTTTATGGAAGATGTTGAAGATCATTCACCATGATTAGAAGATTACGTTCTGAGTTTCCAAAGACACTAAACTATTACGGTCCTAGAGTGGTGGTTCTTGTTATGTATTAATTATTCCGCATAAGTAATGTAATGTCTATGTATGTCAAGCTTTGGGTCTCTATAGTTGGTATCAAAGGTTTGGTTTAGTCACACTTTGGAAACTAGGATGCGAGAACTTTAGTGAGATCCCTAGAGATATTTCTAAGGTATGTCTAGGTATGTCCACAAGGTTAAGTATAAGTATAGGTTATAGTCCTAGAATTATGGTAAACATATTAGAATTAAACCTAATATGTTAGATATTGAATTTCCTCCCCCTTTATTATGATTTTGGCTTCTCACACTATTCTTTTCGGTTTTTAGAAAATGGATGGAAACAAGAAAATTCACGATAATGGAGGATATGATGGACAATGGAATGATATTATTCATGAGAAACCAAATGAAATAGTATCTAGAAGTCCACATATTGTTATTATGCATAATCATAAATCTCATAATATGATCAATAATCTCAACTTTGGTATGTTTCCCGACTCAGCTAATAAGAGAAAGATGGAGTTTCAGGATGATCATAGAGGAAATAAAGTTCAATTTCCCTCATGTAAGTCATGTGGGGAGAGGCATCAGGGAGAATGATTCAAAGGAACTGGAAGAATATTTAGTTAGGGAAAAGAAGGACACAAAGCTAGTAATTTTAAAGGAAAAGGTTCAGTTAAAACTATGTCCAAGGATAATGGTATTGCTAAGACATCAACAATAGTTAAGTGTTTTAAAGGTGGAATGCACGGGCATTATGCAAACCAATACCCTAAGGGAAAATCTCATAAAGAGAATCAGCATGGTCATATGGGTAGTATTTATATGGTTGATGATTAAGAGACTAAAAATTATATATGAGATGAAAGAAATGATGATGCTTAGTCAGTGGTTTAAGAAGGTAGTGTAATGATTGTATGTTTATCAAGAATAATGTATGGTACTATGGAATAAAGAAAAATATAAGGATTGTTACACTGTAACCTTTGCTTTAGTTATGAATGTATATGTTAAATGGTACCGGTAACCATGAAAGGTTATTCGGATATTTTTGGAAAGAACATAATATGCGCATAAAGAAGGGATAAGGAGATAATGAATTTTTTGATACTATTAATTAGCTAATTACTAATATAAGGAAAAAGTGATATCATGGTTTGAGTATATAGAATTTTTGGGATTTTCGTATCTCGAATGAGTTACCTTGTGACAACATTCATGTTTTCACTATGGTTTAAGATAATACATGATTATGTTATTCACATGTTTGGAATGTGACCAACAAGATATATCGTATGATATATAGGGGATAAATGATGGTTTTCACATGCTCGGTAGATGAAATTTCTAGTAATTGTTTTCTTTATACTATGAGCTTGGACAGGAGTATTTTGGATATGCCTAAAGATTGGAATGGATTATGTTGGACATAAGTTAGTATTGTTTAAGACTATAAATTTTTTCAATATTATTGATCGAATGTTATGATAATGTAGTTTTAGAAAAAGGACAACCCATAGGACGAGTGACAACCCGTCGAGTCGGACAAGGCTATGGGAATCAAACCCACAAATGAAGTACGATAGACCTTTATTGCATAACACTGGCCTACAGGAAGTCCGTGGTTAGTTGAAACTAGTTTTATAATATTAAGCGGTATGATATATGAAGTATAAGTCCAATATCACTATAGATGGACTTATGTATATTTAATAACTTTTTCTATCCTTTTGTTTGAGACAGATGGAATGACCTATCATTCTATCGCATGATCTGCTAACACTTCACGGAAGACAAATTAAACTTCATTTATTTAAGAGATGAAGTGGAAATTGTTCAAGTCACGAACAACGGTGACATTATACCGAAATAAATTAAGTATTTCTTCTAATTCAAATTCTTCAACTTTAGGGAAATGATCTTGAAATCCAAAAATATTGTCCTAATGCCCCTATATATGATGAATCAGATGGTACCTTCGATCATCACAAATTTATGGCTTTGTGATTGCTGGATTTTTCATAGTCATGTTCTCTACTACTCTCCATCAGAACATGATGGTTAGATTTCTCTTCCATATCCATATTTTCACCTATGTTCTCCTTTTTGGAAACCCAGTGATTAGATAATTTGGGTTACCGTTACATTTCATAATTTAGTTTTTAACGTTAAGTTTTGGTATTCCTTTTTATGATGTGGGTTTCTATGAAAGAAACATTCAAGTATTAAACCATTTATAACCCTGAAGAATTTCGAGGGTGAAATTCATTTTAAGGGGGTAGAATGTAACAAATCGAGATTTTAAGAAAAATATTCTTTTTAATTTCTTCGGTGTCTTCTATTATACACTACACCAAGATTATCTTGTACTATACGCAACACTGTATTAGCTTGCAGTAAACGCAACACTATTCTTGGATCGTGTTACACAAAATTTCAAGTTTGTTTGATAGAAGTTATTCTATGCAAAATTGAGTGTATATATATATATATATTCAATGAATAAATGAAATATGGTTGGATTCTATTATACACAACAAAAAATGAATCTTTCACTACATGCAACCCTTCCTTGTCTTTCTTTACACGCAATCGCGACCTTCCATGATAGAGTGTATTGTACGCAATACCGAGTTTCACTAAACAACGATATGTTATAAAAATATTATATAAACTAGCCATTATGATTAGTAATACCCACTTTTTGAGATTTTATAAAATTTATCTTTCAAAATTGACCTTATTTTTGGATTAGGAATATCAAAATTATCTTAGGGTGAATTTCTGGTATTTTTCTGAAAACTTTCAATTTTTGATGAATAGTTAAAACACTAGGTTACTATTTAAAAACTGACTTATTATTCAAATAATTATTTATTTTATTTAAATTTATTTTAGGTCAAAATTGATACATAATACCAATATAAGTTCAATGTAATTCATTGGAGTCATTTTATAATAATTTTAGATATATAAATCTTTTATTGAACTTTTCACCGTCTTTTACCCACCTCCTAAGAGAGTTTGAAAATTTACATAAAACATAATTTTACCTCTTCTGTGAGTGGAATTTCGAAAATCTGAGAGACACGGTTAATATCAAGGAGTAAAATGTGGTTCAATAAGAGGAAAATAATTTTTTGTGAATAGTAACTTTTTACTTTTATTTACCACAGTTAAAAGTAAATAGGGTAATTAAGGGTAAAAATGATATTATTATTACCCAAACACATGACCTAATTCTATTGGATAAGTTTAGATCGACCAAAAACAACCTTAGGGATAAAATATTACCCTTTAGGTCCACTAGTATTAGATTATGACATTTATTATTATTTTATTTAAAGAAGAACTAAAATGGTTAAAATAAAAGTTTAATAACTAAAAAAATTTTAATATAGGGTTATACATAATTTAAATTAGACTATAAATATTCATTATAAATCTAAAAATATTTCCTACATAATGGTATTTTATTTATAATTTTTAGACATTAAATAATATAATTTATTTACGACACAATGATGATGTAGTAATTACCTTATTAATGAAATATTAACATAATTGATGTTATAAATACATAAATAAATGTAATTTTAGACTTTTTATGAATTAAAATAATTTTTTTGGTTAATATGACTTGTTAGTATTGATTTAATTAACTTTTTGAGAACTAATCATGTTGTTATGATTTTAACAAAAATAAAGTACCAAATAGTGTCAAAATTGACATAAAATAGTTTTTAAAGCAAATATTATAATATTAATTGTTATTATATTCCAAAAAATATAAGGTTTGTCCAAATGACTTATATAAGGATATATATTTTAATAATGAACCACTTGGGGTTCGTTTGTCTTGTAATTGTAAGTGTATTAACCATATAGTGTAAGAAAAAAAAGGCACGGTAAAAGTTAAATTACATAACTTAGAGTTAAATCTAAATGATAAGGATAAAATTGTAACCTAAACTTGTCTAAAACCTATTGTTTGAGAGTATTTCGACCCATACCCACATTAGCTTTTAAATAAATCAATTTGGAGTTATTAAAAACCGAATATGACTTTATTATAGAATAATATTTGAAGTTTTTTTAAGGTGCCCCTCTCCTCCCTTATAAAAAGGGCACCCCTTCCCTCTTCTCTTCACACCCTTTTGAGCCTTGAATCTCAGAAAACCCCTGACAATTCCTCTTCTCAAGATCTCTTATTATATCATATAGGTTCTGGTATTCTCAAAAGACCAACTCTGGTGCCCTAAGAAGAAGTTTAAAGGAGGTGCGTCGAGGAAGAGGTAATCTATTATATCAACTCTTTAAATATTCTTTCATCTTCTAATTCCTCTTATTTAGTTGTTTCATTATAAAGTAATAACATCAGTATTAATTATATACTCATATGTTATTATAAATATGAAACAACCCCATTTCACCTTCTATCCATCCTACAGAAAACGAAATCACTGCGCGTGCGTACGTACGGAATACCGTCTCCATCCGTGGTGAAATCTATTTTTCCACCACCACCCTACTTGGATGGGTATAATGGTGTAATGAATAACTATATATGATTATTATAACATCATACTGATTCTAAGATATTATATCATCCACTCAAATTCCATTCAATAAATATGAGAATGATATCATCGCTCGTGCGTACGTAGGGATTACCATCTCCACGAACACGATGAGATTCATTTTCCATGATTAACCATTCAAGTATGATTATAAATTATATATAATAAATAATCATTGAAGATATTACCTAATAATTATACTGGATTTAGGTACATATATGTTTCATTTACTTAATTCCATTTAATTCAATAAGGAAACGAAAAAAGTGTTCACGCGTACGCACGACCTACCATCTCCCTGAATGGTGTATTTCATTCCATTTATCGATCTACCATGTATATATATATATGTATATTCTTAATATATATTATATATATAAATCATGTTTTACATTATGGAATTATGTAAATCTGGATATAAGTAATAATATCCAGAACAACAAGTCGAAACACGTATGATAAATGAAACGATTTTACCCAAAACGTTGCTTTAACATGAGATTTACAAAAGAACGGGTAATATAAAGTCATAAGTGAACCATAAATGATATCATAACAATGAATATGTTTCTGTAATAAGTAAATGACATTATTTAAATCATTATACAGGAGGTTCAGATACGTACGAAGCATATCAGACCTAAGGTAAGGGATAATTATTCCAATCTCATTTTTATCCGATATTGTTTATTCGTAAGTATTTACTGGGGTTAGATTTTTCATCGATGTCCATAAAAAGGTTTTTCATATAGTGTTTAATATTCTTCCATGTATTTTTAAATTTATGTTTACCCCACATTGGCTATTAATTTTTTTTATGGAAGGAATCTTTCTTTTGTTTACCATATGTGGTACTTTTTGACTTTTCCGACAAAAGAACGAGGAGAATGTTTTTTTAAAATTAGACGGCATGAACAGATTTGTACGGTTTCATAATGCCTCATTTTCATGAATCTTAATCTACAATATTTTATGACTATTTTCAACAAAATACTTTTCTTTTAAAATTCCATGGCATTTTGTGAAAATAAAATGATTTTGAAGAAGAAAGGATATTTTCCTCAATAATTCATTTCAATTGTTTTATCAAAACCATTTTCCATCTAAGATGACATTATTTCATATGTGTATGTTTCATGTATAATGTCTCTATGATTTACATGGTTTCACTTTTATTATGATGAAATTATATCAATTTGTTTTATATGGATTATGTTATGATGGGATGATGTTTATGAAACCCATTTTATTCTTTGGGTTATGATGAATGATTTATGTTTATGTTGTGGTTCAAGAAATAATGATTTATTTATGATATTGGTGGGACCTATATCTCCATCCAATGAATTGGGTAATGAATTATATCTCACGAGATAGACATGGCTGGAACGGTAAGTTTATCCGGTTTAGTGTTACAGGACTGAAACAAGGAGTGAACTCGATTCAGAAAGGGACTTTGTCCACAAAGTCTGTCTTGGCAGCAATGCCTTGGATACTATGGAAATAATAACATGTGCTGAATGGTTTCCACAATTACATGTTTTATTCCCATTATATTTTATCATGATTGATGTTCCATTATGATATATTCCTTACGTACATCCATGATTTATGACTTTTCTCAAAATTTTGATGTTTAAATTTTATGTTCAAGTTTTTGCTTTCAAATGTTTATGGATTGTTTTATGTTCTCTATGTTTTCCCTTACTGAGAATTTGAGCTCACCCTTGTTATGTATTTTTTCCCAGGATTTAAATAAATGCTTTAGGTAAGAAAACAAAAAGGGGAAGATCTTTATGGGAGATGTTGAAGATTTTTCACCACGATTAGAAGATTATATTCTGAGTTTCCAAAGACACTAAAATATTACGGTCCTTGAGTGTTGGATCTTGTTAGGTATTAAGTATTCTACAAAAGTAATGTAATGTCTTTGTACGTCAAGATTTGGGTCTCTACACTCCTCCCACAAGTTGGGTTAGAATGAGGGTCTAAACCCCAACCCTAGAATGCCCAATTTAGGAAGTTAGATTGAGGATATATACCCCTAGAGATTTCATTTTATGAGACTACCTGAACTGAGGCTCCATGTTAAGTGTTACATAGTGTATGGGTGGGATGTCATACTATAGATCTATGCTTCCCAACGTATGGATATAGTGTGGTTTGGGATACTAGAATTGGGATCCATGCTTTCCAAACACATGGTCATGGCTTGATTACTAGAATGAGGTTCAAGGGTATGTTGATAAATTATGTTTAGTGAATACCCTTGTGATTAATATTATGTAACCACTTATGCTATGGATTAGGCATCCATTGTGATGATAGCTATTTTAGTTGGTTAGTTTCCCCTATTGAAATAAATGGTTAAAATAGTTATTTGATAACTTCTCAAATGTGACATATATAGATATCTAGATTTATTTTGCCTCATTATTTGTCTGTTTCACTGGGGATATCTAAACATACTATTTTATAGACTATTAATTATCTTAGACACCGTTGGTGTTGGCCTACTGAATTTTACTCACACCCAGCTCAGGCCTCCATGACACTTGGGTACCGAAGAATATGTTTCGTGCTTTTAGGTACATATTTAGGAAAGGGACCTAGTGTTTGGTTCATGCACATGTTTTTTTGGTTGGACCATGACATATCAGAAACATTTGGGGACTCGATTCTCTTATCAGGATCCTTTGGTGGTTTTTTATTTTATGATTTTATTTGTATGACTGTTTGACATGTATTATATTCACCATATTGTTATAGCATGTTCTACTTGGTTACTTGTTGGATTTTATCGCATGTAGTTCATTTTTTTGTTCATATTGGTTACTATATTAGTTGATGTTATTTTATATTATTTATTTACTTTGATAAGTGAGTATAGTCTCCCCAATGTTTCTCCCTAGACTCACGATGCTATTTGGTAGCCTTTGGTGTTCGAGGAGGTGCTCTAGAGGTCCTATGATGGCACAACTCGGGGCACCAGATATAGTGTCCACTATAATGGGGATGTTACAAATTGGTATCAGAGCTGTGTATTTTGTCTTACTGTTTGGGGAATGGTAAATAAGAGACTATGATATTTTCAATTCATAGTAATGAGATCATTCCCGAGTTCCATTAACCCCACATAAAAGGGAAAATCAATGTTCTAGGGGCAGGGATTGATGCTCGGTTTGTGAATTTAGAGTTGATTGTTATTTCCTCCCCAAGTAGTGCACTGTGATTTGATATTATTTATTCATGAGGTTTTATCTCTTATAATGGTATGGAAAAGATCATGTATGAGTTCATGCACCATTCTAGGCATATAGGATTTGTAGTTCATCCAAATGTTTACTATAATTGATAGTACCATGGAATTCATATACTGGTAGCGTACTTTTCTTCTCAATTTTTTCTTGTTGATTTTCCATTGTATTTTTTGATAACGCAAATTTTTTAAATGTTAATTTGAATGAACCTTATATTTTTAAAATTTTAGGTCAATAAGAATGATTTTGAAAGTGTAAATAATTTGTTTTTGAAATTGAGAGATTTTGAAATGTGACACCTTAGGATTTAATTGGTAATGTTTTATTATTAAAGGAGTTGAAACATGATATCACTGGTAGAGATTTTTGGAATGGGTATAACTATTTTTGTGATCAGACCCTGTGTATGGATGGTTTGGGTAGTGAAAGTGCCCTAGTATGAGACCTTAGTTTTGGGTCATGGGGATTTTTTTGGTTTTTTGTATGGTAAAAGAGATATGTTTTATGTTCCCCTGATAGGGATATGACCATGGGTTTTGAGATGTTCTCTGATAGATTCAATGTGGTATTTCTCGCAGTTTTTAATCATCCAAGTTGTGTTTTTGGCCCTAGAGAGGGTGTTTGGCTCGTAGTTCCAGCATAGGTGTGTGGGTATCTTTGGTATCAAACCTATAGTAACTGGTTTCTTGGGTGCATTAGATGTGGTGTGTTTTGGATTGGGGGAAGGAGTACTGCCCGTGAGCTGTGATTTGGCTATGGTTTGGTGTGTCTGTCTTAGAGAGAGGGAGAGAGGGAGTGAGGAAGGGAGTTCCATTCATCATTGATTGATGTGACTTGGGTTTAGGGAGTTGATATCATTTGATTTTCTAGATGAACTATGGATAATGTCAACCAGGGTTGGTAGTTCATTGGGTTTATATTACGAAGGAATACATTTTTGACTTTGGTAGTGGCACATAGAGAGTATTTCCTAATATGGGTTTATCCTATAAGGCTACGTGGTAAAGTTAATTTTTTTTGAAAATGGGACTCTATGGGTTTTAACAAGTTATCAGTTTCAAGAAACCAGGGGTAGACTCAAGGTTTGTTGGCCTAGTGTTGAAGGTTTCTTAAGATGTGAAGAATGAGTGGTTCCATTAGGGGGGATTCAATGCACGGTTGGTGCCATTGTGTTTGGTAAAAGTTCATGGTTATGCTTTGGTTTCTCTCTTCAAGAGATATTTGAGTACTTATGGTTGGTTGTAAGGTGGGATTTAGAAGATTCAAGGTTTTTATGAGCCTTGTCCAATGGATTTGACAATGTATAATGTGGGAATCTACGTTGATATTTGGGGAACAAGATAGGGGTGACTAAAACATGGATGGACACTTTTGGTATGGAAGAAAAACTTGAGTTTGTGGTGATGACACGGTTGGGGATGTGTGAGTGATGGTTGGTTCAATGGATGATGATGTTGAGAATTCCATGAGTCCAAGAGGATGACAGATTAGGATGCATGGTTAGATGAGTGAGTGAGTGTTCATAATAGCTCTGATGATGTATTAATTGTGTGATCTATAGTCAAGTTCAGCATATGGTCATAGGAAAGTGTGAGGCCTTGAGGGATTGAAGAGATCCAGAGGTGGGCTCATTTTGGAAGGGAACAATACTGTATGGGTTGGAGGAATATGTTTTTTAAAATATTTGCATTTCTTACTTCTGTGTGATCATGGTGATAATCACAGGTTTCTCTTGATACATTTGGGCTATTGGTCTTCGTGGTGGTTGTTTTCTTCATTTAAATTACCATCGTATCACTAGAATGACTCGAGTGGGGGTAATGGAAGTGGTTCTAGTTGGAATGTTGGGTCACAAACACTTCATGAAGGTTCATAAAATGGTAGTAATTTTTGGTTGTAAATACCATTCAAGTTGTGGTGTTTGAGTGTTAATGAAATGATCTAAGGTAGTGAAGCATGAGACTTTTGGTAGGTTATGGTGTATCCAAAGTGGGTGGTGACATCATTGATGAGTGGTTTGTGGTGTCATTCATTAATGAATTCTCAGTGTACTTTTTGATAGTTACGATCATGTCCAATATATTGACCTCATCCCAGGTTTCATGAGATGGATTTGAACTTATGCCTAGTGAATTTAAAGTGTTTCTATTGGACATGTGATACCTTATAGATTACAATCTTGGGTTGGAAGATATGGAGTCATATGGTGGGGATAAACCCAACGAACGATTATGATAGGGGTCATTGGGATGGACTGGATGTCGATGAATACAATGGGTGACAATCTCAAAAGTTGTTAATGGGTAGAGGTTGATGTTGGTTTTTTTTTCGAGGAAAAGTTGGATAGAATTTCCCATGCTTTTTGGTTCATAATGGTATCCATGTTTGAAGAGTGGTGGTTGAAATTTTTTAATAGAAGTGGTGAGAAAGAAAATCATAAGGTGGGGAGTATTATGTTGGTCTTGGATTTATGGAGAAAATAGTGGAGAATATGTGGTTTCATCAAGGTGTCTGAGGATAAAACTATGAGGTAAATGCTTAAATTCCATAGGGAAGGACATATGTTCCTTGGATGTAGTGGAAGATCGATTCAAACAATGGATTCATACATGAGATGGTTTTATTGGTGATCATATTGTTTGCATTGGAGACGTGCTGGTTAGTGTTGTAGAGACTGAAACTAGTTAGAGGAGATAAATATGATATGATAATGAAATTTCACCATAGGTAGGTAATTAAATCTAGTATGCATGTGTGAATTATGGTTGCATGACTTAAGAGATACGGTTCCATGTATGGGAAGGGGGACGGTGTACCAATAGTGGATGTTGGGTCCCAATAGAGTGAGTTGGCCAGAATGGCCCAACTCAGTTGAGTAAAAAGGGAATGGTTGTGATGGGATATAAGCCACCACCAGTTAATTTTGGAATAATGGGTGTTTCCTGGTAATGGGAATGGGTTTTGAGGAAGAACCAAGTAGTCCCTAGCTAGGATATGGATAAAGAAAGTTGTAAAAATATGTTCAGTCTTAGCGATAAGGATGATTTCTAGATTTGGGTGAAGTTCTCATGGATGTTTGGTCATGGTGAGTAGGAAAATGTGTTGGGTATGTTGTGAAAATTCAGATGAGGTCCTATTGGTATCTTTAATACTGTGGAGGTTCCCAACACCGAGGGATAGTTTTAGAGAGATAAATTGTATGTTGGGGAGAACTATAGAAGGAAAGTGGTCAGTTGATGATGGGGGCAGTGCTATGGGTTGGATGGGCTTGAGTGAGAATTGTTATGGGGGTTCAGTTTTAGTAATAATCATCGGCTCATGTTTTTCTTGTTGAGTACCTTGAGGTAAATGTTCTTCATGGGTTGTACCATCAATTTTCGAATATGGTGTGAAGTCATTAGTCCATGAGTTTCAAATCTATATAGTTTGGGAAATATAGATGAAATTTGGATGACCCTTCTAGTGATTCTTATCTTGGGTTACCAATGGAACTTTGAAAAATTTAGGTGAGAAGGCGCCAAGCGATTTGGGCCATTTATTATGGATAGGATCTAACTGAGGGTGTTTTGGTTGGATATCCTGGGGGGGATATAGTTCCTTGTCTGTATCCTTTTCCTGTGTTATTTCAATCATGCTACCCTAACCCCTCTCTTTATCGTAATGTTGGTAATGATACGTTTAGGTGGATGCATCCTTGAGGAGCATCGGGTTTTTTATTGGGGATCACGGTGGGGGAAATGTATTTTGGGTAGCACTGTTTCCTTATTATTAGTGTTGTTATGGCACAACTAAATTTAGGGATAAACATGGAAGGTTGAAGTTGATAGGTTGGCATGTGGCCCAATCATTGGCCTTGGCGGCATAGTGATGTTTGGGAAGTATAGCTTTTGTATGATCTGTTATAAGGTGGGGTGGTTGTAATATCCTAAACATGCGAGGATGTACATTCTTGTTTATATTTTTGTTAAACAACCTTTTTCTGGATAATGAAGTATTTATCAGGTGTCTGAGAATTTTTTGGGGTGTTTTGGGGGTGAAGCACGTGAATATAGGAGAAAAGAGACCAAACAGTGTGCAACGCACGGTAGCTGCATGATTAGTACAAACTATGTGCCTGGCCTAGGAAACCGTGTGGCTTGGATACCCTTTTAGATAGAGGAGGACACATGGTTACTACATAGTTTTCCAAACCATGTGTGTTCTTATAAGAAACTGTGTGTCTTTTCCCCTCATGGATGAAGGGAGATACGTGGTTGGTTCATGGTTTGGTATGACATACATCCAAACTGTGTGGCCCTTAAAAATTGGTAAATTCATGTTTCCCCTCTTGGAATTTAAGGGTTCTAACCCAGTTTTCTTTCCTATTACTCCTCCAATATATTGGGTGAAGAAAACATCCATGACTTTCAAGAGATTATTCTCCTTCGATTCATCGGTGTTTGGAGTGCGTTTGTGTGTGAATCGATGATCTAGGTGAGTCTAACACTCCTCTTTGCTCTATATTCTGTATTAGGTCTTGTTAAATTGTTCCTCTTCTTTTGAAGTCCAAAAATCCACACTTTTCTCACAAATTCTATGTTTTGGATTTAATCTATGTTTGAGTTCGAACCAGTGGTGAAGGTTAACAATGAGTTCGTCAAAGGACATGAGGTATGTGTCCTTAAATATTTTTTTACATAGTCGTGATGTGTTATATGTGTATGAATTTTTGATAATCCTCTACCTTGTTTAATTTTAATTTATTTGGTGATGTGAAGTAATTTGGACCCTAGATGAAGGTGTGAGTCCTCCCACGGACTCCTTTGGGCCCATATATGATGTGAGACTAAACCTAGGACTACTTATTGGGTACATAAAAAACTCATGAAAATGGTGAAATTAATTGGAAATTCATAGTTAGAGAGATTAGGGGAATGAATGGGTAAGATTTCCTAATTAACTAATGGGAAAAGTTAAGGGGATTATTTAGATGTAAAATTATTGAAAAGTGGTTTCCTAGGATTATTTTGAAAATTGTTTAAATGGAGAGTGTTTTATTTTGATCTAGTCATGGTTTTAAATGATGGAAAATGATGCTTTGAAAGGGGGAAAGTTTCAGAAGGGATGTTTTGACCTCAATTTTATTTAGAAAGGTGTTATATAATTATATTTAAAATAACTATTGGAAATGGGGGTTTGAACCCCCTACTTATGAAAATTCTTAATGACTGTTTATAATGGTTAGAAATAGAAATTAAAGCCTTATTACATGTTTTAATTTTTCAAAGAGGAAGACACTTGTTTTGAAGGGTGTCTTCAAATTATTTAAAATGATTATTTTCATTTTTCTTATTCCATGTTTTATTTTTAAAGGTTCATTGGAACCATAGTAATTTAATTATAAGAGGTTTAGTGAGACAATACCCATGAAAAATATGTTGGCATATTAATATGGATCTAAAATAAACTAACTGATAAATGTTATTGGTTGATGACACAACATTAAGGGGTGTTTGACATAATGGTATATGTGTTAATGGGTCATGGCTTATGAGTGGGATATGATTAATGATTTATGTTTCTAAATGATAGATGTGTTCAATGGTTGTGGTTTATGATTAGTAGGTGTGATATTGTTAAATAATCATGTTCACATAGCCTGGTGTTATGTGGGGTATTGGACTGATGCTCCTCCCACGGGTCAGGTAGGACTGAGGCTCTAAACATCGCCCCTAGACTACACGGGTTAGGGAGTCGAATTAAGGCTTTATACCTCTAATAGTTTCATTTGATGAGACTATCTAGATTTATGCTCCATGGAAAGTGTTACATTGTGTATGGTTGGGATGTTCTACTGTAACTCGATGCTTCCAAATGTATGGATATGGTCTGGTTTGAGATTGCAGACTGAGGCACTATGCTTCCCAAACAAATAGAAATGTCTTGATTACCAGACTGATGGTGTAGGGTATGATGATAAATTATGTTTAGTGTATACACTTTTAATTAAAATAATGTAACCACATATTCTATGGCTTAAAAATCTGTAATTACAGGAGCCAGTATAGTTGATTGGTTTCCCTTAGAGAACTAAATTTTTAAAATAGTTATTTGATAATTTCTCAAAGATGACATATATAGATACCTTCATTTCTTTTATTTCCTTGATTTACTATTTCACTAGGGATATCTTTAGACCCTTTTATATAAACAGATTATTACTTTAGACATCATTGGTGGGGACATAATAAGTTGTACTCACACCTTACTCGGGCTTCCATGGAACATGGGTACCTGAGAAGATGTTACATGATTTCAGGTATTGGTTCAGGACAGAGACCTGGTGTTTGGCTCATGCACATGCTGTTTTGTTAGAGCATGGGATTTCAGGATAGTGTTGGGACAGAGGTCTAGTATTGGGATCCTTTTGTGGGTTGGGTTTTGGGGATTTTATTTGTATGACTTCCTAACATGTAGTGTATTCACCATATTATTATAGCATGTGATAATTATTTACTTATTGGATTTTGTCTCATACTACTCATTTTTTGTTCCTACTTTTTATTATATCTATTTATGTTATTTTATTCTATTACATTACTCTGATAAGCGGGTATACTCTCCTTAATGTTTCTCCACAGACATGTGCTTCTAGTCGACAGCCTCTAGCATTTAGGGAGATGCACTTGGGTTTATGTGATGACCTATAATGGGGCACAAGATATAGTTTCCAATAGGAGGGGTACATTAAAATGTTTCTTATTTTGTATTACAAATCAATAAACATCATTACACGTGGTTGGTTTGTTGGATATCCATTCATTGAATCTATAAAATAAATATTGGGAGTATCTAAATTGATTGTGGTGAGTAGCCATTGCTGCTTAATAAAAGGAATAAGCAATGAAATGAATAAAAATATATTTAGTATGATAAATTTTAGAGTTTTACCTCAGGATCATGTGTATGAAGAATATTTTATCATCTATAATTTTTCTTTCAAACATTGTGGCCAGATTGTCCATTATTACTTAATATTGCTTTGGTTTCAATGATAATTGATGTGTAGAAGTGACGTCAGGACTAATCAGTCCAAATTTATATTCATATGATTTTCCGTCAAATAGTATTGATATATATGCCTCAAAATTATGAATAATATTTAGTCTTCATTAACATAGTAGATCATCTATTGAATAAAAAAATCAAGAAAACACTCCTTACAAATACATTTAAAACTGATACACCTAGCCATTCATGCTTGAGTATTTAATTTAAATTCTCAAGAATAATATAGTCTTTAATTACATCATCATACATCTGTTATTAAAAATAAATTGTTATCAGAGAACCACTTTCTAATTTTGTATCTGCATGAACATTTAATGCTTGTAAATGAGGAATTTTAATGGGTAGGGTAAAGTAACATTATGAATATATTTTCAATTGGTTGGTTGAACCTTTAAGTCATTTTGGTTTGACCTTCCATTTCAACCCTTCCCTTTTTCCATAAGATATATCATTCATCAATGCATGCCTTTTTTCATTAATTGTTAATGGTTTTGCATAAAAAATAAATTTGAAATGAATACCTCTTTGTGAGCATGTATTTTTACAATATCTAGAATCTATGATTAGAAGCATCCAATAGCACTATAAATATTTTGAATATCTATATCATAAATTGGAATAGGTAACTTGACACTCAACTCATTAGATATGTTAATACCCGCTCTCTCATGACATATTTGATGTTATTTGTTGTATAGAATATCTCCTTGGATATTGTATAGAGTATCCATCACAACAAGGTGATCGATGGTTGTTGATAGATTTAAATCATAACCATTTTTACCCTATAAAATATCAATATAATAATGGTATAAATGACTGTATGATTCACATTTCTCATAAAAAATTATGACAACATTGATTAACTCTTTCAAGTCATCCCTTTGAGGGGAATGGCTTGCCTTAAAGATGGATGGGGATATTCACATAGTGGTTGTTGTATTGTTTCTTCTCTTGTATTCCTTACCATAAATTTTCTAATAAGTCATACATAAAATTATGTTTTTATTCTATAGAATCTAATATTTCCTACATCTCTTCCATTTTATTATCTTTATCCCCTTTTTCATTTTTTGTCTCAGATTATGATCATTTTGACACCCAAAAACTCATACCTCTGACATGACCATATAGTTATAGTCACTTTAAAGCCAATGATAATAGTTTTTCATCAAGTATAGTTGATGAGGATTCTTACGTCTAAGTCAGATAAAAAATAATGGAAAATAAATAATCCTTGTTATGTGATACCAATTTAATGAATTTTTTTATTACTCCATACATACATATACTTCCCACACATTTAGTGTGTTTTCATATATTAGAATCTTGTATTAATTTACACAGGCCTCCTTCCAAAGCACTTGATGTGGAATGGAATTGGCATTGTATTTTGATTCATTAATCTTTATATAATCAAATGAATATAATTATTTTTTTAATTTTAAGTAACATGAAATTTTTACTATAGATTTAAAACATGTACTATATTTTCTAGTGAAGTGTACCCCATCATTGCTTTATGGAAGGGGTATATTGGTTTTCCTTCAGGTTGTTTATTTTCAGCTTTCAATTACTCTTTCATAAATAAATTTTTTTAATCAAAGTAATTATTACACATATTTTCATGAAATGTATTACCTATCACAGTATAAATAAAAATATTTTTCCTCATGACGACCAGTAAAGGCATCCAACACTTTTTGTTTATTAGGTGTGCATGCATCTGTGGTGGGTGCTGGATTATTTTCTGTTCAGAAACATTGAGGTGATACTTCATAATAATTTTTTGAAAGCATCTATGAGCATTTTCAATGAACATTAATACAATTGTTTTTAGTATTTATATACTCTAAATTCACTATACAAGGGATAATGAAGAGTAAATAAACATTTCATTAATTTTTTAGTAAAATAAAGAAAATATATACTAATGTTACCATAATATCTTCTAAAACTAGTAAATTATGTGAGGTAAAGAACTTATACCATGAACTTATATCAATAAAAAATTATCATTAAATTAGTGATTGTAATTTATCTATTGAATATGAACTTGTTGAACTTGACATATTTTCCACTTTTATTCCATCCATCCTCAGATTTGATGTTGTGGTATCTTGCCTTAATATTTTTTTTCTAATTATGTCAGGCTACAATGCTATTATTTTCTCTAAAACACTGGGTATTAACCATATACCATTTACTTTAATTCATCATTCCCATTATGTTGTTCTTTTGTATTAGTAGAATTGTCATGTATAGAAGGCATTTGTTCCTCTATATTGGGAGCATTAGCCTATTGAGAAACATGTTGTTCCTCTATATTAGGAGAATCAACATGTGCATAAATCATTATCTTTATAAGTGGATGAACATTTAATTTATATTACATAAATGTATTAGTGAATAGATAATAATATGATTTAACACAATTTATATTACAAAAAATATATAACATGGTTGTAGAACTCTCTTTTTCTAAAGATTGAAGGGATTTGACCCCTTTATCGAGTATCCAAATCCCCTCATAATGGTTTTCTATGACATACAATACCCCATCTACATTGGGACCACTGTGAATTGATTTTGATGACCCAATAAAAGGTTCATCCCCAGTTGAATTGACATCTAACCCTTCAATGGTTTTGGTCGATAAAGGAACAATTGATCACTTTTAGTTTATGGGATCTATAAAATAAATTACGTGTACTACCTACGATGCCAATATAAATGGTTCATCTTTTTACCCATACTTACTAAAATCCACATTCATGAATCTCAATTCATCTATTTTAACTAAAATCTTGTTATTAACCCAATTTCATTGAAAAATAATCACTTGGAATATTATATAACCCAACTCCAACATTTTTTTGATTATTACCAATTATTACATGTTCGCATAAATTTTATTTATGTACTTGGCACTCGATATATTCATCACTTCAACCATAAGTATACCTCCACTATTTTTCATGGTAATATGTTTAACATTTTCATATGTATATAACATATAACCATTATTTACATAACCATTATAAGATAATAAATGCACACTTGGTCCTCTGGATATCCAACAAAGTTGTTTTGAGATTGAAACTTTATTTTCAGTTAACCCATTGAAAATATGGTCTTGAAATCATCCTATAAATTATTGATTATATGTATATGATATCTAACATTTAGTACTTTATGGATTGAAATTCCTATGAATTACTTTTTAGGTTTCAATATATGGGACAACCTCTAAAATGTTATGTAAAATTTAATGGTGATTATAATCTCAAACTGTAATTATAATCATGAAATCATATAATCCATAAATTATTTCACCCACAAGATGCCTGGTGTGATGATATTTCTGTAGAAGAATGAATACAATACCAAAAAAGTAGTTGGTAAAGAATTCAACATCTTCCTCAGCAAAAAATTTCTCCTCAAGACGACCTTATGTAAGACTTCAATTTTAGACGTACCCTTTCAAATTCCTTATATAACATTCCATGGGGTATATCCATCAATAATGTATGGGACTATGTAGTCAAATATCTCTTACCAAGTAAAATATAAAGTGAACCATATTATCATAGAATGTCAGTGGGAAGAACATCTTCAATTCACATAATATAAAAACAATTTACATTTTAATATTTATAAATTTATTCAGGTCTATGAATTTGTTTCACATGACTTTGAAAAAGAAAAATCTCTTGGATAATTTATTATGAACATTCTTGGAAAAAATTGAACATAAATATATAGGCATTAGATCTAACATCAAAACCTAAAATTAATTTGATAAAAAACACTTTAACATTAAATCATTCATTAACATGATATTCTTAATATTTGAAGAATACCCCTAGAACCTTTATATCATTCAATAAGTTGTAAAACTATTATCTCTATTTCATAGATTTATTTTATGTAGCCGAAGGATGAAAAGTCTGTTTTTCACTCTTCACTAGTTCCAGCTCTTCCTGTATCCCCATTTAAATAATGTCCAACCTATCCTTAAACTCATCATTTGTATTTCCCAATTAATTGAGTAACATTTCAATGACACTATAACATTAATTTTTTCCACATGTATAACATCAATAAAATTTTTACGTACAACCAATTCCATTATGGTAACTAAAAAAATGATTCTCTTTTTCCAACCCTTTTTCTTGTATTTTACATTAAATTTCTACAAAAATTTAGTTTCCATATATTTTACTTTCTCAAACATTTAATCATCTATAATTGGTGATGATGACGTTCCTTCTTCTAAAATCCCTTCAAATAATGTCATTCATGATAAATAGTTGTGTAATTGGGGGTAAAAACAAATTATGTCCTAGAAATGCAGTCCTCAATGAATGTTTCCACCTAATTAACTGGATAACTTATTTCAAAATGGGACACCCTTATGTTCCTTTAATGTTATGTCCTAAAATATTTCCATTAGTAGGAAATTCATTTAACATCTCATAAGACTTATATCTCAACATGAAATATTCATTTCTATAAGAATCATACAACATAACACCCGAATCTCACAAGAATTTCTCTTCATACATGAATGGGGCCAAATTAAAATCAATATCATTACCCAGTAGTTTTGGTCTTGATATAAGCAGATATAACATAATGTATTTTTATTTCATGCATAACTGTGGTGGAAAATTATAATTCACTAACATAACATTCCATTTATCAAGAGTGTTTCTTTGAAAACTAAAAGGATTCACTCCATCTATATATAGATTAAGATTAAGGTTTCCTGAATTATTTCTAATTTCAGGATATTCATGATCAATTATCTTACACTATGTAGATTCTATCAGGTGTTGTAGTTTCTGAAATTTATTTATTCATTTTCATACAATGTCAATTTCCTTGTAGTCTCCCCACATCCCTATAAGAACCTAAACCTTGAAATGAATGGAAAGTACCAAACACCTTTTATAGTACCGGATTCATCTTTCTTGTATTGAGAAGTACCATACTTTTAAAAAAATTATGTGATTTTTGGTCCTTGAGAAAAAATATACAACCATTTGGATAGGCATGTATTGTTTTAGAGATCATTTCCATTGAACGTAGCATTTATTTCATGTCATATGTTTAAAAAGTAATCTTATTATATTATTTGATTATATCATTAAAGAGATCATGTAGTTCAGTAAATTTGGAATCACTCCATCTCATTCCACCTTTTAAATTATATAGCTTTAGTACAACTGACAATGCTATATATTCATTACTATATGTGTACTACAAAAACTCATCCTTCTTATCATTTACAGTCATCAACATACATGATAAGTGTGTCAGGATTTTCAGAACACAACTAGGAGATCCATGAAAAACAAGTGTGATAAATTACAAAGATTTAGTGAAATGAACATGAATTTGAGGAAGATGGTGAACCAAAAATGGATCAAGGTGAGGGATATTGGGGTCAGAATCAACGATATATATCGAGGAAAAACAAGATCTCTCACACATGTCATTGAAACCCTCTATGGAAATACAAAAAACACACAATGATGCTCAAGGGGGATTGGTGGATCATGACTCACATACCTAGGATTTTTGAAAGTGTCGATTCAAACCAGATGTTCTAGGGAGGGTGGTGACAAAGCTTCAGTGCCATGAGAAATTGAACATTGTGAGGATGGAGAACTCTGTTAGGGTTCTATTTAAAAGATCAAGAAGGGTTTTACACATTATATTAAAAAAATGTTGATTAAATGGGTGTTTATCAATGCTTTTTAGAGCTTATAAATACCTAATATGTATAATATAATTAATATAATTAAAAAATAAATTGTATATAATTATAAATAAATATTTATGTAATTGTATATATATTTAAAGAATCATATATATGTATTAAAGAATATAACTATAAATAAATATAAATATATAATAATATATATAAATACATATAAATGTATATAATTATAAAAAAATTATATAATAAAAAATATTTTAAAATAATTGTAAATATGTATGTATAAATATAATTATAGATATATATTTATAATTATAATTATAAATAAACATATTTATAATTATTTGTATATTTTTATATGTATATGTATACATATATATATAAAGTAGTTCAGGACTTACCTAAGTGGTAAATGCTCCCCATAGTCTTGTATCAGACCTGGGTGGGAGTGAATTTCCATAGGTATTGTAGCAGTGTCGTAGCAGAAATGAACACTGTAATAGTGTGGGAACAATAGAGAGGTACTATAACCATAGTAATATTTTTCCTAAATGGGGTTTTTAGCCACTGGACCTTTAGGAAATCAAGGGGGAAATGATGCAGGCATGACGTGTATATGGTCACATAGACATGGTGTGAGAAGGGACTTTATTCCAAAAAATATATAAGGTAATAAAATGACAGGTTGGTTGGGTTATCGCTCGGGGGGTTATAACCCACCTTTCAGGTCTGTGTGTGCGGTGTGTGTGTGTGTTTGAATGTAATTATACACTTAAGCACCTAATATATATATATAAATATAATATAATTATATATAATTATAAATATAATAAATATATTTATTATTTAAATATATTTACTATGATTTTATAGTTATTTAAATATTAATTTATTTATTTATAATTATAATTATAAATAAATATATTTAGATATATTTGTATATAATTATAAATCTATTTATTTAAATATATATATTTATATATTTATATTTATTTATTTATTTTTAAATATATAAAAATATATAATTATTACTATAATAAATACTTTAACTATTTAAATATACTAATTATTATTTTATAATTATTGTAATATTTATTTACAATTATATTTATAATTAAATATATTTATTCATATTTATATATAATTATGATTATAATTATATAATTATATATATTAATTAATATAAAAATATATATAATTCTAAATATACTCAATATAATAAACATTTAAATAGGTTTATTATACTTTTATAAATATATTTTTTAGAAAATTATATATTTTTAATTTGATAATGAACTATTTTACTTAAAAAAATTGTTAGAGAATTCATTTAAATAGATTAATTATACAAATCTCAAACTTATTTTAAATGTTAAAACTTAATAAAAAAATAAATTTTATTCATATAAATTACAAAGATAATGAAAATATTACTTGAATAGTAAATAAATATATGTATAAATAAATATTACAAAATGATTAAATTCTAAAAAATTTAAAAATAAAACAAATATTAAAAATGAATAAATAATATTAAATGAAAGAAAATTTAAAAATGAATAAATAGAATTTAATACATAAAATTATTTTAAAATTTGAATTCGTATAAGACTAACTACCCAAATTGTAAACATGTACAAAAAATAAAAGAAGTATTACAAATCCATTTAAATAGATTAATTATATAAATTTTAAACATTTTAAAAATATTACATCTTAACAAATAAAATTCAATAAATACTGATCATATAAATTATAATCAAATTAAAAATAATACTTAGTACAATATAGATATGTATAACAAATGAATAAATTTGAAAAATATTATATAAAAAATGAAAAAAATGTACATCAAATGTGAAATGATAACATATCATACATACACATGTACACATGTTATATATATATATCGCATTTACATGTGCACATATATGTACTCATATATGCATTTGTACATGTACAACATATATATATATACACATACACAAATCACACACACACAACATAATGCATACACATATATGCTCAAAAAATTGATATATATATATATATATATTAAAATCATAGATATTAATAATACATCATTTATATTTATATAATTTTTTAAATTATTAAAAAATATATATTAGTGCATCATACTTATATTAATTATGTATATCAATTTTGTAATTAATGTATTTAAATAAACATAAATTTTTGAATATGACTAACATAAATTATATATATTAATAATATTTTTTATTAAAAGTTTTTATCATCACTATGTAATGCTCTAATAAAGATGAACCTTTAGTAGTGAAAAAAAAGAACTGATAAATGGTACACGTTTATTAGCTCTTTTATATAGTGCTGATACATATTACCCTTTTATCAGCGCATTATGTTTAATAGTCATAATACTTAGTTATGGATAACGTGTGATCTATTGTGGTACTTCATACTGGAGAAATTATCCACTTATACATGTGGTTAATATTTGTTAAATATTTTTGTCAAAGTCACCACAGCTGTGACAGAAGGTCAAATAACAAACTCTCTCACTTTGGTGTCATGAATCTTATGTAGTGGCTTTAATTTAGTGATTTAATGTAAAATAAAATAAGATTCTAGGAATATATATCCATCAAACGTACATATATTAAAATATGAAGATGAATGAAATCATAAACCAAAGGATAGAACAATGATTGGTCCATGGGTTTAAGAGTGTTTGAGTTGGAAGAAGGAGGTGATCTCATTATAAATGATTCATTATCTATTTCACTTCACTTCTTATTTTTTTGTGCCATATTCATTATATTGAATATATTTTTTGATTCTATTATCATGTGTACATAAACATTATTAGGGGAACTTATTGAAATTAATTGAATACTTTTGCTTCTCTAATTCCAATTGCTAGTTTATTTATTTTACCAGGATACTCATATACACCTCTTCCTAATCATTTCTTTGACACTACCTCACAAAATTATTGGTTAAGGGTTGTATATTATTTCACATCTAGGTATCAACCAATGTAATTCAATGGAAAAGGTTTGGGTTGGACCATTTATAAGAAGAATCATCCCTATCTCAAGTCTTGAAAGACATATAAATCTTAGGAGAGTTCACTTGGTTTTGGTTGACCATTAATGATAGCTTGGTGAATCAATTCCCATCTTCATAACCATGCACTACTTCTAAATAGAGGCTTAAAAGAATATCTTTTCTCAATTTAGTTTATCCAACTACACTTTATTCACTTCATTGTATAACCATATTGTCTTTCATCCTAATTCAGAGTTCTTATATTTAAATATCACCATACCATCACATTTCATCGTCATTCTTTTATTTCATTTTTCTTTGTTGTATGTTTTGTGTTTTTATATTTTCACACATTTAATTTAAATGTGGTTCCACACTACTCTCCATTGTCCATGTAGTTAGTAAGATAAAAAATAAATAATTTTGATCGAAATAATGGTTGTGGTGTTGACATTCCCTACTAGTTAACACTTGATCTATTTCCTAGAACCATTAAAAAGATCACAAAATTTTTATTCCATGTTTTTAAATTTTGGGTAGTTTTATTTTCCATGTTCCTTTTCCATTTCTATAAGATCCTACAGTATGAAAATCCATCATTCATTTCTTCTCTATATATACAGGAGACCGATATCAAAACTCCATATCTACTTTCAGAGTACATATAACTACATTTTTATATCTCTAAAATACATAAATAGTTATATCTTATTATATATCATGTTTTAATCTTCTAAGTAGTTATCTATTTTTAAATCATGGTTGATAATAAAATTATTGGCATACATTAGAATCCTTATGATATCCACCTCATATGTTCCATTGGATTCATTATCCTATTACCCGATCTCTATAAATTCTCTCCCCATTTTTGTGTGATTATTATGAGGAAAATAGTTGTTAATAAATATTTCAATGATTTATTCTGACTAAATTTTTTTACTTCATCATTTTCCTTTGTTGATAAATTCCAATCATTTTCAAGTACTCCTTCAAAATGATAAATAACCAAAGTAACATTTTTTTATTATTTTTTAAATTGAACATGAAAATTGTTATTTTCATGGGTTAACACATTATTTAGGTAACACCCAAATATTTTAAAATAATAAAATTATGTATTATTACATATATGTCACAGAACAATAAACTTAAATGACCCAAAAATATATTATCTAAATACGACCATTACAACCTATCTATGTGGAGCTATTTGAATATGAAAATTAATTTATAATAATATAATACTTTAGAAAATTCCAAGAGTTCCCTTCTCCTCACTTATATTAGGGAACCTCATCTCCTATTCTCTTCATACATAAAACCCCTTTTCATTTGTCCAATACCAACCCAAATTTTTGGAGATGGTTCCATAGAACCAAATTTGTGTACTTTATGATAACTTGTATTCATTGTTTTTGAATATTAATGAACTCATTATCACATAATGATTGTTCTTGTCACATACATAACTTATTTTAAAATTATTTTTAATTTAATTTCCATTATTTCATTGTTTTGGGGGTTTCCCATGCATTTTTGGAGAAATGGGTGAGTTTTCATGATCTGAGCCAAACCGTGAGCCCAATTCTAGATTTAAAAATAAATTTTGATTCCTTTATAACTTCTTCATTTTTAAACATTATTCTTCCATTATAATTTTTAATTAGCATACCCTAAACTATGAACACCACCAAATTATTTTGGACCATTTAGAAATCTATAATCATGGTGGATTTAGGTTTTTATTTAAGGGATTGGGCATGCCCGAAATCCCATTTCCTGCATTAAAAGTAATTTATTAATATTTATTAACTCGTTAAATTTTTAATTTTTTTTGGTGATTCTAACTCTCACCCAAGACCACTTTCCTAAGGCGCTCCCCCATTCAATCCTCCCCCAATTTGGAGCTCAATAGAATCATGAAATTGGGCGAAACTTCTATGGATTTCAACAATCACCCAGATATGATGAGGTAAATTGATCCTTTTATAAATAATTCTATTTTTACTCTTTTTCCCTGATTCGAGTTCCTACATTATCTCATCATCCTTCTTCTATCCTAACTTAAATTTTTAGATTTTTTAAAATTCAGATACAGGTGGATTTTGGGTTGTTTTCTTCAAGATTGTTTTGGTTCGTTGTTTCTCTCTTCAATTTATTCCTTCTCATTAGGGTTTCCTCTCTATTTCATGAATTTATAGAGTTTAAATAAGTTATGATTCATACCTAGGGTTTTATTTGGGGCATTGTTGATGAAATATTATGGTTTAGGGTTCTTTTTCACTTCCTTGTGGTGTGGGAGAGGTGTTGTTGAGGTTTCGCACCACGATTCAAGGGATTTGACTCAAAAGGTAGGTGATTCCATGTATAAAAATGTTACGATGAGTTATATTTCTTGGTTTATTAATTTAGTATGTTTAAAATCTATTGTGTGTGATGTGAAAACTATTTTTGATGGATATGGTTAAGTGTTTAATTTTGTAGTTTCTTTTTGGCTTTCAATTGGGTGCTTTTCATGCGTAGCTCTTAGGGAAATTTTTTGGTTTATTTTATAACATATGAAATTAATTTAGTAGTGTTGAAAGGGGGTGAAAATTCTGGTTTGTTAATTCCTTAATGTCATTTGGTCTTTTTAATGGGGGTTTTGAATGATTTTAATGTGTGAAACCATGTTGTACATCCTAAACGTGATTTGTGAAAATGTGTGTTTCTCATGTATACCTTTTGTGGTATTGTTTTAGGTATTTATATAAAACATGGGTTGGTTTAATAAATTTTTTTAGGGATTCCAATAATTCTTTTGATTTTTATTGGCATGGTTTTGGTCTTGAATGAGGGTTTTGAAATGGGTTTTGTATGCAAATCATGGTTGCACCTCTTGGGTTGGTTTTATGAAAATTGTAAATGATTTAGTCAGTTACAGAAAGTGTGAAATGGTTGGTTATGTACTGTTTTGGAGATAGTATGTTCCTAAAATGTGTTTTTGAAACATAAAGTTGTTATTTTTGTTGTAAAATATCATTGTAATGTTTTGTAATTTTTTGAGGTGATTTATGAAATTGTGATGTGGGTGCGAAACATGTTTTCGGGCTGTTTTGCGTGATTGTGATGTTGAAAATGGACTTTGTTTATGAAAGGGTTATTATGTAACATGTTAGTGGGAAGTTATGTGATGTTTAGCATCTTGGGGAGGATTTTATAAAATTGTTAATGGATTTGTTGAATTGTGAAAGATTCACAAAATTTTTTGTGGGCTATTTTTGGTGTGAATATGATTTCAAAATTCATTTGAATGAAAAAGTGGATTTCTAGAATTGTGTGATATAAATTTGGACTTTTTGGTGAATTTGTGATTTGAAAATGATATTTTTATGTGAAAATTATATTTATTTATTTGTTGAACTTGTCTGAGCATAAGGGGAAACCCGAGTATCTAGGTGGGTGGACGTGTACTATTATGCTAGTGAGTCTGTGGGGTTTGGCCTTAGTTTCACATAGCGTGATTGATGCTCACAACTCTAACTAAAGTATGATGATGATGATTAGGGACAACTATGTTATTGTTATGTTTCCTACTAGTGGCTCGTGCACAAGAACAGTTATTGTGATGGTTACTCTCACCGAGATACGAGGTACTTGGGAGCCACAACGAGCTAGTGCCTATGTGTTATTTCCTATTTCTTGTGCTCATTAGTTACTTTGTGCTTACTGCCAGCATATGGTATTTTGGC
Organism: Viscum album; assembly: GCA_963277665.1. Lineage (NCBI taxonomy): Eukaryota > Viridiplantae > Streptophyta > Magnoliopsida > Santalales > Viscaceae > Viscum > Viscum album. Next base: position 513,666,933 of record OY728146.1, read on the forward strand.
TGGAAAATTCAGTAGTGTTGAAATTACTTTTAAAAGTGTTTATTATTAATGATATCCCACTTGAAAACTATTTTAATTTTTAAGTTTCATCTTTTAGAAATTGTAACTAGCATTTCTTGTTTATGAAAACTTTCATGTTTTTCATCATTGAATGTTAAGCACATGAAGTCTCTTAGTGGTGGTATCCTACCGGGTATTTTCTCACACCCAAATTACATCCTTGGGTGTATGTATACTTTCCTATTTTATTTGTCACAGGTTGGGTACATTTTTTTGTGCCAGTGGTTCAGGTTTCTAGTAGGGCCTTGGTGGTGAAATCATGTGGAGATGGCTTGAGGGTGGTTCCCCTTTCCATGATGGTTATTGGTATGTTCCCTTTTAGTTTTTTACCTTTTTTATAGTCTTGGTGAGTTGATTTAAACTATGTAATTGAGTTCTTAATTTTTGTAAAAGATAGTTTGGGTTGAAAAATACAGATTTATTTTATTGGATTAATTTGTTGTTTTAAGTTTATAAACTCAGCCAAATCATTTACAATTATCATTTTATGATACCTGGTAACTTTTTTCATCCCATGGGTATTGGTAATTCCTTTCAAGCCTTATCACAAGCTGATTTTGGCACCGATTTTAGTGGCGACCAGATTCGGTTTGTGACAAAATGCTATTAGAGGAGGTTCTGGTTAACTCTTTGGGTCATGTTATTTGGGGAAGAGTCGGGATAGTATGGAGTTAGGATTATTGGGACATGGTATTCCAGTTATGGGTAGTGTACCTGATCACCACACCTCCTTATGGGATTCAAGTTTCTAGGGGAAGTCAGTATTTATCTAAGTCCTTTGGATTTCTTGGTTGATGATGATTAGGTGAAATGAAAAGAGAGTTGGGTTAATGGTCTGAGTGAGTTCACAGGGCCAAGAAATCCATGTAGGGCCAATGATATTCCCTAGAATAATCTCTTTGATGGTGAAGTTATTGGAATATGTCCACCAACAATAAGTCCAAGTCACCCACTGAAACTAGTTTCCTCTCACATTGTTTTATGCTTTAGTTTTTAAATCTTGACACTTTGGTTTTAAAGTGACCTGGTTTTAAGAAGCGTAATGTTTTTGTGAAATTATTTTCAAATAAATAGGGAATGGTTTGGTTTATTAAATGGTGGAACTGAATTTTCAGATTTTTTTTGAAATGGACAATGGTGTGCTTACACATTTTTTGAAATAAGGAACTATATTGAAGTTGGTTTTGAAAAGTGTTTCCAATAGAGTTTTATAAAATATCAAAGGGTGTTTTAATGGGATGAGATGTATTTAAATTTATGTGAATTTATTTAAAGTGAGTTCTTTTATAAATTTTTGTGTCTTTCTGAAATGTTTTTTAAGATGTGAGTTGTGATTTTGATCATGTGGTTTTCGGTTTAGAGAAAAAGGATGTGTTGGTTGACCGTTTTGGTTTTGAAAAGTGGAAATAATTTTTGTTTTAACCATTGGTATTTTCATGAGAAACCACATACATGGGGTTATATGGGATTCTGGATGGTTGATGGAATAACTGTATGAGTGTCAGGATAGATATGAGGAGGGTGCCTGGTGTGGCACAAAAACATGCATGTGTAAGTCCCATGGGGTACCATTGGTGGATGCGCTAACCGCTGAACTGTTTGTTATTAATGAAAATCATGATGTCTTTATGAATTGTTTGGGATGGTTTATATTATGTGTTTTTAGAAAATGTTGATTTTGTGGTATGTTTTGAGTCTAATAACACCTCCTGTTCAAATTGTGTTTTGGGTTTTTGTTTGGTCGATAAGCTAGGTAGAAAGGCCTGTTAGTAGTCTCCTATGAGATATGTTTCAGGACACCTTTATGGTGGTTCCCTTTATGTGTATGGATCTTGTTTGTGGAACTTTTTAACCAATGCACCAGCTTGGTTAGGTCCTTGGGTTCCCTCATTAGATAAGGTATTCCCTCATTAAGGGTTAATTCATAACTGAAGTGAAACCTAGATTTTTTCTCCATTGGAAAATCCTCTAGTTGATCAATATAAGGAATATTGTTTTTCCTTAAGCTCTATAGATTGAGTCTATACCCATTATTTTCTTTGTATTTAGATCCTATTGTAGCGGTAGAGTGCTCTTGGAAGGTTAAAAGAGACCATAGTTTTTTATGTTTCCGGATTCGTCGAAGGTGGATGTGGTCTAGGGTTGTCAGTGTTGATGAGTGTCTCGATGGTGTCTAAGAGGGCCTTTGGTTTATTCACAGTTTCTTTGAAGCATGAGTTTATGTTAAACCAACAGTGTGGGAAATATGGTCATGATATGATATTGTGGCTACTTTCTATATTTTTGTGTTGTTTGGGGAAGTTTTATAAGGTCCCTCTCCATGCAGTGTTTATATCAGTCACAATGGTCATGTTCGATGATGCCTTATGTTGTCATGTGCTTGATTGACCATAACGGTGAAAGTCATGCAATCATCCATGAGTCTCTATTATGTTTGGATAATGTCTCCCTTGTATAAACATAATAATATTAAATTTTAGAGGAAGGTGAGTATATGTGTTCTTTACTTATATTGTTTCTCACCCGAACAATCAAGGTTTGTGGTGTGTGCATCTTCTAATCCCTTATTTTAGAGAAATATCGGGTTAGGGTAAAGTGAGTTTGGAATGTGTTATGTCTTGGAAAACTTATTAAGGATTGCATTGTAGTTGTTGGTTGCACCTAAAGAATAATTCTCATTCAGGGGGTTTCCAAATCCTAACTACGAGGCCGAAGATGCTTCAATAATTTGACCTCCAGCTATAGGTCTTGGAAAGAAGCTGGCTTATAGTTAGGGGAAATCCCAGGGTCGTTTAAACCCCCTTACAAATTCCTATCCTTAGTATGTAAGATAGGAAGATTTAAAACCTATGGTGTCATCACCCTTCTTCTGTTGTTCCTGTTCGGTGGAAATAGGTGGAGGGACTTGTACCCATGTCATCATCCAATGTTATTTCCTTCCCCTTTAGTTTCCACTGAGTCTTTAGAGAAAGGTTTGAAGTTTAGATAGATAGGATGAGAACACGGTTTTCACTTGGTTAGTAGTGACCATGCCCTAGAAAACCATGTGAATAGAAGGATCCCCACTATTAGCGCAAGGATTCCTAGACTGTGTGGACTAACCATGTGTCTATCGTAACTCTTTATATTTCAGCGTCTTTTTGTACCAGCCCATGCTGGTCTGTTAAGATGGTTGGTTATTATAGTGGGGAGACCAACTATGAGACTTATATAAGTTCTTTTGTAATCTTCTGATGGAAGTATACCCTTTTTACTGGGGATTCCATTCAGGCCTCCCTCTGTTAGTATCCTGATTCTATCTCGGGAAAAATATCCGTTGACTCTTATGGTGGGGTACCTATTTTTGTTCACCCATACCAGTAACTCAGATTTATCCTGGTCTTGGATTGGCAGTAGGTAGTCTCGTTTAGAGCTATCATGCTAACTAAATATTCCTTGGGTAAACATTGAGATTGTAAAGTGCCGAATGTTTTAGTTATAGCAAGGTAAGTGTAACCTTGTTCGATGTTGTTGTTTGTTTGGGTAAATTGTTTAATTCTTGTTCAGATTGTGTTTCAGGATTTTTCGTTTAGGATAAAGAATGAATGTGGTTAATTGTTTTAGGAAAGTGGGGGTATGTTTATTTTGTGAGGGTATTCCTCCCTTAATTGATCACTTGAGGTGTTTTGTCCATTAGGGGTGAAACCTGGCAAGGGAGTACCTCTTGCTTTCTCTGTTGGGTTTGGTTGTTGCTTTGGCCTTGCCGTGACTTTCCAGGGTGGAATGTTTTCATGGTGGGGAGAATTTTCTCATACATAACTTATTTTAAAGATATTTTAAAATTAATTTCCATTTTTTCTTTGTTTTGGGGGTTTCCCATGCATTTTTGGAGGAATGGGTGAGTTTTCATGATTTGGAACAAACCGTGAGCCCAATTCCAGATTTAAAAATAAATTGTTATTCCTTTACAACTCCATTTTTCAACATTCTTCATCCATTACAATTCAAAATTTTCATCCCCTAACATATGAAAACCACCAATTTAATTTCGACTATTTATAAATCTATAATCATGGTGGATTTGAGTTTTTATTTAATGGATTGGGCCTGCCCGAAATCCCATTTCCTACATTAAAAATAATATTTAATTCTTTAATAACTCATTCAATTTTTATGTTTTTTTGGTGGTTCCAACTCTCACCTGAGCCCACTTACCAAAGATGCACCCCCATTCTCTCCTTCCCCAATATGGAGCTTAATATGATTGCAAAATTGGGAAAAACAACTCTAGATTTTAAAAATAGCCTAGATTTGAAGTGGTAAATTTATCTTTTCATAACTCCTTATAATTTTAATCTTTTCCCCCATTCTAGTTCCTAAATGACCTCCTCATCTTTTTTCGAACCTACCTTAAATGTTTATCTGTTTTAGAATTCAGATACTAGAGGATTTTGGGTCGTTTTCTTCAAAATTATTTTGGGTAAGTGTTTCTCTCTTCAATTCCATCTTTCTCCTTAGGGTTTCCTCCCTCATTCATGAATTTATAGAGTGTCCAGAAGTTAGGGTTCATTCATAGGGTTTTAATTGTGTTATGTTTGGTGCAATATTAGGGTTTGGGTTCGTTTTCCCTTCATTGTGGTGCGTCGAAGGTGGGGTTGAGGTTTCGCAATAAGATTCAAGGGTTTTGACTCAAAAGGTAGGTTATTACATGTATAAACATTTTATGTTGAGTTAGATTTCGTGGTTTATTAATTTAGTATATTTCAAATCTGTTGTGTGTGGTGTGAAAGCTATTTTTTAAGGATTTGGTAAAGTGTTTAATTTTGTAGATGCATTTTTTCTTGAAATAATGTGCTTTTCATGTGTGGCTCTTGGGGAAATGTTTTGGTGTATTTTATAACATCTGAAATTAATTTATTAGTGTTTAAAGGGGATGAAAATTATGTTTTGTTAATGCCATAATGTCATTTGCTCCTTTTAATGGGGTTTTTGAATGGTTTTAATGTGTGAAACCATGTTTTACTTCTTGAACGTGATTTGTGAAAACATGTGTTTTTCATGTGTACCTTTTGTGGTATTGTTTGATGTATTTGTATAAAACTTGGGGTGGTTTAAAAAATGTTTTTAGGGATGAAAATGCATCTTTGGATTGTTATTGGTATGGTTTTGGTCTTGAATGAGGGTTTTGAAATGGGTTTTGTATGTAAACCATGGTTGCACCCCTGGGGTTGGTTTTATGAAAATTGTAAATGATTAAATGAGTTACACAAACTGTGAAATGGTTTATTATGTAATTTCTTGGTGATAGTACGTTCCTAAAATGTGTTTTTGAAACCTATAATGGCTAGTTATGTTGTAAAACAACTTGGTAATGTTTTATAATTTGTCGAGGTGGTTTATGAAATTGTGATGTAGGTGCGAAACATGTTTTCGGGTTGTTTTGCGTGAGTGTGATGTGAAAAATGGAATATGTTTATGAAAATGGTATTATGTAACATGTTATTGGGATGTTATGTGATTTTTAGAATATTAAAAAAGATTTTATAAAATTTTTAACAGATTTTTTTAATTGCGAAAGATGTGAAAAATGTGTTGTGGGCTATTTTTTGTGTGAGTATGATTTCCAAATTCATTTGAATGAAAAAGTGTATTTTTAGACTTGTGTTGTATACATGTGGGATTTTTGGTGAATTTGTGATGTGAAAATGATATTTTCATGTGCAAATTATTTTTATTGGCTTGATGAACTTGTCTAAGCACAAGGGGAAAACCCGGGTATCTAGGTGGGTCGACGTGTACTAGTATGCTAGTGAATCTGTGGGGTTTGGCCTCAATTTCACTTAGCAATATTGACACTTACAACTCTAAATAAACTAGGACGATGATGATTGGGGGCCACTAGGTTATGGGTATGTTCTCTACTAGTGGATTGTGCTTGATAACAGATATTGTGATGGTTACTCTCCCTCAGATACGAGGTACCTGGGACCCACAACGAGCTAGTGCCTAGGGGTTATTTCCAATTGCTTGTGCTCGTTAATTACTTTGGGCTTATGTTCAGCATATGGTATGGTTGGATATAAAATTTGGTAGTTTTGATATTATTTTTGAAAGTGTTTATTCTTAATGATAGCCCACTTGAAAACAGTTTTAATTTTTAAGTTGGATCTTTTAGAAATTGTAACTAGCATTTATTGTTTATGAAAACTTGCATGCTTTTCGTCATTGAGTGTTTATCATATGGGATCTATTTGTGGTGGTATCCTACTGAGCATTGTCTCACACCCTACTTACACCCTTGGGTGTAATTACACTTGGTTATTTTTTTTGTCGCATGTTGGATAAATTTTTTGTGCCAGTGGTTCGGGTTTCTAGCAGGTCCTTGGTGGTGAAGTCTTGTAGATATGGATTGAGGGTGGTACCCCTTTCCATGAGGGTTATTGGGATGTTTTCTTTTTGTTTTTTTACCTTTGTTATAGTCTTGGTGAGTTTCTTTAAACTATTTAATTGAGTTCTGAATTTTTGTAAAAGATTGTTTGGTTTGAAAAATCCAGATTTGTTGTATTGGATTTATTTTTGTTGTTTTAAGTTTATAAAATCTGGTTAATAATTCCCAATTCTCATTTTATGATACCCGGGCACTTGTTCCCACCCATGTCGATCGGTAATTCCCTTCGGGCATTTTCAAAGGCCAATTTTGTCATTGGTTTCAATGGTGACTAGATTCGATTCGTGATAGTTCTTCTATGTAATATAGTTTGTGATAATGTATTAAGAGTTTTTGTTGCACTAAAAGGTTATAGCAGTTCCCCACTTTGTTGAGAAACTAAAAATACAATTAAAATATTCTTAAATATATTTTCTATAGTCATATGTTATAATTTAAGGGACACAAATCATATAGACCATTGGATGTTCCTCTCTGCGGACATCTGTGTTGATCCTCGGACTTTAAGATTTTTATTCATGAGTATTATGTGTTAGATAATTTGATGTATTGACAGATATCTTGTCCAAACATATTTATTGTTAGGTAAAATATATTGGATGCATCACAAATAATAATGTATTAATGTATAATTTGATAATAGATTTTCCCCTTTTGTTCTTTAATAGAAGATGATATCTCAGGACCTTTGATTGAAATGATATACCCTAAATAAATTCATCTCCATGGTTTTTTATAGGAAATTTCAATTTCTTGGAAGTCAAATAAAGAGACATCAACCACATAGGTTGATGGCACCATTATGCAGCCTCCTTAATTTGAGGTATTTTTATAAAGGGATTATATTACACAATAATAATTCATATGAGGTATCATGTCATTATGAAAATAAATTATCTTATTATGGGTGACTTAGTATATTGCTAGTTGTTAACCTTGGGCTTTAGGCTGCTTCACCTAATGCCAATGACAATGAGGCATACAGGGTCACACACTATGTGTATCGATAATCTCAGTCAAATAATTTATTATAATTTATTATTTAACTAGTTGAATAAATATTAATCTTACACGGGGTTTAATAATTATTCATGTATGATTGATCTCATAAATCCCATAACCAAATATTCAATAGAATATAATGTGAGCGGAATATATAATAAATATTTATTTTCGAGTTACTGAATAAGATATTTGTTTTTTTATTGGAGAATAATGGAGTGATATTTTTAAAAAAAATTAGTCATTATTCAAGGCCTCATAAATATTGCGGAGGAATGGAAGACCGAGATCAAACGGTCTGGTGAGAAATAAAAAATATTGAATTTTATTTGATAAAATAACATTTAATTTAATTCTCAAGTTAATATCATGTTGAATAATATCAAAAATAATATTATTATTATTTATGGGGTTTTTTAGGGATTAAATAAATAATAAATTTCACTTGTGAAATTATTTTATTTTAACCCTAGAAATATATAAACCCAATTATGTTATTTTCACTATGAGACAATTCATTGTTTTCATTTGGAAAATGGAATTAGAGAAACCTCTTAAGCCCTAGAGTGATCCCTTCTCGAAGAACACTCCCATGAATGAAGAGAATCCTTCCTCCACCATATCAAGGAAAATGATTTAGAAGTGGTTGTATTAGTGATCACAGACAGACGGTTCTAGAACAAGGACCATATATACTTGCACCTAGAGATTTCTTCAGTGAAATATAGAGATTCATGGAACTTGTGTGGATCACCACTAGAGGTAGTATAAACTTGATTCCTATAATTCAATCATGATGTATTGAATATCTATTACCATATCCATCAAAGAATAAATAATTTCAACGAAGTACATTAATTAATTAAATAAGTTATTTATAATTAATATTTGATGATCCTCCATATAATTACAACATGATTACCATTGTCTTATTCTTTGATTTAATTAAATTGATCACGAAATTGAAAACGTTGTAATATCTCGGATTAATCATCGATCATGGGACAAAAGAATTTTGGTGACACCCATTGAACACTACTGTTGCGACTAGAGCCTACAAGTGGTACCAGAGTGGTCACATAATTATTAATGATTATTTAATGATCATTGATTAATTTACGCATTTTTTATTTAGTTTTCAATACATATTTAATATTTGTTTTAATCCAAATTGCTAGATATTATTCTTTATAATTTTTTTATCATAGATCTAATCAATCAGATTAATTTATTGAATGAAATAAAATGAATGAACTCATTCGGAGGTGCCGAGGATTATATCCAAATAAGACATGAGTACACGGCATGTAACTAGAGTTACACACCGTGTATTTAGGTTCAACACATCATGAATTAATTTGGAAATTAATTCAAACCATGTGTATTGAATACACACAGCGTGTTTAATACCTTACACCACATATTGACAAGTACATCCTAGCACATGGCCAGTCAGATTACAAGTCATCTTTCCCACATATATGACATGTCGTCCTTTTGAGTCACAGATGGGTCGTGTATTTCCATGCACGACCTACTTGACCGGTGACTGTGTATTTTAGAGACAACACGCCATGTATCCCACTGTACATGTCATGTACTCTTGTTTTTCTGAGGCATGGTTTACATGTCGGTTCCCTAGGCATGTACCACATATAGGTAGTGTGACATACATGCCATTTATCTCCATTACATGCCATGTACAAATACCAAATTTTGCAGATTTAAATTTTATTTATTTTACCATGTAATCATCGAGACATGTGTTTGCGTGTGGTCATTAAGTTGATAAGACACTTCATGTGATAAGTCTTAATATACATAGATATATAAATGTTTAATTAATATCCATGTAATGTTCAGATCATCATATCTTATATGAATTTTATTACAATTTATTACTCTATGTGCATTATAGTGTAACATGTGGCCGAAAAATCATGTAATACATGTAATCATTAAGGTAATGAACACATCATGAATGTACATGATTAGTTGTGTGTTCTATATGTCATAAGAGTAAATAGTATATGAATATAATACATGTTTGGTATAATCGGATAGGTATTCACTGTGTTTCTTCCAAGGTACATTTATATGCATAGTTAATTTTAAATAAATTTATTTAATTTGTCTAAAATTTTGATGGATGATAATCTCAAGAAAATTCATATTAGAATTAATATAAAAGAATTTATTGATTAAATATGACAATTAATTGATTCAATCAAAATTTATCTTAAATAATAACTATTATGATTTGAATTCAAGTTTTATTAAATGAATAATTCATTTCATGCATATGGATGATCATAAACACAAAACAAACCTATATATTAGATTGGTTTCATTTAATTTATTATTAAATTAAATTATTGGCCAGCATGTCCATGGTTTCTTATATGTGAAACCCTTGGTTCCTTCAATAGTGTGTGAGTAAAAGAATATGTAATGGATAAATCTCCCAAGATAGTCGAGCTGGTTTATGTTTGGAGCTAAGGTGAAACCAATCTAAGAGAGATACATAGGTGGACAACTGGAAAGATGTAACCTAAACTTTAATTGGTTGAAGGTGTTTTCCACTAGGTCAATGGTCAGTTTATCAGCTGTTAGATAAACTAACCATTAGTAAAATTTCATGATCATACTGATTTATTATTTTATGTATGTCATGTTTCACGGTTATTCCATTATGGATGTTCTTTTCTTGGTCACTTGAATTAATGAAATAAATGAGCATAAAATATATAATTAACATAAATTGGATTATTTTTAAATATTATCTAAGACATGGTTAATCACTTAAGAAAAACCAATTAATATTAACATGCTAGTGATAAATATAAAAATTTGACAGTTACACATAAAAGAATAAAACACTTCAATAATATATATTTAGTTGGTATATCCTTCCACTAACTTAGTTAAAATTGAACCATTGTTCAGCGTTCTTGACCAACCAAAGATGGGGTGCTTTCAATTATTAGGAAATTCTAACTTTAGGTTTTGGTTCATCTTATCTTAGTTAAAATCAAGGGTTGAATTACAGAGGAGTACATGATTTGAATGAGAAAAAAAAGGTTGAGAAAATTCAATTTATATATTTCCGGATAGGGGTGCCACTCAATGGATCATGGAACTATGAGTGAATATAGTTGGCATTTGAAATACCCACCTAAACCCATTTAATTTTCTTGACCCACCAAATTTTGTGTAATGAGAAGGGTAATATGAATCCTTATCACTGGGATGTCCACGAAATAGTATATTATCAATCCAATGTTGGGGGATATTGGGTTTTGAAAAAATATTGAGATAATAATAGATATAATATATATTTGTTTTTCGAAATTTTATTAGATAAAGTACTAAATTTATTCTCATATTATTTTATAGAATAATCAATAAAATAACCTCAAAAATATCATTGTTATCCATACTTGAGAAGAAAACCCATTTCACTAGATAAAATTTTCTTGAGATTCAAAGGCTCCTTTGTGTTATCCTTCTCCATGGAAGGATAATATATGTTCAGGAAGAACCATTTCATAATGATCCTAGAAATGATTCTAGTGATGAAGAGTAAAAACTATATGAGAAACATTTGACCAATTCCATAATTGTTCAATGTTTCATGCTATCATCCATGTACAAATGAAATTTTGATGAAACATGAGGAAATGGATGCATATATAATGATATCTCACCTTCTTAATATTTATCAAGTGAAGGTGAGACAATAAAGTTATGAGATATCTAATTCTTTTTTACAACTAATTATGGAGAGTTTGAGATAGCAGGTCCTCATGTAGTCAAGATTATTGGCTACATTGAATAATTGGACATCATAAGAATTAAATTCCTAGATGGGTGGTGTAAAGATATCATACATTCATCACTTCCCAAGACTATCTTCATTTTTATTATTAATTACAATATGAGCAATAATGTGAACAGTCTTTCAAAACATCTTATTTTGATTAACCAAGTGGATATGGACATGGGGTTGGATAAACCCGTTGTATTTATGGTGAATAAGAAAACGAAGAACAAGTAAAAGGGGATCAAGACCTATAAATATTATAAATCTCTTGGGCACCATCCTTCCAAGAGGAGAAAGATCCAAAGGAAGGGAATGTAAAAGGAGGATGTATGTTCGTCATGTGGCATACCAGACCACTGAAAGAGGAACTACACCTAGAAGAAATGGAAAGATAAAGAATCACTTTCTATTGAATGTAATCTTTCAATATATACACATTGGGTATTATATATAGCTTGTGGTGCTCAAATATATATATATATATATATCCAAAATCATGATCCAAGTAGATTCTATATAATTTATAGAGGAGAGGTGGATCTGAGAGCTGCTAATAGTGTATGGTTGGCTACTCTAGACACTGGTGACTACCACCTTTCATTAACAACCTGAATGATTTTAGTTTTAAAAGATTTCCATTATGTACCTATGGTTACCAAGAACATAATTTCTAAATAATTCCTAGATAAATATGGACTTATTTTCATGTTTGTAAGAAAATTTTTTTTTTATAAAGAAGACATTTTTTTGGTGTGGAACATTTAAATAAAATTCATTATGTATTAAATTATGGAAATCAAGGATTGGAAATTTCCAATGAATCATATTCACACGACTCGTGTAACACCGAACTTTGGAATCACTATATTGGTCATTTAAACGAGATGTGTTTGACAAAGATCTATCAAGATGGGTATTTATACTCATCTGATCAAAATCCACTTGAAATATTTTATACTTGTATATAAGTAAATATTACCAAATTTTTGGTTGGTGTATATGGTGAATCGACTATAGAGATTCTAGGATGGGTACATAATTATATGTATGAACCATTTATAGTATAATCTAGAGGTCTATATTCTTACTTCATAAATTTTATTAATGTCTTGAGTAGATATGAATATCCCTACATAATTTGGTATATGTCTGAGTACATTGATAAATTTGAGGAATTCATGAATTAATTAGAGAATCAATATGGAAAGAATGTAATGAATCTTTTATTGGAACAAGGTGGAGATGCTCTTAACAAAGAGTTTATTGACATTCTAATGGATTTTTAGATTCTATCTATACTCACTACACATTATAAACCATAATAGAATGGTGTTAGTGGAAGGAGTAAATGTACCATGTTATACATGGTAAGGTTTATAATGAGTCATACAGATCAGCCATTATACTTTTAGGGATATACATTACAAACTACTACATACACATTAAACTAAGTAACAACTAAAGCGGAAAATATAATTCTCTTCATGCAATAGAATGAAGGAAATATGTTTTTCACCATACATGTATGGGGTTGTGAGGCATTTTTAAGGCCTTATTAAGAAACAAACAAGAACCCTAGGTCCCAAAGTGTATCTTTATGGGGAATCATAAGGAAATGAATGGATACTACCTATATAACCCCTCATATAAGAAATTTATTGTCACCATACATTCCATATTTCTGGATAGGGATAACATACTAAAAATGGATAGTGGGAACAAGATTTACATTAATGATGGTGTTGCTCACGATACACAAGAGTTGGTACATGAATAGATTTCATAGGTCCTCATGGAAGAATTAGTTCATAAAACTCAAGTACTATATAGAATAACATGATAGGTGAGAGAGACAAAGAGATATGGTTTTCTAGTCACCAAATATGGGGACTCATTATTGGCTTACAATGATAAAACTATCTCCTATGAAGAGGTAACCATTATATCAAAAGCTACCAGATGGAAAGAAGCCATAGATATTTAAATGTATTCCATTTATCAGAACCATGTTTGGGTTCTGGTCGATGCACCGGTTGATGTCAATCATGATCAATTAAAATAGGCATTCAAGAGAAAACTATACATGGAAGGTAAATTAAATACCTATAAAGTAAGGATAGTGGATAATGGGTTTAAATATAATTATGTAATTGAAAATGAAGAATAATTTATACTTGTTTCTATGTTTAAATCAATCATAATTCTACTTACTATAGTATCTTACCATGACTATGATATTTGGAAGATTGATGTCAAAACTGCATTCCATAATGGGACCCTTTTGGAATATGTCTATATGAACCCACTCAAAGGGTTTGTCACTCCAGGTGACTCCAAATGTATTTTGAAGTTTCAAATATCCATTTATGGATTAATTTAATCATATAGGTCAAGGAATATTTAATTTTATGAGTCCATAAAAGAAATTTGTTTCCTTAAGAATGAATATAATCCATTTTTTTACAAGTGGTTTAGTGGAAATGCATTCATTATCCCATTAGTATAGGTTTATGAAAAATTACATATTAAAAATGACATAACATTATTACAATATGTTAAGGACGAATTATTATGCTCTTCCATCTCGGCTGGCAACAGATCCTTCCCGGCTGGGGCTCTCTCTGGAGTGACCCCTTCATGGGGAGGGGGGTGTCCTTGTGTAAAGGGTTCGAAAAGGCCACACAGGGGAATTCCATTTTTAAAAAGAAAAATTATCCAAGTGTTTCTATATGAAAGACGTAGGTGAAGTAGACAATATTCTAGGGATCATGTTCATTTATGATAGATCCATGAAGATTCATTGACTAATTCAAAGTACATATATTAACTAGATAAAAAAGTGATTTAGTATGGAACAGTCCAGTAGAGGATTGGTTCTAAGGTCACTTGGTTTACATATTTCTAGGAAAACATGTCCTCAGAATCAAAAGGAGGAGAGATAATGAGTAATATCACATGCATATCAGCGATATGATCAATCATGAATTCCATGTTATGTACTAAAGTTATTATTTCCTATGAATTGATCACGGTAGACAAATATCAAGAAGATCTAGGATAAAAACATTGGTCAACTATTATGGATATCTTTAAGTATCTAATAATAAATAAAAAATGTCACTAGTTTATGGAGTAGTTGTGAAGCTTGTTAGTAGGGGTTATACTGATGATAGTTTTCAAATAGATCAACATGATCTGATGTCATAGTAAGGATGTGTTTCCTATTTCAATGGAGGAACTATGAGATAGATGATTTCAAAGTTGTCAGTTTTTACTGATTCTATAGTGGAGTTTCAATAAAAAATGTACCCATGTAATAGAATATGGAAAACAAATTTACTAAATACCAATCTCATAATAAGTATGAGTATCGTGTAAGAGATATCGAACTAAAGGTTGTTAATAGTTAAATCTAGTGGAGGTGGGATTCTATTGAAGTTTTTTCCCTAAAACTAACTTCTGTATACTTTATGATAACTTGTGATCATGGTTTTTAATATTAATAAAATACTTACCACATCATGATTGTTCTTCTACACAACATTGTATGTGATAATTCCCTAGGAGTAGTTTTCTCACTAGAAGATCATATCTGTTCTCTACTGTGATGGGAACCTAAAAGTGATACATCACTATTCTTAAATGTATTTTATATATCGAGATGATATCATTTGAGGGACATGTTTGATATAGTCTATTAGGGGTGGAGACTCCTATTACTTTGATTCACCTTTTCATGGTGTATTCACTTTGTAATATCTAGTATGATATTATGAGAACGTTACCACTAGTAGAAAATCCACATTTATATGTTTCAACAGATTTTCTTATTTTTGGATGTGTGTATTGATCCTTAGTCTTTAAGATTACTATTAATGAGTATTATGAGTCATGTAATTTTATGTATTGATGAAAAACATGATGAAATATGTTCGCGTGAGGTAGGATACATTGGATACATCCTGAATAATATTGAATTAATGAATAATGTGAGAAAGGATTTTCCATTATGTTCTTTAGTGGAAGTTGATATCTCAAGTCCTTTGATGGAAATGATATAGACAAAATAAATATTTTTTTATGGTTTTCTATAGGCATGTTCAATTTACAAGAAGTCAAAGAATGAATCATCGAGCACATAGGTTGATGACACCTGCATGCAAGCTTCTTGATTTAGGATATCTTGATATAGGGATTATATTACACAGTAAGCATCTGTATGAGCTATCATATATTTGTGACATTAACATCTTTCTCTAATGGTGACTTGGAATATTTCAAGATGATAACCTTGGACATTAGTAAGATTCACCTAATTCCATTAAGAAAGATGCCTAGAGGGTCACTCACTAAGTTTATCTAGAATCTCAGTTAAATAATCGATTATTATTTATTATAGAACAATTTGAATTAATATAAATCTAATATGTGGTTTAATAATTATTCATGTATTTTTGATCACATATATTCAATCACAAGTTATTAAAGAGAATATAATGTGAGTTTAATATTTAATAATTATTTATTTTATATTTTATAAATATAATATTTATTTATTTATTGGTGAATAATAGTGTGGAATATATTTTATATATAAATAGTCATTATTCAAGGCCCCATAAATATTGTACAAGAATGGAGTACTAAGTTCAAATGGAAGGTGATAAATAATAAATATTTAATATTATTTAATTTAATTTTCATGTTAAGATCTTGTTTATAAATATTATAATTATTATTATTATTATTTTAAATGAGGTACTATAGAGATTAAATAAATAATAAAGGGAACTTGTGAAATTAATTTATTTTAACCCTAGCGATATAAAAACCTAGTTATGTTATTTTCTATGTGAGATAATTCAATTATTTGGTTGTGAACAATAGAATTAGAGAATCCTCCCAATCCCTATATAGATACCTTCTCCAAGAACACTCCCAAGAGTGCAGAGAAACATTCCTCCATCAGATCAAGGAGAATGATTTTGAATCATTTCTCATAGTGATCATAGGCAGACAACACAAGCATGAGGATCTTTTATGATAGTAACTAGTTATTCCTTTAGTGACGTCTGGATATTTGTGAAACAAATGTGGATTGCCTATAGAGGGAAACTTCACATAATTCATAAAATGAAATGATGGTGCATCACATATCTGTTACGAGATCCATCAATGTAAAAATAAATCTAGAAATGTAATTATATAATTAAATAAATTAATAATAAATAATATGTGATGATCCTTCCTCTAGTTCCATAATGATTTCACTTTTCTATATATTTTTTATTTATTTTCCTATATCACAATGTTTAAAATTGTGTAAAATCATAGATTAATCATCAATCATGGAAGAAGAAAAGTTAGGAAAGTCCCATCACACACTTCCACTACACCTGAAACCTATAAAAATATATTCCAATAATATATCCCCTTATTATATATTTTTTTGGTTTAAGAATAATACAAACCTTATAGGGAATAAGTTGTAATGAAAATGAGGTTTTTTGAAGAAGAGTTATATATTTTAACCTAATGTTTTATTTTTATTTCTTCTTCCACCTCAATAAAATATTCTTCATATGTGATGATATTATTAAAACAATATCACACATATAATGAGATTTTTTTATTCTAATATTGTATCATATATTCATATTACTTTTCCATCCAATTGGAAATGATAACATTGTTCATGTGTATAGCGGATAACCACCTCATGAACTGATGTAATTCTTTTTCCATCACTACCTCTCACGATTGGATATAATGATATATTTAATATATATATATATATATATATGTGTGTGTGTGTGTGTTTTATTAAAAAATATTTATCATTATATAATGATGTGATATCATATATTTCCTTACCTTTCCATTCCTTGAAAAATGATAATGTCGTTTATGTGTACGTGTGGACTACCACCTCCACGAACCAACCTGGTTTGTTTTTCAACACCAAATCATATGGTTTATATATATAAGATTATTTGGAGATATAATATTATATTTATGATATTATTATCATTCTATAAAAATAAATTCACACTTACCTTCTTTCCATAATGATCATCTAAGAATTGAAACGTTACTCATGCGTACGTACAACCTAAAATCACCATGATTGTAATGTAGTTATTTTTTTATAACCGCATTTAATATTTGGTTTTAAAAGTATAATTGATATATAAAAATGATAATTATGTCATGATTATTTTTGTTTGAGATGATGGAATAATGATCCCTTTGACCATGACCAACCTACCAGAGTCATTTTGGCATATTAACTAAATAACGTTATCACATTTGTTATGAATTTATATGATTAAGTAATTGAATATAACATGGTAATAATTAAAATAAAATAATTAATAAAAATTGAAAAAAATTAAGAAAAAAACTATAAACAGAAGTGTATTATTTAGGATTAGAAAAAACAGATGTGACAAGTCAGGATTCCAGTATGAGACTTTCTTTTAAAAATACTTATTTAAAGTTTCCCTTCCAACTATTTTTCATCCATTACCATATTTTAAAAAAATTATAAATGTATTTGTATGGATATAAAATAATTAAAAAGGATAATTTATGAGTCATTTTAAATTATTTCAATCTATTTTAAAATGAATCTTTTCAAAAACATTAAATGGAATGTTTTGACGTTCTTTACAAAAGAAAAATGTAACAATCTATTTTAATGTATATTGTGATAAGGAATTTTCTAAGTAGTATAAAAATTATTTTATATTTGAGTTCTTTTGTAATATTCCATGTTTTTTAAAAATATAAAACCATATTTTTATTCTTATTATTACTTTAAAAAGGGTTTTAAATAGAATGGATATTTCAAAACAAAGAAATGTTTTATTATAGATGAAAAGAATATTTTTATGAGTGTAATGTTGAAAACTAAAAAATTTCATGTGTTATGATCATGTTATGGTTTGTGGTAATTTTTTATTATGGAAGGTGGTTCTGTTATAATCCAAGGATAGGTGGTTGCATTATAAACCAAGTACAGATGGGTCTTTGATAGCCCTTGGATGCATTGAGTAAAATTTATGTTGTATGTTCAACATAAAGGTTATTCCTTTTGGAACCCTGAAAGTTATTTTTAATCATGATGGTTATTCTATTATTAAACATTAATATGATTCCATTTTTACCTATGAAGGTTATTTCATAGGTAAGAGTGATATGAAAATAATGACTCAAGTTAGATACATGATTTATTTAGGCTTGTTATGGTTTTTATGGAAATATCATGATATCAAAAGGATAGTTGTATATTTTATGCTTAAAGGAAAGTATTTACGGCTTCTTAATGGTTAAAATAATAACTTTGTGAAGAAAATTCATGAGTTTTTCATGAATGAAAATAACCATTATGTGATTTTTTTGCCTTTAATATTTCAGATGATTTTTTTACAAAATGCATTGGTCTAAGAAGATGATTTCTTGGGTAAGAAAATGTTTTTAACGGAAATTATATTTTAGTAAAAGGAAAAAATTTATATGTATTCATGGACTAATGATTTATTTTTTTATTTTATATGTCCAATAATGATCTTTTTATTTTCATCCCACATTTAAAAAAAATATTTGTAAGTATTTAATGATAAGTTTGGACAAGGATGAGGTCTAGATGAAAATTTCAAGGATATGTCATGATAAAATGTTATATCATAAAATATTATTTTTGGAGAAATAGATGTTGAGTGGAATTTTCCACATTATGATGTGATAGTTATATATGTAAGAGTGATGGTATAATTCTCTAAATATTTAAACCATAATGATCCTGACATTAAATAGATTTAATTCTTGAATTAAAACTCATGACTTAGTAATGTTTAATTCAGATTCCATATTGTTGGTATCAGAGGAAAGGTTTAGAAAACTTTAGATGTTAATATGTTATTTGAGAATGATTTAAAATTCCTCTATAACTACAATGGCTTGTATTTTAGGGGGAATTATAGTGATTTTGAAAAAATCACAAGAGTTGAAGATAAAATGGTTAGAGAATATTTTGTATTTATCCTCCTCATAAAATGGTTTAATATGATTTTTTTGATATACTCACAATATGTTTGTCGAGTTATTAGTTGGATCCAAAAGGAATAAAATTAACAATGGGTGTGAAGTAAAAAAGTTGTGTTTTCTTTAATGAGAGACCAAATAGGATGGGAGCTATAGTGAAAGCTATTTTGGTTATTCTTAATTAGTTATAATGAGTTATGATTAACAACCGGAACCATAGTGAGATTCCTAACACACCAAATAAGAGAAAAATTTTATTACATAGAAGATTAAGTGATAAATATCCTAAAGGTAAAAAATATTCAACATCATGTGGGTCTATAATGTGAGAAAAACACAAAGGAAATTTTCATGAAATAAAGGAAGATGTTCCGTATGTGTTGAATGAGGTGTTAAACTAATAAATTACCAAGTAAAAAAAGGGGGAGTTCAGTTAACACCATGGAAGGAATTAAAAATTTTCCTAAATTTTAAATTAAATTCTTTAAATATGGGGAGTAAGAGATGTATAAAAATTTATGTCCTAAGGGGAAATATCATGAACGGGATCATATATACTATATAGATAAAGGTTGTATGCCTAATTACATTACAGTTAAAGATGAAGAAATTGAAAATGACATATAAAAGGTATGGACTATATATTGGATTTTATTTTGAAATTTTTTAATTTGAGGACATGATTCATATAATTATCTATATAATGGATGTATAATGGAATAAGATGAAAAATTATGGTTAATGTTTTATGAACATATTTGAATGGTTAATTTTTCTACAATAATGGATTAAAGAGTTATGATATAGTAGTAGATTTAAGGAAGATCATAAGTTTAAAAACATCAATACTATATCTATTTCATTTTATGGGTGTAATTTTAGAGACATTAATTTAGTTTTTATGGATGTTTAATATATATGTAACCCTTATGTTTAACATGTGAAAAAGTAGCTTGATTAGAAATTAATTTACATTTTGTGAACACACGTTTAAAGGTATTGATAATATTTATTATTTATATGATCTTTAATGATTAAGGTTATTTTTGAGGATGTTAATCATATTTCAAGGAAATTTATAAAATTTATATAGTTTTATAAAAAAGATAACCCATAGACTAGGTGACAACCTATTGCATCTAGCAAGGTTGTAGGTCTTGAACACACTACTAAGGGAAAATAATGGTGAAATAATTACAAATTTCTTAATTTATGTCCTAATTAGTATTACATTATGTAAAATCCTTGAAAAATAAAGATAAGTTGTTTTTTGGAACACTTGTTTTATTATATAGACAACCATGGGATTGAAGAGTTCTTTGGTGATTTAGTGAATAATATTATTTTAGAATAATATCACTATAAATTTGGGGAACTGTGTGATAGTATTTTTTTTGGAAAAAAGGTTGAATTATCTTTTGGAATAATTTTAATATGGTTGTTTAGTGATTCATATTTTTTATGTAAATGATTATCATATTTCAGTGATTAAGTTTTTAATGAATAACTATTTTTGGTATATTCCTTTATGAATGACTATTGTTGATTGTAGAAAAATATTTAACTAATATCGAAAGAATATGTGATCAAATAATTATTATTATTGGGATTAAAACGTATTTAGGAATATTTTGATGAATTTTAAGGTTAGTTATTTATGGAATGATCTATGTTTAATTTTGGGTTTTAATGTTTTATTTATTTTGGATATTATCTTATCTTATGCTAACAGTTTTGGCTGGTTAGTGTATAAATATTGGAGGAATGGATTTTTATCCTTCTTTTTTGGAATTATGTGATATTTTAGAAGTTTTTTTAGTGTTTCCTTCATGAAAATATCATCTTCAATACTCATAATTTGGTGAAAAATATTAGACTATGGTAGAAATTGATTAAATGGTAAAATTATACTTCTTAGGTAAGTATAGTTACTTATGTTCTTTGTCTATATGTTAAAGGAATTCCACAACTCTATAAAAAGAATCTTGAAACAAAAATTTTATCATATTAACTTTATTTTTGATAAATCGATAGTATTTTTCCCTCTTCATTGGTATATAGTTTTGTGGTCATTGACTTTCACATGATCATTTACTCAACTGTGATTAATGATCAATTTCACTTTTCATCATTATTTTGACATTATGTTTTTCCTCCAGGTATATATTATTACTTCCCACTAATATTATCTTATTTGGAATCATAGTATGTTTTATTACATATGAACTTCTTAATTAACTTCACATATTTTCATTAGATAGTTTAATAATATCATTTTACAATTTCGTATTTCAATAAAGATATTTTAAAATTTCAATCCTTTAATTTCATAGATAAATTTCAATTTATTAGGATTAAATTTATTAAATGTCAAGGGGGATTTAATACCCTATGTGTATATAATTTACCTCAAAAGTTAAATATTCTAGAAAAATTATACTAGAATTAACATTATTTCCAAAATATCTTTTAGGTTTTTTGTTTTAGATCAGTAGGTCACAAATCATATATAATAAACCCAAAAATTATAAGGTGGGAACCCCTACTTAGCAAATAATTTTACCACAATATAAAACCATTAAAATTAAATGAGTCTTGTTATCATGAAAAAAATCATGACTTTAAACTTGACTTATTGTTTCCCTCATCCATCCAAAAATGTTAGGTCCACTAGGCTGGATACCCTGAGAGGGGGGGTGAATCAGGGTATGACTAATTAAAAATTAATGCACGTTCTGATCTTGTTTCGCTGTTAAGCAAAACACTCTTCTCTCTTTTCCCTGTTGCACGATATAAACAGAATGTAAAGCAAGCACAGGACACAACAATTTTACTTGGTTCACCGCTAAGGGCTACGTCCAAGGAGAATACGCCGACAGGTTGTCGGTCGTACCAAATTCCACTAATCTTCACTAGCTGTGGATTACAAGGTTCGGGCTAGATCACTTCTATGCCCAGGCTCACTGCCTTTACAATGTTTAGGGTCAGCTCACTGCTTTCCCAAGGGTCACTCCCTATTTCTCTCTCTCTGGCTCACTGCCGGTGGAGAGGATCACCTTCTTCCTCTTCCTGAGCTCACTGCTCTTGGATAGAATCCACTCACAGTTTATAGACCTGTAGGTCTCTTCATTTTCATGAAAGAATGCATCTTCTCTTGTATGTAGATGCTCTGTTGAAGTACAACTTTCACCCGTAGATGAATATCTCTTTGCACCGAAGGTATCGGGCAATCTTCCAGCTTCCACACAGTCTTAAAATCACTGCGGGAACAAATCTTACTTGGCGCGCAAGTCAACCTCGGCGCGCAAGTATCGGCGCGCAAGTCACAACGGGCGCGCAAGTCCTTCTCTGACACTTGCGCGACACAAGCTTCCTCAACTCAACACTTGCGCGACTCTCTTCCCTTTACGCCCAAACCACCATTGGTGCGCAACTGCAAACCGGCGCGCAACTTCTAACACCGGCGCACAACTTCAACAACTGGAGCGCAAGTACCACCTGCGCGACCACACACACCACTTGCGCGACCACCACACCTGCGCGACGGGAGCTCTCGTCTTGAACTCCGGTGAGAAATGAAGGGGGGTGGTCCAGTATTTATAGGCAAATTGACCCCCCTGCGCGTCGGCGCGCAAGTCACCTGCGCGACGCAGTTTCAGCGCGCAAGTCTCTGCCCTTTTGGACACTTGCGTGACCAACTCCCAAACTTGCGCGAACCTACTTCCTTTGCCATATTTTGATCTTCTGATCTTGAAAAACATATGGCGCGCAAGTGTTCACTTCTCCAAGTCCTCGGCGCGCAAGTCCCTTTTCCAAAAACACTTTTCTTCATTTGCCGATTTTCAGGCCCAAAAATTTGGCAAACACTGGAAAACGGCGCCACCTTGTATCTGTTCTTTTGTACTGCCTCCAGATAATCCATTCCGTTTATCGACGTTCTTGAATCAAACATGGATCGTTGACCTCAGCTCTTGAACTCGACATTCCACCATGAAATCCTCTTTGTCAACAAATTTGTATGTCATTGTTTTGCTTTGTCAACAATCACAACTCAGATGTCTACTTTGTCAACAAACACAATCACCTCAAAAATGCTTCAATGATACCCTGAGGGATTTTTGCCCAACAATCTCCCCCTTTGGGTTTGTTGACAACTCTTACAAAACAAAGATACATCGTTGATCCTTCAGCCTCCATTCGCCTCATTGCGATTCGGATAACGATCAAAGATTTACTCAACACATACTCTAAGCCCACATGAGCAATGTTCGGCGTGAGAAACAAGAGTAAATGAAAAGTTCATCAATGAATCACTTTATCTCTGACATCCACTGATGACACCAAACACTGTCCAACACCACTCTTCTGCTTTTATCACGATCCTCAGCTGTCGTGATATCTATTCTTTGATCGATCACTTCTAGCATCGTCAGATTTAATACACTCCCCCTTTCTCATTGCTCCCCCTTTCTAGCTGCTCCACCTGTCAGCTTCTCCCCGTATCAATTATGATTTATCAAATATCCGCACGATTTTCTCCCCCATTAACAGACACTTTTCTCCCCCTTTGTTAACGAACCCAAAGGTCACGCCTTTGTAGTCTGTAACATAGTAGAGAACACATATCAGCGCATTAGGGAAAAACACACCATACCTCGGGGAGAGGGGGGGGGGTCCCGCATCCACACTATTTCAAGTGCAGGGAATCGACTGAACTCCCAGAGCTAGTCGATGCCTCTCAAAAGCTTCCTTGGGTAAGGCCTTTGTCAAAATGTCTGCAACCTGTAGCTCTGTAGGCACATACTCCAACTTCACGATGCCCTGCTCAACCTTCTCCTTGATGAAATGATACTTGATCTCAATGTGCTTTGTCCTGGAATGATGGACAGGATTTTTGCTAAGATTTATAGCACTTGAGTTGTCACACTGGATTCCGATCGGAGACTTCACTTCAACTCCCATATCTTCAAGCTGCTGCTTCATCCACAATAACTGTGTGCATGCTTGAGTGGCCGCAATATACTCAGCTTCTGCGGTGCTCAGTGAAATGCAATCTTGTTTCTTGCTTAGCCAAGAAATACACAATCCACCAAGATAGAATGCACCACCTGACGTTGATTTTCTATCATCTGCTGAACCGGCCCAGTCTGCATCAGTATATCCCAATAATTCTGTCTGAGATCTGTCGTTGTATGTCAAGCCGAAGTCCACCGTGCCCTTGATATATCGAAGTATTCTTTTCACTGCAAGCATGTGACTTTCTTTGGGATTACTCTGATATCTCGCTGCTTGGCATGTGGCGAAAACAATATCAGGCCTTGTTGCGGTTAAGTACAACAGACTTCCAATGATTTGCCTATATTCTGTGATATTAACTGCCTTTCCATCCTCATCTTTTGATAATTTCATCCGGGTAGCCACCGGAGTCTTCATCTCCTTGGAATTGTCCATTCCAAACCTTCTCATGACCTCCTTGGCATATTTAGATTGAGAAATGAATGTTCCATTCCTTGCTTGTGTTACCTGTAGACCAAGGAAAAATGTTAGCTCTCCAATCATTGACATTTCAAATTCATTTTTCATGAATTCGGAAAACTGTCTGCACTGAGCTTCATCTGATCCGCCAAAAATTATGTCATCGACATACACTAGCACCATCATCCTTTGATTACTTTCATTGCTGAAATAGAGATTGTAATCAACTCCTCCACGCTGAAAACCAAGCTTCTTCAAGTACTGATCAAGCCTTGAGTACCATGCCCTTGGTGCTTGTTTCAGCCCATACAATGCCTTCTTTAGCCTGCAAACTTTGTTCTCATCCTCATGAATGAGAAAACCATCTGGCTGCTCAATATACACCTCCTCTTCCAGAACCCCATTCAAGAATGCGGATTTGACATCCATCTGGAACACTTTGAACTTCCTTTGTACTGCGATGGCTAGGAATAATCTTATTGTCTCCAGCCTTGCAACCGGTGCAAATGTCTCATCAACATCAATTCCCTCGATTTGGGAGTACCCCTTGCACACTAGACGTGCTTTGTTCCGAATCACTGTGCCATCTTCATTCATCTTGTTGCGATAGACCCATTTGGTCCCAATGACATTCTTGTCCGCTGGCCTCGAAAAAATCTCCCATGTCTGGTTCTTCTCAATCTGATCAAGCTCTTCATTCATGGCCTGAACCCAGTTTTCATCTTTAGCTACATCAGAAAAACATTTCGGCTCCACTTGAGACAAAAACGATGCTTGCTGTGATGATTTCATTCTTCGAGTCTGAACTGGAGCTGTTTGATCACCAATGATATTCTGCCTATCAATCTCAGCTCGACTCTTTGGCTTCCTCGCTGACACCGACTTGACACTTTCCTCTTCATCATCAGTATCTTCTTCTGAGTCAGCTTTTGCCACTTCTGCTCCCCCTGGGTTGCTTATCTCATCATCACTTTCATCCAGGAACTGTTCACTGGGTCGTTGAGCAGTCTGTTCATTTTCGACTATAGTGACATCATTACTCTCAACAATTTTTCCCAGCCTCTTGTTGAAGCATTTATATGCTTTGCTTTTCCCTGAATAGCCGAGGAATATCCCTTCATCTCCTCGTGCCTCAAACTTCCTATGATGTTCTTTGTTGAGAATGAAACACTTACTTCCAAAGATTCGAAAGTATTTCAACGTTGGCTTCTTTCCGTACCACAGTTCATACGGAGTCTTCCCTTGCTTCGGACATAACAGGGACCTGTTTGAAACATAGACCGATGTCAAAACTGCTTCCTTCCAAAATTTCTCTTGTAGGTCCTTATCAATAAGCATTGTTCTGGCCATGTTGTTAATGATCCGATTCCTCCTTTCTACTACTCCATTCTGTTGGGGAGTTCTCACTGATGAAACTTGATGCCTTATCCCATGTTTCTTGAGATAGTTTTCAACCTGACTGTTTGTAAATTCTGTACCATTATCAGTACGAAACTTCAGAATTTTCTGCCCAAGCATCTTCTCTGATTCCCTCCTGTACTGCTTTATGCAACTGAACACCTCTGTCTTGTGGGTTATGATGAATACCCAGGCCATTCTGCTATAGTCATCAATGAAAAGAACATAGTACCTTTGCCCATTTATAGCTCGTGGTGAGATAGGTCCACATACATCAGCATGCACCAATTCGAGCACTCTAGTTGATTTCTGTTCCTTTGGCCTGTATGTCTTTCGGATGATTTTCCCTTGCTGACAAGCATCACATGTATGAGTGCGATCACGTGATAGTTTGGGAAGGTCTCTAGCAGCATCACATTTAACGAGATCCTCCATAGATGGTTGGCATAGATGACCAAGTCGCTTATGCCACAGCTGGTTTTCTTCCTCTCTGGATAAAAGACAAGTATCTTCTTCCCCACCTACAAGATAGAGATTTCCCTTTGACCTTTTTCCCTGCAGAACAGCTGCTCCATCTTTTCCTTTCACAACACACATCTTCTTGGTAAATTGGATAGAGTGCCCAGAGTCACATAGTTGACTGACACTGAGTAGGTTATGACTGAGACCCTCTACTACCAAGACATCAGCACGTCTCATCTCTTTGCCCCCAAACTTGGCTTTCCCTGAGCCAACAATTTTCAGGCCTTCATCATTTCCAAATTTGACAATTCCTTCTTTGTCATATTTGATGCCTGTAACAAGATCCTTGTTACCCGTCATGTGGGATGTGCAACCACTATCAAGGATCCAAACACCAGATCGATCTGATGCTTTAAGTGCAATCTGCGCCACCACAGCCTTCTCATTTTTCTTCTTCTTGGTCCATACTTTTTCTTTCACACTCGGCATGGATTGAGGCTTCTGTTCTTTCTCAGAGTATGACGGACCACCCTCATCTTGCAGAGCTGCAAATCTGTTCTGAACTTTTAACTCACTTGTTGGTTTATTGATCTGCTGCTTGTGAACATTTTGATTATTCTTTGACACATTTCTCTGAATGATTGATGTGCAATACCTAGCCATGTGTCCAAATCCTCCGAACCAAAAACAGTGTCCTTCAAAATGTGTTCTGGAAAACCGTTCTCTGTTTGGCTACCGTCTCTGCTCATGTTCCCTTCTGTAACTCTTGGCTATGGAACACAGAAATTGTGAATGTCCCATTTTCCCACAGCAATAACACCTGATATAGGATGCATTCCCTCGTGATATTTCAGCACTGTGATTTCCCCTTTGGGATCTCTGAATATTCTGATTCTGTTTTGTTCCCAAATCAACCTTCACTTTCGGGATGAGTGCTTGCGGTCTGACTGCAATTGTCGCCAATTTTTGTTCTTGACTAAGCCCAGAAACGACCTTAACATCTGAGCTCAATTGTTGTTTCTTTCCTACTGAACTGCTAGGCTCCGCTTTCATCTTCTCTGTCTTCTGAATAGCCTGCTTTTCAGATATCACATTGGGGGTCAAGAGTTTATCTTGATCCTTGAGTTTTTGTCGCAGACTGACCACTTCTTCTTCAAGCTCTTTGAAACATCTAACCTGTTCCTTTCCTGTGTTTGTCAGAAAATCAATTTCCTTCTTTTGTTCCTCAATTTTAAGCTTATACTCAATAATATTTTCTGAGCTCTCTGGCGTTGAGGATTTTAGTCTTTCAATTTCTTCTAACAGCTCAGACTTTTCTTCATCCTGTTGTTGAATGTAGAGTTTGGCATCACGAACCACTTTATTGGCTTTCTTCGTTTTGGCTCTCCAAACATCTATCTCTTCAAGAGCTGCTTCCAATTCGGCTTCCATATCAATTCTCCCTTCAATTTCTTCTTCTTCTTTAGCATCAGCTTCTTCTCCCTTTTGAGAGCTACCAACAATTTCCACCAAGGCATTTACCCCACGATCTCTGCAATTTTCTATTTCCTCAACTTCTTCATCCTCAGACTCATCTGAACTTTCAAATTCTTGTGAGAGAAGATTCTTTTTCTTGAAGAAATTTCTCTTGAATTGTTTCTTCCCTTTCACAAAAGCTGAAGACTTCTTTTTGGGAATTTCAACGTCATCATCATCATCATCATCTTGAAACTTCTTGGGGCATCTTGCCGCAAGATGACCAACCTTTCCACATCTAAAGCATGCTAGTGGAAGTTTACCTTTAAACTTTCCTCTTCCTCTTTGTAGATTCGAAGAAAGGAATGACATCACCTCATCTGTCTCTTCTTCTTCATTAGAATCTTCAATGGTGAGCTTCTTCATGGCCTTAAATGGCACCTCTTTAGACTTCCCCTTTTCCACAGCCTCATTATCATCGTTCCTCATTTCATATGAAACCAAGGTACTGTGCAAATTGTCCAATGTCAGATCTTTTGGATCTTTATCTTCTAGTACTGAAACTTTCGGATTGAATCGAGGTGGAAGTTTCCTCAAGATGCGCTTTACAATCTTTATGTCTTCAATGACTTCTCCAAGACCTCGCATATCTTCCACAACAATGTTTACCCTATCAAAGAATGCGTCAACAGACTCATTCGGGTTCATTTTCAGATCTTCATATTTGTTCCACAACACCTGCAGCTTTGCCTCTCTGACTTTTGTGTCCCCTTCATATATATTCAAAAGCTTTTCCCACATGGAATGTGACGTTTTGCATGACATCACCTTTGTGTAGATGGGATTGGAGAGGGCTCCCCCTAAGGCGTTTATTGCTTTGGAATCAGCATCCAACTCTTTGTGCTCAGCTTCTGATAATGCACCACTAGTAATATCAGCTGTGATACCATGCATAGCTGCTGAAAACACATCCATTCCCAGAGATCGGAAATAGTGTTGCATTCGATTCTTCCATATCTGAAAATTACATCCGTCGAAGATCGGAATCCCTCTATGATTAGTGACCTCCATTGAGAGAAGACCAACTGTTAACCTTTCGCTCTGATACCACTTGTTAGGTCCACTAGGCTGGATACCCTGAGAGGGGGGGTGAATCAGGGTATGACTAATTAAAAATTAATGCCCGTTCTGATCTTGTTTCGCTGTTAAGCAAAACACTCTTCTCTCTTTTCCCTGTTGCACGATATAAACAGAATGTAAAGCAAGCACAGGACACAGCAATTTTACTTGGTTTACCGCTAAGGGCTACGTCCAAGGAGCATACGCCGACAGGTTGTCGGTCGTACCAAATTCCACTAATCTTCACTAGCTGTGGATTACAAGGTTCGGGCTAGATCACTTCTATGCCCAGGCTCACTGCCTTTACAATGTTTAGGGTCAGCTCACTGCTTTCCCAAGGGTCACTCCCTGTTTCTCTCTCTCTGGCTCACTGCCGGTGGAGAGGATCACCTTCTTCCTCTTCCTGAGCTCACTGCTCTTGGATGGAATCCACTCACAGTTTATAGACCTGTAGGTCTCTTCATTTTCATGAAAGAATGCATCTTCTCTTGTATATAGATGTTCTGTTGAAGTACAACTTTCACCCGTAGATGAATATCTCTTTGCACCGAAGGTATCGGGCAATCTTCCAGCTTCCACACAGTCTGAAAATCACTGCGGGAACAAATCTTACTTGGCGCGCAAGTCAACCTCGGCGCGCAAGTATCGGCGCGCAAGTCACAACAGGCGCGCAAGTCCTTCTCTGACACTTGCGCGACACAAGCTTCCTCAACTCAACACTTGCGCGACTCTCTTCCCTTTACGCCCAAACCACCATTGGTGCGCAACTGCAAACCGGCGCGCAACTTCTAACACCGGCGCACAACTTCAACAACTGGAGCGCAAGTCCCACCTGCGCGACCACACACACCACTTGCGCGACCACCACACCTGTGCGACGGGAGCTCTCGTCTTGAACTCCGGTGAGAAATGAAGGGGGTGGTCCAGTATTTATAGGCAAATTGACCCCCCTGCGCGTCGGCGCGCAAGTCACCTGCGCAACGCAGTTTCAGCGCGCAAGTCTCTGCCCTTTTGGACACTTGCGCGACCAACTCCCAAACTTGCGCGAACCTACTTCCTTTGCCATATTTTGATCTTCTGATCTTGAAAAACATATGGCGCGCAAGTGTTCACTTCTCCAAGTCCTCGGCGCGCAAGTCCCTTTGCCAAAAACACTTTTCTTCATTTGCCGATTTTCAGGCCCAAAAATTTGGCAAACACTGGAAAACGGCGCCACCTTGTATCTGTTCTTTTGTACTGCCTCCAGATAATCCATTCCGTTTATCGACGTTCTTGAATCAAACATGGATCGTTGACCTCAGCTCTTGAACTCGACATTCCACCATGAAATCCTCTTTGTCAACAAATTTGTATGTCATTGTTTTGCTTTGTCAACAATCACAACTCAGATGTCTACTTTGTCAACAAACACAATCACCTCAAAAATGCTTCAATGATACCTTGAGGGATTTTCGCCCAACAAAAAACCTTATGAAAAAACATTTTAAAACATGGGATGAACACAAAAGAATTTATTAAGGGACATAAAAAATTAAGAAATCCAGTAATACATTGAAAAATATGAAAACTGATAAAATACTTACCTTTATCACATTATTCTTTGATATTATGAAATACATAATTTCCATATGAAAAAAACATATTTTCTCCTAAAGGAATCTTTTAAAACCCAAACAATGGTAGATAAAACATGTAGGAAATTAAGGCATGATTTTTATATCAATCTTACATATGTAGTAACCATCATGATTACAAATGGAAGAAAATCATGGTTTAATTGTAATGAACATAACACTATATTCCCATAATAATATTAGGAAAAACCTAATCATTTAACTCCATCCCATATTTGGAATAACCATCACAGTATATACCATAATCTCTTAGGAGAAACACAATCAATAGGATCTATCTCTTTAGCCAATGCATTGGAGAGTTATAAAGGGATAAAATATATTAAATTTATAAATAAACCACTCATCCACATAAAAAATATCCAAGAACCATAATATAATAAATAAAATCTATCATAACAAAAACCTTACTTCCCCAATAAGAAAAATAATCTCAGATATTGATATATCCCTTTCATTTAAAACCAATTTTAAAAAAAATACCAAAAAAAGGGAAGTAGGGGTTTTTATGGAATAAAATATGAAATATTTTAATGGATGAAAACATAAAATAATGGTTATGGTGGTGGGAAACATCATTTTCACTATATACATTAAAATAGAACATTTATGTTGTTTTTTGTAAAGAAATTCAAAACATTCCACAAAAAGATTCATTTTTAAAACCATTGAAAGAAGCTAAAAAGAAAAATAAAGTGTATTTTATAATTATATTATATCCATTAATAAATAAAATATATTTTATTAAATATTGATAAAGAATAAAAAGAGTGTTTAAGGGGAACTTTAAAATAATATTTTTTAAAGAAAGTTTATTTCCATGAGTCCGACTCGTCACATAAGTTCCTTATCATCATAAATAATAAAAACAGGTCAATTATTTTCTTTATTAATATTTTTTCAGGGTTATTGTTATTTTTTATTTCACTTAATACCATTTTAAATAGAATTACCTAATCATTTAAGTGCACGTCATATGTTTTGATGATATTCGGTAATTAAGTCCAAAATGACTTTCGTAGGTTAACTATGTTAAAAGTTATCATTACTCCAAATTCTCCAAAATAATAATATTAAAATAATTATAAATTTTATACATAAATTATAATTTTAAATCCAACAATTAAATATGGGTTTTAAAAACTAATTATGTTACAATCATGGAGACGACAGTCTCTACGTACGCATGAGTAACATTCCCATTTTTAAGTGATTGTTATAGAATGAAGGTAAGTATTAATTTACAGTTATAGAATTATAATAATATCATAAATATCATATTAATTTTTTAAATATACATATATATATATATCATCCATGTGATGTGGTGACGAAAAACCAATGACATCACTTCGTGTAGGTGGTAGTCCACATGTACACACAAACGACATTATCATATTAACTGAATGGATGGTAAGAAATTAAATGATATAATATATTTCAATAATGATAAATCTGTCATTAATATCACATATATAAATTAGATCTATCATTATAACCATTCATGAGATGTGGTGATGGAAAACTAATTACATCGGTTCACGAGGCAGTAGTCCACCATACACACGAATGCTGGATTCCTTTCCAATTTGATCAATGTTGGAGATTGATATAGGTAATTAAATTAACATAATAACATCTAAATATTTTTATAATAGTGGTGTGATTGTTTTATCATGTTTTAATAATATTTTAAGGTGGTGTAAGATGAAACAAAACTAAAAAAATCAGATAAAAACAACACCTCTTGTTTGGAAAATGTCATTTTTTAGCACCTTACGACTTTTAAGATTGCTATACATCCCAAAATATGGAATCTAAAATATATAGAGGTATTATATTAAGGTATTTGGGTAGTTATTGGGTATAAAATGTGTTTGAATGTGAAAATTAAAGAGAATAAGATATGTCCTTTTATAAAAGAGGGGAAGGGCAATCTTTGGATTTCCCAAAATATTAAATTAATATAAATTAATTTTAAATTTTAAATGGATAAAAAGAAATTTTATATAATATATGATTATTATGGGACTAAATATTCTCTTATAATAAAAATGTTACAAGTTTGGATAACATTTGTACCCTTATCTTTTGGTTTTAACCCTCGTTAACAATTTTCAAACTTACAGTGACAATAAGATTTTTTACTCATTGATGGTCAAAATAGTTACTATTAATTAAAAAAAGACCCTAAATGGACCATTTTTACTATATTAACCATATAACAATCATATTTCAGAATAAAATATTTTTATTAATTTTATATCATTTAATAATATATTATTTTCCTAAAATATCAATAATGCTAATTTTTTGAATTATTCATTACATTGAATTTATAACATCAATAAAATTAATAAAATTGGAAAAATATATTTTAATACCTCCTTAAAATGACTTCATAATCTATGAAATTTTTAAATTGCATTAATTAATTCATATTATATTAATTTTACTATTTTTAATGTCATTCATTGGATTTTCCCATTATTTGAATAATCATTGCACTAGTATTGTTTAACAATATAAGGTAAATATTTATTCATTAAAATTTAAAAATAAATTATCATAATGAATATAAATCCTTTATATTTTATAGTAATATTTATAAATGAACATATATTATGCTTATCATCGTGTTAAAATTTTTATAGTTATTAAAAACAAGAGTGTGACTTTTTTTACTTTTCATTAAAATAAAATACTATAAAGGTCGTAATCAGATAAAAATGGACAAAAAAATCATATTTTCATCCTTTGGATGAATATTGAAGAAATATAATCATTAAATAAACTTTAGTAAAATTTTAGGATAATTTTATAGTTCTTATCATTTTATTTTTATCATTAATTACCCGATTAACCATTTATCGCAGTAATAAAATTACTAAAATTACTATTCATATTGATCAAAATAAAAGGAAACTATTTTTTAAATTTTTACCCACTATTTATAAATATGGAATTCATTTTTTTAGATTCATAACAAAAAAAAAAATTAGTTTTTAATTTAAAATCAAATCCGAAAAACACAATGAAAATTAGTTTTCAAGAAAAATGACGTCATTAAGTATAAAATGTTTTTATAATAAATTAAAATATAAAATTAATTTAAATAACAATAGTTGGATTATTTTAAATCAAAATGTTATAATTAAATTTTAAAACAAATCCAAAATAGAATTTTACTTTGTAAACACATAAAAAGTAAAATATATTACTAAAATGTAACAATTTTATTTTCATCCGGACAATGCAAATGAAGAACAAGTTCAAGGTGGGAAAAATAATGAATACTAAGTAAATTTGTAAGAAAAATACTACTAAATGTAGTGGGTTGAGATACCAAGGTGTAAATTAAATATCAATGGTCTTCATTGTCCACCCCTGAGGCCAGGAAATCTATAACCGTATTCCCCTCACATCAGGCATTAAAAATATACACCCATGGATGGAGAAGCCGTTTGCACTTTTTACTGAGATAAGTGATGGAACATGGAAATTATAAATTATCATAAAAAACCCCATTTATCACCATCGATCATTTTTACACTGATTCTAGTAAGATATTGTGTTCATGAAAACTCTCTAAAATCCACAACAATGCATTTTCCTTCTGCATAAGTGAGTCCCCCATCTCAAAGCCATTGCTGAAAGCTAGAACCACCTCCCCTCTCTGATCTCAACCCATCCCCCACATAAAATCTGAGACACATGATCCATCCATATTGAGTTTCAGGCCACAAGTAGGAATACTCCACCACACCCACCCTCCATGTTTGATTGGATTCCAAAAATTAGACCAAGTAGATTTTCCAGCCATGAATTTCATCAGCGAAGCCGAGTCATTCCAATGTTTGATCAGTGGTAATAGGTAATCTTTGGTTCTTTTATACTTAACCACTAGACCTAGCTGTGTGTTGTGGAGGATAGTGTGTCAGCTTTGAGTTCTCACCATGTAGATGGTCTAATAGATCGCCATAATAAGAACTCCCCTTGCTCGCTACTCTTATGCCTTGTCATCTATCCCAAAAAAACCAGTCTTGAAGGAAGGATAATTGGGAGAAAATTTTGTTCCCCAGCCCAGTGACATATCCTATCACATTCTATGTCACCTCATCCAACTCAAATTTTTATTATTTTTCTCATCCATGGGAAGGTCCAGCTTTTGGATCCTTCACACAAAAAAGTTGAACTTGATGAGGATTTCATTTACACCAGAGGGCCATGTTCCACACATCCTATATACCCACCGCATGATTCATAGTGGTGGTAACCCATTTACAATAACAAACCTGATGTTGATCCTATAAATATTAGTTTTTTTGGTTCATCATTAATGATAATACAATCAAAAACCTTCCATTGATTTTGGTCGAGAACGACCTATATAAAAATTTCAGATCTGCTTTCCTAGAAGAAGGTTATATTTGGTGTTGGGAAGCCTGAAAAGCCAAGTACCGGTCTGACATAATTTTCATTCCATAATTTGATCTATCCAAAACCTACTATCCATTTATAATGGTTTCTCAGCATAGGTTAGTGACTAAAAATCACATGTGGGATGTGTGAGGTGCCCCCGCACTTGTCTGGTTACCCTACGTGACTTATCTAGTTGAAATAAATATGTCCCAAAGATAATTTCCCTCCAAGAATTCCCATTAATTTTTGTATTTCATGCTCGACATACCCTTCTCTACACTTATATGGTTTGTGCCACGATCACCAACCTTCCTGGCCATCTTGTCCCAGGAGAACCAATGATTCCAGCCATTGGCCTGATAGTCCTAGAGGAAGCTTTCTATAATTCATTCAATGTTATTCAACTCCACATTTGGAACAGTTATCACTAAACTCCCATGCATGGGGATTGATGATTAAACATAATTGTACAGGGTGATATGCCCCAAAATGAAAGAAATCAATTCTTTTGAGTCATGAAATGAGTTGTATGTATTTCAACCAGGCCATCAAAATGATGTATATGAATCCTCCCTACAGCCACTAGTGCCCCAAGGTATTCCATGGGGAAGGTTCTATTATAAATATATATGACTTCTTCAGTTATATTTTATCGCCTCATTGAACACCATTTCCATATGAATACATTACTCTTGTCCCGATTAATAGATTGGATACTCCACTAAAAATTGATTTCTATAATTATTTTGAACTCTAGGATGTTTTTACTATTAACATTCAGGAAAAATATCATTTAATTAGTGAAAAAATGTGTGAAATCATACTTGAGATCTCTCTACTGTGGTGATTTCGCATAAAGACAATGGATATCATCCACTCAAAATTTCTACTGAGAGTGTTTTTCACTAAGAAGAAAATGTTAGGAGATATAGGACCTCCCTTTATATGTCCTTGATTTTCCTTGTATAATCTTAATACCTTCCTGATAAATTAATTATCCAACCCTGGTGAGCTAACTACTGTAAATAAAATTTCCACTACCCTATTTGAGAAACCCAAGCAATTCAGAACCCTATTGATAAAACCCCACTGAATTTTGTTTTATGCTTTGTTCATATAAATATTTATCACCATATTGGAACCAAGTGTTTTTATGTTGATGTCTATAAACATTTCTTTCACCACAGAGATGGTAGTCTGAGTTGATCTACCTTTGATAAATCCTTGTTTATTATCTGAGACCTAGTAGGGAAGATACACTATAAGCTGTCTATTGATAATATTTGTGGGGACTTTGTATGGAAAATTTCACATCTTGATTGGCCTATATTGGCTGAGAGATGATTTATATTTCACTTTTGGAATAAGAATTATGTCTGTAGCACAAGAAAAACCATGGTAAGATACCTCCTCTGAAGAAGTCATGGATTTCCTCCACTAGATATCCTTTAACTAGCTTCTATAATGAAACATAGAAGAAACCTGTGAATCCATCGATCCCCAAGACACTCTCTACATTATGTGACTAGATTTCATCATAGAATATGGATTCATCTAGTACATTTTTAACTAAAATATTGATCTCTTTGGACACCAACATTACAGTATCATCAGATTGATCAATATGTTCATTTAGATATCCTCTACACATATGAGGATAGTTATCATCCAATAACAACATAAAGTAGTCAGTGCCAAACCTCCCACTATCTCAACATCCTGAGTAAAATAACCATCTTATAAAATAATATTGGTTACATTAATCCACTTATTTTTATTGATTCATGCCTAAAAAAATCTATATTTTTATCCCCCTCCATTTTCTAAGTCACCCAATCCCTATATAAGGCATTATTTTCTTGTTCTAGTATTAAGTCAGAAAAATGATTTCTTTTCTCCACCAGAGTGCAATAACTCTACTCATTACATTTTGTTTCTAGGATTATTTCAATGTGTTATATCTCTTCCTTGATCAATTCTATGTCCATTTATGGATCATACCTTCTACCATACCAAATTCTTAGGTCACCATTGAGTCTTCTTATCATATTCTATATACCCACCCATCTATTGTATTTCATGGGTTTATTCAATGACTCCCAGACTATGGAGATGAATCTAGATTCCAAAACCCATTTGTTTGAATAATGAAATTTCATTTTATTCCATTATCCCCACACCAGTCGAATGAAGATAGGAATATGATCCGAAGGAGCCCGAGTCAGGTTTTTATCCATTATGTTTGGGAAAATAGAAGTTGCTTACAAGATAGCATAACAACGATCTAACCTAATTCAGGTGCACTGATTCCCTGCTAGATTATTGAACCAATTGAACATGTTCCCTATAAAACCCATGACTTGGAGAAAATTTCTTATAGAATAGTCAACAAATTCCAACTGATCTGTTTTAGGTAGCACTCGACCTCCTTTATTTTATATGTAATCGAGAATGATGTTATCCCCCCCCCCCTCGCCAAACCACACCGAGGACCTCGAATCAAAGTTTTCAAATTCCTTCCATAGATTTTCCCACTCTGTAGCCTTGCATTGGGAATAACTAAATAGCCCGAATGACTTATTTTTATTTATTTATTATGGATAATCTCTCTTTTTAATTGGGATGGGGGAAAACTCTAACATGAACCGTAGGCCAAGTGGCACAAGGCCTAGTATATGACCCAATGTCCCATAGTCAGAATGACCAATACATGACCCAAAGGCACAACCATTTAGAACTACCCCTCCACAACATCTTCATCATTGACGGCCCCTGGCTCCCCACCTCACATTACTGATTAGATCGAGTTTCCTTGGGAAAGGATTCTTGATGGATGGTCTCAAGGGAAATTTCTATACCCCGCTGTTCTTATATTATAGTTAGCTCTGCTCTGGTGGATAATATTTTTCTCTGAATCCTCTTCTGGGGACTGCTATATCATCACCAATTCCCCCAGAACCCTTTGTTTCCACATGATTAATGATATCATTGTAAAAGTTGATGTCCAGTTTTGTCCCTAGATACTAATGATCCCTTGGTTTGATCATAATAATCACTTTGGAAATGTTTAGTATGTGTCCTTGTAAAAACTCCACTATGAAGAGCTGAGAAGATATTAACCTAAAAAGTGGGGTCATCTAAATCATTCGTCAATAGAACAAACCTATTATAGATAACCAACTTCGAGAAATATAATGGAGATGAATTCTCTTGAAGGACATCACTTCTAGATCCTATAGGCAAGATTCACAACTTGGAGACTACAAGTGACCGATAATTTTTTTAAAAATATATGATGGTCAATAACCATAGAATCCAAGGGTTCTAGGTACATCCCCTCCCCATGTAACATCCCAGGTAAATAAAGAATAAATAATTTTAATATTTATTAATATTTACGAATTAAATATTAATTTTAATTAAAAGGGGTTTCTACGTTCGATAGCGTACTCGGTACGCAACGATGAGTATCTTTGAAAACTTACGTTGCACACAAGTAATAAAATAATATTATTTTAAATGATAGTTAACAAGTATCCATTGTACTGGCGGGAATGGACAGAAATAACTAAAATATGATTATATATGTTTTTAAATGTTTTTACATTTACCCAATAAAAGATAAAGGCTTAAAATACGGAAAGAGTTCAATTTTAGGCATTTATACCCTAATTTTCACGAAAGGTCCACTTATCACCTTTTGACGGAGAACCGTCATTAAATATAGTTTTGATCGATCTTATAAATTCTATTGGACCAAATATAACTCTTCTTTAGAATCAGGACATCAAAATTTACTTTGTGTAAATTTTTGGTACCTTTCTGATAAAGTTCATTTTTTTAATGAATAGTGTAAAATGTTGTATTTCAATTCAAAACCTCTTTTTAATCTAATTTATTTATATGATTAGATTATCTTTTGAATAGGTTTTAAAGTGAAATTAGAAAATATTTTTACCATTAAATCCAATAGTGGTCGTTGGAATTAATTTCACTTTGAAATCGGACTTAAACTAGTGTCACTCTTTTGATACTTATTGTTTCATAAAAACACGCTATTTGCTCTGGCAGTGGGAATTAATTATTAAATTAATTAATGTGACTTATATGTTTTGAATTTTGTAAAATATACTTCATTTTTGAATTCTTAATATCAAATATAGCTTAGGGTGAATTTTTGGTAATTTTCTGAAAAACTTCAATTTTTGATGAATAGTGAAACCACTAAGTGGTCCTTATAAAGACTGATTTTTCCGTTTAAATGAAATTTTTCCATCATTGTATTTTGAATTTAAAAAATCCGACATACATGGTTGTCATTAAGAAGTAAAATTTGGTTCAATGAGGTTATAATAATTTTTTGATGAATAGTAACTTATTAAGTTCTTAATCGTGATTAGTGGTAATTAGTGTAGTTTAAGGTAAAAATAATGTTTTAATAATATTAAATGAACTTGACACATGTCCTACCTTATTGGTTGTGTCATGGCCGACCAAGACAAGCCATGGGTCAACTTGGGGACCCCATGGAGACACTTTGGTTGGGAAATGACATAAATAACGTTTTATTTAATGTAAAAGTAAAAATGACACAAACATGATATGTTTAACTAAAAAAATTTTTAAATTAGGTTATACAAGTCAGATTTTTGATTATAAATAGTCATTGGAAAGCTAAAAAGATTTCCTAAATCATAGTATTTTTTTTATAATTTTTAGACACTAAATAAATTAAATTATTTATGACATCATGATGATGCAGCGATGACCTCATTATTTAACGATTTAAATAAAATGGAAAGATAATGTAAAATCTATGAACTAAACATGTCCAAAACCAATTGGATGAGTGTATTTAGAACCCTTATCACCTTATCCACTAATTATTTCAATGTGGGACATTTTAAAACCGAAACACATTTTCAAATAAAGTAATATTGCTTTACTTTCCAAAAGTGCCCCTCCTCTCCTCTTATAAAAGGCCCCACCTCTACCTCATTTCACACACTCCTCAAGCCTTTGGCTCGGCCAAACCCTGCCCATTTAATCTCTCCACATCCCTCTCCTCATCCTAGAGTATTCCCTTTGGGCAGAATCCTTTCAAAGGAAGCCTTTAGGCTCAAATCAAAAGGAGTTACACTTTTAAAGGTAATTCATTCTCTCATGTTCATTTGTTTTATTTTGTTTCTCCAACCCCCTAAACTCTTTTTATTTACTTATTTTGTAACAACACCAGTATCTTCAATATACTAGGATGTTGTTATAATATTTATTCGAGCTACACTCTCACACAACTACATCAAATGGGTAAAGAACATACGGTTTCTGTGGATGGCGAAATTCTGCCTCCCGAAACGATGATTGTTCAATACTCATTTAACACCTTCAAGGGTGGACATTATGATGTCACTATTTTTATATATGATATATAATATGTTTATTTTTTCTTTAAGCTTTTGTATTTTTCATTTTGGGCATACCTTTATGGTTTCCATTATGGGTAAACACGATATCTTCATTTAAGGATGTGCGAACTACCGCCCCCTCAAAGTGATGTGATTCGTTAATGCCATATGTGGGACGTGTAAAGGATGGATTTAAAGTTATTATATATTATGTTATAATGGAATTATAATATACCTCTATATCATTATTATTTCTTTCCATTAAAGTATGAGATAGAAATGAAAGTAGCGTTCATGCGTACGTACGGCTTACCGTCTCCATGAACGATGCATTTCATTTCTTATCCCCAATTGTAATGTACTATTAAAAGTACATGTATATAATGGATATATATAATTAATGATATATCTAAATGATGAATATAATTCTGGAATTAAAATATACATACCTCTCATTTAGGTTTAATTCCATTAATATGACAAAGAAATGAAAGTAGCGTTTATGCGTACGTACGGCTTACCTTCTCCATGAACGGTGCATTTCATTTCTTACCTCTAAATGATTATGTAATATTATAAATACATGTATATGCTGGATATATATGATACATATTATATCCAAATCAGGAATTTAATTCTGGATATAAAGAACCTTTGACCACGCGAACAACATGTAATTGCAAGAAGTCAACTTTCGACTTAAGAACCAAATATTGACAAAACAAACATTATTAACTTAAATGGTTACATAATGTTTATAACATGACAATAAGTGATATAAAAGGAATAATGAAATTTAAAAAGGTTCTTAATCAAGTATAAATTAACTCAAGTTTATTATTCAGGACGTTAAAGAACGATCGAGTCAAGTCGGATACGAGGTAAGGGAACTTCTTAACCCAACTTCCATTCTTTGGGTTAATCTCCTACTTTCAAATTATGTCATGATATTATTATGTCTTATTTTGTATTTTTACTTTCTTTATGTGTACCTATAGTGAATACACATAATATATCTATTTTATTTTAAAAATGATCTTTGTAAGGGACTTCGTCTCAATCTCCTTTCATTGAGGCATATTTCGTTTTAGACACAAATTTCTTTTATACGGTCTATAAACCCCTTTGACTTTTACTTTTATACAAAGGGAATCTTTTTCTATGAAGATTTTTACAAAACGACAAAAAAGAATGTTTCTTTTAACGTACGCGGCGACAAAGACCTTTTCCGCCACCGCGGGTATTATTTGGTCTTTGGATTTCTCAACAAGCCGTAATGTTTTTAAAATAAATTAAATACCATATACTCTTTTATGTATTTTGGTATTGAAAATGGTTTTGATAAAGGATTCTATTATGTCAATATATTTATGATATATTATGATTGAAATGTGGAAATGTTATCTTTCCTTTATATTGGTTTTATGTTTTATGATTTTATATTGGTACTTGGACATTTTAACGGGTGGTTGCGTTATAAACCATATGACGGGCGGTGCCGTGAATACCAGGACGGGTGGTTACGTTATAACCTCCAATGCATTGGGTATGGAAGTCGGCCGTATGGATATTCCATTAAGTATGTATGGAAATTGGCCGTATGGCTATTCCATTAAGTGATATGTGTGGAAGTCGACCGTATGGTTATTCCACTTAAGTATGTTTATGTCCCAAGTTACCTTTATATATGTTATGTGTTCTTTTTATGGGTTTTATGGTAATCCTTTGGTTACAAAAAGGTAAGTAATGATATTTTATTCAGTGAAGAGTTTTTACTACTTCATTAAGGTGAAGGTATTACTTTGATAAAGTATACATGGTTTACTTGATTTTGAAAAACTAACAGTTTTCATTCTTTGTGTATCCCTTACTAAGCTTTTTATGCTCACCCCAAGTTTTTTTGAAATGTTTTTCATAGGACATAATGTGGAATAAGGTCAAGGATGGGATCAAGGGAATGTCATGCTATATAAAACATGGAACTAGACATGTTTCTTTCAAGAGTTTTTTTTATTATGGAAACTTAGTATAAGTGACTACTTTGAAATCTTTTGAGATGTAATAGTTATGTTCTAATTCTCTAAAACTCTAAACCTGAAAAGATCCTCAACGTGTAATCTTGTGATAACTCAAGATTATTTAAGGTTTAAGGCCGGGGCCTTATAGTTGGTATCAGAGGTCGGTTTAGACAACTTTAGGAGTTAGAAAAGTGTTAAATTATAATATGATTGAAATGATATAGCATTTACGGATTACCATGTTGCTTCACCTAAGATATTTCTGTGTTCAGAATGGTTTTCCGCAGAGGAAACAAAGCAGCTATGTTGGGACGACATCAGGAGGAAGATAACCTTCCAAATCAGCAACCTGAGATGGTCGGAATCGGAACTGAATAGTTTGTTACAGTGATGGCACAGTTGACTCAGGCTATAAATGGTGGTGGTATCCATGCACGAGATCAGCCGGATCAACCACAGAGGAACATGTCAGTGGTGGAACATTTCCTGAGGCAACATCCCCCATCATTCAGAGGATCATCTGACCCTA
This sequence comes from Viscum album, assembly GCA_963277665.1. NCBI lineage: Eukaryota > Viridiplantae > Streptophyta > Magnoliopsida > Santalales > Viscaceae > Viscum > Viscum album. The sequence continues at coordinate 513,710,208 of OY728146.1, forward strand.
TGCAAGCTGAAGGGTGGATTAAAGCGCTGGAGAAGATTTTTGATGTCATGGGGTGTTCAGAACATCAAAAGGTTAGTCTTGCTGTTTACCGTTTTGAAGGTGAAGCTGATCAGTGGTGGTCGATGGTGAAAAATATAAGGGAGAGTGATGAGATTGAGGATCTTCACTGGGACGAATTCAAAGGTATGTTTCTTGAGAAATATTTTCCTAAGGTGGTTCGTCTTAGGATGGAAAAACAGTTCCTAGAATTGAGGCAGGAGGATGATTCAGTGGCTGGTTATGAAGAAAAGTTCACTCGATTGGCAAGGTATGCTCCAAACTTCATACGAGATCTTGATAGTAAAATAAACCGTTTTTACTCAGGTTTAAAGCCAAAGTATCGAAGGGATTTAGCTTCTCGTGAATTCAAAAGTTATGAAAAACTTGTTCGATGTGCGGAGAAGGTGGAAATCGAGTTTGCCGATGATAAGGTGTTCTATGAAAAACAACAGAATAAGAGGTCTAGTTGGCAGGCAAAGGGGAATAATTCCTCAAAGAAGCAAGGAGGTAAGAAAACCAAATATCCATCCTGTGAGAAGTGTGGTAAAATGCGTCCTGGAGAATTTTTATCCAAATCTGGTAAGTGCTTTCGGTGTGGTAAGTCTGGTCATATTGCTCGTAACTGTAAGGAAGATGATCAAGCAGGAAATGAAAAGCCAACGGTAAGATGTTTTAAGTCTAATGAAATGGGTCATTATGCAAACGAGTGTCCAACGAAGAACTCAACTGGGGGAATGCAGCCAGGCTAAAAGAAGAAAGGGGTGGTGAAATCCTTTGAAAAAACTTCAGCAGATGTTGGGCCATCGAATGAAGTGGTATCAGCTCCAGGGATCTCAGTATTTTTCGAAGATTGACTTGAGGTCGGGGTACCATCAGTTGAAAGTAAAAGAAGCAGACGTTCCGAAGACTGCGTTCTGTACTAGATATGGCCATTATGAATTTGTAGTTATGCCTTTTGGGTTAACTAATGCACCTGCTATATTCATGGACCTTATGAATAAAATTTCCTATGAGTTCTTGGATAAGTTTGTGTTTGTGTTTTGAGGTTTGTGAAGAGGTTATGTGTGCCTTGTGATTCACATTTGAAGAATGAGTTGTTATGTAAGGCTCATAGTTCCCCGTTTTCAGTTCATCATGGCATTACTAAGATGTACAGAGATCTGCGGGAGTATTACTGGTAGGATGGAATGAAAAGAGAAATTGCTGATTTTACTGTGAAATGTTTGACATGTCAACAGGTTAAAGCAGAGCAACAGGGATTCTTCAGCCTTTACCAGTGCCAGAGTGGAAATGGGAGAATATATCCATGGACTTTGTTGTTGGATTACCGAAGACATCTCGAGGTAATAATGAAATCTGGGTTATTGTTGATCGCTTGACCAAATCTGCTCATTTCCTTGCTATATGAGATACTTTCTCTCTTGATCAACTTTACCGTTTGTATCTTAAAGAAATAGTCAGGTTACATGGAGTTCCTCTCTCCATTGTATCGGATCGTGATCCCAGGTTTACTTCTAACTTTTGGAAAGGCCTTCAGAAGTCATTGGGTACTGAATTAAATTTTAGTACAGCTTTTCATCCTCAATCAGATGGGCAATCAGAACGAACAATTCAGACATTGGAGGATATGCTACGAGCTTGCTCTATGGATTATCAGGGAAGTTGGGACCAACATCTTTCTTTGGTTGAGTTTTCTTATAATAACAGTTTTCATTCCAGTATACCGATGGCACCATTTGAGGCATTATATGGGAAGCGGTGTCGAACTCCAGCATTTTGGAATAAAGTGGGTGAAAGGAAGCTGATGGGACCAGAATTGGTAGAAGATATGGCAGAAAAAGTTCAGTTGATTCAGAAGCACATGAGAACAGCTCAGAGCAGGCAGAAGAGTTAAGCGGATAACCGAAGGAAGGATCTATCTTTCGAGGTAGGTGATCATGTTTTTCTCAAGGTTTCTCCTTGGAAAAGTGTGATGAGATTTGGTAAGAAAGGAAAGCTGAGTCCAAGGTTTATTGGACCATATGAAATTCTGGAGAGAGTTGGATCAGTTGCATGCCGAGTGGATTTACCTCCGAGTTTATTTTAGGTACACAATGTTTTTCATGTTTCGATGTTGAGAAAGTATATGTCAGATCCATATCATGTTTTGAGTTCAGAGGTAGTTCAGCTGGAAGAGAATCTATCTTATGAGGAACAACCGGTCCAGATTCTTGACCACAGGGAGCAAGTGTTACGGAATAAGGTGATTCATCAGGTAAAGGTTTTGTGGAAAAACCATGTGATTGAAGAGGCAACGTGGGAATCTGAAAATGCTATGAGGGATAAATACCCCAACTTATTTTGATAAGTGAATAAAATTGCGAGGACGCAATTCCCAAAAGTGGGGAAGGGTGTAACATCCCAGGTAAATAAAGAATAAAGAATTTTAATATTTATTAATATTTACTAATTAAATATTAATTTTAATTAAAAGGGGTTTCTACGTTCGATAGCGTACTCGGTACGCAACGATGAGTTTCTTTGAAAACTTACGTTGCACACAAGTAATAAAATAATATTATTTTAAATAATAGTTAACAAGTAGCCGTTGTACTGGCGGGAATGGATAGAAATAACTAAAATATGATTATATATGTTTTTAAATGTTTTTACATTTACCCAATAAAAGATAAAGGCTTAAAATACGGAAAAAGATCAATTTTAGGCATTTATACCCTAATTTTCACGAAAGGTCCACTTATCACCTTTTGACGGAGAACCGTCATTAAATATAGTTTTGATCGATCTTATAAATTCTATTGGACCAAATATAACTCTTCTTTAGAATCAGGACATCAAAATTTACTTTGTGTAAATTTTTGGTACCTTTCTGATAAAGTTCATTTTTTTTAATGAATAGTGTAAAATGTTGTATTTTAATTCAAAACCTCTTTTTAATCTAATTTATTTATATGATTAGATTATCTTTTGAATTTGTTTTAAAGTGAAATTATAAAATATTTTTACCATTAAATCCAATAGTGGTCGTTGGAATTAATTTCACTTTGAAATCGGACTTAAACTAGTGTCAATCTTTTGATACTTATTGTTTCATAAAAACACGCTATTTGCTCTGACAGTGGGAATTAATTATTAAATTAATTAATGTGACTTATATGTTTTGAATTTTGTAAAATAGACTTCATTTTTGAATTCTTAATATCAAATATAGCTTAGGGTGAATTTTTGGTAATTTTCTGAAAAACTTCAATTTTTGATGAATAGTGAAACCACTAAGTGGTACTTATAAAGACTGATTTTTCCGTTTAAATGAAATTTTGCCATCATTGTGTTTTTAATTTCAGAAATCCGACATACATGGTTGTCATTAAGAAGTAAAATGTGGTTCAATGAGGTTATAATAATTTTTTGGTGAAAAGTAACTTATTAAGTTCTTAATCGCGATTAGTGGTAATTAGTGTAGTTTAAGGTAAAAATAATGTTTTAATAATATGAAATGAACTTGACACATGTCCTACCTTATTGGTTGTGTCATGGCCGACCAAGAAAAGCCATGGGTCAACTTGGGGACCCCATGGAGACACTTTGGTTGGGAAATGACATAAATAACTTTTTATTTAATGTAAAAGTAAAAATGACACAAACATGATATGTTTAACTAAAACAATTTTTAAATGGGGTTATACAAGTAACATTTTTGATTATAAATAGTCATTGGAAAGCTAAAACGATTTCCTACATAATAGTATTTTTTTTATAATTTTTAGACACTAAATAAATTAAATTATTTATGACATCATGATGATGCAGTGATGACCTCATTATTTAAGGATTTAAATAAAATGGAAATATAATGTAAAATCTATGAACTACACATGTCCAAAACCACTTGTATGAGTGGATTTCGAACCCTTATCACCTTATCCACGAATTATTTCAATGTGGGACCTTTTAAAACCGAAACACATTTTCAAATAAAGTAATATTTCTTTACTTTCCAAAAGTGCCCCTCCTCTCCTCTTATAAAAGGCCCCCACCTCTACCTCATTTCATAACTCCTCAAGCCTTTGGCTCGGCCAACCCCTGCCCATTTACTCTCTCCACATCCCTCTCCTCATCCTAGAGGATTCCCTTTGGGCAGAATCCTTTCAAAGAAAGCCTTTAGGCTCAAATCAAAAGGAGTTACACTTTTAAAGGTAATTCATTCTCTCATATTCATTTGTTTTATTTTGTTTCTCCAACCCCCTAAACTCTTTTTATTTACTTATTTTGTAACAACACCAGTATCTTCAATATACTAGGATGTTTTTATAAGATTTATTCGAGCTACACTCTCACACAACTACATCAAATGGTTAAAGAACATACGGTTTCTGTGGATGGCGAAATTCTGCCTCCCGAAACGATGATTGTTCAATACTCATTTAACACCTTCAAGGGTGGCCATTATGATGTCACTATTTTATATATGATATATAATATGTTTATTTTTTCTTTAAGCTTTTGTATTTTTCATTTTGGGCATACCTTTATGGTTTCCATTATGGGTAAACACGATATCTTCATTTAAGGAAGTGCGGACTACCGCCCCCTCAAAGTGATGTGATTCGTTAATCCCATATGTGGGACGTGTAAAGGATGGATTTAAAGTTATTATATATGATGTTATACTGGAATTATAATATACCTCTATATCATTATTATTTCTTTCCATTAAAGTATGAGATAGAAATGAAAGTAGCGTTCATGCGTACGTACGGCTTACCGTCTCCATGAACGGTGCATTTCATTTCTTATCCCCAAATGTAATGTACTATTAAAAGTACATGTATATAATGGATATATATATAATTAATGATATATCTAAATGATGAATATAATTCTGGAATTAAAATATACATACCACTCATTTAGGTTTAATTCCATTAATATAACAAAGAAATGAAAGTAGCGTTCATGCGTACGTACGGCTTACCGTCTCCATGAACGGTGCATTTCATTTCTTACCTCTAAATGATTATGTAATATTATAAATACATGTATATGCTGGATATATATGATACATATTATATCCAAATCAGAAATTTCATTCTGGATATAAAGAACCTTTGACCACGCGAACAACATGTAATTGCAAGAAGTCAACTTTCGACTTAAGAACCAAATATTGACAAAACAAACATTATTAACTTAAATGGTTACATAATGTTTATAACATGGCAATAAGTGATATAAAAGGAATAATGAACTTTAAAAAGGTTCTTAATCAAGTATAAATTAACTCAAGTTTCTTATTCAGGACGTTAAAGAATGATCGAGTCAAGTCGAATACGAGGTAAGGGAACTTCTTAACCCAACTTCCATTCTTTGGGTTAATCTTCTACTTTCAAATTATGTCATGATATTATTATGTCTTATTTTGTATTTTTACTTTCTTTATGTGTACCTATAGTGAATACACATAATATATCTATTTTATTTTAAAAATGATCTTTGTAAGGGACTTCGTCTCAATCTCCTTTCATTGAGGAATATTTCATTTTATACACAACTTTCTTTTATATGGTCTATAAACCCCTTTGACTTTTACTTTTATACAAAAGGAATCTTTTTCTACGAAGAGTTTTACAAAATGACAAAAAAGAATTTTTCTTTTAACGTACGCGGTGACAAAGACCTTTTCCGCCACCGCGAGTATTATTTGGTCTTTGGCTTTCTCAACAAGCCGTAATGTTTTTAAAATAAATTAAATACCATATACTCTTTTATGTATTTTGGTATTGAAAATGGTTTTGATAAAGGATTCTATTATGTCAATATATTTATGATATATTGTGATTGAAATGTGGAAATGTTATCTTTCCTTTATATTGGTTTTATGTTTTATGATTTTATATTGGTACTTGGACATTTTAACGGGTGGTTAAGTTATAAACCATATGACGGGTGGTGCCGTGAATACCAGGATGGGTGGTTACGTTATAACCTCCAATGCATTGGGTATGGAAGTCGGCCGTATGGCTATTCCATTAATTATGTATGGAAATTGGCCGTATGGCTATTCCATTAAGTGATATGTGTGGAAGTCGACCGTATGGTTATTCCACTTAAGTATGTTTATGTCCCAAGTTACCTTTATATATGTTATGTGTTCTTTTTATGGGTTTTATGGTAATCCTTTGGTTACAAAAAGGTAAGTAATGATATTTTATTCAGTGAAGAGTTTTTACTACTTCATGAAGGTGAAGGTATTACTTTGATAAAGTATACATGGTTTACTTTATTTTGAAAAACTAACAGTTTTCATTCTTTATGTATCCCTTACTGAGCTTTTTATGCTCACCCCAAGTTTTTTTGAAATGTTTTTCACAGGACATAATGTGGAATAAGGTCAAGGATGGGATCAAGGGAATGTCATGCTATATAAAACATGGAACTAGACATGTTTCTTTCAAGAGTTTTTTTTTATTATGGAAACTTAGTATAAGTGACTACTTTGTAATCTTTTGAGATGTAATAGTTATGTTCTAATTCTCTAAAACTCTAAACCTGAAAAGATCCTCAACGTGTAATCTTGTGATAACTCAAGATTATGTAAGGTTTAAGGCCGGGGCCTTATACCCCACATCACTTCATGGAAAAAATCACATGAAACTATCCATATTTCGTGAGAGGCCCTTAGGATATCTTGTAGATAAGAATGTTTCTCTTATGCCAGTGAGCCAATAATATAACCCTTTAAGGAGCCCGCATGAAGGGGAAATCCTAGTTAAGCCATTTGGACATGGAATAATGCACTATTTCAAAATAAACATTGGATAATATTTAGTCTCGGATTACAGAACCAAGGATAGACCAAGTTGTATGAGGGCTGAAAATATGAGATCAAATCCCTGAATGAGTTTATCAATTAGCATAAAGGAATAGTATCCATGAAAGGAAAGTTGGTCATATCCGAAACAAGATAAGGGGACCCCATTGTAATGTGAGAGTTTTCATCCACTAGCAAAGATCCCAGCAGAGAGTCATTCTGATTCAATGATTCAGAATCTGACTCTTGTTGGGAGATCTATGAATGAATTCCTCATGACCGCATCTGATGCTGCCTATGACATATAGGTAACGAATGGACATTTAAGTGACAAATGATATTTTTGGGAAATATGGAAAGTGTTTAAAATTCAAAAAATAGAAAAGAAAACGCGCAGTGGAAAAATATTTCTCTGAAACAGTGGATGTGTAGCGATAAAAATAATAACACCGAAATCCAAAAGGGAAAAACCATGGGACATTGAATAGAAAAAGGGGTCCACTAAAATAGATAATAACATGGTAGAGACTCTGAAAAAATCAAAGGGATATCAAAACTAATATTAAAAAAAATAGTGGATCAAAGACAGAGAACAAATACAGTCTGAATGAAGCCTAAAACTAAGAATGAATCATGCTAAAGAAACCCAAATAGATATGACTATGAAATAAAAATATAGATGTCCAAACAGAAGTGAAGATGAAAAAGAAAAGGTATTAGATAAAAAACTACCATAGATAAAAGTCGATCAGATCAGAGTATTTCCACCAATACCAGATATAGAAACCGCTCCTTGAAAACCCAATCACACTGCCTCCAACAACTAAAAGGAGAAGATCCACACATCTTATATATAAAAGAGAGTCGCCACATGATATATTATATATATTCACTTTATATCTCACATATCATATACATATCTCTTATATATATATTATCAATTTTTATCTTTTATCTTAGAATAACCACGTGAGGTCCCTATGTGAGGAGGAACCCAACAAAATCCCCCTCTGACTCAACTGGGGATCATCACCAACCTTGAAATTAGTCATAAAGTCTCAAATTTTACTCTAGGTAAACTCTTGGTTAACATGTCTTACCCATTGTCATCTGTGTGGATATTCTCAAGAACTAACTATCTCAAATAAAGGACATCACAGATCCAATGATACCGAACATTGATATGTTTCATCCTGCCATAAAAATTATAATTATTTCCCAAAAAAATATAACTCTAAATCTCAAAAAATAAAAAATACCTTTCATGATTAGAGTTGAGATCTAAAATAAAATTTGTAATCCATAACAATTCATTTCATGCCTCTGTAGGTACAATAAACTCTAACTCTATGGTAGATAAAGCAACACATCTCTGCAACCTAGACTGCCAAGATACAGCTCCCCCTAAAAAAGTGAACAAATAGCCTGAAGTAGAATTCCTTGAATCGATATCTCTGGCCATATTTGAATCTGAAAATCCACAAAGCATATGTTCCCCATTTCAAAAACTTAATATTAGATAAGAAGTTCTATGAAGATAGTGAAATATATACTTCACATATCTCCAATTATCTCTAACTAGATTTAATAGAAAACGAGTGATCACACCAACTTCATGAGCTATATCAGGTCTAGTACATACCATATCATAAATCAAACAACCAAAAATAGGTGAAAATGTTATATTATGCATCTCCTCTCTCTCTTAATCAATTGAAGGTGACTGACTGATACTGAGCTTTAAATTTAAAGATAGAGGAGTACTAACTTCTTTAGCTCTATCTGTAAAAAAATATCTGAAGAAACATATAAATATATATCTTCTGAGATAACCAAAATTTCTTCGTGTTCCTATCCTGGTAGATCTACATGCCATGAATCTCTCGAGTTGGCCCTAAGTTTCTCATCGCAAAAGGCTGACAATGATACGTCTTCAAATTGTCAATTCTAGAAGAATCATGGACAACAATGAGCATATCTTCAACATAAATAAATAATATAATAAAATCGTCATATGTAAATCTATGAACAAAATAAAAATGATCAAAAGATGTCTTCTTTAAACCCGGATGAGAAATGTCATTTCCAAACTTTTTATACCACTGTCATGAAGCTTACTTCAAACCATATAAACTCTTCTTCAACCTGCAGACATGATTCTCTTTACCAGTTTCAACGAAACCTTATAGTTTCTCTATATAAACCACCTCTTATAAATCTCTATGGAGGAAATATGTCTTCACATCCATCTGCTCAATCTGCATATCCAAACTAGTATCCAAACCAAGAACAATCCAAAAGGAAGACATTTTGACAATTGGTGATAAAATCGAATCAAAATCAATACCTTTATTATGATAGAATCCTTTAACAACGATACATTCCTTGTATTTTGGATCAGAATTGGATTCTTAATTTTAATCTGATAAATCCACAGATTTTTCAAAGCACTCTTACCTATCAGTAACTTCACCAGCTCAAAAGTATATTTGTCAGGAAATGATTTCATCCCATAATACATTTCCACAAAACATCTGTCCTTCTATTCACTTTTAATTTCCACATCAAAATATTGTGGTTATCCCCCTTTTGCGAGGACCACATACTAATCAAGTGAATGCCGAGTAGAAATTTTAAGATTCCGAGATGACCTTTGGGGTGGAACTGCAAGTTCATTGATAACCCTGGGAACCAGATCATTCAAAACCAAAGGTGAATCAGAAACATCAACTCCAACCCATTCACCATGACCATCATTATTCACATCAATGTGATTATTAGAATCAACAATATGAGGAAAATGTGAAACAGAACCTAGATCAAGATTGACAAAACCATTATAAGTTGGAGAAGTGTACTTTTCTCCCTAATCAACATCTAAAATAGTCTGGTTCTATTTGAACACTAAATCATGGATTATGAAAATTTTCTTCAAAGAAGTATCATAAAACATGTACCCATACTCATCGTGTCCATAGAAAATAAAAATACACTGTCGTGACTTACCATCCAACTGAGATCTATCATCTCTAGGAACATGAACAAAATCATGCAAATAAAAACATTCAATTGATCATACCTGATCTATTTTAAATACAAAAAGTTACCAGGAGTTATTTCTACAAAGAAAATATAGGTGATAAATTGATAATATAAGCAATAGTAAGTAAAACCTCACCCCAAAAGTGTCCAGGAAACTTTTCATCTGAAAGAAAACAACAAACTCTTTCCAACAAAGTCTTATTCATCATCTCAGCTACACCATTTAGTTTAGGTGTATTGGGAGGTGTCTTCTGATATTGAATACCTTCCTACCTACAATACTTATAAAATGGAAAACAATAGTCTCCCCCATTTTTAATGAGAATACATTTCTATTTCTTGCCTAATTCTCTCTCGGCAGAAACATGAAATTTCTTAATAACACTAAGCACATGACTTTTGGAATTCTAAATGTAAATCCAAATACTCTATGAGTGGTAATCAAAAAAATTCAAAAAACAAAAACCACTAGTAAAGGTCTTAGATTTCAAAAGACCACAAACATTATAATGTACAAATTCATGTACGTGTGACTTCCAGTAAAAAGGATGACTGCTAAAGCAAACCCTGCTCTGTTTTCCAGACATATAGTGATCACATGTGTCCATCTTGATACTCTTAAAATATGGAAGAATATTTTTTGTGTCCAAACAACCAAGCCCTTTCTCACTAATTTGACTAATCCTCTTATCCCAAAACATTGAAGAAACATTGCAATCCACAACACAAGAACTATCACATGAAATAGAATCTCTAGTCAAGTAAAAGCATCACTGCTTCTTCCCTCGAACCACAATCAAAGAGTCCTTGGAAATATTCTATTGGAAATCACAATAAGTTCTGATAAACCCTTCATCATCAAGAACATTGGTGGAAATAAAATTTATGAAAACCTCTAGCACATGTTGAACATTATTCAAAATCAGCTTACTTCTTGTACTTGTCTTTAAAAAAACAATCATGATACCTACAACATCAGCATGACCATCATTAACCATCTTCAATATCTGAAAATTACTTGGGTTGTAAGGTTTAAAGAACTCCTTCTTCGATGTCATGTGAAAACATGGACCACTTTCAACAACCAAGAAATAATGATTAGAATAAATATTAATGGAGTCATAAAAAATAACAAGATCACCCCTATAGCGGTAGTGACATGATCATATCAATCTCCATTATTCTTTGGATGATTTTCCTTCATTCTGTTTTCTATTTTCAGCTGATAACAAAACTTCTTAACATGACCCTTCCTACCATAATGATGACATTCAAAATCTCTCGACTTTGTTATGGATTTTATAAGGCCCTGGCCTTAAACCTTACTTAACATTGAATTAAATTAATAATTCACATTGAGGATCTTTTCAGGTTTAGAGTTTTAGAGAATTAGAACATAACTATTACATCTCAAAAGATTTACAAAGTATACACTTCTAATAATTTTCCATAGAATAAAAAAACTCTTAATAAGAAACATGTCTAGTTCCATGTTTTATATCGCATGACTTTCCCTTGATCCCATCCTTGACCCTATTCGACATTAAGTCCTGTGAAAAACATTTCTAAAAAACTTGGGGTGAGCATAAAAAGCTCAGTAAGGGATGCACAAATAATTAAAACTGTTAGTTTATCAAAACAACAAGTAAACCATGTATACTTTATCAAAGTAATAAATTTCACCTTTATGATGTAGTAAAAACCCTTCAATGAATAAAAGATCATTTCTTACCCTTTTGTAACCAAAATATTACCTTAAAACCCATAAAAAGATCACATAACATATAAAGGTAACTTGGGACATAAACATACTTAAGTGTAATAACCATACGGTCGACTTCCACACATATCACTTAATGGAATAGCCATACGGACAACTTCCATACATACTTAATGGAATAGCCATACGGCCGACTTCAATACCCAATGCATTGGAGGTTATAACATAACCACCCGTCCTATTATTCATGGAACCACCCGTCATATGGTTTATCACGTAACCACCCGTCAAATGTCGAAGTACCATTACAAAATCATAAGACATATAACAAACATAATGGAAAGAAAACATTTCCACACTTTGATCACAATATATCACTCAAATATATTGACATAACAAATCCATTATAAAAACCATTTTCAATACCAAAATACATAAAATATTATATGGTATTTATTTCATTTAAAAAAACATTACGGCTTGTTGAGGAAGCCAAAGACCAAATAATACTCGTGGCAGCGGAAAAGGTCGTTGTCACCGCTTACGTTAAAAAAAACATTCCTTTTTGTCGTTTAGTAAAATGCTTCGTAGAAAGAGATTCCTTTTGTATAAAAGTAAAATTCAAAGGGTTTTATACACCATATAAAAGATATTTGTGTATAAAATGAAATATGCCTCAATGAAAGGATATTGAGACGAAGTCCCTTACCTCGGGTCCGACTTGACTCGATCGTTCTTTAACGTCTTGAATAATAAACTTGAGTTAATTTCAATTTTCCTAATAAACTTTTTCAAGTTAATTATTCCTTTTATATCACTTATTGCCATGTTATAAACATTATGTAACCATTTAAGTTAATAATGTTTGTTTTGTCAATATTTGGTTCTTCAGTCGAAAGTGGACTTTTTACAATTACATGTTGTTCGTGTGGTCAAAGGTTCTTTATATCCAGAATGACATTCCTGATTTGGATATCATATATATCATATATATCCAGGATATACATGTATTTATAATATTACATAATAATTTAGAGGTAAGAAATTAAATGCACCGTTAATGGAGACGGTAAGCCGTACGTACGCATGAACATTACTTTCATTTCTTTGTCATATTAATGGAATTAAAACTAAATGAGAGGTATGTAAATTTTAATTCCAGAATTATATTCATCATTTAGATGTATCATTAATCATATATATAGATTATATACATCTACTTATATTTGTACATTTCATTTCGCATTACATTTGGGGATAAGAAATGAAATGCACCGTTCACGGAGACGGTAAGCCGTACGTACGCATGAATGCTACTTTCATTTCTATCTCATAATTTAATGGAAAGAAATAATAATGATATAGAGGTATATTATAATTCCAGAATAACATCATATATAATAACTTTAAATCCATCCTTTATACATCCCACATATGGCATTAACGAATCAAATCACTTTGAAGGGGCAGTAGTCCGCACCTCCTTAAATGAAGATATCGCATTTACCCATAATGGAAACCATAAAGGTATGACCAAAATGAGAAATACAGAATCTTAAAGAAAACATAAACATATTATATATCATATATAAATATAGTGAAATCTAAATGGCCACCTTTGAAGGTGTTAGAAGAATATTGAACAATCATCGTTTCGTGAGGCAGAAATTCGCCATCCACGGAAACAGTATTTTCTTTAACCATTAGACATAGGTGTGTGTAAGTGTAGCTCGAATCCTTCTTATAAAAACATACTAGTATATGGAAGATACTGGATTTGTTGAAAAATAAATGAATAAAAAGATTTTAGGGGGTTGTAGAAGCAAAATAAAACAAAACGACTCAAGTGAAGACATTACCTTATAATCGGGTAACTCCCTTTGGTTTGAGCTCAAAGGCTTCCTTGGGAAGACTTTTGCATAAAGTGAGGATTCAATGAGTAATAGAGGGATTTGTAGAGGCAAAATGGTCAGAGATTGGCGAACCAAAGGCTTGAGAGGTGTGTGTAAGGTGGTAGAGGTGGGGGCCTTTTATAAGAGGAGAGGAGGGGCACTCTTGGAAAGTAAGGAAATGTTACTTTATTTTCAAATGGTTTTCGGATTTTAATGGTCCCACATTGATGTGTTTCTAGGATAAGGTGATAAAGTTTCGAAATCCACCCATCCAATAGGTTTTGGACATGTTTAGGTCTTATATTTTACATTATCTTTCCATTTTATTTAAATCGTTAAATAATGAGATAATCGCTGCATCATCATGGTGTCACAAATAATTTAATTTATTTAATGTCTAAAAATTATAAAAAAACTACTATGATGTAGGAAATCGTTTTAGATTTCCAATGAATATTTATAGTCCAAAATCTGACTTGTATAACCCCATGTAAAAATTAGTTTAGTAAAACATCTCATGATTATGTCATTTTTACTTTAACTTTAAATAAAAGGCATAAATGTCATTATCATACCCAAGTGGCTCCATGGGATACCAAAAATCGACCCATGGGTTGTATTGGTTGGCCATAACTCAAATAATAGGGTTATGACAAGTGTCAAGATATTTTCATTTTATTATAATATCATTTTTACCTTAAATTACACTAATTACCATTAATCGTGATTAATAAAACATAAAAGTTACTATTCACAAAAATTTATTTAAATCCCATTAAACCACATTTTACTTAATAATGAAAATCATTTAAATTGGATTTTTGAGATTCAAAACACATAAGTGGTAAAGTCCCATTTAAATGAAAAATCAAATTTTGTAACCACCACTTTGCGGTTTCACTATTCATCAAAAATTGATGTTTTTCAGAAAAAAACCAAAACATCACCCTAAGATATATTTGATATTCCGAATTCAAAAATGATGTCTATTTTACAAAATTAAAATCATATAAGTCACATTAATTAATTCCCGATGTCATGACAAATAGCCTATTTTTATGAAATAATAAGTATCAAAAGATTGACACTAGTTTAAGTCCAATTTCAAAGTGAAATTGATTCCAATGAAAACCATTGGATTAAATGGTAAAAATATATCCTAATTGAACTTAAAAACAAATTCAAAAGATTATCTAATCATCTTAATAAATTAGATTAAAAAGAGGTTTTGAATTAAAATACATCATTTTACACTATTCATTAAAAAATGAACTTCATCGGAAAAATACCAAAAAATTACACAAAGTAATATTTGATGTCCCAATAATAATGAATAAGTTTATTTTGACAAACATAGCTTATAAAATTTTCAAAAGATAGATTTAAAAATGGTTTGCCATAAAAAGGCAGTAAAAAAATCTTTTAAAAATATTAGTGTATATCATGATTAAAATTGGATTTATTTTCATTTTAAGCCTCTAAACACTATCTAATTCATTAATAGGCATAGATAAAAATATCTATTATTAATTACTTAATTGGGATGTTACATCCTTCCCCCCTTTAGAAAATTGCATCCTCGCAATTTATTTACTTATCGAATAAGTGGGGGTATTTATCCCTTATTGCATTTTCAGATTCCCATGTTGCCTCTTCAATCATATGGTTTTTCCACAAAACCTTTACCTGATGAATCACCTTATTCCGTAACACCTGCTCCCTATGGTCAAGAATCTCGACCGGTTGTTCCTCATAAGATAGGTTCTCTTCCAGTTGAACTACCTCTGGACTCAAAACATGAGATGGATCTGGCATATACTTTCTCAGCATCGAAACATGAAAAACATTGTGTACCTGAGATAAACTCAGAGGTAAAGCCACTCAGAAAGCTACTGATCCAACTCTCTCCAGAATTTCATATGGTCCAATGAACCTTGGACTCAGCTTTCCTTTCTTATCAAATCTCATCACACTTTTCCATGGAGAAACCTTGAGAAAAACATGATCACCTACCTCAAAAGATAGATCCTTCCTCCGGTTATCCGCATAACTCTTCTACCTGCTTTGAGTTGTTCTCATGTGTTTCTAAATCAAATGAACTTTTTTTCCATCTCTTCTACCAATTCTGGTCCCATCAGCTTCCTTTCACCCACTTCATCCCAAAATGCTGGAGTTCGACACTGCTTCCCATATAATGCCTCAAATGGTGCCATCTGTATACTGGAATGAAAAATGTTATTATAAGAAAACTCAACCAAAGAAAGATGTTCATCCCAACTTCCCTGATAATCCATCGAACAAGCTCGTAGCATATCCTCCAAGGTCTGAATTGTTCATTCTGACTGCCCATCTGATTGAGGATGAAAAGCTGTACTAAAATTTAATTTAGTACCCAACTACTTCTGAAGGTCTTTCCAAAAGTTAGAAGTAAACCTGAGATCACGGTCAGATACAATGGAGAGAGGAAATCCATGTAACTTGACTGTCTCTTTAAGATACAAACGAGAAAGTTGATCTTGGGAAAAATTATCTTGTTTGGAATGGAAATGAGCAGATTTAGTCAAGTGATCAATAATAACCCAGATTGCATTATTACCTCGAGATGTCTTCGGTAATCCCATAACAAAGTCCATGGATATATTCTCCTATTTCCACTCTGGCACTAGTAGAGGCTGAAGCATCCCTTTCGGTAACTGCCGCTCTGCTTTAACCTGCTGACAAGTCAAACACTTCACAGTAAAATCAGCAATATCTCTTTTCATTCCATCCCACCAGTAAAACTCCCGCAGATCTCTGTACATCCTAGTACTGCCAGGATGAACTGAAAACAGAGAACTATGAGCTTCACATAACAGCTCTCTCTTCAACTGTGAATCACAAGGCACACACAATCTCTTCCCAAATCTCAAAACACAATCACTATAAATGTTGAATTCATGCAACTTACCTTTCTGAACCAGCTCTACCTTTTTCTGCAACTCACTGTCTTGCTTCTGTGCATGCTTGATTCTGTCTGATAGAGAAGATCTCACTGATACCTGAAAAAAAACAGAAGGAAATCCTACACCAACAACTTCTATGCCAAAGTTCATCAAATCCTTAACCAAAAGATCAAGTTTGAAACGCAACATCGTTAATGAAGCATTACTTTTTCGACTCAAAGCATCAGCAACTTTATTGGCTTTTACCGGATGGTAGTGAATTGTACAATCATAATCCTTGATTAAAATCCAGCCATCTCCTCTGTCTCATGTTCAATTCTTTCTGAGTGAATATATACTTTAAAATTTTGTGATCAGTATATATTTCACACTTTACTCCATACAAATGATGCCTCCAAATTTTTAAAGCAAAAACAACAACAGCTAATTCCAAATCATGTGTAGGGTAATTTACCTCATGAGTTTTCAACTGACGTGAAACATAAGCAATTACATGATCATTCTGCATAAGGACACAGCCAAGTCCCTTCAACGAAGCATCACTGTATATAACAAACCCACCATTCCTGGAAGGAAGTGCCAAAATTGGAGCATTCACCAATCTTCTTTTCAACTCCTGAAAACAATCATCACATTCTTTTGTCCAGATGAACCTAACACCCTTATGAGTTAGCTTAGTCATTGGACTAGATAACCGTGAAAACTTTTCAACAAACCTTCGGTTGTAACCTTCAAAACCAAGAAAACTACAGATCTCGGTTACATATGTGGGTCCTGGCCATTCTTCAAAAACTTTTGTTTTAGCAGGATCAATAGTTATGCCATCTTTTGAAACAATGTGGCCCAGGAAAGAAATTTGTTGTAACCAAAACTCGCACTTGATGAATTTTCCATATAGTTTCTTTTCTTTTAAGGTTTGCAAGATAACCCATAAATGACTTTCATGCTCAATTAACTTTTAGAAAACACCAAAATATCATCGATGAAAACAACCACAAACTTATCCAAGAACTCATGGAAAATTATATTCATAAGGTCCATGAATACAGCAGGTGAATTAGTTAACCCAAAAGGCATAACTACAAATTCATAATGGCCATATCTAGTACGAAATGCAGTCTTTGGAATGTCTACTTCTTTTACTTTCAACTGATGGTACCCCGACTTCATGTCAATCTTCGAAAAATACTGAGCTCCCTGGAGCTGATCAAACAAATCATCGATATGAGGCAAAGGATATTTTTTCTTAACAGTAATATTATTCAAGGCTCTATAATCAATTCAAAGTCTCATTGATCCATCTTTCTTTTTAACAAACAAGATAGGAGCACCCCATGGTGATGTGCTAGGTCGAATGAAACCTTTATCTAATAACTCCTGCAATTGTTTCTTTAACTCTAAAAGTTCAACTTTATCCATTCGATAAGGGGGTTTTGAAATTGGATTAGAATCAGGAACTAAGTCAACAGTAAATTCAACTTCCCGATCATGAATAATACCAGGCAACTCATCATGAAAAACATCAAGATACTTATTTACCACTGGCATATCATTAATCAGAACAGTTCCTTTATTTTCAACAATATGTGCAAGGTAACATTCATTTCCATCTTCTACTATTTTCACAACTTCCTGATATGTTATCAAAATCAAGGGTTCATTCTTGTACACAAACTGAAAATCTTTCTGAAAAGAAACCATTTTAGCTCTGCAGTCAATCTTAGCATGATAAACAGAAAGCCAATCCATGCCCAAAATAACATCAAACTCTACTAGAAGAAAAACAATAAGGTTTGCTGGTAGATTCTTTCCACAGACATGGATAGGAATGTTCTTATAATTCCTTTTTGTCTCAATGTTCCCTCCGGGTGTTTTTACCATAAGTTCAGGGTTCATATCTTGATATGGAATTTCCAATTTACTAGAAAACTTCTTAGAAATAAAAGAGTGTGTAGACCCTGAATCAAACAACACATTGGCATATTCTGAACAAACAAACAGTGTACCTGATACCACTTCATTCGATGGACCAACACCTGCTGAAGTTGTTGCAAAGGATTTCACCACCCCTTTCTGCTTGTAGTCTGTCTGCTTTCCCCCAGTCGAGTTCTTTGTTAGACACTCATTTACATAATGAACCATTTCATTACACTTAAAACATCTTACCACTGGCTTTTCATTTCCTGCTTGATCATCTTCCTTACAGTTACGAGCAATATGACCAGACTTACCACACCGAAAGTACTTACCAGACTTCGATAAACATTCTACAGGATGCATTTTACCACACTTCTCACAGGATGGATATTTCTTTTTCTTACCTCCTTGCTTCTTTGGTGAATTCTTCCCCTTTTCCTGCCAACTGGACCTCTTATTCTTTTGTTTTTCATAGAACACCTGATCATCGGCAAACTCCATTTCCACCTTCTCCGCACATCGAACAAGTTTTTCATAACTTTTAAACTCACGAGAAGCTAAAGCCTTTCGATACTTTGGCTTTAACCCTGAGTAAAAATGGTTTATTTTACTATCAAGATCTCGTATAAACTATAGAGCATACCTTGCCAATCGAGTGAACTTTGCTTCATAGGCAGCCACTGATTCTTCCTCTTGCCTCAATTCCAAGAATTTCTTTTCCATCCTAAGTCTAACAGCCTTAGGAAAATACTTCTCAAGAAACATACCTTTGAATTCGTCCCAGTGAAGATCCTCAATCTCATCACTATCCCTGACATTTTTTACCATCGACCACCACTGATCAGCTTCACCTTCAAAACGGTAAACAGCAAGGCTAACCTTTTGATGTTCTGAACACCCCATGACATCAAAAATCTTCTCTAGTGCTTTAATCCACCCTTCAGCTTGCACGGGGTCAGATGATCCTTTGAATGATGGGGGATGTTGCCTCACGAAATGTTCCACCACTGACATGTTCCTCTACAGTTGATCTGGCTGATCTCGTGCATGGATACCACCACCATTTATAGCCTGAGTCAACTATGCCATCACTGCAACAAACTGTTCAGTTCTGATTCCAACCATCTCAGGTTGTTGATTTGGAAGTTTGTCTTCCTCCTGATGTCGTACCAACATAGCTGCTTTGTTTTATCTGCGGAAAACCATTCTAAACATAGAAATATCTTAGGCGAAGAAACATGGTAATTCGTAAATGCTATATCATTTCAATCATATTATAATTTAACACTTCTCTAACTCCTAAAGTTGTCTAAACCGACCTTTGATACCAACTATAAGGCCCCAGCCTTAAACCTTACTTAACATTGAATTAAATGAATAATTCACATTGAGGATCTTTTCAGGTTTAGAGTTTTAGAGAATTAGAACATAACTATTACATCTCAAAAGATTTACAAAGTAGACACTTCTATTAAGTTTCTATAGAATAATAAAAAAAACTCTTAAAAAGAAACATGTCTAGTTCCATGTTTTATATAGCATGACTTTCCCTTGATCCCATCCTTGACCCTATTCCACATTAAGTCCTGTGAAAAACATTTCAAAGAAACTTGGGGTGAGGATAAAAAGCTCAGTAAGGGACACACAAAGAATGAAAACTATTAGTTTATCAAAACAATAAGTAAACCATGTATACTTTATCAAAGTAATACTTTTCACCATTATGAAGTAGTAAAAACTCTTCACTAAATAAAATATCATTACTTACCCTTTTGTAACCAAAAGATTACCATAAAACCCATAAAAATATCAAATAACATATAAAGGTAACTTGTGACATAAACATACTTAAGTGGAATAACCATACAGTCGACTTCCACACATATCACTTAATGGAATAGCCATACGGCCAACTTCCATACATACTTAATGGAATAGCCATACGGCCGACTTCAATACCCAATGCATTGGAGGTTGTAATGTAACCACCCATCCTGGTATTCACGGCACCACCCGTCATATGGTTTATCATGTAACCACCTGTCAAATGTCCAAGTACCATTATAATATCATAATACAAAAAACAAACATAATGGAAAGAAAACATTTCCACACTTTGATCACAATATATCACTCAAATATATTGACATATCAAATCCATGATAAAAACCATTTTCAATACCAAAATACATAAAAGCGTATATGGTATTTATTTCATTTACGAAAAAACATTACGGCTTGTTGAGGAAGCCAAAGACCAAATAATACTCGCGGCGGTAGACAAGGTCATTGCCACCACGTACGTTAAAAGAAACATTCCTTCTTGTCGTTTAGTAAAATGCTTCGTAGAAAAAGATTCCTTTTGTATAAAAGTAAAATTCAAAGGGGTTTATACACCGTATAAAAGATATTTGTGTATAAAATGAAATATGCCTCAATGAAAGGAGATTGAGACGAAGTCCCTTACCTCGGGTCTGACTTGACTCGATCTTTCTTTAACGTCCTGAATAATAAACTTGAGTTAATTTCTATCTACTTAAGAACCTTTTTCAAGTTCATTATTCCTTTTATATCACTTATTTCCATGTTATAAACATTATGTAACCATTTTTGTTAATAATGTTTGTTTTGTCAATATTTGGTTCTTAAGTCGAAAGTGGACTTCTTACAATTACATGTTGTTCGTGTGGTCAAAGGTTCATTATATCTAGAATGACATTCCTGAGTTGGATATCATATATATCATATATATCCAGCATATACATGTATTTATAATATTACATAATCATTTAGAGGTACGAAATGAAATGCACCGTTCATGGAGATGGTAAGTCGTACGTACGCATGAACACTACTTTCATTTCTTTGTCATATTAATGGAATTAAAACTAAATGAGAGGTATGTATATTTTAATTCAAAAATTATATTCATCATTTAGATGTATCATTAATCATATATATCGATTATATACATGTACTTATATTTTTACATTACATTTGGGGATAATAAATTAAATGCACCGTTCATGGAGACAGTAAGCCGTACGTACGCATGAACACTACTATCATTTCTATCTCATAATTTAATGGAAAGAAATAATAATGATATAGAGGTGTATTATAATTCCAGTATAACATCATATATAATAACTTTAAATCCATCCTTCATACATCCCACATATGGCATTAACAGATCAAATCACTTGGAGGGGGCGGTAGTCCGCACTTCCTTAAATGAAGATATCGCATTTACCCATAATGGAAACCATAAAGTTATGCCCAAAATGAAACATACAGAAGATTAAGGAAAAAATAAACATATTATATATCATATATAAATATAGTGACATCTTAATGGCCACCTTTTAAGGTGTTAGAAGAATATTGAACAATCATCATTTCGTGAGGCAGAAATTCGCCATCCACGGAAACAGTATGTTCTTTAACCATTAGACGTAGGTGTGTGTAATTGTAGCTCGAATTATTCTTATAAAAAAATCTTAGTATATGTAAGATACTGGAGTCATTACAAAAGAAATGAATAAAAAGAGTTTATGGGGTTGGAGAAGCAAAATAAAACAAAAGGACTCAAGTGAAGACATTACCTTATAATCGGGTAACTCCCTTTGGTTTGAGCTCAAAGGCTTCCTTGGGAAGAATTCTGCTCAAAGTGAGACTTCAAGGAGTAATAGAGAGATTTGGAGAGACAAAATTATCAGATATTGGCCGAACCAAAGGCTTGAGAGGTGTGTGTAAGGTGGTAGAGGTGGGGGCCTTTTATAAGAGGAGAGGAGGGGCACTCTTGGAAAGTAAGGAAATGTTACTTTATTTTCAAATGGTTTTCGGATTTTAATGGTCCCACATTGATGTGTTTCGAGGATAAGGTTATAAGGGTTCGAAATCCACCCATCCAATAGGTTTTGGACATGTGTAGTTCTTAGATTTTACATTATCTTTCCATTTTATTTAAATCATTAAATAATGAGGTAATCGCTGCATCATCATGGTGTCGTAAATAATTTAATTTATTTAATGTCTAAAAATTGTAAAAAAAATACTATGATGTAGGAAATATTTTTATATTTCCAATAAATATTTATAGTCAAAAATATGACTTGTATAACCCCATGTAAAAATTGGTTTAGTAAAACATCTCATGTTTGTGTCATTTTTACTTTAACTTTAAATAAAAGGCATAAATGTCATTATCATACCCAAGTGGCACCATGGGGTACCAAAAATCGACCTATGGGTTGTATTGGTCGGCAATAACTCAAATAATAGGGTTAGGACAAGTGTCAAGATATTTTCATTTTATTATAATATAATTTTTACCTTAAATTACACTAGTTACCTTTAATCGTGATTAATAAAACATAAAAGTTACTATTCACCAAAATTTATTTTAATCCCATTGAACCAAATTTTACTTAATAATGAAAATCATTTAAATTGGATTTTTGAGATTAAAAACACAGAAGTGGTAATGTCCCATTTAAATGAAAAATCAAATTTTGTAACCACCACTTTGTGGTTTCACTATTCATCAAAAATTGAAGTTTATCAGAAAAAAACCAAAACATCACCCTAAGCTATATTTGATATTCCGAATTCAAAAATGATGTCTATTTTACAAAATTCAAATCATATAAGTCACATTAATTAATTTTATAATTAATTCTCGTTGTCATGACAAATAGCGTGTTTTTATTAAACAATAAGTATCAAAAGATTGACACTAGTTTAAGTCCAATTTCAAAGTGAAATTGATTCCAATGACAACCATTGGATTAAATGGTAAAAATATATCCTAATTGAACTTAAAAACCAATTCAAAAGATTATCTAATCATCTTAATAAATTATATTAAAAAGAGGTTTTGAATTAAAATACAACATTTTACACTCTCCATTAAAAAATGAACTTTATCGGAAAAATACCAAAAAATTACACAAATTAATATTTGATATCCCAATCATAATGAATAAGTTTATTTTGAAAAACATAGCTTATAAAATTGTCAAAAGATAGATTTAAAAATCTTTTGCCATAAAAAGGCAGTAAAACAATCTTTTAAAAATATTAGTGTATTTCATGCTTAAGATTGGATTTATTTTCATTTTAAGCCTCTAAAACACTATTTAATTCATTCATAGGCTTAGATAAAAATATATATTATTCATTAATTACTTGGGATGTTATAGATTTTCTTAGGCTTTGAATCTTTCCTCGACTCCTCTATCCCTAATTATTTTCAGAGATTCTCCCCCTCTTCTCTGGGACTAAAATCTTTGAAGAATATTTCTCTTGAGTACGTATCCAGACTTCTTCATTAAAAATAGCATACTTAACATAACTGAATGTCACATAACCATTAGGAGCATAACTAGTTAGAGTAACGCGTAAATTCTTCCAAGAACCATGTAAAGTGATAAGTAAAAAACTCACTAAACCCCCATAACCAGATTGATACCCATGCCATAAAACTGATCAAAAAATACATGATATTCAATTAAATAATCATGAATAAAATTACCTTCTCTTTACCTCACTATCATAATTTTTTTATAATAAACAACATGTAGTTTTTTGTATTGGAAGCATAGGTAGTCTTGATCTTATCCCACAAAGTTCTAGCATGAGAGATGTTGACAATGTGGTTTATCACATTGTCTTTGACCCATTAGAGATTGAATCCACAAACCATATCATGCTAGAACACCCATTCGTCATCTGAAATCATCTATGGCTTCTGGATACTAATCACCAGAAGATGTATTCGCTTGACAATAATAAGATCCTTCATTTTAAGTCGCCACAAATTGTAATTGGTACCATTCAATAAAATCATTTGACTATAATTGACTATTATAATGAATATGAAATAAAAAAACAAACCCTCTAATACCAGATATTGGAAAAGATGGAAAATTTTTAATGTGCAAACAACATAAAAGCGAACTCACAGTGGAAAAATATTTCCCCCAAATTTCAGATGCATAGAAATAAAGATAAGTACATAATATAAAGTTGACACCAGAATTTTGTACATGGAAAACCCAAAAAATAAAAACCACGAGACCTAGTATAGAAAAAGGGATCTGATAAAATAGATAATTACACAGTAGATACTCCCCAAAAATGGAAGGTATCTCAAAAGTAATACTAAGAAAAATAGCTGATCAAAGGCGAAGAACAAATAAAGTCTAAATCAAGCTAGAAATAAAGAATGCAGTTGCAAAAGAAACCCAAATAGATCTGACTATGAATGCAGAAGATCGATTTCCAAACAAAGTGAATATGAAAAAACATACGGATTATATCAAAACCCACCGCAGATGAGTTCTGATCATATCAGAGTAGTTCCACTGATTGTAGATCTAAAAACCACTCCTTGATAACGCAACTTCCCGGCCTCCAACAACTAAAAAGAGAAGAGTCATGCATCTCATATATAAAGGAGAGTCACCACATGATATCTCATATATCTTCACTTTATATATCATATCTCCTCTACATATATCATATATATTTTTATCCTTTTTTATCTTTTATCTTAATAGAACAACATGATGTCCCCATGTGAGGAGGACCCCAACAGATATAAAACATATGCACTGAAGGATAAACCATGGATTGTGACGAAGTATCCATTCCTCATACCTATATAAAAATATTCAATGTAATGGGGAGTGCCAGATCCATCACGCCACCATCACCTCTTCAAGTTGGAATGTCTATTCTTCAGCACAAAGAAAGGACCCAAAAAAGTTTATGATCCCCTTCAGGAAGATGATGTTAATGAAAGGTAAGGTTATACTAGGGAGTGATATCCATAACACCACTTATGATGGATCATAGCCTAGTTGGATCTCCATTGACTTGAATAACTAATGAAATTGCCACCGCCCAAAGAATCTAGGGCTAAAGAACTGAGATTTCATGAAATGTTTTATGGTGGAGGGAACGATGTAGAAGGCTCTCGGGTTCAATTATGAGACCTCATTTGGGTAATATAATTCCCAGGAATCCAAAAACATTTTACACAGGTTATGTGGGGGTTTATCTCTTTCAAATATAGCTACTAGGGTCCATTTTAGGTGAGATAAAGATTCAATGAAATAGGTTGCTCATACAAAAAGTATTGGATAGTCAACCACAATAGTGGAAATTGATCCCAAAGAAAACTCAGGAAATTCACTCTCGTCTAATTCCATAGGTTTTGAGTCTAGAAGAGAGAATCCTTAAAGGAGAATCCAATCTGTAGACTAATAAATTAAAGATGGTAAGGGCCCTTTGACTGAGACGCACCTGATAACTATAGGGAATTAGGCACCTCCACCACTTTCTGTAATGTCCCAGAATTCCATGGAATATTTTTTCAAATTTAAATGATATTTTTACAAGACTATACTATTAAACATCACATAATTCAGAGACACGGAGTGGCTAGAATGGATTTTAGAACTTTTTTTTGATGTCTATTAATTAAACGTGGACAAGGATTTTTCAATCATTTGATCCGGTGCTCGGATTGAAAATTTTAGGGAACTATTTAACATAGAATTTCGATATTTTCCTAGAAAGGGCCTAACATTGTCCTGTGCAGGAGAAAAGTGGAAGTTGGTTTTTGCCCATAAATAAAATAATTAAGTAAAAATTATTTTATTTTCAAATCCTTATAACTCCAAAATGGTAACTCATATTGGAAATCTGGGAGTAACATTGAGCCCGTGAGGGCATATTTCCCTTAGGCAGAGCTTAACCTCAACCATCATGGGTCAAGGGTGAAACTTAGTTTTTGAGTTTTTCATTATGTTAATTAAATTGGTGTGGGTGCACGGTATTGGAAACATATAATTGGTTTCCCAAATTTAGAATATGAGGGTACCTTTTCATTCGGAATGACGGCATTACCTAATATTAGACTCAACAATGACTGGTGTGGGTTAATAAGAAAAGATAGTTTTTTTACTTTTAAAATTTTTTTAATATAAAATAAACTTGTTTATTTTACTCTCAAAATCCATGTAGCGAAATAGAATGTAAATCAATGAAAACAAAATGATTTTACATTAATTAAATAGCTTAATGACTTTGTAATGCATCGTAACAAAAAATGGTGAATCAAGATTCTCTATTTAATGGCTTAGTAAGGATCCAAGTATGGGGGGGTTTTAGATTTTTCTGAGAAGCCTTGTATAATTTATTGGAGAATGACCAAAGACAGTGGGATAAATAAAAGGGATCAAACTGAATGTCGACAGATGATAATCTATGAATTCTAGTGGAATGATGATCGACATAGCGATACAACAGCAATCTACGCCTTCAAGTGATCCAAAAATCTAGGTAGAGGATGTTATTTAATTTAATCCTCCCTCATTCTGGGTTTTAAATGAAAAATGAGGATCAAACCATGAACAGGGTGACCAGCAGTTTGGTCGTTCTTGTGGATTGATTTTTTTCGTTCTCTTGGTCCTTCTAATGGATCGGGTCAAGGCCGGAATGAACAAACAACCAAGGTTTGATCCTCGGGTTGATTATTGTGATTCCCCCCCCCCACATTCACGTACATCATGGGTTGGAGAATGGTCGATCATTGCACAAACAACCTTGCCACAATGATTTGAAATCTTTGATTGGGGACAAAAACATGATGGTGAAGGAGCGACAACCACTGACGGCGGGTGGAACGAAGTAGTGCATGAAATGCAAGAAATCGAGCGATTTCGGATAGAATGGATCATAAGGGAGTTTTGAGCCCTAGTAAGTGAAGATAGTGACCCGAGGGTTCTGAAACACCATTTGAATTGAAGAACATACCACTGGAGCACATCCGGTGGTCTAGAGAAGATTCCATGGGGCCACTGGTAGTGACAGTATGCAGAGGCGCCAGTTGCCTGCCGGACGACCGGGCAGCATGTCGTGGTGTCGGTCGCATGCTGGACAGCAGGGAGTTTCACTACGTAGTGGAAATCGTAAAAACCACATGGATTCTGCATGAAGATGCCATGCCCAAAGTAGTGGAGTGACCTGGAACCATGAAAAAGCCACAGGTTTTGCCGGATGAAACGGTCTACATGAGAAGACTGGCTAAAAAGGGTGGCAGTGCCTGCTAGTGTCTCCTGGTGCTGGATGGAAATGGTAGAGATGCATACGAGTTCCTGGAGGTGGCTCACATGGATAAGGGCCGAGTTTTGCTGGTGGGCCTTGACCAGCCAGGTGGGATAGGCTAGTAGCGGGTCAGACCCGCGACCTAGTGGGATAAGCCCACCCGGTTCGGGCTGGGCCCCGCTAGTTCAGGCCGGGCCTAGCTGGTTCGGGTTAGAATAGTTCGGTGGGACCTATTTCGGTTCCGGTCGGGTCAATCCGACCGGGTCAGACCGGACCCATACCCAACCGGCCCCCATTTCACAAAAATGCATATAACATTCAAACAAACCGTCTGTTTGACGAGCCGTTTACAGCATTGGGAACCTTAGGATGGGGATATCTATTTGAGATACTCTTCGTGAGTTTTTTAGAAAGTTATAGGGTGAACTCTTTGGTTTTAAGAGTAGTATCTCTTGATACAGGCCGACTTTGGGTAGAATCAAGGTTATTCTTAGGATGAGAAGTTAGGAAGGTTACTCCCCTGAGGAATCAAGGTGCGAGTTTATAGAGAAGTTCAGAAAGGAAGAGCTGGTACTCCCCTGTCATGCCAGGGATTGGCTTCTCTATCCTTGGAGTCGGTACTCGCCTATTATAATAGGGTGCATGACCTCCATATCTTATGCATATAGAGTTATTACTCCCCAGTCGGGTAGGGAGCGAGTCCTCTATTATAGGATATGATACTCACCTTTTGTTGTAGGATGAGGGTCCTCCTTATGCAATGTTACAACAGAGTCGATAATTCCCTTCCATTACAAGGAACATTTCTTCTTGCCTAGGGTCGGTACTCCCCTTACGTACTAGCGTGTGGGTTCCCCATTGCGAACAGACCGACAGAGTTGATAATCCCCAACATTAACAGGGTGCGGGTCCTCTAGTTGTTAGGGTCGGAAGAAAAGGGGGAATGATGGCAAGAGGGGGGGTGAATTGCCTTTTTAAAAAATTGATTAACAAATTAAAATCAAAGTTGAAATGCAGCGGAAATAAATAAGGCAAGACACAAGAAATTGATAACGGAGTTCGGCCAAAAACCCGGCCTACGTCTCCGCTCCCAACTCAACCGTTGAGAGATTCCTACCGCTTGCTTTTCAATGGTTTTAGCAAGAAACCCACTAGGCTTTGAGGTAGCACTAGGACCTATTACAGCTTGCTTTTATTGGTTGAGCAAGAACCCACTTGCTTTTGATGGTTGAGCAAGAACCCACTAGCCTTTTTAACGGGTGAAGGCTAGCTCACCTCTGACACAAGCCTTTTAAAAGGAAAGCCTTGAAGAAACCTATTCACACCTTAATGGTGGTGTGAGAACCCAAAAGAAAGGGAGGATAGAGAAAAGGTTGGGGTTTGTAGGCACAAACCCAATTTTAAGCTCAAAAATAAATAAACAAGAAAAACCGTGATGAGGAAGACTTGGGCGCCAAAGTATGATGGAGTTGATGTAGCGTGCTCTCCCAAGCTTCTTGATGGAGCTCCTTGGATGTGGAAGTTGTTGGAGCACTTGAGGTTCCTTTGAAGGAAGTCGCCGGAGGTTGGCCAAATGATCAACAGGATGTCCGTGGGCTTCCGTATAGTTCCGGTAGATGTCCAGGGCTTCCTTGGCCTTTATTTATAGGCATGGAACCCTTGGGGAGGCTTCGGAGCCGTTGGAAAGGCTAAAAGAGCCGTTGGGAGCCAAGTGGGCCAGCCTGGTCAAACTGCAACGGCTAGTTTGACTGGCTCCACCGGCTGGCCGGTACAGTCCCACCGGTTGGCCGGTGTGTGCAAAAAGGCATAGGATTCTTGTCCAGGGGCCACCGGCTGACCGGTGCCAGAGCCACCGGCTGGCCAGTGGCAAGACAGTAGCTGTTCTTCTTTTCCAGGGGCCACCGGCTGACCGGTGCCAGAGCCACCGGCTGGCCGGTGGTGAGACAGTAGCTACAACTGTTTCATCAGGATGCCACCGGCTGGCCGGTGACAGATCCACCGGCTGACCGGTGGAGCCTGGCAGTGGGCAATGCCTCTGCCAGGTCCACCGGCTGGCCGGTGCTATCACACCGGTTGGCTGGTGGACTGAATTTCAGTCCATTTTGCCAGCTTTCTTGGGCCAATCCTTTGGCAATCTCTTGCCTATCATCCACAACACTTAAAACACAATATTAGATAAATAAGAAGGTGATTGTGATCATGAAAATCAAACAACGAGGGGAACGAGATGTACAACAATCTCCCCCTATTTTGATGATCACAATCACCAAAACAATTAAAATAAAATACTGAAATAAAAGGCATGCTTTAAATGATAAATTGAAAATAAATACTAAGCATGAGAGAAAAGATTCTCCCCCAATCAATCAAGAAATTTCTCCCCCTTTGTGATTATCAAAATAGAATGGGGCATAAAACTTGATTGAGGGAAAAGATTTGAAAAACAAGATTGAGATTTGAAAATCAATTGAGATTTTTGAAATTGAAATGAAAATTTGAATAACAGTTTGAATTGAAAGTTTTGAATCAAAAACCAATTGAAATTTGAAATTTGAAACCAAATGAAATTTTTGAAACTGAGAGTTTTGAATCAAAAATTTGAAATGAAAATTTTGATACCAAGAGTTGAAATTGAAGGTTTGAATTGAAAATTTTGAAATTGAAATCAAAAGGGCTTAAACAATCCTAACTCCCCCTAAATAAAAAAAATAAATCACCGGGGAAAGGAAACAAATTTTGGCCCGGAGAGACTCGCAAGAAGGGATTTTTCAATCCATACTTGTCTCATGGCGGGTCTTCTCCTATAAAATTCATCCGAATAAAAAATCGATTTGGGCCTACCATAACGGGCATTTTTACAATTACATTCATAAATGAGGTGCCCGGGTTTTTTGCAATAATTACAAAATTTGAATTGGGAGCTCCCCCTTACAAAAATAGTGGGTGCATGGGAGGAGGAAGCTTGGTTGGTGTAGCCAAGTCCATTGGTGGTTCTAGATACTCGTTGAGAACCTAATATTTTGGACAAAGTTTGTTCACCTTGGGTGAACTTGGCTAGGGTTTCTCTAAGGTCTTTGATGGTTGATTCCAAAGAATCAACATTTGGGAAATTTTGGATTTTTAGGGAGAGTTCCTCCTTCTCTTTGAGAAGTTGTTCTTTTTCGGAGGAAAGTTTTTTGAAATTCTTTTTCAAAGAAACAAATTTTGAAGAAAGCTCATGAAAACCTTTTTCAAGTTGGTCTCTAGCGTGTGAGAGTTCTTCATATGACAAATGATTTAAAGAATTGGAATTTGAAGAGCAAGAGGAGGAAGATACCTCATGTTTTGCCATTAGGCATTTTGTACCTTGGTCGCTCGAGGAGGAGGAGGAGAATGAAGAGGTGGAGCTATCACTCCATGTTTCCTTTGAAGCCTTCTTCTTTTTCTTCTTCTTGGCCCTTTTCTTGTTGAGTGGGCAATCGGGTACGGATTTTGCATCGGGTTCTAGCTTGTGAATGGGTTCTTGCTTTTGAGCCATGCTAGTACCTTCATAGGTTAGTTCTAAAAATTTCCAAAGATCGTAAGAAGATGTGCAAGAAGAAATATGATCAAAAACATTTCGGTCAAGACCACAATGTAGAGCATTCATGGCTTTGCCATCAAGCTCGAAATTTGCAATGTCAGCGGGGGTCCATTGAGATTCATCGGGAGAAGAAAGGGTGAAACCATGCATGACAATTTTAAAAATAGGATAACCAATGCTTTTAAGAAATGTGGTCATGCGGGTTTTCCAAAAAGAATAATCGGCTCCATCAAAGAATGGAGCACGATCCAAAGAAAAACCTTCGGGGGATTGAGAGGAAGAAGCGGTAGAAGCCATCAAAAAAAAAATAGGATCTTTAATTTGAAACCGGTTAAGGAATTATTCAAATACTTCCTCTGATACCAAATGTTAGGGTCGGAAGAAAAGGGGGAATGATGGCAAGAGGGGGGGTGAATTGCCTTTTTAAAAAATTGATTAACAAATTAAAATCAAAGTTGAAATGCAGCGGAAATAAATAAGGCAAGACACAAGAAATTGATAACGGAGTTCGGCCAAAAACCCGGCCTACGTCTCCGCTCCCAACTCAACCGTTGAGAGATTCCTACCGCTTGCTTTTCAATGGTTTTAGCAAGAAACCCACTAGGCTTTGAGGTAGCACTAGGACCTATTACAGCTTGCTTTTATTGGTTGAGCAAGAACCCACTTGCTTTTGATGGTTGAGCAAGAACCCACTAGCCTTTTTAACGGGTGAAGGCTAGCTCACCTCTGACACAAGCCTTTTAAAAGGAAAGGCTTGAAGAAACCTATTCACACCTTAATAGTGGTGTGAGAACCCAAAAGAAAGGGAGGATAGAGAAAAGGTTGGGGTTTGTAGGCACAAACCCAATTTTAAGCTCAAAAATAAATAAACAAGAAAAACCGTGATGAGGAAGACTTGGGCGCCAAAGTATGATGGAGTTGATGTAGCGTGCTCTCCCAAGCTTCTTGATGGAGCTCCTTGGTTGTGGAAGTTGTTGGAGCACTTGAGGTTCCTTTGAAGGAAGTCGCCGGAGGTTGGCCAAATGATCAACAGGATGTCCGTGGGCTTCCGTATAGTTCCGGTAGATGTCCAGGGCTTCCTTGGCCTTTATTTATAGGCATGGAACCCTTGGGGAGGCTTCGGAGCCGTTGGAAAGGCTAAAAGAGCCGTTGGGAGCCAAGTGGGCCAGCCTGGTCAAACTGCAACGGCTAGTTTGACTGGCTCCACCGGCTGGCCGGTACAGTCCCACCGGTTGGCCGGTGTGTGCAAAAAGGCATAGGATTCTTGTCCAGGGGCCACCGGCTGACCGGTGCCAGAGCCACCGGCTGGCCGGTGGCAAGACAGTAGCTGTTCTTCTTTTCCAGGGGCCACCGGCTGACCGGTGCCAGAGCCACCGGCTGGCCGGTGGTGAGACAGTAGCTACAACTGTTTCATCAGGATGCCACCGGCTGGCCGGTGACAGAGCCACCGGCTGACCGGTGGAGCCTAGCAGTGGGCAATGCCTCTGCCAGGTCCACCGGCTGGCCGGTGCTATCACACCGGTTGGCCGGTGGACTGAATTTCAGTCCATTTTGCCAGCTTTCTTGGGCCAATCCTTTGGCAATCTCTTGCCTATCATCCACAACACTTAAAACACAATATTAGATAAATAAGAAGGTGATTGTGATCATGAAAATCAAACAACGAGGGGAACGAGATGTACAACACTAGTCACTATGTGGTACTCCCCTACTAGGTAGGGTTAGGGTCCTCAATATACATAGTTGTACTCCCCTGCCTATACAGGGTGTCTATCCTTTATGAGTAGTACTCCTCTGTTGTACTAGGGTTTGGGTCCTCTAGTCACTAAGTAATACTCCTCTACTAGGTAGGGTGCAGGTCCACAATTGGAGATGGATCTCCCTCAGCTTTCAGACACAGTAATGAGGAGCCGGCCCATCTACTTGATGAAAATGATACGTAGATAAGAGTTAGTGCTCCATCGACAGACTAAGTCATGTGCCACTCCTTAAAAGAGAGTATGAGGTATCACAGTTAATTCTGGGGCAATTCTCCCTCAACTAATCACACTAACAAGGAGTAGGCTTCATCACATGGGTTTCATTAGTCATTCATCAGGTGCAGGGATGTGATGACTAGTCCTCTAGTGTTGGGCACTAGAGTTAGACTTAATAGATTGTTCCCTATGGAGTACATTTTCTCGGACGTACCATTATAAATGGTGGGATTATACCAGATGGAGTGTATCCCTAGGATGGGTGACATGAGGGATGGAAAGCTCATGGATCTTGTACTCATGGTTTATGTGTTACACCTTGAGACTTCTGTGAGAATCCTATTACTGGCAATATGGTTTGACCTTATTCTTCTTAGTGGCTGAGATGAGTATATCTATATGTTCATGGTAAATGTATGGTCATATGCCCGGGAAGAGATGATTGTGAATTCCTTTGTGTTTTTTCTCTTGTGGTAAACCTTTGTTGTTTCGGGGTCCCCTACTGAGTATTGTTTTACTCAGCCCTACATGGACTTTACCCGAATTTGTTGTGTCTTGTGCAGATGATCTATGATTCAATGGAGTCTAGGGAGGACTAGGACCTGGTAGTGTTTAGTGAGATCAGACAGATGAGGTGTACTTCTATAGCTTCATTCAACTACCTTTCACCTACCCTCCAAGTAGACTTCCTGGAAGACGAGCTCTAGGGACTTGAAGTTTTACTTTTTTACTTTTTTTCTTTTGTTGGGCTTGTATACTAGCCTGGGTTTCAACCATTTACTTTACTTTCTGT
This sequence comes from Viscum album, assembly GCA_963277665.1. Taxonomy (NCBI): domain Eukaryota; kingdom Viridiplantae; phylum Streptophyta; class Magnoliopsida; order Santalales; family Viscaceae; genus Viscum; species Viscum album. The sequence continues at coordinate 513,744,019 of OY728146.1, forward strand.
TGTACTCTGGTTGTGTTTTACTTAGCAGATTTCATGCATGGTTTCCTTGGTTTTTAATTTCTAGTACCTTTGGATGGGAGTTGTGTGCGTGTGTACAGGTACTCAGAAAAATGCATGCCGCTAGTGGGATATTGCCTTCAGCGCTAGTCACCATCCCCTGGCATTTTGGAGGTGGGCTTAGGGTATTCACAACATAGGCCCTAAGGGACAGGTCGTGACACTTTCTCCCCCGATATACTCAGAACACCAGAGACTGTAGAAGAGATAACATTCAGGATATTTTGACAACTCAGTGGGTTGTGGAGCACATTGTTTTATTTTATTTTATTCATTATTTCCCATAACTCACATTTAACTTTTTGACAAAATATTAGGTCTGTTATGAATGTTTAAAATAAAATATAGTTTTCAATAAAAATTAGTATTTTTAATATTTATTAAAAAATAAATATTTTCATAAAATTATCAAAAGTTATTCTTAATATAGATTTTATATGATGAATTTAATAATGATGATTATTTTTTCGAATATTTTTTCTTAAATTTCTAGAAATATTTAATATTATTCACTCTTAAAAAGAAATAAACTACTTTGGAAGAAAACATATTTTTTTGAGAATAAAATGAATTTACTAAAAATTGATTTTTTATTAAAAATATATTATCTAATTCATTATAAATGATTAATACCATTATATATTTCATAATTCGGTTAATACTATTCATTACTGCCAATTTAATGGCTATATTATAGCGGTGACATTTAAATAATAATATATTTTGGTTTGTTAATGCTAGATGTTGTATATTTTGTACCCCATCAAACATAGTCTTTAATTTTAATATATTAAGATATTACACAAAGATATTAAAAGTAATACTATATTCAGTAGTAAACAACATAGAAACACCGAGCTTAAATGAACCACAAAATTTTATTATCCATACATGACCGCTATAACCTAGCCATTAAATTGAAAGATTTATATATTATTAACCTCATTATGAAATATAAATATATAAATTCCATAATAAATTCAAATATATTGATTAATTATTTGTAAATAAGCACTCAATTTTTAGTAAAGTTAGTTTATTCTTTAAAAATTAGTTTTCTTCAAAAAAAAATAGTTTTTATTTTGTTTTGTGAGTGACTATTATAATTATTTTCTTAAAATTATATAAATTTTATTTCATAAAAATGATATAATTTTTGAAAGAGGAATTTCAAAATTATCTTAGAGTGAATTATTGGGATTTTTATAAAAAGATTGATTTTCCAATGAATAGTGAAAGTACAAATTTTCATTGAAAACTATATTTTTGTTTCAATCATTTACAAAGTTCCAATTTGTTTTTAAATAGTTTAAAAGTTAAATTACTTTTATTATATTAATAATAATCTAATTATGCTCATTTGTATCAATTATTTTCTATAATTTGGTATAAAAACGTTTTTATACTTAAAAAGACATTTTTTCTGAAAACTGTTTTTCATTGTGTTTTGCGAGTTTAATTTTAAATTAAATTATACCACTTATATAAATTGAATCGCGAAAAATGAAATAAATCTTTTGAATAATTAATTCCTATATTTTAAATTTGTGCCTTTTATTTTTACTCATTATTTATAGTAATCATATTAAATTTTGTTACCATGGTTAAGGTAAAATGGGTTAGTTGAGATTAAAAATATTACGATAAGTACTAAAAATGATCATAACACTTAAAATAATTTTATTTTATTATTATATTTCATCAATAATCATAAAAAATTATAATATATGACATTTGTTTTCTATTTTTTAGGATTTTATAATTTATACTATTATATATAATGAAAATTAAAAAATGTCACTCTCTTGGTTTTATTATCTCAAAATTATTAACACAGGGACAAACAGAGTCCATGTTCAATTATAAATGGACGTTTTAAAGAAAAAATATTTTATATTATTGAAATTTATTTCTATAGTTTACAGAGAAAATAATTACCTTAAATTCTTACACAACGTCGAAACAGTAGTTATTAAATTAATAGAAAAATAAAATAAATGATTAGAATTTTATTTAAAGTGATATAATTTGAAGGAATTATTTTGTTCCCAAAATTTTATTTAGATAAATATAACATGTTTTGGATGTTTTAGTTGATTATATTGGAATTTATTTGTTGTTATGGTGTTATTAAATTCAATGTAAATTAATATTTCTCAAATTGACATTAATGATATTTTATAATAAATAATATTATTTAAAATGATTTAAAATACCTAAAAATATTTTTTTCAGCTAAGTGATTTGTATATGGTTCAAAATTCTATACATGGTCTATTTATGAGACAATTTTATTTTTATTGTAAATATATTGACCCCTACGGAGTGAAAATCTTTATTATCTTGGTAATCATCTAAAGGGTTTAACACGTGTTAAAACAAAACTATAAGGTTAAAATCATAATTTAAACGTGAAAAAATTTTATTTAATGTGTTTATTTTGACTCATAATCATGTTATCATCAAATTATTTCAATTTGGATCCATTTTAACATGAATATTAACTTATATTAATTTAATACTTTATGAAATTCCAAGATTTCCCCTCTCCTGACCTATAAAAGGGCACATATTGTCCTATTCTATTGACGCCTCAAATGCATTTTGGTTCAGTAAATACCTTACCAAATACCTTCCCATATTCCATAAAATAATTATATATGTATTGTTCTAGGAATAATACCAACCTTAGAGGGCTTAAGGTGAAAAGAATATGAGATTATCTGATGAAGATATATAGCTTTTAACCGAATGTTTTAGTTTTATTTCTTTTCCCACCTCTTTAAATTTTTTGTAAAAAATGGTGATATAATAACATAAATATGTCCCATATACAGAGATGTTATTACCTTAACAATGTATCATATATTATTCTTCATCTTCCATCAAATGATAAATGAAAACCTTATTCTTGTGTACAACAGACTACCGCCCCACAAACCAACGTAATTCATTTTCCATCACAACCTCTCATGAATGTATATAATGATTCATTTAATATATGTATATATATATATAACATTATTGACATATGTATCATGATGTTAAGATATGATATCATATACTTACTTACATTTCCACTCATTGAAAAATGGTAATGTATTTTGAGTGTACATGTGGACTGCCACCTCTGTCTGATTTGTTTATCATCACTATATCCTATGGAGGATAAATATATGTCTATATAAAGAAATAATATTACATATATGATATAATTACCATTATATAATGATAAAATTTTACTTATCTTCTTTCCATAATGATCATTGAATATTGGAAACATTACTCATGCGTACGTATAACTTACCATCTACATGATTATAACATAGTTTGTTTTTCGTACCCATATTTCATAGTTTTTTTAATTACAATTGATATATAATAATGATAATTATTTAATTATTATTATTTTGGATATTATGGAATAATTTCCTCTTTTACCATGATCAACCTACTAAATTCATTGCGGACATATGAGCTGAATATCATCAATGCAACTAATATGAACGTATATGATTGAGTTATTGAATATAACGTGGTTATAAATACAATAAAATGAATAATGAACATTAAAATGGTTCTTAAAGAATTAAATAATTAAAATAATTTTATCATTTAATTATATAAGGAACATACAAGATGAGTTGGGCATAAGGTAAGATAATTTCTTTTAAAAATCTTATTTTAAATCTTCAAATCCAACTTTTACTCTTCCTTATCTATATTTTCTAAAAAACATTTTATTAATGTATTTATATGAACATAAAATAATTAAAAATAAATTTTATGTATCTTTTTACTTTATTTCAAATTTTTTCAAAATAAAATTTTCTATTTATTTAATATGAAACTTTTTGACTTTCATTACAAATGTCAAAAGGAATGTTTTATTTTAACTTATACAACTATAATAAATTTTCCCATCACCATAAATATTGTTTGATATTTTAATTCCTCTATATGATTTATTTCTTTCATGAAATAAAAATAGTCTTTCCCTTTTTTGAGTATTTTCAGAAGGGGTTTGAATGGAATGGATATTTCAACATCCGAAAATGTTTTCTTATGGGTACATTGATTTTTTTTATCACTATAAGAAAAGTGGGCATTTGTGATTGGTCATTTGCGGCGGGTCAGTGTCCTATCACAAATAGTCCATCAGAAGGGATTTTTTGCAATGGGAGCACCAGCCCATCACAAATAATATGGTTTTTGTGATGGGGCGATGGTTCTCATCACAAAAGGTGTGACGCATCTTCTATGTCAAAACACAAGAAAGAGTATTTGTGGCGGGATATTATAGCCCATCACAAATACTCAACAGTGTTTTTTGTATTTGCGAAGAGATTTATATCATGTCCCAAAGACTATCGGGAGGTTGTCCTTTGCAACGCGTCCCGCTACCAAAGAATTTTTTATCATCGCTTCTAATTAATAGGGGTAGTGGGCATTAGTCAAGGGACCCGTCACAAATGGTGTTATTTGCAATGGGAGCCCATCACAAAAAAATCCATTCACAGATAATCTAACCTATATATACCCCTCCAACTTCTTTTCTTATTTCACTCAATTCTCTACTCCTCTCTCTCTCTAGTGGAAAATTTTATCTCAATATTTTTCATAGTTTAAAATTTTAATTCGGGGTATTATTCGCAGCTTAAATCATTTTAAAGATTCGGTTTTAAGTTATTTATATATTTCTTTTATTTTTTACATAATTCATTTTATTTTATATTAGTTATAATTATTGTTAATTAGCTGTAGTCAAATTAAATTACAATTAGATATTTTTATTTATCAGATTTTATATTTATTTTTACAAATAATTACATGTGATTAGAATGAATTTTATGAATTAATAGTTATTAAATTAATTAATATTAATTAGTAATAATTATTACTAAATTTTAATAATTAGTATTAAATTATAATAAGCAGCAATAAATTGTAATAATTATTAATAAATAGTTATAATTAGTAATAAATTGTAATAATTAGTAATAAATTGTATTAATTAGTAATAAATTGCAATAATTAGTAATAATTAGTAAGAAATTCTAATAATTAGTAATAAATTCTAATAATTAGTAATAAATTGGGAAAATTAGTAATAAATTGCAATGATTAGTAATAAATTACAAAATTTATTAATAATTAGTAATAAATATTAATAATTAGTTATAAATTGTAATAATTAGTAATAAATTGTATTAATTTGTATTAAATTGTAATAATTACTATGAAATTGTAATAATTTGTAATAAATTGTAATAATTGGTATTAAATTTTAATAATTGGTAACATATTGTAATAATTGGTAATAAATTGTAATAATTGGAAATAAATTGTAATAATTGGTGATAAATTGTAATAATTGGTGATAAATTGCAATAATTGGTGATAAATTGTAATAATTTTTGATAAATTGTAATAATTATGAACAAATTGTGATAAATTGCAAATATTAGTAATAAATTCTAATAAATACTAATAAATTATAATAATTAGTAACAAATTCTAATAATTAGTAATAAATTATAATAATTAGTAATAAACTTCAATAATTATTAATAAATTTCAAAAATTAATAATTAATTGAAAATATAACTCATAAATAAAAATAAATTTTACTAATTAGTAATAAATATTAATAATAAATAATAAATTATAATAATTTGTAGTAAATTCTAATTATTAGTGCAAAATTGTAATAATTATTTATAAATTGTAACAATTAGTAATAATTAGTAATAAATTATAATAATTAGAAATAAATTATAATAATTCTAACAATTAGTAATAAATTGTAATAATTAGTAATAAATTGTAATAAATTGTAATAATTAGTAATAAATTGTAATAAATTCAAATAATTCATATGAAATTATAATAATTAATAATAAATTACAATGATTTGTAATAAATTGCAACAATTTGTAATAAATTCTAAGAATTAGTAATAAATTGCAACAATTAGTAATAATTAGTAATAAATTATAATAATTAGTAATGAATTTCTAATAATAATTAACTAATTTCTAATAATTACAAATAATTACTTATAATTACTAATAATTAGATATAATTTGCAATAATTTGCAATAATTACTAATAATTATCAATAATTACTAATAATTAGAAATAATTAATAATAATTACCAACAATTATAAATAATTACCAAGAAATTGTAATAAATTGTAACAAATTGGAAGAATTTTCAGTGGATTGGAGACTCCCTTTTGCCCGACGCCTTTTCACCTTGTAATTTTCTCCCACTGAACTCACTATAGAAAAACTATACTCACATACGGATATTGATTTTTATATGCACGAGAATGGAGAGCAATGTAGTGAGGCCTTCATAATCTTCATTCTCTGACATATGAAAATGGATATGGGTACGTCTAAGTAGATTTTTCTTACTGATTTCAGTCAGAGACAGTTATAAGATCATACGTTAGGAAAAAGAGGCTCTTTTTTAAGATGACTCATCTCCTTCTAACATTCTTCTAGTGAAATAACAACAAAAAATCTCTTCTCATGTACATATATCCATATTCGTAAGCACAATAATTGAGAGAGGTAAGGGTAAGACTCCCTTCTCTCCATCCTCATGAATATAGAAATAGATATCCATATGTTGAAACATATTTTTCATAGTGATTTCAGTCATAGATAGTAGAGATGGGTTTTTAGGTAAAAGAGTTGCCACCAATCCACTGGAAATTGTGTCACTAGAAATTATCAATTATTAGAAAAAATTTGTTTTAATTAATAATAATTAGTGGTAATTAGTATAAAAAATTATAAGTTAGTGTAGATTAGTATAAAAGATTAAAAAAATACTATAAATAATTACGAAATAATAGACATTATTATGATTTGATAGGATAGGGAATTTAATTTTTTTTTTTTGGATAGTTTTTTTCTTATATCCAATTATTAAAAAAACTAATTATTTTATATTTTTTAAGGAAATATGCAACAAGTAAGCCGATAATCATCATTTTTAGATAATCAGGCATGGATAAATCAGTGTAGGAATCCAAACTGTTTTGGTTTAAATACTATATATATTGAGGTTGTTGAAGAATTCTTATCATTTAAATTATCAGAACCATAATTTTTTTCAGAAGGGACAGTTATGCATCTTTGTTTAAAATGTGCTCTCAGGAAGCTTGACACATTTGACAACATTGGGGGTAATTTATTACATTTTAATTTTCAAGCAAATTATATTTTTTGGTATCAATATGGAGAACACAGTTCCAGGAAAGATACTAATAATTTTGTTCTGGATCTATGATAATTTCAAAATTTAGTACATGATATGTCAAGTTCGTCAGTTCAAGATGATGAAACTCGAGATGATATTAGTTTAAATCTAGAGTTGGAACCATCTCATTTTTATGACTTGTTGACATTAGCTAAGGATGACTTATATCCTTGTTGCAAGTTAAAAAATTTTTAGTAGTTTCTAAATTTTTGGAAATTAAATAATATAATGGATTATCAATTAGTTGTCTTGATCATATATTATATTTGTTAAAAACACTGATACCTAAAGGAAATGTGTTGCATAAAAATTTCAATGAGAGCATGATGCTGGTTCATAATTTGTGTCTTGGTTCCTAGAAGATTTATTCATTTTAAAATGATTAAAACTTATATTTTAGTGAAAATGAGTTGTTGGACAGTTTTCTCAACATGTGGACAACTGAGGAATAAAGAGGCTTAATAAGGGAATTACTAATTGATTCCTGTAAAAAAATGGAGATATTCCCCGCTTACACCCAGGTTGCATTATTTATTTATGTCTCAGAACACAATGACATTGATATCATGGCACAAAATCAATATTCCAACTGGTAAAACCATAATTCATACCTCTGATGGTGATTTATGGAATCATTTTCACCAATTGCATCCCTGTTTTACTTTAGAAGCCCAAAATGTGTGATTGGGTCTTTCTACTAATAGTTTATGTCTATTTGGTTCCTACGGTAGTCAATATACAAGTTGGAATGAATTTATAACTCTTTACAATTTACCTCCTTGGATGTTGATGAAGGAACCATATATATTTATTACCTTTTTAATTCCAGGACTTCTAAAAAAGAATATTGATTTCTATTAGAAATAATTTATTAATGAGTTAAATACATTGTAGGGTAATGGTGTTAGTACATTTTATGTTGCTGTGAAATGAAATTTCTTGTTGAAAGATGTATTGATGTGTAAAATTAGCGACTTCCTAGAATATTTAATGTTATCTAGATGGAGTACACATGGTCCAAAATCATGTTTGTACTGTAAGAGATATAGAAAAGTATGTATGTTCTACAATGGGAAAAACCTAGTTTTTTCCAACAGATCATATTTTTCGGAGAAAAAATATCATTTCAGAATATGAAAAATTGAAAGAGATGGACTCCCAATAATAATCTCAGGTAAAATGTAAAAATAAATTGTCTCTTCATACCTACCATAACATTTAGACCAACAATAAGCCAAAAAAATTTTATGGCTTTGGGAAAGAACACAATTGGATAAAATGGAGCGTTTTTTAAAATCTTGCAAATTTTTCTGATTTTTTGGCCGGTCCCATGTTAGATTTCATTCATATTATGAATCCATATATTGATAATTTATTTTATATAGTTATGGATACACCAGGTAAGACCAAATATTATTTAAAGTCATTATTAGATCTTGCCCAAATTTGTAGGCGACTAGAACTTGAAGTGTATGAAAATTTCCGATCACAGAAGATAATGAATCCAAAATAATATTTTATAATCTTCAATGAGAATAAATCTTTATTTTGATAGTGGATTAATTATCTGAGACATCCAGATGGTTATTCTTACAATTTGGGTATATGGGTTAGAAATGGTCATATTATCGGACTAAAAAGTCATGATATCACATTATAGTGGAAAGAATTTTGTCAGTTGAATTAATAGGTTTGTTGAATTCTATGATTTAGTATATTCTAATAGATATATCACATTTTTTTCGAGACATGTTTTCAGTAACAAGTTACTACGATGCATTAAGAAGAGTGTAAGAAATTGTTTCTTTAATTTTATATAAACTAGAAAAAATATTCCCACTGACTTTCTTAGACACAATGAAACATTTTATATTAAAATTTATGCATGATGAAAAAATTGGATATCCCATATAGTTATAATGGATATACCCATTCAAGACAGGCGTGAATAAATTGAAGAAAATAGTATTTAACAAAGCATCGGTTGAAGGTTCAATTTCAGAAGCTTATTTACAAGAGGAAATTTCTTTTTTCAGCTGTCATTAATTTCAATATGAATATCCCTAAAAACCTAACCATATGAGTCATAACGAAGGAAATGTTAACAATGAAATGTTAAATAAATTATTAGATTTAAATCAACCCAAACATGGATTCGATGGAGTTCATGAATGAGGTAATTCAAATGATGAAGATCACAAAGCTCATACATATGTTCTATTCAATTGGGAAGAAAGGACACCATTTGTACAGTGAGTACTCCTATCACATATTATATAATTTTTGTTATAATAAATTAATATTATTTTATTTTTAGGTTATATGATGATCATATCAATAAAAAACATCCAAAAATTATAACACATTCTCTTCAAGAACATCAGCAAAAAAACATTTCCTACTGGTTTCCAAAATCTGTAAAAAAATAATTTTTTGTTTAACATATAAAATCAATTTATTATCTATTATATTTATAATTATTTTACAAATTATAAGGTATCTTAACATGTTGATAAAATATATAATCGATTTTGTGTATTGAGTAACCCACCATCAAAAATGGTTAAATCTTATAATTCATATGTGGTGAATTGTTTTCATATCATACACGTGCATAATGGAAATAAAAAAACAATGAATAGTTGTGATTTGTTGAGAGGATATCATCACAGAGAAACTGAATTTGAATTTTACAGAATGATGAAAGAAATAATTGAACAATGTTATCTGGGAAAAGAATACATAATGATGTTTAAATGTCAGTGGTTGGATACTGAGATAGGCTTTCATATTCATCCATCCCATGGAATCCGTGACATTTAATAAAAAATTATTCTAGAATTAAATGAACCACTTTTATTTTATCAGTAGCTACATCAAATTTATAATTCAAAATATTGTGCTACTTTAAGATAGTTGAGTGATTGGTGGAGCATAATAAATATTAAATCTCAAGAAAATCAGTTTACTTAAAGTGAATGTGGTTCTACTAAAGATGAAGGAATTGATATTTTTCAAGAGACTACTCCATATACTTCTTTTTAATGAACTAACATGAATATCTATGATGACAACTTACAGTTAAAGGTCGATGATGATGATAATGTTAATGATTTCAAAAATTAATTTAAAATGACAAAGGATGATGAAACTAAAACTCATATAGAAATTGATGATTTTTGAGGAGGAATATGAAGAAATTGACATCGTCCGATATGAAAATGAGGATGAATATTAACATTGACATAGTTAAATGTTGGTTATAATCATATATAATATATATCAATATATAATATCTATTTTCAACTCTTTACTAACAAAAGAAATTTTGTGTTTCAAATGAATGAGGATCTATATTGTCTGTTGTGGGAAGATGATCTACCTTTGGATGAGAAGGATGTTGGATCATCTAACCCTCAGACTACAGGTGGTTTAGAGGGGAATCAAAGGAGGCATGGTCTCATGAAATTGATTATTCCTAACCCTATCCTCAAGTGACATCCCCATATTGGCTTCGATCCAAGTGTTATGATGTATGTTCACTAATATATTTTAGTTAGTTTACAATATTTTATTTATATACTATTTATTTGATTATTTGTTATTTTTTTCATAACTTTAGACATATATCTATTGGATAGGGGACCACAATATTTCATAATTATGTTTCTAAAGCATGGGTCTCATGCGATCAAATTCCCATTGATGTTCAACACTTCTTGATCAATCATTGGATGGTACATAAATAATTAATCTTTATTTGGAAATTAACTTAATTAATAACTTTATATAATAAATTATTTATAGGTTTTATGGTATCACACCGATGAGAGAATGCATGATACTATCTGGAAGGCATGGCAGGGGGCTATGCATCAATGTTGTAGTTTGTTTTTTCATAACTAGAGATGGAAAGAAGTGGGGAAAGAAAGAGTGGAAGAGTTTGATGAGTCTTGTTGCACGCACTGACCTAATTACATTTCATATCAGGTTTGGAATGGATTTTGTTCATACTGTTTGGGAGGTCATTTTTTGAGTATATCATCAATAGGTCGACAAAATCGGGGGAGACAGGTGGTGACTCATTGATTTGGTAGTTGTACATTCAGTACACATATGTTTCATATGGTAAGTAATTTTTTTAAAATATTTTATATAACATTAAATTTAAATGATTTAATTTATATTCATATAGGTAGACAAACAGCCTGATATTGTAGACTGAGAGTCTGGCTGAGACAAATACTCATACCAGTACCCACCGATTTGATGAGACAACATAGATGCAGATGACCCAGTATGCCTTTGAGAAAAGTCAAGTTATTGGTATCATCTTCCGATTGACACCTATAAATTATTATGGCTCCGCTGCGATGTTGGCATCTATATTGAGAGGTTTTAGTGGAGAGTCATCATCATATACTGCACAATACCAGGATTAGCTACTAGCTTATACAGATTATGCATAGGGATTCGGAGCAGATGCGTGAATTGCAGGAACCACATCAAGAAGAGCTCCAACGACAACATCAACAAGAGGAGATGCATGAGGAGATGAGTCGGTGGTGGAAATTATTGGATCATGAGAAGCTGGAGTATATGCGACATCTAACTCATAGTATAAGGATGGAGTTCGCTCGAGCATCTCCTCCATCTTCTCCATCTCCTCCAAAAGACCCTCCCCCTCAGTGATCTATTTATTATTTATAATAAAACATTTGAATGTAAATTTTGTTTATAATATTAACAATCTACCATTCTATATAGTGTTATTTTTATATTTTTTTGAATATTATATTTTATATTATTTATTTAATTTTAAATTATTTTAGTTTTTTATTGTTTATTTTATTTATTATTATTTATTATTAATATTTTATATTTTTTTGAATATTGGGGTTTTTATTATTTTGTAATTATTTATTATATTTTTAATATTATTATTATTATTTCATTAATAATAATTTTAATAATTTTATTACATTATTAATATTCTTTTTATTATATGAATATTATTTGTTATTTTACAATTTATTTTATTTTACTAATATTAATATTATTTTTTCATTAATATTAATATATTATTATTATTATTTTATTGATTTTACTACAATATTTTTGATGGATCCCGTCGCAAAAAATGGTTTCAAAACCCCACCAAGAGTTTTTTGTAATGGGTCTAACACCCCCGTTGAATATAGTATTTACAACAGAAAGACATAATAAGTTATTTAAAAACCCATGAGGAATCTATTTTCCACAGATCCACATCCCATTACAAAAACCTATATTTGTGATGCTCGTTTCTACTACAAGGAATTTACGTTGGTATCCCATCACAAATACACCAATTTCATGTTGTGTATGATTGTAATGTTGAAAAATTCATGATATTATGTTTTATTATTATGTTTTGGTTATTGGGAATTGTTTATGATGATGAGCGGTTTATTTATAAACTAGGAATGGGTGGTTCCTTTATAATCCAAGGATGGGTGGGTCTGTGATATCCCTATAATTCATTGGATATTTTTTATATTAGAAGTTCTCCATAAAGGTAACCACGAAGTTTATTCCATTTACAACCTTGAATTTTATTTTGTATGTAATAGTGAAATTACAATGGTGCCCCATGTTACCAAAATTATTTACTTATTCTTATTATGATATTTACATAAATCTCTTGAATTTATAATGTAAATTGATTAGTTTGTGTTTAAAGAAATGTTTTTACTACTTCTTGAGGGTAAACAGTACAAATTTATGAAAAAAATCATGATTTTTTCATGACTATAGTAATACCATTAGGAGTTTAAATTTTTTCTTTAATATTTATTATGAATTGTTTAATGAAAATAATTTGGTAGAGATGTTTATTTTTTGGGTGAGAATATTTTTAGTTCCTACCCAATGTTTATTTTGGATGAATGAATTTTTTTTAACTATTCATGTACTAATGGATTTTTTTTATATGTACTTTACATAAATTTAAATGTTCATCGCATGTTTAAAAAAATTCCCAGGGCTTTAAGGAGGAGTTGGGACAAGGATGAGGTCAAGATGGAAATTGTGATGTAATGTCATGAAAAGAAAACCATTTATATCAATTTTTTTTATTATTTTGGGGAAAAAATAGATACTATGTGCAAGTGTCCATTTTATGATTTAATATTTTTTTTCTTGTAAGAGTGATGGTCTAATTATCTAAAACTATAAACCATAAATATATTCAAATTTACGAGAATATGTTCTTGAATTAAAACTCAAGATTATGTAATTTTTAAGATTGGTTCATTACATACACTGTCTTATGATCCTAGTATATCTACACTAGCTACTCCCATATCCTAGGTGTAATACCCTAATCTACCTGGAAAATATAGAGTTTAAATTTCCACTCAGGTAAACAAACATGGTGTGAGTATATATATCCTGATAAAATCGTAAAATGGTTTAACTATCACAATATATTTTATATACGTGTGTATGCATGATATAAAATATGGGGGAAAAATAATTAAATTACACATTAATATTAAAAAATAAAAATTAAACATACACCATTGGAATTGGCTTCCCACATACATACCCAATAATTGTGGGATCCAAAAATACCTTCTTTAATCCATGTTATGAATCATAGTGGTTTTAAACAATAAAATTCTTGGAATACAGTCCACTAGTGAAAATCTAGAAATGTTAATCATGTGTATAACGTACCTCAGTAATGGGGATGATGTTCCCTTTGAGTGAATTTCATTTTTTATCAATATGTTTTTTCGAAAAGATATGAATATGTGTTGAGGTTTTTAATTGTGATGATTGTTGAACTGATCTTAAGTATGGATAAATTTTTGTGTTTTATTAAGGCACATTTTTTTTCTAAATTTGATTTCATAATTTTAGTTTTTTGAGTGGATTTTTGGTGATAATTATGGAATGGAAGTGGTAGATCATTTTTTACAGTGAAAAAAACATCCCTACAACACACTAGCTAGCCTAAGAGAACTGCAGCCACTTGTTGGGTCAGTAGTCAACTACCTAGCCATCCATCATGGGCGGGAGTAGGTGTTAAAGTTCCTAGAGATCCCATATATAGGTTCATGAGATCATAGGTGATTCATCGTGTAAGGAGGCATAGGGGAGGAGGAAGATTCCAACATGCGGTGGTGCTAGTGGGATTTGGGAGAGGACCCCATTGCACACTTCTCGATATCATAGGATACATGTAGTTATAAAATAAAATACGTATTGGACTGAAGAATAAATTTGAGATTCCGGAAATTCTATTAGTGTTCATCCATTATTAAATAAATGGAAATAACACAAGTCATATGATGATATCTTCCAGAGCTGTTTAATGAGTGTCACATTTTTCTTCTTCCTTGAGCCTATATCAGAGGACTTTTGTTCATTAGTTTTCTATGTGTTGCACCTCCATTTTATCAATCCAAATCATTTGATCAAAATTTGATTATTTTTAGGATTTGAATACAATCAAATACACTTTCAGCTTTATTTTTATGCTTTTTAATTAATATCAAACTAATAAAAAATCAGTGTGAAGAAAAAAGGGTTTTATCATTATTATGATAAAACTTTTCACATAAGATGAGCTTGTGCGTATAGATGCAAGATTGTGCATGTATGAGGATAATTTACTGGAGTTGAGTCGATGTAGGTTATCTACAATTACCCCTATATACAATCATTTTTTCTGTGTGCTTATGATGAATTTATGTGCACTGGGAATGTGAAAAACAGAGACCTTAGAGCACTTTGATTTCACAAGAAGGTTCCATGTGTTCGTGTTGTTTCAATGCCTTTGTGATCGAATGATGATGGATTCTGTTGTGTGGACCTTCACCTATGGTATCTACACTCAAATGTTTTACACGATGATGATATAATTTTTCATGATTCACTTATGTGAATATGGTTTATGTGAATAGAACTATTATGAATTATAGAAAAATTGTGAAGAGAATAATCACCACACTTTGTTTCATGATGAGGAGTAAGGCTGTAAATTCACATATATTGGTATGTTTCACATGAATGTAATAATTTACATGAACTATATTGAGTGAAACAAAAATGATAACATGTATTTAATGGAGTCACTAAGAGATAATATTGAGAGGTATACCTGCATGAAGGAAGAGTATGCTACTATTGATGTGCGTACATGTATAAACGATGTGTCGAATGAACTAAAGTGGTTATGTGATTAAATAGTGTGAAAATAACATGATAGTAAAGAATTATATGAGGTGCATGCATTATAAAACAATCATGATCAAGATATGAATGAAATATGTATTCATTCATGAAGGTTGGATAGTGAACATGCAATATACATTGCTTGTATAGTGTGTTGTCTGTTTTGAGACTGAATTCAGGAATGAATTTCAATAAGTGTTTTAAAAGAAATTCATACCTGATTTTTTAGTATTTAATGGGGTCTGGGCTACATCATACATAAGGAATAATTGTGTGAGTAGTTTTGTAATGAGTTAGTTCATTATATATTGTGATTAGAATTTTTTTTATAAAGACCTGCATCTATGAAAATGTACTTGCAGTTGTACATGATCATGTGTGATCTAGTATGATCATGGAGGAGGATAATCAATAGATCTTTCTACATTATATTGGTATATTTGAAGAAGAAGGCTTCAATGGGAGGATCTAACAGGTTTCTGGAAGATTGTGATTGGGCAGTTTAACTAATCATTGTGAATAAGGTACAGTGGGGGGGTATAAACGAATGTTAAAGGTCCATTGGATGCGACGGTATAACTAGATTTTAATTTTGGGTTCTAACAATTTACTATTGTAATAACATTTTTTTTAGTGAAGAATTTGTGTTGGGGGTCTAGACAACATGGAAAGGAGTAGGTATTTGTATTGAACATAGAAAATACCTATGTTTTTATCTTTGTAATTATTTCATGGAGGGTACATATGAGTATTAATGATGAGGGATCGAGACTTTAATTAGTCAGAGTGGTTGAATAAAAAGTAAAATTTTTTTTAAAAAATGCATACCATTTATCACCCCCTCTCAGTGGTACATAACTAATCCTTCGACACTACAATTAGTATTAGAGGAAGGTCTCATGTTTAGATATGAAAAATTTTCTGAGAAATAGAGAATATTAATTTATTGAAAAACTATGGAATCCTGACATTTTATGGAATGAACAACCACATATAGAGGAATAAAGGATGCTTCCTTACCATCTATTTCTTATTATATAATTGATAGATGGAAAAATATTGGGATTCCCACATATTTATGATAATGTTTTTATGAATCAAGATAACAAGAAAAAACTAGAAGTTTATGTAAAGGATGAGAATGAATTCTCAATGGATTTTTCAGAAAATGTATACACTAAAGTTACGAGTCTCTAATCTGCCGAAGAGATTAGGGATAAACTGAGAAGTGGTTATGAAGGAAATATAATTCAAATAATCCATATTGATAATCTGAAGAATAAAATTTAAATATATCAAAATGGAAGATGATGAAATTATTAATGAGTACTTTATAAGAGTAGATGAGATTATCTGTAATATCATAGGTTTTGGTGAAAATCTTGATAATTTTACCATTGTAAAGAAACTAAAATAAAATTTCCAAGATAGATTCAACTCAATGGTTTAAGCTTTATATGATTGAGATTATATATCATTAGATGATCTTTATAATAAGTTTCATAGAATTTTAAATGATAAAAGTGGCATCATTTAAGAATAAATAAAGAGATGAGATGACCTTTGAGGCCATAATAAAAAGAAAAACTAGAATCAAAGAAGAACCAAGATCAAGTGATTCTGAGGATGAAGAAGCTGATGAGGACTTTTATCAAATGATTTTTTTTACAAGAAGGTTCGAAAGGGATGTATGGAAAGTAAATGGAAATCAACCACCAATGTGATGGAATTGCAACAACAATGGTCATTGTTCTAGTAACCTTTCATAGAATAAGAATGATGACACTAACTCAGATGAATAGGATAAGAAATCTCATAAAAGGAAGTTAAAGAAGCACAATAATAGGTTCACTTCTAAGAAGATAAATATTTAGAGTAGATAAATGTATGAATTTCCATTATCATGTATTAGGTCAGAGGATGGAAGATATTATAAAAACCATGTGTGTTTTATTGTAAAAGTCTTAAAGTCTAAAGAATCATTTAAATATGATAGAGGTGGTGAGAGAACTAAATTATAATATATGTTAAAAGGAAAAAAATTAAATCTACTCTTATGGATAATATTCAAGTCAAAACAGAAATGAAAAATTTGACGAAATAAATTTGAAATATCTCCTTTAAAATTATTGAATGTTTCAAGAAATAGGATATTCATATTAATGATATAATAAAAAATAATTTGAATATAGTTTTGATTGAAAGAAAGAAGAAAACTATTGGAAATAATTATCTTGATAGGGAAGAATCAATGATTATTAAAAAAAATTAACGAAACTGATTGAAATTTGATAAATTAGAAAAATGGTAAATGATCTTCACGAAATGTGTTTTGATAAATAATAAGATTAAACTGAGAAAAATTATATGTTCCTTGTAACGCAAAGTGATTTAATTAATATGACATAATACTTCACCAAAGTGTTTGATATTAAGTCTGAATCAATAAAGATGCTAATAAAAATGATCCACATAAAAATGATAATTCTAGATCAAATAAATCTCATTTTAAATTTGTTATTTATAATAGTGATGGTCTGAAATACATGACTAGAACCAACTAGACAAAAATAAAAAATGATAAAATATCTTCCATAAAGGAATAATGGTCTAATTAGTCCAAAACATTTCCTCCCAAGTAGATAAATCCGCAATATGTGAAAATGGAAAAAAATACAACATTAAGGGAAGAAAATCTATTAGTATAGAACCTCATAGTTAAGAGGTTACTAATGGTGTTTTTGAGTGTTTGGACATAAATCTTATTCATACTGGTATAAAATTTCAAAACCAAGAAAAAATCACAAGTCATGGGGGAGAAATGTTGAGTAGATGTGATCGAATTATTAGGAAGATCATTTTATGACCAAGGTATCTTCTAAAATTTCAATGTATAATATATATGAATTCATGAATGAGGCTTATGGTAGATGTGGTCAAGAAGTTCAAAAAGTTGAGAATTTTAGAGTTTTGTACCTAGTGAGTTTCCTCAAAAATGAAAATTAGAAGCGAAGTCAGATAGTGAAGAAATCTATGGTCACTATGGAATTGCGTGAGAAGATAAAAGAATTTGAAAAGATCATAAGATTTTCAAAGAAAAAGGAATACAAGTGGAAATATTTGATGAAGTTAAAGTTAATGAGAGGTCATTTACAAATGATGAATTGAAAATTATGAAGTCTGAAATATGTGGACATGTTTTTCATGGAACAAAACATTGTATCAATATCCTAATAGCCCAAGATAATAAAGAGAACCCTTTGAAATATAATATTACAAGTAATACTGGAATAATATTTTGAGAGGAAACTCTCAGCCTAAGTTCTATTTCTGAGTAAGAAATATGTCCCTCCTTATTCCCTAATATAAATTCTATTTTACTAACATTCAAGGAATTAAATGAAATGGATCCATCCCTTGATGTGGAAAATAAATGATTTGATGTTTTCAAATATTTACAATTTTATAAAAATGATGATCACTATCAAATTCATAATTATATATTTTTTTAAAAATATTATCATAAAATAGTTGATATTCATCTAAAAAAGAGGGAGCTATATGATTTTTCACTTGAAATTTCTAATGTGTTTGTTGAGATGTGTGTAGGATCTCTTAAAAATATTTCTCAAATTCCACGTATAATAATTTTATTGAAACATGTTTGAGAATGGTATCTCATTATAGAATTTTAATAGTGTTGATGCGGAAGCGACATCGCTCTTGTTTTCTTTATCATTTTTTCCAACATAGACTTGGAGTTTATTTACTAAAAGCACAATACTTTTTTTAGTGTAGTTTCATTCTTTGAGAATAAAATTATGTGGCAGAAAAGATGGTTGTAGTAAGAACTCATAAATAGACCTTTTTATTCATTTTAAAAAGGGGTAAATATAAAAGAAAATAAATTGAAATATGAGTATTGATAATAATTACAAAGGGGGAGATTAAAGTTCCCTTTTCATGAATTGAATTTTTTTCAATAAGTATTTTTCAAATTGTCACGACCCGCCTTCACCAAAAAGGAGGGAAGGGTCAGCAGACTACCATGCCCTTCCTTCTTTAAGTTGAATGAGAGATAATGTCCCCCGAAACCCGCCTTCAATAAGTCCTGGAGTGGCGACTAACCCAGCGGTATAGAATCACACACTAATGGAAGGCATTGCCCTTTTCCTGTTTTATAGGATCGGGAGATAAGATGATGAAACCCAAAAAAACCAAAAGTAAAAGAGAAGTAATGCAAGAAGTAAACCATCCCCACATGCATGTTTCAAAAGTAAAAGCCATAAAGTACAAAAGTGACTACAAGGGTAATTACCAAAGAAGGAAAAAAAGCAACTGCAACTGCCCCAAAGGTCCGAGCTAGTAAGGTCCTGCACGATCCCTGAAGTCCTCCTGGAATCCTGAATGCAGTTTTATATACGTAGGGTGAGCATACA
This sequence comes from Viscum album, assembly GCA_963277665.1. NCBI lineage: Eukaryota > Viridiplantae > Streptophyta > Magnoliopsida > Santalales > Viscaceae > Viscum > Viscum album. The sequence continues at coordinate 513,764,015 of OY728146.1, forward strand.
AGTACACTCAGTAAGAAAAACCAAAGACTCTCACGCACAAGTGGGGGAACGTACTAAAGTCTTTTGATAAAAAGAGTATACCAAACACTTAACAATGTAAACTATCCACTCAAGCCTCACCAAGGCACACTCCCCAAATAACGCGAGTCAAGTAATATATATATATAGAATCACATCATTGTTTGGGTACCCCGCACCACTTTCCCACTGGTTATTGAGACATCCTATGCATCAAATCAATCCCACCATTCTCACCGCAGTCCCAGAGCCACACCTTCCCGCACACACCTAGTCCACAGCCACACGGTCCCACTGCCAAATCCTGCCCGCAAACACCTGGGCCTCAACTGTCACATGTAACCACGCCTGCAAACACCTTGGCCAGAACAACCACCACCACGCCCGAAGACACATGGGCTTGAAGATCCACTGCCACACCCAAATACACCTGAGCCTCATCCCGAAAAAACATGGGAAACCACCTGCCGCACACACCTGGCCAACCACCACACTACCCTACCTAATGATTCTTGGGCTAATAATGGACCTCAGGCCATCACAGCCTTCCCGAAGATACTTGGGCTATCCAGGAAAGGGAGCCGAAAGGGAGTTAATAACCAGCCACTAATAATAGTGTTGGGAAAAACACCCTCCCCCGTGAAATGGGGGTGTTCGGCACTAAGTGCTCAACTTGGGTGGGGCGCGAATAAGAAACACAAAACTACAAGTATATATATATAGGTAACAACACTCACCCATGTTAGGTTTTTCTTCAGCCAGCATAAAGGACACAAACAGCACTAAAGTCTGAGTCACGACTCTCGCCAACAAACCCATTTGTCCCTTTCTTGTTTTCATGTTCAGTAATAATGTTCAAATAAGTTTATGCACTACTAGGAAACTAACACTATATGCATAACCAAGGAAAAGAAACCATCCAAACATCAATTTATGTATACAAACCCGGTTCTCATGTAAAGTCACAACAACAAAGGAATAAGCGAGATCGCTCGAAGTACTGGAACCAAAGACAACCCCGAGACACTGCCCCGTGTCCCCTCCCCCAAAAAGGGTTTTCATCAGCAGAGGATCCCACCCCAATTCGTGATATAAACAAGGTAACCACCTGGTCTTAAACTCACAATCACAGAATCTATAACAACAGGGGATCCCATCCACAATTTCATAACCACCAAGAGTATTAAAAAAAATAGGGGATCCCATCCCGTCCCATATCTCCAGCAATCAGCCTGTAAAAGAAAACAACCAAACCACTACCACCAACACAAAGCAGGGCCATGCCGGTATTTTCAGATTTATAAGATTTAACACACTCCGTGATTCAATTTCTATGTGTTGTAACTGGGGTTATCACAGAAAAGTATTGATCCTGGTGCTTCCAATTAATTTAGCCGAATATACGTAATTAACCGATTTCCATTACACTGCAAGGGTTCACAACCACAATACAAGCCATTTAAACCTCACCAGATTCAAGGGTTCATTAGTGCACATCGAAAGACCACCAACGACCACGATTTTCAGAAGACGTAATCCCACACAATTCACAAATAAGATCATAACATAAAACAACATCAACAATCACAGACACCCTTCTTTCTTTATAGAATCTAGTTCATTATCTTTATTTAGGTCTGGTTTTTCCAAATATAAAGAATCAGAAGCACGACCACCCCGCATGATACAAAAAATAGAGAGACGAAGGATAAATTCCCTACCTGTTGATCAACGATCGATGCTAAGTCCAGGCACGGAACATCACGTATAGTGATGTGGCTCACCTGAATAAAAATTTTCTCGTTTGCCAGAAGGGTACTCTAGCGCAGGGTGAATGAGAAAAGAACTCTATAGCGAACCCTTTTGATTATAAGGGCGGGGACGGTTGAGATTAGAACACGAAACCACCTAAGGTGCGGGTTCGTGGGTTGACCACGCGGTTGAGACACCCCACACGTTATTAAAATATCAAGCGGTTTAAACCAGCGCACACATAGGATTAATTCATTAAATATTTAATTAAAACATTTAGTGCATTACCGGGCTTTTAAAATTAGTTTAACAGGGTCAAAAGAGGGTTTAAAACCCTATTTACGCAAAAATGAGCACTACTGGAAAGAACCAGCGGGGGTAGGCCAGAGCCACCGGTATCTAAGAGCTACCGGTGGGTGACAGCCACCGGTAGCTGAGTTGCTGGTAGGCTGCAGCCACCGGTAGACCGAGCTACTTGTAGGGTGCAGCTACCGGTAGACCGAGCTACCGGTAGGCTGCAGCTACCGGTAGACCGATCTACCGTTAGGCAGAGCTACCAGTAGCTACAATGACCAGTAGGCTACAGATACTGGTAGACTGATCTACCGGTAGGCCTACCATTACGCCAAACTTCACCGAGATTCCTAGACCAGAAAACCCAACACGAGATTTTCACAAAGTAATGGACCCCAAAAACCCAGGCCATTACATCAGATACCTCTTAAATGATTCTCGTCCTCGAGAATCAAAACAAACTAGAAAGAGAGGGTCTGGACAACCACCTCGAAAGATACCTCTTAGGATTCAACCCATGCTAAATAAAAACACTTTCCTATCATGAACCAAGAAACATGCCATGTCATACTTCTCAGGCATGTGGGTTGGGGAGTCTCCTCCCCCATGTCAAGATATTATCCACTTTGGGTGGCACTGACTCCCCCGCACGGGTTTAATCGCATCCACCTTAATACATCTTTATTAGAGGTATGGTTCTCACCCCCATAGCCAGGGCATTTCATGATTTTCATACATATTCAGAGGAATGAAAAGCAGTATATTTCATTGTTAAAAGGAAAAACGTTCTACCACAACAGGTACAAGAAAGAACAAAACTCAAAACAACCCTGGGTACTGGGTACGCATCTGTGCTTCCCTCTCCCATATGAGCTGAACCTTCTCTGCCGTGCTCTACACCACCTCTGTGCCAAGGATGCCTGCCTCTACTACATCAGTCCAACACACAGGTGAACGGCATGGCCTCCCGTACAAGGCTTCAAACGGGGCCATACCAATGGTAGAGTGGTAGCTATTATTGTAGGCAAACTCCACCAGGGTCAAGTATTGTACCCATGATCCCCCTGAGTCTAGAACACATGCCCACAGCATATCCTCCAAGGTCTGGATGGTGCGCTATGTCTGTCCATCTGTCTGGGGATGGAAAGCAGTTATAATATGCACCTGGGTGACAAAATCATGCTGCAATCCTCTTCAGAATCGCGAGGTAAACCGTGCATCCCTATCCGAGACTATAGACCTCGAAATCCCATTCAATCGCACCACCTCATCCACGTACCTTCGCGCCAAAGCATCCACTGCACTCGACTCCCTGATCTCCAGAAAGTGAGCCGATTTCATCAACTGGTCCACTACGACCCAAATGGCATCATATCCCCCTTGGACCTTGGGTAGTCCCATAAAGAAATCCATCGAGATGTCATCCCACTTCCACTCTGGGACATCTAGAGACTGCATTAGGCCACATAGAACTCGTTGTTCAGCCTTCACTTGCTGACACACTAAGCACTTGGCCACAAACTCTGCCACCGCTTGCTTAACTCTGGGCCACCAAAACTGTCTCTTCAGTCTCTAGTACATCTTGGAAACTCCTGGGTGTATCGCCAGGGGTGATTTGTGGAACTCACTGAGAACCTTGCCGCGCATCGCCTCCGGAACAAACAGATTTCCCTGGAAAAGCATCCGGTTTGGCCATCCTCCATCCATCCTTCCGGGGCATTTCCCTGGTCAACTCAGTCGCGCATCACTTCTCACTCTGGGTCTCCCTCCTGAGACTCCTCCACTAGCTGAAACAAAGATGATTGCACTGTCATCTGATACAAGAAACCTCTACTACTATCCATCCTTGCATCCAGGTGTAGGGCATCCAACTCCTCCATCGCCTTCCTGGAATCCACCGACTCTTGGACCGCATCCTTCTGTGTCCTCCTACTCAAGGCATCGTCCACTACATTGACCTTTTCCCTTAGTATAAGAGATCTCGAAGTTGCAATCCTGGAGTAACTCCACCCATCTCCATTGTCGCAAGTTTAGGTCCCACTAGGAGAAGATATATATCAAGATTTTGTGATCTTTGAAGACCACAAAGCATTCCCCTATGAGGTAGTGCTGCCACAACATTATCAAAAAAAGACCGCTACAAGCTCCAGGTCGTGGGTGGCATAATTACGCTCATGAGGACGTAGCTTCCTGGACCCATAAGAGATCACCCCTTGTCGCTGAATCAACACACATCCCAAGCCTTTTCCTGAAGCATCACAGAACAATTCATACGCCGCCCCTTATTCTAGCAATCTCAGCACTGTGGCACTGACCAACTTCTCCTTTAAATAGCTGAAGGCTAACTCGCACTGCCCACGCCACACAAAAACCTGGTCTTTCTTGGTCAGGGTTGTCAAAGGGGCTGCAACATGGCAGAATTTGGGTACGAACCTCTGATAGTAACCTGCCAGCCAGAGGAAACTACGAACCTCTGCCACATTCTTTGGTGCTACCCAAGAAACAACTGCCTAAAACTTTGATGGGTCCACTGCTACCCCCTGCTCGGACACCACATGCCCGAGGAAGTGCACTTCTCGTGTCCAGAACATGTATTTTGACAACTTCCCATAGAGATGATGATGTCATAGGACCTCCAAAACCATCCTCAGGTGCTCCGCGTGGTCCTCCTCTGACCTTGAATAGATCAGGATATCATTGATGAACACAACCACGAACCGATCCATGTACTCCCAGAAGAGGGAGTTCATAAGCCACATGAACACAGTCGGGGCGTTCGTAACTCTGAAAGGCATGACTACGAACTCTAAGTGTCCATATATGCACCTGAACGCCGTCTTCAGGATGTCACTTTCCTTCACTCTCAGCTGGTGATACCCAGACTGTAGGTCGATCTTCGAGAACCATCCCACCCCTTTCATCTGGTCGAAAAGATCGTCTATCCTCGGAAGAGGGCAGCGATTCTTGATTGTCACCTGATTCATCCTCCTATAGTTTATGAACAACCTGAGACCACCATCTTCATTCCTTGTGAACAAGACTGGAGCACTCCACGGTGACACACTCGGCCGAACATAAACCCTCTTCATCAGATCGTCAATCTAAATCTGCAACTCTCGTAGCTCTGAGGGTGCCATTCGGTAAGGAGCCATCGAGATCGGACGAGCACTGGGCTGCAAGTCTATCCCGAACTCGATATCAGGTTGAGGGGGAAAAGTCATCACCTCCTCAGAGAAGATGTCCATAAAGTCACGGACGATCTCTGGCACTTCCACCATCTCAGCATCTACTGGTTCTATTGACAACTCAGCTAGTAAGGAGAGGATGGGTTCCTATCACCTGCTACCCTTTTGACTACTCCGTTCACCGATAAAGGTATCAAACCGGCCACCCAAGTCCGAGAACACAACCCTTTCTCAGAAACAGTCGATGACGGAACACAGAGAGAATATCCAGTCGATGTCTAGGAGGACATCGTATGGCTGTATCTGTGGCAGAAGAAGATCCCTAACCGACAGATGTGGCCCTATCATCAGTCTGCATCCCCGACAAACAAACAACATTTCGTTCTGACCTCCGACTAGTGTGCTCATCACCAGGGGAACTGGAAGTCTCTCGACATCTAGACCCAAGGCACGAGATAGACTGGGTGCAACAAAGGGGTGCGAAGCTCCGGTATCGAACAAGGAAAAATCAAGAGTACTGAACAAACTAATCGTACCTCGAACAACCTCCAACCCTACTGGAACTGCTGCCTCTACGGCATGTAGCTGTCCATGCCCAGCTCCTCTGCGCCTTGACTGTCATCCACCTCCCCGACCATGCCCCAGTCGAGGTCCCTGTGGAGCGCCCTGAAGTCGGCCTCCTCCCCCTATGTCTTCCCTCGAAGGAGCGGGAGCTCGCTGTCCCTGCTGCTGCTGCTAGAAAGGCCTGGCTGGGAGCTGCTACTGGAGCGGGTGTTGGGGCTGTCTACCACCACTGTATTGTACCCAGTCCGGGAACTGACTCCGGATATGTCCATGGCTCCCACAGATGAAGCACCGCGGTCGTGGGCCCGATGGAAAAGGTCGAGGACTAGGGGATCAGAACTGGAAGTACTGCGGCCTGCTCCCTGCTGGTCGGAACCTGGAGGGCCCTGACGCTGGAGGCCTGGTGCTGACGGCCTTCCACTTCGATGGTCCTAGCTAGATCCCTTCTCATGACACACCTCCTAGAGCCTGAATCCTCTCCACCACTTCCGCCTTCTTCTAGACCTCCAAGTACGTCGGAAGGGTAAAGGGGGTAACATCATACTGGATGGATGGTCAGAGCGCCTCCTCCAAACATCTATCCTGAGACTCCTCGTCAGGAAAGTGGTCCGGAGAAAAACGTAGGAGGTCCTTGAACTTGATTCCTAGCACCCTTAATGACATAATCCCTTGCTGGAGGGAGAGTAGGTCCTGTCTCTTTAACGCCTTCATTGTCATCGAGAGGAATTCCGCCCGTAACTCCCTCTCGAAATCAGCCCATGCCACGTCAGCCTCTCTCCTCTACCCCAGGTAAAGCATCCACCACTGACGCGCTGCTCCCTACATCTGGCTGACGTCCAGAGGAACCCAGTACCCGGTCGGAGCCCGGATCAAGCTGAAGGCTATCACCAGCTCCTCTAGCCAGCTCTCCGCCTTCATGTCAGAGGTGCTTCCATCATACTTCTCGAGGGTCTGTTGCTAGAAGGCCTGAAGTGTCTTCTGCCACTGGTCTTCCTTCTCCTCTTGATCAGCTCTCTGTCGATCGGCCAAGGTAGTCTCTGGGGCCTCGATCACCTATACCACACGTGGACGCCTTCCAGGTGCCATAGCTACAAGGTAAACGTGGAATGCCTAAGCCCAAGTAGTGCAGAATATTGTTATTTAAAACTTTTTAAACTTTTCATGTATTCTTGATTCCCAAAAAAACCCCAGAAACACGAGAACACAAGTCATTATGATGCATGTACCATTCCTAGGGTCTCTATACCCTGTAATCAGTGTGGCTTTACTTGGTCGTTCGGTATGTCCAGGGTCCTTGCATCGGATCACGGGGGCCCTAAAATCTCGTGTCCTAGCTGGTCTTCCCAAGCCTAATTGACGCACCAAGGTCACCCAACACTGTTTCCCTACCATCCCATGCAATCCTCATTGTGCCTAACTCCAGAATCCATCCTATTTCTCAACACTTCCTCTGATACAATTCGGTCATGACCCGCCTTCACCAAAAAGGAGGGAAGGGTCAGTAGACTGCCAGGCCCTTCCTTTTTTAAGTTGAAGGAAAGATAATGACCCCCGAAACCCGCCTTCAATAGGTCCCGGAGTGGTGACTAGCACCAAGGGTATAGAATCACACACTAATGGAAGGAATTACTCGTTTTATGTTTTATAGGATCGAGATATAAGATGATCAAACCCAACAACACCAAAAGTAAAAGAGATGTAATTCCAGAAGTAAACCATCCCCACATGCATGTTCCAAAAGTAAAAGCAATAAAGTAAAAAATTGACTACAAGGGTAAGTACCAAAGAAGGAAAAACATCAACTACAACTGACCCAAAGTTCCAAGCTAGTAAGGTCATGCGCGATCCCCAAAGTCCTCCTGGAATCCTGAAATTAGTTTTATATACGTAGGGTGAGCATACAAGTACACTCAGTAGGGAAAACCAAAGATTCTCATGCAGAAGTGGGGGAACGTACTAAAGTACCGTGAGAAAAACAATAAACCAATCACTTAACAAGGTAAACTATCCACCCAAGCCTCACCAAGGCACACTCCACAAATAACGCGAGTCATGTAATATATATATAGGAGCACATCGATGTTTGGGTACCCTGCGCCACTTTCCCACTGGTTATTGAGACATCCTACACATCGAACCAATCCTGTCATTCTCACCGCAGTCCCACTTCCACACCCACCCGCACACACCTGGAACACAGCCACACACAATCCCACTGCTAAATCCCACCCGCAAACACCTGGGCCACAACTGTCACACATAACCACGCCTTCAAACACCTAGGCCAGAACAACCACCCCCACGCCCAAGACACCTGGGCTAGAACATCCACTACCACGCCCGAAGACACCTGGGCCTCATACTGAAGAAACTTGGGAAACCACCATCCAAACACACCTGGCCAACCACCACACTACCCTACCCAATGATTCTTAGGCTAATAATGGACCTCAGGCCATCACAGCCTACCCAAAGATACTTGGCTATTCGGGAAAGGGAGTAGAAAATGAGCTAATAACCAGCCACTAATAATAGTGTTGGGAAAAAAAACCCTCCCCCATGAAATGCGGGTGTTTGGAACTAACTGCTCAACTTGGGTGGAGTGCGAATAAGAAACAAAAAACTACAAGTATATATATATAGGTAACAAGAACTCACCCAAGTTAAGTTTTTCTTTAGCCAACCTAAAGGACACAAACAACACTCAAGTCCGAGTCATGACTCTCGCCAACAAACCCATTTGTCCCTTTCTTGTTTTCATGTTCAGTAATAATGTTCAAATAAGTTTATGCACTACTGGGCAACTATCACCATATGCATAACCAAGGAAAAGAAACCATCCAAACATCAATTTAAGTATCCACACTCGGTTCTCCTATAAAGTCGCAACAACAAAAGAATAAGTGAGATCCCTCGAAGTACTGGAAGCAAAGACAACCCCGAGACACTGCCCTGTGTCCCCTCCCCCAAAAAGGTTTTTCATCACCAGAGGATCCCAACCCAATTCGTGATATAAACAAGGTAACCACCTGGTATTAAACTCACAACCACTGAATCCAAAACAATATGGGATCTCATCCCCAATTTCATAACCACCAAGACTATAAAAAAACAAGGGATCCCATCCCCTCCCACATCTCCAACAATCGGCCCGTCAAAGAAAACAACCAAACCACTACCACTAACACAAAGCAGGGCCATGCCGGTATTTTCAGATTTATAAGATTTAACACACTCCATGATTCAATTTTCATGTTCTTTAAACGGGGTTATCCTAGAAAAGGATTGATCCTGGTGCTTCTAATTCATTTAGCCGAATATATGTAATTAACTGATTTATTTTACACAACAAGGGTTCACAACCACAATAAAAGCCATTTAAAACTCACCAGATGCAAGGGTCTGTTAGTGCACATAGAAAGACCACCAACAACCATGATTTTCAGAAGGCGTAAGCCCACACAATTCACAAAGAAGATCATAACATAAAACAACATCAATGATCATAGCCCCCCCCCTTATTTCTTTATAGAATCCTATTCATTATCTTTATTTAGGTCTGGTTTATCCAATTCTACAGAATCAGAAGCACGCCCACCCCGCATGATACACAAAAGAGAGAGAAGAAGGAGAAATTCCATACCTGTTGATCAATGATCAACGCTAAGGCTGGGCACAGAACTTCACGTATTGCGATGCGGCTCGCCCAAACGAAAAGTGGATCGTCTGACTGAAGGGTGCTCTAGCATAGGGTGAATGAGAAAAGAACCCTACGGTGAATCCTTTTGTTTATATGGGTGAGTACAGTTGAGATTAGAATGTGAAACCGCATAAGGTGATGGGTTGTGGGTTGACGAAGCGGTTCAGACACCCCACACATTATTAAAAGATCGGGCAGTTTAACCCGGCCCACATACAAGCTTAATTCATTAAATATTTAATTAAAACATTTAGTGCATTATCAGGCTTTTAAAATGAGTTTAATGGGGTCAAAAAAGGGTTTAAAACCCTATTTGTGCAAAAAGGAGCGCTACTGGAAAGAACCCATGGGGGTAGACTAGAGCCACCTGTAGCTGAGAGCTACCGGTGGGTGACAACCACCAGTAGTTGAGTTAACAGTGGCTGTCAGTGGCCGGTAGCCAAGCTACCAGTAAGCTGCAGCCACCTGTAGACCGAGCTACCGGTAGGTTTCAGCTACTGGTAGACCGAGCTACCGGTAGGCTGTAGCTATCGGTAGACCGAGCTACTAGTAGGCAGAGCTACCAGTAGCTGCAGCTACCGGTATACCGAGCTACCGGTAGACAGAGCTACCGGTAGACTGCATCTACCGGTAGAACGAGCTACCCATAGGCCTGCTACCGGTAGGCTAAGGCTACCGGTAGGCCTACCATTATGCCAAACTTCACCGAGATTCCCAGACTCGAAAACCCAACATGAGATTTTCACAAAGTAATGGACCCCAAAAACCCGGGCCATTACACAAATGATATCGAAATGTTTTGAGGATTTTAATTGTGATGATTATTGAACTAATATAATGTTCAAATACATAAATTTGTATTATTAAGGTATTTTTTTACTCCACTTTAGTTTATACATTGAGTTTGTTTAGTGGATTGGTGGTTAGTATTATGAAATGGAAGTGTTAACTCATAATTGAGAGTAACAAAAAAATTTATTACCACACACTAGATATCCTAGGAGTACCACAACCACTTCTTAGGTGGGAAATCAACTCTCTAGCCATCCATCAGGGGAGATAGTTGGTGTGTAGATGCACAACACACCCACAGAGAGAAGCATGGGAGCAGAGGCGAGCCATCATGTGAGGTAGAAAGGGGGTGAAGGAGAATGTTGGCATAGGGATGTTCTAGTGAGAGTTAGGATTGGACCTCGTTATACGATTCTGGACGGCTTAGGATGCTAATTTTTATGAATGGAAGTGTGTAGTGAATTGAATAATCAATGTCAGACTCAAGAACTTAAGTCACTATTCATCCACTATTAAATATACTAAAAGAACACTAGTTGTCCAATGAGATCTTCTAGATACATTCAATCAGCACCACACTTTTCTTCATCATTGAGCCTACGTCAGTGGACTTCTATTTATTAGGTTTCTACATGGAAAACATCTATTGGATTGATCCAAATCATTTGATCAAAATTTTATTATTATGAGGATTTTAATATGATCAAATTCACATGAAATTTTTTTTGTATGATATTTAATGAATATCAAACCAAGGATAATCATTGGTAAGAAAAAATTTTTATGATGATGGTGATTATCATTTCAACATAAGATGAGCCTGTGAACAAAAATACAAGGTGGTGTTTGTATGAGGATTATTCATTAGCGGATATTAATAAATACCCTCAAACACTCTTTTTTTGTGTATGCTTATCAATAATTCATGTACAAGGTGATAGTAAGAATAGAGACATCAAAGCACTATATTATTGCAAGAAGGTTCTATGAATTCAACTTGTGTATGTGCCTTCATGATTGAATGATTATGCATTGAGTTTCACAGACCTTCAGATGTGGTATATACACTTGATGTTATTATGTGAATAAGACATAAGTTCACATTAGTCAATTATGTGAAGTTGTTTTACATGAAGATAACTATTTTTCATGAATGAAAATTCATAAAGATAACGATTTTCATGCTTTGTTGTTCAGAATGTAGGAAGGATGTGACATTTCATATATTTTTGTTCATTACATTCATGTTATAATTTATATGCATGAGATTGAGTGAAACAAAACTATCAACCTGTATTGCATGAAGGCACTGTGAGATACAGTTGTGGGATATACCTACATAAAGTGAGCATATGATACTATTGATTTGTGTACCTATATGAAAGATATGTCAAAGTTAGTATTGAGTTTATGCAATTAAATATCATACAAATACCATGATAGTAAATAAGTATATGAGTTGCTTTCATTTCAAAATAAGCATGATCACGTTATGCATGAAAAATTTATTCAAGCATGATGGTTGGATAATGCACAAAAAATATGCATTGCTTTTATAGAGTGTTGTATGTTTTAAGACTAAAGTCGAGATAGAATTTCAATTAGTGTTTTAGAATAAATTTATATCCATGTTTTCTCGTATTCAATGAGGTCGAGACTTCATCTGACTGAAGGAAGAATTTCCCGAACAATCTTTCACTGAGGAAGATCATTATATACCGTGATTAGAAATTTTTTTGTAAGACCAACACCACAACAATGGTAATTGAAGTTTTACATGATCTAGTATGCTCTAGAAAGCTTCTGAAGGAGGATCATCAATAGGTATTTCAACAGTGGATTGATCCATCTAAAAAAGAATTCTGCAGTTGGGGTGTTTGACTAGTATATTGAACATTATGATGGGGGGGTCTAAACAATGAAAATAAAGGTTATGTTGGTGGGGTATAACCAATTGTTGATGGTTGATTATATATAGGGGTATAAGAAGTTTTTAATTGAGGTAGAGGGGGGATCTAACTATTTATTTTTTTAATCACCTTCGTTTATAATGATGAATTCATTGGGGGGGGGGGGTTCTAACCAATACAGTACGGAGTTGGAATTTGTACTAAACCTTGTAAATCCCTATGTGTTTTTCTTTCTCTATTATTATTTCATGTAGGGTGAGGCTAGAGATTAAAAATGAGGGATCAAGAATTTAATTAATCACACAGATTGAATCAAAAGTAAAATAATTAATAAAAATTATGTACCACTAATTCACCCCCTCAATGGTACATAACTAATCCTTGGAAACTAAAGGGTAAAGGAAAAAATATAATATTTCATGATACACACTATAAGATCCCATATTTTTCTATACACATCATTCTTTCAGGTTTTCATTGAACACATTTTTTTGGGTTTTCCTTCTACTTAATCCTTGGTGGTCGAGTCTCATTTGGGGACAGAGATCATTGAATGGTTAAAATGACCTAATGTTTAGGGTTGTATAATTTTTTGAATTAAAGGAGTTCAATTATGAATGTGTTAAATGGGATTATGAGGTTTCCCCATTAGTTGGAAAGGCTTCAGAGGTGGGTTGGGATCTTCTGCAAAAGCCAACTTAAAGCTACCTGCATGACATTTACATGCTATGTATATGTTAAAAAGCATTTAAATGTCACTATTAAGATTCCATGAAATGGGTTCATGATGTGAAAGAGATACGTGCTGTGAAATCATTTCAGATCATATAACTTTTGAGCATGGTTATTTTAACCTGAGGATATATTTTTTTAGTGTAACACAAAAATAGAGAAATACCTGACGTGAAAGGATTATACATCATGCATTTCATAGGATCAACATATTTAAATCCATGATGAGAATGTAATTTGATTCCATTCACATCTATCCCTCCTCTCTTGATCCCTAGGAAAATTCTAGGTGATTTTGGACTATCTTCCTATATTCTACACATCCCTATCAAGCATTTGATCCTAGGTGAGTTGTTTTGATTTGGTTTTCTACTCTTTTATAATTTTTCTACACTATCATTGTGTAATTTATTGACCTCTATGGATTCAGGTGTTGAATATGGATATTTTTTTGATATTGGTTCCTTGTGATATTCTGCACATTCATTCTAGTTGGTGTTTCATATTGAAATCATTATGTTGATCGTCAATTAAAGTTATTTGGTATATAAAAACTCCTTTAGTCTGTTTCAAAATTTCATAAGTATGTGAAATACTATCCGATTGTGCCAATACAATGTGGACAATAATGCACATAATTATTGGTCATGATAAATCATGTGATGGAATACCTATAGATCCTTTTTGATCTAATTGTGTTGTGACGTGATTTGCAGATACTCATTGGGTGAGACTACCATTAAAAACATATGAATTAGTTAATGCATTAAAGTATTTTTTTAGTATAACATGAGACTTCATGTGATTTATTTTACTAGATTCACCTTGGATAATGAATTACATGGTTCTTGAATAAACAATTAATTGAAATAAAAATATTAATTTGTAAAGACCCGTAAAATTCGAGGGAAATTTTTTCTTAATTTTCTTTGGAATTTTACAAGAGCGCGGTTTCTGACGGCACCTGATTCCGAGGCCCGGTGTGCCCGGAATCAATTTCCGAAGTTTGTCTTGGGTACGTTCAGTGAACGAACAAGCATGAATTTGTAACTTTTGAACTGGTGCCCGGAATCGATTTCCGAGGGCACTGATGGAACCGCAGCACCGGTTTTTGCTTAGGAACTCCTGTTCTGGAGTTGCGTTTACACGAGTGTTGATGATAAAAATTTGTGGAAGTTATTTTATAATTATTCTACAAATTTTTATCTTTTTATAAGTGTTTAGTTCTTGATGGAAGTTGGGTAACCACCCAACCTCCCTTGGGAGGTTATGAGGGTGGTGGGGCCCACACGAACCCCACCCCTTCATATCCTCTAACCCCTCTCAACTACCACTTTAATGTTGATAACTTAAGTTTACTTAACTTATGAATTTAATATGGTGAGTTACATGTAAGTTTTTGAAATTCAAACAATTGAATTTCAAATGCTTTGTTGTGTTAATAAAATAAGAATAGAACTTATTTTATTAGGGGTTGGTGTTGGGTTGTTTGAGAGCTTTTTTGAGAAAAAGCTAAGGAACATCTTCTTCCTCTACGAAGAACGCGAAGAACACCGTTCCTCAACGAAGAACTTCTCCGCCGAAGAACACGGTTCTTCCGCGACGCCGTATCCGCGATGCGTCATTATTCTTCCACGTCGTCTCTTCCGCGACAGTTTCCCATGATGATATTTCCGTCAACAACTTCGAATCCTCACTTTGCGACGTCGGCATTCCTTTCCCGCAACACCCGACCTCCGCGACGCTCGTCTTCTGCGGGTCATTGACGAACACCGTTCCTGAACCGAGGTAGGGGTTTTATTTTAATTAATTCCATTCATGATTCAAGTTTGTCGATCTTTGTGTTTTTCAACTAATTGTTATCGAATAACGCGAGGGGGCCATTCCGCACAAACACGGCTGACCCTCCTCCTTATTTCATGAATGATTTCTTTGTGGTTGGTACGAGGAAGCGTGGTGCCGTCGCACCACGCGGTTTCATGCGGAAGATATGCGTGGCGCTGTCGCGACATGCCGTGGAAAGAAATTCAAGGACGCGACGCCGTCACGCTGCGTCGAAGAAAACCGAAGACGCCATGGCCAGAACAGGGCCGCGACGGAGGGGCGCGGTGCCGTCGCACCGCGCCGGACGACAAAGGCCGCGGCCGGTTCCGGGCCACGGCGGAGCAAGGAGATCGGCGGCCGGACCGGGCCGCCGGTGTTCGCGAAGAAGGGGACCAGCCGTCTCCGGTCCTGTGGATGTCGGACCGGTGTGCAATCGGGGGTTCAAACCCCCGGCCGGCTGGCCAAAATGGCCCCCCTTAATTGTGGGGGGCCGCAGTTACACAAGGGGGGAAGGCGCCCCCCCCCCCTTTTTTTCCAACAGCTCGGCCGAAGCCGAGCTGGCAGTGCGCTGGGCGCGCTGCGCCCAGCCGGGCTGGGCCGACCCGGTCTGGGGTGGGTCGGCCGGTTCGGGCCAACCGGGGGGTCTCGGGCCAGGTCGGTCCGGGCCCGAAACCACCGTTATCGGACTGTTTGGGTTCAAATTCCCATAACTCGGGCTACTGACCTCCAAACGACGCGCCGTCAGCGGCAATGTGATCCTTGGATCGGGATGGTCGTTTCGGTATATCACACTCAAGGTTTCGGAATACTTTGAGTTCGGCCGGGTTGGTTCGTATACGAAACCAGCCGGGCCCTCGGAGCGGAAACGCTCATATCTTGAGGTACGGATGTCCGATTGATGTGCATTCAACTTTGTTGAGTTCCTCTTAGTGAGACAGATCTTTTGGCATACTCCGCCCGAGGTTTGGATGCAGGTGGAGTACGGTCGTATTGGTTTTACCTTAAAAACCAACCGGGCCCCTCGGACGAAAAAGCCAATAACTCTCAGACCGGGCGTCCGATCGACGCGCCGTCTGCGACGTTGAGTTCCTGTTGACGATATGGAACTTTTGGATACATCAACTCTGAACTATGTGATAGTTGATGTATTAGACTCTCGGTTCGTGGAGCGGACCCTCCCGAACGAGCTTGTTGTGTGCGGTAACCCTAGTGCTGGCTGCGACTGCTACTGTGACTACGATGACGATTGTGCAGAGATCCTTCGTGGATTCGACGACGACGACTTCAGAACTCAGCGATCATGTGTGGATCAATGCTACCGATCTTGTGTGGGTCCGATCCTATGTGGGTCAGCGCTCAGCGGTTCTGTGTGAGCCAGCACCTAGTGATCATGTGTGGGTCCATTCCTGTGTGGGTCTTTGCGGGGGTTAGTACCTATCGATCCTTTGTGGGTCCGATGACTTAGATGGATCAGTGATCATCTCTATCGTCTTCGAATATGTATACCTGTGTGAGCTGAATCCTATTTGCTTTCCTGTGTGGATTGTGTTGTGCTATCCTGTGTGGATTACATTTTGCTTTCCTGTGTGGAATACGTATACTTTCCTGTGTGGACTGGGTTGTTCTTGAGCTCAGAGGTTGGAGCGTATTGGAATTGATGACTTTGTTATATGTATGGGCATATACCTAAGCAGTGTCGGTTGTTACTTCATGATTGAATCTTTTTTTTTGTGGTTTATCCTTTGTGGATTTTGGGAGACCTTAGGGGGTCTCGGGGTCCCTACTGAGTAGCTTTTACTACCCCTGCATGGGCTATACCTGCACTACATTGTGTTGGTTGCAGACGACGGACAGCGTTGATCGTGGTTGAGGCTTGCAGAGTTGGACGGTACCTGGAGGTGGACCACTGGGCGGGACGTACTCGGAGCGGACGGCAGGACCGAGGAGCAGTGGAGCTATCTGTACCCACCCTTAAAGTGGGATTTCTAGTGGATTGCTCGGCATAGCGGCTTTTACTTTTCAGTTGCTGTTTTCCCTTTCGAGTTGTATTTTACTTTCAGTTTGGGTTTGTATACTGTCCCACTTACTTTCCGCACTTACAGTTGTACTCTGTTTTTACTTAGTGTTTTCTTTTCTGCTTTCTTACTCTGTGGTGCTTGTTTACTTTACAAAGGTAATGCCTTCCCTTTTTACCGGGATTTACGCCTTGGTGCTAGTCGCGAGCCCCTGGCCTATTGAAGGCGGGCTTGGGGTAGTCACAGCACGAGCCCCGAGGACGGGTCGTGACATAATTGGAATAATTAGCCACTGTGTCTTATGATATGATATTGTGATATCCTTACTATTACAACCTATTTTTTAATTCATGTTGTAAATCATATATAGTGGGATTGGACTTGTTTCTTTCTATAATGTATATTTAGAGAGTTTGGTCTAGTTTCATGTTGTAATTCTTATATAGAGGGCTTGGACAGAATGTTGAAATAGTTATATAGAGTGTTTGTACTAGAAGTTGAAATGATTATATAGAGGTAGATTCCTAGTGAGATGATTTTTCATTGACATGTGGATTTTTTGGAATGGTTATGCTACATTCCCATAGGTATTCAATAATGGCGGTTGTGCTACATGCTCAAATGTATTCAAGTATGGTGCTAAAGCAAGTTGACTATAATAGTGTCTTAATTGTTTAATTATTCACATGTTTATCATATTATTAAATGCACTTATTTATTATATTTGTTTTGTTTAGACATGGTGGTTTTGACCTACTAAGGTTTACTCACACCATATTCAGGCTGCCATTTGGTACCTGAGCAGATTAATAGATATAGGTTCGGATAAAAACAAGGAACCCTATTGATGATTGTGTCTTTTTGAATTTTTGGATATTAGAGTATTGACTAACAAGGGGTTTGAGACCCGGGTCTTCTTAGTTTATTTATGTCCTCATGTTATTTTATCTTTATTAAATCGGTTCAACATTAGATACATTCAAACCTATCATTACATGATTCTTTAGTATTTTGTTTATTGGTTCTTCTTTTCTTTCCCAGTTGTATGCTATATTGCTTCCACTATTTTTCCATTAATTGATATTTATTATAATTTTTTTATTGTATTAGAGCTATATATCATGGGGTCTAGTCTCCCCACTATATCAATTACAGCCCCATAGTTTTTTGGAGGCCTCTAGCATACAAGGAGGCGTTCTTGAGGTCTAGTAACCATCCTAATTTGGCCATGTGAGAGAGCCCTAGATTGAGGAACATTACAATGTGGTATCAGTGGTTTGGGTTTCTTTCATATATATTCACTATTTGGAAAAGGTATAAATAATACTAAAATATTTCAAGACCAGTTAATGAGCTTGTGAATGGGTGTAGCGAACCCATGTATGGAGGAAAATATGAGTAATGAGGTATGTGATTTCTATTCATGATGCTCACTTGTTATGGTAGATATTATTTCACCTTTGGTGACTCAAATGTTGTGTGATGTTATTGTTTCTTGATATTTCTACGCATGGCCAGGTATTGATTAAGAAGAGTATGCATGCATCACAATAGGAACATAGGGATATATTTTGACATGCAATTTTCAAGGAATAAAAATATTTATTGCATGTGATATAATTTCCTGTATGCAATTTGAAATGAGATAGTTATATTTGATAAAATAAAATTGAAAAAAGAGAACTATTATGTCATGCTAATTTTCTTGTAATCAATGTTTAGAGAGACAATGAGCCAATGGTTATCTTTTGTTGTAACCTGATGAGGTTGACCTTTTTGTTTAGTCAGTGTTCTATAGAGCGTGTTTTTCTTATATAGAAATTCCTCAACGTCATCCTCGAATAGAGGATCAAGATAGGGATAATCAAAATGATCTTAATGTAGATGAACTATAGATTTATGTAGATATCGATGACCATATGGATGTTCAGCTTCTCAAGAGTTACCTAAGGGTCATGTTATCTATGGAAAGGAACATTGCTTGCACTGTGCCTTTGATGTCTGAGCTTACGAGAGAGTTTTAGATGTAACATTTTCCAAAGTTCACCAGGGAGGGAGGCCACCAGGAAGGTAAATTCTGGTTCAAGCCATTCTAGATGATCTTTAAGAACATTTTGATACCCACAGATATTAGGGTGAAGTTTTTTTTTCATATATGTTTTTTGAACTAGCCAATCATTGGTGGGACATTCTGGAGCAAGATGGGTAGCAAGATTATTTATCCTAGAAAGAATTTGAGGTGATGTTTTTGTGACACATCTATCCAGATATGTTGAGGGATGATAAAGGTTTTGAGTTATTATATCTGAAAAAGGAGGGCATATCAATTGTGGACTATGTAAGAAGTTTTTTCAACTTACAACACTTTGCACCATCATTAGCATCAAATGAGATCTACAAGTGAGTTGTTTTGGTATGGGATTCTCTATGAGATCAGGTCATATGTGAATGTATTTAAGTTGATTATATTTTCATATTTGATAAATAATCCACTCATCACATAAGGGGATCTAAGAGGGGCCTCGACCAATAGCCATGTTGTTTAAACAAAGAAAAAATTAGAGCTCTTCTTCAGGTGGTAAGAAGAATTACTACCATAGTTATCCCCAAGGAAATAGTGGGAAGATCAACTAGAGCAGTGGGAATCGATCTTAGGGAATTATTCTATTATTGTGCTACCAGTGTTGGATGTTGGCTCACAAGAAGCCTCAGTGACCATACCCTATTTGGAGTGCCATTTTTGTAGTGGAATGGGTTGCCTATAGTGGTTTGGAAGGGACATGCGGTAGTACAGCAGTGTCAAGGGATTGTGATAGGTACTCGATCCTTGGAAGGACTCAACTATCCGTTAATAGATATGAACCTACAGTTCCATGGGATGTTCATGTCAAGTTATGGGATGTGGTTCCCAAATTCAAGATTGATGGTGAGTCAAACTAGATCCCATGACATATGGGAAAGTCTTTTGCACACTATACAGTCTACTTTTTCTACTGTGGATACATGACCTTCTAACATCAGAGGTACGATTATACTATCATCTACCCATTGCTCAAGTTTTTTTTGATATTGAGGAATCACATTACTTTTTATCTACACTTTTAGAAAATAGTTTGGAATTATTTTTATAAAGCTTATATGTTTCCAAGACCATCGATTCATTGTTAGGTGTGTGGTTAGAGAATATTAAACATTGCAGGTTGTGTTCTCTCTAAATTGGTGGTTACCATTTTGTTTGGAAACTGTTTGTTCTAGAAATGATAAATTTTTATTTTAACATTATTATTGATTTTATAGTTCTATTATAGGATCATATCAACTATTATCAGAGTAGAGTTACCTTTTCAACTCCAGAAATAGGAATTTATACTCATCTGGGTGAGTGGGATCTTCATGGTGGTCGTACAAGACCAATTCAGTTTAGACTGTATTGTCTCATAGATCAAATATCTAGACTTTATCCATATGATTGTGAAATGTAGTGTGATACTATTACTCTAGTGTTAAATTAAAATTAAGAATATTTTCCTGAATATTTTTAGGGTTATCTCTCAAGTGAGATATCAAGTTCATGTTCGAGTTAGTGTCATGAGAAGAGTCAGTTTTATCCCACCTTAAAGAATGAAACCCATATAGCTTTAGGAGGTAACAATTCAGTTGGAAGATGTGGAAGTTAAGGGTTTCATATGGACTAGTATGTCTATATGGGGTTCTCCAGTTCATTTTTATAAGAATGTTTATAAGACTATACGCTTATGTGTGGATTATCAAAGATTGAACCAGATGATGGTTGAGAACCCCTATCATCTTCCACACATTGATGAAATCTTCGATCAGCTGATCGGTGATGATATATTCTCTATGATTGATTTGTGACCAGGATAATAACATTTGATGGTGAGACCATTAGACAAACCTCAAAATACTTTTAGAGGAAAGTATGGATTGAATGAGTTTGTGGTGATGAAATATGGTTTGAAGAATTCACCAACAGTATTAAAAAATTTGATGAATCAAATATTTCATCCTTTTTTGAAATATTTTGTCATGGTTGTCATCGATGATATTTTAGTGTACTCCCAGTTAGAAGATGATCGTTCTCATTATCTTAACATCATCTTGAGTAAATTGAGAGAGCATCCGCTTTATGCCAATCTAATCAAATGAAATTTATTTATGGATAAAGTACAATTATTTATTCATTTAAACTCATATGATAGAGTTTTCTTGGACCGATAAAATGTTGAAGCTATAATATATTTTGAGTGGCCTAATTTTCTCTTTAGTATTTGGTGTTTTATGGGTTTAACACTTTATTATCATCATTTTATCAAGGACTTCTGCCATATGGTAGCACTAATGTCTAGGCTGACCAAGAAAGGAGTGAAGTTTTTTTTTGAAAAATTATTGAGAGAGTTATTTTTAAAATACAAATCATAGGATGGATACTTCACATATCCCCAATTTACATGTTCTAGATAAATCATATATTGTGTACTGTAATGCATCCGAAGTTAGACATGGGGAAATTCTGATAAAGGAAAATCAAGTCACTACTTATGCATCCAAATAGCTAAGACCATATAGGAGGAATTATGTTACTCAAAATATTGAGTTAGATGTGGTGGTAGATTAATGAGATTATAGAGCAACTGTCTTCTGGGTGACTGTTTTGTGGCGTACATGGACCACAAGAGCCACAATTACATATTTTCTCAATTGGAACTAAACCTTTAGCATAGGAGGTGGGTCGAGTATCTATATTCTTTTGACTTCATGATGGATTATACAATGGGAAATGGAAATGTCATTACTCATTTCCTGAGCTGGATGATTCATATAGAGGTTGTGCAAGAGTATTTCGATGAGTAGTGAATGATGGCGCTCTTTACATACATTCATCTTGATGTATAGGATTATCAAGGACGAGTAACTCTTATTTAGACATCTATCATACCTTTTATTCTTGGATGGGTCATTACATAGTATTTATCATATCTGGAGGTCTTAGTTTCAATAAACTACTTATATGGTGGGGATCCACCATCAGGATGGTCTCTTTACAGAATCAATTCTCTTCTTTTCCTTGGCTGAGTATGGTTTCATACAGGATTGCATGAGGATCTGATGAGATAGTTTCATGCTTCTAGATGTGTAGTGAATCCATGTTTTAAAAAGAAGTATTGTGATATCTTTGGATCATACTGGTGTCAAGAATGAAGAAGGAGGTAGCAGAATTTATAGTGAGATATTTCACCTACAAGTAGCTTAAGGCAGAGCATTAGAGGCCTATCAAGATATTGTGGCCTCTTCCCATTCTGGAGTGGAAGTGGGATGATGTCACTATGTATTTTGTGGCAATATTACCCATGAAACCTAGAAAGAAATATGTGGTATGGGTTATCATAGATCAACTAACAAAGGTAACCCAATTTTTTATTATTAGAGAGACCATCATAAATGATGATTTTGGTAGCCTTTTATGTAAGAGATAGTTCATTTTCATGGTGTTCTGATAAATATCATTTCTGATAAAGATCATTATTTCACATCTCAATTATGGAAGGTTCTTTAGAAGTTTTTAGATTCATAGGTTCTTTGGAGTACATCCTATCAAATGAGAATACTATTCCGATTTTGGAGGATATGTTATGAATTCATGTTTTGGATTTTGATTGTTCATGGTAGAAACATATATCACTCATGTTTTTTGTATATGGTAATATCTATGAGGAATTGATTCAAATATAACCATTCAAGGATTTATATGGTAGGACATTCTATATTCCTCTTTGTTGGTTGGAGGAAGGTGAGACAGTTCTTATTGGACCTAGTCTCATGGACGATACATCTGAGAATGTTCAATTGATCAAGAGGCAGTTGGTAACCACAAATAGTAGGGAAATATCTCACTCTAACCATTGGAGATGAAATTTGGAGTTAGAGGTTGGTGATCTTGTTTTCAGTAAGGTGTCACCTAGGTTGGGTAAACACCATGTCAACAAATAAATAAAGCTAGCACCCATGTTTTTCTGGCTATTTGAAATAGTTGAAATGGTATGTCAAGTGTAATAAAAGTTATATATTTACATGTATGATGTGTTTAAAATATGATTGAATCAGATATATCATCTATACCCTTCTCATGAGATTGACACTTATGATGTTGAGCTTTGTGTAGATATGTCCTTTGTGGGGAATCCAAAATGGATTGTGGACCGTCATGAGAATTATCTCCATTGAAGGACTATTCCTTTAGTTTGAGCCTAGTGTAAATATGGACATGTTCAAGAGGAGACTTGGGAGAGAGTGTCTGATATTCAAGCACAATTTCTAGTCTTGTTTGATAAGACCCCACAATGATTATTGTAGCATCTCAGGGATGAACTGATATATGGCGAGTACGTTGTACGATCATGTATTTTTTTAGTTATTCCAATCTATAAGTTTTTAATTGAACTTATTTTGTTTGATTTTTACTTATTCATAAACTTAGTGGTCGAGTCTCATTTGGGGACATGAAGCATTGGTTGGAGAAAATGACATAATATTTGGCGATGTATGTTAGTTTTAATTAGTAGATTCTGGTAATAAATGTGTTAAATGGGATAATGAGGGTTCCCTTTGAGTTGGGAAGGCTTAAAAGGTGGTTCATGATCTTCTGCATAAGTAGGGAATTAAGAAGTATATAGGATATTTACACAACATTTATATGCTACACGATATGTAACTATTATCAGAATTATGTGTGAAATAGGTTTATGACATGAAATGGGTACACTTTGTGAAACCAATTCACATCATGTAATGTTTGAGAGTGGTTGTTTAAACCCTAAGTGATGACTTTTTTAGAATAAATCAAAAATAGAGAAATAAATGATGTGAAAATATTAAAAACCATGTACTTCTTAGGCTCAGTGGTTTTAAATCCATGATTAGTATTAAATTACATTCCATTCATGTCTATACCTCCTCTCTCATTACTTATATGATATCCATGTGACTTTGGAGTGGCCTCCTCTAATATAGATGTCCCGATCAAGCATTTGATCCCTGATGAGTTGTTTTTCTTTGGTTTTCCCATATCCTCCACTTTTTATCCATTATCATATAGTAATATCTTGACCACTGTAGATTATGGTGTGGAATCTGGATGTTTATGTGAACTAGGTTCCTAGTGATCTTTTTCACCTTCATTCTGGTTATTGTTTTCTACAGAAAGTGTTTCATTGATCACTAAATAAAGTTGGTATATAAAAACCCTTTCGATTTGTTTATAAATAAAAAAAATTATGTGAGATATTATGATATGTTTTTGACAAAACATACAAATTAATTCACAGAGTCATTGGTGATGATAAATCACATGAAGGACTTCCCTTGGATCCCTTTGGATATAATAGTGTTGTTACCTGGCTTGTGGATACTCGTTGGTTGATCCTATCATTAAAAAATGATGAACTGGCTATTAATTTAAAGTATGTTTTATCATGACATGAGACCTCAGGTGATTTGTTTTGAGGGATTCATCTTGGATAAAGACTTGCATGATTATTGATTAAATAGGAAATTAAAAGAAAAATGGTAATTGGATGAATTAACCATTGTGTGTTATGATATAACATTGTGTTATTATTATTATGAATTGTGTTCTGATTCATGTTATAATTCTTATATAAAGAGATTGTCCAAGTTTTATGTTGTAATTATTATACAGTGGGTGCGGTCTAGTTTCATGTTGTAATGCTTATATATAGGGCTTAGCCCAAGTGGTGTAATACTTATATTGAGGGATATTTCTAGTTCAGTATTTCTTATATAGAGGGATATTCCCCATGAGATTATTATTTCATAGACATATGGATTGGTTCGAATGGTTTTTTTAACACCCCAAATATCTGAAGTTGTACAATTTTATTTGATAATGTGTATGACACACAACACCAAGAACGTGAGGAAATATAATATCTTTATAATTTATAATATATTTAATATTTTAAATAATTTCAATATATTTTATATCATTCAATGCATGTGACACAGAGTTATGATACGTTGTATGCAACAAAGAGTTTCTTCAATGGACTGTGTTACAAGCAAGACTGAGTTTTATTGAACAATAATATATTATTAAAATATTATTATTTAATATAATAACATATAAACTAGTTTTAATTCATAATTTTAATTAAATTATGAAAATATATGTTTTACACAACTAATTAATTGGTTAAAAATTAATTATAAATGAATATAAAAGCCAATTGAAATTAAAAAGAATATTTTATAGAAAATAATTTTTATGCTCACAAAGATATTTTACCCCAATAAATTAAATTATTCAAAATTATTGAGTTATATTAATTTAATATTTATATTATATATCTAATAAAATACTTTTTATATTCATTAAATATTTTTGATATAGTTAAGATAAGAACAAACCTAATTTTACACAAAAAACATATATTTTTATTAAGGCATTTTTACATCATTTTATTGGAAACCTATTTTAAATTTATTTTTTTGGAAATTTTATATATTATAAATTTTAAAATAAAATACATATTTGAAATATTAACATAAAAATTAAATTTGTGTAAATTTTTGGTATTTTTTTGTGAAGTTTCATTTTTTAGTATAAAGTAAAAAATACTGAAATTTTGTTCAATACATCTTTTTGTCATATAATTTATATATAAGTTAAATAATATTGAAAATTGGGTCTAATGTTTAACTATATAATAATTTTAGCATTTAATCCAATTTAGTTCATTTTAATCAATTTAACATTGAAATTGACTATAAAAAACATACCGAACATTCAAATGTTTTTATATTAATAACCTGCATTGTCATCCCGTCTAGAGGATTGAATTTAAATTAATTTCAAAAACTTTGTGATTTTAATTTGGAAAAATAGATTCAATATTTTGAATAATAATAAATTTTAATGTTTAATAAGTTCAAATTAGTTTTTTACCCAAAATATTAGTGAAATTAATTAAAATTAATTAAAATAAATAATGTGAACTTTACCATAATATGGGACTAAACCTTGATATTATTGTCCAACATGACCTAAACTCTTCTACAAGATCAATTTGAAGACTTATTTACACCATATCATCAATTTTATATAAATATGACCTTTATTGGAGACACTCTACATGATAAAACAAGGGTGAAATTCCCTTTCCCCAAATTTACAAGAGTGCCACTCCTCCACTATAAAAAGACATCCTCTCCTCCCACTTCCTCAAACATCTCAAGCCATTTTTTCTCAAAACAAATTTCTCCAAATATATCCTAAAAATACCTCCACTAATATTATAATCCATCCCTTGGTCAGAAATCAATGAAGTTAAGTCATTTGGTTCAAACCAAATGGAGTTACCTAATTAAGAGGTAATATATTTCCTTAATCTATTCTATTTTATTTCCATCAAACACCCCCTAAACTAATATTATTCAATAATTATATAAAAAAAAGTATCATAAATATACTAGTATGTTTTCATTAAAATATTTCTACCTAAAATAACACACACATCCATCTAATGGGTAACGAAGAAACTGTTTATATGTATGGTGAACTACCATCTCACAAATTGATGATTTTTAATTTTTATTTACCACCTTATATGGATGGGAATTAAGATGTAAAATATATTAATATATGTTATATATGATATTTATAATGTATTTATACTTCTATAATTATCTTATAACACATATCTATATGCACTCCAATTTGTGGGAATATAATAACACTATTTGTGGAAGTATGGACTATCGCCACCTAAAAGTGATGTGATTCATTCACATGATTCTTGGAATATATAAATAATAATTTTAATTAAAGATATAAGAAATAGAAAAAATATATACTATATTAATGACATAATTAGATTTCTTGAAATATAATATATTTCATTTTCTTTATTACTCTTTTACATACATAGAAATAGATAACATCGTTCGTGGACGTGTGGACTACCGCCTCCTTAACATGATGTGATTCCTTATACATCAAAATAATTGTTTATTTAAGTATAAATGATTAAATACAATGTTATTTATTATAATTATCTATCTATAAAGACATAATTCTATATAACCTTCTTCCATAACGATCATTGAAAAATGAGAATGCCACTCATGCGTATGTACGACCTACCTTCTCCATGAATGCAACGTTAATTAATTTTTCATAACCATATATAATTATTGTTTTTTAAAGTATAACTGAAGTATAAATATGATAATTATGTCATTATTATTATAATTAAGATGTTATATAGTGACTCATTTGACCATAGTTGACCTACCAATGTTTTTCTGACACATAAACCGAATTTGGTCAAAACAATCGACGTAAACATAATTTTTAATTAGTTGTATAAAAAATAGATATAAGTTAAATAAAATTATTTTTAAACATGAAAAAGGGTATTAAAAAATACATAATTAACATAAGTTTATTATTCAGGAATATATTGACACCCAAGATAAGTCGGACTCAATGTATGAGATTTCGTCTCAATTTACATTCCATTGAGACTTATTTAGTGTTATACACCTACTTTCTTTTATATAGTGTCTATATTGAACTGTAACATGTTATAACATGAAATTATTTATTCTTAGGATATTATATGTTTTATTTAATGTTATTTATTCTAGTATATTATGATTCAAATGTTTCAAAGTTGTATGGGACACTTTGGAATGTTTAAAGATTATTCTCTAATAGAACATTTTTAATGATTATCTTTGTAATATAACTTTATTTTTTGATTTTTAACTTTATATTGAAACTATCATTTTATTATTATGCACCAAATTTCTGATATATGGAGTAAATACTTATAATTTGATATATTATATCATGATTAATTCATTATTAATGATATTTTTAGTTTTAATTTGAATTATTTAATTTAGGGGTATTTGAGTTCAAAGTTGCCAAGTGGAAAACAATTTCATAACCTGATTCCTTTTAATTGGGATATGTTACTTTCTCAGTGTCATCAATATTCTAAGATTATGTGTGTACTAACTTTTTAAAATCTACTATTTTATTTCCACTTATTTTATTTGGATTCACATTTGACACACATAATATATTAATTGGTTGAGTTTCAAATCAATTTTATGGTCTTTTTCATGGATTTACCTTACAATATCAATTTTTTAGGGATTGTTTACACTTGAATTTCCATCAGAGGGAATTATTAGATAATTTCTCGCTAAAAAAATTATTTTTCCCCTTTTGTTATTCATTATATTTTTTCAAGTATTACTTCCATTTTTCTACTCTTTGGTACTTAAAATGATTTAGATAATGTCTTAAAGAAAACCCATCATCATTTCACTCTTTAGTCGGAGAACCTATTTTATTCTAAAAACCATTTTTTCTAAAAAGGGTTTAAATTTTCTTAACCTTTCCAAAATTATTTATTAAACATATTTTTACTTATTTTTCCATTAACCAATGTTGTCAAACGAAACTTCGTGTCACTTTCTAAAAAAAATTCTATCATTTTTACCATGAAAAAAGAATGTTGTTTTTAGCTCTTAAATAATGTAAGGATTACCTCATTTTCATTTATTTTAATCTTCGTTTTCATGTTTAAAAGGATTATTTTAAAGGAATGTTTTTTCAAAAATGATGTTCAAAGAAATTGGTTTTCAAAATCATTTTCAAAACAAACAGATATTTTCATCAAGAATGTTTTAAAGATATTTTTATTGTATTTTTATTCATCAAAAAAATATCCCATTGTTTTACTCTAGTTTGGTTATTTTATATCAATACTAACCATATTCTTCCTCTAGATGGTTTATGATTGATTTTCCAAGAATAATATTTGCATTCACTTCCTATATTCATTTGTTATGCCTCTTGAAATATTCAATCTTCCATGATCATTGAACATTGAATTTCCCCTAAATTCTCCATTTCACTGATCATGGATATTAATATTGCATATACTTTATACTAGTTTACCTATGATGTCTACTTTGACATTTTTTTATTATTGTGGGAATTATTAATAATTATTTATTCTTATTTGATACAGATATTTGATGGGGCGTATTATTTTTTTCAACTATTCGTCATGAAGAATGATTTGGATAGGAATTGATGGGTGGGCCTAAGACATTATATATTACCTCAATTCATCGATAGTTTATCATGAAAAAAATAATTTGTGAAACTTTAATGGGTTTCTACCTATAGTTTTAAACTATCTTTTGAAATGTATTGATGGTATTGTTTTTCTTGTGTATTAGACATGGCATATAATAATTAAGAATTTCCTTCTTTTAGATTAATTTATTATTTATCCAGGAGATTTTATGTCAAAATATATATGTATACATTTCATTTTTATTTCATTCATTAATGGCACATGTCTCAGCTTCTTACTATTCCATATTTATGTTTCCTTATCTACTTATTTGAATGGCATGTGTTTTAATTTACCTTTATTTATTGTTTATTGAATACATTTTTAACCAATTGATTAAATGGAATTCATATTCAATGATTTACTTTTCAATGATGATTTATTTATACTAATTCATTAATTATTCCACTACAATTTACCCTTACTAATAATTTATTCTCAGCTTTATCATGCTTCCTTTACCTAGGATTCCAAGAAGTGTAGTAAGAAATATTTGCAAGGATATTCTAGATGTAATAATTTCATTATCCCTAAAATGAAAAAAAGTGTTGTAATTTGGGTATTATATTTTTTAAACGGCTCATGTATGAATTTGGTTTACCAAGACTACTAAAATGACCGGTCCTTTGGATTTTATGTCCTTGTAATTGTGAAAATATAATTGATAATAGACACTAGATCTAGGCTATCTAGGGTCGAGTCTATACAGTTGTTATAAAATGAATTTTAATAGTAAACTTGGGAACTATATTTAGGAAAATATAGATTTTATAACATATACCAAAGGTAGAATTTGACTATAAGTATAGAAGAACATCCAAAGGTTTCAGTTAGAGGTAGATTATATAGATTTTTTAGGAATAAATATTTGTTTGGATACTCTAAGTGTATGTGTTTTTGGAATAGATGTACCAAGGAGTAACAACTCTAATAGTGTTTTGGGCCCGACTTAGTATATCCTGGTACACTTCAATGGTCTTTACTGCGCACCTTGTTTGACACTCTCTAGGGATATGATTAGGAAAATTCTAATTTTATTTACAAACCACTATAAAGGATTTTGATAATGAATAAACTAGCTTAAAACATTGGTGTTTTAGATTGAAGAAAAGATGTCATAATTTAAAAATAATATAAATTATATTATAGATAAACTCTAAACCAAGTAAGGATCAATTTGAAAATAAGTATATGTAGTATTTATGTGTTAGGGTTGTATTGAAAAACTTTTGTTAAAACGTTATTTAGTGATTGAACTCATTTCAAGGTTTTCATTCATATTTATTTTTGAAATTATATTAATATTATTTTAGAAAATAAAAACCCATATATAGATTGACAAAAAATCATGTCCAGAAATGATGCTAGGCTAGAACCTATGATCAAAGGATGATAAGGGTTTAATGAAAACAATTAACCTACACAATTCCCTCATTAAAATTTCATTTTTTTAGTTAAACAATTTGGAGAATAAAAATTAATAATGAACCATTAGATTACCTTTTAGGGTTTACAGATTAATTTATTAACCATATTGGATATGGATGAAACTTAGAGACAAATGTAAAGAATTTTCACTCTTTTATGGTACTTATGATCCCATAAAATGTTTATTTTAGTGCTTCAGACATCAAAGTTAATTTTTTGATATTCATTTCTTGAAGTAAAGGATAGAATATAATTTTATTAAATCACAACCAAAGGATGAATTTATGTTTATATAAATATATCATGTATGTATACATAGGTAGTAAAATAATTACCCAACATTAGGAAAATGAATTTAGAAATAAAATATTGTCTTAATAGCTTAATTTTTGTTGAACTGATGGCCTTCTAAATAACTAAAAATTTCTGAATTTGAGGCTATACACTTTTTTATGACCATACACTAGTTTGTGATTAATTACCTCAATTAATCCTTATAAATATTTATGCTTTACCTCCATGTATGTATCTCTACTTTTTATTCATTTTCTCAAACTTAGAGACCCAATTATATATTAGTCCATCTGAAATTTTTTACTTCCCATTCTCAATTTTCTAGGGGTTGTTTTACAAAACCTTCTCATGATGTTGGATTTAAAAATAAGAAATATCATAAAATATATTACAGATATTGAGTTTAAATTTCAAGGATGTAATATAATTATGTTGGGGAGAATGAAACATCTTTAAAATCCCTAGTGGAAACATTGTATTCGATATCGTGTATTATACACAACACCAAGCATGAGAGGGAATATAATATCAAGAGAATTTATAAAATATTTACCATTTTAAGTAAATTAAAAAAAATTATATCTTCTAATGAACGAGACACTGAGTAAGAATACATCGCACACAATAATGAGTTTCTTCAATTGCTTGTGTTACATGTAAGACCGAGTTTTACCAAACAAAAATATATTAATAAAATATTATTATTTAATATAATAAGATATAAACTAGTATTTATGAATAATATTAACTAACTTTTGAAAATATATGGTTCAAACAACTAATTCATTGGATAAAAATTAATTATAAATTAACAAAAAGGCCAATTGAAAATAAAGGGAATATTTTATAGGAAACATTTTTTATACTCACAAAGTTTCATTACCATAAAAATTAAATTAATTAAAATTATACGCAGATATTAATATAATATTTTTATTATATATTCAAGAGAATATTTTTTATATTCATCTAGTATATTTGATAGACTTAAGATAAGAACAAACCCAAATTAACACATAGAACCTTTATTTTTATTAAGGTATTTTTATGGCCTTTTAATAGAGAACCAATTTTAAATTAATTTTTTTGAAATTTTATAGATTATATATGTCAAAATAAAATTCAAATATTTAATATAATGAAAAAACTAGTATAGGGTTAATTTTTTGTATTTTATCTAAAGTGTCGTTTTTAAGGAAAAGAAAATAATATTAAATTTTAGTTTAAAACTGTCATTTCGTATATTTTATTTATAAGGGTAAATATTATTTTAAATTGGTTTTAATGTTTAATTAAACCATATTTTTTTCAATTAATCCAATTTAGTTCATTTTAATCAATTTAACATTGAAATTCACTATAACAGCAAATCAATCATTTGAATGTTTTTACTTTAAAAACCGCATTGTCATCACGTATACAAGATTAAATTTAAATTGATTTCTTCCACATTTGTGATTGGAATTTGGATAAATATATTCCATATTTGGAACCATAATAAATTATAATTTAAAATAATGTCAATGTAGTTTTTGAACAAAAATAATAGTGAAATTAATTAAAATTAATTACAAATATTAAGGTGAAATTAAGCATAATAACGGACTAAAACATAATTTTACGGGACAAAAAGAAATAGGAACATGTCCAAAATCAATTTTATAGAAATATTAAGAACCTATACTCCATTTTTAGAAATTTTATAATTATTGGAGCAACATTACTTGGGAAAATGTGGGTGGAATTACCATTCCCAAAATTTACAAAAGTGTCACCCCTCCTCCACTATAAAAGGCCACCTCTTCTACAACTTCCGTACACCTCTCAATACACATTGGATCGACCAATATCTTACCAAACATCTCCTCAAAATTCCTACACTAATCCTAGAACTCACATCTTGTTTATAAATACATCCATGTAAGCCCATTGGTTCAAACTAAAAGAAGTTACTCGATTAAGAGGTGACATCATTCCTTAAGATCTTTAGTTTTGTTTCCATTATCCACAAGATATAATATCATTATTACATGACTTTATAACAAAAACAGTATCCTAAAAATACTATGATGCATTTATTATATGTTTTATACCTGAACTCAGATACACTTCCATCTAATGGGTAACAAATAAACTGTTTATGTGTAAAGAGAACTATCGCCTCAAGCAATGATGATTGTTCGTTTTACTTAACCACCTTCCATGGTTGGGAATTATGCTGGAAAATATATTAATATAAATTAAATATTATATTAATAATTTATTTATATTTAATCAATTATTTTATAACACATTTCTTTATGCACTCCATTTTGGTGGAATATGATGACATCGTTTGTGCAAATGTGGACTACTGCCTCTTAAATGCGATAAGATTCGTTTATAGGATACATGAAATGTATAAAGGATGGTTTTAAATAAAAATATGAGACATAGAAAACATATATATTATATTTTTTAAATAATTACATTTTTTAAAATAAACTATATATCATGTTCTTTATTACCCTTTCAAACACTTAATAAGAGATAAGGTCGTTTGTGGACGTGTGGACTACCATCTCCTCGACATGATGTGATTCCATTTACATAAAAATAATTATATATAATTAAAAAATATGTTATTTATGATATAATTATCATTATATAAATATTTAATTCTACTTACCTTCTTTCCATAATGATCGTTAAAAAATGAGAACATTACTCTTGGGTACGTACAATATAGCATCTTCATGATTGTAATGTTGATTGACTTTTCATAACCATATCTAATGATTGTTTTATAAAAGTATAATTGATGTATAAATATTATAATTATATCATTTATATTACTCTTTATATGTTATATAATTATCCCTTTGACCATAGTTGACCTATCAAAGTTGTTTTTTACATATAAACTGAATTTGATCAAAACAATTGTTGTAAACATAATTTTTTAAGTAGTCATATAAAACATAGTAATAAGTGAAATAAAAGTATTTATAAAGATGGAAAAGGTGATAAATAATGTAAATAATTAACATATGTGTATTATTTATTAATATGAATACACGAGAGAAAAGTCAAACCCAAGGTAAGGGATTTCATCTCAATTTACATTCTATTGAGACTTATTTGTTTTTATACACATTGTTTCTTTTATACTGTGTATATATTAATAATTGACATGTTATATCATGAAAATATTTATTATAATTATATTATATATTTATTTTTATGTTATTTTTTCATGTATATTATGATTCAAATATTTCAATGTTGTATGGGACACTTTATAATGTTTAAACATTATTTTCCTTGAGAACAATTTTAATTGTTTTTTTTCAATATCACTTAATTTTGTGATTTTTAACTTCATTTGAAATAATAAATTTATTATTATGCACCTAATTTATTATATATTGTATACATACTACCACTTTGATACATAATATCCGGATTCATTCATTCTTCGTGATATTTTGAGTTTTAATTTCAAATATTTCATTTAAGGGGATTTGAGTTAAAAGTTACCAACTGGAAAAAAAATTCATAACCTGATTAATTTTCATTGGGAAATATTACTTCATAAATATAATTATAATTATAATATTATTTTTTATTTCTACTCCATTTATGTTGATTCACAATAGAGACACATAATTTTTTCACTAGTTGAGTTTCACATCAATTTTATGGGTTTCTCAAGGGTTTACCTTACAATCAATTTTTTTTCATGATTTTTAAACTTGAATTTACATTAGAAGAAATTATTGGATAATTTTTTATTGAAAAATTTCATTTTTCCTATACTATGGTTATTCAAGAAAATTATAAAGTATTAGTTTCGTTTGCCTACTCCTTGGTACTTAAAATGTTTTAGATAATATTTTTACGTATACCTAACTTAAATTATATTCTCAGTCAAAGAACATGTTATCTTCAGAAAACAATGTTTTTTTAAAATTATTTTAATTGTTTTTGAACCATTCCAAAAATGATTTATTAAGTACATTTTTACCCATTTTTATTTTACCAAGGATTTAAATGGAATCATCTTGTCACTTTCTAGACAAGAACTTTTCTAATATTTTTACCATGAAAAAAGAATGTTTTTTACTTCTTAAGTAATGTATGGATTTACACACCAAAATTTATTTGAATATTCCTTCTCAGGATTAAAAGGATAATTTTTAAAGAAATTTTTTAGAAATATGATTTAAAAAATGGTTTTCAAAATAGTAGGATATTTTCCTCAAAAAGTTTTTAAAGTTATTTTTATAGTATTTATATTCATAGAATACAACAACCCTTTATTTTACTCAACTTCAGATTTTTTATATTGGTAACACCCTTCTTCTTCTTCTTGATGGGTTTTGATTCATTTGGCCAAGGATAGTATTCACAATCACTTCCATCAGTCATTTGTTATTCCGCTTGTAATATTCAATCTCATATGATCATTAAACATTAAATTTCTCATATATTATCCAAATAATTTATCATGGATACTAATATCACCTAAACCATATATCATTTTACATATGGTGTATACTTTGGAATTTATTTTATTATTTGGGTAATTATTGATAATTCTGTATTATTTATTCAATATGGAAATTTCTTAAGGAATATTATTTATTTCGAATATTCGATATGAGGAATGATTTAGATAGGTAATGATGGGTGGGGATCAAAAATATATATCCCCTTGATGCATTGATAGGTTTTCATGAGGGAAATAAGTTTTGAAAATTAAATGGGTTTCTATCCATAGTTTTAAACCTTATTTTGAATGCTCTTTATGGTATAGTTCTTTTGTTCATTAGACATGACATACCATAATTAAGCATTTGCCTCATTTATATTCATTTATTATTTACCTATAATATTTTTCATTGATGTGTCTATGGATTAATTTCATTTTCAATTCATTAAATAATGACATGTATTTCATCTTCTTACCTTTCCATATTTATTTTACCTTTTCTAGTTATTTAAATGAAATGGGTTTTCATTTACCTCACCTTATTGTTTATTCATGTAATTTTTAGTCTATTGATTACTTTTCATATTTGTTCAGTTAGTTACCTTTCCATGTTGATTTGTTCATATCGATTCATTATTGTTTCTAATATACTTTACCCTTAATGAGCATTTGAGCTCACCATTGTTACGTTTCCTTTCCATAGGATTCAAAGAAGTATACTAAGAAATATATTAAAGGATACGATAGATAAAATAAAGTTATTATCCTCGAAATAAACATATAATTCTATATTTAGTGTATTTATTTGTAATACAAGACTCATTTATGAATCTAGTTTAATAAGACTACTAAACAAATTGGTTATTCTAGATTTGATCCCTTATAATCATGCCACTATAATTGATAGAAGGCACCTACTCTGATCTCTCTGGGGTCATGTTTCTACAATTGTGCTACATGATTATAGATACTCCAGTATGGTGCTGAAAGATGCTGATTGTTATATTTTATTAATATATTAATGTATAAACATGTTCATCACTTTATTTAATAGACATATTTATCATAATGGTTTTTTTAGAAATGGTGGTGTTGACCAACTGAGTTTTAGTCACACCCTGTTTGTGATGTCATTTGGTGTTAGTGATGATTACCTGGATGCACATTTTGACAAGGTAAATAGACACTATTGTAGATTGTGGATTTCTAGAAAGTTTGGAGCTTGAAGTTGGGACTGAAATGGGGTTTGAGACTGAGGTCTTCTTAGTTTATTTGTTTCAGCATGTTATTTTATTTTTATTACATTAGTTTGAAGTTAGATACACTCCAGCCTGCCATTACCTGATTGTTTACTATTTGTTTTATTGGTTCTTCTTTTGTTTCCCAGTTTTATGTGGTTTTGTTTGTGAAATTTTTCCATTAATTTTTATGAGGTATCTTGTTGTACAACCCCAATTTCTCTCTTTTCTGGGGAATTTCTACTCATACATTTTATAACCCAAAACAAAATTTTCATGTTTTGATCATCACATTCATTACAAAATTTCAATCCAAATTCATGGTGTTTTGGGGGATATAAATCTTCAGTTATCCCAAATATATGTTCCAATCCAAAGTCTCCAAATACATGATATAGTTGCACTCTTGATTTATGTAGAGTATAGTATGATAATAATAATCTCTTTAAACATATTTTTCTCCACTAAAAACATCAAAAAACTAAAAAAATTCATTGAAAGAATGTTTCACATCAGGATGAATTAATGATTTATCCCAATAAAAAATATTAAAATGATAATATATATATAGATATATAAATAATAAATCAACACACAACCTCTTATTTAAATGAATGTCATCCCTACTACAAATGAAATATTAATCACTAAATTTAATTACAATGTAAGAGACCACAAAATATGATCATATTACAGAGTGAAGAAAATAAATAACTCCAAAAAAATACAATATATATCTTTTTTATTAAATTTGTTTACTTAATTTTCATAATAAAGACCTAGGGATTCAAACATCACAATAAAAGAAACTGTGATCAATTATTATTGTGTATCAATAAATTATGATATCATCAATGTTTTGAAACCAATATACAAATAGTTCTTCCCAGACAGTATCATTATTACCCTCAGTATATCCTTCAAATGAAGATACTAAGGATAATAATCAAGACTTACAAATTTGAAACATTTACAATATATGAACAACCACTTCATTACAATTATTTATAACATTCCAGACTTCCCATTTGGCCAGAAATTAAATTTCAAGGATAAGAAGTGTCAAATTATTGATTGAAAAACCTTGTTAACCTAGAGAATCTAGAGCTCACAGAGAAAAATAAATATTTGTTAAAGTTTTAACATAACATGAAACATGATATGGTGATATAATTGTCATGACACTACATTGATATACTTCATTATGCTCAAATTTTTATCATATCTTGGAATCTAAAAATATAGGAATTATTGTTGTAAATTATATTATGATCTCAACTTGAATAATTTTCAAAAACAGGACCATGCCAAATATAATTGAGGATAGAAAAGATCTAGAGATGTTGATTTATTGAAATGATGATAAAATACTTTAAACATGACATCAGAGTCACTAATCATATAACTTATAAAAGCAATACAATATGTTTGTGACTCTGATATCAATATATATGATGTAATGCATGTATGAATAGTTTAATATAGTCTGTTTGTGACTTATACTATTATATCAATTTTTTTGTATGAAATAGTATTAGAGTCAATAATCATTCTGGGTGCGACTCAATCTATGTCCAAGAAAATGGTAGTAGTCTCTATCACTTGGAACACCATGTAGATGTTCAGAAACCTACCACAGAACCTACACAAACACACCAATATATATATATATATTATAAATTAAATATAAATAAAAAAATCATTCTAAATATAAATGTGTTGAGTAATGAAAAAATTTACCTCATTCCAAATATTTTTATGACTGTGAAACACAGGAGTTGAATGCTGAAACATCAAATGATTCAACTTCCAGACTGTTGACATGAGAAGTAACATTTTCCAATTTGAATAGTTATCAAAGAACTTTTGATAACAAAGGATGTTTATGAACTAAATATATTCTATAATATCATGTCACTCCATACATTAACTAGTATGTGAATAATAAGGTCCAATACTATCATAGACATTAACATTTTTAATCTTTCAAAAGTGAAAACATTAAATATTTTCACTTTTTATTTTAGATACATATTCCATCATATGGTGATATTTTGAGATGAAATAGATAAATTAAGGGGGAGTCATTGAGATTCAAAAGTATAAGAATATATCACTTGTGCAGAAGTTGTTTTCCACATAACATTCTCAAAAATGAATATGTTTAACTGTTATGAGAATCAAAACCCAAAACATAAAATAAAATCTAAACAAATTTTTGTTTTCCATAGTTCATTTTGACAACATCTGCCTATTTATTTTTAATATATTAAAATGAAAATTTTTAACTTCTGTAGATGGTGTTTTTCATTGACTGTTTTAACAACATCTAACAGAAGCATTCATAATAATGGAATAAAGGGTGGTTGATTCAAGACTTAGTAATAAGGTATTAAAATGCCACCACTGTCGTATATATCTTCTTCTAAACCCCAGAAATTTTTCTCTAGGTTGTACCCTCTCTTTTAGGGGAATGGGATCCAAATAAACATAATCATTTCAATCAACAGAACAACATAATATTTTAAAACATAAAAATTCAAGAAAAATCAACAGAATAATGAATATATCCCATTATTTACCTTCATTAATATATAATCTTCAATCCAATACATTATAAAAAATAAACAAAGGAAAACATCAATTCATTTTCACTACCTAGGATATCATTCAGAGCCAAGTATTCTATGGTAGTAAGGACATTAATAATCAAAGTTCAGAGTTTTTGATTCCCCATGGAGACCCATATTGAAATTGAAAGATATTGGTAGAGACCATTTATTTGTGACTTCATTTTATGAAATGGATAGAACATTATGGAGAAAATCATTTTTTCCTTTTGAAAAAGGTATAAGTTAACTACCTTTTTCCTTTCAAAAGAGTTAATAACTGCACAATAGGGAAATAAACATTCAAAGATAGAATTTTATTCATAAAAAATGTTGGCTTGTAATTAGGTTTGAAATAATAACTAGAAGAATGTACCTATGATATTATATTATACTAGTCATTGGGCCTACCAATATCTATAACCCATCTTCCAGTAATTATCTCCATGAACATGACATGAATTTTGTGACATTTTATTTAGTAGGTAACTATATAGACCATGCATACTTAGGAGAACAATATCCATAGGTCCCCATCACCATTATAGAAATATGTTTATTATCCCTAGTTGGAAAAATATTGGAAAGACTATAATAAGATTCCTTTGGTTTGAATTACTCTTCCAAAAATATGTTTAGTTCATTGAAATATTGGTATATTACCTGTAAGTGAATTAGTTACAGTAAAATTGGAAGATATTTACTCTGAATCATGGGTGGGAGATGAATTGTACACTAAGCTTGAAAAAACATCTTGTATTTGTCATGATTTACATGAATGTATAGAATTATACATAATTATATAGACCATGTGTTCAATCCATGAGTACATAAAGAAATTTCTAGTAGAGAATTGAACACATGTAAATGAGTAATGTGCTATGATGTATTGAACTTTATAGACCCTATGAAAATCCATAATGTACAAGCCATGGATATGTGACAAGATAAGTTTCATGAGTAATATACCATGATGTACGCCATGTGTTCAGTTTTTTAATAAATTAACACTTGTATTGAATATTGGCATAGATAATTTCAGCTTAAGTAGGCCTGTACAACTTACTTGGCACCTTGTAATTAAATATCAGCATTATAGAAATGTTGGTATTATTAGTTTAATGAAATAAATATTACGTGAATGTAGTCTAAAAAATCAAAATAATAAGATGAAAACATAATAATGTTACCATAGTTAATAATTTTTTTAAAAAAAAAACTAACAAAAAATAGATAATCTAGTGAGTGTAGAATCATTAAAGAAGGAAGATTCCAATGGATGGTGTAAAGTATCCCACTGATCCATAAATTCCCATGAAGAAACAACATACATTATATAGGTTGTAAATTAATGAATAATGAATATCAATTTCATAAACTAATAGATTTAATGAATATTTAATATAAATTTTATATTGAAGCTATATATTAGACATAAGTTGGAATCATATTAAAAATTAGACATGATACTTTATGCTAAAAAGGATCAATGAATTCATACTATACGAAAGTAAGAAAATTGAAACTAATGGGGATGGGGATAATATGATTCAATTTATAAGAGTCCAAATTTTCACTTGATCAAATGTTATTAGAAGATATTCCTTAAAGCTACAACAATACAACACTCATCAAATGCAAACAATTCAAACATACCATAATAAAATGGAGTGAATCGGATGTTCCTAGTTTATGCATACCATAATGATAAGTCCATCATTTCTTTCAAATTCATTTCACAAATGCCAATAAGTACTCAGTTAATATTATGATGAAAAGTGTGTACCACAGCATTTCTCATGAATATAAAGTCATGTGATAAATAAAATTAACATGGAAACCAAAACTAATGGTCATCTTTTAAAAAAAAAATTAACTTCATATTAATAACGAAAGAATCTTATAAATAACACATAAGATAATTAATTTTATATAAGAAATCAACAATAATTGATGATCATGAAACACGTATAATTTATAACTACATAAAAATATCATTATGATGTCCAAAATATAAAATAAATTCATTACAAATATCAAATTTGGTCCAAATTTCATCTAACTAAATCTTTAACCACAAGCCATGCATTGTAAAAATTCATAGAACTATTAACTATAAATATAAAATATAATAAAATAATAGTATATTAATATAATAAAATGAATATAACAAATCTAAACACCATGCGGAATGAGAATAATTAATTAGTCAAGAAAAAAACAATATTGAGGAATCCACATATCAAATTAACAGATAAAATTTAACCAAAACACTAAATTGAAAAACATTAATTACTAAAGGGATAATGAAACCCCTAAAAATAATATTATTGGGGGTGAATTCATATGTAAAAAATTTATTCTCCACTAATTTATGGTGTATAATTTTTATGTGGATTGTAAATTTTACTACAATACATAGAATAAAAAATAGTTCTATTAAAATGACACTTGTACCTAGAATGTGACTTGAAAGGGAGTTTTTTCAATCAATAGTTCAAAAAATGTGTCCATTTGTTATCATGGTCCACCATCCCTTATTAAAAATAAAATACAATGTGTATCAAGTAACTTTCAACGGTAAAGAGTTATGTTTTTTTCAATGTAACAATTGTATAAGTTTTAAATGGATTAAATTCAATCTTTGAAAACGGAAATTTAGAAGGGGTTCATCACTTTTATGATGAATTACATAGTTTTATAGTCTTGGAAAGATGAAATCTAAAATATAATCTTTTACCAAATAATTACAGCCAAAAATTTGGAAACAGTGATATAAATTCCACTTTTTACCTCTAACAAGTTCTTTAAAACCTAATTCATTAAATTATTAACCAAAATTAAAATCTTCTATTGCTTCGTTAAATTTTTGAGTTTAGTGGAAGAAAATGATATTAGAAACAAATATTTCCTACAAATTGTGTTGACATGTATGAAAGACAGATAAGGAATGACGCTAGTGAACCGAAGGGGTGGATGATGAAGCGAAACACACTATGTAATGATTGAAGCAACATTGGACAAGTGGTGATGGAATTAATGGAAATATATAATGACATTAAAAATATGAGGAGATAAATTTGGAGGTGTGAGTTAGGTTTTGGGTGTTTTTTGGATAGTTAAAGCTAACAGATTAGAACTTCGGGTTCTTCAATAAATTTTTTTTTTATGTTTTTATTATATAATTATATGTAATATTAATTTGAAATTTTTTTAAT
Source organism: Viscum album (assembly GCA_963277665.1). Lineage (NCBI taxonomy): Eukaryota > Viridiplantae > Streptophyta > Magnoliopsida > Santalales > Viscaceae > Viscum > Viscum album. The sequence continues at coordinate 513,806,259 of OY728146.1, forward strand.
TAAATTTAACTTTTTAATGATTGTTAAAAAGATAAAATTATAAAAATAAAAAAATTCTTATATGTTTATTACAAATTTATTTATTGGTAAATATATTATTTTTATAAGAATGATAAATTAATAGGTCTAAATATAATTGAGTGACTTGTTATTATTAAATTGTTAATTTTCACAGATACATTTGTTAGTAAAAACAAGTGTTGGTACTTTTAATTAATATCAAAAAAACATTATATATGTTGGAATTACTTTTCGATACCAATATATGTTTTATTTGTCATTAATTTTAAATTAGTATAGGATATTTTATTTTTAGTATCACCCTTCAGGTCCTCTTTATTCAATAATAAACATTAATACTACAAATTCATAGACCATATACACTACTATAATGTTGATTCATTATATGTGGAATATCCTTAATGCTCTAAAGATATTTCACTCAACCACACATGAACACTCAAAAACCTACTGGCCCATTTTGAGGTTACATTAATCCATTTACCTATACTCACTAAGACAACATTCATAAAAATGACTATAAACCAAGTTAATATGAAGGGGGCCACATAACTTATATTATCATGGGTAGGATAATATGTTATCATGGATTGAGTTTCACATGATGTCATGCAATCTGATTTGTGGTTGGAAACCACAAAAAATAAGGAATTTGGAAAAATATACTATAAAAAAATTAAAGTAATTGATAATGGAGGGTATTTTGAGGTTATCCTTAAAATAACACGATACTAACATAGATATTTCACCGATTAGACTTGAAATGAAAAATATATAAGGGCAGAGAAGATGAGCGAATTAGGGGTAACCCTTCTTGGGAGTGGGGCTAAAGCTAAATAGGAGTCAAGGTGATGATAAATATTTTATAGAAAATAATTATTATAATAAAAAACTAAAATAAAATAATCATTTGGGATTCATGGAATCTAGTGGCCATAATTAGATTTATGATGTCAAAACAAACCCTAGATGGTTTTCAACTGACCATTTGATGGTTTCCCATAGACATACATCCCCTTTGGAATATAACTGGGTACCTAGTGAGCCCGTAAAATATTTTTTTTGCATCTGCAAAAAATTACTACATCTACCACCTTCTTTTGATCTTTACTCATACATTATATTAATAATATAAAACTAAAAACTATATAAAACCCATCCTCAAATCAATTTTCTATGCTAAGAATTCGTATCCAAACCTCAAATCTTAAAAACATTATGGATCAGTTTATGATAATTACAAACTTTTTATTTGATTATAATGTAAATATATTGTTTGTTAAAAACTCCCCACCATAATGATTCTCATACTCGACAAGAACACCTATAAATTTTTTATATTCAAATAAATTTATTGAATCAAATATCAAATATTGACCTCAACGTCCTTGAATCACAAGAATTACAGAAGATATATTTTATCAATTTACTTTTCATTGATTCCTTCTACATTGGTTTGTAAAAAATTTAATTCAACTTTATAAAATGATGTTATTGATTGCATAATCATTTCATTATGACTCAAAACCAACAAAAAAATCTACTGATACATTTTAAAATACTCATTCTATTAATGTACTTTTACCAGTTGGATTCATAAGTCTATACTTTCATTCATAGATATGCCCATGAATTATTTTACTATATTAAAAAAATTCACAACATCTAACACGAGAGTTGGTACGTTGTAAAATTTGTTTATTTAGTTATATCAGAGTCACATATCCTTATCATGGAATTACATTCTATATCCCAATCATTATATTTGATTGATTCTCAAATTCTAATAATAGAGTGTTGCAGTTAATGTTCTAACATATCTTCAAAAAATTTAGAACAATAACTAAATCTATGTACAATTCATGACATATAAATTATCTCTAATCATTCAATATCGTCATCCCTTCTATAAAAGTATAACCCTTTTATTACCCTAGGATCATACATTATTTAGAAAAATCCAATCACTAGTAAAATCATTTATTTTCACTCTTACCAAGTGAGGCATGATTTTGGATCTCTTGTAGTAACTAAAATACCATTAATAAAATTGGTATAGTTGTCCCAAACTCATCAATCTTGATAATAACCATACATAACCCTTGAAAAGGGTTAAATTTTTGAACAAATAGTTTTGTGATCACTACTATCAGATTTCCATATATTTTTCTCCTCAAGAACCAGTGTCTTTAATTTTATTCAACATATAAATATTGTTGATCATGATCAATACAAAAATTAACCCCTATATCTCAATTTATTAACCTCAATCAAGGGTTAAGAGTTTCATGGTTCTCCATACTAATGCTTCCCAAGTTAAAAATGGCTTATGACCATGAATCTTAAGTTCCAGTAATCATTAAAACACAACTAATACATATGTTTGGGATAAAGAAATCGATATAGAAATCTGAACCAAAATTATTATGGATTCCCCATAGGTTCTATACCATGGTGGCACTTATATTATTCATTTCATTGAGTTCATACCTTTCATATCCTTAAAACTATACTTGCATTATCCCAAAATTGAAATCCTCACAAGTGGAAACTTGTTTGATGGGAGAAGTCTATCTATAGGTGGAATTATATATTTTATTACTGAAATAAAAAAATTAATCATTATCAAGATTCACATATATATATGAGAAATACATCATGTTAATGGATGAACACTCATATAGGGAAAGGATTAAACACATAATATTCTAGTATTCACTCCCATTTGGGAAAAGGTGGAAAACATACAGAAGGATCTAGGTCCTCTATATAGTTATCAATAAGAACCTTTATAAAAACATGTGTCTCAATGATATGTAGTGCCTGTAAAAATTAATAATGCCATATTGAATCTATTTCCAAACATTATGATAAAAAAATAGATAACAATATATTTATACTTGTTTCCTATTTAAATATTAAATATAATACATGTGCAACAAGAATGAATGTAACTAGTATGACAATTGTTTTATTAAATTTTACTTTCAATGTTCTTCTTATTATAAAATTATATCACATATATATATATAAAAATATATAAAAAACCACATAATCACTATAAGGATACAACATCATAGTGGCATATATTTCATATAACAAATACAAAGAGTAACATATAATTAAAATAAACATAGCATGAGATATAAAATTTTTAATCAATCAATATCAAGATAAACGAGTTTTAAAATGATATGTCTAAATTATAAATCCATTTTCAAATAAATTATTTCACAACCCCATGAAACTAACCACATTTACCATGTAATTCAAATAATGTTGAATGGGTTACCTAACCTTGATTTGTCATCACTAATAAAAACTACATACATATTTGTATTTTTTAAATAATGGAATACTATCTCACATAACACGTCATCCATCGTAACAATGTGATTACACCCCAATACTTTCTTTTCCATACCCAAAACCATTTACAAACCACTCACTGGGTAACATAAAAATAAAACAACCCCAATAAATCTTCACTCTTAGAAATAATATGTCACACGACACCACTTACTAGCTATATCACCCAAGGATTCATGTTTTCTTAACAATAGACCAATATTAATAAATTTACACAGAACTAGTCCAATAAATTACCTAAGGATAACACATTACTATCAAAGAATCATGAAATATCATCCATCAAACCTAACAAGACTATGTACAACTAAAATTTTGGTTATAACCCCTTCAAAGACTCCAAATTTAATAATAACCAATTATATTTCATTGAAATAATAAATAGATCCCACTAAAATTAATATTCAAAACATGTTAATCTTCTATAATGGTCTTAAGAAATATTAATCAACATCAGATAGATACACAAATCCCTATCAATCCAATCCCACATCACATGAACCCACTCACCCATAAATTCAATCATACCATCCCTGAAAACACTTATAAATGGATAAATATCCATGAGGATATATACCATTTATTATAAGGACAAATCCAATGAATTTTTATGGGTGGAATCAAATTTAATTACCTAAAATAAAATAGTATAACAAACCCACAAAAATTATGGATTTTGGGTGAGTAAGTGATAAATTGAGAAATAAATAGATAATAAATGGGTACATGATCTTATATTTAATGCTATGTGAAAATCATCATAGATAAATCATCAATTAGAAAACCAATAAAATATATATAGATAGATTAAGAGAGTATGGATGGATGGGATTGACCCTCCCTAGGTGTGTCACTGAAATATATTAGGAGAGTGAGTCATATTAATGTTTTTTTAATAAATATATTTTAAAAAAATATTACAAAGAAATCATAGGGGTCACCGAGTTCCCGGTGGCCACCATTGGTTATCTAAATTCACACCAAATACCTAGTGGGTCTACACTGGCCATCTATTGGACTATATGTGGATTAATACCCCATGAACCCCTAACCAATTACCGAGTGATCCCATAATATGTTCCCAATGAAATCTATAATTCCATGGTACATATTCTACTTTATTCTGATCTTTACCAAAACCTATGATTTACCACTAAAATCTCTAATATTATAAAAACCATCCTGAAATCTATACATTGAATTCAAAAATTAGATCTAAATCACAAATCTCAAAACACTTATATCTCTATTTTTGATAAATTTTTGTTTTCTTTGAGTCCATCGAGACCGAAAAATATGGGTCATTATACCATCCTTATAGAGAACATATGTATTTCTAAACCCATTTCAATCTACCCATATTTAACAATTTTCCATGAACTTTAATGCTCCATAATTGATAAAAGAAACCATTCCGTCAAAGGAACCTTTCATATTAAAAAATTATCTAATATTTTTCTTCTTACAGGATGATAATTGTAATGAACCAGGCTTGCACTCCTAGATCTAGTGTTGATAACACATATTTTACATACTGTATTCAATTACAACTATATATTTTTAGACATATCTACCCAAAAATTATATGTGTTAAAGAAAAAATTTCACTACATATGTTCCAAATAATATTTAGTTACAATGGATTTTATAATTAAGAAAAAAATTTACAAATAAAGACCATGTATTTCTCAACTAATGGACAATTTCTTTCCACTATACAGGAAACTAATTAATCCATAATATGTCATCAAATTCTCCTAAAAATTATCCACATAATCCATCCTATTATAAATACCATGTCTAATAATTATCATCATAACATTTTGGAAACATAATTAGGTATGAGCTCAAAATTCATGTAAGGGTAAACATAATAGATAATAATCTACGATCATAACTGAGAATATTATGAGCATAAATAATATGACTTGAATAGATAATCAAAATAATTCCATCCTCAAAAATAATCCACAGTCATAAAAAATAAATGGTTGAAATTTCAAAAAATAAACACATAGATAAAAATACCTGATTCCCTTTCAATGAAATACATAATGTCAGACAAATAATTCCATTCCCTAAGAAAATAAGTCATGATATTTGAAATCATGATTTTACTCTCAAGGCCCCATGACTAAGAAATGTTTTTTATATAGGAATACACAGAAATACCCAACAAAATTTTTCTCATGGGACCTATGAATTAATTAATAGGATGCCTATAAAAGATCCTCACTAATCACTAATTAATTTTAATGCATTTATCATATGATAAAATGAATAAAAAATATTCAATTAGTTTTTCCAATAATTATACATATGGGGATAACAACATATAAAATACCCATAATTTTCCCATGTGAATAAAAGGGATTACATGATCATAAACTATCTAGATAAAGTGTATGGGTGGTTAAACAATACATAGTCATATTTCCTTAGTAATCAATAAACATCCATATCAGAATAAAAAATATATGGATTTTCAATAGATCCCTAATGAATGAATGGAATAACTTTATTTGCATGGATCCCTTAAACTATCATAGTATAAATTAAGAGGTATTTGATTATGTCAATATTTCCCCCAAAAAATATAAATTTAGATTCAAGGTGAACTCCATTCAATCAAAGAAATGAAAAATTGTATATTTGAAATATAAATAAATTACAAGAAAAGTTATGTCTATCCCTGGTAGATGGTTAGGAAAGACCAATGTAGTGAGGATTCATATCTTTGAATGAGAAGAATGTTATATAACCCTTCCATAGATAATTTGGATGCTTTTAAAAGAACATATCCCCGGGATAACAATGGAAACTCATAATGATGTTGACATAGATGATAAATAAATTTTCAAAAGAATTCTTCAAATTATACTGGACAACAAGGGACTAGGAATTGAATTGTTTGATACCGTGTGTTCAATACCCCAAATTATATATATATATATATATTGGACGATAAATCATTTAACATAAATCAAATAAGGGAAATTCCTTTTGAATATGAAAAGGATAATAAATTTTAAAACATAGAAGAGCTTTTATAAAACATTTTGAACATTTATGTAATATACAATCTTACACATCACTATAAAAAGTAACATTTGAAAAGTTAAAGTGAGAGATTTGGAAAAAATTATTCTAAAATAATATCAAATTATGGATCCTTGAAAATAACATAATTTTTTCTATTGTAAATATAGAGGAAAAAGTAAAAAATTGATAATGAAAGGAACCTTTTTAATACTTTGAAAATACCATTTTTAAAAACCCACATAGTAAAAAAAATTCATATTAAACCTTTATTTTTAAAAATATAAATAAAAAATAAAATATAGAAAAATATTTTTTTATAATAACCTGATAAAATTTCAATATGAAACATTATATTTAAAAGGATGAAACTTGAGTTTCCAAAATCCATAAAACTGGGGTAACAATTGAGTCAAGTGTCAATTGTTGAAAAAAATGATTTTGATCAGTATTTAAAATGAATAAAAAATACATGTAAAAGAAATTTTCTTGGATCATAAATATAAAATACATTGAAAAACATGGTGTGTACTATTAACATGTCTCATGGAGTTAAATGTTGAGAAAAAGAACTATAATGACTTGAGTAACATTTTATTCAAAACCCCTTGAAATAGAGGGGTTGTAATTTAACTTAAAATATCATGATTAAGATAAATTTATTATATGACATATCAAATAGGTAATATTTAAACCATAGAAATGAAATTAGGAAAATAATGAAAATAATGTCTCAAAGGAAGAAATTTGAGATTAAAAATACTTACAATATTATATATTTTTTTAATGAACACACCTTGAAGGATATGATTTAAAATGAAAACTAAAATATTAGGAAAAAATATTAAAGGGTAATTATGTCAAAAACTAACCCAAATAACCCACCTAAATGGTTCATTAACCAATCTTGACATAGCTACAAGGGTATTCTCGATCCCCCTGGGATGTAGACTAGGGCTTATTCATAGAAAAGAAAGTGGAAACAATTTTTCCACAAGAATAACTCAACAAGATAATTATAAAGATAAGAATCAATAAATAGGCAGTATTCCAAACACTCCACATAGTAAAAGTACCACAAGTATACATATACAAGTCATGTAAATAATACGTCAACCAAATTCATCACAAGTATCCTCAAATAAATCATTACAAGATCTATATTTAATAAAAGGATCACATAATCCCTCAGTCACATCCAACTACCAAGGTCCCACTAATAAAGAATACCCAACACCTCTAAGCGGTGATTTTTATTCTCCGGGGAATGCTATAATACATTATTCAATAACTTAAAGGAAAGGGTAGGGTTTAAGAAAAAACTTCCTCGAAGTATATCACCAAACATTCAACAAGGTATCTATATAAAATAAATCAAATATTGTAATTTTTTAACAAAACATGGCATGTTAATCTTTTCAAAATTCATAATAAAACATGCACTTCAATTATTTAGAATGGAAATTATAAATAATTTTAAAACTACATTTATACTAAAAAAATCATGGATAATGATTTATATCAAAACAGGCTTGAAAAATAATTTATATCAATCAATGGAATGTATAAGTAATTTATAGTCATAGAACCATGGTTAAGAATCTTAGTGTTAGGTTAGTATAGGGATTCAAACACATATATGGGAAATACTACACAAGGTGTGAACAAATCCATATATATATCAAGCCTAGTTGGAATACAAGAACACCCTAAACAACAAACTATCTTCCATCATCATAGATTGGTTAGCATTGTCATCACTAATGAATTTTTAGGTAGAGATAATACATGCCAAACATGTGTAACTCCCACCTTACTACCCAGGATCCCATGTGCTTAAAATAGATCAATCATACTTGGGACTATTTTCCATTTCAATCATAACTTAAAATCTCCACCTTGTTCAATTGCTAATAAAACCCATTTTTTTTAAAAAAACATAATCAAATATTTTTCATAAAAAGTCACACCTTTCAAGGAATCAATTTATTTCATTTCAAACCATAAATCATTTTCTGAAATCTTTGTCAATGAATCATTATAAATTTATTTTATAAAATCATTTATTCATTTAAAATCTTGTTTCCATGAAATCAACACATAGTTTGAAAAGTCATACCCAAAAGATTCAACACATGAACAACATTCCTTTTATAAAACATTAAATAAGAAACTCAAATCAATAATTTGAAATCTATTAAAAATACAATTAAAAATAAAAAGTCCTAAAAGGTTCAAATTTATTGAGATTGCCTTATGAAACTGCCTATCTCAATTCATGAGATCAATAATCACCAAACATGGGATCCCTAACGAAGAGTTAAAAGGGATAAAAACAAACATGTAAGAATCCAAGAGCCACGGATCACCAAATCAAGATCCAGAATCATCAATGACATGAGGATCCATTGCTTTTGAGGAGAAGAGAGAAGAGAAAAGTTGAATTCATGAAACAATTGAGATTATACTTACTATAAGAGATTCAACGCATCAATTGGATCTTTGATCCATGAATAATCAAGGTTGGAAGGTCCAAATATTCTTCCAGAGAGTCTCTAAACTCATTATGTTCTAGGGAGAGGTGCTTACAAATAAAATCGAGATTAAAGGAAAAAAAAATATGATACTAGACTTATGAATCTAACCCACACTAGTTTCACTAGCTATATGATTTCTCTCACCTTCTAGACAGTGGTGTTTTGTAGAATTACAAGGCTTCTATAAGTACCACTAGTTGTCTAGTGGACTCCTATCATTTGGTTGGTGGGACTCCTAAAAGAACCCACTTCTTCTAGCCATCCACCAGCTAGCCAGTGGCCCTCACCAGCCATTCGATGGATCTCTTATAGACGTTTTGGATATAGGATCCAATCTAAACTCAATAGAAACTCTTGAGTACCACAAAATACATCCAACGAATTCTAAAAAATGAATCAAAACACACCCCCTAACACCTCTAAAGGATAAACCAAGAAATGATAAATTTATAATAGAAACTTGTGACCATAGATCATCAAGAAAAACATGATGATCCAAAAATAAATCAAGTTTAATTTATTAAATATCGTTTTCGGATGTTAAAATTCTCTTAACCATAAATGATTTCATCCCCATAGAAAGACTATCAATAAGAATATTCTAGAAAGATATGTGTCCAATGATCTGTCATCAATGCCTCGAATTCCCACATCTAATGAGAATCAGAACCATTTTGAAACAAAACCTAATCCTAAGGTATGTAATTTCCATCAATAACCTTCATATAAGAATAGTCATTCCAAACTAGATTCTTGGTCACATAAATATTAGGTTCCACATCAATGTCCTCCAAGATCAACAATGGAATGAATCTAAAAAATATTTTATAACCCAAAACATGTGAAACATGTAATGGATCTATATCATATGAGGGATCAAAGCCAAATGGTAATCCACCTACACAATCTATTCATCAATCTCAAATGGACCAATGAATCATGGTGCCAACTTTAAATTTTCTCCAAAACATTAGTGATCCAATTGAGGCGAGGTTCTCAAAAACACCTACTATCCAACCAATAATTACAAAGGATGTTGATGATGATCCACAAAAAAAACTATATTATCTCTTATACATAACCAACCTATGTTGAATCATCCATATTTTCACCATCATCTTTGAGATAAAACTAGTTCCCACTAGGGAAGCTTCAATAATCTAAAACATACAGAGTGTAGATTTACAAATTTTCCCATAAAATGCCTCAAAGGGTGATATCATAACCTATGATAAGTAGCTACAATTTTAGGAAGAATAGACCAATCCCAAATAGAAATACCAAGCTCCTATAAATTCAAATACACAAGAATGAAACATATCCTCTATAAATTGTTTATCATGTTCCATTTAACCATCTATCTAGGGATGGTACATCATGATAAATGTTACCTAATATCCCATATCATCCTAGAGGCCTCGCAAAAACTAGTATTTGAACTGGGTGTCCCTATAAAAAACAATATTAGATGAAACACCCTGAATATAGATAATATCATGCACATATAGATTTTATAAATCACAAACTTTGGTTGTATAATGAATGAGAATAAAGTGTTCCTATTTAGAAAATCATTCAATCACCATCCAAATTGGATTATTTCCCTAAGGCGTACAAGACAGCCAAACAACAATGTCTATGAATGTCTCATCTCACTTTCATTTCTCTGTAGGAAGGGGATAATGAAAATATAATGGATTTTGATGCTTATCCTTAACCTTTTGACAAATATAACAATGGGAAGAAAAATAATAACTGTTCCATTTCAAACATAGAGACTATGAATCATATAAAAACATATTCAACGTGCCTAGGTGTACTTACCACTAGGAATGAAAGAAATCCCCCATCACAGCCTTTCTCATTGGATTTGAAATTACATAACAGTTATGAAGGAAAATGATACCCTCTGAAGATAGATACCATTCATCATTGGTGTGGTAAACATATAAATAATTCATAATTCCTTATAACCTGTCATTAAGCTACTATTCATAGAGAATCATCTCAATAAGGGATGATTTAAAATGAAAACTTACCAAAATTTCCCCAGACTGATCCTCTCGGACTCCCAAATGCATGAAAAAATAGAGAACTATGAGTTTTCACTCCATAGATGATTAATTCAAGGAATGGGATGGTAGATTACTACTTAGAACATCACTAAAAACATTAACCTTCCCAAGGGTGTGTGAAATTTTAAATTCAAAGGATTAAAGTCACTCTACCCAAAACCTCTATCAGATATTCAAATCGTTTTATGATAATTTATAGCTCAAGATTTTGTGATCAGAGTAAACGACAATATTATCTTTAAAAGCGTAGTTCCACAAAATCTAGAGAGTATTCAAACCTCTATGAGTTCACTAACATGTGTAGGATAGTTCATCACATGAGGATAAATCTAAAAAGAACCATAATCCACCACATAATCACCCTACATGAGAACACAACTCAAACCTATACATGAGGTATAAAAAATACCACATATCCCTATCTAGCTTCTGTAAGTGTCAAAATAGGATCTAAAGTCAAATATAACATCAACTCATCAAATAAAGTCTAACAATTTGTATATAATATGAAATTTACTCCATTATAGTGGGAGAAGTCAATGGAGAATCCAACATTGATAAATCTTTAACAGAAATATTGTAATATCATGTTGAGTCCAAGAAGCTCCAAATCTTAAAGAAATCCCATGGTTCCTACCATGAAATAGAAACATTCACCTTATAAGGACAAACTAAGATACTATATTCTAAGAATGAATGACCCAAGAACTTTACCTATTGAATCCAAAATTTTCCCTTGGAAAGGTTGGAAAAAATTTGATGATTCATTAAAATATATAGAACTACACACAAATGAGTCATGTGATCCTCCTCAGTTTTAGAGTAAACCAAGATGTCATCCATGAATACAATAATGAAATAAACAAGGTGCTGATAAAAAATATTATTAATCAATTCCATAAATAGATTTGGGTCATTGGTAAGACCGAATAGAATAATAATTATCTTATAGTCCCCATACCTTCTCTTGAAAGTGATATTTGGGACATCTTACTCCTTGATCCTAAGATGGTGGTAACCAGGAAAAGGATTATTCACAGAAAACCACTTCAATCCTTTCAAAAAATCAAAAAAATCATTCATTTGGGGAAATAGATACTTACTATTTATTGTAACCCGATTGTGATTTTGATATTCAACACACAAGCAAAGGGTTTCATCAACCTTCTTAGTATCAATCACGAACACTACCCAGGTAACAAAGTGGGTCGAACAAAGTATTTTGAAATTATGTAATACAAATAATCCTTTAAATCACTAAATTCAGATAATTCCATATGGTAAGAGGGAAAAAATATGGGATGGGTAACTAACACTAAATTAATAGATAACTTCACCTTTGTCACTAGTGGGAAACTAGAAAAAACTAATGGAAAACATTGAGAAACTCAACAACTACTGGAGTAATATCATAACATGAATATTACATCTCTATTAAATGAATATATGTATATCATCCTACCCAAATCTATAAGGGTAACTCCATCTTATCTTGAATTAGGGCCCCATTATCTCTTAAAAACTCAACACTACCCATTAGGGGAAGTAAAATTGACCCCCTGATGATAATAATCAATCTTTCATTTAGGAGAAATCATACAATATATCCTGATAATTAATTCCATAGATTTAAGAAAACAAAAAAAAATCTCAGATGTTCTCCATCATAAATAAAGAGAAAGTACAATAGGGGAATCTGAGACCCTACCACCTCTTCATCCCAAGAAAAGTATCAATTTATATCACATAAGGTATGAGATCAGTTAGAGGTTTCAATAAGTCCACAATTCAAGTTGATATTAATGAAAAAGAATAACTAGTATCAAAAAAAGAAGTCACCGAATAAAATAAATAGTAATTGTACCTCTCACTAGTATTGGACTCTCATCAACTCCCACTTGAGACTCTTCCACTGTATGAATGATCTTTGTTCCCAATGACTGTGGCTAGAACCCCATTGTTCTAGAAGAATGTGACTATGTTGTAGATCTTCTCAATAATGATGAGAGTGTAAAACTATGAGGATTTCTAAAAAATGGAAAAATATCTTTAAGTGACCTGATCATCTATAAGAGTTAAAAATATTCAGTTCCTCTATGCATGAATACTACAAGTTCCAAACATTTCAACAGTGAAAACAAGTTAGTTGTCCATTACTAGATACTAAAGACGATATATAGAAATCCTACAATTGAGGAATAACACCAATATTTCCACTATGAGTCTCATCTTACATCCACTTCCTATTATAGGGAAAACTTAATCTACAATTGGGAGTTGGTGGAACTCCTTTAAACCCAGATTTACCAACCATGCCAATTTAATCCATCAGAACCTCATCTAAAATATCAGCATAAGAATAATGCTTTAGTATAAATACTTGAGATTGGGTATCTAATTGTATACCTATCTATAACCTCAAGGACATTATATTAACATTCGACACTACCTCAGGCGAGAAGTAGGAATTTTAGGAAAAATAGTTTTCATATTGAGTGATCATCCTATCACCTTTATGAAGCTCAAGAAATTCCATGGACTTAGCTAAAACCATTGAATTTGGATATTATTCATATGTAAAAAAGATATTTTAATTATTTAAACTCTATTCCCTCACTCTCCTTTTCCATAACTATCACATTTTACTACCTTTTCATAGGCCCTTCAGGTTTGAAGATAATACTTTTCACATTAATAGAATACAATGTCTCCAAAAAATAAAGATTCACTCAATATTTCCCACGTATTCCTTCAACTCCTAAGGACCATTTTCACCATGAAAATATATTGGTATTTTATGAAGAAAATTTTGGGAATGATCTATTATATCATACCTTCAAGGTACCACCTATGTTTTCTGAATAGAAACAAGTGTGGCTCCTCAACCTAGAGCTTGGTCCACATGCACTATAACCTATATAAGGTTTTTTTAATTGGAGGTTTCACTTGTTGTGTTTCATCAGTATATATCTCTTTATGCCTATTAAAACACCTTCTTGGGGTTAGGTTAATACACAACATTAATTGATAATAGATAAGGATCAAGAAAAAAACAAAAATTAGTATTCCAAACACCTGAATACATGTCTTCCAAAATTCTATAATAATATCAAAAAAAATTACTTGAAGACGTGTTTTCTAAAATACCCATGGAAACTTAAGGCTCGTTGTAGTTAGATATAACCAAGACCTCACTCATAATATACCTTTTATATCATGATAATCATGTCTCCTATCTACCAATACATCCCAAACTACATACCAACTTTCAAGAAGAGATTCAACTTCCAATTGATACAAATTTATTATAAGAGGGCCTAGTTAACCCACCTAAATGTCACCCAAACCCATCATAAAACAAACTTAAGGGCATTCATGATCCCACGAGTTGGAAATGAGGATCTAGTCATAAGAAATAATGAATTAATTATTCCACCACAATAATAACTCAATAAGAAAAATTAGTGGATAATAATCAGTAAAAAATAAATATTCCAAACACACCATAATAGAAAATTACCACAAGTAAATTGATACAAGTCCCATAAATGGAACAACCAAATTCATCACATGAATCATTAAAGAAATAATCACATGATCTCCTTATAATAAGTGGATCACATACTCCACTGGTCATCACAATCTCTCAAGGTATAACTAATTAAGAACTCCCACTTCTTGTAAGTGGTACTTTTCCTTTTCCTAGACCTGGCATAATAATTTCTATAAATTCCGAAAGGAAAAATTAGGGAGTGAGTAATAATATCTCAACAGGATATCACGAAGCATTCCATAAGAAATTAAATTTAAATAAACTAAATATGATCAATTTCATATAAAACATGTCATTATAATCTTTTCAAAATTCATAATAACATATTATTTTCAATTCATTCCAATGGAAATTATAAATAATGCTTAAAAGTAAATTTCCAACCCAACATTCCTGTAGACGCCGAAATGTGATTTAGAAAGTTACGAAATGAAAAAGAGAAGTCATATTTAGACCCAGAGACTCGATCTAGAGGGCCCGAAGGTGGTGTGTGGAAAAAAGGAGGAATTGCATGAAAAAAGTTGTCTCGTGTGGAAAGTACGGGGATTCGTGAAGGATCCCTGGCGCAGGCGCAAAATAATTTTGTGCTCACGCCCCGTAAGGTTGATATTGCATGTTGTTGTGTCCGTCGCACAATTATTTAGTGTAACCTTGGATTCTATGTTGCTGGCTACCTATAAATAGAAGGTTACCCCCTTCCTTTTTGGGTTTGATGAATTTTAACCACCTCTCGTGCGGGTAATCGGCATTCTACGCGCGTGCATTATGGATTTCAGGTAAGGTTCTTTTTTGTGCCAAGTTGCCTCGGGATATGCCATCAGGTGAGATCTCTATGGCTTAGACTAAATTCCAACCCCTTAGGGGTCCTCCCTTTGTTTGAAATCCTCCTCCTTTGCGTGCCATTCCTCCCTTTACGTGAAATCCTTCTACCTTGTGTGCAATCCCTTCCTTTGCGTACAATCCCTTCGAATTGCGTGCAATACCTCAAGCCCCCCTATTTCACGCAAGACACACTGATTTTGTGCCAACCTGTGACTATTTCACGCTAGGACCCTTTATTTTGTGCAAAGACCAAGGGTTGCACGCAATCCCTTGGGGCCCTTCATCATGGTGCTCCCTGGGTGCCCTCTTGCACGAATGCCTGATGCCTTCCTTCTGGGTGCCATTCGTAGGTGTCTTATGCAGCCTGGGAATCCGCATCGTACATGGTTTTCTTGTACTACCTTCTAGGCTTGTACAAAGTAACTTCAATTTCCCTTGGACAATCCTTCCCATTGCGTTTCTCTGCCTCATGCTTCTTCGCATAGGCATGCTAATGGCTATTTCTTCTTCGCATAGCCATGCTAACGTGGATCCCTTGATGGTTCGCCCTACGACACCCCCTCGCCATAGCCTTTCCGATGCCTTCCCTTCCACAAGGGGTAGAGGGCACCGGTTATGTAAGTCCTAGGGGTGTGGAAAAATCCACCACGTCCGAACTGTAGGACGTTAAACTGCCAAGCACTTCATCCTCAACACACGACGTTAAACTGTGACCTGGCCCCGTGCCTCGCACACAGGGTCCCCCAACCTCGAACATTCTCCATTCCCACTCATCTCCATAGGCATGGGATCATCCATCACTGGGGGTGATTTATTTGAGTGGTGATTGTCCGCGGGGAAGGGTAGCCACCTTGGTGTAAGCCCCGAGCCTTCCCTCCAAGAGGCAGCACCCCTGCTCCTCCTCACTTCCTCGGTGCCAAGTCCAGTGGAGGTCGTGATAGGAAACGGGGACCCACCTCTCTTCCTGGGTGCCAAACCCCTCTCCCGCTGCACGTTTTCACCCTCAGGCCTCCATCCTGGAGTAAGTCCCATCACCATGGGCCACTCAATGCGTAATCCCCTATTCACTTCCCACGGAATCACCCTTCACAACATGATCATCAGGTCTCTGGTACCACTTGTTTCTCACACTGAGCATGACTCCCGTGAGCTTAGAGTGAGCACCGAACATGACATAACTTGGGCCACCTCAGAGTGTATGCCCCAAAAACCCTCGTCCCGCATGATGTTAAACTGTACTCCAAAACTATAGGGACTTTGATCCATGTCAAGGCATGGTATGTAGGAAGTCTCCATGAAGTTCAATCCCCACCACCTTGGGCCATCTCAGAGTGTAAGCCCTAATACATCACGAACTACAGGGACTTTGATCCATGTTAAGGCATGGTATGTAGGAAGCATCCATGAGGTTCAAGCCCCACCACCTTGGGTCGCCTTAGACTGTAAGACCCAATCTATTCCGAACTATGGGGACTTTAATCCATGTCAAGGAATGGTATGTAGGAAGACTCCAAGAGGTTCAAGCCCCAACACCCTGGGTCATCTTAGAGCATAAGCCCCATCCATCCCAAACTATGTGGAATTCGCTCCATGTCAAGGCATTGTACGTAGGAAGCCTCCAAGAGGTTCATGCCCTACCACCTTAGGCCATCTCAGAGAATAAGCCCCAATCCATCCCAAACTACGGGGACTTTGATTCATGATAAGGCATGGTACGTAGGAAGCCTCCACGAGGTTCAAGCCCGTCACCCATTGGTCGTCCCAACCCCATTCAAATAAGTTCACCATGAACCTTGGGCTGCCTCAGAGTGTAATCCCCAATCCATCCCGAACTACCTGTACTTTGATTCCCTACCACGTTCATATGTAAGAAGCCTCCACGAGGTTCAAGCCCAACACCCATCAGACCCCCGGTCCAGCATCACGTCAGTTCACCTCCATCCCACATGACATTAAACTGCATTCATCGAATTACGCGGACTTTGATTCCCTACCACGGTGATACGTAGGAAGCCTCCACTAGGTTCAAGCCCAACACCCATGACTCGTCCTGATCTCTCCCTCGAGCCCGTGTATCACGAGAAGCTCATGCCCTATCCCAGAGGTTCCACTTCCTTTGGGTCCCATCCATGCATTCATTCTTAATGGTCGCCACTTCAGGTGTCCCACCGTATCATTGAACTACACAGACTTTGATTCCCTACCATGGGGATACGTAGGAAGTCTCTTCGAGACCCAAGCCCAAAGCCACCATTCATCCTGATTCTGACCCGGGTAGCCACATCCCGGTGAGATCACACCACCTCACTCCTCTCCACAGAATTCGGGAAGTCACCCACGTGCTGGCCCCAAAATCGGTGTTTCCTCCATGGGGTTCTTCAATCTAATCCACTCCAGCTAGTGTTCTGATCAGTATGATCCATCTCCGCTGGAAGTTAAACATGGGGCATACCATTGTTTAAACATGGGAAGCTGAGGAAAACGTCAGATACATTACTATGGCATACAATTCCCCGCATCCGATGTGGGATGCCTTTGGCTGTCGTGCCCTCTAGAAGCCCTATGATAAGGGATAGAAGACAGACATGCCAATCCCCAGCATCAAGACATGCCAGTGATTCCCCAATGCGAATACTCTCTTAACTAAAGTTTGATGCCCTAACCAGACCCCTTGGAAGGTCCTGATAGAAGTGGTGTAATTAACTGGTGTCCATGAAGATATGGATCCCAGACGAGCTTCATGAATTACATTTTAAATCAATGAGGGAGACCCGGTCTAGGTGACAAACTTCGAGGTGGAATCCACAGAAAGAAGAACCGACATCCCATCATCCCATTTCGATCATGGAGCAGACGTCCTTGAATAAATATCAGATGTCACCCGCCTTTGGAAAGTGGGAATGAGGGGCAACAGCAACGCGTCCTCTGCGTGACAGATGTGCATTCCCCAACAAAATCATCGGAAACAGAAAATGGTGAACCTGATGTGAATCTCCTCTCCTCATCTTGGAGGCTATTAGCGTTCAGGATGGACATCAGTGGATAAGCATGTCGTATGACCTCGTCATCCTATACCAGGTCCCACCAAATAGGCCTGACGTGAAAATCGCCCAAATTTGGGACAGTCAAGATGTTGAAAATTTCATTCTGCAACGTTGTCAGCGTGGATTTCTCTTACCGACCACGGGAGATAGAACAGAGCTAGGGCACTGGTTGTCGATTCCTTTTTATAGTAGTGTTAATGAGTTCATCTCCTGGCTTTCAGGAATCAAGTCGTTGCATCTAGAGCTCGATCACCTGCCCACCGACCTAGGGGTAGTGGAAATTTCAACGCAGATTACCCATGCAGTTTTACCTCTTCTATAATGGCCACGACTGCCACGACTGCTAGGCGCCCACTCCCCCTCTCCCCATCAGAGATCATCAAGTGATGGTTAATCAATAACCTTGTACGCGGGTACGAGGAGGAGGGGGTCATCCCCACAGGGGATATGGCCTGACTAGGACTTGAGGAAGATGTGCCTCACCGCCCATGCCTCCCCCGAGGGTCACGCAGGGAGTCGTTGCTCCCCATCCTGAAATTCAATCTCTTCAGGAGTTTGTCCCAAAAACACATTGATAGCTCCCTACCCTACACCGAAGAAGAATGGCATATCTGGGATGGCCTAGCCGGAGTTTCGCTTCAAGGACTCTCAGTGATGGACCCCACCAGGCCACGTCAGCGTCGCCGATCGGTTCCCCGTGCCGAGTAGCAGGTTGTCCACTCGCCTCCACCGCTGGCTCCAGTCCTCCTGACCCGACACTAGTGTTGGGCATAAGCAGAAGAAGATGCTCACTATGGGGCGTCAATGTCAGCGACTAATGTGGCTCAAGCCACCACTAGTTCATATTCCCAAATCCCTGCATACGTTTAGCAGGGGCTGCTATACGCCCGACCCGGATCGAGGCCCCAACTGCCCCATGGGCAGGTTTGGTCGACTCTCCCAGTCATCGGCACGGGTGATGGCCATCGTGGACCAATCCATAGCAGTTCCACCTTTATCCCAGGAGAGGGTCTTCCCCGTGACAACAACACTCCATGTGGGGGTATCTCCCCTGATCACTATATTGGGTACAGGGTCACTCCCCCTTCCGTGGTCTGTGGTCATGGAGACACTACATGTCCTGTCAATCACCATCATGGAGGTCCTCCCTATGTCCCTGTGCTAATTGGTGAAGGTCCTCCTCTCCCTAGAAATTTGAGGGGTGGAAACAAACCCCACTTCACCAATGCCCAACACTGAGGTCCTCCCTGTGTCCCTTTTGACATTTTTCCCAGTGCTCCCTACACCACGGCTCCCTTGGGTGGAAACCCTCTCCGCCCCAGCAGTAGTGCAGCTAGAGGATCCCATATCAGAAATCAGATCTCCCATAAAGAACCATCCAGAGGCAGGAGAGTAGGTCTCCACCGCCGCAAAAAATAATCCTAGGGAAGGTCGGGCAGGAATCAGGCCGGTCTGCTTCTCAGACTCCGAGGTAGAGTAAAATTCAGCGTAGGAGCCCTCCCCTCAGCCCTCCGAGTCATGGGATGGGGCAAGAACGAGGCGCATCAGCCTTGTTCTCCTAGAATGTGAGATCCACAGGATCCCTACTACACTCTGAAGGTATATTCAGGAGGATGATACCCTTACATATTCTAGGGTCCGACCATGCGGTCGCCACCATCATCTCTGAAAGCACCCTCCCCCTCAGAGCTATTTTGGGGGGTCAATGACAGAAGAGACGGGGCATAACCCACCCCCGGCAGACACTACTGCTGTTTCAGGAACTCTGGGCGTCGGTCCATCGTATCATGAAATGGCGTCCAGGTCGTTGCAGTCCTCAGAGGATAGCCCATGATTCGGTGGTCGGTCATCCCGCTCACCATATTCTCCGCCGGCAAGTCTGTCATCCCAGCATCCTGCCTCACCGCCGCTGCTAGTTCCTCAACCACCCTCAGTTTATGAGTGGGGAAGTCAAAGGACAGACCCTGGATCTGAGCTGGGGAACTTATGGACCATCCTCGTTGCAGGCCACTTCCCCGATAACTTTTGGTTGGTCGCAGGTTCAAATTTTGGTACGCCAGAATAACTCACCCTGGAGGAGTTTGAATGTTTCTGCCAGACCCTCTGGGCGACTCACCTCTATCTTCACCACATACAGGTGACTTATCCTAGGATCCAAGAGCACTTCAAAGACATCATCAAATAATGTCGCCTGGTTGACCTGGCCACGTTCCCCACAGTCTGGCACCCTGAGTCACCTGGACACCACAGGGCCCTCCAAAAACAGTGCGTTAAGAGTTTTCAGGTACTCTACAGAGTTGTCGAGGAGGCTACCGCCCACATGCAAGTTCATGGCTTCGGGTAGTATGCTGCCCTCCTCTTCAGTGCGATTCGCTGGCAGGTTGACTCCATTGGCAGTAGAGAAGACATGCACCCAAGAAGAGTGGTGGTCAACATGGATGATCTGACAGAATAATTGAATGAGCTGGGACTTCTCAATGGGGGCATCCCCCCTGAGGATGTGCTGCCACTATACCCATCAAGAAATATTAGTCTCCAACAGAGGAACCTCCTAGGTCTCCCTCCACCCACCGAATCATTGGTACTGAGCCTGAATATCGGTAAAGGAAAATAACATGTTAGAGCTGCCAAGCACTCCGACCCATCGGTCTCAGTGCATAAGATGGAAGAGGACCTCGAGAAGGCCATGCTGCGCAAGTAGCTTGCTGAGTAGAAGAAGTTGATCAATTAACTTCTCGTTGAATGCATTTCCGAGCGGTGACCCAACTATGGTGATCCTAGACTGGGGAAGCAGAGGCAGGAACAACTACCCCTCAACGAGATTCTTCCAGGCAACCCTGATAATGTCGCATTCGCTGACCGGGAAGAAGCGAGAGCTTCTGGAAAGAGGTCACGGTATGTCTCGTCGAACCCTCTCGAATGACGCGACCTCCCAATGAACCTCACTCGGGCTCCTCTAGCTTCCCTAAGGGTCGCTCCACTAGCCGCTCTATGAGCGGCTGAGTTTTTCTACCCCATTTAAGGGACCTATAATGTGCTCGTTGTTAGAGATTGTAACACCCGAGACTTTTATGTTATATAAACCATCAAAGGAATCTTTTTCTACACAACACTTTCTTGGCTTGCTTTGCACGCAATCGCGACCTTCCTCGATAGCTTGCGTCGTACGCAATACCGAGTTTCACTAAACAACAATATACTATTAAAACTAGCCGTTATGAATAGTAATAACCACTTTTTGAAATTTTATAAATTTTATTTTTCAAAATGGACTTCATTTTTGGACTCAGAATATCGAAATTAGCCTAGGGTGAAATTTTGGTATTTTTCTGAAAACTTTCAATTTTTGATGAATAGTGAAACCACTAAGTGGTAGGTTAAAAACTGAATTTTTGCATAAAACTTAATTTTACCGCTTCTGTGAATGGAATTTCAAAAATCCGAGAGACACGGTTAATATCAAGGACTAAAATGTGGTTCAATGAGATGAAAATAATTTTTTGGTGAATAGTAACTTTTTACTATTTTTACCGCGGTTAATAGTAAATAGGGTAACTAAGGGTAAATATGATATCAATATTACCCTAACACATGTCCTAATTCTATTGGACAAGTGTAATTCGACCAAAAACAAACTTAGGAATAAAATATGACCATTTAGGCCCACTTGGATTAGATTAGGACATTTATTATTAATTTATTTAAAGAAGGGTTAAAATAATTAAAATCAAAGTTTAATAAGTAAATCATTTTTTAATATGGGGTTATACATAAGATAAATTCGATTGTAAATATTCATTAGAAAGCTAAAAAGATTTCCTACATGATGGTATTTTATTTGTAATTTTTAGACATCAAATAATTTAATTTATATATGACACAAAGATGATGCAGTAATTATCTTATTAATGAAATATTGACATAATTGATGTTATAAACACCAAAATAAATGTAATTTGAAACTTTTTATGAATTACACTAATTTTCTAGGTTACTATGATATATTAGTATTGATTTAATCAACTTGGTTCGAACATATAATTCTGTTATGACTTTCACAAAAATCATATATCAAATAGTGTCAAAATTGACACAAAATAGTTTTTAAATCAAATATTATATTATTAATTGTTATTTTATTCCTAAAAATCTAAGGTTCGGCCAAATGACTTAGATAAGGATATATATATTAATAATAAACAATTTGGGGTTCGTTTGGCATGTTATAGTAAGTTTATTAACCATATAGTGAAAGAAAACAAAAAGACACGGTAAAAGTTAAATTATTTAACTTAGAGTTAAATCTAATTGATAAGGTTAAAATAATACCCTAAACTTGTCTAAATCCTATTGGTTGATGGGATTTCGACCCTTCCCTACTTTAGCTTCGAAATAAGACCCTTTGGAACCATTATAAACCGATTTTGACTTTAATATAAAATAATATTTTGAGAAATTCCTAAGGTGCCCCTCTCCTCCCTTATAAAAGGGCACCTCCTCCCCCTCCTCCTCACACCAATTTGAGCACTCAAGCTCGGCCAACCCCTGCCATTTTCTCCTCTCCACTTCCCTAGAATAATCCTAGAGGTCCTCGTCTTCTCCAAAGACCAATCTTAGTTCCTTAAGTGGGGGATTCAAAGAGGCGTTCCAAAGAAGAGGTAATATCCATTACCGATCTTTTCAATTTCTTTCTTCTTCAACTTCTTCTTCTTTAGTTGTTTCATGATAAAGTAATAACATCAGTATTACTTACATACTGATATGTTATTATAAATATGAAACAACCCTAATTCACCTTCTATCCATCCTACGGAAAAATGAAATCACCGCGCGTGCGTACGTACGGAATACCGTCTCCACGCCGTGGTGTAATCTATTTTCCACCATCACCTTACAAGGATGGGTATAATGGTGTAATGAGTAACTATATATGATTATTATGAAGTAATATTGATACTGAAATAATATATATATACTTCAATACAATTCCACGATCATAGGAACGATATCATCACTCGTGCGTACGAATGTGATGCGACTCGTTCTACATGATCTTCATTTCATAATGATTATATAAATGAATTGAATGAATTAATATGGTATATACTACACTAATACCATTCTGGAAATGAATTATCTATAACCTAAAGATAAGAATAAGAATTTATTCAACAAAAAACGCATAAGAACAAAAAGTTATAAAGACCCGAGTAACAAGTAACAATGAAATATTACTAACAAGAAGCTAATAATATATGATATC
This sequence comes from Viscum album, assembly GCA_963277665.1. NCBI lineage: Eukaryota > Viridiplantae > Streptophyta > Magnoliopsida > Santalales > Viscaceae > Viscum > Viscum album. The sequence continues at coordinate 513,829,982 of OY728146.1, forward strand.
ATATCAATATGTATGATTCTGGAATAAGTCAATAACATTATTTAAACCATTATACAGGAGCTTCGGACACGAACAAAGCAAATCAGACCGAAGGTAAGGGAAATATCACAATCTCATTTTTATCCGAGATTGTTTATACTTTGGTATTTACTGGGGTGTATTTTATCATCCACATCCATGTTCCCTCAATATGTAATATTATTTCCATCCACCTACAATTGTTTAAATCCATTTTTACCCTTCGGTGAGTTTTTAGTAATATGTACGAAAGGAATCCTTTGTCGTTTTTCGTACGAGGTACTTTTTGACTTTTCCGACAAAAGTACGAAGAATGTTTTTTTTAACTTATATGGCATGAATGGATTCTTAAAACAAAATTTCCAAGAATCTTCCTTTACAAGTTTTCAAGTTTATTTTTAATCAACTTCTTTTATTTTAAAGTTGTATGGCATGTTATGAAAGGAAAAATGTTTTTGAAGAAGAAAGGATATTTTCCTCAGGAATGGAGTTCAAGTGTTTTATCAAAATTATTTTCCATCTAAGATAATAAAGGGTTCTGTTTTTATCCCTATTATTAAATTTATTTGATCATGTTGTGATGGAATTATTTTTATGAATTCCTTTATCTTATATGAGTTGTTTTATGATGTCATGTCGTTTAAGAATCCCATTTTTATTACATGGGTTATGCTATGATGTATGTTTTATGATTATGTGGCACACATAAGAAAGGATTCATTATAAGATGGGTGGGACCTATATCACCCTCCAGTGCATTGGGTAAAGATTTTATATCTCATGAGATGGACATGGCTGGAACGGAAGGTTATTTCGGTTCAGTGATACAGGACTGAAACGAGGAGTGAACTCGGTTCAGAAAGGGACTTTGTCCACTAAGATAGTCTTGGCATTGAGTCATGACTAACAAGAAATGATTTTCCATGATTATGTGTGCATGCCACAAAGTTTCAAGTTTTATGTTATGATTATGGGGATCTCATTTTCACTTCTATGATTTATTCCATGTTAAGATATTATGATATCTTTTGCAGGTTTTGATTTTGAAAAAGATATGATATGATTTTTATTTCCTTTATTTGCCCTTGCTGAGCATTTGAGCTCACCCTTTTATGTTTTCTTTTCCCCAGGTCAGGAAGATGGATATTAAGGAGAATATGCTAAAAGGGACCCTAGATATGATGAAATAAATGGGAGACACTGTAGAAGATTTATGAACCAGTTGTTTATGTTTCCCAGTTTCTAAAGACACTATACCTATATGGTCCTTTGTGGTTTTGTCATATGTTGTAATAAGTGTGCTTCAATTTTGAAGTATTAACAATGTATGTAAAATTATGGGTCGTTATAGTTGGTATCAGAGGAAAGGTATAGTCAACCTTTGGAAACTAGGATGTGAAAGCCTTAGTAAGAACCCTAAGGATAAGTCTAAGCATAGAACACAATCTTAGTGTTTTAGAAATAGCCTTGAATAACCTAGGATAAGACCATAAGCATGAAAATTTTATTCTTGAATTATGTGGTTTCCTATTATAATTAGTGTTGCTCACACTATTCTTCTTGGTTTTAGTCAATGGCTGGAACCCAAAGGAACCGTGTTAATGCGGAATGCGATGGGCAATGCAATGATTGTCCCCCTGAGCAACCAAACAATATGGGAGATGGAATGCAAAATCTTGTAGCCATGCTCACACAACTTTCTCAAGCTATGAATCATGCAGGATTTCCAAACGAGCAAAGGAGGGAGCAACATTCTGTTGAATCCTTCATGAGGCAGCGTCCACCTTCTTTCAGTGGGTCTACTGATCCATTAGTTGCTGAACAATGGATTAGTACTACTGAAAAGATATTTTCAGTTCTTCAATGTTCTGAACATGATAAAGTCATCCTAGCAGTGTATCGTTTAGAAGGAGATGCTGATCAATGGTGGAATCTTGTTAAGAATACGAGGCAAAGGGATGAAATTGAGTCTATGGAATGGGACGAGTTCAAGAACTTATTTTTCAATAAGTACTTCCCTCGTATTCTCCGAACAAAGATGGAGAAAGAGTTTCTTGAACTGAAGCAAAGGGATGATGAATCTGTTGGTACCTATGAAGCAAATTTTACCAGACTTGCAAGGTACGCTTCTGGTATTATTATCCAACCTGAGAGTAAGATCGATCGATTCTTTAGTGGCTTAAAACCAAGTCTTCGAAGGGCGTTAGCCATAAGGGACTTCAATAGCTACGAGGAAATCGTTCTATGTGCTCTCAAAGTCGAGATGGAGATTGGAGTAACCCATCAGTCACATGGGTTTGATAAGAAGAGGAAGATGGAATTCAAAGAAAAATCTAAAGAGCACACGGAAAAGAAGATGAACTTTCCCTTATGCTCAAAGTGTGGAAAGAAACATGGAGGAAGTTGTCTTAAAGGGACAAGTAAATGTTTTAAATGTGGAAAGGAAGGTCATCGGGCATTTGAATGCCGCGATAATGGAAAGAAGATGTCTAATGATGCAAACAAAGGAAGGGATACACAGAATGAACCTACTACACTTCAATGTTTCAAGTGCAAGGAGATGGGGCATTATGCCAATCAATGCCCAAATCCAAGGGTTGATGATGATGGTCGACGTCAACAAATTCTTAAGGCTAAAGACAAAGGAAAGTCACATGCAATTTCTATCAGCGATGTGGAGTACGATAACGATGTGGTGAAAGGTACACTTACCATCCACTCTAAAGTAGAAAATGTTTTATTTGATTCTGGATCCACCCACTCTTTTATTTCTAAAGAATTTTCTAAGGGTATCACCGTATTACCTCAACAATTAGATGTTGAGTTAGCTGTGACAACACCTAATGGCACAACAGTCGCATCAGAAGTTTATAATTCTTCTCCGATCGAAGTTTGTGGGAAAGTGCTTCCTGCAAATCTTGTGATCCTTCCTTTAGTGGAATTTGATGTGATTCTTGTCATGGATTGGCTTTCTCTACATGGAGCTCATATCAATTGCCAAAGAAGGGAAGTCACATTTCATATTCCAGATCAACCTACGATCGTCTATCAATGCAAGGATGAACATAACCTTCCAGTGGAAATTTCTTCCATCTTATGGGTATTGATTCCACTAAATGAAGGTTATTTATCTCAAATAGTTGGTGAGAAACTCACGATTAAGAATATGCCCATTGTACGGTAGTTTGATGATGTCTTTCCGGAGGAATTACTGGGTCTTCCACCAAATCGTGAAGTTGAGTTTTCAATAGAACTCGTACCGGGTGCTTTGCCTATTTCAAAGACACCTTATAGAATGGCCCCAATTGAGTTGCAGGAATTGAAGAAGCAACTCCAAGAGAATCTTGATAAGGGATTCATACGCCCTAGTGCGTCACCTTGGGGAGCACCTGTTCTATTTGTTAAGAAGAAAGATGGATCAATGAGACTCTGCATTGATTATCGAGAACTTAACAAGATCACTATCAAGAACAAATATCCTCTCCCACGCATTGATGACTTATTTGACCAACTACGCGGAGCTCAATAATTTTCCAAGATTGATCTTCGTTCAGGGTATCATCAATTAAGGGTCAAAAGGGAGGATATACCAAAGACGGCTTTCCGTACAAGGTATGGACACTATGAATTTATAGTGATGCCATTTGGTCTTACTAATGCCCCTGCTATCTTCCTGGATCTAATGAATAGAGTCTTTAGAGACTATCTTGATCAATTTGTGGTAGTATTTATAGACGATATTCTTGTCTATTCAAAGAGCAAGGAAGAGCATGAAGATCACTTGAGAATTATATTGAAGACCCTGAGAAAAGAGAAGCTTTATGCCAAATTTACCAAGTGTGAATTTTGGCTTAAAAAAGTTGCATTTTTGGGTCATATAATCTCAAAAGAGGGGATATCTGTGGATCCAGCAAAAACAGAGGTTATCAAAAGATGGTCAAGACCAACAACAGTAACTGAGATCCGAAGTTTTCTTGGTTTGGCTGGTTATTATCGACGTTTTGTAAAAGATTTTTCACGATTATCTAATCCACTCACCAAGTTGACTCGGAAAGGAGTTAAGTTTGTCTGGACAGAGGAATGTGAAGAGAATTTCAAGGAGTTGAAAAGAAGGTTATCCAGTGCACCTGTGCTCACACTGCCTTGTAGTGGAGAAAGGTTTGTGATCTACAGTGATGCATCCAAGAAGGGATCGAGGTGTGTTCTTATGCAAAATGATATGGTGATAGCTTATGCCTCACGACAGTTGAAAATCCATGAGCAAAATTACCCAACACATGATTTGGAGTTGGCTGCGGTAATCTTTGCATTAAAGATTTGGAGGCATTACCTTTATGGTGAAAGGTGTGATATTTATACTGATCATAAAAGTTTAAAGTATATTTTCACACAAAAGGAGTTGAATATGCGTCAAAGAAGATGGTTGGAGCTGATTAAGAATTATGACTGCTCAATCCATTACCACCCTGGGAAAGCAAACAAGGTGGCAGATGCATTAAGTCGACAAGACCATGCTAGTTTATCCATGATGAGGATCACAAAAGATCCAATATTTATGGATTTACAAAGGATGGATCTTGGAATTATAATGGAAGGGGAAAATTCTTATCTTTCTCAAATGAATGTTCAACCATCTATACATGTGAAGATTAAAGAGGCACAGAAATAAGATGTCGAGTTACAAAAGAAGGTGAGAAATGTTCCTGAATTCAACCTTGATTGTGATGGGATAATAAAGTTCAGGAATCGGGTTTGCGTTCCTCCTATCCCCGAATTAAAGAATGAGCTGCTGGATGAGGCTCATAGTTCATCATTATCTATTCATCCTGGAAGCACGAAGATGTATAGGGACCTGAAAGAGTACTTCTGGTGGGATGGCATGAAAAGAGATGTTGCTGAATATGTCTCTCGATGCTTGGTTTGTCAACAAGTTAAAGCTGAGAGACAGAAGTCTAAGGGGATGTTACAACCATTACCCATACCCGAATGGAAATGGGAAAACATCACTATGGACTTTGTCACAGGACTTCCTAAAACATCCAAAGGCAATAATGCTATCTGGGTCATAGTTGATCGTCTTACAAAGTCTGCACACTTCATTGCTATTAGAGAGGATTTCTCTCTAGATCAGCTTGCCAGGATATATGTAAAGGAAGTGGTAAGATTGCATGGAGTACCACTTTCTATTATATCTGATCGGGATCCGAGATTTACCTCGAAGTTCTTGCGAAGTCTTCAGCATACTCTGGATACAGAGTTGAGTTTCAGCACTGCTTATCATCCCCAGACAGACGGTCAGTCTGAGATAACAATTCAAACCCTAGAAGATATGTTGATAGCTTGCTCTATGGATTTCAAAGGAGGTTGGGATCAACACCTACCTTTGGTGGAATTTTCTTATAATAATAGCTTTCACTCTAGTATTCAGATGGCTCCTTATGAAGCTCTATATGGAAAGAAATGCAGGACTCCAACTTTCTGGGATGAAGTTGGGGAAAGAAAGCTATTAGGACCTGATCTCGTTGATGAAATGGCAGAAAAGGTTAGATCTATTCAACAACACATAAGAGCAGCTCAGAGTCGACAGAAAAGTTATGCCGACAACCGAAGAAAAGACCTAGAGTTTGAAGTGGGTGATAAAGTGTTCTTACGAATATCTCCCTGGAATAGGGTTATGAGATTTGGAAAGAAGGGGAAGTTGAGCCCTAGATATATCGGTCCTTTCGAAATACTGGATCATGTTGGGAAGGTAGCTTACCGATTGGCGCTTCCACCGAATCTCTCTCAAGTTCACGATGTGTTCCATGTATCTCTCCTGAGAAAGTACATACCAGATCCTTCACATGTACTCAGCTCAGAAGTTGTACCGCTGGAGCAAGATCTTTCTTATGAAGAACAGCCGATAGAGATTCTGGATCGTAGCGAAAAAGTCCTACGAAACAAGACCACTCGCTTGGTGAAAGTTTTATGGAGGAACCACCAACTTGAAGAAGCTACATGGGAGCTTGAGGATATGATGAGGGAGAAGTATCCTCATTTGTTTGTTACAAAGTGACGAATTTCGAGGGCGAAATTCTTTTTAAGGGGGGTAGAATGTAACACTCGAGACTTTTATGTTATATAAACCATCAAAGGAATCTTTTTCTACACAACACTTGCTTGTCTTGCTTTGCACGCAATCGCGACCTTCCTCGATAGCTTGCGCCGTACGCAATACCGAGTTTCACTAAACAACAATATACTATTAAAACTAGCCGTTATGAATAGTAATAACCACTTTTTGAAATTTTATAAATTTTATTTTTCAAAATGGACTTCATTTTTGGACTCAGAATATCGAAATTAGCCTAGGGTGAAATTTTGGTATTTTTCTGAAAACTTTCAATTTTTGATGAATAGTGAAACCACTAAGTGGTAGGTTAAAAACTGAATTTTTGCATAAAACTTAATTTTACCACTTCTGTGAATGGAATTTCAAAAATCCGAGAGACACGGTTAATATCAAGGACTAAAATGTGGTTCAATGAGATGAAAATAATTTTTTGGTGAATAGTAACTTTTTACTATTTTTACCGCGGTTAATAGTAAATAGGGTAACTAAGGGTAAATATGATATCAATATTACCCTAACACATGTCCTAATTCTATTGGACAAGTGTAATTCGACCAAAAACAAACTTAGGAATAAAATATGACCATTTAGGCCCACTTGGATTAGATTAGGACATTTATTATTAATTTATTTAAAGAAGGGTTAAAATAATTAAAATCAAAGTTTAATAAGTAAATCATTTTTTAATATGGGGTTATACATAAGATAAATTCGATTGTAAATATTCATTAGAAATCTAAAAAGATTTCCTACATGATGGTATTTTATTTGTAATTTTTAGACATCAAATAATTTAATTTATATATGACACAAAGATGATGCAGTAATTATCTTATTAATGAAATATTGACATAATTGATGTTATAAACACCAAAATAAATGTAATTTGAAACTTTTTATGAATTCCACTAATTTTCTAGGTTACTATGATATATTAGTATTGATTTAATCAACTTGGTTCGAACATATAATTCTGTTATGACTTTCACAAAAATCATATATCAAATAGTGTCAAAATTGACACAAAATAGTTTTTAAATCAAATATTATATTATTAATTGTTATTTTATTCCTAAAAATCTAAGGTTCGGCCAAATGACTTAGATAAGGATATATATATTAATAATAAACAATTTGGGGTTCGTTTGGCATGTTATAGTAAGTGTATTAACCATATAGTGAAAAAAACAAAAAGACACGGTAAAAGTTAAATTATTTAACTTAGAGTTAAATCTAATTGATAAGGTTAAAATAATACCCTAAACTTGTCTAAATCCTATTGGTTGATGGGATTTCGACCCTTCCCCACTTTAGCTTCGAAATAAGACCCTTTGGAACCATTATAAACCGATTTTGACTTTAATATAAAATAATATTTTGAGAAATTCCTAAGGTGCCCCTCTCCTCCCTTATAAAAGGGCACCTCCTCCCCCTCCTCCTCACACCAATTTGAGCACTCAAGCTCGGCCAACCCCTGCCATTTTCTCCTCTCCACTTCCCTAGAATAATCCTAGAGGTCCTGGTCTTCTCCAAAGACCAATCTTAGTTCCTTAAGTGGGGGATTCAAAGAGGCGTTCCAAAGAAGAAGTAATATCCATTACCGATCTTTTCAATTTCTTTCTTCTTCAACTTCTTCTTCTTTAGTTGTTTCATGATAAAGTAATAACATCAGTATTACTTACATACTGATATGTTATTATAAATATGAAACAACCCTAATTCACCTTCTATCCATCCTACAGAAAAGTGAAATCACCGCGCGTGCGTACGTACGGAATACCATCTCCACGCCATGGTGTAATCTATTTTCCACCATCACCTTACAAGGATGGGTATAATGGTGTAATGAGTAACTATATATGATTATTATGAAATAATATTGATACTGAAATAATATATATATACTCCAATACAATTCCACGATCATAGGAACGATATCATCACTCGTGCGTACGAATGTGATGCGACTCGTTCTACATGATCTTCATTTCATAATGATTATATAAATGAATTGAATGAATGAATATGGTATATACTACACTAATACCATTCTGGAAATGAATTATCTATAACCTAAAGATAAGAATAAGAATTTATTCAACAAAACACGCATAAGAACAAAAAGTTATAAAGACCCGAGTAACAAGTAACAATGAAATATTACTAACAAGAAGCTAATAATATATGATATCATATCAATATGTATGATTCTGGAATAAGTCAATAACATTATTTAAACCATTATACAGGAGCTTCGGACACGAACAAAGCAAATCAGACCGAAGGTAAGGGAAATATCACAATCTCATTTTTATCCGAGATTGTTTATACTTTGGTATTTACTGGGGTGTATTTTATCATCCACATCCATGTTCCCTCAATATGTAATATTATTTCCATCCACCTACAATTGTTTAAATCCATTTTTACCCTTCGGTGAGTTTTTAGTAATATGTACGAAAGGAATCCTTTGTCGTTTTTCGTACGAGGTACTTTTTGACTTTTCCTACAAAAGTACGAAGAATGTTTTTTTAACTTATATGGCATGAATGGATTCTTAAAACAAAATTTCCAAGAATCTTCCTTTACAAGTTTTCAAGTTTATTTTTAATCAACTTCTTTTATTTTAAAGTTGTATGGCATGTTATGAAAGGAAAAATGTTTTTGAAGAAGAAAGGATATTTTCCTCAGGAATGGAGTTCAAGTGTTTTATCAAAATTATTTTCCATCTAAGATAATAAAGGGTTCTGTTTTTATCCCTATTATTAAATTGATTTGATCATGTTGTGATGGAATTATTTTTATGAATTCCTTTATCTTATATGAGTTGTTTTATGATGTCATGTCGTTTAAGAATCCCATTTTTATTACATGGGTTATGCTATGATGTATGTTTTATGATTATGTGGCACACATAAGAAAGGATTCATTATAAGATGGGTGGGACCTATATCTCCCTCCAGTGCATTGGGTAAAGATTTTATATCTCATGAGATAGACATGGCTGGAACGGAAGGTTATTTCGGTTCAGTGATACAGGACTGAAACGAGGAGTGAACTCGGTTCAGAAAGGGACTTTGTCCACTAAGACAGTCTTGGCATTGAGTCATGACTAACAAGAAATGATTTTCCATGATTATGTGTGCATGCCACAAAGTTTCAAGTTTTATGTTATGATTATGGGGATCTCATTTTCACTTCTATGATTTATTCCATGTTAAGATATTATGATCTCTTTTGCAGGTTTTGATTTTCAAAAAGATATGATATGATTTTTATTTCCTTTATTTGCCCTTGCTGAGCATTTGAGCTCACCCTTTTATGTTTTCTTTTCCCCAGGTCAGGAAGATGGATATTAAGTAGAATATGCTAAAAGGGACCCTAGATATGATGAAATAAATGGGAGACACTGTAGAAGATTTATGAACCAGTTGTTTATGTTTCCCAGTTTCTAAAGACACTGTACCTATACGGTCCTTTGTGGTTTTGTCATATGTTGTAATAAGTGTGCTTCAATTTTGATGTATTAACAATGTATGTAAAAGTATGGGTCGTTATAGAGATCCTCGTCATGACTGGGACCCCCATCTGGATGATCTGATGGCGGTGCTCATTGCCTACCTAGAAGCCTTGGAAATGCGACAGGTGGCTATCCCACCTGATGGTAAGCTATACCTGGAATGGGTGGATGACATGCTAGCACCCCCGGGATTCAGAAATCCCAATTTCTCTCCATTTAATGGGATGGGGGACCCACCACAGCATCTGGCCCATTTCATCTCAAGGTGTGGGACTATGTTAGGAACCCCAACATAGCAGGAGGCTTCCAAGCTCCATTGCTTTGTTCAGATGCTGGAGGGGCCGGCATTTTTTTGGTATAACCAGCTCCCTATTGGATCTGTGACAAGATAGGAGGACCTTCACATGCAATTCCATTACCATTTCAGCTCTACCACCTATAAGACGAACAACACAGACCTCTTCAGGTGCAAGAAAAGTCCCTATGAGCGATTCGCAGACTTCATCGCCCAGTGGAAGGGGCTTACATAATCCATTGACATGATGCTGACTCATGAGAAATTACTGGAGACATGTGTGGGGAATGTCAAGATAGAACTGGTTCCCTCCCTAATCACTCAAAATTATCCCGGAGGGTTCCGAGACTTCTCGGATAAGGCCCAGCATCTCGAGGAAGCCCTGAAACATGCTAGACAGGCACACCTTCCACCCCCAATAATCCCAACAAGGAGAGATGCTAGAGCTGATCTCGCCGCCATGGCCCAGATAAAGGACCCCAGGCAGCTAGAATTTCTACCAATGTAACTAGCCCCACAACCTCACAGAGGCCCTGCACCACGAGCACAGTTTCCAGCCCCATAGCCTCATAGAGGGCCTCCACCACGGTCACAGTATCCAGCTCATTAGCGCCCACCCCAGAATCAACAGGCGCCCCCGCACAATTCGCTACCGCCGCCTAGGTGAGATAATCAAATTTCGTCCCCTCGGTAGGCTCCCTTGGTCCCCCCATCACAGTCATGCTCTTAGAGCCCGTTTCCGAATAGAAGGAATCAAACCTACTAATTCGATGAGGCTCAGGTCCCTAGCTACTTCCACAGCACCTTAGAACAGAGAATCGTCCGACTCCCTGAGTGATGGAAGCCAGAAGAGGCGCATCTCACTGGTCACCCCAACTACTTCCCTTATCACCGGATCCTGGGGAACACCATCAAGAAATTCTATGTGTTCAAGCATTGGATCCAAGAACATATTAATAACCACAAATTCAGGATGGACCCAGCCACAACACAAGTGGTGGGTGTCTTTGTGGGATCAGAGAACAATAACGATTGTGAGGGTGAGTGGAAGTAGGTTTCCGACCACAGGTCCCATAAGTATAACGACTGGATGGCTCGCAAGATAGTCACACGTGCCCTTGGCATCATTTTTACACGTTTGAATCAGCCGAAGCCTTCAGAAGCTGTGGCCACCACTTCTGTATCATCATCCTAGCCATCCTCTTCCCATAAGAGAAAGCATCGGCGGCACAAGAAGAAGCAATGCACCCCTCCAATGTCATCATCATCCCACACTCTCAGTGACATAATGACCCTGGAGATGGAATCCCTCCTAGAATCCGCCCAGCAGTGGATGATTCTTCAAGTCACAGTCAAGGGTACGCTTCGGTTAACACTGTCAAGTTGGTAAATCCCTATATGAGTCCCGATGATGGGGAGCGCCTGGAGAACCTCCCCAATGTCCACAGCCGACTTCAACGTTGGTAGAACCATGGACATATGGGTCACTGGGGAACATCATTTTTCACCTCTAGCCAGGCTGTGCATGCCGCTGACCCCAGACAATTAGTCCAGCATAGAACTCAACACGCGCAGCCTCTTCATCCGATATCGACAAGCCCACCTCCGGCACTGTTTGTGCTACTAGATCAGGAAGAGCCACATTGGTCGTACAATGACCATCCTCTCCCTGCTACAGGTTGGCCTCAGTCATTTGGACCTCATCCAGTAGCTACTCTTCATGCTTCAACCAGTGAGCAGCGGGATCTTCCCAGCACCAGCCAGTCACCAGTCCAGCCAACAGGGCCCGGCATGCTTCTAATTGCAGAGAGGCCTTCTGTAAACAGAAGTTTGTTCCTGGTACAGAAATATGATGTTCTGAAGAACCTCTCCAGCATCCCAGCAAGGCTCTCCATCCTTGAAGCCCTTCGCCTATCTCCAGATATGAGCGAAGCACTCACCGAGGCTTTAAGGAGCCCCCTCTAGCTTGAGACAGAGGTAGAAGCTGTATAATCCTTCCATAATAAAGCATCTGAGGATGCCTAATTCCAGGACATCAACTCAATTTTGGTAGTGGATGGAGGCTCCCCCATATAGGGGCACATCCGCTCACTGTATGTCACCGGACAATTCAATGGCATGGAGATTCGCCATTGTCTCGTTGACACCATTTTCGGGATACACCTTATCCCATCATGGACGTTTCGGATGATAGGGCTATCTGAAGATGACCTGACTCCCTCTGATTTGAGGATCTAGGGATATGACAGGATAGAACAGACCTCAGTTGGCAAGACCCACTTGAAGACACGGTTCAGTGGCTTAATTTCTAACACCATGTTCATGGTTGTCTCCCAGGACAATGCTTACAATGCACTAATGGGTAGGCCATGCCTCCATCTGCACACGGTGATCCCTTCATCATATCACCAATGCCTCAATTACTCTCTTAATGTTTGAGTAGTCATAATCCAAGGTGATGCATCTCCTTTCGCCTCTTGCAAAGCTTGCTACTTGGATGTTGATTATTACAAGATCAAGGATAAGCAAGTCCATGAAAGTGAGGTTGAGCTCGTTGCCACTACGACCGACCCTTGGACAGGCTTGAATGATACCTACGTCTTCCTGATCCATCGGTTGGTGGCCATGACCCCCGATATGGGGCAGTGTTTTGTCATTTCTGGGACAAGGGAGGATCATGATCTCAAATCCAGGAGGCACTAGAAGATCACTTCGTATTCTTATATGAACCAGGCCCCAGTGATCTTGGAGCCTCCCACTCCCATTAGGTATTGAGACGTACGACTCATGGAATCAGAAATACGTAATACTTATATTTTCTGTCATGCTGGAATAATTCATCTCTGGCCGACGTGCCATGACTGCTTCAATATTATCTAGCATGGCACCTTGGTCCGGAGACCATATGGGATCGGGTCGACAGCCTTAATAGCCGTGGTCTCGGCAGTTCCGTAGTGCCCCGATGCAATTACCATGGCCGCACAAGTTGGTAGCAGCCTCCCATCAGGGTTCAGTAGCTCAGAAGCAGCTTCCCTCATGGAAGATCCCTCTGTAAGTGGAGAAGAAGATATAGAGGGTGCTCCCCATGCCTTTGAGGAAGGCGTCTCATCCATGGTCGATGAACTGGTACAGGTGAACCTCGGATGAAAGGCCGATCCGTGACCCACATTGGTCAGCACCGCTATGTCTCTCAAGGAGTAGCAGTGGTATGTAGGCTTTCTCCAATAGAACCCTGATGTATTCTTCTGGAGTTATAATGAGATTCAAGGACTATATCCTCAAGTATCCATCCACCGCCTTGGTCATCCGGCAAACCATCACGGGTTCAAATAGCCTCCTAAAAAGATGCACCCTTCTCACGATGCCATGGTCAAGGGAGAAGTTGACATGATCATCAGAGCCAACTTCATCAAGGAGTTCTAGTATCCCATGTGGCTGGCCAACATCATGATGGTCAGGAAGAATAATGAGCAGATCAGAGTCTGTATCGACTTCCGCAATCTCAACCGTCACTGTCTGAAGGATGATTTCCCCCTCCCCGTGACATAATTGTTGATCGACGCTACAGATGGGTTCCAAGCCCTCTCCTTCATGGATGGTTACTCTAGATATAATCAGATCTAGATGGCCCTCGAGGATGAGGAGTCTACTGCCTTTAGAGCACCTCAAGGTACTTTCTGTTACTGGGTTATGCCCTTCGGCCTGAAGAATGAAGGTGCCACCTATTAGTGTTCCATGCATCACATATTCAACCTGATCCTCCGAACATTGGTGGAATTCTATGTGGACGACTTGGTAGTCAAATATTTCTAGTGCCAAGACTATCTCGGGGATCTTGAGAAAGTTTTTGGCTTCCTCTATTCTCGCCACCTGAAGATGAACCCATTGAAGTGTGCCTTCGAAGTCACCTCTGGGAAGTTTCTTGGCATTGTCGTCCAATACCGAGGCATTGAGATTGATCTATAGTAGATCAAGGATATCAGGCAGATGCCTCCCTCTAGTAATATTTGGGAGCTCCAAGGTCTCTAAGGCCACTTAGCATATATACCCCGATTCATTGCGAATATGGCCAGTATGTGTAAGCCCTTTTCCCGCCTCATGAAGAAAGGCTTCACCTGAGAATGGAATGAGGAGTGCAAGGCCTACTTTGAGGAAATCAAGCAATATTTTCTCCAGCATCCAGTCTTGATGCCACCCATCTCTGGGAAGCCACTGATCCTCTATATCACTTCCCTAGAATGGTCCCTCGGCAACCTTCTTGCCCAAAAGAACAATTAGGGGATAGAGAACAACCTCTGCTACCTCAGCCGCATGCTCCTCGATAGGGAAACCAGATACTCCGCCATCAAGAAAAGATGCCTTGCGCTCATATTTGTTGTGCAAAAAACTGCGGCATTACCTGCACCACCACGAGGTACAGTTGGTCTCTCGTGTAGACCTGCTGAAGTACATTCTGAATTGCCCCATTTTGGATGGCTGACTAGCGCGGTGGGAGGTGATCCTCCAGCAGTTCAACATTAGGTTCGTGCCCCAGAGGGCTATCAAGGGGCAGGCATTGGCAGACTTCCTGGATGCCCATCCAACCTCTACGAACCAGTCCCTAGACCAAGATTTTCTTGATGAGGAAATCCTCTCAGTAGACTGTGTCGTCCCATGTTGGAAAATGCACTTTGATGGTGCCTCCTAGAGCCCCACCGGTAGGAGACTCAAGGATCCTAGGCTCAACAGAGTGGGCCTTGGTGTCATCTTCATCACCCCAGCGCAAGCCATTCTCCCATACTCATTCCTATTGTTATAAGGCTGCACCAAAAACGAGGCAAAGTATCAGGCCCTTATTAACAGTGTCGATCTAGCCCCTAAGATCGAAATGACTCATTTGTATATAAAAGGGGATTCTGAGCTGGTCATCAAGCAGGTAAATGGTGACTATATTGTCAATAAGCGAGAGCTTGTAACACTGTTAGAACACACTCCCTGGCTAAGGGCCCAGTTTCCTTCCTGGCTAGAGGTTATCCATGTCCCTCAGTCACAGAATGGTCAAGCAGATGCGTTGGCCATCCTGGCTGTGTCGCTTGCGGATCCCGAGTAGGATGATCTAATTACCCACGTGGTACACAGGAGAGTCATTGATCCCATCACCCCAAAGGATGATGATGACCCGCAGGCAAACAATCTTACCTCCAGTGCCTCTATATCAGTAACCCCAGGTTCTTCAGATGCGGTGATCGAAGTAACTGCCGATTGGAGGACACCCTTGGTCGAATACCTACAACACGGTAATCTCTCGTCAGACCGGGCCGAGCGTGAGTGAATCCGACGCCACGCGCTGTAGTTTACCCTTCAGAGTGGTCCCAGCCTTGAGCAGATCCTCTATAAATTTGGATTTGATGGTTTTCTCCTCCATTGCATCCAAGGGGATGATATTCCACAGGTCATGCAAGAGGTTCACACCGATTGATGTGGTGTCCATCAGGCCGGGCCGAAGCTGTCCCACCAGATTCGTAGACTAGGGTAGTTTTGGCCCTCCAGGATCCACGACTACATAGAGTTCACCAAGAGGATCCATGCATGCCAAGTTCAAGATAACATTATGCATCAGCCACTAGAGTCTTTCCATACTACCATGTACTCCTTTCCCTTTACATTCTGGTGGTTAGATATCTTGGGGTCGTACCCACTGGCAACAGATCACCAATGTCGGTTCATTCTGACCACTACAAATTTCTTTTCAAAGTGGGCAGAGGAAATTCCGCTGAAGGAATTCAAGGCCCGTTCTATCGTCGACTTCATGAGTTCCAATATCATCTATCGATTTGGGGTACCTCACGCTATCCTCACCGATAACAGCACCAACTTCTGAGTAGCCGAGCTGAAGAAATTGTACGCCACGTACAACATTCGCTCCAACCATACCTCCCGCTATCATGCACAATAAAATGTCTATATTGAGTAATTTAATAAAACCCTCATTGAAATTCTGTAGAAAATTGTTGGTCAGAACATGAAGAGTTGTCTAGATAAGCTACCCAACAGCCTCTGGGCTTATCAGACGATGACCCGTAATTCCACCCAGGTGACCCCATATTACCTGGTGTGCGGAACAGAGGTTGTCCTACCCATCGAGATTCAATTGCCCTCATTGCAAACACTAGTATATGACCCGCAAGTGTTAGATAGAGTGGCTGAAATCCGTCTAGCAGAATTGGAAGCGCTGGATGAGAATAGGCTTCGTGTCCTGCACAACCTAGAGAGGCATCAGAGCAGGATGGCTCGAGCTTTCAACTAGATGGTTTGCCTCTGCTCTTTCCTGCTTGGTGACTTGGTATTATCCCTCAGAGTGCTAATGATCCCCAGCAGGAAACCACCCAAGTTGGAGCCCAAATGGGAAGGGTCATTCATTGTTCATAAGGTTTATCTCAATGAAGCATACTCCCTGGTGACCGTGGATGGTGAGAGTATTACTCCTCCCACCAATGCCAATTTCCTCAAGAAATACATTTCTTGATGATTTGGTCCTACACAACCTTAAACTGCCTTTGGTACTATATTTTGGCTCCTTTGGTCCTGAACAACCTTAAACTGCCTTTGGTCCTATATTTGGGCCCCTTTGGTTCTGCACAAGCTTAAACTACCTTTGGTCCTATATTTGGGCCCCTTTGTTCCTGCATGACCTTAAACTGCCTTTGGTCCTATATTTGGGCCCCTTTGGTCCTGCACGACCTTAAACTTCCTTTGGTCCTATATTTGGGCCCCTTTGGTCCTACACGACCTTAATCTGCCTTTGGTCCTATATTTGGACCCCATTGGTCCTGCACAACCTTAAAATGCCTTTGGTCCTATATTTGGGCCCCTTTGGTCCTCCACAACCTTAAACTACCTTTGGTCCTATATTTGGGACCCTTTGGTCCTACATGACCTTAAACTGCCTTTGGTCCTATATTTGGGCCCCTTTGGTCCTGCACAACCTTAAACTCCCTTTGGTCCTATATTTGGTCCCCTTTGGTCCTCCACGACCTTAAACTGCCTTTGGTCCTATATCTGGGCCCCTTTGGTCCTGCACAAACTTAAACTGCCTTTGGTCCTATATTTGGTCCCCTTTGGTCCTGCACGACCTTAAACTACCTTTGGTTCTATATTTGGGACCCTTTGGTCCTACAGGACCTTAAACTGCCTTTGGACCTATATTTGGGCCCCTTTGGGGTCCCCCATGACCTTAAACTGGATTACGGTCCCGCACGACCTTAAACTGTCGATCCAGCATGACATTAAACTACACATTCATACCGCTTGATGTTAAATTGTATATCATACTACATGATGTTAAACTGCCCGTTCGCCCGACATGATGTTAAACTGCAAGCTATTCAGGCCTTCCTGACCGAGGCCCAGCCTCATGCCCCTTGGCATTCTTGGAATCTAGCCCCAGTTATTCCCGGAGTGTATGGTGTGGTGTGGAATTATGTCCTCATTCACATCTGGTTGTTTTTCGTGTCGTACACCCCCCTTTGTTAGGGTATCTTACCCCTGGGTGCCACTTTCCAGAACTACAGGTAGATTGATTCCCATCTTTATGGGATATGTAGGATCGCCTGAACATTTATATTTCGGGTCCAGTCCCATATCTTAGAGATCTCTCGATCTACTGGTCACCTAGGCCCCTTGGCCTGTTCCACTCCATGAGGGGGATATATAGGTGCGATGCAGAGTTATGCCCTCCTTTTTGGTCGGTTTTGGCACCATGCCCCCCCCCCTCCTTTTGGGAATTCTCCATCTCTTGGCTGCTTTCAAGACAAGCTCATCGACCCTTTGTAGTGGTTCACCAATGTGCCTAAGAATACTCTGGTCTTGGACCTAGAGTGTCAGATTCAACTTGGAAAAGCTTCCATCCATTTTTAAAGCTTCATGTTCCCCTTCATTTTGGCCTTCTTTATCTCTCACATCCAAAGGGACCCCTAAGAACAGCCTGGATAACACGCCTAAGGGATCTCCTACCATTACAGGCCAACGCCCCCGGGGGTTTTAGACAAAAAATCGATACAAATCCCATGTTCCGAACACGGTCAGCAGTCGATTCTCATTTGTTTGTCCCCTCTTCAAGCTAACGTGAATTGATACTGTGTTGTGAAGATGGTCAGCAGTAATCCTCTATCGTCACGCCAACACCTTTAGGCCTTGAATATTGGTTGCATGATTAACATTATGTTCCACCCTATCATGTCCAAGTGGAATCACGACACACTTGGCACTATCCCTCAGTGCACCTTCACACGTCAGGGGGAAAAAGCTGTAATATAGTGTCTCTTGAGGCTCCCGCAATCCGAGCACTGGGATCTTCATTAAGGTATATGAGAGGCTCGATCCTCATCCCCATGGGAAACGTGGGATCACCTGAACATCATGCTTTCGGGTCCAGCTCAGTTGGGAGCTAGTCTCTCCTTCCCCTCATCCTCTAAACCTCACTGGTCTTCTATCCTAAGGCTCTTCACACAGAATTGTCCACGGTGATGATGTGGACCTCACCCAAATTCATGTTGGGTAGGTTTTATCGCGTCATGCGTATTCCCCCAGGTCCAAGCCATGCGACCTTAAACTATGCTGATTGGTCCTACAACATGACCATAAACATTGATGATACTGTCCCGGCCATACGATGAAAAATGGGACTACATTGTGATGACCTCATAATAGAGGAAATCACGTTGGGTATCTGTCATTTACCATACCATTTGTCAACGACCGTATATGGCTTGATTATTGGGGCGATTCCAGGAGCTTCTACCCTAGACTGGTCACTCCACAAAAGAAAAACCATTCACCTTAAAGTACAAACAAGATACATCAAATGCTGCTTCTTTTGGTGTGAGGTCTAGCCCGCACGCCCCTTTTATCCTTTGCATAGGTAACTTATCATGTTGTGCCACCCTCCAAGAACTACGTATGGCTTGATTCTCATCCTCATGAGATACACAAGAGTGCACAGGCACTTCCCCGCGAGCCCAACCTAACTTTCGTGTTAGGTCCCTTGACCGGAACACTTCCCCTGGGAACACATGGTAAGTAGGGCTTATATCATCATTCATGTCAAGTTTAGTAACCACCATACCATGTGTCTCCTGCTCTCCTTACCCATCCTTGTTCAGAGTTCTAAGACCATAAACTATGACCCTTTCCAGAACTACGTGTGGCTTGATTCCCATCCTTATGGGGTATGTAAGAACACCAAGACATTTCGTCTCGGGTCCAGCCTCGGGAATAAAAAGTCTATACCTCCCCCCCCCCTCACTATCAGACCCTTGGCCTAACTTCTCAGGGAGGAATAAATTCAGGATGCCTCGTGATGACATTTGAAAGCGACAGTTCCCTCACCAGGGAGGTTCTATCTAAAAGAAGGGAAGATCCATGATTAGATTTATGTGTCTGCCTAATGTGCTTCCACCAAGGTGGCTTAATCTTGGGAGTGTAGGATTTTATACAAACAAACCACCACTTCACTTTCCACACTTTATTTTCCCCTTTATTCAGATCCTCATCCTCTTTTACGTTTGAAAGGGACCCCCTAACAGTACGGATGCTTGACCTATGGTCCGCCTGCTGTCCTGGGCCAATGTTCTAGAAGACTGATCACATTTGAAAGGACCCCCTAACTGTACAGTTACTCAACATATGGTCCGCCTGCTGTCCTGGGCCAACATTTCAGAATACTGATCACATTTGAAGAGACCCACAAATAGTATGGATGCTCGACCTATGGTCCACCTGCTGTCATGGGAAAAAGTTCCAGAAGACTGGTCGATGATATTTGAGTTAGGCCCCGTGTAGAAAACATGGTCAGTGGCCGGTTTTCATTTGTCATCCCCATTTTAAGCTAATGTAATAAGGATTTTGTGTTTCAAACACGGTCAACAGTCATCCTTCATTTCCACGCCCCTCCCATAGTGTTCTGAATTTGGGTAACGTGATTCACATTTTTCATTCCCCTATGTTCGAACTAATTCAAATGCCCCTGGAATTTCCCCCCTCATGCACTAGAGAACATTGATAAGACGATACATCGATTGGTATGAGGTCCTCTTCCTTTGAATGGGCCTCCCTCTTCTCTTGGGAAATCCGGGTTTGAATTTCGAATGCCCGAAACTTGGTTGACACCACCACGATCAAACGAAGTGATAGTACGAGACTCATTTGTTCCCCACGACCCATGTGAGCTTAGGGATGGATTTCTATTTATTTAGAGGTCATGGTTGATCATGTTAAACCAAAGGGAAAAGTATGTTTAGCAAAGGGGAAAGTAAATTTGTCTATACATGCAATTCAAAAGAACAGAAAGCAGTAAGGCAGGACAAGTTTATAGGTTTGGCCAAAACAGGGCCCCTAAGGGTCGGCATCATGGATAGACCTCTCCAATGCCGCCACCTTTTTGTTGGAGGTCTCCAAGATGACTTCCCATCCCTTGAGGACTCATTCTTCATCAGTGTCCATGGAGCATAGCTTGCTGACCTTGGCCCGTGCTCGTGCCTGTTCATCTTGGAGCTCAGTTATCTGACGACTCGCTTTTATGAGTTGATCTTGAGAATCTGTCAGTGGGGCCCTCAACTGCTCCATGATCTCAGAGCAGTTTTTAAAGAATACCTCCTTCTCCTTTTCCTACTCCTCGTGGTGTCTAACCTTCTGCTCCACCCTCAGAAATGTACAGGTACTCCCTGACTCCTCCTGGCACCGGATGACGTCGGTTTGCCAGCTACTCTCACACATCTTCTCGGCCATGTACTCACAGACCGTAAGGTAAAGACGTTGAGCATACACCCCTCCAGCACAAAGGAATCACATCTAGGTGTGGAGTAACCCCATCTGCTTTTTCCATTCCATCTAAGGTTGATTAAGGAAATGCTGGATGCACTTCCATCCCTTGTGATGCGTCATCCGACTCTCCTTGGCCGCTTCCGAATCTGAATCATCAATTTATTTGGGATCATTGGGCCGATAGACAGGGAAGACAACCAATAGGGTAGTAACATGGTCTTCCTTAAATATTACTTCCAGGGGAATAGGCTCCTCAGTATACAGATGATGTTCCTCTCTCCCCTCAGTCCTGGTGATGCCCACGTCGATTTCTGGCCCTACCCCGATAGCAGCACTACCGATGTCCGCCTCTCCCTGTTCACTAATTGTCGGAGCCAAATCACTTTGGGAGGCATGTTATAGATGGGGAAGTATGTTTTCCACTAGCACACTCATAGATGGTCTGGGCTCAACTGCCCGAAGAGCCTCCAGCACAGTGATCATTGTACAGATAAGGAGCACCCTGGTTAGTTGAGTCCTCTGACAGTGAGTACTGATATCGAAGTAAGGAACTTACAAGAACCCAAGGCATTGGCCTCTAGTGCTCTGGCCTCTACAAGAGATGTCATGGAAGGGGATCCCTCAGCACTTGTGAATTCAATAATGGGCATAGGTACCCCGAGTTTCCCCATTGGCGCATCCTCCCCTCCTTCGGCCATAGATGCTTGATCAGCGTCGATGTGTTCCTAAGTAAGATAAGGAAGGTGGGTTAAGGATTGCAAAGGAAAGAGAATACAAGAGAAGATAAGGGTCAAAGCATACCTCTAGTATCTTGGTTACATCCATATCAGAGCCGAAGATCTTGTCGCTTTCCCAAATACTCCCTTGTTGGGACGCCCCCCAAGGCCCTGCATTTCAGAATTTCCCTTGGAATCCGATCATTGTGACCCCTAATCGATCCAATTATAAGGGGGGCATCCCAAACTATGTAGACATTGATTCCTTGCCATGGGGATATGTTGGAATCCTCCACGAGGTTCAAGCTCAACACCCATCGGACCCCCACTCCATCTTCACGTCTATTCACCCCCGTCCTGCATGACGTTAAACTGCATTCATCGAACTATGAAGACTTTGATTCCTTGCCATAGGGATACGTAGGAAGCCTCTACGAGGTTCAATCCCAACAACCATGACTCATCCTGATCTCTCCCTTGATCCCATGTGTCTCAGAAAGCTCATGCCCTAACCTGGAGGTTCCACTTCCTCTGGGTCCCATCCATGCATTCATTCTCACAGGTCACCTCCTCAGTTGTCCCACTATATCATTGAACTACACGGACATTGATTCCCTACTAGGGGGATACATAGGAAGTCTCTTCGAGACCCATTCCCAAATCCATCGTTCATTCTGATTCTTACCTGGGCCACCATATCCCGATGAGATCACACCACCTCACTTCTCTCCGCAACATTTGGAAAGCCGCCCACGTGCTGTCCCCAAAATCGGTGTTCCCTCCAGGGGGTTCTTCAATATGATCCACTCTAGCTAGTTTTTCGATCTGTCTGATATGCCTCTGCTGGACATTAAACTTGTGGCATACCATGTGTTAAACATGGAAAGCTAAGTAAAACCTCAGATACATGCATATGGCATACAATTCCCCAAATATGATGTAGGATTCATCAGGATTCCACACCCTCGAGAATCCCAATGATAGGGGATAGAAGATAGACAAGTCAATCCACAGTGTCTAGACAAGTCATTGATGCCCCAATGTGACTACTCTTTTAACCGAAGGTTGTTGCCCTGACCAAAGGTTGCTGCCAATCCTCAGCACATGGGCCACATCCTACATACCTTGCCTTAGCACGGATCAAAGTCCTCATAGTTCAGGATTGATTGAGGCTTACACTCTGATATTTCCCAAGGTGGTGGGGCTTGAACCTCGTGGAGGCTTCCTACATACCATGCCTTGCCATGGATCAAAGTCCCCGTAGTTCGGGATGGATGGGGCTTACGCTCTGAGACTGCCCAAGGTGGTGGGGCTTGAACATCGTGGAGTCTTCCTACGTACCATGCCTTGAAATGGATCAAAGTCCCCGTATTTAGGGATGGATTGGGGATTATGCTCTGAGGTGGACCAAGGTGGTGGGGCTTGAACCTCATGAAGGCTTCCTACGTACCATGTCTTGACATGGATCAAAGTCCCTGTATTTTGGGATGGATTGGGGCTTATGCTCTGAGATGGCCCAAGGTGGTGGGGCTTGAACCTCGTGGAGGCTTCGTACATAGCATTCCTTGACATGGATCAAGTCCCTGTAGTTCATGAGTATAGTTTAACATCATGCGGGATGAAGGCATTTGGGGATTACGTTATGAGGCGGCCCAAGGTATGCCATGGTCGGTTCTCACTCTAAGCTCATGGGAGTCATGCTCAGTTTGAGAAACAAGAGGTAGCAGAGACCTAACGATCACGTCATGAAGGGTGTGTCCGTGGTAAGCGAAGATGGTATTACGCATTGAGTGGCCCATGGTGTCGGGATATAGTTCAGTATGGAGGACCGAGGAAAACAAAGCACAGTGGGAGAGGGGTTTGTTACCAAGGAAGATAAGAGGGTCCCCATTCCCTATCATGGCCTTCGCTGGACTTGGCACCGAGGAAGTGAGGAGGAGCAGGGGTGCTGCCTCTTGGAGGGAAGGCTAGGGGCTTACACCAAGGTGGATGCCCTTCCCCATGGACAAAAACCACTAAAATAAATCACCCCCCCCCCATGAGAGATGATCCCATCCCCATGGATACGAGTGGGCATGGAGTATGTCCGAGGCTGGGGGACCAAGCATGTGAGGCATGGGGCCAGGTCACAATTTAATGTTGTGTGTTGAGGATGAAGTGTTAGGCAATTTAACGTCATGCAGCTCAGACGTGGTGGGATTTCTCTGCACCCCTAGGACATAAATAACCGGTGCCCTCTTCCCCTATAGAACGGAAGACATTGACAAGGCCGTGGCAAGGGGTTGTCACAGGGTGAACCATCGAGGGGTCCATGTTAGCGTGGCTTTTCGAAGAACCAATAGCCGTTAGCATTCCTATGCGAAGAAGCATGAGGCGGATTAACACAATGGGAAGGATTGTCCAAGGGACTTTGAAGTTACTTCATACAAGCCTACAATGTCGTACGGGAAAACCATGTATGACGCAGATGCCTGGGGTGCACAAGACACCTGCTAATGACACCCAGAAGGAGGGAATCGGGCGTTCGTGCAAGAGGGTGCCCAGGGAGCACCAAGATGAAGGGACCCGGGGGATTGCACGCAACCCTTGGGATTTGTGTGAACTAAAGGGGCCTAGAACAAAAAAGTTGCGGGCTAGCACGAAATCAGCGTGGCTTGAGCGAAATAGGGGGGCGCGAGGTATTGCGCGCGATTCGAAGGGATTACATGCAAAGGAATGGATTGCATGAAAGGGAGGAGGATTGCGCGCAAAGGGAGGAATGGCGTTAAAAGGAGGAGGATTGGGCGTAAAGGGAGGACCCCTAAAGGGCTGGAATTTAGTCTAATCCATGAGGATCTTGTGCGAAGGCGGATCCTGAGGTGACACGGAGCGAAAAAGAACCTTACCAAAAAACCATATTGCACGCACGTGGAATTCCGATTATGCGCATGAGAAGCAGTTCGAATTATTCAACCCCCAAAAGGAAGGGGTCGCCTTCTATTTATAGTTAGCCAGTGGCACGAAATCTCGGGTTGCGCGAAATAATTGTGCAACGGACGTGGCGGTGAGAAATATCAACCGCACAGGGTGTGAGCGTGAAATTATTTCACACCTGCTCCGGGGATCCTTCGTGAGTCCTGGTACTTTCCGCGCGGGAAAACTTTTTTCGCGCAATTCCTATTTTTCCACACACCACCTCTAGGCCCTACAGACCGGGTCTCTGGGTCCAAATATGACTTCGCTTTTTCATTTCATAACATTCTCCGGAACTTAAGCACTTTTGACATATACAAGGCCTAAATAAACATTTATATTAAAATATGAATGCATAAGCATTTATATGAGACATTTGTATATTTATATCATTTTTAATCATAACACAATGGTTAAGAATTTAGGGGCCATGTTAGTAAATTTATTCTCTCACAAATCAGTGAAATATGGCTCTAAGTGTACAAACATCTCTTGATTTCAAGCATAGGAGGGATATAAGAACACCTTAAAAGATGATATCCTTACCCTCATCATATTTTAGTTGTAATTTTCATCATAAATCTGTTTCTAGGTAGAGTTATTAAATGCCTAGTGTCTGTTATTCCCACCTAACTACCTAATATCCCATGTGTGTCAAAGAAATCAATCATACCTAGCACTATATTTCATTTCAGTCATCATTTCAAATTGGACCCCAAATTAAGTTTCAAATAATTCCATTCATTTTCAAAAACCAAAATCAAATTGTTTTCATAAAAACACATTTCCTTAAAATAAGAAATTAATTTTATTTCAAACCATAAATCATTTTTTTCTATCTTTAACAACGAGTCATCACTAAGGTATTTCATAAATAATTTATACATTTCAAATAAATTTTCAAGGAAATGATTACTTTATTTAAATATCCATACCCAAGAGGATAAACACACATACAAAATTATATTTAGAAAACCATAAATAATAATTTTATTTCATATAATTCGTAATTAACAAGTATCAAAGGTTTCTATTGATTGATATTTACTTTTGAAACCACCTATCTCAATTCACAAGTTCAACAATCAACAAATAGAAGATCCTAAAATGTAGAGTAAAAGGCCTAGAATAAATCCAGGAAGAATCCTAGAACCATAAATCATCAAATCAATATATATATATATATATATATATATATATATATATATATCCATCATTGAAATGAGGATCCGCCTTTATCGAAGAAGGAGAAAGATGCACAAAGAGTAAATCACAACCAAATCAAGATTACACTTAGCAGAAGAGATTTAGCATATCAAATAACACTAAAATCCATGAATAATCAATGTTATAAGGGAAAAAGTAACCTTCATAGGGTCTCCAAAATCATTAAGAATTAATTAGGTTCAAGGGAGAGGTTTATAAAAATAAAACGGAGATTAGTGGTAAAAAAATATAGTAATTCACTTCCTATTATATCCCAAATTGATGTCACAATCTAGCCACTAGCTCCCATAGGCTAGCCAATGGAATGTGATAGAATTATATGGCTTATATAAATCCAAATAGTGGTCCTATATGCTCTTATCAACTAGCCTGTGTGATTCTTGTATGAACCCAATTCTTATAACTATCCACCGACTAGCTAGTGACTCTCACTGGGTAAATAGTGGACCTCATGTAGCCATTTTGGCTATAATATCTTATCCAATATCATATAAAACCCTATAATAACTCCCTAAATATCCCTCAAACTCTCAAATAAGAATATAAATACACTCCCCTACCCCTCCAAAGAATAAAAAAAAGGAATCAACCAAGACTCAAAGGGTACAACTAGAGATCATCAAGGAAAATATGAAGAGACAAAAATAAACTGAGATTCATACCTGAAAGCTAGTGTAAATATGTTATACAGTAACTGCACTATACACTATAAAACATTTTTTATAACATAATCACCCTTGAGGAATTGAAATATAAGAAAATGAACCCTTAAAAGTAACAAAATCATTGAGGTAAGAATTATTTGATAATGAGGTTATAAGGAAGAATTTAAGAGTGTAATAATTAAGTAAGATATAAAATAGATCAGATTCATTTTTTATAATATATCAAACTTGGAATAATATATTTTAGAGATAAAGTTTGCAACACAATGGAAGAAAATTTAGTTATAACAAACCCTCACCTTGTTCTAGATTTATTCTGTGCCTACGCCTATCTTTCAGAATAATAAAATTAATTTTATTAGATACTTTATTAGGATCCCAATTCATATATATTTAAATTAAAATATATTATTTATTGTCATATTATATTTATTTGTTATATATATTTTTCTTATGTTTGTGTGAAAACTGGATTTATGTCATCATATTTGGGTAATATTAGCAATCAAATATGATATATTAATAATAAGATAAAACCTTAATTTTACCATTAAAAAACTAAAAACCCATAATAAATTACTTATTAAATTATAATAATATAAGAATTTAATTTCCCATATCCATCTATGTTATAGTTTTATTGATTTTTTCATGTAAGTGTTTATATAATTCTCAAACAAGAACACACTATATCTTGATGGGTGAGTAAGGATAAATAAGTGCATAATACTATTATATTATGTGTAAAACAGTAATATTTATATGTTTTTTATTTTTTGAATCATATTTTTAGTAGTTTAGATAATGAAAGGCAATCAAGATTAAAAATGAAATATGTTACTTTATGGAGGCGGTAGCTGTGCAATGCACAATTAACATTATTTTGTTTTTATAAGTGGATGGAAATGAATAAATAAATATTGGTCCATTAATATAATAATAATTATGTATAAAAATGATACTTATGTTATCATATTACAATGTTAAGGATAGTTTTGGAATAGAAATATTAGGAAGAAAATGTTAAGTATTAAGTAATACTCACATTGGGACTTTGAACATTTTCTTTAAAGTCTCCTTAGAAAAGATGGGATTGAGATAAATTATGTTAACCACAAGATTATGAAATTGTTATAAGTCTATAGGAGGATCAATGTTTCAAATTTCAGAGGAGTAATTGTAAGGAATGGGTGGGTCATGAAGGGTTGAAATTATCCCCTTTTATAAGTAAAGAAAAGGGTAATATTGTGATTACCCCCTCTACGTTTCCATGATATTAGTATACTATTCATGGGTCGAATATTCAAAAAGTTATAAATAAATGATATTGAGTTGATATAGCTATATAAATCCCCAAAAAAATTATTTTTACACATGTTTTAAACACTTTAGGAGTCATTTTTTCTTTGTTTCTTTACTTTTACTTTTTTTTTGTTTTTTCCTTGGTAAAAAGTTTTTAACAAATTAATTTATGTTTAATTAAAAATATAAAATAACCCCTATAAAAAAATTAGTTTTATAAACCTAAATTTTATATATATTTAATATAATTCAATTTCTAAATAATATAAAATTTACATTTAAATTAAAACAATTTATATATAGAAAAAGAGTTCTGTAGAAAAATATGGTTTTAAACATTATGTGTACTCAATATTATTTATCACTGGTCACCAATTAAATGTGTCTTAATATAATCATATACGTGTTTAAAAATCACACCATATTCAAAATTTAAAATAGGTTAATTTAATTTATTAGATAAAAATTAGAGTATATTAATATAACAGTTCATTGAAAATAACAGTTTTACCATTATCAAAGACATTAACATCAATCTTAGTAATCATGATTTTATGAAAAAACATAAAATTAAAATTATTAAATAATTCTCTCATTCTGATATAAAATTAAAAATAAATTTTTTATACTTATGTTCTAAAATTTGTGAAATTGAATTTATAATATTAGTGAATAAAATTAGTTTTTAGAGTAAAATATTAATTATGTTTACAAAACATTACATATGGGTTTAGTGAATTCAGAATATTATTTATAAATTATTTATTTTACTTTATAAATATATATTTTCATATATAAATGGTTTTAAATACTTTTAAGTCATTCTTGTTTTAAGATAATGTCATAAAATGACAGATTTTAGAAAAAGTTGTATTTTTTAACTACTCACTTAAAACAAAATTTTTTTTGAAAAATACAAAAAAATTAATCATTTTATTATATTTTTATTATAAATCCAAAATTATTTTCATTTTTTCAAAATAAAATTGTAATATTAATAAATTCATTTTTTAAATAAAATCATACATTATAATGAAAATTAGTTTTTATTGAAAATGAAAATTTCATATATTAACTTTTATTATTATTATTTCATATCATTTATCAACTAAATTGGTGTTAAATAATTATTAATATCAAATATAACTCATCATCGTTAACTATACATTTTTAAATGTTGAAATTCATAGCTCATAAAAAGGTAATGTTAATAAAAATACATTTATATGCATTGAATGACCTTATTAGTTAGTTTAGCTATATAAATTAAATTTCATAGGTATTAAAAGTATCCATTATATTCCAATATATAAATATTTTTTAAGAAGGATAATCCTATTTATTATTACTAATTTAAGGTTAAGGTTTTGATACCACACATAATACTTATATTTGAATCAAAAAATATTGCAGTTTTTTAATTTTCATGATACTTGTAGAGAAATATATCAAATATGTGACTTATTTAAAGGTAATAATGTTTTAAAATATTGGGGTGTTATATTCCCCCTAAATAAAATGTATTTTCTTAATGTTAATTAGCAATTTCTCATAAAATTATTTTAGGGAACTCTTAACGTATTAATCATTTTGGATATAACTTCTAATATGACATCGACTATAATATCTTAGGCTAGATTGAGTTACTTATCTTTCCTCAAAAAAATTTAATATTTTATAAAATAATTTTCTTAGTTATTTATATACCTAAATCATACATTTTATAAAATATAACTTTCTCAAAACCATCTGAATCACTTAGAAATTAAACCATAGAAAGATTGTATATTACTCAAAAAATTATCATTACCTTTAACCCTAAAATTTGTTGATCACCAAGGAATAAAGATAAAAACTATTCAATATATTCATAATCCTAAAAATGAGATAAACTTTACAAGAATATCATGGATAACTTTTTATTTCAATAAATTATTAATTACAATGCTATCAACACTATCTAACTCACTTTTTTAAAAACAAAATCAACCCTTTATTACCTAAACATAACACATATATTAAACCTAGGATTTATCTATATATCAGTCATGTGTTCTTCAATATTTATCCAAAAAATATAAAACCTTGTCATAAAATCACTTTTCCATCTTATTTACATCATCAAATATATGTTTCAAAACTATTAGAGCAGAATAACTGAAGAAAAATTGATTGAAGTTTTATATAATCCGCCTAATTTTCATAATATGACATAAAATAATTGATAAATATCAATCACTAATGAAAATTTTTATGTGTATCAATATTTAATCCCCATTGTGATATTAACCTAACTACCCAATGTAAGACTAAAAAATACATTGTTTTCACCATAATAGACATGTACTAATATTCTCAACCATTTAAGTATACTCCCTTATTTAATCATAACACATATTTGTTTTTAGATATAGAACATTCTCATGCTCATTTCCATGATCCTGTTTTAACAAAATACTAAAACCAAAA
Organism: Viscum album; assembly: GCA_963277665.1. NCBI lineage: Eukaryota > Viridiplantae > Streptophyta > Magnoliopsida > Santalales > Viscaceae > Viscum > Viscum album. The sequence continues at coordinate 513,860,058 of OY728146.1, forward strand.
ATGGTATGATAATACTCAGAATATGAATAAAAAAAATAAATATAATGATTTCTTCCCCTATTAAACCTTTGTTTTTAACATATGGTACTTTCGGTTTAACCTATAACCTTGTCTATTAAATACTAGGTTATCCATGTCTATTTATTATTTGTTTCACTAACCAAATTATTTAACACCTTAATAGAATCCTTCAAAAAAATTTAATAAAAAATGTTACTATTTAGAGAGTATACCCTAGGTGTGTCAAACTGGGTCTATAGTTAGGCTTCTTCATCGTGCACTGGGTGACGATCGAGTTAATACCTAATATTCTATTTTGAATGCTATTTACACTAGGTAAATTTATTCCAGAGCCTATATCCCCTATTAGTAACTAGACTATGATGTAATTTCCTATATAAAAACACAATCTATACATTATCAAAACATCAGGATCTTATCCTTTACATAGAATTACCCCTTAGACTTATCCCTAGGATTTTCACTAATGTTCTGTCATTATAATATCTAACATATTAAATATCATATAAGATAACCTAAAGGGTTATCTATAAATTAAAAGTTATGATAAAAATTAACTTATCACTACATAATGGCATTTACACTCTTAACGAATGACATCATAATATCCAGGTTATCAAAATCTACTCTCATACCAAGTACACCCTCACTCTCGGATCTAGTGATGATAACACATACTTTACATACTGGTTTTAATACCAGATATATATTTTCCAACATAATTATCGCATAATTACACAAATTAAATAATAAATTACATTATAAACATTCCTATTAACTTTTAAGTTTATAGCTTCAGAAAATTATTAAAAAACATTAACTAATATATCTCATTTACATCTCAATTAATGGATACTTTTATTCCACTGTATATGAAACAACTTAATCCATGACATGTCTTCAATATCTCACATAAATTCTCCACATTATCTATAATATTAGACATATCATGTCTATAACTGTTATTAATTTCCAATTCAAATGGAAAAAAAGAAGGGGTGTGGTCAAACACCCAATATGGGTAAACATAAGTGAAAAAATCAAAACACCAAAGTGATGATAAATTGAGAAACAATAATATGATATAAGTAGGTAATAAAAATAATTCCATAATCAAATTAACTTTTTATCATAACATATATATGGTTTTCATATCAATAAATAACCATGCGGATAAAAATAACTAGTTCATTAGTGATGAAATTCAAAATTATGAACAACTAATTCAATGACCAAAGATAAGATATCTAGATCTTAGACTTCATGATCTTATTAATAAGGCCTTATGTCTAGGAAATATCTTGTTCTAAGTAGGCATACACCAAAATAACCAAAGAAAGATTGTATCATGACACCTATCAATACATTTAAGGATGGTCTAAAATTAGAACCCACATATCTCTAATTAAGTCTAATGAATTCATAATATGAGAAAATTAATAAACAATACATAATTAACATTTACAGTAATCATCTATATTTAAATAAAAGAATATAAAAAACCAATAATTTCCACTATATCAATAAATGGGATAAAAATATCATAACCCATCTCGAGAAATAAAGAGTATGGTTAAAAAATATATAATCAAATTTCTTTATTAATCAATAAACATTGACATTAGAATAAAAAATATATTAATTGTCAATAGTTCCCCAATAAATAAATGGAATAGGTTTCTATATAACCACCACTCAAACTAACACCATAGAGAGTAAGTGGTCTACTAAAAATTCAATGTTTACCCCAATAAATAAATTTATATAATATAGGTGAACACCATTAAATAAATGAAATGAAAAATAAAGTATTTACAATGTAAAGGATTGGGAAAAATGTTATGCCTATCCACTGTGGATGGTTAGGAAAGACAAAGGTAGTGATAGATCATATCATTCATAAAGAAAAAAATTTTATAAGCTCTCCAAAGAAATATGTTTGATGGATTTAAAATAACATATCCCAATTTTAATAAAGAAAACTCATATGGAAGTTGACACAGATGAAAAAAATCCTTGAAAAATATTTCTCTGAACAGTATCACACAATAAGGGATAAAGAATTGAATTGTTTGATACTATGAGTTATATCCCACAATTTATAGATATATTTATTTATTAGAGAATAAATTAGGTAACATAAATCCCATTAGGTTAAATCCTTTTGAATATGAAAATTAAAATGGAGGTTAAATCTTAAAATAGACTTTAGAAAATAATTTTAACATTGATATAAAATAAAAGCATATATATTAATTTAAAATTAAAATTTTGAAAATTTAAGTGACATAGAATATTTTACTTTTATAAAGTATCTATAATAAGTGATCCTTTAAAATCTAATGATGTATTTTATATTAAATGTGGATCCAAGATAAAACATTTTATAATGATAAAAAATAAACATTTTTAATAATTTGGAAATACCTTTCTTTAAAACACAAATAGTTAAACTTACATTAATATTAAAAGTTTATTTTCCAAAACAAGAATATAAAATTACATATAGTAAAATATTAAGGTGTATTATCCTAGTAAAATTTTGAGATTAAACATTATAACTCAATGAATGAAAATTTAGTTACAAAAAATCCATGAAACATGGGTAACAATTGGATCAAAATTCCATTTATTGAAATGAAAATTATTTTTCATAATATTTACCATTAATAAAAAAATTATGTGATAAATATATATTCAAGGGAAGTGAATACACAATATAGTAAAAACATGATGTATAATATAAACCCTTCTCAAGGAGTTAATGTTTGAGAAAAACAACCCTTACGACTTGAGTATCATTTTAATCAAAACCCCTAGAAAGAGATAGATTTTAAGTAAAAATAATATATTAAAATTAACATATAATTTGGGATATGATATATCAAATACATTGTATTTTCACATTATAAATTCAATTAGTTTAATATTACAAAACATGTCTCAAAGGAAGGGATTTCAGGTGAAACCCCTTAGTCATTAGAAATTTTTGAATGAAAACCAATTGAATGATATGATTTAAAATGAAGCATAAAATATTATGATTAATGATAGAATCATGATACAAAATATTAAAGGTGTATTAAGTACACCATAAATTACAAAACATGGTGTATAATAGAATCATATCTCAAGTAATTGATATTTGAGACAACGAACCCTTAAAAGTAACTTAATCATTGTAGTAAGAATCATTTGATAACAATATTATAAGGAAGATTTCTAAACCCCATAAAATAATGAGGAAATATAACAAAACTATTTTTTTGTTATATTGAATCAAACATGGAACAATAAAATTTAATAATAATGTTTTTAACTCAATAAAATAAAATTGATTTAGCACAAATCCTTACCTTGTTCAAGATTTTTTTTGTGTTTGAACATAACATTCTGAAAAATGAAATTAATTTGATTTGATAATTTATTAGGAACCTTATTTATATATATTTATATTAATATATTCCATTTATTATCTTATAAATTTTTTATTATATAGTTTTTTTTAATAAATATTGAATCGGTCTTAGCATATCTTGATAATTTTAGCAATCAAAGATTATATTTTGATAATATGATAAATACTTAATATAACCCTTATAGAACAAAAAACCAATAATTAATTCATTATTATCTTATAATAATAGTAGTATTTATTTTCTTATAGTTATACATGATAGAGTTCCACATCATTGTTCAAATATGTGGTTAAACTAACCCCAAACATAAACACGCTATATCATGATGGTTTACGAAGGTTAAATAAATGAATAATATCATTATAACTGAATAATAATAATATTTTTTTTATGTTTATGAACAATATTTTTTGTTATTTTAACAAGTAAATATAATTAATCTGAAAAATTAAACATGTTACCTTATAGAAGCGGTAATCCACACAATGCATGCTTAACGTTCTTTTATTTTTCTAAGTAGATGGAAATTAATAAATAATGGTTGTTTCATTGATATAATAAAACATAGGTATAATAATTATGTTGATTTTATCATATTACAAAGGTAATTATTTCTTGAGAATATAAATATAAAAATTAAATGATAAAGGCTAAGTAATACTCACATTGGGATTTTGACCTTTCTCTTGAAAGTATCCATGAAAATAAAGGGTTTGAGCTAAATTATGGTGAAAATGGGATTTTTAAGTTGAAATATGTTTATAGATGGATAAAAACTACACAGTTTCAAGAATTAATTTTATTTAATGGGTGTGGAATCAAAGAGTGGAAGTGTCCAATTTCATCGGTGAAGAAAAGGGATCTTTTGTGAATACCCCTTTACATTTTAATTATATAATTACATTATTCAATCGAAAAAATTACAAAATTAATAAATAGTGGAGTTTGGGATTAACTTTTTTTGAGGAATCATAAAACAAGTATTTCCACACATGTTTTAAAACATTTTATAAGTCATTTGTTCTTAGGTTTTCATTTTTCACTTTTTTTTGTTTTTACCTTGGTAACTAGATTTTAACTAAGTAATTTATGATTTACAAAAAATATTAAATATACCCACTTAAAAAAATAGGTTTTTAAACAAAACTTTAGTCTCCACGTAATATAATTAAAATTATAAATATTTTAAAATTAACTTTTAAATTAAAATAGTATATATATATATATAGAAAAGTTGTTTTTTTGTAGAAAATAGTGTCTTAACCATTATGAATTCATAATATTATTCAACATTGGTTAACACTTAAATGTAAATAATAATAATTATATATGTGTTAAAAAACATATTAAATTTATATTTTAAAATATATTAAATTAAATTATTAGATAATGAAGGCACAATAATAACAAAATAAATCATGGAAAATAACACTTTTACCACTATCATGGTCGTTAACATTAATCTTAGAAATCCTACATATATGAAAAAAAATTAAATTTGAAAATATTAATTAATATTATCATATTCATATGAAATTTCATTTGAATTTTTAAATATTTAATTTTTACAAGAGAAAAAAATTAGTTTTTAATATATGTGAATAAAAATACTTTTTAGTTTAAAATATTAAGTAAGTTTCCAAAATATTAAACATGGGTTTAATGAATTTAAAATAATATTTTTTGTGCTTTATTTGAATTTTTAAAAATAATTTTTTATATAAAAGTTTACAATATCTTTTAATACATTCTTCGGTTATGATAATGTCATAAAAGTGACAGTTAATAGAAAATGTGATATTTTTTCACTATTCACATAAAACCCCTTTTTTAGAAATATCCCAAAAAATAATCTTAAGATATTTTTGTAATTATAAATTCAAAAATGATTTTATTTTTTTAAAATTCCATTTTCTAAATTTAAAAATTTTATTTTTGAATAAAATCACAAAATATAATAAAAAACAGTTTTCATTGGAAAATATCATTTTAAATATTAATTATTATTAATAATATTTTATATCATTTACCAAATAAATTGGTGTTAAATAATTACTTATATAATATTTAATTTGTCATCATTAATCATACATTTTTTGAAATAGAAATGTATATCGCATAAAACATCAATATTAAGAAAAATATATTTATATTTATAAAATGATCAAATTAGTTGTTTAGATATATTAATTGAATTTAATTGGTATTAAAAGTAACCATTATATTTATTTCAAAAAATATTTTATAAATTAGTTACTCTTATTTAATATTCATAATTTAATAAATACTTTTTATTGGTAATACATTATATTTAAATTTTTATCTAAATATGTTATGATTTGATTTAAGTTTAGTCTTACATATATAGAAAGATATTGAACACAATGAATTATTTAAATGTAATAATAGATTAAAATATTATGGTGTTATGAAAAACAATAAATGGAATCCATGTAATACTATTTTTTTGAGCAATGGATTCAAATTTAGCTACGATATATTTCTTATTTTTTTGACTTTCTTTCAACAAAAATAACAACTTAAATGGATTCAAAATTTTTCCTCTGATCATTTCATTTAGTATACATCGTAATAAACTCATTTTGAAAAGATATAACTAGTTTTTTATTTAATTTAATTAATTTATTATATTTATAATCTCTTTATGACTCTATGCAATTTATTTTCAACTCTGTAAAACCTAAAATCAACTGCCTTATAACTAAAATTACATTTATGAAAGCAATAATGATATAATTAAATATTACTTGGTGTGAAGGATATGTTATCATCCTCCTTTATCTAAATCAATGTTTCTTTCCATGTATAACTAATCACCTAATTAATAAAATTCATTGTGTAATCTTGATAACTAAAAAAATTGAATTTCATTAAGAGTAATATCTTATCACTTTCACCCCACTTGTTTGTATCCCCTATTTAGCTTTTCGAGTTTTAAATAACTCTCAATGCATAACTTTTTTGAATTTTCTATGACCAAATCCATTAACTTACCTAATTAGCTAACAATGTGAGTCATTGATTATTTACCATCAAATATAATTATGTTCTTAAACATATATTTATACATTAGATCATTCAAGTAATTTTAAAAACTCTTTTTTCATCATTTATATATCTCATTAACTTTATCATCCTGTAAATTTTCCAATTATATTTTCATCATCAAACATAAATATTCATTTTCATCTTTTGGTTTAATCTTAGTAAAAACTACCTCTACCTCATGAGATATAATTTTTCCTTACACCTCAATAAAAGCATTAAAGTCATTGATCAACAAAACTTATCCATCAATCATATGCTTAATTTAGACATTCTGTATATGTTTTTTTTGAATAACCACTTGATCATTAAAATAGATCTATAAATGAATGGTTTCATATTTTAATGACATAGTATAATATTTGTAATCATTAAAAAGTAAAAAAATGTTATTTTTTTCTTTTATGTTTTTTAATGTTTTATTACTCTTGTACGCCATTAGGTTTAAAATTTATATTATAAAGTCTTTTTATATAATCAATCTCTTAAATATAATATTACCTTTTCTAAAAAATTCCCATTATATCACCCTTAAAACCTAATTTGAATTTAGTTTCCCCCTTTTAAATATAACAATCATCATTTCCTTCCTATTTACATATTAACATCATCCAATTAAACTTACTTTATTGGTTTTGGGTGAAATTAAACTCACAATTATCATTGGATTTCCTCTCCAGAGCACATTATAAAAAATACCCATATTTCACAACATAAATGAATCTAATGTTACACTTAATTAAAAAATTTCATTTCCATATTTAACCATTACATCAAATATATATATAAACTCAACCGTCACATGTTTTAGTAATTATATTAATTTATAAAATCTTCCAAATTTAATTGATTATTATCACACCAGATTAATGACTCAAAATTACTTCATGTTTCAAAAAAATCACATAATCCTCCAACATTCTTTGAAATTACTCAAGTGAAAACGTCATCATGTATTATTATTAAAGAACCCAAACCATTGTATTTTTCAAAGGTGAAAACATTATATAGAATATTAATTATAATCTCCAAGCCTTATATTTAATCTCAATGTCCAAAATATATCTAACAACATAAATATTATAGTATAAGAAACCATAATTATTTTAATTATGATCCATATTTAAGTTATAAAATTTTATAGATAGAAGATTTAAATTCACCCCATAACAATGTCCAATCCATTTTATATATTATCTAACTTATCCGTAAATATTTCATTAACATGAATGAGATTACATTAACATAAATATGATTTTAATGGGACCTAATAATAATTTTTTCATTTGAAAAAAATTAAGAATATTAATTTCTATTTTATTCAATTTTATTTCTATATAATTACATAATTTAATTCCATGAAAAACAATAGTAAAAATAATGAGACGAAGTTACTATAGAAGGTAACACATGTGGTTTTTCAATGTCTGATTATGGTAGCCATCAAGGAGTGGTAATCCCTTAGAATTTAAATTTTATAAATTTCAAATAATTTCACTAGATTGATTCTTCATGTTATAATATTTTAGCATCAAAAACACTTATTATAACCACAAGTTACATTGTAACACTAAGAGTGGTCGAATTGGGGATATCAATTTTCATTAATTAGTAGACATTTTTATCTTGTTTGTAATAAAAAATAAAAAAAATTACTTAATATAAAATATATTTAATACACAAATATAAAATTTTTAATTCATATAAAAATTATTTTATATTGTTATATAATTATATCTACCTCCAATATGTGTATACTATAAATGCATGGATGAACCATTGAAAACGAGTAAATTACTGTCATTTTAAAGACTTTATAAATCAAATCACTATTAAGTCCAAGGTTTACTACCTCATCTTATTTATCCACTCACTACTTCATGTTATGGAATCCAAGATTACATATTAAGGTTATATCATAATTGTAGTTATAAATAATAATAAAAAAGACTATTCTATGTTGTTTACATCTCATCAACCATAACATCACCAATATAATTTGGATCACCAATTATGTATAATTCTTCATCATAGTTATCTAATGATATCCATATATTTAATAGTCCCTCCCCTTATCCCTTGTTTTATTTTATCCAGGAAAATTATTTAATTATTTATTTTTGATATATTTTAATATTTTCTCAATGTTCTCATATATCCATATATAATATGTTAAAAACACATTTGAAATAAAAAATATCCTTAATTATTATGTCAATTCTCTTAAAAAGATATTATAATTATAAATATTAAATCTAAATGAAATATTTAAAATCAAAATAATCTATGAAAACCATAACATGGTAATGAAAACCATGTTATGGTTTTATAGGAAATTTTCAGACCATAAAAATCATGAGGTATAAATTTATATCCACATGAATCTATATCCATTTTGTTATTTGAAATTACATACACTCATCCAATAAAGATACGGTGTTATCAAAATTATGGTGTGGTATTTAATTTATGACTCGAGTATCTTCTATACATAATTACATGTAAAACATGGATCTCCATGATTACTCTTATGAACACTATTCTATTTTTCAAAAAAATAGTTGAATGAAATTTCAATAGATTCTCATAATATTAAAATTTAAAATAGAAATCATATCCAATCTCAATTAAGTCCATGAAAAAAATTATGATGATACTTATTTTTTATTTTCCTATTTTATAGATAACCTCAATGACTAATACAAAATAGTTTCGAATTCCAGTGGTTTCTAGATATTATTCAAAACATTATCTCCAAAAAATGGTTCCCACCATGATGATGGATTTAAAAAATGACATGGATTAAATAACTAATATGTGGTTTTACCTCATAGTCTTCATTAGGTATAGTTTTTATTTATTCAATCCATTTAAATTAATAGGACCTATAAAATACGTGTAACTACAATAGTGGTTTGTAAACTATAAAATAGTTTAGTTAAATACAATATGGATTCTCATCATAAAAAAATATTGAAAATTCAGAAAATTCACCCCAAATATCTTTCATCATTTATATTTTTTTCTTTATAAGAAAAAGTTTCACCTTCACATCCATCATTAATCTTACATCAATAATAATACCTTTTCATTTTCAATGGTTTAATTATATTCTTATTGAATATTCATGGACCCAATTATTAGTACAATTAAAAAAACAATGTTTTTTACATGAAAAGAATGATGTCATCAGTTCATGTAATGTAAAAAATATTTTTTTAGAGAAGCCACCGTAATAGACTTATACTTTCCAAATCAATTATTTATTAAACTAATTTCAATAAATATTCCTTATGAGTTATATTTTTATGAAATATAAACATGAATAATTTATGAGTGTTTGGTATCCCCTGTTAAATTGTGATAAATGTAAAAAATATAGACATATTTTAATAAATTGATAATTAAGATATATTTAATGGTTATAATCCTAGTGGATTAAGAAATCCATGTTATCAAAATAATCTCAAGAAGATTGTGGAAATATTTAATGTCGTTATCTTTGAGTAAAATGATACTCAAAAATATTATCATACATTAAATATGATATTAAAGGGACATAAGAAATGAAAATTAGTAAGGTATATTCTATATTCTTCTAATCGATATGAAAGAATAACAAGTTGATTATGATATTTATAATTATAATGATGGAACAAAACTAAGTGTAATAAAGTATACATGAAATATAAAATCTTTTGAGTCTAAAATAAATCATTAAGAATAGTTTTAATGTTATTTATACTTGATAGATTTTATGTATTATAATCATACGTTTTTTCATTCCCAAATTTAAAAAAAATAGTATAGAATATGTATTAAAACATATGGATAAAACTACTAAAATGTTTAATTATTTTTAATATTTATAAGAATAACACATTATAGTTAGTTTCATGTCCCAAAAAATAATATGAAAACGAAAAAATGATTTTTTTTAAAAATAAATTCAACGTGAAAATGAAGTTGAACTAAATAATTATTATTTTGTGTTTAGAATATATTCTTAAATTAATGGTATGAATTTTGATTAGATAGTTTCTCTAGATATAATTGTTGTAATTAACCAAATAAATCATGAAATATAAGCTCAATAATATACATGATACTTTAGATTGACAAGACATCATTATTTTAGAATATATATTTATTGGGAGATACCAAACAAATAATCAATGCAATTTAATCTTATTTATGATATTAGAGAAGTATATAAGAATGATAATAAACTTTTTAGATTAAAAATACTATGTGAGGATGGTATTCAAAACTTGATAACTATTACAAGGGTGTGTGTTTAAAAATATGAAACGCTGATAATAATATTTATATAAATTGAAATAACCAAAACACACACAATGATATTATATATATTAAAGAAAATATTTTTTTAGAAATATGAGATAAAATTTTATCAATAATATACTATTGAAATGAAGAATGCATTTTGATATTGATGATCATAGTGTTGAAAATACTCGTTTATTTTATAGTGATACCCATGGAAGATGTTATTAAAGTATCATAAAATGAATATTAATGGGATTTATTGAATACATTATGGATATAAGATTCATATGAGGTATCTACTATAATTTTAGTTGGAATAAAATTTTACAAGGATGATGATGGATGTGGTATGAATTTAAAATAGTTCAAAAGAATTATCGTTAATTTATTATATTTGGTGGTATATAGACACATAATTGTTTATGAAACATCATAACATGAACCACTAGGTCCAAGGTGGTTGATACATGACCTCATGCATGCCTCTAGGTATGTAAAAGGCTGCCGACTAGCAATTCGGTTCTATGTATTCCAATGGGGATACTATACCCTCTGTATAATGTCATAGGACCAATAAGAACAATAAATAATATATTAAAACATCAGAGTAAACATGAATAAGTAAATAAGTGTCATACATGTCAAATAAATAAAAAACTACCAATATGGAAATCTTGTTCATAGTAATAAAGTGGAAAAATAAACTAATAAATAAAATGCAGGCCACTATAGTCCACTCTATCCCACTACAAGCACTGCCCATATCTTCTCAGCATTCCACTATAGAGCCCTTTTGTAATAACCCATTTTTTCACTCAGGTGTTCATCCTTTAATTTTTAGTCTAAATCATTACTTTGGACCGAATATGGATGACTAATTAGTTAAGAATGGTTTTGATGGTTTATGGGGCTTGTTCAGAACTCAGAGCCCATCTTTTAGGGAAAACAGACTTGGTGCACAGTTTAGAGTAAACTGTTCATGAATTCCACACAGTTTAGAATTCCATGATGATTTTGGGTTTTTAGATAGAGAAACCTCACATGGTTGGCACGTGGTTGTGCCACCTAAGAGTGTGAATTCCAATTTCTTCCTAGGAACCTGTGCATGTCTTGCAAACAGTTTGATCAAATCATGTGCAGGGTGTCTTTTCTAGTAGAACCATCTCACACGGTTTGTGCTCAATTTGAAAAACCATATGAACAAACCATTTATAAGCTAAAATTCTATTTAAAATGTCCAAAATTCTGTTAATGATCTATTTTACCTACCCCTTCTTCCCAAATTTGAGAACCAACAGGATTAAGCCATTTTCCTCTGATTTTGGAGTTTTTGAAGGCTAATGGAAGGGATCAAGAGATCTCCTTCATCCAGCATCCAATCTATATTTCGTTCATCATGTTGGATTCACAATGGTAAATACTCGAGTCCTGTTTATCTATTCTTATTCTCTTTTTTCTCTCGACCTAGATATCATCATGTGAGTGTTTTTCACATTTTCATAGATCTAATTAGATCCAAGGAAAATCTAGGGATGATACTGGAGGAGGGGAGTTGTACAATCCTATGGTGGGTGGTATATAACTTATCCCTAAAGTTTATTGTTTCAGTAATACATGTGTGGGGCCCGCCGATTACATCGGATTCCATTTCATAAATTTACATTCCATGATTATACTTTTTATAACCGTATGGTTATGCTCTTTCCAAATATGGGATTAGTTGTTAGTGGGTAAACCCACAACTCAGTTTTCCCCATGTTGAAGGTTATTGAATATTTGGGTTTTTAGTGTTTCGGTACATTTTATCCACCGTTTGGGTGTTCCTTTTCTGGACCTTCTTAAAGGCTATCCTTCCCATAATAAATTACTTCTTATTAATGAGAGTTTCATAATTTCATGTACAATGTAAGCTCACCACTTGACCCGAATAAGGTAAGTGATTCCAAATGGTTATTAAATTTAAAATGTAGAATGGAAAGTATATTAAGTATATAACATGGCCTTATCAAAAGAGGTTGAATAAAGGTTACATTTTTGTAGCCCCACTTTCCATATTGATGGATGGTAGCATAGTTCACCTCAATAATTGAGTATGCCGTAATGGTTAATGAAGTCTTGATTAAATATTTGAAATGCTACTTGTCCTATCAAATCTAATTTGTGGAAAGGATTAAACCGAAGAAATGTATACTTGATTACAAAATCAAATAGGAATGGACTACTTCGGTCTTGCCTTGGATTATGAGAGGAGAATACTTTGGGTCTCAGGAGCCCCATTTTGATTCAAGAATGCAGTTTTTTTAGGTTGATACCCACCTAGACTCTGGTTCTTTTATATTCCTCAGATGCCTGATATACTACTATAGGGACCTTTACATTATTATAGGATACCTCAGATACACTCCTTGGATCCAAAATTGACTAGTAGGTGCCATGGTGAAAGCCCTTAGGGACCTGTCTTTTCATAGACCTGTTTAACCTTGGTTGATCACCATAGACTCTGTAGGTGACTTATTGTGTAATGACTTGGATTATACTCCTTAGATTACACTCTTAACCATTAGTTAGACCCATATACTACTGAGTTAGCATTTAATGAGATCTATGTTACCTTGGTTTTTACCATGGAACTCTTTCACTGGATATCTTTTTCAGGTTTCCATGTTATGTCTTCAGACCTTCACAACATATATTATCATGAGGTGGTGTTAGTGTTGGCTATGCCTCATGTGGCCTATTAACATTAAATGGTACTTAAAAATAAAATGAATTGGTTATATGTTCAGAAAACAGACATGGGATGAATCATGTACTTGGGTGTTTAGTTATATTATACTATTTTCTTTTCTTTATATATGCATTCCTGCACAGTGCTATATTCCATTACATGAGCCAGATGTTATAGACACTGCTGTTAGTGCCCACTGAGATTTATCTCATAGCCTTTCCAGGCATTGTTTGGTACCCAGATTAGATTACATGGTTGAAGGTGTTGACCCAGGGAAGCATATGGATTAAAACAATTGATTAATTGCAATTTAGGATGGATCATGATAGCAGATGGCCGAGTTGGATCTCGAGATGCTAGGAGTAGTCTTGTTTTCATTTACCTTGTAAAAAATGTTATGACTATTGCCTTGTATCCATGTTTTCTATTTAACTATTGACATGCCATTTCATTATCATTGTTTAGTTGATACAGTTATTGTTATTCTAGTTGATCTATTGTATTAGTTTTTTACATTGTTTATTTATATTTCTTATGATGTTCACTACTATTTATATCCTTACATTGTGCTACACTCAGCTAAAGAGGGCATAGTCTCCCCCCAGACACATCGTAGGCCCTGACTTCTAGTCGTAAGCCTCTGGAATTTGGGGAGATGCGCTTGAGGCCATGTGGCCCACCGGGTTCGAGGCACCTGTTAAGTGGCATCTGAGTCTGGAACATCACAAAGTGGTGTCAAAGGTGGTCAAATTTCTTTTATTACTATTTGGATACAATATATTTAGGAATAATAATTCTTGGGACTTGATCATAAGTCATGATTGGGCATTGCGAACCAATGTTCGAGGTAAAAACCAAGTTTCCTAAATTATAATTTTTATTCTAATTTTTGCAATTATAGTTGATATCATTTAACCATTGGGTCACATGCAAGATTTTTGGTGTGTTTTATTATTACTATTATTGAGGTTTTTCTTTCATCTTTGGCCCGATGATATGAGGGTAAAGAAAAATTGTTACATGAATCATAATAGGCTCCTAGAACTCACATGTCATGCATATTTCCATTCCATATAGGTGCATTTCACTTCTTTGTGTTTCTTGATATGCATGTTTTTGTTGAGTGATGTTGTGATATTTTGATTTTTCTTGTATTAATTTGGCTGCGATTGAGTGGTTTCATGTCTCAATTCCTGAGGTGTATGGTTCATCATGGTTTGGGATGAGTAATTTGCCAAGTAGATCCATTATTCTATAAGTATGTGGGTGACCTTTCCAGTGATAGGTGTATGGGTACTGTTACATCGAAAATGGTTATACATTATAGAGTGAATCCTGAAATCTAAAATTAATTGGTTTCACATCCTTATCCTCCCTTTTCATTATTTTTAAAGGTAAAGGAGTGAACCTGGGAATTAACTACAAAATGACAAGAAACTTATACTCGATCACCTACCAATATCAGTCCATCTAAGAAGGTAATTTGTGTAGTATCCCTTGGGTAGTGAGTTTTCGTAGGTCTAGTTTCTTCTAGTGATGCAATCTTATGATCATAATCTTGTTCTAAGGTGTGTTATTGGAATTTATAGACCAATCGTGCCACAACATCATTGTGTAATTATCCCGGAGGGTGGTGACGACCATGGTCCAGAGATGGAGGGCCTTAAGCCTCCAGTATTACCTCCAGGAGTTCCACATGAGGCATCTTCTGTTTTACTTGATCTGGTCATTGATTCCCAAGTCCATGATAGTTTCCCATGTCTGATGTAGTCCATGAAAGGTTCTCCATGGGTTGCACCAATGATGGATGATCTAACCCACGAGTTCACACATCAGCATCCTCTATTTTTTTCAAGGGGATGGTGGCTCTCTATCTACTAAGTATTATCTAGAGTTCATGCTATATATCGTTGAGAATCTAAAAAATTCCTCCAGTGTGAAGAGTCAACATTTCTACATACATGATTCGGGATTTGGCAAGGTGATAGTGGGATGTCATTACCCAGGTCGGTAGTTATTAGGGCACATTATGGGTTGACTTCCAGACATCCTTCTATGATCAGTTATTTCCTCAAGAACTAAGAGCTAACACAGCTAGAGAGTTCATTCATCTCGAGAACAATTCTATGTTAGTTATGGAATATTCATCACATTTCACTAATTTATATAGCTTTTCATCACTTCTAGCCGTTGATGAGATTTCACGTGATAGACGTTTTGAAGATGTGATCTAGTATGCCATATGAACTTTGGTGAATGTCTTTCTCCTTCCTACCATTTCTACAACAGTTGACCAGGGCCTTATCACTAGGAATAACCTAAGGGATAGCATGAGTATTGGGTTAAAAGGATCAGTGTTGTGTAAGGACAGTAGTTTTTCTCGAGGTAGGAATCATTCCTTTTATGTTTCTCATCAGGGTAGTGGAAGCCATAGTATCCAGTTTGATAGCTTTGTGTTGTTTCATCAATGTGGAAGACCAGGGAATAAGAATCCCCAATGTTATAGACACCCTATGGGGAGTCGGGCTTGCAGCCATATGGGTCATCTTCAACATGTTTTGTAGGATATTTTCACCAGATTCAAGTGTAAAAGAATCAGCATCCTCTCCAACTACAGGAGTGATTTCTTTGAGCCATGTTAGGAAGAGAGTTGGAATAGCACCAGCAACCCTGGCCGAGGAGGATGTTGTGGTCATGGTAGTCTGATTCCGGATCACCAATAGAGAAGTCATGATCATGGTAGTCCATATGTTTTATAGGGCCATGGATTAGGTGAGTTTCATTATTTTCAGTTAATTCCCAAAGATAAATCTACAATACCATCTACAACACGCGGTACTATTCTAGTATCCTCCAATGTTTTATTTTCTTTGTTTTATATCGGTGCTTCAAAACTCTTTTATTTCTGTATCTATCTTGGAAAGTCTCTTACTAGAGATACGGAGTCACTATGGTTTAACGACCTTCGACACACCATTATGAATATGGACAGAGGGCATATACTAGTGGAGGGACTATCCCCTTGAGGTAGGCAGTTACTCTATCTTGTGTAGTCTCTTTTTTCTCTAGAAGCTGGGCTTTGATGTCATTACCAGTATGGAATGGTTATTCCACTATCATGCCTTTTTGGACTGCTATCACCAAAGGGTTTCTTTTACATCACCAAATGGTATAAGTTATATTTTCAAAGGTGAGTGGGATATATGTGATGGTAGAGCTAGACTGTAGCATCATGGGTTAGGTGAATTGACCTCCTAAATTGAAAATCATTTCATGGAGGATTCGGGTTTTCTTCAAACTGATTTTCCACCAATAGTTTATCATTTTAGGGAAATCATTCTCGATGAGTTTTCTGGATTACCTCTTAATAGAGAGGTCGAGTTTACAGTTTAACTTGTTTAAGTAGAATCTCTATTGTATATTATTCCATAAAGGATGACACCTACTAAGCTTCAAGAACATAAGTGGCAGACAGAGGACCTCGAGAACAAAGGATTTATATGGCTTAATACATCCTCTTGGGGTTCACCCGTGATTTTTCTAAGAAGGTGGATGGAACTATTCATTTACAAATTGATTATAGAAGGTTGAATTGTCTTATGGTCAATAATCGATATCCAATTCCTTAAAAAGATGATCTCTTTGAATATATCCAAGGATAAAAGGTGTTCTCTTAGTTCAACTTGAGATCGGGTAATCATCATGTGAGATTGAAACCATCAGAGATACCTCATATAGCTTTTCATAGGAGATATGGACTATATGAGTATCTTGTTATGTAATTAGGTCTTATAAATGATCCTTATTCTTACATGGATTTGATTAATAGGGTTTTCCACCCCTATTTGGACGCTATTGTAATGGTCTTTGTGGATGGCATCTTGGCGTATTCTTTCACATGTAATGAACATCCCAAACATCTTGAGATTGTTCTGAGTACACTAAGAGAGAATCAGCTTTATGGAAAGTTTGATAAGTGAGACTTCTGGATCAACAAGGTCTACTTCTTGGGTCATATTATCTCAGAATAAGGATTATCTATTAACCTTGAAAAGGTTAGCATTGTAGTTTATTAGGAGCATCCCGTGATTGTGTTTGACATTAGGAGTTTATTAGGGATTGCTGGATATTAAGGAATTTCATATAGGACTACTCACATATTTATTAAACCTTTACTAGACTTAAAAATAAGGTTGTTATGTTCACGTAGTCATAAGAAAGCGATAAGGTCTTTCATGAACTGAAATAAAGGTTTTTCTCAGCGCCGATTCTGATTCTTCTAGAACCAGGTAAGGGTTATATCATCTTATGTGATGCATCAGGCATTGGAATAGAAGTAGTGTTGATGAAGGAAGACATATTTGTTGTGTATGGATCTTGGTAGTTGATGCCTCATGAGACAAATTAACTGATGCATGACCTGGGGCTAGCAGCAGTTTTGTAAGCCTTACTTTCATGGAGACACTATGTGTTGGGTGATATATTTGTGGTGTATACCGATCAAAATAGTCTAAATAATATCTTTTCTCAACATTAATTGAACCTCAAACAATGGATATCGGTTGAATATCTATAATAATTTTATTTTGATATTTCATATATGTCTTGAAAGGGAAATGTGGTCATTGATGCACTGAGTTGGAAAACTTAAATGCAGGCCATACCGAATGCCTGTGATGAATGGAAGTTAATGGACCTCTTTTTTGAACTTCATCTACAGTTTCATGATAGTCATGAGCAGTCTAACACCTCATCCTTAACTGTTAACTCTTCCCTCCTTGAGAGGTTGAAGAGTAGGAAATTTTCAAATCCTGAATGTTTGGTTCTCCATGAAAGTATATCAGGAGATAACCCACCTCTGAATTGGTCTGTGGACAGAGATGATGTCCTATGTCTATGTGGATGAATATAGGTTCTTGTGATATGAGAGAGGAGTTGATGAAAGAGTCCCACACTTCTCAGTGGGTTGTTTATGCAGGAATCTCGAAGATGTATTGATATATGAAACACCAGTATTGGAGGCCTGGAATGAAACATCAGATTTTAGGATTCATCACTAGGTGTTCCACCTATCAGTAGGTGAAGGGGAAACACCAGATACCTTTATGATTGTTATAGGCGCTTCCAGTCCTAGAATATAAATGGGAGGATGTTGCTATGGATTTTATAGTCAGCTTACCTATGTCAACAAGTGGTAGAGATTCTATCTTGGTATTCATTGACTGAATAACAAAATCATCAAACTTTATTCTTATATAGGAGACTTTCTCAGTTGATGAGTTGGGAAGACTGTATGTTCATGAGATTATACCACTACAAGAGGTTCCACATAATATCATTTCAGATATGGATTCTCGTTTCGCATAACAGTTCTAGAAATGCTTATAGAAAGCTATGGGGACTCGGGTGATTCTAAGAATAGCTTTTCACCCTCAGACTGATGGAAAATCAGAATGGACAATACCTGTTCTAGAAGATATTTTACGATCATGTGTCCTTGATTTAGGTGGTTCTTCGGAGAAGCATATCCCTATCATCATGTTGGCTTATAATAATAGTTTTCAAGCTACAATTTAGATGGATCCTTTTGAGACCTTATATGGTAGATCATGTCGTTCACCCTTGTGCTGGATATAGGTAGGTGAGGAAACACTACTAGGTCTTTGTCTTGTTCAGGACACTTCAGAACATGTTCAACTAATTAGGAAGTGTAGAAATATTGCTCTATCTAGATAGAAATTTTATATTAATCACCATCAATGAACTATGGAGTTTGAGGTTGATGATCTGGTATTTCGTTGGGTGTCACCTATTCTAGGTCATGGACAATTAAGGAAGTAGGAAAATCTGTATCCTTGTTATGTCGAGCTGTTTGAGATCCTAGATCAAGTTCGGCCAATAGCTTATCAATTACTACTATCTCAGAGGTATTGTTCCATGCACAAAATCTTTCTCATCTCATAGCTTCTCCAATATCATGTTGACCCTTCTCATACCTTTGATCCTAAGGAAGATGATTTAGATGACAATGCTACCTTTAAGTAATATCCAGTACATATCGTTGACCGAAGCATGAAGGATCTCTGAGGAAAGTATGGCCCTCTCGTATGGGTTCTATAGTAGCACAACCAAGTAAAAGATAAGACTTGGGAGATGGAAGATGATGTATGTGCAAAATGGCTAGAGTTATTCTCAGAAAGTGTTTCTTTACCCCTGGAAGGAGAACTCGGGGGGGGGGGGGGAGCGAGGTCTTTAAATGGTGGAAGACTATAAGAACTTGGGTTTTCACTCAGGTATAGATCCTTTTATTTTTAGTCAAAATATTTACTTTGGACCTAATATGGATTCCTAATGAGTTAGTAAAGGTTATAAGGGTGTCCAGGTCTTGTTCTGAGCCCAGAAGCCATCTTTTTGGGGAAAAAAAGCATGGCGCACAGTTTAGAATAAACTGTGTGGATTGTGTTTTTTTGGATAGAGCAACCTCACATAGTAGGCACATGACCATGTAACCTAGTCATGTGAATGCCCTTTTTTCCTAGGTACCCATGAATGGATTTCACATGGTTTGATCAAACTCTTCAAAGGATGCATTATTGGGAAGAACAATCTCGCACAGTTTGTGCATTCTTTGACAAACACTGCATACAAAACTTGTTCAGGCTAAAATCATTTGTAAAATGTCCAAAATGCCCTTAATGATCTATTTTACCCCCTCTTATTCCCTAATCTAAGAACCAGTAGGATTAATCCATATTCCTCCCATTTTGGATCTTTTTGAATGCCAAAGATAGGGATTGAGAGATCTTCTTTGTATGGAATCTAATCGAGCTCTCTTTCATTACGTTGGATGTGTAACGGTATGTACTCAAGTCCCCTTTAGCAGTTCTTCTTCTCTTTTTATCTCGACCAAGATATCATCATGTGAGTATTTTTTACCTTTTCTTATATCTACTCTGATATAAGGAAAATCAAGGGATGATACCAGTGGAGGAGAGTCAAACAACCCTAAGATGGGTGGTCTATAACACATCCCAAAATTTCATTATTTTTGGAATATTAATGTGGGTCCCACCAATTTCATCAGAAATTGTTTCTTAAATTTACATTCCATGATTATACTTGACAGAATTGTATGGTTATGATCCTTCCAAATTTTTGATTAGTTGTTAGTGGTTACACCCACAACTCATTCAGACCCATGTTGAAGGTTATGCCGTGTTTGGGTTTTTAGTGTTTCAGAACATTTGATCCACTGTTCGGGTGTGCCTTTTCTATAACTCCCTAAAAGTGGGCCTCCTCATAATAAATGAATTTTTATTAATAAGAATTACATAATGGAATCTACCATGTATTCTCACCACTTGACCTACCTAATGTAAGTTCTTCCAAATTTTTGTTAAATGTGAAATGTGGAATGGAATGTATACTAAGTATATAATGTGGCCTTACCAAAAGAGACTGAATAAAGGTTACATGTCCATAGTACCCCTTTCCATATTAATAGAAGGTAGAGGAGTGAACCTCAATAATTGAATATGCCTTAATGATTAATAAAGAAATTATTAAGTGGTTGTAATGCTATGTTTCATATCCAGACTAATGGATGGGAAGTCTTGAACATAATGAATGATAACATGATTACAATATCAAATGGGAATGGACTGAGTCGAGCTCACTTTGGATTCTGAGAAGAAAATACCTTGGGTCTTAGGAACCCCATTCTGTTTCAAGGATGCGTTTTTCTTAGGTCGATACCCACCGAGACTCCAATTCTTGTCTATTCCTTGGATTCCAGGTATACAACCGTAGGGTTCATTACATTATTACAACATACTTCAGATACACTCCTTAGATCCTGCATTGACTAGTAGATTCCATGGTGAAATCCCATAGGGACCTGTCTTTGCTTAGCCCCATTTTACTTTGGTTGATCACCTTGGACTGGGTAGGTGCCTTATTGTGAAATGCTCTGGATTATGCTCTTTGGATTACACTCTTACCCCTTATTTAGACTCATATACTACTGAGTTATAATTTTGTGAGATCTACATTACCTTGGTTTTTACCCTAGAACTCCCTCACTAGATATCTTTTTCAGGTTTCCATGTTACGTCTTGGGACCTTCACTACTCATTCTATCATGTGGTGATTTCAGTTATGGTTATGCCACACTTTACCTATTAATATTAAATAGAAATTACAAAAAAATGAATTGGTTACTTGTTCGAAAATCATCAAAGGGATAAAGCAGGCACTTGGGTATTTAGTTATATTGTACTATTTTCTTTATTTTATATATGCATACCTGCACACTACTATATTCTATTTCATGGGTTGGATGTTATAGACACTGTGGGTGGTGGCCCACTGAGATTTATCTCACACCCTCTCTGGGCATCGTTTGGTACCTGGAGTATATTATATGGTTGTAGGTGTCGGTAAAGGGAAATGTACGGCTTCAAACAGATGATTGATTACAATTTAATATGGATATTGATAGTAGATGACCAATTTGGATCTATATATTCTTGGAGTAGTATTTTTTTCCCTTTAAATTATAGAACATGTTATGCCTATTGTCTTGTATCCATGATTTCCAGTTTTCTAGTGACAGGCCATTATATTATCATTGATCAGTAGATTTAGTTGTTGTTATTCTAGTTGATCTATTACATAAATTTACTTCTGGTGTTTATTTATACTTCTTCCACTATTTACTAATGTTTATATCTGTCCACTATGCTACACTCTTCTAATGAGGGATAGTCTCCCTACTGACACACCCTAGGCCCTTGATGCTAGTCAACAACTGCTAGTGTTTGGGGAGATGTGCATGAGGCCATGTGGCCCACCAGGCTTGGGGTGCCCATTAATTAGAATTCAGGTTTAGGACGTCACACCTTTACCTTAGATGTGTCTATCACGAAACAAATAAGTGAAATGAGAAGACCAAGTAAAGTGTGAGTACAAGACTCAGTAGGACACCACCAATGATCCTTACCTAATTTTCTCTAGATAATAAATGTGTAATAAGAGTAGACACAAAATAAAAAACTGAGTGAATGTGTGTTGACCAAGCCTCCAAAACCCCTAGCCATACCTACTTTGGTTCCATGATATAAAGATAATTTACGATTTCTGTAGTAATATAACCATCCCATATATGGAGTCCTCATAGTGTCGTGGAGATGATACTCTACATGATCTATCCTTCAAGAGGACCAGGTTAGTTGAACACACTATCAAATGTTTAATGAGACTTGGAAAATCAATTCTCCCTTGAGCATAACCTTGACATGACATCAATTTTTACTCATACCTCTATCATGTTCTCATGTCCCTCATCACCATCGTTGCAAACAAGCAAACATCCCCACTAACTTATAATATATCACAATGATCATCCTATCTCATGTACCAATCACAACCTCCATGTAAATGGTAACACACATACAAGGTGATCACACAAGTAGGTATAACATATCATCATGAGTGTATAACAACATACCGAACAACATATGATCACAATCTAACATGGAAAACAATTACACTAATATCACTCATTAAATTAAAATAAAAAATAGTCTCAGGGCTACACCCACACTCACATGTGATCATAATCAAGCATAATATAAAATGTAAATAAATTAAATCATATAATTGAAAAAAGTGTAAATGAAATCACAAGAAGTTATGGAATTTCCTAACTTATGTTCAAAAAAACATAGGATTTAGTTTCTTCTCATTTGTATGAACCAAATGGCAGCAATGGAACATTAATCTAATCATTATAAAAAATATATCGAAGAGAGAAGTTTGGAAAAATAAAAAATAAAATAAAAAAATAAGAGGGAGAGGGTGAGAGGGAGAGAGAAAGAAGAAATAATTTCTTACATATGTGCGACATAGGAACAATTTCATTATATACGTATATATATTTCAAATTAAACAAAATAACTTTCCAATCTCTACATAAAGTGTCACACTCATACACTTTAAATTTGTCCCCAAATTTTATGTGTAGCACCTGCATGCCCTCTTACATGCCTTCTGTATTTTTTTTTACTCCTCTTAAATCCTATTTTAAATATATTAAATCACCCATTAATATATATTAAAAATTATTATATATATATAAACACATTATACACACACACACACACAACCACATATACATATATACATATGAAAATATATATATATATTCAACCCATACACACACACACACACTCGCATATACATATATACACTCAAATACATATATATATATATATATATACATATTTAATCCACATATATGTATATATATACATATTTTAATTTTTCACACCCAAATATTATTTTTTCCAAATTTAACATCAACAAAAAACAATTATTATTAAATTGATCACATCATTTCCACCATGAAAATTTTAAATAAAACATCCCTTAAATTGTGACAATAGTATATTCATTTTTATTAGCCACATAATTTCATTTTTTTGAAACAATTAATAATATCACTATTATTACCTAGCCTCCCAATACATATTCACTTGTAGTAAAACATCACTCGTCAAATAAAAGAATCAAAATTATTTATTTACACATTTAATTTCCATTTTTTATTTAAGAAAACCTATAATAATATAATTATTATTACCCTTATATTCAATTTATCCAATCATTGACTTGCGCAAATTCCATGTCATTCCTAGGGTATGAACTACATTCTGGAGTTAACGGTGGCCTTGGATTTCTAACATGATACACTATTCATGTGATACTTGATTTTTTTTGTAAAAAGTTATAATAAAAATATGAAATAAGTTACCCTCACATGAGATTTTAACAAACACCCATTGCACACAAATATTATGTTGAACCTATAGTAAACCCCACATCCTAGACCTAATAGTGGTCTCAAATTTCCCATATGATAAAATGTTCAAGAGATAATCCATTTTTTTGGAATAAATATCTTTCACGTGATATAATATATTTAATATTTTTATTCTATTAGCTTCAAGACCCTATAAGCCCTGAAATACCATGATAACTTAATGCCTCTCTCTAAAAATATTCCATTAAATATTTCAAGGGGTTAATATTAATTTTACCCTGACGCAAAATCCTTCAAATCATTTATTAAGTGATTTTTATTTAAAAATTTTATTTCTTATAAAATAATAATAATTTATTAACAGTAGGGTTTTCATTTTCATGGACCATACTAGTGGGGCCCATGTCACGACTCCCCATGTCTACCTCTAATAGGCCAGGGGCTGGTGACAAACACCGAATAAGAATATCACTCAAATGGGTGGCATTGCCTAAGGACCTGTACACACACACATATATATATATTCAAGCCAAAAAATGAGGAAATTTAAAAACCAAAGAGGAAAAAAATTCATGCATACAACTAAACCCAACCAAATAGCATACAACAAGAAAGATAAGTGAAACAAAGTAAACTAGGCCAGAATACAAGCCCACCCAAAGAAAGAGTCTTCCAACTACAAAGTTCAACATTTCAACAAGATATGTATTGGTACTGCTACTCAAAGTCATAGGAACACCTCGGCCTTATTCAGAACTCACAAAATTATTTTTTAAATTGGTCATCCCTAGACATCATCAAAAGTTTTCTCATATGCACAATAAATGATATCTGTGGGAAATACCCGTGGAGGGATGAGTATTAAAAAAACTCAATAGGACTCCCCAAAAAAGAAACATAATAAACAAAGTAAAGGCACATTATTCTCTACAAAGTATATATTTACAGTTCATATAATATAAACAAATGCAGATATAACCATAACCTAGAATTGTAGTCTATAGGTAAGTCACAATGACTGCATACCCACACTAGGGATTCAATCCGAAGATTAAATGAAGCAGTCATTCAAGCGCACCAAATCCCTTGTCTAATAGAACTGATGATGTCTTGTTGAGAAATACTATTTTTTTAGGAACCATCATTAGAGAGAGATATACTGATATATCTAAAGAAGTAAAACAATAAACTTGTTCTGGTAGAAACAACTCCACAAATATGGATTATCAAGTTACATGGTTGAGGACAACTACTAGGGCCTTGGTGTATAACATTACTCATCTAGATTCACATGCTAAGTAGAGCATCAATGTGTGGTAATATTGGTCATGTCGATAACCCAATTCTACCTAGCGCCTATAATGGTTAGAGGATCCCGCACCAGGACTCCCAGAGGGGATTTCCAACTCTATCCAGAATGTCCTACTGAAGGAGTTCATACTCTTATAGATGGGAAATGAAACCACTGGCCTTTAGGGGAATAATAAAGGGGGAACCAATCCAAAAGAAAATCTTCAATGATATATTGTACAAGGATATCAAGCCATGTAGGAAAGATTAAACAACATGTAAAAGTTTCACACGTCGTGTCCCTTGACCCTAGGTTCTACCCATGTATAACGGCCCATGTCTAAAGAAAATGTCACATCAAAAAGGTATAAATGGAACGTAGAATTGATTACACGCCATTTCCATCCAACTAGGGTCCACCCGTGTAACTCATCTAGGCATTGATACATGGTGTAAACCTATGTTCGCCAACCAGTGTACATGTACATGGGGTGGCCAACGTAACTATCCAGGGTCTAGACGTGTGGTCGAGTACATGCCATGTACTCCACCCCAGGTTTTTGTATCCTTCGAGATACATATCAAGTATTGGAAAAGGTCCCACATGACATGTTGCAGGTGTCACATTCCGTGTTTAACTTATCTGTCACCTGAAACCTTAGACACCGCCGAACCGGTCTCACGTATCGTGTATCACGGGATACATGTCGCGTTATTTGCGATTTTCTAGAATAAATGTTCTTTCTATATACTCCTGAGGAGATCATCTATTGTTTGATCTGATAATTTTTTCTCCTCAAAACTTCAAATCCCTTGTCACCTCACCTTTTTAACTCCACTTCAGTAGGATTGGGGCCATCAAACAGCTCTGAAAACCAAATCTGGTCATCCTCTATAAGAATTCATGCATAATGATATGTATCAAAATACATCGATTCATCTGTTTTCATCATCTTCCCACCCCTTTTTGGGTTTCCCAAAGAAAAATACATTATTTTAGATCATTGCACTACAAATCAGATGCACAATGATCATTCATTCAAAACCCTGTAAAGAACAAAGAACACATGGGGAGAAAAGGGGGAAGATATCACATAAAAATTCAAGGAATAAACCTCAACTGGTGTTTGTTACAAAATTGATCCACTCTCATTAGAAGGATCATGATACTAAAACAAAACAAGATCAATTCCCCAAATTAAACCTCTAATCAAACCCTGCGAAAAGAGCCAATGAACCATGGGCCAACCTATTTGTGGTTTGATACAAATTATTTATTGGATCAATGAATGGGAAAGAAGAAATAAAATCACACAACCTACCTCTAGGTTTGGATCTATTGTTGATAAAGTATGACCACTCTACCATTTTCGATGAGATCCTCTAACCCACTGGCGCAATGATCCAGGATCTGATCTGTCGTCATCGTTCATCAAGAAAGTTTTCCAAGGGATCTCTTCTCTAAATGTTATGGGTATTTCTCCAGGGTAATGAATTCTAACCCTATTTCACTGTCATGATTATTATTTAAAAAATGAAAGCATGTCACTACGTATCCATAATGTCAACTAAAAATACTTTCTTAATTTATTTTATTTGATTAAAATGTCCAAAAATTAATATCCACAGCCTAACCATGTCGGCCGATATTAGACCTTCCCTAAGGTAAATTTACTAATTTGGACACAACAATACCATTTGATTTTTGATTCAGAAACCTATCATGAAGTTATTCCATTTTTCTGGAAAACCACTCGCACATGGTATTTAATGATTAATTTATTTCAAACATTTATTACAGTCACACTGGGCCTCATAATCACACATCATATCAATTACTGGTCTCGAATTAATTGCATATAATATTTAAAAATAATATAAGGAAAATCTGGGACACTAATTCTCCCCACCATCGGGCTTTAAATCCCAAAAAATCCCAAACAAGGCTATGAAAAAAGGAGTGGGTATTGTGCATGAATTGGATCCTTCCACTTCCATGTTCCTTTATGAAGATTCTTGTGAAACCACTAGACATGTACCGAGGGAATCGCTCTCCCAAAAAAGATCCTCTCATGCCAATACTTGATATCCGCTGGGTACTCTACAAAATTTCTCCATCCTTGATGTTCAACTTTCCCCTATTGATGATGTGTTATGGTTCATGCACGTAACTCCTCATCTGTGACATATGCAAGACATCATGTACCCAGTAAAACTGAAACAACAGAACTAAGAGGTATTCCACCTCACCAATTATAGGTAGTATCTAAAAAGGGATGATGAACCTAGGAGATAACTTACCACCCCATTCAAATATCTAGAACCCTCATTGAGGTGAGACCTAAAATAAGACATTGTCTCATTCCTCAAACTCCAAAGGTATCCACCATCTATCTGCATAAGACTTTTGTTGGCTCTGTGCGGTCATCATCCTCCCTTGGATGATCCGCACCTTCTCAGTAGTTGCTCGTACCAATTCTAGCCCCATGACTGCTGACTCACCAGATCAGTCCAACAAAGTGGTGACTGATAGGTCCAACAATAAAAGGCCTCGAATAGTGAAATAAAAATGGTGGATTGTTTTTATTTTTTTAAACAAAATCCACTAGTGGTAGGAGGTCCTCCAAACTATGAACAAAGTGTAAGATACAACCCCAAAGCATGTCCTATAACACCTGATTATTCCTCTCAATCTGGCTATCTATCTGGGGATGAAACATTTTTTTTCAAGAGTAATTGAGTCCCAAAAAACTCCTAAAATCCCTTCTATAAATGGGATGTCAAAAGGTCATAAAAATCATAAACTATCATCGATGGGACTCCATGAAGCCACACTATCTCATACATGTAGATGCATCCCAAGATCTCTACTTAGCTCTGCTCTTGAATAGATAGAAAGTGGTATGACATGGTGAGTTGGTCAATGATCACCCAGATGGTATCATTACCCCTAGACGTACGTGGTAAAAATATCACAAAGTCTATTGTTATTCCATTCGA
Organism: Viscum album; assembly: GCA_963277665.1. NCBI lineage: Eukaryota > Viridiplantae > Streptophyta > Magnoliopsida > Santalales > Viscaceae > Viscum > Viscum album. Next base: position 513,888,694 of record OY728146.1, read on the forward strand.
ATTCCATTCGGCCACCTCAGGGGGGTGATCTAAACCCACTGGAACCTAGTGCTCGACATTCACCTACTAGCACATAAGGCATCGAGAAACAAACTCTACCACTGCCTTCTTCATCCCCATCAACCAGAACTGACGTTGGAGGTCCTGCAATATTTTCACCACTCCAAGACGTACTACCAAGGGTGATTTATGAAACTCCCTTAGAACCACCTCTTAGAATGTCACAGGTAAAACTATGACACCTTTAAAAATAATAATGTGCTATCAACCTTGTGTATATCCATCAGAAGTATGCCCTGTGGATATCTGATCAAGTAATCTCTCATTTTTGTAATCCCCAAGTTGTGCCTCCTTGAACCACTGTAAGAGTGTAGGGGGTGATAACCATCAACTAGAGGTAAGCTTCATCATATCCATATATGAAGGATAATTGCAACCAGGCCAAAAGCTCTAATTCCTCATTTAGAAATTGCATACTAGATCTACTTCTGAGAGTATCAGCCACCACGTTCCCCTTCCTAAGAATATAGAAAATCTCCAAGTCATAGTCTAGTGGTAAATCTATCAATCAACTTTATCTTAGGTTGAAATAATTTTATGAGAATATGTAATTGAGACTCATTTGATCAAATTAGTCGTTAAACCTCTCTCCTATTAGGCAGTGTCGCCACATCTTCAATGCAAAGACCAATGCTGCCAACTCAAGAACATGGGTCACGTTGTTCTTCTCGTGTGGCCTCAACTAGCTTGAACCATATGCAATAACTATTTTCCCCTACATTAGGACACAACCATGTACGGTCTCTTATGAATTGTAGAATGATATGTACTCGAAACCATCCTCCGACAACCCCAAAATCAAGGTGCTTTTCAAACTATGCCTCAACTACAGAAAAACCAAATAGCACTTCTCATTCCATGTGATGGTATGCCCCTTTCGAGTCAAGTATATCATGAGTGATGATATCATGGAAAAATTGGGTATGAATCTTGGGTAATAGCCTACCATCCCACGGAAGCTCGACACCTCCATCACGCTCTGAGGTGGTGCCCATGCTAACACTACTTCAACCTTGGCCGAGTACACTTCTACTCCATCTGCTGAGATAAAATCTCTTTGTAATTGTACCTCTTGAATTTAGAACTGGAACATTGAGAGATTCACATAAATTTGGTTCTCTCAAAGTACATCCATAACCATCTACATGAGTCTCGTGTTATCCTCCTCAGACGCCGCGTTCAAAAGTGTGTCTTTGAGGAAGACCACTACTATATGGTCTACGTATGGAAGTAAGATCTGGTTAATGAGTACAATGAACATTATGGGGGCATTTTTCACATTGAGTGGAATCACAAAGTACTCATAAAGACAACACCAAAATCTAAAATATGTTTTCAGAATATCCTCGTCTCGTACTCGCAGTTGGTGATATCCCGATCGAAGGTCAATCTTCAAGAACCATCATTCCCCTTTTAACTGTTTGAAGTGGTCATAGTTCATTGGTAGTGTAAAATTTCTCTTCACTATCACCTGGTTCACACACTAGTAATCAATGCACAAACTTAATCTCCCATATGCCATTGTAAAATTTAAAACTAAGGCCGCCCAGGGTGAAACAATAGGTCTCACAAACCCCTTCCTCTACAAATCCACTAACTACATACTCCGTTTGTCAAGCTCTATGAGATCCATCTGATATTCTTTTGCTAATATAATTGTTTTCCTAGGGTGTAAGTTGATGTAGAAGTTAATCTCCAGGTGGTGAGGTAATCCTAGAACATCTTCTAGAAATACGTCCTCGTACTCCACCACTACTATTGGGAACTAAAAGATCAAAACATCTACTACTTCAAGGATAATGATATCCCACTCAGTACTGATTGGTTGTACACTCTTATTTATGAGACCCTACTTTACTGTCTGGGGTTTCTTTTCACTGAAAAAGGAAACCTCATCCAATTGTGGTGTACACACTTCAACATTTTCCAAAAATAGTCTATCTGGGAATGGACTAAATATAGCCAATACAAACTGAAAATGATTTCGTAAGGCCTCAATTTTTCCACTACAAGGTTCCTACTAAAAATCTCCCCCCGATGGGTAAGATCATACTATAGGAAAAATTGTGGGACTGTCGATTCTCCTCCCATAGGGTCACCAAGCATAAATGTCGAGTCAACGATTTTACCAAAATCTCAAGGTCTTAAAACATATACATGAAGATGAATGAATGACTAGAACCTATGTCTATAAGTACATTAGTTGAGGTAGAAAAGACATAGATCGTACATCGTATCATCCCTGGTGTCCCTATTTTTCGTGCCTTGACCACATGAATTTGTCTCTACCCCTATCCTCTAGGTCTCTAAGCCTTGAGTGGACCACATGGGGGTGGTAACAAGATGCAATGCATTTCAATTAATATAGCTCTCCCTACTGCTCTACCACATCTATTGCTTGGTGGATATACCTGCTCTACACATTGCCTCTGCCTTGGTGGTCAATCCCCCACTTACATGTCAACATCTCTATGGGTTGGACAATATCTAGCAAGATGTCCGCTATCATTTCATGTGTGGAATCTCTTATCCCAAGGTTGACTGGATCCCGTCTGAGTTACCTAGAATGTAGATCCCATGTACTAGGTCCTTCATTGACATCTCCCACATCCTGATCCATATGTTTGAAGTCAACTTCTAGATGTTGGGGTCTCTTTACCAGTATGCCTTCTTCTGACTATCATTGAATGTCTCTACTCATCAAAGAATCACTCAACCACCAAATCTTGCTTGATAACTCCCAAATAAGTTGAAATTCATATAGGTATAACACTAGATTTTATGTCCTAACTTAGATCCTAATCAAAGGACTGATCCTTGATGTACTGATCCCTAACAGTATACATCAAGTACCTATAGAACCCAGTAAACCATTATGAATAGTCATCCACTATCAAGTAACCCTACTATAGCTAATGAAGATCTTGTATACACACTTCCCTCAGTGTAACCAGAGAGAACTCCTCTCTAAAGAGATTCTCTAACTCCATCCATGATAGAGTCACCTCGTAGTAGGACTACATGGTCAAACTCCACCGTCGCCGTACCGAATATTGAATAAGGCTCGTTGCTAGGATCATTATCTGGTCGAATGGTGTCCTCACCATATGGAAACCTCTAGTAACATCCTTAAGCCAATCCATAGCTACCTGGGTGTTGGGCTTTCCTCAGATTATGAAAGGTACCTATCTCTGAAATGCATGGAGCGTGCTCAGCCTATGCTCTTCATATGCTGGTATTATAGGTACAACATGCTGCTCCTCTGGTGGTGGTATAGCTGGTGCACCATCTGGGGGTAACACCTAGGGAACTAGTCCCTGTATTGAAGACTCATCACTATGGGGGTTAGCCTCATAACCGAGCTACTGAATCCTAGATGGTATGAACTGTGGAGGCATCCTTCAATAAAAAACGATGTAGCATGGTCAATGAGTATATCTATAGAGATGACTCAATATGGACATTAAACCACAACTAATTCCTATATGATTCATGTACCATTATTGTTTCCCTACAACTAGTCTTTTCATGTACCAAGTTGAAAAGTAGTTTATCATATTCATGGTGTATGGAATCATCAGTTTCACACACCAACTATGGGGTCCCTGGCCTGAAATCTGATCTCGAAACACTTAACACTATTATCCCAAAACAATATCATAGACTCTCTGTACTAAGGTATAACCAACAAGCTCTAATACCACTTTGTCATGACCCATCCCAGAGGGTCCCGTGCCGTGACTCCCCAGGCCCGCATTCAATAGGACCGGGTCTGGTGACTAGCACTAAGTAGAAATATCACTCAAATGGGAGTAATTTCCTAAGTACATGCACACAAACACAAACACACATATCCAACCCAAAAATGAGAAAATGAAAAAACCAAAAGGGAAAAAAATGCATGCATACAACTAAACCCAACCAACAGAGTACAATAGGAAAGAAAAGTACAATAAAGTAAAATGGTCTTCAGTACCAGCCCACCAAAAGAAAGAGTCTTCCAACTAAAATGCACAACCTATAAACAGGATATGCACTTGGATTGATACTCAAATCCATAGGAACACCTTGTCCTATCTGGAACTCACAAAGCTATGTCCGTCCTAGTCCTTCACAGACTCCAACAAAAGGTATCTCATCTACACAAGACATGACATGTGTGGGAAAATCCCATGAAGGAGTGAGTATAAAAATACTACATAGGTCACCCCAAAAATGACAAATAAATACACAATGTAAAGGTATAGTCAGATATAAACAGTATATGTCTACAGTAAATTTAACAATAAAAGATCCAGATATACTCGAAACCCATATTCATAGTCTATAGGTAAGTCAAAACAACTACATACCCATGCTAGGGATTCAGTCTAAAGATTCCACAAAGCACTCGTCCAGGAGAACCAACTCCTGAGTCTGATAGCACTGATGGCGCCTGTCTCAGAAGTATTTTTTTATCAAGAACCATTATGAGAGAGAGATACACTAATTGATCTGAAGAAGGAAAATGATACACCCATTCAGGTATAACCAACTCCATGAGTGAGGATGATCAAGATACAAAGATGAGGATCACTTCTAGGGACTTTGTGTATACCATGACTCATCCAGATTTTCCTACTATGTGGAGGATAGATGTTTGGTGGGATTGGTCATGTCACTAAACTGACTCTACCTAGGGCCAAGAATGGATATAGGATCTTGTTTTAGGCCTCTCTGAGGGGACTCCGAACTCTATCTATAAAGACAAACTCAAGGGGATCATACGCTTATAGATTGGAAATGACACTACTGACCTTCAGGGAAACTATAAATGGGTAACCATCCCAAAAAAACATGGCCAAGATACAGTGTACAAGGAGATAAAACCATATATAAGGGAGTACATGACGTGTAGAAGGGTGGCACGCCATGTCCATTGACCCTGAGTACTACCTGTGTGCAAAGGCCCATATCAAAATAACATGCCACATCGAAAATGTATACAAAGTGTGTACAAAGTCTTACATTCCATGTCCATGAATCTGAGGTCCACGCATGTACCTTAGCCATGTGTTGGTACACGGTGCCTTCCCATGTTCACCTACCCCTGTACCAGTACACGTGGTGGCCTACGTAACTGGTCGGGGTCTGGATGTGTGGTGGAGTACTTGTCGTGTACACTACGCTATGTATATGTATCCTCTGAGATACATGCTGAGTCTTGGGGAAGGTCCCACATGTCATGTTACAGGTGTCACATGTTGTTTTCAACATCTATATCTCCCTAAACCATAGCCTTCATCAAACCGGTCTCACACAACATGTATCATGGGATAAATGCCATGTTCTTCATGATTTTATAGAACCACTATTCTTACTCCATACACCTTGGTCGATCTTATAGTGTTCGATGCAATGATCGGTTTTCCTTGAAATTAAAGATCCACGGTCACCTTGCCTTTTCAACACTACTTTGGTTGGTTTTGGTCCTTTGATCGTCTCTAAAAACCAAATCTAATCATTTTCTTGAAGAATGCTCGAATAACTATATCTCCCAAAATATGTAGATCCATCCATCTCTATTATAGTCGCACCACCACTGAGTTGTCATGATTCCAAATCCATGATTTTAGATCGTTTCTCCACAAATTGGATGTGAAACGATCCTTCGTTCATAACCTCATGAAGAACGAAGAACGCATGGGAAGAAAAGGGGGAATAAATCACATAAAAACTCAAGGAAAAAACCAAATCCATTGTTTTTATTACCATGAACTAAAACAGTTATAAGGTTCAAGAAACTAAAACAAAACAATATCAATTTCCCAAATTAAACCCATAATCAAACCCTCCTGCAAGAACAAACGAATCACAGGTCAACATGTTTGTGGGTTGATCTATGTTTATCATTAAATAAAATAAGTGGAAAGAAGAAATATAATCAAATTCTTTAACTATTGGATTGGATCGTTCATTAAGGAAGGATGATCATGATTCCATTATCAATGAGATCCTACAACCCATTGGTGCAATGATCCAGGATCTGATATGTTGTCATCATTCGTTGAGAGGTTTCTCCAAGAGGTCTCCTCTCCAAAGTATTTGGGTATTTCTCGACGATTATGAATTATATCCTTTGGTCCCTATCATGATGCTTATAGGAAAATGAAAATGTGTCAATGTGCCATCATGACATAAAATAAATTAAATTCTTAATTTATTTTATATCTTTAAAACTCCCAAAAATTAACTTCCCTAGTTGACATACGCTAGTGGATATCAAGCCTCACCTAAGGTAAATTCTCTACTCCGGATGCAACGGTACCCTCCTATTTTTCATTTGGGCACACTTTTATATGTTATTACACTTTTCAAGAAAACCACTCTCCTGTTCTATTTAATGTTTAATTTATATAAAATTTTTATTCCGGGCACACTGTCCCTCAGAATCACATTCCTTCTCAATGCTAGGTCTCGAATTAATTCTATAAAATATTTAAAAACAATACTCATAAAATCCAGGAAATTATATTTATTTTCTTTAAAAAACAAGGGTATTAAAATTTAACCTCTTGTGTGCTATTTTATATCCTTTAGAATTTCATTTCATCTCAATGCCTGGTCCCAAATTAATTCTATAGAATATTTAAAAACAATACCTATAAAACCTAGGACATTACATTTACTTTCCTTAAAAATCAAGGATATTATAATTTGACCTATCTAATGTCTTATCATCCCTGATAGGTAACTCTAGTGGTCTTACCTGAACTATTTAGGCCACTATGAACGAACATCAGACACATGCACCCACATGCCCTCCTGGATTCATTCTTGATGCCACCGAATCTTGACTAGAGGTACAATATTTCCTCACAATAACTTCTTGATTAGGTATATGATAAACAGTTTATGCTCATCATAATATTCATCAATTTCTAGATCATAGTCATCATAATTAAAAACATGTAGGGTCAAGTATATACCTATAAATCTATGAATAATTGAACACATACTTTATACCTCAATATAGATAAGGGAGGTCCCTTTTATATGTTATTACACTTTCTAGGAAAAATTCTCTCATGTGATATTAAAAGTTTAATTTATTTCAAATATTAATTCTGGGAACATAGGGTCTCAGAATCACATTCCATCTCTATTCCAATTCTCGAATTAATTATGTAGAATATTTAAAAACAATACCTGTAAAATCCAGGACATTACATTTATTATCCTTAATAATCAAGGATATTATAATTTAACCTCTCTAATATCTTATCATCCTTGATAGGTAACTCTAGCGGTCTTACATGAACAACTTAGGCCATTGTGATCAAGCATCAGACTCATGCAAACACATCCCCAAATGGATCCATTCATGCTAACACCAAATCTTTACTAGTAGTACAATATTTCCTCATAATACCTTCTCGCTTCGGTCTATGATCCACATTAGATGATCATCAAAATATTCATCAATTTATATATCATATTTCTCATAATTAACAACATGTGTAGGGCTGGGTATGTACTTTTGAATCTATGAAAAATGGAACACATCCTTCATACCTCAATAAATATAAGGGAGGTCCATTTTGTACATAACTTCCCTTATCCACTTAGGGGTCTAAAAGGGTCAAACAAAATGAGGTGCAAGATTTCTCTACTTCCACATATATCTACTCACTAGCTAAGGAGTGAATTTTAAGAAAACCTAAGATAACATAGAGAACTCCAAGGGTCTCATCCTATGGTTGGAATAAAATATATGTCTACTCTGAGTGGTGATCACCATATTTTTATTAGCTACACTCTCTCAGAGGTCTCCTAGACCATGCTGGTGCCAACAACCACTGCGTTTCCCACCTCATGTCAACAAAGCGATGAGAAAAATGACATCATGTAATGAGATTAATAGTTTTCCATATGAATCAAAGACTCAAAACTAATATTGTATGCAAACTCAAACAAGTCTTAGTGATTATCCCACTCTCCGTTGAAATCAAGTATGTAATCTCGAAGCATATCCTACAATATTCATATAGTCTGCTCGGAATATATTTCTATCTAGTGATGGTATGTTGTTCTCAATATCAACTGATTTCCTAGGTATTTCTACAATACCTACCATAAACATGAATTAAATCAAGAGTTTTTGTGCAAAAAAATTCTTATGGGATCTCCGTAGAAGTATAAAATCTCATGGACATAATTCTTTCCCCACTTCTTCACTTTCGATTCTCTCTAATTGGTTTGAAGTGTTAATATGTCATTAACCGATCAATAATCACCCATACTATAACATATATCCTTGGGGTCCTGGGTAACATCATCACAAATTCTATCATGGCATCCTCCCACTTTCATATAGGTATCAACAGTCACTGTAAAAACCCACCAGGATACAGGTGCTCGACCTTCACCCTCTTATAGATAGGGCATCCGAAGATGAAACTAACAATGTATTTATTCATACCGAGCCACCAAAACATTCTCTGGAATTCATGAAACATATTAGTTACAATAGGATATACTTCCCATATATTGGAATGGTAATCCATCATCAACTCCACTCTGAAATAAGTAGGGTCTATTACTCTCCCATATACCATGATCGCATCGTCATCATCCATAAACCATATGGGAATCATGTCTCCACCAGCTCTTTATTACCTCATTACAACGCACTCTAAGTATAAATCCTATATAGACTTTACCCGGTCCACAAGAGAAGATGTGACCAAAAAGATACCAAATGTCATAAATCCTTTATTCTAGAATGTATCCATCCACCAATCAATGAAAAAACTCGTCAAGCACCACTACTCCTCAGAAGGACCCTTACAAAAATCATGCTCAGCCTTCGTCTTATGGATAAGATCATTCCTAAAAAAGTTACCACACCTAAGTGCATAATGTATCTCAATGTTTAAAATATATAGACACTCAATCCAAAACCACTATCTCATGTTCAAGTCTCTATATGTGAAGATATAGAGAAGGATCTTGCGGTCTTTGTAAACAATAAATCTCTCACCAATGAGATAGTGTCTCCAGGACATCAGAGTATGAACTATCACTTCCAACTCCAAGTTATGTAAAGGGTAATTCTTCTTATGGGGTCATAGCAGATGAGACCCATTGGATACTACCTACTCACTATAAATCATTACCACTTTTAGGAAAACACCTGATTCATCACAGTACATAGCATATCCAAACCCAGTCTCAGGGAGTTTCTGTAATAGAGATTTGTTCAACATTTCCTTTAGCTCAAGGAATTCCTCTTCACATAGATAAATCCTATATAATTTCACTCCCTTCATTATTAGTTCTATCATGGGTGATGATAGTCAAGAGAAATCCAGCATATATCACTGGTAATACCTAATACAACCCAAAAACCTTCAAATCTCAAAAAAAACTCCGGGGTCATGTCAAGGACAAGACCACCTCAAATTTCTTAGGATTTGCAAATATTCCTATCTCACACACCAAATTTCCAAGGAAAATCACCTATAAAATCCATAAAACATATTCAATAACTTAGCATAAAGATTATGTATTCAAATCAAACTTAATACAATTTCTAGGTTCCTAACATAATTCTTTGGTGTCACTGAGTATATAAGGATATCATCAATGAACACTATGAAAAACATGTCCATGTATGGGTGTAATATCTTGATCATGAGGCCCGTGAACACATAAATCTTATTCATTAGCTTGAATGACATCACCAAGTACTCATACTCATATAATCCCTACCTTCTATAAAAAATTATCTTCAAAATATCCTCCTATGTAAATTTTAATTGATGATATACCAATTGAATATCAATCTTGGAGAATGACCTGGATTCCCATAGCAAGTTGAAAAGATAATCAATCCTAGGAAAGGGGTATCAATTCTTCACCATCACCTGGTTCAACATCTGGTAATCAATGTAGAGATAATAACTACCATCTTACCACTTGGATAACAACATAGGTTCACATCAAGGTGAAGTAGTTAACTTGATAAATACATTTCACTCAAAATCATATTGCCGCAACTTGATCTCATTATGTTCATTTTTTTCATATGATACTGGCGTATCGAAATAGGATACACACCCAACACGATCTCTTTTTATCATAACTTTCCAGTACCTTAGAGTCACTACTAGGTCAATTATTGATAATTATTTCAACAAATTTCTCAGTATCCTGAGGTCCTTTGATTCTCTGGAAGGATGAAGAATGATGGTTTTAAAGTTAAGGTATCTTTGGGAATAGTTTTAAACTATCATGCCTATGACTGACATAGAGAGAAAGACTTTTTGTTATATCAGCTCTGTTACCTAAACCACATAGTAGTTGTAAGAGTATGTTAATCATAATTCCCCTACACATATTTTGGTAAATCAAGAACATATTCTATTGTAGGAGTATTCCAGCATGCTTCCCATGACTCCTCACTAGCTTTAGGAAATTCCATACAGCATGAATGATGTTAGCTCCACCTTTCTGACCATCGATACTTCAATGAGGTTTAAGATTACCTCAATAATATTCACACATTCTACGGTATACTATGATCCAAAAAAGCCCTGAATGGCTAGAGAATGATAAATCTAGAAATCTCGATCGTATTCAACCATGGATCTCAGTGGTGGGTGGAATAGAACAACAACATGCACCACCGAGGCAGGTAAAGGAATGACTATGGGCCACCCTTCTTAGTTGGTGGTCCCACAAAACATTTATATGATGTCTTCTTGTACAATAAATGGAGAATATAAAACATATGGAGTCCTAGACAATTTATGAGATCCCAGAAAGGCTTTCGTAGTAGTCTACCCTCACCCCAACGTATAATTATCCTACCACTAACCCTTGACTCTATGCATGCATGTTATTCATTATCATTATATATATAATAATATCATGATCGATTAAACAAATAAATAACTTATATGGATATATTAAAATAACATTGGAAACATAGATATATAACACAATAATAAAGAAACTATCCCAGATAGATATCATAATTCAAGTAATTTAATTAAATAACTACTATAAGACACAACAATAGGTATATATATTGAATGTGGACCTACCTTCCTAGTCATGATACATGAATGAACCATAAATCTCATAAATCGTATATAAATTTCGTGTGAATAACGCAAGGTGAGTCTAATCAATGGAAATAAAAAAACAAAAATTCGTAATATTATAAAAACACAGAGGTTCACTATACAGTGCTAGCTAAGCACTAACATAGTTCCTCTACTTGAGTCCCAACCATCCTAACTCCTATATATACTTTCCCAAACCAAGGAAAGTGAAAAGATAAGTTAGTAAAATTTTAATTCTCTGATACCATCTTTTAACAACAACAAAAATAAATAATATTAAATATCTCACATCATTTCCACCATTAACAACTTAAATAAAACTTCTATTAAATTTTAAAATAGTAGCTATATTTTTATTATCCAAATAATTTAATTTATGTGACACAAGTAATCATATCACTCTTATTATCTAAAATACAAATAAATATTCAAACATGGTGAAAAATCACTCATCAATTAATAGAATTCAAAATTATTAAAATATATATGTACTTTACTTTTTTCTCTTTAACAAAAATAGTAATGATAATAATATAATTATTATTACCCTTACGTGCGATGTAAAAAAAGTAGATGTTGCGCAAAAATTCTATATAGAACCTTGCTTAAAACCCATATTCTATACCTAATGGTGCTATCATATTTCATACACACAAAAAACATTTCATTGATACTTTATTTTTTATCGTAAAAAATTATTATAAAAATATTAAATAAATTGCCAGCATGTGTGATGCTACCAAAAACACAATAAGAAAAAAATTTATCTCATGCCTAGGGTAGAATCTACATCCCAGGCCTTACTGTGGTCTTATATTTCCTGTAAGAGACATAATTCAAGAGATATTTTATTATTTTGGAATAATAGAGAAAGTGTGACATAATATATTTTACATTTTTCTTCTATCAATGTTGAGTTTCTGTAGTCCCTTGAATCTTGTTCTAACTTATCACTTAACTCTAAAAATATTCTAAGGTGTTAACAAGGAATTAAACTTTATAAAAAATAATTTAAAAATTTATTATGTTTTTTTATATTGAAATATTTTCACATAAAAATACTCTTAATTTTTTAACAAGAGGTTTTTTATTATCATTAAAAATTAAGGATACTATAGTTTATGTTGTGTCATTAAGTGTACCATTCCAAATAATCTTAAAGGAATCACATATAACTAAAAAAATAATACAATATCTTATTCTCAAGGAACCATTGTGCGTGACATAAGGTATAATAAAGATAAATATACTATGCTGTATAGATATAGTGCATCTTATTGGTTAGGTGATGTATGAAAATGAATTTTAAATTCTCAAGGATCATTTTTTATTTGGAAAACAAGTGTTGTGTGTAACATTAAGAAGATAAATATTATCACTATTACATACACGAAGGAAAATAAATTTGATTCCGTTTAGTATATATTTAAATTTATTTATAATAAATCAGAACCTGAGAATTTTATAATCAAGGTTAAATATCAATTTTTTATTGTTTTAGATAAAAATTATGTGATAAATTTGTTAAGGAATAAAATTAAACATTCAAGATCAAATAATTTTTTTTCAAGTGCCACTCACAATGAATATTAAATATAATAGACTCAAAATGGATTATGATTCAATAATAGAAAAATATATTGATATATGGATGAATCTTCTAGTGAAGGATGAATTATATCTCTTGAAAAGGTTTAAATGGGTGAATTTTATTAAAAAAATATATTTGAGTAAATTATTTATTTTTGTTTCTTACATAAAATTTTATTTGTAATTAAATGTGGCAATATAAGGGAGTTTTCCCATTGAATGTTGGAGATTTACTTTTTCTAAAGTATTGAGAATTTTCTAAGTAATTGTTTTTCACATCACATGGTATGGAATAACTTTTATTTAAAATGAGAGAATGATAATGTAACATGATGGGGGAAAATGATTTGATTAAGATCTTGATAAATCATTCCAAATTAAAATTTTATTTTTAAAATATCATGGGTGTCATGTTTCCAATAAATTAAAAGGGAATATTTAATATCACCTAAGATATAAGAAAGGAAAGGGGATATTGAATAAATACATGTGAGGTAATGTGATATTTTATTATTTTAATGTTATTTAAAATTAGTGATATAATAATTTGAAAAAAAAACTAATTTATTTATTAATGTGGTTTTTAAATAACTCTCACTCCAAAATCTTAATATGAACTAATTTTTTGAGATAACGATTTATGTGTTTTGAATTTTATTTTTATAGGATTATTTTTATACATGATATTATTCATTTAGTTTTATTAGAGTTATAGTAATTTAAATATAAAGAATAATTCAATAGAATGTGAAAAACGTAACATATTTGTGTATCTTACACATCTTGGTTCAGATGAGAAATCATAGCTCATATTGAATTATAAGAATATATTCGTGGTTTTATCCATGGTTTCATGATATTAATATATCAATTACTGGATAAGATAATAAATTTATTCATTTTTTGGATTAAATAAATACATTATGGTTCATATGTAAAATTTTCAAGGTTTTAGGTGCTTCCTAAATGATTTTATAAAGAGATCTTACTACCTAGTACAAACAGAATCCATGTAGCATGATTATCATAGTTAAGATGGACATTTCTTGGGTTGATATTTTAAATTTCATGAAGGGTGAAACTTTTTACGGTATAATGAATATGTTTGAAGAGATAGTTTTGTTTATAATATATAGAAGATCACATCCTATCATGGTATAAATCATATCATGGTTCTATTTAATGTTATAAGATATAACTTTGAAACAAATTCTTAATTTTAAAGAGAATAAATATATCCTAAATGTTTTTCGATATTAATTTTTCCAACATAAGTCATATCATGGTTTTGGCTATTACATCAGGTTTGTGTCATGTATATTTAAATATGGGAATTAATATGAATAAATATTGACATAACTACCCATGTTTTTATAAGAGAATCAATGAGAGGAAAGAGGTGTTTTTATATTAAAGAATAAGTTAAAAATTTAGTGGTGGATTAAAGAAACATATGAATGAGTAAAAATAATACACTATTAAAGTTTATTATCATTATTAATTATTCTATATATTTATTTTCAATTAATATATCATAATTTGTGGGAAGAACACTATCATTTTTGGGAGGAATAAATTGTAAAGGGTTAATGTCCACCTCTTTCCCCTTTAATTTATTCATTGTTAAAAGTTCAAATACAATGTGATGTTGGATCAAATCTTCTGAAAACTGAGGGATTCCGTTACAACCTAGTACACCCTGATAGGTGGGTGAATCATTATGTTGTGATATTAAATTCATTTCCCCTTTTTCATTATTTAAAATTTTCCTTAGTATATTTTTCTTATGTTACTCAGAATTATTTTAAACATATTTTACAATTTATCTTCCTCATATCCCCACAGAATATTACACTGATTTGTAAAAAGTAAATCATAAAAAGAAACATTTATTTTTTATGGTTCATGACAATATTTAATTCCCAAGGAATATATAATGATAATGCGTAAATTTTCAAAAATATTATAAACTAAACATGTTCACTAGGTATAATTTTTTTCATGGAAAAGATATGTCAACGATCACTACTTTATAATGGTTTAGGTTTTCATTACTGTCACCCAATGTTCACTACCTTTTATTCTCCTCTATTAATTGATATAAGGATAACATAAACAGTTAATAGACATGTTGATCTCCTAGTAACCAGTAATGAAATATTCAATTATTGTATCCTCAAATTAATATAGATCATCCTTTGAAGTCTATTGTTTAGGATTTCCTCCTCTTTTTGAAAAAATGGGATCAATGACTCCTTTTTAGGGATGACACTTTGCCTTTAATAATCATAGCAAAAAATATTTCTCTAAATAAAGAGAATTCTTTAGGAGAATTATCCTTCTTCCCACAATATTTACCATATAGATGAAATAATGGTTCTCATTATTTCACCAATCCTTCTTCCACCAACTAAAATGAATAAGATCTGTGGTATCATCATGTGTCTTATATCATTCTTATTATTATTTTATTTAGAACCATATCTTTAATATTGTTCATACCATCCATTTATTTAATGTATATATCTTATAAGGAAGAATATTTTTCATCCCATTTCACTTATCATCTTCTTATAATCTTAAATAAATACTAAACATACACATCATATATCTTTCTATACTTTGAATATTAAAATCCCCCTCTTATATAAGTTATGTGATCTCTCTATTATTCAAGACACCATAATATTAACACCCAAAAATTTTATTATATTTTTACCTTTAAATATGTCAATGTTTTTAATAAATTTCTCTACACACAACACCAAACAAAAATGAAACCAAAATATGATTACACCATTAAAACCAATCCATTGAATTAATTGGAATTAACATAAGAAACTATTTTAGGAAATATTTATGTATAAAATAAAGGCTACTAAATATGAATGAAACTCAATTGGTATAACTAAAATTACTAGTATAGTCATTTTATTATTGGAAATATATTTTTACAAATATTTCAATTATATGAAATATGCAATTCTATTTCAATAATGCAGTGATTAATTATGAAAGAAATATATTTTATATGATTGATTTTTTATAATAATTTAATTAGTAAATAATTGGAAATGTGTATGATATTTATTAATATTCTAAAAATGTTATTTTTTTATAAAAATAGTTTTTCATTATATCTCACCTTTTTATTTAAAACATTAGTTTATAATAATTAAAATTTAATTTTCGAAAAAATTAAAGTTATTTTTTGGAAAAATTATTATTTTTTAATTCTTTGTAGTAATATTTACATAGGATAAATTTTTATGATTTTTCTAAAAAGAAGGATTTTTAGGTGAATGGTGTAAAATAGAATTTCTGAAAATAACATTACTTTTATCAAATTATTAGTATATAAGTATAAATTCAAAATTCATGAATCCATTTTATAAGACAATATATGTATTTTAAAATTTACATTATGATTTTTAAAGTTTTTATTTTAATATACAATATCGTATTTGAAATTTTAGAACATAAGTTATATTTTTTAAAAAATAATTATTAATACATTATACAATTTGTATTTTAAAATTAATTTTTATCTCTATTACAAATTTAATCAAGTAAAATGGATTTATAATTATTAATCATCAAGTGAAAAATTTTAATAAGGACCACATTATTTTTAGTCAAAAACATTATATTACATTAGAAAAAAACTATTTACCAGAGTAGAATCATAGATGAAAAAAGTAATAATTAAATGGGTAAAGGGATTGAAACATGTTACAAATAGGGTTTAAAACTATTTTTTGTGATATTATCAAAATTTTATCACCCTTAAATAAATTATGTTCTATTTTTGGTGTAACGTGGCATGTTTAACATGTTCATCATTCATATTAAGTTGAAATATTTAAAAAAATGTCATTCTCACCACTTATAAAAGCGTCCTCTCACCACCGCTTCAATAAGACTCTAAAAATAAGGTTTAAAATTGAATTACCAAAATTTATAATAACCATATAATAAAATTTCTCTATTTTTATATTTTTTTCAATATAATATCATATTAAATCCATTTCTTTGTGATATTTGATGAAAATTTCAAAGTGCTCATCATAAGTAATCAATTTCACTTAACTTATTTGATTTCTATTAATATTTTCCAGATATAATTTTAAAATAACTACATAATTAAATTATTATTAGTTATATATATAATTTTATTTTTATATGAGAATAATAATTAATAATATTTTCCCTTTTATATTAAGAAAAATGAAACCATTATTCATTGGTCGCGCGGGCTACCGCCTCTACACCACACTGTGTTTTATTTTCCTTAAAAACCATAAAAGTATAGTCTAAAGGGAAAATTTAATTAATAATTATGATATTTATATAATTTTTATTATTATTATAAACATATAATATTACTACATACTCTCATTATTTGTAAATTAAACCATCATCCATGTGTGCGTGCGGAATACTACCTCCAAGGAACTTTGTATTACATTTTTCATTACCTCCAAGATGCATGGTCATGCTAATGGTATTAATGGATAAATATGATTTTTTATAATATAATTATTGTTATCTTTTTTGAAATTGGATAAGCTATTAAATATATGATCAATAAATGAACAAAAATAATTATATCATTTAAATTGATCATACTTAATGAAATATAATATATTCTTCCTATGCAATGGAATTATACTAATTATCAACTCCTAATTGTTTATAATTATGATACTTTACACCAATAATCATAAAATAATATCATTATTCCACTAGTATAATGATATTACAAGGAAAAAAATTTATTATCATCTATCAATCCCAAAAGGTTCTTTTTACGTCTGTTTAACCACATATTTGAACAATACTATGTAGTTATATTATCAAAGTCTATGAGAAAGTATTTACATGTATAATATGACATAAATATGTAAATATTTATTTTTTTGTAATTTTAATTTTAAATCAATATTTCACTCATTAACTAAGAAATAACTATTTTCTTATTAAGAGTACCTAAAAAATGCATGTCACTAATTCAATCCTCATGGATTATAATCAAAAATACTATAAATGTAACGTCCCCAAACTGGGGGCACTAAATGGTGCCCAGATCAATGTCACCACATGACCTAAAGCACAACTCCTCATATGCCAGAGATTTACAACTACTAGCGAGGCTCTAAAAAGTCACATGAGGAGTCTATACCCTCTTTTTAGAGTAAGACACAAGATAAAAACATAAGAAATAGTGGAAAAAATATGTGATAACCAAATAGACATGCATAAACAAACATCTTCCAAATTACGTACAAACCAAAAATAATAATAAATATTAAATGTTATACTAGATATTGTCAAGTGAACCAAAACTCAAAATAAGTCAAACAACATAATTCCCAAAACGGTCGTGACTCCTTGTCTGGAACCTCTTCCATGCACACCCCAAACCTGAATTAACTCCTACACATTGGGACTTTTCCTTTTTCCTGACCTAAAAATATTTAATTTTCTTGGGTAACCAACGATTTCTAGATTGGGGTGTGCATAAAACTTATTTGTCCAACACCCATGGTGTCTACAAAATATCTAGTCTAAATAGATATTTCATGAAAATTATAAATAAATAAAAAATAAACAAAATAAAATATGGACACCATTAGTTAACAATTTCTACTTTAACCATATCTAATATTAGTACAATTATTAACATTTTAATAATCTTATTACCTAATTAATCATCAACATATGTTCCAAGGGATAGAATTTACATCATTCATATAATTTTTCTAGGAATTCATCATTCTACATAAGGGAATAAGTCAGGTCCTTGTCTCACTAAGGACAACACATCACAACAAACACAATATATTCACCCCAAAGCCTCATTCGAGGTGGTATGAAACTATAAGGGGAATAGATATCATTCCCCTTCACTAAACCATGCATTCAGGGTAAATTTTAGACCATCAATCAAACTCGAAACATTGGGGAGCCTTAGTCCTTTATACCACACCCAAAGCCATGTGCACTTTCTTATTCATCTGTTCAAAAAACATAAACCATATCAAAACAAAAAATAACCAATTATAATATAAATCACAAACCTTAACAACCAAAATTGGAATGAACATCATGAAATAACCCATTAACACATTTTCTACTTACAATTTCATATTCGTTTAGCCCAATTTCCATTCTCATGCCTTAACTCATTAAGTGTATTCAACAATTCCCACACATTATGCAACATTAATCTATTACCATAAAATAGCCCACATATCCCATTTATAATTTCACAAGTAAAATTCTTATATCACACATCACAACCACTTTATTGAATTAATCCCAATAGGTACATGCCATAATTCCCATGTATTAACCCATTCAACATATTTATCAATTCCCTTATAAAACCATATTTACATGTTCTTCAATTCCTAGGACATTTTAAATTTAAAATATTCATAATTTATAATACAAAAATCCCTTTCTTCATTTAACTATAACTCATATTCCATTAAACACCATCTCAATTAGCTCATTTAACTCATTTATCTTTCATAAACCTTAAACCATCACCCATTACCCTTCCACTATTTCATAGTTCACATAACCCATTAGTATTCAACCTAAAGACCCATTATAACATTAAAAACACTAGAAAAACTATAATTACTCCATTTCAACTCAAAAATATATATTAACATGTTTCTAGTGGGATCTACATTATCACACACCAACTCTACACTTAACACTAACAGTTTCTAGGTTCGGGAATGTGGGTGCACCCCATGGGTGGCCCTAAATCTTTCTAATCATACTTGCCGAATTCCATGGGGATTTTTAGGGATCATAATTTATTATTTAGTCAACTATTTTACCAAATATTATTCAAGGTGACCAATACAAAACAATAGGGAAGCAATATCTCATCACAAATGCACAAATCTATAACAATACTATGGGATATAATTTTAGACCACCTACCTCGAATCTAAGGATGGAAGCACTCTTAAACAAGGACTTAAAACTCTATTCAAGAATCATTTTAATCACTAACCTAGATACCATCAGAAAAAAGAGGGTTTTTGGGATTCAGATGAATATGGTAGAAATTGTGAACCCTAATCTGTAAAAGAGAATCAAGAGGAGAATTAGACTTACATGGGGCTTCAATTATCAACCAAAGATGATCCAAATTGCCAATAATAGTAGGAGAACCACACTTGAGAGTATTGGGTTCATTTGGTTCATCCTTAAGGATGAGAGGGAGTGAAATGAGGGTGAAACCATGTGGGAATATAAATATATAGTAATATAAAAAATTAGAAATTTCTCAACATTTAAGTGGCACACGGTTAACCTACACGGTTTTCCAAACCATGTGAAAACCATGATAAAGAAATTGTCCATGGAAGATTGGGTTTCATGGTTATATTGGGAGACCTACAAGATTTTCAAACCATTCTCCAATCATGTGGTATTCCACTGTCTATAATTGCACAATTTTTTATCCTACCTCACATAGTTTACTAAACCATGCGCCAGTCGTGAGCTAAACATGCGCCTTGCACAGGTTGTCCTGGTTTTCTTTTATTTCGTGTCCTGAACCCCTGGAACACCCATGAGGCCCCTTATTCACCGGGTAAACATCCCACTAATAAAATATAATAGATATAAACCAAAATTTAAAAAAAATAATAACTTCACAAAGACTGGGGTATTACAATGAAATGAGATTATAGGTTTATAAAATATCATGGAACATATATTCTAATTTAATATATTATATAATTTTAATGAATTTTGGAAAAATAATAGATATAAATACCACTTTTATGAAACTATTTTAGAGTAATAATGGTTACTTACACCCGATGTTGAAAATAGGTAAAAAAATAACTAAAATATATATGTATAAAATGATTATAAATTTGGATTTTAAATGGTTATAGTTATTAATATGGTTCCTGAGTATTCATTTAGTAAATTCAATTTAATTATTTAGTAAATTTTGTGAAAGTTCATAATTAATCAAGACCAAGATAACAGTTTTCATCTCAAATTCCTCTATTTATTACATGTTTGACATTATAAACCAAATTTAATTTAGGTGGTGTATATAATTTATATTTAACAAATAATACCATGAATTATATTTTAAACATTTTATTTTATTTTCAATTAAAATCACTCTCTTTTAAGGGGATTTGATTAAATTTTTATCAAGACGCAAAGGTCCTTTTGGAAAAACTTTAATTTATTGATAAATGTTTATGTTATGTACCATGATTTCATTTTAATGGTGTATTCAATTCCTATAGATGTGTATATATCATATATATGTTTTATTCATGGTAAATACTAATAAAAATATGATTCTTTTCATCTAATGTATTTTAATCAATTGTTACCCCATTTTTAATGCTTTGGTAACATAATTTTCATTCATTAGGTTATGACCATAATCTGTACATTATAAAAATTTATTATGTTGTATGCTATTATAATTGTTTTATTATGAATTTACATTGCAACCATACAATACACCTTTTTGAAATATTTCCTACTTCAAGGAGTATGTTTCTCATTATGTATATTGATAACTGAAATCTATTTTCATTGAGTTATATTGTTTATTTAGGAAGTTTTTTCATCCAAACTTGTGTTTCCCATGATAATATTTTATTTTATGGTAACTTCCATAATTTTATATGGAAAAATATATTATATTACAAAATAAATAATTGTAGATTTTGTTATGTTATGATTGTTGACCAAAGTTATTTTAAAAATAATAAAAAATGTTTCCCTTTCACCTTCATGTAATTTTATTAATCTCCTAATTTCTCTAAGATAAACATTATTTCATTTTCATAGATAAATTATTAAAGATTATTTTTAATATTAATGGTTTTCAAAGGATATGACATCACTTTTTTAGATGTTACTTTTTAAAGTACCAAGTAAATTTCTTTTTTATGTCAATATTAAGAATGTTTTATAAAAGTTATTTCAGGAATTCACAACCATTTTACTTTCCATTTGAAAAAATATTAACCCTAATGGGTTTTATGTTTCATAATTTATCCTAGAATATATATTTTTATCATTCTAGGGGATTTAAATAAAAATATCATTCAATTTTAATCTTAATCCCTTCTTTTATGATATCAATTGACATATTATTTCAGAGGGGTGTTTTTCATTTTTGTTAACACCCTTAAATGTTTTATTTATTTCACTATATATATTTTTTTTAAAATCATCCACATTCTTTCTTTATATGGATTATGATCTTGTTATTCCTATATTGACTTAACCAGAATCTCGTTACCCTATACAATGTCAACATATAATTTTTTAAAATTTAAATATAAGGATGTTCACCTCTAAATAATGTTTATTTATTGGTTTGGGTAGTATTGAAATTCTGATGGATCATTCACTACAAACATAAGTTGATTATTTATTGAAAATATATATCATTCATTATATAGATAACTGTGTTATTATCTAGAATGAGGTTCCTTAGGGAAAGTTATAAAATGTCATTTTCACTCATATAGAGAATATATTGGACTTAATCATGTAATTGGTGGGTTATTACATTATATATCAACTCGATGAATTAAAATGTCTCATGGTAAAAAAATGGGTTTTGGTCTATAAATATACCTATATATGTATAGTGTCTTAGAAAAATCTATTTACAACATTTTTTTATATCACATATTAATAATTCCTTCAGAATGATATCAATAGTTATTGTTAACCATGTTTCCATTTATTGTTATGGATATATCATGCCATCATCTTAAGTTGATTCTGGATTCATGAATTTTATTTACTCATTTCATATTATGTATACCATGATTATGTTTTTGACAACCCTAATTATATTTTTCCATTACTAAGTATTCGATCACAAACCTTTCTTATGTTTCTATTACCTATTTTATGAAGAAAAATAAAACACATGGTATGTTTAGAAGGAAAACATGAGTATATGAATTTGTGGGAGATATGGAAGACTCCTTGTTAATTAATTAGTTTAAAATATAATGGTAAAATTTTTAATTTGATATAAAGAACATGGTATTTTTTAGAAATTGTTTTTTTCTAATTAACAAAATCTATAAACCTAAAAGATCTTGTGAATATATATAATGCAATATTTTATTTAAATCATGGAATTATGGGATAGTTCAATATGATAATCTAAAGTTTCTATTGAAACTATTGTGTAAAGGATGTGATAATGGAACTAGATTTGGGAGTGTAGGTATGGGGTGTCAATGATAGTATCAAAGTAGGGTTTAGATATGTTTTTTGAGGATAATTTAACAGCTGATAACTTATTGTTGGTCAAAATTTCAATGTATTATATAACACTTTGGGATAGTAAATGATTTATCATTATGGTAATAATGAGAAACTTATATGAGGAATATGATTACATTACCTTAGTGAAAACCATATGGATAAGTATAATTGATAATTCTATTTATAGGATAACATCATGATGTCTTGGTAAAGTAGATATTGTGTTACTCTCCTCATAATTTTATACTTATCTTGGTAATACAGGGGTTTTAATGCTCTAACATAGATATAATTAGGGGAAACAACCCTAAAAAGTGGTGATTAGTTATTAACATCATCACCACTTGGTGTATGAAAAAGTGTCTTAACTTTAAACTTGGTTTGACACTCATGGGATATATGCTTTTCTTATTTAAAATTATATTTATGAATCATTATGAGGTATTTGAATATATTTAGATTAGATAACCTAATATGACAGAGAACACATATAAAATAGACAGAAACCTACAGATTCATAAGTTATGTTATATATTAATTGATATGTACTTTCCAATAATGGATAATTATGATTTTGAGAGCATAGATTTCAATGATTTTGGGTTTATAATATTTTAATAAAGTTCTTGGTAATTTGAGATCTATATTTTTGAATTAGGTTAAGAATTATGAGATAACCAGAATCAAAGTATCCTAGGTTGAACTAAGAATGATATGGGTTAAACTGAGAGTAATATAGGTTGGACAAAGTCTAATATAATCTGGGTTGTAAAAAATATAGGCTAACATGATAGTGTTATAAGGTGAGACATATTGAGGTTAAATTTTCTAGTGGTTATTTATAATAATTTCTTTATAATAGTTTTCAATCATGTTAACACTTTTTTTAGTAATTGATGAATACTGAAGGAACCTAGTTAACAATGAATTTCATCAACAATATAAAAACTATACCAATTACTATCCTATCAGGATATGGGATGCAGTGAGAAATCATGTGATTATTCTAATATAGCTATCTAGAATTTATATTAATAACATAAACGTAGTTGAAATCAAAAACAATTCAATGAAGTGAATGTTGGAATCTCATAGAAATTCAGATGACCAAGAAGATGATAGAATGAAGATTTAATTTCATAGATGTCAAAAATAATTGAATAATCATGGGGGAAGTCCCTTAATTCTATAGGTAAATGATATAAGTTTTGATATTAATATCACTAGGTTTATAAATTTAAGTGAAAGATAGATTCTATAAAAATATGTTTCTTTAATTATGAGAGAGTTTGTAATTATGTGACTGAATGCCCTAATATTAAGTCCAATAAGGGAAATAATCACCAAAAACCATGAGAATAAGAAAAATAAAATGAAACTATAACAAATATAGAACATAAAAGGTCTTCTCTCTATATTTTCTAGAGAAAATTCAATTTAATTTTTCACTAACTACTAGATATTAAGTTATAAAAAAAATACCTTGTGGTGTGATTATCATAGAAATCATGTTCATAGTTTGTTAAAAGATATTCATAATGAATCTAAATCTTATTCCAAAAGTTTAATTCTATTGGAAATTATTAATTATTTAGATATATTCATAAAGAAATTATAATAATTTTCATATAGATAAGTATTATTCCACATCCTAAAGAAAACCATGATCATCTATTGATATAAAATTAATTATGAGTTCCATATAGAAATTACTCTTAATTTTGATTCAAATTTATATGATATAATTAATTTATTTGTGATAATAAAACACCCCATAAATTTAATATATGATTACCTATAAATAAGTCAATGTGTTTGATAGCTTACTCCATATGCAATACTGAACTAAAACAAAACCGTGATATGTTTAGACTATTAAAACCTATCTGTTGAATTAGTGGGAATGAATAGGAGAAACCGGTTTATGAAATATTAACAAAGAAAATAATTTCCACATTTAATATGAATGAAATTAAACTTGAATGTCTAAAATGACTAATATGGTCATTTTTGGCATAAAATATACTTTTCTAAAAATTTCGTTCCAATGAGGCATCAATTAATATTTCAAGTAACATGTGGTTAATGATGATAAAGTATATTTGATATTAATAATTGGTTAATACTATTTTAATTATTATATAATAGTAAATATGAATGAAAATCACTAATATTATAAAAAACTAATTTTCATATGAAAATAGTTTCTCAGTATATCTAACCTCTTTATTTAAAAGCTAAATTTATAAAATTTAAAATTCTAACCTGAAAAAATAATAATTAATTTTTTATATAGTCATATTAATATTTTCGTATGTTTAATTTTTGGTGTTTTTCTAAAAATCTTGATTTTTAGGTGAATAGTGAAAAATATTGTTTTTACAAATAACATGATTTTTTTAAATTATTAGTATAATAGTATGGATTTTATATTAATGATACATTATGATAAGACTATGTATTCATTTTATAAGTGATTTTTAATTATAAAAATTATGGATTAAATTTAAAATCTCATATTTACATTTTAGGACTTAAGTTATATTTTTCAAAAAAATTATTTTTAATACATTATACATTTTGTATTTTAAAATTAATTTTTATCACTCGTAAAAATTGAAATAAATAAAATTGATTATAAATTTTTAATTATTATTTATAAATTTGATAATAAGTACCACTGATTTTTTGGCATAATGATAATTTACCTTAGGTAAAAACTAGTTATCGTAGTAAAAATTTAAATTTCAAAGATATTAATTTAAGTTGTAAAGGGCTTGAAAAATGTTAAAATCATGTTTTTAATTTAGTGGTTGAGATTATTTAAACCTTATATAACCCTTTATTGAATTATTTTCCATTTTTATATCTAATTGATATATTTTACATGTTCTCCCATTATATTAAGTTAAATATTTACAAAATTACTATTTTCACCACTTATAAAAGGGGTCACATACTACCCATTCAATACAACTATAAAATTATTTTTTCCTCCTAAAAACAAACCCTTTTTACTTAAAATATAATAATATTTATCTATTTTTTGTTTAGTGTCATAAGTTTCTAGCTTATTCCATCTATTTATATGGTATCATCAAAGGAAATCTCAAAGTGCTCAATGTGAGTAATAATTTTTTACAAAAATTAATTCTTTTATGTTTCCATTATCAAATAATAATTTTAAAATAAATATGTAATTAAATAATTAATGGTTATATATTTGATATTATTATTCTATGTTAATAATAATTAATCACCTTCTCCATTTTATATTAAAAAATGAAGCTATGAATCATATATTATATGAACTATCGCCTCTACGATGCAACATGTTTCATTTTCGTTCCCCCATTTATGAGGATAGTATAAAAGGTTAAATTAATAAATAATTATTATGTTAATAAAATATTTATTATTCTTATATAATAATACATATTACTCCTTACCTCCATTCTATAAAAATTATGGCATCATCCATGTGTGCTTGCAGACTACATCCTACATGAAATGGTGTATTTTGTTTTTGATTACCTCATTATATGGATGGTAATTAGAATGGTTTTAAAGGTTAAATTTTATGTTTATTATGTCATTAAGGTTTTAATATAAAATATTTGATAACCTATTAATGATATGATACATAAATTTTCATCATTAATTCAATTTCATAAAATGATCGCACTAATAGGAAAATGATCTATTTTTTTGGATTAATGCCTTTATATAAATTATATCTACTTTATAATTCATTAAAATTGTGATATATCACACTAATAAACAATAAATAAGATCATTATTATTATGTTTTAATGATATTACATCTAATTCACCTCATAATCATCCATTAATCAAGGTTGGTTCATGTTTTGGTCAGCTTAACCACTTACTTCAACAATAATATACATTTATATAATGGATAACTATGGGAACTTATTTTTTTGGGTAATATGACATAAGTATGTAAATAATGTTTTTTATTATATTAATGTTGTATCAAAATTTAACTCATTAAATGGATGAAAATTGAATATTTCATCATCACTATATTAGAATGTTTCAATATTATGTGAATGTCCAAGATAGGTGGGAACATTGATTTGAAACTCGACATTAAAAAGGCCTTTAACACTGTGGATGGGGGATTCATTTTGAAGGTTGATTATAACTTTAGGTTTGGTGATACCATTAATAATTGGGTCTAATATCTTCAAGATTCAAATCATATTTCAGTTTTTATTCATGGATCTCTAGAGGGATACTTTACCTACTCAATAGGGGGGGACGTAGGGATATCCCCTTTCAGAATTGTTTTTACCATTTTAGAGGATTATCTTAGTATTCTTCCCCTTTATTTGATTGATAATGTAAACATTAAGCCTATTATGGCTTATAGAGGTCTTTATACTCCATTACACTTTTTATATACTGATGATATTATTATTATAACTTAGAGAGACAAAAAGAATGTCAGGAATATCAAAGATGATTTAATTCATAATGAATGAGATTTGTGATGGAAAATTAGATTGAATAAATACTGTGTTTATTTTTGGAAGAATATATCATCCACAAATAAAATGATATTATAGATTTAAAAACACCCTTTTAACATACATTAAAATAAATTATATGATCTATGAGTGATGAAATTTGAAAAAATAATAGATACCAACACCGCTTTTACAAAATTATTTCAAGTTAATAACGATTACTTAAACCCTAAGTTCAGAATAGGAAAAACTAACTAATATATATGTATTGATTAATTATAAAATATTATTTTTAATGGTTATATTTATGAATAAGGATCTTGTTTATGTATTTAATTAACTTAATATAATTATTCAGGACATTTGGTGCAAGTGCAGAATGAATAGAGACAGAGCTAAGGGTTTTCATAACATATTCATCTCTTTGAGACATTTTTGGTATTATGAACCTTTTTTAAATTTTTAGTTGAATATAATACCTATTTTAGATATCATATCATGAATTTTATTTTAATCATGTTTTTTTATTTAGATTACAATCCCTCTCTTTCAAGGGGTTTTTATCAAAATGTTACTCAAGCTGCAAGAGTTCTTTGTCACAAACGTTAATTTTTAAGATATGTTAATATTATGAACCATGTTTTACTTTTAATGGTGTATTATATTACCAAGGATTTATCTTTATAATACATTTTTTATTCATTGTAAATACTAATCCAAATTATGTCCTTTTTATCAAATGTATTTTACTCTATTTTTCCCTAGTTGTAAATCTTTTGGTAACTTAATTTTAATTCAATGTGTTTTGATCATCCTCTATGACATAAAAGTTGGATACATTATTCCAATTTATTATATTATGTAGTATTATATTTTTTTTCTATGAATATTTACAAATACCACATAATAAACGTTTTTGAAATATCTCTTAATTCTAGGGGTATAATTTCCATGATGGACATTGATAACTCAAATATTTTTTAGATGATTTATATTATTTCCTCAAGAACATAATTCTTAAATGTTTGGGTTTTACAAACCTAATAATATATTTTATGATTATTTCTCCATATATATGGGTAAAATGATATTTTTAAACCAAAAAATGTTTTTTACTCTTTCTACAATGTGAGTTTTTAAAAAAGGTATTTTCAAAATAATAAAATGATTTTTTTATTTCATATTCATATGTTTTTTATTCCTCTCCTAATTTATATAATAAAAAATTTATTTAATTTTCAAGTATCTATTATTGGAATTTGTTTTTTAAATTTAATTTTTTCCAAAATAGTTCACATCACCTTTTCAAAAGTTACCTTTGAAAGAGACCTGTGATTTTTTATTTTACATCAATATAAAAAATGATTTCTAAAATATCATTTAAGATTCCCCTTCCATTTCCCTTATCATTTTCAAAAGTATTTACCCTAAGGGAGTTTATGTTTCAGGATTTCTCCTCTAATATATATTTTTATCATTAAGGGGGTTGAACTCATGGTTTCAAACAATTTAATTCTGGATCCCTTCTTTTGTTGTTCCATTTGAAACATTATTTCATGAGGGTGTTTTTTATTTATGTCAACACCCTTATATGTATAAATTTTTGCACTTGGGATATATTAATTTTCAACCATCAAATTTATTTATCATAATGTAGTATGATTATGTTATTACAACATTGACTTAATCATATACTCATTACCCTATATGGCGTGAAAATATCATTTTACAAAATTTAGATTTGAAGATATTGAAAAAGAAAGAACATTAATTTATTAGATGGGGATGTATTTATATTCCATATAATTATTCACTACTAATAAAAGTTTCTTCTATATTTTCATTTTGTATCTTTCATTATATGGATATCCATGTTTTTATCAATCTGGTGATTCCTTAGGGAATTCTATACAATGTTTTATTGAATTTATAGTGAATGAATTAGAATTAATCATGTAACAGGTGGGCCTAATATTATATAGAGCCTCAATGCATCAGTAGGTATTATAAGACAAAAAACATGTGTTTTGGCATATACCTATCCCCATATCTTTATAGTGTCTTAGAAAAAGGCCTAGAAAACATGTTTTTGGTGTATGATATTATAAATTCTATTAGTATGATATCAATAATTAATATTATCCTTGTTTTAATTTATTTTGATGGATATATATTGCTTTTAGATTCAATTGATTGTGGATTTATGTAGATAATTTATTCCTTCATTATCATGTACACCATGTTTTTTTAAATCCCCATTTATATGCTTCATTTACTAGTCATTAGAGCCCATCCTTTTATTATGCTTCCATTCCATAGGTTTTGAAGAAATGTAGTACATGTGACATGTTTAAATGGATATCCGGTATTGAATAATTACTTACATATATTGAAAATACATTATGAATTATGATGAATTGTACATAATGAAAAAATGCATTTTTATATAAATAACATGGTCTGTGTTAGCTATTATTTTGTCATAATTCTCTAAATATATGAACATAAAATGTCATGGGAGTGAACATAATTAAATATTTCATTTTATAAATATATTTATGGGAGATTTATGTTTAGAAATATATATTATGTGTCAAAGTAAATATATAAAGTATATGTTTATGGAACTATATCATGGAGTGTAGGTCTGGGGTTCCATAGAAATTCTCGGTCCCACTAGTCCGTTATCTCTGCGTGATATATTCTTCATATTTTAAATAAGAAAATAATAATTAATACTTGTATTGTTATTTTATAAAATTCAGTTCACCTTCCTCATAAATTTCTATCTTCCTCATAAATTTAAATATTTAATTTTCAATTAAATTTTCATGATATTTTATCATTCATGACCATGTTTTAAATTTCATATTATGAATAAAAAAACATTTGTAATCCATATGTATTCATTCAACTCAAACCCACACATTTTTTAAAGAAGAAATATTTCATTTGAAATCATGAATTATCATGTAATATAGTCCTCCATCGATATCAGGTTGATTATATTTGACGACTATTTTGCATTATGGTTTTTTTATCACACTACATAACAATTTTACCATCATTTATTGACACTAAAAATGGTGGATTGAATCATAATAATATACTCAATCATGATGTTTGAAACATTAAATAATAGTATAGTAAATAATTGATTTAAATCCTTTTACTAGATGTTAAAATTAGAATAAAATATACATGATTTCCCTTGATATTCCATTGAACAGCTATATTTTACAACTATTGTGAACCTTTGATGTTTCCCCAAGAAACATTAAATATAGATAAATAACCTTAATCATCATTATATATTTTTCATGAACCTAACTATGTTCTCGATCAACCCTTCAAATTAATGGGGTAAACCTTATGAAGTTCACTAAATCTTATGAGGTCAGGTTTTATCCTTAAAGAAACTAGATTTATCCTTACGATGAAACGTATGAAGTTATAATTAGACCCTAATTTTTTTTATAAAAAATTATAATTATTTTTTTCCATAAAATGAACAGTGTGATCATAGGGAGGATTTATTACTTTTCAACAAAAAAGAATCTTATAAAACTTGCTTGAACCATAGTAATTTTTAATCAAACTAACAAAATCAAATATGTACCTTATGATTTCAACATAGAAAAAAATAGATACCCCATGAATCAAATTATTTAGTACAAACCTTTGAGCATCCAACTATAGCCACAAGTCTGCTTTAAAACCATCTTTTTGATTCCTATCATAAATCATTGGGAACACTAGAACTTGAATTCTTCTTACTAAAAAAGAGTACTTGTAATCCTCTTTCACAATGTTATTAATTCTTAATCAACCTGAATTCAAATCCCAAGTGTATGTAAAACCATTCATCACTTAATACATCACCAAGTCTTTAATTCCATCTAAAATAGGTAAAAGATTTAGTATTTATGGAACTTACATTTTTCATCCTCTTTAATGACTATTTCCTATATTTTTATCACATATATTCTTCTTAATTCCAATAAAAAATTATTTCTATTGTCAATAAATTCAATAAAAACACTAGGTACACAATTACCCACATTCAATTTAATTGACACTATTTTAGGAAATTCCTAAACTAGGATGATATGAATATAATCTCTCCCCTATCATATTAAATACATTCAATCCATCATCCTCCAAATTTTTTGATTTCATGGGTTTTCATTCTCCCCCTTTTTCGATAAAATAAAAAAGATATCACTTTTTTATTTAGATTTTTTTCTCCCCTTATATAAATGAATTATATGAAAATACCCACTTATTATTTCTTCCCCTTTATTATAGAAATATCTAAAGTTATCTTCCCATCATTAATCACCATTTGTCATTACTAGCTGTATATAGATTCAATTCAACCTTTATAAATATACTGATTGGGAAAGTTTTATTTTCTCAACATCTAATTCAAAGGGCCTGTTCTCCACCTATATTATGGAACATTTCTCTAGCCCATTTGATATGGGGAACTCCAATATTTAGTTAAAAATTATATCCAATACTTAACTTGGAAAACCATCTTCTTCAAATAGTTCTACATTTATTACACTTGGATCTATTTAACTATTGTTAGTATAATTTTTTTAACCATATGTTGATATAAATTTTTTTTTATTCTACCACTTTTTGATCGAAGACAATTCCATTTTATTCAATATTCATAAACAATAAATATTTTTGAAATCTCCAATAAAATGTTCACTAAATAACATTATTGAATGAGTTTTCCACTTGGTGTTTGCGTGATTAAAAATTCTTTATGCATAGTAAAATGGATATTAATGTAGGAAACAAAATTTTAAGTCAATAATCACTAGTAAATCCTTTTTAATCACTTAATACCATATGTATACAAAGGTATAATTTTTTAAACATCATATCATCTTATAAACATAATCATACTCAAAAAAATAGTAATATACAATATGTTACCAGGTATGCCCCTCTTTGAGTTTTACATTGATCCTATTTTGTTTGGGTTCACTTTTCTCTTTAGACCTTAGTGGTCAATACTCATTCAGAGATATTTAACTTTTTTGAAACAATGATAGAATGTTTAGGGATGTGAGTTTTCTAAATTGATAGTGACTAGGTGTATGTGGGTTAAATGAGTTACTAAGAGTTTGGAAGGCTTTGTAGGTGGGTCAGACCTTTTATGCAGGAACCAGGCCGAGTACTGTATATAATGAATTTACACATTGTGCACTTGTTGAGATGTGTAAATTCTTTCAGACACATGTCATGAGCTGGTTCATGACTTGAGGTGGTTACCCATTATGAACCTAGTTCACATTTTTTTAAAGTTAATAATGTTTAAAAATCACCTGAGGTGGTTCATTTTTCATCGTAACTCGAAAATAGATAACTATATGATGTGTAAGAATTAATCACTGTGTATTTTGTATCCCCAATAATATTATGTGGGTAGAAATTATGGTATTTATTTTCATTCCATGCATCCCTCTTCTATGTCGACCCTTGGAGGATTTCTATGTGCTTTCGGAGTCTCCTCTTCCCATTCAGACATCTTATTTGATAGATCAACCCCTAGTGAGTAGTTTTTCTTATTTTTCCCCTATCTTCCATCATTCTCTATTCTAGCAATGTAATATTTGGACCATTTATAGATTTGGTTCAACTTGGATATTGTGCGATCTAGGTTTCCATTGATTATCTCCACCACCATCATTTCCATTAGTATAAATGCAGAATGAATAAGTTAAAGCCTATGCCTCATGGAATTTAAAAGTTCATGAACAAAATTACCCAATACATGATCAAGAGCATGTTGTATTGATCTTCACATTGAAAATCTGTCATCGTTATCTCTTTGGGTAGAAGTTTGAAATATATATTAATCATAATAGACTCAAGTATATATTCACATAGACAGAAATTAATATGCAACAAGGAATATGGTTAGAGTTTATTAAAGAGTATTAATTTTTAATCCTCTACCATCCTGGGTAAGAAAATAAAGTGGAATATGATTGAAGTAGATAGGATCTAGAAAATTTATCATTTATGAGAATTGAGAAGGATCTGATCTTGTTAGAATTGGGAAGGATAGACATGAAAATTCTAATGGAAGTAATATCATCAATAATTTCACAAATGTTTGTTAAAAACCACTTCTAGAGAAGAAAATGGATGATCAAAGAGGATATGTTTAAATTTAAAATAAAGTGAAAGATATAAGAAAATGAAAATCCTCAGAGTTCAAAATTAATGATGGAGTTGTAATATTTAGGTCAAGACTAACTGTACCATCAAATACTTAGTTAAATAAGTACCTTCTACATGATGCACATATATTGACCTTATCTATCCATATAGGAAGCACAATGATGTATCAATATCTCTAAAATAACTATTTTTCAGACAATATAATGAAGAAGAATGCAAAAAAATACATTAAGGTGTATTTTATATCAGTAAGTGATGTCTGAAAGGTAAAAATCTAAGGTAATGATGCAACCATTACCCACACCTATATGGAAATGGTAGAATATAACAATGGACATTGTCACTAGTGTTCCAAACACATCAAGAGTAAACAATTCTATATTGGTTGTAGTGGAACGTCTTTGAAAGAATGCTCACTTCATTTCAGTTAAATCGGACTTCTTACTCGATCAAATTGTAAAGATATACATTAAAGAAGTGGTGAGGCTACATGTAACACCACTATTGATTATATCTAATAGAGATAAAATATTTACATCAAATTTCTAGAATATTCTCCAACATGATCTAAATAATGAGTTGAACTTCAACATGGACTATCACCCAAAAAATGAGGGCCAATCTAACCAGATTATCCAAAAACTCGAGTAAATGTTTAGTGCTTTCTCAATAGAGCTCAACGGATTACGGGATCAACATCTTCCTCTAGTTGAGTTATCATACAATAATAGTTTCCACTAAATAATCAAAATGGATCCCTATGAAGCATTTTATGGTAATATATTCATAACACTTGTATTTGAGGATGAAGTTCGTGAATGAAAACTATTGGGTCTTAAAATGGTCATGGAAATGGTGGAAATTTCAAGACCATTCAACAACACATCTGGGATAGTTAGAGTTGACATAAGATCTATACTGACAACAATTTATTAGAACTTTAATTTGAAGTTGGAGAAAAAGTATTCGACAGCATATATGCATGAAATAAATTCATGAGATTTAGGAAGAAGGGAAATCTTATTCCAAGATACATCAATCTCTTTGAGATCCTTGATCGCATTTGAGTGGCGGATTATTGACTATAACTCCTACCTAACCTATATCAAGTACATGATTTATTATATGTATCTATATTATGGAAGTACATACTAGACCCCTCACATGTAATGAATCCAAAGGTGGTACAGTTTGAGAATGATCTTTCATATGAAGAGTATCTGATGAAGATCTATGATTGTAGAGACACATTTCTAAAAAATAAGAAAATTCACTCGGTTAAAGTGAAGGAAAGAACCCAAAATTTTGAATAAGTGACTTGGAAACTAGAGAGGTGATGAAAAAAAATTAACCTCATTTGTTTTTTTTTGTAAATTAAAAATTTCTATGGAGAAATTTAGGAAGGGGGGAAGATTGTAATGACCCAATCATTTATAAATAAAATTTTCTTTGTAGTTGAATTAAAAGCCTGGTTATGTTTTATGGTTATAGAAAACACATTCAATTATTTTGTTTTGTTATATATTATTGGATTTAAAAAACTATTAAACATCATAACCATTGATAATATAGTTTTTAAACAATGATCATATGATTAATATAAATACAGTTTTTTAAAAAATCCAATTGATATAGAAAAAGGAAGTGATGGCCTCAACTAGTAGGATGGTACCCAATAAATCCAATTTATTAGAACCTCTAAGGGATACTGAATCACTGGGATTTTCCCTTGACCAATAAAAATCCAATGTCCAACAACTAAAGCTTGAGAAAAAACCATTTTTGAGAGAAGTTCAATTTCATCAAGATCACATCCCATACCATGTATGTCGAACCACCACATGCAAATATCACCAACACACACCTTACCCTTCAGGCATTTGGAGATATAATAAAGGGAAATGTATCAAGAACATAATAATATGAATATTTTTATTGTATTTTCAATAGAATAATGGTGATATTTACTTCTTATTATTACCTCATAAATGATTTTTATTCTGATATGATAAAGTAGAAAATTATATTTTTTTGGTAATATGGAATTACAGTTAAGACATCCATTTTGATGAATTAATGAATTTTTTAAATAAACTATATTTTATTTAAAATATTATTATTATATAATATTTATTAATTCTAATTGATAGTATAATTTTATAAATTTTAAAATAATTTTTATAGGGGTTTGAAAACTATTATTTTAAAAATCTAGCATTTCTCAATAAATTTATTTTTTTATTTTTAAAGTAAAAATTAAAATAATTATAAATTTATTGTAATTAAAAAAATATTATTATTGGAATAAGAACATTTAAATTATCAAATGGATAATTTTTCATAATTTTTGGAGAGAGTCAAATTTGTGGGTAAAAATTAAATAGATTATAAATATACGATGTGTATTATGAAATCATAATGACCAAAAATTGATGTAATAAATTATATTAAAGGTATATATGACCAAATATATTTGTCACTTTTAAAATTAACATGTTTTTGATGTTATTGGATTAATTTTATAAATCCTTTATAGATCCTTCAGAACTTATATTATATTTTATGGTTTTAAAATCAGTTCTTTAAGAACATAAATCACTTCCACATCACCAAGGGTCATATTTTCATAATTTCAAAAATTGTACCAATAAAATAACAAAAACCACACTCATTTCAAAGGTACTATAGTCAAAAACCATGGTATAGATTTTATTTTTGAATACATTAATATATAGAGGCCAAAACCTAGGTTTGGGAAATAATAAAGAACCCCTCTATTTTCCTATATAAACACACACAAGATGTTTTACATCTTCACTAAAAAACCTTGGTGCACATACTTACTCCTAACTTCCCTCTCTAGAGTCCTCACAAGGTTCCATCAATCTCTTAAGAATCTCCTCCCAAGCTTTTGGAATCACCCTCTCTAGGTAAGGGATCATCTCCATCCCTTCTATATTCAAGCATATTCTTTATTTTATGTATTTTATTTTCAATAAATATTATTCTGATATTATTATACACAATAATATTACTATAAATTTTATTTGAAAATGATTATATACCCCTTTTTCTCTCATTAAAACATTTTTATGAATCTTTATGTACTACTGTTATGTTGATGAAATTTCACTTCATTTTTTTATTCCCAACTATTGTATTGTGAATGTCATCGTTATTTCCACGAAATGGAATTCAACTAGAAATACCTATACTTATTTTATTAAATAATTACATGTATTCATTCCAGAATATCTGATCATGGAATTAATTATGATGAAATGTGACCCAGTGTTGAATGATCTATGTGGCACACTTATGCATGTACATGATATGAAAGAGATGGGTTCACCGATAATTATATAGTCCTATAATGAATTCTGTAATGATATAGTCTCAGGATATGTGATTAAATGAATTAGAGGATGAGACTAATCTATTATAATAATTTTTTTCACCTTTTTATGATGTCTTGGTTGTTATATTTTACCTATGATTATGATGTCATGTTTAAAGATATTTCCACTTTCCCGTGATTCCTTTATGTTATCATGTTATTTCATGCCTCTCTATTTATGTTAATGATTCTAACCATTTTTATGTCCCATTTCACTACTTATTGTCTAAAATTTAAAACTTTCTTTATGTTATTTTGGGTTTTATTTATATTTATATCCCACCCCTTTATTATGATTGTCCCTAGAAAATCCCATGTAGTTTTAAGTACGATGGAATATTTTGAGCATGTTAAAGAGTTTTTAAATAATGGTGATGTAAATCATATTTTATGTTATTATTTATTATACCTAATTACCAAAATAAACTGGAATTATAAATCTTATGGGTTTTATTATGTGTAATATTTTTTAATAAATCATGAATTATTGTGTAATAAAGACAGGGGTTGTCATTGAGTATGTGTTCTTACAAGCCCATCTAAGGTCCTGATGAGAGAGTTTGATGCTTCTATATGTGTGTTACATCATAGTTTGAAAAATATATATCATGACATACATATATGAAATTGGTTTCCAAGAATGAAGGAGATAGGGGGATTCTTGGTGAGATGATTAAATTGTCTGTATGTGAAAGAAAAACATCATAAGCTGGCTAGGTTGTTACAACCTCTTCTCATTATTGAGTAGAAATGTGATGATGTCACTATGGATTTTATGAAAGGATTTACCTAGGACAAAAAATAATAATTATGTGGTATGGTTGATCATGAATCGACTAACAAAGGTATTCCAGTTCTTTCATATTTGGAAGATCATCATAGTTGATGATATGGGTAGTATTTATGGGTGAAAGATAGTTCAATTTCATAGTGTTTATAGGGGTATCATTCTTTATAGGGTAATTAGTTTCATGTATCGGGTCTAGTGGGATCTTGTGAAGGCTTTGGGATCATAGTTTCTTCTGAGTATAGTCTATCATCCTTAGACATACGGTCAATTTGAGTGGACTATTCATATTCTAGATGATATATTATGAGTCTGTATTTTGGGTTTCAGTAGTTCATTGGATTATCATACTAAACTTGTAGATTTTTCATATAATAATAACTTCTTGTCGTTGATCCAGATGTCCCATTTCAAGTATTTTTATGACAGGTCATTCCATTCACCTCTTTGTTGGAAAGAAGAAGTTCACTCAATTATTATTTGTCCTAGTCTCATTCTTGAGACATATGAGCATGTTCATTTGATTAGGAGGGGGTTAGTGACCATGAAGATTAAGAACAAAATTAATTTAACCATCGAATGTGAGCTCTAGAGTTCAAGGTTGGATATGGTTATTTCCATCAGGTGTACCTAGGTAGGGGAAAGACCATATCAAGAAACATTTAAATATAGAACCTAGGTTTATCGAGCCATTTGAGATAGTAGAAAGGGTCAGTCCAGTGGAATACCATTTATCCTTTCATCAATGATGTATTTCAATGAATGAAATATTTCATGTATCTCCACTTCAGAGATATCATCCACACCCTTCTCATGTGATTGAAAAAACAGATTTCGAGCTTTTTGTAGATGGGTCCATTGAGAAGAATCCAACATGGATTGTGGACCATAGTGAGAAATATCTCCAGGGGAGGACTATACCTCTTGTTCGAGTGTATTTGAAATATTATCATGTTCAAGATGATACATTGGGGAAGAAATATAATGTATGATCATAGTGTTAAGACTTATTCTTCAAGACCCCAAAATTATGCTTGGAGTGGATTAGGGATGACCTATTATATGGTGGGGAGGCTATAAGATCCTATATTTTACTAGGTATACCCCTATTTTAGTTTTTCATTGAACCTATTTTGTTTGATTTTTCTATGGTCTTTGGACATCGGTTTTTGAGTTTCATTTAGAGATTGAGTGATTGGATGGGGCAATGACATAAATTTTATGGATGTGTGTTTTTTTGAGATAATGAAGTCTTGGTATAGGTGTGTTAAATAGCTTTCTGAAATTTTGGAATGATTTGAATGTGGTTGATACCTTTTACGTAGGAAATTGGTCAAGCATTGTATGTAGGGAATCTACATGCCATGTAAATTTTACACAATGTTTGAATGCTACCAGACATAGGTTGTCAGTTGGTTCATGACATGACGTGGTTACAGGTCATAAACACAGCTCATGTCATGTAAAAGTCATTAGGGTTAAAAATCACATGATGTGACATTTTTTTGTATCAAAAATAAAAAATTGACAATTACACAACATATAAACCTTACACACCATGTATTTCTCATCTCCAACAGTTTTTAAGTGGGCATCACGTATGTTTTTTATTTTCATTTGGTGAATTCCTCTTATATTTCAACCCAATGTGGATTTACTTGTGATTTTAGAGTCCCATATTCCTTTATGGACATACTTTTCAAGCGATCAACCACAAATGAGTAATTTTTCTTAGGTTTCCCCTCTCTTCGATCATTGTTCATTATAAATGTGGAATATTTGGACTATACTAGGATCTAGTTTAACCTAGATGTTGTGTGATCTATATTTTCTTATGTGATATTTATCTCTTTCATTTTTATTGTCGTTATCCTTTTTTGGTGTTGTTAAATCACCAGATAATGGAAGGGCGTATGAAACAAAAACATATGGTTTTCTTAATTTTCTAGTATGTAAAATAAAGATATTTCACCAACATAGTGTGCACATTAATTAAATTAATGATGAATTGAATTTTTTTTCTTGGATCCATTTGGTTCTAATTGATAGTAACATGGATTATAGATACGCATTGGGTGAGAAAACATGTATTATAAATGAATTGGCTAATGACTTAATGTGTGTTTAGCATGACGTGAGAAATAGGCAATTGTTTATTATACATTCACCTTGGTAGTGGATTTTTTTATTGAATGGATGAAATATTAATGGTTTACAACCAAATTGATAAATAAAATTTGAAATTGAAAGATAAATGTTAGTTTGTGGAATTAAACATCAATACATATGATGTGATATTGGGATATCATTGCTTTCATGACTTGTGTGATTCAAGATGTAATGCTTATTTTGATAGGGGTTTTCCAGTTCCCATAAGATAATTCTTATATTGAGAGGCCTCTACCTACCCCCATATTGTAATGATTATATTAAGTGGGCTCTTCCCATACCCATACTATAATTCTTATATTGAGTGGGCTCTCCCTAGTCCCATGCTGAAATGATTATACAGCGGTTTCGACCATATTTTTGTGATTTTTCCATGGATGTATGGTTACGTTAGGAATTATTGTGGTACAATATCAGATACATCTTGATATTAAGATGATGAAAGTTACATTATTCCATGGATTTATGGTTATTAGTTGGAATTGTTGTGCTACATGCTCAGAGATATCTCGAAATGGTGCTGAAGTACATTTATTGTCATATCGTATTAATTGATTAATTAGTACACATATTTATCACTTTATTGCATATAATTATTATCATACTAGTTATCATTATACACAATAGTGTTGAACAACTTAGTTATACTCATATCCTACTTTGTACACCATTTGGTACCCAAGAAGATTACATGTATACAAGTTTTGATAAGGGAAAGGGACCCAGTTGCAGATTTTTCTTGCTGAATGGGATGGAGTTTGGAGATGAAAAAGAAATGGGGTTTGGGATTTGTTACTTTTGAGTATATTTGTTTTACTTAATCTTCTATATTTATTATTTTCAGTTTTAAATTTAGATATATTTATTCATGGAATAACATGGTTTATTATTACTGGTTTATTTGGTTTCTCCTTTATTTCTCAATTGTACGTCACACTATTTCTACTATTTTATTATTAATTTAATATTTGTTATTAGTTTTTATTTAAACTATATTATAACTCTAACTGATGGGTATAGTGTCCCAAATATATTCATCACAGCATCGCATCTAGTCAGCAGCCTCTGGAATATGTGGAGACACACTTGAGGTCACATAACCAACCTGATTTGGCCACATGTGAGAGTCCTATATTGGGGAAAATTGAAAAGTTGTATTAGAGGAGAAAGTTTCTTCTTTTATATTTATTTTCTATTTGGGAGAGTTAGAAAGGATACCAGGATTTTTTGGGACTTGGTAATGATATTTTTCAATGGAGTATCTAACCCATGTTCAAGGAAGAATACGAGTAACCATGAACGGGACTGTTGTTTATATTTTTTGCTTGTTACAATTTATGTTATTTCACCATGAGTGATTTATATGATGTATGAGGTTATTTTTTGTTGTGATTTATACTTATTTATTAATATAGTGCAATATTATTATGCATGGATCATGATAGGAACATAGGGATATATATTGAAATTCATTGTTAATGTTATTGAATATTTTTACGTGATATATAATTTCCTATATGAAATCTGAAATTTGAAACCCATTATATCTAATATATGAAATTAATGAACTGTTATGAAAAGCTAAAAAACTTGTAAGAAATTTTTAGAGAGATCATGAGGTAATGGTTCTTTGATGTTGACACTTGTTGAGTTTGTCCTTATTTTTAGCCAGTTTTTAAGGAGTGTGTTTATCTTTTATAGAAAATTCTTCCTTGTGGTCTTTGAGTTGAGAGTCAAGAGAGTATCAATTAGTACACTCCAAGCGTTGACAAATTGGATCTCCCTGTAGCTCATGAGGATTAGTTAGATTCTCAGCATCGTGGAAGATTCCTATGGGTTATACGATCCATGGAGAGGGATACAGTGTGTACCATGCCTTTTATGTATGAAATAATGAGTGATATTTAGAAACAACATCTGCATACATAGTCTAGAGTGGGTGGCAACCAATCATCCCATTTCTGGATCGATTAAGTATAAATGGTCATTAATATTCTCTAGACACCCTATGGATAGTATGGTGAAACTTTCCACATATATAATTCTTCTACTTCAAAAGAGTTGGTGGGATATTCTTGATAATGTTTGGTAGGAGGCAGAGTTATTTTGGAAGGAATTTGAGATGATGTTCCTGAGCCACTTCTATATTGAGATATTGAGGCAGGAGAATGATTCTGAGTTTATACATCTAACATTGTTGGGAATGTCAGTACTTGACTACACCAGACATTTCACTGACTTACGACACTTTTCACATTCCTTAGCTACATATGAGATCTCCAGGGTGATACCTTTTCCTGATATAATTCAATATGAGATTAGGATTATGATGAACATCTTTTTTTCTAGTCACTTTTTAGTATTTGATGAATTAATAACTCATCACATAAGGGGATCTAAGAGAGAGGACCTAAGTAGTGTCCATGTTGTTTTAGAAGGGTGATCTGCGAACTCTTATTCTAATAGAAGAAAGTATCTCTATGATAGTTATGTCCAAAGAAATAATGGATAGAGTATTCAGAGAATTCAGAATCCATATCAAGATTGAGTTTCGTTGTAGTGATTTCATTATGGAAGGGTTGGCCACAAGTGGCCACAGTGTTTGTACCCCACTTGGGTGCGTCGTGATTGTAGTAGGATGAGCCACCTAAAAAGGGTTTATAGGGGAATGTAGTAACATAACAGTGGAAGGGTACTAGGATAGGTACCAGAGTGTTGGAATGAATCAACTACTTCTAAGAAAACAGGTAGTTGGAATTCCATGATACATTCAATTCAAGGTAGGGGCATGGTGCCCTAATATAGGAGTTGAAATTTTGGAATAGAGAACAACATAAGGGAGTCAGACTAGATCCCATGGGAGATGGGATAGTCAGATATATGTCATGTAGTCTACTCTAACTAGTGTGGGTGTAATACCTTCTACTGTCATAGGTATGATTCTAGCATCATCTACCCTTTATTGTGTTTTGTTTGATACTGAAGCATCATGTTCATTTTTAATAATTTATCTTTTAAAATAGTTTAGGCTTGGATGTGAATATATTTAATGATTCTTTAACTATAAATACATCATTGGGAATGTAGTTAGAATATATTAAATGTTTCAAATTGTGATATAAAGAGATTGGTGGTTACCATTTCTTTTGGGAACCATTCATGTTGTAAATGACATGTTTCTATTTTATTTCTGGAATTGATTTTATCTTTCTATACCAGAATCACAATGAATATTATTGGAGGATATTTACCTTTATATATCTAGGTGGAGGCACCTACCTTCAGCATGGTGAGTGGGATTTTTAGGCTGGTCATACAGGACCAGTTCAGAGAAGGTTGTATTGTCTCACA
Organism: Viscum album; assembly: GCA_963277665.1. Lineage (NCBI taxonomy): Eukaryota > Viridiplantae > Streptophyta > Magnoliopsida > Santalales > Viscaceae > Viscum > Viscum album. The sequence goes on from OY728146.1 coordinate 513,932,161, forward strand.
ACTCAGATAGAAATCCTAGTTCTAGATGATGGAGGGATGAAAAAAATACCTTTCCTATTATGTTTGAACAATTTTAAGATGTATATACTAATGTGTTATATAAATTACTACCCAATTGGGAGATTTAGTTCACAATCGAGTTGGTGCTGGGAGTAGATCTAGTTTCTATCATACCTAATAGGATGGCATCGAAAGAGCTGCAAGAGTTTAAAGTTTATCAGGAAGATATAGAAGCTAAAGGTTTCATATGGCCCAGTATATCTCTTTGTGGTTATCAAGTTGCCTTTAACTAGAAGACTAAAGAGGCTTTGAGATTATGTGTGTATTATTAGATATTAAACAAGATGATATCTAAGAAATAGTATCCCCTTCCATGTGTTGTTAATCTATTCGATTAACTAAAAGGTGATAAGATATTATCTAGGATTTATTTAAGACCTAGATACCTATAATTAAGGGTTTTATAATAAGAAATACCTCTAACTTCTTTTACCAGAAGTTACAACCTATATGAGTTCATAGTTATGTTGTTTGGTTTGACGAAAACACCAACGATATTCATGTATTTGATGAATCAGATCTTTCATCCATGTTGGGACCAATTTTGGGGGGGTTTTGTGGAAGACATATTAGTTTACAACAATTCAGTAGATAATCATTCCCAACATATTGAAATCATATTTAGTATATTCAGAGAGATATATATTTATTCCATGCTATCTAAATGATGTTTCTAATGTGGTAAAGTGAAATTCTTAGGTCATGTCATCTTATAGGATGGAGTGTGAGTAAACCCATAGAATGTTGTAGCCATAGTATCTTGGGAGAAACAAATGAATTTATTTGAGATTTAGAGCTTCTTAGATCTATCAGGCTATTATAATCAATTCATCTAGGAATTCTCTCATCTGGCAGTAGTAATTATTGCGCTGACCAAGAAGGAGGTGATGTTTGTTTGGTCGGAATATTGAAAGAAATATTTACAAGATCAAAAGATTAGGCATAATGTAGAACTTACCCTCACATTAACTTTTCTAGGTAAACTATATACTATGTACTTTAATGCTTCCAAAGTTGTAATTAGAGCGGTTTTGATGTATGAGGATCATGTGGTTTCTTATGGCTCTAGACAAATGAGACCGCATGAAAGGAATTACCCTACTTATGATCTTGAGTTAGTTGTAGTGGTACATGCCCTAAGATGTTGGAGGAAATTTCTTTAGGGAGAGATGTTTTTGGTTTACATGGGCCACAAGATCCTCATGTACATATTTTCTCATCGTGACAGAATCCTTCCTCAGAGTGGGTGGGGCGAGTATATGTGGTCTTTCAAATTTTAGTTGGATTATATACGGGGAAAGGACAATGTCATTGTCAATGTCTTGAAATGGAAGATTCATAAAAGGTTGTGGGGGTAGGGGTTTGTGTGATGATTGGGGGATAATGGTTCTCTTTGCATACATGTATCATCATGTTCTGAAGTCCCATATACGAGTTTCTAAGGAAAAAATTTGAGATAATTTTTTTAACAAATTCTTATATATGTTGACAACTAACCTTTTCTATAAATTAATTTTTTTTATTTAGGATTGGACCTAGTCTATCATAATGAATTTTTTTAATAAAGTTTAATGTACTTTAATTTTTGAAACCAAACATAAAGGGGGAAAAATTATTGTTTTTAAGAAATCTGTCTTCCATACTCAAAGGATCGGACTAAGAAAAACCCGAAAAGAGTACTGAACCAAAAATCACTAGAAAAAAATGGTGATTAAAATGATTAAGTTGTTGATCCGATGCACCATCAGTCTCAGGGTCATTGGTATGATGTTCAAGATCTAATTGGCATGTAATTTTTTTGAATGTTATATGTTTTTTAGGGAGGAATCTATAGTGTTTCTAAAGTGTTTTGAATGGATATTCTGATGTTAAGAGTTAATTTTTTTTCATTCTTTATAACATAAATCATATGATTCTATATTGGTCATAAGTTCTCAAAAATCATGAAAACTATCTTGATAAAATATTTTATATAAATGGATTAATCATAATGTTTGTATCAGTTATAGAAACCTAGACACAAAAGATCATATCCACAAGTAACAAACTCATAAGTTTTCAAAAGTCATAATGTGTAAAGATACTAAAGATTGAATAATTTCAATGTTTTTTAATGGAATTATAATTAGATTCAGAACATCGAAATGATAATTACATCATAATGAGAATTCCATAATTATGAGGATTCCATTGGATAGACTCTAAGAAGAATAGATGATCATACTGAATCTCAGTAGGATAGTCAGATTGTAATGAGCTAATGTTGATCGGATCATAACAATCTAAAGATAGTAAAATTGTAATAAGTAGTGGAAGATAGTAAAATTGTGGTGTGATGAAGAAGTTTCATCCTAATGAAGCTGTGGAAGTTGCAAAAAAACTAAATTAAAGGAAGCTATTCTGATTAAAAAAAAGTTGTTTTGTTTAATAAAACTGATCTCAGATAAATATTAAGTATATTTGAAGAATACAAAGTTGATGTTTAAATGAAAGTGAGTTTTAGAGTTTTGAATTTTTGGTAAGCAAGAAATTTTTCCCAATTTCCTGATTTTTCTTGATAAGTCGCATATAAATAGAAGTACACTTTATTCACATTTTGAAACTTTTCATGAGTGCGAAAAAATGATGAGTGCTGCATAATTGTTTTCAAATTATTTATTTATATAATAAGATCTCAAAAGAAGACACGACACTAGAATTTTTTTTACAAGACTGAGAAATATTGTATTGAGAGTTTAAGTAGAGTTTTAGTTTTTATATTTTAGATTTAACAAAATCGTATTGAGTCAATCCTACTAAAGAATATTAGACCGAATTTTTAAGTAGAGTTTGATTAATGAATATTTTAAATGAGTTCATGGTTTTGAGTATATCATACCCAACCTCACCAAACTGAGATAATCAGATCTAGTAAAATAGGACTGATGATTCTGGATAAATATTGTGTGGAGTAGTTTGGAAAAATTCTTTATTATTTTTTTGGCTCAATTGTTTTGTAATAAAAATTGGTAAATTGAAAAGAGTTAGAATAATTATTCCTATCCAAATAGAAAAGTTTTCTAATGGGATTTGGCAAAAGTTTTATTCACTTTTTCTTAATAGCTATTTTTTATAGACCCATGGGAGTGCCTATGACAAGGTTGTAGGTTCTCACACTGAGGAAAAAACTTGTAAATAATATGTGATTTACTTGATTTCCAAATTTTTCATGCATCAGTATTTAATAAGAAATGATAAGTAAATAAATATTAATACACTATAGGGGTTGAGATTATAAATGTTTTGAAACTTATAAAAACTAAAAAAACGGATTCAACCACCCCATCTCAGTGATTTTTCCATCCTTTGGAACTTCACTTTTTTATGAGAGCCAAGATTACCTTGATAAATCTGTATAATGGATAATATCGATTCTGTCAATAGTAGGGGAATACCTAAATTTGATGGAAAATAAATTGTTATTGATGGAAAAAAAGGATTATTCTTTATCTTCAATATCTTTTCCTGAAAGTTGTTTATGCTGTTACAATAGGGTTTCCACCTATTGATAAAGATGGACCCATGATATTTTCCAATAAGAGAAATGTAAAATTTTATGGAAAATATAAAAAATATCCTTATATCCATATCATAAAATGTTTATCTGAAGGTGATGGGTGTTAAAATATCAATGAGTATGTGGGACAAGTTGGAATGTATTATCACATGGAATACTAAAGTTAATGAAGAAAACATACAAATCTAGTGTAGTAAGTATGAATTTATACAGATGAGAGATGAATAAACTATTGATGAATATTTCAGCATATTAAATTAAATTGTTTGAAACATCATATAATTTGGAGATGTCCTGGAAGATTCTACAATTGTCAAGAAACTCATGATAAAATTTCTAGATAAGTTTGATACTCAAGTTTGTTCTTTAGAATATAAGGATGATTTATCTCTGGATAAATTGCATAAAATTCTTGTTTCTTATGAAATGAGAGAATCCCTAATGATATAAATTATATGAAATATGAAATAGCTTTTGAAGCTATGGGAAAGATAAAAATCTGACATGTTAGAGAACACAATCCTTGATTCCAAAGATAAGGAGGATGATGAGTTGAATGAAAATAACAATGTATATTATATCTAACAACTATTGAAGGGGAAGATTAAATTATGGAGGTAAAATTCATCTAAATTTTTTAAAATTTGGAGAAATTAGATACTATTCAATAAATTTACCAAATAATAATGTTAGTGCGTATCAAGATGATTGTGATAAAACTCCTCAATGGAAGAAGTGTAACAAAATTTCTAAATAAGAAGAGGCTTCCATAAAACCTAATAAGAAGATTATTGGAAATAAATTTATTATATTGAGTAAGAAATATGAATCATACTCAACTAACAAAAATTACATAGAGTTTGAATATTCAGAAATGTTTAGAACATTCACAGTAAAAGTTGTGCAATTTTAAGACTCCTACAATACTGTGGAAGAAGGGGTAATTAATCTTATAGAGAGTACCAACTTATAATAGAACGTGTTTCATGTCCTAAGAAAAATAAAAATATTAATAAAAATATATCATATTAAAAAAAGAAATATTGTGAAGAAGTAGCTAAAGGAAGAAAATATCTCATCAAGTAGGATGAAGAATACATTCAAGAGATCATTATTTTCAAACATAGAATTGCTAAACAAGGAAAGTTGGTTACATATCTTAGTAAGAAGATGGAATCTAAGGAATAATATGTTAACATGTTTTAATAAAAATGGCTGGATTCTAAAATTACATGGGGAAATATAAATGAAAACATAAACAAAGATTAAAAAGTAAAATTTGATATTTCTAAAGTATTTGAGAAATCTCAAATCAGTAATCTGGTGAAATCATCACCCACAAAAAAATTATTTACCTAATTATTTTAACATTTCAGGTTCTGGAAAAACTTTTAGGAAAGTTTTGGTGGGATGAGGGTGTGAGAAACCTATCAAATCTTCAAAAGTTGAAAACTCTCTCAGTAAGAAAGTTAGTCAAAAACCAGAGTCTTGAAAAATGAATAAGTTATCAACCTCAAACAAGTTTCTATCGAGAAAGATTGTGCTTAAATAAAAGATCAATATTTTATTCATATTTCTGGTGTTGTGGAATCTATAGGAATAGGAATTATAAAATTTTTCACAAATTATCTTAACCTAAAATATGTTTTGAAAAATGTTGGAAGCTATTGTGTAAAATGGATGAGTAGCTTTCCTAACCCACGAGAAGTTAGAAAAAAGAAAAATAAAGATTTTAGAAACTTTTTAATAGTAAATAAATATCAATGTCTAGAGGATAGTTTTGGAAGATGTGATCAGGAGGGTAATCGTGATGAAAGATTTATGAAACTCCTTCTAGAATAATATTCTCATGGTAGAAAATAAAAATAATATAAAAAGAATAATAATGAGGGAATAACTTTTGTTTTTGACACTTCTTTGAAATCGAGTAAAAGAAAAAAACCATGGATACTTGACGGTAGTTGTTCCTCACATATAACATCCAATATAAAAATATTGAGACACATTGAGATCAATAATTTCTGATTATTTACCTTTATTAATGATAGTTCCTTGAAAATCATAGGAATTAGGATGGTTGAGATTGATGAATAAAAGTTTAAATATAAGGGAGACATGTCTATTGATGGTTTAAACCCTAACTTACTTATTATAAGTCACCATTGTGATAATGAAAATGAAGTGTTTTTATAAAATATTATTTTGTTATTAAAAGTTTCAAATATGGAAAGTTGTTATAAAAGTTGAAATAACCATTTTTAATCTATTCCTAATAGAATAATCTAATAACTCTAGTTACTTGAGTTTTGAGGATGAAAATAAATTACGGCATAAAATAATTTGGCACCTTGGGCAGAAAATCATGAGTAAACATTCAAAAGTTGATGTATTTAGTTACTATCTATAACTTAAAATAAGAGATGAATATATTTATGTCACTTTTTAGGAAAGGGAATTTTACTTACCAACTTCATAAAAGAGTTGATATTTATTCTTGGAGACATGTTGATCTTATTCATTTCGATTTATCTGTATCGATGGGACATAAATCAAAAAAAGTATATGTATAATTTATCACTTTTATTAATGATTTCACTCGGATAAAAAATCATGTTTATGAAACAAAAGTAAGAGGCTATGGAAATATTAAAATTTTTTAGAAAAGAAGTTGATAATGAAATGTGGGGACTATATAAAGAATTTGAGAATAGATAATGGTAACAAATTTACAAGAAATAATTTTGAAACTTATATGAGAAATCATGGTATCAAACATTTGTATAGATCTCCTTATACTCAAAAAAATCGAGTATCAAAAAGAAAGAATAGAGGTTTAGTAGAAATGGGAAGTATTATGTCCGCATAATACAAAATTTTAGAGCTCTATTGGAGAGAAGCTATTAGTACTACGGTACAAATTCAAAACCAATTCTTTTTTAGACTAAAAACAAACATGACTTCTTATGAAAATTGGTATAACAAAAAACCTTAATTGAAGTACTTTTATTTTTTTTTTGAAGTCCATTTTTACTTAAAATCAAGAATCCATATATAGGAATGTTTGATTAGAATGATGAAGAAGTAACTTTTATAGTTTCAATGGAAGAAGTTAAAAATATTGGAACAAAAATTTAGAAAATTTAGAGGACACGTATGATGTGAAAGTAAATGAAAATAAAAATTAATTAAAAAAAGTTGATCTGAATTCTATGGAGGGTAAATTTTACATTTTCAATAGTAATTAAAGTAAGACAAAAAATCCTTATCAATATTCAGTATATTAATGTGATGATAAAAGATTAGTTGGGAAAGAAACATTGAAATTTACTACCTTACAAAAACATGTTGAGTCCGAAAACATTTTTTGAAATCATAATCCTCAATTTCAGACCAAAAAAAGGTTGATATTAGAAAATAAAACTTCCCATATCTCAAAAGATGAACCAGAGTTAGTTTCATAAGCCAATAAACATAATTAATGGGTGGATTCTATTAATGAAGAGATGGATCAAATTGAGAAAAATGAAACATGGGAACTTTTTCCTTGTCCATCAAATAATTATTTTTTCAAAATAAAATGAGTTAATAGAAACAAATTGAGTGAGCATGGAAGAGTTTATAGAAAAAAATAAAGACTTAATTCTAAATTATATGCATAGGTGGAAGGTGTGGATTTTGAAGAAAAATGTTTTCCCAATTTCAATATTGGAAACTATTTGAATGTTTTTTTCAGTTGTTGCACATCTAAGTTATAGAGATTATCATATGTATGTAAAGTCATATTTCGTAAATGGTGAGATTGATGAAGAATACTAAATTGAAAAACCATGTGGGTTTCTACTTTTTGAGGATGAAAACAATGTTTGTAAACTGAATAATGATTCGTATGTGTTGAAAAAAAATCTCTATGTTCTTGGTATTGAAAACATAAAAATTGTTTGAGATTATTTAATTTTTATAAAGTAAAAGATTATAGAAAATTTTATTTGAAATAATATAACTCCAACATAATAATTTTTATTTTGTGTGAGGATGATATAATTTTTTTTGGTGAGGAAGATAAAGTTTGTGAATAATTTTTGGAAGAAATGAATAAATTTTTTTAAAAAATAAATATTGGGATAATTAAATTTTTTCCTTGGATTACACATTCAAAAAAAGAAAAAGTACATTTTCTTATCTCAAGAAAAGTATCAATGAGAATTTTTAATGAATTTTGGTATGGTATAATCCAAAGGAGTTTTTACTCCTATTTTAGTGAGAAAAAAGTTGAGTAAATTTGAATCTAGAAAATGTGTGAATTAGAAATACTTTCAGTAGATGATAGGATGTCTTCCTAATCTTATAGCCTCATGGCCTAATATTTTTTATTCTATGACTTTTCATGATAGTTTTCAAATTAATCCAAAATAATCCCATATTTTGGAAGCATAGTGAATTCTGAGATATTTCAAATGAAAAACATCACATTGGTTGTTATACGAAATAAATTGTGATACAAAATTTCATGGTTATACTAAAACTGATTGGGATAGAGATTATATTGATAAAAAATATACCTTAATAACACTTTTCTTGGGTGAAAGTTGTATAAGTTGGCAGTTAGAAGAAAAGGTTAGTATCTTTGAGAACATCATAATCATAATATGTTGTGGTAACTTAGGATTTTACTTTGATGTTATAGATGATTATTTATCTTGAATATTTTAATGTAAATTTTTCTAAACCATGGAATACACTTTGTGATAATCATAGTGTAATTGATCTTTCTAAATTTTTTTCCAACATTCAAGATTAATACACATTGACATAAAGTTTCACTTTATAAAATATGATGTTGCTGCTGGAGATGTTTTTCAAGAATATATCTCAATAATGTATCAAATTACTGATATATTCACAAGGGAATTATAAGAGAAATTTTTGTTTATTTACGGGTGAAACGTTAAATTTAGACTCTTCCATTGACTTCCTGAATCTTATATGTAAGTACCACCACTATGATTTGGATTATGTTGAAAAAGGGGGAGAGAATGTAAAAAATTTTTACCATGTAATAATTTATTACATATCTTTATTTTAATAAATATGAAGTTATGGTTATCATAAAATGGGGAAGAGAAAAAGAAAATTTGGAAAAGATAAATGTGAGGTGGATTCTTTCTTTATATGTCCACAAAAACTTATTTCCACCAAGGGATGGAATTTCTTCAACAACATTATATTATCTAGTAGTGTGGTCCTAGGACACCCTCTTTTGGGATAGGGTATGTTTAGATAAAATTCAATACACTTGAGTTTTTTTTAAAAATTTGAGTTTTGAAAACATTCTAATAGTTTAAAAACTTCTTAACGCATTTTTAAAAAAATCAAAATGGAGAGATTAATGACCCATTCAGATATTTAAATTATTTATTTATTTTTTTAAAACTAATACTTTTATTTAAAAATTTTTTTTGTTATTTAGGATCACACCCAATCCATCATAAATTATTTTTTATGAAATTTGAAATTTACTAAAAGTTTGAACCCAAACATAAATCAGGTGAAAAGTTTTGTTTTTAATAAATTTGTCTTCCATACTCAGAAGGTCAGAATGAGAAACACCTGATGCAGTGTATTAGAAAGAGAAACACTATACGTAGTTGTGTTCAGAAAGATAAATTTTTGGATCATATGTACCATTTGTATTAGGTTCATTGGTATGAATATCACGATTTATTTGACTCAGTGTTTTTTAGAAATTTAGATGTTGTTGAGTGACGAATTTTTAATGTCATTAATGATTTTTGAATGAATATTTTTAAGTCAAGAGTTAGAAGGTATTAGTACATTATTACATAAATTGTACAATTCTATACTGCTCATAATGATCTCACAAATCATGAAACCTATCATGATAAAATATTTTAAAGAAATGTAGGAATCATAATGTTTGTATCAGTTCCAAAAACCGAGACATAAAATATCATATCCATAAGTACCAGACATAAGAAGTTTCCAAAAGTTAGATTGTGTAAAGCTGATGAATAATAAATATTTTCTAGTTTTTTGAGTGGAGTTATCATCGGTTGTAGATCATAATAATGATAATTCCACTATAATGGTAATTCCATTATTATGAGGATTCCATCAGACTGAATCTGAGAAGAAAAGATGATCAAGATGATTCTAATAAGGGTAGTCAGATTGTAATGAGATTGAGTTGATCAGATCATAATAAGTCAAAGACAGTCAAATAGAAATGAAAAAATGAAGATTATCACATTGTGGTGAGATGAATAAGTTTCATCATAATAAATATGAGGAAGTCTAATCGGACTAAAGATGAGGAAATTATATCGGACTGAAGAAAAGATAGTTTGTTCAATTTGGCTGATCTCGGTAAAATCTTTAGAATGTTTGATGAATTTATAGTGGAAGTTTAAATGTGAGTTATTTTCAGTGTTTGGAAATTTGGTTAAGCGGTAATAGATATTCAATTTCCTACTTTCTCTTTTCGGAGTCACATATAAAAAGAATTACACTTCATTCATATATTTTATCATTTCATGAGTTCATAAAAAGAAGAAAACTAAATAATTATTTTAAAATTATTTATTTTTAGATTGAGATATCCGAAGAAGACCGTACATCTTAATGTTTTCATTCCATAAAGAGAATGATTATATTGAGTGTTTGAGAAGATATTGAGTTTTTCTAGTTGAGATTGAAAAACATCATATTGAGTCAATAAAACTGAAGAAGATCGGATAGATATTTTGAGTTGTTTTTTAGTAATAAATATTGTGGATGAGTTCATCATATTGGCTCCCTCAGATCCAACCCCATCAAACTAAGATAATCAGATTCAGTAAAATCGGACTGATGATTCTAGGTTCAGATTTTGTGGAACAGTTTGAACAAAGTTTTCATCTTTTTTTGGCTCAATTGTTTTCTAAGAAAAGTTTATAAATTTATGGGAGTTAGTATAATCAATCCTATTAGGTGATAGAAGTTTTATAATGGGATTTGGAACAATTTTTATTCACTTCTTATTAATAGTGAATTTATATAGACCAATTGGAGTGGATATGACAAGGATATAGGTTCTCACACTGAGGCTGAACCTTGTAAATATTTTGTGTTTTAACTACTCTCCGACATTTCCAAGCATCATTATTTACTAAAAAATGATCAGAAAATAAACCCTAACATGTTTCAGCAGTTAAGTTTCTAAATGTTTTGAAACTCATAAATTGTAAACAATTAATTCACCCACCCCCCCCCCCACTTATTAGTTTTTTTAATACTTTGGAATTTCAATTGGTATGTGATGAAAAAGTCCCTTATTTAATTATTATCATGGATATTATTAATTATTTCAATAGTAGAGGAATAAAATGTGATGAAATTTGTTCATGTGTTTAATGATCTATGTAGAACACGTATTCTTGTGTATGATATGAAAGTGATAGGTGCGCCTTGAACTATATAGTGATTCAATGAATTTGGAAATGTTATTGTATCATGAGATATCCATAAAGGTATTAGGGAGTGAACTGAATCTATTATAGTAATTTTTCCATAGTGTTATAATGTCTTAGTTGTTATAATTGACCTAGGTTTATGATGTCATGTTTAAATTTGTTTTCACTCTCCCTTGTTACCATTATGTTATCTTGTTTTATCATTCCCCTTTATTCATGTTTATTATTATCATGATTTTTATCGCCTATTTAATTTCTTATTTTCTAACATGTAATAATTTCTTCATTTTATTCCTTGTTTATTCCCTTACTGAGAATAATAGCTCCCCCATTTCTTATGTATGTCCTCAGTTTACCCAATATAGTTTTAAGAACAATGAAATATTATGATCATGTTAAGAATGTTTTCAATAATAGTGATGTACCCCTTATTTTAAGTTGTTATTTATTATAGATAATAACCCAAAGACACTATAATTATAGATATTAGAAGTTGAATTATGTTTAATACTTGGTAATAAATCACGAATTAATTTGTAATAAATACAAGGGTTTTCACTGTTCGCATCAAAGGAATGTTTAGTTATATTTTGGGTTAGGATTAGAAAACTCTAGAGAAAGACTTAGGGATAAAACTAAAGTTATGAAAAATAACTAAATTATGGTATAATGTAGAGTTAATGGTTTCTGATTAAAATAAATCCTTGTTAGGATACTACATGTGTTTGTGACTCTGTCATAGATGGACCTAGGTGTAAAACCCCAAAAAACTAAATTCAACTAGACATGATCATGAATTGGTGCATGCAAATAGGTCTTTCTGTACACCTGGTTTGACACTCTTGGGGGGTATGATTTGATAAATTCACAAGCTCATTATGATCCATTATTAATGGAAAAAAATTACCATAAGAGTATATGTTAGAAAATAGATTATTGATAACATAGACTGAATACTAGAAATTATTATGTTAAGGAAATAAATTTAATTTATAAATTATCCCCTTAATTTTATTGGATTTCAAATTACATGTTTAGTTTTCTAAAATTAGCCATCCCATATTTTCACTTTATTCAATCCAATATCCAGAAACAGGATTAACTGAGTAAAAAACCCATGTGAACGGAAATGTGATTACTGCCCAAAAAAACATCCCAAACTAATGGTAGCATGAATAAAAAACTTTACGATGATACTCTCTCTGTTGAATATTGTTCTAAATAGAAACATGGATTATGATGAATGCCCAAACACACCAAATAATTAAAAAGATACTATTGAGACTTTATGTGACAAAGGCCTCAAACATTTGATGAATCATTTAATCCCTTAATCATGGAATACTGGGTCAACTCCAATGAGAATATATTATCCATCCTTCAGTATTCTGAGAAAGATAAGGTTAAACTTTTTGTTTGTCATATTAATGGAGAAGTTGAACATCGATGTACATTGATCATGAATACGAAGCCTGAGTAGGAGATCAAAGTGATGGGGTGGAAGGAATTCCAAAAAAAATTTGTCAAAAAATATTTTTCACATGCTCTCTAACCTAAAATAGAAAGGTATTTCCTAAATCTAATGAGAAAAATAGGATGAATCCATGGGGCCATATGAGGAAAAATTCACAACACTTGCACAATGCACCTTTTTTATCATTACTCAAGAATAAAAATTTTACCCCTTCTTTGGTGGGATAAAATCGAGCATACAAGAATTCCCTAAAATCCAATACTTTGATTTCTATATGAGAATTGTTCAATTTTCCCTAAAAATTGAAATAGAGATCGATGAATCTCAAGGGTTTCATGGGGATAAGAAGTTGAAAGTAGAGATTGATTATGGTGGTGTGATTGATAAATCTAATGGTGGTAAGAAATTCCAACATCCCACTTGTCAGAAGTGTGAAAATAAGCATCTATGAAATTTTCTAAGGGGAAAGAGGAAATTATTTAGGTGTGGAAAGAAAGGGAACCTAGATAGAGAATTCTGATGGGAGAAACCCACCAATTAAATATAAGAGAGGAATTCTATATCCCACCCTCAACCTATTTTCCAATTTATCAACATCAATGAATAAGGACACTATAAAAACCACTTCCCCAAACCAATTGTTTTTAGTGAAAATCAATGCCAACAACATTTAAGGTGGTAAGGGTAAGCTTATGATATTACAACCAAAAAGGTGGATACCAACAATGAAGTGGTGATAGGTACACTACTTATTCATTAAATAATTGTTAGTTTATTCTTTTATTGTAGTTTTACGCATTAATTTATATCACAAAAGTGTAAACTAACTATTAAAACACCACCATTAAGCATGAAAGTTGAGTTGTTTTTGATAAAAAATTGGGAAATTATTTCATCCTGGGTATATAACTCCTCATTTTTCAAAATTTGTGGGATGAACCTCCCATAAATCCTTGTGATAATCCCTTTAGTATAATTAATTGAAATTATGGGTATGGATTGGATTTCATTATATAAACCCAACATAAATTTCCACGTGAAGGAAATCACCCTCTGTATCATGAATCATCCTCTAATTTTATACAAGTGTAAGGAGGATGAGGAATCTTCTTTAGCACCAACATCTCAAAAAGGATATTATTTCCCTAAGATTTAGCATATCTATCTCAAATTATGGTTTCGAAGGAAAATATCATCCTTGAATACAATAACAATGTGAGGGAATATTCCTATGTGTTTCCCAAAGAATTTCCTAGTCTTCCTCTTAGTCAAGAGTTTGAATTTTCAATCAATAATATACCTGGGGTGTTTCCATTATCCAAGAATCTATATAGAATGGATTTTTTAGAACGTGAGGATTTGAAGAAATGACTATAGGAGAATCTAATAATGGGTTCATAAGCCAAATTGCTTCACCTTAGGGTTCACTAGTTTTCTTCATCAAGAAGAAGTATTGGTCAATGCTTCTTTTTATTGACTATCATGATCTAAGAAAGATCACGATGAAGAACAAGTATCTCATTCCATTGATTGTTGAATTTTTCAATCAGCTACATTGAGACCAAAACCTATCCAAGTTGGATCTTTGGTCAGGGTATTATCAAGTAATTGTGAAGAAGGTGGATATCCATAATACTAATTTTCAAACATGATACATGCACTATGAGTTCAAAATAATTCCATTCAGGCTCAATAATGCTCCAAAAATCTCCTTGGACATAATGAATAGAGTATTTAGAGATTACCGTGAAATATTTTTGGTAGTGTTTATAGATGATATTCTAATATAATACAAATTTAAGGAAGATTATCATGAGAATCCAAGAACTATTATAAATACCTTATGATATGACAATCTTTATGCAATGTATAGAAAATGTGAGTTCTAGTTGAAGGAAGTATTATTATTGAGGAATATTATCATAAGTAATGTAATATTTATGGACCCTTTGAATAAAAAAGTAATTAAAGGATGATTGAGGCCAAAATTAGTGATAATAATACATAGTTTACATGGGTTAAATGGGTAATATCATCTATTTTTCAGAAATTTATCTTGATTTTCAAACCCTATAACCAAGATAACACAATTTGGAGTTAGGTTTTTTTGGAATAATGAATGTGAAGAGGGCTTAATGGAGTTAAAAAATAGGCTAACCACCTCATTTTTACTTATTCTACCCAAAATATGGGATCTTTTCTTGTTATAAAGTGATGCTTCGAAGAAGGGCATGCATTTCATGTTAATGTAGAATGAAAAAGTGATAGCCTATTTCACAAGGAAAATAAAGGTTTATGAACAGAACTACCCAATCCATGATCTAGAGTTAGATTTAGTGATATTCACATTGAAAATATGGTGTCACTATCTCTTTGGAAATAATTATGAAATATATACAAATCATAAGTGCCTTAACTATATATTCACAAAGAAAGAGTAGAATATGAACCAAATAAGATGATTAGAGTTGACTAAGGTCTATGACTGATTAATCCACACCCATAATAAGTAGAAAAATAAATTGGAAGACACTAAAAGTATAAATGATCTGGAAATTTTATATTTGATGAGAATTTATAAGGATATGATCTTTTACACTTGAAAATTGTGGACATATAAATCATAAGGGAAGTAATATCATCAATCATTTCAAAAATTATTTATAAACCATACTTTCTAGAGAAGATATAAGATTATAAAATAGGATATTTGGAAATTAAAAAGAAATATAAATCTATAAGAAAATGGAAATCCTCGGAGTTAAAAATTAATGAAGAAGGAGTTATAAGATTTGGGTCATGAAAATGTGTACTATAAAATCCTGAGTCAAAGATGGAGTTGTTAGATGATGCACCTAGCTTGAACATCACTATAAATCTAAGGAACATAAAGATTTATTGAGTTCTCCAAGAGAACTATTGGCGGGAAAACATCAATAAGGAGATCATGGAATATACGTCATATTTTCTTGTATGCCATCAAGTGAAGTCTAAAAGGTAAAAAAACTAATTGGATGATGCAACCATTGCCCATACCTATATGGAAATGGGAGAACATAACCATGGTCTTTGTAAATAGACTAATGAATACATCAAGAGGAAATAATGTTATATGTGTAAAGACCTGTAATATTCAAGGGAAATTTTTTATTAATTTTCTTTTGGATTTTACATGAATGCGGTTTCTGGCGGCACTTGATTCTGAGGCCCGGTGTGCCCGGAATTTCAATCCGAAGTTTTGCTCGGGTACGTTCAGTGAACGAACAAGCGGGTTTTTCTAACTTTTGAACCGTTGCTCGAAGTTGAATTCTGAGGGCACCAATGGATTCACAGTGCCGGTAATTGCTTAGGAACACTTCATCCGGAGTTGCATTTACATGAGAGAAGTTGTTAAATTTTGTGGAAGGTAAAATAAAAATTGAGCATCAATTTTTATTTTTCTCTTAGTGGTTAAAACCTTTGAGTGGAAGTTGGGGGAAACCACCCAACTTCCCAACTGTGGTTATGAGGTTGGTGGGTCCCACATTAACCCCACCCCTTCATCTTTCCTAACCTTACATAACCCTCAATTTATTAAGTCAAGTTGAGTTAATTAATTGAGTGGATTAATTAAACTTTTGAATTTCAAACATAAGTCATGTTAATAAAATAAGTGAAGTGCTTATTTTATTTTGGTTGAATCTTGTTGTGTGAGTCTTTGGGAGAAATGGAAAAGCTCTTGAAGTTCTTATTCTTCAACAAAAAACGCAAAGAACGCCGACCTCCGATGAAGGTCGACAAGAACCCCAGATCCTCGTAGATTGATGACGCGACGCCGACGAATCATTTCTCCGCGACGCGACTCTCTCCTTCTGCGACGTCCTCTTCCGCGACGGTTATTTCTGCGAAGAACCTTCGCTCAATGAACTAGACGAGGTAGGGGTTTTATGCATTTCTATTTGTGAATTTCATCTGTCATCCTTCCTCGTAAAATTGGACCACTTGTTATCAGATAACGGGAGGGGGCCGAACCACACAAACACGGCCGACCCTCCTTCCCTTTTCCTATTGTCTACCTTGTGGTGGAATGGAACGAGGATGGCACAGTGTAGTCGCACCACACGAGGTCATGCGGCAAGGAATTCATGGCGTCGTCGCGTTGCGCCGTTGAATTGAGCAAGATCATGGCACCGTCGCACCGCACCGGAGGACCCAGAAGGCACCGCGGTCGGAGCGGGGCCGCGGCGGAGGGGCGTGGCGCCATCGCACCGCGCCAGGCGGACAAAGTCCATGGCGGAGCATGGACTGGCGGCTGGTTCCTAGCCGCCGGCATCGGAGGAGGGGGACCAGCCATCTCCGGTCTCGTGGCAGTAGTGGTCGGCCGACCGGAGTGGGCCGACCAGTCATACGAAGAGCTGGGGATTACAACCCCCGGCTGGCCAGCTTGAGTGGCCCCCATCATGGGGGTTGCGGTTACACACAAAGGGGCAGAGCCACCCCCCCCCCCCCCCCCCATCCGCTCGGCCGAAACGGCCGAGCCACCTTGATACCAGGCCGCGCCCAAGCGGGCCGGACCCGGACCCGGGTCGGCCCGGGCCCGAAACCCCCACTTCCAGACCTCTTTCAGTATTTTTCTCATAACATGGGGTACAGACCTACGATCGACGCACCTTCAGTGGTGATAAGATCCTTGGATCGAGGTGGTCATTTAGATATATTAAACTCCATATTTCGGAGTACTTTGGCTTTAGCCGGGTTCGTTCATTCGTAAAACCAACCGGGCCCTCGGAGCGGAAACACTTATAACTTGAGCTCCGGACGTCCGATTGACGTGTCGTCGACTTTTTTGGATTCCTATAAGTTAGAAGGACCTTTTGGCTTACTACTCTTGAGGTTTTGACGCAGTTGGAGTACGGTAGGGTTGGTTTTGACTTAAAAATCAACTGGGCCCCTGGTACAAAAAAGCCAATAACTCTCAGACCGGGTGTCTGATTGACATGTCGTCTGTGACGTTGAGTTCATGTTGATGATACAGATCTTTTGGATACATCAACTCCAGACTATGTTTCAGTTGATGTATCAGCCCTTAGACTCCTGGAGCGGGCCCTCCTGAACGATCTTGCTGTGTGCGGGAACCCTAGAGCTGGCTGCGACTGTGACGACGACGACTGTACAGAAATCCTCCGTGGATTCGACGGCGAAGACTACAACACTCAGCGATCTTATGTGGATCAGTGCTACCGATCCTGTGTGGGTCCGATCCGGTGTGGGTCAGCGCTCAGCGGTCCTGTGTGGGCCAGCGCCTACAGATCCTGTGTGGGTTCGATCCTGTGTGGGTCATTGCGATGGTTAGTTACCTATCGATCCTTTGTGGGTCATTGAGGGGGTTAGTACCTATCGATCCTATGTGGGTCTGACGGCTTAGATGAATCAGTGGCTACATCTGATCATCTCTATCGTCTTACGAAGAAGTATACATGTGTGAGCTGAATCTTAACTTTCAATCCTTATCTTCGATAAGATTGACTTAATATCCTGTGTGGATTACGTTATGCTTTCCTGTGTGGATTGGGATGTGATTTCCTGTGTGGATCAGGTTGTGATTTCCTATGTGGACTGGGTTGTACTTGAGCTCTGATGTTGGAGCTGAACGAGAATTGAAGACTTAGGTATATGTATGGGAATATACCTAAGTAATGTCGGATGTTACTTCGTGATTGTATCATTCCATTGTGGATTATCCTTATGGATTCAGGGAGACCTTTGGGGGTCTCAAGGTCCCTACTGATTAGCTCATACTCACCCCTTCATGGGCTATTCCCACACAACGTTGTGTTGGTTGCAGATGATGGACAGTGCTGATCGTGGTAGAGGTATGAGGAGCAGGTTGGTACCTGGAGGTAGACCACTAGGCGGGGCGTACTCGGAGCGGACGGCTGGACCCGAGGAGCTGTGGAGGCTATCTGTACCCACCCTTCAGGTGGGACTACCAGTGGACGGCTCAACGCTATGGCTTTACATTTCAGTTGCTTTACTCTCTTTCAGTTGAACTTTACTTTCAGTTTGGGTTTGTATTCTAGCCCACTTACTTTACCGCACTTTCTATTGTACCCAGTCTTTACTTAGTGTTTGCTTCATCTTGCATGCTCTGCTATATTTGTTTACTTTACAAAGGTAATGTCTTCCCTATTTATTGGAAATTATTCCTTGGTGCTAGTTGCCAGCCCCTGGACTATGGAAGGCGGGCTTGGGGTAGTCATGGTACGGGCCCTGAGGACGGGTCGTGAAAAATTGGTTTCAGAGGAGTTCGGTTCTACCGCAGAACTCAGGACTCTGATCTTTATCTATGTGAAACAATTGTGTTAAGAGTATTGAGTGTGGTTATCAGTCCAGGGAGACCAGTGTTGGTGTGGCGGCCGACGTATCCATACACCATGAACCTGACTTTTGATTTCCAACTTAATACATGAAAACATTGATTGCATGTGTGTTTCAAGTTTTCATTGTGATTAATTTGTTTCAGCTCACCAGGTATACTGTTTGACCGTGGTTCACCTGTTTCTTTTTAGGATGGCCCAACGACGGTAGCCAGCTAGGGTTTTGAGAGTAGTACGTGACGACAGCCCACCGAGTGACGAGGGCTCGGTACAGGGCCTTTTGACTGTAGAGGCACCGGCGATACCTCTACCCGCCGAGCCACCGATGCTACCAGCCCCAGCCGCTGACGATGCATGTCGCCTTAGTGCACTGCACGAGTTTCAGCGTCAGTGACCGCCCAGGTTCCACAGGGAGATGGACCCTCAGGCAGCTGAGGATTGGCTGGAGGTTGTTGTATAGGTTTTCAGGTTAGTGAGGACACCAACAGACCTCATGACGATCCACGCAGCGAGCCTACAACATGCGGCAGCAGGCAGATGGTGGTGCTTGATGCTCTAGGTGTACGACGAGGCATCTCTTCTCTAGACGTACATTGAGAGCCTCTTCCACTCAGGGTTCGTCCCAGCCACCCTCCGTTCAGTACGCATCCAGGAGCTTCTACAGTTGTGGCAGGGCAGATTGACGGTCGCCCAGTACTCAGCGAGATTTACCGATCTCTCGTGCTACTCGACAGACATGGTACGGGACCCATTCTTCCAGGCCCAGACCTTCGAGCAGGGATTGCGGTAGGAGATCAGGGCATCGTTGATCTCCCTCAGCATTCGGACACAGACAGGTGTACTAGAGCGAGCCCTTTTGATCGAGAGCTTCCTTGATGAGCCTACATCAGCAGCGAGACCTACCATAGGGCGGTACGTAGCAGAGTCTTCTACAGCAGGAAATCGACGGATGACTCATGGGTCCAGGCAGACCAGACCCTCAGGCAGATGACCTCAGGACACTGGCTCAGCAGTGCGGGGCACACAGCGCGGTGCCATTCTTTCGAGAGGCAGACAGTGCTACGCATGCGGCGGGCAGGGCCACGTGGCTCGTGACTGCCCGACCCGCCTTGCAGAGGAGCAGAAGACAGTTGAGGGACCACCCAGGCAGAGGCATAGGGTCGACTATGGCGGTCTGTAGGGAACATGCAGATGAGGCAGAGGAGCTGGCCGAGTAGCATGTGGTGGGCGACGCTTTGAGGCTCCACCACCACCACCGCAAGGAGGTCCACCCCGACTACAGGGAGCTGGCGGGCAGAGACAGGTAAAACTACAGGCAGCGGAGGCCTATGACCACGGCGCGCCCGAGATGATTCAAGGTACTCTCTATGTCTATTCCACCCTTTTTGCAGTTCTTATAGACACAGGAGCAAGTCATTCTTTCATAGCTGCTGCCCTAGTTCGGAGCTCGGAGATTCCGACAGAGCCGTTGGCTCGATCCATATGGCTAGAGACTCCTACGGGAGCAGACTCGATGATTACGCACTGTTGCCAGCAGTGTGAGCTTACTCTAGGAGGTGAGAGCTTCGGTTGGGATCTTCTTGTAGCGGCGTCGAGGCCTTACGACGTCATCTTGGGCATGGATTGGTTATCTATAGACCATGCTCAGATCGACTGTATTAGGCACAAGGTGCGGTG
Organism: Viscum album; assembly: GCA_963277665.1. NCBI lineage: Eukaryota > Viridiplantae > Streptophyta > Magnoliopsida > Santalales > Viscaceae > Viscum > Viscum album. The sequence goes on from OY728146.1 coordinate 513,952,753, forward strand.
TGTATGCACTGATGGGAGCAGGTTCACCTTCACCGGTGAGAAGGGAGCCTTTGAAGCACAGGATGGACTCTCGCAGAGGAGAGGACAGCCCATCACTCATCAATTGGCTAGCCTCATCCTAGGAGTAGTTGACATGCGAAGTCCTGGTTTTCCTACAGTGGTGGATCAGTATGCGGACGTTTTCCCCGATGATGTTCCAGGACTACCTCCTCGCAGAGAGGTAGACTTTTATATTGACATGTACCCCGGGAAAGCCCCGATATCCACTCTAGCATATCATATGGCCCTCATAGAGCTTTGAGTGCTACGGGTACAGTTGGAGGACTTTCAGGGCAAGGGATTCATCTGACCTAGTGTTTCACCCTGGGCTTCCCCGATATTGTTTGCCAAGAAGGCGGATGGGGGCTTGCGACTTTGTGTCAACTATCGTTGCCTGAACCAGGTGACCGTGAGAAACAAGTATCCTCTACTGAGGATTGATGACCTCTTCAATCAGCTCAAGGGAGCATGGTTGTTCTCGAAGAAAGACCTTAGATCAGGCTATCATCAGCTCAGAGTTCGGGACGAGGACGTGCAGAAGACGACCTTCAGATGTCAGTATGGCCACTATGAGTTTTTGGTTATTCCATTCGGCGTAACCAATGCTCTAGTAGTGTTCATGGGCCTCATGAACAGGATCTTTCAGCCATACCTCAATCAATTTGTCGTGGTCTTCATCGATGACATTTTGATATACTCGATAACTGAGGAGGAGCACACCTACCACTTGCGGGTTGCACTAGAAACACTCCGAGAGCACCAGCTTTGTGGAATTCTCTCGAAGTGTCAGTTCTGGTTACATGAGGTCCACTTCTTGGGACACTTCATCTCTGTTGTGGGAGTTGCGGTGGATCCTGCGAAGATCGAGGTAGTACTATCTTGGGAGCCACCCAGGAGTGTGACGGAGGTGCGAAATTTCTTGGGACTGGCCGGGTACTACTGGAGATTTGTGCCAGACTTCTCCAGAGTTGAGGCACCACTCTCAGCTTTGATGAAGAAGGGGAAACCCTTTGTGTGGTCAGACAGATGTCACCAGAGCTTCCAGGAGCTGAGACAGAGATTGACCAGCGCGCCTATCTTGAGGCTCCCTGAGGAGGGAGTTGGGTACGTAGTTTACTGTGATGCAACAGGGACCAAACTCGGATGTGTCCTGATGTAGGATCGGGAAGTGATCACCTACAGATCACGTCACTTGAGGAATCATGGGAAGAACTATGCTACCCATGACCTGGAGTTACCAGCAGTGGTCTTCGCTCTGAAGATGTGGCGACACTATCTGATGGGCGAGCACTTTACAGTCTATTCTGACCACCAGAGTCTCAGGTACATCTTCTTTCAGAAGGAATTGAACCTGAGATAGCGGCGATAGCTCGAGTTCTTCTAGGACTATGACTTTGAGATAGTCTGTACTCCTGGAAAGGGGAACATGGTAGCTGATGCTCTCAGCAGGAGGACGGGCATTCAGCTACTTGGGGAGGCGACAGAGCAGCTAGCCGCTTTGTAGATATCCTTCGTGGATAGGGATGGAGCAGCCTTTCTTCAATCACTCACAGTCACTCCTCCACTAATGCAGCGGGTCAGAGAGGAACAACATGGTGACACCGACTGTGAGACGCGGCGTGCGCAGATATCCTCTGGACAGCAACCTGATGGATTCTCCGTGGGAGGGGAGCACGATATCCTTTTCAGAGGACGTACCTTGGTACCAGTTGCTTTATGAGAGGAGGTGTTGAAAGAGTTTCACACATCCCCTTTGTAAGTACATCCGGGAGTGGAAAAGATGTACCAGGATCTCAGACGACAGCACTGGTGGCCGGGCATGAAGAAGGTTGTGGCAGAGTTTGTTTCTCGATGCCTCACCTGCCAGCAGGTGAAGGAAGAGAACCAAGTACCAGCAGGCTTGGTGCAGCCCTTGGAGGTCCCAGAGTGGAAGTGGGAAGGTATATCTATGGACTTCGTGACTGGACTTCCACGCACTTCCAGAGGTCACGACTCCATTTGGGTGATTGTCAACTGACTCACCAAGTCGGCTCACTTCTTACCCATCAGAGAGCAGGGCTCAGTGGAGAGCTTGGGATGTCTCTACGTTCAGGAGACTGTGTGGCTTCATGGCGTGACATCATCTATCATCTTCGATCGAGATTATCTCTATACTTTCGGGCTTTGGAAGGGGTTGTAGGAGGCGTTCAAGACGCAGCTACGTCTGAGCACCGCCTTTCCCCCTAAAACAGATGTTCAGCATAGAGGAGATCTGCAAGGTCGGTCGTACAACACATCATATAGTGCCATCCCAATGGTGGAGTGGTAGCTATTATCGTACGTGAACTCCACCATTGGGATGGCACTATATGATGTGTTGTACGACCGACCTTGCAGATCTCCTCTATGCTGAACAGACCCTGGGGAGTCAGCACTTGTGGGACTGGAGATAGTCCTGGCCCCGACAGAGAAGGTCTAGATCATCCTATAGCGGATGAGGACGGCTCAGATCCAGTAGAAGTATTATGCTGACAAGAGGCGGAGGACACTATAGTTCGAGGATGGCGACCACGTCTTCTTGAGGGTCTCACCTCGACGTGGATTACGGAGATTTGGCTGAGGCGGAAAGTTGTCTCCACGCTTCATCGGACCATTCCAGGTCCTCAGCAGGATTGGCGAGGTGGCTTATCGCCTGGCTCTACCACCTCAGTTGCACAGGGTGCACGACGTCTTCCACGTATCCCAACTGAGGAGATACGTGCACGACCCGACGCATATCATTGTCCATGGGGAGATGGATGTTGATGATGGGGAGACTTTTTCAGAGGTCCCAGTGGAGATCGAGGATCGACAAGAGCGGGTCCTATGTGGATGGTTGATTCTTCTTGTGCGCATCAGATGGTAGCACGGGAACCTCCAGGAGAGCACTTGGGAGCGGGAGGCTCATATGCGTTCACAGTACCCACATTTGTTTCCCTAGTTTTTGATGTATCTTTACGAGGATGTAAATACCTGAGGTGGGAGTACTGTAAAGACCTGTAAAATTCAAGGGAAATTTTTTCATAATTTTCTTTGGGATTTTATAAGAACGCAGTTTCTGATGGCACTTGATTCCAAGGCTCGGTGTGCCCGAAATTTCTTTCCAATGTTTAGCTCTGGTACGTTCATTGAATGAATGAGCGGGTTTTTCTAACTTTTGAACCAGTGCTCAGAATCAAATTCTGAGGGCACCGATGCATTTGAAATTCTGGTAATTGCTTAGGAAAACTTCTTCTGGAGTTGCGTTTACATGAGAGAAGTTGTTAAATTTTGTGGAAGGTAAAATAAAAATTGATCATCAATTTTTATTTTTCTCTAAGTGGTTAAAACTTTTGAGTGGAAGTTGGGGGAAACCACCCAACTTCCCAAGTGTGGTTATGAGGGCGGTGGGGCCCAGACGAACCCCACCCCTTCATCTTCCCTAACCTTTCATAACCCTCCATTTATTATGTCAAGTTGAGTTAATTAATTGAGTGGATTAATTCAATTTTGGAATTTCAAACTTATGTCATGTTAATAAAATAAGTGAAGTAATTATTTTATTTGGGTTGAATCTTGTTGTGTGAGTCTTTGGGAGAAAAGTAAAAGCTCTTGAAGTTCTTCTTCCTCGACGAAGAACGCGAAGAACGCGATGAATGCTGACCTCCGACGAAGGTCGATAAGAACACCAGATCCTTGGAGATCGGCGATGCAACGCCGACGAATCATTTCTCCACGACGCGGCTCTCTCCTTCCGCAATAGTTATTTCCGCGATGAACCCTCACTCAAGGAGCTCGACGAGGTAGGGGTTTTGTGCGTTTCTATTTGTGAATTTCTTCCGTCATCCTTCCTCGTACAATGGTACCACTTTTTATCAGATAACGGGAGGGGGTCGGACCACACAAACACGGCCGCCCCTCCTCCCCTTTTCCTCTTGTCTACCTTGTGGTGGAATGGAACGAGGATGGAACGGTGTCGTCGCACCGCGCGGGGTCATGCGGCAGGGAATGTGCAGCGTCGTCGCGCCACGCCGTTGAAGCGAGCAATATTGTGGCGCCGTTGCACCACGCCGGAGGACCATGAAGGCACCACGGCTGAAGCTGGGCCGCGGCCATAGGCCGCGGTGGAGTAGAGACCGACAGCCGGTTCCGGGCCCCGTCATCAAAGTAGGGGGACCGGCCATCACCGGTTCTGTGGAGGCAGCGGCCTACAGGCCGGAGCGGGTCGGCCGGTCAGACGAATAGACGGGGGTTACAACCCCCGGCTGACCAGCTTTAGCGACCCCACATCATGGGGGCCGCGGTTACACACAGGGGGGCAATGCCCCCCCCCCCCATCCGCTTGGCCGAAACGGTCGAGCCATCTAGCGACCGGGCCACGCCAGCGCGTCGGGCCGGGCCGGGCCGGTTCGGGCTAACCCAGGGGATCTCGGGCCGGGTCAGTCCGGGCCCGAAACCCCCACTTCCGGACCTCTTTCGGTCTTTTGCCCATAACATGGGCTACAAACCTCCGATCAATGCACTGTCAGGGGAGATGTGATCCTTGGATCGAGACGGTCGTTTCGATATATTACACTCAAGGTTTCAAAGTACTTTGGGTTCGGCCTGGTTGGTTCGTTCACGAAACCAACCGGGCCCTCGGAGCGGAAACACTTATAACTTGAGCTCTGAACGTCGGATTGACGTGCCGTCGACTTTGTTGGATTCCTCTAAGTGAGACCGACCTTTTGGATTACTCTGCTCGAGGTTTGGACGTAGTTGGAGTATGGTCAGGTTGGTTTTGACTTAAAAACCAATGGGGCCCCTAGGACGAAAAAGCCAATAACACTCAGACCGGGCGTCTGATTGACGTGCCGTCTTTGATGTTGAGTTCCTGTTGATGATACAGAACTATTGGATACTTCAACTCTAGACTATGTGTCAGTTGATGTATCAGCCCTTCGGTTCGTGGAGCAGACCCTCCCAAACGAGCTTGTTGTGTGCGGGAACCCTAGAGCTGGCTGCGACTGTGATGACGACGACGACTGTACAGAAATCCTCCGTGGATTCGACGACGACGACTACAGCACTCAGCGATCCAACGTGGATCAGTGCTACCGATCATGTGTGGGTCCGATCCTATGTGGGTCAACGCTCAGTGGTCCTGTGTGGGCCAGCGCCTATAGATCCTGTGTGGGTCTGATCCTGTGTGGATCATTGTGGGGGTTAGTTACCTATCGAACCTTTGTGGGTCATTACGGGGGTTAGTAACTATCGATCATGTGTGGGTCCGACAGCTTAGATGAATTAGTGGCTACATCTGGTCATCTCTATCGTCTTACGAGGAAGTATACATGTGTGAGCTGAATCTTAACTTTCAATACTTATCTTCGATAAGATTGACTTGATATCCTGTGTGGATTACGTTATGCTTTCCTGTGTGGATTGGGATGTGATTTCCTGTGTAGATTGGGTTGTGATTTCTTGTGTGGAATGGGTTGTACTTGAGCTCAGATGTTGGAGCCGAACGAGATTTGAAGACTTAGGTATATGTATGGGAATATAACTAAGTAATGTCGGATGTTAATTCATGATTGTATATTTCCTTTGTGGATTATCCTTCTGTATTCTGGGAGACCTTCGGGGGTCTCAGGGTCCCTACTGAGTAGCTTATACTCACCCATTCACGGGCTATGCCCGCACTACGTTGCGTTGGTTGCAGACGACGGACAACTCTGATCGTGGTAGAGTCATGAGGAGCTGGTTGGTACCCGGAGGTGGACCACTGGGCGGGGCGTACTCGGAGCGGACGGCTGGACCCGAGGAGCTGTGGAGGCTATCTGTACCCACCCTTCAGGTGGGACTACCAGTGGGCGGCTCGACGCTGCGGCTTTACTTTTCAGTTGTTGTACTCTTGTTCAGTTGTACTTTACTTTCAGTTTGGGTTTGTATTCTGGCCCACATACTTTACCACACTTTCTATTGTACCCAGTTTTTACTTAGTGTTTACTTCTGCTTTCTTGATCTGTTGTGTTTGTTTACTTTAAAAAGGCAATGCCTTCCCTATTTACCGAGAATTATGCCTTGGTGCTAGTTGCCTTCCCCTGGCCTATGGAAGGTGGGCTTGGGGTAGTCACAGCACGGGCCCCGAGGACGGGTCGTGACAATATGGGTCTTGGTGGATCGTCTTATAAATAATTATTACTTTAGTTCAATTCAATATATCTTCTTACTCAATTAAATTTCAAGGATATACATCAGAGATGAGAAGAGGTTGTATGGAACACCACTATTGATTGTATCTAATAAAGATTCAAGATTTACCCCAAATTTATGGGTGACCCTTTAACATTCTCTAAATTTTAAGTTGAACTTCATGAGGCCTTATCACCCTCAAACTGATGGAGAATATTAGTATACTATCAAAACCATTGAGGACATGTTGAGGGAATCCTCAATGGACCTAAAATGAGGATGGGATCAAAATCTTCCTCTGGTTGATTTATCAAACAATAATAGTTTCAACTCAATAATCAAAATATATCCTGATAAATCCCATTATGGTAAGAGTTGAATAGCACTTTCATGCTAGGATTAAGTTTGTGAATGCAAATTGTTGGGTCTTAAAATGGTCGAGGAAATGATGGTAATGATCAAGACCATTCAGTATAACATCAGGGATACTCAAATTTTATTAAATATATATGTTTAAAAATATTTAAGAGACTTATATTTTATGGTTATATATAAGTTATTCTTCCACATAGCTCTATGGAAGAAATTCATCCTATTTGTGAATAAGGGAATGCTTATTCTAAGTTACATTTTTTCCATTGAGATCCTTGATCACATTAGGGTTGTGGCCTTCATACTATAACTCTCACCTAACATATCTCATGTGTGTGATGTGTTCCATGTATCCCTCTTGAGGGAGTACCTACTAGACCCTAAAGATGTTCTGAATCTAGAGGTAGTTTCATTGGATAAATATCTTTCATATAAAGGCCACCCGATGAAGATCTTTGATCATAGAGAAAATTTTCAACTAAATAAGACAGTGCACCAGGTAAATGTGCTATGGATAAAACCCATGTTTTAAAATGATATGTGGAAATTGGAGGAGATGATGAAATAGAATTACCCTAATCTAATTTATTGTTTACAATGAAATTTTCGGTGGTGAAATTTATGAATGGGGGATGATTTTAACTACGTAAATTTTTATAAATAAAATTTATTTTATAGTTGCGTTAAATGAAAAATTATGTATTATGTTTATGGAAAACACATTCAATTTTTTGGTTTTATTATATCCTAATGGATTTAAAGTAATTTTAAGTATCATTACCTTTGATAATATAGTGGTTGAACATTGATCATATGATTGATATAAATATAGGGTTTTAAAAAATCTAATTGACATAAAGGAAATAATGACCTCAACCAGTATGATCGTACCATATGAAGAAAATTTATCAATGATTATAAAGGAGATATCATAAATGGTATTTTCCCTTGAAAAATCCCAATATGAGATCCAATAACTAAAGCAAGAACAAAACCACTTATTGTAGATGTTCAAGATCATCGAGATCACAACCCAAACGATATATGCTTAACCACCCCATGAAAATATCATCGTCGAACACCTTTCCCTTAGGGAACATGTCTGTTTAATAATAGGAAATATATCAATACCATAATAATTTGAATATTTGTATTATATATTTAATCAAATAATGGTTATATTTACTTCTTGTTATTACTTTTTTAAATGACTTTGATTTTGATGTGAAAAAAACTAATTTTATTTTTGGATAATATGTAATTTAAATTAAGTCATTCATTTTGATGAATTAATGATTTTTTAAAATAAATAATATTTTATTTAAAATATTATTATTAAATAATATTTATATATTCTATTTTATAATACAATTTTATGAATTCAAAAATATTTTTTATCGGTGTTTGAAAATAGTTATTGTTAAAAAACCCAACTTTTCAGAATAAATGTCGATTCTTATTTTAAAATTAATATATTATAATATTTTGATAATTATTTGTATTAATTAAAAATTATTTTTTGGTTCATAACATTGAAATTATCCAATGGTGTTGATTTTATAATTTTCTGAGACAATTGTATTTTTCAGTAAAAATTAAATACTGTATAAATATACAGTTTGTATTATGATATCATAATGACCAAAAAGTGATGTAATAAATTCTATAAAATATATCCATGGAAAAAAATATTTTTCCTCATTAAATTGTTTTATTTTACATTTTTTAATAATTTTATAAAGCCTTTATGAATCCTCCAAAACCTATATTATATTTTAAGGTTTTAAAATCATTTCTCTAAGAATATGACTAACTTCCACATCATTAAGGGTAATATTTCAATAAGTTAGGCCATTTTCCTTATAAAATATAATTAAAAATTCTCTCCTTTTGAATAAAATTTTGGAAAAAACCATGGGCTTTTTTTGTCTTTGATTACGTTAATATATAGAGCCCAAAACCTAGGTTTGGTAAATAATAAAGAAATCCGCTCTCTTTTCTTATATAAACCCACCCGCACTCCCTATATTGTTCAATAGAAACCTTGGATAACATCCATTATCTTCCCTTACATATATTTATTCCTCTTAAGGTTCCCCCAATATCTCAAGAAGCCCCTCCCATGCCTTTTTAATCACTCTCTCAAGGTAAGGGATCCTCTCATTCCCTTCTTTATTCATGAATCTTCTACATTTTATGAATTTCTATTTTAAATCACTAAGGGTGGTTTTTCCTTTTACACACCCCTATTACTATAAATTTTATGTCCAAATTATGATATACCCCTTTGTCTCTCATTAATCCATTTTTATGAACCTTTATGTACTGTCGTTAAGTTGCCGAAATTTCACTGTGATATTTCTATTCAAAACCATTGTATAATGGATAATAGCACTATTTAAACTGATGGTCATTCACATATACATATATATAATTATTTTATTGGTTAATTACATGTATTCATTACACACTCCTTTATTTTGGAATTAAATTTGGTGAAATGTGATCTTATGTTGTATGATCTTTGTGGAATAAATATGCATATAGATAATATGAAAGAGACAAGTGAAATCAGAATTATATAGCACTCCAATGCATGGGGTAATGTTTTAGTCTCATGATATGTCATTCAATGGATTAGGGACTGAACTTAATTCATCATGTTACTTTTTACACCATTTTATTATGCCTTTGTGTTATCTAGAAAATATGTTTATGATGTGATGTTTAAAGTTATTTCCAATTTCCCATGTTTCCTTTATGTTATCATGTTATCTCATAACTCTATTTTCATGTTTATGATTCTAATTATTTTTATGTCCCATGAAATTTCCTATTGTCTAACATGAAATAATTTTTTCATGTTATTCAATTTATGTTACCTTATTGAGCTTTATATCTCACCCATTTCTTATGCATGTCCCTAGGTTATCCCCTTATGCTTTAGGTATGATGGAATATTTTCAGAATGTTATGTAATATTTCAATAATGGTTTTGTATCCATTATTTAAAGTTGTTCTGTATTTAATCTAACTACCCAAAGTAACTATACTTATCGAACATACACATTGTATTATGTAAATACTTTCGTAATAAATCATTAATTAATGTGTAATACCGACAAGGTTTGTTATAGAGTTTGGGTTCATACAATATTGTGTAAAGAGCCAATGAGCATGTTTCGTGATTCTAGATGGGTGGTACATATTGGTTTGACAATTATGTATCATTATATTCATATAAAGTACTGATGGTTAGGAATTAATAAGGTGATAGTGGGATTCTTATGAAGATGTTCCACCTATAAGTAGGTGAAATCCAAGCATCAGAGGGCCATATGGGCTATTTCAGCCTCTTCCTATTACTAAGTTAAAATGGGATGATGTAACTAAAGATTTTGTTATAGTATTATGTAGTAAAACCTAAAAAATGATGTCATAGGGGTCATTGTGGATTTACTGAAGAAGGTATCTCACTTCTTTCCTATTAGGGATACCTTCATAGTTGAGTATCTGGGTAGTATTTCTAGGTGAAAGATTGTTCAGTTTCATGGTTTTTTAGGATTATAATTTTTGATAGATATCCTTGTTTGATGTCACATATCCGGATGGGTCCCCATAAGACTCTGAGATCATAGGTTCTTTTCAGTATGGCCTATTATCCTTAGTCTGATGGTCAATCTGAGTGTACCATTAATATTCATGAGGATATGTTAAGAGATTGTTTTTTATTTTGATGGTTTGTGGGAGTGAAATATGGTACTCGTGGAGTTTTCATATAATAATAGCTTCCAGGAATCGATCCCAATGGCCCATTTCTAGGCTTTTATGACATTTCATTCCACTCACCTCTTTGATGGAAGGAGTTAGGTGAGTTAATGATTATTGACCAAGTCTCATAATGGAGACAACTAAATAGGTTTAGTTGATTATGAGGTGTTTTGTGACCATTCATGGAAGTCATAAATATTATTATGACTATCATAGATGACTTATGGATTTCAAGTTTTTTCAACATGTTTTACTTCATGTGTCTCCTTGCATGGAGATATTCCATATTAAGAAATAGAAAAAGTTAGAACCCACGTTTTTCGGACCATTGGAGATAGTGGAAATGGTCGGTCCAGTCGAATACTTGGTGGCACTGAAATACATGCCACAATATTAGTCAAGAAGTTCCCGTCTGATTTGAAGAAAATTAGAGTACAAACATCGTCAAAAATCACTCAAATGGTATACATCGTGAAGCTACTCCATGGAGATCCCTCACCATAGTGTGCATGAGGAGCACTGATGGCACTCTTATGAGTTGTATTTCCTCCTTGAATGCGCAAAATTTTTTGAAGGATGGATCCATGAGTCTGGTAAAAAAGCAACGCTTCTCAGATCCCTTGTTTCCTCACAGAACACCTCTAAGCCCCACGAGATCCATGACCCATTAAATATGTGGCTCCCCATGCCTAAAATGAACTATTAACCAATCCTTTGACTTTCTGGTCTCCCTTTTTGTGAATCCCTTCATCACTATGATCCTGAACAAAAAATGAATCACCCAAGGTAGTGGAGAATCATTATAACCCTTTCCCCTTGTTTCTATTTACCCCAACTAAAGTCATGTATGTCTTTTATGGATTTCCCATCCCTTCACAGAGGCTGGAGGCCCATGGAGGAATTTCATTCTTTGGGGATAACCCCACGTTCATGAAGCACCCCACATCCAACTCATGACTTCAAGCCCGGGCAGGGACCCCATACTTTGAGGAACTCATTCCTTCACGCAACCCCTATCCATCGTGAAGCTCCAAAGATTCAAAAATCCCATCTCAGTGACTCCCCCTACATCACGAGACCCTCTTTTGTGCAGTCCTCTATTTCATTCACTGTGATTTCTTGGTCCCTAATTAGGTTTCCCTTGTTTCATTTACATACTTATTTCTATTCTTCATAGGTATGATAATGGATATTACATTCCCACATGTCTACACTAATATAGTCCCCACTATCTAACACTCCTCCAAACCACTCTCGTCTGGAATTTTTGATTCATTATCTTCCCCAAGGTTTCATGACTGTCAGTTATGTTAGTCTAAGAGGTGATGAGTTTGCCTTCCCCATCCCTATTGCAGGACATAAAACAGCCAAGTTCCATCATCCTCAACAAATGATGTTAAAATTTGGTCTCACCCCATTCAATGCACATGGGGTGACACGCATCATGTATTCACCATTCTCACTCATATCTATGTGAGTGAGATCTTCCTCACAAGGAATTGGATCCTCCTCACTTGAAATGAAATCCTCACTAGGAAACTTCTATGTGTAATCCACATACCATCACTCACTCACACATATTTCATGATGTGACTGATTGGTCTACTACTTCCTCTTGTTTATCACATTTAGCATGACTCACATAGACATATAGTTTAGTAGTTACCATGGTTCCCTCCTCCATCTGATAATCCCTCCTCGAGTAATCCCCAGTTTCCACCTTCATGGTACACTAACCATGTATATGCCCCATCCCTTCTGAACTACATATGTTTTGATCTCTATATTCTATGTTGGGTATGTAGGATGCCTCTATGAGGTTCAATCTTGACTAATGGAAAACCTTGGTGCCCTCCCCATAGGGTTTCACCTCTTAGATCCCAATATCTAATACATCACCTCACTCTAATCCCAGTGAGATCATACCCCATCTTGGAGGTCACATATCCATTGGGTCTCTATGTGAAACCATCTTGGTGTAAGCCTTATCATTCCCTATTCAATTGGGAATCTTCCATGCGTAATCCCCAACCACATGTCATATTTTGACTGGGCCTCCTTTTTATATATAAGCTTCAATGTCCCATAAATGACTACATTTACTTTGATTACCAACCAGTTGTGATAAGAAGGAAACATCCATAAGGTTCAAGGTTGTAAATTCATATATATCATCCATTCCATACCATTCATGTTCATTCACTATCATCCCCATGAGAGGATGTTAAACTACAAGTAAATCTATAACTATGTGGAATTTGATTTCCAACCATGTGGGATATGTAGGAAATATCTCTAAGGTTCAGTCCCAACACCCCTAAAAACACATCCACTTCATGAAATCCATCAATAATCCATCCTGATTTTACTTGGTCCACCACATCTTAGTAGACTCATGCCATCCAACTAGGCCATTCTTACACATAATCTTCATCCACATCATCGCTACTTATATCATCACTCGAGCAGCTGACCATTCATAATCCCCACATCACCCATCATCCAACCAATAGAAATATTCTTATGAAGTCTAGATAACCATGTGAAATACACACACCATACCCTTCTAAACTACGTGGGTTTTGATCCCTATCTTCTAAAAAGGGTATATAGGATGCCCCCATGAGGTTAAATCCAAACCAATGGTAAACCTTGACATCCCCTCATTGGGGCGCACTTCTCAAATCCTCACTCAACTACGTCTTCATGGTGTGACATATTTTCATTATGGGACAAACCATCAATGGTTTATCTCTACATGAAATCGAACCCATCCATTATGTAAAACCTGGTACCTACCCCTAGGAAGATACCCCATCACTGTGTGAAACCTTATCTTTATGAGACACACCAACCTAGGCCCTCTCTAATTGGGTGTTCTGACCCATTCATAAGTAAACCTCCCTGGTGATACCTAATTGGGATGTACTTCTCTAGTCCACCTTCATAAGGCACATTGATCAGTTCCAATTGGTCTCCTCCATATGTTAAACATATGATCTACCACATTTTGAACATGGGATACCTATGGAAAACCTCAGAAAACATGACTATTTCATAAGATACTTCTTGATTGATGTGGAATGCCTTGGGTTCCGCACCATTGAGAGGCCCTCTTATGATGAATAAAACTGGAGGAGATTGTTTTAGCGTCCCGACTTTCCAATGATTCCCAAAATGACTACTCTCTAAACCAAAGTAAACTCCCTTATCGATACCCCTTAGAATATACTGATAGTTTTAGAGTAATTAACTAGGATCCATAATGATATGGCACTGGGAATGAGATTCATGAGAATGTCTTAATCTATAAGGGAGACCAAGACTAAGTGATGAATTCTGAGGAGGAAGCCTTGGAAGGGGGAACCAACATTCCAACATCCTATTTTGATCAAGGAGTAGACATCACTGAGTGAGTGATGAATAAAACATACCTTCAGAAATTGAGAATACTAGGAAAAAATGTGACACCAATGCACGTTAACCCGTGAGGGAGGACATGCCCGGACAGAAGCATCAGAAATAGAAATTGTGAACCTGATGTGAACATTCCTCCTAAAACATGGGGAATAGTTTTATTTGAGAAATTTATAAATAAGAATCTCACTATATCAATATTTATGGATTTTGGACCCACCAATAAAAAATTGATCCAGTATAGAACTCACCATAATTTAAGGAAGTTAATTTATAGGCATTCTATTCTACAACATCATCAGTAGGGATGTATCTCTCTCTATCCATGGAAGATTGGATGATTCTGGATCATTGGGCATTATTTTCCTAAAATCCAGACTATTATTTGAATCTTCTTACTTTTCAATTCCCAAGCTATAGGAAATAAATCACCCACCACCGGTACACACAATGGAAGGAGAAGTAACAATGCGGCAACCTCGCATGACTCTGCCACCACTATGACCATCGTAGCGAAAACTAAGACTAGGATTTCACATCCCATCTCAACCTCATAATTTATAAAGAGGAGGGTGACAGACACCATTGTAATCTGGTATAAGAAAGATGGGGTCTTTCCCATGAGAGATATGGACCTCTAGGACTTGTATATATATGCACCTCTCCGACACTACTTCCCCCTAGGGCTGCGTAGGGAGCCACTACTTGCCCCTCCTACATCCAACCACTTTTAGAGACTCTCCCAATATATATTTCAAAACTCTCTATCCTAATCAAAGGAGGTAGGGGATTATCGGATCATCCCATGTATGAATACCACCCGGGAGACACCATGGAGGGCTACCACTGGGCCTCATCAGCACCACCAATGATTGGTCTTCTAGGATGAGGAACATGTACACTAGATCCTTAATCATCTGACCCTAGTCCAAATTACCTGACACCAATGTCAGGAAGATACTCAGAATTATACCCATATAGGGGAATAATCTTCCACATCTTCAATGGACAAGACTACCCCTGGTGCATTTCACCAAATAAATATCCCTACAGAATAGGAATCTATTCATGTAAAATCGGAATCAAGACCTCATCCACCTAAGAGGAGGGAAGAGATTAATATTTAGATCATTGGAACCACTAATAATAATAACTAACCTACCTGTGATGATTATATTCAGTATGATGGTCCTCCCCATACCATCACCTAGTCAAGTGGAGGTCCTCCCCACTCTCACACCCAACATGGAGGTCCTCCCCATTTTCTCAGCATTCATTAAAGTGTAGGTCATCCCCGCTTCATCGACACCTAGCTTGGAGTTACTCCACATTCCTATGATTTCTGATATAGAGGTCATCCCCATGTCATTGACCATTAACATGAAGGCCCTCATCAAATCATTCTCACCTCAGGAGGAGGTCCTCCTAGTAGCAGCATGAACCAAAGAAAAGGCCCTCTTCTCCTTATCACCAACCATTATGAAGGTCCTCCCTACACTATAGGAAAATAAAATGGGGTTCCTTCAAACTCCATAATTCTTCATAATGGATTCCCTCCCTATACTTCTACCTTCTCATGTAGAGGTCCTCCCTACTTCGACACTCACCACTGTGGAATTCCTCCCTCCACATCCAGCAACCAGTACAAAGCCCCTCCCCATACTCATGAAAATTAACTTGGAGTTTTGTCGTGTCCCATTTGACATATTTTCAATGGGTTATTGCACCACATCTCCCTAATGAGGAGGTCTTCCCCACTTCTCCAACAAAAAACATGAAGGTCCTTCCCATGTTACCAAAAACTAAAGAAGAGGTCACCCCTTCTTTATCAGCACCTAGGGTGGAGGTCCTACCAACTCTCACAATAGTCTTAGTGGAGGCCCTCCCATCTCTGATGATAATCAATATGTAATTCCTCCATATATCCCAGTCAACTCAAGAAGAGGTCCTCCCCACTCCTGTATCAACCCAATTCATGAAGGTCCTCCTCGTTTTGAAGCACTTCCCTCCCCTGAAGAGTCGTCTCTAGGTATATGGGAGAACCATCACCACTTAAGGAAGAAATCTAGGAAGAATTTTTTTTCAATCTGATTCTCTTCTCTAATCTTGAATCCAAATGTGATTAAATAATGGATCCTTCACCCATGTCATCTGCATAAGATTCTAGGGAAGGAGCCCAATGAGTGATATTTTTCATCTCAAAAGGTGAGATGAATGAAATCCCCAAATCCATTTGCCGGTATATGTAGGTGGAGGATTATTTGGCTCCCTTCTAGGGTCTCGCAATGCATTCATCTCTTTCATCAATAGATTCATTCTCTATATCTACATGAGACCACAGAGAGTAATTCTATGACATGTTAGATCACGGTCACTTGACTGATGCATAAATGACTTCCTCATCTCTCACCCACGAGAGAATGGTATGTATCCATATAAAATGGACGAAATGATGCATTAAAAATATCTTCAGAGTGAAAACACAATTTATAGTGACTGATCGGTGAATGCAGTAGTCTCTCCATCAGCTAATTTGTTGCAACAACGGTCTAAATCCATTTCATTTCTAGTTTCTCAGCTAGTGTTGATCAGAGACTAGGGTAGCCAAGAGTCAGATCCCACTTCTATGCATGGAATATTTTTTGGACTCACTATCCATATATTAGTTTTTTGAGATGTTCTAGTTAGTTGAATTTCCCAACATAAACATTTTGGAGGCCCTCAACCAAGAAAAGATCACGTGCTTTAATTGAACCATCTGCTTGACATGTTTTTCCATAATTATCATCAACTGGTTTACCCAAAGATCTTGGATCATTTCGATGAAATTGACCAGTAGTGCCTCTTGGTTGAGTTAGAATCACTTCTAGTAGCCCAACACCCTATGTCACCCAGTTTCCACTTGACTCTTCAATGACGATGTGTTCATAGATTCATGATTCTTTGTGGAATTATTGAAGAAGTTGGAGGAATTTCACTACTCTCCACATCATACCTATCCTGTAGAAGCCTTGTTTACCTATTTATATAGAATAAATGTTTTTGGGAATAGTCATAATGAATATGGATGTGTTTGGAACACTCAAGGATAAGGACACAAAGATAGTACTAAATGAAGATAACTCGCTTCCTACGGGACCACAATATTTGGTGGAGGCTAAAATAGGTATCCATAATCACCAAAAAAGGTATTAATGTATCCTCAGAGAACCCTCCACATAATTCCACATCAATAAGAACACCAAAAATGGTATAGGTTATATCAATATCATCAAGAAACCTGACATGTTTGATGTCATGTAATAGATAATGGTTGACCTTTCCATAACCACCTTGATTCAATAGATTTCTGATCAGAAGATGATCATTGAAGAGATCATTACTGAGCACCATGCTGAGCAATGCCCTAATTATTGTGATCCTTGGAACAATCATTCCCCTCCTCCCTTGTGGCGGCATGGGCATCCATAGGTTCTTCTTAGAAAGTTACATCCTATCAATCATGAAAATAATATGCATCCTGATAGGGTGAAGACTAGATTCTAGGGAAAGAGATCTCGATATGTGTCACTGAATCCACCTGAGTTCCATGATAACCACTCTATAAGACCAGATCATTCCACTCCACATGCTATTGTACCAACTGCTCCATTGGAAACTCCACCGGATGCTCCACAAGCCTATTTATAATGTAAATTATCTTGTCAACGAACTAGTTGTTAGGAATCCTCATCAAGACAGGAAACCCCACTATGATAATTTAATATCTTCTCTCAGTGCTCACCTCAAATATTTAGAGATGTGATATGTGAAAATACTACATGATGGAGAGCTATATCTTTGTGGGTGGATGACATGCAAGCACCCCCGTATTTGGGGCATCATACGTTTTTCTCCTTTAATGGGATGGGAGATCTGATGCAGTATCTGGACCACTTCATATCAAGGTGTGGAACCATGTTGGGAAATCCATAGTAGAAAGAGTCCACAAATATCTGATGTTTTGTGTATAAATTGGTGGGTCAGGAATTCTTATGGTATAACAAATTACCCATAGGGTCTATATCTAGTAGGGAACACCTGAACATGCAATTTCTCTACCAGTTAAGTTCCCCCACCTGAAAGGAAAATATTTATGACCTATTCAAGTGCATGAAATAGTCGGATGAGCGTGTCACAATCTTTGTCGCTATGTGGATGGGCCTCATGTATTCACTCAACATGCTGCTGACTAAAGAGAAGTTTTTGATGATGTGTGTGGGGAATGTAATGACTTGATTGGTTCTATTCCTTATCACTCTTAATTTAATAGGTGGATTCTAGGATTTCTATGACAAGACACAACACCTAGAGGAAGCCTTATAGTAATCCATGAAATCACATCTATTTCCTCCTCCAGGTTCTAAAAAATGATATACTAAGGTAGATATTTCTATAGTCACACAAATAGAGGCCCCTAGGCTGATAGACCTGTGAACATAAAGTCCTCCATAGTAGTCTCACAGAGGTCAATAGCCTTAGGCTCAAAATCACCCAACATAAAATTGGTAGGCACATCCCTATAATTTACCAACATAGCCTAGGCAAGAGAATCTACCTCTATCCCCTCATCAGGCTTCAACCCCTTGTCAGGTTCAAGATCTTATACTTCCCATCCCAGATAGGTGAAACTGGTCTTACTCAATCAATGAGGCCCAGGTCCCTTGTTATTTCTCTAGTGCCCTAAAGAATGGAATCATAAAGCTTCTAAAATACATGAAACCCCCAGAGGATTATTTCACATACCTCCTTGACTACTTCCCTTGTCATAAGATCCTTGGTCATACCATCTAGTGATGCTTTATGTTCAAGGAATGTCTTCTGAACTAGGCATATAACAATGTGTTCAGAATGGGAACTACTCTGGAATAGGTGGCATGTATCTCTACAATGTTTGTCAGTGACAATGAAGGTTACTAGAAGCAGGTCTTCATTCACGGGACCTAAAATTATGGTGATTGGTTGGATCATAGAGCAGTTTCTCATGCCTGTGGTGTATTCTAGGCCTGTTTTAGTTGACCCAAGCCTTATAATGTCGATAAACATCCTCCAACTACTAATTATGCATCCACATCGTAGCCTTCTACTTCTCTAAAGTATATCCACTAAAATCATAAGGGAAACCAAAATTCTCAGCAGGTGCTGATATCTACTAGAAAAACAGTATACAACCACAACTTATAGCCACGGTTTTAAAATCCTGGCAATAGGTGGCTACGACCATGGTTATGTGGCCTATAGTCATGGTTTTAAAACTATGGCTATAGGTATTTTTTTCATGGGTTACAGCCACAATTATAAAAATCATGGATATAACCCACACCTATATCCACATTTATTTGGCCTATAGCCACAGTTTTGAAAACATTTTATACAGGCATCAATCCCTTTCATGGGAGAAAGAATTTCCCACCAAAAAAACGGCGGGAAGAACTATTTCCACATTTTACAGGATATTTCCACAATTTTTAATAATATATTTAACATATATATATATATAATCCTTGGTGGTGCAGTGTTTAGGGAATTTAAATGTGAAGGGACGGTATAGGGATCTAATCCGGCTAGGAACACATTATTTTTAGGCTATTGTCATGGTTTTCTTGGGCTACAACCACAGTTCAAAAAGTGGCAGTATGACACCTATTGCGATGGTTAAAATTGTGGGCATAGGTCAACTACCATGTTTTAAAATGGAGAAACCTATTTCCATGTTTAAAACCATGTTTATAGGTCATACCCTAATGCCTTTGTGATAGCACACACTGTTGGGGAAAATCGTGGCCCTAGCCTACAACCATGGTTTTGGGCCCTATTTCCAAGGTTTTGAACCATGGAAATAGCCCATTTTTCTAGTTGTGGATTTCATCCCTCACTATAGATGACTTCATGCCTCTAGATATGGGTATCACCCCCAAAGATGATATAGTATTAGAATATTCCTCTGATTATGACCAAGATTACACCTATGTGAATACCGTCAAGTTAGTGGAACCCTATATGGTTCTTGATGGTGAAGAGTATCAGGAATACCCTCCAAATTTCCTTGGAAGATGTCATCATCGAAGAGGGAGAGGATATGAAAATTTTTGGGATTCCCAGTCTATCACTTCAAGAAAAGTTGTGCATGCTACTATGACTAGGTAGAAGGATATATGCAAGGCTCATCAGGCACCGTCCTGTTAGTATTCCATTTTAAATTCTCTATCATCACTAACAGTGCTACTAAACTAGGAAGAAAAGTAGTAACTATATCATGATCAGTTTTTCTTAGCTTTGTTCAGACCTCATCCATGAGTCATTCAATTGGTAGTATTTTTTGTGGTTTAGTTTTTGAGTAGCGTGATATTTTTGGCACCAGTTCAAACCTACAGGTTCAACTAATAATTCTTTTCGTGCCCCTGACCAATGACAAACCTCTTATCATTAGAAATGTCTTCTTGGATTGGATGTATGATGAGCTCAATAACCTATCCAACATTCCTAAAAATATATTTATCCTTAATTCCCTCTATTTTTTTATATACATACAGAATTGCTCGTAATTGTTTTTAGGAGCCCCCTCTAGTTTAAATAAAGGTAGTGGTGGTAGATTCCATTCATGCCAAATAGGTCAGGTGAGAATAATTTGAATACATAATCTCATTATCATAAGAAGAATATGTCTCCCCCATACAAGGGAATATCCACCCATTATATATCACCATAAATTTCAATGTTGTGGAAGTTTTTCACTATCTAGCTAACACAGGTTTCAGGATCAACCTGAACCTGACATGGATGATCCATAATCTAGGACTGACTTATGTAAGATCTGATTCCCTCTGACTCAAAGATTCAAGGTTATGATAATACAAAGAAAATTTTGTGTGGTAGAATCATTTTTAATAACTAGTTTGGCAGATAGATTTCATGTATTGATTTCATGGTTGTCTTGTATGATGCCTCCTACAATTCACTAATGGGTATACCCTACCTCCATCTACATTCAATGTTTCCCACCTCATATCACCAATGCCTCAAGTACTCCCTCAACTGTAGTGTGGGAATGTTCCATGGTGGTGTTCCTCCCTTTCCTTACTGTGATGATTTCTATCTAGATACCGAATATTATAAGAGAAAATAAAAATGAGTTTATACCATTGAGGTTGATCACACTACCACTGTGATAGAACCCTAAAAATATTTGGATGATTCTTTAATCATCCTGATTCATCGGTTAGAGTTCATGACCCCATACCAGGGACATTACTTCACAATTTCTATGAAGAGGAGAAGATATGTTCACAAGTTCAATTAATGTCAGAGGATCTCCTCATAATACTACATAGGAAGGCTCAAGTTATACTAAAACCCATTTCCCCAATGATGTATTGGGATGTTTTCCCCATGGATACTACTATATTCAATACTTACCTATACCTTCTATCTAGGTTTAGCTGACATAGAATGACACTTCACCACTTCTTTGGCATCAATCATTGACCCCATGGTTGGAGGCTAGATATAATTCAGTTAATAAAAAATGTTACCATGGTTTTAGTAGATAAGGAATTATCTAGTCACGATTTCATCACTACCCCGGAAGGCACTAGTGTTCCCCAAATATCAGTTGACTTGGATGAACTATATCCACCAATTAATCACCTCATCTCAAATGATAAAGAGGATTTGGAAGAATCTATTCTTTTATTTGAATAAGGCATCTCCACCACCGTTTATGAGCTGGTTAAGGTGAATATTTTCATCGAGTTAGATCAGAGCCCAACGTTGATCAGTGCAGCCATGCTGGTAGATGAACAATAGTATTATGTGGATTTTTTAAAGTAGCATCATGATTTATTCTCTTGGATTTATGATGAGATTTTATAAATAGACCCTCAGGTCATAATCTACCCTCTTGGCCTTCCAATATGTCATCGATGTTTCAAGAAGCCTCCCAAGAAGATACACCCCTCTCATGGTGCTGTGGTCAAGGCTGATTTTGATAAGATCATCAAATACAACATCCCCAAGGATTTATAATACTCAATATGGTTGGCTAAAATCATTCCTATTATGAATAATGATGGATATACTAGGATATTTATCGATGTCCAAGATATAAATCACCATTTTCTGAAGAATGGTTTTCCTCTTCCAGTAACAGAGTTGGTGATTGATGGAACCTCCAGGTTTCAAGCTCTCCCCTTCATGGATGGGTATTCTGGGTAAAATAAGATCTAGATGGATCCTGGAGATGAAGTGTCGACCACCTTCAAGGTGCCTCAAGGAACCTTCCTCTATCAGGTAATGACTTTTAGTATGAACAATACAAGATCCACCTATCAACGTTACATGAACTACATTGTCAAGACAATCCTCGGGACATTAGTAGAACTCTATATAGATGATTTAGTGGTAAAATTACACCAGTTTTAGGACCATCTCAGAGATCTTGAGAAAGTTTTTGTCTTCCTCTATTCAAATAATTATAATAGGGACCTTTTGAAGTGTTCTTTTGGGGTTACATCTATGAAGTTTATCAGCTTTTTAATCAATTATAGAGGCATTAGGATTTACCCAAAGAAGATCAAGGCTCTCATCCATATTCATCCTCTGAGAAGCCACTAGGAGCTCCGAAGATTCCAAGGACACATATCCTACATAGCCGTTTCATTGAGAATATTGACGAAAAGTGTAATACCTTTTAAAAACTCATGAATAAAGGCACCATCTACCAGGGTGATGAAGAGTTCCAGACTGTGTTTTATTATACTAAGAAATACATGTCGCAACCTTCGGTTCTGATGCTATTCATCTAATGAAAGATATTGGTCCTCGATGCATCCAAACTATTATGATCCATCGACACCCTTATTTCTCAAAATAACAACAAATGGATGAATAATATATTATACTATATCATTCTCATTCTTCTAGACATGGAGTCCATATACTCTACTATCGAGAGAATCTACCTCATGCTTGTTTTTACAGTGCAGATTTTTCAACACTACTTGTAGCATCATGAGGTATAGATGGTTCCCTGCATAGACCAACTAAATTATATCGTGAACTCACATGTGTTGATAGGTCTTCTATTCTAATTTCTAGTAATCCATCAATAGTTCAGGATTAGGTTTTTTTTTTGTAGAAGACCGTCAAGGGTTAGGCTTTATTTGACTTTTTGGGTGCCCATCTAGCTCCCACAGAGTAGTCACTCGATCTTTATTTCATAGATGTCAGTATACTCTCAGTGGATCTAGATTTTTGTTAGAAGATTCATTTTTATGATCCTCCTAGAGCCCAACTGATATAAGGATCAAGGATCCCATATTCAACAGAGTGGACCTCGGAATTGTCTTCATCGCCCTGACACAGGTTGTCCTGCCATATCCATTTATGCGATCATAAGGCTACACCAATAATGAGGCTGAGTATCAAGATCTCATTACTAGTATCAAGCTATCCATTAAGATTTTTGTTCCCCACCTACATGTGAAATGGGACTCTAAGTTATACATCAAGAATACCAAAGGTGACTATGTTTTCTTGAAGCCGAAACTCATGCCCTTGTTGGAATAACCTCACCAATTGATGTCCTATTTACCTTCTCAACCAAGGATTTCACATGTTACCTAATAAAAAAATGTTTGATCTGATGACTTGGACAGTCTAGACAAATCTCTTATAGGGAATGACTAAGACCATTTATTCATCCATGTGGCACATTGAAGGTACATCGCTCCCGTCACATCAGATGATAATGACAGCCAGTAGGTAAACAACCTGGAAATTGGAAACTCCACATCTAGATCCCCGGATCCCATTGTATCTGAAGAAACCTACAACTGGATGATTCCATTCATTGATTTTCTCCAAAATGTCACTCTACCCCTATAAGGATCCAAACAAGATTGAATCTATCAGTGTGCGGCACAATTAACAATCCAGATAGGTTCCAACATTGAGAAGAATCTCTAAAAACGTGGTTTTGATGGAATTATACTATGTTGTATTAAAGAATATGAGATTCCATAGGTTATATGGGATGTTAATGTCTGTTCCTATGAAGCTCATCATGATGGGTTGAAACTCTCCCATCAAATTCAAATCCAAGGCTACTTTTTTCCTACCATGGTCTATGACTATTTAGAGTACACCAAGATGTTTCATGCATGTTAGTTTCATGCTAATTTTGTGAATAGACCTATAGATCCCATTTAAACTACCAATTAATCATGACCTTTTGTATTCTGGTGACTCAATGTCATGGGACAACATCCACCAGCAATAGCTTTCCGTGCATGTTCATTCTGATAGAGACAGATTTCATTTCTAAGTTGTAAGAAATAGTTCCCCTAAAGGAAGTAAAAGCCCAGTATATTGTTATATTTGTGATATCCCGCAACATTTATTGATTTGGAGTCCCTCACACCATTCTCATGGACAATGAAACCATCTTATGAGAAGTTTAGTTGAAGAAGTTGTACACCAGTACGATATCTGGTTCAACCACACTTCTCTCTACCACATGTGAGAAAATATACTGATCAAGGCTTTCAAAAATACCCTCTACAACATTCTATAGAATATGGTGGGATAGAATAAGATATGTTGGCTAGAAAATCTCCCCAACACATTCAAGGATTATCATATTACGACTCATAATTCCACATAGGTGACCCCATATTCCTGAGTTTATGGAATAGAGGTAGTCCTACCAATCAATATTCAACTACCTTTTCTCTGAACAATTGTATATGATCATAAGAATTTTGATAGGGTAGTTTAAGTCAGTATAGTGGATCTAGAACCCCTCAAAAATAATAGGCTACATACCTTACTTAATCCATAGAGGCACCAGAATAATATAGCTAGAGAATTCAATATTAATGTTCTCCTTTGATCATTCCTTCATGGTAACATAATACTAGATCAAAGGGCGCCAATGATACCTAGTAGGAATGTAACGCCCCGACCCCAGCTACCCAGAGTCGGTGCATTACTTCGTAACATTGGCATGATCACAAGAAAGATGAAATCTCGAAAGACCGATTGGTTTAGTAGCCTTGGAAACACTAGATATATTCCTAAGTTTTACATTACATCATAAAATGAAAAACTAATACAACAACATAATGTTTCCACAGTCCACACTATAATCCCCTCATAAAATCCCTGCAGGTCATTCATAACTTACTTCTTCACATCCTGGGAAAAATAAAACATAGAAAAGGGGTGAGCTCAAATGCCCAGTAAGGATAACAATATAGCGGAAACTTTCATAAATAAGAATAAACATTTAAGGCAATGTATAACTAAAACAAAAGCCTTTTAAACATGAACTTTCAATATGGTATGGCATAAATAAAATGAAATAATGCCATTTAATTATTCACATGGATATTCTACTAATCGAATAATCACATGCAAAAATCATTAACCACTTTCATAATGTTGGAATGCATAATGCCAGACTATCATAACCACATAGCCAAGGCCTCGTGCCAAGACTACAAATAAGATTTTGTCAAGGCCTTGTTCCAAGACACTAGTTTGTCTCATGAGACCTACCGATGCATCGAGGAGTTATAGCGGGCTCCACCCGTCACATATTAAGTCCAATGCATTCCCATATGAAAAGGTTTAAACATAACATAAACATTCGTATTAAAACTAGCATACGAAATGTCAATACTTTCACCATAAACTATGAATGGTATAAAAATAGCACATCCACAGTCAAACATATCACAAAACCTTCAATACAATATAGAAGTTTTGTATCATAATAAATCAACCATAAATAATCTTAAAATCCATCAAAGGATGTTGACATAGATGAAATCAAAATTCTTTTTAAAGAAATATCTCCTTTTATTTTGAAATCATTTAAGATAAAATAAAACATTTTCTTTGAAAATATTCTTATAAGCTTGTAAGGGAAGCTTTGAAGATTTTACAATGGTGGAAAATAGCTGCACCCGCCGTATAAGTTAAAAAAACATTCTTACCTTAATTTTGTCGAAAAGGTTAAAAAGGACCTTGTTTTGAAAACGACCGAAAGATTCCTTTATAAACCACTTATAAAAGTCAAAAAGGGTATAAATGACTTTAACTCATATTCTAGTAAATAGTAAAAATGTTTTGAAATACATTTTTAAGAAACATGGATGTGGATGATAAAGAGATCCCAGTAGATTATTACGTATAAACAACCTCGAATAATGAAGAGATTGTGAAATAACCCTTACCTTGTACTTTTCCTTGGTTGGGGTAGGTTAACCTCCTATATAATAGTGAAATAATTGTTACTAAATTATACAAGAATCATATACATTAATATGATATCATATATGATCTTTTAATATTGATTTGATAATAATATCTTAGTATTATCGTCGTTTCGGGTGTTAACTTACTCATTTTCTTTATATGTTTTGTTACATAAGTCATGTTTGTTGTATCTTATTCATATCCAGAATGATATCAAGTCCTTAAACATCATTTTTAAATCATTAAATGATAATTATACTTGAATGGATACGATGGAGAATGAATCTCATCGCGTTCGTGGAGACGGTAGTCCGTACGTACGCACGAACGCTATTTCCATTTAATTTTTATTTTAAAAGAATCGAATCCAAATGATACATAGGTATATTACTATTCCAGTATAATATAATATTTTATATATGTTACTTAAGTTCATTAACACCATCCTTTATACGTTCCATGTGTGGTATGAACGAGTCATATCATTTTAAGGGGGCGGTAGTCCGCACTTCCTCAAATGAAATTATCGTATGTATATACAACATGAAACGAATAATGGTATGAAATAAAATGGAATTACAGAAGCTTATATATAAAATATATATCATTAATATCATATTTAATTACAGTGCCATCATAATGGCCACCATGAGAGGCGGTAAGATGTATTTGAACAATCATCGTTTCGTGAGGCGTTAGTTTGCCATCCACAGAAACATTATGTTCATCATCCATTAGATGGAGTTGTGTGTATGTGTAGTTTGAATCATTCTTATAACAACATCATAGTATATTGAGGATACTGGTGTTGTTACAAAAGAAAGTAAATAAAAAGAGTTTGGGGGTTGAAGAAGCAAAATAAATGAAAATAATTTAAGAGAAATCGTTACCTTTAATTAAGGTAACACACTTTGGTTGGAACCAAAGGACTTGTTGAAATGCTTTCTGCCTAAGGGGAAACTTCAAGGAGGAGGAGAGGGATGTGGGGAGCTTATTTGGGCAGAGTTTGGACGAGCCAAGTGGCTTGAGAGGTGTGAGGAATGAGTAGAAGTGGTCTCCTTTTATAAGGGAGAGGAGGGGCTCTTTAGGAAAGAGTGAAAGTATTACTTTATAATATAATTATATTCGGTTTATAATGGTCCAAAAATCATTGAGGTCGAAGATAAGATGACTAATATTCTAAATAACATCAACCAATAAGAATTGGACAGGTTTTAGATAATATTTTAATCATTATAATATTATTTATTTCAATGATTTATTAATGAGGTAAACATTGCATCATTATTGTGTCATTAATAATTTAACTTATTTGATGTCTAAAAATTATAAATAAAATATCATCATGTGGGAAATCTGTTTAGCTTTCTAATGAATATTTATAATCGAAAATCCAACATGTATAACCCTATGTAAAAATTGTTCTTCTAAAAGATGTAAGCTTATGCCATTTTTATTTTTATTTTAACTTTATTAATATAAAGTGTCCCTACCACATGCAAGTGGCTCCAAGGGGTCCCCAAATTGACCCAAGGATGCCCATGGTCGGGTATGTGTCCACCAATAAGGTTAGGACACGTTTTAGGGTAATTTGGTATTATTATAATGTTATTTTTTAACCCTTATTTACCGGATTTACCCTTAACCATGGTAAATAAAATATTTACCACAGTAATTATTCAAAATGTCTAAAAATAAAAGTTACCTATTTACACAATTTGGACATCCTGATTCCAAATATGGAATCCATTTTTCTAAATTCAAAACACAGAAGTGGCAGAAATTAATTTAAAATTAATTCCCGCTGTCAAAACAAAAAGCGTGTTTTTAAGAGGTAATAACTATCAAAAGATTGACACTTGTTTATGTTCGGTTTAATTGTAAAATTATGTCCAATGACCAACATTATATTAAATGGTAAAAATATATTCTAAATATACTTTAAAACCACTCAAATTCACAATTCATCACTACTAATTATTTTGATTAAAAAAGTTGTTTTTAATTAAAATTTAGTAATTTTCACTATTCATCAAAATATAAAAGTTATCCGAAAAGTACCAAAATTTCACCCTAGGCTAATTTCAATATTCCGAATCCAAAAATGAAGTCCATTTTGAAATATAAAATATATATGATTTCAAAAAGTAGGTATTACTATTCATAACGGCTAGTTTGATTAGTTGTGGTGTGTGTTAAAACTCAAGGTTGCGTATAACACACGCTACTGTATTATTCAAAGAAAGTGTACCGTGGAAGCTTGGGATGTTTCATTTTAAATTTTTTGATGTCCCCATTTAGTCAAAAAGTTTAAAATATTGTATTTAAAAAGGGTTCACTATTAAAAGTTGATAAAAGTGCAATACTGAAAATGAATTTGTTCTTGCATTATATCTAAGAAACTCATAATATGGATTCTAAAATTATAAGGATTATATAAAGTTTAAAATTTAGATAATACTATTCATAACCTCTTTTGAATGGATTTTTTTTGTAAGTAATAGTGTGATTGACCTCGGTGTTGTGTGTAGTGCAAGTTATTGAATTATTTTGAAGAAATAACACACTATGAAATCTTGGGGTGTTACATTCTCCCCTCCTTCAATAAATTGCGTCCTCGCAATTTGAAATTGTTCTTCGAAAATAAAAGGTTGAAAATAAAAAATATCTTTATGGGAAAACCCACATCAGAAATTGGGTTACTAAAATTTATTCTTAATATGAGGAAAAGAGAAATGAAAGGGTCACCACCAAATTATGATCTTGATTAGGAGAACATTGGTGGCAATTAGAGACATATAATCGGAGGAAAAACGTAAATATTTATAGGTAGTGATTGAGGTCATCAATCACAAACAAGTGCATAATTGAGGTCCTTAAACTCATCAATCTATGATGATTTGAAGTACCATCGGTTCAACAAAATATAGGGTATTGGGATAACACATTTTTGACGTTTCAAAATATCTTAGTTGAAATCCCACATCGAAAAATGAATTAACGAGGCCTCTATTTAAAATAAAGAGTCGAAAGTATGAAGATTACCAAAAATAACACATACTAGGGTTCCATGTAGGAAAATATGGATATGGAAGAAAAATCTAACCATCAATTACCTGATGGAGAGTGGTAGAGAACATGGCTATGAAAAGGCCAACAATCCCAAAGCCATAAATTAGTGATGATTTAAGGTACCATCTAGGAAAACATTTTTGTTCTAATTTGCTTTTCTTAATATTGAGGAATTTTTTTATGAGATTGGATAAGATCATATGGAGATATACTTACTTTATAATTAGAGTTTTATCCATTAATAAATTTCTACCACATACTCATCTTTCACTCTAAAAGATAATAGAATGTAAAAAAAAATTCTATTTACACTATTCGTATAGGGTTTCAAAATAAACGAATTTATAATTCATCTAAAAGATCTTTTAATAAAAACTACATTATTTAATCCAGGACATCTCGTGGTCCAGTGGTAGGTGATACACCCTTGTCGCCCTTCGGTTGCAGGTTCAAGTCTCGCAGCCTTGCCGGACGCGACGGGTTGCCGCCCGACCTCCGGGTTGTCCTTTTATGGTAATCCAAAATAATACAAACTAGAACTATCCAAAATACTTCTGTTCAAACTCACAGTCCAACATTTATAAGGAAGGTAAACATAATATAGATCCTTTTTACCCCATAATAGCATATGAATACCTTCATCTTGTATTCTTTTAATACACTGAAACATCCTGAATTACCATATTCCTTATTGATTACATTCATGTTCCCTTATTCCATATAGAATGCTGGATATACTTCATTAATCCAAAAATGTTTTAAACCCCAACAATGATGGAATATACAAATCATTAATCAGCTTCAAGGTAGTCAATAATATCCAATATAATTTATCCAAATCAATCATGTATTATTCTAAAATCACCACCTCAGTATCTGAACCATATTATGGTTTATCTTGCTCTCAACCATATATTTTCCAAACATTTAACCTGCTACTGAGTCACTTTTCTTTGTTCCACACCATCTCAAGTCCTTAATAAAATAGTACTACAGTACAATCCTTATATACTCCATAATTATTATAACAAGTACATTGTTGATACAACACTCAATTGATATAATCAACATAATAACTCTAATCATTCCTCTTCATCTGTGGTAGTATCATAACTTGATTATTATCCAATAGCATCATTTGCGGAATAGTCTGATGACTGGGACATAGGTTCGCGTAGTGTCCAAACTCCTTCCAAATGAAGCATTGTACATTTGAAACCATTTTCTTACCCTTGCAGTCATGTACTTTGTGCCCTTTTCCTCAACACTTATAACAAACTCCCATTCCTTTAAGGCAAGTTCCAGGGTGTTTCTTTCCACAGTTACCACATATGGGAAAATTCTTCTTTTCCCTCTTCCCTTTATCCATCTTTCTCTCTTCTATCCTTTTCTTCTCTTGCTTCCCTTCAAAGCCATAGGACTCAGTAAACTCTTTACTTATCTTATCAACACATGATATTATTTCTTCATATGATGATAATACATGGGAGACTATTTCTCTTATAAATTCTAGCTTAAGACCATGAAAGATATGATCCTTCCTTCTCTTTGGATCATGTGCATTTCTGGAGTTCTCATTCCTTCTACTGGGTGCCATTTCTAAACAATGGAATACACTAGATCAGTTTATGAATCAAAATACATAATCCCATAATTATAAAACACTTAACATAAATTGAACTATTTATGGATATAATCCATAATCATAAAAATGTCTCATTTGAGGATGTATATACTCATAAACCTTCATAATGGTTTGTAAAGAAAATGAGAATTATCCTAAGCATATCCACCGGGAGTGTCGTAACCAAGAGTGCAGCAAGGCCCGTTGTCGTGCACCAGTTCCCGTTCGAGTCTAGCTCAAAGCGGTGTTTTCGGGTTTTACCCCTAGGTACATCTGTGCCAGAGCCGCCTCTACCTGCTCATATCCAGACAGGGATGTATTGCTCGGAAAACTCACAAAATCTCTACAATACCAAAATTCTAGGAAGTTCTTCTATACTAATCCTCAAAGATCATCTTAGGTCTACGTGCTCTAATCAGAGTTTATCTTAATCTAGTTTCCAAGGTTTGTACTAAACTTCCTCTGATACCAACTGTGACGCCCCGACCCCAGCTACCCAGAGTCGGTGCATTACTTCGTAACATTGGCATGATCACAAGAAAGATCAAATCTCGAAAGACCGATTGGTTTAGTAGCCTTGGAAACACTAGATATATTCATAAGTTTTACATTACATCATAAAATGAAAAACTAATACAACAACATAATGTTTCCACAGTCCACACTATAATCCCCTCATAAAATCCCTGCAGGTCATTCATAACTTACTTCTTCACATCCTGGGAAAAATAAAACATAGAAAAGGGGTGAGCTCAAATGCCCAGTAAGGATAAAAATATAGCGGAAACTTTCATAAATAAGAATAAACATTTAAGGCAATGTATAACTAAAACAAAAGCCTTTTAAACATGAACTTTCAATATGGTATGGCATAAATAAAATGAAATAATGCCATTTAATTATTCACATGGATATTCTACTAATCGAATAATCACATGCAAAAATCAATAACCACTTTCATAATGTTGGAATGCATAATGCCAGACTATCATAACCACATAGCCAAGGCCTCATGCCAAGACTACAAATAAGATTTTGTCAAGGCCTT
This sequence comes from Viscum album, assembly GCA_963277665.1. NCBI lineage: Eukaryota > Viridiplantae > Streptophyta > Magnoliopsida > Santalales > Viscaceae > Viscum > Viscum album. Next base: position 513,984,567 of record OY728146.1, read on the forward strand.
GTGCCAAGACACTAGTTTGTCTCATGAGACCTACCGATGCATCGAGGAGCTATAGCGGGCTCCACCCGTCACATATTAAGTCCAATGCATTCCCATATGAAAAGGTTTAAACATAACATAAACATTCGTATTAAAACTAGCATACGAAATGTCAATACTTTCACCATAAACTATGAATGGTATAAAAATAGCACATCCACAGTCAAACATATCACAAAACCTTCAATACAATATAGAAGTTTTGTATCATAATAAATCAACCATAAATAATCTTAAAATCCATCAAAGGATGTTGACATAGATGAAATCAAAATTCTTTTTAAAGAAATATCTCCTTTTATTTTGAAATCATTTAAGATAAAATAAAACATTTTCTTTGAAAATATTCTTATAAGCTTGTAAGGGAAGCTTTGAAGATTTTACAACGGTGGAAAATAGCTGCACCCGCCGTATAAGTTAAAAAAACATTCTTACCTTAATTTTGTCGAAAAGGTTAAAAAGGACCTTGTTTTGAAAACGACCGAAAGATTCCTTTATAAACCACTTATAAAAGTCAAAAAGGGTATAAATGAATTTAACTCATATTCTAGTAAATAGTAAAAAGGTTTTGAAATACATTTTTAAGAAACATGGATGTGGATGATAAAGAGATCCCAGTAGATTATTACGTATAAACAACCTCGAATAATGAAGAGATTGTGAAATAACCCTTACCTTGTACTTTTCCTTGGTTGGGGTAGGTTAACCTCCTGTATAATAGTGAAATAATTGTTACTAAATTATACAAGAATCATATACATTAATATGATATCATATATGATCTTTTAATATTGATTTGATAATAATATCTTAGTATTATCGTCGTTTCGGGTGTTAACTTACTCATTTTCTTTATATGTTTTGTTACATAAGTCATGTTTGTTGTATCTTATTCATATCCAGAATGATATCAAGTCCTTAAACATCATTTTTAAATCATTAAATGATAATTATACTTGAATGGATACGATGGAGAATGAATCTCATCGCGTTCGTGGAGACGGTAGTCCGTACGTACGCACGAACGCTATTTCCATTTAATTTTTATTTTAAAAGAATCGAATCCAAATGATACATAGGTATATTACTATTCCAGTATAATATAATATTTTATATATGTTACTTATGTTCATTAACACCATCCTTTATACGTTCCATGTGTGGTATGAACGAGTCATATCATTTTAAGGGGGCGGTAGTCCGCACTTCCTCAAATGAAATTATCGTATGTATATACAACATGAAACGAATAATGGTATGAAATAAAATGGAATTACAGAAGCTTATATATAAAATATATATCATTAATATCATATTTAATTACAGTGCCATCATAATGGCCACCATGAGAGGCGGTAAGATGTATTTGAACAATCATCGTTTCGTGAGGCGTTAGTTTTCCATCCACAGAAACATTATGTTCATCATCCATTAGATGGAGTTGTGTGTATGTGTAGTTTGAATCCTTCTTATAACAACATCCTAGTATATTGAGGATACTGGTTTTGTTACAAAAGAAAGGAAATAAAAAGAGTTTGGGGGTTGAAGAAGCAAAATAAATGAAAATAATTTAAGAGAAATCGTTACCTTTAATTTAGGTAACTCACTTTGGTTGGAACCAAAGGACTTGTTGAAATGCTTTCTGCCTAAGGGGAAACTTCAAGGAGGAGGAGAGGGATGTGGGGAGATTATTTGGGCAGAGTTTGGACGAGCCAAGTGGCTTGAGAGGTGTGAGGAATGAGTAGAAGTGGTCTCCTTTTATAAGGGAGAGGAGGGGCTCTTTAGGAAAGAGTGAAAGTATTACTTTATAATATAATTATATTCGGTTTATAATGGTCCAAAAATAATTGCGGTCGAAGATAAGATGACTAATATTCTAAATAACATCAACCAATAAGAATTGGACAGGTTTTAGATAATATTTTAATCATTATAATATTATTTATTTCAATGATTTATTAATGAGGTAAACATTGCATCATTATTGTGTCATTAATAATTTAACTTATTTGATGTCTAAAAATTATAAATAAAATATCATCATGTAGGAAATCGTTTTAGCTTTCTAATGGATATTTATAATCGAAAATCCAACATGTATAACCCTATGTAAAAATTGTTCTTCTAAAAGATGTAAGCTTATGCCATTTTTATTTTTATTTTAACTTTATTAATATAAAGTGTCCCTACCACATACAAGTGGCTCCAAGGGGTCCCCAAATTGACCCAAGGATGCCCATGGTCGAGTATGTGTCCACCAATAAGGTTAGGACACGTTTTAGGGTAATTTGGTATTATTATAATATTATTTTTTAACCCTTATTTACCGGATTTACCCTTAACCATGGTAAATAAAATATTTACCACAGTAATTATTCAAAATGTCTAAAAATAAAAGTTACCTATTTACACAATTTGGACATCCTGATTCCAAATATGGAATCCATTTTTCTAAATTCAAAACACAGAAGTGGCAGAAATTAATTTAAAATTAATTCCCACTGTCAAAACAAAAAGCGTGTTTTTAAGAGGTAATAACTATCAAAAGATTGACACTTGTTTATGTTCGGTTTAATTGTAAAATTATGTCCAATGACCAAAATTATATTAAATGGTAAAAATATATTCTAAATATACTTTAAAACCACTCAAATTCACAATTCATCACTATTAATTATTTTGATTAAAAAAGTTGTTTTTAATTAAAATTTAGTAATTTTCACTATTCATCAAAATATAAAAGTTATCCGAAAAGTACCAAAATTTCACCCTAGGCTAATTTCAATATTCCGAATCCAAAAATGAAGTCCATTTTGAAATATAAAATATATATGATTTCAAAAAGTAGGTATTACTATTCATAACGGCTAGTTTGATTAGTTGTGGTGTGTGTTAAAACTCAAGGTTGCGTATAACACACGCTACTGTATTATTCAAAGAAAGTGTACCGTGGAAGCTTGGGATGTTTCATTTTAAATTTTTTGATGTCCCCATTTAGTCAAAAAGTTTAAAATATTGTATTTAAAAAGGGTTCACTATTAAAAGTTGATAAAAGTGCAATACTGAAAATGAATTTGTTCTTGCATTATATCTAAGAAACTCATAATATGGATTCTAAAATTATAAGGATTATATAAAGTTTAAAATTTAGATAATACTATTCATAACCTCTTTTGAATGGATTTTTTTTTGTAAGTAATGGTGTGATTGAACTCGGTGTTGTGTGTAGTGCAAGTTATTGAATTATTTTGAAGAAATAACACACTATGAAATCTTGGGGTGTTACAAGGAAGCTTCCAAAGTTGGAGCCCAAACAGGAATGGCCTTACATAATTCACAAGTTCTATCCTAGTGGTATGTATTCATTGGTTAACATGGATGGAGAGCATATCAACCCCCCCCCCTGAACAATGCCAATTTCATCAAATATTTTATTATGAGAAGGATTTGTACACGTCGTATCTACCACATTCCATTAAATTATGTTTCATAATCTTAGTTACATTAAAACAAACTATGTAACATTTTCCATACTAGGAACACAATGTTAAAATAAGTTCCTGAGTGCAATAATTAGACTTTAAAATATATGTGGCATTCTATTTGGATTGTGTCGTATGGTATTGAGGCCTCCTAGGTCCCCATTCACATAGGGTTTATCACTTAATCACATATATCCACTTGAGAATAATACCCTATATTCTGAATTCTATAACCCTAAATTAAGAACCATGTATTCCAAGTAATACAACATTAAACTTCATATCACCATCATGACATTCTCATCCAAGAGGGAGTCACTTTGGGCACTGGTCTTTTACCCTACAATATTGTTGAACTATTTATGGCTTGATTCCCATCCTTGTGGGATATTTAGAGACACCGAAACATTATTTCTTTCCACCTAGCCATAGGATAATTAAAATTTTATTTTCACATCCTTACCAAATGATATTAAATTGCATGGAATTAAACAGCCTAGATGTAAGATTTTAAACTACATAGCACCGTGAGTGTCCATGCTACATGACGTTAAACTGTATTGAATTATATGGTCCTATTTGTATGACCTTAAATGGTGTGTACCCATGTCCCAATCGCATGAATTTTAACAAAGAGCCTAAGTCCAAGACTTATGACATTGAATTGTGTACGGTTTTTCTTTCAAGATGTGTTGTGTGGTGTGAGCCTCCTTGGAACTCATTCAAATCAGGTTATAGTTTCCAATAATACACATTACTTTAGGAAATACCTTTATCCTTTATACCTGCAACATGATGTTAAATTTTACTTCATCAACCTTATATCATGACGTTAAACTGAACGGAAACATCTAAGTCACATAACGTTAAACTGATCACCAATGGTCCAAACTATATGACCATAAACTAAGAGCCTTTGGTATATGAAATATGACCTCAAACTATTTTTAATACCATGATATTTTTCCCTGAGTCTAGCTCTATCCTACCAATGAAATGATCTGATGTACTAAGGTTTGAAACATAAAGTTTTGGGTGTCATACAGAGATTTCTCTGATCTGTTACCACACTTGAAGTCTTTATCAGTTCAAATTCCCACCCTATTTCATATCCAGATGGAACCCCTAGTGGTTATGGTCTCATAACCTCTTTTACTCACCTCCCGTCATGGGCCAACACCCTAATTGCTTTATGGAAAAAAATAGTGGATCCTATGTTTCGAACATGGTCAATAGTTGATTTTTCATTTTCACTCTTCATCCCTAACTAGTATATTTGATCATAATTTTTGAATTTGTCCAATAGTAGTCCATATATTAGTCACCCCTTTCATGATTCTGATCATAGAAGCTTTTATTTACATATTCTTTCCACTCCATATATTCTGTTGGAACTCCAAAACCCTCAATGTTACCTCTTGGTGAATATATGTGTGTTGAGTGCATATTTCAGTATCATTGGGACTATCCCACCAAACATTTCATTAACCCTACTATGTGAAACCATGTAATGGCAAAATCCTAACACCACTCTTTGTTTCCCACACCGAGAATGAATTACATGGGATTGGAAGTCTTTGTGGGGTTTGTACCCACATAGTAGAGCAGGTCCAAGTTGTACTACTTTAAATGACATAGCATGAGAATCCAGGCTATATGACGTTAAACTACATAGCATTGATAATCCAGTTTGTATGAACATAAAAGGATCATACCCACATTCCAAGACATTGATGTTAAATTGGTTGCCCAAATCAATGAATTACAAAATTAAACTGTGTGCGGGTTTTCCTTAAAGACATGTAGTGTGGTGCGGGCCTCCATAGCCCACATTCACATCAAGATGTTTCTACTATGATACAAATTTATCTCCTTTTGGATTCCCCCTCCCATAAAGTCTAAAAATCATGAATATAAACTATATGCAGGTTATATCAAGAAATTTCTTTTGTGACATTAGGTCTCCAAGGCTATTCGCGTAGGGTTCATCACCCCTCTACCTGCACATGCCCATCATAGATTCTTACCCCTTTGCGATCCAAACTCCAAAGACCTTAAACTGAGAGCTTGTAGTTGAAGAATCATGAATTTAAACTAAATTCAATTCTATTTTTAGGGAATGTATTGTGTGGGTTTAGGTATCCTCATTCCTCATTCACATAAATTTTTTCATAACATCGCACTAATCTTATTAATTTCCTCCCATGGTCAGAACTCTATGACCCTAAAAAAGGAGTTAAAATTCTCAACATATGACATTAAACTATGATCTTACCCTATCCCAAACTTGGAGGCCTAATATGATGAGTATGGGAAGATTGAATAATGTTTCCCCATGTTCTAAACATGGGATGACTCAGGATAATTGTGTGATGCGTCAGTGTCCTTATCAAAGAGGATTTCCCCCCACAAGTGTTCATCTCTCACCATAAAGCATTATAGAACTAATCGTGGCTTTATTTCCATCATTATAAGATATATAGAATTTCCTAGATATTTCATATTTGGGTCCAACTGAAAATTTAAGCTTTCAGCCCCATCGATGAAGTTTTCTCTTAGGATTGTGTTGTGTGGGATAGACCTTATTTAGTCCTCATTAATGTCGAGTTATTTTTTACGCTCCATACACAACCCCTTTGGGATAACTCTCCCCAACGTCCTATACACACGATGATAAACTACATAGAAACTAGTGTCCTCATTACATGATGATAAAATTAACAAACTAGTCCTATCACATGACTATAAATTGTGACATTATCACCCTGGCTGCATGATAAAAAATAACCCAGCATTATGGTATCCTCATCTGAGAGGACATTACCTTTTTCACTGGTCCTCCAATATTCCATATATAAATAACTACTTATGGATTGATTATTATATAAAAATTATATGTTGTGACGTCTGAGTTTTCCATCCCACTCCTTCCACTCAAAAAGTAAAATAAATAAAAAAACACCATATACATATATATATTTCCCTCCCCCTCTGTGTACGGGTCTGGTCTACACAGGGAGATTCACCTTTGGATCTGGTCATCCACCATGAAATCTGTTAAAAACTATGTGTGGCTTGATTCCCATCCTCATGGGATACATAATACATATGAATCATCAATTTCAGGTCTAGTCAAAACATTCTATCCACTTTCGCGTGGGGTCATCAATGAACTTAACGCACAACATTAAACTGCATGGAATCCAGAACTACACGTGGCTTGATTCCAATAATCATAGGATACGTAGTGATTATAAGACACTTTTTCATTGGGCCTATATGAAAAGTTATTAGATCTATGTCCCCTTTAACACTATTATATTCCCAGAAATATGATTATAAACTTTATGTAAGCTTCCTCTAGAATTCACATGTTTGGTGTGTCGGCATCCTGGTCCTCATTCACATCAAGTTTGTTATGACACCACACTATGCATATTCTTATTGGAATTCCTCTATTATGGTCCAAAATTTATGGCCTTAAACTAAGATTTAACATCCTCAACACATGACATTAAACTGTTATCATATCCAGAAAAATTTCAAGATGCCCGAAGATAATCATGGGATACTTCAGCTTCCTCACCACAGAGGATTTTCCCCATAAATGTTGGTATTCTTTCACGTTGTTCTTCAATAAATAAGTGTGTATTTATTCTCAACCACATCGGATATATAGAGACACTTGAACATTTTTTTCTTAGTCCCAGCCATAGGTTAATTAACCATTTTGTTCCATTGTCCTTGGTTATGGTCCGTGAAATATAACCTTAATCTATTTACACAAAAGGGTTTTTGTAAGGACCTGACCCCAGTGTACCTATTCCAATGCCTTATTTTATTAAATTGGAATATAAAAAATGAAAATTCATAAAAAGGATTGTGTAGTTTAGTATATTTGGAAACAAGATACATACATAAGTTGAATATTACAACTTGAAACGGAAAACAACTTAGAAACTCCTTGGACAACATCCATAAATCCTAGGTTATTTCTTCATGTCATTCATAATATACCTCTTCATGTCATGGGATATTGAAATATGAGAAAGGGTTGATCTCAAATTCTATATATGGTTATGTAATGAAACATAATATATCATAAACATAAACATTAGTTATGGAGAATAACTAAAAAACACATGCCTTTAAAAAATGAACTTGAACACATTATGGTAGGAATAAGAGATGATTAAAATGACATAATAAAGAATAATCATGGGTATTATACTAGTTGAATAACCTAAATAAAATTCAATAACTTATTTCATAAAGTGGTAATTGACAATTCTATACATCATAACCATACTATCAAGTCTTTGTTCCAAGACCCTAAACAATCATTTTTTCAAGGCCTTGTGCCAAGACTGTAGATTGTCTCATTAGAACTATCAATGCATTGAGGGGATATAGAAGGCCCCAACCATCAGTTACTATGTCCAATTAATTCCTAGTATTAAAAAAGATAAACATATATAATATATACATTCATATTGAAAATAACAAATGAAATGTCAATAATTTTCCTCGAACATTAAGCATAAACGCTAACCATTCAGAGTAAATTGGTGAATGGTTTTAAGATATCATATGAACATTCAAACTATTAATAAACCATTAAATTAAATATTATAGATTATATCATGAAATATTTTTCCCAATAATACATAATAATCAACAAGAGTGTTGAAACCGATTAAGATACTCTTATAAAATCATCGAGTAATTCTTCAGATAAATATTGTTTTACTTTGAAAAGATGAGTTTTTTAAAGAATTCTTATAAAACAAGAAGTCAAGTAAGATATTATTTTCATAATAAAATTAGTGTTTTTATAATGATAATGGTTGATAGAAACAGATTATATAGTATCCTTTAAAATAATTAGAAATTTGTGAAATTCCATTTTATCTGGCTTGTATTTGGGGAATAATGTTTTAAAACACATTTTGAAACATATAACATACCATAAATTAAAGTAGGATTCTGGTTGATTAAAATATATATAGAATTATAACATAATATATGAGGATTAAATATGAATAAATAATAATTTAATTGAGGTAAGTAGACAATAAGAGTAACCCAAATGAAAATGGATGTTCAGGTAGAAAACCCTTACCTTAAGTCTGAAGGTGTACCTCACTTGATCATAATGACCTTAATAATCAAATTAGGTTCATAAAATAATTATTAAATTAACTAAATTTTATTAATTTTATTTATTATAACCTTATTAGGTTCATTAATGTTCATTTTATGGGTTAAAATATTCAATTTCATTGATTGGGAGTATTTTCTTCTTTGGTTTTCATGATCGGTTTACATATATTCATGTTTGTATAAACATGTAGAATGAGAATGGGGGTCCAGAATAGAATTTTTATGATATTATTGAACAATATAAATATAAAATTATCATAATATTCGTTTGGTTATTGGGAGTGATGATGAGTCATTATATAAATCATTAATGACGATTGTTTGGGATAATTGGCGGTTCTTGATCACAAGGAACTCATTTTGAATTATAAATTAATATCATATGTAAAAAAGGCTTCTAGAACATTAAATAAGTTATAATACATATATTATAGTATGTATGAACAATAAAAATGGTATTATTACCATAATTGAAGATGGTAATACAAATTTAAACTCGTTATCCATGAATGTGATAAATTAAGAAATCTCAGATGGTGTTTTCATTTCTAGTATAAAAGAAGGAGAAAGGAGAGATGGTGAAGAATTATTCATTTATCATAAAAAAATTATAGTACATGTAATTTACTGGAGTCGTCACAACATTTTGATGAAAGGAAATGAGGAAAGAAAAATAAAATAAAGGAACATGAAATAAATGAAATAGAAATAGGAATTTACCTCTTGAAGTAATATTCCTTATGAGCCTATTTAGGAGAGAGTTTTTGGTCTTTTTATGATCAAAAGGGCTTATGGACGTGGGTAAGGATCTTGGGAGGATATTTGAGCTGAATTTAGATAAGTCACAAGGCTTGATACTAGTGTAAGGAAGAGGGAATGAGGGGGGTTATATTGGAGGAGATAGGTGATTTGTGAATATCATATTCATTATTTTATTATTTCTCTCAGTATAACCAATAGTGTTGATTCATGTGATCCATAATAGTAATAAGTGAATTTGAGTTCGAACCAAGTGTTCTTACATAATCCATGATGCTAGTGATAGTTAATTTAATTGATAATGTATATATATGAAAAATTACTATATATTTTACTATTCAACAAAAATTCGAGTATTTCAGAAAAATTCCCAAAATTGACCCTAACCATTTTCAACATGTAGAATTAAAAAATGAAAAAATAATTTTGAAAATAATTTTCTAAATATTATTAATTTAATTTTTATATAAAATAATAATTTATTCCAAAAATAACAATTTCAAAACTATTATTCATTTTATATCACCTTGAAAACATAATCAATATCTCCTTATCTTATAACCATTAAACTATAAAATAATAATATGATTTATTATTCATAAGGGTCATATTACTATTTAAAAGTGTATGTTACTATTCAAAAATAATTAAGTTCATTTTATCAGAATTCAAATATATTACTGAATGCAACAGTGTATGTGAGTTTTTCAAAATTAAAATCACAGAGGTGGAACAATTATGTTTACTGGCTAGGATATAATAAAGTTGTGTTTTGTAGAGACTCAGTGTTTCATGCATTAAATATTAAATTTATTTTCAATATCTTGTGGTGTTACATTATCCCCTCTATAAAAAAATTGTCCTCAAAATTACTAGAATGTTATATCACTTGAATATTTGGGTAGTTCTTCATCATAAGCTCCTTAGGATCCCATGTTGCCTCTTCTATTTTATGATTTTCAAAGTTTCTTTACCATTTGAGTCATCTGATTCCTCAACACTTGTTCTTTTATGTACAAAATCTAGTTAGGCTCTTCATAGTAAGATATGTCAGTTTCCAATTATATACCTTAAAAAGTGAGAAAATGTGCTAGGTCTCGCATGTACTTTCTCAATAATGAGACATGCAATGCATTGTGTACATTGGACATGCTAGGTGGCATAGAAAACGATATGAAACAGCTCCAATTATCTTCATAATTTCAAAAGTGATTATGTACCTGGGGCTCAGTTTCCCTTTCTTCCCAAATCAAATAACACCCTTCAATGGAGATAATTTTAGGAAAACATGATCTCCCACTTGAAACTCTAAATCCTTCTTTTTATTATAATCATAGCCTTTTTGAATACATTGAGCTGCTTTGATATGGACTTGAATAGTCTATAACTTTGCTATTTTTTCCTCTACAAGCATAGGAACCACAGGATTCCTTTCTCCAACTTCATCCCCATATATTGGTGTACGACATCTCTTTCTATACAATGCTTCATTTTGTGGCAATTGAATACTTAAATAGAAACTTTTATTACAAGAAAACTCCCCTAAAGGTAAATATTGATCCCACATGCCTTGAATGTCAGGTGAACATGATCTCAACATGTCCTCTTAGTTTTGGATCATCCTTTCTGATTTCCCATCATTTTGTGGGTGATAAGGCATACTCAATCGAAGTTTAGTATCCAAAGATATATGAATAATTATCCATAATTTCAATATAAATTATGGATCATGATCAGAAAAAATTGAGATAGGTGCTCCATGAAGTCTCACATTTTCATTGATATAGAGTCGTGCAAGCGGATCTAGTGAAAAAACCTCCCTTATATCGAGGAAATGTGCATATTTCATAGTTCGATCCACAATTACCCACATTGCATCATTATTTTCTGGATTTTTGGTTAATACTATGAAAAAACTTCATTTTGATGTCATACTATTTCCATGTAGGAATAGGTAGAGGTTTCATGACTCCTCTAGGATGTTGTTGTTCGACCATAACTTGTTAACAGAATAAACATCTTTATACATAATCAGACATTTACCATTTCATGTTGTCCCACAAAAAATCTTCCATCAAATATCTACACATTTTAGTGCTACCATGATGTATATAGAAATACAATCTATGTGAATCATCCAGTAACTCCCTTTTTCAGCTCATGAATAGTGGGAAGATTTAGCCTCTTCCAAAATTTTAGGATTTCATCTTCACTTACGAAGTCAGCCAACATACGATCTTTCACATCATTAATTTTTTTAAAGATTCTCCTCATTAGGCTGAGATCTTTTAAACCTTTCTAACAAATATTTTTGGGAAACTATTGAAAAAGTAATGATTTTCACCTTATTTGATAATTCCCATGTCCATATTTATTAGATCCATTAATATAGGATCCATTTCAATCCTCATTTTGTTTAAAACTCCACAATCGTTCAAACTCAATTCATCAGCTACCTTAGTTTCCATTTCTAGGTGGTAGTGCATGGAACAATCATAATCCTTTAGTATTTTGAGTCATCGCCTTTTCTTAATGTTTAGTTCTTTCTGTGAAAAGATATACCTCAAACTCTTATGATCCGTATATATCTCACATATTTCACCATAATGATAATTTCATTATATTTTTAAAGCAAAGATCACAGTACATAACTCAAGATCAAAAGTAGGATAGTTTTTTTCATGAATTTTTAACCACCTTTATTCATAGGCAATAAATCTATCATTCTACACAAGGACACAACCAAGTCCTTTTGTTGTTGCATCAATATAGATAATAAACCCATAATTCTCTAATGGTAGAGTTAGGATCAGAGTATTCACTAATATACTCTTCAATTATTCAAAATATTCCTCACATTATTTTGTCCAAACAAACTTAACACCTTTACGTGTAATATTGGTCATTGGGTTGGCTAAACAGGTGATGTTCTGAATGAAAAGATGATAATAACCTCCTAAACCAATAAAACTATATACCTTAGTTATGTTTTTTGGATTATTCCATTCTTGGATAGCCTTTTTCTTCACAGGATCAATAGATATTCCATACTTAGAGAAAATGTGTCCAAGAAAGGAAACTTGTTGAACCCAACATTCACACATTCTAAACCTACCATATAATTCATTTCTTATAGGATTCTTTATATTAGTGCTCATGTTTTTTTCATGATCCTTCAATATTTGGGAGTATGCCAAGATATCATCAATAAATACCACAACAAATTCCACAATATATTCCTTGAAAACTCTATTCATACGATTGGTGAAAATAGTGGGTGAATTTGTTATTCCAAAAGGAATTACTGTAAACATGTATTTCCCATCCTTGATATGAAAAGTTGTATTTGGACTATATTCACTCCTCACACGCAACTCATTATATCCAAATCAAATATCAATCTTTGAAAAATATTGGGCTCTATAAAGATGATCAAATAAATCATCAATGCGAGGTACGGGATATTAGTTCTTTACTGTTATAGCATTGATCTCGATGTAGTTAATGCACAACCTCATAGACCCATCTTTCTTCTTAACGAAAAGAATAGGGGATCCCCATGGAGAAACACTAGAGAGAATAAATCATTTATCACTCAATTTATCTAGTTTTTTATTATGTTCCACTAGTTACATAGTGGCCATTCTATTAGGGGTATTTGATATGGGCCTCAAATTATGAATTAAGTCAATAGAAACTCAATTTCCCACTCTTGATTATTTCTATTTAAGTACTCTGGAAAGACATCAACATATTCTTGCATAGTAGGTATGTCCTCTATTTGAACATTCTTTTCCTCACCCAAAGTTATTTCATTCCCTTCCTCCCCAATAATTGAATTCAATAGAGCTATTGGGGTGGATCTTGATTAGAATTAGTTGGTGATGTTTATGCCCTAAAGATAAGGGATTCCACATCATCCAAAAAGTTGTAACCTCTTTCTTCTTACAATAAATTTGTACATCATATTTCAAAAGACAATTCATACCAAGGATTACAACAAATTAAATCATGGGTATGATAATAAAATCTATATATAAAGCGCATTCTTATTACCTAATAAGGACTTCTTAACACAAATTTGTTGCAATGACACTTACCTAAGTAGTTTTGACATAAAACACCCTTATTAAATCAAATTGGAAATATCTAATTTTCATGGAAGACATGGATGATATGAATGAATGTGATGATCTAGAATCAAAAAAAGCATTGTCTATGTTCAAGGAAACTATTAATGTATCTTCCACCACATCATTATGAACTTCGACCTCTATGTTTGTGACCGTATAAGCTTGGCCTTTTTCCCTTGGCCTTATTTGGGGAACATTTCCTTGATGCCTAGAAAAATAATTTTCATAATTTCCCCTCTCTCTTTAATTATAGCACTAACATTTTTAGCTTCTTTCTTCCCCAAATAATCCCGGGATAGGTGGCCTTTTTCTCCAAAATTGTAATAGACTCCCATTCCCTTCTGCAAGTTCCAAGGTGTTTCTTCACAAAATTATTGCAGGTTGGAAGGTCAAATATTCCCTTCTTCCCCATTTCATTATTTCCTTCTCTATAGTTTTCAGCAGACCTCATCTTCTATTACCTTACTTTAATTCCATAATACTTAGAAATTTATTTTTCTATCTTGATAGCGCATGAGACTATATCTTTATATGAGGAGAAATTATGGGAGACTAGTTCCCGTTATATGAATGGTTTTAAACCATCAATTAATTGATCAATATTTCTTCTTGGATTACGTATATAGTCTGAAACATGATTTTCCATCCTTGTAAAGTTGGATTCAAACATGGAAACATTTTTATCCTCCTTTTGCCTTAGATTCAATAATTTCCTTTCCATATTTGCATGTTGTTCGTGGGGAAAATATTTTTCTAGGAATATTTCATTAAAATCCCTACATTATATCTCTTCAATTTGTTCCTCCTCATTTTTGTTTTGGATTAACAACCACCAATGATCTGCATCTCCTGATAGATGATAAACTTTAATGAAAAACTTTTCCCTTTTGTTACACCCCAAAGTGATAAATATCTTCTATAGTGAACTTATCCACTACTCAGCTACAAATGGGTTTTTAGTCCCACTAAATGATGGAGGTTGTGGTCACATGAAGTGATCCAATATAGAGTCCCCATATTTGTATCAGGATAATCTATATGGTTAATTTTATTGTTCATAACTTGAGTCAGTTTTCCAAGTACAGTTGTCAGTATCTCAGCAATAATCGTAGCTCCAGATCCAACATGCATATCTTTCATCAAAGGGAAATCCCTACATGGGATATGCATGTTCCTACGGTTTCCATTTCTTCCACTATGTACCATTTATAAATAATGGAATACACTATATTAGGTTATGAATCATAAGGTATAATCACAATATTGAAAAATACTTAGCATAAATTGAAATCCTATGAATGGACAATCCCATAATCACAAACATGGTTTCTTTGAGAAAAAATTTACATTTAAATATTTTATAATGGATTGTAAATAAAATGTGAATTATCTTAATAATATTCCATAAGAGTGTCAAACTAGGTGTGAAGTAAGGCCTATTATTGTATACCTAGATACCTGGGGTCAAACCCGAAACTCCTTGTCAACATTTTCACACCTAGGTACATCTGTTCCAGAACCATGTCCACTAGTAGAATCTAGACAGGGATGTATTTTATAGAAAGAACAACTTAATATATTACATACACATATTATAGGATATTCTTATATATTTATCCTCAAATATATCTTAGGGTTTTTTTCCTAATCCAAATTTTCAAAATCCAGTTTCAATGTTATAAACTGAACATCTTTTCATACCAACTATAAAGACCCAACCCCTTTTTCCCAAAATCTGGTTCCTTATTTTATTACATTTTCATATAAACAGGGAATATTAATCCTAATGGACTGAGTGTTTTAGTAGAATTGGAAACAAGATACATACATATGTTCAACATTACAACTTAAAATAGAAAAAAAAACTTGCAAAATCCTTTGAGAACATCTGTAACTCCAAGTTTATTTTTGTATGTCATTCATAATATACCTCTTCATGTCCTAGTAAAATGAAACGTAAGAAAGGGTTGATCACAAATTATCTGTAAGGGTAAGAAATATAGAAGAATATATCATCAAAATAAATATTTGTCATGGGGAATAACTAAGAAACACATGCCTTTAAAAATGATCGTAAACACATTATGGCAGGAATAAGAGCTGAATAAAAATGACATAATAAAGAAAAATAATGGGTATTTTAAAAATCAAATAACCTTATGAAATTTCAATTACTAGTTTCATAATGAGGTAATTCATAATGTCATACATCATAACCATACTATCATGGCCTCGTTCCAAGACCATAAATAATCATTTTGTTAAGACTTTGTGCCATGACCGTAGTTTGTCACATGAGAACTATCGATGCATCGATGGGAGATAGTGGGCCCACCCATCACTTAATAAGTCTAATTCATTTCTCATATGAATGGGGATAAACCTAAAAAAAATTTAAATTCATATTATAAGTAAAATATGAAATGTCAATAATGTTCCCTAAACATTAAGCAAAAACACTAACCATTCTGAGTAAATTGGTGAATGGTTTTAAAATATCACACCCTTAGACAAAATAATCATAAAAAATTAAAATAAATATATAATATAATATAATAAAATATTAATCCCAATAATACCTAATAATCAACAAGAGTGTTGAAGTAGGTGAAGGTATTATTATAATATCATCTAGTAATTATTGAGATAAATACTCTTTTACTTTGAAAAGAAGAGTTATTTAGGAAAAGTATTTGTATAAAACCAGAAGTTAATTAAGGTAGTATTTTCATAAAAAAATATAATTTTTATAAAGATAATGGTTTCTAAAATTATATTATAGAGTTCCCTTTAAAATGGGAAATAATGTGAGAAATTCCCTTGAATCTGGCTTGTATTTCAGGAATAATTTTTGAAAGACCCTTTTAAAACATATAACTACCCAGAAATGAAAGTAGCATTCTGGTTGGTTCACATATATATAAAGTTATCAAATAATATATGAGGAGTAAACATGAATAAATAATAATTTAATTTAGGTAAGTATACAATAAGAGTAACCTAAATGAAAATGGAGTTTCGGTTAGAAAACCCTTACCTTTAGTCCAAAGGTATTCCTCAATTGATATTAATGAAATGAATAATAAAATTAGGTTCAATAATTAAATATTACAGATCTTGATCTAACTTTAATTGATTTATTATAACTTTATATGGTTAATTCATGGACCTTTCATGTTTTAATAAATTGAATTTCATTGTTTGGGAGCATTTTCTTCCTTGGTTTTCATGATCAGTTTACTTATATTCATGTCCAGATTAACATATAAAATGAGAATGGTTGTACAAAATAGAAGTTTTTTTATATTATTTAACAAATAGTATATTTTATGGTCATAAAATTCGTTTTTTTATTTTTAGATATGATGAATCATTATATAAAACATTAATGACAATTGTTTGTGTTAATTGGTGGTTCTTGATCACAACAAACTTATTTTAATTTTTAAATTAATATCATGTGTAAAAAAGGATTAAAAAACATTAAATAAGTTATAATAAAAATATTATATTATATTTCAACCATAAAAATGGTTTCATGACATGAATTGGATATGGTAATGGAAATTAAAGCCCCGTCGTCCTAGAATGTGATAAATTAACACATCTCGGATGGTGTTTTCATTTCTATTATAAATGAATGCGAAATGAGATATGATGAATAATTACACATTTATCATAACAAAATTATTGTATATTTAAGTTAATTGAGTCATCACAACATTTGGATGAAAGGAGGTGAGTAAATAAAAAAGAAAAGAAAGTAACATGAAATAAGAGAAATGAAAAGAGGAATTTTCCTCTTGGAGTAATCTTCCTTGAGAGACTCTTTAGGGAAGATGTTATGGAATTTTTATGAGACCAAAGAATGATGCAAGTGGTTGGGGGATATTGGGATGATATTTGATCCGAATTTAGATAAGGAATAAGGCTTGAGATGAGTGAAGAGAAGAGGGAGTGGGGGGGTTATAGTGGAGGAGAGGGGTTATTTATGAATATCTTATTCATTATTTTATTATTTCCCTCAAGACAATTGATAGTGTTGATTAATATGACCCATAATAGTAATAAGTTAATGTGATTTTGAACCTAGTGTGATTACATCATCCATGATGCTATAAATAGTGAATTTAACTCATAAAGTATATATACGGTAAATTGCCATAATTTACTATTCATAAAAATGATTATTTCTAAAAAATCCCAAAAATTCACCACAACCATTTTTTGATGTGTAGAATTAAAAATTTAACACCATATTTTAAAAATAATTTATTAAATATTATTAATTTAATTCTTAAATAAAATCCATATTTATTCGAAAAATAACAACTTCAGAACTATAATTAGTTTTATATCACCTTGAAAATTTTATGAAGATATCATTATCATATAAACTAAAGAAAATAAAATAAAAATATGTTTTTCAATTTATAATAGTCATATTATTATTCATATTACTATTCATAAGAGTATGTTACTATTCACCAAAAAATAAGTTTGTCTTATCAGACTCTAAATACCTTATTGAATGCAACCTTATATGTTAGTTTTTTAAAATTCAAATCATAGAGGCGGAAAAAATATGTTTACTGGCTAGGTTATAACAAAGTGGTGTTTTTTAGAGACTCAGTGTT
This sequence comes from Viscum album, assembly GCA_963277665.1. Lineage (NCBI taxonomy): Eukaryota > Viridiplantae > Streptophyta > Magnoliopsida > Santalales > Viscaceae > Viscum > Viscum album. The sequence continues at coordinate 514,002,780 of OY728146.1, forward strand.
TCATGCATTGAATATTAAATTTATTTTCAAAATGTTTGGGTGTTATAGTTTTAATCCCACTCTATGATATGGTCTTTCCACACTTCGAGTCCGCCTCAGTTTAGATACCCATCGTCTTTTATATCTATAAGGTCCCCATAATGGTGATGGTATCATGCCTATTTGGATCACCTCCAATACTAGTCTAACTCCCTAATGTATCTTTGGTAAAAGATGACAAATCCATTGTTTTGAATTTGATCAACAGACAATTTCGCATTTGTTCACCCAATTCTCGGTTGATATAGTCATGATCCATGTGTTTTAAACATGACCAATAGCTAGTCCATACTTACCAACCCACCTTCTATCTAGACCTTGTAAGCATCAACATACCTCATTTTTATATCCTTGTATCATGGTGGGATTTCATCCTTGGTGTCACCCCTAATGTACACTCCCACATGTAAGATAAACCCTTGTAGCATTCATTGTTTCCCACCTAGAGCATTTCTCACATGGGATTACATTTTCCAATAACGTTTGTATCAATGTGATTAAGTCACACATGATCTTTTCTGTCCAAACTCTATGACCTTAAACTAATATCCATACAGGTAAAGTGTAGCATGTCGAGTTTTTTTCTCTTCCACACCACAGATAAACGTATTTGGGATGACTTATTCACATATGTTTCATTGTATTTATGTTGTATGTGGGCCTCTTTGTGGTCATTCACAACAGGTTTCTTCCCTCTATACAACACAAATACTTTATAACTTTTCTTAGACATTTTAACATGACTTCAAACTATTTCCCATGGTCTAGACAATATAACCTTAAAATATGTGCAATATCCTAATCACGTGATTTTAGACTGTGGGATGCACCCTGATCACATGATATTAAATTGTACCATACAACGTCCTCACCATATGATGTTAAACTATGTCTTCATCTACCACACTTATAGGGAGTAAAACTAAAAAGTATCTTAGGAATCAGATAATAATCCTCCCTAAATTCTAGTTATCGAACACATTGATTTCATCTTCTACTATCTCTCGGAATCCGAGGTGAATCTCCCCTAGAAGATAGGTTTGGCCATTTTTTAGACTAGTGAGATCACACTAGTGTGTTCTTATCCATGATGTTGTAATTCTCATAGTTTTGGAAGACATTCGAACATTACTTCACTTAATTCCCCACATTTTTCATTCCATTTATTTGGATCCTCATCCTCTATCATGTCTAAAGGGACCCCTAGCATAATAGGGTCTGGAAAAGGGTCACCTACCATCCTTGGATAATTTCCCATAAGACTTTAGACATAATCTCAAGATAGTTCCTATGTTTCAATCATGGTCGGTGGTTGACCCTTATTTATTTCTCCACATTTCTAGATCAATAATATGGACACTATGTTTTGAACACAGTCATCAGTTTTCCTATATCGTGACACTCCTATCATTGTGTTCCAAATTTGGGGTTTTTTGATTCACATTTCTTATTCCCTTTTCTTTGGATAGATTATGACACCCCTTTTGTTATTTAGTCCATTCACTAGATCACATTAAGAAAGGAATATTGGTTACTCAAAGATCACTATTCTCTAGACGCATCACCTCTCAGCCCGAATGATATGGATGGCCTGTCAATAATAACATACCATGAATGTTTGGTGATTATTTGACACTCTCATAAGAAGTGAACAATTATGTGGTCTTCCCTTGTTTCTCACGTCAGCAACGACCCATGTGAGTTAAGGTTTTGTTCATTAGTTTCCTAACATGTATGAATGACATGAAATAATTAATGAATGTAAGAATTTGTGCATGAATGGAATTCAATACAAGTATAGAAATAGATAAGTTTCACAAGTTTGAAAAAAATATCCCTTATGGTTCACCCCATTGATAGAGTGTTTCATCTTCGCCACCTTTCGATGCGTGGCCTCTAGGGTCTTCTTCTAATGCCTGAGCTCTTTATCTTCATCCACTTCTATAGGGTGAATCTCATCACCCTAGATCTGTGCCTAGTCAAATTTTTTATGGATATCATCCACTTGATGTGACCCTAATCTCATCTGTTATTGGGCCTCTACTAGATGGACCCTAAATATTATGACAAGTTTCAATTGATTGGTGATGAGGGAGTAACATTCATTCGTCTCTTATTATAGTAAATTGATCTCTTATTCAACATCCTGAAGCTTCTGGATGCTATTAGACTTCTTCTAGAATGATGTAGTATCCCAGTGTTGAATGCTTTCCCTCATCTTCTCAACAAGACAGCCATGTACTAATGTGTGAAAATCATGAGTGTTCGCCCCTCTATCACATATACTACATATCCAATAGCACAATGACCCCATAAATCTCACACATTGTGTCACTAGGGTCTCAATTAAATATTAATTCATTTACACAACTTGTGTCGGGACATGTGTCTTTCCTCATCCACATCTAAATCAGAACTATCCAGTTCTTCAGGTTCTATATGTTTGTACATCATAAATGCATTTAAAATCCCTATGGTGGGATCATACTATGAGATTTTGTCAAATGGGATGGGTTCCATTCCACCAGGATGGTTGTCTTCACATGAACCCACATTGAAAATGTCATCCCTATAAGCCCTAGGTATCTCTGCACTAGTAGAATTATCAGAATCCAGAACTAAATAATCACCAAATATCATGGCCTAGTCAGGTTGAGCAGCTGACTCCACATATACTAGTACCCTTTTTGGGAAAGGGACCCTAGCTCCTCTAATTATTCTCCATAGTAGAGAACTCACTGCTCCCAACATTGTTTTTTTGGAAACATGTTGGTAAACCTGATCGATGAACAAAATATAAAATTGTGAAAGTAAAGAGACTTAAGAAAGCCAAGAGGTGGTGTTTCATCATCTTTGGTGGTCATCAGTTGGACACCAGGGCACTTCCCCCATATTTGACTATGATATCTGGAGATTCTGCAGTGACATACCTAGCCTCCCATGCTTTGGCAGCCCAACTGGTTCCTTTTTCCCCAGGCATAGTACGTCCATCTCCATCACTAAGGGTCCCATGTGCAATATCCTACCGCAGAAATAGATGTTAGTTAGGGAGTCTAGATAAAGCATAATAAAATTAATAACACAAAGGGAATGAGTTAAATCATTATTTGAGAGAATCAGTGAATCCATTTAAAGAGGTTTCAATTGAGGTTGTGACCTCACCTTCCTATAAAGTAGATTCCTTTGAATCTATGACCTCACCATCATACATGAGGCTCCCATCATTGAAATCAACGCCTAGGATCCGTCTAATTCATTTGACAAGATAAAGAGCACCACGAGTTCAATGGCCAACATCAATTTTGGAGTGGTTACATCTAGAAGTACTTTCACCTAGTTCATCATTGGGTGTACAATGCATTTTAAATTCATCATGTCCTCCAATTACACCATATACCACTCTTCCTCTTCCTAGGACATGTGGAATCTATACTTGGCACAACTAATCCCTTAAATTTCCATCTTTAGTGTATTGAGTTGTTCCCATGTATTTCTAGGATCAAGGAACTACCTCTAGACATCCTAGGAGTCCCATGCCTAAATATAGAAAGCATCATTAGGAATTTTTACAAGACATAGTATCTTTCCAAGAAATTGGATAAGGATCCTATGGAACCCTCTTAATATTTCCCCTTCCTCCTAAGTCCACTTGACCAGTGCTTCTGCTCCTATTTCACTTCTGGATGGTGTAGGACTTGGAACTATGGGATCCACTACTACATATCCACTGCCATGATGTTCCTTTTTCTTGACTCCACAATGCTCTCTAGATACCATATAGTCTCACCCCTATGTTAGAGTATCCACTCCTTCATTAGACAGGATGGCCCACTACAACTATGCTTCTCCTGGATAAGCAGCCTCTCATCTGTTCACATAGTTATAAATAAGCCTGAACATGGTAGTGGGTAGAGGAATCTTGTTTCACATCTTTCCATCTTCATGCACGAACATGAGCCACTATTTCCTCATCACATACGAGTGATTCTCAACACATACTCTATGGTATAACTTTGGTGTCAGCATCTAAAGGCATCTGAACTACCACTCAAATTAGTGTGGGTTATGAAATATGTATATTGTATCGTATTCCCCCCTCGCTACCACCAATCCACCACATAATTCTAGGATATATGACCAATTATCTTTGGACTATGGTCCATCATCTATTATTACTCTCATTAGTAGAGGAAATAGGTGAAAGGTGAATCTATCTTCCATTTTGACCATGCTCAGCATGTCCATCAAGCCCATTTTGAACATGAAATTCCATCTGACCTTTAGAATCACTGGATGGATGTTTATCTCAATAGGGGATATGGGTTTTGGATATTCATATCATCCCATGTGCACTTCAACTCAGCTATACAGGAAGTGGAGTAGTCTGCACACATACAAAGACTTATTTCCCTTGCTGATATGTCAATGCACCTTATAAAGATTCACCAGTACGGGGATCCCAAGGTTGATGTGATACTTTGTTTCCATCATCTCTTCCATGATTAACATGCTCATCCTCTCCCCCATAGGAAAATCTCTCACCAGTAACAACCACCCCCAAATGTGCACCGCAATTGAATCTGTCCAATATGAATATCAGTTGATGATCAATTATAATATTTTACTCCGATAATTGATAATGGATGTCCTCCAGGATCTATCAATAAGATTCATCTCTAACCATTTAGAGATTTATAAAATAGGATTGAGTCCTTGTTGAAATTTTCTTGGGAAATTATTCTCCCTCATTAAGATCTTCCATCAAGAAGTTCAGAATGTCGGAAATACACTTCTTGAAATGGATATCTCTCATCTCTTGTTTTTCTTTCATGGTGCCTAGTACCAGAACTAGTAGAACCTTCTCCAGAGGCGGACTATACTATTGATCCCCCCAGTTATTCTCCGTGGGGAGTAATTAATCATAAATTTCTCCAAGATGTGGATTCTAGAGATGTGATGGAGGTCTTAGAGGGTAATGTTGACCACCCCATGATGTAAGTGAAATGTGTCCGTCTCCAATGACTATCTTCTCAGTAGTTCTGGTATGATCTCATTTGGTTTGTAGATATGGAATTAAGAGGCCCATGTTACTTCATAGTGTCCTACCTAGCTGAGATCCATACCAAAATATAAATAGGATGCACATACCCAATAAGACCAATCCCATTCATCTATGAAGTTGCTTCCCTGGCGTAGATCCCAATCATCGGTCCACACCTTCTATGGGTTTACTAGGCCTGCCATGATGATTGTGTTATATTTTTATGGAGATTCCTTATCCACTCGTACCTTACCATTATTTTTTATGATTGTAAAGGAAGTCAATTGTGATGGGATTGTGGTCCTTCTAGACTAGGCTTGTAGTGGCCCTATGCCACTAGTATTACCCTAATATGCATTTGAACTAGTATTTCAGTTTGTCTCTTATTTCAGATGGAATGAAGATTTTATCCATCAGACCAAATCCATAAAGTAGTAATACATTGGATAAAGTATAGTATTTCTAAACGCCTAATATCAAATCAATTAGGGATTTATGATTGGTGTGCCTTCATACATACTCTCCAATCATGACGTTGTTAACCATTTCTTCTCTCTGACAGACATCAGCAAGGATTTCCTAAGAAGATAATTTTCCAGCAATTAATTTGGGACATAAAAGATTGGTTTGAGTATGTTCACAAGGGAATATGAAAATACCATTCAAGGAGCACCATGTCAATAATAATCCATGTACCTGTCATGCGTCATGAAGCAGTAACTATTCATGATGGCTGGTTCACTAAGAGGAGTTTTTGGAACTAAGGTCTAAGTATCCGGGTTCGTAAAGAATGCATTCACAGGAGATAAGTGTCTTAAAAAGGATATATATGTGGAGTGGTTCTCATAGATCTAGTTAGTATGGGGTAACCCCTCACACACTATTTATATTTGTGCGGTCGACCAAGCATCATGGAGGCCTACGCACCTACGTGCATCGCAAGCCCTTCCCTACGAGCTAGTCTTGCAATCAGCCATTTTTACAGAGATTCGCCCTCATAATGAGAACCTCTATTTTCTTCTATTCTCCATTTTAAGTGGGTAATTTTTTGGCCCCAAAATATGTTCCATAGGATTAGTCAATAATTTCATATCTATTTTGATGAAAAACTAAGTACAAAAGACCACACAAATCATTCAAATGGTCTAACTTGTGAAGCTCCTCGATGGAGATCCCTCACCACTATGAGTACATAGAGTTCTGGCGGCATTCCTTCTACGCAGACAACCTCTATAAATGTTATAATGACATTGACTAATGGATCTACTAGTTCAATTAATTCACAGCCCCTCGCAGAGCTTCTATTTCCTTAAGGTGCAACTTTATGCCCCACAAAACCCTTGATCCTATAAATATGTGGATCCCTCCACCTAAAAGGAACAATTACCCTCAAATTTCACCTTCTTGTCTCCCTTTTTTTGATTTCCATAAGCACCATAGACCCGATCAAAAAATGAATCTTCCAAGGTAGTAGAGCTTCGTGATTTCCCTTTACCCTTATTCATATTTACCCCCACTTAAGTTAGGGATTCAATTTATAGAGATCCCTGACCTTCATAGAGGAAGGAGGCCCTTTTAGGAATTTAATTCTCCATGAATAACCTAACCTTCATGAAGAACCCCCTTTAAAGCTCTTGATTTCATGCCCGGGTAGGCCCCCAATGCTTTGTGATGCTCTTTCCTTCATGAAACCCCTATCATTTGCAAAGAACAAGAGCTTCGTGGATCTCATCTCCATGAGGAACAAAGATTTGCGAGAACCTAATTTGTGCATCCTTCTAGGATCGCATGTAATGATTTTTTGGTCCCACTTGAGGTGTCCTCTGTTTATTTTCCCTACTGATTTGTTTTTATCATAAGTACTCTAATGGCTATTGATTTTTTTTTCCAACTATGCTAACAAGGACCCCACAATAGACTACTCCTCCAAACCACTCCCCTCATGTATTAATGGTGCCTTATCTTCCAGAAGGTTTGATTAGTGTTTGTCATGTATGTCTCAGGGGTGAGGAGTTATCCATCCTTCTCCATGTTATAGGACGTAAAACTGTCAAGCACTATCATCCTTAGCACATTATGTAAAACTTTGTTTTCACACCATTCAATGCACATGGGGTGGCACACATTGGAAATTATCTTTTCACACTCATCTCTATGGGAGTTATATCTTTATCACTTGGAATCATATCCACCTCACATGGAATGAAGTCCTCATTGGGAAACTTCTATGAGTAATACCCACACTATCTCTTGCTGAATAATCTTTCACGGTGTTACAATTTAGTCGATTTATTCCTCTTGTTTCTCACACTGATCATGACTCACTTGTGCTTATAGGTTAGTAGTGATCATGAAGCCCTCTTCTACAATTGAATCACTCCTAAAGTAATCCCTAGTTTCCACATTCATGGGATACTAAAAATTCATAAGCCCTATACCTTCAAAACTATATGGGTTTCTATCCCTTTCATCTAAAGAGAATACATAGGGCACATCCATAAGGTTAAATCTTGTCCAATGATAAACCATAGATCCCTACCCCAAGAGGTGCACATATTAGAACCAAATATCCACTCCATCGCCTCACTCTTATCCTGTTGAGATCATAGCACATCCCAGAGGTCACAAGCCCTTTGGGTCTTCATGGGTAACCATCCTCGGGTAAGCCCCATAATTCCCCACCCATTTGATCAGCTTCTATGAATAATCCCCAACCACATGCCCTTTTATGATTGGGTCTCATTCATTCGTATAACCACAATGTCCCATTAAGAACTACATTGAATTTTATTCCCAACTAACTGGGATATGTAGGAAACCCCCATAAGGTTCAAGACCAACACTTCTTCCATATCATCCATTCCATCCATTTCACATTGGTTTAATATCATCTTCACTGCAAAATTTTAAACTATACAAAAATCTAGAACTATGTGGACTTTGATTCCCAACCAATTGGGATACATAGGAAACCTCTTTGAGGTTCAATCCAATCACCCCTAAAATACATCCACGTCATTCAATTTGTCCCTAATCTATCCTAATTTTACTTAGGATTCCACAATCCAGTAGACTCATTCCATCAACCTGGGATTTCCTTACACATTAGCCTCATCCACTACATTGTTTCTCCTAGCAGCACCAAGGAAGCTGACCATGACTAATCCCCACATCAACCATCATACAACGAAGAGAAATTCTATTGAGAAGGGCATATAACCATGTGAAACCCCCACACCATAACTTTATTAAACATTTGGGTTTTGATCTCTTTCTTCTAAAAGGGTATGTAGGATGCCTCCATGTGGTTAAATCCCGACCAATGGTAAACTTTCACATCCACTCCTAGGGGTGAACTTTGCTGATCCACACTCAACTACATCTAGATCGGCTTTCAATGTGTGATATCTTCTATTTATGTGACACACCATCTAGGGTATACATCTATAAGTGTTCTGGCCCATCAATCTAGTAAAAACTAGTTCCCCTGAGGGACATACCCCTTCACGGTGTGAAAACATCTCTTTATGAGAAACACCATCATAGGCCTACTCTCATTGGGTGTTTTGACCCATTCATCGGTAAACCTCATGGGTGCTTCCTCCTAGGGATGTACCTATATAGTTAAACTTTATAAGGAACTTTTTTCAGTTCCACTTTATCTCTGAAAGAAATTAAACTCACTGTTTACATCATGTTAAACGTTGGATCTTTGAGGAAAACCTCAGAAGACTTTCCTCTAGCATAAGATACTTTGTGATCGACATGGAATGCCTCGTGTTCCATGCACATGAGCATCCCTATTATGAGGAATGATACAGTTGAACAATGTTCCAACAAATATACATGCCAGCAATGACTAATGTGACTACTTCCTTGATCGAATATTGTTGCACTATTAGGACCCTTGGAATTTCCTGATAGAAGTAGTATAATAAACCATCATCAATGGAGATATGGAACTTGGAATGGGCTTCCTGAACATGTCTTAATCTATAAGGGATACTCATCCTAGGTGATTATTTTCAAGGATGAATCCATGGAAGGAGGAACTAACATCCCATCACCCTATTTCGATCAAGGAGTAGGCATTGTCGTTAAAGTGATGAATGTTTCCTACAATTTCAAATTGGTAACATAGGGAAAGAATGTGATGTCAGTATTTCTTAAAATCCAAGGGTGGATGATCCCTGGTAGAATTGTGAAAAAAAATAATACTTTTTATTCCTTCCATAGAATTATAGTTCCATGAATGAAGTGTTTCATGTGTCACCACATTAGATATATAATCTATAACCTTCTCATGTGGTTGATGTATCAGAAATCAAGATTTTTGTAGATGTGTCCTTTGAAAAGAATCTGATACAGATTGTGTATCCTAGTGAGAAATATCTCTAGGGTAGTAATATATATATTATTCAGTTTAGTGGAATAATTGGAGTTTTTTAGGTAAAATGGGAGATGGAATCTGATATATGAGAACATTGGCCAATTATGTTCATCGAGAACCCATAGTGATGCTCGGAGTGTCTCAGGGATGAGCTATTATATGGTGGGGAGGTTGTAAGATCCTGTATTTTAGTAGGTATTCTCATCTTGGAGTTTTTCATTGTACATATTTTGTTTGGTTTCTATTTTGTATTTAGAACATATCATTAAAGTCTCACTCATATACAGAGAGATTGTTTTGAAAAAATGACCTAAATTTTAGAGATGTGTGTTTTTTTGAATTAATGGAGTCTGGGTATAAGTTTTTTAAATGGGTTCCCAATATTTTGGATGTCTTTAAAGGAGGTTTAGACCATTTATGCAGGAACTCGTTCGAGCACTATCCATAGGGAATTTACACTATGTGTATATGTTATAGGATGTGTAAATGCTACTAGACACATGTCATTAGTGGTTTCATGATGTGAAGTGGTTACATGTCATGATCCGTGTTCACATCGTGTAAAAGTCGATAAGGGTTAAAAATCACTTGTGGCGACACATTTTTCAGCCTAACTATAAAATAGAAAATTACACAACATGTAAGCATTATACACATTTTATTTCTCATATCCAATGATTTTAAGTGGGAAGAACATATGAATTTTATTTTAATTTGCTGAAGCCCTCTACACTCTTGAACCTAGGAGGATTTTTAGGTGATTTTGGAGTCTTTGATTCCCATTTGTATATCCCACCTAAGTTATCAACCATGATGAGTTGTTTTGATTAGGTTTTCCCCTATCTTTTATCATTATCTATTCTATAGATGGATGATTTGGACCACAATTGGATATGGTTTAAAATAATGTTTTTGGGATCTAGGTTATCTTTGATGATCTCAATCTCATTTATTTTTGTTGGCGTTACCCATTTTTGGTGTCACTGAATCACTAGATATAGTTAGGGGGTTTAAAACCTAACCCTATAGTCTACTTAATTTCCATGTTTGTGAATTACTATGATTGTACCAACATAGCATGCACATTAATTAATTGAATGATGAATATGATTATTCCTTGGATCAATTTGGGTTTAATTTTTAGTGATATTGCTTATGGATAGCCATTGGGTGAGAGAAACCTTGATTATAAATGAATTGGCTAATCACAAAAAAATTAACATGATGTGAGAATTAGGTGATTTTTAGATATATATTTACCATTTTAATGGATTTTTTGTTGACTTAATGTCATGTTAATGGTTAAAGATAAAATTTTTAGATGGAATTTGAAATTTAAAGTTAAATTTTAGTTTTTAGAATTATCCATATAGCTATATTATGTTATGTTTTGATATCCTTACTCTCATGACTTGTTGTGATTCATGTTTAAATGCTTATATTTTGTGGGATCTTCCCAATCCCATGCCACAATGATTATTTTGAGTATGATCTTCTTAGAACCATGTCTTAAATCTTATATTGATATTTCTATTACTAGTCCCATGATTTAATGTTTATATTGAGTGGGATCTTCCCATTCTCATACTGAAATTCTTATATAGTGGGATTATCCTAGATTTGGGTGATTTCTCCAGGGATATATTATTATTGTTGGAATGGTTGTGCTACATGATTATAGAATTATATATATGGATATAATTTAGGTTATGTTATTACATTGATACATAGTTAATGGTTGGTATGGTTTTGATACATGCTAATAGATATCACGACATCATGCTGAAGTAGGTTGATTATTATAATGTAATAATTGATTAATTAATACATCTATTTCTCAATATATTTCATACAAATATTATCATACTGAAAATGTTTGGACATGATGGTGTTGACTTACTAAGTTTTACTCATGTCCATATTGAGAAATCATTTTGTACCTGAGCAGATTACATTGATGTAGGTCTGGAAAATGGAAAGTGACCTTGTTGTGATTGTTTCCTAATGGATGGCCTAGAGTTTAGAGACAGGAGGACATGGGGTTTATGAATGGGGTATTTTGATTATATTGTGTATGATGGTTGTATTATTTTTATTATTTTATTTTTAAATTTAGAAACATTAATGACTAACATTAATTGGTTTATTTTTGTTGTTTTATTTAGTTTCTCCTTTATTTCCCTGTTGTACATCACAATGTTTCCATTATGTGTTAGTTACTAAGATATTTATTATTATTGTTTTTTTTTACATTATTGTAACTCTATACCAGGGGGTATAGTCTCCCCACTATATTCATCACACCCTCTTTACTATTCAACAACTTATGGAATACGAGGATATGCAATTGATTTCATATAACCAACCTGATTTGTCCATGTCAGATAGTGTTGCATTAGGGGATATTACACAAATAGCATATAAGAAATAAGAACAAAAGTGTGGATAGAATATATATTATGATATAATTCTATACAACTTTTTAATTATAAAATTGTTATATAATATGATACTTTTATTTCAATTTCCTATATAGGGAAAAATATTTTTAATAAGAGGCTTAATAACCTTTGATATCATGTCACCAGATTCCCCCAAACTACTTCTGTTCTTAGCACAAAATATGCGAGAGTATTCATTTTGGGGACACAACTTGTTGGTTATTATTATTTATTTTTTGAAGCTCATTTTTTCTTGTAAAAGTAATCAACTAATACAACCTATTAGTATATAGGCATTTAATCATGGAATATATTTATTTTTCAATTATTTCTATCAATTTATCTTCTTTTTCAAGAGGTATTATACTACTAACTATATTTCCTGATGTAAATTTTTATCATCAGATGTATCATGATACCTATATAAAATATTCTTGTCACTCTATCCTTTATTCCAGATCATATCCTTCTTAATGAATTTTAATATTCAGATTAGGAATGAAGAGTGTCTTCATGTCACAACTTATTGTGCCCAAAAAAATAGTATCACCATGTCTTCTTTCTGCTAAGTCCTGATACCAATTATTACATTGAAATTCATTTCTACTCAATCACATGTTCTATTTTATGAAAAACTTCTCCATGGATCATATACCCCATGAATCTTTCACAACTTTAAATAAATAGTTAAAGAAATTAATTACATGGGTAGAGGGGTACCTTCAGTATCATCAATTTGAGGAATGTTGTTGGTTTTTAAGGACTAATACATTATCATTAACCTTATTCCAATCTATCATGGAGGTTGTTCATACATTCCAATAGTACATATTTTTAACATTAATGTTGGTTTTTTAATTCACTATCCTACTTGGTCTAGATTCCATCACAATTGTTGGATTAAACCCAATTGTGATGTTTTCTTCCAATGATGCACCATTCTTGTATCCCCTATATTTATTATTTCATTATAAGGTAATAAATCCATATATCTTCTTCTTGTGTTTTTTCGGTTGTATTGGTGAATCCACTTAAGGATGGATCATGTTTATCTTAATTAAATTCCATATGGTTCACCTCAAACATAATTTTTATTGATGGACCTTTCTCTAAGTGCACATATTTCTTTCTCATTACTAGAACAACGTCTTCTTTTTTCTTTATCTTCTAGATTTTCAGTCATTCCTTCCAAGATTTAATTTTAAGTGAAACATTATATGTACATGATACACCATTCATTGAATTATTTAATTTTCCTTCAAAATAGTGACGCTTTTTTCTATCTTAATATAATTCATTTTGGTGTATGTTATCTCCTTATATTTCATATGAGTGGTGAAATTATTTTGGACTTCTTTAGTTCCCTTCTTGTTACAATGAATTTATGTATGATTGGGGTTAGAACATATAGTGTTCAATAACCCAAGTTTATTATATATATATATATATATTGTTTTTTGTTTATTAATAAAACATTACACAAAATACAACCCACAAATAAATAATTATGTTCTCTTTGGGAGATTAGTTATATAAAAAATCTATAAAAAATAAACAAAAACATCTTTGTTTATTTCTCCATAATGTGATCCTAACTTATATTGATTTTATTTTACTCCATAAGATACCCTGGGGAAATACATAATGAAAAAGGGTGAGTTATAAATCCTAGTAAAAAAGTAATTAGAGTGAAGCATTAATGACATATTGTATATATGAGACAATGGGGATATCATGATAATATAAAATAGAAGGATAAAATGTGTTCAAATGAAATAATGGAGTGAATATTATGATATTATTGTATTATGGAATTATATGAATGTGGAAAAAATATCAAACATAACATCATAACTTTCAATTAAGTCCCACTGCACGTGTACCACACATGGTATCCCAGTAGATGAAAACATTAGACAATGATTTCAGATTAGGAGGAACTCCTGTCAACCCCGATGTACAAAATAAGTAGAAATATTTAGTATAATGTCATGTGATTAGATATCTGACCATAGTCCCATCTGTAACCTCTAGGATATCAGCTTCTCATTCGGCAGTACCTCATGTGAGAACTAGGCGTGTTTAGGAAAATAGTTCACATACCGAGTCATCATCCCATCACCTTGATAAAGGTAAAGAAATTCCATGCACATAGCTAAAACTGTTGAATTTGGATATAATTGATCTATAAAAATAGATTTGAAGTATTTACACTATATTCTTTCATTTTCCTTTGCAAGAAGAATCACATACCACTACCTTTTAAAAAGCCCTTTTTGTATGAAGATGTCACATTTCTCCTTAATAAAATCAATCATATCCAAAAACAAATATAGTCACTCAATATTTCCCACCCAATACACTTCCTCTTGAGGATCATTTGTGACTAGGAAATATATATGTTTTTTATAAATAAACTCATGGCAATGATCTATACTATCATACCTTCAAGGTAACACCTATGGTTCATGAATTAGAATAAGTATGGCTCCTTATACTAGAGCTTGGACCACATGCACTACAACCTCCATATGTTTTTGGACAATTTTAGGGTTTAATTTTTTTGTTTCATTTGTATATCCCTCCTATATTCTGTTTATATTTTTTTGGGGGGGAAGGGTACAAAAAAACATCAATAGAAAAGAGAGAATGATCAGCTAAGAGACATAAGAACATCAACTCTTTTGATCGGAAATCGTCTTGGGATCACAAATATGAGTTCAATGTTAGGTAAAATTTTATAATTTGATCAAAAAAATCCACAAAGTGGTGTTTCCCCAACTTCCCATGGTAATTTAAGTCTCGTTGCAATGATAAATGACCCAAAACTCACTCGTAATCTTTCCCATATATCCTGATAATCATGTCTGTTATCTACCAATACATCAAATACTACATACCAACTTTCAAGAATATACTAAACTTCCTTTTGTTCCCAATTTATCTCAAACTGACCCAGATAACCCACCTAAATGAAACCTAAACGGGTCCTAACACAACCCGAAGGGAATTTCTGATCCCCACGGGTTGGAAACAAACACATGGGAATAAAAAACATGAAAGAATGATTTCACCATAATAATAACTCAATAATTCAAATTTGGTAATATGAATCAATAAACAATCAGTATTATAAACACACCATAAGATAAAATTGCCATAATTAAATTGATATGATTCCCATAAATTGAACTCACCCAAATTCATCATATGAATCATTAAAGATTCCATCACATGATCTCCTTGTAATAATTGGATCATATACTACACTAGTCACAAAAAAATCCCATGTTCAACTTAATCAAGAACACTCACCACATCCAGGTGATTCGTTACCTTTTCCAAGACTATACATTAGAAAGTCTATAAATTCCAAAAGTAAAATGTAGGGTATAAGTAACAATATCCCAATAGTATCTAACTAAGCATTCCATAATCAATTGGTATAAAATAAAACAAATGTGATCAATTTTAAATAAAACATCAAATATTAATCTTATCACAATTCATAATAAAACATGATTTTCAATTCATTTAAATGGAAAGTATAAAGAAAGTATAAGAGTATATTTACCAAAAAATGCATCAATAAACATTTATATTAAAAATTAATAGATAATTATTTCTATAAAACATTTTTTTTGTTTAAATCATTTTAAATCATAACACCATGGTTAAGAGTATATGGTTTAGGTTAGTACATGGATTCTCACACAGATCAGTGAAATATGGATATATTTGTGCACATATATCTAGATTTCAAGGCTAGGAGGGATATGAGAATGGCCTCAAGAATGAACTTCTTAACCTCATCATAGTTTAGTTTCAATTTTATTTATAAATATATTTCTAGATTAGTATAATACATTCCTAGTGTGTCTTATTCACATATAATTACCCAAGATCGCATGCACTTCAAAGAAATCAATCATGCATGGGGATATCTTTAATTTCAATCAACATTTCAAATGGAACCCAAATTTATGTTTCAAAACATGAAATTTAATTTAAAAAACCAAATAAAATGGTTTTCATAAAAACTCATTCCTTTCAAATAAACAATTCATTTTATTTCAGGCCCTAAATAATTTTATGTCATATTTATCTATGAGTCATAACCAAGGTCTTCATTGAAATCATTTATTCATTTCCAATCTATTTTATAGGAAAACAACAATTCATTTGAATACCCATACTTAATAGGTTCAATACAAACACAATATTCCATTTTGAAAACCTCAAATAGTAAACTCAAATCACGTTTTAGAAATCAATTGGAAATCCAATCCAAAGTTAACAGGTTTCCAAGGTTTCAATTTATTGAGATTTTCTTATGAAACCACCTACATCAATTAAAATGTTCAATAATAACTAAACACATGATCCAAATATAGAGAGTCAAAAGGTCTATAATCAATCATGGAAGAATCATAGAACCATAAATCATCAAATCAAGATCCATATCCATCAATGACATGATGGTCCACATTTATAAAAGAAGGAGAGAGATTGGCAAAGAGTAAATCATGATAAAGTAAATATTACACTTACTGAATGAGATTCAACGCATCAACTAACACTTCAATCCATGAAAAAAAAATTGGAAGGGAAAAATTAACCTCTAGGGAGTCATTAATATTATTTGGGTTGAATTAGGTTTGAGGTAGTGGATTTTAGAAATAAAACTCATATGATAAGTAAAAAATATGATAATCCTCTTTCAATTATAGCCCAAACTAGTGTCACCGGCTAGCCACTAGCTCCCATCAGCTATCCAATATCACTTGATAGAATTCTAAGGTTTCTAGAAATTCAACAAGTAGGCATATGGGCTTCAACTAGCTAGCTAGTGGGATTCTTGCAGGAAGACACTTTTTCCAACCATCAACCTACTGGCCAGTTTCCCTCACTGTCTAGTTGATGGACTTCCTATAGCCATTTTAGTTATAATAACATGTACAAGATCATGTAAGGCTCCATATTACCTCCTAAAAGTTCCCTCAACCTCTCAAAAATAAATAAAATGCACTCCCACCCCCTCCAAAGAATCAGCCAAGAATCAAAGGGAATAACCAAAGATCATTAAGGAAAATGTAAAGATCCCAAAAAACCAAGGTTAATTCCTAAAAAATAATGTAATTATGTTACATAGTAAGTACACTATACACTATAAAACATGGTGTGTAAAATAATCAGGTCTCAAGGAATTGAAATTTTAAAAAATGAACCCTTATAGTTAGCCTATTCATTGAGGTAAGAATCATTCGATAACGAGGTTATAAGGAAGAATTTTGCAGCCCAAAAAAATAAAGGGGATATATAATATAATCCATTAAATTTTTATAATATATAAAAATTGAAATAATATATTTCAATAATAAATTTTATAAAAAAATGGAAGAAAATTTAGTTAACATGAACCCTTACCTTGTTCCATATTTATTCCATGCCTGGGCCTAACTTCCAGAATAATTAAATAAATTTTATTAGATAATTTATTAGTAACATTAATCATATATATTTCACTTAATATAAATCATTTTTATCATATGATATATATTTATTATATCATTTTTTCTTATGTTTGTTTGAAAATTGAATCGATCTCATCTTATTTTAGTAATTTTAGAGATCGAAGATAATATTTTAATAATAGGATGAATACTAAATATAACCATTAAAAAACAATAAAACAAACATATATTTCTTATTAACTCATAATATTATTATTTTTTAACTTCCTATATCCATCTATGATAGAGTTTTATATATTTTTTCAAGTATGTGGTTAATTCATTCTCAAACATGAACACAATATATCTTGATGGGTGAGTAAAAATAAAGAATTTAAAAATACCATTGTATTATAATAAAATTAATACTAATTATATTATTTTTTAAAATTTTTGAACCATATTTTAAGTTTTTTGGATAAATAAATTCAATGAAGATTAAAAATGAAATATGTTAATTCATGGAGGTGGTAATCCATACAACACATGATTAACATTATTTTGTTTTCATAAGTGGATGGAAATGAATAAATAAATGATGTCACATTAATATAATGATAATTTAGAATAAAAATGATACTTTTGTTATCCTATTACTATGTTAAGGATAGTTTTGGAAGATAATTATTAAGAAGAAAATGTTATAGATTAAGTAATACTCACATTGGTACTTTGAACTTTCACTTGAATGTATCCTTGAAAGTGAAGGGATTCAAATAACTGATGTTGACTAGGGGATTATGAAATTGATATAAGGTTATAGTATGATCCAAATTTTATAATTTCAAGGAGTTATTATAAGTAATGGGTGTGTCATGAATGGGTGAAATTCCCCCCTTTTATAAGTAAGGAAAAGGGAACTTTTTTGAATACCCCCTTTACTTTTCAGTGGTATCATTACACTATTCCATGGTCAATGATTAAAAAATTTAGAAATAATGGATAGTGGGATGATATTGGTCAATAAATAATCAAAAAAATATTTTCACACATGTTTTAAACATGTTAGAAGTCATTTTTTATTAGTTTTTTACTTTTAGATTTTTTTTACCTTGGTAACTAGTTTTTAACGAAGTAATTTATGTTTTATTAAAAAGATAAAATAAAACATATTACCAAATCATTGTGTTATAAACCTAAATTTTATATTCATTTAATATAATTAAATTTTTAATTAATATAAATTTAACTTTTAAATTAAAACAGTTATATATGGAAAACCAATTTTTATAGAAAAATAGAGTTTTAACCATTAATTTTTCTCAATTTTATTTATCATTGGTCACCAATTAAATTTGTTTTGATATAATTATATGTTTACAAAATATATTATAGTGAAAATTTAAAATAGTTTAATTCAATATTTAGATAAATATTACACAAAAATAAAATAACATTTCATTCAAAATAAGTGTGTTACCATTATCATAGAGCTTAACTTTAATCATTATAATCATAATTTTATGAAAAAAAATGAAATTAAAATTATGAAATAATGTTATCGTGTTGATATAATATATTATTTTAATTTTTTATAATTAATTTCTAAAAGTGGTGAAATGTGATTTTTAATATTTACGAATAAAATTAGTTGTTAGAGTAAAATATTAATGAAGTTTCCAAAACGTTACACATGGGTTTAATGAATTAAAAATTGTATTTTTTTAAATGATTATATTTGTGTATTAATATATATAATTTTATATTAAATGTTTAAAATACTTTTAAGTCATTATTGTGTTAATATAATGTCAAAAAAATTATATTTTTTTGAAAATCGGTATTTTTTAACAATTCAAATAAAACCAACCATTTTTGAACAATAATTAAAAGTAATAGTTATATATAATTGTTATTAAAAATAAAAAATATATTTTAATAATTTTTTAATTAAAATTATAATATTTATAAATTCATTTTTTGAAATAAATCTCTAAATATAATAAAAAAACATTTTACTACAAAATGAAAATTTAAAATATTAACTGTTATTATTATTACTTCATATCATCTACCAACTAAATTGGTGTTAACCAATTATTAATATAAAATATAATTTATCATCATTAATCATACATTTCATATAATATAAATTCATATCACATAACAAGGTAATATTAATTAAAATACTTTTCTAGGCATAAAATGCCTTTATTAGTTATTTTAACTATATAAATTAAATTTCATAAGTATTAAAAGTCTCCATTATATTAAAATATATAAATATTTTTAAAATAAGATAATCCTATTTATTCTCTCAAATTTAGCGGTATGTTTTTAATTACCATACTTAATACTTATACTTGCATCTTTATATATTGTATTTTTTTATGTTCGGTGTTGCGTGTGGAGAAAGCTATCAATGATATTGAATTATTTAAATATAATCATGTATTTAAATATTCTGGTGTTATATTCTCCCCATTAAATAAATTTCATTATTTTAATTTTAATTATCTCCTACTAATAAAATATGATAATGGAATTCTTAACATATTTTTCATTTGGGATATAACTTCTAATTGGAAATCTACCAAACTCTCTTATGATATATTAAGTTAGTTATATTTCATCAAAAAAAACTTAAACATCCATAAAATCATATACTTAGTTATGTATATACCCTAATCATATTCTCTAAAGATAATTTTCCCAAAACTATTGGAATCACTAAGACATTAAACCATAGAAAGATTGTGAATTACTATAAATATTTACTTTATCTTTAACCCTCAAATATATTAATCATCGGTGCATAATGTCACAAACTAGTCAATATATTCATAATTATAAAAGTTATATAAACTTCACCAAAGATATCATGGATCACTCTTTCATTAAATCAATAATCAATTATAATGTTATCAACAAAATCTAACTAACTTTTCAAAAAAATCAGACCATTATAACCTCAACATAAAACATATATTAAATATATGATTTATATATACCTAAATCATCTTTTAATCAATAGTTATCCAAAAAATATAGCATTGTCATAAAATCAATTTTTAGGTTACTTACACCATTTAATCAACTTTTTCGAACCATTAAAGAAGAACTACTTAAGAACAATCCTTATATGTTTCATATAATCCTCATAACTTTTCAAATATAACACAACATGATTAATAAATATTAATCACTAATTAAAATAGATAATATTTTGAATATTGAATCTCTATTATGATATAAACCTCACTACCTTAGTCAATTCTAGAAAACCCACCATTTTCATCCTAATAAGAATATACTAATATTCTCAATCATTTATGTTTACTACCTTATTTAATTATAATACATAGTTCTATTTAGATTCTTATCTTTATCACTTTTATATACATGACCTTATTTTAACCAATTTCTAAAACCAAAAATCTTATGAAAATATTAAAAATATGAATATGGGAACATAAATATGAAGATTTATTCCCTTTTGAGACCTTTTTTTTAACATATGATACCTTCAGTTTAACCTATGAATCTTTTTATTAAATACTAGGTCATCCATGTTTATTTTACTATTAGGTTAAATGACCTAATATATTAACATCATAGTGAAATCATTCATTGTAATTTATAAAAAGAATGTGATTATTCATAGTATACCCCTTGGAGTTTCAAACCAGATCTGTAGCTAGGAATATTTTTTGTTCATAAGGAAATGATCGATTTAATACAAAATATTCTCTTTTCCAAGTTATTTCACCTATTTGCATCTATACAAGATCTTTTATCCAATTTTACTTACTAGTCACAGATATAATGGATAAGATAACAACATAATCTATACATTACCAACCCTTCATGATGTTATCTTACACATAGACTTATCCCTATGGTTTTGGCTAATGTTCTATAATTATAATCCCTAAAATATTAAATATCACTTAGAAAAACCTAAAGTGTTATATATATATAGATATTCTAAATTATGATAAACCTTAACTTATCACTAAATACTGACATTTACACCCGTAACATATAACATCATAATCTCTTAGTTACTAAAACCCTACTCTGATACCAACTAGATTTGCACTATCAGATCTAGTGAGGACAACACATACATTACATACTATCATTGATACCAACTATAGATTTTTAAACATAATTATTTCATAATTATTTCACTTAAAGAAAAAATTACACTACATACATTCCAAATAACATTTAAATTTATATCTTTAGAACATTATAACAAAAAATCATCTAATGAATCACATTTCTTTCCCAAATAATAAGCATCTTCATTCTACTATATATGAAAAAAAAAATCTATAATAAGTCTTAAATATATCCCATAAATTCCTCAAATAAGCAATCCTATTAGACATATAATGTATAATACCTTTCATCATAACCTAAGGAAATGGAAACTTAAGAATGGGTGAGCTCAAACACTCAGTAAGGGTAAAAATAAGGGATAAAAATAAAAAATCATAAGTGAGAATAAGATGATAATAATTAAGATGATTAAAATATACAATGAAAATAATTCCAAAGTTATATAAAATTGTGTTCATAATATATATATATATATATATATATATGTGTGTGTGTGTGTGTGTGTGTGTGTGTTTTTCATATCAATAAAAAAATACATGGATAACATTAATGGTTTCCTTAGTGATGAAATGAATAATGTTTAAAAACTAATTCAATAACCTAAGCTAATATATCATGATCTTAGACATCACGATATTATTTTCAAGGCCATATGTCTAGAAAATATATTGTTCTAGGTAGGAATACACCAAAATACCAAAGTTATATTGTCTAATTAGACCTATAAATACATCAAGGGATGATCTATAATCAAGCCCCACATATCACAAATTAATTCCAATGCATTTATAAGATGAGAATATTACTGAACAATACATAATCAAATTTTCCAATAAAAATCATTATTTGAAAAAAAACATACAGAATTAAAATAATTTTCCATCTATAAATAAAATGGATAAAATTATCATAACATATATGGAGAAAGAATGTGGATGGTTAAAAAATATATAGTCAAATTTCATGAGTAATCAATAAACATTATTATCAGAATAAAAAAATATTAGTTTTCAATAGTTCCATAATAAATAAATGGAATATGTTTCTATATAATCATCCCTAAAACTAACACTGTATAGAGTTATGGGTATATATTTAAGTCAATTTTTACCCTAATAAATCAATTTATTGAATCAAGGTGAACACCCTATAATAAAAGAAATTTAAAATGAATTATTAATAATGTAAAGGAATTGGAATGAAATGTTATGCTTATTCATGGTGGATAGTTTAGAAAGATAAAGACAGTGATAAATCATATCTTTGATAAAAAATAATTTCATATAATATATCCAAAAAAATGGAGGGTTTCAAAATAACTTATCCCCAGTGTAACAAAGTAAACTCATAAGTATGTTTTCATAGATGAAAAAAGTCCTTGTAAAAATAATTCTTTGAGATGTATCAAACAATAAGGGATAAAGAATCAAATTGTTTGATATTGTGAGTTCAATCACCAAAATTATAATTATATATATATTTATTAGAGGATAAATTATTTAACGTAAATCCCATGAGGGTAAATAATTTTAAATATAAAAAGGAAAATGAATATAAAATCATAAATTAGATTTTGGATAACAAATTTAAGATTGACATAAAATAAAGACTTATATGTCACTCTCAAAAGAAAATTTTGAAAAGTTGAAGTAAAATATTTTGGAAAAATTTACTTTTATAATTTATCTATAATACTGGATCCTTTAAATTTCATAATGTTATCAATATTAAATGTGGAGCCAAAGGCAAAACATTTGATAATGAAAGTAAATAAACCTTTTTAATACTTTAAAAATACCTTTGTTTAAAACCCACAAAGTAAAAATTAATTTTTTATGATGAATTACATTTAAAAAAAAGGAATATAAAATATCATATAGTAAAATATTAGGGTGTAGGTACCAAATAAAATTTCAATATGAAACATTATAACTAAATGAATGAAAACTGAGATACCAAAAATCCTAGCAACATGGGTAAAAATGACATTTGATGTAAAGAAAATGATTTGGATTACTATTTATCATTAATAATAAAAATAGTTGAGAAATAAATTTTCATGGGTATTAAATAAAATATACAATTAAAACATTATGTATAATATAAACCCATCTCAAGGAGTTAAAGATTGAGACAAAGAACCCTTACGGATTTAGTGTCATTTTAATAAAAACCCTTTAGAAAGAGAGGGATTGTAATTAATCTCCAAAAATAAATATTAAATGAAAATTAATGATATGATCAATCAAATAAATTTCATGTTCACATTATAAATCAAATTATTTTCATAACAAAAAACAAGTTTCAAATGAAGGAACACAAGATGAAAACACTTACGTCACTAGAATATGTTTAATCAAAACCCCTTGAAGGATATGATTTCAAATGAAATATAAAATATCATGGGTAATTATAAAATCAGGATACAAATTATTAAATTTTTATTAAATACACCATACAATAGAAACCATTTTTTAAAACATAATATTCTCTCAAGGAATTGAAATTTGAGACAATGAACCTTTACAAGTAACATAATCATTGAGGTAGATAATGATATTATTATGAAGAGTTATATAACACCATAAAATAATGGGGAAATATAAAAAAATTATTTATTTGGTATAATATATCAAACATGGAACAATATAATTTAATAATAAAGTTTTTATACTCAATAGAATAAAATTGAGTTTGCACAAATACTTATCATATTCTAGATTCCTTTTCCACATGCACAAAACATCCAAAATAATAAAATTATGTTTATTATATAACATATTAGGAACCTTATTAATATATATTTAATTTAATATATATCATTTATTATAATTTTATATTTGTTTCTTATATAGTTTTTTCTTAAGTTTGCGTGAAAATTGAATCTGTCTTAGTATATCTTGGTAATTTTAGCGATTAGAGATGATATTTTTACAATATAATAAATATGTAATATAACCATTCCAAAACCAAAAAACGAATAATTAATTTTTTATTAAATTATAATAATATTACTATTTATGTTCTAATGGTCATCATTGATATTTTTTTATAGCATTGTTCAAATAAGTGGTTAAACTAACCCCAAACATTGACATGTTATATTTCGATAGGTAAGTATGGTTAAGGAAGTAAATAATATCATTATAACAGAAGAATAATGATATTAGTAATATATTTTTTAGTTTATGAATCATATTTTAGGTGGTTTGTATAAAAAATATAATCAATTTGAAAAATGAAATGTGTTACTTCATCGAGTCTGTAATCCTCACAATGCATAATTAACGTTCTATTAATTGTCTAAGTGGATGGAAATGAATAAATTATGGTTTTTTTAAAATATAATGAAAAATTAATTATAATAAATATATTTATTTTATCAAATTACTAAGTTAATTATTGGTTTCTTATATAAATATTATGAATAAAATGATAAGGGTTGAGTTATACTCACTTTGGGATTTTGAACATTCTCTTGAAAGTATCCTTATAAATGAATTGTTTGAGAGAACATAAAGGGAAAATGGGTATATTATCATTATATATGTTTATTTTAGTATAAAAATTACATATTTTTAGGACTTAATTTTAAGGAATGGTTTTGACATCATAGGATGGAAGTTTTCCATTTCATTAGTGAAGAAAACGGAAATTTTGTGAATACCCCTTTAATTTTCAATGATATCAATATATTATTCAATGAAAAAAGTATCCAGAATAATTAAATAATGAAATTTTTCACTATATTAGGTTGATAAATAATCAGAAAATTAATTTCACTCGCTTTATAATTCATCTTCTCTTAGGTTTTTACTTTTACCATTTCATTCTTTTTTTCCTCAGTTACAAGTTTCTGACTAAGTAATCTATGATTTACTAAAAATATAAATTAACCCCACTTAAAAGAAAATTTCTTTTATAAACCACAATTTAATCTCCATTTAATTTAGTTCAATTTATAAAATAAGTTAAAATTATCTTTTAAATTAAAACATTATATATATATATAATATTTTTTTGAAGAAGAATAGTTCTTAAATATTATGCAATCTTAATCATATTTAAAATTAGTTATAAATTAAATTTTTATTAATATAATTATATATTTTTTTAAATAATATTATATTATAATTTTAAAATTTATAAATTTAATTTATTAAATAACAATGAAATTATACTAATAAAATAATTCTTTGTAAATAATAGTTTTCAAATTATCATTGTCATTAACGTTAATCTTAGTAATCATTTTTATATGAAATCTAATTAAATTGAAAATATAACATAATATTACCATATTGATACAAAATATTAAATATTTTTTTATATATTTAAATTCTATATGTAATGAAAAGTAATTTTTAATATAAGTGAATGAAAATAGTTTTTAGAGTAAACTATTACTTATGTTTCCAAAACATTAAACATGAGATTAATGAATAAAAAATAATATTTTAAGTGGTTATTTTAGTTTATAAAAATATATTTTTATATATAACAGGTTTTAAATACTTTTAATAAATCCTTATTTTAAGATAATTTCATAAAAGTTACAGTTTTCAGCAAACGCGGTATTTTTTCACTATTCACCTAAAAACTTATTATTTTAGAAATATCGGAAACAATACTCCTAAGATAGTATTTTTTTTATAAATTGAAAAATTATGTTCCTTTTATTTACATTCATATTCTTAAATATATAAATTTTATTTTTTGAAAAAATTCACAAAATATAATGAAAACTGATTTTTATTTGAAAATGACATTTTAAAAAATTAATTATTATTTTTCTTAATTCTTATAAATTACCAAATAAATTGGTGTAACCAATTTTTCATATAAAATTTAATATTAAATCTTTAATCATACATTTTTTGAAATATAAATGTATATATCATAAAAATACAATATTTAGAACAATATATTTAAAAGTATAAAATGACTGAATTGGTTTATTTAGCTATATCAATTGAATTTAGTTGGTATTATAAGTAAAAATTATATACCTTTTTATAAATAATTTATAAATTAGTTACTCTTATTTATTATATGATATTTAAGGATTAGGTTTAACGGGAATAACTAATATTTATATTTTTTTCTAATTTTTTTTCTTTTAAGTTTGGTGTTGTGTGTGGAAAAATATATTGAACACACTGACTTATTTAAAGGTAATCATAGATTTAATTATCAAGGTGTTATAAAAACCCCTAAATATAATCCATGTAAAACTATTTTTTAAATCCATGGATGAAAATTTAGCTATGATAGATTTATTAAATTTTTATTTCGTTTCAATAAAACATCAACTTTAATGGATTCAAAATTGGGCATATAATCATTACATTAAAAATACGTAGTAATAAAATATCCCCTCATCTAAAATATATTACTGATTTTTAATATCATGGAGTTTTTTTATTATATTTATAACCCCCTTATGCCTTTAAGGAATTTATTTACAACTCTTCTAGACCTACAATCGAATTCCTTATACCCAAAATCACATTTATGAGAAAGAATAATGATATAATTAATTATTATTTAACATGAAGGATATGTTATCATCCTCTTTTATCAACATCAGGGTGTCATTCCATGTGTATAACTCATCACCTCATAAAAAAACTTCTTTATGTTGCCTCTACAACAAAAAAAAATGAATATAATTAAGAGGAAAATCTTACCACTTTCAATCCACAAGTTTTTATCTCCTAATTGGATTTTAGGTTTTTGAATAACACTTAATGCATGTTTTTGATAAATTTCTTTTACCAATTACATTATTTTATCTATTGATATAACAATGTGAGTTATTTATTTTTTTCCTCCGAATACAATTATTTTCATAACCATATATTTGTACATTAGATAATTCAAGTAATTTAAGAAACTAATTATTCAACATTTTTCTATTTCATTAAATCCATCATCCAGTAACTTCTCAAATTATATTTTCTTTATCAAACGTACATATTAATTTTTAGCTCCATGTTTAATATTCATAGTAACTACCTCTTCCTCATGAGATTTAATTTTTTACTCACTCCTCAATAAAAATATTGTGGTTATTGATCACCATAACTTGTCCATAAATACTATTATTAATTTAGACATTGTGTATATGTTTTATTGTAGAACCACTTGATCATTAAAAAACTTCTATTATAGAAAAGTTTTGACATTTAATGGATTAGTATGATATAAGGAATAATTTAAAAGTCCAAAAATAATCTTATTTTTTATTTTATTTTTTTTATGTTTTATTACCCTTTTACTTCTTTAGGTTAAAAAGTATGACCATTAAATTATTTTGTACAAACTTTATTTTAAATTTTATATTACATATTCTTAAAAATTCCCTTTATAAAAACCTTAAAATCAGATTTGATTTTATTTTCTCTATTTTAAATAGAAAAATAATCATTTTATTCCATCTTACTTATCAATATATTCTAATGAAACTTACTTTTCTGGTTTTGGGTGATATTAAACTCACCATTATCAATTTCATTACTCTTAATAAAACTTTATAAAAATTCCCAACATTTCAAAACATGAATTAATTTAATTTTGTATTTCATTAAAACTTTTATATTCCACATGTAACCATTCCTTTATAGAATGAGAGACAGTAATCACTAACATATTTTCATAATTATCCTAATGGATTTAAAAATTATCCATTTCATTGAATATTATCACAGATGGTTAATGACTCAAAATTTTTATGAGTTTATAAAAATCTCATAATACTCCAACCTACATTTAAAATCCTCAAGTGAAAAATTCATCATGTATTATTATTAAAAAACATACACCGTTGAATTTTTAAAGGGTTAAAACCATTATATAATATTCATCATAATCTAAATCCATGGATTTAATCTCAATGTAAAAAAATAAATCTAATAACATCTATATTTCATTATAAGAACCCATAATTGTTTTAATTAGGATTGATCTTCAAGTCATAAAAGTTTCTATATAGAATATGTAGCTTCAACTCCATAATAATGTTTAATTCATTATATATAATATATAAAATATTACATATCGTTTTTATGGACATGAATGTGATTAAATTAATGAAAATTAGATTTTAAAGGGATCCATATAAGATATTTTAGGCATTTGAATAAATATTGATAATATTATTTCCCATTTTATTTAATGAAATATTTATATAATTACATAATTTAATTCAAATAAATAAAGAAAAAATAGATCGGGTTACTATAGAAGAAAACACATGTGGTTTTCTATATCTAATAATGGTATCCACTAAGGAGTGGTAATTCATTAGAATTAAAATTTTTGAAATTTTAAATACTTTATTTATATTGATTATCCTTGTAATAATAGTTTCCCTCAATAAAACTTATTTTAACCACAAGTTAATTTATAATATTAAGAGTGGGTGGATTAGGGATATCAATTTTTCATCTACTAGTAGATATTTTTCTCATGTTTGTAATAATAATTTTATCATTTTTACATCATATAAAATATATAAATACAATTATTTAAAAATATTAATTCATGTACATAATGACTCCAAGGGACACTACCTCATCTAATCCTACCACTCAATGATTCGTGTTATAGAATCCTATATTACATCCTAGAGGTCTTTTATAATAATAGTTAAGAAGAATAATAAAATATGACATGCTATATTGGTTACATCTTTTCAACCATAATTTCACCAACATAATTTAGATCACCATGTTTTTATAATTCTTCTTAATAGCTCTCTCAAGATATTCATATATTCAATAATTCCTCCCCTTACCCTTGTATTATTTTATCTGAGAACATTATTCAATTATTTGTATTTGAAATCTATTAATATTTTCTCCAACTTCCCCTATATTCATATTACAAATGTTAAAACCACATTTGAAATAAAATATATATATCATGGTTATCTCAACTCTCCAAAAAAATATTAAAATTATATATACTAATCCTAAATGAAATATTTAAAATTGAAATTATACAAGAAATCCATAGCATGAATATGAAATAAATAATTTGGTTTTATAAGAAATTTTCATACCATTAAACACATGTGTTACAAATCCATATCCACAAGAATATATAGCCATTTTCTTATTTAAAATTTCATATACTCATCCAATCAAGATAATGTGTTATCAAAATTATGGTGTGGTATTGAATTTATGACTCTAGTAACTTCTATAAGTACTTACATGTAAAACATGGATCCCCATGATTACCCTCATGGACATTGTGCTTGGTTTTAAAAAACATAGCTTGATAAAACTTATATTGTGTCGTGTGAAATTAAAATTTCCAATAAAAAACAAGACCAAACTCAATTATGTATAATAATAAAATTATAAATATGCATCTTTCTATTTCCCAATTTTATAAATAACTTCAATGACTACTAAAAACTAGTTTTTACTTCTAGTGGTTTATATATATTATTCAAAACATTATCTCCCCAAAATGTTTCCCACCATGATGATGGTTTTACAAAAATTACATGGACTAAGGAACCATGATGTGGTTTTTTCTTCAGGTCTTCATTAGGTCTAGATTTTATTTCTTAAATTTATTTTAATGACCAATACCGATAAAATGCATGTAACCATACAAATATTTTAAAAACATAAAAAAAATTCAATTGTATTGTGGTTTCTCATCCTAAAAAAATATTGCAACATAAAAAAAATCACTCCAAATATTTTTTAACCTTTATATTTTATATTTATAAACATATGTTCCACTATTACATCTAACATTAATTTTACTTCAATAATGTTCTATTTTGATCATCGTTGGTTTCATTATATTATTATTTAATAATCATGGTACTAATAATTAATAAAGTTAAAAAATGAATGTTTTTTTGAAATAAAAATAATGATGTCATCAGTGCATGGAACATAAAAGTATTTTTTTAGAGAATCCACCCCAATGGAATTCTATTTTCCAAAACAATTTTTTCATCAACTACTTTCAATCAATTTTTATTATGTGTTATATTTTAAAAAAACTAATTATGAATAATTAAGAAGTGTTTGGCATATTCTTTTAAATTGGGATAAATGTAAAAAAATATAAACATACTTTAGGAAATTGATGATAAGGATATATTTCGTAGTTTGAATTCTAGTGAAGGAACATATCCATGTTATGAAAATAATATAAATAATATTGTGGTAATTATTATTGTCACTATCTTTGAGTAACATAGTACTCAATAAATATCATCATAGTTTAAATATGAGATTAATGAGGCATAGGAAATGAATATTAGTAAAGTACATTCTATATTAATTTAAAAAATTTGAAAGAAGAAAAGGTCAAATATGATATTTATTGTGATAATGATGGAACAAAGGAAAGTGGAATGAAGTATACAAGGAATAAAAAATATTTTGAGTCTAAAAACTTCCTTTAGAATAGTGTTAATATTCTTTAAACTTGATATAGTTTGATGTAGTATAATCATACATGTTTTCCTACCCAAATTTAAAAAATAATAATAGAATAAGTATTACAAAAAAAGGATCATAATAATATAAAGGATAATTGTTTTAAATATTTATATAAATAAAATGTTATAGGTAGTTTCATCTCTCAAAAAATAATATTAAAAGAAAAAATTGGATTTTGAGAAATAAATTAATTATAAAAGTTGAAGTAGAATGGAATTACTATTTTTATTTTGGTACATGATATTCTCAAATTAATGAGATGAATTTTGATGAGATGTTTTCTCTAGTTTTAATGGTTGGAATTAACCAAATCAGTCGTGAAATATATGCTCAATACAAATATATGATCCTTCTCATTGATAAAGCATCATTATTTTTTAAATAGATACTGATTTAGAGATACAAAAAAATAATCAATGGGATATATTATTATTGATGATATTATTAGAGTATATATGAAAAATAATAAACTTTATGATATTAAAAAAGATTCATTAGGATGGTATTCAAAACATGAGAACTATTAAATTATCATGTGTTTACAAATTAAAAATATAAATAATAATATTTATGTCAATGGAAAAAAATTGAAACCCATACATTGTGACAATATATATCAAAGACATTAATTTTTTCAAATATGATAAAAAATATTAATAATAATTTAATACTAAAATGATGAATACAATTTTATGTAGATGATAATAATGTTGAAATTACTCATTTGTGTTATAGTGATACATATGAAAGTTATTATTTATTTATCAGAAAAAGAATATGAATGAGAGTTATTAAACCCATTCAGGATAAAAGATTAAAAGGAATATTTTACATTAATTTTAGTTGTAATAAAATTGTAAAAGGATGATAATGGAGAGGGTATATATTTAAAAGAGTTTAAAAGAATGATTATTAATTTCTTATATTTGATGTAATGTATACCCAATATTGTTTGTGAAACATCCTGACCTAAACCACCGGGTTTGGGATGGATTCTATGTGATTTCATGTGTGCCTCTAGGTATGCAAGAGGCTACCGAATAACAGTGAGGATCTAAATCTTTCAATGGGGAGATTGTACCCTATGTATTATCTCATAATATCAATAATAATGACAAAGAATATAAAAAACAATAGGGTAATCATGAATAAGTTACTAAATTTCATAAAATTCATATAAATAAAAAATCTCCCTATATGGAAAGACTGTATAGAGTAATAAATAAGATAAATAAACCAATAAATAAGCTATTGGCCTCTAAATTCCACTCTATACCCCTTCAAACTCAGTCTACCTCTACTCATTTGTGCACTATATATCCCTTTACCTTCACTATTTCTCTTATGAAATATATAAGAGCACTGAAATAACTGCGTAGAGTGTTAGTACAAGACCCAATAGGACACCACCAATTAATCGTTACCCAGTTTTATTAGGTAAAAAATATTTTATTCTAATAATTTTAATAAATATGTAATAGGAATAAACAAAAAATATGAAACCCAGTGGTTGTTCACTGGCCAGGCCGCCCAAACCCCTAACCACACCCACATTGCCTACATGCTAGAAAAATAATGGAAGATTTCGGTAGTAACCAAACCATCCTACATAAGACATCCTCACGATTTCATGGAGATGATACTCGATGTTATCTATCCCTCAAGAGGACCATGTCACCTGACTAGGATATCATGTGGTAAATGACACTTGAAAATTCAAGGCTACTTAGAGCACAACCTCGACATGACATCATGGATACCCCGTACCTCTATCATGTGCAAAGGTCTCTAATCATCATCGTTTCAATAAAGTACACTATCCTACTAAGGGATAATCTATCAGGAAGATCAACCTATCTCAAATATCAATCACAAACTCCACAAAAATGGTAACATACATACAAGGTGATCACACAAGAAGGTACACCATATTATCATTAGTATATAACAACATACATAATGGAATGTGATCTCAATAAAACTGGGAAACAATCTTCTCTAGTATCACTTAGGGAATCAATATCACAAAGGGTATCACATTCCAGACACACACACACATGTGATCATAATCAAGCACGGTATCAAATTCCATAAAATATAATAATATAATAGAAATAATTATAATGAAGATCCTAAGAAGTTAAGGAGCTTCTTAAATTATGTGAAATTATGTTTGGTTGACAATGGTCACTAACCAAGTCCAATTGCACCACTAAATCCTAAAACCATTCACCTTTCAACACAATTTATAGTTATCCCCATATTTGTTATTTGAAATGTGGAAAAAGAAAGATAAAATTAAATCTAAAAGAAATACATCTCTTACATCAAAAAATAAAATTGGATTTACATTATTCTCATTGATATAAACCCAATGGAACCAAGGAAACATCAATCTGATCAATATCAGCAAATATATCAAAGAAATAAGTTTGGAAAAATTATAAAATAAATAAAAATAAGAAGAGAACGAGAGGGATATAGAGAATGGAGGAATAATTTATTATGTATGTGAGCCTTAGGCACCTTCCAATTGTATATATATTTGTCAAATTAACCAAAATCACTTTACTCTCTCTATATCAATCATAATTCTTATAAACCATAAATTTATCCACTAATTTTATGTGAAGAACCTACATTCCCCATTACACAGATTCTTTAATATTTTATTTAATCCTCTTAAATAAATTTTTTAAATATATTAAATCACCAATTAATATATATTAAAAATTCACGTACATATATATATATATATGTGCATTATATATACAAAAAAAACATGCATATACATATATAGACCCACACACATAGATATATATATATATTCCACTGATGTATATATAGATTATACACACACACACACACTCGCATATACATATATACACATCCACATATATATAAATATTTATTTAATCCACATATATATATATATATATATATATATTATATTTAGCAAACACAAATATTATTTTTTTTAAATTTTATAATAATAAAAACAACAACAACAAACAAAAATAATAATAATAATAATAATAATTAAATACCTCACATCATTTCCACTATTAAAAATTTTAATAAAACATTCATTAAGTGATAATAATATTAGATACAATTTTATTGTCCACATAATTTCATTTATGTGACATAAGTAATAATATCACTATTATTACCTAACCTCCAAATAAAAATTTAGACGTGGTAAAACATGAGTCATCAATTAAAATAATTAAAAATTATATAATTACACATATAATTTACATTTTTTCTTTGACAAAAAAAAATAATATAATTATTATTACCCTTATGTGTGATACAACCAAACACTAATGCATGGAAATAATATGTTTTTATAGGGTAAGACTTGAATTTTAGACTTAATGGTAATCTTATATTTATCACATGATACAATATTTGAGGGATACATCAATTTTTTTGTTAAAATTTAAAATTAAAATATAAAATAAGTTATCCTTATGTGTGATGTTACCAAACAACAAACACACACAAATGATAAGTCATGCATAGGGTAAATCACACATCCCAAATATAATAGCGTTCTCAGGTTTCCCATATGAGACAATATTAGAGAGATATTCTATTTATTTCAAAAAATATCACACACTTGATATAATATATTTAATATTTTTATTCTATAGATGTTAAGACACTAAATACCCCAAAATCCCACGCTAACATATCACCTCAATATAAAATTATTCTCTAAAATATTCCAACGTCTTAATAATCCTTTTACACTAACAAAAAAATCATTAAATCATTAACTAAGTGATTTTTATTTAAAATCAACATTTTTATACAAAATACTCTTTATTTATTAATAATGGGGTTTCTATAATCATTAAAATTCTTGTATATTATAATTATCCCTATCTAATGACTTCTCATCCCAGATAAGTAACTCTAGAAGTTTTACTCAAACAACTCAGTCCACTAGCCTCAAACATCAAACTCATACTCCCACATCTCTGCTTGGATTCATTCATGCTGAAACTGAATCATGACTGGTGGTCCAGTCTTTCCTAGAATCACCTTCTCGTTTCGGTCGATGATCCACACTAGACACTCCTCATAATATGAATTGATATCTAGATCAACTTTTTCATTATAAAAAACATTCATAGGATCAAGTATGTATCTTTAAATAAGTGACATATGTAACACATCATACATAACTTGATAGTGAGAAGGGAGGTCCATATGGTATGCCAATTCACTTATCCACTCATGAATATTAAAGGGTCAAACAAAATGAGGTTTAATATCTATTTTTTTACTCATAAATATATTCCCTAATTGATAAGTCACTCTAAAGAAAACATGATCTCTTAATGGAAACTCTAAGGGTCTCCCCCAATGGTTGGCGTAAGACCATTGTCTACACTGAGTGGTGATCAACCACTTCTGTATCAACAACACACTCTCAAAGGTCTCCTAAACCATGATGGTTCTATAAAACACTATCTTACCCACCTCATGCTAATATAGTCGTGATTGACATGACCTTCTATAAAGAGCCTCACAAGCTTCCATCTGAATCAAATCATGATTAATATTTTTGTATGAAAACTCATCCAAGGATAAGTGATCATCCCACACTTCATCAGAGTCTACTACCCAAACGTCATTCATATCCAACAATATGCGTATTGTTAGCTAAGACTATCTGTCTGTCTGTGTATGGTATGATGTTATCAATATCAACTTAGTCCCCATGGATTTCTATAAGCCCTAACAAAACCATCATGTAATGTGTGAGACTCTATATAAAACAATTATTAAGGTATCTTCATGTAATCATAAAATATCATGGATGTCGATCTTTCCCAAATCCTCCAGTACGTGATTCTCTATAACTGACAAGAAGTGAGAAGACATCATTATCCAATCATAAATCACCTAGACTACATCATGGATCCTTAGGGTCCTTAGTAAACCCTTCAAAAATTCCATCTTTAAATCCCCACACTTCTACATAGGTATCGAGAGTAGATGTAACAACCCAATAGGATACTAGTGCTAGAACTTCACCCTTTAGTAGGTATGACATCATGATATGAAATTGGAAGTGTATCTCTTCATCCCCGGAAACAAGAACTACTGCATGAAGTCATGATAAATCTTGGTCACACTAGAATGTAATTTCTATATAGAGGTATGGTAATCCCTCGTCAACTCCACTATTATGGAAGCTGAGACCACTACTCTCCCAGGTTCCAAGATCACATCACCTTCATCCATTGACCATTCAGGTATTAATTCACCACTAGCTAGTTATTTCATCATTACAACACACTCTTATTCAAACACCTATCTTGCCATTACCTGGTCCACAAGTGAATATGTGACTAATTTGGTATCACAAGTCATAATTAATTGATTCTAGAAAGTATCCATCATTCAATCAACCAATAATCACATCAATCACCACTACTCCTCATAAGGATTATCACAAAACTCTTGATTAGTCTATGTCTTATGGATAAGATAATTTGTAAATACATTACACATACTTGATTCAAAATCCATATCAAAATAGAACATCTACAAATACTCATCCTAACACCTTTTTCTTTGGTTCATGTCTCTCTATGTGATGATATAGAGAAGGGTATTTGTGGTCCATTTAAACAAAAAATATATCACTGAAGAGATAGTATCTACAACACTTCAAAGTATGAATCATATATTCTATCTCAAAGTCATGTATAGTGTAGTTACTCTCATTGGGTCATATATGAAGAGATTCAAAGGATACCACATTCTCATTATACATCAGCATCACTCTTAAGACAACACCTTATGCATCATAATACACTGCATAACAAATCCCATGTTCAGGGAGTGTGTGTAATGGAGCCATCTCCAACCTTCAATTTAGCTCAAGGAATGCCTCTTCACACTGATTTGACATCTACGATTTCACTCCCTTCATCATCAGTTCTATTATGGGTGCTGATATTTGGGACAAATATAGGATAAACCCTCGCTAATACCCCAACAAAACTAGATATCACATATTATCAAGAAAATTCTGGGGATGAGTTCAATACATGATCGCCTCAAATTTCTTTGGGTTCACAGATATTAATATCTCATATAAAACATATCTTAGAAAATTAAACTCTCAAATCCATAAGTCACTCTTTGATAAATTTTCATAAAGATGATGTGCTCAAAGAATAATTAGGACAAACTTTATGTGCCTAACATGTTTCTCTCATGTCGGTGAGTATATGATGGTATCATCGATGAACAATATGTTGATAAAGTCTAAATATGGGTGGAATATCTATTTTTGAGAGCCATGAACACTACCAGTACATTAATTAGCCCGAACAACATCACCAAGTACTCATATAATTCGTACAAACTCTAAAACAACATCTTCAAAATATCCTCCTCTCTAACCTGAAACTGATGATAGCCTGATCAAAGATAAATCTTGGTGAACCACCTATCTCCATGTACCTGGTTGAAAATATCATAAATATTTCACTATCACCTTGTTTAAATTCCGATAATAAATAGATATTTGATGACATCCATCTTCCCTCTTGGAGAATAACATTGGTTCACCATAGGTGAATTACCTAGATTGATAAATATCATTCAAACCAAATCATCTAGCTTCACCATGATCTCATTCGATTTAGTTCGTTTCATATGATATTAGGGTATGAAAATGGGATACACACCCTCCAAGAGATCTTTCCATCTTAAAATTACAATTCCTTGGTATCAGAGCTATGTCAAAGATCCATAGTGATTTCAACCCATTACATAGTATCCTAAGATCCAATGATACCCTATATGGATGAATAATTTTGGAGTTAAAGTCAAGATACATTTTTCCATAGTTATACCCTCTCATTGCTAGGATATATATTGAGAAAAATACTTTTGGTTGATGAATACTTGCTACCTAAACCATTAAGAAATTGTGAGAGCATGCTCATCATTATTCTTTTACACATATAGTGGTAAAGTAGGAACATCCTTCCTTGAAAGAGTATTCTAGATTTCTTCCCATTACTCTTCACTAGATTCTGGTAGGTCTTTGCAACTTGAATTCTACTAACTTCACCTCTGTTACCATCGATGTCTGGATGAGGTAAAATTGCCCTCAATAATATATGCCCATTACTCTGTATCATGTGACCCAATAGTACATTTAAATGTTTGGGAATGTTGGATTTGGATACCTTGGGCATAGTAAACCATATATCTTAGTGGTGGATGGAATGGAACAAGAGCCTATACCATCAGGGTAGGTACATTAATGAATCTGGGCCGCCCTTCTTAGTAGGAAATCACACCAAACTTCTAAAAATTGGAATTTACTATAATAAAAGAACATTAGGAACATATTGAATCATATTCAGTCTATAAGATCACTCAAAGGCTTCCCTTAGAGTCTACCCTTAACCCAAGGCACAACCCTCATATAACTAACCCTTGTCTCCATACCTACACGTCAGTCACAATCATCATATATATAATGAAAACATTCCCAATTCAACAAATCTATGCATAACAACGATATATCACAATATTATGGAAAAATAGATATATCACACAATCTTAGAAAAAATTGATTCGATATATTACAAACATCAAGGTATTTAATTAAAGAACTACTATACGACAAAATGATAGGTATATATATGGAAGATAGACCAACATTCCTAGTCATGATACATGAATTAACCAAATATATTATAATTTTCATATTAATATCATGTGAATAACCCAAGGTGAGTTTAATCAATGGTAAAAACGACAAAAAAAATCTTACTTTTATGTAATCTCAGAGGTCCACTATACAGTGTTATCCAGACACTAACATAGTTCCACTACTTAAGTCCCAATCATCATAACACCAATCTTTCCATTCCCAAATCAAAGATAGATAAAATAAAATTTAGTAAAATCATGATTCTCTAATAAATTTTGATATGAAAAATATTACTAAATATATCACGTCATTTCCACCACTAACAATTTAAATAAAACATCCATTAAATGGTTATAAGAGTAGATATATTTTTATTACCCAAAAAATTTCATTTATGTAACACAAGTAAAAATATCACTATTATTACCTATACTCCCAAAAAATATTCAAACATGGTGAACTGTCACTAATCAATTAAGAGAATTCAAAATTATTTAATCACAAGTGTAATTTACTTTTTTTACTTTATCACAAATAATAATAATATTATTATTATTATTACCCTCACATGAGGTGTAACCAAACACTTGATGTGTACAAATTCTATATCGCACCTATGGTAAAACAAAAATTTTGAACCTAATGGTGGTCTTATAGTTTATACATGATACACTATTTGATAGATAATATAATTTTTCTCTAAAAAACTATAATAAAAAAATTAAATAAATTACCCTCATGTGTGTTGTCACAAAACACCCAACATGTAAAAAATTTATTCCATTAAAAGCATAAATTCTACATCTCAGACCTAACAGTGGTCCCATATTTCCAATAGGAGACATTATTCTAGAAATATTTCATTAACTTGGAAAAATAGTGAACATGTGATATAATATATTAAATATTTTTTCTATCAGCTTTCAGGCTTATTATGCCACCAAATCCCGTGCTAATGTAGTTATTCACTCCAAAAAATATTCCTAGGTTTTAACAAGGATTTTATCCTTATATAAAATACTTGAAATCATTTACCAAGTTATTTATATTGAAACATTTTCATATTAAAATACTGATAATTTATTAACAAGAGGGTTTTTATTATCATTAAAAAAATAGGATATTACTGTTTATGTAGTGTCATTTATTACACCATTCCAATTATATTAGTGGAATAACATCTTACAGTAATGAAAAATATTATATAAAACGATCAAGGATCCTTTTAGTGAGACTTGATGTATAATAAAGATAAATATATTCATTTTTTGGATATTGTGGTATTGATTGGTTAGGTGATGCATGAAAATTAAAGTTAAATTCTTATGTACCATTTTTTATCTTGGATACATGTGTTGTGTGTAACATTGAGAAGAAAAATATAATAATTGTAACTACCACTAAGGAAAACTAATTTAAGTCATAAAAGGATATAACTAAATTGATTTATAGTAAATCCAAGCTTGATAATGTGAGAATCAATATTATAAATCTATTTTTTATTGTTATAGATTACCATTATGTGATAATTTTGTTAAGGAATCTTGTGAAACATTAAAAATAAATTAATATTTATTTAATGTACCACTCATAAAGAATATGAAATATTATATACTCAAATTGGATTATTATTCAACAATAGAAAATTATAGATATATTGACAAATCTTCTAGTGAAGAATGAATTATACCACTAAAAATATGTGAAATGATTGGATTTTTTGAAAAAATACATTTGAGTAAATTATAAATATTTTACTTCTTACATTACATTGTGATTATAATTAATGGTGGGAATATATAAAAGTTAAACCAGTGAATGTGGGAGAATTAATTATTGTAACTTATAAAGAAGTTTGTGAGTAATTTTTTTCATATAACAAGCGATGGAAAAGCTTATGTATAAAATGAGAGAAGGATAATGTAACGTAATGAGGGACAATGAGATGATTAATTTCTTGATAAATCATGTCAGATTAAAATTAAAATTTGAAAACTTTATGTGTATTATGTTTCCAATACACAAAAGGGTAATATTTAATATCACCTAATATATATGAAGGAAAATGGGATTTTTAATAAATACATGTGTGGTAATGTGATTTTGTTAAAATATTATTGTTATTTAAATTAACTGATGGGTTAATTTGAAAAAAAACTAATCTATTTATTAATGTGGAGTTTAAATGACTCTCTTACTAAAAAACAATATGGACTAATTTTTTTAGATGATGATTTATGTGTTATGAAATTTATTATTATTGTATCTATTTTCTAAATGATGCTAATTTTTTTAGTTTAAATAGAGTAATATTATTATAATGGAAAATATTAAATCAATAAAAAGTGAAAACCATAACATGGCAGTGTATCTTACACATATTGGTTCACCTGAGAAAGAGTATCTCAAGTTGAAGTATATAAATATGGTCATGGTTCTAACCATGGTGTCAAGATAATAATGGATGAATTACTAGATTATATAACAAATTTATTCATGTTTTGGACTAAATAAATACATTATGGTTCATATTTAAAATTATCAATGTTATAATCAGTGTTCGGAAGAAGTTAGATGGAGAAGTTATTTCCTACCATAAATAAAATCCATATAGTAGTGATTATTATAGTTATGATGGAAATTACTTTGGTTTCTATTTTAAATTTCATGAAGGAGGAAGATTTTTGGGGTCTAATTAATATGGTTAAATATCTAATTGTGTGTATTATATATGAACTTTTAAATCCTATCATGGTATAAATCACATCATAGATCCATTTAAAGTTTTGATATATAATTTTGAAACAAATTATTAATTTGATAGATAATAAATATGTTATATATGGTTTTAAATAATAATTTGACCAAGATAAATCATATAACTTATTTTTCTATTATATCAGTTTTATATTATATCTATTTAAATATGGCAATTAAAATTAAAAAAGATAGACTTAGTTACCTTTTTTTTATAAGAGAATTAATTAGAGTAATGAGATGTTTTGTAAAAAGTATTATTTAAAGCTTTTTGTGGTGGATCAAATGAAATTATAAGGGAGAAAAAATTATTCACTATTAGGTTTTATTATTATCATAAATTATTCTATATATTTATTTTCAATTAATATATTCTAATGTGTGGGAGGGACATTGTCATTTTTTGGGAGGAATAAATTGAAAAGTTTTCAAGGCCACCTATTTCCCCATAAAATTCTTGATTAATAAAAGTTTAAATACAATGTGATTTCAAATCAAATATTCTAAAAATTTAGGGCTTCTATTATAACCTGAGTGACCCTGACATGGTTGGTGAATCATTGCTCAGTGAGATTTAAGTTGTTTGCCCTTTTTTCATTTTTACCATTCTCCTTAGGATTTTTTTCATGTGTCACTAGGAACTATGTTAAACATTTTCATGATTTATCTTCCCCATATCCCAAATGAATATTAGAAACATGTGTATGAATGTAAATCTTGAAAGGGAGGATAGAGTTTTTCATGGTTCACCACAAATGTCTATGCCCAAGGAATCCACAATTATAATGTGTCGATGTGCCAAAATATTCTAAACTGAACCTATTCAGTGGTTATAACTTCGGTCATGTAAAATCTATTTTAAAGATAACTACATTATAATGTTTTTTGCTTTGGTTACTCTTGACCCAATGTTAACTACCTTTTCTTCTCTTATAAGAACTACTCTAGGAAGAACTTCAATAATTAATAGACATGTGGATATCTTAATTAAAAGTAATGAAATCTTTAACCATTTCATCCTAAAATAAACATAGGTACTCCTTTAAAATATATATTTTATTCCTTCCTCCACTTAATAGACATATGGGATCGATTCCTCATTTTGTGGTCAGATGCTTTTCCTTTAATAATCATAGAAAAAAATATTTCCCTATATAATGATAATTCCTTAGAATAATTATCTATATTCCCACCATCTTTACAATAAAGATGTGAAAATGGTACTCTATATTTCATCAATCCTTATTCCAATAAATAAATATAATATGATCAATAGTATCCCTATGTGTCATGCATCATTATTATTCATCTTTTATTTTGAACCAGATCTTCATTATTGTTCAGACCGTCTATTTATTCTGATGTATATATCTTTTAAGGAATAGTATTTTTTTCATTCCATTTCACTTATTTTATTCTTAAAATCATATATAAATACCAAATTTAAATAGAATATATATTTACATATTAATAATAGTAATATCATACTCGAATATCTGTTTTTGAGATCTCTCAATTATTCAAGTCACCAGAATTTTAACACCCCAAAATCTTAATAAATGACTACCTTAAAATAAGTCAATGTATTTGATAAAAATAAGGCCCTAGCCTTAAACCTTACTTAATTTTGAGTTATTACAAGATAACACATTGAGGATCTCTTCAGGTTTAGAGTTTTAGGGAATTAGATCATAAAACTTGCATTACATTCCACATTTAACCAAAGTGGTTACATAAAAGATAGTATTCATTTTCCCATCAATGGAAACATATTTATAATAAAACATGGATTCTTTCTTGACACTTTCTTGACACTGTCATTATATCATGTACCATTCCCTTGACCTGTGAAAAACATTTCAAAAACATGGGATGAGCTTAAAAAGCTCAGTAAGGGTTATAAAAATATGGAAAGGAAACATGAGTTCATATATACATAATAATGAAATCATAATTTACCCATAAAATATAATCACTTTAACATACCTCATCAAATCATGAATAAATCATAGAAATCATAATACATAAAGTTAACATGAGGCATTCATAACATTCTTACGTATGGAGTAACCCTCCTGGTTACGTTTGGAATACCCATCACAGTATATTCCCTAAATATCTTCTTAGAAACCTTAACGTTTAACCCCTTCGCGTTACCCAATGCATTGGAGAGCTATATCAGGCTCACCTGCCCTTAGTTTATCACGGAACCACCTGTCTTCATAACAATTCCCAAGAACCATAACATAATGGTATCACATAAAACATGCATAAAGGAAACATAACATTTCCACTTTTCAATCATAAGATATCAGTACAACACGTTGATATAAAAACATTATGAAAATTATTTTCAATACCAAAATAAATGAAAAGTAAAACATGGTATTTATTTTTCATTCAATAAAAGTTATGGATTGTAGAGGAAGCTGAAACTCAAATAATGGTCACGGCGGCGGCGAAGTCGTTGTCGCCACATACGTACGACAAAAACATTCCCTTTTGTCATTTAGTAAAATGCTTCGTATAAAAAATATTCCTTTTGGATAAACGTAAAAGTAAAAGGGGTTTATACACCGTATAAAATAAGGTTGTGTATAAAACAAAATATTCCTCAATGAAAGGAGATTGAGACGGATTCCCATACCTCGGGTCCGACTTGACTCGATCGTTCTTTAATGTAATGAATAATAAACTTGAGTTAATTTATACTTTCTTAAGAACCTTTTTCATGTTCATTATTCATTTTATATCACTTATAACCATGTTATGAACATTATGTAATCATTTAAGTTAATAACAGTCATTTTGTCGATATTTGGTACATGAATCAAAAGTGAACTT
Organism: Viscum album; assembly: GCA_963277665.1. NCBI lineage: Eukaryota > Viridiplantae > Streptophyta > Magnoliopsida > Santalales > Viscaceae > Viscum > Viscum album. The sequence continues at coordinate 514,047,048 of OY728146.1, forward strand.
CTTATATTTACAAGTTGTTCACGTAGTAAAATATCCATTATCTCAAGAATGGTATTCATGATGTAGATTCCATATATATCATATATATATTATATACATGCATTTATAATATTACATAATAATTTAGAGATAATAAATGAAATTCACCGTTCATGGAGACGGTAAGCCGTACGTACGCATGAACGCTACTTTCATTTCTATGTCATATTAATGGAATTAAAACTAAATGAGAGATATGTATATTTTAATTCCAGAATTATATTCATAATTTATATTTAACATAAATCATATATATCCATTATATAAATGTAATTATAATAGTAAATTACATTTGGGGATAAGAAATGAAATGCACCGTTCTTGGAGACGGTAAGTCGTACGTACACATGAACGCTACTTTCATTTCTATCTCATACTTTAATGGAATTAAAACATAATTATACATAATAGTATTATAATTATAGTATGACATCATATATAATATCATTAAATCTATCCTTTATATGTACCACATATGGTATTAACGAATGAAATCAATTTGAGGGGGCGGTAGTCCGCACTTCCTAAAATGAAGATATCGCATTTACCCATAATAGAAACCATAAAGGAATGCCATAAATGAAAAAATACAGAATTTTAAGTAAAACATAGACATATTATATATCATATATTAATCTAGTGACATCTTAATGTCCACCTTTGAAGGTGTTAGAAGAATATTGAGCAATCATCATTTCGTGAGGCAGAAATTCGCCATCCACAGAAACATTATGTTCTTTAACCATTAGATGTAGGTGTGTGTAAGTGTAGCTCAAATGATTATTATTACAAAATCCTAGTATATTGAAGATACTTTAGTTGTTACAAAATAAATTAATAAAAAAAGTTTTGGGGGTTGGAGAAGCAAAATAAAACAAAAGAACACAAGTGAAGACATTACCTTAAAATCTGGTAACTCTCTTTGATTTGAGATCAAAGGCTTACATGGGAAGACTTATGCCCAAATTGAGGTTTCTAGGAGTAATAGAGGGATGTGGAGTGACAAAATAGGAAGGTTTTTTCTGAGCCAAAGGCTTGAGAGGTGTGGGTAAGGTGGTAGAGGTGGGGGCCTTTTATAAGAGGAGAGGAGGGGCACTCTTGGAAAGGTATAAAAGGTTAATTTATTTTCAAATGAGTTTCGGATTTTAAAGGTCCCACATTGATGTATTTTGAGGATAATGTGATATGGGTTCAAAATATACTCATCCAATAGGTCTTTGACAAGAGTAAGTTATAGTTTTAACATTGTCTTTTCATTTTACTTAAATCATTTATTAATGAGGTAATCGATGCATAATCATGATGTCATAAATAATTTAATTTATTTAATGTCTAAAAATTACAAAAAAATACTATGATGTAGGAAATCGTTTTATATTAATGATGACTATTTATAGTCAAAAATATGACTTGAATAACCCCATGTAAAAATTGTTTTAGTAAAACAATACATGTTTGTGTCATTTTTACTTTTACTATAAATAAAAGGAATTAATGTCATTATCTTACCCAAGTGGCTCCATGGGGTCCCAAAAATCGACCCATGGGTTTTCTTGGTCGGCCATGACACATACAATAATGGTAGAACATGTGTCAAGGTCATTTTATATTATTAGAACATTATTTTTACCTTAAATTACACTAATTGCCTCGAATCGCTATTAAAAACATAAAAGATACTGTTCTCCAAAAAATTATTTTAATCCCATTGAACCACATTTTACTTCCTAATTAAAACTATGTATGTTTGATTTTTGAAATTCAAAACACATAGGTGGTAAAATTTCATTTAAATGAAAAATCAGTTTTTTTAAGTACCACTTAGTGGTTTCACTATTCATCAAAAATTGAAGCTTTTCAGAAAAATTCCAAAAATTCACCCTAAGATATATTTGATATTCTGAATTAAAAAATGATTTCTATTTTACAATATTAAAAACATATAAGTTACATTAATTAATTTAATAATTAATTCCCATCGTCAGAACAAATAGCGTGTTTTTATGAAACAATATATATATCAACAGATTGACACTAGTTTAAGTCTAATTTCAAAGTGAAATTAATTCCAAAGACCACTATTGGATTAAATGGTAAAAATATATTCTAATTTAACTTTAAAACCAATTCAAAATATAATATAATCATACAAATAAATTAGATTAAAATGGGGTTTTAAAATAAAATACAACATTTTTCACTATTCATTAAAAAATGAACATTATCAGAAAAATACCGGAAATTTATCCAAAGTAAAATTCAATGTCCCAATAATAATGAATAAGTTTATTTTGACAAATAGAGATTATAAAATTGCAAAAAGTTTGATTTAAAAAAGGTTTTCCACCAAAAGCCAGTAAAACAATATTTTAAAAAATATTAGAGTATTTCATGCTTAAGGTTGGATTTATTCTCATTTTAAGACTCTAAAACACTATCTAATTCTTAAATAGACATAGATAACTACATCTATTATTAATTACTTACTTGGGATGTTACATGCTTCCCCACTTTAGAAAATTGCATCCCCTCAATTTATTTACTTATCGAATAAGTGGGGGTATTTATTCCTCATAGCATTTTCAGATTCCCACGTTGCCTCTTCAACCATATGGTTTTCCCACTAAACCTTTACCTGATGAATCACCTTATTCCGCATCACTTACTCCCTATGGTCAAGAATCTGGACCGATTAGTCCTCATAAGATAGATTCTCTTCCAGCTGAACTACCTCTGGACTCAAAACATGAGATGGATCTGGCATATACTTTCTCAACATTGAAACATGAAAAACATTGTGTACTTGAGATAAACTCGGAGTTAAAGCCACTCGGTATGCAACTGATCCAACTCTCTCCAAAATTTTATATGGTCCAATGAACCTTGGACTCAACTTTCCTTTCTTACCAAATCGCATCACACTTTTCCATGGTGAGACTTTGAGGAAGACATGATCACCTACCTCAAAAGAGAGATCCTTCCTCCTATTGTCTGCATAACTCTTCTACCTACTCTGAGCTGTTCTCATGTGTCTCTGCATTAACTGAACTTTTTCTGCCAACTCTTCTACCAATTCTGGTACCATCAACTTCCTTTCACCCACTCCATCCCAAAAAGCTGGAGTTCGACACTGCTTCCCATATAACGCCACAAATGGTGCCATCTGTATACTGGAATGAAAATTTTTATTACAAGAAAACTCAACCAAAGAAAGATGTTAGTCCCAACATCCCTGATAATCCATCGAACAAGCACGTACCATATCCTCCAAAGTCTGAATCATTTTTTTGACTACCTATCTGATTGAGGATGAAAAGCTGTACTAAAATTTAATTCAGTACCCAACAACTTATAAAGGCCTTTCCAAAAGTTAGAAGTAAACCTGGGATCAAGATCAGATACAATAGAGAGAGGAACTCCATGTAACCCGAATATATCTTTAAGATACAAATGAGAAAGTTGATCTAGGGAAAAAGTATATCGTATAGAAAGGAAACGAGCAGATTTAGTCAAGCGATCTACAATAACCCAGATTGCATTATTACCTCAAGGTGTCTTCGACAATCCCACAACGAAGTCCATGGATATATTCTCCCATTTCCACTCTATTACTGGTAAAGGCTGAAGCATCCCTTTCGGTAACTGACGCTCTACTTTTACCTGTTGACAAGTCAAACACTTCACAGTAAAATCAGCAATATCCCTTTTCATTCTGTCCCACCAGTAATACTCCTGAAGATCTCTATACATCTTAGTACTGGCTGGATGAACTGAAAACGGAGAACTATGAGCTTCACATAACAAATATCTCTTCAACTGTGAATCACAAGGCACACACAATCTCTTACCAAATCTCAAAACACAATCATTATCATTGTTGAATTCAGGCAACTTACCCTTCTGAACCAGCTCTACCTTTTTCTACAACTCACTGTCTTGCTTCTGTGCTTGCTTGATTCTATCTGATAGAGAATATTTCACTGATACCTGAAACAAAACAGAAGAACATCCTGCACCAACAACTTTTATGCCAAATTTCATCAAATCCTTAACCAAAGGATCACGTTCCAAACACAACATTTTTAATGAATCATTACTTCTTCGACTCAAAGCATCTACCATTTTATTTTATTTTCTCGGATGGTAATGAATTGTACAATCATAATCCTTGATTAATTCTATCCATATCCCCTATCTCGTGTTCAATTTTTTCTTAGTGAATATATACTTTAAACTTTTGTGATCGGTATATATTTCAAACTTTACTCCACACAAATGATGCCTCCAAATTTTTAAAGCGAAAACAACAGCAGCTAATTCCAAATCATGTGTAGGGTAATTTACCTCATGAGTTTTCAACTGACGTGAAACATATGCAATTACTTGATCATTCTGTATTAGGATGCAACCAAGTCCTTTCAATGAAGCATCATTGTAGATAACAAACTCACCATTCCTGGAAGGTAGTGCCAAAACTGGAGCATTCACCAATCTTCTTTTCAGTTCATCAAAGCAATCATCACATTCTTTTGTCCAGAAAAACTTAACACCCTTCCGAGTTAGATTAGTCATTGGACTAGATAACAGTGAAAAATTTATAACAAACCTTCGGTAATATCCTACCAAACCAAGGAAACTACGAATCTCAGTTACATTTGTGGGTCTTGGCCATTCTTCAACAACCTTTGTTTTTGCAAGATCAACAGTTATCCCATCTTTAGAAACAATGTGACCAAGGAAAGAAATTTGTTGCTACCAAAACTCACAGTTGCTGAATTTCCCATACAATTTCTTTTCTTTAAAGGATTAAAAAATAACCTTTAAATTTATTTCACGATTCTCTTTACTTTTAGAAAACACCAAAATATCATCAATGAAAACCACCACAAAATTATCCATGAACTCATGGAAAATTATATTCATTAAGTCCATGAATACAGCAGGTGCATTGGTTAGCCAAAAAGGCATTACTACAAATTCATAATGGCCATATCTTGTACGAAACGCAGTCTTCAGAACATCTTCTTCCTTTACCTTCAGCTGATGGTACCCCGATCTCAGGTCAATCTTTGAAAAAAACTGAGCTCCCTGGAGCTGATCAAACAAATCATCGATATAAGCCAAAGGATATTTGTTCTTAACAGTGATGTTATTCAAGGTTCTATAATCAATGCAAAGTCTCATAGAACCATCTTTCTTTTTATCAAATAAAACAGGAGCACCCCAAGGTTATGTGCAAGGTCGAACGAAACCTTTCTCTAATAAATCTTGCAATTCCTCCTTCAACTCTAAAAGTTCAATTTGAGCCATTCGATCAGGGGGTTTTGAAATTGGCTTAGCATCAGGAACTAAGTCAACAGTAAACTTAACTTCCCAATCTGGTATTATTTCAGGCAACTCATTTGGAAAAACATCAAGATACTCATTTACCACTGGCACATCATTAATATGAACAGTTCCTTTGTTTTCAACAATATGTTCAAGGTAACATTCATTTCCATCTTTTACTAGTTTCTCGGCCTCTTCATATGTTATCAACAGTAAGGGTTCAGTCTTGAACACAAACTGAAAGTATTTCTAAAAAGAAACTTCTTTCGCTCTATAGTCAATATTAGCATGGTAAATAGAGAGCCAATCCATACCTAGGATAACAGCAAACACTACTAGTGGTAGAAAAATTAGGTTTTCATGTAGGTTCTTTCCACGGATAAGGATAAAAAGATTCTTATAAATTCTTTTTGCCTCAACATTTCCCCCATATGCTTTTACCACAAGTTCATTAGTCATTTCTTGAGATGGTATTCCCATTTTACTAGAAAAGTTTTCAGAAATGAAAGAATGTGTAGACCCTAAGTCAAACAACACACTGGAATAATCTGAAAAAACAAAGTACCTGATACCACTTCATTTGATGGACCAACATCTGCTGAAGTAGTTGCAAAGGATTTTACCGCCCCTTTCTGCTTGTAGTCTAACTGCTTCCCATCACTCGAGCTCTTTGTCATACACTCATTTTCATAGTGACCCATCTCATTGCACTTAAAACATTTCACTAACTGTAAACCAAATTTGGACTTACCATCACCTTGATCTTTTTCAGTGCAATCACAAGCCTTATTTCCCATCTTACCACATCGGTATAACTTTCCAGAATTTAGAAGACATTCCCCAGCATGCCTTTTACCACATTTATCACAAACTAGAAACTTAGTTTTCTTACCGTCAAACATTTTTGAATAATTCTTTCCTTTCTCCTGCCACCTCGGTCTCTTCTTACGTTGGTTGTTATAGAACACTTGATCATCTGAAAACTCCATTTCCACCTTCTCAGCACATCGGACATGCTTTTCATAACTTTTGAACTCACGAGAGTCCAATGCCCTTCGATATTTTGGCTTCAATCCTGAGTAAAAATGATTGTTTTTACTATTAAGGTCTCGGATAAAATTTGGAGCATACCTTGCCAATCGAGTGAACCATTCTTCATAGGTAGCCACTGAGTCTTCCTCTTGCCTCAATTCCAGGAATTGTTTTTCCATCCTAAGTCGAACAGCTTTAGGAAAATACTTCTCAAGAAACATACCTTTGAATTCATCCCAGTCGAGAGCATCAATATCATCAGCGTCTCTGATATATTTAACCATCGACCACCACTGATCTGCTTCACCCTCAAAACGGTAAATAGCAAGACTAAACTTTTGATTGTATTACACCCCATGACATCGAAAATCTTCTCCAGTGATTTAATCCACCCTTTAGCTAGCACAGGGTCAGATGATCCTCTGAATGATGGGGGATGTTGCCTCATGAAATGTTCCACCAGTGACATGTTCCTCTGTGGTTGATCTGGCTGATCTCGTGCATAGATAACACCACCATTTATTGCTTGAGTCAACTTTTCCATTACTCCAACAAACTGTTCAGTTCCAATTCCGACCATCTTAGGATGCTGATTCGGAAGGTCATTTCCTTTTGTATTCTTTCCTATCACTGCTTCCCTGTTTCCTCTACGAAAAACCATTCTGAACAAACATTTCTTAGATGAAGCAACATGGTAATCTTCAAATGAAATATCATTTCAATTTGACCATAAAAAAATATTTTTGGATGATCATTTAATAGAATTATAACTCCTAAAGTTATCTAAATAGACCTTTGATACCAACTATAAGGCCCCAGCCTTAAACCTTACTTAATCTTGAGTTATTACAAGATTACACATTGAGGATCTTCTCAGGTTTAGAGTTTTAGAGAATTAGATCATAAAACTTGCATTTCATTCCACATTTATCCAAAGTGGTTACATAAATGATAGTATTCATTTTTCCCATCAATGGAAACATATTTAAAATAAAACATGGATTATTTCATGACACTTCCTTGACACTATCATTGTATCATGTACCATTCCCTTGACCTATGAAAAACATTTCAAAAACTTGGGATGAGAATAAAAAGATCAGTAAGGGATATAAAAATATAGAAAGGATACATGATTTCATATATACATAAGAATGAAATCATACTTTACCTATAAAACACAATCACTTTAACATACCTCATCAAATCATGAATAAATCATAGAAATCATAAGACATAAAGGTAACTTGAGGCATTAATAACATTCTTACATAGGGATTAAACATCTTGGTTACGTTTGGAATACCCATCACAATATATTCCCTAAATCTCTTCGGAGAAACCTTAACGTTTAACCCCTTCGTGTTTCCCAATGCATTGGAGAGCTATATCGGGCTCACCCGCCCTTAGTTTATCACGGAACCACCCATCTTCATAACAATTTCCAAGAACCATAACATAATCGTATCACATAAAACGTGCATAAAGGAAACATAACATTTCCACTTTTCAATCACAAGATATCAATACAACACATTGATATAAAAACATTATGAAAACAATTTTCAATACCAAAATAAATGAAAAGTAAAACATGTTATTTATTTTTCATTCAAAAAAAATTTATGGCTTGTAGAGGAAGCAGGAACTCAAATAATGGTCATGGTGGCGGAGAATTCATTTTCGCCTCATACATACGACAAAAACATTCCCTTTTTGTCATTTAGTAAAAAGCTTCATATAAAAAATATTCCTTTTGGATAAACATAATCATCAAAGGGTTTATACACCATATAAAATAAGGTTGTGTATAAAACAAAATATGCCTCAATGATAAGAGATTGAGACGGATTCCCATACCTCGAGTCTGACTTGACTCGATCGTTCTTTAATGTCCAGAATAATAAACATGAGTTAATTTATACTTGCTTTAGAACCTTTTTCAAGTTCATTATTCTTTTTATATCACTTATTACCATGTTATGAACATTATTTAATCATTTAAGTTAATAATGGTCGTTTTTTCAATATTTGGTACTTTAATCCAAAGTGAACTTCTTATATTTACAAGTTGTTCACGTAGTCAAATATCCATTATGTCAAGAATGATATTCATGATGTAGATTCCATATATATCATATATATCCACTATATACATTAATTTATAATATTACATAATCATTTAGAGGTAAGAAATTAAATTCACCGTTCATGGAGACGGTAAGCCGAACGTACGCATGAACGCTACTTTCTTTTCTATGTCATATTAATGGAATTAAAACTAAATGAGAGATATGTATATTTTAATTCCATAATTATATTCATCATTTAGATGTAACATACATCATATATATCCATTATATATATGTACTTATAATAGTACATTACATTTGGGGATAAAAAATGAAATGCACCGTTCATGGAGACGGTAAGTCGTACGTACGCATGAACGCTACTTTCATTTATATCTCATACTTTAATGGAATTTAAACATAATGATACATAATAGTATTATAATTTCAGTATGGTATAATATATATTATCATTAAATCTATCCTTTGTACATACCGTATATGGTATTAACGAATAAAATCACTTTGAGGGGGCAGTAGTCCGCACTTCCTAAAATGAAGATATCGTGTTTACCCATAATGGAAACCATAAAGGTATGCCATAAATGAAAAAAATACAGAATCTTAAGTAAAACATAAACATAATATATATCATATATAAATATAGTGACATATTTATGGCCACCTTTGAATGTGTTAGAAGAATATTGAACAATCATCGTTTCGTGCGGCAGAAATTCACCATTCACAGAAACAGTATGTTCTTTAACCATTATATGTAGGTGTGTGTAAGTGTAGCTAGAATGATTCTTATAAAAAATCCTATTATATTGAAGACACTGGAGTTGTCACAAAAGAAATTAATAAAAATAATTTAGGGGTTTGGAGAAGCAAAATAAAATAAAAGAACACAAGTGAAGGCATTACCTTAAAATCGGGTAACTCTCTTTGATTTGAGCTCAAAGGCTTCATTGGGAAGACTTCTGCCCAAAGTGAGGCTTCTAAGAGTAATAGAGGGATTTGGATAGACAAAATGGGCAGGTTTTTCCTGATCCAAAGGCTTGAGAGGTGTGGGTAAGGTGGTAGAGGTGGGGGCCTTTTATAAGATGAGAGGAGGGGAACTCTAGGAAAGGTATAAAAGGTTACTTTATTTTCAAATGCGTTTCGGATTTTAAAGGTCCCACATTGATGTATTTTGTGGATAAGGTGATAAGGGTTCGAAATATACTCATCCAATAGGTCTTTGACAAGTGTAAGTTATATTTTTAACATTATATTTTCATTTTACTTAAATCCTTTATTAATGAGGTAATCGCTGCATCATCATGATTTCATAATTAATTTAATTAATTTAATGTCTAAAAATTACAAAAACAAATACTAAGATGTAGGAAATCTTTTTATCTTTCCAATGACTATTTATAGTAAAAAATCTGACTTGTATAACCCCATGTAAAAATTGTTTTAGTAAAACAATACATGTTTGTGTTATTTTTACTTTTACTTTAAATAAAAGGAATTAATGTCATTATCTTACCCAAGTGGCTCCATGGGGTCCCAAGAATCGACCCATGGGTTGTCTTGGTCGGCCATGACACATCAAATAAGGTTAGGACATGTTTCAAGGTCATTTCATATTATTAAAACATTATTTTTACCTTAAATTACACTAATTACCTCTAATCGCGATTAAAAACGTAACAGTTACTATTCACCAAAAAATTATTTTAATCCCATTGAACCACATTTTACTTCCTAATGAAGACCATGTATGTCAGATTTTTAAAATTCAAAACACAGTGGTGGTAAAAGTTCATTTAAACGAAAAATTAGTTTTTTTATGTACCACTTATGGTTTCACTATTCATCAAAAATTGAAGTTTTTCAAAAAAATACAAAATATTCACCCTAAGCTATATTTGATATTCCGAATTCAAAAATGATGTCTATTTTAAAAAGTTCAAAAAATATAAGTTACATTAATTAATTTAATAATTAATTCCCGATGTCAGAACAAATGGCGTGTTTTTATGAAACAATATATATCAAAAGATTGACACTAGTTTAAGTCCAATTTTAAAGTGAAATTAATTCCAACGACCACTATTAGATTAAATGATAAAAATATATATTATAATTTCACTTTAAAACCAATTCAAAAGATAATCTAATCATAAAAATAAATTAGATTAAAAAGGGGTTTTGAAATAAAATACAACATTTTTCACTATTCATTAAAAATGAACATTATCAGAAAAATACCAGAAATTTATCCAAAGTAAATTTCAGTTTCCCAATCATAAAGAATGAGCTTATTTTGACAAATAGATCTTATAACATTGTCAAAAGTTTGATTTAAAAAATTTTTCCACCAAAATGGAGTAAAACAATCTTTTAAAAAATATTTGAGTATTTCATGCTTAAGGTTGGATTTATTCTCATTTTAAGCCTCTAAAACACTATCTAATTCATAAATAGAAATAGATAACTATATCTATTATTCATTACTTACTTGGGATGTTACAAAAACATTCTCTAAAAAACACCAAACTAAAATGAATCTAAAATATGTTTAGACAATTAAAACATTCCCATTGAATTAGTGGGAATGAATAAGAGTAACTATTTTGTGAAATATTTATAAATAAAATAAAGGCTACTTAATTTGAAAGAAATTCAATTAGTATAGCTAAAATGACTAATATGATCATTTTATTTTTAGAAATGTAATTTTATAAACGTATCTTTTCTATGATATATGATTTTTCTATTTCAAGAAAGTTATAATTAATCATTTTCATATATATTTTATATGAAAATTTTGTTAATAAAAATTTAATTGTTAACGAATAGGAAATATGAATTAGATTTCTTAACATTCAAAAAAAATTATTTTCCAACAAAAATAGATTTTAATTATATGGTGTAAAATATCATTTTTATAAATAACATGATTTTTATGATATTATTAATATATAAGTTTGAATTTAAAATTCATGAAACATTTTTATAAGAAAATATATGTTTTTAAAATGAGACATTATAATTTTTAAAATGATTATTTTAATTTATAGGCCCATATGTTTCATTTTATAATAGAAGTAATATTTTTCAAAGAAAAAATTGTAATACATTATACAGTTATTATTTTGAAATTAGTTTGTATCACTATTATAAATAGAATAAAAAAATTATTTACAATTTTTAATCATTAGGTATAAATTATGTAATAAATAACACTATATTTTTAGTCATAAATATTATGTTACTTTAGGTTGAAACTAGTTACGTCGATAAAATCATAAAAGAAAAAATTATTCATTCAAGGGGTAAAGGAATCGAAACATGTTAAAACCTATTTTTAAATGTTATTTTTTGAGATTATATACCTTATATCACCATTATATTAATTATTTTTTATTTTTTGGATCCAGTTGAAAATTTTATCAAATTATTTGTTTATATTAGGACGAAATATTTAAAAAATGTCATTCTCTCCACTTAAAAAAGGGTCATCTCACCGCCCCTTTAATAAAACACAACAAATTAAGCCTAAATATAAAATACCACAATTTTTTCTACCCTAGAATCAAAATTATATCTTTTTAGTTTTTTCAAAATATATTATCATATTCCATTCATTTTCAAGTGATCTTCCAAATAAATCTCAAAGTGCTCAATTTGTGTAATCATTTTTAAGTAACATATTTTTTTTCTATTATTATTTTAAAATTATAATTTTTAGATAATTATATAACTAAATTATTATTTTTAATATATTTAATTTTATTATTTTATGAGAATAGTCATCAATAATACTTTCTATTTTCTATTATGAAAAATGAAACCTGTTTTCATTGGTTGTGCTGGCTACCGTCCCCACGACCCAATGCATTTTATTTTCCTTAACCACCTCATAAGGATTATATAAAGGGGAAGTTTAAAAATTAATTATGATATTCATATTAATTTTATTACAATTAAAAAATAAAAAATATTACTTCATCCTCCCATTCTATGAAAATGAAATCATTATCCTTGCGTAGGTGCGGACTACTACCTCCATGCAACGACGTATTCTATTTTTTATTACCTCCCTACATTCATGGTCATGATAATTGTATTAATATATAAATATGATTTTTATTATAAAATTTCGTTTATTTTATGAATAATTATAGAAAATATTAAATATATTATTGATAAAAAGTCATCTTTTATTCAATCATTTAAATTAAGCATACTAAAATGAAAAAATTTATTCTTTCTATGTAATGACATTATATAAATTATATAGTATTTATAATTATTTAAAATTATTATATATCACACAAATAATCATAAAATAACATCATTATTCCTCTATTATAATTATATCAAAACTAAACCATCTCATAATTATCTATTAATCATGAAAGGTTCATGTATGTGTCGGTTTAACCATCTACTTGAACAATACTATGAATTTATATCATGGATGTGTATGAGAACTTAATTTCTAGTATAATATGATATAAATATGTAAAAATTGTTTTTTGGTTATTTTAATGTCGTTCAAACATTTAACCTAATAACTTAGAAATCACCCTCCATTCGTTAAGAATCAATAAAATATGTTTGTCACCGATTTTATCCTCATGTATTGGAACCAAAAATACCATGAAATGGAATTATAGATCTAAAAATTCCCATTGAACTTCTATTATAATTCCATAGATGATATAAGAGTTATTAATTTTGAGAAATAATAGGTATCAACACTATTTTAATGAAACATAGTTCTAAGCGATATTTATTACTTTTACCCGATGTTGAAAATACATAAAAACTAACTGATATATATATATATAATGACTATAAATGAGTATTATAAATGGTTATAGTTATGAATATAGTTCTTGGGAATGTATTTAGTGAATTTGATTTCATTAATTAGTAAATTTGGTTCATATGAATAATGAATCAGTACCGAGATAAGGGTTTTCATCTCAGATTCCTCTATTTTAAACATGTTTGGTATTGTGAACCTAATTTAATGTTTTTGTGTATATATTTCCTATTTTATATATCATACTTGTAATTTCGTTTTAATGATTTCATTTTTTTCAATTATAATCCCTCTCATTCAAGGGGTTTTGATTAAATTTTGAACAAAGCCACAACAAACCTTTATCTCAAACATTATTTCATTAAGAAATTTATATTTTATGCCCCATGTTTTCCTTTGAATGGTTTATTCAGTTCTTATAGATTTATCCTTATCATATATTTTTTTATTCATTGTAAATACTAATCCAAATGATTTCCACATCATCAAATGGATTTTAATCAATTGTTGTGCCAGTTGTAAAGCTTTTGGTAACCAAATTTTCATTTATTTTTTTATAATCATCCTCTGTACACTATAGTAATTGATTATATTATGTGGTATTATATTTATTTTATATTAATTTACATTTCTACCTCATTATACACATTTTGGAAATATTTCCCACTTCCGGGAGTATGTTTTCCCTTAGGATGTTGATAACTCAAATCTCTTTTCTTTGAGATATATTGCTTCATCATTAACTTGTCTCTTCTATTATAAGGTTTTCCCATTGTAAAATTTTATTTTACGATAATTTCTCTACTACTATAGGAAAAATATATTCTAATAAAAAATAAATATTTGTAGAATTTTTTACAATGTTAGTTATGAAAAAAGTTATTTCCAAAATAATAAAAAAAATTCCTTTCACCTTAATGTGTTTTTTCTTCCTATAATCATTTATCAATGATAAAAATTATTTCATTGTCATAGTTCCAAGATTGTAAAATATTTTTAATATTAAAAGTTTTAAAATGATTTCACATAACTTTTTTAGAAGTTACCTTTGAAATTGTCATATAAATTGATAATTTATTTCAATGTTAAAAATGTTTTCTAAGTGAAAGTTTTTGTTTTTGCTTCAATTTTACTTATCATTTACAAAAATGATTTACCCTAATGAATTTTAGGTTTCATGTTTTATCATTTTATATATATATTTATCATTTGGAAATATTGAACTCCTGGAATAAAAAAGTTTGATTCTTGATCCCTTCCCTTGTGATATTTTTCAATGAATTCTTTTGTGAGGTTGTTTTTCATTTATGTCTATACCCATATATTTTTTCTTTACTTTAATAGGGATATATTCTTTTAAACCCATCATCCCTCTTTACATAGATTGATTATGATCATGTTATTCCCATATTGACTTAACTGTATACTCTTTACCCTATATGGTGTGATCTTGTAATTTTACAAAAATTAGATTATAGGATGTTCACCTAGAAAGAATTTCAATTTTTTGGCTGGGGAAGTATTCAAATTATTGGGGATTATTGGATATTAACATAGGTTGATTATGTAATGAAATACTATATAACTCGTTATATAGATGACCATGTTTTTATTTAGAATGAGGTTTGTTTTGGAATGTTATGAAATGTCCTATTGACTCATATGGTGAATGAATTGAACATAATCAAGTAATTAATAGGGTATGAAATTATATAGACATTTGATGCATCGAAAGGTATCACGGGATAAGAAAATGTGGGGTTTGGTGTATACCTCTCCCAATATTATTATAATATCTTAGCATAAGGTATTTACAACATGTTTTTTATATCCTACAATATTAATTCCATCAGTATGACATCAATTATTATTTTTAACCATGTTTTAATTTATTATTACGGATATAACATGACATCATTTTTAGTTGACTAGAGATTCAGGAATTTTATTTATTATTTCTATATTATATAAACCATGATTATGTTTTTGAAAACCCTTATAATATGTTTCCCTTACAAATAATTTGATCTCACTCATTTCATATGTTTATGTTCCCTAGGTTATGAATAAAAATAGTACACAAAAAATTTATAGAAGGATAACACGTGTGGATTAATTTATGGGAGATATGGAAAAATTATTATTAAATAATAATTTTAATATATAATATAAAAAATTTCTATTTTATATAAAGAGCAAGGGATTATTTGATATTTTTTTCCTAATTCTCTATATATTTAAACCTAAAAGGTTTTGTGAATATATGTAATGAAATATTTTATTTGAGTTGTGAAATTATGGGATAAATGTGTATAATAATCTATAAATTGTATTGAAATTAGTATGAAAAGTATGTGTTTATAAAATCAGATTCAATAGTGTGGTTCTGAGGTACCATAGTTATTATCAAAGTCTAGTTTAGATATGTTTTTAAGGATAATTTAATGGTTTATAACTTAAGGTTGGACAAAATTTCAAATGATTACATAATCCTTTGTGATAGTAAATGATTTAACATTAAGGTAATAATGAAAATATTACTTTGGGGACTATAATTATATAACTTTAGTGAAAACCCTAGGGATAAGTATAATAAATAATTATAAGTATATGACAACATCATGATGTCTTGCTAAAGTTTAGATAGTGTGACTATCCATGTAATTAAATCCTAATCTGGATACTACAAGAGTATAAAGGCTCTAACACATATTTTTTTTTTGGGAAATAACCCCCAAAAAGTTTGGATTAAGTATTAACTTAATCACAAAATGGTGAATAAAAAAATGTCTTAATTTTACACTTGGTTTGAAGCTCATGGGTTATATTATTTAGTTAATTTACATTATATTTATAAAGTATATTGAGGTATTTGAAAATTTTTAGGTTAAATAACTTAATAAGAAAATTAAAATTTATAAAATATATTTAAACCTAGAGATTCATGAGTTATGTTATATATTAATTGATATGTATTTTCTTTTACAAGGAATAATTTTGATATTGAGAGAATTTTATTCAAGGATTATTGGGTTTTGATGTTAATTTTTCTGGTAGATATTTGTCATAATTTCCATATAATTTTTGTCACGCATGTTAACTCTTTTGTTTTTTGTAATCGATGAAGCATGAAGTAACCAAGTTAACACCATATTTCATAAAAAATGTGAAAACTATTCCAATGAATAACCTAAAAGAATATATTCTAAAGTGATAAATATTGTTATTATTCCAAACTAGCTATAAATACAACTCATTAACAATATAAGCATAATTGAAATGAAAAACAAACCAAATAATAGAATGATGGAATCTTATAGAAATTTAGGTGACCAA
This sequence comes from Viscum album, assembly GCA_963277665.1. Lineage (NCBI taxonomy): Eukaryota > Viridiplantae > Streptophyta > Magnoliopsida > Santalales > Viscaceae > Viscum > Viscum album. The sequence continues at coordinate 514,063,683 of OY728146.1, forward strand.
GATGATGAGGGAAAGAAAATTTCATTTACTACATGTCAAAAACATGGGAATAAACATGGGGAAATTTTCATAAATGGATATGTAAATTCATTAAGTGTGAAGATTTATATCATTAGTCTCATAAGCGTAAGGTAAAGAGAGAAGCTATAAAAATAGGTTTCCTCAATTGTAAGAGAGTTTGGAATTATGCATCTCAATTTCCTAATCTAAAGTCTGATAAGTAAAATAGTCACCAAAATCCATGAGAATATGGACAATCCTATGAAACTAATACTAATATTTTAGATATTGAGTCTTCACCCTATATTTTTTAGTGTCCAATATCATTTAAGATTTCAACAACTACTAGATAATATGTTATAAATAAAAATACATAGTCGTATGATTATCCTATAAATAATTTTCAAGATATTTTAAAAGTTATTCCATATATATAAATAAATTTTCTTCCCTTAGTATAATTCTATGTGAAATAAAAAATGAGTCATATATATTTATAAAGTGCTTATAATAATTTTTCATATAGATAAATGTTATCCTACATCCTAAATTAAACCACGATCATCTAGTGATGTACGATTAATTATGAGTTCCTTATATTAATTACTATAATATTATGATTCAAATTTAAAGGATTAAATTTATTTAATAAGGATAATTTAACAACTCATAATTTTAATGGATGATTACCAATAAATAATCTATTTTTTGGATATCGTGCACCACTTGACATACTAACCTAAAACAAAACCGTGATATGCTTAGACCGTTAAAACCTAGAAGTTGAAAGAGTGGGAATTAATTGTATTAAATTCTTTATGAAATATTTCAAAATAATATAAATACCTGTATTAAAATGAGTTAAATTTAATTTTTATAGCTAAAATGACTAATATAATCATTTTATACTTAAAATGTATTTTTATAAGTTTTCCATTTATAAGTGATATGAATATGTTTTTATAGTAACTTGTGATTAATAATGATAAAATATATTTTATATTAATAATTTTTTAATACTAATTTAATTAGTAAAATATTAAGAAATATGAAAAAAAAAATTATTAATATTTTAAAAAACTAATTTTCCTATAAAAATAATTTATCATTTTATCTCACATTTCTATTTAAATGTTAAATTTATAAAATTTAAAATTTTTATTTGAAAAAATTAAAATTTATTTTTTGAATCATTATAGTAATATTTTATTACGTTTTATTTTTTGTTATTTTTCTAAAAATAATGATTTTTAAGTGAATAGTGAAAAATATCATTTTTACACATAACATGATTTTTTTTGAAATTATTAGTTTACAAGAATGAATTTGATATTTATTAAAAAATTTATAATATCATAAATTAATTTTATAAGTTATTTTAAATTTTAAAAGTTTTTTTAATTAAAATAGCATATTTTTTATTTTATAACATATGTGATATTTTTTAAATATTTTTAATACATTATATATTAATTATTTTGAAAGTAATTTTTATCACACCAAGAAATTGAATTAAATAAAATTTATTTTAAATCATTAACAATGAGGTATAAATTATATAATAAGTTACACTTTATTTTTAGGCATAATGATTAATTTACCTTAGGTAAAAACTAGTTACCATATTAAAAATATAAAAGGAAAAGTAATAATTCAAGGGGTAAAGGGCTTAAAAATGTTAAAAGAATGTTGTTAATTTAGTTGTTGTGATATTATAGAACTTATATGACTATAAACTCAATTATATTCTATTTTTAGAGCCTCTTGACCGGTTTAACATTTTCTCCATTAATATTAAGTTGAAATATTTACAAAATTAAAATTTTAACCACTTGTAAAAGAGGTCACATACCACCCCTTCAATAAAACTCTAAAATTCGTTTACCTACTAAAACCCAACAATTGTTTCATAAAATATAACAATATATTTCTCATTTGAGTTTATGTTAAGAATATATTAGCCTATTCTATCCATTTTTAGGGGATCTTTAATGGAAATCTCAATGTACTCAACGTGAGTAATTATTTTTTACTAAACTTTATTATTTTCTATTTTTATTTTCAAATTATATTTTTCAAATACCAATGAAATTAAATTACTAATTTTTTTATGCTTGATTATATTTTTATATTATAATAAAAATTTATCATGTTTTTCTTTTCTATTAAGAAAAATGAAACTGTGAATCGTGCGTTGTGTGTTGTGCGTTGTGCGTTGTGCGGACTACCGTCTCCACAACACAACATGTTATATAACACCACAAAAATTTAAAAATAGATTTAATATAGAATTAATGAAACACTAATTCTCTACCAAACACCACTTTTTTATAACCTAGCCATATAAACCTAATTTTTCCACCTCTGTGATTTGAATTTTAAAAAATTGACATACACGATTGCATTCAGTAAGATATTTAGAGTCTGATATGAAAAACATAATTTCTGGTGAATTGTAACATACCCTTATGAATAGTAACATACCCTTTTGAATATTAATTAATATTAAACCATCTAAGAAATTATAAACTTCACCCATAAATGTATAAATAAAATTTAGACATCATAAAAGTGCAAAAACGATCATAGTATAAGTATTGGCATTTTTTCATGTCATAAATATTTTAATTAAAATTTTATGATTAATTTAATAATTCAAATGGGATTTTATGGTCATAAAATGTATTCATAAATTGTTACTTTATTTTCTTATATTTATAAGATAATTTATCAGACCTTGATTAATTTTTCAATGTGTTATAAAAAGTGTTGTTGTTTTAATGTTTCTTTTTTTTGAATAAATCATGATTTTATTTAAAAATTAAATTTAGACTAATTATAAAATTAATTTCAAAAAATGGATTTATTTTCTTAATTATACATGTCAAAATATGCTTAGGGTGAATTTTTGAGATTTTTCTGAAATACTAATTTTTTTTGAACAGTGAAATACGGTAAAATACCATGTATACAAATTATCAGTTAAATACACTATTTATGAAATCATGAGTGAAGTAAGGCCAATTGGTTCGAACTCAAATACACTTATCACTAGTAGGGGTCACATGAAACAACATTATTTGTTGTATTTATTGAAATAATAAAATAATGAATAAAATAATCAAAATTCACTCCTCTCCTCTACTATACCCCCCCCCCCTCACTCCCACTTTTCCTCACTCCTCTAATAATTGGATCTCCTAAAAGTTCTTCTCAAATACCTTCACACCACACTTCTAATTAGATCTTGGTATTTCTAAAAGACCAAAACCTCTCCTAAAGAGAGGCTCTCAAGGAAGATTACTTCAAGATGTAAATCCCTCTTTTCATTTCTTTTATTTCATGTTCTCTTTTTTGTTGTATATATTTCATGTTTTCATATCATGTTTTTATTTCCATATTATTATGTCCCTATACTAATTTATGATTCTTTTATTAATGGGTTACCCATATCCTATCCATTTTTAATGTTTTCTAAAACCATGTTGCATAGATGTTATGCAGTAGAATTTCCGTCTCAAAATCTCTCTTTTTTCAAGAACTATTATTATGCTATTATCTTTTAATTTAAATTGGTTTATTATGGGACAATTCATTTCATATCCCCCTTAATTACCATATTCTGTATTAATTATGAGATACCTTTTTCTCTCATCAAAATATTTTATGAAATTTTAAGTGATGTCGTTAGGCGGCTGAATATTCATGGGCAATTTCTCAACTTTTTTGTATTTAAAGTTCCTTTATTTTATTTTTCATTCCACATAAACCCTCATAAAAATGATATGATAATTTTATTACCTTAAATTAACTGTAATTTTATAATGATAATGGAATATTTCATCACCATCTCTCCTTTCTCATTCTTTTATACTAAAAATAAAAACACCATCAGTGATGTGATAATTTACAACATTCAAGGATGACGGGTTTTCAATTTATACTACCATCTTCAATTCTGGTCATGAAACAATTTTTATGTTTAAACAAGAATATAATATATGTATTATTTCTCTTCTATGGTGCTGGAATATTTTTTTACATATGGTTTTGATTTATAGAGAAAATTAGTTCATGGTATCAAAAAAACCACCAATTAACCCAAACATTTATCAATAAATAATTTATTTAATTATTCATATTCACTCTAATTAACCAAATTAAATTTACAACCATGTAACATTAAGGATGTTAACTAATAACATATAACTTCAATTCTAGAAAACAATCCTCATTTTACATGATTCTTCATTCATATATTTTAGTTTACCGATCATGAAACCAACAGACCCGAACAATGAAATTGAACCTCTTAGCCCATTAAAAAAGAAAATGGATGAACTTAATAAGTTCGTAATAAATCAATTAAATGTATAAGAGGTTCTGAAAATATTAATTAATGAATTTAATTTATTATCCAGGATACTAAGATCAAGTGAAGAACACCATCAAACTTAAGGTAGGGGGTTTATTTATCTCAATTCCATTTTTGTGGGATATTATGTATTCACTCCTACTACTTGTGTATGGTATATGTATTCTACCCATTGATTTTAAATATCATTAATATCTTTATTTTCTGATATTAAATGTATCATTTTATTATTATTAATTTTTGGTTATATTATATAATTGATTATAATGTTTTATGTATTTTCCACCTAAACCTCTATTTTTATTCACATTACTTTTATTATACACTTAAATCAATTAAATTATTATTTATTCATATGTAATCCTCAGTTAAATACAATATTTATGAAATCATGAGTGATTTAAGGCCACATTTTTCAAACTCACATGAACTTATCACTATTATGGGTAACATTAAACAACACTATTAATTGTCTTTATGGAAATAATAAAACAATGAATAAAATATTCAAAATTCACTCCTCTCTCCCGCTATAACCCCCTCCCTCACTCCCTCTTCTCCTCACTACTTTAAGCCTTAAATCACCTAAAGTTTCTTCCAAAATACATACCACAAGTCTCTCCCAAAAACCAAGGATCTCTTGGTCTTTAGAAAATTACAAAATTTGTCCCCTAAATAGGCTCTAAAGGATAATTAAATCCATAGGTAAATTCCTCTTTTCATTTATTTTATTTCAATATATCTTTTAATGTGATATGTATTTAATGTTTTTATCACATGTTCTTATTTCCATGTTATTCTAATCCTATACTATTTTAGGAGTATTTTTTAAATTTTTGATTTATATCCCCCCTCTTTTTAATGTTTTATAAAGCCATGTTGCATAGCCGTTTTGTTGTATAATTTTCATCCCAAAATCAATCTCTTTTTCAAGAACTCTTATTATGTTATTAATTTTTAATTTAAAATAATTTATACTGGGATATTTAATTCCATATACCTATTAATTCCCATATTATTTATGAATTATGAGATACCATTTTTCTCTCATAAAAATATTTAATGAAATTTTAAGCGATGTCATTAGGATGCTAAATTTTCATGAGGGATTTCTCAACATGTATTTTATTTTGAGTTTCTTTAGTTTATATTTCTTTCCTTATAACCCCTTATCAAAATGCTATGACAATTCCATTACCTTACATGAACTATAATTTTATTATGTGAATGAAATATTACATCATCATCTCTCCTTTCCCATTCTTTTATATTAAAAATGACAACACCATCCATGATGTGGTAATTTACCACGTTCATGAATGATGGGTTTTCAATTTCTACTACCATCTTAAATTATGGTCATGAAACCATTATTATGTTTGGACCAGAATATAATATATTTATTATTTTTCATCTATTTTTATGGAATCTTTTTGAATGTATTGTTTTTATTTACAAAGAAAATGAGTGTGTGGTGTCAAAAAACATCCAATTAACCCAAAAAGTTATCATTATATAATTTATATAATGATTTATCTTCACTCTAAGTAAAAAATGAAATTTCCAACCATGTAAACTTTATGATGTTAAATAATGACCTATAACTTCAATTCTATGAAAAAAACTTCATTTTATATGATTTTCCATTCATTTATATAAGTATACCAATCATGAATCAAACGGACCCGAACAATGAAATTGAACCACTTAACCCATCAAAAATTCCATGAATGAACTTAATAAGGTTATAATAAATAAATGAAATTTATAATAGCTTCTTAAAATATTAACTAATTAATTTAATTTGGTTATCCAGTACACTATGAACAAGTGAAGAACACCATCAGACTTATGGTAATGGGTTTCTTCATCTCACATCCATTTTTGTGAGATATTCTGTATTCACTACTACTACTTCTGTATGGTGTATGTATACTTTCCATTGATGTTTCATATCATAAATATATTTATTTCATGATATTAAATGTATCAATTGATGATTATTAATTTTGGGTCATATGATTCAATTGATTAAAAAAGTTTAAGTATTTTCCACCAGAACCTCCATTTTCATTCGTGTTACTTTTATTATATAATTACCTAAATTAAATTATTATTTATTCATATATAATGCTCATATATTATTTTATAATATTAAATATATATGTACAAAATTTAATCATGATTTCAATTATGGGTATTTATATGTTTTAAATTGGCCTTTCAAAAATTCTTCGTAAAATAAAAGTTCGATTCAAGGAACTTCACAAATTATTACCTATTTTTAAGTTTACTATTTAATCTATTTTATTAAATATTTATCTTTATAAAATCACACATTTTTACATGATAAATATATTTTGGTTTATTGATGGTTTTATCAAATAAAACATGCCTTTTTACTTTAACATACTTTAATATTTTCCTTAGACTGCAATAAAATGTTTTATTTATAAAGCTTCATTAAAAAATATTTTTAAATGATTTCACCTCAATAAGGATTTATTTAATCCTCAAATATAATTTCAATGAAATTAGATTTTATTTTCTGTAATTTAAATGTTTACAATCTGATTTCATGACAAATAAAAATGGTTATCCAAAAGAACTCTGCTTTCCAAAGTACAAATGATTTTTCTCATATCACTTTACCTTTATTGAGATATATGCATTATTCACCACTTATTTATTTTTTGTGGGGTATTTAATACCCTTCGGTATATCATATAATGAGTTTCCTTATTCTCATTATATTTTTAGTGATTATTATTTGAATGTCTGAAGGTGGTATGGTACACTTTAGAATGTTTAAGGATTATTTCCCCAAGGATTTTTCAATGGTCTCATTTAAAAATATCTTCATCTATGTTCACATACTTTGTTTAATCTTGTACTTCATTGAGTTTTATCTTATATAATATCATATGACTTATTTAATTGAATGGTTTATGATTAATTTTTTTGTAGATGTGCTATCTTGAAACCATTCACCAATTTACTCAGAATGGTTAGTATTTATGCCTAATGTTCAGGGGAAGTTATTTACATTTCATATGTTACTTGGAATATGAATGTGTATTTTGTTTATGTTTATCCCCATTTATATTAGGATTACATTGGACTTATTAGGTGTCGGTTGGGGCCCATTATAGCCCCTCGGTGTATCAATAGTTCTCATGAGACAAACTAGGTCATGGCACGAGGCCTTGACAAAATGGTTATTTATAGCCTTGGTACGAGGCCTTCACGGTGTGGTTATGATATCCAGAATTTGAATTTACCTCATTATGAAATTAATAAGTATAGTTCATGTGGTTATTTGACTAGTATAATACCCATGATTATGTTTTATTATGGAATTATTTATTCTGGTCTTATTCCTACCATAATGTGTTCATGTTTATTTTTAAAGTCATGTGTTTCAGTAATTCACTCTACCTAATGTTTATGTTTATGTTATATTTCATTTTATTACTTAACCCTTACTAGGCATTAGAGCTCACCCCTTTTATCTTTTTCCTTCCCCAGGTTAAGAATAATATATCATTTATTGAGTTTTCAAGGATGCAGTTTATTAGCTTTTGTTATGTATCATATTTTGTTTCCATTAATAATTTAAAATGGGATCCATGTATGTATCTTGTTTCTTCAAGACTAATAAAATGTTCACTCATTCGAGATTTTATTCCTTTTAATCATGCAAATTTATTAAAATAATGGACTATATCCGAGCTTCAGAATTCAGGGAGTTACATGTTTCATTTTCATTCAACACTTTACATGGCTGGTATAAAAGGATAAATTGTTAAATAATCATTATATTTATATGAAATTTGTTATTATTAAACAATAATCTATAATACGCAATTCTCCTATTCTGTGAAAACGAATTCATCATCCATGCGTGCATGCAGACTAGTTCCTCAATTAAATAGTGTATTTTTATTTTTATTTATTCCTTATATGTATGATAATTATAAAAGTTTTGATGGAATTATATTATTAACATTATATTATAAAAAATTGGAGATCCTATAAATTATTTTATCAATAAATTATTATCATTAATTCAATCATTTAAAATGAGTGTACTAAGACGAAAATGATATCTTAATTATGATTAATGATTTTATATAAATTATATCCCCTTAATAATTCTTTTAAATTATGATATATCACACTAATAAACACTAAATATGATCATTATTCTTAATTTATAATGATATTATAGCAAAACCACCTCATAATCTTCCATTTATCATTGTAGGTTCATGTTTGGGTCAGTTTAACCACCTATATGAAAAATAATATGCATTACAATAATGGATGACTATGAGAACATATTTACTGGTATAATATGATATAAATTTGAAATTTTTTTTATTCTAGGAATATTATATCAACATTTAAATCATTAATGATAATCCCATTCAATATTTTCTCATCACTATATTTTAATGTGTCAATCTTATGAGAATTTCCACTAGAGGTGGAATATTTCATTGAAAATCAAAATTAAAAAGGCCTTTAACACCATGGATTGGGGATTTATTTTCATAGTTATTTCTAACATTACCTTTGATGAAACCATCATTAATTTTTTAAAATATCTTATAGATTCATCAAATATTTCAATTTTTATTAATGACTCTCTACAGGGATATTATATGTTCTCAATAAAGGTGAGGCATGATGATTCCCTTTCAACAACTGTTTTTACCATTGTAGAGTATTTATATGTATTATTACAATTTATTTGATTGATAATGGAAAAATGAATCCTATTAGAGCCACCATAGGTCTCTTCTCTCCATCCCAATTATTATATACAATGGGTGTTTCCTTTCACATAACTTGGAGTTCCCTTATTTTTGGACTGACCTCAAGCCCCACACTTTAATCATATAATTGGTCAAATTTGATGGAAATTTGATTATTAGAAGGGTAAACACCTCTCTATTGATGTAAGGTGTTATATTGTAAAAAATTATTATCTCTAAATTTTATACAAATTCATGTTATATAAATAGCTTGTTGTATTTCTGAAGAACATAAACACACTAATTAAAAACTTTTTCTAGAGTGGGAGAATCCTTGAGTGGAGAATTATCATTATTACTGGGAATAAATTATGTAAACCTATTGATCTTGGAGGTGTTGTAATTAAAAATATGAATAATTTTAATCAATATCTTCAATCACACTTTATGTGGAGGATGATAAATGATAAATAAAAGACTCCTAGATTTTTTAGATCAATATTTTTAAATAAGCATAAGGCTTGGAATTTTAATTATATGAATTTTTCAATTTGATCAGCCATCAATTCCAGGTTCTCTATCATTACCTCCAAAGAACACTGGTCAGTTAATATGAGTTTTTCTCCCAAATTTTTGTTTGATAATTAGATAGGAACACCCCTATTGGATATACTAAACTATAATAATCTGATGATGGATATAAATTCCATGATCAAAGAACAATCATACAACTCATCTGTTGAACTTATAAGGAGGTGAAATAGGTAATTAGAAACTACATCTTCTTTAATTGGGATGAACATCATTTATGGAGACTAGTAGATAATGGGAGGGTGACTCCAAGTAGTTTTGATCATAATATTCAAAATGAAAGCATACATATATGAATTTAAAAAATAAATAAAATATGGAATTCTCAATCGAGGTTCATACTGATATGTTGAATTTTTTACTCTAAGATTCTAGTAGATTCTATCCTGAAATATTTTAGCATATCACCCTGTTCCATGTGTTTTTTATGTCATAAAAAAATGGAGTAACTCGGTCACCTATTTTTTATCTTTTCTATGGACTTGGAACTACGGAAATTCATCTATTAAATTTTTAATGTATGGCTCTATCAGATGGAATCTTTATAAGTGTAACTCAAAAAATATATGATAAACACTCTTTCATCACAGCTACCCAATTTTTTTCAAGTTTACTATGTGGAGATTACTCATTTCATCATGAATATCTAGAATTAATAGATCCACGGTTATGTTAATTTCATCTTCAATATTCTTTGATTCAAATTATTTTTTCTATGAGGAATGAAAACCCTCTGCAGAATGGTCATTGTGATAACTCTATACATGACATCTCTGTTTTTTTATACTAGGAATTACTGAACATTTTCCTCTAAATCATAAAACACTTGATATCATATGGACCTATCATTTCAATGCATAGACCAAATGATATTCTTATAGAGATTCTATAGGTGATCTTAGTTAGTCAAGATTTGGAGCATTATTCATAGATCACAATGATACTATAATGAGATGTATTCGTGTCCCCTATAGTGTTTCATCTTCTTTTAAAGATGAAATTCAAGGGGAGATTAATTCGGTTAATATGAGAAATTAAAGAGTATGAGATAAACTCTAGCTTAAATATGACTTTACCATCCATGTGAAAGCTGTGAGAAATGGAAAATTGGATCTTTCATCTAAAATCATGGCTTTATGGATCTGATTCATGGATCTTCTCTAATCCATGAGCTATTTCATAACCATTATTATCATGAATCCAACTACTTGGATGATGGTATTGTGAATAAAGGGAAAATTAGTCATTCTATAACTTTTTATTATTACTTACCTGAGGAATTTATTCCCCTTTTCAAATGCGTCTCTATAAAAAACCATACATTAGATTTTTGTAGTTTTACTTTTCATAATAAAAGATACTATTACATCTATTAATTCACTTAGTATACTTCAAAATTAATTAAAAATCTATACTTCATTCACTAAGAATCATCGAAACATTTCTGTCAACGATTTTATTCTCATGGTTCATAACCAAAATATACATGAAATAAAATTATAGCTTTAAAAACTACCTTTCAACATATATTAAAATACCTTATATAATGTAATTAGGATTTAAATTAAAATACTAATAAATATCAACACCACTTTTACATAAATATTTCAATGTGATAAATATTACTTACAACCTATGTTGATAATATGTAGAAAATAACTAATATATACATATTTAATAATTAAAAATGATGAATATATATGGTTATAGTTATGAAACTTGTTCTTAGATATTTATTTAATTAACTTTAATTAATTATTTGGTACATTTTTTGCAAGTTCAGAATGAATTGGGACCAAGCTAAGGGTATTCATATCGAATTCATCTCTTTGAGACATGATTGGTATTAAAAATATAATTTAATTTTATGTGGTTTATATACTACCTATTTGAGAAATCATATCATGAATTTCATTTTGATCATGGTATTTTAATTTCAATTACAATCCCTTTCTTTCAAGGGGTTTTTATTAAAAGGTTACTCAAGCATCAAGATTTCCTTGTCTCAAACATTAATTTTTCAAGACATGTTTATGTTATTCATAATTTTTTCTTTTTAATGGTTTATTCACTTCCCATGGATTTATATTTACCATATATATTTGTTATTCATTGTAAATACTTATCCAAATTCATATCTATTTATTGAAATAATTTTAATCAATTTTTACCCAAGTTGTAAATCTTTTGGTAACCAAATTTTCATTCATTGAGTTATTATTATCCTATTAAAGTTCAATTTTTGGTACTTTCTACCAATTTATTACATTATTTGGTATTCTATTTTTTTCTATGAGCTTACACATATACCAAATAATACAGCTTTTTGAAATATATTTTACTTCAAGGAGTATATTGTCCATGATGGACATTGATAACTCAAATCTCCTTTCTTTGATTTATATTGTTTCATTAAGAAATTATTTCTTCCATACTTGGGATCTCCCAACCTAATATTTCATATTATTCAATTTATCCATATCTATGTGAAAAATGATATTTTTTAGAAAATAATGTTTTGTTACTCTTTTTATAATGTGAGTTTTAAACAAATGTATTTTCAAAATAATAAAAAGATATTTTTTCATTAACCTTCATATGCATTGTCTTCTGATTCTCATTTATATAAGATAAATTTTATGTAATTTTCAAGGATACATTAATATAGATTATTTTTAAATTTATATTTTTTTTAAAATCATTCACATCACCTTTTACAAATTTACCTTTGATAGAGACCTATAAATTTTTATTTTACATCAACATTAAAAAAAATTTCTTAAAAAAAATTTTATGTTTTCCCTTCCATTTACATTATAATTTTCAAAAGGATTTACCCTAATGGGTTTTATGTTTCAGGATTTCTCCTATAATATATATATATTTATATATCATTTAGGGTATTGGACTCATGATATCAAAAAAATTAATTCTCGATCCCTTCTTTTGTGATGTTGTTGGCAATATTTTTTTTGGGGTCTCTTTAATTTATATCAATACCCTTATATATTTATATTTTTTCATTAGGAAGATATTATTTTTCAAGCATTCACATTGTTTCTTATAATGACTTATGACCATGTCATTACAACATTTACTTAACCATATACTCATTACCCTATATGATGTAAACATATCATTTTTCAAAATTTATATTGGAGGATTCTCATATAGAAAGAACATTTATTTATTATATGGGGAAGTACTAACATTTTTGATATTAAATTATTTAGTATGTTTATTATATTTTGACATTTTTTGTCTCTTATTTTATGGAAAAAATTATTTTTATACATCCAATGGTTCCTTAGGGTGTGGAATAAAATTTCTTGTTGACTTTATAGTGAATGCATTGGACTTAATAAAGTAAAGGGTTTGTCCCAAAATTATATATCCCATTGATGCATCAGAAAGTCTCATGAGAAAAAAACTTTGGCTTTGGTGTCTACCTCTCCCCATACTACTATAGTGTCTTGGAATAAAGATTTGAAAACTTGTTTTTGATCACAGACATTATGAATTCCATCAATATGATATTAATAATTATTATTATTCATGTTGTCATTTATTGTGATCGATATATCATGTTATCTATATTAGTTGATTATGGTGTTCTGTCATTTTTTTATTCCATCCATATTATGTAAACCATGTTTTTCTAAATCACTATTTATATGTTCCCCTTACTAATCCTTTGAGTCCAACCTTTTCTTATTCTTCCATTCCATAGGTTATGAAAATAAATAGTACACGAGACATGTTTAGAGGGATATCATGTATTGAATAATTTGTTAAAAATGTTAAAAACGCATTATGAATTAAGTAGTTTTGTATATAATGGAAATATGTATGTTTTATATAAAGAACATGAGATTTTATTGCTAATTTTTTATAATGATTCTAATAATATCTAGATATAATATTTATTGGGATTGAAAATAATGAAATATTTTCACCAGGTTATGTAATTATGGGACAGTTATGTTTGTTAATATACAGTTGGTATCAATGTTATTATATAAATAATGTGTTTATGGCACCAAATCAAATATTGTAGGTCTGGATAACCATAACATTTCTTGGTCCCACTAGTCCATAATCTCTTCATGATATTTATACCATATTTTAAACATTAAAACACTAATAAATCCTTTTACTATTATTCTTTAAAATTCAATTGATGTTCTATTTTAATTGTAATGTCTTATAATTTATGTTTAAAATATATATTTTAAAATATTTAGAATTATTTCAAGACCACACACTTTGATGGAGCCTGATTATGAGGCCCATGGTGCTCAGAATGTAGTTTTGAACTTATTTTAAAGTACATTTAATAAAAGTGAGAGTGAGTTTTTCTAACTTTTGAACCGGTGCTCAGATTAAAAAATTTAAGGCACTGCTAAACTCAGAATGATGGGATTCTCCTAAAAAATAATTAACTTAGACCGCAAATGGTCGAATGGAAAAGTTATTTTTCAGACCTTTTGAAAAATAATAAAATAACTTTAAAAAGTTATTTTATTTATTTTATCACTGTTGAGCGGTGGAAGGTGGCACTACAGTGCAGCAATAGGGCGATGAAGATTCACATTAAATGAGGATCCTTAATGTCTTTATGTGAAATCGTAACCACTATGTTGTTTCATTAATTAAACGGCGTACCGATGCAACGTTGCAGCATAACATAAACACAATGACGTGTTTCTTTATTAAATGAACACGTTGAAAAGATGGGATGTAATCTGTGGGAAAATCACTGATGAGACTCTGGTGAGATTCCTCTCCAACGAAGAATGAAGAACACCAGAAGAACTTCATCAACTTTGACGTACCTCAAAGAATGATGTCGAAAAGAGACAAATGACATAGAACAATCGAACCCTCGAGGACAGGACACTATAACAACAAAAGTCAAACAAGTTAGGGGTTTGAACTATTTAATGATTCCACATTCTTATTCCAAATGATTAACGTGGATTAAACAATGGATAGGTTAATATTCAGATCGTGTGTTCATGTGGGAGGGTAAATTCATTAGGGATTTCCCAATATAGGATTAAATTATCATATTTATTGATTCAACTACAATCCACAGACCTCCCCATGTTTTTAAACTTCTAATGCGAACGAAACAGGCCAACATGAATAAGGCTTGAGCCCCTCTACATGTATGTTCTTCATGGATGAATTCTCAAAATTAAGGAAAGGGTAGTTAGTGGTTGTTTCATTTAAGTTTGAAGCCTTACAACCCTATAGGCACAAATAGATCAAGAAACAAACCACTGGAGAAACTCGGTGGTCCATAGAAGAAACTGCTTGTGCATTGGCCCCAGCGGTGGCCCGCAGCTGTGGATGCAGGCGGAGGGAGGTAGAATGCCCATCGGTGCCCCATGGCGGCAAAGGGATATACCCAACTATCCATGGAAAGGTGCAGGAGCGGCATCGATCGACACTTCATAGAGGTAGAGGCATGTGTCCGGGCCACCTGGATGAATGGCGGAGGTTATGGCCACCATTGTCGCAGTGCGTGTAGAGACCCAAGCTTGACGTACATGGACATTCCATTTTTTGCAGAATACTTAATACATGACACAAAACCACTCCCAAAGACCGTATTAGTTTAGTGTCTTTAGAAACACAGAACATAATCTCATAATCATGGTGAAATATCTTCAACATCTCACATAAAGATCTTCCCATATTGTTTTTCTACCTAAAACCTTACTTTAAGTCCTGGGGAAAATATGACATAAAAAGGGTGACATAAAATGATCTGCAAGGGTAAACATGGAGAAGATAAAACAAATCATAAAAATTTTAATGTAAAAACATCAAAACCTTGAGTCGTGAAATACATTTTTGCAATACATAAGGAAAAATCATAAAGGAACATTAATCATGATAAAATATCATGGGAATAAAACATGGAATTGTGGAAAACCATTAAGCACATAATATGATTTCAATTGTATCCAAGTTATTTCTTCCAAGACCATCATAGTGGATGAATCCCATTACATAACTGGGTTTACTTGTCATTCCAGTACTATATTACAGAATTAGCATTACCTTCAATTACAACTATTTCTATCTCATGAGATATAATAGCATACCAAAAGAAATAAAATGGGTTTCATGTATATCATTCCACCAAAACATAAACCATATAAAATATAGTTCCATCACTAACGCAATAAAATCATAGAAACATAACCCTATTTAAGAGTGTAATCTTAGATGGAAAATAATTTCGATAAAACACTTGAACTTAGTTCTTGAGGAAAATATCCTTTCTTCTTCCAAAAACATTTTCTTTTCTCAAAATGTCATGCAATTTTACAAGAAATTTATTTCGTTGAAAATAAACTTGAGAAAGTGTTGAGGATGATTCATGGAAATAAAGAGTTATGAAAACCAAAAAAAATATATTATTTTCGTTTAAGATAAAAAATATTATTCGTGTACTTTTACCAGAAATGTCAAAAAGTACCTCATATGATAAACAAAAGAAATATTCCTTCCATACCATGTAGTAAAAGTAAAAAATCTGTAAAATGACTCTAAACATACATAGAAAAATAGTAAAAAATTTATGAAAACATTTTTAGAAAACATGGTCATGTATGATAAATATATCCCCAGTAAATACTTACGAATAAATAGTCTTGGATAAAAACAAGATTGAAAATGTTATCCCTTAACATAGGTCTAATTTCTTCTATATGTGTCTGAAAATCATGTATTGTTTGTTTAAAAATATTATTAACTCGTTAAAGAACCATAATAATATTTATGACATCATATATTATTTACTTATGACTTTATATTACTTTTTTATTTGTCAATTTCATGTTAATGCAACGTTTTGGATAATAGTTGTTTTATTTAGCGTAAGTGTATGGACTTGTTGTTCATGATATTATTACGTAGATCCTGATTTACATACTTCTATAATATAAAACAAGATTTATATATATATTCAGTATATAAATATATATAAATATAATATATATATAAATGAAATGGAATACCCCATTAATGGATAGGTAGGTCGTACCTGCGCATGAACGATGTTTTTGTTTCCTTCATAAATTGAATGGAATTAAGTAAATGAAATATATATATATATAGTATCATTATTATTTCATATATTACATTATTTTTTATTATATATACTTTATAATCATTCTTGAATGGTTAACATCTAGAATGAATCTCATCGTGTCGTGGAGATGGTAAGTCGTACGTACGCACGAGCGATGGTATCGTTCCCATAATTGCTTAATGGTATTTAATTAGATGGTGTAAAATATCTCATAATTAGTATCATGTTATAATAATCATATATAGTTAATATTTCAACCATTATACCCTTCCATGTATAGTGGTGTTGAAAACCATATTACACCACGACGTGGAGACAGTAAGTCGTACGTACGCACATGCGGTGATTTCATTTTTGGAAGGATAGAATGAAGGTGAAATAGGTTTTTTTAATATTTATAATAAAATATAATTATATTAGTGTCACTTATTTTATTACTATATATTGAAATAACTAAATAAGATGAAGTAGAATAAGAAAGAAATTCGAAAGAATCAGAAGAAGAGATTACCTCTTCCGTGACATGCCTCTATTAAATTTCATCTTATGGCACTAGAGTTGATTTTTTAAGAAGAAAAGAACCTAAAGAATGTAACAAGGAAATTTGAGAAGATAAATTTGTAGAGTTTGGAATATATTGAAGGCACAAAATAGAGTTAAGAGTAGAGGTAGGAGGTGCTCTTTTATAATTGATGTGAGAGGTACTTTTGGAAACCTCAAAAATATTAATTTATAATAAAATAAAACCCTACCAAAAAACCTCCAAATTATCAAAAATTGTAATATGAGATGAAATAGGGTTTTAATATCATCCAAAAATAGATTTTTGATAACTTAATTTGTAAATTTGAACCTCATATTTTTAATTTATAGTTAGTTATTCTATTAAATTTTAATTTCTGTATTAACTTTCTAAAATTTTAATGGTTTTAAATATTTACATATATGGTGTTAATCAACCATAATTAGGTATTTTAGAAAATTTAAGATATCATAATTATCACTTTGTAATTTTTAAATATTTTTTATTATTTTCCAATAATTTAATAAAATGTTATTTTTATAAAATATCAATAGTGTCAATTTTGAAACTTTTCATTTATTTGACTTTAAATAAAATCCTCACAAAAAATAAATTCAAACAAAAATATTTAATACAATCATAACATGTCATATTCACCTATAAAAGTATCATATCACTTCAATTAGTTCATTTAATATTTCTTATAATATTTTTAAACCATTTATTTAATATTTATATTAATAAAATAATTTTTACATCACTATTGTGTCATTATTAATGATAATTAATTAATCTATAAAAATAATACATAAATTCACATGATGTATATAATCTAATTATATTTCTATTGACTATTTAATTTCTATGTTTTATGAAGTTTATCACTAAATTAAAATTATTTCACTTATAAGATATAAGAGAGTGACATGTTGTCACTTTCTTTAGTTTTAATAATAATTACATCATTTTCAAGGACAAAAGTCCATGAAATGAATATATTCTAACCCTTAGGAGATTTGGTTCTTATTTTATTCATCCAATGGAATTTCCTCAGGTGTTATGGTAATTGTATAATATTATTTTTACCATTAATTACCCGATTTACCTTAAACTATGGTAATAAAAAAATTACCAAATTTACTATTCATAATGCCCCAAAATAAAAGTATCCTATTAAAATAATTTGGACCTAATGATTCCAAATATGTAATAAATTTTTCAAAATGAAAATCATATAAGCTTCACTAATTAATTTAATATTAATCCCATTGTTGAGAAAATAGGTTTTAAAATTTAAAACATTCTAAAAGATTGAAATATTTTTACCTATGAATTCAATGTAAGATTAATGTTAATGACATAAATTATATTAAATTGTAAAAATATATTAAAGTTAAACAGTAAACCCATTAAATATTATAATTTAACTATATAAATTATCTCGATGGAAAAAGTGGCTTTTAATTAAAATTTAGCGTATTTTTACTATTCATCAAAATATGAAAGTTATCAGAAAAATATCAAAAATTTATAGAAAGTAAATATTTATGTCCCGCTTCCAAATAAGAAGTTTATTTTGTTAAATTTAACTTATAAAATCTTTAAATACTACATTTAAAATGGGTTCACCATCAAAAGGAAGTAACACTTCCTTTTTTTGAAAAAAAAAATTAGTTTTTTTGAAAATTTGATTTTTGTTCTCATATCATGTGTAAGATGAATGATAATGTTATATAAAATTCAAAATGTGGTTAATACTATTCATAATGGATAGTTTATATAATATTTTAATAATATATCATTGTTTAGTGAAACACAGTATTGCGTATAATGAAAGCTATTGAGGAAGGTCGTTCTTGCGTGTAACCCAAGCCATGTCACTTTGAATGTAGTGAAAGATTCATTTGGTGTTGTGTATAACATAATCCAAACATATTTCATCTATACATTGAACAAAATCTATACTCAATGATGTATAATATAAATTCTATCCAACTATTTTGAAATTGTGGGTAACACAACTCAAAAATATTATTGTGTATATTTCAAGCTAATACGGTGTTGCATATAGCAAAAGATAATCTTGGTGTAGCGTATAACTCAAGAAATCAAATAAATTAAAGAGACTTTATCTCATAAAATCTCAGGCTGTTACAACATGGGAGACCCATGACACCGTGTTGGTGCCACATTGACTGAGTCAGCCCACAGACTCAGTCTGCAGGTGATGTGGAAGGTCACGGTCACTCGGCCACATCAGAGGCCATGTGCAGAACGGCACACAGAGATCTACGGTCATTCAATCAGAGTGGAAGGGAGGCCCCGCGGCGATCTGTGGGGCAACAGGGGGTCATACGTGGCATCCAATGGCATCCTTCCTAGGAGTACAAACTAGTCCTCCCTTGGAGAACTTGGTAGGGTGCTGGTCACCCCCTCGGGTTGGACCAGGTTGGGTCGGGTCGGTCTCGCCGGTCAGACGTGACCCACACCCAACCAACACTTGTATAACTAAAATGTTCATATCTCTCAAACGGAGAATCTTATTGACATGGTGTCAGTGGCGTTGGGACCCTTGCAATAAATTGGTCCCTATCGGATAATATATGAGTCTTTTGTTGGAGGTTGGAAAATGGCCGGGTTGGATCAGACTCGAATCCAACTGGGCCCTTTTTACAAAAATTCCCATATCTTATAGACTGGTCATCCATTCGATGCACCGTCTATTGCGTTGGGGCCCTTATGATGAGACAGAACCTGAATTCTTTTTTCTGGCTGAGTGCACGAAAACATTGGTTTCATGTGTTTTGGAAATGTTTTTCTCTTGATCTCTTTTAATTCATCTCACCAAGTATAAATTATTGATTGTGGCTCATTTGTTTCTCTACTGGATGCCTCCACAAAGACATATATCTAGTATTAGAGGGAGTGATCACAACAATGGCACACAGAGTGATGAGGTGTCGATGTAGGGATTTATTACAATGATAGCACCTTCAGGTGGAGTACTAGTAGTACCCCCAACAGTAGAGGATAAGTTTCTACTAGCCCCACTGGCAGACCATGAACACTGACCGAGCATGCTGCACGGGTTATAGAGATATAGGCCTCTGAGGTTTCAAGGAGAGACTAATCCTCCAGCAGATGAGGATTGTCTCGAGGTAGTTACGTGGGTTTTTCACCTCGTAGTGACACCTCTATACCATATCGTGGTCCTATTCGCGAGCCTTTTCAAGTAACAGTAGAGAGATGGTGGATCTTAATGCTCCAGACACATGAGGAGGTGACCCTTTCTCGTTTAAACTTCAAGATCTTCTTCATGACAGAGTTCATACCAGTGACATGACAATCGGTGAGTATTCATGATCTACTGCACCTGCAGCATGGCAGCCTGATTGTGGCCCAGTACTGGATTAGGTTTACCAACCTATACCACTACTCCACCAACATGGTAAGAGACACTTTCTATAAGTCTTGGAACATAGAGAAGGGACTCCGATGGGAGATCTGGGTGTCTATGATTTCACTCAGCCTCCCGACGCAAGCTGGAGTGCTAGAGGGAGCTTTATTAGTGGATAACATCCTAGCTGAGCAGGAACTAATGGTGAGATCCACCACTGGACGAAAGGTGGATAGGTAATCTGTAAAATGCAGTAGGAAGACAAAACATAGGCCCATGTGGGAGAGACCTTCTGGAGGACAACCCCATGATGCAGGGTTAGAGGTGCATAGCTCGCAAGGAAGAGGAGGTCATTTGCGGGATAGAGTTTGTTACTCCTGTGGCGGATAGAGGCGCAAGGCTCGCAACTATCTGACTCCCCATATGGATTATCAACATGCGATCAAGGGACATCCAAGATAGAAATAGAGGTTCGATCGAGGAGTTCTGCACAGTAGTAGATGTGGTAGGGGAGCAGGCCGAGCGTTATGCAGTGGATGATGATTAGAGATACTACCACCACCACCCTAGGTGGTCTACCATGAGCTCCGAGATTATAAGAAAAAGGGTGGGACCAGCTTTATGCGATGGATGCCTATGACCATGCCACTCCAGAGATAATTAGAGATATGATCTATCTCTACTCTACCTTATCCACTGTTCTTATAGAAATAGGTGTCAGTCACTCTTTCCTTTCCACAGATTCTGAAGGATCCATTGGCTTGATCCTTACAATATAGACTCCTATGAGAGGGTATTTTAAGATTACACACTATTTCTAGTAGTTTGATTTTATTCTAGGAGTAATGATCTTAGGATGGGATCTCCTAGTAGCAGCGTCGAGGTCTTACGACATCATCTTGGGTATGAAATGGTTATCTACAGTCCTTGTTCAGATTAACTATTTTTGGCACAAAGTGGGGTGTTTCTGGGAGGATGGGACCATGTTTTCTTTCACTGGTGAGAAGGGAACCTTTACATCATAGGATATACTTTCTTGGAGGAGGGTGCAGTCGATCACTTAATAGATTCCAAGCCTCACCCTCAGTGCAGTGGATGAGAGGAGTCTGAGTTTTCCTGTAGTGGTGGAAGAGTATGAGTATTTATTTACAGAAGATGTCCCAAGACTACCTAATTATAGAGATGTTGACTTCTACATCGATTTCTACCTAGGGAAGGCACTGATAACCACATATTCATCTCGGATGGCTTCTACAGAGCTCTGTGAGTTTAGAGTATAGTTGAAAGGCATGCAAAGGAAGTGGTTCATGAGACCCAATGTTTCACAATGGGTATCCCTAGTGTTGTCTTACATTATGTTATACATGAGATTGAGGCTATGCATGGACTTTCATCACTTGAAAAATCTGACCATGAAGAAAAAGTATCCACTATTGAGGATTGATTACCTCTTCATTAGCTAAAGGGAGTGAGGTGGTTCTCAAAGATTGGGCTCAGATTAGGCTATCATCTCCTTTGGTTATAGGAAGAAGACGTACCAAAGACAGACTTTAGATGCCGATAAGACCACTATGAGTTTTTGGTGATTCCTCCCGGTGTGACCAATGCCCCAACAGTGTTCGTGGGGCTCAGGAAAGTGATCTTCTAACCTTACATTGATCATTTTGTGGTGGTATTCATTAATGACATCTTGGTGTACTCGGCTTTAGAGAAGGATCACGCTACACACCTGTGGATAGTCCTAGATACAATCTAAGAGAACCAGATTTATGGTATTCTCTCAATGTTCTAGTTCTAGATTCAGGAGGTCCACATTCTGTGACATGTCATCTCAGAGGATGGAGTTACAGTGGATCTTCTGAAGATAGAGGTAGTGCATTTTTAGGAGCCACCTAGAAGCGTGACTAATGTGCAGAGTTTCCTGGGGTTGGCTGGGTACTATCATAGGTTCGTACTCGACTTCTTCAGAGTAGTCGAACCTATTATAACATTGATGAATAAGGTAAAACCCTTCGTGTGGATAGTAAAATGCATGCAGAGCTCCCAACAGCTGAGGCAGAGCATGAACAGTGCTCCCATATTGAGGTTTCCAGAGGAGGGAATCAACAACGTGGTATACTCTAATTCATCAGGGAACAGAATGGGTTGTGACCTGATACAGGAGTGAGAAATTATCACCTATGGCTCATGGCAGTTGAGGCAGCATGAGAAGAACTAGGCGACCCATGACTTGGAGTTAGCAGTTGTGGTCTTTACCTTGAAGATGTTGTAACACAACTTGAAGGGTGAATGGTTTAAAATCTACTCTTACCACAAGAGTCTCATATATATATTCTCATAGAAGGACCTAATCTTGAGATAGTGGTGATGGATAGAGTTCCTCTAGGACTATGACTTTGAGATAGTCTATATACTTGGGTAGGGGAATATAGTGACAGACGCACTCAGTAAGAGGTCTGGATTATTGCTGCTCAGTGAGGTGATGGAGCAGCTAGACGCGATTCAGATATTATTTGTGGATGATGATAGAGTAACATACCTTCAGTCTATGACTGCCACTCCCCCACTCTTTCAGCGAGTTAGGGAGGAACAACTTGTTTATGTGGACTATGAGGCTCGACATGCTCAGATATATTAAACACAGGCTCCAGATGGACTTTCGATGGGTGGGGAGAACTTCATCATTTTCAAAATATGCACCATAGTACCAGTGACATTACGAGATGAGGTGTTGAGGGATTTACATACTTCCCCTTCAGTGGTACATCCTGGTGTGGAGAAGATGTACCAGGACCTCCGACATCATTACTGTTGGCCAAGGATGAAGAAAGAGGTGGCAGAGTTAGTTTCATGATGCCTGACTTTTCAGCAAGTGAAGGTTGATAATCAGGTCCCAGTAGGCTTGACATAGCCTATTGAGGTACCATAATGGAAGTGGGATGGTATCTATATGGACGTCATGATGAGTTTACCATGCACATCCAAGGGCCATGATTCTTTCTGGGTGATCATTAACCGACTCACCAATCCATCTCACTTCCTACCCATCTTGGAGTAGGGTTTAGTAGAGGGTTTGGGACACCTCTACATCTAGATGATAGTGTAGCTTAATGGGGTGCCTTCGATGATCATCATGGACCGTCATTCACATTTTACAACCCTGGTTATAGAAGGGATTGTGGTGGAAGGCAGGCCTCGTGACGACCCGCAGGGAAAAAGGGGGGTCGAACACGGCATCCGTACACATCAAGTCCAAGAGGACGGGGCAGGGTGTAGTCTGGGCCTATGATTGACCATTTTGGGTGAGGTTGGTCTGACTATGTGAGATCGAACCCAGACCCCACCGGCCCCTGTTTCAGTAAAACACTCATATCTCTCATACCAGGCATTCTATTGATATTTAGTCAGTGGAATTGGGACCCTTGAGATGAGGTATTACCTATTAGATACTATACGTGAGTTTTTACCGAGGTTGGTGTACAACTAGGTTGGATTGGACTCAAATCCAACCAGGGAATTTTTACAAAAATACCCATATCTTACCAACCAGTCATCTGTTTGATGTGTTTTCTATTGCATTGTAGACCTTAAGAATAGATGGTCCTTTGGGTTACTCTTTTTTGGTTATTTGTGGAGGTTGAGGTATGACCAATGGATTGAGAAAAATATTCTTTGGAAATTAATTATGATAAATGCAGGAATCCAATGGCTGGTTGTGACTTGGAGAATAATAGAAACCATATGTAGATCAGCATAATAGCGACCATGTGTGAATCAGCCTAATAGAGACCCTATGTGGATCACCATAATATAGACTCTATGTGCATATTTATGATAGAGACCATGTGTGGATCAGCATAATAGTGACCCTGTGTGGATCAGTATGATAGAGACCCTTCATGGATCAACAGTAGAGCGACCCATCATGGATCATCCGTAGAGCGACATATCATGGATTTTTAGCAGAGCGATCATTCATGGATCAGCAGTAAATCCTGTAAACAAAATAAGATGATATATCTTTATGAATAATCATCCTTACTTATTTATGTATAGTATGCCTAGTGTGATCTATATTTGACTTTGTTCTATCTATTTGAGATCTTGCTAGGTGGTATTACCTCGTTGGGTTTTCCATTATTGTATTTTACTTTATAGATTTATGTGAGACCTGAGTTAGTCTCGAGGTCCCTACTGAGTATTGGTATACTCCCACATGTACAAGATTCACCCACACCTATTGTGTCTTGTGTAGATGACAAACAACTTTCACTGAGCCTTTGGAGAGCCAAGGCAAAATCGAGATCGGTGGCGGATCGGTAGACATGGTGTGCTGCAGTGACATCCGACAGTGGTATGTACCTACCCTTCAAGTAGGATCCTTGGAGGAAAACCTCTATAGCTTTTACATATTTTTTTGTACTTTCCTTTTAGTTGGGCTTGTATTCCTACCCCCTTTACTTTCAATTTACACACTTTACTCTCAGTGGTGATACTTTGTGGTGATTTTACTTTTGTTCCTCTGATTTTTTGTTTGAATTTTGTGGTATTCCCTATTTGTGTATGTAAATTTTTAAAGTCAATACCTTCCCTTTTTTGGATATTTCTTCCTGATGCTATTCACTAGCCCCTGGACTATGGAAGGCGGGCTTGGGGTAGTCACGACACTGGCCACGAGGAATGGGTTGTGACATTAATTTTGATATTCCTCATAAATTTCAATATTTAATTCCCTATAATTCTTTTTATTTTATCATACATGACCATGTTTTAAATATTATAGTATGATTAAAAATTCATTGTATTCTATGTGGATTCCTAAAAATGGTACCCATGAATTTTTTGAAAGAAAAAATATTTCATTTTAATTCACCAATTATCGTGTATTATAGTCTTCCATCAATGTCAGGTTGATTCTCTTCAAAGACAGTTTTGCAGTATGGTTTCTTTTTATCATAGAAAATAACAATTTCATCATCATTTATTAACTCCAAAACTGGTGTCTTGAATCAAAATAATATACTCAATCTTGATGTTTGAATCATTGAAGGATATTATAGGAATTCATTAATTTAAATAATTTCACTAGATGTGAGATATGAAAAAAAAACATACAAGATTTCACTTGAGATGCCAATAAACTGCTATATTTCACAATGACAGAAAACCTTGAAAAGTTCTGTAATAAACCTTCAAAAAATATAGAAACATCCTTAATAATCATTACTAATATTTCATCAACCTTAATAAGCTCCCAATAAAAATTAAAAATTTATAAGATAAACCTTATGAAGTTAACTCAATCTCATGAGGTCATTTTTTAACCATAAAGAAACTAGATTTTCCCTCTTGATGAATCTTATAATGTGGAAATTAACTCCTATAGTTTTTTGTATTCAAACACAAGAATATTTCCATTTCTATAAAATAAACAGTAAGATCATTGGGGTATTTCATTCCTTTTCCAAAAAAATAAATTTATAAAATTTGTTGTAACTGTAGGAATTCCTATCTAACCTTACAAAATCAAATATATACCTTATTATTTAGCCGTATCCAAAAACTAGATACCCTATGAATTAAATTATTTAGGTATAACCTATGCTAATACAACAGTATCCATAAGGATTTATTAAAAACAACTTCTATATTCATATCATAAATATTTTGGAAAAGTAGATCTTTAATTACACTTCCTAAGAAAGCATTCTTGTAATCCAATTTTACATATTTATTCATTTTTAATCAACCTGGATATGAATACCAAGTTTATCGGAAACCATTATTGACTTAATCCATCAGCATGAAGTTAATTCCCTAAAAATAGCTTAAATATTCTATATTTATGATATTTCCATGTTTTATTCACTTTAATAGCTATTTCCTATATTTTTTGTACACATATTCTTCTTATTTTCAAAAAACAATATTCTTTTTATTGTCAAAAAATCCAATAAAACCCTTTAGGTCCATCATCCACCCTCCCATTCAATTTTATTGACACTATTCTATAAAATTTGTGCACAATGAAGATAAGAATATAATATCTCACCCTTTCTCATTTAATACTTTCTATCCATAATCCTTGACAATTATTTACTTCACAGGCTTACCTTCTCTCTATTTTTCAGAAAAATAAAAAAGATCTTCTCACTTATTTATTTAGTATTTAATTTTCTCCACCAATATCAATGAATTATATGAACATAAAAACTTATTATTTCTCCCCCTTAATTATATAAATATCTATAGTTAGCTTCCTAATATTAATACCCATTTTTCAATACTAGTCTTCTCTAGATTATCTTCAACCTTTATTAAGAAGTTCATGTACAAATTCGTATTTTCTCAACATCTAATTCAAAGAGTCTATTATCCACCTATATTGTGCAACATTTATCCATCCCATTTGATAAGGGGAACTCCAGGATTCAAATAGAAAATTTATCCAGTCATTAACCCGATCAACCACTTTTTAATAATAGTTCCAAATTTATTTCGCTTGGATCTATTTTACTATTGTTAATATCAAGTTACTTTTTAGACATATATTGATTGTGATTTTAATTATAATACCACTTGTTAAACCAAGAAAATTCCAAAATTTTCAATATTCATGAACCATCACTTTTCTTTAAATCTCATATGCATTTTCCTCTAAATAACTTTATTGAATGACTTTTACACTTGTTGTTTGATTCATTGAAAAATACTCTATGAATAATAAGATGGAGCTTTATATAGGAAAGAAGAGTTTAAGTCAGTAATCCCAAATAAAATATTTCCACTCACTTACAAACATACGAATATAGAGATAGAAATTTCTAAAGTTCATCTCATCTTGGGAACATATTCATACTCACAAAAAAAACAAATTTAAATATCCCATATTATCCATGTATAACCCACTTTGATTTTTTCATTGAAACAATTTTTTTCGTTCTCTTTTATCTTTAGACCTTAGTGGTCGGGCCTTAATCAGAGATAGAGAGATTTGCTGGGAAAATGATCTAATGGTTAGGAATGTGTGTTTTTGTAAATTAATTTAGTCTTGGTATAAGTGTGTTTAATGAGTTCCTAAGAGTTTGGAAGGCTTTGAAGTTTGTTTGGTCCTATTATGTAGGAACTAGGTATATCACTGTCTGAAGGAAATTTAAACATCGTGTACATGTTACAAGACCTATAAATTCCTGCAAACACATGTCAAGAGATAGTTCATTACATGAAGTGGTCACATGTGGTGAAACTATTCCACATCATGTGAATGTTAATCAGGTTCAAAAATCACCTGACCAACTTGTTTTTCATCATAACATGAAAATAGATAATTACACAACATGTAAACATTAAACACAATGTATTTTCCAACTCTAATAGTTTAAGTGGGAATCACATATGATTTCTATTTTCATTTGGTGTATCCTTCTTCTATATCAACCCTACAAAAATTTCCAAGTGATTTTGGAGTCTCCAATTCCCTTTTGGACATCATTTTTGAGTGATCATTCCTTAATGATTTTGTTGCCTATATTTTACCCTCTAATTTTTCATTCTCCATTATAGCTAAGGAACATTTATACTGTATTTGGAGTTTGTTTAATGTGGATGTTTTGTTACCTAGGTTTTATTCTATGATCTCCATCTACTTCATTTCAATTGGCGTTAATTCAGAATGTAAAGGTGATAGCCTATTCCTTAAGGAAATTGGAAGTTCATGAACCGAACTACCTAGTGCATGATATAGAGTTCATTATCGTGATATTCACATTGAAAATTTGGTATAATTATCTCTTTTGGGAGAAGTGTGAAATATATATTGATCATAAGATCCTCAAGTATAGATTCCCATAAAAAGATCTAAAATGAACTAATGAGGATGGTTAGAGATGATTAAGGACTATAAATATTCAATATTCTACCATCTTGGGTAAGAAAATAAAGCGCCAAACATTCACATGGTGGGTGAATCATGGTTCAGTGAGATTTAAGTTGTTTCCCCTTTTTTCATTTTTACTATTCTCCTTAGGATTTATTTCATGTGTCACTAGGAACTATGTTAAACATTTTCATAATTTATCTTCCCCATATGCCAAATTAATATTAAAAAACATGTGTATGAATGTAAATCTTTCAAGGAAACATAGTATTTTTCATGTTTCACCACAAATGTCTACTCCCAAGGAGTACACAATGATAATGTGTCAATGTGCCAAAATATTCTAAACTGAACCTACTCAATGGTTATAACTTTGGTCATGTAAAATCTATTTCAAAGATAACTAAAATATAATGTTTTGGGTTTTGGTTACTCCTAACACAATGTGAACTACCTTTTCTTCTCTTATAATAACTACTCTAGGAAGAACTTCAATAATTAATAGACATATGGATATCTTAATTAACAGTAATTAAATCTTTCACAATTTCATCCTAAAATAAACATAGGTACTCTTTTAAAATATATATTTTATTCTTTCCTCCACTTAATAGACATATGGGATTGATGCCTCATTTTGAGGTCTGATGCTTTTCCTTTAATAATCATAGAAAAAAAATATTTCCCTATATAAGGATAATTCTTTAGAATAATTATCCTTCTTCCCACCATATTTACAATAAAGATGTGAAAATGGTACTCTATATTTCATCAATCCTTATTCCAATAAAGAAAATTAATTTGATCAATGGTATCCTTATGTGGCATGCATCATTATTATTCATCTTTTATTTTGAACCAGATCTTCATTATTGTTCAGACCGTCTATTTATTCTGATGTATATATCTTTTAAGGAATAGTATTTTTTCATTCCATTTCACTTATTTTATTCTTATCATCATATATAAATACCAAATTTAAATATAATATATATTTCCATATTAATAATAGTAATATCATACTCGAATATCTGTTTTTGAGATCTCTCAATTATTCAAGTCACCACAATCTTAACACCCCGAAATTTTAATAAATGACTACCTTTAAATAAGTCAATGTATTTGATAACATTCTCTAAAAAACACCAAACTAAAATGAAACTAAAATATGTTTAGACTATTAAAAAATTTCCATTGAATTAGTGGTAATGAATAGGAGTAACTATTTTATGAAATATTTATAAATAAAATAAAGGCTACTTAATATGAATGAAATTCAATTAGTATAGCTAAAATGACTAATATGATCATTTTATTTTTAGAAAGGTAATTTTATAAATGAATCTTTTCTATGATATATGATTTTTCTATTTTAAGAAAGTTGTAATTAAAAATTTTCATATATATTTTATATGAAAAATTGGTTAATAAAAATTTAATTTTTAACGAATAGGAAATATGAATTAGATTTCTTAACATTCAAAAAAATTATTTTCCTACAAAAATAGATTTTAATTATATCACACCTTTTTATTTATAAATTATTCTTCTAATAAATAAATTTTTAATTTGAAAAAATTATTTTTTTCATCATATTAATATTTACTTAAGATGAATTTCTGGGATTTTTCTAAAAATAATTATTTTTAGGTGAATGGTGTAAAATATCATTTTTATAAATAACATGATTTTTATGATATTATTAATATATAAGTTTGAATTTAAAATTCATGAAACTTTTTTATAAGAAAATATATGTTTTTAAAATGTGACATTATAATTTTTAAAATGTTTATTTTAATTTATAGGCCCATATTTTTTATTTTATAGTAGAAGTAATATTTTTCAAAAAACCATTTTTAATACATTATACAGTTATTATTTTGAAATTAGTTGGCATCACTATTATAAATATAATAAAAAATTTATTTACAATTTTTAATCATTAGGTAAAAATTATGTAATAAATAACACTATATTTTTTTGTCATAAACATTATGTTACCTTAGGTTGAAACTAGTTACATCAATAAAATCATAAAAGAAAAAATTAATCATTCAAGGGGTAAAGGAATCGAAACATGTTAAAACCTGTTTTTAGATGTTATTTTTTGAGATTATATACCTTATATCACCATTATATTAATTATTTTCTATTTTTTGGATCCATTTGAAAATTTTATCATATGTTTGTTTATATTAGGTCGAAATATTTAAAAAATGTCATTCTCACCACTTAAAAAAGGGTCATCTCACCACCCCTTTAATAAAACACAACAAATTAAGCCTAAATATGAAATACCACAATTTTTCCTACCCTAGAATCAAAATTATATCTTTTTTGTTTTTTTAAAATATATTAGCATATTCCATTCATTTTCAAGTGATCTTCCAAATAAATCTCAAAGTGCTCAATTTGAGTAATCATTTTTAAGTAACTTCTTTCTTTTCTATTATTATTTTAAAATTATAATTTTTAAATAATTATATAATGAAATTTTTATTTTTAATATATTTAATTTTATTATTTTATGAGAACAGTCATCAATAATAATTTCTATTTTATATTATGAAAAATGAAACCTCTTTTCATTGGTTGTGCTGGCTACCGTCCCCACGACCCAATGTGTTTTATTTTCCATAACCACCTCATAAGGATTATATAAAGGGGAAATTTAAAAATTAATTATGATATTCATATTAATTTTATTACTATTAAACAATAAAAAATATTACTTCTTCCTCCCATTCTATGAAAATGAAATCATTATCCTTGCATTGGTGCGGACAACCACCTCCATGCAACAGCGTATTCTATTTTTCATTACCTCCCTACATTCATGGTCATGATAATTTTATTAATATATAAATATGATTTTTATTATAAAATTTCGGTTATTTTATGAATAATTATAGAAACTATTAAATATATGATTGATAAATAGTCATCTTTAATTCAGTCATTTAAATTAAGCATACTAAAATGAAAAAATCTATTCTTTCTATGTAATGACATTATATAAATTATATATTATTTATAATTATTTATAATTATGATATATCACACAAATAATCATAAAATAATATCATTATTCCTATATTATAGTGATATTAAAACTAAACCATCTCATTATCATCTATTAATCATGAAAGGTTCATGTCTGTGTCGGTTTAACCACCTTCTTGAACAATACTATGAATTTATATCATGGATGTGTATGAGAACTTAATTTCTAGTATAATATGATATAAATATGTAAAAATTGTTTTTTGGTTTTTTTAATGTCATACCAACATTTAACCTAATAATTTAGAAATCACCCTCCGTTCATTAAGAATCACTAAAATATGTCTGTCACTGATTTTATCCTCATGTATTGGAACCAAAAATACCATGAAATGAAATTATAGAACTAAAAATTCCCATGGAACGTCTATTATAATTCCATAGATGATATAAGAGTGATTAATTTTGAGAAATAATAGGTATCAACACTATTTTAATGAAACTTAGTTCTGAGCGATATTTATTACTTTTACCCGATGTTGAAAATACATTAAAACTAACTGATATATATATATATAATGACTATAAATGAGTATTATAAATGGTTATAGTTATAAACATAGTTCTTGGGAATGTATTTAGTGAATTTAATTTCATTAATTAGTAAATTTGGTTCATATAAATAATGAATCAGTACCGAGATAAGGGTTTTCATCTCAAATTCCTTTATTTTAAACATGTTTGGTATTATGAACCTAATTTAATTTTTTTGTGTATATATTTCCTATTTTATATATCATACTTGTAATTCTGTTTTAATCATTTCATTTTTTTCAATTATAATCCCTCTCATTCAAGGGGTTTTAATTAAATTTTTAATCAAGCCACAACTTCCCTTTATCTGAAATTTTATTTCATTGAGAAATTTATATTTTATGCACCATGTTTTCCTTTGGATGGTGTATTTAGTTCCTATAGGTTTATCCTTATCATATATTTTTTTATTCAAGGTAAATACTAATCCAAATGATTTCCACGTCATCAAATAGATTTTAATCAATTATTATGCCAGTTGTAAAGCTTTTGGTAACCAAATTTTCATTCATTTTGTTATAATCATCCTCTTTACACGATAATAATTTATTATATTATGTGGTATTATATTTATTTTATATGAATTTATATTGCTACCTCATTGTACACATTTTGGAAATATTTCCTACTTCCAGGAGTATGTTTCCCATTAGGATGTTAATAACTCAAATCTCTTTTCATTAAGATATATTTCTTCATCATGAACTTGTGTCTTCTATTATAAGGTTTTCCCATCGTAAAATTTTATTTTGTGATAAATTCTTTACTACTATAGGAAAAATATCTTCTAATAAAAAATAAATATTTGTAACATTTTTTACAATATGAGTTATGAAAAAAGTTATTTCCAAAATAATAAAAAACTTCATTTCACCTTAATGTGTTTTTTCTTCCTATAATCATTTATCAATGATAAAAATTATTTCATTGTCATAGTTCCATGATTGTAAAATATTTTTAAAATGAAAAGTTTTAAAATGATTTCACATAACTTTTTTAGAAGTTACCTATGAAATTGGCATATAAATTGATAATTTATTTCAATGTTAAAATTGTTTTCTAAGTGAAATATTTTATTTTTGATTCAATTTTCCTTATCATTTACAAAAAGGATTTACCCTAATGAAGTTTAGGTTTCATGTTTTATCATTTTATTTATATATTTATCATTTTAAAATATTGAACTCCTAGAATCAAAAAATTTGATTCTTGATCCCTTCCCTTGTGATATTGTTCACTGAATAATTTTGCGAGGGTGTTTTTCATTTATGTCTATACCCATATATTTTTTCTTTACTTTAACTGGGATATATTCTTTTAAACCCATCATCCATCTTTACATAGATTGATTATGATCGTGTTATTCCCATATTGACTTAACTGTATACTCTTCACCCAATATGGTGTGATCTTGTAATTTTACAAAATTTAGATTGGAGGATGTTCGCCTAGAAAGAATTTCAATTTTTTGGTTGGGGAAGTATTGATGTTATTGAGGATTATTGGCTACAAACATAGGTTGATTATGTAATGAAATACTATATAACTCATTATATAGATGACCATGTTTTTATTTAGAATGAGGTTTCTTTTGGAATGTTATGAAATGTCATATTGACTCATATGGTTAATGGATTGAACATAATAAAGTAATGAATAGGGTATGAAATTATATAGACATTCGATGCATCGAAATGTATCACGGGACAAGAAAATGTGGGGTTTGGTGTATACCTCTCCCAATATTAGTACAATATCTTAGAATAAGGTATTTACAACATGTTTTTTATATCCTACAATATTAATTCCATCAATATGACATCAATAATTATTTTTAACCATGTTTTCATTTATTATTATGGATATAACATGACATCACTTTTAGTTGACTATAGATTCATGAATTTTATTTATTCTTTCCATATTATATAAACCATGATTATGTTTTTGAAAACCCCTATAATATGTTTCCCTTACAAATAATTTGATCTCATCCATTTCATATGTTTATGTTCCCCAGGTTATGAATAAAAATAGTACACAAAAAATTTATAGAAGGATAACACATGTGGATTAATTTATGGGATATATGGAAAACTTATTATTAAATAATAAGTTTCATATATAATATAAAAAATTTCTATTTTATATAAAGAGGAAGGGATTATTTGATATTTTTTTCCTAATTCACTATATTTTTAAACCTAAAAGGTTTTGTGAATATATGTAATGAAATATTTTATTTGAGTTATGAAATTATGGGATATTTATGTATAATAATCAATAAATGGTATTGAAACTAGTATGAAAAGTATGTGTTTATAAAATCAGATTCAAGAGTGTGGTTCTGAGGTACCATAGTTATTATCAATGTCTAGTATAGATATGTTTGTTAAGGATAATTTAATGGTTTATAACTTAAGGTTGGACAAAATTTCAAATGATTACATAACCCTTTGTGATAGTAAATGATTTAACATTAAGGTAATAATGAAAATATTACTTGGGGGACTATGATTATAGAACTTCAGTGAAAACCCTAGGGATAAGTATACTAAATAATTATAAGTATACAACAATATCATGATGTCTTGCTAAAGTTTAGATAGTGTGACTATCCAAGTAATTAAATCCTAATATGGATACTACAAGAGGATAAAGGCTCTAACACATATTTTGTTATGGGAAATAACCCCCAAAAAGTTTGGATTGACTATTAACTTAATCACAAAATCCTGAATAAAAAAGTGTCGTAATTTTACACTTGGTTTGACACTCATGGGTTATATTATTTAGTCAATTTACATTCTATTTATGAAATATATTGAGGTAATTGAAAATTTTTAGGTTAAATAACTTAATAGGAAAATTATAATTTATAAAATATATTGAAACCTAGAGATTCAAGAGTTATGTTATATGTTAATTGATATGTATTTTCTTATACGTGGAATAATTTTGATATTGATATCATATATTTCAAGGATTATTGGGTTTTGATATTAATTTTTCTAGTGGTTATTTATAATAATTTTGATATAATTATTTCCATGCATGTTAACTCTTTTGTTTTTTTTAATCGATGAAGCATGAAGTAACCAAGTTAACACCATATTCCATAAAAAATGTGAAATATATTCCAATGAATATCCTAAAAGAATATATTCTCGAGTGATAAATCATGTTATTATTCCAAACTAGCTATAAATAAAACTCATTAACAATATAATCATAATTGAAATGAAAAACAAACCAAATAATAGAATGATGGAATCTCATAGAAATTTAGGTGACCAATATGATGAAGGAAAGAAAATTAAATTTACTACATGTCAAAAACATGGGAATAAACATGGGGAAATTATCATGAAGGGATATGTAAATTCAATAAGTGTGGAGATTTATATCATTAGTCTCATAAGCGTAAGGTAAAGAGAGAATATATAAAAATATGTTTCCTCAATTGTAAGAGAGTTTGGAATTATGCAACTCAATTTCCTAATCTAATGTCTGATAAGTAAAATAGTCACCAAAATCCCTGAGAATAAGGACAATCCAATGAAACTACTACTAATATAGTAGATATCAAGTCTTCACCCTAGATTTTTTAGTGTCCAATATCATTTAAGATTTCAAAAACTACTAGATATTATGTTATAAATAAAAATCCATAGTCATATGATTATCCTATAAATCATTTTCA
Organism: Viscum album; assembly: GCA_963277665.1. Lineage (NCBI taxonomy): Eukaryota > Viridiplantae > Streptophyta > Magnoliopsida > Santalales > Viscaceae > Viscum > Viscum album. The sequence goes on from OY728146.1 coordinate 514,099,616, forward strand.
AGATATTTTAAAAGTTATTCCATATATATAAATAAATCTTCTTCCCTTAGTATAATTCTATGTGAAATCAAAAATGAGTCATATATATTTATAAAGAGCTTATAATAATTTTTCATATAGATAAATGTTATCCCACATCCTAAATTAAACCATGGTCATCTAGTGATGTATGATTAATTATGAGTTCCTTATATAAATTACTAGAATATTATGATTCAAATTTAAAGGATTAAATTTATCTAATAGGGATAATTTAACAACCCATAATTTTAATGGATGATTACCAATAAATAATCATTTTTTTGGATACCGTGCACCACTTGAAATACTAAACTAAAACAAAACCGTGATATGCTTAGACAGTTAAAACATAGAAGTTGAAAGAGTGGGAATTAATAGTATTAAATTCAATATGAAATATTTCAAAATAATATAAATACCTATATTAAAATGAGTTAAATTTAATTTGAATAGCTAAAATGACTAATATAATCATTTTATACTTAAAAATGTATTTTTATAAATTTTGCATTTATAAGTGATATGAATATGTATTTATAGTTACTTGTGATTAATAATGATAAAATATATTTTATATTAAAGGTTTTTTAATACTAATTTAATTATTAAAATATTAAGAAACATGAATAAAACTTATTAATATTCTAAAATACCATGTATAAAAATTATCAGTTAAATACACTATTTATGACATCATGAGTGATGTAAGGCCAATTGGTTCGAACTCAAATGCACGTATCACTATTAGGGGTCACATGAAACAGAATTATTTGTTGTCTTTATGGAAATAATAAAATAATGAATAAAATAATCAAAATTCACTCCTCTCCTCCACTATTCCCCCCCCCCCCCCCCTCACTCCTACTTTTCCTCACTCCTCTAATAATTGGATCTCCTCAAATTTCTTCTCAAATACCTATCCCTAGTCACACCACACTTCTTAGTAGATGTTGGGATTTCTAAAAGACCAAAACCTTTTCTAAAGAGAGGCTCTCAAGGAAGATTACTTCAAGATGTAAATTCCTATTTTCATTTATTTTATTTCGTGTTCTCTTTTTTGTTGTATGTATTTCAAGTTTTCATACCATGTTCTTATTTCCATATTATGATGTTCCTATAGTAATTTATGATTATTATATTAATGGGTTACCCATATCCCATCCCTTTTTAATGTTTTCTAAAACCATGTTGCATAGATGTTATGTAGTATAATTTTCGTCTCAAAATATCTCTTTTTTCAAGAACAATTTTTATGTTATTATCTTTTAATTTAAATTGGTTTATTATGGGATAATTCATTTCATATCCCCCTTAATTACCATATTCTGTATTAATGATGAGATACATTTTTCTCTCATCAAAATGTTTTATGAAATTTTAAGCAATGTCGTTAGGCAGCTGAATTTTCATGGGTGATTTCTCAACTTTTTTTGTATTTAAAGTTCCTTTATTTTATTTTTCTTTCCTCATAAACCCTCATAAAAATGATATGATAATTTCATTACTTTAAATTAACTATAATTTTATAATTATAATGGAATATTTCATCACCATCTCTCCTTTCCCATTCTTTTATACTAAAAATAAAAACACCATCAGTGATGTGATAATTTACAACATTCAAGGATGATGGGTTTCCAATTTATACTATCATATTCAATTATGGTCATGAAACAATTTTTATGGTCAAACTATAATATAATATATGTATTATTTCTCTTCTATGGTTATGGAATATTTTTTACATATGGTTTTGATTTATAGAGAAAATGAGTTCATGGTATCAAAAAACCACCATTTAACCCTAACAGTTATCAGTAAATAATTTATATAATTATTCATCTTCACTCTAATTTACCAAATTAAATTTACAACCATGTAACATTAAGGATGTTAGCTAATAACATATAACTTCAATTCTAGAAAACAATCCTCATTTTATATGATTTTTCATTCATATATTTAAGTTTACCGATCATGAAACAAACGGACCCGAACAATGAAATTGAACCTCTTAACCCATAAAAATGGAAATGAATGAACTTAATAGGGTCATAATAAATCAATTAAATGTATAAGAGTTTCTGAAAATATTAATTAATGAATTTAATTTATTATCCAGGATACTAAGATCAAGTGAATAACACCATCAGACTTAAGGTAAGGGGATTCTTTATCTCAATTCAATTTTTTGTGGGATATTATGTATTCACTGCTACTACTTGTGTATGGTATATGTATTCTACCCATTTATTTTAAATATCATTAATCTATTTATTTTCTTATATTAAATGTATCATTTTATGATTATTAATTTTTGGGTTATATGATACAATTGATTACAATGTTTTATGTATTTTTCACCTTAACCTCTATTTTCATTCACATTACTTTTATTATACACTTAACTTAATTAAATTATTATTCAATCATTTGTAATCCTCAGTTAAATACAATATTTATGAAATCATGAGTGATTTAAGGACACATTTTTCAAACTCACATGAAATTATCACTATTATGGGTAACATTAAACAACACTATTAGTTGTCTTTATGGAAATAATAAAACAATGAATAAAATATTCAAAATTCACTCCTCTCCCCCGCGATAACACCCCCCCCCCCCTCACTCCCTCGTCTCCTCGCTACTTTAAGCCTTGAATCACCTAAATTTTCTTCCAAAATACATACCACAAGTCACTCCCAAAAACCAAGGAGCTCTTGTTCATTACAAAATTTGTCTGCTAAATAGGCTCTAAAAAAATATTAAATCCATAGGTAAATTCCTCTTTTCATTTCATTTATTTCAATATATCTTTTAATGTGATATGTATTTAACGTTTTTATACCATGTTCTTATTTCCATGTTATTCTGTCCCTATACTATTTTATGAGTATTTTATTAATGTTTGATTTGTATCCCCCCTCTTTTTAATGTTTTATAAAACCATGGTGCATAGCCGTTATGTTGTATAATTTTCATCTCAAAATCAATCACTTTTTCAAGAACTCTTATTATGTTATTAATTTTTTATTTAATCTAGTTTATACTGGGATATTTAATTCCATATACCTCTTAATTCCCATATTATTTATTAATTATGAGATACCATTTTCTCTCATTAAAATATTTTATTACATTTTAAGCGATGTCATTAGGATACTGAATTTTCCTAAGGGATTTCTCAACTTGTATTTTATTTTGAGTTCCTTTATTTTATATTTCTTTCCTCATTACCCCTTATCAAAATGCTATGATAATTACATTACCTTACATGAACTGTAGTTTTATTATGTGAATGGAATATTTTATAATCATCTCTCTTTTCCCAATCTTTTATATTAAAAATGAAAACACCATCCATGATGTGGTAATTTACCACGTTCATGGACGATGGGTTTTCAATTCCTACTACCATATTAAATTATGGTTATGAAACTATTATAATGGTTGGACCAGAATATAATATATTTATTATTTCTCATCTATGGTTATGGAATCTTTTTGAACATATTGTTTTTATTTATAAAGAAAATGAGTGTGTGGTGTCCAAAAACATCCAATTAACCCAAACAGTTATCATTATATAATTTATATAATGATTCATCTTCACTCTAAGTAAAAAAATGAAATTTCAGACCATGTAACCTTTATGATGTTAAATAATAACATATAACTTCAATTCTATGAAAAAAACTTCATTTTACATGATTCTCTATTCATGTATATAAGTATACCAATCATGAAACAAACGGACCCGAACAATGAAATTGAACCACTTAACCCATCAAAAATGCCATGAATGAACTTAATAAGGTTATAATAAATAAATTAAATTTATAATAGCCTCTTAAAATATTATCTAATTAATTTAATTTGTTTATCCAGTACACTAAGATCAAGGGAAGAACACCATCAGACTTATGGTAAGGGGTTTCTTCATCTCACATCCGTTTTTGTGAGATATTCTATATTCACTACTACTACTTGTGTATGGTGTATGTATACTTACCATTGATGTTTCATATCATAAATATATTTGTTTCATGATATTCAATGTATCAATTGATGATTATTAATTTTGGGTCATATGATTCAATTGATTAAAAAAATTTAAGTATTTTCCACCAGGACCTCCATTTTCATTCGCGTTACTTTTATTATATACTTACCTCAATTAAATTATTATTTATTCATATATAATACTTCTATATTATTGTATAAAATTCAATTTTTATGTACCAAATTTAATCATGATTTCAATTATGGGTATTTATATGTTTTAAAATGGTCTTTCAAAAATTCTTCCCAAAATACAAGTTCGATTCAAGGAACTTCACAAATTATTACCTATTTTTAAGTTTACTATTTAATCTATTTTATTAAATATTTATATTTATAAAATCACAAATTTTGACATGATAATGATATTTTGGTTTATTGATGGTTTTATGAAATCAAACATTCCTTTGTACATTAAAATACTTTAATATTTTCCTTAAACTGCAATAAAATGTTTTATTTCTAAAGCTTCATTAAAAAATATTTTTAAATGATTTCACCTCAATAAGGATTTTTATAATCTTGAAATATAATTTCAATGATATTTGATTTTATTTTCTGTAATTTAATTGTTTTCAATCTGATTTCATGACAAATAAAAATGGTTATCCAAAAGAACTCTGCTTTCCAAAGTACAAATGATTTTTCTCATCTCACTTTAACTTTATAGAGATATATGCATTATTCACCACTTATTTATTTCTTGTGGGGAATGTAATACCCTTAGGTATATCATATAAAGTGTTTCCTTATTCTCATTATATTTTAATTGATTATTATTAGAATTTTTGAAGGCGGTATGGTACACTTTGGAATGTTTAAGGGTTATTCCTCAAGCATTTTTCAATGGTCTCATTTAAAAGTATCTTCATATATGTCCACACCCTTTGTTTAATCTTGTACTTCATTGAGTTTTATCATATATGATATCGTAATAATTATTTAATTGAATGGTTTATTGTTAATTTGGTTGTAGATGTGCTATCTTGAAACCATTCACCAATTTACTCGGAATGGTTAGTATTTATGCCTAATGTTCAGGGGAAGTTATTTACATTTCATATGTTACATTGAATATGAATGTTTATTTTTTTTATGTTTATCCCCATTTATTTTAGGATTACATTGGACTTATTAGGTGTCATTTGGGGCCCGCTATAGCCCCTCGGTGCATCAGTAGTTCTCATGAGACAACTAGGTCATGGCACGAGGCCTTGACAAAATGCTTATTTATAGCCTTGGTACAAGGCCTTCACGGTGTGGTTACGATATCCGAAATATAAATTTACCTCATTATGAAATTAATATGGATAGTTCATGTGGTTATTTGACTATTATAATACCCATGATTATGTTTTATTATGGAATTATTTATTCTGGTTTTATTCCTACCATAATGTGTTCATGTTTATTTTTAAAGTCATGTATTTCAGTAAATCAATATTCATAATTTTTATGTTTATGTTATCTTTAGTTCTACTACTTAACCCTTAATAGGCATTAGACCTCACCCCTTTTATCTTTTTCCTTCCCCATGTTAAAAATAATATATCATTTATTGAGTTTTCATGGATGCATTTTATTAGCTTTTGTTATGTATCATATTTTGTTTCCTTTAAAAATATAAAATGGGATATATATATATATATGTATATTGTTTCTTAAAGACTAATAAACTATTCATTCCTCCGATATTTTATTCCTTTTAATCATGAAAATTTATTAAAATATTTCACCGTATCCGAGCTTCTAGATTTAGGGAGTTTCATGTTTCATTTTCGTACAACACTTTACATGGCTGGTATAAAAGGAAAAATTGTTAAATAATCATTATATTTATATGAAATTTATTATTCTTAAAAAATAATCTTTAATACTCAATTCTCCTCTTCTGTGAAAACGAATTCATCATCCATGCGTGCATGCAGACTACTTCCTCAATTAAATGGTGTATTTTTCTTTTTATTTATTCCTTATATGTATGGTAATTATAACTGTTTTAATGGAATTATATAATTAACATTATATTATAAAAAATTGGAGATCCTATTAATGATTTTATCAATAAATTATTATCATTAATTCAATCATTTAAAATGAGTGTACTAAGAGGAAAATTATATCTTAATTATGATTAATGATTTTATATAAATTATATCCCCTTAATAATTCTTTAAAATTATGATATATCACACTAATAAAAAATAAATATGATCATTATACTTAATTAATAATGATATTATAGCTAAACCACCTCATAATCTTCCATTAATCATTGTAGGTTCATGTTTGGGTCGGTTTAACCACCTATATAAAAAATAATATGCATTACAATAATGGATGACTATGAGAACTTATTTACTGGTATAATATGATATAAATTTGAAAACAATTTTTTTATTCTAGGAATATTATATCAACATTTAAATCATTAATGGGAATCACATTCAATATTTTCTCATCACTATATTTTAATGTGTCAATCTTATGAGAATTTCCACCATAGGTGGAACATTTCATTGAAAATCAAAATTAAAAAGGCCTTTAACACCATAGATTGGGGATTTATTTTCATAGTTCTTTCTAACATTAGCTTTGATGAAACCATCATTAATTTTTTAAAATATCTTTTAGATTCATCAAATATTTCTATTTTTATTAATGTCTCTCTGCAGGGATACTATACATTCTCAATAAAGGTGAGGCATGATGATTCCCTTTCAACAACTATTTTTACCATTGTAGAGTATTTATATATATTATTCCAATTTATTTGACTGATAATGGAAAAATGAATCCTATTAGATCCACCATAGGTCTCTTCTCTCCATCCTAATTACTATATACTAATGATATTATTCTTTTCACCCATAGAGAAAAAAAGAATATCAGGAATATGAAAAATTTATTAATTCATTATAAACGTTTTTTAGGTTAGTAAATTAGTTATAATAAATCATGTGTTTATTTTTGGAAGATTATATCAAGCAGATGAAATATTGTCATCATTTAGAATCTTTGAATTATACAATGGGTGTTTCCTTTCACATAACTTGGAGTTCCCTTATTTTTGGACAGACCTCAAGCCCCACACTTTAATCATATAATGGGTCAAATTTGATGGAAATTGGATTATTAGAAGGGTAATAACCTCTCTATTGATGTAACGTTTTATATTGTAAAAAAATTATTATCTCTAAATTTTGTAGTAATTCATGTTATATAAATAGCTTGTTGTATTTCTAAAGAACATAAACACCTTTATAAAAAACTTCTTCTAGAGTGGGAGCATCCTTGAGTGAAGAATTATCATTATTACTGGGAAGAAATTATGTAAACCTATTGATCTTGGAGGTGTTCTAATTAAAAATATGAATAATTTTAATCAATCTCTTCAATCACACTTTATATGGAGGATGATAAATGATAAATAAAAGACTCCTGGATTTTTTAGATCAAGATTTTTAAATAAGCATAAGTCTTGGAATTTTAATTATATGAATTTTTCAATTTGATCAGCCATCAATTCCACGTTCTCTATCATTACCTCCAAAGAACACTGGTCAGTTAATATGAGTTTTTCTCCTATATTTTTTGTTTGATAATTAGATAGGAACACCCCTATTGGATCTACTGAACTATAATAATATGATGATGGATATAAATTCCATGATCAAAGAACAATCATACAACTAATCTGTTGAACTTTCGAGGAGGTGAAAGAGGTAATTAGAAACTACACCTTCATTAATTAGGATGAACATCATATTTGGAGACTAGTAGACAATGGGAGGTTGACTCCAAATAGTTTTGATCATAATATTAACAATGGAAGTATACATATATGAATTTAAAAAATAAATAAAATATGGAATTCTCAATCCAGGTTCATACTGATATGTTGAATTTTTTACTCTAAGATTTTAGTAGATTCCATCCTGAAATATTTTAGCATATCACCCTGTTCCATGTGTTTTTTATGTCATAAAAAAAGGGAGTAACTCAGTCACCTATTTTTTAGCTATTCCATGGCCTTGGAACTATGAAAATTCATCTGTTAAATTTTTAATGTTTGGCTCTATCAGATAGAATCTGTATAAGTTTACTCACAAGATATATCATAAACACTCTTTTATCATAGCTACTCAATTTTTTTCAAGTTGACTATGTGGAGATTACTCATTTCATCATGAAAATATAGAATTAATAGATCCATGGGTATGTTAATTTCATCTTCAATATTCTTTGATTCAAATTATTTTTTCTATGAGGAATGACAACCCTTTGCAGAGTGGTCATTGTGATAACTCTAAAAATGACTTCTCTGTTTTTTTAGACTAGGAATTACTGGACATTTTCCTCTAACTCATAAAACACTTGATATCATATGGAACTATCATTTCAATGCATATACTGAATGCAATTCTTATAGAGATTCTAGAGGTAATCTATGTTAGTCAATATTTGGAGTGATATTCATAGATCACAATGATACTTCCATGAGATGTATTTGTGTGCCCTATAGTGTTTCATCTTCTTTTAAAGATGAAATTCATGGGGAGATTAATTCACTAAATATGACAAATGAAAGAGTAAGAGATAAACTCTAGATTAAATATGACTTTACCACCCATGTGAAAGCTATGAGAAATGGAAAAGTGGATCTTTCATATAAAATCATGGCTCTATGGATCTGATTCATGGATCTTCTCTAATCCCTGAGCTATTTTATAACCATTATTATCAGGAATCCAACTACTTGGATGATGGGATTGTGAATAAAGGGAAAATTAGTAATTCTATAACTTTTTCTGATTACATACCTGAGGAATTTATTCCCCTTTTCAACTGGGTCTCTATAAAAAACCATACATTAGATTTTTGTAGTTTTACTTTTCAAAATAAAAGATAATATTCCATCTATTAATTCACTCAACATACTTCAAAATTAATTAAAAATCTACACTTCGTTCACTAATAATCATCGAAACATTTCTGTCAACGATTTTATCCTCATGGTTCATAACAAAAATATACGTGAAATAAAATTATAGCTTTAAAAACAATCTTCTAACATCTATTAAAATACCTTATATAATGTAATTAGGATTTAATTTAAAAAAATAATAAATATCAACACCACTTTTACATAAATATTTCAATGTGATAAAGATTTCTTACAACCTAAGTTGAGAATATGTAAAAAATAACTAATATATACATATTTAATAATTAAAAATGAGGAGTATATATGGTTATAGTTATAAAAATTGTTCTTGGATATCTATTTCATTAACTTTAATTAATTATTTGGGACATTTTGTGCAAGTTCGGAATGAATTGGGACCGAGCTAAGGGTTTTTATATCGAATTCATCTCTTTGAGAGATGATTGGTATTATATATATAATTTACTTTTATGTGGTTTATATACTACCTATTTGAGAAATCATATCATGAATTTTATTTTAATCATGGTATTTTAATTTTAATTACAATCCCTTTCTTTCAAGGGGTTTTTATTAAAAGGTCACTCAAGCATCAAGATTTCCTTGTCTCAAATTTTAATTTTTCAAGACATGTTTATGTTATTTATAATTTTTTCTTTTTAAGGGTGTAGTCACTTCCTATGGATTTATATTTACCATATATATTTTTTATTCATTTTAAATACTTATCCAAATTCGTTTCTGTTTATTGAAATAATTTTAATCAATTTTTACCCATGTTGTAAATCTTCTGGTAACCAAATTTTCATTCATTGAGTTATGATTATCCTATTAAACTTCAATATTGGGTACTTTCTACCAATTTATTACATTATGTGGTATTCTATTTTTTTTCTATGAACATACACATATACCAAATAGTACACCTTTTTGAAATATTTTTTACTTCAAGGAGTATATTTTCTATGATGGACATTGACAACTCAAATCTCCTTTCTTTGAGTTATATTGTTTCATTAAGAAATTATTTCTTCCATAATTGGGCTCTCCCATCCTAATATTTCATATTATTCAATTTATCCATATCTATGTGAAAATGATATTTTTTAACAAAATAATGTTTTGTTACTCTTTTTATAATGCGAGTTTTAAACAAATGTATTTTCAAAATAATAAAAAGAGGTTTTTTCTTTCACCTTTATATGTATTGACTTCCGATTCTTATTTATATAAGATACAATTTATGTAATTGTCAAGGATATATTAATATAGATTATTTTTAACTTTATATTTTTTTTAAAATCATTCACATCACCTTTTACAAATTCACCTTTGATAGAGTCCTATAAATTTGTATTTTATATCAACATTAAAAATTTTTTCTTAAAAACACTTTTAGGTTTTACCTTCTATTTCCATTATAATTTTCAAAAGCATTTACCCTATGGGTTTTATGTTTCATTATTTCTTATAAAATATATATATATATATATATATATATCATTTAGGGTATTGCACTCACGATATCAAAAAAATTAATTCTTGATCCCTTATTTTGTGATGTTGTTTGCAATATTATTTTTTGGGGGTCTCTTTAATTTATACCAATACACTTATATATTTATATTTTTTCATTAGGAAGATATTATTTTTCAACCATTCACATTATTTCTTATAATGACTTATGATCATTTCATTACAACATTTACTTAACCATATACTCATTACCCTATATGATGTAAACATCTCATTTTTTAAAATTTATATTGGAGGATGCTCACATAGAAAGAACATTTATTTATTAGATGGGGAAGTACTAACATCCCTGATATTAAATTCTTTAGTATGTTTATTATATTTTGATATTTTTTGTTTCTTATTTTATAGAAAAAACTATTTTTATACATCCAATGGTTCCTTAGGGTGTCGAATAAAATTTCTTGTTGACTTTATAGTGAATGCATTGGACTTAATAAAGTAAAGGGTTTGTCCCAAAATTATATATCCCATCGATGCATCAGAAAGTCTCATGAGAAAAAAAAACATTGGTTTTGGTGTCTACCTCTCCCCGTATTTGTATAGTGTCTTGGAATAAAGATTTAAAAACTTGTTTTTTATCACTGACATTATGAATTCCCTCAATATTATATTAATAATTATTATTATTCATGTTGTCATTTATTATGATGTATATATCATGTTCTCTATTTTAGTTGATTAAGGTGTTAGTTCATTTGTTTATTCCATCCATATTATGTAAACCATGTTTTTTTATATCAGTATTTATATGTTCCCCTTACTAATACTTTGAGTCCAACCTTTTCTTATTCTTCCATTCCATAGGTTATGAAAAAAATAGTACACGAGACATGTTTAGAGGGATATCATGTATTGAATAATTTGTTAAAAATGTTAAAAACTCATTATGAATTAAGTAGTTTTGTATATAATGGAAAGATGTATGTTTTATATAAAGAACATGGGATTTTATTGCTAATTTTTTATAATGATTATAATAATATTTAGATATAATATTTATTGGGATTGAAAATAATGAAATATTTTCATCAGGTTATGTAATTATGGGACAGTTATGTTTGTTAATATATATTTGGTATCAATGTTAGTATATAAATAATGTGTTTATGGCACCAGATCAAATATTGTAGGTCTGGATAACCATAAAAATTTTTGGTCCCACTAGTCCATTATCTCTACATGAGATTTATACCATATTTTAAATATCAAAACACTAATAAATCCTTTTACTATTATTCTTTAAAATTCAATTGATGTTCCATATTAATTGTAATGTCTTATAATTTCTGTGTAAAATATATATTTGAAATTATGTGGAATTATTTCAAGACCACACGCATTGATGGAACGTGATTATGAGGCCCAGGGTGCTCGGAATATAGTTTTGAACTTATTTTAAAGTACATTTAGTAAAAGTGAGAGCGAGTTTTTCTAACTTTTGAACCGGTGCTCAGATTAAAAAATGTAAGGCACTGCTAAACTCAGAATGATGGGATTCTCCTAGAAAATAATTAACTTAGACCGCAAATGGATGAATGGAAAAGTTATTTTTCAGACCTTTTGAAAAATAATAATATAACTTTAAAAAGATATTTTTTTTTATTTTATCACTGTTGAGCGGTGGAACGTGGAGCTGCAGTGCAGCAAAAGGGCAATGAAGATGCACATTAAATGAGGATCCTTAATGAATTATTGTGAAATCGTAACCACTAAGTGGTTTCATTAATGAAACGGTGTACCGATGCAACGTTGCAGTGTAACATAAATGCAATGACATGTTTCTTTTTTTTAAATGAACACGTTGAAGAGATGGGATTTAATCTGTGGGAAAATCACTGATGAGACTCCGGTGAGATTCCACTCCAACAAAGAATTAAGAACACTGGCAAAACTTCATCAACATTGACGTACCTCAAAGAATCATGTCGAGAAGCAACAAATGACGTCGAACAATTGCACCCTTGAGGACAGTACACTATGACAACAAAAGTCAAACAAGTTAGGGCTTTGAACTATTTAATGATTCCACATTCTTATTCCAAATTATTGACGTGGATTAACCAATGGATAGGTTAATATTAAGATCATGTGTTCATGCGGGAGGGTAACTTAATTAGGGATTTCTCTATCAAGGATTAAATTATCACTTTTATTTATTCAACTAAAATCCCCAGACCTCTCCATGTTTTTAAACTTCTAATGCGAACGGTACAGGCAAACAAGAATAAGGCTTGAGCTCCTCTGCATGTGCGTTCTTCATAGATGAATTCTCAGAATTAAGGAAAGGGTAGTTAGTGGTTGTTTCATTGAAGGTGGAAGCCTTACAACCTCGTAGACACAAATGGATCAAGAAAAAGACCACTGTAGAAACTCGGTGGTCCATAGAAGAAATTGAATGTGCACTGGCCCCAACGGTGGCCCGTAGCTGTGGATTCAGGCGGAGGGAGGTAGCACGCCCATCGGTGCTCCATGGTGGCAAAGGGATGTAGCCAACTATCCATGGAAAGGTGCAGGTGCGGCATAGATTAGCACTGCATAGAGGTAGAGGCATGTGTCCGGGCCGCCTGGGCGAATGGCGGAGGTTATGGCCACAATTGTCGCAGCGCGTGTAGAGACCCAAGCTTGACTTACATGGACATTCCATTTTTTGCAGAATACTTAATACATGACACAAAAAACTCCCAAAGACCATATTATTTTAGTGTCTTTGGAAACACGGATCATAATCTCATAATCATGGTGAAATATCTTCAAAATCTCATATAAAGATCTTCTCCTATTTTTTTCTACCTAAAACCTTTCTTTATGTCCTGGGGAAAAATAAAACTTAAAAATGGTGATATAAAATTATCATTAAGGGTAAAAATGGAGAAGATAAAACAAATCATAAAAATTTTAATGTAAAAACATCAAAATCTTGAGTCGTGAAATACATTTTTGCAATACATAAGGAAAAGATTGTAAAGGAACATTAATCATAATAAAATAGCATGGGAATAAAACATGGAATTGTGGCAAACCATTAAGCACAAAATATGATTTCCATTATTTCCAAGTTATTTCTTCCAAGACCATCATAGTGGACGAATCCCATTACATAACTGGGTTTACTTGTCATTCCAGTACTATATTAATGAAACGGATTTACCTTCAATTACAACCATTTCTATCTCATTAGATATAATAGCATACCAAAAGAAATAAAATGGGTTTCATGAATATTATTCCACCAAAACATAAACTATATAAAATATCGTTCCATCACTAATGCAATAAAATCATAGAAACATAACCCTATTTATGAGTGTAATCTTAGATGGAAAATAATTTCGATAAAACACTTGAACATAGTTCTTGAGGAAAATATCGTTTCTTCTTCAAAACACATTTTCTTTTCTCAAAATGTCACGCAATTTTACAAGAAATGAATTTAGTTGAAAATAAACAAGAGAAAGTGTTGAGGATGATTCATGGATATAAAGAGTCATGGAACCCAAAAAAATACATTATTTTCGTTTAAGATAAAAAAACATTATCCTTGTACTTTTACCAGAAAAGTCAAAAAGTACCTCGTATGATAAACAAAAGAAATATTCCTTCTATACCATGTAGTAAAAGTAAAAAATGGGTAAAATGACTTTAAACATACATATAAAAATATTAAAAAAATTATGAAAACAAGATTGAAAATGTTATCATATATTATTTACTTATGAAAACAAGATTGAAAACAATTTTAGAAAACATGGTCATGTATGATAAATATATCCCCAGTAAATACTTACGAATAAATAGTCTCGGATAAATAAAAGATTGAAAATGTTATCCATTACCTTAGGTCCAATTTCTTCTATATGAGTGTGAAAATCATGTATAGTTTGTTTAAAAATATTATTAACTCATAAAAGAACCATAATAATATTTATTATATCATATATTATTTACTTATGACTTTATATTACTTTTTTATTTGTCAATTCCATGTTAATATATCGTTTTGGATAATAGTTGTTTTATTTAGCGTAAGTGTTTGGACTTGTTGTTCATGATATTATTACATAGATCCTGATTTACATACTTATAGAATATAAAAAATGATTTATATATATATTCAGTATATAAATATATAAATATAATATATAGATAAATGAAATGGAATACCCCATTCATGGATAGGTAGGTCGTACCTACGCATGAACGATGTTTTTGTTTCCTTTGTAAATTGAACGGAATTAAGTCAATGAAATATATAAATATATATACATAAATATAGTATTATTATTATGTCATATATTGCATTATTTTTTATTATATATACTTTATAATCATTCTTGAATGGTTAACATCTAGAATGAATCTCATCGTGTCATGGAGACGGTAAGTCGTACGTACGCACAAGCGATGATATTGTTCCCATAATTGCTGAATGGTATTTATATAGATGGTGTATAATATCTCATAATTAGTATAATGTAATAATAATCATATATAGTTATTATTTCAACCATTATACCCTTCCATGTAAACTGGTGGTGAAAAACATATTACACCACGACGTGGAGACAGTAAGGTGTACGTACGCACATGCGATGATTTCATTTTTGGAAGGATGGATTGAAGGTGAAATGGGTTTGTTTAATATTTATAATAAAATATCAGTATATTAGTGATACTTATTTTATTACTTTATATTGAAAAAACTAAATAAGATGAAGTATAATAAGAAAGAAATTCGAAAGAATCAGAAGAAGAGATTACCTCTTCCGTGACATGCCTCTATTAAATTTCATCTTATGGCACTAGAGTTGGTCTTTTGAGAAGAACAGAACCTATAGAATGTAACAAGTAAATTTGAGAAGATAAATGGGTAGAGTTTGGCCGATATTGAAGGCTCAAAATAGAGTGAATCGTAGAGGGAGGATGTGCTCTTTTATAATTGATGTGAGAGGTACTTTTGGAAACCTCAAAAATATTAATTTATAATAAAATAAAACCCTACCCAAAAACCTCCAAAGTATCAAAAATTATAAGATGATATGAAATAAGGTTTTAATCTCATCCACCAATAGATTTTTGACAACTTAAATTTTCAATTTGAACCTTATATTTTTAATTGACACTTAGTTATTCTATTAAATTTTAATTTTTGTGTTAACATTCTAAAATTTTAATGGTTTTAAATATTTACATATATGGTGTTAATCAACCATAATTAGGTATTTTAGAAAATTTAAGAAATAATAATTATCACTTTGTATTTTTAAAATATTTTTTATTATTTTCCAACAATTTAATAAAATGTTATTTTTATAAAATATCAATAGTGTCAACTTTAAAACTTTTCATTTATTTGACTTTAAATAAAATCCTTACAAAACATTAATTCAAACAAAAATATTTAATACACTAATAACATGTCATATTCACCTATAAAATTATCATATCACTTCAATTAGTTCATTAGATATTTCTTTTAATATTTTTAAAACCATTTATTTAATATTTATATTAATAATATAATTTTTACATCACTATTGTGTCATTATTAATGATAATTAATTAATCTATAAAAATTACACATAAATTCACATGATGTATATAATTTAATTATATTTCTATTGACTATTTAATTTCTATGATTTATGAATTTTATCACTAAATTAAAATTATTTCACTTATAAGATATAAGAGAGTGACATGTTGTCACTTTATTTAGTTTTAATAATAATTACAACATTTTCAAGGACAAAGGTCCGTGAAATGAATATATTATGACCCTTAGGATATATGGGTCTTCTTTTATTCATCCAGTGTAATTTCTTCAGGTGTTATGGTAATTTTATAATATTATTTTTACCAGTAATTACCCAATTTACCTTAAACTATGGTAATAAAAAAATTACCAAATTTACTATTCAAAATTCCCAAAAATAAAAGTATCCTATTAAAATAATTTAGACCTAATGATTCCAAATATGTAATAAATTTTTCTAAATAAAAATCATATAAGTTTGACTAATTAATTTAAGATTAATACCATTGTTGAGAAAACGTTTTTTAAAATTTCAAACATTGCAAAAGATTGAAATGTTTTTACCTCTGAATTCAATGTAAAATTAATGTTAATGACATACATAATATTAAATTGTAAAAATATATTAAATTTATACATTAAACCCGTTAAATATTATAATTTAACCATATAAATTATCTCAATGGAAAAAGTGGGTTTTTTTAAAATTTAACATATTTTTACTATTCATCAAAATATGAAAGTTATCAGAAAAATATAAAAAATTTATCGAAAGTAAATATTTATGTCCCACTTCCAAATAAGAAGTTTATTTTGTTAAATTTAACTTATATGAGCTTTAAATACTACATTTAAAATGGGTGCACCATCAAAAGGCAGTAAGACTTCATTTTTTTGAAAAAAAACATAGTTTTTTTGAAAAATTGATTTTTGTTCTCATATCATGTGTAAGATGAATGATAATGTTATATAAAATTCAAAATGTGGATAATAATATTCATAATGGATAGTTTATATAATATTTTAATAATATATCGTTGTTTAGTGAAACACAGTATTGCGTACAATGCAACCTATCGAGGAAGGTCGTTATTGCATGTAACCCAAGCCATGTCACTTTGAATGTAGTGAAAGATTCATTTGGTGTTGTGTATAATATAATCCAAACATATTTCATCTATACATTGAACAAAATCTATACTCAATGATGTATAATATAAATTCTATCAAACTAATTTGAAATTGTGGGTAACACAACTCAAAAATATTATTGTGTATACTGCAAGCTAATACGGTGTTGCATATAGCACAAGATAATCTTAGTGTAGCGTATAACTCAAGACATCAAATAAATTAAAGAGAATTTATCTAATAAAATACCAGGGTGTTACAACATGGGAGACCCACGGCATAGTGCTGGTGCCACATTGACCGAGTCAACCCAAAGACTCAGTCCCCAGGTGATGTGGAAGGTTGCAGTCACTCGGCCACATCAGAGGCCATGTGCAGTGTGGCACGCGGTGATCTACAGTCGTTCAATCACAGCGGAAGGGAGGCCCCACGGTGACCCGCGGGGCAACAGGGGGTCGGATGCGGCATCCAACAGAATCCTGCCTAGGAGTACAAACAAGTCCTCCCTTGGAGGACTCAGTAGGGTGCTGGTCACCCCCTCGGGCCGGACCTAGTTGGGTCAGGTCAGTTTGGCCGGGTCAGACTTGACCCACACCCAACCGACCCTATATAACTAAAATGCTCATATCTCTCAAACAGTGAATCTGATTGACACAATTTCAGTGGCGTTGGTTCTCTTGCAATAAAGTGGTCCTTATGGGATAATATACGAGTGTTTTGGTGTAGGTTGTAAAATGGCTAGGTTGGATCAGACTCGAATCCAACTGGGCCCTTTTTACAAAAAATCCCATATCTTATAGACTGGTCGTCCATTCGATGCACCGTCTATTGCATTGGGGCCCTTATGACAAGACAGACCATTGTAGTACTCTACGTGGTACTTCCTGATGATTTAGGTACAATCTATAGCATGAGGATAATTTTCTCCAGAAATCAAGTATCTTAAGTACGAGAAACCAGTGGCTGGATGTGAAATGGAGAATAATAGAGACCCTATGTTGATCAGCATAATAGAGACCCTGTGTGACTCAGTGTGATACAGACCCTATGTGGATCATCATAATAGCAACCATGTGTGGATCAGTATGATAGAGACCTTGTTTGAATAATCTTTATAGTGACCCATCATGGATCAGTAGTAGCACGACACGTCGGGATCAGCTGTAGAGTGACCCATTGTGGATCTGAAGTAGAGAGACCCTCCATGGATCAGAAAAAGTGCTTATCAATATAATAATATGATCTATCCTTACAACTAATCATCTAAACTATTTTACTTAAGTTATACCTGGTGTAAGCTATATTTTACATTGTGTTATGTATTTGAGATCTTGCTTGGTGATATTACTTCTGTGGGATTTCCTTTTTGGTATTATCCTTTGTTGATTTTTGTGACACTCGAGTTTGTCTTAGGATCCCTAATAAGTATTTTTATACTCACCCATGCACGGGATTTTCCTGAACCTATTGTGTCTTGTGAAGGTGACAGACGACATTGACTCAGACTTTGAAGAGACAGGTCCAGATGGTGCTCAGAGGTAGATCGATAGACGTGGTGTACAGTAGTGAAATTCAATAGTGGGATGTACTTACCCTTTAGGTAGGATCCATGGAGTATGACCATCATATCTTGTACTTATTTTGAAATACTTTCTTTTTAGTTGGGCTTGTATTCTAGACCCTATTACTTTCTTTTTACACACTTTACTCTCTATGGTGATATTTTGCGGTGGTTGTACTTTTTTCATTTCCATTTTGGTTTTATCTGTGTATTATGACCTATCTATATGTGTATAGGTTTAATGGAAACTCCATCACTCTTTGGGATATTCCTTCTCGGTGCAAGTCACCAGCCCCTGGCCTATGGAAAGGGGGCTTGGGGTAGTCAGCGCATGGGCCCCGGGGGACAGGTCGTGACAAATTGGTATCAAAGGGAGGCCAGTTATTAGAATAACTAAGAGTATAAATTTTTTAATGGGGGAAGTAGTGATAAATTTATTGAGTTTGTATTTTAGTCCAGGTAGTCCAATGTTGGTTCGGTGGTTAATGTATCCACACACGAGGACCCTAAATTCTTTTTCTTGACTGAGTGCACAAAAACATTGGTGTCATGTGTTTTGGAAATTTTTTTCTCTTGATCTCTTTTAAGTCATCTCACCAGGTATAAATTATTGATTGTGGATCATTTTTTTCTCTACTGTATGCCTCCACAAAGAAAGATAGCTAGGATTAGAGGGAGTGATCACAACGATGTCCCATAGAGTGATGAGGTGTCGATGTATGGATTGCTTTCCGTGATATCACCTTCAGGTGGTGTACCAGTAGTACCCCCAACCGTAGAGGAGAAGTTGCTTCCAGCCCCACTGGCAGCCCATGACCACCAAATGATCATGTTGCACGAGTTATAGAGATATAGGCCTCTAAGGTTTCAATGTGAGACTAATCCTCAGGTAGCTGAGGATTTTCTCGTGGTAGTTACGTGGGTTTTTCACCTGGTAGTGACACCTCCATACCATATGGTGGTCCTAGTCGCGATCCTTTTCAGGTAACGGTAGGGATATGGTGGATCTTAATGCTCCAAACACATGAGGAGGAGAACCTTTCTTGGTTAAACTTCAAGATCTTCTTCAGGAAAGAGTTCGTACCAGTGACACAACAATCGGTGAGTATTCAGGATCTACTGGACCTGCAGCAAGGCTGCCTGACTGTGGACCAGTACTTGATGAGGTTTACCAACCTGTACCACTACTCCACCAAAATGGTAACAAACCCTTTCTTTAAGTCTTGGAACTTAGATAAGGGACTCCGATGGGAGATCTGGGTGTCTATGATTTCACTCAGCCTCCCGACGCAAGCTGGAGTGCTAGAGAGAGCTCTATTGGTGGAGAACTTTCTAGCTGAGCAAGAACCAATGGTGAGATCCACCACTGGACGAAAGGTGGATAGGTAATCTGTAGAAGGCAGTAGGCAAACAAAACAGAGGCCCATGTGGGAGATACCTTCCGGAGGACAACCCCATGATGCAGGGTCAGAGGTGCATAGCTCGCAAGGAAGAGGAGGACATTTGCGGGATATAGTTTTTTACTCCTATAGAGGATAGAGGCACAAGGCTCGCAACTATCTGACTCCCCATATGGATTATTATCAGGAGATCAAGGGACTTCCAAGATAGAAATAGAGGTTTGATCGAGGAGTTCTGCACAGTAGTAGATGTTGTAGGGGAGCAGGTCGAGCGTTATTTAGTGGATGATGGTTAGAGATACTACCACCACCACCCTAGGTGGTCTACCACGAGCTCCGAGATTAGGTGAAAAATGGTGGGACCAGCTTTAGGAAATGGATGCATATGACCATGCTGCTCCAGAGATAATTAGAGATACGATCTATCTCTACTCTCCCTTATCCACATTTTTTATAGACATAGGTTTTAGTCAATCTTTCCTTTCCACAAATTCTGAAGGATCCGTTGGCTTGATCCTCACAATAGAGACTCCTATGAGAGGGTATTTAAAGATTACACACTATTTCTAGTAGTTTTATTTTCCTCTAGGAGTAAATAGCTTAGGCTGGGATCTCCTAGTAGCAGCATTGAGGTCTTACGGCATCAGCTTGGGTATGGAATGGTTATATACAGTCCATTCTCAGATTAACTATTTTCTGCACAAAGTCAGGTGTTTCTGGGAGGATGGGACCATGTTTTCTTTCACTGGTGAGAAGGGAACCTTTACATCATAGGATGGAATTTCTTGGAGGAGGGTGCAGTAAATCGCTCAATAGTTTCCAAGCCTCACCCTCAGTGCAGTGGATGAGAGGAGTCCAAGTTTTCCTGTAGTGGTGGAAGAGTATGAGGATTTATTTACAGAAGATGTCCCAAGACTACCTCATTATAGAGAGGTTTACTTCTACATCAATTTGTACCTAGGTAAGGCACCGATATCCACATCTTCATCTCGGATGGCTTCTACAAAGCTCTGTGAGTTGAGAGTATAGTTGGAGGGCTTGCAGAGGAAGTGGTTCATGAGACCCAATGTTTCACAATGGGTAGCCCTAGTGTTGTCTTACATTAAGTTATACATGAGATTGAGGCTATGCATAGACTTTTGGCACTTGAAAAATCTGACCATGAAGAAAACGTATCCACTATTGAGGATTGAAGACCTCTTCTTTAGCTGAAGGGAGTGAGGTGGTTCTCAAAGATTGGCCTCAAATCATGCTATCATCAGCTTCGGTTATAGGAAGAAGACGTACCAAAGACAGACATTAGATGCCGATAAGACCACTATGAGTTTTTGGTGATTCCTTTCGATGTGACCAATTCCCCAACGGTGTTTGTGGGGCTCATGAAAGAGATCTTCTGACCTTACATCTATCATTTTGTGGTGGTATTAATTGATGACATCTTGGTGTACTCAGCGTTAGAGGAGGATCACGCTACACACCTGCGGATAGTCCTAGATACACGCTGAGAGCACCAGATTTATGGTATTCTCTCAATGTTCTAGTTCTAGATTTAGTAGGTCCACATTCTATGACATGTCATCTCAGAGGCCGGAGTTACAGTGGATCTGGTGAAGATAGAGGTAGGGCATTCTTAGGAGCCACCTAGAAGTGTGACTAAGGTGCAGAGTTTCCTGGGGTTGGCTGGGTACTATCATAAGTTCGTACCTCACTTCTTTAGAGTATCAGAACCTATGATAACATTGATGAAGAAGGAAAAACCCTTCTTGTGGATAGTAAAATGCCTGCAGAGCTCCCAACAGCTAAGGCAGAGCTTGAACAGTGCTACCATATTAAGGTTTACAGAGGAGGGATTCAACAACGTGGTATACTGTGATTCATCAGGGACTAGAATGGGTTGGGACCTGATACAGGAGTGAGAAATTATCACCTACGGCTCATGGTAGTTGAGGAATCATGAGAAGAACTAGGCAACCCATGACCGAGAGTTAGCATTTGTGGTCTTTACCATGAAGATGTTGTAACACTACTTGATGGGTGAATGGTTTAACATCTACTCTTACCACAAGAGTCTCATATATATATTCTCATAGATAGACCTAAATTTGAGATAGTGGTGATGGATGGAGTTCCTCCAGGACTATGACTTTGAGATAGTCTATAAACTTGGGTAGGGGAATATAGTGACAGACGCACTCAGTAGGAGGTCTGGATTATTGCTGCTGAGTGAGGTGATGGAGCAGCTAGACGCGATTGAGATATTCTTTGTGGATGATGATGGAGTAACTTACCTCCAATCCATGACTGCCACTCCCCCACTCTTTCAGCGAGTTAGGGAGGAACAACTTGTTTATGTTTTCTATGAGGCTCGACATGCTCAGATATCTTAAACACAAGCTCCGGATGGACTTTTGATGGGTGGGGAGAACTTCACAAATTTCAAAAGATGCACCATAGTACCAGTGACATTACGAGACAAGGTGTTGATGGATTTCCATACTTCCCCTTTGGCGGTACATCCTGGTTTGGAGAAGATGTACCAGGACCTCCGACATCAATACTGGTGGCCAAGGATGAAGAAAGAGGTGGCAGAGTTCGTTTCACAATGCCTGACTTTTCAACAAGTGAAGGTTGATAATCAGGTCCCAGTAGGCTTGACACAGCCTATTGAGGTACCATAATAGAAGTGGGAAGGTATCTTTATGGACTTCATGATGAGGTTACCATGCACATCCAGGGGCCATGATTCTTTCTAGGTGATCATTAACAGACTCACCAATTCATCTCACTTCTAGCCCATCTTGGAGTAGGGTTCAGTAGAGGGTTTGGGACCCCTCTACATCTAGAAGATAGTGTAGATTAATGGGGTGCCTTCGATGATCATCCTGGACCATCATGCACTTTTTACATCCCTGGTTTTGGAAGGGATTGTGGTGGAAGGCAGACCTCGTGACGACCCGCAGGGAAATAGGGGGGTCAAACACGGCATCCGGCCAAATAAAGTCCAAGAGGACTGGGCAGGGTGTAGTCTGGGCCTATGCTGGACTATTTTGGGTGAGGTCGGTCTGACTGGGTGAGACCGGACCTAGACCCCACCGACCCTTATTTCTGTAAAACATTCATATCTCTCATACCAGGCATTCTATTGATGTTCTGTCAGTGGAATTGGGACCCTTGCGATGAGGTATTACCTATGAGATATATACGTGAGTTTTTTCAGAGGTTGGTGTACAACTAGGTTGGATTGGACTCAAATCCAACCAGGGTCTTTTTACAAAAATACCCATATCTTACCGACCAGTCATCTATTTGATGTGTTGTCAATTTCATTTTGGACCTTAAGAAGAGATGGTCCTTTGGGTTACTCTATATGGGTCTTTGTAGAGTTTGAGGTATGACCAATTGATTGAGAAAAATATTCTTTGGAAATTAATTATGCTAAATACAGGAATCCAATGGCTGGTTGTGACGTGGAGAATAATAGAAACCCGATGTAGATCAGCATAATAGCGACCATGTGTGAATCAGCCTAATAGAGACCCTATGTGGATCACCATAATATAAACTCTATGTGGATAGGTATGATAGAGACCCTGTGTGGATCAGAATAATAGTGACCATGTGTGGATCAGCACGATAGAGACCCTTCATGGATCAATAGTAGAGTGACCCATCGTGGATCATCCGTAGAGCGACCTATCATGGATTTGTAGCAGAGTGACCCTTCATGGATCGACAGTAAATCCTATAAACAAAATAAGATGATATATCTTTATGACTAATCATCCTTACTTATTTATGTATATTATACCTAGTGTGATCTATATTTTACTTTGTTCTGTGTATTTGAGATCTTGCTAGGTGGTATTACCTCGGTGGGTTTTCAATTGTTGTATTTTACTTTATAGATTTATGTGAGACCTGAGTTATTCTTGCGGTCCCTACTGAGTATTGGTATAATCACACATGTACGGGATTCACCCACACATGTTGTGTCTTGTGTTGATGACGAACAACTTTTACTGATCCTTTGGAGAGCCAAGGCCAAATGGTGATCGGAGGCAGATCGGTAGACATGGTGTACTGCAGTGACATCTAACAGTGGTATGTACCTACCCTTCAAGTAGGATCCTTGGAGGAAAACTTATATATCTTTTACTTATTTTTTTTTGTACTTTCCTTTCAGTTGGGCTTGTATTCCTACCCCCGTTACTTTCAATTTACACACTTTACTCTCAGTGGTGATACTTTGTGGTGATTTTACTTTTGTTCCTCTCATTTGTGGTTTGCATTTTGTGGTATGCCCTATTTGTTTTATGTACATGTTTAAAGTCAATACCTTCCCTTTTTTGGATATTTTTTCCGATGATATTCACTAGCCCCTAGACTATGGAAGGCGGGCTTGGGGTATTCACGACAGAGGCCCCGAGGGATGGGTTGTGACATTAATTTTGATATTCCTCATAAATTTCAATATTTAGTTCCCTATAATTTTTTTTATTTTATCATCCATGACCATGTTTTAAATATTATAGTATGATTAAAAATTCATTGTAGTCCATGTGGATTCATACAAATGGTACCCATGCATTTTTTTAAAGAAAAAATATTTCATTTTAATTCACCAATTATCGTGTAGTATAGTCTTCCATCAATGTCAGGTTGATTCTATTCAAAGACAGTTTTGCAGTATGGTTTCATTTTATCATAGAAAATAACTATTTTATCATCATTTATTAACTCCAAAACTGGTTTCTTTAATCAAAATAATATAATCAATCTTGATGTTTGAATCATTGAAGGATATTATAGGAATTATTTAATTTAAATAATTCCACTAGATGTGAGAAATGAAAAAAAAACATACAAGATTTCCCTTGAGATGCCTATAAACTTCTATATTTCACAATGACAGAAATCCTTGAAAAGTTCTGTAATAAACCTTCAAAAAATATAGAAACATCTTTAATAATCATTATGAATTTTTCAATAACCTTAATAATCTCCCAATAAAACATAAAAATTTATAAGATAAACCTTATGATGTTCAGTCAATCTCATGAGGTCATTTTTTAACCATAGTGAAACTAGATTTATCCTCTTGATGAATCTTATAATGTGGAAATTAACCCCTATAGTGTTTTGTATTCAAACACAAGAATATTTCCATTTCCATAAAATAAACAGTAAGATCATTGGGCGATTTCATTCCTTTTCCAAAAAAATAAATTTATAAATTTTTTTGTAACTATAGGAATTTTTATCCAACCTTACAAAATCAAAAATATATCTTATTATTTAGCCATATCCACAAACTAGATACCCTATGAATTAAATTATGTAGGTATAACCTATGCTAATTCAACTGTATCCATAAGTATTTATTAAAACCAACTTCTATATTCATATCATAAAATTTTGGGAAAAGTAGATCTTTAATTACACTTCCTAAGAAAGCATTCTTGTAATCCAATTTTACATATTTATTCATTTTTAATCAACCTAAATATGAATACCAAGTTTATGGAAAACCATTATTGACTTAATCCATCACCATGAAGTTAATTCCCTAAAAAATAGCTTAAAGATTCAATATTTATGATATTTCTATGTTTTATTCACTTTAATAGATATTTCCTATATTTTTTGTACACATATTCTTCTTATTTTCAAAACAAAATATTCTTTTTGTTGTCAAAAAAATACAATAAAAACCTTTAGGTCCAACATCCACCCTCCCATTCAATTTTATTGACACTATTCTATAAAATTTGTGCACAATGAAGATATGAATATAATATCTCACTCTTTCTCATTTAATCCTTTCTATCCATCATCCTTGACATTTCTTTACTTCACAGGCTTACCTTCTCTCTATTTTTCAGAAAAATACAAAATATCTTCTCACTTATTTATTCAGTATTTCATTTTCTCCACCAATATAAATGAATTAAATGAACATAAAAACTTATCATTTCTCCCGCTTCATTCTAGAAATATCTAGAGTTAGCTTCCTAATATTAATACCCATTATTCAATACTAGTCTTCTCTAGATTATCTTCAACCTTTATTAATATATTCAAGTAGAAAGTTGTATTTTCTCAACATCTAATTCAAAGAGTCTATTATCCACCTATATTGTGCAACATTTATCCATCCCATTTGAAAAGGGGAACTCCAGAATTATAATAGAAAATTTATCCAATCATTAAACCGATCAACCAATTTTTAATAATAGTTCCAAATTTATTTCTCTTGGATCTATTTTACTGTTGGTAATATCAAGTTATTTTTTAGACATATATTGATTGTTATTTTAATTATAATACCACTTGTTAAACCAAGAAAATTCCAAAATTTTCAATATTCATGAACCATCCCTTTCCTTCAAATCTCATATGCATCTTCCTCTAAATAACTTTATTTAATGACTATTCCACTTGGTGTTTGAGTCATTGAAAAATACACTATGAATAATAAGATAGAGCTCTACATAGGAAAGAAGAGTTTAAGTCAGTAATCCCAAATAAAAAATTGCCACTCACTTACAACCATATGTATATAAAGATAGAAATTTCTAAAGTTCATCTCATCTTGGGAACATATTCATACTCACACAAAAACAAATTTAAATATCCCATATTATCCAAGTATAACCCTCTTTGAGTTTTTCATTGAAACAATTTTTTTGGGTTCTCTTTTATCTTTAGACCTCAGTGGTTGGGTCTTCAGAGATAGAGAGATTTGCTGGGAAAATGATCTAATTTTTAGGAATGTGTGTTTTTTTAAATTAATTTAGTCTTGGTATAAGTGTGTTGAATGAGTTCCTAAGAGTTTGGAAGTCTTTGAAGTTTGTTTGGTCCTATTATGTAGGAACTAGGTAGATCACTGTATGAAGGAAATTTACACATCATGTACATGTTACAAGACCAATAAATTCTTCCAAACACGTTTCAAGAGCTAGTTCATTACATGAAGTGGTCACATGTGGTGAAACTATTCCACATCATGTGAATGTTAATCAGGGTCAAAAATCACCTGAGGCAACGTGTTTTTCATCGTAACATGAAAATAGATAATTACACAACATTTAAACATTACACACAATGTATTTATCGACTCTAATAGTTTAAGTTGGAATCACATATGATTTCTATTTTCATTTGGTGTATTCCTCTTCTATATCAACACTAAAAAAATTTACAAGTGATTTTAGAGTCTCCAATTCCCTTTTGGACATCCTGTTTGAGCGATCAATCCTTAATGATTTTGTTGCCTACATTTTACCCTCTAATTTTTCATTCTCCATTATAGCTAAGGAATATTTAGACTGTATTTGGAGTTTTTTTAACATGGATGTTTTGTTACCTAGGTTTTATTCAGTGATCTCCATATACTTCATTTCAATAGAAGTTAATTTAGAATGCAAATGTGATAGCCTATGCCTTAAGGCAATTGAATGTTCATGAACCGAACTACTTAGTGCATGATATAGAGTTCATTTTCATGATATTCACATTGAAAATTTGGTATAATTATCTCTTTTGGGAGAAGTGTGAAATATATATTGATCATAATATCCTCAATTATAAATTCCCATAAAAAGATCTAAAATGAACTAATGAGGATGGTTAGAGCTGATTAAGGACCATAAATATTCAATATGCTACCATATTGGGTAATAAAATAAATTTCCAAACACTCTAAGTACAATGATCCTGAAATTTTATCAATGATGATATTTTTGGAGGATCTGATCTTCTTAGAATTGAAACAGATGAAAATGGGAATTATAAAAGAAGAAATATCATCAATCCTTTCACAAATGATTTCTCAACCTTCCCTTCTAGAAAATATAAAGGATCCTTAAAGAGGGTATTTAGATTCAAAAGAAATTGAATGCTATAAAAAGGGGAAATCCATAGATTTTAAAATTAGTGAAGAAGGATTCGTAATATTTGGCACATGACAATTTGTACCATCAAATTCTGAGCTAAGGGAGTTGTCGGATGATGCACATAGCTCAACATTCTCCACCCATCCAGGTAGCACAAAGATATATCAAGATTTCTTAGATAACTATTGTAGGGAAATATGAATAATGAGATCAAATAATATAAATTAAGTATTCTTGTATGTCATAAAGTGAAGCCTAAAAGTTTAAAATTCAAGGGGATGATGTAACCATTATCCATACCTACTTATAAATGGGAGAAAATAATCATGGTCATTATCACTGGCCTTCTAAAGAAATAAATAGTAAATAATGATATATGTGTTTTATTGGATCATATTACAAATATGGCTCACTTCATTGAAATTATTTAGGAATTCTCACATAATAAAAATACTAAGATATACATTAGAGAAGCAGTGAGGTTTCATGGAACTCCGCTATTGATTATATCTAATCGAGATCCAAGATTTACCATACTGTTCAGATTCTCAGACATTCTCTATATAATGAGATGAACTTCAGCATGTCTTATCACCCTCAAAGTAATGTTTAATCTAATAATACTATCAATACACTTGATGACATGTTGATATCATTCCCTATGGACTTTAAAGGGGGATGGGATCAATATCTTCTTTTGGTTGAGTTCCTGTACAATAATAATTTCCAATAAGGCATCAAAATTGATCCTTGTGAACCCATTTATAGTAAGATATTAATTACACCTATATCCTAGGATAATGTTGGTGAACATAGACTGTTGGGTCCTGAAATGGTCAAGAAAATGGTTGAAATTTTCAAAACCATTCAACAACACATTAGGGTTGCTGAGATTTGACACAAGAGGTATCCTAACAATCAACGATGAGACTAAGAATTTAAGTATGGAGATAAATTATCCCTAAAGATATCTATATGGAATAATTTCATCAGATTTGGGAAGAAGGGGACATTAGTTCACGATAAATTGGTCCCTTTGAGATCATTGATCACACTATAGTGGTGTATTATCAACTATCACTCCCACCTAAACTATCTCAAATACATGATGTGTTCTATGTATCCCTCTTGAGGAAGTACCTATTAGACCCCTCACATGTACTCAACATAAAGGTATTACCATTTTATAATGACCTTTCATATGAATAGATGCTAGTGAATATTGTTGATTTCAAAGAATAATGTATAAAGAATAAGACAATTCACCTGGTCAATGTGGTATGGAGAAACAATAAGTTGGAAGAAGTGATGTGGGAAATAGAGAAGGTGATGAAACAGAATTACTCTATCTATTTTGGTGAGTAAAATGAAAATTTCAGTGGTAAATTTCTAAAGGGTTGAATATTTTATTGACCTGAACTTTTCTAAATAGAATTAGCTTTTTAGTTGAATGAAATTCCCAATTATGTACTTTGGTTATAGAAAACACATGCAACCGTTTAGTTTTATTATATCCTATCTTATTTAAAGGACTGTTAATAAATATAATGATTGATAATATAGTTGTTGAATAATAAATATATTATTAGTATAAATATAGGTTTTTTTGAAATCTAATTGAAACAAAAAAGGAAGTGATGACCTAAACTAGTAGGATAGAACCCTATAAATCCCATTTATCAGAGCTTCTATGGAACATAACATCACTAGAATTTTCCCTTGACCAATCCCAAGCTGATATAAAACAACCAAATCCTGACCAAAACTATTTATGGGAGAAATTAAAGCTCATTGATATCATGTCCCAAAACATATAGGCCGAACCACCCCATTAAAATCTCACCATCATGAACCTTTCTCTTAGGGCGTTCTCTGATGTAATAAAGGGTAATTCATTAAGTCTATAATAATATGAATATTCATATTGTATTTTATATAGAATAATTATTATATTTTCATATTATTTTTACTTTAGAAATGATTTTTATTTTGATACGACAAAACACAAATTGTAATTTTGTGTAATATATAATTTCAATTAAGAAATTCCTTTTGATGAATTAATTAATTTTTAAAATAAATTATATTTTATTTAAAATATTATTCTTAAATTTATACTTAATAATATAATTTAATGAATTAAAACATTTTTTATAGGATTTTGAAAATAATTATTTTAAAAAACCATGTTTTTCTCAATAAATTTTGATTCAAATTTAAAAGTGAAAGATCAAATAATTAGAAAATTATTTGGATTAAAAAAAAATATTTTTGATTCAAAACTTTGAAATAATCCAATGGTGAACTTTTCATAGTTTTTTCAGTCAATCGAATTTTTAGGTTAAAATTAAATACGGTATAAATATATTGTGTGTATTATGACATCATGATGACCCCAAAGTAATGTAATAAATTATATAAAATTTATAAATGACCAGATATATGTTTACCATTTAAATTAATGTGTTATTAGTTTATTTTAATAAATTTATAAAGTATTTATGAATCCACCAAAACTGGTATTATATTTTAAAATTTTAAAATCATTTCTTTTTTAAAATAACTCATTTCCACATCACTAAGGATAATATTTACATAATTTCAGAAATTTTCATTATAAAATAATGAAAATCAATCCATTTTTTATGAAACTATGTTAAAAAACTATTGGAAGGTTTTTGGTTTTGATTACATTAATATTCAAAGCCTAAAACCAAGGTTTGTGAAATAATAAAGAACTCCCCTATATTTTTCTATTTAAGCCCACCCAATCCACCCTTTATCTTCACTAAAAAACCTTGTATCACATCCCTACTATTCCCTCATATATCTAGAGTCCTCCCAAGGTTCCCCTAATCTCTCAAGAATCTCCTCCCAATCTTTTTGAATCACCCTCTCAATTTAAAGGATCCTCTCCTTCCATTATTTATTTGTGAATCTTCTTTAATTTATGCCTTGTATTTTCAATCCATAATTTTGGGATATGCTTTTCCACATCCCTATTACTATAAATTCTATTTCTAACTAATGATATACCAATTTATATATCATTAATCCATTTTTATGAATCTTTATGCATTGTTGTTATACTGTTGAAATTTCACTATGAGTTTTCGATGCCCAACCTTTGTATTGTGAATATCATCGCTATTTTCACTCAAGAGAATTCACCTAGACATACCATTACTTATTTTATTTGATAATCCCATATATTCATTCCAAACCAATTTATTCTTGAATTAAATGTGATGAAATTTGATCCTTTCTAGAATGATCTATATGGCACAGTTATGCATGTACATGAAATGAAAGAGATAGGTTTTCCCAAGATTTTTTTAGCTCTCTCATGCATTAGGTAATATTTTAGTATCATAAAACGTCATGAAAGGGATTAGGTAGTGAACCTAATCTATCATGGTATTTTTTCACCATGTTATGATTTCTTGGTGGTTATAAATGACCTAGTTTTTTGATGTCATGTTTAAAGTTATTTCCACTTCTCCAAGATACCTTAATGTTATCATGTTATATCATGCCTCTTAGTTCATGTTTATGATTATCACAATTTTCATTTCCCATATAATTTTTTATTGTCTAAAATTTTATAATTTCTTTATGTTATTCCATTTTTATTCTCTTATTGGGAATTATATCTCACCCCATTCTTATGTATTTCTCTAGATTATCCCATACAGTTTTATGTATGATGAAATATTATTATAATGTTAATGACGTTTTCAATAATCGTGATGTACCCCTTATTTTATGTTGTTATGTATTGTACCTAATTACCCAAAGACACTAGAATTATCAATATTTTGGGTTGTATTATATGAAATATTTTGTAAACAATCATGAATTGTCATTTAAAAAAGATATGAGTTGTCGTAGTTGGTATCAAAGGAATGTTTAGTTATTTGGGGTTTAGGTTAGAAAACTATAAAAAATCATTAGGGATACGACTAAACCTATTAAGAAATATCTAAATTTTATTAACGTATAGAGTATGTGGTTTCCATGTAAATACATCCATATCAGGATACTATAAGTGGTTGTGGATCTGGTATAGATGGACCTAGGGGTAAAACCCAAAAATATCACAATGAGCTAGACTTGATCATGAATCAGTGCATGAAAATTGGAATTTCTATACACATGGTTTGACATTCTAACAGGTTAATATTTGGTAAATTAAAAATCTTACTAAAAACCATTATTAAGAGAACAAAAATGTTCATAAGAGTCTATGTTAGCAAATAGATCATGGATAACGTAGATTGAATCCAAGAAATTAATAAGTTAATGAAATACCTATCATTTATAAATAATAATTTTAATGTTATGGATTTATGATTATGTACTTAATATTTTAAAATTATTCAAACCTAATTATCCCTTTATTCTATCCAATGGCCTAAAATAGGTGGAACAGGGTAAAACTTTAATGTGAAGAAAAATGTTATGAAAGCCCAAACGAGATGCCCAACCCGATTAGAGTAGGAATCAAAAACTTTGTGATGATACTCTCTTAGTTGGATCAAGTTATTAATAGAAAAATAGAAAAATAAGAATTCAAAAACCCTCATAATAAAGAACAAGATACTATTGAGACCTTTATATAACAAATCATTATGACATTCAATGGACCATATGATCCCTTAATCATGGAATTATGGATCAACTCTGATGACAATATCTTCTCCATCATTTAATATTCCAAGTAAGATTAGGTTATACTGGTTGTTTATCATATAATATGTATGCTGATCAGTGATGGAAATTGATTAAGAATAAAAATCTTGAGGAAGATATTGATGCAATGGGGTGGAAGTAATTTCAAAACCAAATTTAAAAAATATTTTACTCGCACAAACTGACTTAAAATAGAAAGGGATTTTATTTCCCTTTAGAAAAAAGAAAATGAATCCATCAGACCATATGAGGAAAAAATAATAATTCCTTCAATGATATGCCTCTGGTTTTATCATTACCCCAGAATTCAAATTTGACTGCTTATTTGGTGGGCTAAAACCAAGCCTACCAAAATCTCTAGTGATTCCAAGCATTGATAGCTATTACGTAATTATTCGATGATCCCTCAAAGATAAATTAGAGATTTTTTAATCTCAAGGGTATCATTGGGATAAGAAGAGAAAAGTTTTGTTTAATTCTAGTGGTGTGAAGGATAAATATAATAGTGGTGAAAAATTTCAATTTTCATCTTGTCAAAAGTGTGGAAAGAATCATCCTAGAATTTTTCTATGGGGAACAAGGAAATGATTTAGGTGCGAAAAGAAAGGGAACCTAGATAACAATTACTGAAGGGAGAAACCCACCAATGAAATAGAATGTAGTAATGATACAACCTACCCTAATAATAATTTCTAATGTTTCAACTACAAGGAAGATGGAATCTATGAAAACTAATTCCATATGCCAGGGGTTTTCAGAGTCAATCAATGCCAAAAACCTACAAGGAGACAAGGAAGAGCTTATTCCATTAAAACTGCTAAGGTGGATATTGATAATGAAATGGTGGAAGGTATGGTAGTTATTCATTATAGAATAGTGTATATAATTTTTTTATTATATTTTTATGCATTCCTTCATATCA
Organism: Viscum album; assembly: GCA_963277665.1. Taxonomy (NCBI): domain Eukaryota; kingdom Viridiplantae; phylum Streptophyta; class Magnoliopsida; order Santalales; family Viscaceae; genus Viscum; species Viscum album. The sequence continues at coordinate 514,133,323 of OY728146.1, forward strand.
CACATGTTTAGCTGAACTGTTTAAACACCACCAAAAATCATGGAATTAGGCCTATCAGTGAAAAAAAAATTGGGTAATTATTGAATCATAAGTAAATAACTCCTCCCTTTTCAAAATGTGTGTAATCAAATTACTATAAAACCTTTAGATACTAAATTCAGTTTAATTTTATGAAATAATGGGTATGGATTTGATTTATTTATATAGAGTCAACATAAATTTCCATGAGAAGGAAATCACTCTATGTATTTCGAATCATCATATGATTATATACATGTGAATAGAGGAGAATGAATCTTCCTTAACATAATAATCTCAAACATGTATATTATTTAACTATTAGAAATCATATCTAGCTCAAATGATTGGGTATAATGAAAAGATCATCCCTGAAAAAAATCACATTGTGAGGTAATAAAATGACGTGTTTCCCAAAGAAATTCATAGTCTACATCCTAGTAGAGAGCTTGAATTTTCAATCAATCATATACCTCTGGAATTGAAATTACCTAAAACTCTGTATAAATTGTTTTTGTGGAACTTGAGGATCTATAGAAATAACTACAAGACAATTTTGATAAAAGTTTCATAAGACCATGTGCTTTAGCTTTGGGTGCACCAGTTATATTCATCAAGAATACAGATGAGTTAATGCATATTTTTTTTATTATAGTGAGATCAAAAAGATAATAATAAAGAAAAAGTATCATCAACCATGTATTTTGGACTTGTTCAATAAACTACATGGAGCCCAATACGTCTCAATGGTGGATCTTTAGTTAGGGTGTTATCATGAAATGTTGAAGAAGGCGGATATCCTAAAGACTTATTTCCGAACATGGTATGACCACTATGAGTTCCTAGTAATTCTATTCAGGAACACTAATTCTCTATAAATACTCATGTACATGATTAATATAGTTTATAAAAATTTCCTTGAAACATTTGTGACATTGTTTATAGAAGATATTCTAATATACTTCAAAAGCAAGGAAGAGAATGAGGATCCTCAAATAACTATTCTAAAGAGATTATTATACGAGAATCTTTATGAAAAGTGAAAAAAATATTATTTATAGTTAAAGGAAGCCTCATTATTTGGAAATATTATCACATGTAATGGAATATTTATTGATCATTACAAGATTAAATTAATATAAGGATGGATGGGGCCAACATCAGTGATAGAAATCCATAGTTCTCTTGGGTTAATTGGGTATTATTGTCGATCTGTGAGAAATTTCCCATGATTGTTAAACCCCATAACCAAGAAAAGTCTAAAGGGAGTCTAGTTTGACTGGAATAATGAATTTTAACAAGTATTCAAGGAGTTAAAATGTAGGCTTATCACAAAACCTATTCATACGCTACCCACAAGTGGGGAACTTTTCATGGTATATATAAATGATTTGAAGAAGAGCTTGCGATGCTTTTTAATTTAGTGTGAAAAAGTGATGGAATAGTCCTCAAGAAAATTTAAAGTGAATGAATTGAACTACACAAATCATGATCTAGATTTTGATGTAGTGATATTCATGTGGAAAATTTGGTGTCATTATCTCTTTGGATTGAAGTGTTAAATTTATACTTATCATAAGAGCCTCAACAATATATTCCCACAGAAAGAGAATAATATGAACCAAAGAATATTATTAGGCATGATTAAGGAATATGATAGATCAATCCACTCCAATATTTGGTAATAAAATGGATTGGGAGATTATCTAAGTATAAAGGATCTTTTAATTTTATCTTTGATGGGAATTGATAAGGATCCAATCTTCTTAGACTTGAAATGTATTGACATGGGATTAATAAAAGAAAAAACATCACAAATCCTTTCACAAATTATTTGTTATCCTTCCCTTCTTGAGAAGATAATGGATTCTCAAAGAGGTGATGTGGAAATTTAAATGAAAGTTAAATATTTAAGAAATGGGAAATTATCAGAGTTCAAAATTAATGAAGAATGAGTTGTATGATTTGGATCATGACTATGTGCACCATCAAATCCACAGTCAAAGGAGGTATTGGATGAGCACATAGCTCAACATTCTCCATCCATATATGGAACACAAAGATATATCAAGAAATCTAAAAAGAACTATTGGTGGGGAAATATGAATAAGAAGTTTATGTAATATAAATCATGATTTCTTTAATGTCAGCAAGTGAAGGCTAAAAGGTAAAAACCCAATTGGATAATGATACCATTACCCATACCTAAATATTAATGGGAGAACAAAACCATAGAATTTGTCACTGGCCTTCTAAAGACATCAAGAAGAAATAATGATATATCAGTTGTGGTGGATCATCACAAAAAATAGTGATCACTTCATTTCAATTAAATATGACTTCTCACTCGATCGAATTTCAAGAGTATACAATAGAGTAGTAGTGATGCTATATGGAACACCACTATTGATTGTATCTAATTGAGAACCAATATTTACATCATTGTTTCAGAAGAGTCTCCAACAAGTTCTAAATACTGAGTTAGAATTCAACATAGAATATCACCCTCCAAGTGATTACAAATATGAGAAGACTATCCAAACACTCGAGGACATGTTGAGAGAATTCCAAATATAATTTAAATCATGATGGGATAAATATCTTCCACTGGTATAGTACTCATAATATTACGGTTTCCACTGAATAATACAAATTGATAATCATGATTCTTTTTATGGTAATAGATATATAACTTCAAAATGTTCATGTAAAGTTGGTGAAGGCAAAATCCCAGTTCCTAAAATAGTGAAAGAAATGGTTGAAAAGGTCAAGATCATTTAGCATCACATTATGAATACATAGAGTATACAAAAGAACTATGCTAACAATCATAGATGAGACCTTGAAATTAAGGTTGGTGAAAAGTTATTACTCTACATATCTCTACGGAATGATGTTATGAGATTTTGGAATAAGGGAAATCATATTCCATGATACATCAGTCCCATTGAGATCCTTGATCACATCCGAGTGGTGGCATATTGACTAGCAGTCCCACCTATCCTATTTCAAAACCATGATATGTTCTATGTAATCATCTTGAAAAAGTAACTACTATACCCCTAACATGTTTTGAATCCAAAGGTAGTACTGTTGGAGAATTATCTTTCATATAAATAGCACTCGATGAAGATTTTAGATCATAGAGACAAAGTTATAAGATATAACACAATGCACTGGATCGAAGTGCTATGGAGAAACCACAAGTTTGAATAAGTGGCATGGTAACCAAAAGAGGTGATGAAAAAAATTACCCTCGTCTATTTTAGTGTGTAAAATAAAAATTTTGAAGATGAAATTTATGATGGGGGGAAGATGGTAACGTCCAAAACATTCTTATATAAAATTACCGTGGTTGTTGAATTAAATGCGCAATTATGTATTATAGTTTTATAAAATACATGCACATATTTCGATTTATTATATCCTATTGGATTTAGAAGACTATTATGAATTATTACCATTGATAATATAGTTGTTAAACAGTGATAATATGATTATTATAAATATAGGGTCTTCATAATTCAATTGACATAGATAAAGGAAGCGATGAACTCAACTAGTAGGATCGTACAATATGAATCCCATTTATCAAAGATTATAAAGGAGATATAATCATTAGGATTTTCCCATGATAAAACCCAATCTAGGATCTAAATACTAAAGTAAGATCAAAACTATTTAACAGATTATTTCAACCACATTGATATCACATCCCTAACCACATACCCCAAACTGCCCCATGAAAATCATAACATCTTGCACCTTACACATAGGGAAATTGTTAGTGTAAAAAAAGTTAATGTATCATGACCATAATAATTTTAATACATATATTTAATTTTTAATATAATAACGGTTATATTTACTTCTTATTGATACTTTATAAATAATTTTTATTTTGATATTATTAAACAAAAATTGTGTTTTGGGGTAACATGAAATTTAAATTAAGGCATTTATATTGATGAATTAATGATTCTTTGAAAGAAATTATATTTTTTAAAATTATTATTTTTAAATAATATTTAATAATTATAGTTGAAAATATAATTTAATGCAGACAAATATAATTTTTAATGGGGATCAAAAACTATTTTTGTAAAAACCCCATCTTTTATCAATAAATATCAGTTATTATTTTCAAATTGAGACTTAAAATAATTATAAAAGTTTTTTCATTAAATAAATATTTTTTTGGATTTATAACATCAAAATTATCAAATGGTGAATATATCATAATTTTATGTGGTAGTCAAATTTTCTGATAAAAACTAAATAAAATATAAATATATAGTGTGTATTATGATATCATAATGACTAAAAAGTGATATAATAAATGTTATAAAAGGAATATATGTATAAATATATATCCTCCATTTAAATTATGGTTATTATGTTATTTGAGTAATTTTATAAAGCCTTTATGAATTCTCTCGAACCTATATTATATTTTTGGGTTTTAAAATCATTTCTTTCAGAACATGACTCACTTCCACATCACTAAGGGTAACGTTTTAATAAGTTCGTACTATGACTTTATAAAATAATTAAATCCACTCCCCTTTTTTATAATACATTGTAAAAACCATGGAAATGTTTTTGGTTTTTATTACTTTAATATATAGATCCCAAAAACCTATGTTTGTGAAATAATAAATAACTCCCCTCCCTTTTCCTATATAAATCCACCCAATAACCCCATACTTGTCACTAAAAAACCTAATATAATATAATTACTATTAACTTACCTTTGTATATTCCTCCCAAGGTTCCTCAAACCTATCAATAAGCTTCTATAAATCTTTTGGGATCACCCTCTAAAGGTAAAAGATCCTCGTATTCCCTTCTTTATTCAATCATCTTCTTCATTTTATGCCTTTTATTTTAAATTACTAATGTTTGGATATTATTATAAAAAAGACTATAACCAACCATTTTATATTTAAAATATGATATAGCCCTTCCTCTCTCATTAATCAATTTTTATGCATCTTTATGTTCTGTCGTTATGCTGCCAAAATTTCAGAAGGATTTTTCCATGAAAAACCTTTGTATTATGAATACCATCGCTATTTCTACTTAAGGTCATTCACCAAGACATTAAAATAATTATTTCATTTGGGGGATTCCATTTGTGAATTCCTCACTCCTTGATCATATAATTTAATGGGATTCAATTTGTTCTTATATTTAATGATCCATGTGGCACACTTATGCATATATATGATATGAAAGCGACGAGTGTGACTGAAATTATATAGTGTTCTAATGAATTGGGTAATATTTTTGTCTCATGATATGTTATTTAAGGGATTATATAGTGAACATAATCCATCATGGGACGTTTTACACCATTTTAGTATGTCTTTTCGGTTATCCTTAACCTATGTTTTTGTTGTCAAGTTTAAAGTTGTAACCACTTTCTCATGTTTCCTTCATATTACCATGATATATGATACCCCTTTTTTATTATTTATGATTCTAACCATTTTCATATCCCATTTAATTTCCTATTGTCCAAAATTTATACTTTCTTTATGTAATAAAATTTTCATTCCCTTATTGGGATTTATAGCTTACCCCTATCTTAGGTATGTCCTCAAGTTATACCATGCAGTTTTAAGTATGATGGAATATTATGAGCATGATAAGCAATTTTTCAATTATGGAAATATACCCCCCATTTTGAGTTGTTATGTATTTTACCTAATTACCTAAAAACATTATACTAATCAATCTTATGTTTAGTACTATGTGTAATATTTTGTAATAAATTAAGAATTAATGTGTAATAAAGACAAGGGTTGTCATAGAGTATGGGTTTCTATGAGCTTATGTGAGGAGATACCGAGAGATTATCATTATTCTAGATAGGAAGTGAATAATAGTTTGAAAAATATGTTTCATGATCTTTATATAAATTAATGATGGTAAGGGACAAATAAGGATATAGTTGGTTTCATGGAGAGATGTTTCACCTATCAGAAGGAGAAAGTCGAGCATTAGAGGCCAGATGGGATATTATAGCATCCACCCATTCCTGAGTTGAAATAGATGATATCAATATAGATATTGTGACAGTATTACTTAGGAAACCCTATCCAAACTATGAAGAATGGGTTATTTTGGATCGAATAACGAAGGTATCCCACTACTTTTCTCTCAGGGTGACCTTCATAATTCATGACTTGGATAGTCTTTTAGGGAGAAAGATAGTTATTTTTCATGGTTTTTTGGAGATTTTATATTTTTATAGTGACCCATGTATCATTTTGTTGATCTTGATTGATCTTGATAAGGATATGAGATCATAGGTTCTTTTGAGTATGTCCTGTCATCATCACACTGATGGTCAATATAAATATACTATTTAGATTTTGGAGGATATGTTACAAGTATGTATTTTTTATTTTAATGGTTCTTTTGAGTAACATATGGAACTCATCATGTTATTATATAATAATAGCTTCGAGGAATAGATCCAAATGTCCCCTTTCAAAGATTCAAATGAAAGGTCCTCCCATTTTCATTTTTATTGGAAAGAGGTTGGTGAGTTAGGGCTTGATGGACCTGGTCTCATGAAGGAAACATATGAGAAGGTTTGATTGATCAGGAGGAAGTTAGTGTCCATGAATAGTAGGCATAAATCTTACAATGACCATAAAATATGACTTTTATATTTCAAGGATGGTCATTGTGTTTTAATTTGTGTGTCTCCTAGGTTGGTGAAATTCTATATCAATAAAGAGAGAAAATTGGCACCAAATTTTATTAGGAAATTTGAGATAGTGGAAATGGTTAGTCCAATGGAATACTGTTTAGCACTTCCAGGGTGGTTTAGTTCCATGCATGACATGTTTCATGTGTCTCTGCTTCACAGATATCATCTAGACCCTTCTCGTTTTATTGAAATAGAAGATGTCAATATATTTGTAAATTCAAGCTATGAACAGAATCCAATACAGATGAAGGAACATAGTGAGAATTATATATTAGGGAGGACTATACCTATAGTTAGAGTGAAGTGGAATCATGGGTGTGTTTAGGAGGAGACTTGGGAGAGGAAATCTAATATGTGAACATAGTAGCCATAACCTTTCTCCAAGACCCCACATTAATTCTAAGAGTAGCTTGGGGGAAAGATATTATATGGAGGGTAGGTTTTTAGATCCCATATATTACTTGGTATTCCCTTATTTGATTTTTTCATTGAACATATTTTGTTCGGTTTCTATTTAGTCTTTAGAACTTGGCAGTCAAGTCTCATTCGGATATGAAGATATTTTTTGGAAAAATGACTTAAAGATTAGGTATGTGTGCTTGTTTTAATTAAGGAAGTCTGGATATAAGTAGGTTAAATGGGTTCCTGAAGTTTGGAAGTATTTGGATGTGGTTTCGACTTTTTATGTATGAATCTGGCTGAGCACTATCTATAGCGAATTTACATGTAGTGTACATGTTACACAATGTGTAAATTTTTTTGGACACATGTTGTGAACCGATTCATGATGTTAAGTGGTTACACATCAGGAACCTTGTTCACATCCTGTAAAATGAAACAAGGGTTGAAAATCCCCCGAGGAACCCGATTATTTGGTATAATTAGAAAATTGAAAATTCCATGACATTTAAGCATTATACTCAATGTATTTCTCAGATACAATGTTGTTAAATGGGAAGAACATATGAATTTTATTTTCATTATGTGAATCCTTCTCCCCTCTCAAATCTAGGAGTATTTCCAAGAAATTTTTTTGTCTCCTCTTCCCCTCCAAAAATCCCATTTGAGTTATCAACCCTTGATGAGTTTTATTTCTTATATTTTCCCCTATCTTCCATCATTATACACTATAGTAGTGTAATCATTGGACCATTGTTGGATCTTATTTAACCTAGATGTTGTGTAATTGATGTTCTATTTGGTGATCTCTATCGCCTTCATTTCTATTAGAGTCGCCCATTTTTATTTTTTCTAAACCACCAGATAATTTTATGGGATCTAAAACCAAAGCCTATGGTCTACATAATTTTCTAGATTGAGAAATATTATGATTTCACCAATATATCATGGACAATAATTAATTGAATGATGGATTGGATTGTCCCTTGGATCCCTTTAGGTCCAACTGATAGTGAAATGGTTTGTAGATACCCATTCGGTGAGAGAACCCTTGATTATAAAGTAATTGGCTAATGACTTAAATTTTGTTTAGTATGACATGATAGTCAGGTGATTCCTTGATATATATTCACCTTGGTAATGGATTTATTTATTGAATAGATAGAATTTTAATGTTTTAAGACAAATTTGATAAATGAAATTTAAAATTTAAATATAAATTTTAATTTTTATAATTTAGAATAGAACCAAATGATGTGATATTATGATATCCTTTCTCTCGTGAATTTTTTTAATTCATGTTGTAATGATTATATTGTGTGATCTCCGCCCAATCCCATGTTTTAATGTTTATTTTTTAAAGGCACTTCATAGTCCCATGTTTCAATGATTATATTGAGTTGGATCCACCTAGTCTAATGATTTTATGCTTATATTGAGAAATCTCTTCCCAACTCCATGAAAAAATGGTTATATAGTGATCGTTTCCCATATTTGTGTGATTTTCAATGGATATATGGTTATGGATGTCATGGTTGTGCTAAATGATCAGGCAACCTAATATATTGAGGTTGTAGGTTATGTTATGCCACCAATATTTGGTTACTGGTTAGCATGGTTGTGCTACATGCCAAGTGATATCCCAATATAGTGTTAAAGTAGGTTGTTTTTATATTTTATTGATTGATTAATTAATACACATGTTTATAGCTTTATTGCATTAACATATTTTCAGACTGATTATGTTTAGTTATATTGCTTTCGACCTAATGATTTTTAATCATAGCCTACATGAGCAACCATTTGGTACTTGGGAATATTAAATGGATATAGGTTCATACAATGGAAAGGGACCATGTTGAAAATTGTTTTTTGTTACATGGTATAGAGATTAGAGATGGTGTCGACATGGGGTTTCGGGCTAGGGTCTTTTGAGTATATTATGTCTGTTGATTATTTTATTTATATTTTTTTATTTTGAAATTTTTATACATTCCAACATTTCTTTACAGGGTTTATTATTATGTATTTTTTTCGTTTCTCGTTTATTTTACTCTAGTACATCACACTGTTTTCATTATTTTCCTATTACTCTGATATTTATTATTATTTTTTATTTCTGTTGTATTTAAACTCTATATTAGGTGTTATAGTCTCCCCAATATATTCATCACATCTCCACTTCTAGTCGATAGCCTCTAGAATATAGTGACATGTTCTTGAGGTCATGTAACCAAGCTAACTTGGTCGTGTGAAAGCGTTGTATATTAGGGAACATTACACAAATATCATATTTGCAATAAGATACAAATTTTGGGCTGCATAAATCTTATTATCTCAATTAACACAACGTTTTAATTATAAACTGGTGTTAACATTTGATACTTTTATTCCAATTTTCTTCATAGGTTATCAGGTTTTCAATGAGAGGAATAATAACCTTTGATAACATGGTTGCAACTTCCCAAACTAATTCTGTTATTTTCACCAAATACATGAACTTTTTCATTTTTGGGGACACAACTAGTTAGTTAATATTATTTACATTTAACAGCTATTGGTTTCTTGTAAAATTAGTCAACTAATATAACATATGTTCTTAACATATATAAAAATATGGAATAATTATATCATAGGAGGATAGGGGAAAATTATTTAAAAAATTGAATTTGTAACATAAATATAATAAGTATGGTCAAGAAGATCCCTTATCTTGGTTTCTTAACTTGTTTGGTATGTTCGTATAACTTCCTAAATAAACAATTAATGTTTATTGAGTACTTTATTAATAACTTTTTTATTTTAATTTCATTTATTTTTACTCTTATATGTTAGTTTATAATAATTTTATAAATATATTATGCCTTTATTCATTTTCATTAGGTCACTCATTCAATGTTTCCAAGCTCGCATCTATTTATAGATAATTATGTAATATCTTATAAAATTGTTCTATAAATCTAATAGTTTGATGAAATGACATTAATATCATTAAATGGGTTTAAATGGTTCCAAATTTCAATATTTTTTCCTATACAGGTATATTTTTTTGAGTATAAATGTTATAATTATATGGTTAGTTTGTTTTTGTGGGTTTTCACCCTTATAAGATTATTTAATTTCATTTATATTTAGGACCATTTATCAACTAAATAATATGAAAATAATATATATTAATTTAACTAATTTTTATCAATAATATATGAATTTCAATTATCCATGAAGGCGGTGGTGAAAAATAAAATACGTTGTTCGTGTATGCAATGAACCAACCATAATATGAACGATGTTTTTGTTTTATAATAGAACGAGAATTGGTCATATAATTGATATTAAATAAATATAATAACCATTAATTATATTAATTATACTTATGTTATAATACTATCATGCATAAAAGATATTGGAGGAGGTATAATAATAAATGAATTTAAAATAATTCATTTTTGAAAATTTCTTCTTCCTTTGGATGTTCACTTTTAGTCTAGACCTTAAGCATCCTTATTTTGACATTTTAGTGAGACCAAGGTTTCTAAAACATATGAAGAGGGTCAATAAGATATTTGGGAAGATTTTGGGTGTGATAATGGGCATAGAATGTGTGTTGAAGTGGTGTGGTTAAGGGTAGTATTTACACCGAGTGGAGAGGTGTTATAAAATAAAATACAATAATAAAATATCATTTCTTCAAAAAGTGATCCATATTTTGACTAAAGAGTAAATCTATTTTCATTATACATTAAATGGTCTTATAAAATATCCATTTAACAACTATAAACCTCAAACATTTATTCATATATACTATTATAAAAAATTTCACCTAGATGGTACTTATACGGTATTTTATTTTTTCCCTCCGTATTTTATTTTTTATAAAAAAATCACCTTAATTTTTTGAATTTTACAATTAAATGAGTGAAATATATTTTATTGAAATAAATTTCTTAATGTGATAAATATTAAATTCAATAAAAGTATGCATAATGTAAGAATGTTTTTTACAAAAATAGTATTTTTATGATTAAAAATACTTATTTAGGCCAATGGTTTGGAAAAAGATTGATACACATTAAAATTTTTTATTAATAAATAAAACATTGGTTTATTTAGATTTAGAACCAAGACAAAACCTAATGTAGTCTTATGAATACTTAATTAATGTAGTACTAAAAATAATTTATTTATTATAATAAATATATCATAGGTTCCAAAATCTCGATCATAGGTTTAAAATTTTAACATATTATTTTTAAATTAATTATTTTAATCTAAAAAAAATTGATGAAAAAAATATTATAAATTTTTTTAATTCATTCATATATCATTATAATGTTATAAAATTTACATTATTTTTTAAAATTTTATTTTATACTGTTAACCTAAAAATCACCATTTCCTGTAAAATCCCTAAAATCCAAAGATAATTTTGACATGATGAACCCAAAAATGAATTTCATTCTTTCAAATAAAAAATATAAAATATTGAAATACAACTTTTAATAAAAAATATAAAATATAATCAAAAATTCTTTTTACAAGAAAATGATTTTTTAAAATTTAAGTGTTTTTAATCATATTTCATACTAATTCCCATTTAAATGAGTGTTAATATATTTTTTAAAAATATGAAACATTTTGTTGAAATAATTATTTAAAATTTTTCTGTTTAAAAAAATAAAAACACTTTTAAAATGAAAATTTCGTTGAAAATTATACTTTTTAATATTAGATGATTTTAACTACATACTATTAAATTTAATAATTTTTCTTTTAACGATTAAATTTATTTTACTAATTGGTATTATAAAGCATAAATTTATTATTTAAAATAATAATAATAATATGTAATGAATTAAAATATGTAATTTATATAATATTTTTATTTAAATAAGTTTTTACACTTCTTGTAATTTTATTAATGAAATTACACATTTTATTCTCATGGTGTGGTAATTTTTATCTTGATTTATAAAATATAGCCTTATTATTTTGAGTTTCGTATTTCATATGATACATTCTATTCAAAAAATTATTCATTGAAATGAAAAAACACACTAAAATCAATGGGTGTTGGAAAAAATCCTAAAGAACACATACATCATGTGGAATCCTTTTGGTTGATATATTAACAGAGTAGGTCTTATTCTGTGATTAAGTCCATAGTATATTAGACACATTCATAGGGTGTTCCATTTTTTCATAGAAGTTGAATTTCTTTTACATTCCTTTGAGAACCTTTTCATTTATATTTTTTTTGAAACGTTATTTGGTCTATTAATCTCATAATTGGATTTTTTTTCTTACCATATATATTAAGGCTTCACTATAGGAAGTACGTAGAATTTAATTTCACTTTTAACAAATGATATTTAATTCAAGATCCTCAATCTTCTCATATTTCTACATTATTTGGGTATCTATTTTTTTCATAAATTATCTATATTCAAATCCATATTATTCCATTCATTAAATTAATTCATCAGAGGGATAATTCTTTCATTCAATTAATTTTATTGTATCATCTATTTAACAACATCTTGTAAATATTCATTGAGAAAATAACATTGATTCTTTATCATTTCACACATCTTTAGTATGTCTAAATTAAAAGAAAATTTAATTTTCTTCATCCTTTTATTCTTTATGTGGTGATATTTAATAAATGAATTGTGTATTTCATGAATAAATTCCCATTTATCCACATATTCTTATAAGTATTGGATTTTTTTCTACATCGGTATCCTCTATATAAAAAACATGAGGTGATTTCTAAGTTAGTATAGGAATATTCACTTCTACTTGCCTTATGGGTGACTCTGATTTTGTAAACTGTAGGGATCTTCCAAAACACTATTATAATAAAATTTAGAAATAAAGTTAGAGTTTCTCACCTCTATAAAATAATTTGTCTCACTAAGATTATTCTAACCATTATCCTTCCTCTTAAATTTAAAAATAATTTATTTTTTATTTGTCCTTCTCATAAGCTTCTCATCATGATAATATTTTAATTATTATCACGAGAAAGGCATTATGTCCTTATTTACATACACTAGTTTTCAATAAATATTATCTATAATTGTTCAAATATCATAATATCCAGAACATTGAATTTATTTATGATATACCTCCCTATAGATACATCTATTGATAATTATTGTTATTAAAGAATCATAAACTATCTCACCATTCTACTGTATGTCAACATCATACTTCAAATATTCAATAATCTATTTATAACAATGATATTAAAAAACTAATCCATTTTCTAACCATTTAAAGTATTTTAATTAAATAAGGGAGACCTCGTCATCAATTTAATGAGTTTAAAAAATCTAAAATATAAATTGAGGTTGAATACAAATACATTACCTTTTTCAATGATTCCACTTGTTAAATATTCAGACACCCTGAGATGGGGATTGAATCAATGTGTAGGGTGATTAAATCCTTTTCAATTTTACTTGTTTAATTTTCTTCTGAGGACCAAGTTCATCAGTTTGTAGGAACTATGTTCAACCTCTAACATAATTTCTCTTCCTCACATTATTTCCAAATAATAAATAGATATACATGAATTTAAATCATTTAGGGATCCAATGATTTTTTTTCTTGGTTTTCTAGAAAGGGATATGTCTAATGCACACAACGATAACATGTAAATGTGATGAAATCCACTCTAATTCACTCATTTTGTGGATATAAATTCGTTCATGGTAACTCAATGCCAAAAATAACTCCCATAAAATGGTTTAATGTTTGATCACTCCTCAAAAAAGTCAGATTTCCTTCTCTATTACTTTTTTCACTAATTTGGGATGAAATTTAATAGTTTAATGACTTGAGGTTCTCTTAATGATCATTAATGAATGATTAAACTGTAAAGTAACATCAGGTTGAATTTGTGTTTACTTTTCAATGATCCTTATTTTATTTTTCATGTCATCATGCAAACATAATTTCTTTGGTGATATCTTTGAGTATCCACCAACCTATGTTTTAGACTTTATAACCATCCATTATAGGTAAATAAGAAGAGCTTCCCTCATTTGTTAGGAAGTGGAGAAGTTATTTTTTTCGGATTAAATATTTACCTAGAAAAAATTTGGTATTAACTTGAAAAATCAGATGATTGTATGGGTTGATCTTTATGGTGAAATAAAGACTTCTACTAAAGGAGGTATTATAGTACAGTACATAATAGTATTGAGAAGTGGTAGTGCATATAGATACATGTGAAGATTGAATATCTATGTTTGTAGTACGAAATGATAGTTGTATTGTGTTGGAGAAATAATCTAATGATTCTTGAGGTTTAAGTATACAGATATCTATTTTTATGGTTTTTTTTATGAAATTTGGAAGTGATTTTAATTGTGAGAGGATCCTAAGATCCATTCAAAGTCATCTCATGAAGTCCTATGTTTCATTATTTTTTAGTTTCATTGAAATAGAACATAGTTCCTAATCATAAGACTTTCCCTACTGATTATAATACATTATCATATGAATTTAAGAATAGCGTATGAATTCTGAATGTGAATTTATACTAAGTTAATGGATTTTATGTAGTGTCATAATTTAAGTCCAAATAAAATTTGAAATGTAATTGTGCAAATAAATTTTATAGTGGAGTATTATAAATTTATAGATCTTATTATTTCACTATAATATTTGAGTAGACCATATCACTTCTCTTATACTTTAGGAATTAAAATACCTAGCATCATACATTAGCATAATTCCTTAGATTACATCTTATGAATTTGAGTTGAGGTAGAAAAATGGAAAAAGGAAATATTTTATAACATCGTTGAATCACTTTTATGCCATTATATGATTTCTGGAAGAGAGTAATTATTCAAAAAGGGAATTTATAAGTTCAATACTATCGTATTATTTCTTAAAATTCCATCATATGAATTTATAAAAGTGGTATTCATATGAATTTTCCAATCATATTAAATGGGTATTTTTTCATTGTAATAATTTTAAAGACTTATGAAATGGATTTATTATGAATTCGGGATGCACCATATGACTTTGAAAATTAAGAAATTTTAAGAGTTCTATACTGTGAAAAATGAAACATTCAAGATTAAAAACTTAAAGAAGAAAATTAATTGGTATGATACCTAAGATTTTATTCATGGATTCAAACATCAAAAACTCCTAGAATAATTTTTGATTAAACCGTATAATTAAAGATAAATTTATCTTTAAGGATTATCAAATATGGTTTATTTATGGAATATTTAAATATTGTTTTAAAAGAAACTTACAAAATAATGAGAGATATATTTAATTTTATACTTGAGATATTCTAGCGTGATCAAAAAATATAACTTTGAAAACTATGATTTAATCTTGATTTTATTTTGAATAATGTGATGATAAATATGGTCACTATTAATTGTATTAATATTTTCAAGTGATAATAATTAAAAACTATCATTGGTGATCAAAATATTAAATAAAATAAATGTTTCTTGACATGTACTTCAACATTTTATGGATCGAGAAGAGAATACTATTCATATTGAGATTGATCTTGATAAAAAGTTTTTATGTTCTTGAGTGTGGATAGTTAAGTTAATGAGTTTATGATTATTTTATCATGGATCAATTAATTCTTCCAATCTCTAAATCTTACATTAAAATATAAATAACACCATTCTACAATTAATATGAGATGAGTTTCAAGAAAGAGTGTTGTTGTATGATTTTTCAAACTGCTTTGGAATAATGTTTAGAAGTGTATTTTAGTGATTCATTTTTGGAGGGTGATTAAAAATATGAAATCTGGTTAGAAGAATTGAATATACTACATTAAATCAAAATAAATTTGAAAATAAATGAGAAATAGAATAGTAAGGTTACTTCTATAAATGTATATGAGAAAAAAATGGGGATACATAAAATAATGAAAAACATGGATCACACCCATGTATGAAAATGGAAAAAATATTAAGGAGATTGTACAATATTAAAATATTTTTAATCAAATGAGAAAATAAAATACAAGATCATCGATAATTATTTTAGAGATTTTTTAAATTATAATTATAGAGAATATTATTTTCTATGACCTTTGTATAGAAGGAAAATAAATTAGAGAGAATACATGATCAAGTGATATATGTAGAGATCTTATGAGCACTAAACAATTTGAAAAAAAATCTTAATGAAAATGAATTAAGGGGATCTGATGATAATCTAAAGGGAAAATCTCATGGGCTTCATAGGTAGATGGAGAAGGCTGAGTCAGCCATCTTCCTGAGATCAGATCTTTTGAGATAAAAATTTGATAAAAAAAAAGGAAAACAGCCTAGTTGAGGTAGAAATGATGTACATAGTATTGTATATTGTTATTAAGTCATTCATGTCCTGAATAGATTTTGTATTTAAAGAATTGTTAGGAATTTAGGGATTTGAGAATCTAATAAAAATATTTTGTTATTAATCTAGAGATAATGAAAAAAAATAAGTACTGAACATAAATAAGGATTTATTAAAGAACTAGTTAAAGTCAAATACTTTGAATTAAGTAGAAGGATATCTATATTATTGATATATAAAAATACTTTACAAACCAGGTGATTTACTTCCTAGATGGTGATAAACTGAAATACATGAATATAAATCGCAGGAATCCACAGAACATATAGTGACACAATCCTTTCAAGAATAATATAACATGAATTTTAACATAAATATCCAATAAACACAACCCAAAGATCAAGAGGCATGGTTTCTTTAGGAGACTATGTTTATAATACATCAAAATGAAACAAAAATAAATAATGTTATTTTATTCTTCAAAATTATCTCTTAAATCTGTTTAATCACTTAAAACAATATAGGATAACTTAGGTAATATGTAAACAAAGTGGGTGAGCTAAAAAACCTAGTAAGGGAAAAACAAGATAACAGAACATAAAAAATGAGTGAAAAGGTATAACATGATACCATAAAATAAAAGGCTCAGGAATAATAATATTGGAGAATAACATTAATTAGATGAGAACACAATATCACTACAATGTATTAATATATAAACAATAAGAAATATTTAATAAGTATAATTCAAGGATAACGTTCATGAAAACATCACATGGTGGATAGAGTCCCAGCATAAACTAGACTTACTCCTTACTCCCATAAATATTGTGTCATGCAACATAAATGTTTACCAATGCATTTTATAGCTATCTAGGAACACGTTGGTCATAAATGGAAGTCAAACATAGGGAATAAACATAATAATTACACATCGAATGAAATGGGTGGAATAATCATTCCTCATATCACAGTCAAAGGATATTTTAAAAATATAACAAATGAATGAATGAATAAAATATTTTTTTATTTCATAACATAATAAAAAATCATATTTCTCAAAATATGGTGTTAATTTAAAAAAATTCATGATTAATGGTATATAATTTGGTATAGTAATGAAATTTTAAAATGGAATTTAAGGAATTGGTGAAAGACTTTTTAAAAAAGAATAAATATGGAATAATTTTTGAGAACTAGTGGTAAACTAGAATGTTTATCCCTAAAAAATTCATTTATTTATTAAAATCATTAATGGGAATAAATATTTTAAAAGGAAATTATACTAATAGATTATGGTATTTAAAAGTTCCTTATAATGGTGTTTGACTTTGAAACAATGATTATGTAAAATAAAATGAAGACAGATATAACCACATCAAATGAAGGGTGAATAAGAAAGATATATATGTAAAAAACATATATATATATAATTTACAATCATTACATAACACAAAATTGAAATTTAAATTGATATTGATAGATAAATATCATAACCGAAAGACAATAGGTTAGTTCGGAGATATCCCTTACCATATGTTTAGAATCGACCTTCACTTACTCTTAACATACTAAATAATCAAATTATATTTATTATTAACTTAATTAAGAACCCTTTAAATCAATTTTTTATTTAATATAATTATGATATGTTCATTTAGAACCATTATAATGAAATATAAAGTTTAATTTCACTGTTTCTAGTGAGTTTGTTAAATGGTTCCAAAGTTAGATCTCTTATTTATGTTCTTAACAAATTGGAATATAAACCTAGATGTTAAATGTAATGTTATTCATGAACATAAAGAAAATGAACTTTTTCCAAAATATCTATATGTTATTAATTATAGGGATGATTTTTTAGTATAAATGTTAATTTTACATGGTTAGTTCATTTAGGTAGTTTTACAGACCATTATAAACTAGTTTTTTTTATTTAATATTATAACTATATGTTCATTATAAATTGTGAAAAAATATATAATATACATATTTAGTTTATTTTAAACCATTATAAGTGAACATAAACCTTCCATGAATTTAGTATTAAAAATTTGAAACTCACAATCCATGGAGGTGGTGATCTGACATAATATGGATGATGTTTTAATTTTTAAAATTATAGGAGAATATAAGATGATGGATGATAGATATTACATTAACAAAATAAAATTCCAGCATATATTTTATATTTGAGTTATCATTCCATGTTGAATATAATTGTTTTAGAGGATTATAGGGAAGGAAAAAAGACGCGTTTGAGGGTATTACCTTATCTTTTCATTGTATCCTCCTGGGGATCCACTTAAGGTACCTTGCATTGGTCTTTTTATTATAAAACGAGTAATATGGACATGGGGAGAGAGATGAAGAGAGATTTTTGTAGAGGTTGGGTAAGCTTCAAGGATTATAATATGTGAGGAAAAGGGATGAAATTTATTATGGGAGGATAAAAGTGTTTTTTTATTATTATATTCATTACTTTTTTAGATCCAGACTATCAATAGTGATGAAATATGTCACTATATACAATAAATGGTACATGTAGTTTTAAAATAACAAGTGATTACATCATCAATGAATAATAAATTCATATATTTATCTTATAAAGAACATGAGCATATTATTTAATATTTTACTATTAAAAAAATAAACTATTTTAGAAAAATTTTAAAAAATAACCATAAACATTTTTTGATTTGTATATTCCAAAAATAAAATCCATTTTTTGAAAATAATTTTATAAATATGAGAAATTTATTTTTTAAAATTAAATAATTTTTTATTTAAAAAATACCAATTTCAATTTTATGATTATATTTTATAAACATTTGAAAAATTAATTATGTAAGAAACCAATATTTTATGATATAATAATATAAAAATAAATTCAATTTCATAGATAGATTCTGATACACAGAACTTTGAGATTAAAAGAACTCTGAAAATTTAAAGAGAATATTATTATATGACGGTTGTCACCTAACCATTGAATTAAAAGGTTTGAATAAAATTATCCACATTATAATATATATATATATACTTAATTAACTCTTATTAAATATGTACTCAATTTTTAATAAATCTATTTTATGCATCAATGATATGCTTTCTTCAAAAGTGTTTTTTTTATTTTACGCACAGATATTCTAATTAAATTATTAAATTATTATAAAATTTCATTGAAAAATAATAATAATTTTTTAGATCATCATGACATAATTATATTATAGTAAAATTTTTATAATTTTTGGAAAATATTGATTTTTCAATGAATAGTAAAAATATTGATCTTTTTAAGAAGTCTTTTCATTGAAAACATTTACAATGGAATATTTTTTTTCAAATAGTTTTAAAAGTAATATTAGTTCATTTATATTATTATTAATTTAATTATGTTCATTGGAATTAATTTTATGTTGGGTTTTGGTAAAAAAACTTTTATACTTCAGAAATCATTTTTTCTGGAAAACTGATTTTCTTCACATTTTACGGGTTTATTTTTGAAAAAAATTATGAAACTCTTTTAATTGAATATAATAAAATTAATTTAATATTTTTAATCAGTATTATATAATTAGGTAAATATTTTACTTTTATTTTTGTTCATTATGAATAATAATCTTGGTAAATATTTTTCAGCTCAGTAAGGGTAAATAGGTAAAATAAGGATCAAACATTAGGATAAGGATTTAAAGTTTCTAAAACACTTGAAATTATCATATTATATAAATATATTTCCACCATGTAAATATAAGTATAAAAAATATGGCCACTTGTTTCCATTTTTCTTTGATATTGACATGTATATTATTTTAGGAAAAGAATAAACACAAAATGTCACTATAATGATTTTAATTTCGCCAATATTTTACTAAAAGGATAAAAAGAGGTTATGTTAAGTTTTAAATATTAATTTTAAATATTAATTTTTTTTATTATAATAATTTAATTTTGATTTTTAGGGATGAAATATTTACCTCAATCCCTTATACAACACTAACACGATGCATGTGCATGTAGTGAAAAAATCAGACAAAATAATTTTGATATCATTAAAATTAATGTTTTTGTGATGAATCATGGTTACAAAAATATTTAATTATTAATAATATTTTATTATTTATTATTTAATGTATTATATTCTAATGAAATATTTGTCTATATTCTTTTAAAATGTAATTAAATGAATAATGTCAAAAAAGACAATAATGATATTTTTTGAAAAATAATATTTTATTTAATTATTGAAAAAAAATAGGAAAATTAGGATGATAATTTGTATACATTTTTATCTATTTTATATTTATGATAAAATAGTTAACTTATAAGTTAAATTATAATCCTTTAATATTTAAAAAGTTTTTATCATGGTCAAGTTCAAAACATGTTTACCATGGGTTAATGTAAAAAATATAAGGGTTAAAATGACTTAGAAACATACATAAATAGAAGTTTTAGTTTTATTTTGACCCTAAAATTATAAAATTATATTATGTTTCATTTTGGGTCTATTTTTTCAAGAAATTAAATAAATAATATTTTAAAACATCAAAAAATTACTAGTGTGTCACTCACCTCAATTATAAAAGGAATCCTCCTCCCCTCACTTATTAAAAACTTTTTATCCATTTATCTTAACCAAAAACTACCAATATATCTTCCAAAAATCCTTATAGGTACTTTTCACCCAAAAGACCAACCATATGGTCTTTAATAAGGGATATAAATGAAGTATATATAATAAGTGTTAATCGTGTTTAATGACTCTTACAAGTTTATTTATTCTTCAACTTCATATAAATTTATTTTACACATAATAAAATAATAAATCAAGGATCATAAATAATATAATATGTTATTATTATTATGTAAAACCCATATTTTATATCTTTATAGTCATATGAAAATCGAAAACATCACTCGTGCGTATATAAAACTTATTGTCTCTACATACCGGTGTAATTTTTTTTTCATCACCACTTCACATGGATGGTTATAAATATGTAAGTAATGAATATATATTTTATTTATGAAATAATTATTCTTATATAATTATAATATTATATTTACATTCTTACATTCCAATCCATTGCAAAATGATAATGTTGCTCGTGTGTACGTGTGGGCTTCCACCTACATGAAGCGGTGTGATTCATTATTATTTTCTATTTTACATGGATGATAATAAGGATAGATTTAATGAATATATAATATATATATGACATAAAAATATTCTTTTAAATGTTAATTATTATTTATCTTTCTTTCATTATATTCATTGAAAAGTGAAAATAGCTTCCACGTGTACATACGACCTACCGTCTCCATGAAGGATGTAATTAATTATTCTATTTATTTATTTTTTGAATTAATATTTATATATATTGAATATATATTATATTTATATAATTAATAATAATCAAAATATTATGCAACCATGATCAAGATGTAAGCACCGAAACTACTGAATCAAAACAAACATGAAAAACAAGGTAGTTAACACCTGAAATAATGATAATAACAAAATATTATTTATAAAAGGGTGATAAAATGTAATATATGGATAATATATGACATTATAAATATTTATATAGTTATTTTATGTAATTATAATAAATATAAATTTATTATACATGTGGTTAAAATCACTTACAAGGCATGTCAAATTTGAGGTAAAGGATTTCATATCAGTTTCCACTCCATTGAGATATATTTGGTATCATGAAACTATTTACTTTTATGTGGTGTATTTACTATTAATTTTTTGTAATTGTAATGAATATATATTTATTAATGGTAATTACATTATTAATTCATATTTAGGCTTTCAATATGTGTCAATTTAAAGGTTACCAAAGAGGAAATAATTTATTTTAATCTCAATTTTTTGGGATTGATTTTATTTTCATTTAATGAATTTTGTAGAATACGATTAAAAAAATTATATATTTTCTTATTCAATTGTTATTTAAGGAGCTTTCATATTTTCATATAAATTATTCTCTATTTGGAACTTAAATCTTCAAAATAAATGTTTAAAAGAAAAGAATTTTTTTTTCTATTTTGAATTGATATATATTTCTTCCAGGACTGTATTTTACAATATTAAATTATGAAAGTTATAATTATAAACTTAAATGATTTATTATTGGAGATTTATTTTATCCTTGAATTTTGAAAAGGTTTTAAATTAATCTTTAAAATGTTTTCTAGAAAGATTATTTTTGAATTTGTTTACAAAAATTCAAATGGAATGTTTCTTTTTAATGTATACGATGTTAATGGGTTTTCTTATATCCATAAAAATTTTATGCTATTTAGATTCATCTTCATGTTTTTAAATGGTTTTATAATGAAAATTATTTAGTTTTTTGTAAAAAATATATTAACTTACATTTTATTTTATTTTCCAAAACACTTTATTTTACTAGTAAAATATTTTTATTATGAATTAATGGTTATATATTATCTATTAATTAATTTTGTTGTCATTGACTTTATCTTAATACATTCACTTGTTATTTTTTTTCATTAGACATTATTAAACTCTTAAATATCCATATTATTAGTTTCATAGTTGTGATTATTTCATAAAATGTGTACTATTTTGCATACTATGTGTTAATATATAAGTTATTTCATTGAATAGTGAATATTAATATTTCATATTATTTACTAAATAAGAACATTCACAAACAAAGAATACTATTTATGAAATAAATTTACCAATAAATATGTGAGTAATTGATTTGACCTATAGGGATGGGTGAGTACCAGTTATAGATATTCCCTTGATGTAATGACAAATCACATTAGATAATTTATTTGGCCAAGTTATTTTTTTGTATTCATACCCATTGATTAAACTATATTTGTATAAGTATTTCACCATAAAATATATTATAATGTCTGATATTATGACATTTAATATTAATAATTTCCTTCATTGATAGTTTAGTTATTATTATCCATGATATTACTACATTTATATTATCCATGAATGTATTTAGTTCCCATGTAATTGATTAAATGGTATTTTTTCAGTTACTTACCTTTTCATATTGACTATTCCATATTTAGTCATGATAGATATCATTTTACATAACCCTTATTGAGAATCTGAGATCACCCTTTATTTGGTTTCTTTCCCCACGATATGAAGAAGGATATTATGAATAACATCAAAGATGCAAGAATGTTTCTTATGCTATGTATTTTAAATTTGCAATGTAATATGGGAATCATGAATGTATTTAGTACTTCAATATTGTTAAACTGATCAATCATATGTGATGAGATACCTTGTATATTATACCGATGTAATAAAGTAAAAACAAACTCTAGAATTTTTGATTTGCGTCTTTTGAAGTATCTATCAGATAATGCTTAGTATAAGCCTTGGAAACAAGAGTTTAAATAAACATATCTAACAAGATAATTATGATAATTTCTTATAGTATTTGAGAACATTTTCCATTATATTCTTTTTTATTTGATGAATCAATATTCATGATGAATATGAGCTAATATATTGTGTGTAATTATATAATGATGGAGCTAATGTAAGAAATTGAATAAACATCCATTGAAAATATAGGTATTTTCCCTCTGAGAAAACTAATATAGTTGGTGTTGGAACATTGTATATTATTGACATATTTAGGGAGCTAACTTAGTATATGATGAATGAACATTCCCATATGGAGAAACTTGTTGTTCCATATAATTATATACCTAAATTTTTTCACATCATGCGTTAGTAGCCTCTAGATTTTAATGGAACTACTAATCCATTGGTAGCTAAGAAATGGTTTATGTGCCTTAAAAATATATTCCTGGATTTCTGATGTAATGAAAGTGAAAATTTATTCCACAAGCGTGTTGTTTGAGAGGAGTTATCGATCAATGGTTGTCATTTATATTGATCTCTAAAGAGGATAAAGAAATATAAAAAATGGAATGGAGAACTTTTAAGGTGATATTCGGTGAGAAATAATTTCCCAAGTATATTGAGCTGAAATAGAGAGAATATTTGTCACCTTAAAGTAGAAGAAACAACAAAGTATGTAAGAGTGGGAGGATAACTTTACAAGGCTATCCAGACATACTATGGACTATATATTTAATCTAGAAAGTAAAATTTTCCATTTCTTTATGGGATTAACTCAAGTCTTTGAAAGGCACTAGTTTCTCAATCATTTTCATTATATAATGATATAGTATAAAGTTCCATTAATGGAGAGAAATAATTTTATAGATCATATATATATAAAGGATATAAAGATAATTATAAGTTGGTTGAGCACTAAGAAAAAGATAATTCATCAATGAATAATAAGGGGAAATCTATTTTCATCGTGTAAATGTTTTGAAAATAAATTTCCTAAAAAATTATTGAAAGGCATGGTAATTTGTAACTAGTGTGAACATAAGGTTCATTTGGATAATGATTGTAAGGAAAAGAAAGAAACTACTACTTCATAGTGGTTTAACTATAAATATATGGGTAACTATTAAAACTAAATCCCCAATAATTTAGGTAACTTACCACATAATAATCTATAGTGATAAAGACAAACATATGTTATTACCACCATAGAAGTGGATTCTATAAGAAATGTTTTGAAAGGTACACTTATCATCTAATGTAGAATTTAATATGTTTCATTTGATTTAGGTTTTTCAAATTCTTTTATATTAGAAGAATTTTATAATGGTATTATATTCCCTTATCAATTATTAGATGTTGAGTTTGTAGTTAAAACTCTTAATGGTAGAATGATTGCATCATAAGTCTAAATATCCTCTATGATAGAAGTTTTTTATAATTTGATTCCTATAAATATTTTTATTCTAACTCTAGTTGAATTTAATATAATTTTTTATAGGGATTGGGTATATTAGTATATATCCCATATCTATTGTCAATGAATGGAAGTTATATCAGATATTCTGAATCAACCAATGATAATATTTCAATGTGAGGATGAACCTAAAACCACCTTGTAAATTACTTCCATCACATGTGTTTTATTTCATAATCATGAGGTATATTTCTCTCATATGTTTGGGGAGAAACTAAAAACATTTAGGATATTCCTATTTTATGAGATTTGTATGATTTCATTCCAAAATTGTTTCCTATTATTCCCTCAAATTGTGTGGCTGAGTTTTCAATAGAACCCATAACTAGTTATATGCCTATTTCAAAGACTCCATATATAATGGCCTTGATTGATTTTCTAGAATAAAAGAATAAACTATAGAAGAATCTAGATAATAGATTCATTAGGAATAGTTATTGTCTATGGGGTGAACATTTTCTATTTATTAGAAAGAAATATGGTTTAATTAGTCTTTACATTGAATATCAACAACTAAAAAAGATCACTATTAAGAATAAGTATCTTATCCCACTTATATGTGATCTATTTGATCACTCATGAGGAGATTAGTATTTTTCCAAGATTGATCTTACATCTGGTAATTATCAACTACGGGTCAATAAGTAGGTTATACCCAAGAAAACCTTATATATGAGGTATAGTGATTTTGAACTTATTGTAATTCCATTTATACCTACCAATGAACCTTTTATATTCAGAGATTTATTGAATAGAGTCTTTATAGATTAATATGATTAGTTTTTGGTAGTCCTTATAGATAATATTATTATATATTTGACAAGCAGGGAAGATAATGAAGAATATTTGAGAATTGTATTGATGACACTGAAGAAGGATATGTTTTCTTCTAAATTTACCATGTGTGAATTTTGGCTTCATAAAGTTTCATCATTGGGTCATATAATCTCAACTAAGGGTATATCAGTGGATCCTTCAAAGATGGAAGTAATTGAGAAATGTCCTATACCAACCATAATAACCGAGATCTATAGTTTTCTTTCATTATATTGATACTGCTGATTATTTTTGACAAATGTTTCACGGATATCTAATCCACTCACCAAGTTAACCTGAAAGGGAAAAAAGTTCTTGTGGAAATATGATTATGGAGAAAATTTATAAGAACCGATGAGAAGGCTGGACAGTGTGATGTTCTTACACTACCCTTCATTAGAGAAGGGTTTATCATATATAGTAATACATCAAATAATTGACTGGGGGTACCCTCATGTATAATGATATAGTGATTTCCTATGACACTCACTAATTAAAAATTCATGAGAAAAATTACTCAACTCAGGTTTTGGATTTGGTAGTGGAAGTTTTTGTGTTGATGATATGGTGTAATTATCTGTATGTTTAATGGTGTGATATATATACTGATCATAAAATCTTAAAGTATATATTTACCTAGAAAGAGTTGAATATTCACAAGATAATATGATTTTAATTTATCAAATATTATGATTACTAAATACATTACCACCCTAGGAAGGAGAACTAGGTGGTAGATTATCTATGTCAGAAAGACCATGCTTGTTTGTCCATAATGAGGATTGAAAGAGATCCAATATTAATTTATAGGAATAAGTTGGATCTTTAAATCCTAATAAAAGTGGAAAAATATTATCTTCATCAGACGAATGTTCAACTGTCCATCCACAAGAAGATTAAAAAGGCACAAAAGGAAGATATTTAATTATAGGATAACTTATGGAATGTTGTTGAGTTAAACCATTATTTTTCTATAATGATAAGGTTTAGAAACCATGTATATGTTCTATCAATACAGGGCATGAAGATAATATCTATTATATGAAGCTCATAATTCATCATTATCTATTCTTATATGAAGTTTAAATATATATAAATATATAATAGATTATTTCTAGTGGGATAAAATGAAAAGGGATATTACATATTATGTATCCTAATGCTTAGTGTGTCTTTAAGTTAAGGATAAGAGATATAATTCTAATGGAATTTTATAATGATTACCTATACCAGAATGGAAACAAGAAAAACATTATTATGGATTTCATCATTAGACATGCCAAAATATCTAAATGGAATAATGTTGTTTGGGTTGTAGTCAATCTCTTTATGAAATCAATGAATTTTATCACTATTATAAAAGAAATATCTCTTGATAATATTTCTCTATTATACATTAATTAAGTTTTCATATTTCATGGAGTACCTATCTTAATCATATTTGATTTAGATTCAATGTTTAACTTTAATTTATCAAGAATAGTTAAATATTATCTGGATATAGGGTTCAGTTTCATAACTACCTATCTTCCTCAGACATATGGAAGGTTTGAGAGGACCGTTCTAACTCTAGAATACATGTTGAGATATTTCTATATGGATATAAATGGTTTTGGGGATTCACCACTTCCTTTAGTTGATTGTTCTTAAAATAATATTTTTTACTCAATCATTTAGATGGCTCCTTATGAATCCCACTATGGAAGTAAGTGTAGAACTCTGACGTGTTGGGTAAAAGTTATAGAGTGAATTATATTGGGACTTTATCTAACTGAGGAAATTGAAGAAAGGTTATATCCATTCAACAACAATTAAGGGAAGCCCAGAGTTGAAAAAAAATTATGCTCATAATTATTGACAAGATCTAGAGTTCAAAGTTGGTGATAAGGTTCTTTTATTAATAGCTCATTTGAAAAGGTTTTGAGATTTTGAAATAAGGGGACTTTAGCCCCACGATATATTATTCCATTAAAAAATCATGATTACCATGAAAATAGCATCTTAGTATCCACTTCCACTAAATATCTCTCAAGGTCACAATGTGTTCCATGTATCTCTCTTAATGAGATACATGCCTGATCCATTATATATACTTAACATTGTGGACATATCAATGAAGAAAGATTTGTCTTATGAGGAATAATTGGGGGAGACTATATATCATAAAGATAAAGTTCTACTAAATAATTCAACTCACTTAGTGAAATTTTAATAGTGAAACTATAAATTTGAAGAAGCAAGCTGGGAACCTAAGGATGTGATGTGGTAGAGGTATCCATAGTTTTTTGTTTTAGGGTGATAGAATTTCAAGGGATAAATTCTTATAATGGGGTATAATGTAAAAACAAAATATTTAATGATATAATTCTCTTCAAATAATTTCAATTTCTTAGATATCTTGTGATGCACATAATAATGAGTTTAAAGGAAGCACGATAAAAGATTATAATATTATTATATTATAGTTATAACCTAACCATTGAATTAGAATTCATGAATAAAATTAAAAATATTTTAAAATAAATTTTAATCATTTTATTTATTTAACTATTATGAAATAAGTACTCAATTTTGAATCAATCTATTTTATGCTTCAATAATATGTTTTTAAAAAAATGTTTTTTATTTCATTTTATATGTGTATATTATTATTAAATTATTTTACATTTAGAAAATTTATTTGATAAAACTAATTTCATTTTAAATCATCATGACATAATTATCTTATATTAAACTTTTGAGATTTTTTTAAAAAGAGTTATTTTTCAATAAATAGTGAAAAATATTGATTTTTATTGAAAACTATCTATTCATTTGATCCATTTACAGAGTTAAATTTTGATTTAAATGGGTTGAAAATTAAATTTTGTTCATTTATATTATTACTAATAAAATTAAATTCATTTTAATTAATTTTTTATTGAATTTTGGTATAAAATCATTTATATTTCAGAAAACATTTTTTCTCAAAAACTACGTTTCAATGAATTTTTCGGGTTTAATTTTAAATTAAATTATACCACTTTTTGGAATTGAATTTTATAAAATATATTACATGTTTGGAATTATACTTTTCAAATTTTTTAAATATATTCATTATATATGTTTTCATTTCAGATAGTAATCTTGGAAAAGATTTGTACCTTGGTAAGGGTAAACCAGGTAAAACGGTGTTAAAACATATAGATAAGGCTTTAAAGTTTCTCTGAAACGTACCTTTATCCTATTGGATAAACTTATTTCTTTTAGGTTCATCTATTTATTGAAAATATGGTCACTTATTTATATTTTTAATTTGATATTAACCTTTGTATTATTTTAAGAAAAGAATAAATACAAAATGTCACTCTATTAACTTTAATATCTCTAATATTTTATCATAAAGAAAAAATATATTAAATTTAGTTTTAAATGTTTATTTTAAATATTAATTTTTTTATCATAGAAATTTATTTTTAATTTTTAGTGATGAAATAATTACCCTAAACACTTCTACAATTCTACCATATTGCTTGTAAAAGTAGTAGAAAAATGAAAGTAAATAATTTTAAAAATGATAAAACTAATATTTTTTGATAAATTATGGTTTCAAAAAAACAATTATGGTTAATGATAATGTAATATTTATGTTTTAAATAATTACATTTGAATTAAAAATATTTATTGATATATTTAAATTCAAATTAACTTAATAGTGTCAAAAATGGAATTAACGATATTTTGGGAAAAATAACATTAGATTAAGATTTTTAAAAATAAAAAATATTGAAATAAACCAATTAGGAAGAAATTTGGGTAAAAATTTTATCTATTTGGCATTTATTAGTAAATTATTAAATTATAATCTAAGTTATAACCCTTTAAAATAGACAAATTTGTTACCACGCTTAAGGATAAAACATGTTTACCATAGGTCAATCAAAAATGATAAAAGATAAAATGACATAAACACTTTATTAAATCCCATTTTTCGGTCTTATATTTACCTTACCCTTATCACCTCAGAATATGACTCATTTTGGAGCCGTTTTTGGGAAATTTACCTAATAATATTTACAAGTGTGGAACTCGCATCAATTATAAAAGGGAACCTCCTCCCCTCAATTATTCACAGGTTATGATCAATTTAGTTCCATATAAACTGATAAAAATCACATCCCAATATCTTTAGACACATTATAGAGGTATCTTTCCTCCCAAAATACTAACCCTAGGGTCCTAAAAAAGGCATCTAAAGGAAGACTACCGAGAAGAGGTAATCATCTTTACTGACTCTTTCAAGTTTATTTCTTCTTATACTTACACTAAATATATTGTTTACATCCTAAAATAATAATAAAATGTTTCAAAAATATACTAATATTTTATTATTATTATTTTACATCCATATTTTATATATTTTTATCAAATGAAAAATGAAACCATTGCTCGTGCGTATATACGACTTATCGTCTCCACGTAGTGATGTAATTCATTTTTTTGTACTGCATTACTTTGAAAGATATAAATTTGAAAATAATTAATATATATTATATTTGTAAAATAATTATTCATTCTTAGTTATAGTATCATATCTACCTTCTTGCTTTCAGATCTATTGGAAAATGATAATGTCGTGCATGCATACGTGTAGACTACCACCTCTATGAAACGATGTGGTTTGTTTTTCATTACCATTTGACAAGGATGGAAATATGGATATATTAAATTAATATATAATATATTTATGATATAAAATTTATCCTATAAAGTTGAATTATTATTTACCTTTTTTCATTCCATCTATTGAAAAATAATAATAATGTTCATGTGTACGTATGACCTACCATCTCCATGAACGATGTAATTCATTTTTCATTCTTTATATTTTAGGGATGAATCTAAATATGTATATGTTGAATTGATAATATATTTATACCATAAATAAAATCATTTAGATGATGTAACCATAAAAAATATTCAAGAACCAAAACAACCATGTCTAAATATACATGAAAAATGGAGCAGTCACTATAGGAAAATCACCGCATAGCGGAGGTTTAAACCTCCGCCATATGCTTTTGTGGCGGTTTCCAAAAACCACCGCTAAATTGTTTTTTAGAATATAGTATGTGGAATTTTCTTCAATTTGACTGCATTTTCTAGTAACCGTTTTAGATATCACATTTTCCAGTGGTTGGTCGTGGGTTTACCAGCGGTTGTCCCAGACAAAGTATTTTTTTCTCGGTGGTTTAAACTGCCGTGAAAAAAAAATCATTTTGTCTGTGAAAACAGTCACTAAATCCATGACCAACAACCGTGAAATGGTAATGGAAAATGAAAACTATCTTGCGAAAATTTTAATCGCAACTAAATTATTGTATGTAGTGGCAGTTTTGACTACCATTGGTAGTAAGATACCAAATTATAGCGGCGGTTCAAACAACCGCTAAAAATCATCAATTTAAATAGTGGTGGTTTAAACTACCGCTAAAGGTATATTTTAATAAAATAAAGCTAATTCTATAGCCCCAATACCAGTGACCTAAAAAAATGTTCCAATTTCACATACAAATACATCCAACAACCAAAAGAATACAAGGAAACCAAAATTTTCATAAGAAAAATCACTTTCAAATCCATACATTTATTCAATTTAGAAACACATAATAGGGATAAAGAATATAGTAGGGTAAAAAAATATGATATTATAGGATAGAACATTGTAGTCTAAATATTGTATTGTAAGAGATATAAAATAACCTCATTCCTTGGAGGGAGTTACCATGCCATTTAAATTACAATGTCATAAGGGACATGTAATAATCAATCCATAACTCATACCATTTCTTCCTATGGGATATTTTCCAATTTATTGGGATCTTGATTCAAGGTGTGATATATGATGAGTTTCTCCCTATATAGAATGTGTGGGAGGACCAGGAGAAAATTCCAACTCTTTGGTGTCCATTTCTATGTTTGGTGAAAGGGACCAATGAAACAAGAAATGAGTAAAGGACATCCCATTCAAGAAGTAGTTGAACTACTTATTGAATGATCTATATGAAAATATATTAGCGTGGTAGAACACATTACCTTGTGTATTAGAATAGAGAAGAAGAAAATGTACATAAATATTCTATTGAAGAGATAGTGGATGTCGTGGGGATATAAAATAATGTCTAATTCTCCCATGTTAAATCTTACTAGGTTAATTTCCATGCTGATTTGTAGATGTATTCTTCCTGTGAGGGATGAACACATGGGGGTGTGGTCAAGGACCATCATTAAGGTGGTGATGTTTGATACAAGGTAACCCATCAATCTAGATGGTATTATATTGGAGGATTTATACAATGTGCTATATTAGATCAGCCAAGGGCAGACTCTAATCAATGTATGAAGGAAACTTCACTTCTTATATAGATATATAGTACCACGCATGTGGGGTATGATTATTGAGACCACATCTCTCCAAACTACACCAATTTCCATCCAAAAATTTTGAACATCTTCAGAAGCTTCCTACTCATGTTAGACCCTATGGATATGCTTAAAATGGCTAGGTCAAGAGAACAAATCATGTTCCACCCATTCTCCCTCCCAACAAGGATGGTGACTGATGATGTTATGGTGACCATCAAGAAACAATTGCATCTCATGGCATTACGAGGTGGGGTATTAGTGGTGAGGTATTATTACTAGATGATATGTGATCCATACAATCCACATCAGCTTGAAAATTTAGTTCAAGTTCATGTTGTGATGGACTCCAAATGCATACAGTGGTGTGTGTGAAAAATTCCAACCTTCAATCCTAATGATATTCTAGCACATATTCATCCATAAGGATTGGAAAATTGATACAAGAGCTCCCTTCACCAACTTATTCCTACATGATTATCCATGAGTACACACAGTGTAGGGAGAGCTTATTTTTTAGGATAAATGCTAAAGTGACAGACTATAAAGGCTGAGGAAGGAGTGTCCCCAGAATAATACAATTAAGGGAGAGAAGTAGGTGGTGCTCATCAGGGAGGAGGAGTCATCCCAGGGGGTTGTTATGTATCAGTTGTATAGGAAATTCATGACACTGAACAAGTGGGAGCCATAGGTAGATAAGTATATAAAGGATCGACACTCTTGTTAATGTGATAGTATGATGAAAGAGATCCCTATTTAGTAGTCTATGAGTACATTTTTCAATGGTTCAGGGAAGTTGTTGCACCATGTGGATATCCTCAGCATTGTCATTCTTTCCAAATCCAAGGATAATAGGGTTATCCATAGAATTTTTACTAATATTAATGGGATATAGAAACAAATAAATGTATATGGGGTGAATATCATCGGGCTAGTCCATGCCATGTTAGGATTTCACATTCACCATGATGAGGTGGTGTGATATGTAATGGATCATGTGGATCTGATCAATTCAAGGGTAACTGAACCCCACTATACTGGCCAAGTGAATGTGCTTATGGCCATGACAACCCCTCCTAATATATACCAGGTAAATTTTTGGATCTTAATCATAAAATATATAAATATTCTTTTAAAATAGATTCCTAACTCCTTTTTCACTTGTTTAGAAATCAGGAATAGATAAGGGAGAGGATAGTGATGTGTTTGATATGGAGGTATAAGGATACCATGAAAGGTTTTATCCCAGCCATTTATGAACACTTCCCTACCACCAAGAATCATAATCCATGCATTTTTAAATTTTAAGGGCATTGGTGATGACCTCTTGGTACTCTCCTAAAGATCAAAAATAAGAGGGCTGCGATCTGAGATGAACTTTGGAAGAGTAAACTCAGATATTTTAGTGGGTGAACTCCAATAATTGATCTAAAAGAAACATATATCATGTTTACTTTCCTATATTCCATTTATAGTGAACCTTCCCCATGAAAATTTAGTTCTATGAATAGTAACTTCAGTTGGGTTACACTGATCTAAGCAGCAAGAGAAATCATCCACAAAAGTTTAAGAAAAGTGTGCTCCAATCATTTCATTTGGTATTAGGATAGTATTGATGTCTCTAAAAAAGTCAAATTTTGATCCATATATGATTCATATATATAAATATTCATTAATAAAACATTAGTATTATAAATTCCTAGTGTCTTTGGAAGACTGGGTTCATAATACATAAAAGGAAACATGAGAAATCAAGAAAATCTTAGTTCATGAAAATGTTAAGTGAAAACTCGGTGCCACACATGATACATATACAAACCAACTATTACAAAAAATTTCCAACATATCAACTAGACCACTTATCACTGTCCGCTGATGAACACAGCTCATCACCCTCTCCACCTCCATCTCTACTTCCTACTACCACCTGTAAGAACATTATAATGAAAATTAAATATTATTGTAAATTTTTATTTAAACATAAATCCAATAAATGTTTGAAAATTAAATGATTTTGAATTTTTTTTATTCACCTTCTCACCACCAGTCGATGTAATACTACCATCGGAATATCTGGTCAACTTTTGATATAAATCAATCACTAATTTCTGCGAAGAAGATATCTGAGTCCCATGTTCCTGAATAGTGTTTCATAGATAAACAATATCTCTCTAAGTATCTCGAGGTATGACTATCTACAACCAAATGTAGATGGAGCTTCAATCTCTAGTGGCCTTCCAAATACCTCTAATGGTACGAGTCCCAAACCCATCATGTGAACTCGACCAGGATTCTCCTTTCTAAGAACTTTAGAAACTGGGTCATCCTGGGAGACTGAGTAGGACTGCGAAGTATTGGAATCCCATTGTTCTTTAATTTGTACCTATAAATAAAATATCATTCATATTAGAATAAATATATATTAACATATTGAAAACTAATAATAAGTTATTATAATGAAAAATGAGTTCATAACCCAACTTCTATAGTAGGCCCATTTAAAAACTTCCCTCGAATTTTTTTGTGAACATTGAACCACACTTCTGTTTGAGATGTTGGGTGCCCTAAACTCTATGAATGCATTAAATAGAGATAAATCCACAATTTAATATATTAAACAGATAATATTTTCTTATAAATATTTAAACTAATTAAAAGATTACCGGAGCTGATCATCTTCTAGAAAAACTCTTTAAACTCGCAATATAAGGGATGACTTGCCTAGCCTGGTTTGATTCATTATTCCTTGAACAATCCTGAAATAAATATAATGTAATTTAGTAGTAATGTATTCATTGTCATTTCCTCTTCATATACATGTATAAAGATAAAAGTAAATTAATATAATAATATATATTTAAATACAATTTATTCTCATCATGATGTTTGTCAACAAAAACTTTTCGTTTCACTTTGAGTACCCTATTGGGTATCTTTTTATACATCTGTCGGATTGTCAACAAAGTATCATTGACATCACTCCACAAAATATATCCTATAATAACACTGAAACTTATTTTTGTCAATATACCTTTTCAATTTCCATTTTATTTTTTTTCAATTATAGAAAGGGTGATGACCTATTAAATCCATAGTTTTATGGAATTAAAATAAAATATTCAATCCCTAAAACTTATCAATATACCATTAATGATTAGATAAAAAGTTTATGGTAAACATGCGCATGGAATAAATAACTTATTAAAAATGTCATGGATTCATGAGAGTTAATCACATGTCATGATAGAAGGACATGTAATCTAAAATGACTAAACATATACCATAGTGTAATATTACAAAATCATAATATAATAAATATGATACATTGATCATAATGGAGGCATTAAATAGTTTGACATAAAATTTTTACATAGATTTAATTATAGTAAATCATAACATAGAGGATCATATATCACTACATGTTTCCCCTAATATAGTGGAGTATGCATTAACACTTGATTCTCATAACATAGTGGAGAAGAAATCATTACCTAATATCATGATATAACCCAATATCATTTATTTAATACTCAAGAATCCAACTATAATTACTCATATTTACACAATTCATGGAACATGTTTAGAAAAAATAAAAAATAAGGCCCACTAAAACCTAACCAATTTTATTTTCAAAATCATCTTTAAACCCATACGCACCTTGAAACCCTTTGAAAACGTATTACACTCCATTCAAACAATTCATAAAACACAATTAATAAGAACATAAAACACACTAAATTCATTTAATAATGTTAAATTATGGAATCACATACCACAAGCTTGGAAACTTCTAGAATATTGTGGAAAACCACAACTGCACCACAAAGGGAACATATAAATAAAAGATCATACAACAACCATTAATATTGAAAATAATGAATGAAGACCATCTCCAACCAACACCATTTTAGCGTGAAAATGCTAAAATTATTTAGTGATTCTTCTCCAACCAGGCACCATTTCCAGAGCTATTTTGAATTTAAATCATAGTAGCACGCTATATTTTATGCATCCATATTCATGATCTATCTTCATTATAATATTTAGCATAATATATGGTGCTGGTTGGAGATCCTTCAAATT
Organism: Viscum album; assembly: GCA_963277665.1. NCBI lineage: Eukaryota > Viridiplantae > Streptophyta > Magnoliopsida > Santalales > Viscaceae > Viscum > Viscum album. The sequence continues at coordinate 514,169,971 of OY728146.1, forward strand.
TCTATGCTATTTTAGAGTAATGGATAATAAAATTTAATGCTACGCATTGAAATCTCTCTAATATTCAACCAAACCAACCCAAAATCATACCACAACAGCACCACAAAGGTTTATAGACCTACACAGAGGGGCGCCAAAGGTACTGAATGGCAGTGATGGGCGGTGAGGCGTGGAGAGAGGTGGTGAGATGCGTTGAGGGATTTAGGGGGGTCGTTGGGGTAGTTGGGGTTGCCGAGGTAACTAGGGTCGAGGGATCCTGGGGCTTTTGGGGGTTACGGGGGTCGTGATGGGGTCTTTGGGGTCATCGGGGCCGCAGGGGTCACCCAGATCATTCCTAGTGTTTTAGGGGGTTGTAGGGGTCATGGGGTCAGAGGATCGGGGGTTTTGGGGTAGTTTGGGGTGTCTGGGGGGAAGGGTCATGCCTGTAAAAAAACAATTTTAGAGAAAGGTTTTAATAAACCACCGCTAAAGGCGTATAATGTTGTAGTGAGTTAATACCTAAAATAATGATAATAATAAAGGATTATTAATAAATTGGCGATTAAATGATATAAATGGACCATATATGATAGTATAAATATGAATATGGTTATATTTCATATATATAATAAATCTATGCTTTTTATACATGATTTTAAAATCACTTTTAAGGAACGTCGAATTTAAGATAAGGGATTTCGTATCAATTTACACTTCATTGAGAGATATTTTGTATTATGGTTCTATTTACTTTTATGTGTTTTATTTACTACCCATTTTTTATATTTAACATGATTATATATTTATTCATGATGATTGAATATTTAATTTAGGTTTATGTTTTAAATAGGTTATAATTTAGATGTTATAAAAGTGGTAAGAATTTATAACAATATTTTTTTAGGATTCCTATTATTTTCATTGAATGAGTATTATAATATATCTTTCATTAAATCCATATATTTTATTATCATATGTCTATTTAAATAGTTTCAATACTTTATTCATACTTCCACTCACTTTTTCACTTGAATCAAGAAAATAAACATTTAAAATAAAAGCTGATATAATTTCTCTTTTGATTTGATATATTTTTATTCCATATCAATATTTTAAAATTTTTATTTTATGATAGTCCACTTCATTCATTAGAAACATTTATTAAAAAATAATGTTTTCATTGAATTTTTACCATTAATCAAATGAATCTTCATAATTTTTTCAAAAATGGTTATTTACAACTTTCTTTACAAAAGTTATAAAGGATTGCGTCTTTTTAACATACATGGTGTTAACATATTATCCCGCCACCATAATTGTCATATTCTATTTAGATTATTCTAAAAGTTTTTAAATGGATTTAAAATGAAAAATATTTATTATATTTTTTAAACTTTTACCTTCCATTTTTTTATATTATCCCAAACACTTGATTTTAATAATAAAATTTACTTTTATGGTCAATTGATTGTCATCTCATATCTCTTGAATAATTTTATGGTCATTAAATTTCTCTTAAAACATTCAATTTCTTTATATAATTTATCATTAGAAATTACATTTCTATTAAATATCCATATTATTTAAATCTTGGAATTGATTAATAGATATTGTGTTTTAATATTGAAGTTATTAGATTGATTAGGGATGGTTAATATTTCGTATTCTTTACCCAATAGAAACATTCATTGATAAAGAGTATTTTTTGTAGATTAAATTAACAATTAAATATATGAGAAATGAATTATACATGTATTTATCGGTGGAAAGTGGTTATAGATAGCCCCTTGATGCATCGACAGGTCTCATGAGACAGATCATTTGGTCAAATTAGATACTTTTTTGTTGTATACATTCCAATAAATTAAATTTTATTATTACAAGTACTTGATATTTTTTTTAATAAAAGTGGTGACAGGAATTGGTCACCCAATTCCAACCCCAAAGGAATTTATTAAAAAAACGCAGCAGTACAAAAATGAGGTGCAATAAATTTACTCCAGTAAGGATTAAGAGAATTACAAACCAAAAAAGTACCGAGGAAAAGACATTAAAATCCCAAGAATAAAAAAATGATCGAAACAACCTGTTACCAACTATTCCATGATCTCCAAAAAGGTTGTACACTCTATTGGAACTCCACCAATCCAGGTCTAAAGGGAAGCCAATGCCTGCAAAACTTTTCTTCTCTATCAACTAGATCCTTGTCCTTCACACTACTATACAATTTTCATTGTAAAATGAGAGGCTAAAATTCAACCTGAGAATGTCCTTAAAACACTAAAACCACCATTTAGAAATGAATGATATCATGTTGTCTAAGATCATGATATAAAGTATTAATAATTTACTTCAAAGATAATTTAGTTATTATTATCCATGATATTACTACATTGATATTATCCATGGATTCATTTCATTCCCAAGTTATTGATTCAATATAAATTATTTTCAGTTATTTATTTTACCATATTTATTATTATTTATTTACTCATGATAGCTTCCACTTTATATAACCCTTACTTTGTATCTATGCTAAAAATTTATTTTTTTTAATTTCCCTAGTATATGAAGAATGATATTATGAATAATATCAAAGATGTGAGAATGTGTTGCATGATATGTATTTTATATTTCCAATGTGATTTGGGAATTATGTATGTACTTGGTTCTTCAAGACAAATAAACTGATTGATCTTGTATGGTGAGATCCCTTGTATCTTGTACCAGTGTAATAAAGTAAACATTGGATCTTGATTATTAGTGTTGGGGTTTCTATGAATTGGTCTAAAAAATTATAATATCATTAGAATAAAACATACTATTAATTTATAAACCAATTTATACAAATAACCATTCTTTTAAATTATTGTATTTTCTATAAAAATGAAAATATAATATTTATACAATTAAAAAATATAAACACTTGTTTTATCAATTTTAAAACATTTATTTACTTGTATCATTATATTAATAGGTGATATTCTTATTTTATAAGATAACTAAATATTAATTTACTCTTCCAAAAAAATGATATTATTCTAATGATCATGTTACTACTCCTAACAACTATATTACTATTCTAATTGTAAAATTACTATTCTGATGGTCAGATTACTTTTCCAATAGTCGTATTATTATTCTGATGGTCATATTACTATTCCAACTATCAAATTTGTAATGATCATATCGGATACCTAATTTCTTTGAATACCTCATATTTCATCCATTTTTCATTCACTTCTATTTTCTCTCGCGGTTATACAAATTTTAATTTCCAAGATGAACATTATCTTATTAATATTATATTTCATTTTTACATCATTTTTCATTAGTGTTGTTATTATATTGGATTGATCATATCCAAAACTTCATATTTTAGTTATCTTATTTTCTATTTTTTATCCCATTGCAATATTTTAAATTCTTTTGTTTATATTTATTCTATAAATGTAATTCTCAAATTCAAGTGATAAGATTTTATTAGTCACAACATGTGGTTCATGGTCTTTATATAAAACTGCATTACTAAATATGAAAAAATTATATAAGATGTGAAATTCCATTGATAAAATTTTGGGTCGTTATGTTCTTACCCTTAAGAAATTTTACCCTTGGAATTCCATTTCATCTAATAAGATGAAAACATATCAGGGTAATTCCACTTCCTCACTTCCTCTGGTTCTCATATTTCTTTCTCATACTTATGGTTCCAAAAAAATACTTTGACTAGGTGAGTCGTATTTATATGTATAACTTTGCCTCTAAGGCCTAAGATCTTTACCGGTTTTCCACATATGAGAGATCATTTACCATATGTACCACCTGTGAATTCAGTACATATGAGAGATATTTATATAATTATTCATGATATATTCATGTAATATATCAAGTTCTTGATATAGGGTTGGTGGAAATTATTGTTGATAAGACATGTCTCTGATGAAATTGACAATCTCAACAGAGCTAATGCACCTGTAACTTAGCTTCCCATTCTTCCCAAATATCCTTACTCTCTTCCATAAAGATATGTGGAGGAAATATGTATATCTAACCTCAAACTCCAGGTCTCATTAATTATTTTTAGCATATATTTTATATAGACTTTGAGGATCCCTGATTTTTTGTTGAATGGTTTTGACATTTTCTACCTTTTATTAAACAATTGTAGGTCCCAATAGCTTATGTTCAGCAGCTTCATCCTAACATGTAGGTGTTCTAGATCTCTTCCAATAAGGGTCTTCATATGAATCCATTTGGATTCTTGAGTGAGGGATATTTTTGTACAAGAAATTTACCAGAGGATGATGAAAATCCCTCCCCCATTTGATGTTCATTGAGAAAGCTCTCAATAAGTCTTCAAGTCCCTAGATAGTCTACCCAGATTGGGTATCATTTTGGTGGTGATAAGTCTTATAGAACATTATAATAGTGTTTAGAGAATATTGTAGACTCTTACATAACTTATAGGTAAACCTTGGATCTCGATTAGATAAAATCAATAGTGGTGTTTCATATTTCCTCACCACTTCTCTGATATATATCCTTTCAAGTTGATCAAGTGAGAGGACCTTGTGAGTTACAATAAAATGATCAGTCTTTGTACGATGAAATTCCACAACAAATATAAAATTATTTTCTCTAGATATATTTAGAAGACCAATAACATGGTCCATGGAGATGTTTTCCCATCTCCATGTAGATATGGGTAATGTATGCTTCATCCCATTACACTAGTTTCCTTTCAACCTTCTCCTACTAACATACTTGGCACTTTGATGTATATTCTTCAATATCCTTTTTTATATCGTCCAATCAATAGTGATCTCAAATATCTCAATACATCATTATACTCCCTATATGGATAGATGAGGTAGAGTTATGTGAATTATTAAATATATCCTTCTTTATCTCTAGATTTTATGGTAGACATAGTCATGACCCAAATCATACAACTACTTATTCATCAATTTTTGACTTTGAGGATTTCCATTTTCTTATAGCTTCTACATTCTTTTTTATTTCCACATATACATTTTAATTATCCATTATTTTCTAAAGAATAGATAGTTAAGAAATAATATGAGAAGTTAATGATGATATTAATTTTTTATGGTTCACATGTTCATCCTTTTCATGTCTAAGATGATCAGATTCCTCTCAATTATCATCATTGATAAGGTTAGAAGATCATTTATACTTAGATTATCTGCCACTTTATTTTCTTTTCTAAGATAGTAGTGGATTAAGTAGTCGTAATCTTTGATCAGCTCCCATTATCTTCCCTGTCACATATTAAGATCCTTCTATGCTCATATATACTTGATGTTCTTATGATACATATATATTTCACACTTCTCCCCATAGATAGAATTCCAATAAATCATTAATTTTAAGATCACTACAACAAACCCCAGATAATGTGTTTGGTATTCTATCACATAGACTTTCAACTTCCTTAAGGCATAGGCTATCACTTTATCATTTTTCAACAGTACATAGACCAATCTATTATTTGAAGGAACACTGTCTATAATTATAATTTCCCCACTTATGGGTAGTGTAAGTACCTATGTAGTGATAAGAAACTTTCTTAATTCCTTGAATCTCTATTTTCATTCATTGATCCAACAAACTTTACTCCATTCCAAGTAAACTTTGTTAGTGGGATTTAATATCATGATTTGTTTCTCATAAACCATCAATAATGCCAGGATTGTCTAAGAAAACTATGAATCTCCATTATGAATGTCGGTTGGGGCCACTCCTCAGTCACATTTTAATATAAGGGTCTACATATATCCATTTTTTAGTGAAAAAATAGACCAATAATGATACTTCCTCAATCCATAACTCACATTTAATTTACTTTTTATATATCTTCTCCCTTTTCAAATTCTATAGAGTGAGATTAAAATTATCCCCATGCTCCTCCTTACTTTTAGAGTATACCAGAATATCGCCTATAAAGACAACAACAAAAATCATGGTAATCTATGAAGACTCAACTCTGTAATTTCATGAAGATTGTAACAAAATTAGTGATTCTGAAGGGAATCAATATTAACTCATTTTGTTCATACCTTATTCAAAAGGAATTCATGGAAATATCCTCCCCCTTCACCTTTAATTGGTGATATGCCAAATGACGGTCCAGCTTAGATAAATATTGTGCCCCATGTAGTTGATTAAGCAAGTAACCAATTTTTGTTTGTGGTGATTTTTAATTATCATGATTTTTTTGATTTCATGATACTAAATGTGTAGGCACGTTGACCCATCCTTCTTCATGATGAAGAGAACCATTGTACCCCATAGTGAAGCACCTTGGATTATAAAATCCTTTTCCAAATTCCCTTGTAATTGCTTCTTTAGTTATTCCAACTAAATGGGGGAAGTTATATAAGGAGTCTTGGGTATGAGAAGAGATCCATGTATATGTTCTATTGATAACTAAACCTCTCTATCAGGAATAAGGGACAAAAACTCATTTGGAAATACATCCGAATAGTCCCTCAAAATAGGCGTGTATTCAAGCATGATTCTAGCATTTGATTCAATTATTTGAGTTAGATATGATTTTTCCTAGGTAAATATTATCCATTCATGATAAGAAGATCCCAAAGTAGATTCATTCTCATCCTCAAACATTTACAAATTCAAAGGATGACTTGGTATTTGAAGAGTGATCTCCCACTCCGGATAGTTAATTTTTTCTTTATATAAGGACAAACAATCTGGACCAACTATAGCATCAAACTCTACTAAAGGAAGTAGGGAACAAAATTTATGATAGGTTTAGTCCACAAAAATTGAATAGTGATTAGTTACATACTTGGGATATAATTACTTCCCCAATTTATATTCTCATAGATAGCTTAACCTCCATGTTTTGAGGTGGTTTTTTGATAGTTTTACTAAACTTGAAAGATATGAAAGTTTTTGTTAAACTAGAATAAAATAATACTATCAATATTATTAAATAAATAACTGGTATACATGTCACCACATCCTTATCAGGATCCACCTCAATGACAGTGATAACATATGCTCGTCTTTTCTCTCTGGACCATAGTGGTTGTTGTCATTGATTGTCTCTCACAAACCATGGAGTACGTCATTGAATTTCATAATGTATGTGTTCCTTATAGTTGAAACAGTATAACATAGTAGTATTCACTACAAAAAAGGAATTTGTGGTGTTTATTTATTGAACTAGTGGTGGTTTAAACTTCCACCAAAAAAATATAGTGGTGTTTACAAAAACTAACAGATATTGCACGATTTATAGTCCTTTAGTGACAATTTCTTAATTTTCAAAGTGGTTTTGATATGTTTCATTTTTTAGAGAATCAAGTGCTGATTTCTATTTTATTTAGAGGTTATTATTTTAAAAAAATAAACCATGATAAAAAATAAATAACATAAAATTAACTACCATTAAATATAATAGTAATAGTTGTGCTTATAGGTAACTACTCTTAGCCTCCAATAAATATTGTTTTTATTCATCTATTTAATAGTGGTTACTGATAATCACTTCTAGATATTACAATTGTATTTTTATAGAAAAATTTATTAAAAAACTATAAGTATTCAAAAAACTCACTTGCACTAAACTAAAACATAAATTTTTGATAAACCCATTATACATACGTCGTAAATCCACAATCATATTGACAAATATCAACACTCAGTATAACCTCAGTCTCAGTCAACCAAAATCTCAGTCATAAACATATACATTTAAAATATTCCCAATAACAACCTATTCCCAATATAGATCCACACCATGACCTCCACTACCTCTGTCTGTTCTTATATTATCTAATAAACTAAAACTAACCACTTCATCTCATTAAATGTAAAAAAACAAAAATTATAACAAAACATATTAAATCACAATAATAGTAAAATAATTAATAGAATTTTAATATACCATGGAAACTAAGAACCATCAAAAATACCTTCTAAAAATTTTCATGGATTAAAATGGCCAGCCAATTACCTACTTCTAGCATCTGTCACCTATAATGAAAACCTAAACATTTAAGAAAAGAAATGAAAAATAGAAAAGGCATAGAATATATTTAGAATTTTTACATAAAATTTGTAATTTTTTTAATCAAACATAATACATTTCAAAATAAAACATATTATATATCATAAAAACACATTAAAAACATAAAATTACATATTTAATGTGTGATTCAACACCTGAAACTAAAAAGGAATAAATATATATTCTAATTAATTTTTAAATAAAATGTGGTGTTCTTGAAATTTACATAATAAAAAATTTTAATTAATTTGATATCAAATCATTTAATATATTTTAAACATAACATAATTGTGGTTTTCCCATGATTCCACATCAATATAAGGTCGTTTTCTATGGTTTTAATCATTCCATGCACAATTTAGTGTTTTTAAAAACTAAAAACGTGTTTACGATCATCCAGAGAAAATTATAACTATAAATGACATGTTTTTAGTTTCTAAATTTCACAATTCAATTAACATCGTTTATTTGGTTTTGACCCCCCCCCCCCCCCCCACCCTCCCCCCAACAAATGTTTTTTAACGATTGTCTACCATTAATAAGTGTTTACCATGTCATTACAACCACACTGCACATCATATTAACATGTTTTACATGTTTTCACATAAAAATAAAAAAAATTATTTCCCCATGATTCCACAACAATCTAAAGTTGTTTTATTTTTTTTTTTGACTATTTCGCATATTTTTTAGTGTTTTAAAACATTAAAATGTGTTAACGATCATATAGGGAAAAATATATCTCAAGATGACATGTCATCAGTTCCTACATTTCAAAATTCTATCTTAGTTCAATGTTCTATGATTTCTGGGAAATTTGACATTTTTTCTAGGATTTGACCTCCATCACATGTTTTTAAAGTCTTTTTAACAATTAAGAATTCTTTACCGGGTCATTATGACCACACCCCATATTATATAGATATTCTTTCTATGAGTACATGTCAAAAATAAATAAATAGTGGTTTTCCAATGACTCCATACCAATATGAGGTCTTTTGTTATGGTTTTTACCATTCCATGCATATTTTAGTGTTTTAAAACACTAAAAAAACGTTTATGGTCATCCTAGAAAAATCGTAACTCAGAATGACATGTTATCGATTCCTAAATTTTAAAATTTAATCTACAATTATTTTCCTCTGATTTCAATGAAATCAAACATTGATTTCGTAGTTTTAAACCCATGACACATGTTTATAAAGGCTTTATACATTTAAAAAGTATGTATCGATTCATTTTGACTACACCTCATGTTAGATTGATGTGTTTTAAGCATGTACAAATAACTCAAAGGTGGTTTCACCATGATTCCACGTGAATATAATGTTTTCTCTATCATTTTGATAGTTTTATGCATGTTTTAGTGTTTCAAAACCCTAAAAATGTGTTTACGTTCATCCTAGGAAAACCATATCTCATAATGACATGTCGTCAGTCCCAACATTTTAAAATTCAATATATAGTCATTCTACTCTAATGTATAGATAATCCTACATCATTTTTTCTAGTTTTAACCCCTCAAAGTATGTTTTTAAAGGCCTTTGTACCTTTAGAAAAAGTTTACTAAGTCATTCTGACCACACCTCACATAATATATACATTTTTTCTATGAAAACACATCAAAAAATAATTCAAAAATGGTTGAAACATAATTAAATTTCAATATGTTTCTCTTTTATATAGTTTTTATCGTTCCACAAACGTTTTAGTGTTTTAAAACACTTAAAAAACATTTACAGTCATCCCAAGAAAATGGTAACTCAAAATAAAATTCCATTAGTTCTTACATTTCATAATTCAATATATGGTCATTTTTCATTTCTTTTAGAGAAATCTGATGTCATCTTCTAGGTTTTAACCTCCCCCCCCCCACCCCAATGCTTTTCATGGATTTTTACCTTTAAGAAGTGTTTATTGAGTCATTTTGGCCACGCTCCATGTTGATCTGACATGTAATCTATGCGTACACATCAAAAATAACACAATAGTGATTTTACCATGAATCCATGTCAATAAGAGGTTTTTTTCTATGGTTTTGACCAATCCACATATGTTTTAATATTTTATAACACTAAAAACACATTTACAGTCATCCCAATAAAACCGTAACTCAGAATGACATGTCATCAGTTCCAACATTTCAAAATTTATTCTACTAGTACTTTTCTCTCATTTCAATGAAATTTGAAATTACCTCATGAGGTGAATCTCTATTAATATCGACAAAGAGCTTCTATTTCTCACGAGAAATTCGTTCAAGAACTTTCTTATACATCTTTTGTGAACTCAGAGATGTTTCATTAAACTCATGCCATAATCTTCATTTAAAATATCTCCATTTATTGCCCAAATATTTAAAAGTCCATGGGATTGAAATGGAATCATGGACAATGAAAGTAAAAAAAATTCTAGAAATAAAAAAACATTACACTTTATTATTACATTGAAAAAATTTACTCATGTCTTTTAAATTCATTGTTATGGAATATTATAGTAACATTTCCTTTATTTCAGTATCAAATAATTCATTTTTAAAATATATAGTAATATACCTCCAATATTTATAATTAATGGGAAGGCTCACAATCTTGAAACCAAGCTGCCCAAGAATTTTCCCATAGATTCTAAAAAAGTCACCGGTTGGCACCTCAAACTCATCAAATGGAATGATAATATTGATGTCCTTCTGGTTCCATACGCCATCCATGTTCATATTTATATCCCTTCAATGGATTTATATATCTTTTGGAAAAATTAATTAAATAATTAATAAAATATATAGTTTTATTTTTTGAGAAATTTCTTACATAAAAGTAATGATAACTCACTAATATCCACTAGATGGATAGGTGACCAAATTATCCATCATTGAAGGTGTATTGAGCAGTGTTCTACCAAAAACATCTAGGGAAATGGATGAATATCTTGTACTCGTGGGTATAAAAGAATCACTCAGATCCGAAAAAGATAACGGTGGTGGTGGCTTGCTCCAAGATGTTGATGAGATAGGATCCAGATTTTTTTATTCTCAGTATTCCTACAATTCAAATAGTTTAGGTATATTAAATGTATAAAAAAATTTACAAAAATAATTAAAACTAGAATAATCTATATATGAATGAAAAAATTATTAGTGAGATTTGTAAAATATTTTCATTATCAATTTATACATTTAATTATATTCATATTCATTATCTTCATTATTATCAACCTATATTGTGATGAGTCCTTCATTTTCACCCTTTCTTTGAAGTTCTATTATTTTTATATTTTCAAGAAAAAAATTAAATGTTTTTTGGTTGATGAGGTTCACTGTCACAAAATACCAAATAGTATTCATCACCCTTATCATACAAGTATCTTTGCTTGAAGTGTACAAAAACAATCCAACCTTCATGTATTTTATCATCTAAATAATAAATCATCTTCATTTGTGAAGTCACAATAAATGGATCATATTCATCATGACGACCAATATGGATCAACAGAGTGATGTTAATAGAAGTAAAATATAACAAATCTTTCAGTACACCCCTATCAATATTGACCCACTTGTATTTGAATAAGAAAACTAGCAAGTGACCATGATATTTATATCGAGTTTATCATTCATATTTCCATAGTACCCCACCTATTCAACTGTAAATGCATCACTATTTTGAGTTTTTAGGTTTTCTTCATGATAAATTGTATGAAAAGTGAATCCATAAATATTTTAGGCATCAAATATGTTATCCTAAATTATAAAACCTCAGGACAAATACATCAAATCATTTGATATTTCAAATCGATTCTCAACATTAATTATCTAGAAAAAAAGATATAAGGTGTTACTTTTAACATAGAAAATATAAATACAAATCAATAATATGAATATGAGTTTATATTAACACAATGGGTGAACCATTCAAAAATATCCTTATTAACAGCTTTTGTTAATTCCAACTCATTTCAATATCTATCCCTTAGTCACCTCTTTTTTTCAGTCACAATTATTCAATAAAGGGATATATAATTCCATTATACATTTACACATATCTATGTTCTTTTAGTAACTATAATTATTTCAATGTGAAATTTGACCCCTTTCCAATTGGTCATCCAATAGTTTGAAATACTAATGAATGGTTTTGAGAACAAGAATTATTGGAGATGTTATCAATATTTCCTAGATGATTGAATATAGTGTAAATTTCATTCAAATACCTAGAATATAAGTTTAAGAAATCTTCAGCTATGTAACCTTCACCAATATATACTTATTTTTGATATTTATTCCTTATATATAATTTCAAATGACCTAAGTACCATATAAATAAAATTATGAAATATATTAAAAAAATTATGTAATGATTTAATAGAATCTAATTCACCAATGAAAATAAAAAAATATATCAATGCGCCTATCAATTGGATATATCCATTGATAGTGTACCAGTCTACCAAGTTTAGCTTCTTCAACCAAATGATTATTCAATTAAATCATGACTAGGAAAAATGAATGGAGAAATAACATCTCCAAATGAAAAAGTGTCAAAAAAATATTTTTTGGAGGTTTATCAAGCACATTTGAATTTTGAGTTTTTCAACAAATCTCTCTAAAAAAGGTACAAAAAACAACTAGAACTACAATTACATTTTAGGTACTGTATTACAAAATGACAATGACAACAACTCCTCTATCATAATATGTGATCTATTACATTTCAATCCAAGTAAATTTTGATGTTTTAAGTCAACGAACCTTGATATGTTACCTAAATATCCTTTATGAATGTTTACATTATTTAAATTTTGAAGTTATACATCTTTCTCATGATTTTTCATGATAAAAATAACTGAAGGATACTTACCATTATTATTTTACCACAAACCATTCATTATATTCATTGACTCCAAATCATTACGAGCATTAAGGTAATCCTTAGATTTACCATGCTCATTAAGCAATTTAAAAATTACATTATCATAGACATTCATCTCAATATGCATTGCATCAAGATTATGATGTATCAAATTATACTCTCTATAAGGAATATTGAAAAAAACTATTTCTATTCCATAGTTGTGTTTGTGATGCTTCAGATATTGTACCTCATACCCTTTCCCCCTTCTTTAAACTGATGACATTTTCTTAATTATTTAGTGAAATTCATTAATTATCCAAATATTTATGAACTAGATAACACTTTTAGTGTGTTCCCAATTTGATATGTCTATTTAATCATATCTTGTTAAACTAGAATTTATAAAAAGCATAAAGAAGTTGATGGGGAAACAAAAAACACTATTTTCTGCTATGAGGTAATTGTTGAGGTTCAAAATCAAAATTAAAAACTATAAAAGCCAAATGAGTATGAGTGTTCCAACCAGATAAATTTACTAGTCTAATAAATTCACTAATATTTTACATTACAGCCGCATTTATTTTGAATAGTTTTCTTATTAAAGCATTATATGTTTCCAGTCCATCAAACCATAATTCTAAAAATTCTTCGATTATAGGCTAAAGGTGTGCATCAATTTCATTACCAAGAATTATCATTATAGGAATAATCATCAAAATAATGAATGAATTATTCTTTGTACATATCCATAGAGGTGGATTATAGGGGCTCCAAACAGCTGTACAAATGATATAATTTGTACTTAAAGTAAGAAAAGGGTTATAACCATCGAAATCCAATCCCAAACATACATTCTTAGGATCTGAAGGAAAATATAGATATAGAGAATCCAAGATCTTACATGATGTTGAATCTTTTGGATATATGATTAATTTGTCCTTAATATCGTGGTCATACAACTTCATGTCATCTGTAGTTTTAGATTACACAAATAATCTTTTCAATCATGTTTTTCGAAGAAAGTATTGAAATTATTTTTTAGGAGTTTTCTTATTATGTTTCTTCCTAGCGTTGAATTGATTTATAATCTCATTTTCATTCATTAACTTCCATATGCTTTTATAAAATCATATTCTTTATTCTTTATCAGACTTGTATCCCCAATAAAGCGTGAAATCATTAGCGCATGAATGTATCTTTATGTAATCAAGTCCATGTTTTTTATGACTTTATTCATCTCGTACAATGATGAAGGGATATTAACCTCACTAAATGTATCATGAAGATGCTATAAAGTATTGAAAATGAATTGGAAGTAATTCTATAGAGACACATGATATTATACAACTGAATTGTATTTGAATTATTAGTAAACCATTCATATAGCTCTTATCATTCATCTTCAACTAATTCATAGAACACATTTTTTGTCACTGAAGTTATGAGAAATATTAACCTATTTAAGATAAAATGAATGTTCTTTTGATCTATTAAAACATTTGAAATTGTTTTCTAAAAACAAAATTCATCATTTTACAAAATTTTGAATTGAATTCTCTTCTATCAGGTCACTTTGTGTTTCATTGAACGAATTGTCATTATTTTTACGTCCCACAAAATTTGATTCACTATTCCAAATCCAACTTACATAACAAGTATAAAACTATCTAAATATCAATTTCTCATATAATAAATTTCTATTAAACCATTTCTTGAATTTACAGTTAGGACACATACATTTTATTCAACTATCCGCTTGTTGGTTTTTAATTGAATAATCTATAAATTATTCAAAACCCTTGGCATGTTATGTTGTGTTTTGAGGTAAATTAATCCAAATTTTATCCATAGGTATTGGATTTTAATTATTATCCCTTTAAATTCAGATATAAAGATGAAAATGGTTAATCAAACATGAATAATCAAAATTAAATATCACTTAACTTCATCATTGACTAAGGTAGGATCTTGATTCTATATAGCATGAATTCAAAATCAAAATGATTCAATCCAACATTAAAATATTTCTAACTTTTATTCTTTTCATAGTATCAATTTTTATTTTATATTGTAGAAACATGATTTTATTTATATCTTGACCTTTATTTGATGATTATGTAAATCGAGATTTTTTATATCTCAAAATAAGAACATGATATTGTGATATCTTGTGACTTAGTCACTTTTACTCTATCTTGCAATTTTTTTATTCATCATATATAAAATATATTCACGGTAATTTTAAATTAACTAAAAAATCAAGGATAAAAACCTAAATCATCACCAAGAAAATAAATATTCTATTGATAAATATATATCGACAGTTTCATTAAACTGCCACTATATTATTAATTTTTCAATACGATTTATTTAATAGAAGTTTTAAAAACCATCGCTATGACCTATTTTTTTGTAGTGATAGATTTTGTTCCTGAAAATGTTTATATATTATATGACACTTTATGTGTAGGAGATTATACCCTCTGATATTATTTCTACAATAATAAACATAGTTCCTCTTTGATATTTTTAAAAAGATACACTATTTCAATAAAATTAATAAACACCCTATAATAAAATTCTTGATATTATTAAAAACACTTCTAGATATTAATAAAAAAATAAATGTTTATATATCTTCTTATATAATTATTAACACCTAAAAACACCTCTTAACATTGATATTAATCCAATATATTCTTCATAACACCTCAATATAATAAAATTAATTAACAACCCATAAAAATTCCTAATATTAACAAACACTCCTAACATTGGTATTAATAAAAAAAATTGATATTTGGGTGGAAAATCAAAACCATGAAACTCAATATTTTTTTCAACCCATAAATCATTTATAGTAATAAAATAAATTATATCATAAGAAAATTAAATTTCACAAATAACTTTTTGTGAACAATTATTTTAAAAATTTGTTTAATACATTTGTAAGGAAATCCAAAATTTATCACATTAAAACCAAAGAAAACTCACCTTATTACTATCACTATTTCATCCAAAATAATAAACACAATTTAATATTCATGGAAAAAAATAATTAAATAAATGAAATTAATCATGGTTATGAAACTGAAATAGGTATATTGAACCACCTATCATAGATTATGAATCCAATGACACCAATTTTCATTCCTCTCAAAGAAATAAGGAAATATTCGTATTTGGTATTTATAAATTCTTAAAATATAAGACCACTAATTAAATTCCTACAACAAAAAAATCAAATCTACCATTGCAATCTAGGGTATGAATTTTTATAAAATATGATAATAAAATAAGATTTAATGATAATGAAAACAACATTCATTAATGATTCCACCCAAATTTTATTGAAAAAAAATGATTGATAAAAAATGATGACAGAGGGGAATTTAAAAGGGGGATAAATTATTTGTTAGGCAATTGAAAATTTGACTTATAATGGGGTTCACGCACTTGGTATTGGGAATAATCATTTTTCAATGGGGGGGATAGTGAGGGGATGGGGTGGTGAGGTTCAGCGAGGGGGTGAGGGTCAGAGAGGGGTAGTGAGGGATGGAAAAGGGCCAAAAAGTGATGAGGGGTAGTGAGGGGAGTGGAGACGGATTGAGGAAGGGGTGGCATGGGCGTGAGGATATGGGATCGGGGGTACTCATGGAGAAGGGAAAGATATGTTGAAATTAGGGTTTTTTTAAAATATTTAGCAGTGGTTTCAATAAAACAACCTCTAAATATTAAAATAAAAAAACACCAGCCGTTTAATGAAACTACTACTATAGTATAATTCCATTTAAATATAATTTATTGAATAATGGTTTTAAAAACCACTATTGAGGCCTATTTTTTGTAGTAGGTATTTATTTGAAACTTATTTTCTTCCATCACATTAGTAGGTTTCTTCATTTCTCTACATCATTGATTTTCCTAAATACCATATTTGCACACTAGAAAAATCTTCTAGTTTCCATAAAATAGATTTTAGGATAATTATACCATCACTTTTGACAAATGGATAGTTGAGTGTCCTTTCATCCTTGGGATTTATCCATTGATCCACCCAAATTTCTATATTTTATGCTTTTTATCTCCAACCACACAAGACTACTAGGAGTAACTAGTCTTCATATCAACCTTAAGGGTACAACAAAACAAATTCATAGCTATCAAAGACTTGAATCACAGAATATTTTTTTAAACTATTATTTAGTCTACCAAATACGTGGTGTAAATTATTTTCAATGTTGATAATAAATCTGAAGGAATACCATGCAAGCCTTGTAATGTTTTACTCATACACCCTAATAAAATCATTTTCCTTTTTATTTTTTCTGAGGAACTCCCTATACATTTTAAGATGGATATTTTGGGTAAAATATTTATTCAATAATATTTTCTTGGATCCTTCTCATTCCAGGGAATCAATTTTCTCTTTAGACATCATTTTCTTGATCAGTGTCCACCACTGATAAGCTTCTCCCTTTATGTGATAAATGGGAAGTTAGACTTTCTCTTTATCTAGGAATTTCAGGATGGATAAAACTTCTCAATTGAGTTAATACTTTGTTCTATGATGATAGGATTAAAAGATTTACTAAATATAGGAGGCATTTTTTGTATAAAGGACTCAACCACAGCTTTCAATTTCATAGAGATCGTGGGTGTTCCACATGATTAAAGTTATTATTAATTACTTGAGTCAATTGATCTTGTACATCCATGATGTTATTATCTTCTACTCCAATAAGGTTAGACATACCATTTGGTAAATCATCACATTGCCTATTATATTGGCTATTGGTACATATTCTCATATTTCGTATCATTAACTAAAATAAAGGGAATAAAACTAAAAATGGGAATATCCAAATAAAAATAATATAAAAAATGAAACTTTAAACATAGAATTAATAACTTATAAATAAGATGAAAATAATAACTTATGAGTTTATAGGTTTCAATATAGTGTATCCATTGATGTTTTTCTATTAGGATTTCTAACCTAACATTTTATTCAATTTCTTCATAATGTGTTATAAATATTTTTTTAATTTTCCAAAGCATATCTCCTAAGAGTTTCAAACTGGGTGCACAACAAGGCCACTTTTTTATAAAATAGAAAAAATTTAATATCCAATCCAAAATTTTCTAGGTTATTACCCCTGAGTGTAACTTTTCTAGAGCCAAAACCTCTTATAGTATGTAGATAAGGATTTAATTTATTATAAATTACTTTCTATATACTTCATGAAAATTTCATAATGTTTTACTATACATAGACTTATCCCAAGGGTTTTCAATACTCCATTATTGTCCTAATAACCAAAATAACTATACCTTTCTCTGATAATAACTATAATGACCCAAGACAATTATAAATAATTTGAAATTATTTTAACATAAATATACAATAAAAAACCCATGGATCGATAGGCCTAGTGTATTTGAAATAATTGGTTTATAATACATCACAATGAAACTAAAATAAAGAAACATTATTTTATGATCAATAATGATCCATTATATCCCCCTGATCACCTAAAATTTCATAAGTTAAATGGTCGAATGCATAAATAATAGGTGTGAGATAAGAAAGGATATTAATTGAATAAACATGATAAAAAAATGTAATATAGAAGTAAAAAAGGCATAACATGGTACCATAAAACATAATGATCATGAATAATCATATTGTAGAATAATATAAATAATATGTAATCATAATATCATGGAAACATAGTAATTCACAAACAATATGAAACTTGACATAATCATAAGTCAGGGCTAACTTCCAATACAACATCACAAGGTGGACAAAGTCCCATCATGGATTAGGTTTACTCCCCAATATTGTACATATCATATCATGAGACATAAGATCTTCCAAATTAATTATTACACTATCTATTCATACCCATAATAATAGATAAATGCTTATGAGTTCTATAAATGGAAATCAAATGTAGGGAATAAACATAAAAAATACCCATGGAAAGAAATGAGTTCCATAATCCCACCTCAATTAACAATACAATGAGATTGAATAAATATTACAAAGGGAAAAAAGGAATAAAATATTTTTTAATTTAATATCATAATAAATAAACATGGGTATAAAATTATAGTGTTTATTTAAAAAAAGATCAGGATAAAAGGTAGAGATATGGGTATATAAATGAACTTTCAAATACATTTTTTAAGAAATCAATTAAAAACTTTTGATGAATGATTAAATATAGAATTTTATTTGAAAACAAAAGGTGAGATATAATGGTTATCCATAAAATATTACATTGTTTAATGAAATCATAATTTAGAATAAATAATTCAAAATATCATTACATTAAATGATTAAGGGATGAAAAATTCTCTTTAATTGGTTTTATTTTGGAGGAAGGCATTTGATTAATGAACTTAAGACATGTATAAACCCATAAAAGGAAGGGGGAATAATCTAGGTATATAGTTAATTGAAATATATAAAAATATTATAATTATTATGTAATATAAAATAGAGAGATAAATTGAGTTATATAGAGAAATTTCATAACCTAAAGAAAATACAGTGGTTTAGAGAGATCCCTTAACTAAGGTGCAGAATAGATATGTACATGATATTTATATCTTGAATGATAAAATTAAATTCATTAATTACATGATTAATAACCATTTAAACCTATTTTTAATTACTATAATTATTATATTAACATTTACAACCATTATAGCGAGATATAATGTTCTATTTTCATTGTTCTAGTGGAGTTCATTTCAGGGATCCAAAGTCGGATCACTTGTGGATAATTATTTAAGTTCTTTCGAAATGGGAATAAAATTTTAGAATTGAAATTAAATCGAATTAATGACCTTAAAAAAATTAAAATGGTCTTAAATATCTGTATATGTTCTATCATAGGGATGATTCATTTAGTAGAAATATTAATGTTATACGGTTAGTTTATGTAGGTGATTTTTTCGACTATCACAAACTAGTTTCATTTTATTTAATATTATGACTACATATTCATTTCAAAATGTGAAATAATATATAATATACATATTTACTTCATTTTAAAACATTATATGTGAATTTAAACCTTCCATGAAGGAAAAATAAAAAAATAAAACTAATAATACATGGAGGTGGTTAACAGACCAAACATAGATGATGTTTTAATTTTTATAATAAGAGGATGAGATAAGAGTTTTGATGATATATATTCAATTAAAACAATAAAAATTCATCATATATATTATACTGTAATTATTATACTATTATGAATGGAATTTTGTTAGAGGATGATGAGGAAGGAAAAAAGACTCGGTTGGTTGTATAACCTTCTCCTTTGGATGTCGCCTCTTGGGATTCCACTTAAGAAACTTGGGATTGTTATTTACTAGATCCTAAGGATTTTAGCGATGTGGGTATAGATGATAATACAATTTGGGTAAGCTCTAAGCATTAGAAGTTAGAGGGTAAGGGGTGGTGAGGGGCGGTATTTGTAAGGGGAGGATATTGGTGTTTTTGAATATTATATTCATTTGTTCATTATTTTATATCAGTATAAAAAATAGTGATAAACCCCATTGTAAAATCAATTAAATTGTGCATGTGATTATGAAATAATGGGTTCTTAAATCATCAATTACTCATAAATTCAAGTATTTATTTTGAAATGAAAATTACCCTATTTTTCGTATTTTACAATTCAACAAAAAATAAATTACTTTAGAATTATACAAAAAATTAACTGTAACCATTTTTTAATATGTATATTTAAAAAATTAAATCTATTTTTTAAAAATAATTTTATGAATGTGAGAAATTTAAAATTGAAATAAAAATCTTGTTTTTTAATTCTAATTTCAATATTATGATCATATTTTGACCCTTTGAAAAATTAATTATGGTCTCAAAAAATTATATTATCATTATAATACACCTTAATATTAATTTATAATTTCATTTTATAAAAAAACATTCTTTTAAATTATTATATTTTTTATTAAAAAAATTTCAAAAATATAATCAATTTTTTTTCATTTTTCAACAATTATTTACTTGTGTCTTGACTTAAATATATCATATTATAATTTTTTAGGATAAATAAATATTATTTTTTTACTTCTATAAGTGAGGATAATATTCTACTAGTCAGGTTATTATTCTTAACTATTAGATAATATTCCAACATTTAGATGTGTAGCGTACATATGGATTCCCTACATTATATAAATTCCTAATATTTCATTCATTATTCATTAATTTATATTTTATCTCATGATTATATATATTTTATTTTCAATATAAATACTACATAAAAAGTATTATGTTTCATTTCTGTAGTGTTGTTCGTGAGTTTTTTTATTTTAGTGGATCGAGCAAATCAAAATTTTCATATTTTAGTTGTCTTATTTTCAATTATATTTTCCATTTTAATATTTTAATCTATTATGGATTTATTTATTCACTAAATTCAATGTTCAAATTCACGTAATAAAATATTTTTGGTTCTATCTTGTGGTTCAGGTGCCTTATATAATACTACATTACCAAATATGATAAAATTATATATAAAAGGAAATTAAATTAATAATATTCTCAGTCATTATTGAACATGTGTGAATCAAGGTATATAAGGACATAACATTGAGTATATATGAGTATAGTGGGAAGTTGTTGAAGAAATTTTAATGGTAAAGTGATAAGAGAAGTATTATAGGATGCAGGAATTATAAGTGTCGGATTTATTGAACCCATTATAATCTGAGATTGATTGTAGTTAAGAATCATTAAGTAGGATGAATAACCAATCAAGGGTAGGAGTATGTATTTCCTTCCAAAATTTATAAATATTGTATGATGTATTTATTTTCTTTTCAATCACTTTATCTGCTATGATGTCTTGGTTAATCATAAAATAGATCGAATTGTATTAACTAGAAAAAAAGGTTTATTACTAATGGGGTTTATATTTTATATAACTAATTAGTAATTAGTAAAAAAAGTTGACACTTGATTCACGCAACATATTGGGTGTCTGCACTAACCTTAAAGGGAATTTTAAGTGGTGCCAGATTATGTTTCCCTCTTATAGGATCTAATTTAATTTTCATGAGTATTTGTATCAGAGGATAATGAAGTAAAGATTTGATTTTTATGAATTAGAGCCTCAGATGAAAGAATTAATTTATATTTCTATTTATAAGTAGTATTAAAATTTAGATAAGAAAAGAAAAATATGAGCATATAAGAGGCCAAAAAAAGAAAAATATCAAAGTGGAAAGAGGATAAACCAAAACCTGAAGGTATTCAGAATGGCAGTAATCTTGATAAATCAGTTCGTTAAAAGTCCTCATGAGAATTACATTTAAGTAATGATGAAGCTTATGAGAATAATGTTATAGATAATATATATTGTGAGATTGGGGACCAAATTATGAAAGTTCCTTGTTAGGATTTTACTCATATATTTGGGTTTATGTAGAAGCTAGATAATGGGAAATCATAGTTTATTAAAGATGATAATGCAATGCAAAAAGAACTTGCATGATAATTTTTAAAATACAAATCTCTTATCCAAGAGTCAATATATAGGGATAAATCCTTATAAATTAGAAGAGATATGTTTTCAATGGATAAATCAAACATTAAATTAAGTATTGATGAGAAATATAAGATGTAAAAAATCAATGATGAGAAGATAAATTCATTAGAAGAAACTCATAAATCCATTCTAAAAGTCAATGAAGACCAATTGGGGGTTAAGGATAAAATAATTAAGTAGATTTATAATACCTTAAAATAAGTTATCAATATTCATTAATAATAGATTTATAAGATAAATAATCAGTGGGAGTAAAATACTAGCTAAGTTTTTGGGAGAAAACTTCTCTCAGTTTAAAGTGTCTAGGGATAGAGGTAATGTTTAAGAACCTTATACTGACACAACAAAAATCTTCCTTATCACAAACCAAGTCAAGTCTTCATCCAAACCAACACTCGGCCCATTCCATGGAAAGCCCCGAAGGGAATTCTCTATCCCCTCTAGATGGCACAAGTGCATGGGTATCATAAATAAATCTTTGAAATGATTTACCTAAATATGAAAATATAAAACAATCAACAATAACACATAAACCAAATATGAAATTTTTAAACAAAAAAAGATATTAAAAAATTTAGAATTTAATTACATCGTTTAAACCAATATCTAGAAAATACCACAAGGTAAGGGACCAAAAAACAACTCAAAACTGCCACGTGGCATAAGGAAACCACCCTCAAGACATCTCCACAACACCACACCATGAAAGACAGCAAGCAACTTAAATGGCCGTCTCTAAAAGTTTTACCCTTACTTATATCCAATATAACCAAATATACTTACTCCCAATGGTATAAGTAGGGTGTTAGATAACTCTCAGCATGATTTCACTGAAAAAATATTACATGCACTAGAAATTGTATGAAAAATAAAATTACAAGATTTACAAATAAAAAAATTTCTAGAAAACTTTGAGCGGAAAAATATTTAAAAGAAAAAAAATTATAAAAGAGAGACTTTAAATGAAGACAAATCTAAAGATAGAAAATTTAAAATAAAGGAAATTTTAATGAAAACAACTTTAAAAGAAATTTTTTTTAAATTAAACTTTAAATGAAATTAATCTTCCTTGAATTTACCAACCAAACATGTTGTATACTTATTTTAAGTGTGATATAACCAAATATAACCTAATATGGGAGAGGCCATATAGGTACTATCAAGTAAGGGGACCCTAGAACCTTGTGTATTCATTAAAAGTGGTATAGTAACCACAAAAACCCATGTTCTCATGCATGATCCACTACTAGGTGGAATCCCTGTAACCCTAGTGGTCTCTAATCATCATCAAAATATTTATTTAGTGTTGTAGACATCAATATAAATAAGTGAAACTGGGAATAATCCACTTCCTTATCACTATAGCACTAGTCCTAGTCCTCCCTCTTAGTTCCAGAGATTCCCTTTTTGTGTTCATTTATGTTATAAGTTCATATCACAAGCCACATACATATACCCAAACCAAAAAAGGCACTACACACACTAGATACCACCATATTCATACCCAGCCCCTATTTTAAAATCATACGCAAACCAAAACCCTTTCAAAACATAATTTTCATCACTTTCACATCAAAAATATCTTTATAAATCATACGCACAAATTAATAGTACCCAAATATGTTTTTCACCCTTTTTATGATTTAAAAAACCACTTGAAAATTTTATAAAACAACTCAAAGAGGTATCACAAGACTATGTACACAAAATAAGACTCAAAATCCTTTTTCAATTCCAAACGCACACCAATAACATACCAAAATAGAATTAAAAGCCCTTAAATAATTTAATAAACCAATTTAATATATTATAAAATGATACAAATAACATAAAAAGGGGAGTTTGATAGGGTTTGATGCACTAGGCAGCATGATGCAAGAGTGGAGGGGGGAGGAAGAAGAGAGGAAAGAAAAAAAAAGAAAAAATGAAGGGAAAAAAAAGAATGGAAAATAAAAGGAAAATGAAACCAAAGAAAACCTAAATTCAATAATAATAATAATAATAATTAAAATAATAACTATGATAATAATATTAATTATATTAATAATAATATCTTAATTAGAATATTAACAATAATAATAATAATAATAATTTTGAATAATAATATTATTATTATTATTAATAAAATTCCTTTAATTTTAATTATTTTAATTTTCTTCCACTTTATCATTCATATTATTAATTAATTAATTAATAATAATTTTTTTTAAACATTGGGGAGGCTTCATGGTAACCTGGTGATGCCTTACGGCTTCGACTGTACCATGCCCATGTGTCAGACGCTGTCCAGCCCAAAACATTATTTTATAATAAAATATGACAATTTTCAATCGGGTTCAGCCATCACATTGAAAAAATATTTCCCACCACATAAAATAATAAAATAAAACTATTTTAGAAGTCTGAGTGTGGCATTCCCAAGCCACTAAAAAGAATAATTCCATAATTCTTGTTTTAATTAATTATTTTCATACAAAAGATATTTATAATAATGGTAAATATATCATGAGATCATCATGAGAATAATCCACCTAAAGTTTTTTAAAAAAGGGAATTTATAACCATTATAAAGTTTTGATTACTTAATATGTTTAAAAAAATTATTGGAAAAATAAAAAATTTAATAAAAATATGGGTTAATAAAAATGATAATAATCAGGCCATATTATTAATGGTAAATGAAAGAGTTTATACAAAAATATCCTCCCAAAATGGAGCCCCATAATTTGGGATTCTAACATAAAATCAATAGTGTCCAAAATAAAGAAAATTTAGATAGCCTGCACCTCAAATTTCTATATTTTTATTTTTCAAATAGATTTTAGTTTTTTAGTGGTTTTTAAATATATAAATTTACTTTTGTAATATAATGTTAACAAATACAAGTGTTAGTAGGAAAAAATCAATGGGAAGTATAGTTGAAGTTGAGAACAAACCTGCTAATATTTTTTATAAAAGAAGAATAATTTATATCATAAGTACATATTTATGTTTGTAGGTGATTCTGTGAATACTATAGGATAATTGGTCACATAAATGAATAATTTTGGTATACACTAACTCAATAAAATTCTATATTAATTATAGTAAGATTCCATAATAAATATAAAAAATATTAAGTTGAAGTCAAATTTTCCTTGGGAATAAAAAATTGAAGAGTACAGAATAATGTTCACCAAATAAGAAATTTGAGAATGATATCACACCAGAGAGAAGAACATCATTCTATTGTGGTAGAAAAATCCATATCATGTATCATTGAAAAATGACTTTGATTATCATTAATGTTCAATAGAGTATGCTTTTACCAAAATTAATTTCAATCAAAAATATGTATAAGAATATTTTCATGTTGGAAGACATCAAAGAAAATAAATTTAAGAGGTTTTATAAAAAAGGAATCTCAATGTATAAGGAATAGATGTGTGGAATGTGAAAATATATTATTCAAAGTGATGTTAAATCTATGAGTTGGATTTTTGGTCAAACAATCTATAATGATATATTGGTAAAGTGCCTATGAATCCTAATACTAATAAATCAAAGAAAAATATTTAATCCACACAATACATGACTAATTGGGAGCCTAAAATTATATTAATAATATATAGATATTAGATGGAAGAGGATAAAAAATGGATAAAAACTTTAAAATTGAAACTTCCATATTATCCCAAGAAAAGAATGATGTTATATATGTGAATATAGATCAATAAGGAGATATATCCCTAATACAAAAAGATATTCAGATATTGTATCCTAAATCAAGTAAATGAATGAAGAACTGAAGACATTTTAAATCTTTAAATTAAAATTATCTTGGTTTAAGTAAGAAGTGTTTGCATGCTACTACAATTATGGAGTTAAACATGACCCATGTTATTCCAAAACCTGTTGGGTGATAATATTAATAAAGGTAATTTGAGGTGATGATATATGGAAATCATCCCTTGAGGAGTATCTACAAAAAGATAGAATTCTTCTAGAGATTTTTCTAGTTTCTTAAATTTTGAAATATGGATATCCATTGTAAAATATTGAGAATGAGGTATAATTTTTACTCACTGAACACCATTTAATTTTTAGATGTATATATTATCAATGGGTCATTATCAAAATAAATAGGGAAGAAAAATCTTAAACATTAATGTTTTTTATGTGATCATTCAAGTGAGTGTAGGTTTATATTAATCTAAAAAATCATCTTGATTTTTTTCTAAGAATGGAAGGTTAGAAATGGTATCACATTGGAGAAAATTATGGGTACATTGTTTATTTAAATTTAAAACTCATGTTTTCTGAAAAAAATTACTCTATATAGAATAGAGTTGTTTGGTTAGATATATATTTCTAATAATATTATTTTTACATCCTTCTTTAATGGTTTTAATAGATAACATTTAATGTGGATGAAAAATAGTGATAAGATTTGTTTTTTATGATTATAAGAGTCTCATTATATAAGAATACATTCCCTTAGAAGTTGTTAAGGGGAATAATAAAATTTGGAGGCTGGATACTACTGTTTAAAAGTAGGAGAATATGTTTGCCCTCATATTCATTGTAAATTAAGGGGAGATGAATTAAATTGAATTTTGGAGTAAATATGTAATGACCTGAATCCGGAGCCCCTCCACTGGTGCCCCGTACCCGGTTCGCCGCATGACCTCAGGTGAATTTCCCCAAACGCCATAGGCTGCCGACTAACAGCGAGGGCCTTAGTAAATTATTGGGGAAACTATGCCCTCATTCAGTAAGGTGTCAAAGGTAAAGAAAACAATAATTAACAGCGAAAGCAGTAAATAATACGCAACAACAGAAACCAAACAGCGGAAGCAATGAATATATAGAAATGATGATAATGATGCAACAAGTACAAGTATCTAAGGAAATCAGAAAAAAAACAATGTGATGAAATAAAACTGAACACAAGTACTAAAGAAACATCAAAATAAAAACATATGAGAAACTCCTCAACATCGCAAGCCTCGGCCCAGTCCCATGCTCCCCAGCTCCAGTGCAATCAAGAACCTGAAGTAGAAGGGTTCTTTCCCTTATCTATACCTGCAACAACATAGTCTGCTTGGGCCCAAAAGCATAGCCCAAACAGGGTGTGAGACAAAGTCCCAGTTGGAAACCACCCAAAGATCTATACCTAACAGTCAATGAATACATGGAAACCAAAGTACATGAATAGTAAACAGAAAAATACACAGCAGTCACAGTCCATAGTTCTAGCATATAAAGTACACAAGTAAACAACCAGCAATTAGAAGAAAACAAGTGACCCTCTGGGTAGCTCTCATAGCCTAACCCCTATAGTTCAACCTACAAGTACTAGAAACCCTCTAGGAGGCACACACAATCTCACCCCTCTGGTTCAGCTATGAAGATAGACTCTCTGAGGAAGCACTCACCGTCAATTCCCCCTATAGTCTCGTATCGTGCTAAAGGCTCTATGGGGAAGCACTCAACGTCTCATTCCCCATGTGGCCCGTGTCGATGAACTACAGACTCTCGGAGGAATCACTCATCTTCAATTCCCCATGTTGTCTCGCATCGTATTAAAAGACACTCTAGAGAACCCATTACGTCTATTCTCCCTGTGGTCTACTACACTAGGTTCTCATAGTCCTGTGTGAAACTAACATGCTCAGCGTCCATGAATCGTCCAAGTAAACCTCAACAACTACTTGCAAATCAATCTAAGGCTCAATAACATAAAAAAGAAACAGTTCCACTATCCTACAAATCGGCATGGAAACTGGAAAAACACCAAACAGGTAGAACAAGCATGTAAAACATCTAGCGTACTATAAAAACTACCATACTCACAGGCAAAACATCTACTCTAGCAATCAAGTAAAGCAGGAAATACAACAAGGGAAAAACAGGAACACGCAATACCCCATTCAAGGATATTGGTGTAATTTTCACAAAATAATCATTTAATATCTATAGAAAGGCACAAACCACCTACCTCGATCCTAGGAGATCGATATACTTGAACCACGACGACTGATTCTACTTAGAACATCGTAGATCTGAGAAAACGTCTGACACACATAAACCATAATAACATGAGAAGGAGGAGGAATTTGAAAACAAGTCTCAAGTAGAATAAAGAACACACCGCTGTGATTCCAACTCCATCGACCGTGCTTGAATCGGAGAACAGACGGAGAGACGGGGGCTCGGGGAAGATCTGGTCATATGGGTCACTCTCGGATGAAGATCCTGAAGAAGAAGTAAGTTCTATCCATCAGGCGCGACCCCGGTGCGTTTAGTGAAAAAAAAGTACATAGCGGGTACTTTTAGAGTACAGGGCATGTACTAGGTTTTTCCATACTCCGCCAAAAACGGCCTCCACATCACCCCTACACACCGTGTGTGTGGCCCGGACATGACCAGCACACGGCTTCAAGCCGGAGAAGAGTACATGGCATGTAATCAAAAAGTACACGGTGTGAACTTAGAAATTTTCTAGAAACTCTATTTTTCATAAAAACTCCCGAAAAAGGAAAGGCGTACCTAAAACGATGATCCGGGTTCTTACAAACTTCCCCCCTTAAAAGAAATTCATCCCCAAATTTCCCTAGAATGGCATAGAAGAAGAAACCTCGAACAACTCCAGCCACTGCGTTCGTAATCGGCCTCCCTCTCCCAGGTCACATCTTGTACTCGCCCATGTTTCCATAGCACCTGTACAAGAGGAACAGACCGCCCATGGAGAACCTTCGTACTACAATCAACAATCCGGATGGGATGCTCCTCAAACGATGCATCCACATTGAGCTCAACCTCCTTAGGATGAAAGACATGAGATGGGTCTGAAAAGTAACGTCGAAGATGAGAGACGTGGAAGACGTTGTGCATGGACCGGTACTTCTAGGGTAAATGCAACCAATAGGCGACCGGCCCAACTCTCTCCAAAACCTCAAATGGCCCGACGTACCGCGATGAAAGCTTACCCTATATTAGAATCCTTTTGTGTCCCAATCTTAGTGTGACACGAAGGAGAACTTGATCCCCAACCTCGAACTCCAGAGGTCATCTCCGCTGATCAGCATAAGACTTCTACCGATATTGTGTTGTAGCCATCATCTTCTGAATCAACTCTATATGCTCCGATGTCTCCTGAACAAGACGAGGTCCCAGTAAAGCTGCCTCTCCTACCTCCAGCCAGCATAAGGGTGATTGGTATGTCCTACTGTACAGAGCCTCGTAAGGTTTTATATGAATGGTCGCCTAGAAACTGTTTTTGTAGGTGAACTCCACCAGAGGGATATGCTTCTCCCAAGAACCTCCAAAGTCTATGATGAAAGCTCGGAGCATATCCTCAAGCACCTAGATCGTGCGCTCAGACTGGCCATCAGTCTGGGGATGGTATGTCGTACTCAGCAGTACCTGGGTACCCAAAGCCTTCTGAAGTCCCTGCTAGAACCGGGATGAAAATCACACATCCCTGTTTGAAACAATGGAGTGTGGAACTCCATGTAGACAAATGATATCTCTGATGTACAATCGTCCTAGATCATCGACACTGAAGGTCTCTTTGATTAGTAAGAAGTGAGAAACCTTTTTGAGCCTGTCGACGACAACCCAAACAGCATCGTTACCTCAGGGTGACCTCAGAAACCCAGTCACAAAGTCCATCGCAACATCGTTCCACTTCCACTCTGGAATGGGTAACAGCTAAAAAAGGCCTACTGGTCACTGATGCTCCGCCTTCACTGGCTGACAGGTAGAGCATCTCATGAAAAAACCAACAACATCTTTCTTCATACCTGGCCACCAGTACTGGCGATGAAGATCTCGATACATCTTGGTGATTCCAGGATGAACTTCCCAAACCGAGGAATGAAAATGCCACATCATCTCCTCGCGTATGTCTGCCGGCACCCATACGCGTCCATGAAAATGCAAGATCTCATCCTCACCCACAGTCCATCCAGGAAGAGGGTCCTCTCATGACACACTCTCCCTCAGTAATAAGCCTTCAGAGTCTGATAGCTGCCTCATCCGTACCCGATCAAGTAGTGTCGAGGTAATAGCTACAAAAGATAGGAAAGTCTTTCCCTATTTGTCGTACACCTATAGATGCATCCTAGAGAACAGAGCCATAAGCTTCCACTCGCTATTGGCCTCCTGAACTACCTGAATCTGAGTTCTATTGCTCAACGCACCTGCCACTGCATTGCCCTTTATCGAAGTATAGGCAAGCTCGAAATCAAAATATTGAAGATACTCGACCCACATGCGCTGCCTCAGATTCAGATCATGCTGAGTGAAGATATACTTGAGACTCTTGTGGTCAGTGAAGACCAAAAAGTGCTCTCCTAGAATATAGTGTCTCCAACAGTGTAAGGCATGAACAACAGCTGCCAACTCCAGATCATGCGTAGGGTAGTTCCTCTCATGTGGTCTCAAGTGCCGAGACTCGTACGCAATGACTCCATTTCCCTGTATATGCACCGCTCCTAGCCTAATACCTGAAGCATCACAATAAACAGTGTAGCTCTTGCTTGGATTTAGTAAGATTAGTATCGGTGCCGACGTCAGCTTTCCCTTCAACTCTTTAAAGGATGACTCACAAGATTATGACCATAATAATTTCTACCCCTTCTTGGTCAAACATGTCAAAGCTGCTGCTAGGCATGAGAAGTCCTGAATGAAGCATATGTAGTATCCTACCAGCCCTAGAAAAATTTTCACCACAAAAACATTCTTCGGCTTCTCCCAGAAGACTACCTCTCTCACTTTCTCTGGGTCCACAAATACTCCTACCTCTAAGATGACGTGACCCAAAAATTGAATCTGATCCACCAAAAAGTGGCACTTTGAGAGTTTAGCATAAAGCCAATGCTCTCTCAGTGTACTCAAAACGATCTCAAGATGGGTAGCATGGTCATGTCGAGTTTGAGATTACACCAAGATATCGTCCATGAAGACCACAACAAACGAGTCTAAGTAAGGATGGAACACTTGGTTCATCAGTTCCATGAAAATTGCAGGCGCGTTCGTGAGTCCGAACGGCATGACTGTATACTCGTATAGACCATACCTACTCTTGAAGGTTTTCAGAGGTATGTCTGATGGTTTAACACGCAACTGATGATAACCGGACATCAAATCGATCTTTGAGAACACCCGGGCTCCTCAGAGCTGATCAAAGAGGTCATCGATCCTCGGCAAGGGATATCGGTTCTTGGCCGTCAACTGGTTCAGCTTCCGATAATCCACACAAATCCAAAGAGTATCGTCCGCCTTCTTCACAAACAGGATAGGCGAACCCCAAGGAGAAGTTCTGGGTTGGATGAAACCCTTCGCCTGCAACTCCTCCAACTGCTTCTTGAGCTCCTGAAACTCAGGTGTAGCCATCCTATAAAGAGGAATGGACACCGGTTCTGCTCCTGGCACGAGCTCAAAAGAAAATTCTACCTCTCTCTCTGGAAGAAAACCTGAAAATTCCTCTGGGAAGACGTCCCTGAAACGATCCACAACTGGAGGAAAGTCCAACTGTGAAGTCCCCTGATCATCCAGATAAAGACTAGTAATTTGGGCTATCACCCTTCCTATCCCATGATGCTCGAGTCCTGATCAACATGCCTGAATGTCCCATTCACCTCTATGAAGAAAAGATTTACCCTCTAGTGAAACGAAACTCACTATGCGGTAATAACAGTTGATGACTGCTTGGAAGGGAACCAACCAGTCCATCCTGAGAATGAAATCATAGCATGTCATCTCTAGGACATAGATATCCCATAAGAAACGATACCCTGTAACCTCAAGAGGGCACTCTCTACACTGGGGCACACTATATGTCCTTGTCCCCAAAGGTGTGTCTAGTGTCAATGAGTCAGCAGAAGAAAAGACACAGAGCCCAACGCTCTCCACAACAGCAACAGAGATAAAACTATTCATAGCACCAGTATCGAAAAGGGCTGAAGATAAAACTGAGGATACTAAAACCGTACCTAAAACTGTAGAAGGGCCAAGATCCTACTCTTGATAGGTCTTCTCCACGGTGAAAGACTGGCATGCACCGCGGCCCGGCGCCCCTGGCTGACCACTCTGAGCTGAACCTCCCTGCTAGTGTTGAGGGACCG
The DNA here is from genome assembly GCA_963277665.1 of Viscum album. Taxonomy (NCBI): domain Eukaryota; kingdom Viridiplantae; phylum Streptophyta; class Magnoliopsida; order Santalales; family Viscaceae; genus Viscum; species Viscum album. Next base: position 514,202,576 of record OY728146.1, read on the forward strand.
GTGGCTGACCACCACGGCCTCAACCTCCACCTCGGCCCGAACCTCCAGAAGAACTCCAATTCACCGACTGATGAGAAACTGGTGGTGCTGCTCCGGAACGAGGAGTCATGGAAGAACCCCGGTCACCCGCTGCTGGTGAGAAAACCTGGCAGAAATGCTGAAGGTGACCCATCTTGCCACAAGATTGGCACTCCACGGGTTCCCTCTGGCACTGCAGCCTCATGTGCCCTGACGGGCCACACTGGTAGCATATCACATGGCTTCCTGACGATGCATCTCGCTTCGTCGGATCACCGCGTGTAGACTCTCTATGTCACTTCTTCCTGTCAGCAGGAGGAAAACTAGCTCTGGAAGCAGAACTGCCCTGGCTCGCAGCTCTAGATTCTCTCAGATTGCGCTCTGTAATTAGTGTCTGATTGACGATGGAAGTGATGGAAGTCAACTGGAATATATTCATCTGTGAGCGGATCTCTCGCCTGAGACCATCTTCAAACTTCCTTGCTAAGAACACCCCACTCTCATCTTGGAGGGGTGTAAAATGATGAAAATTGGTGAAACGAGAGAAATACCCCATGACAGAAAGAGTACCCTGCTCTAAGCTCATGAACTCCCAGGCTTGATCGGCCCTCAGGGTCTCCGGGTAGAAGTAGTCATAAAAGACGTGTTGAAACTCCTCGCAAGACATAACCTGTTGATGACCCACCTGTGAGATCACATCCCACCACCTATTGATGGAGTCTTAGAGCATGTAGGTAGCGATCTTGACTCGCCTCTCTAGAGGTGTCTCCAGATGCTTGAAGATAGTCAGCATGGCTTCCAGCCATGACTCTGCAGCCTCAGGTCCTTCTTCCCCGAGAACGTGGGAGGATATTGCTATTGAAAAACCCACATCAATTCTGCCATAGTCATGGAAGGAGGCGGTACTCCCTGAATGGTCTTCATCATCCTCATAAAACCTTTAGTGAACTGCGCATCAGCAGCTGCAACTGGTATGACAGCTGGTGCCAAGGCTGGCCCGACTGGAGGATTGGCAGTAAGTCCCTGATCAGCCATATCTGGCATCTGATCACTGCCTGACGACAGACGTACAACTAGAGTATGTCTTGAAGTCATATCTCTAAAATATCAAAAGAGCACCTTAAGTTATAAAACAAGGACATGAAACACAAGAGTATAAAAAGGGAACAGGGGAGGAAAAACACACAAGTTTACAAAACACAACTACACGGCGTGTCTTCTTAAGCCGCTGACATGGGCGTGTAGCCCTACCTGACAGGTCATGTAACACCTCAAACTACACGGCGTGTTGACCCAACACACAGAGTGTACATGAAAACTATTCACTGCCTGAGTCTCTTTACACGGCTAACCCACACTATCCGACCTAACCCGAAACTACACGGCGTGTTTTGAACAAACACAGCGTGTACTGGACAAGGATTCGGCGGCCCGTGTTGTTAAGTAAACGGATGTCTACACGTCTGGACCTTAGATGGCATGTTCCGAACAAACACGGCGTGTATAGGTAAAGGTGACACCGTCCCGTTTTGTTCGTGACAGGGCCGGGTACCTGAACAAGACTACACGGCGTATGCCGAAAACACACGGCGTGTCTTAGAGAAGGTAACGCCGACCTGTATTGTTCGGGACATGGTCGGGTACCAGGACGGGACTACATGGCGTGTTCCTTTACAACATGGCGTGTTCTACTCGAGCTTCCCCGACCCGTGTTGTTAGTGACATGGCCGGGTACACGGCTCCAAACTACACGGCGTGTGCCAACCGTACACGGTGTGTTCCTGAAGTTACTTCCACAAAAGCGTGTCCCTGCTCACACGGTCAGTGACATGGCCTAAAACTATACGGCATGTAGTAAAAAAAGTACACACCGTGTAATCTGGGTTTTTCTGGGAAATACCACAAAAACTATATAGAACCCCATAAAACACAGAAAACAAGGCAAAGAGGTCCCAAATCCCAATTCGTGAGGGTCCATAACACCTCAAGAATAAAAATTTGGCGTTCATTTAAGCAAGGTAAGAAGAAAACAATAATCTAATCATGCAGTAGAGATTCTATCAAACATCTATAACAACATCATACAAAGTCTACACAAAGTCTATCACAACAGCATGCAATCGTTAATGCATCCTAGATGGCATGTAAATAATGCATGGCATGTGATTTATACATGTGATTATATGATGCATGAGATTGAATACCCTCATCTCATCAGGTTGCAATAGAAATAGAACCAAAATTGTCAAGAAAATAACAACACAAAGCATGTGAATCACTCTAGGTGAAATCATATCAACCGTAAAATCTCAAAACCAGCAACTGCAATTAACGAGGTAGTATGGCTTTTCCTTGTACACGAGTTAGCTACTCTCGATCACAGCTTGATACCAAGTACCGAATCCATCCTATCCCTGGATAAAGTCTCAAAAAAGTAAAGCAAGAGAAAAGAACCAGCCTCTAATACCACTTTGTAACGACCCAAATCTAGAGCCCCTCTACTAGTGCCCCATACCCGGTTCACTACATGACCTCAAGCACATTTCCCCAAATGCCAGAGGCTGCCGACTAGTAGCGAGGGCCTTAGTAAGTTATTGTGGAAACTATTCCCTCATTTGGTAAGTTATAAAAGGTAAGGAAAACAACAATAAACTGCGAAAGTAGTAAACAATACGCAAAAACTGAAACCAAACAATGGAAGCAATGAATATATTGCAATGATGATAATGATGCCACAAGTACAAGTATCTAAGGAATGTAGAAAACATAACAAAGTGCTGAAATAGAACTAAACACAAGTACTAAAGAAACATCAAAAGAAAAATAGATGAGCAACTCCTCAGCATCGTAAGCCTCGGCTCGGTCCCATGCTCCCCATCTCCAGTGAAATCAAGAACATGAAGTAGAAGGGCGATTGCCCTTATTTATACCTGCAACAACATAGTCTTCTTAGGCCCAAAATCATAGCCCAAACAAGGTGTGAGACAAAGTCCCAGTAGGCAACCACCCAAATATTTGTGCCTAACAGTCAATGAATACATGGAAACCAAAGTACAGGAACAGTAAATAGAAAAATACACAGTAGTCACAGTCCACAGTTCTAGCATATAAATTACGGAAGTAAACGACTGCCGACAAGAAGAAAATAGGTGACCCTCTGGGTAGCTCTCATATCCTAACCCCTATGGTTCAACCTACAAGTTATAGAAACCCTCTAGGATGCACACACAGTCTCACCCCTCTGGTTCAGCTAAGAAGATAGACTCTCTGAAGAAGCACTCACCGTTAATTCCCTCTATAGTCTCGTATCGTGCTAAGGGCTCTCTGGGGAAGCACTCAACGTCTCATTACCCCTGTGGCCTGCTTAGAGGAACTACAGACTCTTTGAGGAAGCACTCATCGTCAATTTCCCATGTGGTCTCGCATCGTATTAAAAGACACTCTAGAGAAACCCTTAAATCTATTCTCCATGTGGTCTACTACATGAGGTTCTCACAGTCCTGTGTAAAACTAACATCCTCAGCGCACGTGAATCGTCCAAGTAAACCTCAAGAACTACTTTTCTATCAATATAAGGCTCAACAGCATAACAAAGCAATAGTTCCACTATCCTAAAACTAGGCATGGCAACTGGAAAAACACCAAATAGGCAGAATAACCCTGGAAAACATCCATCGTATAGGAAAAACTACCATAATCATAGGAAAAATATCTAATCTAGCAATCAAGAAAAGAAGGCAATACAAGAAGGGAAAAACAAGAACACGCAATACCCCGTTCAAGGTTATCGTTGGAATTTGCACAAAATACTCATCAACTTTCTACAGAAAGGCATAAAACACATACCTCGATCCTAGGAGATCGATATACTTGAACCACAATGACTGATTCTCCTTAGAACGTCGTAGATCTAAGAAAATGTCTGAAACACGTAAACCATGATAACATAATAAGGATGAGGAATTGAAAAACAAGGCTCAAGAAGAAGGAATAATTCACCGCTACAATTCCAACGCAATCGACCGTGCTCGAATTAGAGAATGGACGGAGAGGCGGGGGATCGGGGAAGATCCAGCCGTATGGGTCACTCTCGGACGAAGATCCTGAAGAAGAAGTATGTTCTGTCCGTCAGGCGCAACCTCAGTGAATTTAGTGAAAAAAAGTACACTGCGTGTACTTTAGAGTACACGACGTCTACTAGGCTTTTCCGTACTCCACCAAAAACGGCCTCCACGTCACCCCGACACACCCTGTGTGTGGCCTGGACATGGCCAACACAAGGCTTCGAGCAGGAGAAGAGGACACGGCGTGTACTCAGAAAGTACACGACATGTACTTCAAAATTTTCAGAAACACCATTTTTCTTAAAAACTCTAGAAAAAGGAAAGGCATACATGAAACGAAGATCCGGGTTCTTACAAAATATATAATTGAAAATAAATACAAAGGTCATATTAAAGTGTACTTGGGTTAATGGTTTATTTATTATCATTGATCCTCATTTTATTCTTTAATGTATTCATGAAAAGGTGAAGTCTTGGTTGATGGATTATAGTAACCACCCACCTATGATGAATAATAGATAGCCATACGTTATGGGTAATGAAGAGGATCTCCCCACTCTGGTTGGGAAATAGAAAAAGTGTTTCTACTAATTAATGATTTTTATAGACAAATATACGTATCCAACTATAAAATTATAAGATATTATGAGTCAATATTCATGGTAAATTAGTTACCTATGGTAGAGGAAGTATTCTAGTGCAATCTATAATAGATTGGAAAAGTGAGAGTAAACCTTACTACATAGAGATACTGAATATATATATTTGAATTAACAATAGCTTGTTGTAATTTATTGGAGAAACAATCTGATGTTTCTTGAAGTTTAAGGCTACTAATATCTATGATGAACATTTTTTGATGAATTATGTAAGTGATTTTAAGTGTTTTAGGTTAGACATATCCATTAAAAATAATTTTAAAAAATCCACTATTTTGGTATTTTGGAGTTTTACAGAAAAATGGAAGTTCATTGATCATAAGACTATACCTACAGATCCTAAATCATCATTATATTACTTTTGTAAGGTTTTAAGGATTTATCATACATATTTGTACTCGGTGTAACATCCCAAGTAAATAAATAATATTACATTCTAATGTTTATCAATATTTGTGAATAAAATGTTAATAATACTTTAAAGGGAATACTATACTCGATGGCGTACCCAATACGCAACAACGAGTTTCTGTGAAATATTAAGTTGCACACTAATAATATAATAATATTATAATAGTTAACACCTAGCTGTTGTAATGGCGGGAATGAACAGAAATAACTATAAAATTATTACATATGTTTGTTAAATATTTTTACATTTATCCAATAAATGTTAGAGGCTTAAAATGCAAATGAATCCAATTTTAAGCATAAATATTCTAATATTCTTTAAAAGGTCGATTAACCACCTTTTGATGGAGAACCCTTTTTAAATATATTTTTGATAATTTTATATGTTTTATTTGAAAAAATAAAATCCTTCTTTAGAATTTGGACATCAAAATTTACTTTGTGTAAATTTTTGTTATTTTTCTCATAAAGATCATTTTTAGGGAAAATGTTGCATTTTAATTCAAAATCTTATTTCAATATGATTTATTTATATGGATAGATTATATTTTTAATTGAGATTAAAGTGTATTTAGAATATAATTCTACAATTTAATCCAATGGTGGTCATTGGAATTAATTTCACTTTGAAATTGGACATAAACTAGTGTCAATCTTTTAATAGATATTGTTTCTTAAAAACACGCTTTTTGTTTTGACAGCGGGAATGAATTATTAAATTAATTAGTGAAAATTATATATTTTTAATTTTGAAAAATAGACATCATTTTTGAATTTGTAATATCAAATATATCTTAGTGTTAATTTTTGGTATTTTTCTGAAAAACTTCAATTTTTGATTAATAGTGAAACCACTAAGTGTTAGTTAAAGAAACTGATTTTTCATTTAAATGAAACTTTACCGCTTCTGTGATTTGATTTCCAAAAATCCAACATACATGGTTTTCATTAGGAAGTTAAATGTGTTTCAATGAGATTAAAATAATTTTTTGGTGAATAGTAACATTTAAGTTTTATTAATCGCGATTAGAGGTAATTAGTGTAATTTAAGGTAAAGGTAATGTTATAATAATATGAAATGACCTTGACACATGTCCTACTCTTATTTTATGATTCATGTCCGACCAATACAATCCATGGGACAACTTGGGGACCCCATGGAGCCACTTTGTTTGGAAATTGACATTAATAATGTTTTATTTAAAGTTAAAATTAAAATGTCACAAACATGTATTGTTTTACTAAAACAATTTTTACATGGGGTTATACAAGTCATATTTTTTACTATAAATATTAATTGGAAATATAACAAGATTTCCTACATCATGATATTTTTTTTATAATTTTTATACATTAAATAAATTATTTTATTTATGACACTGTGATGATGCAGTGATTACCTCATAAATGAACGATTTAAATAAAATGAGAAGATAGGTTGAAATATAAGTACTAAACTTGTCAAAAACCTATTTTATGTGTGGATTTATACACATTATCACCTTATCCTCAAAATATATCCTTTTTGGACCTTTAAAATCCGAAAATAATTTTATAATAAAATAATATTTTATAACTTTCCAAGAGTGCCCCTCCTCTTCTCTTATAAAAGGCCCCCCACCTCTACCACCTTACCCACACCTCTCAAGACTTTGGCTCGGCCAAACCCTGCCCATTTCATCTCTCAATATCCCTCTCTTCATCATTTATTCCTCAACATTGGCATAATTCTCTTCAAAAACCCTTTTGGTTCGACCCAAGAGGAGTTACCCGATTTAAAGGTAATGTCTTTACTTGTGTTCTTTTGTTTCATTTTGCTTCTCCAAACCCCTAAACTCATTTTATTCCTTTATTTTGTAACAAAACCAGTATTTTTAATATACTAGTATGTTTTTATGTGAATTATTCAAGCTACACTTACACACACCTCCATCTAATGGTTAGAGAACATACTATTTATGTGGATGGCGAATTAATGCCTCATGAAATGATGATTGTTCAATCTTCTCTTAACACCTTTCATGGGGGCCATTATGATGTCACTATATTTTATATATGATATATATATTATTTATGTTTTCCATATGCTTCTTTATTTTATATTTAAAACATACCTTTATGCTTTTCTTGTTGTGCAAATGCGATAATTTCGTACGAGGAAGTGTGGACTACCGCCCCCTCAAGTGATGTGACTCGTTCGTGCAATACATGCAATGTATAAAGAATGAAATTAATGAACTTATGTGACCTATAAAACATATATATTATACTGTAATTATAAAATATATATCTCTCAATTATTTTTAATTACATTAATATTTCAAAGAAATGAAAGTAGCGTTCATGCGTACGTACGGCATACCGTCTCCATGAATAGTGCATTTCAATTCTTTTTATTTCCAAATATTATGGAATAGTATAAAATGAATATTTACTGGATATATATGAGATTTAAATCATTAATACTATTCTGGAGATGAATTACTTTTAACTACATGGACAATCATTTTCAAACAAGTTCATTTTTGACTCGTGTACCAAACATCGACAAAAACGTCTGATATAAACTCACATTATTAACCAATTATTATGACATTATAATATATGATATTAACTGAATAATAATATTTAAAGGAGGACCTTATGCAATTATAAATTGACCAAAGTTTATTATTCAGGAATATAAAGAAACAAACAAGACAAGTCGGACTTGAGGTAAGGGATCCTACCTCTCTTATTCTTTTTAAGTACTCTCTTTTATGTCATTTCTTTTAAGCTCATCTTTCTTATGTTTGGGGATTATATTTTATGTTCCTAATTCGGTAATTTTTATTTTCATATTATGAGAGACCCTATTTGATCTCATAAATCCATTTTTTGGAATTTTTAAGTGGCGTCGTTCGACTACTGAGTTTTCGTAAGGGATTTTTCATCTCACTTTTATTATCGTGAGATTTATGCTACATTTGCCACAATTTACTATGATTGCTGTATGTACTTCCCATTATTCTACTCTTTGTGTAATATACATTCATTTATTAGTATTTACATCTATGTTTTATAGTCCTTCTTGCATGGGGTGTACGTTTCGAAAGTTACCCAAGTCGGTAAGGGAACCTTTCACCCTCCTCTTTTTAAAAGACTTATTTTGTTATGTCATTAAATTTACATATTTTTATGTTGGGATATGTTCTTAAATATCCTTATTGATGTAAGTTTTATGTCCAAGTGATGAGATACCATTTTCTCTCTCATCAACTAATTATATTAATTTTAATGTGATGTCGTTAGGCTGTCAAATTTTACCAAAGGAACTTCTTAACCCAATTTCGATTTCATTGGGTTCAACATGTAGTAATTGAATATGTCATCCTATGAATATGTGTGAATTAACTCTGTTTTTTTTTTACACATAATATCCACTTATATTGAGTGTATTTATATTTTTCACACATAATTATGAGATTGAGTTGTCCTTAATTTAAGGATACCTTCTTTATAAGGGATTTCATATCATTTTGCATTTCTATTGAGGCTTCATTGTTGTTATGAACCAATTCAATCTTATATGGTGTATATAATATCCTTTAGAATATTATATCATGAATCCATTTATTCTCATGATATTATAATTTTTTGATTAAATGTTATTCCTCAATTATTGTATTCAAGTGCCTCTCATTTTGTTAAAAATCCTTTAACTAAAATATCGTTTTAAATGTTTTAATAATTTATTCTTATAAATATTTCTCAATAATATCCATGTTTTAAAAATGGTTTTAAGGATTTATTTATATGGATATTGATGGATTAAAATGTTAAAAGCTTCAAAGTGTTATAGGACATTTTGATTCAAAAATCTCTTTATTAAATGTTTTAAATGGTTTTGAAAATGGTTTTTAGAATGGATTCATTATTTCAATATCTTAAAATGTTATATTGTTATTGCAATGTGGTAATTTTATCTTTCATTTATGCTTAAGTTATGTGCTATGATTATTTTATGGTTCTTGGGAATTGTTTATGAAGGCAGGTGGTTCCGTGATAAACTAAGGGCGGGTGAGCCCGTGATAGTTCTCCAATGCATTGGGTAACGCGAAGGAGTTAAACGCTAAGGTTTCTATGAAGAGATTTAGGAAATATACTATTATGGGTATTCCAAATGTAACCATGAGGGTTACTCCCAACATAAGAATGTTATGAATGCCTCAAGTTACCTTTATGTCTTATGATTTCTATGAGTTATTCGTAAATCTTATGATTTCATGAGGTATGTTAAATTGATTACGTTTTATGAATAAAGTATGATTTCATTGATTCTTATGTATACATGGACTAATGTTTTCTTTCCGTATTGTTATAACCCTTATTGAGCTTTTTATGCTCATCTCAAGTTTTTTTGAAATGTTTTTCACAAGACATAAAGTTTACCAGGGTCAAGGATGGGATCAAGGGAATGCCAGGATGTCTAAAACAAGGAACTAGACATGACTCTTTTGTTCAAGAGTTTTTATTTTTGTGAAAAAAAACGGAAGCTGCGTAGATGTGTCTACTTTGTAATATTTGAGATGTAATAGTTATGTCCTAATTCTCTAAAACTCTAAACCTGAAAAGATCCTCAATGTGAATTATTCATTTAATTTAATAATAAGTAATGTTTAAGGTCGGGTCCTTAAAGTTGGTATCAAGGGATGGTTTAGATAACTTTATAGGTTAGAGTGTTAAGTGACAAGTTTTGTATAACCACAATGGTTATTATATTAGATTGAGTCATTGTTATTTCTGAAGGTTGGAATGATTTTGAGATAACTTGGATAAGTATATCTTAGTGTTTATATTCTTCTTTAGTACATAATGATTTTGTTGATATACTCACACTGACATTTCTTGTTTTAGTAAATGGATGGATCTAGCAGGTACCAAAGTGACAATGGGTTTGAAGGAAACTGTGGTGGTTCTCTAATTAAGAGACTAGATGAAATGGGGGATTCAATGAGAAATCTCATGGTTATTCTAAACCAACTATCAGGAGTCATGATCAACCACTTGAACCTTGGTGAGTTACTTAATGCATCATGTATGAGAGAACTAAATCGACATGGTATTTCAGGTAATAATTATAAAGGTAACCATTAGGGTTTATATGATCCTTACTTTTGAGTTAATTATGGGTTACTATACGCTAAGATGGAATATGAACAACATGAGATAAACATGAGGTTAAATTATGTTATGGTTATTTTTGAATATTTTATCTCATTTTGGGGAATGTTTTAAGAATTATATAGTTTTGGAAAAAGGGAAACACGCAGACCGTGTGACAACCCGTCGCGTCGAACAAAGATGCGGGAATCGAACCCACAACCAAAGTGCGACTGATATTTATCGCCTACCACTCGACTACGTAAAGTCCCTGGTTAGTTTGACTAATTATTTTTAGTTAGATGATTTTATGAATCAATAGTAAGTTGATTTTGGGTTATCTATGGAAATTATTAACCTATCATGGAGGATATGTGATTATGTTAGTTACTTTTCTGTATGAGACTTTAAGAGCAACTGATGTTATTTGGAGATAAATGTTAATTTATACCTTGGGAGACTATGTGATTAAATCCTTCAAATATTTGGGTTTCTATCTTATTTGGGTTTAATTTGAATAATTTTATGGACAAATTGTTAATTGAATGGTCTTCATTGAACTTTGGGTTTTGTTTGACAAATTTTGGAGATTAGGGGTAGTTTTTCTTTTTGTAAAAAAATATCTTTTTTGGGTATTATCTGATCTCATACTACACTTTTTGGTTTGGTTTTGGTTGAGATCTAAAGACATGGGAAATATGTAGTTCTCTTTTGTGGATTAGGTTATTCTCAAGAAGTTGATTATAGTACTCTTACTGCGGACAAGTCTTCCTAAATACTCGTCTTTTGGAGAAAATATGAGTTTGATTAAGGAATCTAGTAAAAGTTAAAAGTCTACGTGACAAGTAAGTATATTTCATTATGATTTATTTAAGCTCAAAAAATAAATTCCTCAGTGAAGGGTAACTTAAAACAAAAATGTTTTCAGTTAACTTTTCCTACCGGGGAATCAAATACCGTTTAACCCATCACAAGTTTGTGATTTTCTTGTGGTTTACTTTCTCCTAGACATGTTTACTATCACTCTCCATCAGAACATGACCCATTGTTTTCTCCTCCATATCCATATTTTCATGCTTGTAATCCTAGTATGGGTTAACTCGGGTGACCTTTGTACTTCTCTCCCTTTTTTTAAAGTGATAGTTTTACTGACTCTTGTTCCAATGTGGGACTTTAAATGATGTTTCCAAGCCCAATTTTGAAATTGCGAGGACGAAATTCCCAAAAGGGGGGAAGGATGTAACATCCTAGATAAATAAATAATATTACATTCTAATATTTTTCAATATTTTTGAATAAAATGTTAATACTACTCTAAAGGGAATGCTATGCTTGATGGCGTACCCAGTATGCAACGACGAGTTTCTTTGAAATCTTAAGTTGCACACTAATAAGATAATAATATTATAATAGTTAATGCCTATCCGTTGTAATAGCGGGAATGAACAGAAATAACTACAAAATGATTACATATGTTTGTTAAATTTTTTACATTTATCCAATAAATGTTAGAGGCTTAAAATGCAAATGAATCCAATTTTAAGAATAATTCTTCTAATATTCTTTAAAAGGATGATTAACCACCTTTTGATGGAGAACCCTTTTTAAATATACTTTTGAAAATTTTATATGTTGTATTTGAAAAAATAAAATCCTTCTTTAGATTCTGGACATCAAAATTTACTTTGTGTAAATTGTTGATATTTTTCTTATAAAGATCATTTTTAGGGAAAATGTTGCGTTTTAATTCAAAACCTCCTTTCAATCTGATTTATTTATATGGATAGATTATCTTTTTAATTTATATTAAAGTGTATTTAGAATATATTTTTACCATTTAGTCCAATGGTGGTCATTGGAATTAATTTCACTTTGAAATTGGACTTAAACTAGTGTCAATCTTTTAATAGATATTGTTTCTTAAAAACACGCTATTTGATTTGACAGCAGGAATGAATTATTAAATTAATTAATGCAAATTATATATTTTTAATTTTGTAAAATAGACATCATTTTTGAATTTGGAATATCAAATATATCTTAGGGTGAATTTTTTGTATTTTTCTGAAAAACTTCAATTTTTTATGAATAGTGAAACCACTAAGTGGTAGTTAAAGAAACTGATTTTTTGTTTAAATGAAACTTTACCACTTATGTGATTTGATTTTCAAAAATCTGACATACATGGTTGTCATTAGGAAGAAAATTTTGATTCAGTGAGATTAAAATAATTTTTTGGTGAATAGTAACATTTAAGTTTTATTAATCGCGATTAGAGGTAATTAGTGTAATTTAAGGTAAAGATAATGTTATAATAATATGAAATTACCTTGACACATGTCCTAACATTATTTTATGAGTCATGGAAGACCAAGAAAATCCATGGGTCAACATGGGGACTCCATGGAGCAACTTTGGTTGGAAAATGACATTAATAACTTTTTATTTAAATTTAAAATTAAAATGTCACAAACATGTATTGTTTTAATAAAAAAAAATTTACATGGGGTTATACAAGTCATAATTTTTACTATAAATATTAATTAGAAAGATAACAATATTTACTACATAATGATAATTTTTTTATAATTTTTAGACATTAGATAAATTATTTTATTTATGACACTGTGATGATGCAGTAATTACATCATAAATGAAGGATTTAAATAAAATGAGAAGATAGGGTGAAATATAATTCTTAAACTGGTCACAAACCTATTTTATGGGTGTATGTAAAAACCTTATCACTTTATTAGTTAAATATATCCTTTTTGGACCTTTTAAATCCGAAAAGAATTTTATAATAAAGTAATATTTTATAACATTCCAAGAGTGTCCCTCCTCTTCTCTTATAAAAGGCCCCCACATCTACCACCTTACCCACACCTCTCAAGCCTTTGTCTCAGCCAAACCCTGCCCATTTCATCTCTCCCCATCCCTCTCTTAATCATTGAAGCCTCACCTTTGTCATAATTCTCTTCAAGAAACCCTTTTGGTTCCAACCAAGAGGAGTTACCCGATTTAAAGGTAATGTCTTCACTTGTGTTCTTTTGTTTTATTTTGCTTTTCCAAACCCCTAAACTCTTTTTATTACATTATTTTATAACAACACCAGTATATTAAATATACTAGGATGTTTTTATGTAAAGGATTCGATCTGCACTTAGACACACCTCCATCTAATGGTTAAAGAACATACAGTTTCTCTGGATGGCGAATTACTGCCTCACGAAACGATGATTGTTCAATCTTCTCTAAACACCTTTAATGGTGGCCATTATGATGTCACTGTATTTTATATATGATATATATGGTATTTATTTTTTCTATATTTTTATGTATTTTATATTTAAAACATACCTTTATGCTTTTCATGTTGTGCAAATGCGATAATTTCATACGAGGAAGTGTGGACTACCGCCCCCTCAAGTGATATGACTCGTTCATGCAATATATGCAATGTATAAAGAATGAAATTAATGAACTTATGTGACCTATAAAACATATATATTATACGTTGATTATAATATATATATCTCTCAATCATTTTTTATTCCATTAATATGTCAAAGAAATGAAAGTAGCATTCATGCGTACGTACGGCCTACCGTTTCCATGTACGGTGCATTTCATTTCTTTTTATATTTAAATGTTATGAAATAGTATAAAATGAATATTTAATGGATATATATGATATTTAAATCATTAATACAGTTCTGGAGATGATTTACTTATGACTACATGGACAATAATTTTCAAACAAGTTCATTTTTGACTCATGTACCAAACATTGACAAAAACGTCTGTTATGAACTCACATTATTAACCAATAATTATAACATCATAATAAGTGATATGAACTGAATAATAATATTTAAAGGAGGACCTTAAGCAATTATAAATTGACCAATGTTTATTATTCAGGAATATAAAGAAACGAACAAGACAAGTCGGACTTGAGGTAAGGGATCCAACATCTCTTATTCTTTTTAAGTACTCTCTTTTATGTCATTTCTTTTAAGCTCATATTTCTTATGTTTGGGGATGTTATTTTGTGTTCATAATTCTGTACTTTTTATTTTCATCTTATGAGAGACCCTATTTGATCTCATAAATCCATTTTTTGGAAGTTTTAAGTGGCGTCGTAAGGCTACCGAGTTTTTGTAAGGGATTTTTCATCTCACTTTTATTCCTGTGAGATTTATTCTACATTTGCCACCATTTACTATGATTGGTGTATTTACTGCACATTATTCTACTCTTTGTGTAATATACTTTCATTTATGAGTATTTACATCTATGTTGTATGGTCCTTCTTTCATGGGGTGTACGTTTCGAAAGTTACCCAAGTTGGTAAGGGAACCTTTCACCCTCCTCTTTTTAAAAGACTTATTTTGTTATGTCTTTAAAGTTACATCTTTTTATGTTGGGATATGTTCTTATATATCCTTATTTATTTAAATTTTATGTCCAAGTGATGAGATACCATTTTATCTCTCATAAACTAATTTTATGAATTTTAATGTGACACCGTTAGGCTGCTGAATTTTACCAAGGGAACTTCTTAACCCAATTTCGAATTCTTTGGGTTCAACATGTAATTATTGAATATGTCATCCTATGAATATGTGTGAATTACCTATGGTTGTTTTACACTTAATATTCAATTAAATTGGGTGTATTTATATTTTTCACACATAATTATGAGATTAATTTGTCCTTAATTTAAGGATACCTTCTTTATAAGGGATTTCATATCATTTTACATTTTTGTTGAGGCTTCATTGTTCTTATGGACCAATTCACACTTATATGGTGTATATACTGTCCTTTGTAATATTATATCATGAATCCATTTAATCTCATGATATTATAAAGTTCTGATTAAATGTTATTCCTCAATTATTGTATTCAAGTGTCACTCATTTTGTTAAAACCCCTTTAACTAAAATATCGTTTTAAATGTTTTATCAACTTTTTTCTTATAAATATTTCTCATTAATATCCATGTTTTCAAAATGGTTTTAAGGATTTATTTATATGGATATTAATGGTTTAAAATGTTAAAATCTTCAAAGTGGTATGGGGCACTTTGATTCAAAAATCTTTTTATTAAATGTTTTAAATGGTTTTGAAAATGGTTTTTAGAAGGGATTCATTATTTCAATATCTTAAAATGTTATATTGTTATTGCAATGTGGTAATGTTATCTTTCCTTTATGCTTAAGTTATGTGATATGATTTTGTTATGGTTATTGGGCATTGTTTATGAAGATGGGTGATTCTGTGATAAACTAAGGGCGGGTGAGCCCGTGATATCTCTCCAATGCATTGGGTAACATAAAGGAGTTAAACGCTAAGGTTTGTCCGAATAGATTTAGGGAATATACTGTGATGGGTATTACAAACGTAACCATGAGGGTTACTCCCTACGTAAGAATGTTATGAATGTCTCAGGTTACCTTTATGTCTTATGATTTCTATGAGTTCTTCGTAAATTGTATTATTTCATGAGGTATGTTCAATTGATTATGTTTTATGAGTAAAGTATGATTTCATTGATTCTTATATATGCATGGACTAATGTTTTCTTTTCATATTGTTATAATCCTTACTAAGCTTTTTATTCTCATCCCAAGTTTTTTTGAAATGTTTTTCACAGAACATAAAGTTGAATAGGGTCAAGGATGGGATCAAGGAAATGTCAGGCTGTCTAAAACAAGGAACTAGACATGACTCTTTTGTTCAATAGTTTTTATTTTTGTGAAAAAAATTGAAGCTGGGTAGATGTTTCTACTTTGTAATCTTTGAGATGTAATAGTTATGTCCTAATTCTCTAAAACTCTAAACCTGAAAAGATCCTCAATGTGAATTATTCATTTAATTCAATAATAAGTGATGTTTAAGGCTGGGTCCTTATACTGGGCATATGACATTGATGGAGAATTAGATGTTAGTTCCCAAAAAAATGGAAAAGGCGTTGAGCATATGACTTTAACAGTGGAGCATCAAACTTTTATTTATCATATGACTTCACTATAATTATTTGAGCTGATTATATGACTTCTCTACAATCATATGAATACAATAAACACACATTATACTTCAACTTATGTCTTTTAAGTACATTATATGACTTTGATCTATGGTAGGGAAATGGAAATGGTAAGATTGTATGACTTTATCATACAAATTCTATTCTATAGTAAGAATTCAGGTAGAGCATAAGTATTCTGTGATAGAGCCTATGAATTCATGACTATCGTATGACAACATAAGATTCCATAATATGACTTTTTAAATGTGTAATTTTTATTAATTTACAAGTCATACATAATGCATATTGATTTTTCGTAGAACTTTCAATGACTTACATAATTTATTTCATATCACTTCATCCTCCACTGTATGACTTTAACACTTAGGAAATTCTGAGAGAACTGCAGTGTGTAAAATAATGTATTCCATATTTAATATCCAAATAATAAAAAAATATGGGATTATTCATGAGATTTTCTTGATGGATTCAAACATCATAAACACTTGTAATTTTGTTTTATTAAAGTGAATAATTTAATATAAAATGGTCATTAAGGAAGATCAAATATGGTGAACTTCTATAAGATTTAAATATTTTAATATTGGCTAATTCAAAAATTAATAGAGATATATTTCATTTGATAATTGGTCTATTCCAACATGATTAAAAAGTCATGGAGCTTGGAAAGGCAACGATCCAAGCATGATTTGATTTTGGAGAATAATATGAGATAAAGATTCATTGTTCTTTGTATTATGATTTTTAAATATGAATATTTGAAAATTATCATTTATGATTAAAATTTGAAATTAATTGGACTATTATCAAGTTATGATTCAATGTTTAACCATAAAAAATAGAATTTGATTCATGATGAGACCAAGATTTATGAAATACATTCATGTTCTTAAGTGTGGATATTCATACTGATTAGTTTGTAAATATTATTCCATGGATTAGTTATATAGACTTCAAGGTGGATATCACATTAAAATATCAAAGATCACATGCTTAAAAGTAGATAATATGGGATTTAATATTGAGTATAACTTTATGATTTTTCCAATGACATTATAATCATGTTGAGTTATGGATTTCGGTGACACATTTTTATAAGAGGTTGAGAAATACTCTAGCCCATTGAAAGAATCTATAATAATATATTCAGTCATGAGAAACTAGAAAGTAAAAAATTTTAAGAACTCCTAGAAATATTATTTATATAATTATTAAGGAGGAATAAAAATAATTAAGATCATGGATCACCCCCACATATGGAAAACGTAAAAATATTTAGGAGATCAGTGTGTATGAAAATGAGCCTAACCAAATGAGAATATTAAATGGAGAATCATAGGAAATTGTTTGAAATAATTTTATATATTTTTAATAGAGATAATATTATTTAATTTGAACTATATGTAAGTGTAAAATCATAGATAGGAAAATCATATTTGAGAACAATGTTCCGAGTTTGTGTGTTCACTAAATAATATGAGGTAACTCTCAAAGAAGAAGAATCAATAGATTTTGATACTAATTTAAAGTGAATATTACTTGGGAATTGAACATAGAAAAATAAGTGTAAGGTTTTCATCATTTTAATATTTTATAATTTGAGCAGAAGCTATGATAAGAATAAAAGAATAAGAAACATGGAGAGGACGATGTATTTTTCATGGTATATTTGTTTGGTGTCAATTCGCCCATATCTAAAGTATATATGTTATTATAGATGATTTTAGTAGATCATTGAGTTAAAAATCTTCAAAATGATTTTTTTCATATTTAGAGATGAATATAAAATAGGTATTGAGTTACAAGAAAGTTTTTGTAAATATATAATGGAAGTTTAAGACCTTTTTTAAGAAAAATTAGATAAATATTATTAATAAAAAATCATCATGTATGGACTTAGTAATATATTTAATAGAAACTTCTAAAAGTAAATACATGCATATACATGGTGGCAAATTATAAAACCTATGTGACTCAAGTCATGTGGAAAAATCATAGTGAGACACTATAACTGTAGTTAGAAGTTGTTGATAGTATTTAGTGGGAAGCTATCAAGAGAAGTCTTGTGGGATACATGAAATTGTAAGTGTGGGATTCACTGAACCCATTATAATCTTATAATAATTATTTCATAGAATCCATAATTGTGGTGGAAAACCAATCAAATCAAGTATTAGTTTATTTTGGCCAAACCAATTAAATAACATTGGACCTATTTATTTTCTTTACATGTATTTCACGTGGTTTGATTTCTTTGTTTAACATAAAATAGATCCTACTATATTAACTAGTAACCAAGATTCAAAACCAATAGTTTTTTATGTTTTAAATAAGGAATTTTTTATCGGTATAAATATTCAACACCATATTCTCCCCCTATTAGGTGTCTACATTGATTCCATGGGGAGTTGTAAAATGATACATCTTCAAATCTAGGTAGATGCTCCATTGAAATCCATAGATAAATATTTCATCCTCATCAAGAATTGATGAGTTAAATACCTTATTGTGAGCGATGAAACTTTAATGTTGACTATAAGTTTATAAATTATTTACCAATATAAGGATAGTTCCTTATGGGAATTATATTATTTCCCTCTTTCCTTATTATAAAATTATTACAGCGTCGCTTTTATTTTCATTAATCATTTTTCTCCAAATGAATTGAATATAATCGATTAAATCATCATGGGGATCACCTAATTATTATTCTTAATTTAATTTGAACCATATCTTAAATATTTCTTAAACCCTATCTTTAATCAATGTATATATATTTAAATAAAATAGAGTAATCATCCCTTTTTCCTTCCCTTTTTATTATCTTCTGATCAAAACATTGAGCATCCACAATGAATATCTTTTGATATTTTGAATATTAAAATCCTTTTGAATATCTGTTTCATGATCTATCTTCCATTTAAGTCACAAAAATTTTCAGTCTAATTGTTTTATTATACTACCATAATTTATTTTATATATTTTACATTTATAATCACCAATAAATGTTTCACTTTCCATTATATTAAATTCTCATAACCTTCCCTATAAATTGTGATCTTCAAAATTCCAAAAAATCTAAAACTTCCTTATTAATATTTGAACATGTTATAAATCATGTATTATTTTTGATCATATAAACTATAATACATGTGTCATCCTATAACTAGGTTTACATATATTAACATAGTACAAATCATAATTTTTATTTCACTAATAGTCTAATAACACAATCCTCCTTTAGTATCATGTTTATTCCCTTCGTGTCTGGATTTAGGGTGTGGATTGTTTTCTTAACAGTGTTTAAGAAATTTACATTCATTTATTAATATCAAAACAAATAGCTTAAATCATGATACTATATTAAATCGTGATGTTTTAAACTTTAAATATCATAAATAACATCATTTTATTTATATTATTTTAGCAGATGTGATAAAAAAAATAAACCCTATAAGACTTCCCTTAAGCAACTTCTAACTTCAATATTTTTCAAGGTCAAAGAACCTTATGATATTACCTGATTAACCTTATAAAATTAGATAAAAAACCTTACAAAATTCCCTGATCAACCTTAAAAAATTTCCATCAACTTTATGATGTTATTCATCAACAATATGAAGTTGTGGGATTAACCATACAATTTTAACTCAACCTAATTATGTTTGGTTTTAACCTTAAAAACATTATTAAACCTTACGATGAATATTATGAAGAATGATATGATATTTATGATGTTCATTCTTAAAACTTGTGAGTACATACTTTTCCATAAAATGAACCATATGATAATAGGGTGACTTTATGCCTTTGTCTCAAAGTGAACCACACAAAATCAGGTTGAACCTTACAACCTTATAATCAACATTATAAAATCCTATATATACCTTATGATGTTGACTTTGCTAAAAATACCTTTGATGTTTTATCGAGATTTATGACCTTTGATCATATAATTGTAGTCAATGAGATTCTTTAAAAAAAACTATGGATTCCTATTAGATATCTTCTAGAACCCACAACTTCAATTCTTTTCCCCAAAAAAGATTGATAGTAATCAAGCTCTACTTTTATTCCTTTTCATCAACATGAATATGATGTATAGTGGTATAGAAAACCATACTCTATTATATCAATCATTATGTATTATATTACATTGATATTTTCTTAATTATTTGATATACAGGAAATTTATTTTCTACACCAACTAAAACATTTATTTCACATATCTCTAACATAAATATTCTTCCTATTATTAATGAAATATTCATTATATTGTCAAAAAAATTCAACACAAAACCATTAGTTGAAAGATAATCCCACTCATAAAGTGTGATTAGGCATTAAAAAATAATGGTGTTTATACACTTATTATATCATGTTATTATTCATCGTGTTTTAACAAATTGAATGGTTGATCATATGTAGTAAATTATAAAAAGTGAATTTTTTTGATACAATGTTTTTTATGAGAGCTGATTTTCCCACCTCTATGTGATTATCAGATTCCCCTAACCACATCACAAATCCCTAGAAACTACTAAGATAAATATATTATTAATTTAATAATAATTTTAATATTTTATAATAATCTCTTCAATAATATAATAATGAATAAGTTGTTTCAATATCTATATTACAATGTTTTTATCCTTTAAAATACATTGTTAAATAATATTACTAGATAATCACCACTATCATTTATGTTTTATCCATCATATGATTATTCAAATTGACTTTATAATTAAAATTAAATATGTAATACTTTTACATTCTAATCTTTTTACCAATTTCTTGTAACCACCATAACATATACACTTAAATAATACTCATGTTCTATCATAATATATCATAATCTTGAATATAAAACAAACAATTACATAATAATACCATAATATTTTATTATTTTAACTTGTCTAATTATTTGATGCCACATTTTCACTATATTCTTAATGTTATAATTCAAGAAAAAAATCATATAATAATTAATTATTTAATTCTTAGACATTTTTATCTTTCCTTGAAAACATTTTAAAATCACATCATGTTTAAAAAACATATATAACCTGACCTGTTAAATAATTAATCAAATAAAACATTTAATAAATTCCAAACTTGTTAAAATATTTTTGTATATTGATTTATCTTCTGATACAAGTATTACAATAAAATGTTTCAATAGAAACTCATTAATTCAAAATAATTCAGATTTACAATAATTATGAGTTTAAAAAAAGAATTTTTATATCAAAATCTTACAAAAAACATCTTATAAAATCAAAATTAAAAAATTTAACCACTCATGTTAATTAAATAAAATCCTCTTAATTTTAATTTTAATACAATTACAAAATAAACTCTTAAACAACAGATCTTATTTTCATAATTTTACCCCACCATGATTTCAATTTTACATAAAATAAATAATTAATAAATTCAATGTTTTCAATTAGATCAATGTAAACTATTAAAAAAGAAAATATTATTATTTAATTTTTCTCAATTTTAAAGTATACACATTTTTTACAAATATTCCACTAATATACTAATATATATAGACATACTTTTCCAAATTACAATGATTTTCAATTTAAATTCATTTTTACCCCTATAAAAAATTCTATAATCACTAATTAAAAAAAATAATTTATATTATAAATAAAATAAACTATCCATTTAAATCATTAAAATTACAGAAAAAAATTAAAAAGAAGAAAATTAATTGAAAAATCCATTAAAGACCCATACATGTATATACAAAAAATTAAAAAATATTTAGTTTAAATAAAATACCAATCAAGTAAATTAATTAAAACAATTTCATATGAATTATAAATATCCCATAGGTTTTATAAAAACTATCAACTTGACCCTTTCCTTTTTTTAAAAATTCCTTCTATAAGTCTAATTCAAATTTCCCTAGTATGAATAAACACATTCCAATAAATCCAATTTTAATCCTTGTCCCATTAATCACCTTTTATTATAACCATGTCATATCTCATTACCACATATTCATCATATAAAAAATTTAAATCATTCAAGATTTAAATAAATTCATTTTATCTGCATGAAATCTCTTACATAGAACCTCCCCAAAATAGAGATTAGTAAAACTCACATAAAATTAATGTTACTTACTTTTTAAAATTAATAAATTAAAATATTTTAAAACTAAAATCATTTCTAGAAATATATATATAAATCAAAAATAAAAATCACACTAAAATTAATAAACTAACCTGTAACTTTAACAAAAAATAACTTCCCAATTAGGTTTCTACCCAAATAAACCATTTAACATTAGTAATATAGTTGTGTGATGAAATTAAAATAGAGCTTAGGATCACCATATTTTATAAGATCATAAAATTAATCATTTAGAAAAAATGAAAATTGTAATAAGATTCCCAAAAAATAATAAATCATATAGGATACTATTCTAAAGACATCATTATTTCCATCTTATTTTTAACCTAATAAGGGTAATCTTAAATCATCTAAAGTAATATATTCATCTTGTTTCTCATGAATGTTATTTCATATTCATTGAATTATCATCATTACAAATAATTACATCCCTGTATTAATAAACTCCAACTAGATTATTTTATAAATAAAATACATTTAATTATAGATTTATTTCTCATTGAACAAAAAATATATAATAAAACATTTATAAAATATTAAATAAATTAAAATAATCATTCAAAAAAATCGTATTTTAACATTTTTCAAATCAACTAGTAATTTCATAAATCAAATTAATGTAATAAATACACGAGACTTATTAAAATAATATATGAAATAAATATTTTTTGAACTAATTTGTTTAGTGTTAGGAAATATATTTTAAACAAACATGTATCATATAAATACATTTTACTTTTCAATTGACATGATTCATGTCATGACCTACCCTCAATAAAACCCCTCCAAGGCTAATAATTATGGTGACTATAACAACCAAATAACACCTTAAATAGGTCATATATTTGTGACTAGCATCTAGGTTACAAAACAATAAAATAAGAGGAATTAGACTCCAAAAATCCAGGAAGAATAGATGAAAACCACCAATCAACTCCATGAATTTCATTGAAAAAATTGCCTACAACCTAAATATAACTATATTTAAAATTTTAAAATATCTATAAAGAACATGAATGAATGATCTCCCATTAATTTAAATCATCAACATAAATTTTATCAAACTACCAAAACAAAAGATCTAATATCCCATAGACTATTATATAAAAAATCTTAACAACCATAGTTTGATGGGAACTTGAGATTACGTAATAAAATCATACTTATAAACATATAAAAATCCATCTAAAATAAATATTCATGATTAAAATATTTTGATATAATCCTATAACAATGTAAACCATTATTAGTAAAAAGATATGTATCAATAATTTAATAAATCAGAATATGAATTCTACATTGAGCTACCATAACTTATACCACTTATTACATCACCTTTAATCACACACTCCCAAAATTTTCATCTATTATAACTCCTAGACTAACCAAGGATTATATATATCAAAATAAATAATAATAAATAATAAATATTTTTAATTCTAAAATAAATAAAAATGGAAAAATTGAAAAAGGACTTTGAAATTAACAACTAATTTCACTTATCAGTTTAGTTATCTCTCTATCACACAATTGTGTAGGAAAACCTACTATAAGTACCCCTCAACAATAGATAATGAGTAAAGAATGTAACAATAGAAAAAAATCAAACACCATCTCCACACTTCAATGTCTATTTACCACACCATGTGTCCTCCTACCGCATCACTGCATCTCCACTTATCACAACCCTATATTGGTTAGGTAATGTAAACATAAAGTCCACCAACCTCATACACTCCACCTTTCATGTATGTCCCTTAACCATATCCACATATCCACCTCCTTCCCCTCACAATAGGGTAACATGAACATGAAGGACATAAACCTTGTTCCCACTTCCTTCAATTCATGCCTCCCACTATGCAACCAAGCCACAACCACCAAACATGTTCAACCGGTATATATATACATAAAAACATAAATATATTATATAAAATATATATATATACTATGAGCCATCAAAAATTGTAAATTATAACCCTGATCTGTTATAACCCATTTTTACCACCCTTTATCCTTTTTTACCACGTAATCAAATAAAATAATTTCCTTAATAACAAGTTCAATATATAACATAACACAAATTTAAAAACATGACACACAGTTAGGCCAATAATTTTAAGATAAATCAGAAAACATGACATAATTAAATCAATAAAAAATGAAAAGAACTTATTTTATACATTACCAATCATTGGAAGTCATTTATATCTAGTTATTCACTCCATATCAACCCCCTTCTTTCCCATTTTCCATCTTAGTTGCTATGAACTATTAACTACAACTTATTTAACAGGTCCATTTTATTTTCATATTTCTTGTAACCAATTTCTTTCCCATTTAAATATGTCTCATACCAAAATAAAAAAAACAAACTATGCATTTTTCCCTCTCACACTAGTATCCACAATAATCTATAAGTAAAAAATATTTGGTGTTATCAAAAAATAATAAAAAAGAAAAAATCAAGTACAAACCCATATATTTTAGCAAAAAAACTCTACACCATAAAAATTTAATCATCACTCCCTTTTTATAATAAATATGAACCACAATTCAATTCACTTACAATGAAAATATTTAGTGTAAGAATAATTCATTGGAAACACTGAGCAATATCTCCATAAAAAATCTGCTAATTGTAACACCCGAGACTTTTATGTTATATAAATCATCAAAGGAATCTTTTTTACACAACACTTGCTTGGCTTGCTTTACACGCAATCGCGACCTTCCTCGATAGCTTTCGTCGTACGCAATACCGAGTTTCACTAAATAACAATATGCTATTAAAACTAGCCGTTATGAATAGTAATAACCACTTTTTGAAATTTTATAAATTTTATTTTTCAAAATGGACTTCATTTTTGGACTCAGAATATCGAAATTAGCCTAGGGTGAAATTTTGGTATTTTTCTGAAAACTTTCAATTTTTGATGAATAGTGAAACCACTAAGTGGTAGGTTAAAAACCGAATTTTTGCATAAAACTTAATTTTACCGCTTCTGTGAATGGAATTTCGAAAATCCGAGAGACACGGTTAATATCAAGGACTAAAATGTGGTTCAATGAGATGAAAATAATTTTTGGTGAATAGTAACTTTTTACTTTTTTTTACCGCGGTTAATAGTAAATAGGGTAACTAAGGGTAAATATGATATTAATATTACCCTAACACATGTCCTAATTCTATTGGACAAGTGTAATTCGACCAAAAACAAACTTAGGAATAAAATATGACCATTTAGGTCCACTTGGATTAGATTAGGACATTTATTATTAATTTATTTAAAGAAGGGTTAAAATAGTTAAAATCAAAGTTTAATAAGTAAATCATTTTTAATATGGGGTTATACATAAGATAAATTCAATTGTAAATATTCATTAGAAAGATAAAAAGATTTCCTACATGATGATATTTTATTTGTAATTTTTAGACATCAAATAATTTAATTTATTTATAACACAAGGATGATGCAGTAATTATCTTATTAATGAAATATTGACAAAATTGATAATATAAATACCAAAATAAATGTAATTTAAGACTTTTTATGAATTACACTAATTTTATAGGTTACTATGATATATTAATGTTGATTTAATCAACTTGGTTCGAACATATAATTCTGTTATGACTTTCACAAAAATCATATATCAAATAGTGTCAAAATTGACACAAAATAGTTTTTAAATCAAATATTATATTATTAATTGTTATTGTATTCCTAAAAATCTAAGGTTCAGCCAAATGACTTAGATAAGGATATATATTTTAATAATAAACAATTTGGGGTTCGTTTGGCATGTTATAGTAAGTGTATTAACCATATAGTGAAAGAAAACAAAAAGACATGGTAAAAGTTAAATTATTTAACTTAGAGTTAAATCTAATTAATAAGGTTAAAATAATACCCTAAACTTGTCTAAATCCTATTGGTTGATAGGATTTCAACCCTTCCCCACTTTATCTTCGAAATAAGACCCTTTGGAACCATTATAAACCGATTTTGACTTTAATATAAAATAATATTTTGAGATATTCCTAAGGTGCCCCTCTCCTCCCTTATAAAAGGGCACCTCCTCCCCCTCCTCCTCACACCAAATTGAGCACTCAAGCTCGGCCAACCCCTGCCATTTTCTCCTCTCCACTTCCCTAGAATAGTCCTAGAGGTCCTGTTCTTCTCCAAAGACCACTCTTAGTTCCTTAAGTGGAGGATTCAAGGAGGCGTTCCAAAGAAGAGGTAATATCCATTACCGATCTTTTCAATTTCTTTCTTCTTCAAACTTCTTCTTCTTTAGTTGTTTCATGATAAAGTAATAACATCAGTATTACTTACATACTGATATGTTATTATAAATATGAAACAACCCTAATTCACCTTCTATCCATCCTACGGAAAAATGAAATCACCGCGCGTGCGTACGTACGGAATACCGTCTCCACGTCGTGGTGTAATCTATTTTTCCACCATCAACTTACAAGGATGGTTATAATGGTGTAATAAGAAACTATATATGATTATTATGAAGTAATATTGATACTGAAATAATATATATATATACTCCAATACAATTCCACGATCATAGGAACGATATCATCACTCGTGCGTACGTACGGAATACCGTCTCCACGATGTGATGCGACTCGTTCTACATGATCTTCATTTCATAATGATTATATAAATGAATTGAATGAATGAATATGGTATATACTACACTAATACCATTCTGTAAATGAATTATCTATAACCTAAAGATAAGAATAAGAATTTATTCGACAAAACACGCATAAGAACAAAAAGTTATAAAGACCCGAGTAACAAGTAACAATGAAATATTACTAACAAGAAGCTAATAATATGACCATATATGATATCATATCAACATGTATGATTCTGGAATAAGTCAATAACATTATTTAAACCATTATACAGGAGCTTCGGACACGTACAAAGCAAATCGGACCTAAGGTAAGGGAAATATCACAATCTCATTCTTATCTGAGATTGTTTGTACTTTGAAATTTACTGGGGTATATTTTATCATCCACATCCATGTTTCCTCAATATGTAATGTTATTTACATCCACCTACAATTGTTTAAATTCAATTTTACCCTTCGGTGAGTTTTTAGTAAAAGATATGAAAGGAATCTTTTGTCGTTTTTCATACGAGGTAATTTTTGACTTTTTCGACAAAAGTACGAGAAGAATGTTTTTTTAACTTATACGGCAAGAATGGATTTTTAAAAAATTATTTCAAGAATCTTCCTTTACAAGTTTTCAAGTTTATTTTTAATCAACTTCTTTTAGTTTATAATTCTATGACATATTAAGAAAAGAAAAGTGTTTTTGAAGAAGAAAGGATATTTTCCTCAAGAATGGTGTTCAAGTGTTTTATCAAAATTATTTTCCATCTAAGATAATAAAGGGTTCTGTTTTTATCCCTTTAATTACATTGATTAGATTATGTTGTGAGGGAATTATTTTTATGAAGTCATTTTCCTTATAAGATTTTTTTATGATGTCATGATGTTTCAAGAATCCCATTTTTTTTTGTTACATGTGTTATGCGATGATGTATGATTTCTGATTATGTGGAACACATAAGAAAGGATTCATTATAAGATGGGTGGGACCTATATCTCCCTCCAATGCATTGGGTAAAGATTTTATATCTCATGAGATAGACATGGCTGGAACGGAAGGTTATTTCGGTTCAGTGATACAGGACTGAAACGAGGAGTGAACTCGGTTCAGAAAGGGACTTTGTCCACTATGATAGTCTTGGCAATAAGTCATGACTAACAAGAAATGATTTTCCATGATTATTTGTGCATGCCACAAAGTTTCAAGTTTCATGTTATGATTATGGGGATCTCATTTTCACTTCTATGATTTATTAAGATTTTATGATCTCTTTTGCAGGTTATGATTTTCAAAAAGATATGATATGATTTTTATTTCCTTTATTGCCCTTGCTGAGCATTTGAGCTCACCCTTTTATGTTTTCTTTTCCCCAGGTCAGGAAGATGGATATTAAGTAGAATATGCTAAAAGGGACCCTAGATATGATGAAATAAATGGGAGGCACTGTAGAAGATTTATGAACCAGTTGTTTATGTTTCCCAGTTTCTAAAGACACTATACCTATACGGTCCTTTGTGGTTTTGTCATATGTTGTAATAAGTGTGCTTCAATTTTGAAGTATTAACAATGTATGTAA
The DNA here is from genome assembly GCA_963277665.1 of Viscum album. NCBI lineage: Eukaryota > Viridiplantae > Streptophyta > Magnoliopsida > Santalales > Viscaceae > Viscum > Viscum album. The sequence goes on from OY728146.1 coordinate 514,231,305, forward strand.
AGTATGGGTCGTTATAGTTGGTATCAGAGGAAAGGTATAGTCAACCTTTGGAAACTAGGATGTGAAAGCCTTAGTAAGAACCCTAAGGATAAGTCTAAGCATAGAACACAATCTTAGTGTTTTAGAAATGGACTTGAATAACCTAGGATAAGACCTTAAGCATGAAAATTTTATTCTTGAATTATGTGGTTTCCTATTATAATTAGTGTTGCTCACACTATTCTTCTTGGTTTTAGTCAATGGATGGAACCCGAAGGAACCGTGTTAATGCGGAATGCGATGGGAAATGCAATGATTGTCCCCCTGAGCAACCAAACAATATGGGAGATGGAATGCAAAATCTTGTAGCCATGCTCACACAACTTTCTCAAGCTATGAATCATGCAGGATTTCCAAACGAGCAAAGGAGGGAGCAACATTCTGTTGAATCCTTCATGAGGCAGCGTCCACCTTCTTTCAGTGGGTCTACTGATCCATTAGTTGCTGAACAATGGATTAGTACTACTGAAAAGATATTTTCAGTTCTTCAATGTTCTGAACATGATAAAGTCATCCTAGCAGTGTATCGTTTAGAAGGAGATGCTGATCAATGGTGGAATCTTGTTAAGAATACGAGGCAAAGGGATGAAATTGAGTCTATGGAATGGGACGAGTTCAAGAACTTATTTTTCAACAAGTACTTCCCTCGTATTCTCCGAACAAAGATGGAGAAAGAGTTCCTTGAACTGAAGCAAAGGGATGATGAATCTGTTAGTACCTATGAAGCAAATTTTACAAGACTTGCAAGGTACGCTTCTGGTATTATTATCCAACCTGAGAGTAAGATCGATCGATTCTTTAGTGTCTTAAAACCAAGTCTTCGAAGGGCGTTAGCCATAAGGGACTTCAATAGCTACGAGGAAATCGTTCGATGTGCTCTCAAAGTCGAGATGGAGATTGGAGTAACCCATCAGTCACATGGGTTTGATAAGAAGAGGAAGATGGAATTCAAAGGAAACTCTAAAGAGCACACTGAAAAGAAGATGAACTTTCCCTTATGCTCAAAGTGTGGAAAGAAACATGGAGGGAGTTGTCTTAAAGGGACAAGTAAATGTTTTAAATGTGGAAAAGAAGGTCATCGGGCATTTGAATGCCGTGATAATGGGAAGAAGATGTCTAATGATGCAAACAAAGGAAGGGATACACAGAATGATCCTACTACACTTCAATGTTTCAAGTGCAAGGAGATGGGGCATTATGCCAATCAATGCCCAAATCCAAGGGTTGATGATGATGGTCGACGTCAACAAACTCTTAAGGCTAAAGACAAAGGAAAGTCACATGCAATTTCTACCGGCGATGTGGAGTACGATAACGATGTGGTGAAAGGTACACTTACCATCCACTCTAAAGTAGCAAATGTTTTATTTGATTCTGGATCCACCCACTCTTTTATTTCTGAAGACTTTTCTAAGGGTATCACCATATTACCTCAACAATTAGATGTTTAGTTAGCTGTGACAACACCTAATGGCACATCAATCGCATCAAAAGTTTATAATTCTTCTCCGATCGAAGTTTGTGGGAAAGTGCTTCCTGCAAATCTTGTGATCCTTCCTTTAGTGGAATTTGATGTGATTCTTGGCATGGATTGGCTTTCTCTACAAGGAGCTCATATCGATTGCCAAAGAAGGGAAGTCACATTTCATATTCCAGATCAATCTACGATCGTCTATCAATGCAAGGATGAACATAACCTTCCAGTGGAAATTTCTTCCATCTTATGGGTATTGATTCCACTAAATGAAGGTTATTTATCTCAAATGGTTGGTGAGAAACTCACGATTAAGAATATGCCCATTGTACGGGAGTTTGATGATGTCTTTCCGGAGGAATTGTCGGGTCTTCCACCAAATCGTGAAGTTGAGTTTTCAATAGAACTCGTACCGGGTGCTTTGCCTATTTCAAAGACACCTTATAGAATGGCCCCAATTGAGTTGCAGGAATTGAAGAAGCAACTCCAAGAGAATCTTGATAAGGGATTCATACGCCCTAGTGCGTCACCTTGGGGAGCACCTGTTCTATTTGTTAAGAAGAAAGATGGATCAATGAGACTCTGCATTGATTATCGAGAACTTAACAAGATCACTATCAAGAACAAATATCCTCTCCCACGCATTGATGACTTATTTGACCAACTACGCGGAGCTCAATACTTTTCCAAGATTGATCTTCGTTCAGGGTATCATCAATTAAGGGTCAAAAGGGAGGATATACCAAAGACGGCTTTCCGTACAAGGTATGGACACTATGAATTTATAGTGATGCCATTTGGTCTTACTAATGCCCCTGCTATCTTCATGGATCTAATGAATAGAGTCTTTAGAGACTATCTTGATCAATTTGTGGTAGTCTTTATAGACGATATTCTTGTCTATTCAAAGAGCAAGGAAGAGCATGAAGATCACTTGAGAATTATATTGAAGACCCTGAGAAAGGAGAAGCTTTATGCCAAATTTACCAAGTGTGAATTTTGGCTTCAAAAAGTTGCATTTTTGGGTCACATAATCTCAAAAGAGGGGATATCTGTGGATCCAGCAAAAACAGAGGTTATCAAAAGATGGTCAAGACCAACAACAGTAACTGAGATCCGAAGTTTTCTTGGTTTGGCTGGATATTATCGACGTTTTGTAAAAGATTTTTCACGATTATCTAATCCAATCACCAAGTTGACTCAGAAAGGAGTTAAGTTTGTCTGGACAGAGGAATGTGAAGAGAATTTCAAGGAGTTGAAAAGAAGGTTATCCAGTGCACTTGTGCTCACACTGCCTTGTAGTGGAAAAAGGTTTGTGATCTACAGTGATGCATCCAAGAAGGGATTGGGGTGTGTTCTTATGCAAAATGATATGGTGATAGCTTATGCCTCACGACAGTTGAAAATCCATGAGCAAAATTACCCAACACATGATTTGGAGTTGGCTGCGGTAATCTTTGCATTAAAGATTTGGAGGCATTACCTTTATGGTGAAAGGTGTGATATTTATACTGATCATAAAAGTTTAAAGTATATTTTCACACAAAAGGAGTTGAATATGCGTCAAAGAAGATGGTTGGAGCTGATTAAGGATTATGACTGCTCAATCCATTACCACCCTGGGAAAGCAAACAAGGTGGCAGATGCATTAAGTCGACAAGACCATGCTAGTTTATCCATGATGAGGATCACAAAAGATCCAATATTTATGGATTTACAAAGGATGGATCTTGGAATTATAATGGAAGGGGAAAAATCTTATCTTTCTCAAATGAATGTTCAACCATCTATACATGTGAAGATTAAAGAGGCACAGAAAGAAGATGTCGAGTTACAAAAGAAGGTGAGAAATGTTCCTGAATTCAACCTTGATTGTGATGGGATAATAAAGTTCAGGAATCGGGTTTGTGTTCCTCCCATCCCCGAATTAAAGAAGGAGCTGCTGGATGAGGCTCATAGTTCATCATTCTCTATTCATCCTGGAAGTACGAAGATGTATAGGGACCTGAAAGAGTACTTCTGGTGGGATGCCATGAAAAGAGATGTTGCTGAATATGTATCTCGATGCTTGGTTTGTCAACAAGTTAAAGCTGAGAGACAGAAGTCTAAGGGGATTTTACAACCATTACCCATACCCGAATGGAAATGGGAAAACATCACTATGGACTTTGTCACAGGACTTCCTAAAACATCCAAAGGCAATAATGCTATCTGGGTCATAGTTGATCGTCTTACAAAGTCTGCACACTTCATTCCTATTAGAGAGGATTTCTCTCTAGATCAGCTTGCCAGGATATATGTAAAGGAAGTGGTAAGATTGCATGGAGTACCACTTTCTATTATATCTGATCGGGATCCGAGATTTACCTCGAAGTTCTGGCGAAGTCTTCAGCATACTCTGGATACAGAGTTGAGTTTCAGCACTGCTTATCATCCCCAGACAGACGGTCAGTCTGAGAGAACAATTCAAACCCTAGAAGATATATTGAGAGCTTGCTCTATGGATTTCAAAGGATGTTGGGATCAACACCTACCTTTGGTGGAATTTTCTTATAATAATAGCTTTCACTCCAGTATTCAGATGGCTCCTTATGAAGCTCTCTATGGAAAGAAATGCAGGACTCCAACTTGCTGGGATGAAGTTGGGGAAAGAAAGCTATTAGGACCTGATCTCGTTGATGAAATGGCAGAAAAGGTCAGATCTATTCAACAACACATAAGAGCAGCTCAGAGTCGACAGAAAAGTTATGCCGACAACCGAAGAAAAGACCTAGAGTTTGAAGTGGGTGATAAAGTGTTCTTACGAATATCTCCCTGGAAGAGGGTTATGAGATTTGGAAAGAAGGGGAAGTTGAGCCCTAGATATATCGGTCCTTTCGAAATACTGGATCGTGTTGGGAAGGTAGCTTACCGATTGGCGCTTCCACCGAATCTCTCTCAAGTTCACGATGTGTTCCATGTATCTCTCCTGAGAAAGTACATACATGATCCTTCACATGTACTCAGCTCAGAAGTTGTACCGCTGGAGCAAGATCTTTCTTATGAAGAACAGCCGATAGAGATTCTGGATCGTAGCGAAAAAGTTCTACGAAACAAGACCACTCGATTGGTGAAAGTTTTATGGAGGAACCACCAACTTGAAGAAGCTACTTGGGAGCTTGAGGATATGATGAGGGAGAAGTATCCTCATCTGTTTGTTACAAAGTGACGAATTTCGAGGGCGAAATTCTTTTTAAGGGGGGTAGAATGTAACACCCGAGACTTTTATGTTATATAAATCATCAAAGGAATCTTTTTTACACAACACTTGCTTGGCTTGCTTTACACGCAATCGCGACCTTCCTCGATAGCTTTCGTCGTACGCAATACCGAGTTTCACTAAATAACAATATGCTATTAAAACTAGCCGTTATGAATAGTAATAACCACTTTTTGAAATTTTATAAATTTTATTTTTCAAAATGGACTTCATTTTTGGACTCAGAATATCGAAATTAGCCTAGGGTGAAATTTTGGTATTTTTCTGAAAACTTTCAATTTTTGATTAATAGTGAAACCACTAAGTGGTAGGTTAAAAACCGAATTTTTGCATAAAACTTAATTTTACCGCTTCTGTGAATGGAATTTCGAAAATTCGAGAGACACGGTTAATATCAAGGACTAAAATGTGGTTCAATGAGATGAAAATAATTTTTGGTGAATAGTAACTTTTTACTTTTTTTTACCGCGGTTAATAGTAAATAGGGTAACTAAGGGTAAATATGATATTAATATTACCCTAACACATGTCCTAATTCTATTGGACAAGTGTAATTCGACCAAAAACAAACTTAGGAATAAAATATGACCATTTAGGCCCACTTGGATTAGATTAGGACATTTATTATTAATTTATTTAAAGAAGGGTTAAAATAGTTAAAATCAAAGTTTAATAAGTAAATCATTTTTAATATGGGGTTATACATAAGATAAATTCAATTGTAAATATTCATTAGAAAGATAAAAAGATTTCCTATATGATGATATTTTATTTGTAATTTTTAGACATCAAATAATTTAATTTATTTATAACACAAAGATGATGCAGTAATTATCTTATTAATGAAATATTGACAAAATTGATAATATAAATACCAAAATAAATGTAATTTAAGACTTTTTATGAATTCCACTAATTTTATAGGTTACTATGATATATTAATGTTGATTTAATCAACTTGGTTCGAACATATAATTCTGTTATGACTTTCACAAAAATCATATATCAAATAGTGTCAAAATTGACACAAAATAGTTTTTAAATCAAATATTATATTATTAATTGTTATTGTATTCCTAAAAATCTAAGGTTCAGCCAAATGACTTAGATAAGGATATATATTTTAATAATAAACAATTTGGGGTTCGTTTGGCATGTTATAGTAAGTGTATTAACCATATAGTGAAAGAAAACAAAAAGACATGGTAAAAGTTAAATTATTTAACTTAGAGTTAAATCTAATTAATAAGGTTAAAATAATACCCTAAACTTGTCTAAATCCTATTGGTTGATAGGATTTCGACCCTTCCCCACTTTATCTTCGAAATAAGACCCTTTGGAACCATTATAAACTGATTTTGACTTTAATATAAAATAATATTTTGAGATATTCCTAAGGTGCCCCTCTCCTCCCTTATAAAAGGGCACCTCCTCCCCCTCCTCCTCACACCAAATTGAGCACTCAAGCTCGGCCAACCCCTGCCATTTTCTCCTCTCCACTTCCCTAGAATAGTCCTAGAGGTCCTGTTCTTATCCAAAGACCACTCTTAGTTCCTTAAGTGGAGGATTCAAGGAGGCGTTCCAAAGAAGAGGTAATATCCATTACCGATCTTTTCAATTTCTTTCTTCTTCAAACTTCTTCTTCTTTAGTTGTTTCATGATAAAGTAATAACATCAGTATTACTTACATACTGATATGTTATTATAAATATGAAACAACCCTAATTCACCTTCTATCCATCCTACGGAAAAATGAAATCACCGCGCGTGCGTACGTACGGAATACCGTCTCCACGCCGTGGTGTAATCTATTTTTCCACCATCAACTTACAAGGATGGTTATAATGGTGTAATAAGTAACTATATATGATTATTATGAAGTAATATTGATACTGAAATAATATATATATATACTCCAATACAATTCCACGATCATAGGAACGATATCATCACTCGTGCGTACGTACGGAATACCGTCTCCACGATGTGATGCGACTCGTTCTACATGATCTTCATTTCATAATGATTATATAAATGAATTGAATGAATGAATATGGTATATACTACACTAATACCATTCTGTAAATGAATTATCTATAACCTAAAGATAAGAATAAGAATTTATTCGACAAAACACGCATAAGAACAAAAAGTTATAAAGACCCGAGTAACAAGTAACAATGAAATATTACTAACAAGAAGCTAATAATATGACCATATATGATATCATATCAACATGTATGATTCTGGAATAAGTCAATAACATTATTTAAACCATTATACAGGAGCTTCGGACACGTACAAAGCAAATCGGACCTAAGGTAAGGGAAATATCACAATCTCATTCTTATCCGAGATTGTTTGTACTTTGAAATTTACTGGGGTATATTTTATCATCAACATCCATGTTTCCTCAATATGTAATGTTATTTACATCCACCTACAATTGTTTAAATTCAATTTTACCCTTCGGTGAGTTTTTAGTAAAAGATATGAAAGGAATCTTTTGTCGTTTTTCATACGAGGTAATTTTTGACTTTTTCGACAAAAGTACGAGAAGAATGTTTTTTTTAACTTATACGGCAAGAATGGATTTTTAAAACATTATTTCAAGAATCTTCCTTTACAAGTTTTCAAGTTTATTTTTAATCAACTTCTTTTAGTTTATAATTCTATGACATATTAAGAAAAGAAAAGTGTTTTTGAAGAAGAAAGGATATTTTCCTCAAGAATGGTGTTCAAGTGTTTTATCAAAATTATTTTCCATCTAAGATAATAAAGGGTTCTGTTTTTATCCCTTTAATTACATTGATTAGATTATGTTGTGAGGGAATTATTTTTATGAATTCATTTTCCTTATAAGATTTTTTTATGATGTCATGATGTTTCAAGAATCCCATTTTTTTTGTTACATGTGTTATGCGATGATGTATGATTTATGATTATGTGGCACACATAAGAAAGGATTCATTATAAGATGGTTGGGACCTATATCTCCCTCCAATGCATTGGGTAAAGATTTTATATCTCATGAGATAGACATGGCTGGAACGAAAGGTTATTTCGGTTCAGTGATACAGGACTGAAACGAGGAGTGAACTCGGTTCAGAAAGGGACTTTGTCCACTAAGATAGTCTTGGCAATAAGTCATGACTAACAAGAAATGATTTTCCATGATTATGTGTGCATGCCACAAAGTTTCAAGTTTCATGTTATGATTATGGGGATCTCATTTTCACTTCTATGATTTATTAAGATTTTATGATCTCTTTTGCAGGTTATGATTTTCAAAAAGATATGATATGATTTTTATTTCCTTTATTGCCCTTGCTGAGCATTTGAGCTCACCCTTTTATGTTTTCTTTTCCCCAGGTCAGGAAGATGGATATTAAGTAGAATATGCTAAAAGGGACCCTAGATATGATGAAATAAATGGGAGGCACTGTAGAAGATTTATGAACCAGTTGTTTATGTTTCCCAGTTTCTAAAGACACTATACCTATACGGTCCTTTGTGGTTTTGTCATATGTTGTAATAAGTGTGCTTCAATTTTGAAGTATTAACAATGTATGTAAAGTATGGGTCGTTATACTAATAGACTACAAGAACCATATAAAAAATATGCCACCTCCTATAAACATCTGATTATCATATATTACCCTAACTAACTTTTCCATATTATATTTGAGATGGAATATTATTTAATAAGATTGAATTATTATAAATCCATCTATACTAATACCTTTACCATAATTATACAAAGATAACATCACCCCCAAAACACAATGAAAAGCCAATACACACCAACACCCATGCTTTAATTTATATTTAACATATCATTCTTATTAATAGGAAATATATGTTTCCAAATTCGATTACCATTCTCAATATAATATTATCTTATTAAAAAATTTATCGACTTCAAGGAGAATAATAACAATAATTATTTCAAAGTAACACCCCATCTCTAACCACTATAAATCAGTCCCACAAATTCTGCATCAACCATGACTTGAATAAATAATAAAAGTGCAGCATCAATGTAAACAATGTAAATAATGACAATATCATTATATGTTTCAAATTTCATCATACCACATTTCATTACCATATTTAAGTTCTTATCTGATTATGATGATGAGAAGTTGTCATCAATATTAACTGGTAAAAATGAATAATAATAGTGAATCAATAAAATGGAATCAATATGTATTAAATTGAATGAAAACACATAAATAATAAACAACGATCTCTCCCCTTACAATTTGTTAAACCTATTTTTCTATATTAATTTCATTCATTCATCTTTAAATATAATGTCTAAAAGTTTCCCACTCTTCACAACCCATGAATTTATAATAATCCATAACTGTATAACCTAGAATAAAGAATATAATAAGATAATTAGAGGAATTCACATCAATCCAATCAAGAATATTTTTATAGGTGAGAGTATAAGAGTTCAAAAATTTCCTTCCAAAATGTAGCTTGAGAAACACCATGAAAATAGAATAATAACAACCCAAAATTCCAATGAAATATTAGAAGTAACCAATAACATAGTATATCTTATAGAATAAATTATCCATCACTCATAAAATTAATGAAAAACCACTACCAAACACTTTAAAAATAATTACAAGGAATTAAATAAGAAAGTAAAAGATAAGGGAACATTATTTCAAATTAGAATCAATCACACAAATTCATGGTCCAAGGATCAATCTCACACACCAAGACTCACTTTCAAGAGAACCTAATATTTTCTGGGTTTCATGAGAAAATGAATGAATATAAGAGAATTTGGGAGGGACAAAATTTTATAATAAAACCAAAAAAATAGTATGATCATGAATTGATAAGGATTTTGTTTAATGGCATTGAGTCTATATAATTCTGGAAACCATATTGTGGTCTCTCATTTATCACTCCCTATAATATCATAATAAAATCACATTAAAATTGAAATTAATGGAATTTCATTATGAGAACATGGTGGCCATGTATAATTCCTAAATAACCATGGATCACAATATGATCTAAAAACTTCTCTCCTTGATCTTGATGTTCCCAAATCATGATCCAGACATAGTGCACACCCCCATGACAAAATAGATATATGACATTAAAAACTTCAGAAACTAATCATTGAGGTCTCCATAGAGAAATAAAATAGTTTTTCACTATAACTACATTCATGTAATATTAAATAAATTATTCCATATAAGATTAAGACCATGGATTATTCTACATAAGGATAACCAAATAATCTCCATGTCGCAATAGAAACACATCATGTTGAAATGAACTCATAGATGATTCAACCAAGAACTCCATGAGACCCTATACACTATCCTGAATGTCCCGAAGGCATTCATTTTTATTGATTTTTGATAATACTCCTTTCAAGGGATTAGGGGGAACCCTTACAAGGCCCATAGGCTCATAGATTACATGGATTGTAGGCTTAGGAGATTACATGACCTGATGGTCTTAGGAAATTCAACCAGACTATCTAAAAGGAACTGCACCTCCCCAGCATCTGCGTCATGATAGTAGCTCTCCACCTTCACATGGCCATTTTCCTAGGCTTCCCATGCAAGCACAGGTTGGTCTCGATGGCATATCCATACCCTCTCATTCTGAAAAATCCATTTGGATCTGCTCTGGTGAGTGCACCTGCTCTGAATCCTATCCTGGGGCTTCTCCTTTTTTGTAGTGTGTCTGGGGCAACTGTATGTGGCACAAAGGCCTTGAGGTGGCCTGAAGGCCTTAAAGGTGGCCCGAAATCCCTACTAACCCAAGTCCTGGGTGTCCCGAAAGCCTTAAGGACTCCAATACAAAAAAGGTGTCCCATGGTGAATAGTTCTAGCTACTACATTACCGAATAGTACATGCTACAGTACTGCTACCGTGCCTGCTACATTACTACTACAGTGCCTAGAAATATTCCTCTACCTGGTTTTGAACCTGAGTCTTGTGGATGAATTTAAGGATACCTCACCAACTAGGCTGAGGCTCATGTGCAAGGACCCTACACACTATAAAATGATAAATCATTCCTCAAAAATCAATCTAGTCATCAAAAGTGTGATTCAGAACTATCCCATTTCACTCCCTACAAAGAAATTCACTCCACATCCATTAATAATATCCCACATGACAGCACCTATCATACTACATAAAATACCTTTTTTCATAGAAATCAATCATGACACCACACATTTAGTTAGTGTTTGATCCTTTATTTCAAATTAATATTCATTTAAAACATATCATATCTTCTCCCACTCACCACTAAATATCCCCATAAAATCCCCAACACTAGAAAAATAGAATGTATAGGTATAGGAAAATCCATATCATTGAATTATACACCTAAAAATGATTATCTTTCTCAAGAATCTAAACAAAATTCAAATAAAAAAACCTAAATATTATCTGCAATGGATAAAAACATTTCAAATTGAATAAATACACAACTCATACCTAAAAGGAAAAGGTTGATCAACATCACTAAATATTATTTAATAAGAAATACAGAAATAAAAACCTTATAAAAATGGGGCATACCTCTCAAATAAGAACATAAGTGATGATAGAAAAAACATGGAACTAATCACACTAGCTCACAATAAAACCTCAATAACCAATACTTTCACCTCAATAATATTTCAAAATAGATCCCCTTTAAAAAAATATGTATAATTTTATGAAATTTTGAATAGCCATCCCATATGTTTCATAAAGAAAAAAATAAACATTATTTTTAAAATATCAATACACAAATGCATTAAATAGAGGTTAAGAAGTGTCATTGTGGTGTTAGTGAAATGAGTAAGATCACCATAATATGACATACCTCACACCTTATACCAAAAATAGCTGCCTCTTAAATGCTGAGATATATGTTGAACCTCATAATAGTCTTGTTGAAAATTCCCAATATCAATATAATTGAAATGGAATAATTTTTTTATCACAAGGCACCTTAGACTATACTAACCTTTGTCTTTGAGCCACACTCTAACTCTAAAATATTCCATCACTCTCTTACTTTTTGAAACTCAAGACTAAGAACTTAGAACCTTCAACTTTGGAATCCCAATTTCCGTAGAGGAACTTTTGTTATAATCTACCATCATGGATATTACTCTCTCCCCAACCTAAACTCAATACCTCACATTTCTCAAAACCTTCAACTAAAAAGTCATAATAGTTTAATGAATCTCCAATATCATGGTCGACTCAAAATTTTATACTCACTCTTATTTATAATATAGAAAATGATAAAATTGGCTGATGAGATCCATGTAGTGATTTATAAAACTATGAAAATTATCACTACCAAGATGGATCTCCTGTAGATCTTTCAAATTAGTATCCATCTAAATATGAGAAATAAAACAATTATTGAATAATTTAATAATCTATTAACATAAAATATTTTTTAAGATTCTCACTATAATCTTCCATCATCTTTGCAACACATTCTAAAACAAGACAACCACTAAAAACTCATAATCAATCTACATTCATCAATAAATTAATGAAAACTTAAATATTTTTTTAAAATTAATTATCCTTTAGGATATATTTTCTATCAAAAATCTTTGGTATTTTTTTCACGGAAGCATTAATAACTCTTAATCCCCAGATACCCATTTATTCTCCCAGTTCTTAAAACCTCAATGAAGTTTTTTATCATGAATTAAATTCAATATCGAATAATAGAAAAAGATACCATAAAACAGAAATAAAAAATAAATATCAGAGAAAAAAATTCATTAAAAATAAAATAATTTATATAATAATCCTCAATTGATTCATAGCATGAAACATCCTTACACTTATAAATCACATCATCACTTCTCGTATTATTGATCTATAGTCTAACTAAAACAAGGAAAAATTACCATAGTATCCACCACCTTCCATCAACCACATTCATTACCTAACAAATACTTCATGGTTCTACCCAGAAATACCATCATTATTACATTTCTAAAAACTCTAATTCACATTTAAAAAAATTATCGCAACAATATGTAGTCTTAATTTTATTATTTAAAATCATCATATTAAAAAACACATTATGTTTAACAACCTATAGTTTTAAAAACAAGTAATCAACAAGACCTATCAATTAATTTATGGTAGCATAAATCAAATATCACATCATGAACCAACAAAAAATTATTAAATTAAATTTCAGTTTAATCATCATACCTCATAATTTTAAAAAAAATCTTAATATTTCCATCATAATATGAAATGAAAAACTTTTCATGCTATATTCTAAAATTTCATTCTTGAAATTCTAAACAAAAATTATAAAAACTTCTTATTACTAGTGAAACATTGTTTCAAATTTTACAAGGAAAGGTAAATATATTTTACTTTTATATTTTGGATGCAACATGCTCAATATAACCATGACTGGGAAATTGTGCCTTAGTTATTCCAATTATAAAGAGAACTGAAATAGAATTTCATACACAATATCACTTGTTTTCATAAGAACTCATTCAAATTTTGGTTCATCCTTAAACATTCTCTCTATAATAATAAATCCTTAATTTAACCTTTTAACGGCACATGTTCTTTCCAAAATTCCATTATTTACTGTTAAGCATGCTCAGTAATGTTTTAATAAACTACACATAGAATGATAATCAGTTTTAAGAAATATAATCTCCAAAAACATGATACTAAAATATTTTCTTCTATTTGTCAACATGAAATTTATTATTAAGGGAACACACGAGTTCAGAAATCTCATTCATGTCTTTAATTATACACCCCAATATCTTCTTAAAAACCCTTTACTGAATTTTATAAACACCAGGAATGTATACTATTAATTTTAACATTAATAAATAAGAAAATTTTCCTTAGGAAACATATTATAAAAATAATGGAAATCACATATTCATAAATCATAAAGTATATATGAAATGAAACTAAAAAATGTTGTTGTTATAATGGGTTGTTTCTTCATCTGGAGGGGGTTAAAACCCCCTCTAAAGGATTTAGCTTTAGTTATGGTGAATTTTAGCTAAAGTGACCACAAAGTATGGGTAGCGATGGTTTTCATCAACTGCCCCTAATTGATTTGAGGCTGAAAATTTAGGGGTTGTTTTTAAATCACCCCAAATCACTAAATTATTTATGGGTAGTTTTTATCACCCATATATTTCAACTATTTTTTAAACCCAGTTTCAACTATTTTTTTAAACTCGATTCTCCACTCTTTTTCAGCCCCATCCCATCCCTTTCTCTCACATTCTCTCCATTTCTCAGTGCTCGCACTACCCATATGGTTCCCTCCTCCCTCCCTTTCCCCTTTCCCTACCCTTCTGGTTCTCATCCTCCCTCTCTTTCTTCATTTCCCACTCTCATGCATGCTCAAAACACCCACTCGCCCTCTCTCCCATTCCCAACCCCATACCGCCTATTCGCCATGCCCTTGGAATTTACAAGGTAAAATGAATCCTTCAGGGATTCAAACCTAGAGGGATCGAACAAACATGCCCTTATGTCATCCCCCTACTTCCACTACAACAATTTGATTTGTTGTTTTTATATACAACATGAGTATATATATATATATATATTATATATTCTAATAAATACTATTCAGATAATATATTTAAATTCATTTAAATATATAACCTATATATACATTTATATAAATTATATATTTATATTTATATGCTCATATTATTATATATTTGTAAATATATTCATATAAATTATTTATATACATAAATACATAAATACATATTTATATATTATATACATGTTTATTCATATAATATATACGAATAATTATATTTACATATATAAATATATATTTTTATAAATACATTTATATTTGTGTGTGTCTATTTATGTATTTATATAATATTTAAAAATATAGTAATATTATAATATATTTATATTTATATTTAATTATTATTGTTATTACATCTGGTTTTTAAGCTATAAAAATTATATGTTGGTTTTATAAATACTATACATTAATTTTATGATTTATATTACACGTATATTATATTAAATAAATTTGTATTATATATTTATTTAAATTAATTATATAATTAAATACATGTTTATATATTACATACATGTCTATTTAAAGAATATATATATATAATTATTTACATAATATATTTGTATAAGGCACTTAAAAATATATTTATATAATGTATTTCAATACACATAGTTATTATTATTTACATTAATATATTTATTAATTTTTTAAATAATATAATATTATATATAATTATTATATAATTATTATTATACGAAACCAAATTTATAAAAATATTTATATTATATATTATTGATATTATAAGAAATACGATTTATACAAATATTTATATAATTTTATATGAAATAAAATTGTATATTATATATAATTAATCTGTATATAATATATAATCAATATTATATGAAATACAATTTAGAAAAATATACACAGAATATTTTATGAAATAAAATTTATACAAATATATATATAATGTATTTCAATAGATATATTTATTATCATGTACATTAATATATTTGTATTTCAAAAAATAAAAGTGTATAATATTTTGTAAATTAATATATATAAGTATATATATATTTGTATAAATTATATTTTATCTAATATTAATTAAATATAATATAAAAGTATAAAAATATTATTTAAATATATATATATTTTATTATTATTATATAAATTATAAAAACTAAAAAAATGGGTTTTTATATGATATATTTTTTAAATAAATTATATTTATGTATATATTTATATAATATTTTTAATATTTTATATTATAAATAATTAATATTATATGAAATACAATTTACACAACTAAATATATATTAATTTACATAATACTATACAATTATATTTATGTATATATATAAATACAATTAAATACAATCATAAAAATATTTTATATAATACGTTCATATAGTGTATTTAAATACATTTATATATTGTGTTTTAATTGTGTGTGTATATATAAATATATTATGGAAGTTTCATTTTAAAAAGTGGGGGTCCACAAACCCTATAATCTCTTAAATTAGTGGGGGTTTTGAACCCTATCTAAATTAAATATATTAGAAGGGTTTTTGGAACCCCCTCTAATTTAATACATTATAGGGGTTTTCAAAACATTCTAATTTAAGATATTATAGGTGGTTTTGAATCCCCTCTAAAATACAACTAGATATTAAAAAACAATGCTAAAAATTTTATAGGGGTTTCATAACACCCTCTAAATTTGATGATTAGCGAGGGTTGTGTATAATCCCCAACTAATTTTTATAGAAAATGAATTTAGAGGGGGTTCATAACCCCATATAAATTCAATAATTAGTGGGGGTTATGCAGAAACCCCTCTAATTATATAGAAAATGAATTTTGAGGGGGTTTTTCATAACCTCCTCTAATATACTGTTTTTTTGTACTGTGGTTTGATAAGAACAAAAAAATTATTTAAACCACCTATTACAATTAATCATCAATCACATTACCTTAATACAATAAAATCATTTCAATATGAAAATTGTAAATTATTAATAATTATAGAATATATTTCTAAAATTTATAATGAAAATTATAATGTAATTAATTAAAATGATGTATATACCTCCCTATGATTCCATCCCTTAAGTGGTTACATTTTCACCAAAACATTTATTGTATTTCATCAATGTATTTATGTTAGATTATGGGTATCCTCACACATCTATGTCCTAGTTTGTTTCTTTGGATTAAATCATGTTTTAAACATTAGTATCATTAATAATCTACCAAATACATGAAATCCTCACTTATGTCTAACTCTAAACTCCATCGTAACACTCAAATAAAATGTTTGATGCAACTTCATGATGACCTGCTGACATATTAATATTTTTTATGCCTATTAAAATGTAAAACATATATTTTATATAGGTTAAATTATTATTATTCCCAATAATTAATTATTTTTTATTTATTATGGGAATATACAATTATTTTGAAAATAAACAGTAATAATGAATTATACATGTTGATGTGACATGAAAATATTGAAGATGGAAGACAGAATATATTTTTTTGAAAATAATCTAAAATATGATTATTTTATAATGTAAATAATGTCTTGGGATGAAGGATAAGTGAAGAACCATTTCTGAAGCTCCAAATTGAACAACCATTCTTAAATTGGTTTAATTCAACGAGAAAAAACATTTCACATCATGAATATCATACACAACATGTTACTTGAGGGATTATAAGACATGAATGCAAGTTGTGAGAAGGTAATACCTCTAACATTACACATCATGAATCAATTACAGAATATACAACTCTCAGATGTAGCCCATAAACTGTAATTTATGATGACTTTTAAGAGGAAACAACTTTAAACGCCCTAGAATGATATATTATGACTAAAGACCCATTAATGGTCCATTTATGGGACCATGTACACTAACTGAAGTATATATATAAAAATATAGGTTGGATGATAAAGGAACAATTCTTGAGGATCTGCCAATACACTATGTTGTAGGGATACTGATCTTTAGGTTTTCCTTTTTTATTTTAGTTTTCAATGCCTTTTCTCATGTAATAGCAACTCTATATTTCTAATTTAAGGGTTTCACATTTCTTGTTATATACATATTTCTCTAAAAACCCTAATATATCTCTCTCTATCTCTCTTCCATATTCTATCATGATCCCTTTTCACTTCATAATGGCAAGTGACTATCCTTGGTCTTATCCTTGGGGGAGTTTTTTCAATGTTCGTAATTATTGTGCTCTAAAATTATGAAATGTTCAAATCCTATTTTTGATGGATGCAAGAGTATTACACGGGTGTGGAAGTCATCTACCACAAAATTATTTTCAAATCCATTTCTTTTCTTTAATTAATTTATTTTACATCCCCTCTCATGGGTAAACTCTTCATTTGGTGGTGTTGAGGAAACTTTAAGGGATGAAAAGACATAAGTTGGAGCTAAGTATTTTAGGAATTGCACTGTAGAGTGATGTATTATCCTATTTTTCAATTGGATGAGGTGAGATTTGGTGTTCCAAATAGGTTTCCTATGCATGCTAAAAATCCCAAACATAATAAATCAAATGAAATTAATTCATTTATGAGATTTTAAAAATTGAAATATAAAATCAAATTTAAATGACAAATAAATAATGATGAACATGTTTTACCAAACCCTAAGAAAAAACCTTTCTTCCTAAATTTATTTTATTACATCTTCATGTTAGTATAGTTTAATTATTTTGTATTTATTTTTGACAAAACCCAAAACTTATATCCATTATTTTCATAAATAAAATAAAAATTGAAAAAATAATTAGATTAAGTGAATTAGAAATTATTGATTAATGAACTATGAAACTCCTCAAATGATATGACCCTGGTTATCCTCTATTACTCATTAATAAAAATATATCTTTTTTTTCATTCTATACGATAGGTGTTCATTGAAACTAGTGTCGTTTCTAGGGATATAAGCTGTTGTTCTTTCTTTCACATATTTTTAAATATTTTGAAATTGTTTTATTTTAACTAAAAAACAAAAAAACAATGATGTATAAAAATATCCATTATTATTTTTTGAATTATGAACCATAGGTGTAAGAATATGAAACAAACTATACGGAGGAGGTATTCCAATGAAGGGATAATGATCTAATGGTAATGATCAAGGAGATAAAAAATGGAATAGATACATGAATCTAAACTCAAGAATTGATGGAAATGATTGATAAACTTATAACTGATATGAATAGACTCAATACCAAGAAGAAAGTACCAGTTTATATGACTAATTTTTTGGAAGATGTTGAAGAGTTTTAAGCCTTTCTTGAAGACTACATGAAACCCAACCATCTAAAGATACAAATTCAAGAATACCATGAGGAGCTAGAGATCAAAGATGGAGACTCACATAATTACAAAAATATGGGAAAATTTTTGGATCAATTTTGGAGTGAGTGGATATAAATTGAAATGCAACGTGACCTCCCTATTTATAAAGAAAAATAATCATCACTACTACACCTCACTCTAGCATTAGAAGAAGAATAAACCACCCAAGTGGTGGAATTAAAAAAACTAGATAACCCTAAATACTTTCCTATTTCATTTGAAGATAGAATCTAATATTTATTATCCACTAAATAAGAGATTGAAGCTGAACCAAATTAAGGAGACGATCCTAATGTGAACTGAAATTCATTTAAATGTTTTTAATCTAAATTTTTTATCACTCCCAGCAGTTTTGATTCCATATTTTTGGCCAACACACATTATTCCGTGAAGGAATATAATAAATGGAAATACAAACCTATTTAGAGATGTTTGGATATCCTCAAATGTATTGGAAACTTACTAAAGGGGGATAATTAAGAGATACATGTTGCTCTACCTGAAGAGGCAAAGATAGAAGCTTCTCACCTTAAAAGGGAAAATTGTGCAATTAATTGTTCAAATTTTAATTTCATTAAAATTAAATTAATTTCTAACTTTACATTTGACTATTGTTATAATAAAACATATATGGAGAAATATATTGATCATTATTTTTTCATTCATGATTATTATATCATTTTATGATAAACAACATAGTAGATATAGAAATCTAGAATAAAAATGTTTAGTGTCTTGGGAAAATTAGGATCATACATCCCATTTATATAAAAAACATAAAAAATTATTTAAATACTTTTTATTTATCCTTCTAAAATATTGAGTTCTTATTTGTACATGTAATCACCTGAAGATATACATCAAAGAAAGGGGTGAGCTAAAATCGTAGTACGAGAATGAATAAGGAACATGAATCAATATAACACGGGTGATCATAATAATCATCATCATTTCATAAAAATTGTATCATAATCAAATTAATTAATTAAAACATTTGAAAAAGGAATGTAATGTGGTAATGCATCAAAATGAAACATCATGTCATATTTGTCAAATACCACACATAGTTGTGAACAAAACTAACATCATGTTCACGCATAACATATGTGTATAATCAAAACAACAACTTGTGAACAAAGATAGTATCACATCCATGCATAATACAAATTTTATCATGAGACACATCATATTACATAATGAATTTTAGGTATATATATTTTTTGTTCTACCATTCACATCATAATATTTACATAATCATGCATTCCACATAGAACATATTACAATCATAGTCAAGAATTAACCCATGAAAAAGAATGAGTTTCATAAGGATTTAATAAATTTTGGTTTCATTAATACAATTTGGGTTCCAGAATTAAAAATGGAAAACATATTTGGAAAAATAATCATCATTCCTAAGTGAATAAGAAACAACTCATTTAGAGTCAATGATGTGATTTTGGAAAGTATAGGTCTTTTGAAAAATATTTGTATTTATTGTAAAATAAATTTGGAAACATGTATATCCAAAAAAAGAAAAGGTAAGAATAGTGAAATGATATTTATGTATCATTAGAGTAATATTCATACCAAATATGTCGTGATAAAGGGATAACCCAAAGAAAAGTAGTTGGGTATGACAATCCCCTGACCTTAATTCCCCTCTTTATTTCATTTCTTTTTTACCTCATGTATAATAAAATTTGATTTATTAAAACATTGATATAGAAGTTATAAGGCCCCGGTCTTAAACCTTACTTAATATTGAATTAAATGAATAATTCACATTGAGGATATTTTCAGGTTTAGAGTTTTAGAGAATTAGAACATAACTATTACATCTCAGAAGATTACAATGTAGACACTTCTACTAATTTTCCATAGAATAAAAAACTCTTAAAAAGAAACATGTCTAGTTCCATGTTTTATATATCATGACTTTCCCTTGATCCCCTCCTTGACCCTATTCCACATTATGTCCTGTGAAAAACATTTCAAAAAAACATGGGGTGAGCATAAAAAGCTCAGTAAGGGATACACAAAGAATGAAAACTATTATTTTATCAAAACAACAAGCAAACCATGTATACTTTATCAAAGTAATACTTTTCACCTTTATGAAGTAGTAAAAACTCTTCACTAAATAAAAGATCATTACTTACCCTTTTGTAACAAAAAGATTACCATAAAACCCATATAAAGATCACATAACATATAAAGGTATCTTGGGACATAAACATACTTAAATGGAATAATCATACGTTCGACTTCCACACATATCACTTAATGGAATAGCCATACGGCCGACTTCCATACCCAATGCATTGGAGGTTAAAACGTAACCGCCCGTCCTGGTATTCACGGCACCACCAGTCATATGGTTCATCACGTAACCACCCATCAAATTTCCAAGTACCATTATAAAATCATAAGACATAAAACAAATATAATGGAAAGAAAACATTTCCACACTTTGATCACAATATATCACTTAAATATATTAACATAACGAATCCTTTATAAAAACATTTTTCAATACCAAAATACATAAAAGAGTATATGGTATTTATTTCATTTTAAAAACATTACGGCTTGTTGAGGAAGCCAAAGACCAAATAATACTAGCGGCGGTGGAAAAGGTCATTGTCACTACGTACGTTAAAAGAAACATTCCTTTTTGTTGTTTAGTAAAACGCTTCATAGAAAAAGATTCCTTTTGTATAAAAGTAAATGTAAAAGGGGTTTATACACCGTATAATAGAAAGTTGTGTATAAAACGAAATATGCCTCAATGAAAGCAGATTGAGACGAAGTCCCTTACCTCGGGTCCGACATGACTCAATCATTCTTTAACATCCGGAATAATAAAATTGAGTTAATTTCTACTTGATTAAGAACATTTATCTAGTTCATTATTCCTTTTATATCACTTATTACTATGTTATGAACATTATGTAGTCATTTAAGTTGATAACGGTTGTTTGTTGATATTTGGTACTTGAGTCAAAAGTGAACTTCATACAATTACATGTTGTTTGTGTGGTCAAAGGTTCATTATATCCAGAATGATATTCATGATTTGGATATCATATATATCATATATATCCATCATATACATGAATTTATAATATTACATAATCATTTAGAGGTAAGAAATGAAATGCACCATTCATGGATACAGTAAGTTGTACGTACGCATGAACGCTACTTTCATTTCCTTTTCATATTAATGGAATTAAAACTAAATGAGAGGTATGTATATTTTAATTACAGAATTATATTCATCCTTTATATTTAACATAAATCATATATAATAACATTAAATCCATCCTTTATACGTCCCACATATGGCATTAACGAATCAAATCACTTTGAGGGGGCGGTAGTCCGCACTTCCTAAAATGAAGATATCGCGTATACCCAAAATGGAAGCCCTGAAGGTGTGACATAAATGAAAAATACATAATCTTAAGGAAGACATAAAAATATTATATATCATATATAAATATAGTGACATCTTAATGGCCACCTTTGAAGGTGTTGGAAGAATATTGAACAATAATCGTTTCGTGAGACAGAAATTCACCATCCACGGAAATAGTATGTTCTTTAACCATTGAATATAGGTGTATGTAAGTGTAGCTCAAAATCTTCTTATAACAACATCCTAGTATATTGATGATATTGGAGTTGTTACAAAGGAAATGAATAAAAAGTGTTTAGTGGGTTGGAGAAGCAAAATAAAACAAAAGGACACAAGTGAAGACATTACCTTAAAATCGGGTAACTCTCTTAGATTTGAGCTCAAAGGCTTCCTTGGGAAGACTTATTCCGAAATTGAGGCCTCTAAGAGTTATATAGGGATGTGGAGAGACAAAATGGGTAGGGGTTGGCCGAGCCAAAGGCTTTGGAAGTGTGGGTAATGTGGTAGAGGTGGGGGCCTTTTATAAGAGGAGAGGAGGGGCACTCTTGGAAAGTTAAGAAAAGATACTTTGTTATAAAATGATTTTCGGATAAAAGAGGTCCCACAATTATAAATTTAGAGTATAAGGTGATATGGGTTCAAAATATACCCAACCAAAAGGTTATTGACAAGTGTAGGTCTTAGATTTTACATTATCTTTTCATTTTATTTAAATCGTTAAATAATGAAGTAATCACTGCATCATCATGGTGCCATAAATAATTTAATTTATTTAATGTCTAAAATTAAAAAAAATATCATGATGTAGGAAATATTTTTATCTTTCTAATGAATATTTATAGTAAAAAATATGACTTGTATAACCCCATTTAAAATTTTTTTTAGTAAAACAACTCATGTTTGTGACATTTTTTACTTTAACATTAAATTAAAAGATATTAATGTTATTTTCCTTCCAAAGTGGCTCCATGGGGTCCCCAAGTTGACCCATGGATTGTCTTGGTCGTCCATGACATATCCAATAAGGTTAGGACATGTGTCTAGGTCATTCCATATTATTAAAACATTATTTTTACCTTAAACTACACTAATTACCTCTAATCGCGATTAAAAACGTAAAAGTTACTATTTACCGAAAAATTATTTTAATCCCATTGAACCACATTTTACTTCTTAATGAAAACCATGTATGTCAGATTTTTGAAATTCAAAACACAGAGGTGGTAAAATTTCATTTAAACAAAAAATCAGTTTTTATAAGTACCACTTAGTGGTTTCACTATTCATCATGGATTGAAGTTTTTCAGAAAGATACCAAAACTTCACCCTAAGCTATATTTGATATTCTGAATTCAAAAATGAAGTCCATTTTACAAAAGTCAAAACATATAAGTTGCATTAATTAATTTAATAATTAATTCCCGCTGTCAGAGCAAATAGCGTGTTTTTATGAAACAATAAGTATCGAAAGATTGACACTAGTTTAAGTCCGATTTCAAAGTGAAATTAATTCTAATGACCAATATTGGATTTAATAGTAAAAATGTATTCTAATTTCACTTTAAAACCAATTCAAAAGATAATCTAATCATATAAATAAATTAGATTAAAAGGTGGTTTTGAATTAAAATACAACATTTTACACTATTCATTAAAAAATGAACTTTATCGGAAAAATACCAAAAATTTACACAAAGTAAATTTTGATGTCTCGATTCTAAAGAAGAGTTTTATTTGGTCCAATAGAATGTATAAGAATGAACAAAACTATATTTAATGACGGTTCACCATCAAAAGGCGATAAGTGAACCTTTAGTGAAAATTATGGTATATATGCCTAAAATTGAATTCTTTCTGTATTTTAAGACTTTATCTTTTATTAGATAAATGTTAAAAAATTTAAAAAAACATATATAATCATATTTTAGTTATTTCTATCCATTCCTTCCAATACAATGGTTGTGTGTTAACTACCATTTAAAATAATATTATTTTATTACTAGTGTGCAACGTAAGATTTCAATGAAACTCTTTGTTGCGTATCGGGTACGCTATCAAACATAGAAACCACTTTAAAGTAAAATTAATATTTAATTCGTAAATATTAATAAATATGAAAATTTTTTATTCTTTATTTACCTGGGATGTTACATCCTTCCCCCCCTTTTGGTAATTACGTCCTCGCAATTTTATTCCCTTATCAAAATAAGTGGGGGTATTTCTCCCTTGTAGCATTTTCAGATTCCCACGTTGCCTCTTCAACCATATTGTTTTTCCACAAAACCTTTACCTGGTGAATCACCTTATTCCGTAACACTTTCTCCCTATGGTCAAAAATCTGGACCGGCTGTTCTTCATAAGATAGGTTCTCTTCCAGCTGAACTACCTCTGGACTCAAAACATGAGATGGATCTGGCATATACTTTCTCAACATCGAAACATGAAAAACATTGTGTACCTGAGATAAACTCTGAGGTAATGCCACTCTGTATGCAACTGATCCAACTCTCTCCAGAATTTCATATGGTCCAATGAACCTTGGACTCAGCTTTCCTTTCTTACCAAATCGCATCACACTTTTCCATGGAGAAACCTTGAGAAAAACATGATCACCTACCTCGAAAGATAGATCCTTCCTCGGGTTATTTGCATAACTTTTCTGTCTGCTCTGAGCTGTTCTCATGTGTTTCTGAATCAACTGAACTTTTTCTGCCATCTCTTCTACCAATTCTGGTCCCATCAGCTTCCTTTCACCCACTTCATCCCAAAAAGCTAGAGTTCGACATCGCTTCCCATATAATGCCTCAAATGGTTCCATCTGTATACTGGAATGAAAACTGTTATTATAAGAAAACTCAACCAAAGAAAGATGTTGGTCCCAACTTCCCTGATAATCCATAGAGCAAGCTCGTAGCATATCCTCCAAAGTATGGATCGTTCGTTCTGACTGCCCATCTGATTGAGGATGAAAAGTTGTACTAAAATTTAATTCAGTACCCAATGACTTCTGAAGGCCTTTCCAAAAGTTATAAGTGAACCTGGGATCACGGTCAGATACAATGGAGAGAGTAAATCCATGTAACCTGATTATCTCTTTTAGATACTAATGGGAAAGTTGATCTAGAGAAAAATTATCTCGTATGGCAAGTAAATGAACAGATTTAGTCAAGAGATCAACAATAACCCAGATTGCATTATTACCTCGAGGTGTCTTCGGCAATCCCACAACGAAGTCCATGGATATATTCTCTCATTTCCACTCTGGCATTGGTAAAGGTTGAAGCATCCCTTTCGGTAACTGCTGCTCTTCTTTAACCTGTTGACATGTCAAACACTTCACAGTAAAATCAGCAATATCTCTTTTCATTCCATCCCACCAGTAATACTCCCGCAGATCCCTGTACATCTTAGTACTACCAGGATGAACTGAAAATGGGGAACTATGAGCCTCACATAACAACTCATTCTTCAAATGTGAATCAACAGGGACACATAATATCTTCCCAAACCTCAAAACACAATCATTATCAATGTTGAATTCAGGCAACTTACCCTTCTGAACCAGCTCTACCTTTTTCTACAACTCACTATCTTCCCTTTGTGCTTGCTTAATTCTGTATGATAGGGATGATCTCACTGATACCTGAAACAAAACAGAAGAACTTACTTCACTAACAAATTCTATTTTAAATTTCATCAAATCAAAAACTAAAGCATCTCATTCCAAACGTAGCATGGTTAATGAAGCATTACTCTTTCGACTCAAATCATCAGCCACTTTATTTTCTTTTCTCGGATGGTAATGAATTGTACAATCATAATCCTTGATTAATTCCAGCCATCTCCTCTGTCTCATGTTCAATTATTTCTGTGTGAATATATACTTTAAACTTTTGTGATCAGTATATATTTCACACTTTACTCCATACAAATGATGCCTCCAAATTTTTAGAGCAAAAACAACAGCAGCTAATTCCAAGTCATTTGTAGGGTAATTTACCTCATGAGTTTTCAACTGACGTGAAGCATATGCAATTACCTGATCATTCTTTATAAGGACACAACCAAGTCCCTTCAACAAAGAATCACTGTAGATAACAAACTCACCATTCCTGGAAGGAAGTTCCAAAACTGGAGCATTCACCAATCTTCTTCTCAACTCCTAAAAATAATCATCACATTCTTTTGTCCAGATAAACTTAACACCCTTCTGAGTTAGCTTAGTCATTGGACTAGATAACCGGGAAAAATTTTCAACAAACCTTCGGTAGTAACCTACCAAACTAAGGAAACTACGGATCTCGGTTACATTTGTGGGTCTTGGCCATTCTTCAACAACTTTTGTTTTAGAAGGATCAACAGTTATGCCATTTTATTAAACAATGTGACCCAGGAAAGAAATTTTTTGTAACCAAAACTCACACTTGCTGAATTTTCCATACATTTTCTTTTATTTTAAGGTTTACAAGATAACCCTTAAATGACTTTCATGCTCCTATTTAGTTTTAGAAAACACCAAAATATCATCAATGAAAACAACCACAAACTTATCCAAGAACTCATGGAAAATTCTATTCATAAGGTCCATGAATACAGCAGGTGCATTGCTTAACCCAAAAGGCATAACTAAAAATTCATAATGGCCATATCTAGTATGGAACGCAGTCTTTGGAACGTCTGCTTATTTTACTTTCAACTGATGGTACCCCGACATCAAGTCAATCTTCAAAAAATACTGAGCTCCCTGGAGCTGATCAAACAAATCATCGATATGAGGCAAAGGATACATGTTCTTAACAGTAATGTTATTTAAGGCTCTATAATCAATGAAAAGTCTCATTGAGAAATCTTTCCTTTTAAAAAACAAGATAGGATCACCCCATGGTGATGTGCTAGGTTGAATGAAACCTTTATCTAATAACTCCTGCAATTTCTTCTTTAACTCTAAAAGTTCAACTTGAGCCATTCGATAAGGGGGTTTTGAAATTGGATTAGAATCAAAAACTAAGTCAACAGTAAATTCAACTTCCCGATCATGAATAATGCCAGGAAACTCATCAGGAAAAACATCAAGATACTCATTTACCACTGGCACATCATTAATCTGAACAGTTCCTTTATTTTCAACAATATGTGCAAGGTAACATTCGTTTCCATCTTTTACTAGTTTCTCAACTTCCTGATATGTTATCAAAATCAAGGGTTCATTCTTGTACACAAACTGAAAATATTTCTGAAAAGAAACCATTTTAGCTCTGCAGTCAATCTTAGCATGATAAAAAGAAATCCAATCCATGCCCAAAATAACATCAAACTCTACTAGAGGCAAAACAATAAAGTTTGCTGGTAGATTCTTTCCACACACAACGATAGGAAGGTTCTTATAATTCCTTTTTGTCTCAACTATCCCTCCGGGTGTTTTTACCATAAGTTCAGGATTCATATCTTGAGATGGAATTTTCAATTTACTAGAAAACTTCTCAGAAATGAAAGAATGTGTAGACCCTGAATCAAACAACACATTGGCATAATCTGAACAAACAAAAAGTGTACCTGATACTATTTCATTTGATGTCCCAACATCTACTGAAGTAGTTGCAAAGGATTTCACCACCTCGTTCTGCTTGTAGTCCGGCTGCTTTCCATCAGTTGAGTTCTTCATTAGACACTCATTTGAATAATGACCCATTTCATTACACTTAAAACATCTTACCGCTGACTTTTCATTGCCTGCTTGATCATCTTCCTTACAGTTACGAGCAATATGACCTGACTTACCACACCGAAAGCACTTTCCATACATGGGTAAACATTCTCCAGGATGCATTTTACCACACTTCTCATAGAATGGATATTTGGTTTTCTTACCTCCTTGCATCTTTGATGAATTCTTCCCCTTTGCCTACAAATTGGACCTCTTATTCTATCATTTGTCAAAGAACACCTAATCGTCGGTAAATTCCATTTCCACCTTCTCCACACATCGAAAAAAAAATTCATAACTTTTGAACTCACGAGAAGCTAAAGCCCTTCGATACTTTTGCTTTAACCCTGAGTAAAAACGGTATATTTTACTATCAAGATCTCGTATGAATTTTGGAGCATACCTTTCCAATCGAGTGAACTTTGCTTCATAAGCATCCACTGAGTCATCCTCCTACCTCAATTCTAGGAACTGTTTTATCAATCCTAAGACGAACCACCTTAGGAAAATATTTCTCAAGAAATATACCTTTGAATTCTTCCTAGTGAAGATCATCAATCTCATCACTATCCCTGATATCTTTCACCATCGACCACCACTGATCAGCTTCACCTTCAAAATAGTAAACATAAAGACTAACCTTTTGATGTTCTGAACACCCCATGACATCAAAAATCCTCTCTAGTGCTTTCATCCACCCTTCAGCTTGCACAGGGTCAGATGATCCTCTGAATGATGGGGGATGTTGCCTCATGAAATGTTCCACCACTGACATGTTCCTCTACGGTTGATCTGACTGATCTCGTGCATGGATACCACCACCATTTATAGCCTGAGTCAATTGTGCCATCACTACAACAAACTGTTCCATTCCTGATTCTGACCATCTCATGTTGCTGATTTGGAAGGTTTTCTTCCTCCTGATGTCGTCCCAACATAGCTGCTTTGTTTCCTCTGTGGAAAACTATTCTGAACACATAAATATCTTAGGCAAAGCAACATGGTAATCTTTAAATGCTATATCATTTCAGTCATACCATAAATTAACTTATAATTTAACGATTTTCTAACACATAAATTTTTCTAAACTGACCTCTGATGCCAACTATAAGGCCCCGGCCTTAAACCTTTCTTAATATTGAATTAAATGAATAATTCACATTGAGGATATTTTCAGGTTTAGAGTTTTAGATAATTATAACATAACTATTACATCTCAAAAGATTACAAAGTAGACACTTCTACTAAGTTTCCATAGAATAAAAAACTCTTAAAAAGAAACATGTCTAGTTCCTTGTTTTATATAGCATGACTTTCCCTTGATCCCTTCCTTGACCCTATTCTACATTAAGTCCTGTGAAAACCATTTCAAAGAAACTTGGGGTGAGCATAAAAAGCTCAGTAAGGGATACACAAAGAATGAAAACTATTAGTTTATCAAAACAACAAGTAACCCATGTATACTTTATCAAAGTAATACTTTTCTCATTTATGAAGTAGTAAAAACCCTTCACTGAATAAAAAATCATTACATACCTTTTGTAACCAAAATATTACCATAAAATCCATATAAAGATCACATAACATATAAAGGTAACTTGGGACATAAACATACTTAAATGGAATAACCATACGGTCGACTTCCACACATATCACTTAATAGAATATTCATACGGACGAATTCCATACTCAATGCATTGGAGGTTATAACGTAACCACCCGTCCTGGTATTCACGGAACCACCTTTCATATGGTTCATCACGTAACCACCCGTCAAATGTCCAAGTACCATTATAAAATCATAAGACATAAAACAAATATAATGGAAAGAAAACATTTCCACACTTTGATCACAATATATCACTTAAATATATTGACATAAAAAATCCATTATAAAAACCATTTTCAATACCAAAATACATAAAATATTATATGGTATTTATTTCATTTTAAAAACATTACGGCTTGTTGAGGAAGCCAATGACCAAATAATACTCGCGGCGGAGGAAAAGGTCATTGTCACCGCGTATGTTAAAAGAATCATTCCTTTCTGTCGTTTAGTAAAACGCTTCGTAGAAAAAGATTCCTTTTTTATAAAAGTAAAAGTCAAAGGGGTTTATACACCGTATAAAAGAAAGTTGTGTATATAACTAAATATGCCTCAATGAAAGGTGATTGAGACGAAGTCCCTTACCTCGGGTCCGACTTGACTCAATCGTTCCTTAACGTCTTGAATAATAAACTTGAGTTAATTTCTACTTGATTAAGAACCTTTTTCAAGTTCATTATTCCTTTTATATCACTTATTACCATGTTATGAACATTATGTAGTCATTTAAGTTGATAACGGTCGTTTGTTGATATTTGGTACTTGAGTCAAAAGTGAACTTCTTACAATTACATGTTGTTCGTGTGGTCAAAGGTTCATTATATTCAGAATGATATTCATGATTTGGATATCATATATTTCATATATATCCATAATATACTTGTATTTATAATATTACATAATCATTTAGAGGTAAGAAATGAAATGCACCGTTTAAGGAGACGGTAAGTCGTACGTACGCATGAACGCTACCTTCATTTCTTTGTCATATTAATGGAATTAAAACTAAATGAGAGGTATGTATATTTTAATTCCAAAATTATATTCATCATTTATATGTAACATACATCATATATAACAACATTAATACCATCCTTTATATGTTCCACATGTGGCATTAACGAATCAAATCACTTTGAGGGGTCGGTAGTCCGCACTTCCTAAAATGAAGATATCGCGTATACCCATAATGGAAGCCATGAAGGTGTGACATAAATGAAAAATACAGAAGATTAAGGAATATATAAACATATTATATATCATATATAAATATATTGACATCTTAATGGCCACCTGTGAAGGTGTTGGAAGAATATTGAACAATCATCGTTTCGTGAGGCAGAAATTTGCCATCCACGGATTCAGTATGTTCTTTAACCATTAGCTATAGGTGTGTGTAAGTGTAGCTCAAAATATTATTATAAATAAATCCTAGTATATTGATGATACTGGAGTTGATACAAAAGAAATGAATAAAAAGAGTTTAGGGGGTTGGAGAAGCAAAATAAAACAAAAGGACACAAGTGAAGACATTACCTTAAAATCGGGTAACTCTCTTAGATTTGAGCTCAAAGGCTTCCTTGGGAAGACTTCTGCCCAAATTGAGGCTTATAAGAGTTATAGAGGGATGTTTAGAGACAAAATAGACAGGGGTTGGCCGAGCCAAAGGCTTTGGAAGTGTGTGTTAGGTGGTAGAGGTCGGGGGCTTTTATAAGAGGAGAGGAGGGGCACTCTTGGAAAGTTAAGAAAAGATACTTTGTTATAAAATTATTTTCAGATAAAAGAGGTCCCACAATTATACATTTAGATTATAAGGTGATAAGGTTTCTAAATATACCCAACCAATAGGTTTTTTACAAGTGTAGGTCTTATATTTTACATTATCTTTTCATTTTATTTAAATCGTTAAATAATGAGGTAATCGCTGCATCATCATGGTGCCATAAATAATTTACTTTATTTAATGTCTAAAATTATAAAACAAATATCATGATGTATGAAATCTTTTTATATTTTTAATGAATATTTATAGACAAAAATATTACTTGTATAACCCCATTTAAAAATTGTTTTAGTAAAACAACTCATGTTTGTGACATTTTTACTTTAACATTAAATAAAAAGATATTAATGTTATTTTGCTTCCAAAGTGGATCCATGGGGTCCCCAAGTTGACCCATGGATTGTCTTGGTCGGACATGACATATCCAATAAGGGTAGGACATGTTTCTAGGTCATTCCATATTATTAAAACATTATTTTTACCTTAAACTACACTAATTACCTCTAATTGCGATTAAAAACTTAAAAGTTACTATTCACCAAAAATTTATTTTAATCCTATTGAACCAAATTTTACTTCTTAATGAAAACCATGTATGTTGAATTTTTGAAATTCAAAACACAGAGGTGGTAAAATTTCATTTCAACGAAAAATCAGTTTTTATAAGTACCACTTAGTGGTTT
This sequence comes from Viscum album, assembly GCA_963277665.1. NCBI lineage: Eukaryota > Viridiplantae > Streptophyta > Magnoliopsida > Santalales > Viscaceae > Viscum > Viscum album. Next base: position 514,263,223 of record OY728146.1, read on the forward strand.
CACTATTCATCAAATATTGATGTTTTTCAGAAAAATATCAAAACTTCACCCTAAGATATATTTGATATTCCAAATTCAAAAATGAAGTCCATTTTACAAAATTCAAAACATATAAGTTGCATTAATTAATTTAATAATTAATTCTCGCTGTCAGAGCAAATAGCGTGTTTTTATGAAATAATAAGTATCAAAAGATTGACACTAGTTTAAGTCCGATTTCAAAGTGAAATTAATTCCAATGACCACTATTGGATTTAATGGTAAAAATATATTCTAATTTCACTTTAAAACCAATTAAAAAGATAATCTAATCATATAAATAAATTAGATTAAAAAGTGGTTTTGAATTAAAATACAACATTATACACTATTCATTAAAAAAATGAACTTTATCGGAAAAATACCAAAAAATTACACAAAGTAAATTTTGATGTCCCGATTCTAAAGAAGAGTTTTATTTAGTCCAATAGAATGTATATGAGTGAACAAAAGTATATTTTATGACGGTTCGCCATCAAAAGGCGATAAGTGAACCTTTAGTGAAAATTACGGTATATATGCCTAAAATTGAATTCTTTCCGTATTTTAAGCCTTTATATTTTATTAGATAAATGTAAAAACATTTTAAAAAACATATATAATCATATTTTAGTTATTTCTATCCATTCCTTCCAATAAAATGGCTATGTGTTAACTACCATTTAAAATAATATTATTTTATTACTAGTGTGCAACGTAAGATTTCAATGAAACTCTTTGTTGCGTATCGGGTACGCTATCGAACATAGCAACCCCTTTAAAGTTAAATTAATATTTAATTCACAAATATTAATAAATATGAAAATTTATTATTCTTTATTTACCTGGGATGTTACATAAGTGAATTATTTTAGTTTTTAAAATTATTTATAAATTATAGTCATTTGATTATAAATCTTAATTTCCTTGGTTATAGGGTAGTCATTTTGATAACATGCTTCAATTGAAAATTTACTGTTTCACCTCGAATTCTTTATTTTTTTGAATATAATTTATACATTAGTATAATTAATTCTGTAAGATTATAATACATATAATTAAATCTCTATATATTATATAAAACTCATAATATCTATCTGTGATTATGGTTATAAGTGTTGAAATGGAAATTTCTCGTAAGATGGTTAACCGACCTTTGACGGGACATTGTTAGGATATCGGGAAGGGAAGTTAAAAAAATTATATATAGGAAATATGATACTTGTAGAATGATAAAATCATTAATATAATATTAAATTAATTCATAATAAATTATTTTAATTTTTTTTGTGAATGGTGTGGTTAAAAATAAGTAGAAGGAGAAGGATAGATAAACTAAGAAGATTTGATCGAAACTTACTTAATCCTCAGTGTAAATTCTCTTGTATGACTCTAAAAATACATTTATGATTAGATTGGATTACTAAAGAATGTACCTATGTATTATAAGGGTATTTAGAGGTATTATTTGGATAGATCATGGGGTTTTGAAGGAGTTTAAGGAGTGGTTTTCCGAGGGGAGGAATAGGGGTTATTTATACTTGAGGAGAGGGGTATTTTTAGAATAAAATATTAAATAAAATAATATATAATAGTGAATTTTTTACATTACAACTCACACTTAAATATTATATAATTTTTTAAAAACATTAAATAACATTATAATTCGAATTGACTTAGTTTATGATAAAGGAATGTGGAAAGATAGAAAAAAATTTATTTTAATGAATCACTTTTGATATTAGGTTTTGGAAAATGATTTTTAGTTTTGGAAATTATGTTTCTCTTATTTTAATAACTCGTTTTTGAAATTAAATATGTCGTTTTCAAAAATCATGTTCTAGAAGTGATTATTTCATTATTTTATCATGAATGATATAATTTAAGATACAACAGTTTTGTGAAAAAAATATATTTTTAATATTTAACCAAAAATTTAAGCATTTCCAAGAATTTATAAAAAAATAAAACTTGGAAATTTTAAATTATCGGATTAAAAAAACGATATTAATTTTATAAAAAAATAATTTCTAAAATATGTATTTTTAATTTTTAATATATTTTTATTTTATTTTTACAAAATACATTAAAATACAGTTTATTAAAAGTGTGCTTATATTTTCATTGAGATTTTAAATCATGGTATTTGTTTTTTGGAATTATAATATTTATATTTACTTAAATTAGTTATGATAAATATTATTTCTGTATAAATTTACTATTTTGAGGTAAAATTACTTTTCCAATCGCCAGATTACTATTTCCAATGGTCTAGTTGTTATTCCAATGGTCTCATTACTATTCCAACGATCAAATTACTTCCTATGAATACCTCTTCACTCCATTAATTATTCACACAAATTTATCTTAAGGTTATATATTTCCATTTAATATAATGTTTATTTGTTTACTAATATTTTTTTTTCATTTCTATAGTGTTGTTCATGGGAGGATGATTCTAAAAGACTGGGGTGATCCATATTTTCCCATTTTAGAATTTATATTTTATAGTTTTTTTCCACTTTTAATATTGTCTATTTTTTTGTAGAGACCCGTATCTTGACGTACATGGACATTACATTACATTTGCGGAATACTTAGTACATAACAAAAACACACACTAAAGGATCGTAATAGTTTAGTGTCTTTGGAAACTCGGAACGTAATCTTCTAATCGTGGTGAAAGTTCTTCAATATCTCCCATAAAGGTCATCCCTTTTTTTTACCTAAAACCTTTCTTTATATCCTGGGGAAAAGAAAACATAAAAGGGTGAGCTCAAATTCTCAGTAAGGGTAAACAAAAGAAATATCAATCACATCATATATATAAGAACATAACTTTTGGAAATCTTAACCTGCAAAAAGCTCATAATATCATAACATGGGATAAATCATAGAAGTGAAATGTAATCCCAATAATCATAACTTAAAACATGAAACTTTATGGCATACACACATAATCATAGAGAATCATTTCTTGTTAGTCAAGACTCAATGCCAAGACTATCTTAGTGGACAAAGTCCCTTTCTGAATCGAGTAACCCTCGTTTCAGTCCTGTTTCACTGAACCGGTATAACCTACCATTTCAGCCATGTCTATCTCATGAGATATAAAATCTTTACCCAATGCATTGGAGGGAGATATAGGTCCCACCCATCTTATAATTAATCCTTTCTTATGTGTGCCACAAAATCATAAACCATACATCATAGCATAACCCATGTAATAAAAATGGGATTCTTAAACAACATGACATCATAAAACAATTCATATAAGATAAAGGAATTCATAAAAATAATTCCATCACAACATTAATCAAATCAATGTAATAATAGGGATAAAAATAGAACCCTTTATTATCTTAGATGGAAAATAGTTTTGATAAAACACTTGAACTCCATTCTTGAGGAAAATATCATTTCTACCTTAAAAACATTTTTCCTTTCTTAACATGTCATAAAATTTTTAACTAAAAGAATGTGATTAAAAATAAACTTGAAAACTTGTAAAGGAAGCATCTTGGAAATAATGTTTTAAAAATCCATTCATGCCGTATAAGTTAAAAAAACATTCTTCTCGTACTTTTGTCGGAAAAGTCAAAAAGTACCTCGTACGAAAAACGACAAAAGATTCCTTTCATTTCTTTTACTAAAAACTCACCGAAGGGTAAAAATGGACTTAAACAATTGTAGGTGTATGGAAATAATATTACATATTGATGAAACATGGATGTGGATGATAAAATACACCCCAGTAAATACTTACGAATAAACAATCTCGGATAAAAATGAGATTGTGATATTTTCCCTTACCTTAGGTTCGATTTGCTTCGTATGTGTCCGAACCTCCTGTATAATGATTTAAATAATGTAATTGACTTATTATAGAATCATATTCATTGTTATGATATCATATATGGTTCACTTGTGACATTATATTACCCGTTCTTTTGTAAATTCCATGTTAAAGAAGCGTTTTGGGTAAAATCGTTTCATTTATCGTAGGTGTTTTGACTTGTTGTTCTTGACATTATTATTACTTATATCATGATTTACTTACTTCCAGAATATAAAATATGATTTATATATCATATATATTCAGTATATATATATATATATAATAGATAGATAAATTAAATGAAAAACACCGTTCATGGAGACGGTAGTCCGTACGTACGCATGAACGCTGTTTTCCTTTCCTTATTGTCTTGAATGGAAGTAAGTAGATGACATACATATATATATATATATACATAAATCCAGTAGCTTTATAATGTCATATATTTCATTATTATTTCTTATATATACTTTATAATCATTCTTAAATGGTTAACATGGAGAATGAATCTCATCGCGTCGTGGAGACGGTAGTCCGTACGTACGCACGAGCAATGATATCATTTCCATAAATATTGAATTGAATTGGAGTGGATTATACAATATATCAGAATCAATATTATGTTGTAATAACTATGTATAGTTATTCTTTACACCATTATACCCATCCATGTAAGGTGGTGGTGGAAAATAGATTACACCACGGCGTGGAGACGGTATTCCGTACGTACGCACGCGCGGTGATTTCTTTTTCCGTAGGATGGATAGATGGTGAAATAGGGTTGTTTCATACTTATAATAACATATCAGTATATGAGTGATACTGATTTTATTACTTCATAATGAAACAACCTAAGAAGAAGAAGTGGAAGAAGAAATAAAGATGAAAGAATTGGTAACGGTAATTACCTCTTCTTTGAAGCGCCTCTTTGAGACCTCCTCTTAGGGCACTAAAATTGGTCTTTGAGGAAGACCAGAACCTCTAGGATTATTCTAGGGAAGTGGAGAAGGGATTTTGGCAGGGGTTGGCCGAGCTTGAGTGCTCAAATTGGTGTGATGAGGAGGGGGAGGAGGTGCCCTTTTATAAGGGAGGAGAGGGGCACCTTAGGAATATCTCAAAATATTATTTTATATTAAAGTCATAATTGGTTTATAATGGTTCCAAAGGGTCTTATTTCTAAGCTAAAGTGGGGATGGGTCGAAATCCTATCAACCAATAGAATTTAGACAAGTTTAGGATATTATTTTAACCTTATCAATTAGATTTAACTCCAAGTTAAATAATTTAACTTTTACCGTGTCTTTTTGTTTTCTTTCACTATATGGTTAATACACTTACTATAACATGCCAAACGAACCCCAAATTGTTTATTATTAATATATATATCCTTATCTAAGTCATTTGGCCGAACCTTATATTTTTAGGAATACAATAACAATTAATAATATAATATTTTATTTAAAAACTATTTTGTGTCAATTTTGACACTATTTGATATATGATTTTTGTGAAAGTCATAACAGAATTAAATGTTCGAACCAAGTTGATTAAAGCAACATTAATATATCATAGTAACCTAGAAAATTAGTGGAATTCATAAAAATTTTCAAATTACATTTATTTTGGTGTTTATAACATCAATTATGTCAATATTTCATTAATAAGATAATTACTGCATCATCGTTGTGTCATAAATAAATTAAATTATTTGATGTCTAAAAATTACAAATAAAATACCATCATGTAGGAAATCCTTTTATCTTTCTAATGAATATTTACAATCGAATTTATCTTATGTATAACCCTATATTAAAAATGATTTACTTATTAAACTTTGATTTTAACTATTTTAACCTTTCTTTAAATAAATTAATAATAAATGTCCTAATCTAATCCAAGTGGGCCTAAATGGTCATATTTTATTACTAAGTTTGTTTTTGGTCGAATTACACTTGTCCAATAGAATTAGGACATGTGTTAGGGTAATATTAATATCATATTTACCCTTAGTTACCCTATTTACTATTAACCGCGGTAAAAAAAAGTAAAAAGTTACTATTCACCAAAAATTATTTTCATCTCATTGAACCACATTTTAGTCCTTGATATTAACCGTGTCTGTCGGATTTTTGAAATTCCATTCACAGAAGCGGTAAAATTAAGTTTTATGCAAAATTCAGTTTTTAACCTACCACTTAGTGGTTTCACTATTCATCAAAAATTGAAAGTTTTCAGAAAAATACCAAAATTTCATCTTAAGCTATATTTCATATTCCGAATTCAAAAATGAAATCTATTTTAACAAATTCATAACATAGAAGTTGCATTAATTAATTTTATAATTAAATCCCGCTGTTAAAATAAATAGCGTGTTTTTAGGAAACAATATATATCAAAAGATTGACACTTGATTATGTCTGGTTTAAATGTGAAATTACAACCAATGACCAACATTGTATTAAATTGTAAAAATATATTCTAAATATACTTTAAAACCACTCAAATTAATAATTTATCACTATTAATTATTTCGATTAAAAAAGTTGTTTTTTAATTATAATTTAGTAATTTTCACTATTCATCAGAATGTGAAAGTTATCCAAAAAGTACCAAAATTTCACCTTAGGCTAAATTCGATACTCCGAATCCAAAAATGAAGTCCATTTTGAGAGATAAAATTTCTAAAATTTTAAAAGGTGGTTATTACTATTCATAACAGCTAGTTTTAATAATATTTTAATAGCATATCGTTGTTTAGTGAAACTCGGTATTGCGTACTACACACGCTATCGAGGAAGGTCTTGATTGCGTGTAATACAAGGCAAGTCAAGGATGCATGTTGTGCAAGCTCCTTTTGGTGTAGCGTACAACACAAGACATTAATAAAATTAAAAAGAATATTTTTTTATAAAATCTCGGGGTGTTACATTCTACCCCCCTTAAAATGAATTTCGCCCTCGAAATTCGTCGGGGTTATAAATGGTTTACTATTCGAAAGTTTCTTTAGTCGAAACCCACATTGTAAAAAGGAATACCAAAACCAATCTTTAAAAACAAAAGAATGAAACATAACGGTTACCCAAATAAACTAATCATTGGGTTTCCACATAGGTGAAAATATGGATATGGAAGAGAAATCTAACCATCATGTTCTGATGGAGAGTGGTAGAGAACATGGCTATGGAAAATCCAGTAATCACAAATCCATATATTTGTGATGATATAAGGTACCATCTGATTCATCAGGTATAAGATCACTAGGACAACATTTTTGGTTTTCAAGATCATTTCCCCTAAAGTTGAAAATTTGAATTAGAATAAATACTTACTTTATTTTGGTACAATCTCACTGTTGTTCGTGCCTTGAACAATTTCCACTTCATCTCTTAAATAAATTAAGTTGAATTTGTTATTCGTGAAGTGTTAGCAGATCATGTGATAGAATGACGGGTCATTCCATCTGTCTCAAACAAAAGGTTAGCATAAATCGATCTATAGTGAGATTAATCATATATGGTTCCTAAAATGGACTTATACTTCATATATCATACTGCTTAATATAATAAAACTAGTTTCTACTAAACAGGGACTTCCTGTATGTCAGTGGTAGGCGATAAAGGCCAGTCGCACTTCGGTTGTGGGTTCGATTCCTACAGCCTTGTCCGAAGCGATGGGCTGTCGCCCGTCCTGCAGGTTGTCCTTTTTATAAAACTATATTACTATAACATCCCATCAATAATATCAAAAAAAATTCTATCCTTAAACAATACTAACTTATGTCCAACATAATCCATTCTAATCTTTAGGCTTATCCATAATACTGCAGTCCACTCTCATAACATAGTGAAAATGATTACCAGAGATTTAATACCATCATTGATCCCCATAAGATATGTCTTGTTGGTCACATTCTAAACATTCAAAGTCCTTAATCATGTATTCGCTTGAATACCTTAGTGAAAACATGAATGCAGTTTAAAGTTAACACTTTCCACATACCAAAATCCTCAAAATTCTATATACTCAAACCATGATATCACTTAGTCCTTATATCAATCATGAGCTCATGAATACAATCAAACATTTAATTTTCTCCTTATCCCTTCATTATGCGCATATCATCTACATTCCAAAAATATCTGAATAACCTTTCATGGATACTGGTAATATTAATCATACACTTTTCAAAACACAAGGAAAGACAACAGTGTAACAATCCATAGATGTCTCTTTATTCCAAAATTACACATGATAAACATGTAATCATGCCACTACATTCTCAAACCATTGACCGAGCTTCAAAAATTCTTTCATCTCACATATCATTTGTAGTCTCTTCATCATCATCCACATAAATACTACCCATATGACCATACTGATTCTCTTCATGAGTCTTTCCCTTAGGGCATTTGTTTGCATAATGCCCATACATTCCACATTTAAAACACTTAACCATTTTTGATGTCGTAGCATTACCATTATCCTCATCCATGGTGTTAACCGACCCTTTTCCTTTGCACTTACTTGCTTTGTGTCCTTCTTTTCCACACCCAAAGCATCTTCCAGTTCCCTTGAAACATTCTCCTTGATGCCTCTTCCCACATGATTTACATAGAGGAAATTGAACTTTCTTTCCTCTATGATCATCATGGAACTCCATCTTTCTCTTATTAGTCGAGTCAGGAAACTTACCAAATTTTACTTTATTGATCATGTTGTGAGATTGCTGATTCGGCATAATAATGATGTTTGGACATCCAAATCCCATTTCATTTGGTATTTCAGGAAGAATATCATTCCATTGTCCATCATATCCTCTATTATTGTGAATCATCTTGTTTCCAGCCATTTTTGAAAACCCAAAAAGAATAGTGTGAGAGGCAAAAATCATGCTAGGGAAAACAACATAATAAAGGGGGAGTACCTTCAATATCTAACATCTTAGGTTTAATTCTATGATCGTTAGCGTAATTCTAGTACTATAACCTATACGTATACTTAACCTTAGGGACATCCCTAGACATACCGTAGAAATATCTCTAGGGATCTTACTAACGTTTTCGCATCCTAGTTTCCAAAGGTTGACTAAACCTTTCCTCTGATACCAACTGTAGAGACCCGTATCTTGACGTACATGGAAATTACATTACATTTGCGGAATACTTAGTACATAACAAAAACACACACTAAAGGATCGTAATAGTTTAGTGTCTTTGGAAACTCGGAACGTAATCTTCTAATCGTGGTGAAAGTTCTTCAATATCTCCCATAAAGGTCATCCCTTTTTTTTACCTAAAACCTTTCTTTATATCCTAGGGAAAAGAAAACATAAAAGGGTGAGCTCAAATTCTCAGTAAGGGTAAACAAAAGAAATATCAATCACATCATATATATAAGAACATAACTTTTGGAAATCTTAACCTGCAAAAAGCTCATAATATCATAACATGGGATAAATCATAGAAGTGAAATGTAATCCCAATAATCATAACTTAAAACATGAAACTTTGTGGCATACACACATAATCATAGAGAATCATTTCTTGTTAGTCAAGACTCAATGCCAAGACTATCTTAGTGGACAAAGTCCCTTTCTGAATCGAGTAACCCTCGTTTCAGTCCTGTTTCACTGAACCGGTATAACCTACCATTTCAGCCATGTCTATCTCATGAGATATAAAATCTTTACCCAATGCATTGGAGGGAGATATAGGTCCCACCCATCTTATAATGAATCCTTTCTTATGTGTGCCACAAAATCATAAACCATACATCATAGCATAACCCATGTAATAAAAATGGGATTCTTAAACAACATGACATCATAAAACAATTCATATAAGATAAAGGAATTCATAAAAATAATTCCATCACAACATTAATCAAATCAATGTAATAATAGGGATAAAAATAGAACCCTTTATTATCTTAGATGGAAAATAGTTTTGATAAAACACTTGAACTCCATTCTTGAGGAAAATATCATTTCTACCTTAAAAACATTTTTCCTTTCTTAACATGTCATAAAATTTTTAACTAAAAGAATGTGATTAAAAATAAACTTGAAAACTTGTAAAGGAAGCATCTTGGAAATAATGTTTTAAAAATCCATTCATGCCGTATAAGTTAAAAAAACATTCTTCTCGTACTTTTGTCGGAAAAGTCAAAAAGTACCTCGTACGAAAAACGACAAAAGATTCCTTTCATTTCTTTTACTAAAAACTCACCGAAGGGTAAAAATGGACTTAAACAATTGTAGGTGTATGGAAATAATATTAAATATTGATGAAACATGGATGTGGATGATAAAATACACCCCAGTAAATACTTACGAATAAACAATCTCGGATAAAAATGAGATTGTGATATTTTCCCTTACCTTAGGTTCGATTTGCTTCGTATGTGTCCGAACCTCCTGTATAATGATTTAAATAATGTAATTGACTTATTATAGAATCATATTCATTGTTATGATATCATATATGGTTCACTTGTGACATTATATTACCCGTTCTTTTGTAAATTCCATGTTAAAGAAGCGTTTTGGGTAAAATCGTTTCATTTATCGTAGGTGTTTTGACTTGTTGTTCTTGACATTATTATTACTTATATCATGATTTACTTACTTCCAGAATATAAAATATGATTTATATATCATATATATTCAGTATATATATATATATATATAATAGATAGATAAATTAAATGAAAAACACCGTTCATGGAGACGGTAGTCCGTACGTACGCATGAACGCTGTTTTCCTTTCCTTATTGTCTTGAATGGAAGTAAGTAGATGACATACATATATATATATATATATATATATATATATATATATATATCCAGTAGCTTTATAATGTCATATATTTCATTATTATTTCTTATATATACTTTATAATCATTCTTAAATGGTTAACATGGAGAATGAATCTCATCGCGTCGTGGAGACGGTAGTCCGTACGTACGCACGAGCAATGATATCATTTCCATAAATATTGAATTGAATTGGAGTGGATTATACAATATATCAGAATCAATATTATGTTGTAATAACTATGTATAGTTATTCTTTACACCATTATACCCATCCATGTAAGGTGGTGGTGGAAAATAGATTACACCACGGCGTGGAGACGGTATTCCGTACGTACGCACGCGCGGTGATTTCTTTTTCCGTAGGATGGATAGATGGTGAAATAGGGTTGTTTCATACTTATAATAACATATCAGTATATGAGTGATACTGATTTTATTACTTCATAATGAAACAACCTAAGAAGAAGAAGTGGAAGAAGAAATAAAGATGAAAGAATTGGTAACGGTAATTACCTCTTCTTTGAAGCGCCTCTTTGAGACCTCCTCTTAGGGCACTAAAATTGGTCTTTGAGGAAGACCAGAACCTCTAGGATTATTCTAGGGAAGTGGAGAAGGGATTTTGGCAGGGGTTGGCCGAGCTTGAGTGCTCAAATTGGTGTGATGAGGAGGGGGAGGAGGTGCCCTTTTATAAGGGAGGAGAGGGGCACCTTAGGAATATCTCAAAATATTATTTTATATTAAAGTCCAAATCGGTTTATAATGGTTCCAAAGGGTCTTATTTCTAAGCTAAAGTGGGGATGGGTCGAAATCCTATCAACCAATAGAATTTAGACAAGTTTAGGATATTATTTTAACCTTATCAATTAGATTTAACTCCAAGTTAAATAATTTAACTTTTACCGTGTCTTTTTGTTTTCTTTCACTATATGGTTAATACACTTACTATAACATGCCAAACGAACCCCAAATTGTTTATTATTAATATATATATCCTTATCTAAGTCATTTGGCCAAACCTTAGATTTATAGGAATACAATAACAATTAATAATATAATATTTGATTTAAAAACTATTTTGTGTCAATTTTGACACTATTTGATATATGATTTTTGTGAAAGTCATAACAGAATTAAATGTTCGAACCAAGTTGATTAAAGCAACATTAATATATCATAGTAACCTAGAAAATTAGTGGAATTCATAAAAATTTTAAAATTACATTTATTTTGGTGTTTATAACATCAATTATGTCAATATTTCATTAATAAGATAATTACTGCATCATCGTTGTGTCATAAATAAATTAAATTATTTGATGTCTAAAAATTACAAATAAAATACCATCATGTAGGAAATCCTTTTAGCTTTATAATTAATATTTACAATTGAATTTATCTTATGTATAACCCTATATTAAAAATGATTTACTTATTAAACTTTGATTTTAACTATTTTAACCTTTCTTTAAATAAATTAATAATAAATGTCCTAATCTAATCCAAGTGGGCCTAAATGGTCATATTTTATTCCTAAGTTTGTTTTTGGTCGAATTACACTTGTCCAATAGAATTAGGACATGTGTTAGGGTAATATTAATATCATATTTACCCTTAGTTACCCTATTTACTATTAACCGCGGTAAAAAAAAGTAAAAAGTTACTATTCACCAAAAATTATTTTCATCTCATTGAACCACATTTTAGTCCTTGATATTAACCGTGTCTGTCGGATTTTTGAAATTCCATTCACAGAAGCGGTAAAATTAAGTTTTATGCAAAATTCAGTTTTTAACCTACCACTTAGTGGTTTCACTATTCATCAAAAATTGAAAGTTTTCAGAAAAATACCAAAATTTCATCTTAAGCTATATTTCATATTCCGAATTCAAAAATGAAATCTATTTTAACAAATTCATAACATAGAAGTTGCATTAATTAATTTTATAATTAAATCCCGCTGTTAAAATAAATAGCGTGTTTTTAGGAAACAATATATATCAAAAGATTGACACTTGATTATGTCTGGTTTAAATGTGAAATTACAACCAATGACCAACATTGTATTAAATTGTAAAAATATATTCTAAATATACTTTAAAACCACTCAAATTAATAATTTATCACTATTAATTATTTTGATTAAAAAAGTTGTTTTTTAATTATAATTTAGTAATTTTCACTATTCATCAGAATGTGAAAGTTATCCAAAAAGTACCAAAATTTCACCTTAGGCTAAATTCGATACTCCGAATCCAAAAATGAAGTCCATTTTGAGAGATAAAATTTCTAAAATTTTAAAAGGTGGTTATTACTATTCATAACAGCTAGTTTTAATAATATTTTAATAGCATATCATTGTTTAGTGAAACTCGGTATTGCGTACTACACACGCTATCGAGGAAGGTCTTGATTGCGTGTAATACAAGGCAAGTCAAGGATGCATGTTGTGCAAGCTCCTTTTGGTGTAGCGTACAACACAAGACATTAATAAAATTAAAAAGAATATTTTTTTATAAAATCTCGGGGTGTTACATTTTTTGTGTTTATTCATTGACTAATGTAATTATTTTATTTAATTAAATAATGTCATGTTTGTTTCTTTATGTATTGTATGTGTATAATATAATATGATACAAATTTATTTCAAAATTAAAATATCATTTATAAACTCTAGGTAGTTCCATTCTTACACTCTTTAGAAATTTCATCCCCAAAATTAAAACTCATATTCTTAGTTGACAATAAGCGAGGAAACTTCTATTTTATTGTTTCCTCTAGTTCCCATTTTACTTATTCATATTTATGGTTCCCCAAAACACTTTGGCATGGTGAGTTGTCTTGTTGCGTAACACTTTGTCTCTATGGTCCAATATATTCACTGACTAATCCTCATATGAGAGGCCATTTTCTAGTTGTACCACCTCTTGATTTAGCACGTGTGAATGATCAAGTATGTACTTCCTCAAGAGTGATACATGAAACACATCATGAACTTGATCCATATTTAGTGGAAGTTCTTGTTGATATGCCACTACTTCTATGTGATCAAGGATCTAAAAGGGGATAATGTACCATGGGAAAAGATTCCATTTCCTTCCAAACTGAATGAATCTCTTACATAGTGATGTTTGAAGGTAAACTTTGTCTCCATATTCAAACAACATGTCCCTTATAAGGTTTTTAGCATAGCTCTTTTACCAAATCTGAGAACATGTTATATGTTGTTGGATAGAATAAACATTCTCTATCATATCTTGCATAATTCTAAGTCCATGTAGATTTCATTCACCAACATCATCCCAAAAAGTTTTATTTCTACATCACTTCCCATATAGATATTTATATATATCCATCTGAATACTCAAGTGGATGATATTGTTATATAAGAACTCAACCAATGGTAAATACTAATTGAATCCACCTTTGAATTCCATTGAGCAGAATTTTGGCATATACTCGAGTGTCTGAATAGTCCTTTCAGATTAGCCATTATATTGGGGGTGATAAACCATGCTGAAATTCAATTTAGTACTCAAGGAATGTTAGATACTTCTCCAGAATTTAGATGTGAACCTTGGATCATGATCATAAATTATTTATAGTGGTACCCCATATAGCCTCCCCACTTCATATTTATCTTGTATGGTTATTCGAGTGAGAAATCTTCCCAAGTACAAATGAAGTGGAGAGTCTTGGTGAGTTGATCCACCACAACCCATATCTCATTGTTTCCTTTGGATGTATTTGGGAGACTAGTGAAAAATTCCATAATGACATTCTCAAATTTTCATATGGGTATAGGAAATGCTCATATTGTCCCTTTTGACTTATATCACTCTACATAAACCTTATAACATATTAAACATATTTAGATATACTCTAGAATCTCCTTCTTCATTTTTTCCCACCAGAAGTGCTCTCAAAGATCATGATTCATCTTGGTACTTCCATAATGGATAGATAAAGTTGAGTTATGTGAATTATCTAATATCTAATTATTTATCTCAGGTGATGAAGGAACAAAAATCCTCACTCAAATCGTACTATCATCATCGATGTGGAACTCATATAGCTTCACTTCCTTGAACACTTTCACCTTCTTTTGTATCCCCGAATCATCCATTTATACCTCCTTGATATTTTCTTAGATAAATGGTTGGGAAATCACTTGGGAAATGTAGGATGTATTCCTTAACATTATGATTTCAGGTCCATATTTTTCATTTACATGAATATAGGACATTTCTCAATCCACAAGATAAGGTAGCATGTTCTTTTTTTCTAAGATCATAAGTTTCCTTTTTCTCCTTTCTCAGATTATTTTGAATAGTGAAATAATATTTCTTGTCTACCTATAACCATATTCATTGATTAATTCTTATCTCCTTCTATTTAATATATACTTCATACTCTTTTGATTAGTATATATTTCACACTTCTTTCTATAAAGGTTGTGTTGATAAATCTTTAGAGAAAAGATCATAGATAAAAAAAATATTGATCATTTGTTGGGTAGTTCATCTCATGGATATTTAACTATTGTGTGGAATATCATATCACTTTATCATTCACCATGATTATATAACCCAATAATTTATTTTTAAGCATTGTTGTATATCACAAAACCATCTCCACTTCTTAGTATTGTGAGTAACAGTGCAGTGATTAGCTTCTATTAAAGATCATTTAACCTTTCCTCACATTCTTCCATCCATACATACTTTACCCCTCTTTATTTAAGATTAGTTAGAGGGATAGAAAATCAAGGAAATATCTCAAAAAAACATTGGTAGTACCATGCTGAGTAAAGAAAACTATGTATTTCCATGAAACTTGGGGGTCTTGGCCATTCCTAAATTGATTTTTTCTTTGAAGGTTCCACATAAATTACATCACTTGTGATCACGTGACCCAAGAATGTAACTTGATGTATCCAAAATTCACACTTTTTAAACATGGAATACATTTTCTTTTTCTTTAATATTTCTAACACAATTCTTGTATTCACTCCATGTTCCTCCTTTCCCTTTTACTAAATGATAATAGAATTGATAAAAACTACTACAAAATTTTCACGGTAGTATCTAAATACTATATTCATATAATTTATGGAGATTATAGGGAAATTATAAAGTCTAAAGAGCATAATTATGAAATCATAATGCCTATACCTTATATATAACGAATTATTCTGAATATATTACTTCTTCAAATTCAATTGATGATATCCTAAATGAATATATACCTTTGAGAAAAGTTAATCTCCTCAAATTTGATCAAACAAGTCATTAATATATGATAGGGTATACTTATTCTTTATGGTGCTCTTTTTTAGATCCTATTAATTGAGAAACAACCACATTGATCCATCTTTTTCATTATGAGGATTACTAGAACACCCCAAGATGATGCACCAGGGCGTATGAAGACTTTGTGAAAATACTCTTGCATCTTATTCTTTAACTCCTTCAATTTGTTCAGGGCCATATTGCAGGAGAATTTAGATATAGGAGTGGCTTTGGGTATATGCTATACTGAGAACTCTACCTCAAGATCTTGGGTAAATCCAAGTAACTCATTAAGAAATATATCAGTGTATTCACTCACAATGGGAATTTCTTCCAATTTGATACCTTCCTAGGACTCAAACATTTGTAAAAGGTATTATTTTTCATAGGGTATCATCAGCGACACCATTGATGGATTTTCCTAATGAGATTCATGATCTTTTTTTAATTTTTAGAGGATCATGGGATGGTTTGTGTTATGAAAAGAGATTACATTTTCCTATTAGTTGATGTGTACTCAATATAATGAGATATAATCCATTACTAGTATAGCATTGAATTCTACCAAGGGAAGGATTATGAGATTTATTGGAAGAATATTCCCACATACACTAACAAGAGAAGATTCCAACACTTGGGATTTAATGATTGCACCATTATGTGTTTTTATAGATATTTCAACATCAAGGTATCAGGGTTTCAATTCAACAGTTCTAGGAAAAATTAATGATAGAAAGGAATGAGTAGAATAAGAATAAAATATATTTTTTTAAATTATTGATTTAATTATAATATTACCTTGTATGAATTCATTTTCCCACTCCACTTTAGTGGTAGTGATGCTATAAAATTTCCCTTTATCCTTTGGTTTCTGTAAGAACCTGGGTTTTTGTAATAGGAATATATCCTTTTTTTGTTTAAATGGTTAAATATGGACTAATTTTAATTCCATATTATATTATGGGGGTATCATGAGTTTCATGGTCTTATTTGTAGATAGAATACTAAATGTCATAGGAAATAGGTAGGATGCACAGATAGTAGAAACTATGTGCAGTAGGCTACAAGGTCTGACTAACCATGTGGAAGTTGGAAAGTTGTCTAGCGAAGCCCGTATTGTTTGTCAAGTGTATGGATAGTGGTGCACACCCATGTGAGGATCATGTTGTTTTTACCAAATCCCAATTTCATGATTTTCACATGGTTTTTCAAACCTAGTGCAATGACCATGTGTGGCGCCCCTCCTTACAATAGTGGGCACACGGTTGGTGCAGGTTTGGGCCAAATGTTTGGCCAAACTGTGTGACCCAAGTATTTTTTGTGAAATTTCCATTTCTCTATATAAATGTTTATAACCGAAATGTATTTTCCCTTCTCCTACTATTTTTGATATTAGACGCTTTAGATCTCCAACATAAATCCAATTCTTGGATTTTATCATATTCATATGTCTGATCTTGGGATCGAGTGCCCTCAGTCTTTTTGGATCGGCATCGGTGAGTACTCAATTCCTTTTTTGTTTTTCTTCCTTATTGGTATCGAAAGAGTTATTTAGGTGGAATCAAATTTTCATTATTTTTAGATTCTTCATCCATTCATCATTTTTCTTCTCATATGAGTTTAATTAGTAGATGATATTGGATGATCACTCTATTATGGACCTATGATAGGTTGTTTATACTTTCCCAATTTGATTTAGTGATTTATTAACCTATTTTCCATTGTGCCACCTGCCAGAAATTCCAATGCAACCCCAAATTTAATTTATTAATTGAATTAAATGAAATGGATGTTATTAGGGACACTCCTTAGTTCCTATGAGGTGTTTTGGTGGTTTTTTTCCCAACCAAGGCCACCCATGGGGTGTACCATGTAATTTTCCTATGCATATGCCTTTATTAAACAACCCATGGGGCGTTTCTAGTTCTTTCCTATTTAGAAAAATCCTATTAATTAATTAGTTGGATTAGATTAGCTTAATTGGATTTTTTTTCCTTTTCATGTTGATGCTTCTGTTTAAATGGTTTACATGAAATGATAAATTTCTTGAATGGTTGATTTAGAAATTATTGAAATTAGAGGGTATAATCATGTTATGAAACGAAATTGAATGTTAATTGTTTAATGGGTGGTTATTCTCATTAAATAGAATTGGTTAATGATGGGTTTCATAGGATACCATGTGTCTTCTAATCCATGTGTCCTGATAATGGTAGAGAACTCTTTGGACCTGTATACTCTTTATCTTCTGATTCTGTGTGATTATTTGGGCATTTCTACCCCTTAGATCTAGTTTTTCTTTGGCTCATATTGGAAAATGTAGGTAGACATTCTCCTTGGACCCCAGCTCAATCCTAACCATTTTTCCATCGAGATTATCATAGGAATCAATGAGGATGCCTTGGCCCACTATACATTGGATTCAGCCTTCAGGGGTCTGATACGTTCAGTATATGGCACGACCATGGTAAATTTGACATTATTGATTATATGACATGATTGTGGTAAATGTGATATGATTGAGTACATGGCTCGGCCATGGTATATGTGACTCTACTAGTTATATGGATTGGCCATGGTTGATATGGTATTATAGGTTGTACAAAAAGGTTGCGGGTTATATGATATATGGTGTATATGTCATGTTTGTGTGGTTTAATTTATTGTACTTTGTATCTTCCATGTTATAGGAGCTTAACACTTGTATTTTAGGGAACATTATGAGGCTATCCAGTATCACCTATTTTGTAGTATACATGCCATGGGAATTCTCCTATTCAATACATCTTACCTATGATATATTTTCCACTCTTCTAATCCAATACTGCATGACCAGGATTGTTATAGATCATTAGTTGGTTAACTATAGGGATTGTATCTCACACCCTATTCATACCTCTATTATGTACCCAAAAAAACTTTATGTATGTAAGTAGGCATCATAAAAAGCACCTATAGTTAGATTCTTGATTTTGTGACATGAATTAGAACAAGGGAGCACGAGACCTTGCTGAGGCTCGTGATTAAATCTAGAGATAGCAGCTTTTGGTATTTTTGGTGTTTTGGATACATGTATTGTATTATAACATTGTATACCTATTTTGGTTATTTTGTATAATCAAGACATGTATTATCATCTTTGTATATGATATTACTTCTGGAATTGTTATTTATTTCTGTTCTTTATCTATTTTATGATTGTTATGTATACTTATGTTGTTGATTTTTTATTACTATTTCACTATGTTACACTATGGTAATGAGGGAATAGTCTCCCCATGGAAACACCATAGGCCCTCTATTCTAGACAGAATCCTTTGGATTTTAGGGAGATGTGCTTGAGGTCATGTGGCCAACCGAGCTCATGGAACTATTAAGTGGCATCCTTTTTCGGGATGTTACAATGTGGTATCATATATATTTTTTGGTTTTTTTGTGACAATAGGAAGAGATAAGAAGGAATTGGAATGTTTTAATGATTTTTTCTTGGAAATATCTAACCCATGAATAGGAAAAATCTAAATTTCCTCAAATGAAATTGTTTTTTTCTAGATTTTGACTATTATAGTTGACTCAATTCCAACATTGGGTTATGAACATGATTTTTGATGTTATTATTGATATGATTGATGGTTATATTATGTTTCAACCTGATGAGATGGGGATATTACATCTCTTTCATCATTTTATACACTTTATAGGAATCATGTACCATGCATTATGTTATTTCATATAGGGTACATTTCCTATTTGAAGGATGTTGTGATAGGTTCTGTGATAGATATGCATGCTGCTATGATAGAATTTTTTGGATGGAATTGGAAAACATGGTTGGTAATCATAGTGTATAACATAACCTAAGAATTGTTTTCTGGATTATGCTATAGTAGACACGCTGAGCATCCAATTATGTCATGTTGAGTCGTGGACCATCAGTTTCATAGACATGAACGTGTTATGGTGTGGATTAGGTGGACACCATGTTTTAGTTCATAAGGAGTCTGGGAACTTATGGATTAAAATTTTTTGAACCATTTGTTTCATCTATTTGAAAATGATATGTGGAATGAGTTTGATATTCAAATAAAAATTTCAAATGATAAACAACTTACTTGGCCTTTACCTAGTTTTTGAGCGGGGAAGAGGCAGTGTATCTAGTGACGTTGTGGCTATTTCTATTGTAAAATCCTGGATTTAGGAGAAGGTTGTGTTGTGTGAACTAGTTATAGGATGTTTCTGAATAATCATACACTTTTGAGAAGTGAACTTTGATATCATTATTTTATGAGGCATCTGTTTGGAATTATATAAGCATGCCACCATGAAGACCTCCTTTCATACTCCAAGAAACTATTTATGACCCTGCTCTAGAGGTGGTGGGACATGGGATATTGGTGAATCCTATTTTAATTCCATCTAAGGAACAAACATTTTTTCTAAGCATAGTTGTTTAGGCATAGTTCCACAAGGGGTTTTTGGTTTTATAAAGGTTTTTTAGCAACATAGCATTCCTTATATATGACTAATTTGATGCATGTGTTCCAGTAGAATAATCCTCCCATGTTTTTAATGGAAAACATTCCACAGGCTATTGAGATATGGCCTGAGACTACTCTTTCTATAATCAAGAATCAAGAGACACATTCTGAGAGGAGAGTGAAGTCGGTGTCGTATATGCTATGTGGGGCAGCGAAGCACTGGTCGGATGTTCTGAACAGGGCTGATAAGTTGTGAGAAATGGTTCTATATGATTTATAAACTATTTTAAACAAATAATTTTACCATTAGACTCTGAGTGATGATCAGGAAAGTGAGTTAATGAATTTAGAGAAGTGAGCTATTACAATTATGGAGTACTCAACATGCCTTAGAAAGCTGTAGCATTTTTTGCTGACATACCATGACGATGAGCATTCATGAGTGAGACACTTTGTGGATGGTCTCTAACATGAAATTAGATCTCAGTTCAAAATTTTCATTTTGATGATTGTAATTATGATAGTGAAAAAGTCTCTAATTATAGAGTGGATCCTAAGGGAAGATGGGGGCACAGAGCAGACTAGTGCAATCTCTCTACCTAGTGGTTCAACGTCTTCATGAAAGAGGCATCATTTTGAGGCTTCCCATGAGTTGAGTACCTATCAGGATATGAATAATGGTAGCTCAATTTACTGTCATCAGTTTGGAAGATAGGTAAACAAGAGGAATTAGTGTGATTAAGACCCATTCAAGTGATGATTTCTTGGAAGTATGCTTCATGTGAAATGTTTTTGGAAAACCTTCACTCCAAAAGTGAGTGGTATTGGTTCATCTCCAACCATAGGTTCAAGAGAAGGCTTCTTGACTCTATGTTAGGTAGAGATATGGAGTGGTATTGGTTGATTAGGATGAGGTGGTTCTGGTCATGTAATATGAAGCCATGTGCCAGTTCTGTCGACACAACAAAGTTGTTCTACTCTAGGAAGTGAGGTTGTGTGCCAGGGCCATGGTTTATTCCTGATCAATTCTGGGAAAACTACATTAAGGAGAAAGGTGCCAAGAAATTTATGGCAATAGGTATGAATATATTAGCCTCTATAATGGTATCTTCTCTATTTGATATAGGTGCACCATATAAATTTATTAATGTTTATGTTTTGGATATCCTTGGGTACATAATACAATTTTTTTAGGGTATTATGATTCTTGATAATCTATTGGGTATTAGACTAGAGAGTGTACATTAGAGAAGGTGGGAGCAATAGTTTCCTATGATAATCCCAAGAATGTCTTTTACTTATAGGGATTCATGGGTCAAGTTGGATACTATAGGCATATCACCTAGAACATTCATGATTAGCATCACTGTTGATGGGATTGACTAAGAAAGGTGTGAAGTTTTTATGGATGGAAACCTATGAGATATCCTTTTAGGAGATGAAAGGGATATTAAATTCATTACAGGTCCTTATTTTTTCAGACCAGGGTAGGAGCTATAGGGTTTATTGTCACACATCATGTATTGGTCTAGTAGTAGTACTGATGTAGGGGGACAGTGTAATGGTGTATAGGTCTCGACGGTTAAGGTCACATGAGAGGAATTACGCAATGCACAATCTCGAGTAACCTACAATTGTTCTTGCTTTTAGTTGTTGGATACACAATTTAGTTAGATAGTGTTTATGGAATACACTTACTAAAAAAGGCTCAATTATATATTTTCACATTGTTATCTAAATTTTAGGTAAAGAAGGTGGATTGAATACCTACAGTCTTTTAATATCAAGCTTTCTTATGTTCCTGTAAATGGAAAGGTAGTGGTTGATGCACTGAGTAGGGGGACTCATATACATGCAGTTCAGTCATCCAGTAGTGAGTGGAAGCTTATGGATTGGTTAACTGAGAAGAACATGGAGGTATATGAGATTTAGGGTTACACATTTCTTTATTCATTAGTTGTGACCTATAAAATTTTATATAGAGTGAGGATGAGGTAGCTATCAGATTTGGAGGCCCCAGTCCTACAGGAGAGTGTGGAAGGTGAGTACCCACCTCTTGGTTAGACCATAGTCAAGGATGAGTTCCTATGTATCAATTGTATTTTTTAGGTTCTAATGGACATACTTGAGGAGATGGTGTGAGAGTTTTATGCCTCAGTTTGGGAAGTTCACCATGATTTCAACATGATGTACTATGACTTGTGCCATCAGTACTGATGGCTAGGTATGAAAAGAGATCTAGTTTGTTTTTCCATGAGATAGTACACCTGTCAGATGGTGAATCCTGAACATTAGTAAACATATAGACTTTTATATAAGTTTCCTATTATTTATTGGAAATGGGATGGTGTTGTTATTTATTTTGTAATTTTGTTTCGAGGATTCCTTGAAGAAGTGATGCATTTTGCGTTATTATTGAAAGTCTCATGAAGGTTTATCATTTTAAACTAATCAAGGAGACCATCAGTGTATATGATATTGGATGGTTGTATATCCATGAGATATTAAAACTTCATGGGTATCATGCACTATCATTTTGGGTAGGTATGCCCAGTTTACATATAGTTTCTAGAATATATTAGAGAGGTCCTTTGGTATACAGGTTCTTATGATCATAACATACCACAATCAAATTGATGGCCAGTCAGAGCGTACAATACAAGTGATTGAGGGCATGCTGAGAACATGTGTTCTGTATTTTGGGAACTATTTGGAGAGGCATATACCCCATGTTTCATTCACTAACAATAATAGTTATCATACATCTATATAGATGGACCCTTATGAGGATTCATATAGTAGGCTATGTTGATCGTCCCTCTATTGGTTAGAGGTATGTAAGGTAGCTTTACTAGGATCACGTATCATGTAGAATACTTCTAAGAAATTATAGTTGATCAGAAAGTGGGTGGCTACTACAAAGTATCGATAAAAATATTACACTAATCTCTATAGACAACCTTCAGAGTTCAAGGATAGGGATTGGGTCATTTTACATGTTTCAACAGGGTTGGGATATAAATGAATTAGGATATAGGGACACCCTTCCCCGTGATATGTCACACCATTTTGGATTCTATAGAGAGTCAGGAATGTATTATATCAGCTATAGTTACCTAAAATATACTGATCCATTCACGATGTCATCCATATATCTTAGTAAAACCATTATCATTTGGAAACATCTCATGCATTTTAGCTCAAGGAAATTGATTTAAAAGTAGATGTTTCCTTTGAGGAGATTTTTATTTGTATCCTTGAAAGGAGAATAAAGGTTCTCCATGGCTGATAAGTTCCTCTAGTATGGGTGATATGGAAGCACGACCATTTACATGATGAGACTTGGTAGTAGGAGGTCGACGTACATGCTAAGTGGCCATATTTATTCTATGACAGTTCTTGACCATTTGTGAGAGGGAAATTTGGGGGTGAATTTATTTAAGGGGGTAATATGGTAAGAAATTCAGATTTCATATGAGATACAGATCCTATTTTTGTTTTAAATTCTTAAATATGGCCTAATGTGAATACCCTTTAAGATTATAGCGGTGTCATGGGTGTAAGAGTATTTTTCAGAGCTCGAATCCTAACTTTTGGAGGGAACAAGTAGGCTACAAGGTTAGTAAGAACCATGTGGAGTAGGCTGGATGATATAAATAACCACGTGAATTCTAGAAACTAGGCTAGATGAGCCTGCACAGTATTTCAAACCATGTGTATGGAGGTGCATGCCTGTGTGAGGAACATGTAATTTTTAGCAGAGCACAATTTCATTATTTTCACATGATTAGTCAAACTGTGTGTAGTGATCATGTGAGGTTCCCCTCCTTACTGAAATTGGCATATAGTTGGTGTACAGTTTGTCCAACCGTTCACCCAAACCATGTGACCCCTGTATTTTTGGTGAATTTACCATTTCTACCTTAAAATTGTTATAAGTTAATTATATTTTACATATCCTACTAGGTTGGACATTATCATCTTGATAGATCTAGTTTTCTCCCATTCCTCTTTCTAATCTTATAATTGAGCATCATTAGTATCATTAAATCCACATCGGTTGGTACAAAATTTCTTTTTTGTCATTCTTGCTTCTTCTTGGTATCGACAGAGTTATTTAGGTATGAGATTATTTTACCTATTTTTAGTTTCTTCATCTGTTCTATATTTTTCATCTAATATGAGTCAAATTAAAATCTGATATTGGATGAGCACTCTACTATATACCTAATGTAGGTGGTCTATGATTTTTCCCATTTGATTGGGTACTTTATTAATCTAGTTTCCATTATGCCTCCCACCAAACATTCTATTTCAGCACAGAAATTGAATTTTTTAATGTAATTAAATGAAATGAATCCTGTTAGGGATGCCTTTTAGTTCCTTTGAGGTTATTTATAGGTTTTTTCTCAACCAAGACCACCCATGGGGTGTGCCATGCAATTTTCCTATGCCTATTCCTTTGTTAAACCACACATGGGTGTTTTTAGTGGTTTCCTAGTTATAGGAATCCTTTTAATTAATGAGTTGAATTGGATTGGTAGAATTGGAGATGTTTTGACTCTTTTCCATATTTATTCTTTTGTTTAAATGGTTTACATGAAATGTTAAGTTTCTTGAATGGTTGGTTTACCAATTATGGAAATGAGTTTGTATACTCATTTTATTAAATGGAATTGAATTTGAATTATGTCATGAGTGGGTATACTCATTAAATTGATTTTTTTGATGAATGGTTATAAAGGAATCCATGTGTGTGGTAAACCATGATTCATAATAGTGGTAGAGAAAGCCTTAGAACTGTATGTTCCTTAGATTCTAATTCCATGGGATTCCTTGGGACTTTCTATCCCTTGGATATAGTTTGTATTGGACTCATGGTGGACATGGTCAGTAGACATGATCCTTAAACCACAACTCAATCCTAACCAAGTTTCCATTGAGATTCTCTTGGGACTTGATGAGGATTCCTTAGTCCATAATACCTTGGATTCAAGAATGAGGGGTTTTTCACTTTCATTATACAACAAGACAATGGTAAATGTGAAATTATTGATTATAAGGCACAACCATGGAAAATGTGATATAATTGATTATAAAAATCTATTATGGTATGTGTGACGCTTCTAGTTATATGGCTCGGTTGTGGTTGAAATGGAATTACAGGTTTTTTGAGTTTGATTTGGTGCCCTATAACCAATTTTTAAGTACATTATGATAAAATTTATTCATTATTTTGAATATTAATAAACTAATTATCACATCATGTTTGTTCTTCTGTATGACATGGTATGTGATAATATTCGAAGAGTTTATATCACACTAAAAGGTAATATTAGTTCCCCACTATGATGATAACCCATAAGTTCTATGACACTATTCTTGAATATATGATCAATAGCCAGAAGATATCATTTGAGGGACAGAAATTATACAATCTATCTTTATATGGCTCGGTTGTGGTTGAAATGGAATTACAGGTTTTTTGAGTTTGATTTGGTGCCCTATAACCAATTTTTAAGTACATTATGATAAAATTTATTCATTATTTTGAATATTAATAAACTAATTATCACATCATGTTTGTTCTTCTGTATTACATGGTATGTGATAATATTCTAAGAGTTTATATCACACTAAAAGGTAATATTAGTTCCCCACTATGATGATAACCCATAAGTTCTGTGACACTATTCTTGAATATATGATCAATAGCCAGAAGATATCATTTGAGGGACAGAAATTATACAATCTATCTGGGGTGGAGACTCATAAGACTTTGAGGCACCTTCTCATGGTGTAAAACCTTGGTAATATCTAGTAGGATATTATAAGAATGAGACCCACCAGTAGGAAATTCAAATTTCTATGTTTTATTGGGTATTAATATCTAAGGATGTGTGTATTGATCATTATAATTTTTTATTATTATTAATAAATATTATGAGTCATGTACTTTTATATATTGATAAAAACCCTGATGAAATATGTTTTTGGTGAGGTAGAATATGTTAGAAACATCATGAGTCATATTACATTAATGAATAATGTGAGAAAGGATTTATCCCTTATTATTTAATGGAATATGAAATCTCATGCCCTTCGATGAAAATGATAGATCCTAAATAAAACCATGGACACGGTGTTCTATAGGCAAGTTCAATTTTCAAGAAGGTAAAGAAAAAGATATCGATTACATAGGTTGATGGTACTATCATGAAACCTTCTTGATTTGAGATATCATGATAAAGGGATTATATTACACTATAAGATTCTATATGAGGTAACATGTTTTGTGTAATTAACTTCTTTGTCTATGGTTTCCTTGGCGGGTTTCTAGATGCTAACCATAGACTTTAGGTTACTTCATCTAATTCCACTAAGAAACAGGCCTAAAGGGTCACATATTAAGTGTATCTAGAATCTAATTTAAATAATATATTATTATTTATTAATTAATAATTTGAATAAAAATTATTCCTGGACATGGTTTAATAATTATTCATATGTAATTGATCACATTTATTCCATCACTAGTTTTTTGAGAGAATATAATGTGAGTATAATATTTAATAAATATTTATTTACTATTTATTAAATATAATATTTTTTTATTTATTGGAAAATAATGTAATGATATTTATTTAATAAATAAATAGTCATTATTGAAGGACTAGTAAATATTTTAGAGGAATGTAATGCTAAGTTTAAAAGGTCCAGTGAGAAAATAATAAATATTGAATATTAATTTTTTAAATTATCCTTAAATTTGATTCTCAAGTTAAGCGCATGTCGAGAAAGAATATTGTTATTATTATTATTTCATATGGGGTTTTTTCTAGTATTAAATAAATAATTGATGACACTTGTGAATTTATTTTTTTAACCATAGAAATATATATATCCAGTTATGTCAGTTTCTAAATAAAGCCAATTAATTTGTTTTGGTTGTTTATAACAGATTTGGAGAATTCTTTCAAGACCTATAGATCTCACTTCTCCAAGAATGCTCCCAAGAATGGAGAGTAATATTCCTCTAACAGATCATGGAGAACACTTTGGAAGCGGTTCTTGAAGCGATCAAAGGAAGATGATGCAAGCACAAGGAGCTTCCATGCTAGAACCCGAAGATTCATTCAGAAATGTTTGGATATTCTCAGAACACATCAGGACCACTAGTAGAGGAAATATACACTTGATTCCTATAACACAACGATGGTTCATCACATATCTATAACCATGTTCATCAATGAAGAACGAATTCCAAAAGGTTAATTATTAATTTAATTTAATTTATTATAAATTTTGTACGATAATACTCCCTTTGGTTATGGTGTTATTACTCTTGACTGATTTTGATGATCCAATTCCACAGATCACAGAATTTATCATCATGTAGATGTTGAATTGATCATCAACCCTGACAAAAATAAATTTTTGTCACCTCCCATTGAATGTTTCCATTACTCATCGAACCTTTAAGTGGTATCATAGTGGTTTAATAATTATTTATAATTATCTAAATATCATTGGGGATTTACACATTTTAATTCATTTTTTCAATTTTAGTTTTATCGTTATTTTAATATGAATCATGATATGTGATTCTTCCTTCTTTGTTTATCATACATTTAATCAATAAAATTATTTTATGAATAAAATAAAATAAAATATCTCATTCATAGGTGTCAAGGATTTTGGTAAAATAACACAATAGTACATTCCATGGAACTAAAGTTACATGTCATGTAGTTATGTTCAATGCATAACGAATTGATTCAGAATTAATTCAGTTATATGAAATGATAACACATGGAGTATTTATTACATCACAAGACATGTTGATGGGGATATACTGGCACATGGTCGGCCAGAGTACACGTTGTGTATCCCACATGCATGACATGTAGTCCCTTTAAGTCAAGTAAGGGACATTAACTTCAATACATATTCTACCTGACTAGTGACTATGTAATTGTGAGATCACACAGCATGTAGCCCATTGGCCAGGTTGTGTACTCTAGTTTCCAAGGCACAATTTTCATGTTGAGTCCCTTGGTGTGTGCCTCAGATATAAGTTGAGATCTATACACACCATGTGTTTATATGTACACACCATGTACTTATACCAAATTATGAAGATTTAAAAATATTTATTATATTACTTAAACTTGGAGACATGTGTTTGCATGTGGTCATTAAGTTGTGATGTGTTTTATTATTTATATATATAAATTTTTAATTAATATCTAGGTAATGTTCAGATCTACATATCATGTATAAGTCGTGTTACATTTGTTACACTATGTCCATTAGATAATAATAGTTGGCCTAAAAACCATGTAATTTATGTAATAGTACACATCATGAAAGTACATGTTAAGTCATGTATTCTATAAGAAACAAAAGTAAAACTATATATGAGTATAATACCTGTTGAGAATAATTGATTAGGTATTCACCATGTTTCTTTTATGTTACATTTATGTACACAGTTAATTTTAAATAAATATATTTAATTTCATTAAAATTATGATGGATGAGAATCTAAAGGAAATTTGGATGAGAATTAAAATATAATAATTGATTAATTAAATATAATAATTAATTGATTTGATCCTAATTTATCTTAAATAATAATGATTAATAATTGAATACAAGTTTTGTTAAATGTTTAATTAATTACATGCATGTGGATAATCATGAGAATAGAACGGACCATTTTATGTAATTTGTTTCATTTATTTTATTTTAAATAAAATTGTTGTCATGAAAGCTTCTCTCTTCCTATTATATACGGCATGCCTCCACTGGTTTCTTTTATATGATCCCCTGGTTTCCTTTTCCAGCATGTGAGTAAAATCCCATGTAATGGATGGAGCTCCCAATATAGTGGTGGTGGTTCAAGTTCTGAGAATAGTGGAAACTAATCCAAGGAGATATATAAGTGGGTAGGTGGAAAGTTGTAACATGAACCTAAATCAGTTTAAGTTATTTTCTCCCTAGGTTAGCGGTTTTTTTATCAACTGCTAGATAAACTAACTATTAGTAAATCTCGTGATCATACTGCTTTATCATTTTGTTGCTATCAAGTTTCATGGTTATATCATTATAGATGTTTTTTTCATGATCACATAATTAATTAATTAACAAGCATGTAAGATATAACAAATATTAATTGAATTATGAGAAAATATTATCTAAGATAAGCTTAATCACTTAAGTAAACCCAATTAATATTAATAAACATTTTAAAAAGGTAATAATTTTAAATGTATGCTTAAAATGATAAAATATTCCAATAAAATATTAAGTCGGTATATCCTTCCACTACTTTAGTTAAAATTTAACTATAGTTCAAATTTCTTGCCCTTCTAAAGTTGTAGTGAATTCAATTATCCAGGAATTATAACATGATTATTTTGGTTGAAATAACATAGTTCACATCAAGGGTTGACTTACAAAGAGTAACATGGTGTAACTGAGAGGTAAAGGTTGAGGAAATAAAATTTAAGGATTTTTGTATTGGGGAGTCTACTCAGTGGATCAAAGAACTATGAGTTAATGTAGTTGGAATTTGGAATGCATTCCTAAAACTATTCAAGTTTCCTGAACAAACAATGTTAGGGTAATGAGAAGGGGAACATGGGTCCTTCCAATAAGGATGTCTAATCAGAAAGATATTAATAATTCAATGGTAAGGGATATTGGGTTTTGATAAAATTGTGAGAGACTAATAAATATAATATTTATTTATTTATTTTTCTAAAATTTATCAAATAAATTACTAAAATTATTGATATCTTATTTTTAGAAACAATAATAAATATGACATCAAATATATTATTGTGATCCATACATGAGAAGTACAACCATATCAGCAGAAAACTTTTCCAAGAGTGTTAAAATAACCTATGGGTCATCCTTCACCATGAAAGGAAATTATATGTGCTGGAAAAACCATTTTCTAAAGTTCCTGGTAATGAGGTCAGTGATTAAGAGATATCTCCCTATAAAAAACATATGAATGATTCTAAATATGTTAAATGTTTAATGTTATCATCCATGTTCAAAGATATTTTGAAGTAATATGAGTATATGGATTTTTATAGCATGACTTCTCAACTTTGGTATCTCTATCAAGAGAAGGAGAGACAAGACAGGTATGAGATCTCCAATTCTTTGTTTACAACTAAACCTGGAGATTCTTTGCCAACTGGACCTCATGTATTCAAATGATATTGGCTACATTGGACTCGTAGACATCTTAGGGATTAAATTACCAGATGATTTTCATATAGATCTCATACTGTTATCACATTACAAGGCCTTATCTAGATTTATTTTTAATTATAATATGATAAATAATGAGAAAAGTATTTTATAACATCGTAATTTCATTTTCTAGGAGGATAAGGACATGGGGAATGATAAAAATATAGTCATTATGGGGAATAAGAAAAGGAAGAACAAATAAATGGGTCCCAAGACATATAAATAGTCTAAATCTCTCGAGAAACATCCTTTTAATAAGTGGAAGATCTTGATGCAAGGAAAGGAAAAGGATGTAGTATGTTCTTCTTATGGAAATCCAAACCAATGGAAGAGTAACTGCATCCATAATCTATGGGAATCTAAAGCTGAATTCTTTATCGATTATAACCCTTCCATATCTACACGTTGGGTATTATATACAACTTGTGGTGTTCAAATCTATATCCAAATTTCGGAACCAAGTATATTTCGAAATATTTCCAGAGGAGAGGTTGGTCCGAGAGCTGCTAATGATGTGATGATGGCTTCTCTGTCCATTGGTGACTACCACCTCTCATTTCCAATGGTAATAATTTTGGTTTTGAAATATTTTTATTATGTACCTATAGTTACCAAGAACAAAATTTTTGTATCACTCAAAGATACAAATGGATTATTTTCACGTTTTTAAATAAAAGGAGTTTAATTCATAAAGAAAACATATGTTATGGTATGACACATTTAAATAATAGTATTTATGTATTATATTATGAAAACCATGTTTTGTAAATATATAATGAATCATGTTAACATGCCTCATATAGCACCCAGATATAAAATCTCCATCTTGGTCATGTAAATTAGAAACATTTTTTAAAAATCTATCAAGATTCTTATTTAGAATCTTCTAAGATAAAACCACTTAAAATATTTAATTCTTGTTTATAAATAAAAATAACCAAACCACCATTTGGTGGATAGGGTGACATGGCCACAAGAATTCTAGGATTGGTACACACTTATGTGTGTAGACCATTTCTAGTATACTCTAGAGGTGTACATTCTAACTTCATAACTTTTACTGATGACTTGAGTAGATATGGATATGTTTACTTGATGAGGAATAAGTCTATGTCCTTTGTGAAATTCAAGGAATTCATGAATGATGTAGAGAATCAAATTTTTAAGCAGATAAAGAAGCTTCAATCAGATTGAGGTGGTGAATATCTTAACAAATATTTTATTGGATTTATATGAGTGTTTGGGATTCCATATCAACTCACTCCACCTTATACACCATCGTGGAATGGTGTAAGTAAAAGGAAGAACCATACCTTGTTATATATGGTAATTTTGATGATGAGTCATGAAGATCTCCCATTATCCTTTTGAGGATATACATTTTAAACTATGGCATACACATTAAACTAGGTACCAAATAAAGTTGAAAACATATTTCCCTTTTAATTATGGAGTATAAGTAAACTTGTTTTTTCACATACACGTGTATGGGGTTCTGAGTAATTTCTTAAGACCTTCTCAAGAAACAAACTAGAACATTGGGGAATAATGTGTGTCTTTAAAGGGTATCCCAAGGAATCAAAGGGACACTAACTATACAACCCATCTAACAATGAAGTGATTATCACTAAATAGGTTTTCCTTCTTGAGAGGGAGAACATACTCAGAAGGGATAGTGGGATAAAGATTTACTTCGATGAAGTTTATTCTCAACATACATAAGATTTGGTACAATAATAGATTCCACAGGTCCACAGTGATGAAATAGTTCATGAAACACAAGTACTTCATAGGAGCACAACAGATGTAGGAGAACTATACAGATATGGTTTTCTAGTCATCAAATATGGTGACTCATTATTGGTTGAAAATGATCAACCACTCTCTTACAAGGAGTTAGTAGAGATCTCATAAGATTTAAGATGGAAGAAATCCATGAATTCAAAAATGGATTCCATGTATCATATCCAAGATTGTGTTCTAGTCGAGGTGCAAGTTGATGTAAATCCTATTGTGTAAAAATGGGTATTCAATAGGAAACTAGCCATGTAAGGTAAATTAAATACCTATAAATCAAGGCTAGTGGATAAAAGGTTTTAAAAACTTCATGGATCTAACTATGATGAAATATTTTCTCCAGTATTCATGTTTAAATCCATCAAAATTTTACTTGATATAGTATATTACCATGATCATGATATTTGGCAGATGGATTTCAAAACTACGTTCCTCAATGGGAACCTTTATAAATAAGTCTATATGTCATAAAAATAAGGGTTTGTGATTCTAGGTGATTCCAAAAGGATTTCGTAGTAATACATATACATTTTTGGATTGTATGAAGAATTCAGGTCATGGAACATTCAATTTGATGAATCCATCAAATAATTTAGTTTCATTAAGAATTAATCTGAGTTTTAGGTTTACAAGTGGTTTGTGGGAATCCAGATGTTTTATTAGTAGTACATGTTAATGATATATTACTTATTGGAAAATACATACCAGTATTATAATCTATTAATGACTAGTTAAATAGGTGATTCTCCATAAAGGACTTAGGTGAAGCTACCTATATTCTATGGATTAAGATTATTCCTAATAGATCCAAGAGGATTATTGGACTATGTCAAAGTACATATGTTTAATATATAATAAAGATATTTTTATGTAGAAATCCAAGTTGGGATTGGCTCTAGTGTCACATGGTTTACATATTTTAATGAAAATGTGTCCCCAAACACAATAGGTTAAAGAGGTAATGAGTAAGATCATGTACACTTTAGCGATATGATTAATCTTACATTTAATGTTATGTAATAGAATTGAAGTTTCCTATGAATTAAACATGGTAGGAATATATCAAGTGCATCTATGAGAACAGTATTGGACTACTATTAAGGCTATTATTAACTATCTTATAAAAACTAAGGATATGTTCCTGTTGTATGGAGTATAAAATGAGTTGGACATTAGGAGTTATAATGATGATGGTTTTTAGATATATTCCAATGATATGAATTCACAACTATGATATTTTTTCCATCTCAACAGACATGTTATGAGTTGAAAGAGTTCAAACCATCCATTTGTCACTGATTCTATAGTAGATTCTAAGTATATAGTGGATTCTAATGCAGCCAAAAAAACTATTTGGATTTGGAACTTTTTCTAAGATCTTGATGTGGTACCTAAAAGTAATGATTCCATCACATTGTATTGTGATAGTACTATAGTGGTGGATATTGTAAAATAAACAAGGTCATACAAACGGACAAAGTATATACTCTAGAAGTATCAACTCTTGAGTAATTTTCATCATAGGGGTGATGTTTTATTAAGTATAATACCCATGGAAGAGAACATGGAATACCCCTTGAATGAAGTCATGTTTTAGTAGAAGCATGAGTATCATGTGAGATATAGTTGAAAGAAGGTTACTGGTAGTTGGCTCTAGTGAAATTGGTAGTCTATTGGAATTGGTTTCCTAGAACAAACCTTTTTTACTTTATGATAAAATTTATTCATTGTTTTGAATAGTAATAAAATACTTATCACATCATGATTGTTATTTTGTGTGACATAGTATGTAGAAATGTCCTGAGAGTAGTCATAAAACTAAAAGTTCATAGCAGTTCCCTGCTATGATGAGAACCCGAAAGTGTTATGACACTATTCTTGAATATATGTTCTATATCAATATGATATCATTTGAGGGACACAAATGATAGAAGTTATAAAAGGTGGAGACTCAGAGGACTTTTAGTAAACTTATCATGTTGTACGCCCTTGGTAATATTTAGTAGGGTATTATGAGAATTATATTCTCTAGTAGAAAATACACATTTCTATGTGTCATTGGATATACCTATATGTGGTTGTTTGTGTTGATCCATATACATTACTATTATTATTAATGAATATAATGAGTGGCGTAATATGATGTATTAATGAAAACCATGAAAACATTTGTTCATGGTGATGTAGGATATGTTGGGTACATCATGAGTAATGTTTCAAAAATGAATAATGTGAGATAGGATATATCCCATATGTTTTAAAGGAAGTTGATATCTCATGTCCTTTTATGGAAATGATATAGCCTAACTAAATCCATAGAAATGGTGTTCTATAGGAAAGTTCAATTTTTAGGAAGTAAAGGAAAGATACATTGAGTACATAGGTTGATGGAACCAGCATGAAACCTACTTGATTTGAGATATTGTGATAAATGGATTATATTATACAATAATCATTAGTATGAGGTAACATGTCATTGAAGAATAATTTTCTTTCATTATGTGTGCCTTGGACAATCTCTAAATGCAATCCTAGGACTTTAGGATGATTCAACTAATGCCACTGAGATAGAGACCTAGATCATCACACACCAAGTTCATCCAGAATATCAGTTAAATAATTATGTATTATTTATTATTAAATAAGTTGAATAAATATTATTCTCATACATGTTTTAATAATTATTCATGTATGCTTGACCACATTTATTCCATCACCAGTTATTCGAGAGAATATAATGTGAGTGGAATTTTTAATTAATATTTATTTTCTATTTACTGAATATAATATTCATTTATTTATTGGTGAATAATTCATTGATATTTATTTAATTAATAAATATTCATTATTTAATGCCCAAAAAATATTGTGGAGGAATGGCGGACCAAGTTTAAATAGTATTGTGAGGAAAAAAATAAATATTGAATATTATTTGATTAAATAATATTTTATTTTAATTTGTAACTTAAGAACATTTTGAGAAATCATTATAATATAATTAATATTATCTTACATGGGTTTTTCTATGGGATTAAATAAATAATTAAGGTAATTTTTGCAATTATTTTATTTAAAACCTAGTTATATATGAATCTAATTATGTTACTTTCTCAACATATCCAATTAATTTTTTTTCATTGTGCATAATGGATTTGGATAATTATATCAATACCTAGAGATCTCCCTTCTCCAGGAATGATCACATTAATAGAAATAAATCTTCTTTCACCGAGTTAAGCAGAATGCTTTGGAAGCGGTTCTTGAAGTGATCAAAGTCGGACGACACAAGTGCAAGGATCTGCCATGATAGCACCTAGAGACTCCTTTAGTGACATCTATAGATTCATGGAACATGTTTGTGTCACATGTAGATTGAATCATCACTTTATCCCTATAACACAATGATTCTATAGTGAAGATCTGTCACCAGATTCATCTATGAAGAAATAATTAAATCAAGGTAATTCTTAATTTAATTAAGTTGATTATAAATTATAAATGGTGATCCTCCCTATGGTTCCAACATTATTACCCTTTTATGGGTTTCTTGATCCAATTATATATATCATGGTGTTTATTGTTATTTGATTCTCAGATTGATCACCAGTCATGACAAAAAAAATTATTAGGAATATCCCATCGCATGCTTCCACTATGCCCAAAACCTATAGTACAATAGGGTCATGGGTTACACAATATATGGTTTAAAAAACATGGTCATGGTTTTTACATTAATTTACTTTTTAGATTACTTTTTATAGTAGCTTTACTCTTGTTTTTTATGCATCCTTGTGAGGTTATTCAATATCAACTATATTTTAGTATACATGCCATTGGAAATCTCATGTTTATTACTTATTACCTATAATATATGTTTTACTCATCTTAGCTTATATTTAATAATAAGTATTGTTATAGATATTTTGGTGGTTACCTACTGGTATTGTATCTCCCAACCTATTTGGGATATCTTTGGGTACACATACATACTATATGGATGTAGATAGGGACTTGGGATGTTCCTACAATTCGTTTTTTTATTTTGTGGAATGTTTAGGATCAGGGGATCATAGGACCAATCTGAGGTTCTGTTTCTATCTATATATAGAATCTTTTCACCTTTTTTTTGTTTTGGATACATGTATTATACTATACTCTTGTATAACTATTTTGGTTATTTTGTAAAATCATGACATGTATAATCATCTTTGTATTTGAGACAACTTATATAATTATTATCTATTCCTGGTATGTATCTACTATCTAATTGTCATATCTTCTTCCTCTATTTACTATTATTACTATTTCACTGCGCTAGACTCTAGTAATAAATTCATAGTCTCCCCACAGACACACATTAGTCCCTCACTACTAGTTAGAATTATTTAGGATTTGGGGTGATGCACTTCAAGCCATGTGGCCAACCATACTAGGGGCATTATTGAGTGGAATCTGGGTCCAGGATTTTAAAGTTTCAATGTTTTCTAGTAATGATTACCCCCATGGACTTTGGTTTTAGTCAGTGGATTTTATAGTGACCTAGTTCCCAATATTTGAAGCATTGAACCATGGGTGGTGTATTTGGATGTGCCTTCCTTTCCTGCATTATATTGGTCATCTTACTCATGTCTCTTCAACATTCATGAGCTTGGTAGCCTTATTATAGGCACTTTAAACATTTTTTCATCCCTTTAAGTCAATTCCCATGATTTTATTCCCAAATTTTTGACATATGGGAAGCTAGATCCTCTTTCCTACTTTTTTTAACCCACTAGCAAGAAACTTCATTCATATCTTCTTATCTCCCTAACCATGGGACCAATCATTGAACCCCATATTTACATTGATTTAACATCAAACCAAATCTTCATAACTCTCTATGTCTCAGATAGCTAAACCCTTTCAAATGTGTGGTTTAAAAAAATTCTGAATCTATCTATTTTTCTATCATTGTAGATAACTCAACTTAAGGTGTATCTGTAAAGATTTGTAATGTTTTATTTATAATTCATGATAGATCACTTTACTTTTTCTTCAACTCTGTAAATTCTATATTCATATATTTTTTAAAATATTTCAAGGGAAATACCTATTAATAAATATATTGTTAAACTATTCCTACTCCATCTCTTCCATTTCATCTATTTTCTTTTTGTTCTTTATCCATTCTCACAATTGATTGGATTATCTATCTAAATGATAGATGACTAGAGTCGCCTTCTTCTTCTTATAACATTAGAGAAAATAAAATATATTCCTCATTGAGTTGCCAAACTATTTTAAGACTATTGGATCAGATGATCTACTAAATTTTAGTGGTCATTTTTTCATAAAGGCTCAATGGGTAGTTTATTCTTCTTGGGTGAAGGAGGATGTTCCACATGGTTCATGTTATTATTCATAACCTGAGGCAAAAGGGTAAGCATTTCCATGAAGTTTTGGACTCCACCTCCCATGGAATTG
Organism: Viscum album; assembly: GCA_963277665.1. NCBI lineage: Eukaryota > Viridiplantae > Streptophyta > Magnoliopsida > Santalales > Viscaceae > Viscum > Viscum album. The sequence goes on from OY728146.1 coordinate 514,301,197, forward strand.
GGGATGTAATTCAGGAAATCATTGCATTGTCCCTCACATAGGTTGTTGGTCTCATTTCTCTTTCTTCCCACCATTTTCTAAAAAAAGAATGGTTTAAAAGAAACATAAGTCAATAAATCATGAATAAATAATTTTTTTCAATTAAATCTAAAGGAATATCTTATGGTATCCCTAGGTTTAACCTTTTTCTAAAATGGATTTTATTGTATGTTTACATATACATAGTCTCATACTAAGGGTTTTCACTAATGTTATCTAATCCTAATTCGAAAATTAACTAAATTGTGCTCTAATACCAACTATAGTGACCCTAATTTTTCTTTCTGAACTATTATATAATTTTAAGATAAACAAAAAAGTAGAGATAGAAATAAAGGATCAAAAGGTTAAGTGTCTTTGAAAAATTAGGTTGATACATCTATTTTACATAATAAAATGAAAACATGTATTTAAATTCTTCTTCTTTATTATTCTAAAATCTCATGTTCTTCTTTGTACATATAATCTCCTGAGGATAAATATCAAATAAATGGGTGACCTAAAATCAAAGTAAGAGGATGAATAAGGGACATGAATCAATATAACATGGATGATAATAATCATCATCATTATTTCATAATAATTGGATCATAATAAACATCATGATAGAAAACATGTGACAAAGGCATGGATTGTATAAATCTATAAATATGAAACATCAAGTTATAGTGGTCAAATACCACACAAAGTTCAAAACAATGATAGAATCATGTTCATGAATAACATTTGTGCATAATCATAACATCATCTTGTTAAAAAATATAGATTCGTATTCACACATAATACGCATTATCTCATGAAATACATAACATTACCCAATTCATTGGAGAGATATATAAATTCAGGTCCACCCGTCGCATCATAAAATTTACAAAATCATGAATTCCATATAGAACGTATTACAATCATAGTCATGAATTAACCCATGGAAGGAATAGGTTTCATAAGGATCTCATCAATAATGATTTCATGAATAAACTCAGGGATCCTAAATTAAAATGGGAAAACATATTTGGTATAATAATCATTATTCTTGAGTGAAGATGATATAACTCAAGAGGAGTCAAATATGTGTTTTGGAAAGAAGATTTCTTTTGTAAAATATTTGTATTTTTCATAAAATAGGTTGGAAATATATATTTCACAAAAAATATAATGGAATAGTAATAAAATGATATTTAATGAACATTAGGGGAATATTCATATCAAATGTGTTGTGAAATATGGATAACCCAAAGAAATGGAGTTGGGTTTAAGACTCCCTCTATTGTAATTCCCTCTTTATTTATTCGCTTTTATGCCTCCTAAATAATAAGTTTATATTTTTTTTTAAATTATCCAAAAGTGAATTATTTTAATTTTTACCAATATTTATCAATTATATTCATTTGATTATATTTATTAATTCCCTTTTTTATAAGGTAGTCATATTGATATCATGTTTTACTTAAAAAAATATCATTTTGCCTCGAGTTTTTATTTTGTTAAATGTAATTCATACATTTCTGTAATTCATTCAATAAGATTACAGTAAATATAATTACATGTTTATATACTATATATAATTCATAATATCCATCCATGATGATGGTTATAAGTGTTAACATAGAAATGTCTCTGTATGTGTCTAACCGACCTTTGACAGGACATTTTTGGGAGAGTAGGATAGGGAAGTTTGAAATATATATATATATATAGTAAATATGATTATTAAAGTTGGTTAAAATCATTGATATAATATTAACATAATTTCTAATTAAATATTATAATTTTTTTGTGAAAGGGTTGGATAAAAAATAAGGATTAGAAGAAGAATAAATAAATAATAAGAAGAGTTGATTGAATCTTACTTAATCCATAGTATAGCTTCTCTTGTACGAAGCTAAAACACTCTTGATTCTTGGAGTTTGATTACTCCATGATGTCCCTAAGTATTATAAGGGGAATGAGAGATATTATTTGGGTAGATATTGGGATTTGGAAATAGTGTAAGGAGTGATTTTTCAAGGGGATATATAAAGGGTATTTATACTTGAGGAGGGGTATTTTTAGAAGATAATATCAAATAAAATAATATATCAAAGGTAAAACATGTAATAGTGAATTTTCAACATTAAAAATCATATATCAATATAATATAATGGTTTTATAACCTTAAAAAAATTTATAATTATAATTTATATATTTTATTAGAAATTAATATGGAAAGACAGAAAATTTGTTATTTTAAGGAATCACTTTTGACTTTAGGTTTTGGAAAATGATTTTTAAGTTCAGTAATTAAGTTAAATATATTTTAATAACTCATTTTTGAAAATAAAAGTATCATGAAAAAACTAAATTTCTTAAAGTAATTATGTCATTGTTTTATCATGAATATTGTAATTTAAGAAACAATAGTTTTGTAAAAAACTGTATTTTTATTATTCATTTAAAAATGAAATTTTTTAGAAAATTGCGAAAAATATCACCCCTGGAAAATTACAACCTATGGACTTCTAAAATGATATTAATTTTATCAAAATAAAATTCTAATATAGGTAATTTTAATTTTTAATATAGTATTTATTATTTTTACAAGATACTTTAAAATACGATTTATTAAAAATGTGATTATAATTTATTTGAATTTTTAATCATGATATTTATTTTTTGGAATTATAATATTAATATTTACTTAAATCAGTCAGTATAAATATTATTTATATCATTGTTTAATATTTTTAGGTAAAATTACTAATCCCACAGTTAGGTTACTATTCCCAATAGTCATGTTACTATTACAATAGTCACATTACTCTTCCAATGATCACATTACCTCCTATAAATACCTCTTTATTCCTTCATTAATTATTCATTTTAATTTATATCAAGGTTCTATATTTTAATTATCTAAAATTTTGATTGGTTTACAAATATTTTGTTTCTTTTCTATAGTATTGTTCATCAAAGTGATGATTCTTGCAGATTGTGGTGATCCATATTTTCCCATTTTAGAATTTATATTTTATTATTTTGTCCCCTTGTAATATTTGGAATTTTATAGGGTTTATTAATTGAAAAATGTAATGGTTTTCTTTCCTGAAATATATTCTTATTAGTTTCTCTATGTATTTTATGCGTATAATATAATATATTACACATTTATTTCAAGAGGAAAATACCATTTATATACTCTAGGTCATTATATAAAAACCACTGAACAGTATAGAAGGTGTTTTACAAGTACTAATGAAGTTGGAGTAGGTTACATACTTCATCCTACCCTCACCATTCATGTTATACCTCATTATGAAGGAGGAAGATATGGTATACTCTATCCATGGATTCTGTCACATCGAAAAAGAAGAACTGTAATTTGGAAAAAAAAATCATTTTGTAGTTTAAGTCTATGAACTCCACCCACTGATATATTATGGATGAAAACTAGTACTGACCATTTGGAGATAGGAAAAACTCATAACCCTATTTGGGGATCAAGCCATGATTTGTCTTTTTATTTTCTTTCTGAATATTTAGTTTTCAATTTTATTTTCAATTCTTAGTTTAGGAATATATTAAGATGAAACCTAATACCTATATTTTTTTAACATAAAAGTCATGGTCATTATACTTATAAGAGTTTTATTATTTTTTAGGTCCATAAACTTGGAAAAAATATGTAAAATCAAGAATCTAGTGAAACTGGACACAATTCACTTCATGAATTGAATTCATGTCATGAAATGAATTCACGTTATGAAATTATGCATATAAAATTTTTGTAAACTGAACATGTGCAATCAAAACTAAAGCATAATTGAAAGTAAAGATTAATTTTACATCCATTATCTTTTTAACACCATATATTATTAATTAACATATGATTTTGTTCTTTAAAAGATTATTGCATGCCCCACTTTGAACCCTTGAACTCTAGTGTCGATCTAGGAGATATAAGTTTCTTAGGATATCATCTCGAACCATCCCAACTAAGAATGTGTCACGACTCCCCAATACAACCTATAATATGATAGTGGATAGAAACCAACTCCAAGTATGAATATCACTTACATAGGTGTCTTTACCCTAACATGCAAACATCTCCAAGACTATATAATACTAAAATGTAAAAAAACTAAACAAACATGCATATATACATCTAAATCTCACAAAAATAGTATGAAATAAGTAATTAAAAGTAAACAGGGCCAAATATATCCCACCCTAATATTTTTAAAATAAGTCCAACATGAAAGTATGATGGGGACTACTATAAAGATACCATAGGAACACACCTAGTTTTGTATGGTCTCACATAGGACTTCATAGTCCCAGTCCCTCTAGGACTCTATCAAAATGTCAATCGTCTGTATAAGACATGACATGTAAAGAAAAAGGTCGTGTAGGTGTGATTATAACAATACCCGATAGGACACCCAAAAACCACAAATATTATAACAAAATAATAACATTCATCTATACAGAGTTATATTTCTACGAAACATATAAAAATAATATATATATATATAATCAGAAAATAAACATGGTCAAAAGGTAAATTCACAACTATAATTCCAAACTAGGCCTCCATCTCAAAAGGTTCCCCGTAGCACTCATCCAGTAGAACACACTCCATGAGTCTAATAACACTGATTACATTCATCTGATATGTCATTCTCAATAGGTCTCATCATATGAAGTATACACTATATGTTTGAAGAGATATGATACAGAAAGGAGGATAAAACTCAAGGACATGGGGTATACAAACAACTCAATCTAAAATAACCCACTAAGAGTAGGGTCAGTGCCTCTATAGTTTTGGTCATGAAGATACCTTGAAATCCACTTGGGGAACGAATATGAATAGAGGATCTCACATTGGGCCTCAGAAAATGGTTCTAACAACTCTATTAAACTAGTCCTTCTATAGGGATCATCATCTTGTATGTAGGACAAAATTCCATACTAACCCTTAGGAAAAAGGATATGTTGAACACGTCCTAATGAAACATTTCAAATATGTAAAGGAAAAGGGGTCGAACCCAACATTGAAGGAGTATAAAATGTGTACAAGGCGTAAACAGTGTGTCCACTTAGAGTTGTTTCCTACCCCTGTAAAAAAGCATATTTATATGTTTATATAGAAGTACACACTATGCTTCTATCCATGTAATTCTGCCCGTGTACCAGTACATTTCTTAGCCTATGTACATCCTCACTAGTCATGTATGTGTAGGGGTACATGGTGTTCCAGTGTCCGTGTACCTAAATTCATGTACGGGTACCCTTTGAGGTACATGTTAATCCATTGGAGAGGGTTCACACATCATGTTACAAGGTAAAACTTGGTGTTATCCTTAACTTCCTCCTAAACCCTAGCCTCCACTAATGGGGTCCCACACAGAATGTATCTTTGAAGTACGTGTCCTATTTATTGGGTTTTTCTAGAGACCTTTTCTCTTCCTTTTTCATATTATTTCACACTTTTTCCTTGTGTTTCAACCTCAATATCATTGGAAAACATATATCTACTTTGATAGGGCCTCGCCATCGATGCCCACCGAATTTTAGTCACCCAATTCGCATGGAAATTGGGTCTCATTCATTCATGTCATCATCACACACACCATCTTAAACCATAGGTCTCCAAACTAATCTAATTCATTCCCTACTACCACCATCAAAAAATCCCCACTCCATATTGAGTATAGATTTGAGATATTGGATCATTGCACCAATAAATGGATGTGAAATTATCAATTCCTTGATATTTAGGTCAAACATCGGCTAAGGGATCACCCATGATTAATAAGGAAATGGGATATAAATGAATAGACCACAACCACAATGAATGAACCCAGACCAATTTTTGTGATTTCATAGATTCATTTCCATTAGAATGATGAATAGAGAGATAACAGATAGTCACAAAGAAATTCTCCCAATTCACAAATATAACTAACTCATCCCACAATATGCATGATCCAAAAATAAATTTGTTAGTTTATTGGTTCATGTTCATTTTAAGAATCGTTAATGAGAAAATAATACATTCAAAACAATGTCCTACCTTGATTGAGATTGATCACTGATGAAGAATGGAGATATACCTTGATCATTGGCAAGATCCTTTGATTTTATTTCACACAAGTTGTCAATCTTCAATATGGTCATCATCCACCAATAGAATATAATTCACCACTCTCCAATGTCTCTCTAATTATTTACATGGTTATGTGGCTAACCCTAAAAATTCTACCTAAGTGTGTTCATATAGTTATAATTAGGTTGGGTGAATAATAAAATAAATTAATTTATTTTAAAACATTCTCCCATGACCACGCCTCAAACCGAATTCCGAACATGTTCTAGAATAATATTATACCTAGTGTAAAACCCAAGTTCTAAACTCAATAGTGACCTCATATTTTTGATTTGGGCCCCCATTTTAATGTTATTCAACTTTTTTAGGAAATTTGTGTGTCCCTGATATTAAACATATTTAATATATTTAAAACATTTATTCCCCTAACATTGGACATCAAAATTACACGCTATCATAGTTCCTAGTCTCAAAAATAAAATATACAACAATAAAAAATAATACATTGAAAAATATGAGTAATTAAATTGTCTTAAACATGGGTCTTTATGACCTAAAAATCCAAAATAAGGTATATATAGAAATATGTGGGTACTAATCCCAAATATGATCCTCTCACTCCCAAGTGCTCTCATGGAGATTATCATGCTTCCAATATACATAGACTAACAAAATTTATTTCCCAAGATGGATCTTCTCCTACTGATCCTCAATCTCTACCCGGTACCCAGCAAAGGTAGATTTAATTTTTGATATCCATCTCATCCCGGTCAATAACGTGGGATGGTTCATGAACATACCTTCTCATATGAAACACATGGTTGGTGTTTTGTACAAGATATAACTATGGAATTTTAGCAATGTGTTAGTCCATCCCACTAACTCTATGCAGTATCTAGAAAGGGATGATGAATCACATAGATGGATCGTTGTCCCAACCGAATATCCATAATCCACATCAAGGTGAGACCCATAGGAACACATGGTCTTCCTCCTTGGAATCCAAATTCATATTTCACCGATCATTATAAGACTTTGTATGGATCTATAAAGTCCTCATTTTCCCTTGGATAATCTGGACATTCTCTGTAGTGGATCACACCAACTCTAGGCCCAAAAGTGTTAACTCTCCTAGGTCATTCTAGAAAAATGGTGACCGTAGGGGTCTCCCATAAAAGTCCTCAAATGGTTATATACCAATGTTTTAATGGTAACTATTTTTGTACGCAAATTAAACTAAGAGTATATGATCCTATCAACTATGTCCAAAGTCTAACATGAAAGCTCACAACATGTCCTTCAGAACCTGAATAGTCTATTATGTCTGTTCATCGGTATAGGGGTGAAATGATATACTCAAATACAATTGAGTCCCAAATTCATCCTACAACCCCTTATATAACCAATATGTGAATAATTCATCACATTAATAAATGATTCTCTAGAAAAATCCATGAATTCAGATAATCTCCTGCATGTAGAGGTGTCTCAAGGTCTCTACTAAACTCTTCTCTCGAATATCTAAGAAGTAGGCCGACATGATGATTCAGTCTATGATCACCCAAATAGAATCATGTCCCCTAGATTTACATGGTATAATCTTATTGAATAACATGTATATTTCATCCCACATCCACTATGGAACCTCAAGTGGTTGATCTAAACTCGTTGGAGGGTGGTGCTCATCCTTCACTTGCTGACAGTCAAGGCATCTAGAGACAAACTCTACAACTCCATTCTTCATCCCTAGAAACCAAAATTGACATTGGAGGTATTGGTATATCTTTTACACACACTTATACACTTCCAAAGGAGATGTATGAAAGTATCTCGGAACATACTCCCACAATGTCACTTGTACCATCACGTGTCCTCTCAAAAAAACATGCCCTCTATATTTAGAAAATCCATCAAGAGCATGTACATAAGATATATGAGTATGTATGGTCTCACAGTCAATGTCCCCAAGTTGTGACTTTCTAACTCACTATATAATTGGAGGTGTAGAAACCATTTATTGGAGCTAAGCTGCTCCATATCTATCTAAACATGATAATTGTAATGCGGCCAACAACTCTAATGCCTCATTCAGCAAGTACGAAAAATATCTCCTACTAAGAGAATATTCTACAATGTTCCCATTACAAGGAGTATATAAAATCTCAAATTCGTAGTCCAAGAGGAAATCTATCCATTGTCTCTATCTCATGTGGATATTCTTATTACATAAGATATACTTGAGACTCATATGATCAAAATAGATGATAAACCACTTTTTCATTGGTAGTGTCACCACATCTTAAGTTAGAATACTACCACTGCTAACTCAGGATGTCAGGTCACATAGTTATACACATGTGATTTCAACTGATGTGAATCATAAGAAATAACCACCATCCTCTACATCAGAACATAACCAAACCCAATACTGGATGAATCATAGAACACTATATACTTGACACCCTCCTCTATAAATCTTAATAAGGGAGTTCTCATCAATCACTACACCAATTCCCAAAAATCCCACTTGTACCTCTCTGTCCACATGGAAGGATTCCCCTTTGGGGTGAAATCTGTCTTGGGAGATGATATCCTTGGAAAATCTAGAATGAATCATCAGTAATATCCTACCAAACCATAAATCTACACACCTCTATCACACTCTTGGGTAGATCCAAAGATAACTCTTCATTAACATTTCCTAGATCCACAATCACTCTATCTATTAAGATAACATGTCCTATAAATTGGGCCTCTTAAATATATAACTAAAACTTCAAGATATTTTCATAAATCTAGCACTCTCAGAGTACATCTAGAACTATATTCAAGTGTCACATGATCCTCCTTGCATGCCATGTGCACATGGATATCATCTATGAAGACAACCATGAACTGGTCTATGAAATGATGAAAGATCTAGTTGATGAGTCCCATAAACACAGTTGGGTAATTCCAAAGTTCATCACCAAGTACTCGTTGTGACTTTAGTAACATCTAAATATCATATTCAATATATCCTCATCCCATACTCACAACTAGCAATAGCCTGGCCAGTGGTTAATCATCGATAGCCACCATGCCCTTATCAAATGACCAAAGATTTCATCAATCCTTGGTAGTGGAAAATTTTTCTTCAAGTTCATATGGTTTAGTAACCAATAGTCCACACACAACCTTAATCTCTTTTTCTCCTTATTAATGATCAAAACTAGGGCTACTTAGGGTGAAACACTTAGTCTAACAAATCCCTTCCTCTGCAAGTCCTCCAACTATACCCTCAAGTCATGAAGCTCTGTGAGATCAATATGATATTCTAGCATATATATCGGGGTCATCCCAAGGTGTAGATCAATTCATAAGTCTATCTCTAAGTGGGGGAGGTAAGTCAAGAACATCCTTAGAGAATATGTCCCTATACTCCACAACCACTACAGGAAACTGATAACTGATGACATCCTTTAGACCAAGGGTCATGTTATCCAATTGATGAGTAATTGGATACACCCTCATATGAATGAGTCCAACCTGAGCTTCCTAGGTTTCTTTTTCAACCACATAGGAAAACCTGGTCCCATCACAACTGATAGATCGTATCCTCCACTTAAAATAGTCAATCTATGCATGAACTGTAGATAGCCATTCCATACCTAGGATGACATCGTCTGGCCTAATTTCTAATAAAGAGATATCCCAACAAAAAATATTCCATCCAAGAGTTAGGTCACATTGTTATCTCAAGTGTGTGATCGGTGATTAAAATATAGTATGAATCTCCATGTGTAAGGTTATATTTAAGGGATCAATTAGAATCTCTATGTTTTTAACTAGATAGGTGGAAATAAAGAAATAAATAGAACGTATGTTTATCAGTACTATAAGTAAGGAAATTGAGACATATATCGTACATTAAATCATTCTTGAAGCCTCTGGTTCCTAAGCCTTGACTACCTATAGCTTCCCCATCCCCTATCCAACATCTCCATGACCTTGGTGAGAGCACCTAGAGCTGGTGGTGGTAATATATGAAAGTGTCTACCACTTACAACTTATCTCCTATATCCACTTCCATATATGCATCCATGTGGACTTATCGTATCATGCCACTACCACTACCTCAATGGCCAATCCATGGTCTACCTTTCATCCATACGACAGGTTGGAAAATCTCATACATGATGTACCCTACAATCAAATGAGTAGCACCACCTCACCCTTGGATGAATAGATCAATCATGTGAGCCTTGAAATATATACCCCCTATCTTAGTACCACCTCCTAAAACTTATCCCACACCAATGTCCCAGAAACTAACATCAGCTCCCTAATACTATAGTCTCTACTTCTGGGTTCCCACTATCGAAAAACATTATATGTATCTACTTAGCTAGGAAAATATCATGAAAAAAATCATACTGTAGCACCCCATCATATACAGGAATTCATAGTGGTATAATTATAGCTTGGATGTCTCTATGTAGTCCCTTCTCAAATTCCTGAACCCAAAATCACTAATCCTGAACCATATCTATCGAGTACTTGGAGAGTTTGGTGAACCTATAGGAATAATCAACTACTATATTTCTACCCTAATGATGTTTTAGATGCTTTTGGATGCATAATACCATTGGCATAGCTGGAGAGAAATCCATTCTGAAAAGGAACTCAAACTCTGACCATGATATAGTCACCTCTTTGTATGATTGGGTCTCTAATACCCATTATCATTCTATTGATCCATGGAGAAGGCTTTCCACCATGACCACCATCTGATCTTCTAGTAACCTGGAAATATAGAAACTCACGTCACCCCCTCAATCCAGTACTCATCCTTCTATGGTTCAGGATCTCCTTGGAACATGAGGGGTTTATAATATTGAAACTCATAAAGTTAACTCAGCTTGCGCACCTCATCTTTAGGTATTGTGGGTACAATCTGCTACTCTACATGTGGTGGTATGGAAAGTGCACCACCTACAGGTAAAACTTCTATAACTGGTCCTTATATCTATGTCTCATCATTGAGTGGATTATCCTTGTGATCTTGATGATGAATCCAAGATGGAATACATCGTAGTGGCATCATGAAATTGATAATATGTACCATGATCAATGAGTATATCTGGAGAGATAACTCAAGAAGGATATGGAAACCATATCCCATTTCTATATGATTAATGTACGATTGTTTTCCCTATAAATAGTTTTCTCATGTATTGAGTCAAAAATAATCTTATCAGTGTCTTAGTGTATGGATACACTGTCCGCTGAACCAACATTGGAGTCCCTATCCAGAAATCTGAACTTGAAACACTTAACATTGTTTCCCCAAACCAATGTCACAGACCTCGTCTGAAGGTAGAACCGATTTCATATAATACCACTCTATCATAGCCTATCCCAATTGTTCTCATGATGTGACTCCCCAAGCCCACCTCTAGAAGAATAAGGGTTGGCATCTAGTGCTGAGTAGGCATACCACTAACATGAGAGGTCTTAGCTTAAGTACTTCTATATGCACACACATATCCAATCCCACACAATGATGAAATGTAAAAACAACTAAAAAACATGAATGAATATATCTAAATCCCACAACCAAAGTACGACAGAATTAATTGAATGTAAATAGGGGAAAATACAAGCCCATCGAAAATGTCTGAAAATAATTCCAACCTAAAAGTAAGATGGGGACTATTGTCAAGATACCACTTGAACACACCTCAGCCTGTCTGATCTCACAAAGAACCGCCTAGTCCCTATCCCTCTTAGAATCTATCAAAAGTTTGATTATCTATATAAAACATGACACATACAGGAAAATCATGTGCATGGGTGGGTATAAAAATACCCAGTAAAACACCCTTGACACTACAAGTCATATAACAAAATAATAACATTTATCTCTACATAATAATATATCTATAGAACATATAACTAGAATATCTAGATATACTAAACTTTAAGGACTTGTAATTTCCATGTAATTTTTTTTAATTAAATAGGAATTTTATGAGCTTGCGAAACTTGATGGCTTGTGATTCCGAGCCCCGGAGTGCCCGTAATCAATTTTTTATGTTTTGTTTGGGTATATTCAGAAAACTTATGAGAAGGTTTATATAAATTTTGAACCAGTGCTCGGAATTGAAATCAGAGGGCACTATTGAACTCGTAGTGCCGGTATTCTCTTAAGAAAACTTTCACCTCGACAATAGTTGGTCGAGGGTGGAAGATAGTTTTTGGGTTTTTCAGGGGAATAATAAAATAAAATAAACGCATGTTTTATTTCATATTTATCTATTATAACCACCAAAATGGGAGTTGAAGGTGGGGACCACCACACCTTAACCTTCCATGAGAGGTTATGGTTGTGGGACCCACCCAAACCTAACCTCCGATGATAGGTTATGATGTGGGGACCACCCAAGACTAAACCACCCTAATAATGGTGGGAGAGTAAAACATCTCGACTCCCCTCATTAATGAGGGAGAGTATCTCTACCCCCCTCCTTTAATGGTGTTAACCCTTCCTCTCTTAATTGTGCCAACCTCATGAATTAATTAAGTGGAGCTAACTTAATTAATTCACCCAATTTGAATTCTTATGCCAACAACATAATAAATTTTATAATCTATTATTCTTGGCTACCTTTTCTTTTGTTGGAAAAGGAGGAAGGAGATTTTGATAGAAAAGCTTTCGCCAATGAAGAACAATGAACGATGGAAAAGAGAGTCTTCGAATTCTTCCTCGGATGCACCTTGAGGAAGCAACCGACATGGGACTTCTTCAACGACCAACCCTCCCTCCTCATCGTCATCAATGATCCAATGAATTTTCTTGGGATTGGAAGGGTGTAGAGGATGTGAAGAACGATGGCAACTCCATATTCTTCCCCATGACTCCATCAACGAACAATGAAAAATGGTAGGGGTTTAATTTTATTTAAGTATGATAATTTTCCCTTGTTACTTTTCTTCCAAAACAAAGAATGCATACCAAATTATTATCAAGTTGATCCATAGATATTTTTCCTTGTGGGTTGGGAATATTTTTCTTAATGAGGGATTATGGGAATTGATTTTTTTAAGAGATATATCTTCCATGCTCGTTATTTTCTTCATTCTTGTAAGCCAATTACTATCACCCTAAATGCAGAAGGGTGCGGAACAAACCAATGTGGTCTAACCCCTCCACTGATCTTCTTTGTGATGTTCTTCGGCATGGCGACGAGGCGACAAAGACAACCTATGTCGCCCCCGCGACGCTTCGGGGCCCCGGGCCGTACCGCGCCACACCTCGTCCGAGCCGCGATCTGGCCGCACTGCACCCCGTCTCCCTATCGCCATGCCTCTCATGCCCCTCGTGGAACCCTCTTGAGCCCTGGCTGAGCCGACATCCGTGTGCACCCTGCGCACACCACGGCTTCGCCACCCGCGCACCCCGTATGCCCCGCGTCACCGCTGGCCGAACTGGCTTCTGGCCTCTATGTGCCTCATGCACCCCGCGTCGCCGCTGGCTGAACCGGCTGTCTGCCTCCGCATGACCAGTGCACCCTGCGGCTCCGCCCTTCACGCACCCCTCTGCGCCCTGGCCGAGCCGGCCTTCTGGCCTCACCCGCGCCACCCTAGCCCCGGGCCGATCTACCCCGAGCCGGCCACTCACGGCGCCCTCCGGGCCGAGTCATGCCCTCGCGGCGCCCTCCAGGATAAGCGGCCCATGCAGAACCCTTCGGGACGAATCGCCCTTGTGCCAACCCACTGAAATTCCATGCCCTCGCGATGGGTCTGTGCTCTCGCAGCCCTCCGCAACCCCTCGCGGCCAACTGGGCTGGGCCCAACAGGCCGGGTCGTAACCCAACGGGCTGGCCCACCTAACGGTTCAGGCCAGACCCAAAGGGTCATGCTGGGTCGAACCAGACCGGGTCAGCCCAGACTGGGTCAGACTGACCGAGTCGGACCGGACCCGAGCCCACTACGACCCTTTACTTTCTTTTGGTCATATCTTTAGCACTGGACATCTGTTTGATGAACCATCAGTGGTGTTAGTAATCATGGATCGTGGAAGCCCTTTGAGTATATTCCACTGTAGATTGGGGTATAGTTGAGATACGGTCAGGTTGGATCATGCACGATCCAACCGGGCCCCCGGGACTAAAAGTCTAATAACTCACAGACCGGGCATCCGATTGACGCACTGTCAGTTGCTTTGAGACCCCTATGACCTGGTGGAACTTCGGGATACTACTTCATGGAACGTTGTGATAGTTGTAGTATCGACCAGTAACTTGTGGATTGGATCCTTCCAGAGAGGATCGGATAGAGTTTGGAGACATAGTAGCTGGATGAGACTTGACGATTGCTGACCGATTGACTCGAAGTGACTCGAATAGCCCAGTAGGGAGCACCTAGTTGTGGCGGAAGACCCATGGCGGAGGAGCACCTATTTGTGGAGGCAGACCCACAGTACTCGATATGAGGAGTACCTCTGTAGGCTATTAGGGGGAGCTCCTGGTTGTGGCAGTAGACCCACAGTGGGGAGATCCTTGGTGACGCAGCAGACCCACGGTACTCAACAGGAGGAGCACCTCAGCAGTCCTTGATTAGTGGGAAGTGCCTTAGTGTCACGGCAGGCCCACTTTACTTGACAGAGGATGTGATCTCCAACAGCCTTGGTTTTGATAATGTGAAAAAAAGAATCATGTTTTAGTTTAGTGAGTAACATTTGTGTTTTCCTCATGATTGAGATGGATTACTTGATAACTTAGGTATATATATGGGAATATACCTAAGTGGGGTTATCTTTTGATTTAAAACATTGTGGTTTATCCTTGTAGGATTCTGTGAGACCTTGAGGATCTCGGGGTCCCTACTGAGTATCATTATACTCACCCCTGAACGGTCTATCCCCCCACCTCATTGTGTTGGATGCAGATGATGGGCAGAGCTGACTAAGGCTGAGAGTTCAAGGACCGGACGGTACCCGGAGGTGGACCATACGGCGTGACAATACACGGAGGAGACGGATGAACCTGGAGTGTTGAGGAGGTGATATGTACCTACCCTTCTGGTAGGAACCTTGGATGACGACCCAGCGGCAGTTTTTCTTTTATTCAGTTGTACTTTCAGTTTCTTATACTTTGCAGTTGGGCTTGAATTTTTTGACCCTTTTACTTTCATCACACTTTTGTTATACAGTTTTAATTAGTGTTTTGTTTTCATATTGTTCAATTTTGTGTGTGTTTACAAGTTATAAAGAAAATGCCTTCTCAGTTTTAGGGAATTACGCCTTTGGTGCTAGTTACCAGCCCCTAGCCTATGGAAGACAGGATTGGGGTAGTCACGGCACAGGCCATGAGGGAAAGGTTGTGAAAAATTTGTATCAAAGGAGTCTGTTCTATCGCATAAATTAGGACTCTGATATTTTATATGAAGCAATAGTGTTAGGGGTACTAAGTGTGGTTTTTAGTTCAGGGAGTCCAGTGTTGGTGCGGTGGTCGACGTATCCATACACCAGGACCCTGACTTCTGATTTCTAACTCAGCACATGAAAAAAATGATT
Source organism: Viscum album (assembly GCA_963277665.1). NCBI lineage: Eukaryota > Viridiplantae > Streptophyta > Magnoliopsida > Santalales > Viscaceae > Viscum > Viscum album. The sequence continues at coordinate 514,316,883 of OY728146.1, forward strand.
GCACGTGTGTTTTCAAAAAATTTCATTAAGTCAAATCAACCCGATCAGCCCACCAGGTATAATATTTTGACTGTGTTGCATCTATTCCATTCAGGATGCCTCTCCACGGATGACCAACTAGATTCCTGAAAGTTTTATGCACAGATAGCCTTCTGAACGATGAGGCCTCGGTGTAGGGACTTTTTCCAATAGAGGCACCAGTGATACCACTTCCTGTTGGGCCACCGATGCCACCATCCCCAGCAGCAGACAATGCACACCGCTTGAGCACGTTGCTTGAGTTCTAGCACCAGAGGCCACCCAGGATTAGAGGATAGATGGACCCATAGGTGGATGAGGATTGGCTGGAGGCTGTGTTGAGAGTTTTCCAACTAGTAGGGACACTAGCAGACCTCATGGTGATTCTTGATGCTAGCCTTATACAAGCAGCAGCAGGCAGATGGTGGAGCTTGATGCTCCATGTTCATGACAAGATGACGCTTCTCTGGGTAGACTTTGAGAGCCTGTTTCGGGTAGAGTTTGTCCTAGTGACTCTTCGTGTAGTGTGCATATAGGAGATACTTCATCTGCAGCAGGGCAGCATGACCATAGCTCAGTACTTAGTGAGGTTCACAAACCTCTCATGATACTCCACCGATATGGTACGGGACCCATTCTTCAGGGCCTGAACCTTCGATCTGGGACTCAGGCTGGAGATCAGGTCTTTGGTGATCTCACTCAGCATCCCGACGTAGGTAGGGGTGTTAGAGAGAGCCCTCCTAGTAGAGATTTTCCTTGATAAGAAGTCTCCAGCAGCGAGATCCACCACCAGTCGACACGTAGAAAAGTCTTCTACAGCTGGCAGCAGACAGATGTCGTAGAGGTCTAAGAGGACTAGACCTACAGTTGGATGACCACATGACTCAAGATCAGTTGTGTGGGGTACCCGGAGTAGAGACATGCGTGCCAGTAGCGGGCAGTGTTTCACATGCAGCGGGTAGGGTCACATGGCTCATGACTGTCTGAACCGTCATTCGGATGATCAGCAGACGTTCGATGGATGGCCTAGGCAGATGAAGAGATTTGTTCGAGGCAGTCCTAAGGGAGAAGGCAGACGTGGTAGTGGATTTTGTCGTGCAGCTGGCGATGGATGACGTTTTGAGGTGTTACTACCACCACCACCAGGAGGACCAACCTAACCGTAGGGAGCAGGTGAACAGGGGAGAGCTCAGCTCCAGACAATTGAGGCCTATGATCGCAACACTCCGGAGATGATATGGGGTAAAATATGTGTCTATTCCACCTTAGCTACAGTTCTTATAGACATAGGTACCAGTCACTCTTTCATTGTCACTGCCCTCATTCGGAGCTTGAAGATTCCAACGGAGTCATTGTCTCGATCCTTACGGCTAGAGACTCCTATGGGAGTAGATTTTAAAATCGCACACTAGTTCTGGTAGTGTGAACTTACTCAAGGAGGCGAGAGCTTTGGCTGTGATCTCTTAGTTGTGGTGTCGAGGCCTTACGACGTCATCTTGGGCATGGAATGGTTATCTATAGTCCATGCTCAAAATGAATGTATTAGGCACAAATTTTAATGTGTCTGCATGGATGGGACCAGGTTTACCTTCACCGATGAGAAGGGAGCCTTTGCATCATAGGACAGACTTATAGGAGGAGGGTGCAGTCGATCACTCATCAGTTGTCTTTCCTTACCCTCAGAGTAGTTGATATAGAGGGTCTAAGCAATCCTGTAGTGGTGGACCATTACACGGATGTTTTACCTAATGATGTCTCAGGTCTACCTCCTCATAGAGAGGTGGACTTTTACATTTACTTGTACCCCGGGATGGCACCGATATCTACTCCATCATATTGGATGGCTCCTACGGAGCTTCGTAAGCTGTAGGTACAGCTAGAGAACTTTTAGGGGAAGGGATTCACTGGCCCAGTGTTTCTCCCTAGGAAGCCCTGATTCTATTCACCAAGAAGACGGATGGGAGCTTGAGGCTTTGTGTTGACTACCGGTGCCTGAACCAGGTCATCATGAAGAACAATTACCCACTTATTAGGATTGATGACCTCTTTGATCAGTTAAAGGAATCACGGTGGTTCTATAATATAGACCTCAAATCAGGCTATCACCAGCTCATAGTTCGAGATGAGGGTGTGTAGAAGACGGCCTTAGGATGTCAGTATGGACACTAAGAGTTCTTGGTTATGCCATTCGGCATATCCAACACTCCAACAGTGTTCATGGGACTCATGAACAGGATCTTTCAGCCACACCTCGATTGCTTTGTCATAGTCTTCATTGACGACATTCTGATCTACTCGACTACTGAGGAGGAGCATGCCTATCAATTTTGGGAATTACTGGACCCACTCCGAGAGCACCAGCTATATGGTAAGCTCGCGAAGTGCTAGTTCTGGATCTGAGATGTTCACTTTTAGGGACATTTCATCTTAGAGGTTGGAGTTATAGTAGATCCAGTGAAGATTGAGGCAGTAATTTCTTGGGAGCCACCCAGGAGTGTGATGGTGGTACGGAGTTTCTTGGGTTTGGATAGATACTACCGTAGGTTTTTTTCATACTTCTCCAAAGATGAAACACCATTATCAGCCTTTATGAAGAAGGGTTAACCCTTTGTGTGGTCAGAGAGATGCTAGCAGAGCTTTCAGGAGCTGAGGCAGAGGCTGACTAGTGCCCCCATCTTAAGGCTTCTAGAGGAAGGCGTAGGGTACATAGTCTACTACGATGCATCAGGGACCAAACTCAGATGTGTCCTGATGCAAGAGCGAGTAGTGATCGCTTATGGTTTATGATAGCTGAGATAGAATGAGAAGAACTATGCTACCCATGACCTGAAGTTAGCAGTAGTGGTCTTCTCTTTAAAGATGTGGCGACACTATCTGATGGGAGAGCGTTTTACCGTGTACTTTGATCACAAGAGTCTCAGGTATATCTTCTCCTAGAAGGAACAGAACCTGAGACAACGATGTTGGATTGAGTTCCTCTAGGACTATGACTTCGAGATAGTATAAACTCATGGGAATGGGAACATTGTTGTTAATGAACTCAGTAGGAGATCTGGTATACAGCTGCTATGTGAGGTGACAGAGCAGTTGGATGATTTACATATATCCATTGTGGATAGCGATGGAGCAGCCTTCCTTCAGTCTCTTACAGTCACTCCCCCACTTCTTCATCAAGTCAGAAAGGTGCATCAAGGGGACACTGATTAATAGACACGATGTGATAAGATATCCACAGGGCGGGCACCAGATGGATTTTCTGAAGGTGAGGAGCATGTCATCCTCTTTAGAGGACGTACCATGGTACCAGTGTCACTTCAGGAGGAAGAGTTAAAGGAGTTCAACACATCCCCTCTAGAGGTACATCCAGGAGTGGAGAAGATGTACCAGGATCTTCAACAATAGCACTGGTGGCCGGGAATGAAGAAATCCATTGCAGAGTTTGTCTCTTGATGCCTCACTTGTCAGTAAGTGAAGGCAGAGCACCAGGTACCAGCAGGCTTGGTTCAGCCATTAGAGGTCCCAGAGTGGAAGTTGGATGGGATATACATGGACTTCATGACAGGAATTCCACGTACATCTAGGGGACGTGCCTCGATATGGGTGATCATCAGCCGACTCACTAAATCGGACCACTTCCTACCGATTTGAGAGTAGGGTTCAGTAGAGAGCTTGGGACATATCTATATACAAGTGATTTTGAGGCTACATGGACTACCATTGATGATTTTATCCAATCGTGATGCACGTTTTACTTCATGTCTATGGAAGGGGTTGCATGAGGCTTTTGGAACACAACTTCGTTTGAGAACCACCTTCCATCCTTAGACAGATGGCTAGACTAAGCAGACCATTCAGACACTCAAGGACATGTTATGTGCTTGTGTTCTCGACTTCAGTCGTAGTTGGGAGGATCACTTGCCTTTGATGGAGTTTGCATACAACAACAGCTATCATTCCACCATTAGGATGACAACTTTCGAGGAGTTTTACAGGCGACCTTGCAGATCACCTTTGTGCTGGACTGACCCAGAAGAGTTAGTACTAGTGGGGCCAGAGATGGTACGGGCTACCACGGAGTAGGTTCAGATCATCCAGGAGTAGATGAAGACTGCACAAAGTAGGCATAAGTAGTATGCTAATAGGAGATCGAGACCTCTGGAGTTCTAGTTTGGCGACCACGTCTTTCGACGGGTCACACCTCGACGAGGTCTATGGAGATTTGGCTATGGCGGCAAGTTATCTCTGAGATTCATCAGACCTTTTCAGTTCCTCAGCAGAGTTGTTAAGGTGGCTTACCACTTATCTCTTCCACCTCATTTGAATCGGGTGTATGAAATCTTCCACGTATCCTAGCTGAGGAGATACGTGCACGACCCTACCCATATCATCAACCATGGAGAGCTGGACTTTGACGATGGGGTGACTTTTATTGAGGTTCTAATGGGAATTGAGTATTGACAGAAGCGGGTCCTTCGTGGATGGTTGATACCTCTGGTAGTCATTCGCTAGAAGCACAGGGACCTCCAAAAGAGAACATGGGAGCAGGAGGCTCATATGCATACTCAGTACCCCCACTTGTTCCCTTAGTTATGAGTTGTAGCTTACGGGGACGTAAATACCTGAGGTGGGGAGAATGTAAAGACCCAAAATTTCCATGTAATTTTTTTTAATTAAATGGGAATTTTATGAGTCCTCAAAACTTAACTGCGTGTGATTTCGAGGCCCGGAGTGCCCGAAATAAATTTCTGAATTTTTGTTCGGGTACATTCAGTAAACGTATGAGAAGGTTTTTATAACTTTTGAACTGGTGCTTAGAATTGAAATCTGAGGGCACCGTTGAACTCACAGCACCTGTATTCTCATAATAAGACTTTCACCTCGACGACAGTTGGTTGAGGGTGCAAGATAGTTTTTGGGTTTTTCGTGGGAATAACAAAATAAAATAAATGCATGTTTTATTTTATTTTTATCTGTTATTACCACCCAGGTGGAATTTGAAGTTGGGGACCAGCACACCTTAACCTCCCATCAGAGGTTATGGTGGTGGGGCCCACCCGAACCTAACCACCCATGAGAGGTTACAATGTGGGGACCACTCGTGACCAAACCCCCCTAATAATGGTGGGAGAGGAAAGCCTCTAAACTCCCCTCATTAATGTGGGAGAGTCTCTCTACCCCCCTCCTTTAATGGTGTCAACCCTTCCTCTCTTTTAATTGTGCCAACCTCATGAATTAATTAAGTGGATCCAACTTAATTAATTCACCCAATTTGAATTCTTATGCCAATGACTTAATAGATTTTATAATCTATTATTATTGGCTACCTTTTATTTTATTGGAAAAGGAGGAAAGAGATTTTGAGCGCAAATCTATCTCCAACGAAGAACACGTTCTTCCAATGAAGAACGCCGGAATGTGTGTCTTCAACTTCTTATTCAGAAACACCTTGTAGAAGAAACCGACGTTGGATGTCTTTGAAGATCGACCCTCCCTCCTCATCATCGTCAATGAACCGACACATGAGCTCGGGATTGGAAGTGTGTGGTGGACACGATGAATGACGACAACTCTGTCTTCTTCCCCATGACTCCATCAATGAAAAACAAAAAAAAAGGTAGGGGTTTAATTGTATTTAAGTATTATATTATTCCCTTGTTACTTTTCTTCCAAAATAAAGAATGAGGACCAACTTATTATCAAGTTGGTCCACAGATGTTTTTCCTTGTGGGTTGGGAATATTTTTCTTAATGACATATTATGGGAATTGATATTTTTAAGATATCTTCCATGATTGTTCTTTGCTTAATTCATGTGATCCAATTGCTATCACCCTAAATGCAGAAGGGTGTGGACCAAAACGATGTGGTATGCCCCCTCCATTGATCTTATTTGTGATGTTCTTTCGCATGGTGATGAGGCGACAAAGGCGAAAAAGGCAAACTGCGCCGCCCCTGCGAAAATCTGGCACCCCAGGTCATCCCGTGCCTCACCCCAGCCGAGCTACACTCTGGATACACTACACCCCGGCTCACGGATGTCGCACCTCCCGTGCCCCTTGCAGCACCCTCCCTAGCCCCAGCTGAGCCGACATCCGCGTGCACCCTGCGTCACCGCTGGATGAATTGGTCGCCGACCTCCGCGCCCCCTGCGCACCCCGCGTACCCCGCGTTCCCCATGTCATCGCTGGCCAAATTAGCTACCAGCCTCCGCGTGCCCTGCATGCCCTATGGCTCCACTGTTCACGTGCCCCGTGGCACCCCAGCTGAGCCAGCCTCGCGGCCCCAACCGCGCCACCTCAACCCTAGGCCAAGCCGCCCCGAGCCGGCCCCTTGTGGCAACCTCCAGGCCGATTCGCGCCCTCCCGGTGACCTCTGGGCTGAGGCGCCCACGTGGATCCCTCCATGATGAACCGCCCTCACACTGACTCACGGAAGGTCTGCATCCTCACAACTGGTCCGCACTCTCACGGCCCTCCTTCACCCCTCACAACATGCTTGGTTGGGCCCAGCGGGCCAAGCCGAAACTAATGGGATGGCCCACCAAACAGGTTGGGCCAGACCCAATGGGTCAGGTTTGGTCAACCCAGACTGGGTCAGCCCAGACTAGGTTGGGCCGGGTAGGACCGAACCCGGGCACACTACAACCCTTTACTTTCTTTTGGCCATATCTTTGGCACTGGACGACCGTTTGATGAACCATCAGCGGCGCTAGTAATCTTGGAGTGTGGCATTCCCTTTGAGTATATTCCACTGGGGTTTGGGGTATAGTTGAGATATGGTCAGTTTGGATCTTGCACAAATCCAACCGGGCCCCCGGGCCTAAAAGGCTAATAACTTACAGACCAGGCATCCGATTGACGCGTCGTCAGTTGCGTTGAGACCCCTATGACATGGAGGAACTTTGGGATACTTCTTCATGGGACTTCGTGACAGTTAGAGTATGGACGAGTAGCTCATGGAGTGGATCCTTCCAGAGATGAGCGGACAGAGTGCAGAGACCTAGTAGATGGCTGAGACATGACGATTATTGACCGATTGACTCGGAATGACCCGACTAGCCCAGTGGGGAGCACCTGGTTGTGATGGAAGACCCACGACAGAGGAGCTCCGGGTTGTGGAGGCAGACCTGCGGTACTCGATAGGAGGAGTACCTCTACAGGCTATTAGGGGGAGCTCCTGGTTGTGGTGGAAGACCCATAGTGGGAATCACCCTAGTGATCCAGCATACCCACGGTACTCGACAGGGGGAGTACCTCAGCAGTCCAAGGTTTGTGGGAAGTGCCTTGGTGTTGTGGAAGGCCCATTGTACTCGATAGAGGAAGAGTTCTCCAGTAGTCATGGTTTCGATAATGTGAATAAAAATCCTGGTTGAGCTGAGTCAGTAACTTTTCTTCCCTCATGATTGAGATGGGTTACTTGATAACTTAGGTATATGTATGGGCATATACCTAAGTGGGGTTATCTGTTGATTTCATAATTTTTTGTTTATCCTTGTTGGATTTTGTGAGACCTTGAGGGTCTCGGGGTCCCTCCTAGGTATCATTATACTCACCCCTGTATAGGCTATGCCTGCACCTCATTGTGTTGGATGCAGACGACGGGTAGTGCTGACTAAGGCTGAGAGTACCAGGACAGGACGGTGCTCGAAGGTGGACCATACAGCGTGATGGTACATGGAGGAGATGGACGGACCTTGAGTGCTGAGGAGGCGATCTGTACCTACCCTTTGGGTAGGAACCTCGAAGGATGACCCAGTGGTAGTTTTTTCTTTCTTCAGCTGTACTTTCAGTTTCTTGTATGTTACAGTTGGGCTTGTATTTCCGGCCCCTTTTACTTTCATCACACTTTTTTATACAGTTTTACTTAGTGTTTTGTTTCCAACTTGTGTTATGTTGTGTGTGTTTATAGGTTATAAAGGCAATGCCTTCCCAGTTTTAGGGAATTACGCATTTGGTGCTAGTTGCCAACCCCTGTCCTATGGAAGGCGGGCTTGGGGTAGTCACGGCATGGGCCCCGGGGGATGGGTCATGACATCAACAAAGACACATATTATAAAGGTAAAGTCACATCTGTAATTACAACCTAGGAATCCATATCTAAAGGTTCCACATATCACTCATACAGTAGAACACACTCCATGAGTCTAATAACACTAATGATGTCCCTATGAGTGGTCCTGCTCATTGGGTCTCATCATATAAGTATAAACTAGAAGTATAAAAAGATAGGATTGATATGTGATGATCACACCCCAAGTTCATGGGGTATACCAACAACTCAATTTTGGATAACCCACTATGTAGAGGATATGTGCCTATGTAGTGTTGGTCATGATGATACCAAGAACTCCACTTATCTTATGAAGATGAATAGAGGATCCCACTTCAGGCCTCATGGAAGGATGCCAACAAATCTATCCAAGTTGTCCTGATGAAGGGATCATCATCCTATGTGTAGGATGGGATTATATAATAATCATTAGGGAAAAGGATATTTGGAATACACCCTAATGAAACTTCTCCAAGATTCATATAAAAAGGTCTCTAAGACAACATTGAAGGTGTACACTGTGTGTACTAGGACTGCACTGCATGTCCCCTTATCATCGGGTCATGTCCATGAAAAATGGATCATGACCATGTATGTGTAGAAGTACGCGGTATGTTGCTACCCATGTAACAATACATGGCTTAGCACAGGTACATCCTGGGAAGATGTGTCCATTTAGGGGTACACAATATACTCATGGTTGTGTGACTCATGTCATGTCCATGTACACTTCAAGGTACATGCCAAGCCATCCGGGAGTGGTCATGCGTCGCGTGATCCATATCTTCCTCCCAAACCCTAGCCTCTACTAAGGGGGTCCCACAAGTCATGTAGCTTTGAAGTATATGATGTGTTGTTCAAGTTTATCCAAAAAACAATTGTTCTTACTTCTATGTACTCTTGCACTGCCACCGCCTTGGATGTTGTCCTCATTCTCACCATAAATCATATATCTACTTCATCCTAGCATTGTGGTTTCCACTCATCTGATTCCAATCACCCAATTCACATGGAAATATATTTACATTCCTTCATGTCATCTTTTCATGTTCTATCTGAAATTGGAGGTCTCTAACCTAGTATAATTTGTTTATTGCTACCACCGTAGCATGATCCTCTCACAATACCGAGTATAGATCAATGATATCGTATTGTTGATCTACTATACATGTATGAAGTGATCGATTCCTTGGTATTTGGTTCAAAATGCAGAACAAGGGATTTCTCATAATGAATTAAGAAATGGGAGAGAAATGAAAAAAGCATAAGCACAAGGAACGAAACTCAGCCAATGTTTTTGTTGGCTGAAATTCATTACTATTGGAATGACGAGCAAAGAGATAACATATATTCACAAAAGAATTCTTCCAATTACAAAATATTACTAACCTATCATGTAACACACACGATCTGTGAATCAATTATTTAGTTTATTTATTCTCTTCCATCGTAATAATAATTAACAAACAAATAATATAATCAAAACAATGCCCTACCTCAATTCAGATCAATCTTTTATGGTGAATGGATTTGTGCCATGATCGTTGGAGATATCATCTAATTACATCTCTCAATGGTCATATATCATCAATCCAATATTCATCTACTAACGGAATCTCCTTTAATGCTCTCTAGTGAATCTCCAATAAATTGCAGGGTTTTTGGTTAACTCTGCAAATTCTCCATAAGTGTGTTTATATAGAGATTATTAATATCGATGAATAATTAAAAAAATAATTTATTAAATAAATTTATTTTAAAACATTATCCCATAACCCCACCTCAATCTAGATGCCCAACACATTCTAGTTTTATATCACACCTAGGGTAAAATTAACATTATAAACTCAATAGTGCACTATGATTTTTCATTTAGGGCCCCCATTTAGAAGTTATTTCACTATTTCAATAAAATTATGTACATGTTCTATTTAATATATTTCAAATATTTATTATGGGAACACTAGGTCTTATAATCACACACCATCTCAGTAAATGGTCACAAAATTATTCCATACAACATCCAAAAAAATAAATAGAAAAATCTCAGTCATTATAGATAATCATTATTCCATGCTTTAATTTTCACTTTTTACATGATTAGAAGAGTAAAATGGTAAAATTAATTATTAAGGTTATTCATGATGAGGAGAATTTTTGTAAATCTTGATTTTTTAAATGAGTTGATTTTGTAAATGAAATTTTTCTTAGATTTGGAATGTTTTAAATTTCAAAATTGATATGGATTAGTTTATTGTTTTTGTTAATTTACATGACTAATTATCTCAAACCATATGTTCTCATCCCTAAGAAAAATTATGAACCAAATATTTTCCATTTCTTTCTATAGTAAATTTTTTTAGTGATCAGGGAATGCTCTCTTATATAATATTCTTGCCATCGTATCAAAGGTATGACTAAATAGAATCATTTTTAATATGATTGAAGAATTTTTAATATTGATCCCTTTATCCTTACACCCACCTTGATATCGATCCTATTTTTTCACATATAATCCAGGAATGGCCTTATTTGGAAATGATCCATTCTACAAAATATTCAAAGAACTATTTATGGGGGGAGGATGTCTATGGTAAAAGGGGGTATAGTTCATTTTTGAAGTGTATTAACATGATATTTTGGGATATTTCAGGTTTTTATTATAATTTATTATTCAAAATTATTTCTAAAAAATAAAAAATAAAAAAACGAAAAAAAAAAGGATTTTCTCCTTTGAGGTTCAAAAATCACCACTTCTAGAATGATGATATTTTTATCATATGTGGTTAGGTGGTGGATGTTAGATTTATCATAAGAAAAACTTTAAAAAATAGAAAAATTAAAAAGGAAAAAAAGGAAAAAAAATAAATAATGATTCATTAATTATGCTTACTTGTATCATGTTATTACATTCAGCATTGGGGTTAGGATTTGACATTTGTGGAAGTATTTTATTAGTCTTAGACTTTGATATTTTTTAGTATGATAAATATTCAAACTCTTATTTGAGATTATTTTTATTTATTACCTAACTACTCTAATCTAGAGAGACATTTTAACTATAATGAAAAGCTCGTGTGAATAATTTTTCTTTATGCTTTTACATGCTGGAGATGTTAGTTACCTACAATCCTATGGTAAGTGAAATGTATTTGAGGTATGATCAGAATTCCAGTTAAATTTATTACCTTCATGGGTGGTTAAAAATAATTCAATGTGTGGGAGATTTGAATTTTTATTCACATTAATAATAAATTAAGAAATAAAAGTGGAAGGAAGGATGGGCATTTTTATTTTGAAAGTGAAAATGTAAAATGAATGATTAGATTTATTTCTTTTAGGGTCGAGGAATCGAAGGAATTATTTTGTATGAAATTCGAATGTTTATTTTCCATTTCCAAACATTTTACTTTTTTTAAATTTAAAAATTGGTTGAATGAAATTACTGTGAATTGTGGTCGATATTACATTCATGAGAACAAGAAAGTTCTAAGTGTGGGGGTTTGACAAAGTCATAATTTTTATTTTTATTTGATTATAAATAATAATAATTTTATACATTATTTGATTATTATTATAGTTATTTAATTATTTTTGTAACAACCCAACCCCAGTATCCCAGATTTGTTGGTTATTTTATTATAATGGTATAGATATATGATATCCCATCACCAAGGATCAATCAGTTTGGTAATATTGAAGAACTAGATACATACATGGTGCCCTTATTAAATTGGTAATTAAACATGGAACATAACAAAGTAAAATAAATCGATTCATTGAAACTTATTCATATATTTCATATTCATAACCTGGGGAAGGAAAACACGTAAAATGGTGATATCTAATGCTCATTAAGGGTTGAATACAGTAGAAAAAGTAATCAATAATATGTGAAGCCTAATCAGTAATGAATAATACATATGAAATGGTGTATATACTAAAATACATGTCATTTAATCCATAATATTTTAATCAGGATAGGATAAAACATAATAATTATGGAAATGTAAATGATTAGAAACAAATTTAATTTAATCAATAACTTGAGAACAATCTGAATCCATGTATAATATCATAGTTAAAATCTCATGGATAATAATAAATGAATAATGAATGAAGGAAATTATTTATTATTAGAAATAATGTATCTTGAATATGAACCACTACCATCAAGAACTTTCACAATTTGATTTAAGTCTATGCATAGAAACCCATCTAATTCTTCTTGAAAAATATACGTGAAGGGTTTGTCCCAAACTATTCTGTCTCATGAGACCTATCGATGTGTCAAAGTGCTATATAATTTCAGGATCGACCCATCACTACATGTACAAATAATTATTAATAAATAAATTTAATTAATAAATAATATTCCTTAACAAAGTATCCATATTTATTAGAGGATATAGATTTATCAATATTTCCCAAGTCAAAATAATATTCAAAGTAAACACTTAATGTAAAAATGGTATACGCCATAGAAAGTTATCATATCCATGATACAAGATATATATATTTAATTAAATATTAAATTATTTACAATCACAAATAAAAGGGGAAGCATAAATACACTACACAAAATAAGTAAGTGGTGAATAATGAATATCTCATATAAATAAAATTGAGATGAGAAACCTCTTACCTTATGTATGAATGAATTATGAACTAGTACTTAATATCCTGGATAATAAATTTATAATCAATCATTAAATAATTAAAAACATTTTCTAAATTTATTTTATTTATTATAATTTTATTATGTTCATTTATTTCCATTTTTATGAGTTTTAATGTTTAATTTTTTATTGTGGGAGTGTTCGTTTCATGGTTTTGTTCCAGTTCCCTTGTGTATAATTATCAGAATTCTTGTCAAATTGTAATAACTTATCCATATGTGAATTATTTAGTATTAATGAAATTATAGAAGATTAAATGGTCTCATATATCATTTGGTTATATGGTATGAGGATGATTCATTAGATAAAATGTTAATGAAAAATGACTAGCTTATTTTGGTGGTTTGTACGACTATTACAAACTAGTATCATTTCATTTGATATTATGTTTATATACTAGATATAGAACATTAAATAATTTTTAATACACATATTATAATATTTTTTAACCATAAAATGATTTTATGACCAGCTGTGAATGCGGTAAGGCAAACAAAAACTCATCATCCATGAAGGCGGTGAATCGACACATAACAGACGATGTTTCCATTTTTAGAACAGTGGGAGAAGTGAAAAGATTTGATGTTGGATATTCCATAATCACATTAAAATTATTGTATATATATGATAATTTAGTAATCATTACACTTTTGATAAGGGTATGGGAGGAGATAATAAGAAAATAAAATAAAATAAAAGAGAAAGTATGAGGATTTTACCTCTTGAATAACGTCTCCTTGAGGACCTCCATAGGGCATTTGGTATTAGTCTTTCAGTGAAACCAGTAAGTGAAAAACATAGGGAATAGGTTTCGAAATAAATTTATCATAATATAAGAAATATCCAAATCTTATAATTTTTTAGGTGAATAGGTGGTGAGGGGAGGTATTTATAGGGGAAAAGTGGGGTGTTTTTTATTATTTTATTCATTTGTTTATTATTTTGGATCACGTTTGTTAATAATGATGATTATTTTGACTAATTATATTAAATAGTGAATGTGAGTATCATAAAATGGTTTCTAAATCACCCATACATCAACCATGACTCAATAATTCATGTATTTATCAAATATCGTAAATTACCATTTCTCATTATTCACCAAAAATTATATTATTTTAGAAAAATTCCAAAAATTCGTCCTAACAAATAATTTAATTGTAGATTAAAAAAATTAAATCCATTTTATGAAATTAATTTTATAAATATGAGAAATTTAATTTTTAATTAAAATCATCATTTATTCAAAAAATACCGATTAAAATATTATAACCGATTTTATGACACTTTAAAAAATTAATTAAGGTATCATGAAATTATATTATAATCATGAGATAAAAAATAATAATTTAGGAATATATTTTATGAAAATACATTTCGTTTTAAATTATTATAATAATTATAAAATTGTAAATAAACATTTTTGTTTCACAAAAAAACCAACACTTAATTTATCATTTTTAAAACATTTATTTACTTATTCCATGATTTAAATATATCATATTTTCATGTATAAGATACCTAAATTTTATTTATAATTTCATAGTTGATTTTATTATTATAATTTCCACTTTGATATTCCAATGGTCACACCATTATTCAAACGATCATGTTAATATTCAATAGTATACCATGGTTTTTATAAGATCATTGTTGCATAGAACATAAGTTATCATAATAAATTAAATGAATTTTAGAAGATACATACCATAAATATTGGGGTGTTATATTCTTCCCAAATTCATCATTTTTTTCCTTGAAATATTTCACGAATATTTTTATGTAAAAAGACGAGGGTGGTTCTTCTTCATAAAATCCTCTGATTCCCATGTTGTTTATTCCATTTTATGGTTTCTCATAATAGCTTTTACCAGTCAAGTTGTATAATTTCCCAATACATTCTCTCTAGTGTTAATAACCTCGATGGGATCTTCACAAGAATAAAAATCAGGTTTCAGAACCATTTATTCATATGTGGTTACGTGAATTGGGTCTAGCATGTACTTCTTTAATAGTGATATGTAGAACACATCATGAACTTTGGAGAGACTTGGTGGCATTGATAATCAGTAAGCTACAACTCCAATTATTTCTATAATCTTTAGTGGTCTAATGTACATGGTGCTTAGTTTCCCTTTCTTACCAAACCTTATAACACCTTTCGAGGGATATAGTTTCAAAAATACATGATCTCCCACTTGAAATTTTAAATATTTTCATCGTTTGTCAATAGAAAATTTTTCCCTACTTTGAGATACATTAATATAAGCCTAGATTGTTTTACCTTTGTTGTTTTCTCTTCAGTAAGTTCTGGGACTATAAGTTTTCTCTCACCAAATTCATCCCAACAAGTTGGAGTATTACATCTCTTGACATATAATGCTTCATATGATGTCATTTGAATACTATAAGGGAAAATATTATTTTAGGAAAACTCTATCAAAGAAAAATACTGATCCCACATACCTTGAAATTAAAGTGAACATCATGTAAACATGTGTTATAATATTTGAATAGTTCTAATAGACTATCCATCAATTTGAGGGTGATAATTAGTACTTAAATGAAGCTCAGTATCCAAATCCTTCTTAATACTCTCCCATAATTTTGATGTAAAATTAGGATCTTAATCATATATAATTGATATAGGTCAACCATAATGTCTTAAAAATTCTTTAATATAAATTATTTCAAGGTGATCAAGAGTTAAATCTTCTCTTACAGCAATAAAATGTGCTGATTTTATTTGTTGGTTAATAATAATCCATATTGTAACATTATTTCTGAGGATATTTGGAAATCCAGTTTAAAAGTTCATAGTAATGTCATCCCACTTATACATAGAAATAGGTAGAGGTTTCATGAATCCACTAGGATTATATCTCTCATCATTCACATGTTAACAAACTAGACTTCTTGACATATATTAATCAATTTCCCACTTCATATTATCCTACCAAAATTGTTCCTTCAGATCTTTATGCATCTTGGTACTACTGGGGTATATAGAGAAATTTGACCTCTGAGAATCATCTAATAGTTACCTTTTTAGCTTAGGTATTGATATAACACATAACCTTTTTCCAAATTTCCAAATTTTAACCTCATACACGATGTCGGCCAATCTTCCATCCTTAATGGCTTTAATTTTCAATTAAAAATTCTCATTATCAGATAGATTAATTTTTATTTTCTCTAGTAAATATTTTTTATCAATCATTTAAAAAAAAGAGTTATGTTTCCCCTTCATTAAAAATTCCCATATCCATATTTACTAAATCCACGAACATACGATCTTTCTTCAATCCTCATTTAGGTTACAAGTCCATGACCTATAATTCTTGATGGATCTACTACCTTATTTTCATTTCCTGGGTCGTAGTGTGTTGAGAAATTGTAATCCTTGAGTAACTCAAACCATTGTATTTTCCTCATGTTATGTTCTTTCTATGTAAATATTAATTTTAAACTCTTTTGATCTATATATGTCCCACATATTTCACCATAGAGATAGTGTGTCTATATCCTCAGAGAAAAGATTAAGGATGTTAACTCAGTATCCTGAGTTGGATAATTTTTCTCATGATTCTACAACTACCTTGATGAATATGGAATAACTTTATCATTTTTTATAAGGAAACAACCTAGTCCTTTCTATGATTCATCACTGTATATTACAAACTCATCATTTCTGAATAGTAGAGTCAAAATCAGATTACTGACTAATCTTCTCTTCAATTCTTCAAAACATTCTGAATATTCTTCTGTCCATGTGAATTTAACCCCTATACATGTGGTCTTGATTAATGGATCATCCAATAAGGATAAATTATGAATGAAACACTGTTAATAACTTTATAATCCAATAAAACTACATACCTAGGTTATGTTTGTTGGCATTGTCCATTCATGGATTTCCTTTATCTTTACAAGATCAACTGAGATTCCATTATAGAAGATAATATATCCAAGAAAAGTAAATTCCTAATGCTATAATTCACACATTATAAATTTAACATATAACTATTTCCTTATGAGAGTCTAAAGAATGATTTTAAAGTGATTTTCATGGTATTTATATCTTTTAAAATACATTAGAATATCATCAAAGAATACTTCAAAAAAAAGCATCATGATATTCCCTGAATATTAAATTCATTATATCCATTAAAACCAAGGGTGAATTAGTCAATCCAAAAGGCATTACAATAAAATCTTAATTTCCATACCTCATCTGAAAAGTATTTTTTTGAATATCTCCATACTTTAATATTAATTGATGATAACTAGAATGAAAATCAATCTTCAAAAAATATTAATCTCCTTGAATTTGATCAAATAAATCATCAATGTGAGTAATAGGATACATTTTCATTATTTTAATAGAATTTATTTCTCTATATTCAATGCACAACCTCAAGGATCCATATTTATTTTTAGCAAATAGAACATGGGATCTCTGGGGAGTAACACTAGGTTGAATAAATCCATCATTACTCAACTCCTCTGTTTGTTTAGTTAGCCCCACTAATTCCATAGTGTCCATTTTATAAGAAGGATTATTTGATATTGGTCTTTTATTAGGTATTAAATCAATAATAAAGTCAACTCCTTGCTCTGGGGGGTGTCCATGTAATTTCTTAGGAAATACATCAATGTATTCTTATATAATTGTTACACCCTCAATTTGAAGATTACTTTCCTAAAACCTAGATATTTTTTTATCTTCCTCCATAAGAATTTAATTCAGCGGAGCTACTGGGGTTAGATATAAATAATAATTAGATAATAAATTCTCTACTCTAAAGATAAGTAGTTATACATATTCATCACAAATCATAATTTCCTTCTTCTTGCAATAAATTTTTGCATTATTTTTTGAAATCCAACCCATAACATGGATTATATAAAATTCAACCATAGGTATAATGATAATTTTAGAAAATAAATCATTTTATGTGTCATAAGAGTGATTTCCCAACACATTTTTGTTTCAATGAGACTTCCCTTATGAGTTTTGACAGAAACCTCCCTTATTAAATAAAATGGTAAATTTTAAATTTTCTAGGAAAACTGGGTAGATATAAAAGAGTGTGATGATCCATAATCTAATAAAGCATTTTATAAATTTGAAAATATAATTAATGTACCTACCACTGCATCATTAGGTACATCTAATTCAATTATGATGATTGCATAAGCTTGGCCATCTCCCCTTAGCCACTTTTATGGTAGATTCTCTTGACACTTGTGAGATTGATTTGAATAATGCCATTTTTATTTATAGTTGATGAATTTAACATCATTTATTTATTTCATTCCCTTTCACTCATTAGCTTTATGACCATTTTCAATGTACTTATAACAAACTCTCATCCCTTTCACAAATTTCCCACCATGATTCCTTTGCAAAAAAAATCATAGTTGGAATTTCTTTGTTTCCCTGTACTTATTTGATGCCTTACCATTTTCATAGTTATTAAAAGACCTATTCTTCTCTTTATTTCCATTGAAAATATATGATCATTCAAATTCCTTCTCTATTTTAATGGCACTTAATACTATCTCTTCATATGGTTAAAATGTTTTAGAATATAATTCCCTTAAGTGACTTTGATTAAGTCCTTCAAGGAAATTATCAATCTTGTATTCTAAATCACGTATGATATCTATCGCATATATGGATTGTTTTCTGAAGGTTGCCTCATACTCAACAATACTCTCTTATTAATGTTTATTAATGTTAAGTAATTTTCTTTTAATTGTTGTTTTTTCTCATGAGGAAAATATTTTTTGGAGAATTTTTGTTTAAAAGTTATCCATTCCATGTATTCTATTTAATCTTATTACTGTGTATTCTAGATCATTAACCACCATTGATTAGAATCTACCTTGAGACAATATACCACCATTAATACCCTTTTCTTTCATCACATACCAATTCCTAAAAAATATCATCATGTGACCTGACCCACTACTCATCTACCACTGGATTAGTAGTCTTACTAAAATATTGTGGCTTCTTCTGTATGAATCGATCCAACATAGGTGTAGTATGGTTATTCATCATAACCTAAGTAATATATACTAATATGGTAATGATCTACATAGTTACAACACAAACTGTGTTGACATGCTCAATAGGGAAATACCTACATTTTTGTGGTTATTGATTCTCATTCCCCCATTAGGTTCCATCACTAAATAATGGAACACACTAATTTATCTCATAATCCTCATGAGTATTGAGCCAAAAATTCACTATAAGGAATAAATATAATTATAATGCTTATTTATCATCTAGTTCCCAAGGTTTCTACTAAACCTTATCTAATACCAACTGTAACAACCCCGACCCCATTATCCCTGAGTTGATGCATATTTTATTACAATGGCATAGATACAAGAGATCACATCACCAAGGACTGATCAGTTTAGTAGTCTTGAATAACTAAATACATACATGGTCCCCTTATTACATTTTTATTTAAACATACAACATAACAAAGGAAAATAAACTTCTTCCTTGAAAATTATTCAATTATTTTATCTTCAAAACATGGGGAAGGAAAACAAGTAGAAGTGTGAGATCTAATGCTTAGTAAGGGTTATATATAGTAGAAACATGAATCAATAATAATTGAATCATAATCAATATGGAATAATAAATATAGAAAGTTATATATAACTAAAATAAATTCCATTTCATAAAAAACATTTCAATCATGAGAGGATAAGGAATAATCAGTATGGAAATGTAAATTATTGGAAACAAATTCCATTTAATTGATAACTTGAGCACAATATGAATCAATTGATAATATCAAAGTGAAAATCTCAATGATAATAATATATAAATATTGAATGAATGGAATGCTTAATTATAAGACTTAATGTGTATAGAACATGAACCACTGCCATCAATACCATTCACAAGATGGTTTAAGACTATGTTTAGAAACCAATCTGATTTTTCTAGGAAACAAATGCAATAGGTTTATCACCAACTATTTTATCTTATTAGATATGTCGATGAATCAAGGGGATATATAATGTTGGGACCCACCCGTCACTGCATATATAAAGAATTATTCATACATATATTTAATTTATGAAAAATATGCCTTAACAATGTATCCATATTGGGTAGAGGATACAAATTTATTAATATTTCCCTAGTTAAAATAGCATTAAATGTAAAAAACCATATGTAACAATGGTATACATCTTAGACAATAATCATATCCATTATAAAATAATTTTTTATATTTAATGAAAAATTCAATGATTGATGATAATAAATAAAAGAGGAATTATACATACACAACACACAAGAAATAACTGGTTAATAAGGTATATCACATTGAAATAAAATTGAGATGAGAAACCCCTTACCTTAAGTCTGAAAGAGTTATTCACTTATACTTAATGTACTTGATAATAAATTTAGATTCATTAATTAAATAATTAATAACCCTTTAAACATTTGTTTTATTTATTATAATTTTTTTAAGATCATTTATGGAAATTCTTATGAGTTATAATGTTTAATTTTTTTGTACTGAGAGTGTTTGTTTTATGGTTTTATGGTCGATTTCCTTGTGTATAATTATGGTAGTTTTTTTTAAATGGGAATAAATTATCCATAAGTAAAATTATTTATTATTAATTAAAATAAAAAATACTAAATGTTCTCATATATAATTTTATTATATAATATGAGGATTATACTTAGATAATATGATAATGAAAAATGATGAGTTTATTTCGGTGGGTTTTACAACCATTACAAAATAGTATTTTTTTAATTTAATATTATATGTATACACTAGTTAATAGAAATTAAATATGTTTTAATTTACATGTTATAATATTTTGTAACCATAAAATAGTTTTATGACCATCCTTTAAGGTGGTAATTATAAACAAAAAACTCGACATCCACAAAGGTGGTGAATCAACATGTCACGGATGATGTTTTCATTTTTAGAATAAAAGTAGAAGTGAAAAGATTTGATGATGAATATTCCATTAGAACAATAAAGGTCCTATATATATGACACTATAGTTTTCATTCCTCTTAGGATAAGGTTTGGTGAGGAGATAATAATAATAGAAAATAAAATAAGAGAAAGAATTAGGATTTTACCTCTTGAATATCATCTCATTGAGGACCTCCTTAAAGCACTTGGTATTGGTATTTCCATGATACCAATAAGTTTAGAACATAGGGAAGTGGTTTTTGATAGGAATTAAGTATAATATAATAATGATCCAAATCATAGAAGTTTTTAGGAGAAGAGGTGGTGAGGGGTTGTGTTTATGGAGGAGGAGAGGTGTGTTTTTTGATTATTTTATTCATTTTTTTTATTATTTTGGCTCATGACTATCAGTAGTAATGATTCTTGTGACTAAGTAAATTAAATAGTCCATGTGAGTTTAAAATAATGGTTCTTACATTAGCTATAAATTAGTAATGAATCAATAATTCATGTATTTAGAAAATAATGTAAATTGTTGTATTTCGCTATTCACCAAGAATTCATCTATTTTATAAAAATATAAAAAATTCACCCTAGACATTTTTTGACATGTGTATTTAAAAAATGGACTCTATTTTCAGAAAATAATTTTATAAATATGTGATATTTAATTTTTAATTAAAATCATTATTTATTCAAAAGATACTAATTTTAATATTATAATTGATTTTACGACACTTTGAAAATAATAAGTTATCATAAAATTATATTATAACAATAAGACAAAAAAATATTGATTTTTTAATCTATTTTAAGAAAAGAAATTTTCTTTTAATTTATTATATTTATTATAAAATTATAAATAAACATTTACATTTCACAAAAATATCAACACTTAATATATCATTTTTAAAAGATTTATTTACTTATTCCATGATATAAATATATCATATTTTAATTTATAAGACACCATAATTTTATTTATACATTCATAGGTGAGGTTATTATTCTAATGGACAAATGTGTATTCTAACGGTCACAGTACTATTCCAATGATCGTGTTGATATTTAATTGTATATCGCGATTCATTTAAACTCAGGGTTTCTTGAAACATAAGATATTAATTAAATTGGATTTATTTAAGAAGATACATACCATAGATCTTGGGATGTTATAGTTTTTGTGATTTATGGTCGGATATCTCAAATTTTTTAAAAACAAAAAAAGTAATGAATTATGCATTCTGAATATTGGAGAAATAAAACCAATACAAGTGGTGGTCCAATTAGTGAATAAATCCACTATTTTCACAGTTGGAGTTGTAAAAGATATACTCATAAGATTAAGAGGACTAATTATTCTAGTATAATTTTATGTCCTTACCATAGAAGATGATATAGCACTAGGGAACTCACCCATCATTCTGAGGAGGCCACTCCCAATGATAGAGAAAACCATCTTTAGTGTACATGAAAGTACACTTACAATGGAACCTGGAGATAGTACAGTATAATTCAACATATATGATCAATGAAGAATTAATGAATAATTCATTCACTCAATGTGATCTCTCATGAAGAAGGTATAGAACTAATTGAGTATTTAGGTATTCTTTGTGAATTTTTAGTATTAGGAGAGATTTTTTTTAAAATACCAATACCCAAAAACCTAAAAATTATAATTTATAAAAAGAGGTTACTTTTTTTTATGATTTAATAAAATAAATTAACATGATACTAGATATCCAAGCATTAAAAGTATTGAACCTCAACTCAATATCATCCCTTGGACAACCCAAAATCTGAAGTGAAAACCAATACCAAGTGATTTTAAATTTTTCTATAGTTTTAAAGGGGAGAAAATAAAAGTGATCATTTCCAGTAATCAATATGAGTCATAAGAAAAAACATTAACTAAAATTATCAAGATAAATTTCGAATCCATAGGATGGAGTCCAGGAGATATTCCAGGGATTAACCTCAATGTCTTTTCACATATAATCTTTTTAAAAGGTGATTACTGACCTGTGAGATAAACATAGAGAAGAAGTAATCCTAATATCAATGATGTTGTTAAGAAAGTGATATAAAAACTATTAGAAACTGACATAATTTACCAAATATCTGATTCACAGTGGTTATCCCAATCCATGTGGTAGCTAAGAAATTAGTCTAACAATTTTCAATAATGAACAAAATGAATTGATCCCCATGATAGTGAAAAATATATGGATATTGGTTTCATATTATATACAGATAAATAAATTAACCTAAAAAATTCCACTTTCCCATCCCATTCATCAATAAAATGATAAAAATGATAGCTAGAAAAATCATTATTTATTTTTATATGCTTTTTTAGGATACTTATAGGTACCAGTTGCACTATAAGACAAGGATAAGATGACCTTCACCATCCTTTTAGAAATTTATACTACAAGAGGATTCCATTCAGGTTATATAATGTTGTATGGTAATTATTTTCTCAGATCATATTGAAGACTTCCTAGAGGTATTTCTTGATGATTTTACTATTTTCATCAATTCATTCAATTATTTCTTAGGGAATTTGGAAAAAAAATTGAAATTTTTTATTGAGAAAAAAATTGTTTTAAACTCCAAAAAAATGTAATTTCATGATTGATAACTGAATAGTCTTAGGCTAAATAATTTCAGAGAAGGTAATTTATGTGGATAATTAAAAGCTTGAACTAATACACTCATTATCATATCCAACTTGTCTCAATGATGTTAGATTATTTAAAGGCCATATAGGTTTCAACTAAATATTTATCAAAGATTTAAATAATATTTCTCTATCATTGTCAAGATTAATGTTATATGAAGCTGAGATTAATGCAAGTTATGAGAAAGTGTTCGGTGAGTTGAATAAAAGGATAATTATACACTAACATTGAAACCACCCAACTAGTACCATCCTTTTGAGCTACTCTGTGATGCATAAAATCAATCTATAGGAGACTACCTCTCACAATGAATTGAAAAAAAAACCTAAAGTCATTTAATATGCATAAACTAAATTTATTTCAATGAAGATAAATTACATGACTACATAAAAAGAGTTCCTTGTAGTTGTATTTTCTCTAGATAAATTAAAATCATATCTTATGGGGACTAAAGTTGTTTTTTTTTCTTAATCATTAATCTCGCGTGTATATAATGATAAAGGATGATGATAAGACATAATTGGTAATACGGATACTTCTCTTATAGTAGTTCCACCTAGAGATCAAGGACACAAGGGAATTGAAAATAAAGTGCCCCAACATCTATGTAGACAACATCACACCGTTGAAGTAAAGATTCCATTTTAGAACACACTCAATAATAAACTACCTTAATAAAAATTTACATCATGGAAGGATATATATCATGGTATGGAAATATTGTTAATCATTTAGTAACATCTTAGGTAAAAAATAATCTAAAATCTATTCAACTGAACAAGAATAAATTTGAATCAGGATTTTATATTTGGGAATACCCAATCTGGTGGAAAATTTTCAATGATCAAATCAGAAGAATATGCTTGTTAGTGAGAAAAAATGAATTTATTTTTCAATTATTCCATTGATTATCTCATGTAGGACACTTTGGACCTCAAATGATAGTTAGAAAAGTTTTAAATACTTGAATTTATTATCTCGACATATTCAAATAGGCTTATGAATTTTTTAAAATATGTGAAAAATTCCGTTTTTTGTAATATCTCAAAATGATTGAAAATGCCTCAAAAAATATAATTTTTTTGAAATTTTTAAAGTATGGGGAATATAATTCATGGGATTATTCCCAATGTCATTTAGTAATTCATATATTCTATTATTTTTAGATTATTTTTCAAAATAGATGTATAAAAAATCCACTTGGACTGATGATGTTGAAGTTGTTTGTGATTTTTTCAAGGATAACCTAGTTTTTGGGTTTGAAGTACCATGAGAAGTCATCTGTGACCAAGGAACTAATTTTTTCAATATTTGGACAGAGCCATTACTTCATAATTATAAGGTAGATCATAAAATTCCAACACCATACCAGCCAAAAACATGTGGTCAAGAAAAAGTCTCCAATAGAGAAATCAAAGGCATTCAGGAAAAGTCTGTCAAACCGAATAGGAAGGACTAAATATAAAGGTTGGAAGATACCTTATGAGTTTATAGGATCTTCTACAAGACACCCATAGTAATTATCCCCTATAGATTTATTTATGTAATGATCTTCCACCTCCCTATGGAATTATAACACAAATCCTACTAGGTGGTAAGAGAGATAAATATAGACCATGAAAAAACTGGGAAAGAGAAGAGATTAAAACTTTAAGAGCTAGAATAAATAAATAGGGAAGCCTTTAAAAATTAAAATATCTTCAAAGAGAGTAAAAGGATATCACTCAAAAATATAATTCAACCAATAACTTTGAAACTTGGAGATCAAGTGTTATTATACAATTCCAGACTTAAACTAATGGCATGTAAATATTGTTCCAAATGGGAAGGTACCTTTACTATTATTCAAGTATACCATTTTTTATTGTTTATATAATTAAATAAAAAGGGTAAAACCAATTCAATGTAAATGGGCTTAGGATTATGAAGTTCCATGGAACCATACCTTAAGAACCATGGGAGGTGAATACACTCTTTTACCCTGTTTACCAATAAAGACCCACCAGGTTTCACCTTTCCTTTAAATTTACTTATGGGTGGTAATTAAATTTTAAAAATACTTACATGTATAATTAATTTAAATTTATTGCATATAATAAATCAATTATTTGTGGTGGAGGTAATCTTCTAGTCAAGGATTTTTCAAAAAAATCATTTTTTAGTCGATCCAATGACCTTAAAAAAGTGCTTCTAGAAGGTAACCCATGTTTTTTCCTTAGTCCACTCATATCATCATCCCTATTGGAGAATTTTTTAACATTCCTAAAATATAATTTATTTTTATACATATTTTTTTAGTCTATAATAAAGTAGATGGTAGGATGGAATAACTATACTGAATTCACACCATAAAAATTTTACATGTTGTGAAAGTGATGCAGAACAGAACTGAAGGAATTGGACCTGTGCAACCCGACTAATGCATAATTACTAAGGGTAATTTTAATTTACACTAATTATATTTTTAATTACCAATATTTTGGTTTTTCAATTATATTATTTATCTTTAAAATAATCTTTCAAACCCATAGTTGGATTTTTTTTCTTAACTTTACTGGTCTAGGAGACATAAATTTATTTAGAATCCCATGATTCCATGTTTCAATTTTTTATGTTAATGAGATTGAATGACTAAAATATTTAATTTACTAATTATAGTGAATAATGGATATTTAATTGATGACTCATGATGTATCTTCCTGGATTCTGATTCCACATATGGTGCTTCGTACATGGTTGGTCACATAGCCTCAAGTGCATTTCCTCAAATGCCAGAGGTTACCGACAAGCAGTGAGGGCCTATGGTGTGATAATAGGGAAACTATACCCTCTATTGTGATATTGTAACATATATGAACAGTAATATAAAATAATATAATCTATAAATACCATACAACTGAAATAACCAACGGAAGACTAATAAAAAAGATAACCATAAATTATAGCATACAAAAGATGATGCATCATGTAACATGTTCTAAGAAAGCATCCAAAACAAGTAAACTATAGTAATACACAATATATGTCTCAAAAGAAGAAAAGAAACAAATAGATACTAGGAATAATCACAATACTTGGCTTGTTCCCATGCTCTCCTACACCTAAGCAGCACGTCAAGTACCTATAGCAGAGGGCTTGCCCTGATCAACACCTACAATCATATAATCTGTTGGGTCCCAAAAGAATGACTCAAGTAGATTGTGAGACTAAATACAATTAGTAAACCACCCAAGGTATATTTCAATCTATCAATGGATATATATAAGAGGCAGTGTAAAATTGTGAAATTAGTAAACTATGGTTACTCAAAAGAAAGCACAAATAGAAGTCTCGAAAGACAATGTAAACAAGTATAAGGGAAAACTGAATCCAAGATTGTGTTTTGGATTTCAAGACACGTCATAATTCATCCATTTCATTATTCATGTTCCTTTAATTATATAAATGTCTCAAGGATTCACCTAGGCCCATCAACCCCTCGTATAACAGTAAATGTGAACTCATGACATGACAGTCATTTAATCATTTTCCAATAGATCTTAGTTTGGGTATCCCTCAGTGGATCCTAGATTCACTCATAATTTTAAAAAAATCCTTAATAATCCTAACCACCCTATCATGGATCTCTCATATCCCTTACATAATTACCACTTGAGAACATCCACAATCTATTAACTGAGACCCTCATTCACCCAAGGTATACATAAGGTGCAATTAGTCACATGAGACCTAACTTGTCTTTTAACTGAGACTGTGGATCAATAATTGCTAATTATCCCTATTTTCCATAATTAAATTCCATAAAAAAAGCAACACATGTGAATTAAATGATCACATGGCTTATCATTTAAACAACTCTGGTGGTCATAGTTCACATAGAAATTATCTCATGAAAATTAAACCATTACATGGATTAAGCATCTAATTATCTCATGTGGGAATTCATATCAAATAATAAATTCATTTTTAAAACCCAAGAATGATAATTCAAGTCAATCCTATTAGGAATTATCTGAAAAATAGACATTCGAGGGAAAAACACCCATGGGGTGGCCCTAAATCATGGTTCCCAACCCTAAACATGCTTTCAAATCATCTAATTAATTACCTATCATCAGTATGAAATAACATGGATTATTATTCAATTACGAGACACCTTATAAGTGGTAACATAGCACTCTGACATATATAATCAACTCTACAATCAACAAAATTCATACTACCACCTACCTCATGATAGTATGACTCTCCTCATCTAGTGTTGATCTTCAATTCGACCTAAATCAAAGAAGATATACAAAATGAGTAAAAACGCTCAACCATAGATAACTAGGTTGAGAGTATGAACCAGAAAGAAAGAATTAAGAGGCATTGATCACTCACCGATAGGGTTTCAGCATATTCGATGGATTTACAATTAGGTTTCGGATGATGAAATGGGAGAAGAATTCTCGTTTGGATTTTTCCTAGGCACACTGCTCGTCAAAATGGCTCATTTATGTACATCTACCAAAAATTATGATATTGCCTGAATTAATCAAAAAAATAAAATTACATGGCCTATAATTGAAACTACATGTCATGTTCGTACAATTTCTATCCAGACCATTACATGGTCATGTACTAGGATTACATGGCATGTAGCCCTCCATAAATGGCATGTACATAAAAGTACATGATGTGTAGGCCCCAATCACATTGTGTAATAGGTCTCCAGCTATACCTTGACATCTTTTTCCCAATTTTATTAAGTATAAACTAAAAAGGAAATATCCATACTCAAAGGAAGAACTATGTTCATACAAACTTCCCCCTTAAAGTAATTCATCCATGAATTTCCTTTCCAATAGTGATGAAGAAAATTTTGAGAAAAACTTTGGACACTATGATCGTACATTGGCCTCCCTCTCCCAAGTCTCTTCGTACACTTGGTCGTGCTACCATAGCACCTATACCAAAGGAAAAAAACCAGCCACATAGAACCTTTGTGCTACAATCTACAATAGAAATAGGATGCTCCTCAAAGGATGCATCTTCCTATAACTCCACTTTTTCAGGCTAAAAGTTGTGAGATGGGTCCAAAATGTAAGTTCACAACTAATAAATGTGGAAGCTGTTGTGCATAACCCTATACCTCTGAGGTAATTGAAATCTATAGGAAACCAGCCAGACCCTCTCCAGAATCTCAAATAGACTGATGTATCTTGGTTAAATCTTACCCTATCTCATGATTCTCTTGTGTCCCAACCTCGGTGCGACACGTAGGAAAACTCAATCCCTGACCTCAAACTCCAAAGGTCTTCTACAGTGATTTTCATATGATTTCTGATGATACTATGTAGTATCCATCTGCTTTTGAATCAAATCAACATGCTCAGTGGTCTCTTGGACCGAACGAGGTCCCAAAATCACTGCCTCTCCTGCCTCCATAAAACACAGGGGTGATCAGAATGTCCTACCATACAAAAACTCATATTTCTCTATATGAATAGTATATTGAAAGCTATTTTTGTAGGCAAACTCTACAGGGGGTATGTGTGTCTCCTAGGAACCCTCAAAATCTAGGATACAAGCCCAAAGCATGTCCTCTAGCACCTGAATTCTGATCTATGACTGTCCATCTGTCTAGGGGTGGTAGGTTGTGATCAGAAGAACCTTTTTACCCAAATTCTTTTGTAGCCCTTATAAAAAATGAGAAGTAAATTAGGCATCCCTATCTGAAATGATAGAATGTGGGACCTTGTGAAGTGGTATAATCTCACGGATGCACAACCTCCCAAGCTCATCAACACTGAAGTCCTCCTTGATTGGATGGAAATGTGAATCCTTCATAAGCTTGTCAACCAGAACCCATACTACATAACTACCTTGGGGTGACCTCGAAAAACCTATCATGAAGTCCATAGAGATTTCATTCCATTTCAACTAAGGAATGGTTAGCTGCTGCAAAATTATTTTTGGTCTTTGGTACTCC
The DNA here is from genome assembly GCA_963277665.1 of Viscum album. Lineage (NCBI taxonomy): Eukaryota > Viridiplantae > Streptophyta > Magnoliopsida > Santalales > Viscaceae > Viscum > Viscum album. The sequence continues at coordinate 514,346,271 of OY728146.1, forward strand.
ACATTCACCTACTGATAGTTGGAACATCTCATGACAAACCAAATTACATATCTCTTCATACCTAGCCACTAGTACTAACTACGTAAATCTAAATACATCTTGGTGACACCAGGTTGCACCGTCCAAACTAAAGCATGAAAATTCTACATCATCTCCTCTTGCATGTCTACTGAAACCCATACACAAACCTATAACCATAGGAATTCATCCTCATAAATCGACCAACTAGGATGGGGGTCCTCACCTGACATACTCTCCAGTATAACTAAGACTTCATAATCTGATAGCTGCCTTATCTTCACTATGTCCAGTAATATAGATGTAACAGCTAAGGATGTAAGGAATGTATGCCTGGACTATCGTGCACCTCCTAGTGCATCTTAGAGAACCACGTCATAAGCCTCCACTCACTATTGTCCTGATACACTACCTGCATCTGAGTCCTCTTGCTTAGTGAATCAGCCGCTACATTTCCTTTTCCAGGCATGTAGGAAAGATGAAAGTGTATAGATTGAAAGTATTCAACCCACATTCACTCCCTCATATTTATATCACACTGAGTAAATTTTTACTTGAGACTTTGGTGGTCCATGTACACAACAAAACACTCCACCAATATGTAATTTCTCCAACAACGTATTTCATGAACAACCGCAGATAAATCAATATCGTGTTTCAGGTAGTTCCTCTTATTTCGCCTCAACTGTCGAGACTCATATGCAACGACTCAATACCCCTACATAACTACTGCTCCCAGCCTGATACCTGATGAATCATAGTACATAGTGTAACTTCTACTCTACTCTGGCTAAATCAATATCGGTGTTGATGTTAATCTCCCTTTCATCTCCTAAAAGGTCATCTATCAAGAATATGACCATAAGTACTTAACACCCTTATTTCTCAAGCCCTTCATTGGGGTTGTTAAGCATGAGAAGTCCTGTATGAAATGCCTATAGTAACCAGACAGCCCTAGAAAACTCTACACCTCAAAGACGATCTTGAGATGCTCCCAGGTAACTATTTCTCTCACCTTATCCAGTCCACTAATACTCTTGTCTTTGAGATGAAGTGACCTATAATTTGGATCCAATCCATCAAGAAGTGGCACTTTGTGATCTTAGAAAATAACTGATTCTCTCTTAGTGTACTCAAAATAGTCTCAAGATGGGTGGCATGGTCATGTCGATTATGAGAATACACCAAGATATCATCCATGAAAACCACAAAAAAATGAGTCAAGATAAGGATAGAAAACTTGGTTCATCATTGAAATAAAGACTGAAATTTCATTCATGAGACCGAATGGCATGACCAAATACTCATATAGACCATACCTACTCTGAAAGGTTATTCAAGGTATGTCTGATGACCTAACATGCACATGATGATAACCGGATCTCAAATAAATCATAGAGAATACCTGAGCTCCTCAAATCTGATTGAAGATATCATCTTTTCGCAGAAGAGGATACTATTTCTTAACCATCAACTAGTTCAATTTTCGATAATCCACATAGCCTTAGGGTAATGTTCTCTGTTTTTGCAAAAAGGACCAGCGAACCCCAAAGATAAGTACTGGGTTAGATGAAACCCTTAGCCTCAAAATCTAATAGATGCCCTTTCAGTTCTTGAAAATCTGTTGTAGCCATCCTATAATTCACACCATTGCAGATCTTGGTACTACATCAATAGAGAACTCTACCTATCTTACTGTAGGTAAACCTAACATGTCATTTGGTAAGACATCCCTAAACCGATCAACCACTAGAGGAAATCCATAATATTTTTCCCTTTCTCATCCAGATATAAACTGGAAATCTTTGTTGTCATCCCACTCAACCCATGATGATCAGCTCTAGCTCGGCTCACTTATACGTCCCATTCACCCTTGTGTAGAGACGATTTGACCTATGGTGAATTAAAACATGCCCTACTGCGATAGAAATCAACAAATCCTTGAAAGGAGACTAACCAGTCCATTCCAATTATGACATCAAATCCTATCATTTATAAGACATAGAGATCCAAAACGAAGTGACACCCACCTATTTCAAGGGGGCACTACATACACTATCGCACACCTATCATTCTAATCTCAAACATATTGTCTAGTTGCATAACATCAGCAGAAGTAAAAACATAGAGCCCTAGGATTTTCATAATAGGAACAGACATGAAACATTGTGAAGCCCCTATATCAAAATGTGCAGAAGAAAAAATAGATACGACTAAATTAGTACCTATGATAGTAGAAGATCTAGAATCATACTCATACTAGGACTATTGCACTGCATAGGTTTATCCAATACCATAGCCCTAAGACACTTCCTGGCTACCCTTAGCTGACTCACCCTGCTGTTGATGGGATCCTGAGGTCTGGCCACCATGACCATGACCACTACCTCAGCAGGAGCATTCTGATGTATTCCAGTTCCCTGATTGGTGAGAATCTACTATCCAAGTTCCTGAGCATGGAGTCTATATATACCCTCTCTCACTAGTCGTTGGAGGAAACATCCTACAAAAACACAGAAGATGGCCCATCTTGCGGCAAGATCAGCACTCGACTAGGTCCATTGGAAAATTTCATCTAGTATTCCCAATTATTCCTCACTATAAACACCTCACCGGGCTACCATAATATACATTATGATTACTAGATTCAGCGTGTGTACGCTCCATATGATGATTCCTTCTACCATTTGAAATCATACCAGATCGTGGTTCCAAATAGCCCTGGATCATCCCTCTATAGTAACTCTGATTCCACTCAGTAATCAACACTTGGTTCACTATAGAAGATACAATAGTCAGTTGGAATATATTCACCAATGAGTAGATTTCATACTTGAGACAATCCTAGAATTTCCAAGAATTTGATCGATCATCACCCTTCAGAATAGGTATGAAGTGATAGAGATCAGTAAAGCAGGAAGAGTAATCCATAACTGATAGAGCTCCCTACTTCATATGAATAGACTCACAAGCTTTGTTAACCCTCAGTATCTTAGGATAGAAGTAGTCATAGAATACTATTTGAAAATCTTACCATTCCATGTACCGCTGATGCTCTGTATATGTGGTAACATCCCACCACCTCTTGGCGGAGTCATGTAGTATATAATTCACAATCTTTACCCTCCTTTCATGAGGAATCTCAAGATACTTGAAGATTGATAACATGGCCACTAGTCGTGACTCTGCATCCTATATCCTTCCTTCCCCAGAAAATGTGGGCGGATGCTTCTATTGGAACACTTGTATCAGTTCTTCCATAGATGTGGTAGGTCGTGGTGCTCCCTATAATGTTTACATGAACCTCATAAATCCTTCACGGAAAAGTGTATCATCATATGTATCTGGTATAATGGTTGTTGCCATAAATTTCACTACTGGAGGGTCCACTGGTAGCCCATGGCCTACCACCTTCGGGGTATGATCATATTCACCCTTCTGGCACACAATTGGAGGTCTTCCTGGGGTTATGACTTGGAAAGGTCAATCACAAAGCTCAGTTCAAGATCTTTGAGGTTCTCCCTTAAAAAGAACAAGAACTAAACAAGAGAATAAAACCCCCAAGGTTACCAAAAGAGGAGTACACTGTGTATATAAACTATACACAGTGTGTACACTCAAGGTCCTACCTGGGAGTGTACATACACTAGCCCTGGCATGTAAACATCCCAGGTACATGGTGTGTCATCCTAACACACGGTGTGTACTCAATTTCTCCCTCTAGTCCCTATACATCCACATGGATAGAGTCACACGGGGTTCGTCTATGTCAAACTACATGGGGTGTACCTAATGCACATGTCATTTTTTGATCAAAACCCAAAATCCCATGTTTTCTCTCACACGACCGGACACATGGTCATCTACCTCAAGGTGTGTACTTAGAGTACACGAAGTGTACTTAAAGGAGTTATTTTCTTCTATAACAGAAGAACACATGGTGTGTGTTCATGGACCCACACACCATGTTGTTTGGGTTTATAAATAGTAAGCCTCTGAAACTTCCCCAAAACCCCTATTTTTGAAAAGAAAAGCAATAGTGTGCCAAATTTCAATCATTGGGGGGCTATACTCCCCACGAATCACATATAGCATATAATAATAGAATTTCATATCAAGGCTGAAACATGATCCCCCAAATTATGATCCAAGAGGTCTCATACTCTTCATGGATCAAAGATTGGAATCCATCAAATTCAAACCACAACATGTATCAATACACCTATCACAAAAGTAGGTATATCTATCATGATACCTGTCACAATATCACGCATATCTAGCACGACATCTATCACAACAACATGCGATCAATAATGATCCTTGATGGCATGGAAAGAATGCATGGAATGTGATTTTTAACAAGTGATTATATGATTCATGAGATGGAATACCCTCATATCATAAGGTTTCAACAAAATAGAACCATAATGATACCAATAATAACCTCACAAAACAAGTCTGTCACCCATCAGTTAAATCGAATCAACTGTAACAACTCAAAACCCAAAAATCACAATTCAATTCAAGAAAATTTGTCTTTTACCTGTACATGGGGTAGAAACTCCTTGCAATAGTTTAGTACCAAACTCCATTTTTATACTATCCATGTCTAATGTCACTAAATTGTAAGGAAAACCGAAAAAAATTTCTTTGATACCACTTTCTAACATCCTGGATCCGGATGCCACTAGTGGTTCTCCGTACCCAGTTGGTCACATGGCCTCAAGTGAACTTCCCCAAATTCCAGAAACTACCAACTAGCAGTGAGGGCTTGTAACATCCCCAAATGATAAAGGGTTAAATGACTAAATGATATGACGCATGTCAACAAGGTGCACCTTCCTTTTCGGAAGCCTGTCTGATTAGAACTCCATAGTTAAGCGTGCTTGGCCGGGATTAGTGATCAGGATATGTGACCTTTTGGGAAGTTTCTTTGGGTGTGTGTGAGTGAGGATAAAGTACACTAGAAAGGATGTGTGTTGTCCTGTGGGGAATTTCATTAGTCAGATGACCCATTTGGGCACATGGGTGGACCTTTGGGTGCGGCTCATGTGTCTGTAGGGCAACTGGTGGTACCTTATATGCCGGGACCCAACATCCATGTTAAGGTGGAGTGTTTATGCTATCATCGAGACCCAGTTGTCACATTTGGTATCAGAGGTGGTACCCAGCATTAAGTGCAGTGCACTTCCTGGGTTGATATGTAGGGCCCACAACGAGGGTGTTTTTCTATAAAAGGGGGGGGGGGGTATTGTAACATCCCCAAATGATAAAGGGTTAAATGACTAAATGATATGACTTATGTCAACAAGGTGCACCTTATTTTTCAGGAGCCTGTCTGATTAGAACTCCATAGTTAAGCGTGTTTGTCCTGGACTAGTGATGAGGATGGGTGACATTATAGGAAGCTTCTCTGGGTGTGTGTGAGTGAGGACAAAGCACACTGGAAAGGACATGTTTTGGCCTATGAGAAATTCTATTAGTCAGATGACCCATTCGAACACATGGGTGGACCTTGGGGTGGGTCCCATGTGTCTGCAACGTAGCTGGTGGTACCTGGTAGGCCAGGACCCAACGGCCATGTTAAGGTGGGGTGTCTGTGCTGTCATCGGGACCCAGTTGTTACATGGCATATGGTGTGATAGTGGGTAAACTATGCCCTCATTGGTAGAGTGTAACATAAAGGAACAATAATATGCAATAATGAAAGTAGTAAATTCTTTAAAATTGAAATAACCAACATAAGACCGATAAAAAAAGATAACTAGGAGTCATATCATACAAAAGATGATGTTATCTATCACATGTTCAATGAAAGCCGCCAAAACAAGTACAATCCAGTAATAAAAAATATATGTCTCAAAATAAAAAAAAGAAACAAAAAGAGACTATGAATCATTACTAGCCTTGGCTCCGTCTCATGCCATCCTACTCCTAAGTAGCATGTCAAGTACCTGTAGTAGGGCACTTTCCCTGATCAACACCTCTAATCATAGAATTTGTTTTACCCCAAAAGTATGACCCAAGTAGGGTGTAAGACTAAATCCCAATATGAAACCATCCAAGGTTTGTGACAGTCTTTCAGTGGATATATATATAATAGGCATTGTAAAATAGTGAAAGTAGTAAACTCTGTGTACTCAAAAGTAAGAAAAAATAGATGTCTCATTGGTAGAGTGTAACATAAAGGAACAATAATATACAATAATGAAAGTAGTAAATGAATTAATATTTAAATAACCAACATAATACCGATAAAAAAGATAACCAGGAGTCATAGCATACAAAAGATGATGTAATCTATCACATGTTCAATGAAAACTTCCAAAACAAGTACAATGCAGTAATACAAAATATATGTCTCGAAATAAAAATAAGAAACAAAAAGAGACTATGAATCATTACTAGCCTTGGATCGGTCTCATGCCCTCCTAATCCTAAGTAGCAAGTCAAGTACCTGTATTAGGGCACTTTCCCTGATCAACACCTACAATCATATAATCTGTTTTACCCCAAAAGCATGACCCAACCAGGGTGTAAGACTAAATCCCAATATAAAACCACCCAAGGTTTCTGACATTCTTTCAGTGGATATATATAATAGGCATTGTAAAATAGTGAAAGTAGTAAACTATGTGTACTCAAAAGTAAGAAAAAATAGATGTCTCAAAATACAATGTATAGAAGTAAAGACTGAATCCAAGATTTTTCTTTGTATTGGAAGACACATCATAAGTCACCCATTTAATTATTCATGTTCCTTGAATTATATAAAAGTCTAGAGGCCTAGCCTAGGCCCATTGACCCCCCCCCCCCCCCATATAAAGGTAACTATCAACTCATGACATAATATTCATTTTATCATTTTATAACATAGCCCAGCATGGGTATCCCTTAATGGATCCTAGGTTCACTTGGTACTATACATAATCCTTAATGAGCTGGACCACTATATCATGGCCCGCTCATGACCCTTGAATAATTAACTCTTGATCTCATTCATAGTATTTTAACTGAGACCCTTGTAGCGACCCCCAAACACAGGGTGCTTAATGAGACATGATATACTTAACATTTCATTACATCATTACAAATTAAATATCAAGTCCCATTACTACAGAAGATCGTGAGGCTCAGGATTCTGGGAAACCAGCTGCTTCTGATTAACTTCATTAATACCAACCATGCCAAAAAAAATTAAACAAAAACGTAGGGTGAGAAAATATTCCCAGTAAGGGGTTTTAAAAAACATTTTAAGAAAACTCTTTCTCAAAGCAGTTTCTTTGAAGAGAATAAAACACTTTGCTAAAAACAAAACATTATATTTTCTTAAAAACATGAAATACAACATTTTTGAAAACCACTTGCACAGAGAAGTACGTACTTGAAATAAACTCTATAGTAAACATGATCAGAGAGCACAACATAAGAAAAATAAACAATGCATAATATTCAAACAAGGTTACTTAAATTCTAAAAAGAATTCTGTAGCTAAGCAGGGAAAATGATCATAACATGGTTCATGAGAATATACAGTTCATCTAATAGTTTACCATATGAAAAATAGTTCTTGACACATAAATTACATTTTCATAGTCATGGGAGCTTTCAACTTGGGGTTGTCCTGTTAGTTGAACTAACCCCTGGTTGACCTCTATCATTACATGTAGAGGGAATGTATAATACTGGACTTTGTCAAGACCTTTCCTCAAGACCGTATAACATACTTAACGGGTCAAGGCTCACTAAAAATCATGTTTCCATGGTATCACAATCCATGGATAACTGCCAAGACCGTCGCACATAACGTCTCATGAGACTCTTGCTTTACCCAATGCATTGGAGCACTGTATAATTCCAGGCGCACCCGTCACATAATTCTTGTTGCGCTATATAATTCCAGGCGCACCCGTCACATGTAAGTCCTATACATCCCTCACATATCTTGAAATGGTAATTCATTCATAGGGTTTCATGCATTCTTAATCAACCCCCAATTTACATACATATTCATAACTTGAAGATAGTTCAATTATAAATAAACTGAGACATGCATGCTAAATTCCGTTCACCCAAGAAATTGTCTTAACAATTGAAACATGGGTTTTAAGGAAAAGAACATAATCACTTAACATTCCATAACATCATAATACCCAATTAAAGCATGGTCATTCATAACTTACACATAAGCTGATAAATGGATATTGTGGGTGTTTAATTAAAACTAGGAAAATATACATGCAGTTAGGGATACAATGGACGAAATCAAGTCCATCTTGGGAAAACCATGTACATAATTGTGAGAAAAAAACTCTTTTATTATCACCTTAAACAACATGACCCCTTATTATAATAAAATCAATCTTGCATAAAACATGGTCGATGTGTACAAATACATGAATGCATGTATATAAAAAATTTAAGGAATTCTTTCCATTTTCTCAAAAACCAAAATCCTGATTTGTCAAGAATGATGATAAGTAAAAAAATTTAAGTGAAAGAACTATTTTGATAACAAACTAACCTTTAAACTTCATCATACATATAGAAATGTATATAATTGGTTTTTGGATACTTTTCTTGAGATAACATGCTTTTGAGTAAATAAATTATCATGTTATATTGTACAAAACAAAAGAGCCAAATTCATCCCTTATGCACAGTGACGTACATGTACATCTATATGATTACATGTACATATACATCTTTATGCTCCATATAATTGCATGATTTACATGTTCATGAAATCATTCGACAACTCCATTTTTCATAGGCGAAAAGAAGTTTAGAGTTATATACCTGTGGAAAAGATTGTATGTTTGCTTATATCATCTTATACATATGTGTATATAAATTTGTATACCTATATACACAAAGTGTGAATCATTAAAATCAAATTAAAATTAACACCAAGAGAAGAAAAAGAAACTTCCTTTAACCCGGTTGAGTTCTGGAAATTAGGAATAGTGGTAACCGGTTCTTAAGGCCTTAATGTAAATTTATCTACACATATATATACATAAGGTGTTTATAAAAAAAATCAGTTTATCAAAGCTGGAGAAAAAAAATTGAAACAGAAGTAGGGGTCTTCCCTTACCTATTCAGAGGGGAGTAGTAGACGAAAGAAGAGAAACCGAGAGTAAAAACACAGAAGGTTTGCATATACATATATTACGTATATATATATAAACCTAAAATTAAACAAAACTAAGAAGAAGCTTTTCCCTTACCTTGATCGGAGAGGAGGAGAGGAAAACACAGCAGCGACGAGGTCCAGTAGTCGGAGAGATCAAGGGGGCTCGGATACAAACGTCCTGATTCGGTGCAATAGGGTTTTTAAAAAAAAGAAGATGGAGACTCACATGCAAGGAGGGTATCCGAGGGAGGGGGGTCAGTGTAGGCTCGTGGAAAGCAGGGAGCAACGAGGGTCCACTCACCAGCCTAGATGAAGAAAAACGGGGAGCCTAACCCTACTGCTTCGACGACGCAAGGAAGAAGAAGAAGCGGAACATGAGGGAAGAAGGAAATCCGGAAAACAGCGGACGGCCAGGATTACAAGGAGGTAGATCGGGCGGCTTAGATTCGGTGTGGCATTAAAAAAAACGGACGGCACGATCAGAGGTGGCTGGATCGAACAGTCCAGGGTGACGTGGCATTTATAAAACGCGCTACAGTAGGGTTTTTAAAAAAAATATAGTTTTATTAATATCCTTATCAATTTATTGATTCATTGATTTTTATTATTAAAGAATCCAATTATTAAACCAACTTTTATTTTAAAAAAATCCATTGGTTAATAAAAATTATATATTGATTCAATCAATACGTATTACTATATAAATATAGGTATATATATATATTGTTCTTAAAACATCAATACTTTTTATTAATTATATTATCATTATTATTATTTTAAACCATAATTACTAATTACTTAATATTTCATTATGAAAATCAACGATTAAAAACATTGGGTACTCAAAACATAACACATACATATATATATATATATATTAATTTCTTTTATTAGCTAATTATCTTAATTTTCTTAATTAAAGATTATTATTAACTAAACTAAATTCAATCACACATAAGAGTGCGTTGATATAAATATCATCACCATGAAACACATAAGTAAAAGAAATCATAGTTTGACGTAGTTTCCAAAACTGTTTATCCAAGTTATAAAAATTTGCATTAACATTAGCCCTTATGTTTAATTTAGAGAAAAAGAATCCTTTAATTTGATGCAATATATATATATATAACTCAAGGGTTAATACATATTTAGACAAAATAAAAAAACATTAGCTTTAATATAAATGAAACATAAAATTTTAATTTCTCAAATTAAGAAAATAAGTGTATTGAATAATAATATTAATTTTTATAAAACATAATTCGCATTTTTGGGAAAACTTGAAATAAATTGATTAAATTATCATTGATGTCATTAAAGGAAATTAAATAGTTAATTTTCTGAACCTTCCATGGGTAATCCATCTTATTCCCAATGGTCAAAAACAAAACATAGAGGATAGGAGAAACCAACGGTCATATTTATAGCCGTTTGGGTTCAACGGTTGGATTGGTGTGCTTATAAAGGGTATGGTCTCGGGGTGTCCCTCACTCCAGGTGACTGAAGGAGAAAGGAGAAGATGGTTCATATGATTGCACTGGTTCTCAGCACGTTTGCAGTGGCTTCGGCCATCCTCATGTTCATTATGATGGATGCCAGAAACCCCTACCGCATTCTTGGGCTCTTGGTGGTTTTAAGTAGTCTCCCCATTATTGTAATCGGGTTCATAGTTGGGATTTTGGGTTAATTTATCTTCTTGTTCAGTCAGTGGAAGTTGTAGCCAAGATGTTGATTATTTGAATAAAAGGATTTTTCATTCATTTGGTGCATTTTTCTATTTTATTATTATGTTTACCTTATAAGTTGATTGTTGGTTCATTTAACGGGTGTCATTGAAAAGAAAAATTTTCAAAAATCAAAACATGGTTTTCTTGGGTCGTTATATTACTTCCCCCTTAAAAGAATTGCGCCCTCGCAATTCTATCATAAAAATAAAAAAAAACTGAAACCCCAAACATAGAGCACTACCGAACAGTACATCCTGAACTCCTGTTCGTGCGTACTGCACACGGTCTTCCAACGGAGGCTCGTGCCATGCAAAGATCGGAAACGTCTGAGTAGATAAACTCCTTGATAACTCTTCTGGCTACATCACGCTCGAGGTAGTTGAGAGGGATGACGCGGTTGAGGAGACTGAGATTCAGGACTTGGAACATGTAGGCTGCACTGAGATGGCCATTCTGAGCAGCCACGAGGAAGCACGCTCTGGCAGAAAAGTTCTGTGCCAGAGTAAAACACTGTAACAGGCCCTCATGGTACCTTCCCCTTCGCCTATAGCAGGGGAGTTGAGCAGTGGCAACGAGGTGAAAGACACGATCATCCTCTTGACATAAGCGAAGGATCTATGGACCGTTTACTAGATCGAGCAAATGCTGGCAGGACCCTCGCTGGTGGAGAAAGGATGGATAATCCACTGCGCAGGCCCTGATCAAGATGACCTCTACTAGCTCATCGGTTAGTGACGAGAAGTTCGTTTGACCAGCCATCTGAAAACAAACATTGAAAGGAAACTCTTAACAACATTGATAAGGTAGAGACATGAAAGGAAATAAGAGACTTCCATTTATGCAAAAGTTTACATGGCAAAGTCTGAGTTTACAAGACGTACGCCACAAAGAGTGGAAAAACTTCCTAAGTCTTCAAACCACACACAGGCTAAACAGACATGACTAAACTCATGGGAACATTTAAAATGCCTCCTAAGTTTAGCGTGGGGGTATATAGTTGAGAAACATCGGTATACACTTCTTGCCTAAGAGACAAACGGGTGGACACATTTTCCAACATTCCAAAGTCCATTAACTGGCCCCAGAAGCTGTAGTGCAAAATCTGGCATAGGTAACCCGCTCGGAGGTCTCTGACAGCAGCAGCTTCTTGAAAAGGGTTATCAATAATTGTGCCAAATTCCTCGCCAGTTGTGAACACTCGGAAGAGTCCTTCATGATACCATCCCCGACATGCATAAGAGGGAAATTGGGTCATCATCATTAGGAGATAATCCATCCCCAATCCCCGATGAAGACTAAGAACCCTAGGTGAGTTTGACATGTCATACAGGTGCTTACACGTCATGCAAATTTGGGCATAATTTAGGAAGTTCTCACGGCTAGCTAGAGATACAATATTCTCTAGAGCCTCATAGGGAAGTGACAAAAGGTCGGTAGGTACATAAGCCATCTGAAAGTTATAACATTTTTACTTAGTTAGTCATAGCAATACATTTATATCACCTGGTTTTCTAGAGTTGCCTGAACCCATCCTCTGATACCAACTGTAGAGACCCCCAAACCCAGGGTGCTTAATGATACATGATATACTTAACATTTCATTACATCATTACAAATTAAATATCATGTCCCATTACTACAGAAGATCGTGAGGCTCAGGATTCTGGGAAACCAGCTGCTTCTGATTAACTTCATTAGTACCAACCATGCCTGAAAAATTTTAAACAAAAAAGTAGGGTGAGAAAATATGCCCAGTAAGGGGTTTTAAAAAACGTTTTAAGAAAACTCTTTCTCAAAGCAGTTCCTTTGAAGAGAATAAAACACTTTGCTAAAAACGAAACATTATCTTTTCTTAAAATCATGAAATCCGACATTTTTGAAAACCACCTGCACAGAGAAGTACGTACTTGAAATAAACTCTATAGTAAACATGATCATAGAGCGCAACATAAGAAAAATAAACAATGCATAATATTCAAACAAGGTTACATAAATTCTAAAAAGAATTTTGTGGCTAAGCAGGGGAAAACATTTATAACATGGTTCATGAGAATATACAGTTCATCTAACAGTTTACCATATGAAAAAAAGTTCTTGACACATAAATTACATTTTCATAGTCATGGGAGATTTCAACTAGGGGTTGTCCTGTTAGTTGAACTAACCCCTGGTTGACCTTTATCATTACATGCAGAGGGAATGTATAATACTGGACTTTGTCAAGACCTTTCATCAAGACTGTATAACATACTTAACGGGTCAAGGCTCACTGCCAATCCTGTTTCCATGGTAGCACAAGCCAAGGTTAACTGCCAAGACTGTCACACATAACGTCTCATGAGACTATTTCTTTACCCAATGCATTGGAGCGCTGTATAATTCTGGGCGCACCCATCACATCATTCTTGTTGCGCTATATAATTCCGGGCGCACCTGTCACATGTAAGTCCTATACATCCCTCACATATCTTGACATGGTCATTCATTCATAGGGTTTAATGCATTCTTAATCAACCCCCTTTTTACATACATATTCATAATTTGAAGACAGTTCAATTATAAATAAACTGAGACATGCATGCTAAAATCCGTTCACCCAAGAAATTGTCTTAAAAATTGAAACATGGGTTTTAAGGAAAAGAACAAAATCACTTAACATTCCATAACATCATAATACCCAATTAAATCATGGTCATTCATAACTTACATATAAGCTGATAAATGGATATTGTGGGTGTTTAATTAAAACTGGGAAAATATACATGCAGTTAGGGATATAATGGACGAAATCAAGTCCATCCTGGGAAAACCATGTACATAATTGTGAGAAAAAAACTCTTTTATTAGCACTTTAAACAACATGACCCTTTATTAGCATAAAATCAATCTTGCATACAACATGGTTGATGTGTAAAAATACATGAATGCATGTATATAAAAAATTTAAGGAATTATTTCCATTTTCTCAAAAACCAAAATCCTGATTTGTCAAGAATGATGATAAGTAAACATTTTTAAGTGAAAGAACTATTTTGATAACAAACTAACCTTTAAAATTCATCATACATATAGAAATGTATATAATTGGTTTTTGGATACTTTTCTTGAGATAACATGCTTTTGAGTAAATAAATTATCATGTTATATTGTACAAAACAAAAGAGCCAAATTCACCCCTTATGCACAGTGACGTACATGTACATCTATTTGATTACATGTACATATACATCTTTATGCTCCATATAATTGCATGATTTACATGTTCATGCAATCATTCGACAACTCCATTTTTCATAGGCGAAAAGAAGTTTAGAGTTATATACCTGTGGAAAAGATTGTATGTTTTCTTATATCATCTTATACATATGTGAATATAAATGTGTATACCTATATACACAAAGTGTGAATCATTAAAATCGAATTAAAATTAACACCAAGAGAAGAAAAAGAAACTTCCTTTAACCTGGTTGAGTTCTGGAAAATAGGAATAGTGGTAACCGGTTCTTAAGGCCTTAATGTAAATTTATCTACACATATATATACATAAGGTGTTTATAAAAAAATTAAGTGTATCAAAGCTGGAGAAAAAAATTTAAACAGAAGCAGGGGTCTTCCCTTACCTATTCGGAGGGGAGGAGTAGATGAAACAAGAGAAACCGAGAGTAAAAACACAGAAGGTTTGCATATACATATATTACGTATATATATATATAAACCGAAACTTAAACAAAACTAAGATAAAGCTTGTCCCTTAGCTTGCTCGAAGAGGAGGAGAGGAAAACACAGCAGTGACGAGGTCCAGTAGTCGGAGAGATCAAGGGGGCTCGGATGCAAACGTCCTGCTTCGGTGCAACAGGGTTTCTAAAAAAAGAAGACGGAGACTCACATGCAAGGAGGGTATCTGAGGGAGGGGGGTCGGTGTCGGCTCGTGGAAAGCAGGGAGCAACGCGGGTCCACTCACCAGCTTAGATGAAGAAAAATGGAAAGCCTAACCCTACTGGTCTGACAACGCAAGGAAGAAGAATAAGAAGAACGCTGGGGAAGAAGGAAATCCGGAAAACAGCGGATGGACAGGATTACAATGAGGTAGATCGGGCAGCTTAGATTCGACGCGACATTAAAAAAAATGGACGGCATGATCGGAGGAGGCTGGATCGGACGGTCCAGGGTGACGCGGCGTTTATAAAACGCACTATAGCAGGGTTTTTAAAAAAAGATTGTATTATTAATATCCTTATTAATTTATTGATTCATTGATTTTTATTATTAAATAATTCAATTATTAAACCAACTTTTATTTTAATAAAATTCATTGGTCAATAAAAATTATATATTGATTCAATCGAAACATATTACTATATAAATATAGTTATATATATATTTTATTCTTAAAACATCAATAATTTTTATCTATTATATTATCCTTATTATTATTTTAAACCATAATTACTAATTACTTAATATTTCATTATTAAAATAAAAGATTAAAAACATTGGGTACTCAAAACATAACACATACATATATATATTTTAATTTCCTTTATTAGATAATTACCTTAATTTTCTTAATTAAAGATTATTATTAACTAAACTACATTCAATCACACATAAGAGTGCATTGATATAAATATCATCACCATGAAACACATAAGTAAAAGAAATCATAGTTTGACGTAGTTTCCAAAACTGTTTATCCAAGTTATAAACATTTGCATTAAAATTAGACCTTATGTTTAATTTAGATAAAAAGAATCATTTAATTTGATGCAATATATATATATATATAACTCAATGGTTAATACATATTTAGACAAAATAAAAAAAACCTTAGCTTTAATATAAATGAAAAATAAAATTTTAATTGTTAAAATTAAGAAAATAAGTGTAGTGAATAATAATATTAATTTTTATAAAAAATAATTCGCATTTTTGGGAAAACATGAAATAAATTGATTAAATTATCATTGATGTCATTAAAGCAAATTACATAGTTAATTTTCCAAACCTTCCAGGGGTAAGCCATATTATTCCTAACGGTCAAAAAAAAACTTAGAGGATAGGAGAAACCAACGGTCATATTTATAGTCGTTTGGGTTCAACGTTCAGATTGGTGTGCTTATAAAGGGTCTGGTCTCGGGGTGTCCCTCACTCCAGGTGACTGAAGGAGAAAGGAGAGGATGGTTCGTATTATTCCCCTGGTGCTCAGCACGGTTGCAATGGCTTCGGTCATCCTTATGTTCATTATGATGGATTCCAGAAACCCCTACCGCAGTCTTGGGCTCTTGGTGGTTTTAAGCGGTCTCCCCATTATTGTAATCGGGTTCTTAGTTGGGATTTTGGGTTAATTTATCTTCTTGTTCGGTCAGTGGAATTTGTATCTGAGATGTTGTTTATTTGAATAAAAGGAGTTTTCATTCATTTGGTGCATTTTTCTATTTATTATTATTTTTACCTTATAAGTTGATTGTTGGTTCACTTAACGGGTGTCATTGAAAAGAAAACTTGTCAAAAATCAAAACATAGTTTTCTCGGGTCATTACATTACTTCCCCCTTCAAAGAATTGCGCCCTTGAAATTCTATCATAAAAATAAAAATAAAACTGAAACCCCAAACATAGAACACTACCGAAACAGTGGATCTGGCTCGGTTAACGGGATACCAAGGTTGGCACACAGCTCTTCCGTTTCCCTAGCCCAGATACACTTCGAACAGTACATCCTGAACTCATGTTTATGCATACTGCACACGGGCTTCTAAAGGGAGGCTCGTGCCGTGCAAAGCTCGGAAACGTCCGAGTAGATAAACTCCTTGATAACTCTTCTGGCCACATCACGCTCGAGGTAGTCGAGAGGGATGACGTGGTTGAGGAGACTGAGATTCAGGACTTGGAACTTGTAGGCTGCACTAAGCTGGCCATTCTGAGCAGCCACGAGGAAGCACGCTCTGGCAGAAAAGTTCTGTGCCAGAGTAAAACACTGGAACAGGCCCTCATGGTACCTTCCCCTTCGCCTATAGCAGGGGAGTTGAGCAGTTGCAATGAGGTGAAAGACATGATCATCCTCTTGACATAAGAGAAGGATCTTTGGACCGTTTTCTAGATCGAGCAAACGCTGGCAGGACCCTCATAGGTGGAGAAAGGATGAATAATCCACCGCGCAAGCCTTGATCAAGATGACCTCTACTAGCTCATCGGGTAGTGATGAGAAGCTCGTTTGAACAGCCATCTGAAAAAAAAACATCGAAAGGAAACTCTTAACAACATTGATAAGGTAGATACATGAAAGGAAACAAGAGACTTCCATTTATGAAAAAGTTTACATGGCAAAGTCTGAGTTTACAAGACGTACGCCACAAAGAGTGGCAAAACTTCCTAACTCTACAAACCACACACAGGCTGAACAGACATGACTAAACTCATGGGAACATTTATAATGCCTCCTGAGTTTAGCGTGGGGGGTATGGAGTTGGGAAACATCGGTATACACTTCTTGCCTAAGAGACAAACGGGTGGGCTCATTTTCCAACACTCCAAAGTCCATTAACTGGTCCCAGAATCCGTAGTGCAAAATCTGGCACAGGTAAGCCGCTCGGAGGTCTCCGGCAGCAGCAGCTTCTTGAAAAGGGTTATCAAGAATTATGCCAAATTCCTCTCCAGTTGTGAACACTCGGAAGAGTCATTCGTGATACCTTCCCCGACGTTCATAAGAGGGAAATTGGGTCATCATCATTAGGAGATAATCCATCCCCAATCCCCGATGAAGAATAAGAACCCTAGGTGAGTTTGACACGTCATACAGGTGCTTACACGTCATGCAAATTTGGGCATAATTCAAGAAGTTCTCACGGCTATCTAGAGATACAATATTCTCTAGAGCCTCAGAGGGAAGTGACAAAAGTTTGGTAGGTACATCAGCCATCTGAAAGTTATAACATTTTAACTTAGTTAGTCATAGCAATACATTTATATCACCCGGTTTTCCAGAGTTGCCTGAACCCATCCTCTGATACCAACTGTAGCGACCCCCAAACCCAGGTTTTTTAATGATACATGATATACTTAACATTTCATTACATCATTACAAATTAAATATCATGTCCCACTACTACAGAATATTGTGAGGCTCGGCATTCTGGGAAACCAGCTGCTTCTGATTAACTTCATTAGTACCAACCATGCCTGAAAATTTTTAAACAAAAACGTAGGGTGAGAAAATATGCCCAGTAAGGGGTTTTAAAAAACGTTTTAAGAAAACTCTTTCTCAAAGTAGTTCCTTTGAAGAGAATAAAACACTTTTCTAAAAATGAAACATTATCTTTTCTTAAAAACATGAAATCTAAAATTTTTGAAAACCACTTGCACAGAGAAGTACGTACTTGAAATAAACTCTATAGTAAACATGATCAGAGAGCGCAACATAAGAAAAACAAACAATGCATAATATTCAAACAAGGTTAATTAAATTCTAAAAAGAATTTTGTGGCTAAGCAGGGGAAAACGTTCATAACATGGTTCATGAGAATATACAGTTCATCTAATAGTTTACCATATGAAAAACAGTTCTTGACACATAAATTACATTTTCATAGTCATGGGAGCTTTCAACTAGGGGTTGTCCTGTTAGTTGTACTAACCCCTAGTTGACCTTTATCATTACATGTAGAGGGAATGTATAATACTGGACTTTGTCAAGACCTTTCGTCAAGACCGTATAACATACTTAACGGGTCAAGGCTCACTGCAAATCCCGTTTCCATGGTAGCACAAGCCAAGGCTAACTTCCAAGACCGTCGCACATAATGTCTCATGAGACTCTTGCTTTACCCAATGCATTGGAGCGCAGTATAATTCTGGGCACACCCGTCACATCATTCTTGTTGCGCTATATAATTCCGGGCGCACACGTCACATGTAAGTCCAATACATCCCTCACATATCTGGACATGGTCATTCATTCATAAGGTTTCATGAATTCTTAATCAACCCCCTTTTTACATACATATTCATAACTTGAAGACAGTTCAATTATAAATAAACTGAGACATGCATGCTAAAATCCGTTCACCCAAGAAATTGTCTTAACAATTGAAACATGGGTTTTAAGGAAAAGAACATAATCACTTAACATTCCATAACATCATAATACCCAATTAAAGCATGGTCGTTCATAACTTACACATAAACTGATAAATGGATATTGTGGGTGTTTAATTAAAACTGGGAAAATATACATGCAGTTAAGGATACAATAGACGAAATCAAGTCCATCTTGGGAAAACCATGTAGATAATTGTGAGAAAAAAAACTCTTTTATTAGCACTTTAAACAACATGACCCCTTATTGGAATAAAATCAATCTTGCATACAACATGGTCGATGTGTACAAATACATGAATTCATGTATATAAAAAATTTAAGGAATTCTTTCCATTTTCTCAAAAACCAAAATCCTGATTTGTCAAGAATGATGATAAGTAAAAAAAATTAAGTAAAAGAACTATTTTGATAACAAACTAACCTTTAAACTTCATCATACATATAGAAATGTATATAATTGGTTTTTGGATACTTTTCTTCAGATAACATGCTTTTGAGTAAATAAATTATCATGTTATATTGTACAAAAAAAAGAGCCAAATTCAACCCTTATGCACAGTGACGTACATGTGAATCTATATGATTACATGTACATATACATCTTTATGTTCCATATAATTACATGATTTACATGTTCATGAAATCATTCGATAACTCCATTTTTCATAGGCGAAAAGAAGTTTAGAGTTATATGCCTGTGGAAAAGATTGTATGTTTTCTTATATCATCTTATACATATGTATATATAAATGTGTATACCTATATAAAAAAAGTGTGAATCATTAAAATCGAATTAAAATTAACACCAAGAGAAGAAAAAGAAACTTCCTTTAACCTGGTTGAGTTCTAGAAAATAGTAATAGTGGTAACCGGTTCTTAAGGCCTTAATGTAAATTTATCTACACATATATATACATAATGTGTTTATAAAAAAATTCAGTGTATCAAATCTGGAGAAAATAAATTGATACAGAAGCAGGGGTCTTCCCTTACCTATTCGGAGGGGAGGAGTAGACGAAACAAGAGAAACCGAGAGTAAAAACACAGAAGGTTTGCATATACATATATTACGTGTATATATATATATATAAACTGAAACTTAAACAAAACTAAGAAAAAGCTTTTCCCTTGCCTTGCTCGGAGAGGAGGAGAGGAAAACCCAGTAGCGACGAGGTCCAGTAGTTGGAGAGATCAAGGGGGCTCGGATGAAAACATCCTGCTTCGGAGCAACAGGGTTTTTAAAAAAAAGACGGAGACTCACATGCAAGGAGGGTATCCGAGGGAGGGGGGTCAGTGTCGGCTCGTGGAAAGCAGGGAGCAACGTGGGTCCACTCACCGGCCTAGATGAATAAAAATGGGGAGCCTAACCCTACTAGTTCGATGACGCAAGGAAGAAGAAGAAGATGAACACAGGGGAAGAAGGAAATCCAGAAAACAGCGGACAGCCAGGATTACAAGGAGGTAGATCGGGCGGCTTAGATTCGGCATGACATTAAAAAAACGGACGGCGCAATCGGAGGAGGCTGGATCGGACGGTCCAGGGTGACGCGGCATTTATAAAACGCGCTATAGCAGGGTTTTTAAAAAAATATAGTTTTATTAATATCCTTATTAATTTATTGATTCATTGATTTTTATTATTAAAGAATTCAATTATTAAACCAACTTTTATTTTAGAAAAATTCATTGGTCAATAACAATTATATATTGATTCAATCAAAATGTATTACTATATAAATATAGGTATATATATATTTTATTCTTAAAACATCAATAATTTTTATTAATTATATTATCATTGTTATTATTTTAAACCATAATTACTAATTACTTAATATTTCATTATGAAAATCATAGATTAAAAACATTGGGTACTCAAAACATAACACACATATATATATATTTATATATTTTAATTTCCTTTATTAGTTAATTACCTTAATTTTCTTAATTAAAGATTATTATTAACTAAACTACATTCAATCACACATATGAGTGCGTTGATATAAATATCATCACCATGAAAGACATACGTAAAATAAATCATAGTTTGACATATTTTCCAAAACTGTTTATCCAAGTCATAAACATTTACATTAACATTAGCCCTTATGTTTAATTTAGAGAAAAAGAATCATTTAATTCGATGAAATATATATATATATAACTCAAGGGTTAATACATATTTAGACAAAAAAACATTAGCTTTAATATAAATGAAACATAAAATTTTAATTGCTCAAATTAAGAAAATAATTGTAGTGAATAATAATATTAATTTTTATAAAACATAATTCGCATTTTTGGGAAAACATGAAATAAATTGATTAAATTATCATTGATGTAATTAAATAAAATTACATAGTTAATTTTCCGAACCATCCAGGGGTAAGCCATCTTATTCCCAACGGTCAAAAACAAAACTTAGAGGATAGGAGAAACCAACGGTCATATTTATAGCCGTTTGGGTTCAATGGTCGGACTGGTGTGCTTATAAAGGGTCTGTTCTCGGGGTGTCCCTCACTCCAAGTGACTGAAGGAGAATGGAAAAGATGGTTCATATGATTCCCCTAGTGCTCAGCACGGTTGCAGTGGCTTCGGCCATCCTCATGTTCATTATGATGGATGCCAGAAACCCCTACCGCATTCTTGGGCTCTTGGTGGTTTTAAGCGGTCTCCCCATTATTGTAACCGGGTTCTTAGTTGGGATTTTGGGTTAATTTATCTTCTTTTTCGGTCAGTGGAAGTTTTAGCCGAGATGTTGCTTATTTGAATAAAAGGAGTTTTCATTCATTTGGTGCATTTTTCTATTTTATTATTATTTTTACCTTATAAGTTGATTATTGGTTCACTTAACAGGTGTCATTGAAAAGCAAACTTGTCAAAAATCAAATCATGGTTTTCTCGGGTCGTTACAACCCTCGTTCACCAATGGTATACATAAGGTGCAATTAGTCACATAAGCCCAACCATGTCTTTTAACTGAGACTTTGGCTCAACCATTTTTAATTTCCCCTATTTTCTATAATTAAATTCCATAAAAAAATCAACACATGTGATTTAAACTCTTACATGTATTATCATTTAAATAACTCACATGGGCACAGTTCACATAATAAGTATCACATTCAAATTAAACTATTAAAAGGAATAAACGTCTAATTATCTCATGTGGTAATTCATATCACATAATAATTTCATTTTAACAACCCATAAATGGTAATTCAAGTGAAACCTCTTAGGCATTCTTGGTCAAACAACCATCTGAGGGAAATTCACCCATGGGTGGCCCTTAATCAAGGTTCACAACCCTAAACATGCATTTAAATTATCTAATTGATTAAAATAATCAATAGGAAATAAGAGGGATTAAAATTCAATCAAGATACACCCTTATAGTGGACCACCTACCTCATGATAGTATGACATTCCTCGTCTTGTTTCGATCTTCAATTCGACATAAATCGGAGTAGATCTAAAAAAACAAGTAAAAAATATCAACACTCGATTACAAGCTCGAGAGAAGAAATCAGAAATAAAGTCTCAAGAGGAATAAATCACTCATGAAGATCATTTCAATGGATTCAATGGTGTTTGAATCAGGTTCTAGATGATGAAATAATAGAATATTTCATGTTTAGTTTTTTCATGGGCATGCAGTTTGTCAAAATGGATTGTTTCTGTCTATCGGCCAAAAATGATTCTATTTCCCAATTTAATAAAAAAAGAAAATTACATGGTGTTTTACATGATACTACATGCTCCATACAATTTCCTTCCAAACCATTACATGTTCATATACTAGGATTACTTGGCATGTAGCCCTCCATACACAGTGTGTATATAAAAGTAAACCGCATGTAGGCCCCATTCACATAGTTTAATAACTTTACAGCCAGAACCTAACCTATTTTTCTCTATTTTCATAAGTATAAACTGAAAATGAAATATATGTACCTCAAAGGAAGACTCGATTTCTTAAACATTATTTAATGGAATTAATTAAGTTTGGTAAATTATATTTTATTACTATTTTCATACTTTTAATTTATAAAATTTATGTGGATTTATTTTTTATTATTACTGCATTCCATGAGTGATTGTCCTAAAATATTATATTTCATTCTTAAGAGGATTTAAAGACAAAAAAATTATATTTTTATGTTCAGAATATTTCTTTAGTGGTCTTGGGGGATTGAATCTTCTAGAAATTATATTAAAAAGTGTCAAAGCTATAAATGTAAAAAAACACATTTAAAATTATTGAGGCCATTTTTTGTGAAGACCTTATCCTTGGACCCACCATGAAATAAATCATTGTTTATCTTATAAGATCAATGACTAAAATCACTAGTATTGAGACATGTTACAATCCATTTATATCTAGTCCTACCTTGTTTTATGTATATTTCATGATATTTTAACGTTTATGTGTGGGGTGAAGGAAATGATGGAATAAGGGATGTACTATATTGTTTTAAAAGAAGTGTGGGGATTATATTTTGGATATGGGGAATTTATTATGTTAAATTCATTTTACACTTACTATTTCTCCCTCTTTAAATTAAATAAAAATTATATAATTAAAAATGATTTGTTGTGTTTTGAAAAAATCAAAACTCATTATTACCAGACTGATGATCTTTTTATCTTAAGTGGTTAGGCGGTGGATGTGAGATATATTTTAAGTATAACTTAAAAAAAGGAAATAAATAAAGAGAAAAAAATAGAGAAAATTCTATAAGGTTCAATTCATTTTTTATGCTTATATGGATAGTGACCTTGGTTTGAGTTCAATGGAGTGGGAGTTATCTTTTTTATAGAGGATATTTTCATTGCACATTAAATTAGATATCATATAGTATGAGTTAGAGAAAAAACTTCATTTTTGATACTTAATATTTTGAACATAAATCTTTACCAACCTTAAGCTTTAGAGTCATCATATTCTTATTTTTCAAAGCCCTCGTGATTTTATATAGACTTTCTCTTTACACTGTGGAGAAATAAGTTCCTTTGCAAGCCTATAGAAAAGGATCATGCACTCATTATAAGATCATAAATCTACCTGAAATTATATCATGTTTGATAAGAAAATATAATACATTATGAGTTAAATCATTACTTGGCATGTTTGAAAATAATGAATTGTGATATATGAATGAATGAGAGGAAAAGACCCACCATTTCTCAAAGAGAAAAAGTAAAATACTTGGATTTGTTAGTTTCCTATGAAGAGTGTGATGTTAAATTGATGATTTATGTGATTCTAGAAAGTTTTATCCCCCATTGATAATAATTTTATTTAATTTCTTAGGAATTTCAATATCGGTAACATGTTGTTCCTATTTTATTTATATTGAGGTTACGTGCTTGAGGACAAGAAAATTCTAAGTGTGGGGGAATTGAAAGAGAAATATTTTTTTGATTATTTTTAATATAAAACATATTTTCACACACATTAAATGATTATTATTATATTTATTTAATTATTTTTATGATTTATTTTAGGATACCACAATTATATGAAAAATAGATGAAAAGAAATAAATAATTAGTTTAAAAACACTTCACACCATGCCACATAGCTACAAGGTGTGACACAATAAAATTTTAGGTACAATGTATAATATATTAATTAAATAGGAAAATGATATCCCCCAATATATGTTAAGTTAAGGACCAAATTAAATTCTTTAAAATGAATAACATGTATGAAACTAAATGAAACCTCGTGGAAAAACAACATTACACTTCATTTAAATTATTCATAATGTGAAACACCTAGAAACTGATAGGATGAGAAAAAAGAAATACTATTCTTGAAATAAAATTCTCTCATAGACCAAGAATCGTCAATTTTGACAGAAATTAAAATTAGACATGCTATTTTCTGTTTCAGACCCACCAAGCACCCCCAAATTGACCCAAAATCAATCATTACTACATTTATAGAAGATCAGGTGTGATATATTCCCATAAATAAGAGTATATGGGGTATTAGAGTGGATGAATCAGTGATGTAAGATCTTGATGTGGCCTACTTCAAATTTATTTCCCTGCTATATTTTTCTTTTCATTCTTTCTTGGGATATCTACCCTCTCCTAAATCAACTCGACTTCCCCATCCATGGAGGGGTAGTTTATGTGAGTGATCTATAAAGGGGAAGTCTAGAACTATGTGTTTGGATTGATTTTGTGTCATTTAATTTAACAAAATCCTTACCTCTTTCTGTATCTCGTTTCAATTTTTAATGTTAGTTTTAAATTCTGAATGCGGTTACATAACTTTCTGACTCTATATATTTTAATTACCTTGGTTGATGATCCACTTCTCCCTCCACCAGATTTTTGTTTGTATACGGTAGAACAAATTATAGTTGTGTGGTTTGTGATCTATTATCATCAATAAATGTGTGAAATTATAAGTTGTAACTATTATTGTTTTATGGAACAACAATACCTAGTCATAGATTTACAAAATTATTCAAGAGAACTCACACCAATGCAATGAACATAGGAATAAGGGTAGACAAACAAGAGGTTTTAGATAGTAATACTATTATAATAACCATCTGGACAAGCTATAGAGAGGACTCTATAGATGAATCATTCTCTTACCATCCAATAGAAGAAAAATGGGTAAAAATTGGAAACTATGATATAACGACACTAGGTCTATCCAAACCTACTCTAGTCTCCATTTTTCTAATTTGTTTTAAAATCAATCAAATCAAACTACTTTCTCATCTAAAATTATGAAAATCAATTTAAAATAACTTTTCAAAAAACCAAAAAAAAAAGTTACAACCTCATTTTGTGTGCACTCCTCCTTTGGAGATAGACTAAGGGATAACAACTATACAAAACTTAGGTAATAAAAAATTATTTTTCCACACCCCACAATAACTATAGTTCACATTACCCCATTAAAACCCCTACTAGGATTAAAATAAAGGTGAGAGCGGTCCTTGAATCCCACCTACAATATAAAATTATTTTGACAATAACATGAATAGTATAAAACATACTAGTGGAAGGAATTACACTCATAAAATCTAGGAATATAGGAAGAAACCCACCAATCAACTCTAGATATCTCATTAAATAAACAATATACCATAAAGAAAACATTATCTATTTTTAAATGTATAAAATACCAACAAAATTACATGTATAGATGAGTTCTTATGAGTTTAAATCATCCATTTAACTTTTCAAGAGGTGCCCAAATTGAATCTTCAATCCCCCTTAGGATATCCTTCAAAAAAACAAAACGGTTGTGGGCTGATCACTTGGGAGTACTCAGTAGGATCATCCTTCTAAAAAATATTACATATTAATTAAATATAAGAGTATACATGTGTGATATAAACCATTCCAAATATAAATAACTAATAAGAATAGGTTAAGAATAAGAAATATAATTAACTGAACTCCATGTTCCACCTCAAGCAATTAAAGCATCCACCCCTCCATGCACTACCTTCAATAACATTCCCATAATTCATTAATATGTTCCAAATCCCTATTGATACAAGGATTATAAATATTTAAAAAAATAGTACAAAAATTTGATATATGTTCATTTCCATAAACAACAACAAAACCAATAAAAAAGGGTTAATTTTTTTTACCATAAATCTTGCTTTTTAGATCAAAGGTTAATCCGACTCACAATAAGATAGTGAACCATCTTCCCACACTATAATTCAACAACCATACCACATATCCACATATGTAATAACCACATATCCACAAATCACAACCACATATCAGCAGGTTAACATAAACATGAAGGAAATTAACCTCTATCTCCCACCCATGTCAATATATCCACTCCCTTCTCATCATATTAGGGTAATTTGAGCACTAATGAAATCAACCACTTTCTTTCCTCCTCCATACACATCCCCCGCCATATATCCACTCTACAACCAAGAAACCCATTTAGCCAACATATTTATCAACCAAAACCTAAATACATTAAAATCCATATATATATAAATATCTTAATTGATTCATTATAATAAATAAATCATAAACTTTATCTTTTATAACACTCTTTATACTTCCCGTTATCCTCTTTCACTACATCATCACCTGAAACCACTTCTTCAATAAGAATATAGATAATTATCCTAGTAAACAACATGAAACATTATATATAGTCATCCCACCACTTCAAAAAGAAATAAACATCCATAAAATAATGAAATAACTAAAAATGAAATGAATAATACCATATATATTACTGATCTTTTAACTTATTTTACTTCTATTTATTCATTCTGCATCCAACCCCTTCTTTCCCATATTTCATCTCGATTTCCATAAACTATTACCACAATTTATTTAATAGTTTCATTAATTTTCCATATCTATTTTAACCAATTTCTTTCCTATTTAGAAACATCTCATTATAAAATAATAGAACACATTGAAAACTTTCCCTCCTCACTCAAGTAGCTACATGAATACCTTTGCAGAATATCTTGGTCGTAATCACAAAACAACCAAGAAAAAAATCCAAACACAGCCCATAAATGTTTTACCAACTCAACTACACACCAACCAAACTAAAACAGATCTACATTCTCATAATACCCCCTCAATAAAACTAAAACCAACTCCCATGAAAATCATTAAACTAAGAAGAATATAAAGGTAACTCCTTTAAAATTCTCCATTAAACTCAACCTCCTCACAAACCACTGCAACCATATCTACAAGACATTGAATCCTATAACATTATAATTAATAAACATTCCCTTAACTATCTCATCCTAGTGAAACATGATAATGAATATGTATTCCGCACAATAAATTATCACAACTCCATCTTGAACAATACCTTTACTAAAGTTTCATATAACACCCCAAAATTTTAACATGAGAATATTATATTTGATTATATATATGAAACACAACACCAAGAATATAAGGGAATATAACATCCCCAGAATTTATAATATATTTACTATTTTCATAAATTTAATATATTATATATCTATCAATGCATGAGACACTTTTTTTGGATTGTGTTTCATGCAACAAAGAGTTTCATCAATAACGTGCATTACATGAGAGACCTAATCTTATTGAATATTGTTAATATTGTTATTTAAAAAGACAATAATATTACTATTGTTAAATTAGTGAGAATAAATAGGATTATATAAATTATGAAAATATATAGTTTACACAGATATTAAATGAATTCTTTGTTTACAAATTAATTATAAATTCAAATAAAAACCAATTGAATATAAAGGTAATGGATCAACAAAAAACTATTTTTATGTACCTAAAGGTTTTTTTATCATAGTAAATTAAATTAATTAATATTACTAAATTATACTAATTTAAATTATATGTCATATATTTACCCAATTTTGTTAAATTCATCCAATATATTTCATTATAATAAGATAAAAACAAATCTGACTTTACATATAAAAAGTTGTATTTTTCTAAAGGCACTTTGCCGCCTTTTAATGGCACAGTTGTTCCAAAACTAACTTTTGACACTTTTAAAAAAATTTATTTGAAAAAATAAACCTTTTTTTAATAATAATTTCAAAATTTTCCTAGGGTAAATTTTTGGTATATTTCTAAGAAGTTTCATTTTTTAATGTATAGTGAAAAATACTGGATTTTACCAGAAAACTTATTTTTTGTTTAAATAATTTAAATTGTTAAATTAAATTTTAAATTGATTATAAAGTAAAATTATATCAATTATACATATATTAATCCATTTTAGTCCATTAGAATCATTTTTATATTGAATTAATATATAAAAACTTAGTAAACTTCTCAACATTTTCACTTTAAGAACTTTTTTTTTCGTCACGTCTATGGGATTGATTTTAAATTAATTTTATCTAATTATATGATTTGAAATTGGAAAAATGGATTCAATATTTGTAATATGAAATTTTTATAATGTATAATATTGTAAAAAAAATTTACCATAATTATTAGAAAAATATGTTAAAATTAATTATAATGATAAAGGTGAAATAAGTTTATTAATGGTCAAACATAGAATATAAGGTATAAAATGACCCAAAACTTGTAAAACCCTATTTTATATCCCCATATAGAAATAAACCATCCATTTATTGAATTATTTAAATTATTTATTCCTTTTTTAGGTAAAACTGTGGGTACACCAAACTTATTTTCAAAAATTCCAAGTGTGTCCTCTCCCCCACTTATAAAATGATACCCTGCCTTTCCTCTTCTTTACACCTTAAAACCACTTGGGATTGAAAAATACCAACCCAAATCACATAATAAAATATCTCCCCTCATATAAGAATCATTATTTTTTGGATAAAAACCAACCTAGGAAGGTTATAGTGAAAACTAAGGAAAGTTACCCAAAAAGAAGTGATGTTATTCAAAAAGCATATTTATTTTGTTTTCTTGTCCAACTCATTAATTTTATATTATAACATGATTATATAATAACCATGGTATATTACATATACTAATATTTTTTTATGTTAAGGTTATCACCTAAAAAGTACACACTTATATAAAATGGGTTACGAAGTCATCATTTATGTGTACGGTGGACTACCACCTCATGAACTAATTTCATTCTTTTTTACATTACCGCCTATCACTGTTGGGTATTATGAAGGATATAAAGTATATATATGAAATTTATAACATTATTTTCTCTATTTAGTAATTATATCATATAATTATTTCTACATTCCATTTTTTTAGGAGACAGGATAACGTTGCTTGTGTGTACAGTGGACTACCACCTCGTGATGCGATGAGATTTGTCTTCCACTAACACATCACATGGATGGAGATAAAGATAAATTTAATGATTTTAAATTATATAAATGATAAAATTATTATATTCATGAAATATTTATCATTATCCAAATATAACATATATATACCATTTTCATTACTTTTAAACTAAATGAATGATGATAATGTCATTCGTGTACGTGGGGACTACCACCCTCACAAAACTATGTGACTCTATTTTCATCCCCAAACCACTTGGATTATATATATAAGTATATTTAAAGAAATAAAATTTCATATTGATTTTATGATGATTTTTTAAATATAATATATTACTTAAATCTTTTACATAATGATCGTCAAAAAATGAAAATGTTACTCATGCATACATACAGCCAACTGTCTCCAAAATCATAACATAATAAATTTTCATAACCATCATTCATGAATAGTTTTAAAATTTTAATTTATTATAAAATATGATAATTATTTCATGATCATTATACTAGATATCATGAAACTATGTAACTTACACAATAACTAAAACTTTCAGGACAAAACACTTACAAGAAAACAAGGTGATTAACACACAAAATAATGAAAATAATAAAATATTATAAACAAATATGTAATAAAATATTAAAAGAGTATCATATATGATATTTTAAATATTAGTATGGTTATGTTAAATTTAATAACTTGTTTAAAATAACTATATATTATATTAAATCATGTGCACCCAAAAGGTAGCATGAGGTAAGGGATTTCGTCTCAGTTTACATTCCATTTGAATCTTATTTGTTATTATGAACCAATTCAATTTTATGTGTTGAATTACTTCCACCATTACATGTTATATATTTATTCATTCATAATTCATTTTATTTTAAGTTTCACATTGAATTTTCTCATCCAATTGGATTTTATTTGAGACTTACCAAGTGGTAAAAGTTATTGTGCAATCTCAATTTCTCATGTGATTATTAACTTTCTCTTGAAATAATCACTTGATTGTGATATTGTTTCATTGGAAATTAAATTTCTATTAAATATCCATATTCCTTTATGATGGATATTATTATTTTATAAATATTATTCTATTTTTTACATATAGTGTTTTATTTGTAAGTTATTTGATTAATTGGGGAAATACAGATAAATATATATCCTCTACTCAATATAGATATTTAATGATAAGTTTCATGACCTGACCAGATGAGGCCCAGGTTGTAACTCCCCAATCCTACCTCCAATAGGTCAGGGGGTGGTTCCTAGAACTAATTAGTCATATCATACATATTAGAGGCCTTTACCTAAGGTACATGTCTTCACACACCAAAAAATAATTCAATGCAATAGTGTAAAGATATAAAAATATGGAACTAAAATCCATGAATACAACTATCCCAAACCAAAGTAAAATAGAAGTGTTGAAATTGTAAAGAAACAAACTCATGCCCCCCATAAGTGAATAGTAAAATCATCCAATCTAATCAAATTAGTGTATCATTGTCAAATGAAATGGTCAGAAATCTCCTCAAACTAACTTTGGTAAACACCTCGATCAATCTAGATCACTAAGATTCACCTTCCTTGGGTCCTATGGGGACTCTGTTAAAAGTTTTGTGGTTTTCAGAAGACATAACACATGTGGAAAAATTATGTGCAAGGGTGAGTATAAAAATACATAGTAGGCGCACGAAAATCCCAAAAGAAAAGGGAGTAACTGGAAGAAAAATGTCTTCTCCACCTAGATAAAGGGAACCCGATCGAAATAGAAACTCTACCTCTAACCATCCTTGACTATACATGACTAGTTCGGTTATTACATGATGTTTTTCAACACAAACTTGTTGAAACACCACAAGGACTCCTAGAATCACCCAGATATACTCATCTCAGACTCCTAGTCTCATGAGGTTCCACCCTCAAAGATAGCTACAGGATACAACTCGAGGCTCTAAAAGTAACAAAAAACTAAGATAACACACTCTAAGATCCTATCCATCCTAGATGTCACTCATCTTATATATACAATCCATTAAGAACAACTCACTAGGTCCGACCTTAGTGCCCAACACCATGGGTCCTACCATTGCTAACATGCGCCTCGCGCAAGGCTGTAAGAACCCAAGTGGAGAGGCCCACCCCACACCATAGAACCTTGTTGAGGGGGAACTTTTCCATACTTTTCACCATGTTCATACTCTCTAATGAGAGAGAAGTGAGGGACTCACACCTTGCCACTACCCTATAATTGAGGGAGTACTAGCTCTAAATTAACCCGTGAAACCATGGCCGCTCTTGTATAGTGTGGACAAGACCTTAATTAATCGAGGGAGCACTAAAACCTAACCAGGTATCACACGTGACTAGTAGAGAGGCCCTCTCCTCTTAATTATACTCAATAGATGAGGTAGCACAACTCCAATAGAGTACCATCTCACCGCTGCTACTCAAATATGGGGGTGTACTACTCCATAGGTGACGACCTTCACCCTGGTGTGACAGGGGATAACAACTCAAAGGATAGAGGACCCACACCCTAGAAAGATGGGGTAGTACCACTCCTTGTCTAAAGGACCCACAACATGGTCCAACAAGGGAGTACTACTCTACTAGCTTGATTACTATGGGGGTCACTCCCTAACATGATAGGAGAGTACCGACCCTAGGATATTGAACTCACACCTTGGTATGGAAGAGGAATACTGACTCCAACGATTGAGGATCCACACCCTAACAAGATTGGGGAGTAACCACTCTATCTATAAGTCGTGTTTGGAAGACCTGTACTCTGAAATGATAAGGGAGTACCAACTCCATGGATAAAGGACCTGAACCCTCGTGAAACTCGTGAGTACCTGCTATATCTAAATAATGAGTATGGAGGACCCAAACTCAGTCATGATAAGGGAGCAATTCCCAACTATAAAATCAATACAAGGAACCAATACCCTAATTCAACAGGGGAGTACCAACCCCGAAATAACTACCCAAAGGTATTGAACCCACACCCACAACATGGGGAGTCCTATCCCTAATAAAGAGGATAGGTAATGGAAATCCTCATCCTGATTCCATAAGGGATTACCCACCACAGTTTTTATCTTTAGGAACCACATTTTTCTATATCATTGTTCAAGAACCTCTTTTTTAGAATCATGCTCTAAACATGACACCTCATATCTTGTAGGATGAAATAGATTCCATTATCATGTTCTATGTGGAAAAATTATTAGGATAGGCTACTCCCAAGACTGAATTCAGGTTCCATAAAAAGGGATATGGAAGGCATGAGATCTCATGAATATTTCAATGAAATTAAATGGAATGCACTAGAGTCCACATGGAATTTGGACTAGCCCATGAACCTCATCGTGTCTCACATTCACATAACTTGTCAGGACATGTATGGGAAAATGGGTTGTATGTCCTATACATGGCATGTTCTACTTCACCCGGCCCCTGGCCATGGGTACTCTTCCACACAAACAAGAAATATTCATGCCTTACACGTTGTGCATCCCATACTACATGTTGTGTTTGGGTTAAATGGATACTTGGTCATGTGTTTTCCTCATGCTCGTTTCTAGAACCCCACGTCTGTGAACTTTGGCAATGTGCTTTTACATGGCCAAGTATTTTCACATGGATTCCCCTGGCCATGTCATCTGGCCACATGACATACGGTCACGACATGGAATGCAATCACCATACACGGTATATAGACCCCAAAATTCATATTCACAAAATAGTAATGGATTCATGGAATGTATCACTGAACTACATGTCATGTAGAAGGTCATTTAATATGGTAATTACCTTAATAAATTCCTATTTCTCACCAATTTACCAAAAACCAATAGCTAAACCTATCATGGATCACTAGTAATTGTAATATGGCACAAAAACCAAAAAATAATCACAACTAAAAAACTAGTATTTAACAACGCCGAAATATAGCAGTAACAGAAAAATGTGCTGAGGGATTCCATCTTTATCAGTGCTAAAATAAGCACTAATAAAAAATAGCACATATTTTATTTATTATTGATAAAAGTTTGACTATATCATCACTTTATTTTAGCACTAATAAATATTACCCTTTAGCGGCACTTTTTTTAGCACTAGTAAGGATGTTTTTTATCAGTTCTTTCAGAGTGCTGATAAATAATGAGATATATTAGCACTTTTTAGCACTAATAAACATAAATTTTATCAACTCTTACCAATTTAACACTAATAAAGGGGATATTTATTAGCTCTTTTCTTAAAATTTTATTAAAAGTTTCACCGATCTATTTTAACAATCCCTAGCTTGCACTTAGTCATCGCGATTCTAAAGCTCTCGCAAAACTCCTCTATTTTTGGAATGACTCAACTATGATCCATTGGGCGAATAAAGAATATAATCCAAGGTATGTTATTTCATACTTTTCCTATATCTCACTACTGGAAATACACTATTTCCCAACGGTTCAGAACCGTTGGGAAAGCCCCTGAAACCGTTGGGAAAGGTTTTCCCAACGGTTCTAAGAACCGTTGGGAAGTAAGCCGTTGGGAAAACTTTTCCCAACGGTTTACTGGCAACCGTTGCAATAGAGCCCTAAAAGATACCCTACCCCAACGGTTTGGGTGAACCGTTGGGAGAGTTTTTCCCAACGGTTCTCCCAAACCGTTGGGAAAACCAAATACC
The DNA here is from genome assembly GCA_963277665.1 of Viscum album. Lineage (NCBI taxonomy): Eukaryota > Viridiplantae > Streptophyta > Magnoliopsida > Santalales > Viscaceae > Viscum > Viscum album. Next base: position 514,380,729 of record OY728146.1, read on the forward strand.
ATGGAACATTTTCCCAACGGTTGAAACCGTTGGGAATTGGTGAAGTCTTTCCCAACGGTTTAAAACCGTTGGGAAAGACATGCTAAAAACTTATATGCCAACGGTTTGAAACCGTTGGCATACCTATGCTGCAAATTGCAGCACCCTGCAATTTGCACAGCCCCCTGTCCCCTGTCCATCACCACCGGTCATCAGGCCTCATTTTCACCTCATTTTCACCTCATTTTCACCTCATTTTCACCTCATTTTCACCTCATTTTCGATCCAACTATTGTACCAGTAATAAAATAAAACATACATATTCAATTACGAACAAATTCATACACATTTAACATATAATGGATCCTGAAACTATACATATCCATAATTAAATTACAATTCATAAACATACATAATTCATATAGAATTCAATTTAAAATTTAGATGACAATTATACATGGAATCTGAAATTCAATTCATAATATGATCGGTTTTTTCTATACCATATATTTTTACCTCAAATGATGTCCATTTTAAACAAAATACATACACCTGAAGTGATACCGGCCACACCGCACCTCAGATTGAGGCGGGGTTAACTCGTACACGTCACATTTGACTCATGGATCATTGTGCTAAAGTATCGACAGAATCCTAATGCGTTTGGTCGGTTTTCCGTATGCCAGTTGATGTTTTTCACTTAAAATGGCGTCCTTTTGAAACAAAAGACGGAAACTATGAGTGGTGCCGACCACACCGCGTCTCCAATTGAGGCGGGGTTGATTCGTACACGTCACATATGACTCATGGATCGTTCTCCTAAAGTTTAAATGGAAACCGAATGCGTTTGGTCGGTTTTCCGTATGTACTTAAAATGTTGTCCATTTTAAACAAAAGAGTGACACTTAGACTCATCCCGACCACACCGCGACTCAGATTCATCCCGGGTTGGCTCGTACATGTCACATATGACCCATGGATCATTGTGATAAATTATCAAAAGATTCCGAATGCGTTTGGTCGGTTTTGCGTATGCCAGTTGTTCTTTTCATTTATAATCATGTCCATTTTAAACAAAAGAGACATAGTTAGAGCGGTGTCGGCCACACCACATCTCAGATTAAGACGGGGTTGACTTGTACACGTCACATATGACCCATGGATCGTTGTGCTAAAGTATCGATAGAATCCGAATGCGTTTGGTCGGTCTTCCGTATGTCAGTTGATGTTTTTCACTTAAAATGACGTCATTTTGAAACAAAAGACGGACACTTTGAGTGGTGTCAGCCGCACCGCATGTCGGATTGAGGCGGGATGATTCGTACACGTCACATAGGACCCATGGATCGTTCTCCTAAAGTTACAATGGAAACCGAATGCGTTTGGTCGGTTTTCCGTATGTACTTAAAATGGTGTACATTTTAAACAAAAGAGAGCCATTTAGACTGATCCCGGTCACACCGCGACTTGGATTGACCCGGGTTGGCTCGTACACGTCACATATGACCCATGGATCGTTGTGATAAATTATCAAAAGATTCTGAATGCGTTTGGTCGGTTTTGCGTATGCCAGTTGTTCTTTTCACTTATAATCCTGTCCATTCTAAACAAAACAGACACAGTTAGAGCAGTGTCGGCCACACCGCGGCTCGGATTGAGGCGGGGATGATTTGTACACGTCACATATGACTCATGGATCGTTCTCCTAAAGTTTCAATGGAAACCGAATGCGTTTGGTCGGTTTTCCGTATGTACTTAAAATGGTGTCCATTTTAAACAAAAGAGAGCCACTTAGACTGATCGCGGCCACACCGCGACTCGGATTGAACCCGGGTTGCCTCGTACAGGTCACATATGACCCATGGATTGTTGTGATAAATGATCAAAAGATTCGGAATGCGTTTGGTCGGTTTTGCGTATGCCAGTTGTTCTTTTTCACTTATAATCATGCCCATTTTAAACAGAAGAGACATAGTTAGAGCGGTGTCGGCCACACCGCGTCTCGGATTGAGATGGGGATGATTGGTACACGTCACATATGAACCATGGATCGTTCTCCTAAAGTTTCAATGGAAACCGAATGCGTTTGGTCGGTTTTGCGTATGCCAGTTCTTTTCACTTATAATCCTACCCATTTTAAACAAAACAGACACAGTTAGAGCAGTGTTGACCACACCGCGCCTCGGATTGTGGCGGGGATGATTCGTACACCTCACATATGACCCATGAATCGTTCTCCTAAAGTTTCAATGGAAACCGAATGCGTTTGGTCGGTTTTCCGTATGTACTTAAAATGATGTCCATTTTAAACAAAAAAGAGCCACTTAGACTGATCCCGGCCACACCGCGACTCGGATTGAGCCCGAGTGGGCTCGTACATGTCACATATGACTGATGGATGTTGGGTCGGAGGTGATGGCAAGAGGGGGGGTGAATTGCCTTTTTAAAATTAATTAACAATTTAAAACAAATTTAAATGCAGCGGAAAGTAAAATGGCAAGACACAATTGATAACGGAGTTCGGCTTTAAACTCAAGCCTACGTCTCCGCTCCCAACTCAACCGTTAGGAGATTTATACGACCGCTTGATTTTTAATGGTTATAGCAAGAAACCCACTAGCCGTTTTAAGGTAGGCTAGATCACCTTCTTACAGCTTGCTTTTTTATTATGGTTGTAGCAAGAAACCCAAATTGAAAGAAGAAAAAGGGTGGTTTGTTTTAATACAAACCCAATTAAGAACTAAACAATTGAAGTAAATAATTTAGAACAAACTAGAGGAAGCCTTGAGCGCCAAGAGGTGAGTGTAGTTGATGTAGAGGCAGCCCAAGCTTCAAGGATGGCAATTGGATCTCAAGTAGCCTTTGAGAATTGTCGTAGGAGCCTCAAATGATTAAAATAGCTTTGGTATGCTTCGGTATATGATCGGTAGTGTTCCCGGCATCCATGGACGTCTATTTATAGGAGAAATGCTCCCAAATACTTCAAAATAGCCGTTGGAGGGCTTTCGGAGCCGTTGGGGATCAAGTGGGCAAGCCTGGTCAGTTTGACTGAGCACACCGGCTGGCCGGTGCTGATCCACCGGCTGGCCGGTGCACCAGACAGAAGCAAGGGATTTCTATGGCCCCACCGGCTGACCGGTGCTGAGCCACCGGCTGGCCGGTGGTCTGGACAGAAGCATGCTATTCTGTCTGGGTTCCACCGGCGGGCCGGTGGTCAGGCACCGGCTGGCCGGTGGTCTGGACAGAAGGTATGCCATTCTGTCTGGGCCCACCGGTTGGCCGGTGGCCAGACACCGGCTGACCGGTGGCACCTGGCAGAGGGCAAGGCCTTCTGCCTGGTCCACCGGCTGGCCGATGGGCTGGATCCGGCTGGCCGGTGACCTTACCGGCCGGCTGGTGGTCTCACACCGGCTGGCCGGTGGACTTAAACAGTCCATTTTGAATTCTTCCTGGGCCGGCTTCTAGGCACCCTATTTCCTATCATCAAAAACACTTGAAAACAAGTTAGAATACAATTAGAGTGATTGTGATCATTAAAATCCAAGAGAGAGGGGTGCAACAATGGATCGTTGTGATAAATTATCAACAGATTCAGAATGCGTTTGGTCGGTTTTGCGTATCCTGTCCATTTTAAACAAAAGATAGACAGTTAGAATGGTGTCGGTCACACCGCACCTCGGATTGAGGCAGGATTGACTCGTACACGTCACATACGACCCATGGATCCTTGTGCTAAAGTGTCGACACAGTCCGAATGCCTTTGGTCGGTTTTTCCTATGTCACTTGATGATTTTCACTTAAAATGACGTCTTTTTGAAACAAAAGACCGACACTTTTTGAGTGGTGTCGGCCACACCGCGTCTCCTATTGTGGCGGGGTTGATTCGTACACGTCACATATGACCCATGGATCGTTCTCATAAAGTTTCAACGGAAACCGAATCCGTTTGGTCGTTTTTCCGTATGTACTTAAAATGGTGTTCATTTTAAACAAAAGAGAGCCACTTAAACTTATCCCGGCCACACCGCGACTCGGATTCATCCCGGGTTGGCTCGTACACGTCACATATGACCCATGGATTGTTGGGATAAATTATCAACAGATTCGGAATGCGTTTGGTCGGTTTTCCGTAAGCCAGTTGATGTTTTTCACTTAAAATGACGTCCTTTTGAAACAAAAGACGGACACTTTGAGTGGTGTCGGCCACACCGCGTCTCCGGATTGAGCTGAAACCACCGTGAAACATTCTAATTATTATTCGTGACGTGTACGCGCAGACGGCACGTCAATCGGACGTGCGGTTTGCGCGGTACGGCTCAATATTAGTGTTTTAAGTGATGCGCGCGCTTCGTAAACGCGCGTGAGGGAGGTCCAAACGGGCCGAACGATGTCAGAATGGCCTGAAATCAGACGACAAATACGGGTGAGTGATTTCTGAAGTGTTCGAGCAGACGGCACGTCAATCGGACTTGTCGTGTGCCCGCGGTGACCGACAACGCAGTTATGGTGTCATAAACGGCCAGAACGGGCGTCCAACGGTCAAATTCATAGCGGACGGCCTCGGATTGATCTGAAACCACCGTGGAACATTCTAATTATTATTCGTGACGTGTACGCGCAGACGGCACCTCAATCGGACGTGCGGTTTGCGCGGTACGGCTCAATATTCGTGTTTTAAGTGATGTGCGCGCTTCGTAAACGCGCGTGAGGGGGGTCCAAACGGGCCGAACGATGTCGGAATGGCCTGAAATCAGACGACAAATACGGGCGACTGATTAAAATAATTCAACTCCAATAATATACTACGAGTCTAGATAAAACCAACAACTAGAATAGATTAAACATCAAATCTCAAGTCAAAAATGTAACGGATCAATATGTCCCACATCAGCATCACCATCTCCATCATCATCATCATCATCGCCCTCATCATCGTCCTCCTCATCGTCATCACCCTCCACAACGCCTTCCTCCTCGCCTTCGCCCTCCTCCTCGCCCTCCTCATCTCCCTCCTCTTCCGCATCAGACTGCTCGCCATCATCATCTTCAAGCTCGACATCGGCCTGACCACCACTGGAACTGCCACCTGGTGCACCATATATAGAATGTATCGACGACATGTATTCATCAATCGCTGGGCTGGCCTCTGCTGGAAGTGTTGGATGTAGAACTTCAATAAATTTCATAAATGCACTGTTTGCCCTTGCAGACTGTTCAGCCGTCTCTGTGGCCCTTTTCTCAGCCTGTTCTGCCTGTGCCCTAACTTGCTGCAGCTCGGTGGCACTACAACTCGTACCTGAGGCAGGCCAATACCTCGTCGGGGCTATCCTAGGTCGGCAGCGTACTCTGCCAGAATGATCATCTCCCAACACCTGATGTAAGTGATCAGATGGCCCAAAATTGTCTGCTTCTTAGGCATCGAGGGCCTCTAAAGCATCCTGTTACAAATATAAATATATTGTTAAGTTACGAAATAGATATTAAAATATAAAATCAACAGATTAAAACTTACAATCTGCTGCTGAGTCGCTTCGTTGACAGCACGTCCATCCTTTTTTCGTCTACTCGAGCAAAACAGTTTTGCTCGAGGCACACGTCCTTCAATATTTTGTACTTTCCTCTACAATGAAATTGAAAACAAAATTTATATAAAGACTTCAGCAAATAATTAAATAATTGAGGAAAAAAAAGAAAATGTAAGTCGTAAAGAAAACTTATAAACAATTGTCATACCTGCTGCCTCTCATGATCTGGCATCGTCGTGCGTCCTAGTGTATGGAGGTATTTTTTTGCATCAATGTTTTTTTTATTTTTTCCAGATGATTCCTAAATAAAATTCGATAATGCAAAGGATAATATTAATGCAAAACTTGAAAGTTATTATTTAAATACCTCAAATGTAATTCATACCTTAAACTGGGTACTCGTCCAATGAGTAATCATCTGACGATACTGCTCTATAGGACAATCATCCACGACTGGTACCGCCTCTAACTCAGTGCCAACTCTAGCACGCCAGCCAATATACAGCTCATGCTTGTAGGCTCTCCAAAGCTCGCCTAAATCCTTTAGACGTTCCATTCGTGCACCCTCACCATCAGGAAAATTAAATCGAAGCTGAAATGAAAATATTAATTTATATAAATACAAAAAAAATCATGGCATTAAATACAACAGATTTTTTTACCCATATCTCTGTCCAAGCTCTATCTTTGACCTCATGTGGCAAATGTCTCCACGACAGCGGGCTGACGGGAATGATGTCGGAGTATTTGGCAAGCGTCGCCATAAAACTCCGACATTGCTGCCCTGTTTTCTCAACCATCTGATTGTCTTCATTATATTCCACCATAACCTGTGTGCGACGGTTCCACACCGAACGCATGCGTGTACGGCCCCGCCCCCGCCTCCTTTCAGTAGATGTATCTGTCATGAAAGAAAAACAAATATTTTATCATAACATGTTATAATGAAAATAAATATTACTATAAAAATTTGATAGGGTTTTATAAATATACCTGTGCTAGTCTGATCAATGAGTGGCGCCGGATCCACAGAACCTGATAGAACACCCTCTGGTGGAACAGGAGTCGAAGACGATGGAATATAAAAGCTCGGAGAGACAGAAGTAGAAGGAAAAGAAGATGGAACAACTGTATGACCTGATGCTGACTGGGGAGTGGGAATCATCATGGGATGTGAAAATGATGGGGCAGAAGATGCAGAAGGTAGCGAAAACATGGGAGGTCTAAATATCCCGTGTGTCCCTAACGACACACCGGGATCAGAATGTGGGAAGGCTGAAATGTCAGTGGGAGGGGCAGGGTCTAGTCGGGCACGCGCAGCTCTATGTCCACCTCTGGTACGAACCCTCCTCGTACCACCGGCCTGAGTACTCGGACCAGTACTAGGCTCCTCGTCGAATAACTGTCGACGTAATGGTGGATCCTACAAAAAAGTTTACAAAAAAAATTAATCACATGACATTATATATTCTGTAAATATATATATATATATTTGAAATAAAGTACTCACTGTAGGCACTAATGGTGGAATGCCCATCTCCTCCATCCGACGATTGTTCTCCGCCATTTTTTTTCTTCGTCTCTCTTCAATTGGCTTCATTTCCTGCATTGGAAAACAAATATGTAATTAATTAGAAAAAGAAAATTAATGTGTAAACCAAAAAACTAAATATATGAGGGAATGAGGGGATTCATTGGTAATTTAGCTATCAATTGTTTTAGAAGAGCTTGAATGAATTTAATAAAACATACAAGTTGTAATGTTCACCAAGTTAGAAATATTGTTTGATTTGGTTTGAATACAGTTCAATTCCAAATTAGAAAATGCAATTCAAATAAAACAGCAACCAATAAACATTGAAAATTCACATAACAGTCAAGTCAGCTAAAACATATTTGTGATCAATACTAAATAAATATGAATATTACCAACCTTAACAACCCAACTCGAGGTAAACCAAAAGAATTGAGAACATGGATGAATGATTCTATATATTTCCAACCACAACTTCAGGTTCACAATCAACTCTAACAATTGAGCTATTGGAGTCATCAAAAGAAATAAATGGATTGGTTCCAATGGCAATAGGGACAGTGTCAATTCCATCATCAGCATCATCAAAAATATGTCTTGGAATTACTTCAACTACGACACCAAATTCAGGTTGAAGTTGATCTTTGACATAAAAAACTTGTTTAGCCATTGATGCCAACACATATGGTTCTTCGGTTGCAAGAGTGCGGGTCATATTAATTACTCGAAATCCACAATCATCAATAAATGTGCCATGTCTCGTCATCGAATCAAACCAATGGAATTTAATCATTGTGACTCGTCCATGAGAGTAATAATCCAATATTATTATTTTCTCAACGACTCCATAATAACCCACATTTTCAAGTCGCGGTCTACTATCTGATGCGCTGGCATAACAATCTGTTGTGGCAGTAACCATAATACCATCATGTTGTGTTCTCATGTTTTTGGCTCGTTCAGTGACAATAAATCTGTACCCATTGATAACAATTGATTTACAGTCACGAACCACGGTATTAGGACCAAAAGCCAAAGCTCTTATTTCCTCAGAGACAGAGTCAGCAGACAAACTCAATACCTGCAATATAAATGACAGCTAAACTTAAGTAAATATTGAAATAATTAATTTAAACAGTAATATTTTTACCTTCAATTTTAACCAAGCAGAAAACTCTTTGCTATGCAAAGTCTCTCTCCTTCTCAAAGATAAAGAACGATGCTTCCTATTTATCATTGTTTTATGTTCCCTGTAGATAAAAAAATATGAATAGTTTAACAGATATATATGTAAGATATACATATTCAATTTTGTTACCTGATATAGTCATCGAACAAATCACAGTTGAACAAAACTGTGCGATGTGCCATCTCCCGCTCTTCATGGATTAATGTCTTCAATGTATATGATCCAGGAATTCCTCCTGTTTGAGGAAGTGATGGAAAACTGGGTTCAATTTGCTCATATTGTTCTTCTTCATTTCTCATTGGTCTGTTCATTCTTGTAGTAAGATCAGACAAATACATTGAACAGAAATCCATACATTCTTGAGCTAAGTAACCGTTCACGATAGAACCTTCGGGATGATTCTTGTTTCGAACATAAGACTTTAATGTGAACATATTTCTTTCAGTTGGATACATCCAACGAAAAGAAACAGGTCCTCCGAGAAGTATTTCAGTTGGAATATGGACAGTCAGATGCAGCATGCATGTGAAAAATGATGGGGGAAATATTTTCTCCAACTCACACAAAATTAATGGGGCATCTGTCAACATTTTTTGCAAGAAAGACTTCGACAACTTCTTAGCACAAAGATCTCTAAACAAATGGCACAACCGAATAACACCCACCCTTACATTATTGGACAAAAGATGACGGATTGCTATTGGAAGCAACTCATGCAGTAGAACGTGATAATCATGAGTCTTCAAAGATTTTAGCTTCAACTCTCTTCTGTTGACCCATTTAGATATGTTGCTTGAATAGCCATCAGGAACTCTAATAGTCTCTAATACTTCCAAAAATTGTTTTTTTTTCAGTAGGTGTCATCACATAAGAAGCACATGGAAGTTGCCATTTATTTTCACTGATACGCACAGGATGCAATTCTGGTCTGATGCCCCAATCCACCAAGTCACGTCGAGATCGTAAATCATCTTTTGTCTTCCCCTTGACATTTAGAAGAACTGAAAGCAACATTTCACATATATTCTTTTCAATATGCATTACGTCTAAGCAATGACGTAGCAAATTGGTTGACCAATAAGGCAAATCAAAAAAGATACTCCTCTTCCTCCAATTGTAACAGGTTTCTGTGGAAACATTCTTTCTCTTTCCAGATTTCATTTGACCCTTCCCGAACGAAAAACTGAAATCTTTCAATTCATTAAGCACATCAGTTCCAGACATACGCTGAGGTGGATCATCGGTCTCTATAGTATTATCAAATCTTCGACGATTCATTCTATATGGATGATCCTTTGGCAAAAATCGTCGATGTCCCATAAAACTGAAACTACAACGATGTTTCAGTCTTCTAGATCGTGTATTCTTCATACAAACTGGACATGACAGTTTCCCCTTCGTGCTCCATCCAGACATCATTGCATAAGCCGGAAAATCATTGATTGTCCACATAAGCGCAGCGCGCATCTGAAATATGTCTTTCGAACATGCATCGTATGTGCGCACACCCACATCCCAAAGAAGCTTCAACTCTTTTATTAAAGGTTGCATGTATACATCAATATCAATGCCAGGATCAGAAGGACCAGATATGAGTATACTCATGAAAGTGAAAGGTTTTTTCATACACAACCATGGGGGAAGATTATAAATGTGTATAAAAACTGGCCATGTGCTGTGCGAAGTAAGCATCTGCCCAAACGGATTAAAACCGTCGCATGAAAGACCCAGCCTCACATTACGCACGTCAGCTGCAAAATCAGGATGTCGAGCATCAAATCTCTTCCATGCAAATCCATCTGCAGGATGAACCAACTCATCATCAGTCTTCTTTCTCTCGGTATCATGCCATCTAATTTTTATTGATATGTCATCAGACATAAAAAGATTCTGGAGTCTGGGGATCAATGGAAAGTGCCACATTACTTTCTGTGGAACGCGGGATGGTGTTCCATCAGATTTTGACTTCCAGCGGGATGTGCCACATTTTATACAATCATTTCGTTCAGCGGTTTCCTCCCAGAATAAACTGCAATCTTTCAGGCAAGCATGAATTTTGTTTCTTGAAAATCCAAGTTCCTCAACTAACTTCCATGCCATATAGTGGTTTGAGGGAATATCTGCATCATCTGGAAGTAAATCCTTCAAGAGGGTAAGAATGTAATCGATTGCTGTATTAGAAATCCCATACATAGTTTTCCCATGAAATAATCGGATTAAAAATTCCAGCTTTTTCATTTTATCACATTGCCGATATACTGGAGTCGTGGCAGCATCATTCAATTTTTTCACCCTATCAATATCATCATTTTCACTAGATGCATCAGCTGTCCTCATATCGAAGTCTTCTTGAGTCGAAATCCTTTCTTTTTCATGATGACGAATAAATGGAAACCGATCATCTAACAAATTCTCCATTCCAGTCTTTTCATTTCGATCATCACCAATTTGAGATTTCGTTTTCTCCCCATTGTGATACCACAGAAAGTAGTTTGCTTGAAACCCATTTTTGGTTATGTGGTAGCTGACTTCTTCACGGCTCAACCAAGGTCTACCAACACAATTGGAACATGGGCAGTGTATGCGACCACTATCTGAAGCATTGTGAAATGCAAAATCTATAAAGCTCTCCAAATTGTTTTGAAAATCATCTGAGATCCGATCGGTTTCATTCATCCAACTTCTGTCCATTCTGTAAAAAGAATTTATATAAGTCATTTTGTCATAAACAATTCAATAGGCATTAACTATAATAGAATATACATTTAAGTAAACGATAAAGGAAGAAAATAATCAAGGTATCAACTACACATGTCAAAAAAACATACAAATGTGTTATTGAAAAAATGTAAAACCAACAAGAACGTAATGTGTTATATCACATAACAGCATGACTCATCCCATAACCATATTAGTAGGGTATCATGAACATGAATAACATCAACCTTGTGCCATCCTCCTACCCTACATGACCCCAGCCACATGCCACATCTTATTATAGCCTTATCACATCACACCTCATCGAAAAACACTAGGGAAATCATAGTACATCTCACCTGAAGACACATGGACAATCACATCGCATCTTGCCTAAAAACACATGGTCAATCACTTTTGAAGGAAGAGTAGGGAAGACATGGTAGCTATCCAAACATATAACCACCATCCTAGATATTAGAAAAAATACCCATAACTCAAAACCTCTGATCGTTGGTAAGTTTATCCAACTCTGGTTGGGAATGTGTAGAAATAACATAAAAATACATGATATATAGATAGCACAAAATACTCAACCTATGGGTTCACATTAACTACATAAATGATATTAACACATAAATCATTTTGAATCAAATTTCTCCGGACATCCCCCCACTCACCCCAGACTCGGACAACTCCCCAATTACCTCGGACATCCCCCACCCCTCGGACAGCCCCCCACTCACCCCGGAAATCCCCCCACCCCTCGGACAGCCCCCCACTCACCCAGGACAACCCCCACCCCTCGGACAGCCCCCCACTCACCCCGGACAGCCCCCCACTCACCCCGGACAGCCCCCCCACCCACCCCGGACAGCCCCCCCACCCACCCCGGACAGCCCCCCCACCCCTCGGACAACCCCCCACTCACCCCGGATAGCCCCCCACACACCCCGGACATCCCCAACCCATCGGACAGCCCCCCACTCACCCCGGACTCACCCCGGACAGCCCCCACTCACCCCGGACAGCCCCCACCCCTCGGACCCCCCCCCCCACTCACCCCGGACATCCCCCCACCCCTCGGACAACCACCTGGACAGCCCCTAGCAATACCAAGATTTCTAAGAACCGAAAATTTATAAATGATATTAACACATAAATCATTTTGAATCAAAACAAGTCATACACCCAAGATTCAATGTCCCAACACACACCCAAATAAAACACACACCCAAAACAAGTCATACACACCCAAAACAGTAGATGAAAAACATCAAAATGATAGATTAGAAGTGTAGAACTAATAAATTTAATGAAAACAGAAAACAAATAAGATAAAGATATAGCCGTGTCCTTTAGGGCAAATCAAAATAGAAAATAAAAAATAGATTAACAGCATTAAAAATAACATATGACTTACAAATTTGGAGTTCTCACCTAAAAAATTGACTAATTGAAGATGGGGAAGGAGTTCTCCAACCTGGGTGAGAGCACCTGGGTGAGAGCTTCGACAGAGGGGATGAGAGCTTCGGCAGAGGGGATTTAGGGCTGCAGTCGCACGGGAAGGGAAAGAAACCGGGCTTCTGTTTATGAGGGAAACATTCCCAACGGTTTTAAAAAACCGTTGGGATATGAATTCTATACCAACGGTTTAAAAAAACCGTTGGTATACATCCTTCCCAGGAGACTTTTACCAACGGTTTAAAAAAACCATTGGTATACATCTTTCCTAGGAGGACTTTTACCAACGGTTTAACAAAACCGTTGGTAAAAGATGGCCTTTCCCAACGGTTTTCACAAACCGTTGGGGAAAGGCTTGGATCTCCTTCAAATACCAACGGTTGACAAGAACCGTTGGCAAAACCTTGCTAAATCTCAAATACCAACGGTTATACTAAACCGCTGGTATGTAAGTGTTGGGAAAACTCCAGTTTCCAGTAGTGTCTTTTTTTGATCTTTTGGGTTAATCATTTTGTGTTTTTTGTGCGATCACGAACCCTACATCTCATCTCCTACCCACTTCCAGTGCGACTCCTCTAGAGGACCAACTAAATTACTTTATTGGTATATAATCATTAACAATAATGTATTTTGAGATAAATTTCCAAATTTATTAATTTATATTGGGTATAAATAATATGATGGTGTCCCATTTATGTTCCCCATGGCCATGACTAACTCAAATATTATTTTTTATTGGTTTCTTAATAGCCTTGAAGAATACCCCATTCATTTACTTTGTGTAATTTATTTACAGAGGGATATCTATAAAATTTTTATTATAGCCAATTTCCATAAACTCATTTATCCTCCATAAACTCCAAACATTTAAATAAAGAATTAAATTTTATATAGTCTATTGGATTCTTAAAGAATGTGTTTCCCTATATTATGTAAACCACCTCTTAATAATATCTGATCAAGGACAACCACTTCATAAAGGATTATTTATGTGGTCTAAAAAATATCACTCTAGTCTCTTATAAATTGAGTTATATAAAGATTTATAAATTATAGATGAATACTTTATCTACTAGGGTCTCCCAACATATATAATCTTAATCCCTATGCATTGATGGATCCAAAGACCTTTTAGATACTTTATTTACTTCATTAAACCCACTATGAGAAAATTTTATTAAGGCCCCCTCTAAAGAAACTTTACTCGGATGGGTAGTACATAGTTCCCAAGAACCAACTAACATTTTACATTTGATCACATGAATATTAAAAAATATTTTATAAAATTATGAGTGTTATTATTTGTAACATTAATTTTATAATGTCTTTAGAATATCTGTCACATCAAAATGTTATATGAGTTACCTAATATAATTTGATCCATGAAATGTAATGGAAATATTTATAAACATATATCCAGTGATCTAGATTTATTTTTTATGATAGTACAAAAATGATGTTTGACTATTAGTTGTTGGACGCCTGTAGGTACAATACAATTATTCTCATGATTTTTAAACCATGTAATCCTCGAGAAGGGGGTTATGAGGATTGACCCTAACATAATAATTCCCCTTATTGTATATGTCATTAGGTTTTTCTAACTATATTTGTGTGTATTTAAATATATATAGGATTTTATTAATGATGTATATTATAATCAACATAAATTTACATTTTCAGGTCAAAAGTGGAAACATATTTTCATGTTTTTTAAGATATATTGGGTTTTTCATAAGTTATTTGACATTAATTGACTAATTTGAGAAATAATTTTTTTTATTTAATGTTATGGAAGATGACATCTCTGCCATTTTTTTGAAATGGAACTGTCTGATTAAATTCATAACCCCCATAGTTAATTGAGGATTTCATATCAGAAATTCAAATAAAGATAAATCAATAATATAGGTTAATAAAAAAAGAAGAAAACATTTACAACGAGATATAATTATAAAGGGATTTCATTGAATAGTAATATTTCAAATGATTTGGTTATCATTGTGACATTATCTTATTTATCTATGGGTGTCTTAATGTATTTCTAGACTTCAATCATATGCTTTATGACATTTCTACTAATCGAACTGAGAAATTTTCCTATAAGATCACACAATAACTCTATCCCCAATATCAGAAAAATTTATTTTAAATTTAAAATTAAGAATAACTATTATTCATGATTTTGGTAGAAAACCCAGAAACTATAATTAAGAACAATGAATGTGGATATAATAAAATAAAAACATAAATATAGAGTTTAAAAACTAATTATTAGGATGTTTATAAAGCTTTATGACCCAGATAAATTTGTTGTTTGGTCTTGTAGCCTCTTATGAACTCCTAATACTATGTTTAAAATTTTGTTTGGCTTATGAGCCAGTTTTTTTAGCCCGACATGTTCCTTTATATTGTGTTTCATTTTGATTCTGAACCCACCACCAAAATCTATTTTTTAATTTTTTAAAGATCCACTTTTTTTGGTAAGCGTTAACCATACAAAAACCTCAATAAACCACCCGAAAAAAACCCCACTTATAGCATACAAAATTCAGAATTGAGAGAAACCTGAACCCGATTTTATGATTTTTGTGTTATTCAGAATATACTACCCAGAAAGGTCCCTGAAGATTTTAGTAGTTCTTTCCTTATTTCTAGTTCTTCTTGGTTTTTTCCATCATATATGGAAATCAAGGTTCATTAGAGGCAGTGAAGTGTCTTGAATAAGTTGAGCATTTCTTCAGAGTGTTTGGAACTCCAAATGTTGTTAGAGTTTGTACTGTTCTGGGTATTCTTGGGGGTTCATCTTTGGAAGAATGTATGTTGTTTTCCACACCAACGATGAAAGTTGGGATAATGTGGGATGATTTTATCTCCCACTTTGTCTGGTGGTTTATACATGAGGAGGTGAAGATGAAGAAAAGTAAAGATCTCATGAGTGTCCTGCAAGGTCAGCAGGCAGTAAAGGATTATGCTAAACACTTCAAAGACTCGATTTCCTTTTGTCCAGAGGTGGTGTTGTAGGATCTATTAAAATCTTCCCTTTTCATTGTGGGTCTTAATACAAAGATCAAATAGTGAGTACTCTTCTCCAAGGATCTCCATTTTGAGAAGTTGGTGGAGAAAGAATTTTTGGTTGAGTTTTTTTGAAAGAAGCATAAACACATTGGCTCAGTTGTTGTCTCTCGTGTTCAGGTGATCTGTCCTATATTTAGAATTGTTTTTGAATTTATGTAAAAATTTGTATTTATTTAATTGTATAAAATAATGTTTGAAATGTTTATAATATAGTTTTTTTCTATTATTTGTGTTGTAAATTTCATTTCATTTAAATTTTTTATTGTGACTTGTTTTTATTGATATTTGGTGTGTTTTCTGTGTGTTTCTAGTGTGTTTCTGGTGTTGCGATGCAGTGTGCTGTAATAGAACACTTCAGTATCACCCTTTATCATATCTTTTTAAAATCATTAATATATAACACATTTATCAGCACTTTCAAAAGTTCTTATAAATATTCCATTATCATTGCTTATAAAAGTGCTAATAATGGATACCTTTAGTCATACTAAAAAAGGGGCTGATAAATGGGACCTTTTATTATTGCTTCTAAAAGCATAGATAAAGGTTATATTTATTATTTATTTTGTTATCCCAGATAAATTTACCCTTTATCAGTGCTATTTGAGTGCTGATAAAAGTCATAGGCTTTTAACATCACTCAAGTATTCAGCACCTTTCTAACATGAATAAAGGTCATTTCTAGTGCTTTTAAAGGCCAGTTTTGTAGTAGTGGATACAAAATAAAGGGATCAAGAACAAAAATCAAAACTTACAACCTCAAGGATGAATATAGAAGATTTTTTGTAGAAAAAAGTATGGATTGTGTCGCTCCTCGATCTGATTATGATCGGTGCCAAAAAATGAGATCATAATCACCTCGTTGTGTTGATTTGGCTCTATTTTAATCTATTTCCAATGGAGGAGAGGATATGTATTCTCCTCTCTGATATTTTAACCCAAAGTGATAGAGGGGGTGGACTAGTTTAGAAAAATAATTAAATTTTCATTTATTTAATTAATCCACCACACAACACCCCGACAATTCACCTCTGACAAAAACTTCCGACGCAAATGACTTAAGGTCGTGGCTAGGGTTAAAATGATGTTATGAACTAAAATGAGGTCTATGAATTATGATATGAGATTCCTCTTAGGAGTTATTCTATATTTCAATAGAAAATATTCACATGTAAAAAATTATATTTTATATTTTAAAAATCACTGCATTGAGGCTCTTCGGGCCTCAGAATCTCGCGTTGACTCAGCACCTGACTTCAGAAATATTCTTGGAAATATTCCAAATTATTATTGGTTAAAAATAATCCACTAAATTATATCCACCATTAATTATTTTCATCCCTAAAAAGATACATCCTAGGAATGAAGGAAGAAATAGTTCTCTTCACTAGAAATCGTGCGCCAACGAGTTCACTAAGGGTTATCGCGCTGCTTCTAAGAACGCACTCAAGGGAACCAGCAAGGCCAAACCGCACTCATGTACATCTCCAACTAGGTTAACAATGTGAATAAAGTGGTCACATGTATCTTTAGCTATGATAGTTGTAAAATAACTAATCACCATGGTCCATTTACAGTCATAGGATCTTTTGGTACACCATCTCGCTAAACTAACATAGATACCGACTTAACCTAGAAATAAAAATCCACCCCTGTATGAACTGAACTAAAACCTCATCGAGTGTCTTTTATTCAAGGTTTATTTCCATCACTTGATGGTACCCATAAAAATAGTTCTTCCTAAGTTTAAACATTGGGTCTTACCAGGTCCTTTGTCCACCAACCTGTAGTTGTAACATAGCTCGCCAAAATAGAAACACTACAACACCAACTATTGTCATCCCATATAATTATGGATGGTAGGAAACCAATCCACACTGTGGAAGCATTTTAGGGTCTATCTATATTGCTATGGAATAGTTCTAAGTGAGGGTCTCCATTCAATAGGGTAGCCAAGCACAAGGGTCAAGTAGAAATTCTCAACTGGAAAATCCATGACCTTTTCCAACACTCCCATGCACAAACCTATCCTAAACACAAAAGTTGATGGAACTCATCCACCACACCTCAACAATATCCAATTTGAGTAGCACTGACTCACCTTCATGGTTTTTATAGAATGACAAAAATACATCTCAGTGGGGAAATCATCCGTCTTCCACATGAGTCCAAATCTACATCAAACCACCCCATTCCCTCCTTGAGCTCCTCGCATACAAAGATAAAGAAAAATACGCGAGCATTATAATGAAAAACAAAGGGCTTCCAAAACACTCACACTGAGTCTTACCAATACCTCTATCTAAAAACTACCAAAATTTCACCAAGTCCTGATGACACATTCCATATTGAATCACCCACCATAACTCGATATTATCCACTTTGCAGAGAACTATCTCACATGCACGATTTTTATTGCTTCACAAAAATTCATTTTGTGTAGGAAGGACCCAAATTTCTTATGCACTCAATGCTATGTCAGAAAGAAATGCAACTGGGTTCTACTGACACCCTATGTCCCCCGAGTTAAAATATCATTCAAGAATCAAAAAGAGAAAGAGTACCACACAACCGTGTCTAATAATTCCTACTACAGAAAGTAGAAAGGACATGGAGAATACCTCTATTCATCATTTTAGCTTTGAGGTCAAAGGCCTCTTTGTCCTGAAGCTATCCTCACTCGCATCGTCCAGCTCCCAAAGCTTGGCGTGGACCACCTGTGGGTGGTGGTGGCAACACCTCAAACCACCTGCCACCAACTACTGCTCTCTCAGCTCATCTACCACATCCACTATCTTGTGGAACTCCCTTCTCCAACTACTACCTATACCAAGGCATCATGTCAACTAGATCCCTCTCAGAAGCATGATGGAGGTGACAATATATAGAAATATTCCCTTGGTCATTGTAAGAAAAGTACTACCTCTCATGTGGCTGACCGGATTCACGATGCTGCTCTTACACTACAAGCACATAATCCTCATCCTAGGAATGGGTTTTCCTCCTATGTTGTGATCATATCATCTATAATTTACCAACTATTGTAGATGTCTCAACCTTGTGACCACCACTATGGGATTCATCTTCCAATACCTCTACTAGGAATCTCCCTACCACCAGAACACACTCCAATACACCTACATAAGAGGTAAAGAACAAGGAGACCACACATGCTCGGACGTCTATTTGGAGGCCCAAATTAAATATCCAAACCCTAAAGAATAGGTCTCACATCGTATCAATGGAGTAACATGATAGGTCTATGAAACTTTCTGAGTACTCCCCCAAAGTCATGCTACCCTACCAAAGCTATAGAAGCTTCTGGATATGCACTAACCTCAACATAGCTAGGAAAAACTCTTCCCCTGAATATTTTCTCAAACACCACCCAAGTGAGTGTCACCTTGTCATGGGAATACATCACTAAAATTCACTATTTCCCAATTAAACCCTATGTATGGATTTCTGTTAGGACCACTACCATATCAGGAGGTTCCCTCACAAGACAAAAAACATGTGTGACTGCCTCGAGCTAGTAATCAGTTGTTTGGGGGTCTGGATCACCCTAGAATCTCATAGGTCGCTGCCTATAGAAATCATGCAGCACACTCAGCTTGTGAATATCCGCATCATAAACGGGTACAACACCAAACTGCTTAGTGGGTGGTGGAAGAACTAGAGGACCACTCTAAGGTACCACCACATAACCTGTGCCCTGCACTAAAGCCTCATCATAGGGTGGATTGTCTCCATAATCCCACCATGAAACCCTATATTTCTATCATTGTGGTGGAATCTTGAAATAAAATAAAGATACTCAATGGTAAAATAGTATATATGGGGAGATGACATAATAAGTATAATTAAAACTAAAACAGAATCCTATATTATGCATGTACCACTATTTCCATGTGACTGGTGTCTTAATGTACCATGTCAAAGGGAATATTATTGGAGTCCTGGTAAATGGATGCATCTTCTACCATACCAACACTAGAACCAATTTCCTAAGAGATTAACTTGAAACACCATAACACTATCACTAGTAAACCCAAACCAAACTCACAACATTGCATTCCCAATGTAGAACTCTCTCTGATACCACTCTATCATGACCCAACTAGATGGGGCACGTGTCTCAACCCCCCAATCCCACCTCTAATAGTCCTGGGGTGGTGACTTGCACTGAGTAGGCATATTACATATATGGTAGGAATTTTCCTACGTTAATTTTATGTATAAACCCAAAATACCTCAAAGAAACAATACAGAGACATAAAAATCTAGAACTAAAATGCATTCATACAACTATCCTAAAACAGAGTACAACAAAAGTACTGAAATCATAAAGGAGAAAAAACACACCCACTAAAAGAGAATAGTAAAAGTGTACAACCTACTAAGAGGGATGGGATCGTTATCAAATGAAACTATCATAGTGATCCTTTTTCTAGCTCTGGTAAACACCTTAGTCGATCTAGCTCATTAAGCTCTGCCTGTCTTGGGTCCTCTAGGGACTACGTCAAAAGGATTTTTTCTACATAAGACACAACACATGTGAGAAAATACCATGCATAGGTGAGTATAAAAATACTCATTAGGAAACCCAAAACCCCAAAATAAAATGGAAAAACTAAAAGTAAATATTCTACTCGACCTGGCTAGAGAGAACCCAATTGA
The DNA here is from genome assembly GCA_963277665.1 of Viscum album. Lineage (NCBI taxonomy): Eukaryota > Viridiplantae > Streptophyta > Magnoliopsida > Santalales > Viscaceae > Viscum > Viscum album. The sequence continues at coordinate 514,400,875 of OY728146.1, forward strand.
GTGAGAAATCTATCTCGAACCATCCTCAGCTATATATGACTAGATATATCAGTCCATAGGGGGTGTCAACCCATACACATGAAAACACCCCCAAGGACTCCTAGAATCACCCAAATATGCTCATCTTAGACTCCCAATCTCATGAGACTCTGACATCATAGCCAATGAAAATATTCTACTCGAGGCACTAATGGTAATAAAAAAACCAGAAGAACACACTCCATGAGTCAATACATCCCATATGAAACCCATCTGAGAGATACGCTCCATCATGAACAATTCACTAGGTACATCCCTAGTTCCCAATACTAGAGGTCCTACCATCAATACATGTGGCCTACTCAAGGTTGTAAGAACCCAATTGGAGAGGCCCACCCCTCACAACTACACATAGTTGAGATATAACTACTCCAAACTATTCACTACATGAATCCTCTCTAACCAGAGATAATATAGGGACTTTCACCTCACCACTGCCCTCCAACCGAGGGAGTACTAGCTCCTAACTGACCCATGAAACCTCAGTCACTCATATATAAAATGGACCTCACCTCAATCAGTCAATGGATAACTAAATCCTAATCAGGATTGGTACATAATGAGGGGAGATGCCAGCTCCTCATAACTATAATCAACAGATGAGGGATCATAGCTACAATGGAGGACCCACTCCCCATTGTTGCTCGTAGATGGAGGAGTATTACTCTATAAGTGAGGAACCTCACCCTGGTGTAATAAGGGAGTAAAAAATAAAAGGATAGAAAACCTTCACCTTGGTATTCTAGAGGAGTACTACTTTGTGGATAGAGGACCTGTATTTTGGTCCAACGGGGGAGTACTACTCTACCATCTCAATTACTATGGGGGCCACACACCCTGACCTGATAGGGGAGTACCAACCCTAGGCTAGAGGACCCACTCTATGGTACATCAGAGGAGTACGAACTCTACCATAATAACATGTTTTGAGGATCCACTCCCTAGTGTGGTATTGGAGTACCAACTCAATGTATAGAGGACACGCACCCTAACATGATAAGGGATTACCCACTCTATCTATATGTCATGTCTGGAGGACCCACACCCTAACATTGTAGTAGAGTACCTACTCCATAGATAGGGTACCTGCACCCTGGTCCAATAGAGGAGTACATATTGTATCTGGCCAATGAAAATGAAGGGACCGCACCCTTGCACGATAGGGGAGCGCTATCCAACTATATGAGCAATACGAGGAACTCACACCCTAATCCATCAGGGGAGTACGAACCCTGAAAGAACTACCCAAAGGTATAGAACACATTCCCATAACATGGGGAAACCTGTATCTACCAAGAGGATAAGTAAAAGAAACTTTCACCCTTATGTCATAGGGGAGTACCTGTCTCAACATCTCTCTTTATGAACAATATTGATCTACAGCATCGTTCAAGCCCCACTGCACAAGTTCCATTCTCCAAATCATCCATGTCATTTCTCATAGGCTGAAACAGATTCTAATATCTCCTTCTACGTAGAAAAATTATTAGGATAGGCTTCTCACAATCCTGAATCTAAGTTCTATATAAGGGGATACGAATAGAGGAAGATATCTAGAAGACCTCAAATAATGTACACAACATGCACTGGAGGCCACGCGACATGTGGAATCACCCATACACTGGGCCATGTCTCTCATTTACAAGGATTTCCAATCCATTAAGGTGAACAACCTTGTACAACCCGTATACATTTTGTTTTTCTTCACCCATCCCCTGGCTATGTATCCTATTCCACACGGCCCAGCCATTTCTGTCCCGTACATCTATTGCATCCAATACTACATGACATGTTCATGATAAACAGCCACTTGGACATGTGTTTTAACATTTCTGTGTCCATTTCCCCATTTATGTATACTTTGGTCATATAATTTTACATGTCCATGTACTTTCACATGGAATCTCTTAGCCATGTCCTATGGCCACACGACATGGGGTCACTACACGTTGTGTAACCCCAATACATGGTGTGTTGACCCCAAAATTAATCTTCCCTAAATATTAAGTGATACATGATGTGTTTTACAAGACTAAATTCAATGTGGAAGGAAATTATATACAATAATTACTTTTGAAATTGAATGATTTACCCTAGTTTAACCCAAAACTGATAGGTCATCCTAAAAGGTACCACTAGCAATAGTAATAGGGCTCTACAACCTTAAAATAATGAAAAATGAAAGGTATCAGGACCAAAACTAAAAACCTCCTACCTCAAGGGAAAAATTTGAAGCTTTTGGCATAGAATGATACTCGAATCGTGCTTCTCCTCCATCTCATGATGATCGGCACCAAAAACTGAGATCGATAGCACCTTGTTGATTTGATTCGGCTATGTTTTTATCTATCACCAAATGAGGAGACGATGGGGATTCTACTCTATGTGTTGTAAACCCAACATGATATATGGGGTATTAAGTTAGAAAATTAATTAAATTTTCATTTAATTATTTAATCCACCAAACAACTCCCCTTGAAATTTCCTCTGACCAGAACTCCCAATGTAAAAGACTTTATGTCGCACCTAGGGTAAACAAAATGTTCTGAACACAACCACGATCTCATAATTCTAATCTAAGACTCCACTCAAGAGTTATTCCACATTTAAATCAAAACTGTGTGTGTGTGATGAAGTGTATTTAATATTTTTAAAATCTATGCATTGAGGTTCTTCGGGCCCTGTAATCCTATACCAACTCAGTGCATGCCTTCAGAAATATTATTATAAATATTCCAAAGTCTTAAAGGTTAAACCTGATACAATAAAATAAGGAATAGTTTTCATGAATTAAATTTATTATTTGATATATTAGGATTTATTTATACTTTCAAAAATGGGTGGATTCTGATTAATCATATCCCATTGATGCATTAGAAGTCTCATGAGGTGAATCAGTTGGCCAAATTAGATGGTTTTTAGCTAGTTGTTTTAAATTGTCTTGAGAATAGATCTTGATGGTAAAGGTTTATATGTGCCTTAAACATGACATCCAATCATTAATAATTTTGTTCATTTAGAATTCAATTATTATTATCCAAGTGATTTTCACTATGAAAAAATCTATGGATTCATTTCATTCTCAACTTATTGATTAAATAGAATGTGTGCTCAATTATGTGGAATTTCATATTGATTATACCTTATCAAATTATTTAAATACAATGATTTTTCAGTTATTTACCTTTCTATATTGATTATTCATTATTTATTCAAGATAAATTTCTCTACAATTAACCCTAAATGAGCATTTGAGTTCAATATTATTTTGTTTCCTTTCCCCAGGAATCCAAGAAGTGTACTAAGAAAGATATGCCAGGATATGATAATAGAGAATAAAGTTATACTCAAAAAATTATGTTTTAATTTGTATAGTCAAACGTAATAAGGGTATCAACTATGTATATAGTGTACTAATACTACTGAACTGGTCTTTCCTTGGGAATATGAATCCTTATATCTTATGCCAATGTAATCGTAGTAGGCACCAGATCTGGGCTGCTGGGATCAGGGTCTCTATAATTTCTATTAAAGGTGGTTTAGTAGAAACCTTAGGAACTAGATTTAGGAAAACATAGATTATGGAACATAACCCTATGATAGACTTTAGAGATAAGTATAGAATAAAATATCAATGAAACCATTTTTATGATTATGAGATTATGTATGCATAAATTTTTTAATTTATTTTTATTATTTCACTAGTTTTTGGATTATAAATTATTTTTCGTAATAATATAACTTAATCTAGTGTATTTAAATTTTTATAAATTTAACCTTTAAGGAAGAAAGGTATCAATACTCATGGACAATGTAGATATTTCCCTACTGAGGAAACTAATATAGCTAGTATTAGAATAAAGAAATTTAGGGATATAACCAAGAAGCTTAATTAGGTTATAAAAAATAGAATTCCTTGGATGGAGAAACCTATTTCACAATGAAATTATACTATGTTGGATCAATTTATGTGATAGAGGACCCCATCGTTTATTGGGACTACTGATACAATGGTAGATGAGAAATGGACTAAGTCTCTTGATAAGATATATGTGGAATTGTGATGTGGTAAAAATGAAAAGGATTCACTGGAAGATTATTGTCTCAAAGGTTATGTTGATAAATTTTGTTCATTTTTTCAAAATACTAGGGAGGAAGAGAAAATATAACTCAAGGAATAGAATTATTTTAAGGATACATTCTTTGATAAATATTTCCCTCATGAGAAAAAAATTAAATGAAGATATTTCCATAGATTAAATCAAATTGAAGAAGAAAGTGGTGTATATTATGAAGCTAACTTTACAAGGTTAAAAAGATATTATATGGATTAAATACACAACATGGAGTGAAATAATGATCATTTATTTGAAGGACTTAATCAAATTCTCTGAAGGGTGTTGGTCTCTAAATTCTTTTCTTCATACAATGAAATAGTTTTATGTGCTAACAAGACTGATAAATAATTCTATAATTCGTATGGAATCAAAGGGAAGAATGATAAGAAGAGGTCTGTAGAGAAATTAATGGATAAAGGTAATAATGGAAAGAAGGATCTCCCCACATGTGATTACTATGGAAGGAATCACCCTAGGAAATGCATAAATGGATTGGGAGTTTATTATAAGTGTAGAGAAAAGGTTCACCAAGCAAAATAATATAAAGGGGATAAATAAAAAAATTATTAATTGTTTCAACTATTGAGAGATGGGACATTACTCACACCAAATTCATTAATAATTAAGGTAATATACCACAAAATAGTCTAAAGGGTGAAGGCCAATCATATTTTATTGACACAACCAAATTGGAATGATTAAATTTCTTATTTTTTGGTTCATGAATTGTGTAATTTGAGTATTTTATCAACAATTTATTGGTTGTAAGAATTATGTAAAAAGGATTGTACTATAATAATTTGTCATTAAGTATTTGTAACTGTAGGTTGAATGGTACCAATTACCAAGAAAAATGATGTGGTGGAAAGTTAAAATTCTTGGAAATACATTATTTAGGGAAGATAACCCTTAATATTTTCATGATATAATTATGTTGGTATAAAAAGATGATAGGTATAAATTAAGTAAATTGGATAGTACTAACTTCCTTGGAACTAATTAATGATTTATTGATATAGTGGTTTATTCAATCATTGATGGAGTCTACATGATTTTTGGATTTAAGGAATATATCCAATAAGCTATTTTTTATTTAAGGAATAAGGAAACATTCATGTTTTCAATATGGTTTTATAGTAATTCAAGTTATTACTTTATTTAAAGAGAATGCATGATGAAAGTATTCACATGTTTGGCATGTGATGATTAAGTTATAATTCAGGTTATTTAAATATTAATTATAAGTTAATTCAATTACCTTTTTCTAGAGTGTTGGATCATAATATTTTGGAAAGGTTACCCATTTATGAAATGGTTTAAGTTGAACTTTGTATGAGATTTTGGAGATTAATTTATTGCTTCACCTTATGAATATTTATGTGATAAAAATATTGGTTTTGCATAATTTTTTTATACATACAAAAATAATTTTCACTCTTTTATTGATCTTATGATTTGATAAAAGTGAATTTTAGTGCTTCACGCATAAAAAATTCATTTTTCGATATTTATTTCTTATAGTAATGGATGAATTGAAAATTGATTGAAACACAAAAAAATGATGAAATTATGCTTATGAATTAGAAAAAATTCAAATAAGTATATGTTCTTATATTCTTAAATAGTAACATGACTCCTAAAATTCAGGAAACGGATCTTTAAAAAAAGTTTTATCCAATAACCATAATTTATGATAATATCAATTCCCTTACTCTCACCTATTCATTTATAGTTTTGTGGTCATTAAACTTCTCTGGATCACCCACTTTATTGTGATCAATGTTCTCTATCACTCTCCATTAGTCTTTTTGTGTTAGTTTTCTCTTTCATGTTTATGTTTTCATTACCCACCTATTTTCTCCTATATGGAAAACTAGTTATGTGATATTTCTTGGTGAATATTTTACTTACCTTTATCTATTATTAAGGCGATATTTTCTTAACCATTTTACGATGTGGGTTATTTAAAAAATAATTTTCAAGTATCAGACCCTGGATTACCAAGACCATGTTTAAATTGTAAGGATGCAATTTATTTAAGTTGGGAAGAATGTGACACCATGAAATTTTAAAATATGAATTTCATATCTGATTGCATGAATAACATGAAAAACCAAGAATATAAGGGAATATAACATCCTAAAACTTTATGATATATTTACTATTTTAAATAAATTCAATATATTATATAGATTTCAATGCATGAAGCCCCATAAAAACAAACTAGGTCTCATGATTTTTCTGCAACAATGTGACCTAAGGCGAATGACCGTGCAGTCAGTTGTAGACATGGGGTAGATCTATTCTACACAAATTGTGCATGGTTAGTATAATAATTCACCTAATCACGTGGGTTTATCTTCCCAATAGAAAATTATGCACTTTTTGTGCATGGTTTGACAAATTGTGCACCTAAACTGTGTGCAGTGATATTTTGGGGTGAAATGATGGGTTTTCCCCCCACTATAGTTTTTTACCCTTTATACTTCCCCTTTTTTATAGTGGATGAAATATGAGGTTCCTCCTACTTTGAGCTCAAAACCACCCTGTTTTAGGAATCTATCTATCTCCCACATCTATTTTTCATTCTTCAATATGTCAGAATCATTGCATCCTTTGAGGTAAGTTCCCCTAGTCTCTCAACTCATTTCAAAGTTTATCTTTCAATCAATTGTGCTATTTAGACCCTGGCTCATATTCCTTATATTTAGATTGTTGTAATTCTTCTCAGATCTCTTCTAACCTACTCCAAATCTGTGTATGATATTGACTGAGGATTCATCTATAGTTGGGAGGTAGGTGGTTACATAGTTTTCTTATTGAGTTTTGGTGTTTTTGTAATTATGATGTTGTTTCATATGTCGACCTTTTCCAAAAATCTATATTATATTGATTCCTTCATGTATAATTTTGCCTTATGTATTAATATGTTCATAATTATCCTCTTTTATTGGTTTATAGATCACACATACCTTATATGCTCACCCCATGGGTGTTCCACTGATATTGGTCATCTTGACCAATTCGTTCAAATTGCTCAGAACTCCCAATTAACTATCAGCATGGTTTATAAATTAAATTAAATTTTAGACATGTTTAAATAATCTAACCCAATGAACCTCATAGGTGTTTGTTCCTTTTATAATTGGAAGTTCCCAAGTGGGACATTTCTTTAATGAACATGTCATCTTCTAAATGACCCTTTTGGCCTTATGAATTATTTTCCAATTCTTAATGAATTTAATGAATTGGTTATGGTGAATGGAATTTATAATATGATTTAAATGATATTCTAGAATCCTTTAAATTATTTTACCATGAAACCTTCCAATTCATACTTGATCCTTATAAGTGAATTTTCATGTTTTGGTGATATGAATGGGTCATTTTAAATTAAATGGTTAATGCATGATGGATTCCTTTCATTAAATGAATCAATTAGTTTTAAATTGATTGACCCCAATTTTTGGTAAAGCCATGAAATTTTTATGCCTTATTAAATTCTTAAATTGAAATGTGAAACCTTAATGGGATTTGTCTTGCCTAATGACATTCATGAGAGGACTTTCCTGATGTATTAAATTATGAATATGAAGATGCCTTTGATAATATTTAAATTGGAATGCATAAGAGTTTATACCTAATGTATTATAATATAAATGTCTATTCCTCTTATATATATATGGGATATATAAATGAAATGCATGGGAGGTAATGACCCATTCTAGTTATACAAATTATACTCCTTTATAATGGTTGTGTATGTTGGTAAGGGGTGTTGATCCAAGAGGGAAATCACACTCCCTTACATTGAGTGTGGGGTATGGCATCTTGCACCAGTGTTACTATATGGGTGATAGGATTTACATTCCATGTTCTATATTTAGAGTGTTTTCATTGCGGAACACTCTCCATCTTGAGTGTTTTAGTATGACATATCTCACTCTATAGGAATATATGGAATGTACCCTATTGCATGAGATTTTAGGATCATTAGACTGGTGATGCATGTCTTAGTTACACCCCAATCCATTCATCACTAGTATTCCATGTATATGGCCATTAGGCATCAGCATGCACTTGGTCTATATAGGTGGATGAAATTTGAATAAATATACTATATATATTACTACTATATATATAGTGATTGTTCAGAATTTTCATCTAGTAATGATCCAAATAAGGTAGAGGCGTCATATGTCCTTTAGGAACTTGAGTGGAATGGTTATTTATTTATTCATCTTTGATTTATTATTATTCTTATATCTAAACATTGTTTTGTTATCAGCAGTGCTTGGGTTACACATAGACACAGTTGGTGATGGCTTACTCAGATTTTTATCTCACACCCTACTTAGGATGATGATGTTAATTGAGATGATAATCTTCCTGTAGGTATTGATAAGGGAAAACTCTCTTCTACATGTTGTTTACATGTTTAACTATATATAGATATTAGGAGTAGAGGATCGGGTATAGGGTCGAGATGCTTTGAGCTATTTTTATCTTTTTTTCATTTTTCTTTATTGTATAGAATTATTGTCTCTATCTATTCCTTTCTATATTATAGAATGACAAGAATTCATGTAACAGAAATTTTCATAGAGGATTTTGACTACATTATCAGTTTGTTCAGTCTTACACTATTATCTTTTTTATACAGTCTATTTGGTTACGCTTCTATAGTTTATTATATCTGTCTGTTTATATATGCTTCCATTGTTATTTAATACTATTTTTATCCATTATTCCATTTTAATATGGGGGTATAGTCTCCCCATTGTACCACCTTTACACCCTCGCTGCTAATCGGCAGCCTTTGGCATATGTGGAGGCGCACTTGAGGTCATGTGAACCACCAGACTGGGGCATGGGTTAACTGGATCCCGGGTCGGGATGTTACAAAGTGGTATTAGAGTAGTGCCTTTCTTGCTTTACTATTTTCAGACAATAGAATGGAGATCAGTAATTCTTGGAACTTTTCTATAAGTCGTGATTGGGAATTGCAAACCCATGTTCGAGGTAAAGACCGAGTTTCTTGAATTATAATTGTTGTTATTGATTCTACGATTTACTATTTATATCACTTCAATGTTGGGTTACTCACTTTATTTTTGATGTTATTGATATTGGTGTAATTGAAATTAGGATATATTTACTATCTCCTGATGAAATGAGAACTCTAAATTAGATCATGAATCACTATAAGAACAACATGATTAATAGGCCATGCATTCTTGCCATTCCACATTTATTTTCAGCATGCCATTTCTTGTTATATATTGGTCATTACATGTTATATATTCAATATTTTTGACATTCCTTGTAGGGATTAGAAAAAATAATTGATAATTAAAGTTCATTCCTTATCCTAATATTGTTTCTTTGAATAGGTTAAAGAAGACACCTTAAGCAGTCAATTATGACATGTTGAGCTATGTACCGTTGGGAACATTATATGGAATGTGTGGTGGTGTGGGTTGAATGGGTTCCATGTTTTGGTTCATAAGGAGTATGGTCCCTTATGAATTAGAAAATGGAAAAACCATCTAATTTAACAATTTTTAATGTAATTTATATGTTTTAACAAGAAAAATTTCAAAATACATGTGACATCTAAATTTAATACAACAATATTATATATCTAATACAGAGACTTGGACCCAAACCTAACCATAATGGTGGGTAGTTAGGTATCAATTATGTTTTTACGATCTTTATGGTCTCTTTCTACCATATAGACCTAGATTTTTAAGTAGGTAAAGAGGCATAATATATTCAAAGGAGGGATTACTCCTATACTAGTTTCTTAAATGTAATCTTTTCAATTTCTCAAATCTCTTCTGAAGGATTTGTTTGGCATTGTAGTTTCATGCCACCATAATTTCATTCGGTTGCACGCCTTGAAGGGGGTGACTATAACACCCTAAGTTTTTATGGACCATTTTTTTAAGTAAATTTAAATTTCCATTTATATATTTCAATTCACTAAGTCAAACATTCCTTTCACACTAAACCGACTTGATGTATGTTACACACAACACTGATTTGGAATACAATACACGCAACAATGAGTATAGATTTTGTTCAATGTATAAAATAACTATGTTTGGATTATGATATACGTAACACCAAAGGAATCTATCACTATACTCAGAACTAATTTCGCTTGCATTACACACAAGAGTGGCCTTCCTTGATAGCTTGTGTTGTACGCAATATTGAGTTTCACTAAACAATGATATATTAAAAAAATATTATTATTTAATGGGATATAAACTTGCCATTAGGAATAGTATTAACCACATTTTTAATTTTATATAACATTATTATTCATCTTATGTATTTTCTAGAACAACATATATGAAAAAATAAAATTTTTCAGATAAAAGAGGTATTTTTCAAAAAAAATTCAATTTTTCCACCTTTTGATGGCGTGCCAATTTTAAATCTATTTGTCAAAATAAATATATTATTTGGAAGCGGAACATCAAAATTTATCTTCTTTGAAATTTTGGTATTTTCTGTAATGTACTAAGTCAAACATTCCTTTTACACTAAACCAACTTGTCGTATTTTACACACAACAACGAGTTGGCGTACAATACATGAAACACTAAGTATAGTTTTTGTTAAATGTATAAAAGAAATGTATTTGGATTATGTTATATATAACACCAAAGGAAGATTACACTATACATAACACTGACTTGGCTTGCATTACAGGCAAGAGTGGCCTTCCTCGATAGTTTGTGTTGTACGCAACACTAAGTTTCACGAAACAATGATATATTATTAAAATATTATTATTTAATGGGATATAAACTTGACTTTATGAATAGTATTAACCAAATTTTGAAATTTATATAACTTTAACATTCATATTTTGTATTTTATAGAACAAAATATAAGAACAAATTCAATTGTACGGATAAAAGAAGTATTTTTTAAAAACATGTTATTTTGCTACCTTTTGATGGAGCACTAATTTTAAATCTAGTTTGTAACACTTTTATATATTTTATTTGAAAAAATTAATGTATTATTTATAAGTGTAACATAAAAATTTATCATGGTTGAAATTCTGGTATTTTTCTGATTAAATTCATATTTTGATGAATAGTGAAAAATACTGCATTTTAATTCAAAACTATCTTTTCATATAATTTATTTATATAGTTAGATTATATTTTTAATTGGTTTTAAATTTTAATCAGATAATTTTTTTATAATTTAATCCAATTTTGACCATTGGGAGTAATTTCACATTTAAATTGGATATAAATATTTGACAATCTTTTGATAAGTTTTTATTTTATAAAAACCTACTTTTTTAGCTTTTGACAACCGGAATTAATTCTAAATTAATTTCTCACAATTTTTTTATTTTTAATTTTGAAAAAATGGATTCCATATTTTTAATCATTGGTTCTAAATTATTTTAATATGTTGTTTTTCAATTTTTTTTAATATTATGAATAGTAAATAAGGTAATTTGTTTATCATAGTTGAAGGTAAATTGGGTACATTAGGGTAACTAACAATATGATAAAGATAATTAAATTACCCTAAAACCTTCCAAAAACCTATTGGATGAAATAAAGTTAACCAATATCATCTATGGTTAATAATTTATTCATTTAATAGACTTTTTTCAAGAAATTTATGTAATTGTAATTAAAACAAAATAATGTGACGACATGTCACTCTCATATATAACTTATAAGTATAATAAATTTAATATAGTGATAAACATGATAATACATTGAAAATAAAAAGTCCCTAAAAATATAACAAAATTTTCTATACCATTTTATTTATAATTTTTATAGATTAAATAATTACCATTAATGATGACACAATAGTGATTTAGAAATGATTTTATTGATATAAATATCAAATAAATGGTTTTAAAAATATTAAAATAAATATCATATGAACTAATTAAGGATCTAAATTAGTTTTCTAGGTGAATATGACATGTTAGGAGTGTATTAAATATTTTGGTTTGAATGTAACTTCTGTTTTTATTTTAGTTAAATTCAAATAAATGAATAGTGTCAAAATTGATACTATTGATATTTTATTAAATTGACATATAATTAAATTATTTAAAAAAACAAAAATATTTAAAAATTAAAAATTGAAAATTATATGGTCGAAAATTTCATAAAGTATACAATTATGGAAAATTGATAGCACATAAGTAAAAATTTATAAACATTTAATATTTAGAAAATTATTAACATAAATAAAATTAAATAGATTAAATAAGGATAAATCAAAATGAGAAGGTTTAAAATAAAATTAAAACATGTCTTAATTTTATTTCTTGAGATTTTTTCGACCCATAATCATCATATATTATAAATTAATGACTTTGGGAGCATTATAAACAAAAAATGAATTAATAATAAATTATTATTTCAATACATTCAAATGGTGCCCCTCCCGTATCTTATAAAAGGGAACTTATCCTTCTATTTTAATCATACCTCCAAATACCTTTGGCTCATATAAAACCTGACCAAATCTCCTCCCAAATTCACTCACTTAATCCTTGAGGTCACCCTTTGGGAAGAAATTCATCTTAAGGAGTCCTTTTGGGCATACCAAAAGAAGATACCTGAAAACGTGGTAATTGTTTTATCACCTTTTTCAAAATTATTTTCTTCTTCTACTTACTCTTTTTATGTTGTTTAAATACTAAAGTAACATTATTAAATGTTATTATATGTATTTTACAACCTTATACATCCTTTTATCTATCCTACGAATAAAAATATCACCATGCGTGTGTTCATACGGCTTACCCTCTCCACGTTGTGCTGTAATTGTTATTCAATAATACGTAATTTGGATGGGTATATTGATGAGTATAATGGATTTAAATAATTAATATAACATAATAATTATTGTATAAAATTCATATACCATCCAATTCCATACTATTTAAACATTAGGGGGATATTATTGTCGCTCATGTGTGTGTATGGATTATCATCACCACGACGCGATGATATTCCTCCCCCAAATTAACCATTCAAGAATAATTATAATGTATATATAAAATAAATAAGCATGAAACATATGAAATAATAATGCTACTAGATTTATGTGTATATATATATGTTTCATTTACTTGCTTCTATTCAATTCAATAAGGAAGCATAAACAGCTTTCATGCATACGTACGACCTTCCGTCTCCATGAACGGCGTATTCCATTTAATTTATCTATCAATTATATATATTTATATACTAAATAAATATATATATATATATATATATATCATTTTTTACATTATGGATGCTAGTAAATCATGATATATGTAATAATATCAAGAATAAAAAGTCAAAACACGTACAATAAATAAAACGATTATTATCTAAAACATTGATTTAACACGGAATTGATAAATGAATGGGTAACATAAATTCATAATTGAATCATATATTATATCATAAATATTATTATGGTTTATTTAGATGTTAATAATATGTTTAAACACACTATTCAAGAGTTTTGGATACACATGGAAGAAATCGGACCTAAGGTAAGGGATAATTTTGCAATCTCATTTTTATCTGAGGTTTTTTATTTATAAGTATTTAGTAGGGATATATTTATTATCCAAGAACATTTTTTCTAAAAAAAATTTCATAAAATTTTTACTATTATTCCATATATTTTTAAATTCATTTTACCCATTTTGAACTTTTACTACATGGTATGGAAGGAACCTTTATTTTGTTTACCATACGAGGTACTTTTTGACTTTCTAAAAAAAGTAAGAGGAGAATTTTTTTTCTAACTTATGCGAAATGAATGGATTTTTTTACGTTTTAATGATGCCATATTGCCATGAAGCTTCCTCGACAAGATATCATGTTAACATCCAAAAAATTTTCTTTTAAAATGGCACAACATTTTGAGAAAATAAAATGTTTTTGAATAAGAAATGATATTTTCCTTAATAATTAAATTTAAGTGTTTTATCAAAATTATTTTCCATATAAGATGACATAGGTTTATGTTTCTATCCATATTATTACTTTTATTTTATTATTTTTATGATGGAATTATTTTTTGGAAATCTATTTATTTTATATGGATTATGATGGAATAATGTTTAAGAAACCCATTTTTTGTTCCTTGGGTTATTCTTTGATTAATGGTTTACATTTTAGTGGAACATATAAGAATGATTTAATTATGAGATGTCTGAGACCAATATCTCCCTCTCATTTATTGGGTAATGATTTATATCTCATGAGATAGACATTAATAGAATGGAATATAAATCTATTTCAGTAATAAAGGGCTAGAATAGAAAATAAATCTATTTCACTAATGCATGGCTAGAACGGAAAGTAAACCCAGTTCAGTAATTGACTTTTTCTACTATTATGGTCTTGGAATAAATGCCTTGGATACTATAGAAATCTTATTATGTGCTTATTTGTTTTTCCACAATTCTATGTTTTATTTAAAATATATTTTATCATGGTTATTTTTCCTTTATAGTCTATGTCATACATACTGCCATGATTTATTTCATGACTCGTGATTTTGATATTCAAAATTTATGTTTATGTTTTCACATTCTTTTTTATGGTTTATTTGATGTTCTTCATGGTTACCCTTACTAATCATTTGTGCTCACCCTTTTTATGTTTTCTTTTCCCTCAGATATAAAGAAAGGTTTTAGGTAGGAAAAGTAAAGGGGAATATCATTATGGGATATGTTGAAGAAATTTCCATAAGTTAGAAGATTGAGTTCCAAGTTTCCAAATACACTAAACTAATACGGTCTTTAGGAATCTTTTCGTGTCATGTATTAAGTATTATTAAAAAGAAATGTAATTTCTATGTACTTAAAGCTTTGGACATTTCAGTTAGTATCAGAGTGATGGTTTTGTTAACCTTTGAAAACTAGGATGTGAAAACTTTAGTGAGATCCCTAGAGATATTTATATGATATGTCTAGCTTTGTCCCTAAGGGTACGTCTAAATATAGGTTACAGTCCTAGAATTTTGGTAACAGTCATGAATAACCTAGGATTAAACCTATGATGTTATCGATTAAAAGTGCTCCCCCTTGATTATATTGTTTTCTTGTATGGTTTTCATCTCTCACACTCTTATTTTTGGGTTTTAAAAAAAGGATGGAAACATTATGATTCATGTTAATGAAGAATATTAAAGACAATGGAATGATATTCTTCATGAGAAACAAAATGAAATGGGACTTGAAAGGTAAAACATTGTTATTATGCCTAATCAAAAATTTCATAATATGATCAATAATCTCAACTTTGGTGAGTTTACTTTTCCATATAATAGGATAAATATGGAGCTTCATGGTGATCATATAGGAAAGAATGAAAACTTTTCCTCATGTAAATCATGTGGGAAAAGGCATCAAGGATAATGTTTCAATGGAACTTGAAGATTCTTTTGGTTTGGAAAAGGACACAATGCCAGTAATTGCAAAGGAAAAGGTCCAGTTGACACAGTGGACAAGGATAATGGTATTGATAATATATAAAATATGGTTAAATGTTATAAATGTGGAATGTATGAGAATTATGAAAATCGATGCCCTAAGGTAAAATCTCATGTAGATAATTAGTATGGTCGTATGGGTAGTATTTATGTTGGTGATGCTGAAGAGACTAAGAATGATATATGAGATGAAATAAGTATCAGTGAATAAAATGATGAAGCTCATTCAATGGTTTTAGAAGATATTAGAACGATTTCATGATTATCAAGAATAATTTTGTATAAGTAATTTTAGGTATTATGAAATAAAGAAACATCTAATGATTATTACACTATTTTTTCCCTTAAAGTATATGATGAATGATACCAGAAACAATTAAAAGTTATTCATATATTTTTGGAAAATGCATGATATATGCATAATGATGGGATAAAGAGATAATGATATGTTTGATAGTATTAATGACCTCATGACTGATATAAGGAAAAAATGATATCATGGTTTTAGTAAATAATTTTTTTTTATATTTTTTGTGTGTGGAAAGAGTTAATTTTGACAGAATACATGTTTTCACTAAAGTTCTATGGTAATTCATGTTATTATCATGTTTCAAGAGAATACATGATTAAGGTATTAACATGTTTGGAATTTGACAACAATGAACTACCTAATGAGATATGGGAGACAAATGTTATGTCGATTTAGTTCATCTCTTTCTAAAGTTTTATATTTTTAGTTTTTTAAAGGATTGTAATTTTATCTATTTATGGATAGTATAAGTTATTTTCTAGTTGAAGATTGCTATATTAATGTATTATCTCACTATAGGTGGACTTATGAATATTTGACTACCTATGCTAAACTTTTGTTGAGATAGATGGAATAACCTATCACTATATCATGTGATCTTATAAAATTTCAAAAATGAAAAAATCAATGTCATTTCTTTAAATAAGAATGAAGTGGAAATTGTTCAAGGAACAACCAATGGTGATATTATACTGAAATAAAGTAAGTATTTTTTATCATGTTATTCAACTTTCAGGAAAGTATCTTGAAAACAAAAAATTTTATCTTAATACCTTCTTATCTGATGAATTAGATGTTCCCTTAAATTATCATAGATTTATGGATTTCTGGTTGTTAACTTTCTCCAACCTTGTTCTCTATCACTATCCATCAAAACATGAAAGTTAAATATATATTCCATATCCATGTTTTCACTTCCCACCTATGTTCTCCTATATTAAAAAATAGTGATGAGTTACATTGGGTAACTGTTATATTTAACATTCCTTTTTAAAATTAAGTTTTAGTATTCCTTTTTACGATGTAGGTTTCCATGAAAGAAACTTTTAAGTAGTAAACCTTTTATAACCCCGATGAATTTCGAGGGTGAAATTCATTTTAAAGGGGGTATAATGTACACCCAAAGTTTTTATAGACCATTTTTTTTATTAAATTAAAATTTTCATTTATATCTTGCAATGTACTAAGTCAAAAATTCCTTTTACACTAAACCGACTTGTCATATGTTACACACAACACTGAGTTGGTGTACGATACACACAACACTGAGTATAGATTTGATTCAATGTATAAAATAAATATGTTAGTATTATGTTATTCATAACACCAAAGGACACTTTCACTATATGAAACACATACTGGGTATACGTTACACGCAAGAGTGACCTTCCTTGCAAGCTTGCGTTGTACACAATACCGAGTTTCACTAAACAAAAATATATTATTAAAATATTATTATTTAATGGGATATAAACTAGCCTTTATGATTAATAATACCCACATTTTTAATTTTATATGGAATTAAAATTCATATTATGTATTTTTATAACATCATATATGAACAAATTCAATTTTTCGGATAAAAGAAGTATTTTTCAAAAAAAATGCAGTTTTAACGCCTTTTGATGGCGCACCAATTTTAAATCTAGTTTTTAACACTTTTATATATTATATTCAACAAAATAAACTTCATATTTAGAATCAAAACATCAAAATTTATCTTGTTTAAAATTTTGGTATTTTTCTGATGAAATTCATATTTTGATGAATAGTGAAAAATACTACATTTTAATTTTAAGCTGCCTTTTCGTCTAGTTTATTTATATAGTTAGGTTATCATTTTAATTAGTTTTAAATTTTAATTAGATTATTTTTTTATCATTTAATACAATTTTGGTCATTCTAAGTAATATTATATTTAAATATGACATAAATACATGGAAATCTTTTGATAAGTCTTCATTTCTTAAAAACCCACTTTTTGGTTTTTGACAATGGAAATTAATTTTGAATTAATTTCTACCAATTATATGTTTTGAATTATGAAAAATGGATTAAATATTCTTAATAAGTGGTTCTAAATTATTTTAATAGGTTACTTTTCTTTGATATTATAAATAGTAACTATGGTAATTTTTATTTACCACAGTTAAAGGTAACTCGAGTAAATTAGAGTAACTAACAATATGATAAAGATAATAAAATTACCCTAAAACCTACCAAAATTCTATTAGATGAATTAAGGTCGACCAATATAACCTACGGGTTTTAATTTATTCATTTCATGGAATTTTTTTATAAAAGTGGTGTAATTATAATTATAACAAAAGAAGGTTACAACATGTCACTCTCATATATCTTATAAGTATAATAATTGTAATATAGTGATAAACATGGTAAAAATTCCAAAATAAATAATTTCCAGAAATCTAATGAAATTATATACATCATGTGAATTTATTTAGAATTTTTATATATTAAATAATTACCATTAATAATGACACAATAGTGATGTAGAAAATATTTTATTGATAGAAATATCAAATAAATGGTTTTTAAAATATTACAATAAATAACATATGAACTAATTAATATGCTCCATTAATTTTATAGGTTAATATGACATGTTAGGAGTGTATTAATTATTTTTTTAGAATTTATCTTCTGTGTGGATTTTATTTAAAGTCAAATAAATGAATAGTGTATAAATTTACACTATTGATATTTTATAAAAGTAACATATTATAAAATTATTTACAAATCACAAAAATATTTAAAAATTACCTAATTAAAATTATATGATCTAAAATTTTATAAATTATCCAATGATGGAAAATTTACAACACATAAGTAAATTTTTATAACCATCTAATATTTAGAATATTATTACTATAAATAAAATTAAATATATTAAGTAAGGATAAATAAAAATTATGAAGTTTAAAATAAAATCAAAACATGTCTACATTTTATTTTTTGAGATTATTTATACCCATAATTATCTTATATTTTATATAAATGAGTTTGGGATCATTATAAAACAAAACTTAATTTATAATAAATTATTATTTCAAGAATTTCCAAAGGTTCCCCTCCCCTCTCTTATAAAAGGGCACCTCTCCTTATCTTTTAATCAAACCTTAAAATCCATTTGTCTCAGAAAACCCATGACCAAAGCTCCTCAATAATTCCCTCACTTAATCCTAGAGGCCACCCTTTGTGCAGAAATCCATCTTAATGAGTCCTTTTGTGCATACCAAAATTATATACCCGAAAAAAGAGGCGATTGTTTTATCACCTTTTTTAAATTGTTTTCTTCTTCTACATTATCTTCTTATTATGTTTCCATACTAAAGTAATAAATCCAGTATCATCAACATTATTAGATGTTATTATAATTATGGGACAACCTTATACCACCTTTTATCCATAATACGAATAACAATATCACCATGCATGTGTTTGTATGGATTATCATCTCCACACCGTGGTGTAATTGTTAGTCAACAATACTTAATTTCTATGGGTATATTGATGAGAATAATGGATTAAAATAATTAATATAAAATAATAATTATTCTGTAAAATTAATATACCATCTAATTCCATACTATTTTACCATCAAGGAAATGGTATCGCTGCTTGTGCGTACATACGGCTTACCCTCTCCACAACGTGATGAGATTCCATCCCCACATTAACCATTAAAGAATGATTATAAAGTGTATATAATAAATAAGCATTAAATATATGACATATAATGCTACTTGATTTATGTATATATGTATATATGTCATTTAATTGCTTCCATTCAATTCAATAAGGAAACGGAAACAGCGTTCATGCGTACATATGGCCTACCATCTCTATGAACAATGTCTCCATTGCACGGCCCTTCGTATTCATCTCCCCTTATCCTATTCTTGCTTCTCTTTATTCTTGTATCATCTTCAGTAGCGAACTCTGTGCTCACTCAGGTGTTTCCTGTTTTTTTGCATCGTCATCTTCTTTCAAGGCCTAACAAGGTTGTATCTGCTGAAGCTCTTGGATCTCATCCCCTAATCTGACCTCTTATACCTCGATATATCTCCATGTTAGAGCCGAACCAGTGTAAACCTAGAGGTTTTGGATTCTGAGATTTGTTGGTCGAAGGCCTTTAGGCACTTCTTGAGTCATTTTTTCATTGTTTGGTTCATTCTGGTGTTCTTCATTATCAACGGTGCCGGTGATAGGAGCCCATGGTTGTTTCCCCTGCTCAGGTATCACATTCTTATGTGACCTCTAAGTCTGATTAGGAGTAGTGTAAATGAATAGATTTTGGGATGTGTGGTTCGGCAGACATTGGTGTGTATGTAGCATCCCTTCGATGATGGTGTTTTTTCAAATGGAAACGTCAAGGTGAAGTTTTTGGTTTTTTGTTTCTGGTTAGCGTTTCCTCATACATCGGTGAAGTTTTTTTAGGGTTTATTTCTGTGATTTTGTTTGGTGAGATGTCGATCTAGTCTTGGGCCGTTCGTTTCTGGTTTTGGTAGTGGCCATTTGTTATCTCGACGATGTGATAAATTTTAATGAGGGTGGTTCTTCTGTGATGGGGGTTTTGATGAAGCGAGTGAAGGTTTTTTGGTATGATGTTTTGAAGATGTGGTGGAAATGTCTAAGGGGTTATCACTGGTAATGTTTGACTATGGTGTTGAAGGTGATGATGAGGTGGTTTGATGGTGGGGGAGTGGCTCGAGGAGTGTCGCTGATCAAGGATTCGTGTCTTGAGGCATAATGGGGTGGCTGTAATGCTAATTTTAAATTTTGAATCAAGTGGATTTCATTTTAAATTTGGTGATCTTATAATTTCTTTTATGGACTAGTTCCTGATCACCCATAAATAGGATTTTGAAAATAAAATAAAAATAAAATTTCCAGTCAGTATTAACCAAAATGTTTCTTTAACATGGAATTGATAAATGAACGGGTAATATAATGTCATAAGTGAATCAGATATGATGTCATAAATATCATTATGGTTATGTTAGAAGTTAATAATATGTTTAAACCCACTATACAGGATTTTCAGACACATAAAAAAGAAATCGGACCTAAGGTAAGGGATAATATTTCAATCTCATATTTATCTGAGATTGTTCATATGTATGTATTTACTAAGGATATATTTATCATCCATGTACATGTTTTATAAAAATGCTTTCATAAAATTTTTAGTATTATTTTATGTATGTTTAAAATAATTTTTTCTCATTTTTGACTTTTACTACATGGTATGGAAGGAATATTTTTTTCCATACGAGGTACTTTTTGACATTTTTGAAAAAAAGTATGAGGAGAATTTTTTTAGCTTATACGAAATGATTGGATTTTTTTTAAAGTTTCATGACGCCTTATTTCCATGAAGATTCCTCTACAATATTTCATGTTTATTTTCGACTAAATACTTATCTTTTAAAAGGGCACAAATTTTTGAGAAAAGAAAACATTTTTGAATAAGAAATGATATTTTCCTCAAAATTTAAATTCAAATGTTTTATCAAAATTATTTTCCATATAAGATGAAATAGGGTTATGTTTCTATCCCTATTATTAATTTCATTTTATTGTGTTTATAATTGAATTATTTTTATGAAATCCATTTATTTTTTGTGTATTATGATGAAATGATGATTAAGAAACCCATTTTTTGTTCCTTGGGTTATGCTATGATGAATGGTTTATGTTTTTGTGGTATATGTAAGAATGACTTCATTATGAGATGGGTGAGACCTATATATCCTTCCAATATATTGGGTAAGAATTTATATCTCATGATATATACATGATTGGAATGGAAATTATATCCATTTTAGCAATACAGGGCTAGAACATCAATTAAATCTGGTTCAGTAATACATGGCTGGAACGACAAGTAAAACCAGTTCAATAATGGACTTTTTCCACTATGATGGTATTGGAAACAATGTCTTGGATACTATGGAAATCATATTATGTGATTAATTTTTTCCACAATTTCATGTTTTATGCCAATTCTATTTAATCATGGTTAATGTTTCTTTATAATCAATGTCTTATGTACTACCAAGATATATTTCATGACTGATGATTCTGATATTAAAAATTTATGTTCATGTTTCCACAATCTTATGTTTATTTTTTATTTACGTTCTTCATGTTTACTCTTACTGATCATTTGATCTCATACTTTTTATGTTTTCTTTTCCACGTGATATAAAGAAAAGTTTTAGGTAGGAAAACTAAAGGGGAATATCTTTATGGGATATGTTGAAGATATTTCATCAAGTTATAGGATTATGTTCCATGTTTTCAAATAAAATAAACTAATATGGTATTTGGGAATATTTTTGTGTCTTTTATTAAGTAATTTTCAAAATAAATGTAATGTCTATGTTTGTCAATTTTGGATCGTTTTAGTGATGACCATGCTCCTGAGGTGGAAGGTCGTGACCGCCAGTGGTTCTCCATGCATTGTTGCCTGTCGCACCTATTTCTATACATGATATGTGCATTGAATCATAGTTCTGGTATGGTTTTATGCGTATGATTTGTAATATGAAAGTCATAGTTCAACCTACCATGTGTATGGAATATTTGACATGTGAGTTTCAGCAGCAGCATCCTCCCACATTTTTGGGGGATAGAAGACCTCATGATATAGAGTTTTGGATCAATGAAATATTATCTATACATGAGAATGTAGAGATTCCTCTAGAGTGGAGGTTCAAGCTAGCTATGTATATGCTTTGTGATTTAGATAAGAGGTGGTGGGATGTCATCACCAAATAAGATCAGCATTGTGACATGGTCTAGGTAGAGATGTTCATATGACTGTCTGGAGATTTGAGGATGGGCTAGTGTACTCCTTCCAGTCCCAGGTCCACATGTTTAGGATGATGACCATTACTGATAATTTTAACCATTCCCTTACTACATAATAGAACTTGATGAAAGCTGAAGGTGTGAGTCATGGTGATTTAACACCTAGGGATACCAGTGCTTTATCTTCTATATGAAAGAGATGCTTTTAGGTTTCTCATAGAGGTATCAGCAGTCAGTCTCCTCATGAAGATAACTTTCTTATCGGTCACTAGTGTAGGAATATGGGGAATATCAGAAAAAATTACTCGTGTGATCCAATCGAGTGTAGAGGTTTCAAAAGGATGATCCTTGTTTATCATTTATACATGACTTTCCCTCAAATTCCTAGTGAGTGGGGATCTTCAAAAACCCCTCATACAAGAGAAGGGCCAGTATGCTCACGTCAGGAAGTTATCTAGAAAACCATCAGTTGATCAAGCTGAGGTGGTGGTCGAGGTAGAGGAATTTAAACATATGAGTCTCAGTTCCAGTAGAGTGGGCTTGCTCAAGGTATTCAGGTAGTGAGTTAGGTCCATGGTACAATCCAATTACATGTAGTCCAGCCTATGATGGATGAGCAGAGCACCAAACCTTCTACCGTTCGAGGTACTATTCTAGTAGCCTCTAATTTAGTATATGCTTAGTTTGATATAGGCATGTCCCACTCTTTTATATCTAAGGAAATCACTAAATATCTAAGCCTCAATATTGATCACTTCTATAGAGTTATGATGAAAGACACACCATTTAGTATTCAATCAGAGGGTGTTCTCCGTTACAAGGAATGTCCCCTTGAGATAGGTGGTTGCCTTTTCGTATGAAATCTTTACATCCTTGACATGATGTGCTTTGATGTAATCATCGGTATGAACTAGTTAGTTCCCTATCAAGCCTATGCTGACTGATATAATTAGAGGGTGATGATTACATAACTAGAGGGCATTGGTTGCATTCATAAGGGTGAATGGGATGTCAATGTGACACGAGCAGGACCTGAGTAGTAGAGGTTGGGTAATGTGATAACTCATATCACTAGTATTTTCATTGATGACTAGAGCATAAAACCCACTATTTTTTCCTCATCCAGTATAGATTTTATAAGATTATTTTCCGAACCACTTCTTTGGTCATCCTTCATTGCGAGAGGTAGAGTTTAATATTTATCTTGTTTCAGGAGTAGCACCAGTGACCATTCCTCCATATAGGATGGAACAAAGGTAGATTTTTGAGCTTCAGTAGTAGTTGGAGGATCTGGAAATGAAATGATTTATAAGCCCCAACACTTCTCCTTAGGGTTCACCTATCATTTTCATCAAGAAGTCAGATGGTACCCCCAGGCTCTATGTGAGTTATCATCAACTAAATCAACTAATGATTAAGAAATGATATCCATTACCTAGAATAGAAAAACTATTTGATCAAATCCAATGAGGGAAAGTGTTTTCAAAGATATATCTGAGGTCGGTATATCACCAGGTTCATGTCAGAACTTCAAACATACCTCGCATAGCTTTTAGGAGTAGTTATGGTCTATAGGAGTACCCAGTTATGTCATTCAAACTCATCAATGCACCTCTAGTTTTCATAGCTCTTATGAATTTGGTATTCCACCTATATCTAGATTCATTTGTGGTTGTTTTTTGAGAATATATTGGTGTATTCGCGCTCCATACATGACCATTCAACCAATATTAAGATCATTTTAAATACACTGAGAGAGCATCATCTTTGTGATAAGCTTAGTAAATGAGACTTTTCGATCAAAAGAGTCCACTTCCTATTTCATATCATCATGAAGTCAAGAGTTTTAGTTGACCCAGAGAAAGTGAGAGTTTTAGTTTCCTAGGCTCATTCCAAGGCAATATTTCAAAAAAAATGTTTCTTGGAGTTTTTTGGATATTATAGATGCTTCATCTAGGATTTATATTACCTTAAATTTCCACTTACAATCTTGACAAATAATGGTGCAAAATTCATAAGGTCAAAATCTTCTTAAGTATACTTTCCTGATTTGAAAGGTCATTTGACTTCAATGCCGATACTGACTCTACCAAATCTAGGTAGGAGTTATACTGTATATTATGACACATCAGGTAGTAGGATTAGAGTTGTTATGATGTATAATGAGTTATTCATTTCATAAGGGTCTCATCAGCTGAGGCCTCATGAGTAAAACTACCCAACACATGATATCAAGCTTGTTGTTGTTGTGAATTCTTTACGCTGTTGGAGACATTATCTAAATGGAGAGAATTTTTTGGTATTCAATAATCACAAAATACTCAAATAAATCTTCACACAGTGGGATCTCAATCTCAGGAAGTATAAGTGGTTTGAGTACCCATAGTCATTTGATTTCGATCTTGCCTGTATCCTTGGAAAAGTAAATGATGTGGACGATGCTCTGAGCTAAAAGACTCAGGTACATGTTGTTCAGTAATCCAGTGATGAATGGATGCCTATGAAATTATTATTAGATATTCACATTGAGGTTTAGGATAAACATATACAGACTATCCCCTCATTCTTATCAATGACCTCTACTCTTCTAGAATGGGTAAAAATGAGATGGATATCTGATCCTGAAGGCCATGCCTTAAGGGAAAACATTTTAGATGATGATACTTCTTCATGTTAGACTGTGAATGGGGATGATACCTTATTATTCTGTAGGTTTTTATGTGTCCCAAAAAAAATTATAAAGGGGTTTATGTGAAAATTCCATGCCTAAATATGGGAGGTTCACCCCGGTGTCCCCAAAAAGTATCGATATCTACAATTCTAGTATCGATGGCCAAGCATGAAATTTGAAATAATTGGTTTCATCACTCGATGTTCCACCTATCAACATGTTAAGGAATAACATCAGTGAAATGTAGCAGTTTTATATCTATTTTCTATTCTCATGTGGAAATGGTATGATGTTTCAATGTACTTGATGATTGGTCTACCCAAATCACCTCAAGGAAACAATATAGTGTGGGTTGTAATTGATTGATTGAAAAAGGTATCACACTTTATACTAGTGAGAGAGAACTTTTCAATATATTATTAAGGAATTTTGGATGTCAAATAGATTTTACATCTTTATGAATCTCCTTATACTATCATTTCTTATAGAGACACTCATTTTACATCATATTTCTAGAAAGGGTTATAAAAGGCCTTTTCTACCAAGGTACTTTTGGGCATGTCCTATCACTCACAGATCAATAGAAAGACATATCACACTATCTAGGTGATATATGACATGCTATATACTTATATCCTTAGCGTTAGAGGTTCTTGGGAGAAACATATTCCTCTTATGGAATTCACTTATAAAAATATCTTTCAAGCTACTATTGATATGGCTCATTATGAAGCCTTATATGGTAATACTTTTTTCTCACCTCTGTGATGGATAGAGTTAAGTGATACAAATAATCTTGGGCATCATCTTGTTCAGGAGATAGCAGAGTAGGTTCAGTTGATCGGAAAGTTCATGTTGAGAGCTCAATCCACATAGTATTTATATGACAAAAAATATTGGTGACCACTTGAGTTCAAGGTTGGAGACTAGGTTTTCTTGTGAGTCTCACCTAGGTTGGTCCATATACATATTATTACGTAGGGTAAGCTCCTATATACATTTTTGGGACCCTTAAATGTTGTAAAATGGATAAAACCAGTGGCTTACCAGTTTTCATTTCTTCAAAGATGCATGTCTATGCATGATGTATTTTATGTATCTTAGATTTGTCGATATCATCTAGTACCATCACATGTATTTCAGACTAATGAGGTTTAATTGGATGGTGATTCTTCCTTTGAGGATTATCTAGTCCGGATAGTGTATCAGAGCATGAAGACACTCTGAGGTAGGTCCATTCCTCTTGTATGGGTTTTATGGAATCACAGCCAAGTACAAGATGATACATGGGAGTGGGAAGTTGATATACAATCTCAGAGGCCAAAATTATTTTCTAAAAGTACCTATTTACCATCAAAAGTCCAATTCAAGGATGATTTTTTTAAGAGTGGAGGTTGTAATGACCCTTCTTTTCAAAAACATGTATTGATTGTTGGTTTTTCAATTTGAATACCTTAAACATACCTAATAAAGATGTTTAATCAAGACAATGAGTTCATGGGAGTGTTTGGGGATTGTTTAGAGCCTGTATTTCCAAACTGTGAAAAACAGACTCGATCACACATTTTGTCTAGAACTGTGTGACTGAGGGAACATAGTCAGTTGCAGACATTGGATAGAGACATTCATCATGGTTTTTACATGGGTAGTCTAATCGTGCACCTAACCATGTGTGGTTCCCTACCATATATAAAATCATGCATGGTTGGTAGATGGTTTGACAAAACATGCACCTAAATCATGAACGGTGATATTTTGTGTTGAAATGAAGGTTTTTCCCCTAGATGATTTTTTAACCTTGTATGCTTCCCCTTTTTTTCTAATAGCTAAAACAGGAGGTTCCTCCTCCTTTGAGCTCCCAAACACTCAAGAATATGCATTGATTTATCTCACATGTCTGGTGTCCATTCTTCAATCCATCAGAAGCATTGGAACCCTTATGGAAATCTCCCCAAATATCTCAACTCCTATCAAATGTTATCTTTCCACCCATTGTGTTATTTGAATGCAAGCTCATATGCTCTATTTTCATGGAATTGGACTATTTCTCATATCTCTTCCAATCTAATCTAAATATTAGGCCGATATTGATCTAAGAGTCATCTATGGTTGTGAGATAGGTGGTCATGTTTTTTCCCATCGAGTTTTTGTTTTTTTGTCATATCGTCGTGCCATATGTCAACCTTTTCTGAGAATCCCTATTATATCGATTCCTTCATGTATAATTGAGTCTTGCGTCTTGATAACATGTACATCATTAATACAATAATCAATTGACACAATACTTTAATAACAATGTAAGAAATATAATCATTCCACTTTATCTTCGGCAGTATCATAACATTATTATTATCCAATAGCAACATTTGGGGTATACTCTGATGATTTGGACATTGATTCGCGTAGTGTCCCAACTCCTTGCAGATGAAGCATTATACATTTGAAACTTTTTTCTTACCCTTGCAATCACGTACTTTGTGTCCTCTTTCTCCACACTTATAACAATCTCTCATTCCCTTCACGCATTTACCAAGGTGATTCTTTCCACAGTTATCACATATGGGAAAATCCTTCTTTTCCTTCTTCCCTTTATCCATCTTTATCTCTTCCATCCATTTCTTCTCTTACTTCCCTTCAACGCCATAGGACTCAGTGAATTATTTACTTATCTTATTAACACATGATACTATTTCTTTATATGTTTTGAATACATGGGAGAATATTTCCCTTCTAAATGTTGGCTTAATACCGTGAAAGATATGATCCTTCTTACTCTTTGGATCATATGTATTTCTGGAGTTCGCATTCCTTCTATTGGGCGCCATTTATATACAATGGCATACACTAGGTCAGTTTATGAATTTTAATGAATAATTCAAAACTTGTAAAATACCTAACGTAAATTGAACAGTTTATGGATATAATCCATAATCATAAAAAGGTTTTCTTTGAGGAAGTATATAATCATAAACCCTTCCTAATGGTTTGTAAAGAAAATTAGAATTATCTTAAGCATATCCCCTTGGAGTGTCGTAACCAAGAGTGCATCGAGGCCCATTTTCGTGCACCAGTTCCAATTCCAGTCTAGCTCAAAGAAGTGTTTTCAGGTTTTACCCATAGGTACATCTATTCCAGAGCTACCTCTACCTGCTCATATCCAGACACGGATGTATTTCTTGGAAAATACACAAAATCTCTAAATTACCAAAATTCTAGGAAGATCTTCTATACTAATCCTCAAATTCTATCTTAGGGAAATGTGCTCTAATCAGAGTTTATCTAAATCTATTTTTTAAGGTTTTTACTAAACTTCCTCTTATACCAACTGTAATGCCCCAACCCTAGAAGCCCAGAGTTGGTGCATTATTACATAACATTGGCATGATCACAAAAGATCAAGTCTCGAAAGACCGATTAGTTTAGTAGCCTTGGAAGTACTAGATACATTCATAAGGTTTACATTACATAATAAAATAGAAAACTACAACAACATGGTTTCCATAGACAACACTGAGATCCCATAGACTATCCCTACTGGTCATTCATAATATACTTCTTCGCATCCTGGGAAAAATAAAACATAGATAGGGGTGAGCTCAGATGCTCAGTAAGGATAACAATATAGAGGAAACTTTCATAAATAAGCATAAACATTTAAGGCAATGTATAAGACGAAAACAAAATAATTTTAAACTTGAAATTCATCATAATATAGAAAAGATAAAATCAAATAATTCCATTTACTTATTCACATGGAAATTCTACTGGTCTGATAAACACATGCAATATCAATATCCACTTTCATAATGATGTAATGCATAATGACAAACTTTCATAACCACATAGTCAAGGAATTATGCCAAACCTACAAATAAGATTTTTGTCAAGGCCTTGTGCCAAGACACAAGTTTGTCTCATGAGACCTATCGATGCATTGAGGAGTTATAGCGGGCTCCACCCGTCACTTACTAAGTCCAATGCATTCCTCATATGAAAAGGTTTAAACATATCATAACAATTCGTATTAAAACTAGCATACGAAATGTCAATATGTTATCCATAAACAATGAATGGTATAAAAATTACACATAAACAGTCAAAAATATCACACAACCTTCAATTTAATATATAATTTTTTTATCATAATAAATTAACTTCAAATAAGCTTAAAATCCATCAAAGGATGTTGACATAGATATAATCAAAACCTTTTTTTAGAGAAATATCTATTACTATTTTGAAATCATTTAAAAGTCATATAATTATAAAAGAAAACATTTATTTTGAAAATATTATTATAATCTTGTAAGGGAAGATTTGACATTGTTATAATGGTGGAAAATAGCTGCACCCTCCGTATAAGTTAAAAAAATTCTTACCTTAATTTTGTCAAAAAGGTCATAAAGTACCTTGTTTGGAAAATGACAGAAAGATTCCTTTCAAACCATTTTATAAAAAGTAAAATAAGGGTATAATTGACTTTAAACCATAGTTCAGTAAATAGTAAAAATCTTTTGAAATACATTTTTAAGAAACATATATGTGGGTGATAAATATGTCCCAGTAGATACATACGTTAAAACAACCTCGGATAATAAAGAGATTGTCAAATTATCCCTTAACTTGTAATTTTCCTTGGTAGATGGTAGGTTAACCTCCTGTATAATGGTGAAATAATTTTTATTAAATTATACAAGAATCTTATACATTAATATTATATCATATATGATATTTTAACATTGCTTTGTTAATAATATCTTAGTATTATCGTCGTTTCAGGTGTTAACTAATTCATTTTCCTTTATATGATTTGTTACATAAATAATGTTTTTTATAGATATGATGTATCTTATTCATATTCAGAATGATATTAAGTCTTTAAACATTATTTTTAAGCATCTAATGAAAATTATTCTTGAATGGATATGATGGAGAATTAATCCCATCGCGTTCGTGGAGACGGTAATCCGTACGTACGCACAAGCGAAAATATCAACCTTTTGATATTAAAATAATATATAATTGGATGGTATATAATATATACAGAATCATTATCATGTTATATTTATTATTTAAATAAATTACACATCATTATTATACCCATCCAAAAAATAATGTATTGAATAACAATTACACCACGACGTGGAAACGGTAAGTCGTACGTACGCACGGATGGTGACATGTCATTCAAAGGATGGATAGAATAATTAATATGGTTATACCATTTTTATAATAACATCATAGTATATAAAATATACTGGAGTTATTATTTTATAATGGAAACAACAAAGAACGAGGAAGTGGAAGAAGAAAGGAACTTGAAAGAGGTGATGAAATATTTTCCTCTTCTTCAGGTTCTTCCTTTTGATTTGATCAAAAGGGATCCTTAGGTTGGCTTTCTGACTTAATAAAGGACTCTAGGATGAAGGTAGGATATTTGATATAGTATTTGGGTAGGGTTTGTCCAAGATAAATGTATTTTAGGGTGTGAATTAGAGAGAAGGGGGACTGCCCTTTTATAAGAGGGGCGAGGGGAACCTTAGGAAAAGCTAGAAATATTATTTTATAATAAACTCATTTTAGGTTTCTAATGGCTTCAAAATAAATTATTCAAACTATAAGGTGGGTATGGGTATAAAACCACTCAACCAATAGGTTTTAGACAGGTTTGAGTCACTATATTAACTTTATCTTTTAGATTTAAATCTTAGTTAAATAGTTTGACATTTATCATGTCTCGTTGTATTTTTATATTATATGGTTAATAAACTAACTATAAACTTCCAAGAGAACCCCAAGTGGTTCATTAATGATACACATATCATTATATAACTCTTTTTATGAACATTATATTTTTAGGAATAGAATATCAATTAATAATATAATATTTGTTTTAAAAAGTATTTTATGTCAATTTTGACACTATTTGGTATTTTGTTTTTGCTAAATTCATAACATCATTATTACTTCAAAAAAAATTCATATAACCAACCCTAAAATGTCATATTGACCTATAAAATTATTTTAATTCATAAAAAATCTCAAATTACATTTATTTGGATATTTATAATATCAATTATTTTAATATTTCATTAATTAGGTAATTACTGCATCATCATTGTGTCATAAATAAATTTAATTATTTAATGTCTAAAAATTATAAATAAAATACCATTATGTAGGAAATATTTTTATATTTCTAATGAATATTTATAGTCAAACTTATGTTATGTGTAACCCTATATTAAAAATGGTTTAGTTATTAAACTTTGAATTTAACACTTTTAACTCTTCTTTGAATTAAATAATAATAAATGTCCTAATCTAATCCAAGTGGACCTAAAGGATCATATTTTTTTCCTAAGGTTTTTTTTGGTCTAATTACACTTATCCAATAGAATTAGTATATGTTTTAGGGTAATAATAATATCATTTTTACCTTTAATTGCCCTATTTACTTTTAACCGTGGTAAATAAAAGTCAAAAGTTACTATTCACCAAAAATTATTTTTATCTCATTGAACCAAATTCTACTTACTAATATCAACTGTGTCTCTTAAATTTTTTAAATTCAACTCATATAAGTGGTAAAATTATGTTTTATGTAAATTTGGAAATGCCCCTAAGAGGGGGGTAAAAGACGGTAAAAAGTTCAATAAAATTTTTATATATCTACAATTATTATAAACTGACTCCAATGAATTACATTGAACTTATATAGGTATTATGTATCTATTTTGACCGAAAATAAATTTAAATAAAATAAATAATTATTTAAATAAAAAGTCAGTTTTAAACAATAACTCGGTGTTTTCACTATTCATCAAAAAATTTAAAGTTTTTAGAAAAATACCAAAAATTCACCCTAAGATAATTTTGATTTTATGAATTCAAAAATGAATTCTATTTTACAAATTTAAAAACATATAAGTTTCATTTATTAATTTAAAATTAATTCCTTTTGTCAAAACCAAAAAGCGTATTTTTAAGAAATAATAACTATCAAAAGATTGACACTTGTTTATGTCCAATTTCAAAGTGAAATTAATTACAATGACCATCATTAGATTAAATGTTAAAAATATAATCTAATTATATTTCCAAACCATTAAAATTTATAATTCAACACTATAAATTATTTTGATTAAAAAACTTGTTTTTAGTTAAAATATAGTATTTTTTACTATTCACCCAAATATGAAAGTTATCAGAAAAACACCAAAAATTTATTGAAACTAAATTCTTATGTCCCGATTCTAAAGAAGAAGTTTATTTTGTCAAATTTAATGTATAAAAGTTTCAAATATTTTATTTAAAAATGGTTCGCCATTAAAAGGCGGTAAAATTTCATTTTTTGAAAAATACTTCTTTTATCTAAAAAATGAATTTTTTATTACCTTATGTCTAAGAAACTAATAATATAGATTATAAAATTATAAGGATTATATATAATTCAAAATTTAGTTAATATTATTCATAACCTCTTTTGAACGGCTAGTTTGGTAAGTCATGGTGCGCTAGAACTCAGTGTTATGAGAAGTGCAAGTTATTGGATTACTTTGAATAAATAACGTAGTATGAAATATTGGGGTGTTACAGTCACGTACTTGGTCAATATAGATGGATGTAATATATACAAATATACTTTATATATATTATCATTATATATATATAGTGATTTTTCAAACTTTCCTTCCAGTAATGAGCTGAAGAAGGTAGAGCAATCAGGTGTCCTTTAGGAACTTGAGTGGCATGGTTATTTATTTATTCAGATTTTATTTATTGTTCTTATATCTGCACATTGTATAGTTATGATAAATTTATGGATTATACACAGAAATTATTGTTGGTGTCCTACTAATATTTTTATCTCACACCTTACTAGAAATTCCATTGGTACTCGAGAAGATTATCTATTTGTAGGTATTGATAAGGGTGAATTCCCTTATATAGGTTTTTGACATGCTTACCTATAGTTAGATCATAGATTCATAGGATCTAGCATAGGATCGATATTCTTGGAATGATATTTTTTATTTTTCCCATTTTCTTTACTATATATCATTCTTGTATCTTCCTATTTCTTTCTATATTATAGCATGTCATGCATTCATGTATCAAACACAGTTATATAGGATTTTGATTACATTATCATTTTATTCAATATTATATAGTTATTTGTTTATAAATTCTGTTTTTTAGGGTTTCCTAGTCTATTTTATATATCTGTTTAAATATTCCTCTCCTACTGTATGATATTTTTTGTATCTCCTCTTCCATTCAGATATGAGGGTATAGTCTCCCAATTGAACCACCTTTACACCCTCACTGTTGGTTAGCAGCCTATGGAATATGAGGATGTATGCTTGATTCCATGTGACCCACCATATTCGGGCATGGGTTAAGTGGATATTAGGTCATAAAATTACACATTACATGAAACAATGAGTTTCATTGACATCATTCATTACATGTGAGACAAAGTTATACTGAATACTATTAATATTATTATTTAAATTGACAATTATCCCCTATTCATTAAATTATAGAGAATAAATAGGATTGAAAAACTTATGAAAATATATTTTTTTAAACAAATATTAAATGAATTCATTGGTTACCAATTAATTAAAAATAAAAATAAAATCCAACTAAATATAAAGGAAAAGTTTTTGTGAAAAACAAACTATTTTTATACACCCAAGGAATTTTACCATATAAAATTAAATTATTTACTATTAGTAAATGATATTAATGAAATTCATATATTATATATTCAACCAAATATTTTTATATTCATCTAAAATATTTTATAGGAATAAGATAAGAACAAATCTAATTTTACATATAAGAAGGTATATTTTTCTGAAGTTTGTTTTGTCATCTTTTAATAGTGCACATGTTTTAAAACTAAATATTGAAAATTTTATATATTTTTTTGAAAAATTAATATTAATTTTTCAAATTTTAATTTCAAAATTATATTAGGGTGAATTTTTGGTATTTTTTAAAAAATTTTGTTTTTTGATGTATAGTGAAAAATACATAATTTTAATTGAAAATGGTATTTTTGTTTAAATAATTTACAATGTTCAATAATATTTTAAATTGGTTTTAATGTAAAATAGGATCAATTATACATATATTAATCCAGTTTATTTCAATATAATCATTTTTATATTGAATTTCGATATAAAATCTTAGTAAAAGTTTTAAAATTTTCACTTTAAAACCCCAATTTCTCATCTCATATATGAGATTGATTTTAAATTAATTTTATCAAATTATTTACTTTAAATTTGGAAAAATGGAATCCATATTTGGAATAATAATAATTTATAATTTATAATAGGCTCAACATAATTTTTTACAATAATTATTAGTGAAAACAGTTAAAATTGATTACAGTGATTAAGGTGAAAATGAGTTTACTTAGTGGTAAAATTTAGAATGTATGGTGTTAAAATAACCCAAAACTTTTACAACACACATTTTATCACCATATTTCAACATTAACCCTTAATTTATTGAATTTTTTTCATTATTGAATCTATTTGTAGGTAAAAACGTGGGTACACCTAACTTCTTTTTAAAAATTCCAAGTCTATCCTCTCCCCCACTTATAAAAGGACATCCACTATCCCCTGTTATTTTCATAATAAAACCACTTGGGTTCAGCCAATACGTGAAAAAATAACTTATGAAAATATATAACCTCATCCTAGGAGCCTTATTTTTTAAATAAGTCCAACCTAGGAAGGGTTTAGAGAAAACTAACGAAAGATACCTAAAGAAGAGGTAATGTTCTTCAAAAATCATCTTTATTTTATTTTTTATCCACCTCATTAAATTTATATTATACCATGATTATATAATAACCAATGTACATTACATATTTTGAGATTTTTTTAATATTATGGGTGAAACTGAAAACCACACACGCTTCTATCAAATGTGTTACAAAATCATTATTCGTGTGTACAATGGACTACCACCTCGCAAACCGATGTCGTTCGTTTTTTCCATTACCACCTCTCAAGGTTGGGTATTATGATGGATTCAAAATATATATGTGATATTTATAAAATTATTATACCTATGTATTCCTTATATCATATACTTATTTTTACCTTCTATTTTTTAGGTGACACGATAATGTCTCTCTTGTGTGTGGCGGACTACTGCTTCGCAATGTGATGTGATTCTCCTTTCACTAACACATCACATGGAAGGTGATGAAAATAAAGTTAATGGTTTTATATGATATAAATGATATAATTATTATATTCATGAAATATTAATCATTATTGAGATATAACATATAGATATATCATTTTTCTTTACTTTTACACTAAATGAAAGAAGGTAACGTTGTTCGTGTATGTGTGGACTATCACCTTCATGAAATGATGTGACAATATTTTCATCCCCACACAACACAAATGATATATATAAATATATTTAAAGAAATAATATGTTATATATGATGTTAATATCATTATGGAAAGAAAATATATTACTTAAATATTTCCATAATTACCGTTGAAAAATGAAAATGTTACTCATGCGTATATACAGCCAACCATCTCCATGATCACAACGTACTTAATTTTCATAACCATTATTCATGATTTGTTTTCAAAATATAATTTATGTTAAAATATTATACTTATGTCATTATAATTATTCTGGATATTATTAAACTATATAACTTAATCAATAATTGGAACTTTCATGACAACACGCTCACAAGAAAACAAGGCGATTATCATCCAAAATAATAAAAATAATGAAATGGTATTAACAAAAATGTGGTAAAATGTTATAATAGGATCATATATTATATTTAAAATATTATTATAATTCTTCTATAAGTTAATAAAATGTCTAAAACCACTATATTTTAGGTTAAATCGCGTAAATCAAATAAGAAAAAGTGAGGTGAGGGATTTCTTCTCAATTTATCTTCTATTGAGACTTGTTTGTTATTATGAACCAATTCACTATTATGTGGTGTATATACTACACATTGAAATTTAATATCATGATTCATTCATACTTCATGGTATTTTATGTTTCACTTGTATTTATCTCATCCGGAGGTATTTATTTGAAAATTTCCAAGTGGTAAAAGATATTATGCAATCTCAATTTATTTTATGATTGTTAACTTTATCTTGAAAAAATCACTTCTTTGTGATCATTATTTGTTGTAAATTTCATTTATCTTAAATATTAATATCCTTGTATGATGGATATGATTATTTCCTAAATTATATTCCATTTTTACATATGGTGTTTACTTTGTAAGTTATTTGATTAGTTGGTGAAATATTGATTAATCAGTATCCATTACTGAATAAGGGTATTATATGATAAGAAAAATTGTTCATTGTTAGGTTAGAATACTAATAAGATACACAAGAGGGGGTAAATTGTGTCTTTTTGATTAACTTGACATATTCTTACTTTTGTATTTCTTTTTGATTTATACAGATTTGTAACATTCTCTATTATAAGTAATTTTTAACCAGAAGATAAATAGTAAATAAAAACACATCATTTTTTATAGTTGTTTAGGGTACAAATATCTCCTAGTCCACTCTACCAATGCTCTCTCTATGATCATGTTGATTTTCACTATAAATGTCCTATTATTACAAGACCTTCACAACTGATTTTATATATTTAACACCTTTACAACAAGGATTTATAGAGACTTATAGTTCATTTATAGGGAACTGGATTTTCCACATCTTAGTATGAGAATATAATACTCTTCCATGACTGATTTTGAGTAGTTAAAACTCTAATAAATCAAAACAGATTGTTTTTTTGAATGACCATTTTCTTATACATAGTTTCAGTAGCAACAAATAGAATAAGGATCTTCTTCTTTAAAAATGAATGTATTCAAGATAGTATAACTTCTAAGAGATCCTTGTTGCAATTAATCTTCAATAAAGGAAACAATAAAAAATAACAATATTTACAAAGCATGAGGTTGAAACATGTATATCTCCAAAGTGTAGATTCTTATGAAAATAGAGTCATTTGATCTGTTGTTTCTTTAAAAAATTTCTATATTGTAAAAGATATTGAATATATATATTCATAGAGAAAGTAAAATTAATATTTATATTTAAATAGAAAACTCAGTTTTCATTTGGTTGAGTAGATCCAAGAATGTATCCTGATAGATAAAAATCATTTAAATTCATTCAATAGATTCATAACTTCTCTACAAAATAGGAACAATTTACTCCACTGAATATGATCCTTTGAATCGGTTGTAATAAAACTTTAAGATGATATTTAATTCCATTGAGGCCATTATATTAATCATGAAAAATATCTTTAATTAAAACTTTTTCATTGAATAGTTAAATGTAGGGTTGCTTCATGTGATGAAAAAAACTTTGATGTAGTGTTGACAATGTATAGTTGATAAAAAAAGCAGGGTTGATGTACCATACATTTGTTTCCTCAAATATAGAGTTCCTCACAAATGTAGGGTAGTTTATCCATAAATTCCCTTTTCTCAAACACAGGGTTCTAAACAAATGTTGGGTAGTTAAACAATACGTTTACAACAGAATAAGTTATATAATATGTATGTGTTATTTTAAATGTAGGGTTTATGAACCATACGCTATGAATATATATATAGGGTATGAATAGTGCTTCTAGAATTCTTCAAAAACACAATAAAAATTATTTAAAAAATATTATAACCTGTAAACAAGATAATAATTCTCAATAAATATATTACTGAAAAATAATTAATGTAACATAATTAATAAAACAAACATGGGTATTTTTTAGCATAAAAATCAATAATATTTATAAATTATTGTTGAGACAATACATGCCCAAAAATCTCCCCCTTTTGAGGATCAAAAACCCATCACATAACTTATAGAAAATATAGGAATTATAAACAAAAATAATATAATATATTTCAAATGATACAGATATTATAGTTATTATAAAAGAAATTTAAAAATAAATTCCATTCCTTTATAAGAAAAAATGGTAATATAATAAAGAATGTTTTATTTACCTGATTTTTTCTCCCTTGTGTGATATCAAAAAGAAAGTACTTGAAAATAGATTAATACAAATTCAATATAGCAGATTATGATAAATGAATGTTACATTTCTCTTTATGATTAAAATGAGATATTTGTTCTATCAATTGAAATGAACAGAAATGATGAGAAATAAAAATATAATAAAAAAATAATTTTCATTAAAATGTTTTTATGATTTCATGTTTTTTTAGGCTAAGATATGGTTTAAAAACAATTATTGTTTGAAGTTTAAAAGACTGGTTTAATATATATTTTGGGTTTTTAAGAAGCTTTAATATCCTGAATAACTTCCTTTAATTCATCCATTTTTCCTCCTAAACATTCAAAATAATTTTTATACAACTATCTCAGAAAAACTCATTAATATTTAACCACTTTTAATCTTTCAATTAGAATGAATTTTAAAAATTCATGTAAATCTTCCTTTGTTAGAATAAACTTTTAAATACTTTCACTTCACTGATTAAGAATTAGTCTGATTCTTGGTTCACTTGAAGTCATTTTTTCAATGAGATATGTCTGGTTGTATTATAACACAGATAGAGGTGAATTATTACACTCAAGTGAATGAAACTTGTCATTCATATCATACATCACTGTAGTAATCAATTGAAATCACTTGATTATATCTGGAGAATTTGGTGGTGTAGAGGTGGACGATCTAAATTAACTTTCACTTCTTATTACATATTCAATTTGACATCCTAATTACCATTTTAGATCTACGAAATCTATTTTTGAGATGGATTATGCTTTTAGTTTTTCAAAATAGTATAATATTTCTATTTGAAAGGTAACAAACTATCTTTAGTAAACTGATTTTTCTCTAATATTGTGTAGCTAAGTCTGAATAGATTTTAATTTTACTCTAAGAATAGTCTAATTTCTCAAATCATTCAAATGGTTTATTTTAGATTCCAACTCATCTTGTAAACTATAATTCTCCTACTTAATAATGTAATATTTTATGATTAAATATTCAGTATGAGTATTCATAGAATTAGATGTGTCTTTTTCTTGGTTTCGTTATTGAGGGGATTCTTCTACTACTTCCAAGGACTTTCCTTTATTCTTCTCACTAGAAGAGAAAAAAAATTATCCAGAACTTATATTTTCTATCTATATATAGAATTTTTTTTATACAAGGATTGTACAATTGAAGATATAGTTTGATTATTAACTATTTCTATGTATTCAGCTACTGAAATTTGAGCTTTCTCATCTGCTTGTGTAGTTTCATAAACATGTTCCTTTTTAGGAGTTATATAGTCATCTTACACTTGAATTTTAGCTTGTTTTCCTCATGAATAATTGATACTCCTAAAAATATTGTCAGAGAAGCCTATCTAGATATAGAAGCTTTAACTTTTGGGTTCAGAAGAATAGGATATTCTATCTTCCAAGGATGTGAGATAAAGACCTCATTGTATAATTATTTAGGCTCTACTTCATAATAATTCTAACTATAATATCTGATTCTTCTATTTTATATTGAACATCATCGTCTACTATAAGTTCCCCAAATTCCTTATTTCTCAGGTGAACCGGTCCATCTGATTTAAAATTTTCATTCTCCCCCTGAGTAATGAAACCCAATTATTATTGGTCATCTACACCAATATGAAACAATTTTCCTTTTATTATGCTCCATAATAAACATAAATTTCTTAAGGCTCCAACATTAAGAATTTTGTTGTGTTGACACTTAGTGTGAACATCTATATGGATAATTTTATTCTTTCTATAAAAAAGAAGAGAAATAATTCAACCATACATATAGAAAGACATTTGTGACAGGGTTTGATAGTTGTTGTCTAGATATCAAAGAATATTCCTGGGGAAGTTTAACCTGATATCACTAATGAATAACAACATGAAATACATATATGTATTAAGAATATTTTCTATTTCATTTATTATTTGGAGTATTGTAGACTGCACGAACTTTACCAGCACCTTATTGTCATCCTCAAGATCATAGACCATCATTTTCCAAATCAAATTCAAACAAAAAATAAATGACATTATATCTTCTTATTTGTGTTCTTGATTTCCAATGGATATAAGGTAAAAATTGAACACTCCTTCATGAGTAAATTTTAAGATTTTTACAATTTATACAGAGGTTATGGGAGATTCTTTATCATCCACCCATGAAATGATTATATCTTATGCCTTCCCAGAACAGAACTGAACTTTATTATAGAACTGATTTAGTTATATCTCAAAAGGAAATTCATTATTTTCTTCATTAAAAATAAATTCCAAAACGTGAAATTTCATGACTTTCATTAGTAATAGATTTTTTAGATAAAGCTGGTCAAAATCAACAACATTTCCTTGAAGTAGTTTTTTAAAGGTGACACCTTATTATTTCAAGTCACTTGGTTTACCTTTTTTTCTGATTGGTCTTTATCATTTCTAAGAATATAATGGTTCAAAATTTTGATTCTATAGTTTCAAAGGAGTATGAGAGCACCATAATGTGAAATGTTTCAAAATATGAGGGTAAGTGAGATATATAGAGAGAGGAAGGGTTTTTTGATAGTTTTGGGTGACACATTTCTAGTTTCTCAAGCCAATTTACTCCCCTTAATCATTATTAGATTTAATTTTGAAAAGATGTGATTTCTAAAAAACAAAACAAATTTATGATTCAATTTAATGGTCTAAAAATAAATAAATAGAAAAATTGAATATAATAAAAAATTATTAATATAGAAATTAATGAAATAAATTAATAAACATTTATTTGAAATTAAATATTCTTAACTCCCCATTAATAAAATCAAAAAAAAATAGTGTGCAGTGGTTTAGTAAAAATATCAGCAAGTTGATTTTCATTATTTACAAATTCTAAACATATATCCTTTTTAAGAACATGGTATCTTAGAAAATGGTGTCTTATATCAATATTCTTGATTCCTGAGATACTTATAAGATTTTTTGATATATTAATTTCACATTTATTATCACAAAAAATATTTATATTATTAAAATTAAGTCCAATATCCAGTAATTTGTGTTTAATCCACAATACTTGTACACCAAAACTGCCAGTATATATCTATTCTACTTCATCCGTTGACAAAACAATTGAATATTTTTCTTCCCCAACGATGAGAATAATTATTTTCCTAAAAAGTGGTAGGTTCCTGATGTGATTTTTCTATATAATCTACACCTTATAAAATCACCATCTAAATATGAAATTAAATTAAAATCATAGGTTTTTGGATAAATTAGATTCTGAAAAATAGTTCCTTCTAAATATCTTAAATTTTTTTTAACAATAGTAAGATGGGATTCTTTTGGATTTGACTAAAATCTAGAATATAAACATACATAAAAAATTATGTTTAATCTTCTAGAACTATGTTATAATAAACTACTAATCATACATCTATATATATTATTGTCAACTAGTTTTCTAGGTTTATGAAAATCAATCTTTACATTAGTACACAAGGGAGTTGTATAGGTTTTATTGTTTTCTAGTCCAAAATTTTTTCTATTGATAAATAATGTATTTTCATTAATTCAAAACATTTCCATAATATTTTTTATAAAATTGAAATCCTAGAATGAAATTTAATTCTCACGTCATACTCATTTCAAATTCTTTTTGCCTAAGGTATGAAAAATCATTGTAAATATTGTTATTTATTGAGCAAAAAATAACATCATCTCCATAAATTTTTACTAGAAATATATTATAACAAAAAAATTTCTTAAAAAGTGTTAGATCTTCCAAACCTATATAAAATCCATTTTCCAATAAAAAATGAGGTCAATCTTTCATACCATGCCCTAAGTGTAACACCCCAAAATTGTAAAGTAAGAACATTGTATTTGATAGCATGTATAACACAAAAAAACAAGCACATAAGTGAATATAATATACTAGGAAACTACAATATATCTACTATTTAAAAAAATCAATCTCTAAAATACCTTTTAATTCATGAGATACTTAGTTAGTTTGTGTCACAAGCAATAATGACTTTATTTGATAATCGGCATTACACAAAAGATTGAGTTTTACAAAAATCAAAAAATTTACTAAAAATATTATTATTTAATATAATAAGATATGAAATATCCATTAGAATGTAGGTGATGAATAAGATTAACTAACTTTTAAAATAATAAGAAGAATTCATTGGTTACCAATTAATTGGAAATAAATCTAAAAACCAATTGAATATTAAGGAAATGTTTCTATGCTTGCAAAGTTTTTTTTCCAAAATAAATTAAATTAATTAATATTAGTGAATGATATTAATAAAAAAAATTATATTAAATAAAATATTTTTTATATTCATCCAATATATTTTATAGGCATAATATAAGAACAAACGCAATTTTATGCATAAAACCCTATATTTTTCTAAATGTGGTTTTACCACCTTTTAATGGTGAACCTATTTTAGATCCAATTTTTGAAACATTTATATATTTTATTTGAAAAAATAAACTCATTATTTTAAAAATGAATATAAAAATTTACTTTGGTTTATTTTTTGGTATATTTCTGATAATTTTTATGTTTTGATGAATAGTAATAAAATATTGTATATTAATTAAAAACAGTTTTTTCATCTAAATAATTTATAGTGATAAATTATATTTTTAATTGGTTTTAAATTATAATTAGATCAATATTTTATCTTTTAATATAATTTATTTCATTGTAATCAATTTCACATTCAATAAGGAAATAAAAAAAATTTAATCTTTTGAATGTTTTCACTTTAAAGACCTATTTTCTTATTTTGTCAATGAGATTAATTTTAAATTAATTACTAGAACTTAGGTGTTTTGAATTTTGAAAAATGGATTCTATATTTGGAATAAGTAGGTCCAAATTAT
Organism: Viscum album; assembly: GCA_963277665.1. Lineage (NCBI taxonomy): Eukaryota > Viridiplantae > Streptophyta > Magnoliopsida > Santalales > Viscaceae > Viscum > Viscum album. The sequence continues at coordinate 514,444,327 of OY728146.1, forward strand.
TTAAATATTCTCCTTTAATTTTTTGTTAGTATGAATAGTAACTTTAGTATTTGTTTTAAAAAATTCCAGAGTTACGTGTAAATCAGGTAAATAAGGGTAATAATAATTTTATAAGTATTATAAAACTACTCTAACACTTGTATTAATTTTATACGATGTGTTATGTTAGACAAAAATTATCCTTGGTCCCACTTTATGGCCTCTTGGATCCACTTGGATGAATTTAATACTATTAAAAGTATTTTATTCAAAGGGAAGCCCAATATGTCACACTCTTATTTTAAATAAGTACTTTATTTTTTATTTAAGGTTATTAAGAATATGTCTTAAAAGATAAATATTTAGTGTAAATATAAAAATTTTATTTTAATCATGATAATTTATTTTTAATTTTTTATAAATAAATTATTAAATTAAAGTCTCTCATAATGATGATGAAGTGATTGTTTAATTAATTGACATGTCAAATAAATATAATTATAAATATTAAAATAAATATAATTTGATATAATTAATATCATACACACATTTAATGGATTACCTAGACATATTATAGATTTATTAAATGTTTTTTTAATTTTTCTTGTGTTTGGATATTTTTTAAAAAGTCAAGAAATGAATAGTTTCTAATTTGACATTAATGATATTTTAAAATAAATAATATCTTATTAAATGATATAAAATTAATAAAAATATAAACATCATAGAAATGATTGGGATATGGTTTAAAATTTTATGCATTACACATTGATGTTTTTTTTCATTTTATAGTAACTATATTAACCCTTAAAGAGTAAAAAGAAAAGTTGGCATGGTAAGAGTTAAAGGGTTTAATTAAGGGTTAAAACCAAAAGATAAGGGTAATAATGTGACCTAAACATGTCTAAAAATTATTTTTTGAGAGTATTTTGACCCTTAAACATATTTTATTCTAAATAAATAACTTTTTAACCATTTTTAATTAAAAATTAATTTATATTAATTTAATATTTTGAGAATTTCCAAAACTACCCCTCACCTTAATTATAAACCTAACCCTCTCCATCACTCCCATAATCCTACCCATCACTTCCTCGCACCAAATTGAGCCTTTTAGATCATACAAAACCTAACTAAATATTCTCTCAACTCCCCTATACTCATCCTATAATCCTCCCTTTTGAAATAAATCTAACCTAGGAAGTATTTTGGTATAAACCAAATGGATTTACCAGAAAATGAGGTAACATTCTTCAAAGATCACTTGTGTTTTATTTGTTTCTCAAACCATTCAATTATTCTTATTACATACTTATATAATAATACATATATCCTTAATATATTGATATCCTACGATGATAAGGGTTTTACTTACACCTACACACACTTCTTTCAAATGGGTAATGAATTTACCATTCGTGTAAGTTGAACTACCACCTCATGAAACGATGTCATTCATTTTTCCTTTAACACCTATTAGGGTTGTGAATTATGATAGACATGCTATTTTTATATAATATATATATATATATATATGATATTTATTTTTTCTTCATACTTATAGAATTTTTATATAATACATTCTTTATTGCTTTCCATTTTGTCTAAATATGATAACATTATTTGTGGAAGTGCTGACTATCACCTCCTCAAAGCGATGTGAATCATTCACACTTTACATGAAATATATAAAGGATGGTTTTAAAATATATATATATATATGACATAGATATAATAATTTAATTATAATATATATTTATTTATTTATTTATATTTATATGTCATTTACTTTTCATTCTGTTAATTTTATAAGGAAATGGAAGTAGCGTTCATGCGTATGTGCGACCTACCGTCTCTATGAATGATGCATTTTAGTTCTTATCTCTGAATATTATGGATTATTATAAATACATATATAATTAAAATTTATGATATTTAAATCATGTTTTACATTATTTATATTATTAAACCATGATCTAATTAATTATAATTACATGTAACAAGTCAAAACATACTAAAAAAACTAGGTAATTAACACCTGAAATAGTGAAAATAATGAAAGATTACTAACAAATGGGTAATAAGGTATTATAAAAAGATATTATAAGATATTATAAATATTATTATGGTTATAATATAAGTTAATGGAATGATTAAAACCATTATATAATATTTTATAGGACATTCACCCAAAAGGAAACACAAGGTAGTGGATTTTTGTCTCACTTTTATTTTTGTGGGACACATGCCATATATACTACTTGTTTATTTTGTGTGGTGTGTATACTACCCATGAATTTCATTTATGATTATTATTATGAATATTATGGTATTTTAATGTCTATAGAATTTTCCTTTATATGGAATATGATTCTACTGATTATAAAGGGGTAAGGGGTTATTTCATAATATCATTGTTGTTCGGAATTGTTTTTGTTTAAGCCATTATTGAGGAATATTTATATTACATGTAAGTGTTTTATAAAAATGTTTTAAATTTTTTCTTAATATTATCTAATAGTTTTTTAAACTCATTTTACCTATTCTTTACTTTTTAAAAAAAATCCTTTAAAAGAATCATCCTACCGTTTTCCAAAATATTGTACTTTATGAATTTTCTTACAAAATTAAAAGGAATGTTTTTTAAACTATACAGCATGAATGGAATTTTACAACTTCATATCTACCTAATGTTTTGAATATTACTTTATAAGTTTACAAGTTTATTTTCAAATAAACTAGTTTCTGTTATAAATCCATGGCCTTTTAAATAAATGATTACAAGTTGGTATGGATTTTCTCATATCACTTTTACTTCTGTGAGATATAATCCTTATTCGCCACTTATTTCTTGTGTGTGGTGTATGTATACTACCCCTAGTATTATAATGTTTCAAATTGGTATATGAAACTTTGATTTTTTTTAAACTCTATTATTTAATATATGAATAATGCTTAATATTGGTACAACACAGGTTGGGGACTATTTAAAGTAAGTCCCTTGATGCATTTGTAGTCTCATGAGACGAAATCAGTTGGAGATAACCATTCAAATTTGTTTCCAAGAAGAATAGACAGGGTTTCTACCCACATATTTAAACATTCCTAATATTATATCTTGACGGTAATGGTATCAAGTGTCTAGGAAACATGAAATCCAATAAGTAATCATCACCATTGTTTATATTTTGTTATTATTATCCATGAGATTTTTTATTTGACATTATGGATTCATTTAATTCTTAGTTCATTGATTAAATGGAACGATTTTTAATTATTTTACTTTCTATATTTATTATTCCTTTTCTAGTTATTTAAATGGTATGTGTTTTCAATTATTTACCATGACATAATGTTTACGCACTTCCTTATTATTTTATTCATTACTTGGAATGTGTATTCGATTATTACCTTGACATATTGACTATTCTCATTCATTCATTATTTCTTCTGTTATAGTTGAACCTTAATGAGAATTTGTGATCACCCTTATTATGTTTCCTTTCCCCAAGAATCCAAAAAACTATACTAAGAAGGATATGTAAGGATATGATAAAATGGAATAAAGTATCCTTGAAAGAAAAAAAAATATGTTGTAATTAGTGTAATAATTATAATACAGAACTCATGTATGTATCTTTTTTACCAATACTACATAACTAATCGGTCCATTAGGTTTTATTTCCTTGTAATCTTTCCAATGTAATGGTAATAGACACTATATCTAGGCTTACTAGGGTCAGGTCACTACACTGGGTGATTGTTTAATTCCATAAAGAGCCTTAGTGATTTTGAAAACTGAATTTGGTAGATTGGAGTTTTCTAAACCTTGTGGTTGTTAAATATAAACTTCTTCCATTAAATATCCATTTAAAAGGGATGATTTTACATCAATATGATATAATTTAAAATTCATATGACCTACATAAGCTATCAGGATCCTAATCACTTTAAATTTAGTTATAGGTGAAAAGGTTTCATCATAGTATTTTACTTCTTCCTGGTTTTATCCTTTTTTAACTAATATAACTATATTTCTTATAATGATTCCTTGATCATTTTGTTTATTTATAAAAATCCATTTGTTTTTTATTGCTGGATAATTTGTTAGTATTTATACTAATTCCCAATTTTTGTTTCTATTGAATTGATTACGTTCTTATTGTATATCCATTAACCAATTTTCATCATTTAAATATTCTTTTATAGTCTATGATTATAATTGTTATAAAAATGTAGAAAATTCAGCTAATTTTCCTACATTTCCTCTTACTCTTCCTATGATATCTAAATTTCCAAAAATAGTTTCTAAATGATGATCTTTTAAGGTTATATATTTTTTAGGTAAGACACTTTTAGGTTCATATTCATCATGCTCTTCCAGAATGGACATAATTTCATTTATTTTTTAACAAAATTAGTCTTAGGTGTTTCAAGACACATGTTGTCAAAAGAGTCAATAATTTTATCAGTTTGATCTTTCCTTTTACCAAAAGGATCACTTTCATCAAACTGTATTGAACTGGTTCTTCAACAATCCTTGACTTATTTTTATATACTCTATGGGATTTAAAAGCAACATAATATCCTAGAAATATTTCTTTATCGGCCTTTGGATCGAATTTACCAAGGTTCTCCTTAGTATTTTAGATATACACCTTGAATCCAAATAATTTGAAGTACCTCACTTTAGGTTTTTTATTATTACAATGTTTATAGGGTTTCTTTATAATAATTGGTTTTATTTAAACTCTATTCATGATATAGAAAGTTGTGTTTATGGATTTTTCCTTGAAATAAGAAGGAAGGATATATGGATTAACATAGTCCTTTGCATTTCTTGAATAGATCAATTTCTTATTTCAACAATATTTTTTTATGATGTGTTATTGGTGGAGAGAAGGTGTGTTTAATACATAAATTTGACAAAAAATAATTGAATTCTTGATTCTCAAATTCTCTACCATGATCAATTATTAATGAAATTATTTTAAAATATTTCTGATAATGAACAATTTCAAAAAATCTTTTAGAAATAGTGAACCCTAAACTTTTGTGTTTCATTAAATAAACCCATGTAAATCTTGAAAAATCATTAAATATCATATAAATATATAATTTGAAATCCAAATCTTCTAACCATGATGGTCCAAAAAATCCATGTTGATAAGTTCTATTGGTTTATATGTCGAAATAATTTTTAATTCATTTGAATGGTGATTTTTGTTTTTTTCCATGTCAGTATGCATCATAAAATCTATCATTATAAAATTTAACACTATCATGATCATAAATTATGTGTTTATTAAAAAATTTATATAAAATGAATACATTATAGTGTCTAAGTATTCTATTATAGATCAAACACTCATTTTTCTCAATAGTTAAACAATTCACTTATTGTTTACATAGGGAATCAAGATCCAAGGTATAAACATTTTTAGTTCTAGGTACTCTAAATTTAATCAGTTTATCTTTGAAAACTGAGAAAAATTATTAGAGAAAACAACATAAAAACCATCATCACGGAGTTGAGAAATACTTATCATGTTATTCTTTATTCCTTGAACATACAACACTTTATTGATTGAGATTGAATTTATATATCCAATTTTTCCAACTCCATCTATCTTTCCTTTATAATTATCTCCAAAGTTGACTAATCATCTATCCATCTTTCTTTGTGTATAAAAGTTGGAAGATTCTCCACTAAATTTCCTTGAGAAGCCACTCTCTATATACCATACAACATTTTGGTTCTTACCTCTTTTACCTAAAAAGTATTTAAAAAATATTTTGTTTTGGTACCCATATTTTCTAGGGTCTAACTATGTCAGAAAGTAATGATCTAAGAATCTAAATTTGCCTTATTTTACCAAAAAATGCATTTTTTGCTTCAAATATTTATTTGGAAATAAAATCAGTTTTAATTCCACTTATCTAGAGATGTATTAACCAATATTTATTATAATAATTTCCTTTCATTCGACAATAGAAATAGATATCATTTTTATAACTTTGAACAAAATAATTTTTATATATCTTTGAATTTTCTCCCTTGCTTATTATTCCATATTTTTCCTTTTTAATAACATTATTTCCAATAATCATATTTAGAGTTTTTTTAATTTGGTTAAAATATTTGAAGCACTTTTGAATAATCCTGCTTCATTTTGTAATTCCTCTATTTTAGTTTCATAGTCAGTATAATTTGATGTAGATTTATTAAATTTTTCCTTTAATTATTGATTTTTTTTAATATTGTATCTCATTTGTTTAAATTATCATTATGAATACTTTTTACTGACTTGTTATTTTTTACTATAGATTCATATTTTTCTTCAAGAATGAAGCAATAAGAAACTAATTTTTTATTTTAGCATATATTATACTCAAAATCAGAAGAATTGTAATATTGTACCTCATCTTATCCCTTATATATAAATCACATATTTTCTTTAATATTTTTTTTCTCTATCTCTGAGTCATATTTGTAAGAGTTATTGCAGTCTTCAGACACATTCCAAGTAGCCTTCATATATATTTTCCCTTTATGCTCATAATTAGTTTTCATCTGATTTTTATTTTCTATTTTTCTTATTTCTTATTTTAGCTGGGTGAAATTAGTTGTGATATGACCCATCTGTTTTCATTTATAACATAATACTTTATAGGATCCTTTCTTATCATTCTTCAATGGTTTCTTGAAGCCATAATTTTTTCTATAAATTTTAATAAACTTTTTAGCTAGTTAAGATAGTTCAATTTAAGAATCTATGTAGTCTGCATCCTTTGAGATTTTAACATCTTATTTAAATATATTTTCATGTTTCTAATATATAACATTAAGGGTAGTATTTACCTTTTAACTATCTTATGATCTTCAGTTTCATTTCGCACATATGCTTCATACATCATCATAATTCCAAACAATTATTCCATTATCAAATTTTTGACTGGTGATGATTCTCTTATAACAGCAGATATTCCATTCAATGTTGAGGGTAGTACTCTAAGTACTTTCAATTCTTGATCTGGTTGTGAGATAGTATCTCCCAAAGAACCAACATCATTGACTAATTCTGTCAATTTCCCATTTATTTATATGATTCATTCTCCATCAAACATTTTGAAGGTATCAAAATTTAGTTTTTTAGCTGGGTACCTTAGTTTTCTGATATTTAAATTTCCTTCATATGTGAAAATATTTTTCCACATTTCATAAGTATTAGAAAATTGAGATACTCAATTTAACTCATTTGGACTAAGTCCATAAATAATGGCATTCATTGGTTTTGAATTAATGTCACACTCAACTTCATTGGTATAATCCCATGTTCTTAGTTTCTTGGGAATTGTTTATAGAGTGATAATCTTCATATATACTTTAAATCCATGATTTTTCATATAGATGATCATACATGATTTCCAAAATCTATAGTTGTTACCATTGAAGTAAATAGATCATATCATTGACATATATTCTCTAGGATCATTCATTGACATCTTTCTTTGTATAGGCCTTATAATTTTATCTTTCTCGTGCTTATCTACATTAATCAAAAATCACTCCTATGATACCAATTTTTAGGTCAAAATAATACAAAGATACACAAGATGGGTAAGGAATATTTCCTTTTGGATAAACTTAAAAAAAATCTATCTTTCAGTTTTATTTTTAATTTATACAGATGTGTGGTGTTCTCTATTGTAATTAATTTTTAAGCAACAGATAAGTAGTTAAGGAGAAAAAAAAGATTTTATAATGGTTCATGGCACAAATATCCCCTAGTCCACCCCACAAATTCTCTCTCTACAAGCTTGGGGATTTTTACTATAAGGGTACTCTTATCACAAGACCTTCACAACCAAGTGCAGGCAGTTTATAACTTTACAAAAGGATTTACATAGCATTCTAGTTCTTTTATGGGGAACCAAATTTCCCATAGATTAGTCCAATAAGCTGATATTCTTTCATGATTGAGTCCAAGCATCTAAAACTCCAATAAATCAAAATAGTTTTTATTCAATTGAATGAATAGGTTTTTATACACAGTTGTAGTAGAAACTAACAGAATATAGGTCTTTTTCTCCAATGATGAATGTGTTTAAGACACAATATCTTTTAAGAGATCTTAGTTTCAAATGATCTTTAATAAAGATAGAAACAAACAATAGTAGTAGTTACATAACATGAGGTTAAAATATGTATATCTCCAAAGTGTAGATTCTTTAAGAAAACAAAGTTGTTTGATCTATTGTTTATTTGTATTAGTTCTATATTCAAAAAGATGTTGTATATATACAGACGTACAGAAACAAAAAATAATTAATTATATTTTATATATACAATCAATATAATATATACATCAATAATTTGAAATAATACTATTCTCAAAATATTTATTTTTATTCATTTTTATGTGTTTACAATTCCTATAATTATTGTTATCAATTCACTATTTTTAAATATTTTTTAAACTTAATTAATTTTATTTATTCATTTTTTATTTTATTTCATTTAATATTATTTTTTCATTTTTAATGTTTTGTAATTATTAATATTTATTAAATGTATTCATTTTTTAAAAATTTATAGATATTTATTTGATTGGTTTAAATATTTTCAAAATGTTTGTAATTTATATGATTAATATTTATTCATTTTTATTTATTGATTTTAATATGTTTTAAATTTATATAATTGATTATTATAAATGCTTTTAAATTTTAATATTTTTGTATAATCAATATAATTCATTATTAACAAATTTGATATTTATATAATTAATATTATCAATTTATTCATTTTTATTCCTTTTTTATGTGTTTATAATTCATTCAATTAATGTTACAAATTCACTTTTTTAAAATATTTTTGTAATTTATTAAATTTATTTATTCATTTTTAGTATTCCTTCGTTTAATTTTATTTATCCATTTTTAATTTTTATTAATTTTTAATATTTTTAGAATTTATTCAATATTTAATATTTATTTATACATAATTGTTTACTAAGTTTTAATATTTTCAATATGTTTTTAATTTATATGATTAGTATTTATTAAATTTTATTTATTAAGTTTCAATATTTTTAAAATTTTTGAAATTAAAATAATTAATTTAGTTAAATTAATTTTTTAAAATTTTTGTTAATTAAATAATTAATATAATTCATTTTTAATAATTTTTTTATTTATATAATTTATATAATTTAATTATTCCTTTTTCTTCATTTTTTATGTGTTTACAATTCATTAATTAATATTATGAAATATTTTTTAAATATTTTTAGTATATGTTAAAAATTATTTATTCATTTTTAATACTTTTTTCGTTTAATATTATTTATTCATTTTTAATATATATTATTTTTTACATTTTTAGGAATTTAATAATTTTATAATATTTATTTATACATATTTATTAACGATGTTTTAATATTTTCAATATGTTAGTAATTTATAAGAATAATATCTATTCATTTTGGTTTATTAAGTTTTAACATTTATAATATTTTTAAAATGTATATAATAAATTTAGTTAAATTCATTTTCTAATAATTTTGTAATTTAAAGTGTAAATATTATTCATTTTTAAGAAAAAAAATATTTTTATAATTAATATTATTTATTTCTTGATTTTATTTAGTTTTATGTGCTTTTGTGTTATGTAATTAATGTTATGAATTCACTTTTTTAAATATTTGTTTAATTTATTCAAAAATTTTTCTTTTTTAATATTCATTCATTCAATATTATTTATTAATTTTTAATATTTATTAATGTTTACTAAATTAGGAATTTTTTCATTTATTTATTATTTATTTATACATTTTTGTTTATTATGTTTTAATATTTTCAATATTTTTTAAATTTATATAATTAATTCATTTGAATATAATTTTTTAATTCTTTTATAAATTTAAAAATTAGTATATTTTATTTTTAATAAATTAATTATTTTTTAATTAATATTATTTATTTATTTATTTATATTCATTTTTTTACATTTTTTTCAACGCTTGTTTAAGCACTAAAAAATACTACTTTTGTCGATGCTTTTTTACCGATAATAACAGTTATGATTTATCAGAACTAAGAAGACACTGACAAAAGTAGTATTTATCATCACTTATATTTTTAGTACTAATAAGATACACTTTTACCAGTACTTTTTAGTTAGCGTTGATGTCATGACCCATCCCCTGAGGCCCGTGTCGTGACTACCCCAAGCCCTCCTCCCAAATGGTAGGGGTTGGAGACTAGCTTTGAGTAGGCATATCCTAAACAAATGGGGGGCATTTTTCTAAGTATATGAACACACACACACAACTCCAGGCCACATATGTTGGAAAGTGAAAACACTATGTAAACAAACACAAGGTACGACAATAAAAAACTAAAGGTAAACAGGGCCAAAATACAATCCCAACAAAAGGAAAAGTACAAGTATAAGTCTCTAGAAATCCTCTATAAAAACCCTACCTGAAGTGTTGGTATAGAAATAACTATTTGAAGCCGCAGAAGCACACCTCATCTGTCAGGTCACTCTAAGCACCGCCTGGCCTTGATCCACCAAGGACTTCATCAAAGCGCTAATCAACTATAAAAGACATGACACATGCGGACAAATCATATACAGGGGTGAGTAAAACAATTACAAGTAGGTCACCGTGTAACAAAAAATAAAAGACCACAAAGGAAACATAATAAGAATATACAGTCATCTCAACAAAGGTATATGTCAACAACACATATAATAAGAACATCCATGTATACTCATAAAGGATTCCAAGACTCAAGGTTTCATCCACTGCTAGCCATATTGTTCCACTCGTAGCATGATCGATTCTGAGATATCTCACTCTTCAAGCTATCTGATAGTAAGAATATAGAACAAGTCTACCAAAAGTATCCAAGAGAACATCTAGTCTCGTTACATCATGAAGTTTCCCTAAGATGCTCATTCTCGCTAAGACAATGAGTCTCGATATCACAACCAATCCTTTGTTATAGGATTCTGCTCAATTCATTCTCTTTCTGGGAGAAATCACTCCTCGAGCTATGAAGTCATCAGAGACCCTTGCAAATAGGTCCCGCTAATTTTTTCCCCACCCAAAGAGAAAACACTGAAAACTACCCAAAGCACACTTTTCAGGTAAATTCACAAAGGAAAGAATCTGATCTCGATACACAGATAAGGGTCTCTATGCTGAGGGCTCATTGGGGGACTCCTAGCCCTACTAGAAACATCCACCTAGATAGGGGATATGTGGTTTCATAAATATTGGTCCCACATTCTCCACAAACCATATCTAATATACCATGAGGAGAAGTAAGGATCGATTGGGCCTCTCGGTGTGATACACGCTCCAGCCCACTGAGCCATTGTCAAATTCATACAAAGACAACTCGCTTTGAAACATGATTCGTCTTCTGTGATATAAACATGATCCTACATCGAACCTTTTTAGTAATGAAAATGGGTGCAATCTCAATCTCTATTGTCACCCTCTATGACGAGATCAGGATCCTGCATCGATCCCTCATAGGAAAGATAAATAGAACACTACCAGCCCCTTCTGGTCAAACAAAAAACCTACTAAGACATCTCAAAAGGACCTCCTTGTCAGAAGTGTCCTGATGCCACAGACAGATCGTCAAACGGATGCTCTATTTGAAATATACTCCCATTTTTCTAAAAAAGAGCTAATTTGGGTTTAGGACGGGTCCGACCCGACCTGACCTGGTCCGGCCTACTGGGCCCGGCCCGGCCTAGCCCATGGGGCTCGACCTTCTAGGCTAACCTGATGGGCCAACTAGGCCATTGTACTTAGCCTTCTGAGCCACTCGGCATCCCATTTCTGCCGGTCTGGCCCACATCATATGGGATGAATTCCTCCAGCACATGGCCCAGCCGCATGCCGCATCACCCCAAGTGTCAGGGTCTGCCTCCCTCATCCAGCCTGGTCCAATTACACAGACCAGAAATTCCACTCATGGCTCGGTGCATGCGGCCAGTCAACGCATTGGACCACCATATCCCGCTAGCCCTGCGGAAATCATCGCAGGCTCCCACGACCGCCGCCGCGTTCCACTGTAGGCTGCAGCCGTGCCAATGACCCCTTCTGTGGGCCACTAGATTCACTCTGCTACTCTGATTGTTGATCTGAAAGATTATCTATGATCCTCAGGTCACCACCTACACTTTTGTGGGCTCGAATCTATTCCATGATCTATCTTGGTGAAAATATGTTCAATCGGGGATATCTCCCACACCACTTTAATCCATCTTCCACCATCATCGTCAAACCTCTATCGTACCACATCCATCCTATGTCTGTGATATCAAATCGTTGTGTCATGAATCAGTTGTGCAATGATATATAGATCATGAATTATTGATTCAGGGTCCAAATGAATAATGCACATGAGAAATGAATAATTGAGGGTGAAAGACATGAACCAACAAATAGTAATTGACCTCAATCGATTTTCATGTTGATCACAGTTCGTTTCCATTAGAATAGTTAATGAAAACTGAAAAAAAAGGGATAATTAATACCAGATAAACAATCCACAATAAACCTTGCAAGGTAAAACCCATCCAACAATAAGCACGGCCTTTGGATTAATATTTTGGTCAATTAATCCAGATTTGTCAAAGGGATAAATAACGGAAAAGGAAATCAAATTAAAACTCACACCCTAACTTGATGTTTGGATCTATCGTTGGTGAAGAACGGAGTTATGCCACTATAATTCATCAATCCTCAATCCTTAATCTGTGATTCATTATCCGTGATCCACGATCTACTGACTTTCCTCATTTTTTTCCTTCACCAATAGGAGGGAACTGCCAATGCCTTTCTCTAGAATTTCTAGGGAATTCTAGGGTTATTCGTTAACCCTAAATTCTTGTTTAACATGGGGAGAAAAGAAAATGTGTCATCCAGATTGTGGCATTGCAGCATCACCAAACTATTAAATTTAATAAATTATAGGGGCTAACTTTTCAAAGCGTCATAGCATCGCTGCGTTGCTTTCAAACATTTAAAAATAAATAAAATAAACCTCTCTAAATTTATTTTATTCTTCTTTAAAACATCCAAAAATTAACCTTCATAGTCTACCCAGGTCGGTCAATGTTAGGCCCTGCCTAAGCAAAATGACACATTATGAACTCAACGGTGGTATCTAATTTCTAATACAAGTCACCATCCATGAGTTATTAAGATTTTAAAATAAAATAATTTAATTTAAATATTTTATTTACGGTTACTTCCTTTTTGGGTTTTATCACAGAAGACCTGTGCCAACAAAAGTTAAGTCGTGCCTAGGGTAAACCCATCATCCTAAACACAATGGTGCCCTCAATTTTATGATTTGGTCACCTATTTAAGAGTGATTTCACTTTTTTAGTAAAACCACACACACATGCTATTAAAAACATAACATTTTTGTCGAACCATTATGGGAACACTAGGCCTCAGAATCACACGTTGTCTCAGTGATGGTCTCAAAATTTTCCCAAAAAATTTCCAAAAAAACTAGGAAAATACAATTCATTTAATTATATACACCTTAATACATTTCATCCCTAAAATCCAAACCTAGGGATACCCAAAAAGATGAGGGTGCGAGCATGAACCTCACCCCCCCACTCCCATGTGCATATCTAGAGATTATTGTGCGACCATCGGGTACACACTTGTGGAATTGATTGCCCATGGAGGGACCTCTCCTACTAATCCTCGATCTCCATGAAGAGGATGGGAAGTGAGCATACTGATCAAAATCTATAGTCTTTGGGAGTCCATGGATTCTAGATATCTCCTTCACATAAAGGCATCTGAATATCTCTACTGAACTCTACTCCCAAAAAGCTTAGAAGTATACAAATTGGTGAGTTTCTCAACGATCACCCATATGGTATCATTTCCCTTGGTTTTATTTATTAAACCCTTTATGAATTACATCTATATCCTTTCTCACTCCCATCCCGAAACCCCAAGGAAGAAAAGAGAAACCCCATCCAAGCATAGGTGCTCGACACAGTCAGTTGACAAACCATGAAAATGATTCAAACAAGCGGTCATTTATTTATATGAATATGTAAGCCCATCTTAAACCCATTCCATTATCTCTGATGTCTGCCTTGACACCCACAACTGTATCTCGATGCATCTCACCACTCTAGGAATCCAATGATACTACTATGTGTCCTCTAAATGGGATGATGTGCTCCCCACCTTTTGAATATCCATTGGGGGAATTCCCCATGGAAAAATGAGCACGTAAAGTCTCACAGTCATTATCATTAATCCATGCCTCCCTGAATCACTATAATAGTTGAGGGGTAACAACCACCGAGTTTAGGTAATCTATATCATCTCTATCCATGAAGGATAACTGTAACAAGTACAACTACTTTATTTCCTCATTAAGAAACTACGTACTGGATCTCCTACTTAGAGAATCTGCATTCATCTTTCCCTTACTAGGAGTATAGAATATCTCCAAGTCATAGTCCTAGAGGATCATTAGCCATCATCTTTATATCATGTTCAGAACCAATTGAGAGAAGATATACTTGAGACTCTTATGGTCTAAGTAGATGATAAATCTCCCTCCTATCAGGTAGTTTGTCACCACATCTTCAATGCAAAGACTACCATTGCTAACTCAAGAATGTGGGTCGTGTAGTTCTGCTCATGTGGGTTCAACTGATGTGAACCTTAGGCAATCACAGCTTGCCTCTACATTAGGATACAACCAAGTTTGGTCCATGATGCATCATATAACACTACGTACTCGACTCCCTCCTCTAGAAAACTAAACATCGGGGCGCTCTTCAAACTCTATCTTAACTAATGAAAATAATGTGGGCACCTTTCTATACATATGAAAGGACACCCCTTTCAACTAATCAATGTTTTTATTGAACCTTTGGTAGTGGATACATGTTCTCCATGGTAACTTAGTTAAAGTGTAAGTAATCCACACATAACCTCGAACATTGGGTCTTACTAAGACCTTCCTCTACAAGTCATCCACTGGCACCCTCAGCTAGCGAAGATCTATGAAAGACATCTGATATACTAATACTGATGTCGGTGCCATCTAAGGGTGTAGTAAAAATAAAGAAGTTTGTCTCCCTATAGGGAGGTAAACCTAGAAACATATCATGGAAAGGAATCATTATATTCCACCACCACTACTGGGAACTAAAAACACATAACATGCACTGCCCCAAGGGTATGTCTAGCTGACTCAAGAGTGATCGGTGGCACCCTCTTATACATGAGTCTATCACGTGCTACCTGGGTTTACTTTTTTCTCCAACCAATGAAAACCACATTCCATCATTGTGTATATACTGCACCATTTTTCCAAAAAATAGTCAATCTGGGCATGGAGTTTTGATAACCAATACATACCCAGAATGACGTCATATGGCCTCGATGCTACCAATAAGAGGTTCCAACCGAAACTCTCACCTCAAGGGTCAGATCATGCTATCATCATAAGTGTGATTATTTAGTCTCCTACCATGGGTATCTCCAGACATAAGGGTTAAGTTAATGGTTTAACCAGAAAATCTAGTTCTCGAACAGGATCTGTGAAAAGGAAGAATAATTAGCACCTATGCCTATTAATATGATAGCTAATAGTAGGAACATATCATACCTTAAATAATTTCTGGAGCCCTTGGGTCATATGCCTTGACCACATACATCAATCCCTTCCCCCTATCCTTCAGCTTCCTAAGCCTAGTGTGGACCACATGTGGGTGGTGGTGGTGGTAACATGTTGAAATGTGTACCACCACCTTCTACTCTCCTAACTCCTCTACCGCATCTTACACCTTGTAGATTTTTCTGATCTTGTCACTATCTCTGCCTCGGTGGCCCATCCACCATTTCCCTGTCAGCAGCATGATGGGCTAAAAAAATCTCAAGTGAGGTGACCCCGGTCATCTCATAAAAAAACATTATATCTCTCTAGGATAACTGGAATCACCCTATGATCCATGATCTGTAGATCCCCTATCCTGAGACCTCCTCTCAGAATTTATCACATGTGCAAGCCTATGAGACTGATGTTGGATTCCTACACCTGATGTCTCTTCTCCTACTTGCACACTGTTGACATCCACTCATAGTATCTGCTCATCCAAAGGACTTTCAACCACAAAGGTTCACTCTAGCACCCTATCATAAGTAGGAATGCACATAAGAATAACACTGGCTCAGATTTCCCTAATAACGCCTTGCTCAAAGTCTTGAGCCCTGAATCACTGGTCATGTATTATATCCATTGGGTAGCTGGGAAGGTTGGTATGCCTCAATGAATACTCATATATTGACTTGTCATCCTGTTGAAGTTGTAGAAGCTTCTGGGCACACATTTCCCTCAGCTTTTATGGTTTGAGACCCTTTTTGAGAAAGGTTCTCAAACTCTTTCCATAGAAGAGCACTTTATCAGGATTTTGGGTAATAAAAACCCCACCATCACCCTGTTGAGCCACATATAAGGTTCAACGCTATGATCATCATCTGATCTAATGGTGTCATGAATGGATGAAAAACTTGGTCACCACCTTAATCAAATCCTTAGCCACCTGAAATTTGGGCTTGCCTCAGACCTTAGGAGTCTCTATCGTTGAAATTCATGACATTTTGTTAGCATGAACATCTCATCCTCAAGTACTAAGAGTACCATGTGCTACTCTATAAGTGGTGGTATAGCTGGTACACCACCTGGAGGTTCTATCTATTTTACAAATCCTTGTATCCATATCTCATTACCCAAAAGATCATTCTCATGATCAGGAGGTGGAATCATAGATGATTTTCTATGTGGATGCTTCTTGAAGAAAAACAAGATGTACCATGATCAATAGTGTATACCTAGTCATCTGAATCAAGAAGAACATGGAGAACACAAACCATTTCTATACGAAGCATGTACCATCTTTTTTCCTGAAACTTTTGTTTTCTTGTACTTTGTCAAAAATCATAATTCGGGGTCCTGGTGTATGGTTACGTCAGCCACTAAACCAACACGGGATTCCCTGTCATGAAATACAAACTCAAAACACTTAACACTATTTCCCCAAACCAAACTCATAGACTATGGGTTCTTAAGTTAGAACCAACCACCCTATGATACCACTCTGTCAGGACCCGTCCCTTAGGGCCCATGTCGTGACTACCCCAAGCCTGCCTTCCTTAGGCCAGGGGAAGTCGATTAGTGCTGAGTAGGCATATCCCAAACAAATGGTAGTCATTTTCCTATGTACCTACACACACACACACAACTCCCAGCCAAAGATGCTAGAAAGTAAAAACACTAAGTAATCAAACACAAGGTACAATAGTAGAAAACTAAAGGTATATGGGGATAAAATAAAAGCCGAAAAAATAAAATTATAAGTATAAGTCTCTAGAACTCATTCAAAGAAATACCTACCTAAAGGGTAGGTACATAAACAACTGTCTAAATCCATATAAGCACACCTCATCTTTTGGGTCACTCTAATCACCACCTAGCCTCGGTCCACCAAGGACTTCATCAAAGCTTCAATCATCTGCACAAGACATTAAATATTCAGGAAAAGCCCGTGCTAGGGTGAGTAAAATACTACACAATGGTGCACCCCAAAACACAAAGTAAAAGACCGCAAAGGAAACACCTCTAAGAAGATATAGTTAGCTCAACAGAGTTATATGTCTACAACACATAAAACAAGAACATCCTGGTATAATCGTAAATGATTCCAAGACTCAAGGTCTCATCAACCAACATATATATAGTTCCACTCATAGCACGCTTGATTCTAGGAGATATCACTCCTTATACCTAGTAGTAATCATGTAGAATAAGTCTTCTAAAAGAATCTGAGAGAACATATGGTCTTGATACGTCACAACATTCCCTGAGATGTCTAGTATCACTAATAAAAGGAGTCTTGATATCACAACTTATCCTTGGTTATAGGATTATGCTCAAGGCATTCTCATTTCGGGATAAATCACTCCTCAAGATATGAATTCAACGAAGACCCTCCCAAAGAGGTCCTGCTAATTTGGCCCTCTCCCAAAGAGAACACATTGAGAACTTCCCAAAGCACACTAGTCATGTAAAGTCACAATGGAAAGAATCTGATCTCGATACACATATAGGGGGTCCTGTTTCTAGGTCTCACTAGGGGACTTCTAGCCCTACTGGAAACATCATCCTAGATAGGGGATATGTGACTACATAAATATTTGTTACAACTTCTCCATAAACCCTATATAGGGTACTACGAAGAGAAGTGAGGATTGACTAGGACTCTCGGTGCGATACATGCTCCAGCCCACTAAGTCACTATTGAAGTTGGAATGAGAAAACTCACTTCAAGACATGGGTTATCCTCTATGATAGTAACGAGATCCTGCATCGAACCATCATGGGAAAGACCAAGGGTACGATCTCAATCTCTAATATCACCCTCTATAATGGGATTGGGGTCCTACATCGATACCTCATAGAAAAGAGAAAGAGAATTCTACTAACCCCTTCTGGTCTAACTAAACTCCCACTAAGCCATCTCAAAAGGACTGCCTCATCACAAGGGTCCTGATGTTGCAGATGACTTGTCAAATGAGCGCTCTGTTTGAACTATACACCTATTTTTCTAAAAAAAAGACCGACCTAGGTCCGGGTTGGGTCTGACCCGACCCAACCCGGTCTGGCCCACTGGGCTCAATCTGGCCCGGACCATTGGGAATATCCCACTAGGATGACCTGATGGGCTGACTGGACTATGGCCCACTTAGTTATTGGACCCAACCCACCAGGTTGTTCAGAAACCTTGTTCTTCTGGTCCAGACCACGTCGAATGGTTCGGCCTCCAGCACCCTGTGAGGTCATGTGTCGCATCACCCCGAGCACTGGGGTGCACTTCCCCCATCCAACCTAGTTTGCTCATGTGGACTGGAAATCCCACACACTGCTCGACCACGGGAGACCCGTCAATGCGGGCATCACTACATCCTACCAGCCCCATAATATCCAACATAGGTAGTTATCCTCTGTCGTACCAGTCGCTGGTGATGGTGTGCCAGTGACCCCTTTCGTGGGCCACCAGATTCATTCTGGTGCACTAATTGTTGATCCTAAAAATGTTTTCTAATCCTTGGGTCACCACCATCACTATTGTGGGCTCGAATCCATGCCACAATCCATCCCAGTGCAAATCCATTTGATAAAAGATATCTCCTGCACTACTTCGATCCATTTACCACCGTCATCATTGCACTTCTTTCATACCCCATCAATTCCATGTTTTCACTATCGGATCATTGCACCAAGAATCAGTTGTACAATGATCGATCAATCACAAATTGTTAAGTAATGAACCTAAAAAAGAATTCCCATGAAGAACAAATAATGGAGGAAGAATGTAATGGACCAACAAAGAGGAATGGACCTCGATTGATGTTCATGTCGATCGTGATTCATTTTTGATAGAATGGTTAATGAAAACCCACAACAAAGGATACTCAATATCAGATAAACACTCCCCAATAAACCCTAAAAGGTAAAACCCAAACCTCAATACGCACAACCCATGTATAAATCAGTTGGTCAATTAATCCATTTTCATCGTAGTGATAATGAATGGGGAAGGAAAATAGACTAAAACTCACACACTACCTTGAGGTTTGGATTTGTCGTTGGTGAAGAATGGAGATGTACTATTGTCATTTTTCAATCCTCAATATGTGATCCACGATCTTTCGGATTTCATTGTCATTTTTTGTTCACTAATGGGAGGGAACCACCAACACCTTTATCCAGACTTTCAAGAGAAATATAGGGTTATTCATTAACCTTGAATTCTTATTTAATTTTGGGAGAAAAGAAAACTCATTGTCCCGATTGCAGTGTTGTTGCATCACCACGCTATTTCATTTAAGAAACAAAACAGGCTAACTGGTTGTATCTTTATAGAATCATTGTGTCACTACAAAAAAATTTGAAAATAAATAAACTAAACTCGTTTTAGTTTATTTTATTCTTATTTAAAACATCCAAAAACTAACCTTTGTAGTCAACCTGCAACGGTCGATGTTAGGCCCCTCCTAAAGAAAACACCACATTAAGAACTCAACAGTGGTCTCAAATTTCCAATCCAAGTCATTGTTCATGAGTTTTTAAGATTTTAAAAAAAATAATTTTATTTATGGTTACGTCCTTTTTTGGTTTTATCATTACAGACCCACACCGACAAAAGTTAAGTCATGCCTAGGGTAAACCCTCCATCCTGAACGTAATAGTTCCCTCAGATTTCTGATCTTGGAAACAATTTAATAATTATTTCATTTTTAAGTAAAACCAGTCACAAGCACTATTAAAAATTTTACATTTTTTGTTGAACCATTCCAGGCACACCGGGCCTTGAAATTGAATTCTGTCTCATCACCTTGTCTCAGAATTTTCCGAGAAATTTTATAAAAATAAAACCGAGAAAATCCGAGTCATTAAAACCGATAACACCCTTTTCCCTATTTATAAAAGAACCATAGAATATCAAATCTTCCTTGTACCACCCTCAAGATCCTATTGAACTGAAGGATTACTGCAATTATATTCAATCATTTTGGAAAAAACGAACCTTGAAATCAAAGGTATGAAATTATAATGTTTTTTTATGGAATCTCATTAGGCCTTTCATGTGCTTTTCATAAATTTTTTTATTTTGTCTACCTTTTAATCCCACATAATCCTTAGAGTGATTAAATATCATGGGTGAGTCTCATGTAATTGATGGAAGTGTGTTTAATGTGATATGAGACTACCGAACTCACTTTAATCACTCATGAGTATGGATTTACCATTTTATTCATCCACAGCCAATGAAATTCCAATTAAATCATATATATCTATGCTTTACACCTTAAAATCAATGAAAATTTTATTTTAATGTGTATAAATATATCCAAATTTATTCTAAAATTAATTTAACAATATAAAGCATGAAATTAATATGTTGAACAATTTAACCCAAAATATTATAAGACACCAAAAAATGTGATAAACTAATTAAAATATGTACGAATATTTTGAATTAAATTTAATTAAAAATTAACATTATAATTAATATCACTTACAAAAAAATTTTAAACAAGGTTGGTTATTTTTTTAATTCCATTACTCATTTATATTATTTTTTGTGATTACATACATCATCTTTATGGATTTTGAAATTTGAAAATTTGGGTTATTTTGGTTAAAGCATTCATTTTTTCCAATCTATCCACAATACTGACTATTTTAAAAATCTTATGGAATATTAAAATTCTTATTCTTTTATTAAAAAATTAATTCAAATATGATATCTTTTATAAATTTACAAATGTAATAAACAAAATTGATGTGATTACTTTGTTTCAAACATTGTAGAAACATTTTGAAAAATAAGTAATTATTTTTCAAATGTGTTTTGATAGTAAAATATTATTATATATACCCCAATACTTATCTAGTTGTGGAAATATATGTGTTTATTGTTAACATTAATAGTTATGGGAGCGAATCATCTCTTTTAATGAATCCATTTAAAAAATAATGATTTATGATATGTGACTTCTTGTAATAAAAAATATGTATTATAATATATTAAATTCATATAATTCATGGTCTCTCTATGTTTTAACAATTTATTGAAGCAATGCCAATTTATATCAAGTATGATGACTATATGTTTGTATATAATGAATATCAATTTAGGATTCAATGGATATACTTTCTATGCATATATTCATTTTTTTTCATAAATATGAACATGACTAAATAAAAATGTATGGAGATGAACTGGAAATGGATATATACCAATCGTATGATTAAAGAGTATGAGTATGGGGTGAAAGAATTCAACATGTTTTCAAAAGATCATGCATGTGATACTTCTAAAATCTTATGTCCATGTTTATATTATTGTTATTCGAAACTAATTAGTCAAGATGATTTGGAAGAACACTTGACCTGTTATAGAATAGATTGAAGTTAAAAATATTGGAATAAATCTAGAGAATAGTTAGTTGGTTTGAGTGGTGTTGAGTAACCCTTCTCATAACTTTAGGGTTTCATTTACAAAGGTATATTACTTTTAAAAAAACTTACAAAAATTGGGGACGTGTGAAGGTTTGGAAAAAGGATAATTGTTGTCTCCAGTTAACCTATTTAACTGGAATATCTAGTATACAAAAGATTCCGCCACATCCACAAAAAAAGTGTTCACTAGATTAAAATTAATGGAAAAAATAGCATTTTAAAATATTTTTCAAAAACCAGTTTATACCCTTAATGACGTACAGGTGTATTAAACCTAAAAAATAGAAAATAATTTATTTAAAATATTTTAGAAAATTGAAATACATAAAGAAAAAAATATCCAAATAATAAATATTTATTGATTTAAAGTTAAATATTATTTTTTACAAAAATTAAAAGTAAATAACTCGTAATTATACATTCAAAAATTATTTTATAACCGAATTATTAAAAATGGGGAAAAGTTATTTTTAAATGATTTAAAAATTATAAATAGTTGAAAAAAATAATAATTTTTTTATTACTCTAAATAATTTATTTTTTCTCACTAGCATTAAATAGTAATTTATCAAAACCTTATAGAGTTAATAATTTTTAATTTTATTTTAAAAATAATAATATGAAATTCAATTCAAAAAGAAAAATAATTATTCTTAAAAATAAATTTCTTGAAATTATTTTATTAATTTAAAAAATAAAAAAATATGAATTTATTTATTTTGATATTTAAAAATAATTAATAATTTCCTTTATTTATTAATAAAATATTATTTTTTTATTTTAAAAATCAAACTAAATTCATAAAAATAATTTAAAATAGAAACATTAACATCGAAAAAATTATTATAATTTATATAGAAAATTTTCATTGAAAATTTAAAATATAAAATTACATTAAAAGAGAAAACATAATGATTCCAAAAAATAATTTCAAAAAAATTATATGATAAGGATTCACTATAATTTTATAGTATAAATTTCCACTATAAAACAACATCTAAATAATTTTGATGCAAAATTTCATTACAAAATTCTAGTTAGAAAATTTTCTTAAAATTTACGTTAAATAATTCTACTATATTTTTAACTAAAAATTACTTATAAATTTACTATGAAAAAATACCCAATATATGAAAATTTTTAAAGAAATATTATAGTGATAAACATAATATTTCCAGTAGATAATTTCAGTGGAAAGTTCAACTTCCATTAGAAAATTAATATTGAAGCATCTATTAGAAAATTCAGATTGAAACTATCACTAGAAAATTTTAGTATCAACATTAAAGGGATTCCACTTGAAACTTACAATGAAAAATTATAGTTTAAACATTTACTAGAAAATTATATTGTTTCTGTTAGAATCTACTTGAAACTTTCACTAGAAAATTTTAGTTGAAACTTTCGCTAGGAAAATTTAGTGGAAACCTCTGGTGGAAAATTCTAGTGGAAACTTTCTATGGAACTTCCACCCAAAAAAATCAAGTGAAAACTTCAATCATAGAATTAAAATTTAAACTTTTTATGTAAGATTCTAGTAGAAATAAATTCTAGTGCCACCTTCCACATAAAATTTTTATTAAAAATTCCACACCAAAAGCTTAATGAAGCCCTTTTCTAAAAAATTCAAGTTGAATATTCTATTAAAAACACTTTAAACTTCTAATGGAAAGTTTTAGAAAAAAAATTCATTGGAAAATAAAATTATCAATGTATTTTGGAAAATTCTAGTGAAACATTCACTACAAACTTCCAGTGAAACATCCACTTGATAATTCTACTAAGAAGTGCCACTCGATGTTCTAGTGAAATATTATATTCAATATTCCAATGGAAATATTTATTAAAAAATTAATTAAAATTATAGTGTAAATCTTAATTAAAAAATGTTTGTTTCAAATTTCACTATAATTTCTAGTATAACTTTCACTAGAAGTTTTAGTGGAACTTTCACTAGAAGTTCAAATGAAATATTCATTGAAAAATTTCTTGTAAAATTTCCAAAATAACGCTTCATTGGAAAATTTAAAAGTAAACTAAAGTGAAGTAAGGATAAAATAAAGTTAATTAAGGTTAAAAAATAGTTAATTACGTAAACTAATGTTAATTAAGGGTGAAGGAAAGGTCATTAAAGGTAAAACTAAAGTTAATTAAGGGTAAAAAATTTGAATAAGGGTAAACTAAAGTTAAGTAAGGGTAAAACAATGTTAATTAAGTGTAAACTAACTTAATTAAGGGTTCTCCAAAGTTAAGTAAGGGTAAACTAAAGTTAATTAAGGGTAAAATAAATTCAATTAAGGGTAAAAAAATATTAAGTAATGGAAAACTAATGTTATGTAATGGTAAATAAAAATTAAGTAAGGGTGAATATAAAGTTAATAAAGGGTAAAAAAAAGTTAAATAATAGTAAACTAAAGTTATGTAAGGGTAAAAAAATTTAATTAAGGGTAAAACTAGAGTTAATTAAGGGTAAAAAATGTTAAGTAAGATTAAAATAAATTTAATTATTGGTGAAAAAAATTAAGTAAGGGTAACCCAAAGTTAATTAAGGGTAAAACAATTTTTAGTAAGAGTTTTACAAGCTAAGGGTAAACTAAAGTTAAGTAATGGTAATTAAAAGTTATGTAAGGGTAAACTAAAGTTAAGTATGGGTAAAAAAGTTAAGTAAGGATAAAAATAAAGTTAATTAAGAGTAAAAAAAGTTATTTAAGGTAAACTAAAGTTATGTAAGGGTAAACTAAATTTATATAATTGTAAACTAAAGTTATGTTAAGGAAAACTAATGTTAATGGTAAAACAAATTTAAGTATGGATATACTAAAGTTAAGTAAGGTTAAAAAAATTAATTAAGGGTTAAAATAAATTTATGTAAGTGTAAAAAAAATTTAAGTAAGTGTCTAAAAAAGGTAAGTAAGGGTAAACTAAAGTTAAGTAAGGGTAAAACAATGCTAAATAAGTGAAAAACTTAAGATAAGTAAGGGTAAAACAAAGTTACATAAGGTTAAACTAAAGTTAATTAAGGGTAAACTCTCATCATAATTTTTACTGCATGATCTGGAGAAACTTTAACTAGATGTTCTGGTGGAACTTTCACTAAATGTTTCGGTGGAACTTTCTCTGAAATTTCCCACTTAAATTTTCAGTTGAACTTTCTTTGGAAGTTCCAGTGTAATTTCCAATAAAAATTATTTTTTAGATTTCCCTGGAAGTTACATTTAAAATTTCATTAGGAATTTTCAATAAACATTTAAAAAATAATGTTTCCTTGAAAATTATCTATGGAAACATTATCAATTAATATAGACACTTTAATGAAACCATGTTGCGGAAATCTTCTTTAAAAACGCTCATTGAAAACTTTTACTGGAAGTTTTAGAAAAAAATTAGCATCAAATTTCACTATAAACATCGAGTAGAAAAATAAAATGTAAAAATAAATTTTAAAAATCCAATGGAAATTCCAGTGGAGACATCCATATAAAAATTCCAGTCATTTCCATTAGAAATTTAAAGTGGAAAATCCTATGGGAAAATTAAACTTCCAATTAAAATTTTAAGTTCAAAATTTCATTATAAATTATATTGGGACATCCATGGGACATTCTATTTGAAAATTTCATCTAAATATTACAATGGTAGCTTCAAATTCCACTAAAAATCCATTGAAACATCCACTGGAAATTCTTGCGAAACATTCACTAGATATTCAAGTGAAGCCCTAATAGTAAATTCTAGTGAAACTTCTATTGGAAACTTCTGATGGAAAAATAAATTAAAAAATCCAATGGAAACATAAAATATAAAATTCTATTATTTTTCGTTGGAAATTCTAGTGGAAACTACCACTGGAAACATCAACTTCTACTTAAAATTATATATTTAAAGTTTCATTTGAAATTATACAAAAAATTACATGGGATATTCCATTAGAAACATTCATCAAAAAATTATAATGGTAACTTCTAATTCCACTATAACTTCTATTGAAACATCCAATGAAAATTCTAGTGAAACTTCATCTAGAAATCCTAGTGAAACTCTCACATGAAATTCTAGTGAAACTTTTATTGGAACATTTTAGTGGAAACATCCAATGTAAAAAATAATTATAAGAATCTAATGAAAAAATAAAGTAGAAACATCCACTGTAAAATTCCAGTATTTTCCATTAGAAAATTGTAGTTGAAAAACCCACTCAAAATGTAAACTTCCACTTAAAAATTTATGTTCAGACTTTTATTGGTAATTCAAGTAAAACTCCCATGAGATATTTCATTAGAAACATTCATCAAAAAATTCTAATTGAAAATAACACTAAAAACTTAAACTTCCGCTTAATAATTTAAGATGAAATTTTGATTGTAAATTCCAGTGAAATTTCTATGGGAAATTACATTGGAAAATTTTATCAAAAATTCCAATGGTAACTTCAAATTAACCTAAAACTATCATTGAAACATCTACTAAAAATTCCACGGAAACTTCAATTAGAAATTCAAGTGAAACCCTCACAAGAAAATATAGTGAAACTTCCATTGAAACATTAGAGCAGAAACTTCCAATAGAAAAATTATGTATAAAATGTAATAATATTATTCAATATTTATTTTTTCATTTAAAAACAATGTATGAATTTAAATATATCAAAGAAAATATTTTAATTTTCCTCAAGATGATTTAAAATTTTATTTTTGTTTCATTATTATTTTTAAAAGATAAAATATGCTTTTTTTAAACATAATAAAAAATATTTCATTTACTAATATAATTTGTTTTAAATTATAATAAATTTATTAATATTCAACATATTTTTTTGAAAAATTGTACGCAATTAAAAAAATTAAATATTGTTTTCATTTTATTCAGATAAATAAAATTTTTAAAACACATATTATTTTTTTCATTTTTTGGGAATTTGTAATATGTTGTTTTATATAAGAATGATATAATTTAATTTAAAAATTAAATAAATTTTAAAATATATTACACATTTACTTATTTATTCAATATATAATATAATATTAGATAGTGGAAATTTTTTATGTAAGACCAATTTCTTCTATCCCCTTCCCCCATGTGTTAAAAAATCCAGATAATCCTACCTTATCACTGAATATTCCCATATTTTAGTGGAAATATGACATGATAAAAGGCATTTGAAAAATTGGAAACTAGTCCCTATCCAAATATACATGTTTTTATATCTTTTAGTTCAAGGCCTCTGAACTATGCCCCCTTTATATTCCCCCTTTTATCTTTCCCTTATCTCCATCTAATGTAAACCATCCTCTTTCTTCGTCTCCTCACATATTTATTTTTTATAAAACAAAAATAATGAAGGTTTGATTCCCAGACATAATCTATTTGATTACTTTTATAAAATTACCCTATTGATTGAATTGTTTAAGTATTTTTTCCCTTTATATTCATAGAATCAAATGAAATCCTCTATGTCTCCCACATAAGTTTTTCCTAAAATTGTTGTTGGACAATGAGAGAGAAAAGAAGAAGTCTTTGAAGATATTTAGCACTCTACGAGGAACGCCCACCAATATGACAGTGAGTAGTAAGGTTGACCCAATCCGAGTGGTGACTAAAATGTGAAAGCATTCAGATGTAGTGAACATAATCTCACTCAAACTTGCAAGTGATTTGTTCAGGAAGAAATATGAGAATATAGAGGATAAGATGTGGCTCCTGAGGCCATATCCTCCTCTCATGGAAACCTACCACCATGTTTTATTATTTATTTTGTTCGTCTTATTATTAATGAACCACCCTGATAACATTGTTCACTACCCTACTCCTATTTTCCATCAACCCCAACATTTTTCACTACAAGATTTGTGTACGAAAAACAACACCTACATGTGTGGGAAGTGTGTCAACCCAAAAACACATGGAGGATGTATCCATTGGAAATTACAATATACTATAGATAAAAACCACCACAACCTATCAAAACCTAAGTAACAAAGGGTTTCACAAAAAATTAACTTCAATAGAAAAAGTGTTTTACACTATCAATCTAATATATATATAATAGGTTTCTATAGAATACAATGAACTTTATGTTGATTCCAAGATATAAAAATAAATGTGAACTTAACCTTTTCACTAGTTTGAATCATTGAAAATATCTAAAAAATATGTGTAAATATGTAACACACACTTTGTTCCCTCCCGAATCAATCACCCCCCCCCCCCATCTACACTTCCCTTGCTTGCATTCAAGACCCCCCCCCCCCCACCCCCACCCTTACTCACCATCGATTTCCCCCCTCCCCCAAACCCCACTGCCCTTTCCAACCACTTAGTGCCCCCCACACTTTCCCATTTTAAATTCCCCCCCACACCCATGCCTTCCTTGCATGCCGTCCAATTCCCCCCGCCCTTTCCAGTCATTGATTTTTCTCACCCCCACTACCTCACCCATGCCACCCTTGACCATTGCCAATCACCACCACCCTCCCCCTATCCATAAATCGCCCCTCCTGTCAAGACCTACCACACCATCAAGACATGGTCCTTCCCCACCCTTTCTAGTTGAGTCCCCTCCCCCACCATCTCCCCTACACCACTGAACCCATATCCACCACCGTCAACCCCCCCCCCCCACACACACACACCCATGCCTTCCTTGCATGTCGTCCAATTCCCCCCGCCCTTTCCGGTCATTGATTTTCCCCACCCCCACTACCTCACCCATGCCACCCTTGACCATTTTCAATCACCACCACCCTCCCCCTATCCATAAATCGCCCCTCCTCTCAAGACCTACCACACCATCAAGACATGGTCCTTCCCCACCCTTTCTAGTTGAGTCACCTCCCCCATCATCTCCCCTACACCAATGAGCCCATATCCCCCACCGTCAACCCCCCCCCCACCACCACCACCACCACCATCCCCCAGTGCCTTCATTCCATGATCCTTTGTCATCGAGCCCCCCATCCATCCCCTAAATCATATTATTTTCACTGTTATTGAAATTGAATTTATAAATTGTAAAATTTAGTATATATTTAGGTACTGGGTATTTTATTCTTCAATTAGAGTTATTACTTCAGTTTTATAGAACCATTGTTTCAAGTGCTAATGAAAAAAATGGTTTCATATGCTATTCTACTTAGTTATATGTGCATTTAGTTGTGTTAACCAATTATTCAAGGAGTTATATTATAACTTCAGTTCTTGTAAAAGGAAAAAACTATAGTTAGATTCAATATAGTTAAAGAAATAAAATGTAACAATTTTGATATATTATTCTTTCCATTTTATGAATTTTATAGAATATAACTAATTATATAGAAATATGATTATTACATGTTCTATTCATACTTATTATTCATATTTAGATATGAAATCCATGCATTTACCAAAATAAATCTAGGTTTCTGTATATATTTGTTTTATTTCTCAAGTCCTTTCATAACTTTTATGAATTTCATCTTCAAATCGATTAGGTTAATTAAATTTAATATATTCCCATAATCATTCAAATATTAAAGAATATTGGTTTGAATTTCTTCTTCATCCATCTCTAATTTATACATATGTTTAGTATTTCATAACCCTTTGTTGCTTTAGTAAGGTTATATTTTGTATTCCATGTAATAATTCATAGTAGTATGTTATTTTTTATATGTCGCATATAGAGAAAATAGACCTTTATCCATCTTCGATACATATAGAACAATCTATTCCATCTTTTTCACATAATTTAGCTGCAATCATGGGATAAGTTCAAGAAATTTAAAATGCTGAGAAACCTAACTTGTCTTAAGTAGCAAAGGGAGAGTAGGTAAATGAAGTCTTCATGTGTGAGTTTTTGCATTGATGTCTTCAAATGTGAAGTTATATTTGTGGATTTTTTTAATGAAACCTGAGTAATTTTTTTTATTCCAAGGCGCTTCAACATATATTCAATCCAAGTAATCTCTTATAATTGTCACTCTAAATTGTTATAGGTAACACCAAGCACTCACTATTTCTTATAGTATAATGGTGAGACCAACCTCACATTCTTCATTGAGTTGAAGCATTGTCCTTGCCTTTTTTATTTAAATTTTCATTATTGATTTTTAAATCCCTTTCTATTAGGATCTTTAAAGTGTTGAAAAAACCTCACTATTTATATGTCCTCCACATAAATTAATTGTATAAAATGATTCTGGATCATTTATTGAAATTTATGCTAGGAATTGTCAACTTCAATTTCTATTCAGTTACCAACACATCAGTTTTTCAATTAGAAGTTTATTAATTATTACTTAAATTTTTTAGAACCAGTTTTTTAAACTAATTGATCATTTGTGGGAATGAATGTGGGTTGTGAGATAATGAATAAATAATGTAATATAATTACGTAAAGTAAGGGAGTGGTGATAATGAGTAGAATCTTCTTTAAATATATTTTCAACAATTGAACTTTGGGGAGTTAACTAGATGATAAGAATGAAACCATTTATATCAAAGTGTGAAAAGAAAAAATTGGTATAATAATTGGAGATAGAGATATTAAATTATATAGGTTTATTATGGTGGTTAATATTAGAACTTAATAATGGGAATATAATAATGTTATGACATAAAGTATGGGTATTTCATCTGATAGTGTGGCATAATCATGTATTAATTAGATATTTTTAAGGATTTTTCAATGAATGATGGGAAGAAAATGAAAAATAGTGATGAGTACTCTAAGAATAAAGTAGGGAAATCATTATGATAAAGTTCTAGATACCACATCATCATTCATAAAACCAAGAAGATACATTATTAGTAAATTCCAATAACTTGAAACGAAATCCATGAGGAGAGTAAGATCTTATGTGTTATAATATGGCTAGCTAGATAATTCAATAAAAACATTTATTTTTATTTAATTATCATTCCATACCTATGATTTTGGGAATTGTAAACTCATTAAAGAGGATACAATAGTTGGATCGATACTAGGAAATATTGTGGGAGTGATAGTACTGCTTTGAATGGTTGATTAAAATCGGTTAAGGATACCAGTTTCATCTAATTGATTGAATAAAAACTTCTTAAATGAAAATTGAAACTGACTGATAATTAGTCCATATTCGAAATAAACTAATTTGGTCAGTTTATATTAGTTAATATAGTTTTATATTAGTTAAGGAATCATGGGGAAAATTTACATGATGAAAACGTGGTTCATAAGAAATTATAAAACCCTAAATTTAATAAGCAAGGGTTTAAAGATAATGTAGTGATCATGAGAAAATATACAATATATAAACAATTCTCTAAAAATGATCAATTTAATATAAAAATGAAGAAAATATTTTGATAAGAAATAAAGTTATCAATGTTAAAAATATTTAAAAGGACTTAATAATATAATGAGAAACCTTCAATGTGTGTAAATGACTTATATTCACTTAATCATTTCATGTGTACATCAAGTTTCATTATATTGGAAAAACAATGATAATTTATGTTATATTCCACTTTTATCATAGAAATATAATCATAACTTCCACTTTCAAGAATGATTTATATATTTATTTATTTATATGGTTTCAGTTAATAATGGTTAAGAGTATAAAAACTGAACTGAACCAAAAAAAATTAAAATATATAGTATTTATCAACCAATATGAATCGATTAACCAATTTAAACAGATTTTTACCAATGTAAGGTTTTTTGGTTAGGTCAGTTTAAGTTGGTTAATTTAATTTTTCACACCACTAACCAGTAGGATGATCCATGGATTTGATTGAGATGATTGGTGGTCATAAGGTAGTGGTTAATTCATTGAATAATAATGTAGAGGTCATGATTTTAAGACCCACCACTACTTTTTTTACTATACCTATACCAATGGTTTGGTAAAATCATTAGTATGAAAGTCTATACCAACAGTTTTTTAAAATAACTGGTATATCCTAATACCAATATTTTTACACCCAACAGATTAACATATTATTGTTATAGGCTATATCAATGGTTTGAGAGCCTATATCGATGGTTCCAAACCATTGGTGTAACCTAAATTTTAAATAGTGTTACTGATTATTGTCGCACTTGCCCTAATATGTTCATGTGCATATTGTTTCCATGTTTCCATGAAGATTAGCTAATGTAAAGGATAAATGATAAAAGAACCCTGAAGGGTAACTGATATTAATATTTGGTGGGGTGGAAATCTCATGAGGATGGAAACTCTTTTATCATCAAGATTAGGATTAAATCTATTTGGGATGTGGGAGTTGTATTTGGAAGTTCATTTCTACCATTTCACAATGAATTATAGTGATATTGTTATATATGTATGTTTTGTATTTTTTTAGTTTCATATTTCATTCATGTTATAATGGATGTCAATTTATGATAGTCGATGACATGTTTCATATATAGGTATTGACTCTCACAATTGTTTTAATACCACAATTCAAGAAACTAGTCCCTAGAATAGTGGTGGCATGCTTGGGGTGTTCACCTACTGGTAAAATAAGACACTACACATTTAGCTACTCTAATACATTGAAATGTGAGATTATAATTTTAAAAAATCAATTATAACTCTATAATGACTGGATGAAAAATTAAAATAATTTAATATATAATATATTAACATGTATGTATATAACTAATTGATTATAATTAATTTAATTTAATTCATATTTTCAGTTAATTTATAATTAATTTGTGAGTTTAACTCAAAAATAATAAATATATTCAGTATATTTAATATTGTTCATAATTTTATAGTTAATTAATTAAAAATAATTCATAATAATGTTTTGAAAACAATATTTAAATATCAATTAGGGTTTAAATGTAATTTATATTACTATAAAAATCTCAATAAACCATTAATATGACTTTTTCAGAGATATAAGTGGGTAATGGTGTGAAATTTTCTTGGATGGTAGTAGAAGAAGCCTGCCAAGGAATGTTATGATGTCTATATCTCTCTCTTTAATAGTTGTAAGAAAATACTATTTTGGATCCATAAGTGATTTGTGATATGTTGGAATCATTCTCACATCAGTCTGACACATGGTGTGACTGGTAAGAATCAAAGTGCATGTTTTCGGTTTAAAAATGAAATTTTAGTTAAAAATGTGTTTCACTCACTAAAAATAATGTAAATTCTCTCATATTGTCATAATTATTTTGTAAAATTATCCATAAGTTTTTTTGTTGTGTAGGAATCAACCACAGGTCAATCCAACTCATGGTGTGGCCAGTATGAATCAAATTTCATGTTTTTATTTAAAATTGACATTTTAGTTCATAGCACACATAACATACTCAAAATAAAACAAATTAATCCGACTTGTCTTTATACATTAAGACAATGATCCATAAGTCATTTTTTATATTTAAGAATCAACAACATGTCAATCTGACACATGGTGTGACCGATATGACTCAAAGTATGTGTTTTTATTTAAAATTGATATTTTAGTTCAAAATACGTGTGAAATACTCAAAAATAAAAAAAACACATTCATATTGTATTAAATTTTTAGGAAAATTATCCATAAGTCATTTTTGATGGTTGGAAATCACTTTCACCTCAATCTGATATATGGTGTGACTGGTATGACTCAAAATGTTTGTTTTCATTTTAAAAATGATATTTTAGTTAAAAACATAAAAACATGTGTCACTCACTAAAAACAAAGTAAATGTACTCATATTATCTTAATTCTTTTATTCAATGATCCATAATTCATTTTTGGTGTTTAGGAATGATCTGAACTTCAATCCAACACATGATGTGACCGATATACCTCAAAGTGAATGTTTTCAATTTAAAAATGACATTTTAGTTAAAAGCATGTTTCACTCATTAAAATCCTATAAAAACACTCATATTGTCTTGATATTTTAGTAAAACAATCCATAAATCATTTTTTATGTGTAGTAATCATCCACACATCA
Organism: Viscum album; assembly: GCA_963277665.1. Lineage (NCBI taxonomy): Eukaryota > Viridiplantae > Streptophyta > Magnoliopsida > Santalales > Viscaceae > Viscum > Viscum album. The sequence continues at coordinate 514,478,345 of OY728146.1, forward strand.
ATCAAACACAATGTGTAGCCGACATGACTCAAAGTACATGTTTTTATTTAATATTGACATTTTAGTTTGAAACACATATCATATACTTAAAACCAATAGAATTAACTCATATTTTCTTGATAATTTAGGAAAATCATCCATAAATCATTTTTGACATATAGTAATCAACCACACATTAATATGACACACAGAGTGCCTGGTATAACTTGAAGTTTGTGTTTTCAGTTTAAAAGTGACAAGGTATACATACATTGCTTCATATTTATGTTTAATTTATTTCATTATAGTATTAATATAATAAGAATAGTTTTTTTATATAGGTACCCTTTTTTATTGAGCTTGGGTAGTTTTCTCAGAAATTGGTAGCATGATATGGATCTTTTGAGAGGGGGTCGAGGTCTAAATAAAATGAAACATTAATGTTTTTGAATTTTTTTGATGTTTGTGATAAATTGTACATACCAATGTAATTGTGCAATCCAATGATTGAAATGCTTTTAATATAGTGTTTTTTTTTCTTGTATTTGTGATGTAAATTTAATTTAAATTAAATTTTGTATTTTCTACTGCAGTGTTCTATAATTTTAGAAACACAATGTTAACACAATGTTGTAGCATGACATTTATTAGCACTAGGAATAGTGCTGATAAAGGGTAACTTTATCAGCACTAAAATCATGTTGATAAATCTTCCTCTTTATCAGTGCTACAAAACGTGTTGATAAAAATCCTCCTTTGTCTGGGCTAAACTAGCCCCGGTAAAGGAAACCCTTTATCATTGAATTTTTTTAGGGTTGATAAAGGACCCTTTTATTAGTATTTTTTTAGTGATGATAAAATTCATTTAATTTTAAAGGGTCTTATAACATCAGTGATTTTTTAACCCTGATGAAGGTTATTTCTCTCACTATTGAAGCACATATCTATATTAGTGAATAGTGACTATTTATTCTAAACTTATAGTTGTTGGAGAGAAACCCTTAAATAGGGCTTTGAAATCAAGAGAGTAGTGAAAGTTTTTTGTTACTACATGCCAAAAAGCGACTAATGATTGTACAAGACCTGAGATGAATCTCAATATTAAAGGTAAATTTGAGTGTTTTTGAATTGATGGAGTTGAATAGAAATTAAAGGATATTTCCATCCCATGGATCCACCATTTATAGGCATCAGGGTACCCCTTAAAATAGGTATCATACCCATTAGAATTGGGTAGTAACTTATTTTGAAAAGACATATCTTATCAAGATTAATCATGACTATTTGATTGCACCCTATTGAATAAATGACTCAGATCATATGCACTATCGAATGAACATGTATGTTAGATCATTCTCAATTTGATGGATGGTCCATATCATACATTGTTTGACCACACACGAGCACATGTGTATCTTCCCCTGTTATGTTTCCCACCCTCACTTTATCATTTTTATGTAGTGATAAAATAGTTCCATCTTATTAAGGAGACCCAATATGAATCCAATTTACCACATCATATTTCATAAATATTCCCCATTTAAAAATATAAAAATATAAAAATCATTTTTGAATATTTTTAGAATATTAAAAATTCAATGTACTCATAGTTAGTTTAAGTGGTGTCAGATAACCCTTCTCATCACTTATGGGCTGCATTTACAAAGGTATATTAACTTTAAAAAATATATAACATCCAGCAGTGCATGATAGTTTGGAAAAAGGATCAAAATAATCTCCATTTAACCTATTTAACTAGAATATATTTTATACCATGGATTCTTCCACATCCATAAAAAACGGTCACCAGAATAAAATTAGTTAGAAAAAACATGATTGTTAGATATTTTTCAAAAACTCAGTTATACCCTTAGCAATGTAAAGTATTTTTAGACCTACAAAAAAATATAAAAAACTAAATTTAAAATACTTTATCGAATTGAATAACATAAAAATAAAATGAAATTTTTTTATCCATATAATATTTTTTTATATATTTATAGTTAAATGTTTATTTTGGAAAACATTAAAACATAAATAACATGTAATTATAATTTTAAAAAATATTTTTTAATATAATTAATAAAAATGGGGAAATTTATTCTGAAAAAAATTAAAAAATTATAAATACTTTAAAAAATTAATTATTTTTTATTATTGTAAAGAAATATTTTTTCTGACTAGCATTTCATTGTAAATTTTCAAATCCTTAAAAAAATTTATTTTTATCTTGAGAATAATAATTTGAAAACCCATTCAAAAATAAATAAAAAAATTTTCTTAAAAATAATAATTTTGAAATTATTATAAAAATTTTAAAATTAAAACCAAGTATCCATTTAATTTTTTTTTATATTTAAAAATAATTAATAATTTCTTATTCCTATTAAGAAAATATTATATATGTGTGTGTGTGTGTTAAAAATAAAATTCAATCCAGAAAAACATTAAAATAGAAGCATTAAAATAGAAAATGGAATTTTATAAGGAGAGTTTTTATTGAAACTTTATACTAGAAAATTACATTTAAATGGTTAACATAAAATTTTCAATAAAGAAATTAAAACATATATATATGATAAGGTTTCATTTTAATTTAATGGTATAAATTTTTACTAGAAAACAACATCTAAATAATACCACTATAAATTTCATTTCGAAATTCTACTTGGAAAATTCACTTAAGATTTGTAATAAATAATTAAACTAGATTTTTTAACTAAAAATTCACTTGAAAAAATAAACTGAAAAAAAAAACTATATATGAAAATTTTTAAATAAATATTATAGTGAGAAGTATAATATTTCCCATTAAAAAAATTTGTGTAAATTTTAACATACTTTTGAAATTTTATATTGAAGAATCCACCATATAATTTTGATTGTAACTATCACCAAAACATTTCAGTATCAAAATTTAAGGGAAAATTCCACAATAAACTTCTAATGTAAAATTCAAGAAGAAATATCCACTAAAAATTACAATGTTTCTATTCAAATCCAGTGAAAACATTCACTATAAAATTTCAGTTGAAGCTTTCACTAGAAAGTGTTAGTGGAAACTTGTAATAGAAATTTCTTGTGTAAAATTTCTGTGGAACTTCCACCTGAAAATTCAAGTGGAAACATCAATCATAAAATTCCAATTTAAAATTTTGATTGAAAATTATAGTAGAATGAAATCCTGGTGTCACCTTCCACTGAAAATTATTATTTAAACTTACACTAAAATATTTAAGTTAATCCTTTTACTAAAAACTTATAATTTAATCTTCTATTAAACCCCCACTTGAAACTTCCAATGGAAAGTTTTATCAAAAACCTTCACTGGAAAATAATATTGTCAATGTCTACAAGAAAATTCTAAGGAAACTTTCATTGCAAAATTCCAGTGAAAGTTCTACTAGAAAATTATTGTGATATGTTCCACTCACTATTCAAGTGAAATCATCTATTCAGATCTCCAATGGAAATATTCATTAAAATTATAGTCGAAATATTTATTAAAAAAATTTAGTATAAACTTTCACTTGAAGTTTATGTGTAATTTTTACTATATGTTCCAGTGTATCTTTCACTGGAAGTTCCGGTGTCACTTTCACTGGAAGTTCCAGTGGAAATTTCATTGAATTTTTCAATGAACATTTCCAAAATAAATATTAATTGAAAAATTAAGTGTCATTGAAAAATCTATAGAGTAAACTAATGTTAAGTAAGGGTAAACTAAATTTAAGTAAGGGTAAAGAAAAATAAGTAAGGGTGGACTAATGTTAAGTAAGGGTAAAATAAAGTTAATTAAGGGTAAAACTAAATTTAAGTTAGGATAAAACAAATTTAATTAATGGTATACTAAAGTTAAGTAAGGGTAATGAAAATATAATTAATTATAAACTAAACTTAAGTAAGGGTTCACCAAAGTTAAGTAAGGGAAAACTAAATTTAAGTATGGGTAAACTAAAGTCAATTAAGGGTAAAAGGATTTTAATTAATGGTAAACTACAGTTAAGTAAGGGTAAAACCAAATTAAGTAAGGGTAAATCTAAAGTTAAGTAAGGGTAAATGTAACATCCCCCTGTCTATAAATTTATCACATGGAAAAAAAATGAAGAGTTATTAGAACTCAAATGTGCCTCCCTATATTCTAGAGACTTCCAACTAGTAGTGGGGGTGTGATAGGTCTAACTCATGACTACCCCAAGCATGCCTCCAATAGGCTAGGGGCTAACGACCATCACTGAGTAGACATATCACAAAAATGGAAGGCATTATCCTAAAGTACATGTACACACGCATATATCTCTAAGACAACGCAATGATGATATGTAAAAAAGAACTAAAAACAAATCATGCATACATCTAAGATCCCCCAATAGAGTATGAAAGTAAAGCACTAAATGTAGAAAAAGGGGCCAAATACAAGACCAACCAAAACTATAAAGAATCCAACCTACTCCAAGGGCATGGAATAAAGTGAAATGAAATATTCTAATAAAAAAATTGGTCTTTCAAGCATCATCTATGCTCCTATTACTCCTTGTCCTCCTATGAAACCAATAAAAGGGTCATCATCTTCATAAGGCACGACACGCCTGAGTAGAGATCATGCATGGGTGAGTATAACAATACACAGTATGACACCCTGTAAACATTAAACATGAAGTACCAAGTATAGTTATCTCAATACAATATATAACAATAAATGTATAAAAGAAACATTTAGATATACTTAAGAAAGTCCCCATGCCACTAGGTAGTCATCACCAACTTCCATCCACAGGATTCATCTCAAAGTAATGCTCATTCTGGGAAAATCCACTCCATGATCCATGTTATCATCAGAGACACTAGATTAAGAGGTATAGATCATTGGGGCCTACCCAAGAAATATAACTAGTCTTAGAAGACCCTGGTACTCAGATAGGGGGTCACGCCCAGAACTGATGGGGGACACCATGAATCCAATACAGATCAACCCTCTATATAGGGTATTTAAACTATACCATGAACCTTACCGATACAGACTACTATATGGAGGATAAACACCTTGATCATGGAGGTCATTCCAATTTTACAAACCCCAAATAGGGTATAATGATGATAGATGGTCACTCTCCATTATGATTGAGGGACACCATGAACTCTATCCAAGACTCATCCTTCATAGGGGATCACAATCTTGTGATGTGGATGTTATATAGCATTGTAACCTCAGGGGAATGAACCAAGGGAGTACACTCACCCAAGACTGGTCCAATTTAAGGAAACTAAGATCTAAAAACACTCTTTAAGGGGATATAAATCATGTATAAGTGGTACTCGATGAGTCCAGCTATCCCCAAATCTAACAGTGTGGTGAATCCTCACACCACATGTAAGTCTCAAAATACACAGTTTTTAGAGACACAAAACACCCTATTGTGTCACCTAGTCATGTCCTTGAACTTGTCCAGACTATGTACCAACCTATGTATAGGTGTTCACGTCCGTTTCTGAGTACACGGCATGCCACTGGTCATGTACTCCTTCTTGTGTCCATGTAACCTCCATGGTACACATTGAGTCATCACAGAGGGGTCACATGGAGTGTGATACATTTCTCATCACAAAAACCCTAGCACCTTATAGGGGGTCCCACACAATGTGTAATTCCATATTACATAATGTGTAACCTAGGATTTCCCATATCATATAAGCTCTCCTCCATTTCACATGCGCATGCCATTTTCACCATCATCCTCTCTAGAGATCATAGATCCGGGTTTGGCATAACCTATAGTCACTGAATATCGGGATCCTGGGCATCGAATCCACTCTGGAATCATCTATTTGCACCATCCATATTCATTCCTTGAATTTATTGTAAAAAATTAAGAACATCAAATTTGGTCTCGCTCTCCCCGGATCCATCCACTTTCGTTATTAATTCTAGAACCACAACCATTTTCATGAGTCGTACCCATGGTTTTGATCTGGTATTCTAAACAACGGTCATGTAATTATTAGAAACTAGGTATTGGTAAAACCATTGGCCAAATAAAAAATCAATGATGATAAAATAAATAAATAGGGTATAAATCCATAAACCATAAAACGTGAGGAATGAGCTTTGGTCGTTATTCATTTGGCCGGAATTTTTTGTCACAAAAGAGGACAAATAAAGAGGGATAAAGAAAAAAACATAAATAATTCCATAAAAATAAATCTATATATGATGCACACGTCAATTCTATTTGTGAAATTTATTCACATTAATTTGAGATTAAGAAACGGGATCGGAACATAGAATCAAACATCGTACCTGGAGTTTGGATCGATCATTTATGAATAATGGTTTTGTGTTGTCCATATTGATGAGATCCACCAACTTTGTTGGAACAAAGATCCATGATCTAGTTCTGATCCATCATCGTTCACCAAGAACATTCTCCAATGGTCTTATAAATATACAAGGTTTGAGCATACAAACCTAAGAAAATGCTCATAATTGTATACTTATAGGTGATCCCTTATCTAAGTCAAATAAAAATAAAATAAATTGTTTAATTAATTTATTTTATTAATTTCACACCAATGAAATTTTTTTCATAAATAGCCTATGCTGATAAATATTATATCATGCATAGGGTAAAACCTACATTATAAACTCAATGATTCCTTTGGATTTATGATTTGGGCCCTCATTCAGGATTTATTCCACTTTTTTAGGAAAATTACATGTGCATGCTATTTAATATATTTAAAACATTTATTATTAGAAAATTGGGCCTCGGAATCGCACGTCGTCTCAACACATGGTCTCAAAAACAATCCATATAATATTCAAAAATAATACATATAAAATTAAATTCATTAAATTCACCCCACCTTAGGGTTTATCATCCTGAAAAGAGAAAAACCTACTCAAGAAGATGACGTTACTCAGCTAAAATATGGGTCTCCTGCTTCCAGGTGATCTCCTGATATTCTCATGCTTTCACTAGACATGCACAAGGGAAATCAATCTCTCATGTAGGATCATATCTTATTAATCCTCGGTCTCAATAGAGTACTCTTCAAAGTAGCTCAATCATAGATGTCTATCTCACCCTTGTCGATAACATGTGATAGGTCATGGACATACCTCCTCAGCTATGAGACATGGAAGTTATCATGTACCCAGTCAAACTAAGCTAGTAGAACTAATTGGTACAACACCTTTCCAACCTTATGAATTGTCTGGAAAGGACCAATGAATCTTAGAGATAACTTACCACCGCTGCCAAATCTCCTCAATCCATGTTGAGGTGAGACCCTCAAGAACACATTGTCTCCCTCCTTGAACTATAGAGGTGTCCATCATTGGTCTATATAAGACTTATGATGGCTCTATTCATACTTCATCCAATCCTTGATAATATTCACCATCTATGTAGTAGCTCGTACTATCTCTAGGTCCATTAGCATTGACTCACCTAGATCATTCCAACAAAGTGGTAACTTGTAGGGTCACCCATAAAAATCCTTGAATTGTGTCATGCCAATGGTGTAATGGTAGATGTTGTTGTATTCAATTTCTACCAAGGTTAGATAATCCTACCAAATATAAAAAAATTCCAACATGCAAGCATGCAACATGTCCTCCGAGACCTGAATGGTCTGCTCTATATGGTCATCATTCTAGGGGTGAAATGATGTGCTCAAGAATAACCAAGTCATGTAATCCTCCTACAATCCCCTCCATAACTGATATGTCAAGCAAGAATCATGGTCAGAAATGATCATTGAGGCAAATCCATGGAGTCGTACTATCTCCTGCACATAGAGGCATCTCAAGATCTCTATTGAACTCTGCTCTTGAATAGCTAAGAAGTGGGTCAACCTGTTGAGTCAGTCAATGATCACCCAGATGACATCGTGTCCCCTAGACGTACGTGGTAACACTATCATGAAGTCCATTAATATCCCATATCACTTCCACTATATCACCTCAAGGGGTTGCGCTAAACTCACAGGAACCTGGTGCTCCACCTACACTTGATGTAAATTGAGACATCAAGAGACAAAATTTGTAACTCCCTTCGTAATTCTTGGACACAAAAACTAACATCATAGGTCTTGGTACATCGTTTCCACACCTAGATGTTACACAAAAAGAAATGTATGTAACTATCGCATCACCTCCTATCGAAATTTCAAATGTACCATCATCCATCATATGAAAAGGATAGCATGATCCACGCCTTCAGGATATCCATAAAGAGCATGTCCAGTGGATATCTAATTACCTAAGGTCTCACAGTTAATATATCCTTTCTAAGAATCCATGAAATGCTATAAAAGTGGTGGGATAACAACCATCGACTGAAGATATGAAGCACCCTCCTTATCTACCATGGACAACTGTTAGGAGGATAACTACTCTGACGCCTCATCCAATAACTAAGAACATGATATCCTTCTAAGATCATCCACAACCATGTTCCTCATCCCATGAGTATATAAAATCTAAAATTCATATTCATAGAGAAACTCTAGTCATTCCACTACAATTTAATCAACTTTTTTCAACAAAGGTATATCTATTGGTAAAAGTTCGTTATCTTTTGGAAAAACATTATACCAAAAAAAATATCCTTTCAATAAACTGTTGTTAAAAACCCGGTTGCTAAATGTTGTTGCAACAGATAAAATTGTTTTATTGTAATTATAATAATACTAACAGATAATATAAATTTTGGTCAAAATTGTTAGAAACCAATTTCTATGACAAATTTATCTTTTGGTAATATTATTTCCAAGATTTAATATCTATTTATAAATAACATTTAAATTAAAATTATAAAAAAAAAGATAATATAATTTCATGTTATATTTATTAATTTATTATATATAATACACCTGTTTTAATTATCAAACCAAACACACATCATACATGCTCAAACTTGGAAAAAAGATTAACTATATTTGATACAAATTGAATCAATACATAGTTGAAGTTTCTTGATATGTAAAAAGATCATAAAAAAACCAGGATCAATCTATCTTACCTCCCCCACCCCCCAATGATAAAATAGAATATCGTCACTTGACTGCAACCCCCAAATGAAAAAAGGTATCTCGTATCAACTCCTCCAGCACCCACCATAGTAGAAGAACAATTACTCCCACCAAAGTTCTTTCATCACCCATCAAGTTTGCCACTAGAAGAAAGACACCACATCAACTCAAGTCTATTTTATGCCACATTATTCATCTCTAATATCTACACCACATACAACCAAAGAACATATCCACAAATCACTACAAAATATATGCCTGAATTGAAACTACAATAGAAATAAATGAAAGCATAAAAAAATTATTTGCATAAAATTAACATTTTCCTTCATCCTACATCTCAAGAAATGGTAGTCCAAATGAATTTCACTATTAGTTAGGTTTGACCCTAGGTTCATGTGGGTGGTTTAGAGTAGGCTAACACAAAATCAATACTTCACACTAAAAAATAAAAAATAGAGCAATGACTTCATAACAAATGCATGACAGTAGGCAATTCAAACTTTGTGGTACTTGTACTTTTGGTAGAGGTTAAACCTGGTGATAATGGCATCAACCCAATTAATCACTAGGTTCCCCATATCTTTGGAACCCTAATCTAGCCTTGCACATCCATAACCCTACTGATTCTTTGGAGGAAAGCTTTCATGTCTATGGTGCGGGGCAGGTTCACAACACATATGCACAATCGAGGAAATGAGCGTCAGACATCCAAATTATCTCTCACACTCTTCACACAATTATGATATCCATGACATTTTTTGGGCTATAGCCTTATGACAGCATTTGGAAAGCTCATTTCATCATAAACCAACAAGATATGACGCAACGACACTTTATAATATGCTGCAAGGGGGCCAACCGAGTCCCCATTGTAGCTCATGTAGCCCTGAGGTTTTGCCAACAAAATCCAAACCACACCAATGGAACTTATGCCAATCAATGCCTTCGACTGTATTGTGTTCAAAAAATTTCTTCATTTTGGGAAATGCAGTCAATCATCTCAAAACCAACATTATTCCTAGTTTTGTGATACATGTTCCCCATATTTCCCAAACCAACAATCAACCAAGGGGTCCAATTTAGGCCCCTTCGAATTGAAGGACGAATAGTTCACGGAGAGAGTATGGGGGGATGGATCCAAGTTCTTCCAATAAAAAATTGGGATCCTAGGGTAGGCTACACATGCTTTAGGGGCATAAATTGCATACAACCAAAGAGTATACCCACAATTCAGTGTAGAAAAGCTGCATGATTTGAAAAAAAATAGAAATAAATGAATGTGTAAAACAATTCCCATAATAAGTTTCAAAATAGTCACCCAAAATCTTAAAACAGAGTACAAGTATGCAAATGAATCAAACATCCCACAACTTTACCTCCCTCATCCTACTCAGTTTTGATGAATCAACAACCTAATGCCTGATATATGATGTCAAGCCTCCAGCTGATCTAATACCATCCCTAGCCGCTGTAGGGAGAGAAGATGTAGAATACTGGACCATCTAAAACCTTTGGTATGCCCCTAAACCTTACAAAGCATCCTAAGAAACATAGTTACCAATTATTCTACAACTGAAACTCTTAATCCCCATTTGTGCACTAAATCCTGCACTTAATACAATAGGATTACTGACACCCCTGTTAACATGTTGCGACATTCCGGCTGGAAGAGATGGTGACATCGCTGTCTGAGGACACAATCCACCCATACCCATCATTGGACTCAGAACATTCAGACCAAGATTTTGATTAACCAGGACCACACCTTGGTTTGTATTCTTCCCAATCAACCCCTATTTCAAACCCAAGGGATATGTTGGGAGCATAATATTACTTGGGGAAAATGATTTAACCACATTTTCATTGAATTGGCATTTTTCATCACTCTTGTTGACATATCAAGGATTGGTAGTCCAAATGAATGAAACCTAGGCATCAGTGAGGAACCTCAAGTCCCATGCCCATCAGCTCCAAGATCTACAACACACAACCAAAAGAGAATACACACAAATCAGTGCAAAATATCTGCATGAATTGAAACCCAAATAGAAATAAATGAAAGTGTAGAAAAATTATCTGCATAGAATGATCATTTTTCATCATCATTGTTGACATCTTAAGGATTGGAATTCCAAATAATTGAAATCTAGGCATCGTTTCTCCAAAAATATTCTATGATCCCAAACACTATATTGTGTCAAAATATCATTTCCACATTGAATAGGTATTGATGAAATTTATTATAAAATGTTTTACTTATTATCAGTAACCAAAGAGTTAAAATTTAAAAAACTTCACATAGATTAAAATCCATGCTCAGCTATACCGATCAGATGTGTATGGGCCTTTGAATAACCATACCATCTCCACGATAGCATTCTATATCTTGTACAAGTTCAGAGGGACAACAAGAAAGGGAAAGTACATGAGTGATCCCAATAACAAAGAAATGATCCATTATGATTCATGGAACATGTGTAAAAATAAAATAATGATTCCCCAAAAAATTAGAAAACAGAAAATTATGGGTAAACAGCAACCCAACATGCGCATTAATCCACCTCAATGAGGAAAACAACAACCCAACATTCTAATTTCATCTTAACATGCCCATTAATCAACCTTAAACACATTAACATTAATCCAACTTAAACACGTTCCAATTTCAGCTTAACATTTAACACACCTAACACTAATTTTTTAACCAAACAACCTCTTTTGAGTAGTTTTCAGAAATTCCATCACTTATTCCACCTTGGTGAGGAAAACAGAAACCCAAAATGCTATTTTCAGCTTAACAAGCCCATTAATCCACCACCTTAAACACATTCCCATAAATCCACATTAACCAAATTCCCATTTCATCTTAACATGTAACAAACCAAACACTCAAATTTTTTAACCAAACGACCCATTTTGAGTTGTTTTTAGAAATTCCAGCACTTATTACAACCAATTATTTGTTTATATTAGTTTATAATTCTATATGATCATCAATGAAACTTTAAAAAGACCTTTAACAACTCTAAAATAGTATTTAAACACATATAAAAGATTAAATACATAGCAGTTTTCAAGTTTTTCATAACAGAAAACATGTTACTTTTAATAACAAATAACCACCCATTTTTGAGTGGTTTTCAGAAATTCCAGCACTTATTACAACCAATTATTTTTTTTAAATAGTTTAAAATTCAATATAATCATGAAGAAAACATTAACCAAGGCTTTGAACAACTTTAACATGGTATTTAAACACATATCAAAGTTTAAATACATACCAGTTTTCATGTTTTGCATAACAGGAATCATGTTTCATTTGATAAAAAATAATTACCTCTTATGAATAGTTTTTAGGAATTATAGATCGTATTAAAACCAATTATTTGTTTAAAATATTTTAAAATTCAATATGATCATCAAGAAAACATTACCAAGGCTTTGAATAAACTCTAACATAGTATTTAAACACATATCAATGTTTAAATACAAAGCAATTTTCCAGTTTTTCATAATGGGAATCATGTGAGTTTCAATAACAAATAACCACCTACATGGAGAGAAATAAGATAATTATTCAATGTAAATACATCTTAATTGCAACCCCAAAATTCGAAAAATAGGTTTTTAAGCCCAGATGGGGATGATGTTATTACTAAAATGATTGTATAATGAAATGCTTCACATGCACCCCTATTGTAATTGAATAATTGATCTGCTAAATAGGATTATATTTCTTGTTTTTTGTGTCATCTTGAGGATACTTTAGGTATAGTGGAATCTGTTGTAACTGAGATATCAGTTGATAGATTTAGGTCATGAAATTTCTATAATCTGGTAGGTCGTGATGGGTTTCTTCGAGTTACATTGGTAGGGGGCAGGCCAGGCCCTGGGGAAAGCCCAGCGAGCCCGTGGGCTAGGGAAACTTGTAGGTAGGGGGCAACAATCCATAACTTTAGCTTTTATCACCCCACACACAATGACTCCACCTTAATATAACGAGTCCTCCGGTTGTGCCTCGCCCGCTCCTCTAAAACATTATATTTTGCTTGGAGCTTGCTGTTGTTATCTCGGGTGCAATTCTAGCCCGACTATTCATCAGCTGTTCTTGAGGGTTTACAATCATCTAGATTCATTGAAAGTCGAGATTATGTTGCCATGATGTTAGAACTGGGAATGAGAAACCAATATGCTCACAACTTGTTCATTAATCGGGATTGGCTTGGTGTTCATCACTACAATCCAGGTCGCTCATGGGTTCTTCATGTGTTATGCTACTAAAATTTGGGTATGTCACTGCTGGGTTTGTGCCATGATTGTTTGGGATGAGTTTGGGTTCCTTGGAGGGTGGCAGATGAGTCTGCAGAAGCAGGTTCTTGGATCAAGAGGTGGATGATTTGAGTGATGCTTACAAGCGTGGAGGAGCTTGAATCTGTTCTGTCGAACGTGTTTCAGATTTGCTGAAAATCTCCAGATTATATTTTATTTGTGATGCTTAAAGGCTATCATCAGTGGATATGTAATGGGTCTTGAAGTAGGTGGAGGACACTGTTAATTGATCTCTGCTGTTGCGGGTTCTCTTCCACTTCAAAGAGTGGGGGTATCAGTGCTACTTCAGTTCCAGTCAGGGTCGCACTGCTTGTTTTCTTGAGATTGTGTTAATTGATGCTCGTGAATGAATTTTCAACACTAAAATTGTGCTCATTAATCGTCTATTTATGCAAGGGGATAATGTTCCATCCTATGCCGGTTCACTACTAATCAAGGGGAAGATAAGGGCAGCTAAGTTTGTAATTAGTGATCTTAAATTAGCTGCAGATCCACCAAAATCCGACCATGCTAGTGGGTTTGGCACAGTGCTATGTCATTAATATAATTGTAAATGTTCCCTCCTAATCCCTCTAGTTTCTGGCCATATCTCATTTCAATTTATTATTCTACGATAATGACATGTTTTACTGAACCAAATCATTTGTTCATCTAATCAAGCTCATCCCACTAGTTCACTCCCTCTCCTGCTACGTGTTCTAATTTTTCTGATAGGTGTTCTTCCAATTTATCATTTGTTTATCTGGTCTGAATTTTCTGATTTTGATAGTTATTTTTTAACAGGGAAACATTTTCATGAATGGTCTTGGGAAATCAAATTGGTAGGTCTGGCCCTAGTGGGGGGTTTGCTAGTGTTGGAATGATGGTGTATTGATGATTAATCACAGTGTATATGGGTGTTTCATAATGTGTGGGGTTCAAATTAAGTATTTTGGAAAAGGGATTCTCATACGTCTTGTTTAGAACCCTTAAATAAATAATATCTAAACACTTTTTTCTTCCATTATTGATTTAATGGTTATGTAATTAATGGTTTTGATCATGGTATATAAGAGGATACAAGAAATATGTATATTTTCTAGTATTTGGAAGCCAAATCGTTGAGGTTGGTTAATGGGACAAGGGTGACCTGGGGAGTGTGTATTTTCTCAAATTGTCTTCACTGCGTGGTCATGAATGATGTGACATGGAGACATGAGTTGAGATTCTAGATTCCATCCACCTATATGTTATCACACTGTCATAATTTGGTTTCAATAAGTTCCACTCTTCTATATTCTAATTATTTTTATTGCTTTTTTGTCACAATACAACTATGGCCATCACAACATGATCCTTGGGTGGTCTGTTCTAGGAGATCACAACATTAGTCTTATGGTCATCTTATTATACTCTATCTAACACAATGATCATTGAAGAACTTAATTTAAAAGAGGATCCAAGAGCACTCCCTTCTATATTTATATAAAGTATTTATGTTTTGTGCCTATGTTTTCATTTGAAAAATGTTGAGGGTCAAAATGTTATGAACAGTTTGAATGTAATCTTCATATTATTTTAAATAATACACACAGATTGTATAAAAAAAATATTTTAAACTAACAGTACTACAATGCATTGAATGTACATGTATCAATATAAATATATATTGAAGGGATTCTATGTAAATATGTTTTTAATATAAAGTTAAATAGACAGGAAATTAATTTTTACATACCATTGGGTGTGAAAATGACATTGTTATAGAACTTGATACGGTTCGACAAGAGGTTGCATCATAAGGCACAACCTGAAAGGAAATGAACAGTAAATAATTCTGATTGATAAATAACTATGTATGTTATATGAAAGAGGTATTAAGGACGTACCTTTAATTTATTTGTAGAGTTCTAAAAATATATGGTCTGTTCTGCATTATCTATTATAAAGACAACATTGGAAGAATGATGTTATCATGGTGAGTTGGCCTTGTGCTCATGTTCACTAATGGCATGTGAAACTATGTTTCCTCCCTACATCGTAAGATCAAACCTCAGGTAACCCTCAAGTAGGAAAGAACTCATGTGCATCTCCATTTCTTGAATAGATGATCATTGGACCCAAGCCAACATCTCAACAATATAAACTAGTAAGTAATCTGACCACAAAAACGGACTTACTTACAAGACAGTAGTTCCATGGACCACTTCAACTACAGTGAACCAACCTAGTTTACATTGATCCCCTTGGAAGCATCAACTAGCCTCCTTTGAATTTCATATGACCAATGTGATGAACCAAAGAAACACCAATATAAATCCATCAGCATTGAAGGAATATGCAATGAATAGCAGATCCATACAGTAATGAAAATCAATGAGCCCTTGTAATCTATAACACCACAACCCACCTTGAATAGCCCTGATCTAGACTAGCCATGGTAGCAGCATGACCCTCAATGATGTCCCACTATCATGCAGTCAAGCACCTCTAGTTTCAAACACCATTTCAACACTAGCATCAATTTCACCCTGGACCTCCATAAAAAAATCTCCCAATCCACAAGGCTGCAGTGGCGACCAAACCATGGCAACCCTGCAGTGAGAACAACAACGCCCTTGTTGCAGCATATCATTGAGATTTCAATAGAAAACAAGAATCTATGGGAAGCAAGAATTAACCCCCAACTTGACCTACGTCCAGAAAAAGGCCACATGAACATGAAACTCAGACCTGAAATTGCAGCGACCCAGCATAGCGGTGACTCGGCGCCTTCCAGGTTATAGTGAACAACACTCGAACCCACTGGTTCTTGTCATAGTGATGCTCAACTCCCACAGTAGTGGTACATATTTAGGCATCCTCCAAGTATAATAAAGATATCCTCTATGATCCGACCACATACAGACCCACACAGACCTTCTAAGCCATAAGTCATGGAACTCCCAGCTATGATTGGCCCACCTCATCGTGCGAGGATGTCAGACGGGGATAGGGAGGGAGGGTTTGTGAGATGATGTTGAAGGGGGACGCTGGCTGGGAATAGAGAGGAGGTTCGCAAGATGATGTCGGAGGTGGACAATGGCTGGGAGAGGGGAGGGTCCGGCGGGGAACAAGGTGGTAGGGTCTGGGGAGCAGGGTCATAGGGAATAGGGTAGGGTTTGGGGGAGGGTGTCGCTGAGAACATGTGGGTTGCTTAGGGGTGAACATTTGGATCTTTTTTTGCACATATATATATATAATGAAAAAAATTATGACTTTATATATAAAAATATATTGTATAATGATTATGTATATATATATATATATATATATATATTATTAATAAATATTAATAAATTATGGATATTTTTATTAATCATATATAATATATCAATTTTTGGTAAAATGTTTTATATTACTGAATAATTTATTGATAATGGATTTTTATAATGGTAAAATATTTTTTTGATAATAATAATTAATAAAAAATATTCATTTATCATTAAATCAATTATTGGTATTAGTATGATAAGGAAATATATTTAAATGTTAGTAAAAAAATTATTGGTATTAAACTACTAATATAAACAGATATATCTGTTGGTAAAACTAATTGTTGGTACCTATAGTTAATATCAACAGAATTTAATATCTGTTGGAATTAATCATCTTTACCAATAGATATATTATCTTTCGGTAATTTTTTGTTTGTAAATATCAATTTTTTTGTAGTGTCCCCTATCCCTCAAGTTAAGGTCCTTCCATGAGAAGATACACTTTTGACTCTTTTGGTGAGAGTAGATGATAAACCGATCTCCCATCAGGTAGTGTCCCCACATATTCAGTGTGAATACTATTACTCCTAACTCAAGATTGCAGGTTGTGTAGTTCTGCTCATGCGGTCACAAATAATGTGAACCATAGGAAATCACTACCTAACTCTGCATCATAACACAACCAAATCTGGTCCCTGGTACCTCCTAGAACACAACGTACTTGACACCCTCCTCTATAAATCTTAATATGGGAGTTCTCTACAACCTTCTAGACACCATGAAATGTGTTCAATGAACTTCTCTACAAAATGTCCTCAACTGGGCTTGAAACATTTGCGGTGCGACTCTACAATTTTCATGGGGGTTAGTGACGGTAGAGAAGGCACCAGCCCGAAGGGCCGGGACTGCAGCTCGGCATTGAACCGAAGCAGGGGTGTGGTGGCGCAGCCCCCATGGTATGGAGAAATAATTTGGATAAGTCCCCAAAAGGGTTCCCAAGGTACCTGCATACAAATACCTGCGCGCCCCCTTGCTGGAGCTGATTGAAGTATTAATTTTGGCTAAGTCCTCAAGGTGGTGCCCTAGTCTATCCAAATCCCCAGTGGCGCACAGGTATAGTTGGGCCCCACCCATCAGGTGCGCTGCCACTTGCGCGCCACAATTCTGCCTCACAACCCACTTGCGCGACCAAACTCCTTTCTCCCAAGGTCCAATTTTTGCCTATAAATAGACCCTTGGGGTCTTCATTTGTACGGACAAATTTCCCTGAAGCTGAATTTCTGCTCTGGTCACCCTAGTACTTCTCTCTAGTCTCCTGAAACATTCAAGGTAGTTCTTCAATACCTTGAGTGGAGGATTCAAGGGAGGATCATTGGACTTAAGTCCTTTTAGTGTTTGAAAACCATAACACGTGCGCACCTAAAATGCCCAACCTCCCCAAATCAGAAATATATGCGTGTCGCCTATTCCTTCTATAGGAACTTGAGCAGTCCACATCTGGGACCACCTGTGAATACTCCTGAAGGCTTGAGCTAAGTCTCACCCAATTATTACCATACTGGTTGTTCATCGCTTAAGTGAATATCATGTTGTCCAATCTACTTATACACCCATACTTGCACGCCCTTACCTACATGAGCACCCCTCTTTGATTCACTAACTCTCCTCAGTCTAAAATCCATCAAGAGCTCTTCAAATCCATTCATGGAAAGGATTCTTCTTCATTGTATCCCTTGTTTGAAATGGATTCTGTTGATACCTCCACCAAAACCTCCTGACTTTTCAAACCTTTGGGAAAGGAACATTAACGTGTCTTTTATTTGGGTTTATATTTCCATAGTTAGAGGTTTCCCAAATTTGTTCCACAATGGGGTTAGGATTCATGGAATGTTTGAGGGTATGTATATCCACAGTCACATGGACCCTTCTCCCAGGAACTGGGATGGGAAGTTCCTGGTTCTGAGAATAAGGGTTTGGGTTTTATCCTCCCCATATCATCTCTAAGACCCAGAATCTCAGGTCTCTTGTAAGGAAGGTATGTTTCACACTTTCGTTTCCATTTAAGAAAAGGAGAAGTCTCCCTCTCCTACCAGGATCAATTTTAGGGAAACCATCCTGGCGTAAGCCCCTAGCTTTTCTTGCAAGAGGTAGCATCATTGCTCCTCCTTTCTTCTTCGATGCCAAATATCAGAGGGGAGATAGGAATATGGACTTTTTTTACCCATTCCCTCTCCTTTTGGGCTTTGTCACCATGGGAAGACATCTTGGTGTAATCCCCTAACCATAATTCCTTATTCTTTTAATTAGACCAGTGTCCAATATAAAGTGAAAAGAGGGAGGGCTCATCCCCTCACCCTCTTCTCAGGTAGACTTAGGCCTCACCTACTCTCCCTGACGTAGGATCTCCCTCTCCTTCTAGCAGTGGAGAAAACATGAAGGTTCTTTTGATGAATCTTTGACATTCTCTTGTTTCTCACATCGAGAATGACTCACGTGGGCTTAGAGATTTCTCATGATTACATCATTTTCACGATCGAATGAATTATGAGAAATTTGATTCCCACCATAATCGGGATACGTAGGAAGCCTTCTCAGGGCCCGAGCTCACTGGATGTCATATTCAGGTGTCCAACCCTAATTCCCCTAATTTGGGAATCCTTTTTAGGAATAAGCCCCAAATTAAATCCTCAAATTACCAAGGCATATTTTTCAAGAAGTAACCCAAACTCATTTCCCTCAAAGGAAAATAATCTCCTATAAGAATTATCGAACTACGTGGGTTTTGATTCCCATCTATATGGGATACGTAGGAAGACTCCTTGAGGTTCAAACCCAATAACTTAAATCAAACACGTTCTCCTTGGGCCATATTCCTAACAGGATCTGATCCTACTTGGAAACCCATATCTTTTCCAAGTTTATTGGGCTGCTTCAGTATAAGTCCCACACTACGTTTTGACTAAGCACCTTCCGCTTAGATGTCCACACCACATGACATTAAACTGTACAACTAGGTCCTCATCACATGACCTTAAAAGGTATGATGTGTCCCATTCAATAGGCACTGAACTATGAGGGTTCTAATTCCTTTTACAAGGATATGTAGGTAGCCCATTTTATGGGCATGATCCCAAGATCAAACCAAACCATCATCTCCCTAGATGAAAATAAATTCCAAAGTGCCCCCACTAAGTGTCTTAAAAACCAGTATCATCATAACAATGATTAAAAGAATATATAATTAGTATATGAGAGGATAACATTGATGGAGAACCTAGAATACATATGAATATCTCCATTAATGAAGAACCTCGAATACATACGGATGATTTTAAACTTTTCACATGATAAATAAGTGATTGAAAATTATAAAGGATACTTATGATATACATGGTGAATTAATAAGGATTCATGAAAATATATTAAATTATAAAGAGAGACCTGGAGTAGAAAATAATTCCCCCCAAAAGGGTGTGATGAGTTTGACCTCCCATCCTATCGACCAATGCACGTTCTTAAGTATCGTAAAGCTCAAACTTAACAAATGCCTGCCTTTGGAAAGCATGTCCCCTTTGGATAAATAACTATTGGATGTTTCCAGTTCCATAAATAAATGCAATGGAAACCTCCTAGAAGCAGTAATTCTAAAAAATAGAATACACGTTTCAAGGAACTACGAAACAAAAATGGTGAACTTGACGTGAATTTTTAACCATGTTAATAATGTTACCTGCCTGTTTGGACCCTATAAATTGATAAAGGAAAGAAAAAGGAATCAATCACGCATGTATCCATCTAAAAAAAGATGTTTCATTAATGGAGTTTGTTGTTGTTTCAAGTTTTTATCAGAATTCTATTCACTCCAAAATGGATTTCTTCAAGAAAACATCTGTTAACTTCCTGACCTCTACTAAAGCTGGATCCCCATCCATGGGAAGGACGTCATCACCAACCCAGTGTCTTCAACGCTGGTTCTATAATATGCTTGTAAAGGATTATCTCCAGCATGGTAAAATCCCAACTTTAGAGGCTGCTCCGAAGGCCCTCTAGGTCAATAACAATCCTCGATCATCTGGCCAACAATGAAAAAGTATCAAGAAGAAGACAATTCCAACCACCTTCTTCAACCATTTTGGGTCCTTATCCCCGGAACGCAATAATCGATCCCTCCCGTACTACAGGGAGGTGGATCAAGAGGCCCCTAAAGGACTCAATTCTAGAATGCAGGAGTCCTTCCTGAGGACTCCCACCAGTAATCACCACCAGCATAATCACATGATAGTGAACCCCCATCATGATGGGGTGTTGCCTATGGATGTTCGTCACAGGTCTCTCAAACCCAAGCACACAAGATGAACTGTCGGGGACAACATCTGGTCAACAGGGAGAAGGTTCTTACCTCTCCTTCTGGAGAAGCCCAGTAACCTAACTTGATGGAAAACAACGAATAGGCACATACACCCATCCGTCCAAATTTTTTTTCCAACAAACTCATCTAGAAGCAACCCACCAATCCCACCAGATAAATCCAGTGGTGTACCACGAATAGGTACATACACCTTCTTACAAGTTATCATCCAGTTAGCAGGCTCATCTGACTATATTTAAAAAAGGCCGCCAATCTAATGTGGTGGAAAGTGGTAAACAGGAACATACAATTGTTTACAATAACCAATTCTTCCAGTAGTCTCGTCTTCTAGTATTCAAGTAAGTCCATCAACCATACATGACAGGAAACTACCAGCAGACACATACACCTACCAATGTTCATCAAGTCTTCCAACAGTCTCATTTGGTAGCACCTGGAGAAGTCAGTCAGAAAGCTCCGATGACAAATCTAGGGCAGACCCAACTCTCTTCCCCCATACATGAGTACTATCAATACCCATTGACAGGAAAAGGAGGACAGGAGCTGGAACATACACCTAATTCAGATACAGAATGGATGTATATTCCCATTCTGACTGCTAATGTCACCAAACACATCTTATCAATTGTTAAAGGGAAAACACAAATCCCTACCCATATTCTGGAAGCATGCTAGGATATTATACCAACCACTTCAGTAGTATTGGGGAAAAAGACACATAAATCTGTCCCCACACATGGGATGACACATCGTCATGCCATCTCGGAACAGATACACACCTCTGTTTCAGTCCAGGAGGTTTATGGGGCTTACTCCCTCATATCATATGGACAACAAGATCGGGAACATACACCCTTTCCAATTTATGGTAATCGGTCCATTCCAGAAACCAATCCAATGCAGGCATATACCCCTGCCCATGATAACAACTTTCCCCAGAAAGTGGCCCCAACTAAGTATAAGAGAACATTCGAGAAAAATTCTCACTAAGAACTATTGGAAAATCAAGAGTCAAGCTATGATTTGGATCCTCTTAATGCTAGAGTTCTTGAATCCCTCAGAAATTTATCTATTTCAGCTCAAGATCCTATCCTCTCATTAGAAAATTATGAGAGTGGTAGTAGTAATTGTGATTTTCCTCATCGGACACTTCATCATGAAGGTTTTCTTCATGAAAATTCAATCAAACTAGAGTGCCTATCTCTGGATGAAAGCCACGTCAACCCTCCATATATCCAGAAGGCCAAGGATAAAGAAGATGTATCCCTTACTGTAATCCACCATGGTGATCCTCCCCATGATGATATTCACAGTTAAAGTCCTCTCTGCAGTAGTATTTCTCATTGTCAATAAAATTCTATAATTGACAATGTAGCGATGATAAATCCCTCCTATCTCGAGGCACTTGACAACATAAGGCCAGTCATGTGTGGTGCCCTGTCATTGACAGGTGAAACACTTTCTCAACCAGAAGACATCTTAAGGGAACAATCATTCTCCGAACCTCCCTTGGGTCATTTTTCTTCTAATACAAAGCATCCACTTTGGTCAGACCAAGTGGAGAAAACTCTAGTGAAAGATAATGAAGATGTGTTAAACGTGAGGAAATAATTGGATAAGGGATAAGTACCAGTCATGTTCTGGCCTTCGGAAAATTCTAAGTATAACATTCTATAATTGATTGTAGAAGATTTCATTCATGATATCCACCTCAACCTATGGAATACTCTTCATCATTTGAAAAACAAATTATTACCATATGATGAATATCAAAATCATGTAAAGGTAATAGAAGGGTTGCAATGCCAAATTGACGTGGCATCTCTCTCTGTTTCCTAACATCCGAAAGTTGAAAAATAGCAGAGAATCCTTCAGAGTTCATGCCTCAATGCTCTGAAGAGGCTACACCAGTTAATTTCTGATTCCCCATCTAGTGTTCGTATCAGAGGATGGGTTTCACATGGAGCATTTCATTTTACTACACTCCAAAATTATAAAATTCTACTAAAAGTGGTCGCATGCAATGTTATTGCCCACTGTTGGCCATAATCAATAGATTTTGTATATAATCGAATGTACGCTCAAGAAAAGGCGTCAACCATCTCTCATCAAAGTCATGACCAAAGAAAAAAAGTTGTTGAGTTACTTTTACATCAAGCATCTGAGAATATTGATAAGGCGTCCCTCTTAGAGTATTTCAATCATTCTAGAATCAAAATGTCTGAAATAGAAAAGTGATCTTATAAAACAGGTGATTTTATTAGTTGTCATATAATACACCCATCTAATGTATGAACCAAAATTCGCAAAATCAGAAGAGTTGTTGCACAAAATTCAGCCATAACAGTTCAAGAATCACCCTAGCTTGCAAGGCTGGGGGCTCATTTAATTCAACCATAAAATTCATTAAACAAATTTCAAAGATTTTAAGAAGAATAATAGGAATAGACCTAGCGTGGAGGGCTGGGTTTTTTTCACATATGTAATCCCCACCTCAACGGAAGTCAGTTTTCTCCTGATTAGGGAAGAAGAAATAAGGAGAGCGTACAACTGAACTATCTAAGGATTCCCTTCGGGTTACTATCTGCCAAACAGTTCCTGAGAATTAATTATATAAGAGAACATATTCTCATGGAAGATACAGAGGGGGATGATCAAACAAAAATACTGACAGAATTCCATCGATGCATTATACGTTAGTGAATGTCATTAACACCACTGTAGAAGATCCTCTAGAAAATGAGTCCAGTTTAGGGGAATTAGAAGATGAATTTCTTGTCCATAATATGGTACACACTGAGTAAAATGAAGAAGGTGTGCGTACCAAAAATCATAGGCTTACCTAGAATCTAGGTATTCCTTTAAATAACTATATCCCACCCCTACGAAAAGAATCTAACAAGGGGAAAGGAAAAAGTCAGATTGCATCCCACTTTTCCACCAGAGAAGGTCAATCTTTTTTGATGGAAGAAAAATTTTCATGACAAGAAGAGGAAATTAAGGAGTTGAAAAGACTCAATACAAAGTAACTTCGAAGTAGCATTTCTATTAGACGTACTCCCCAGGAAGGTCATCAAATTAAAAATCCGGTAGGATCTCCTCAGAAAAGAGAATTTTTAGTAACTACTGATGTGGATAATAAATTCCCTCCACTGGGTACCCAATCAAGGCAGGATTGGACACATCCTGATAGGATTGTTCCCGTGGTTTATCCAAGGAAAATATCAGTACCACCATCATTGGTTTTTTCGGTCGTCGCACCAGATCAAGCTCCAGTTTCTATACCTGCATAGGTTCTAGCTCATCCATATATTCCCCAAATACTTATGAACACGATTGAGGCATTAACGACTCTATTGGAATCTATGGAGTAATGACATGCACCAGTTCATCTGGAAAAGAGAGATTACCCAGAATGGGTGGATTCAATTCCTCCCACACCAAATTTTGTGAATACCACATTCCTAATATTTAATAGTTTAGGAAATTCAGAACAACACTTATCACATTTTGTTTCTCGTTGTGATCCCATGATGGTAACTCCTAAGCAACCAGAAGTAGTAAATATTAGGTGTTTTGTGCAGTCATTATAGGGAACAACTTTTGTCAGTTATACAAGTTTACAATCCTGATCAATTACTGGATGGGAAGATCTCAGTCAGAAATTCCTTCTTCAATTTATCTCAACACTACCAAAGACGATAGTTTTTTATCTTACCAATTGTAAACAAAAAGAGAATTAAAAAGTTTCATATTTCATTGCATGATGGAAGGGATTGACATATTTCTTAATTCTAGCACTTCATCAAGAAAAATTACTGCCAATTTGTATGGAAAATCTATGTGATGAGTTACACACACCATTGATCCCTATGAAATACATAGGAGTGTTTAGAGACCTTAATTCAATCGCTCAACAGATAGAAGAATCTACTATAGAAACTAAGGCTAAAACTCGTGTAATTCCATCAGTTCTAAGGAAGAGGATAGGAAAGGATGAAGCTGCAACAGTTACACTCAATCAGGCACATTTACATACTTTTACTTCAAGACCTTCATCATACCAAAGGGCTCTGCCTCCTGAGCATCAATAGCAATGACTGCCTCGTCAAGATGATCAATGAGATCAAAGTCGGAAATAGTTTGAGGAATTAAAGAACAAATTTTATTCTTTACAGAATGAAAAAGTTCCTAGGTACTTCATCTCAGCTCTAGAAAACAATTTGGTTCAATTTCCAAGGCTGAAGAAACCAAATAAATAAGGATATGAAGATCTTCCAAATTATTTCCCCTTTCACCATATGTTAGGGCATCTCATCAGGGAATTTTTTGTTTCCAAGGACCTATTGAAAAATATGGTATATTTTGGACAAGTGAAACTGAAAAGTTAGTCATCTCAAGTAGCATGTGTTACCGCTACTGATCCAGATGAAGAAGACAAATAGAATGAAGTCAAATGTAAAAATGTGCAGAAATATAATGATTGGATGATCAGGAAAACGATCAATCGGACTCAAGCAATTTTACAAACACAGTTGAAACAGCTGATTGTGTCTTACACCACTTCCATAATAATAAAACCACCTTCATAAAAAGGTTATTCCTCAAAGAAGAAAAGCTATCATAAGGAAAAAGAGTAGTCAGAATAAGATGAGCTCACGTTAAGGCCAAATTTTTCCTTGGCCCCAGATGATTTCATTTCATCTACTTCAAAAGCATGGGCACCACCCTGCCAAATGGCACAATTAGAATTAACCTGTCAGGCATAATCTCTTCCAGATAAAGAATTTATTTTTGGTTCTGTCAATGCTATCCATTTAACAGATCCTTATGCCAATGGTGATTCTGATTATAATGATCTGGAATTCCTTATACCTAATTGGGGAACAAGAGGAAGAGTCCAGGGTCAAGGATATAGGGGAAGATGTGGGAATTCTAGAAACCACCATTTTAACTCTACCCCTACTCAAACTATATATGTTGCAGAAACTCGTGGAAGAGCCCCTCTTTGGTCTCAATAAGAACAAGGAGTTTCTTCCATGCAAGACAGGTTCAGTTCTGACACGATTATTTTTGAGAACCTATTAGAAGTCACACCATCTTCCTCTCAGAAAGTAAATATATCTAGTCAGTCTAATATACCAATTCCAAGATTATTTCCATCTTTTTCTCTGACACAGGGTACATCTACATCAGAAGCATCAACTTTTAAAACACCTGAAAAACTGCATCTTCATGCTGGAAAACACAAACCTTTTGACCAAAAGTATGATGTCTTGAAACAATTGGCCTAAGTATCAGCCAAGTTATCAATTATGTATGCTTTGACTCTGTCAAAAGATCTTTGAGAAGCACTCACTGAGGCTTTTTCAAGTCCTCAAGAGTTTGAAACTGAAGTTGTTGCTGGTGAGGTTTACCGTATAGAGAATGGTCATGTAGAATTTCATGAAGTCATCTCTTTTACAGATGAAGACGAAGATGATTTTGTGCATGGACATATTTGACCCTTGTATTTGTCTGGAAAATTCAATGATGTAGACATCTAACAAGCCTTCATTGATAATGTCTTCAGATTCAACCTCATTCATATTCGTACACTTTGTCTATTAGGTCTAACTGAATCTAACTTATCTTCTTCGACTTTAATTTTGCAAGGATATGACAATAATGAACAAGAAACTCTAGGCGAGGTTACACTCAGAACTCAGTTTGGAGATCTTGTGTCTAATTCAGATTTCATGGTTGTTCATCAGGACACAGCCTTCAATATTCTGCTTGGAAGGTCATGGCTACATCAACATGCTTCCATACCTTCATCATACCACCAATGTCTTAAGTACTATTTCAATGGTCAAATCGGGACATTGTATGGTGACAAGTATCCATTCAAAACATGTGAATCTTAATACATTGAGGCAGAGTTTTATCATACAAAAGGAACAAAGTCCATGACAAAAGAAATAACAAGAGTTAATGCTTTGAATAGACTAAAAAATATCCCAGAAAATCCATTCATACATTTGAGTACAGATTATGTGCTACCCATCAATCAAATTGAAAGGGTAAAACCAAATCCAAACACTCATCCAATAACTTCCACAATTTCAATTGTATAAACTGATATTGAAAACATGGGATAGATTAGTGATTCACTAAGTAGTGATTGAAGTTTAAATGGAGATGTTTTCATTTCATCTGCTGAACTACAACAACCTTATACTTCTTCAATCAGAGTAGAATAAATTGTAACAATGCTATAGGAAGATAAAGATGTCGATTATCAATCCATCATCTCCTCATTACTACCATAGGAAGACCCTTCATCATTAGTAGGGTCAGATATGGTGGCCTCTTCTTTAAGATGTTCAAATACTAACTCCCACTCTAACTCTAGGAGTTTTTCATCATCATCTACTATGCAAGTGGAAACAGAAGAGGTAAGGCGTAATGAAGAATAAGGGGAAGATCTTGGGGATGCTCCTCCAGCATTTTAGGAAGGTGTCCCTACCACTGTGGATGAGCTCAGAGAAATAAATCTGGGCACAGAAGAAGATCCATGCCCCACTCTAATTAGTACTCCATGACCTCTAAAGAGAATGAGGTGTATACTTCATTTCTAAAGAAACATTGACATATATTTTCTTATAATTATAAAAAAATCCAGGACTTAATCCTGATTTATCCACCCATCATCTGGGTTTTCTAGAAGAACATCGTGGATTGAAGCAAGTAGCAAGAAGAACACACCCAACTCATGCCTCTATAATTGAAGATTAAGTTGATAAGATTATAAAGTCTAACTTTGTCAGGGAAGTTCAATATCCCAAATGGATGTCCAACATTGTCCTAATGAAAAAGAAGAATGGGAAAATTAGTGTTTTCATTGATTTCAGAGATCTTAACCGGCATTGTTCTAAATATGATTTTCTAGTTCTAATTATAGAGCTTTTAATTGATGCAACTAATGAATATGAAGTTCTTTATATTATGGGTGGATACTCTGGGTATAATCAAATCTGTATGGCCCCAGAGGATGAAGAATCTATAGCCTTCAGATCCCCTCAAGGTATGTTTTGATATTGGGTAATGCCCTTTGGTTTAAAGAATGCAGGTGCAACATACAAATGTTCCTTGCACCATATCTTCAAACCCTTCTTAGGAAAATTTGTTTAATGTTATGTGGATGATTTTGTTTTCAAATCCAGACAACGTTCTAATCATTTGGATGATTTAAAGACCATATTCCATAAACATCAGCAACACAATTTAAAGATTAACCCCATGAAATGTGCTTTCGGAGTAACCTCGAGAATGTTTCTTGGCTTCGTTGTATGCCATTTTGGTATCAAATTTGATCTCGAGAAAAAAAAATCAATCCTTGGTATGTCACCTCTTAAAAATTTGAAAGAATTAAGAGGAATCTAAGGAAAATTGGCCTATATTCGGTGCTTTATCTCCAATTTGGCAGGCAAGTGTTTACCCTTCAACAGATTAATAAAGAAGGGAGTAACCTACCAATGAACTGAAGACTGTCAAGAAACATTTGATACCCTCAAGAAATATCTTTTCATTCCACTGGTATTAACTTCACCTATTGAAGGAAGGTCACTTATTCTTTATGTGACATCTTTAGAGAGATCATTGGGTGCCTTCCTTTCTCAAAAGAATGATGTTGGTACTGAAAACAACCTTTACTATCTCAGTCAAACTATGATTAATGAAAAAACTCGATATTCAAGTATTGAAAAGTGGTTCCTAGCATTAATCTTTGCAGTTCAAAAATTGAGCCACTACCTTCAACATCATGAGGTCCAATTGATATCTCTCAATAACCCACTCAAATTTATCCTCAATAATCTTATTCTTACAGAGAATCTAGCATGGTGGGTAGTTATTTTGCAATAGTTTGATATCCATTTTGTGCCTCAAAAGGCAATAAAAGGCCAAGATCTGGCCGACTTCCTTGCTAAGAATCCATCTACATAAGATACATCATTAAATACTGAAATTCCTAATGAAGAGGTCTTCTCTAAATGGGTTGTGGAATTACCTCTCAAATAATTCGGAGCCAAAATCATTGTTAGTTTTGTCAAAACTAGCATCATCACTAGATTTGGTGTCCTTGTACTATATAGATGGACAATGGCACCAATTTTTGTTTGATTGAGGTAAAGAAGTTATATCAGGAGAATAATATCAAATCCTACCATTCATCTCTCTATCATGTAGTGAACAATGGATAGATAGAGGCCTTCAACAAGATCCTATCAAATATACTCTAGAAAATGGTGGATAAAGATAAGAAATCATGGCCTGATAAACTTTTGAATGCTTTATGGGCTTATCGGAAAACTACTCGTACTGCCACCCAAGAAACTTATAATTCATTGGTATACGGAACTGAAGTAGTTTTTTCCAACTGAAATGAAATTGCCTTCACTTAGAGTTGCAATTTGTGATCAACTGTCTACAGATAAGAGGTCTCTAAAATAGTTCAATGAGCTAGAATGATTAGACGAGAAAAGATTGCATACTTTGCATCATTTAGAAGTATATCAGAACATAATAGCGTGAGATTTTGACAAGAAAGTTCACCTCCATTAATTTATTCAAGGAGAATTAGTATTGGTCCTTAAGGACTCCAATGATACCAGGGAAGAAACCTCCAAATCTTGAGCCAAAGTGGGAAGGACCTTATTCCATACATAAGGTCTATTCAAATGGAGCTTATGCTTTAATATCAATGGATGGAGATCTTATTACAACTCCAACCAATGTGAGATTATTAAATAAATACTTTGTGTAGTTGTACATATCGTCCTCGTTGCAAGACTTAAAACTACACAGTACAATGTCCTAACTAGAAGATTAAAAACTACACAGCCCCCATGTCCTTATTGCAAGACTAAAAACTGCACAGCCCCCACCATGTCCTTTATGCAAGACTAAAAACTACACAACCCCCATGTCCTTGCTGCAAGTCTAAAAACTGGATATCCCCCATTTCCTTACTGAAAGAATAAAAACTACACAACCCCCACTTCCTTGCTGCAAGACTAAAAACTGCAGAACTCACATGTCCTCACTGCAAGACTGAAAACTGCACAACCCTCATGTCCTCGCTACAAGACTAAAAACATCACAGTATAATGTCCTAGTTTCAAGACATTAAACTTAATTACAACCATAAGTGTCCATGCTTCATGATATTAAAATTCGTAGCATCTTCTTCCTTGTCGCATGATATTAAACTGCATGACATCATTTTTCCTCGTTGTAGGACATTAAACTATACGACTAACATTTTCTCTATTTGACATTAGAAACTTCTATAAGAAAACATCATTGACATCATCACTAATCTATAGTAGCACATGAGTCCTTCTATTTCCTATGTCTGAGTTAGATCTGCATAGAGACCTTATTTCAAAAACTATGTATGGATTGATTCTCATTTTTAATGAGATACATAGAGACGCCTAAATCTCTAATTTTGGGTCCAACCGCAATCACAAAATCTTCTTATTTTATTTTTTCCTCCTGTATATGAATCATATCTATACAAAGTATTTCCTTAAGATATATTATTTGGTCCTTATACCATTTTATGTCTTAATATTTACCGTTATCTCAAAACGTGTCAAAATCCACCATTCTTCATGTCAAACTCAATTGGTGTGAGGAATGATTAGTTAAAGAACTATGTACAACTTGATTCTCATCTATTTGAGATATGTAGAGATGCCCATATCTCCAATATTGGGCCCAACCATGATAAATAAAACCCTTTATTCCTTGAATAAGAATCAAACCTGCATAGATAATGTTTTAAGAACTATGTATGACTTGATTCATGCCTTCAATAAGACGTATAGTGACACTTGGGTATTATCCCTAGTCTAGTTACAATATGTCTTTCTTTTTCACATCAGTTCATCTTCATCTATACCGCATGACGTTAAAACTGCATGGAAATTTAACACCCCCATTCTTCACCTGTGTCACCTTTGTATTATAGAAGAAACCCTTACTACTCCTTGTTTATCACACCGAGCATAGCTCAAGTGGGATTAGAAATTGGGTAAAAGTATTCTTTATATAAATGAGGTGTTTAAATTCATTATGGGGCTGAAAATGTCCTCATAGCATGACTTAAAACTGCACATCATAATATTAATTCAAAATAAAAAAATAAAGTCTTCATTTTACATAAGATTCATATCTATGTAAAGGACATAAAACTCATGGCCAATATTGATTCAAATATTTCTCATGTGGATTGAGAAAAACCTCCTTCCATATTTCACACTCTTAATCATGAATATTTTAGATCTTTATAATCTTTATTACGGTTCCTGGTGAAGAGTTTCTAATATTTAAGAACTCTTTTTCCTGACTATGCAACACGTTCCCTTAGGTGGCCTTTCATAAGTTGCCTACATAACGGGCCTATCAGTTAGAAGATTCCACTATTTGGTTATGCAGCATATGCCCCAGTTGGCCCTGCATAATACAGCCCTTATAATAGGTTTGTTAAATAATGGTAATTTCATTCTTGGTTATAGTTTCATTGTCCCATTCAAACTTTGATGGCAATATACAAGAATCTGTTATAAAATAGTCATTCTGTTATATTTGTCCCATTATCTTTCTCTTGATCTGAAAGTCTTCCAGACTATGGTTTACATATTTTTCTCTCCATTTTTTCAATGCAATATGAAATAACCTTGGAACTACTTCGCCACATATCACATACTGTTTCCATTTCTGGTCCTAGTTGTATGACCTAAAACTAAAAACACCACAACTCCTACATTTTGGTTATACATTCGTAGAAGTGTTATTCCTCAAACTCTTTTGAAATTTTGGTTGGAAATACCCTTTCCATATTAAGGTAACTTTCTCCATAAATCAAACTTTGTGCTTCGGAAAATATGAATCTCCATAAAATTTCTTCGGATTTTAGCAGTATAATGTCATATTTTTGAAATCTCTTTTTCCTGAATATACAACACGTTCCTTTAGGTGGCCTTTTATAAGTTACCTACATAACAGGTATCTTAGTAAAAATATTCTACTATTTGGTTATGCAGCATATGCCCCAGTTGGCCCTGCATAATACAACCCCCATGATGGGTTTACCAAATAATGTTAAATTTGTTCTTGAAAAAAAATGACTTCCTCTAATGCTTTTATCCCTTTTTTATATCATCCTTTGGATTTATAAATTCTTAAATCACAGTTTACAATTTTCCATTCCATATCTGGATATGGTAGTATATTTCTAAAGAAATTATCATGAAATTGGGAGAGTCTCATACCTTTGGTCAAAGCTAAAGACCTTAAATTAAAGTCACACAATTTCCTCACTACATGACTTAAAACTGCACAGTACTAATGACCTCACTACATGACTTAAAACTACACAGTACCAATGTCCTCACTACACGACTTAAAACTGCACAGTACTAATGTCCTCACTACATGACTTAAAATTGTACAATATGATATCAGAAATTCCCCTTTTTGGATAAATTTTAACCATTCCTTATACACCAAATTTGTATATAAATGTTTTTCCTATTTATTACATATGTCGATATAAAATATCCCGTTCATTATTAAAATTCCTTTCCTTGTAAAAAACACCCATTATGGTCTTGATTCACCTAAATCTTATTTTCCCCTATCTATCAACAGCAAAATTTTAAATTCCTAAAGAACTCTTTTGCTTGACTATACATTACATGCCCTTAGGTGTCCTTGAATAAGTTTCCTACATAATGGGATTGTCATCCAAAAGATTCCACTATTTGGATATGCATCATATGCCTTAGTTGGACATGCATAATACAAACACGATAACGGGTTTTTCAAAATAATGGTAACTTAGTTCTTGGAGGGGACTCCCCTTATGTTGATACAAGTTTTAGATTTGGTGACCATAAAAATCATGACTCAAGATTCCCCTTGGAAATAGTTAAAGAATATTAAATCAATTCTTAGCCATAGAGTCTTTTTTGGGATCTAATTTCCAAATGTGTGGTCAAATATATTCAACCTTAAATACTATCCCTTTATAGTCCAACGTGCATGTCTCTAAACTGCTAAAAGACGTGGTACTCACCATATTGAGAACCCGTAAAGGGAACTCTGAAAAAAAAGTCGAGTCCCAGCTCACTAAACATACACTTCTATGATTTAGGTAATATTGAGAAATAAAAGAGTTAAAAGATAAAAAAGTTTATTGGGTTTTCCATACAACCCTATGAAAAATCAAACTATGATTTCTAGGCCCCATGGCTTAGGAAAAAATTTAGAGCATCCTTCAAAACATGATGTAGCTTCAAATATAACTAGATGATGTTAGGAATTCATCAAAGTGTCCTAATTTTACATTATAACAAGACTATTTTCATTTTGAACGAATCAAATTCTAAGGGGGGATTTTGTAGAAACCATAAAATGGGTTCCATGCACTTCTCCACAAAATATCTTCAACAAGGCTCAAAAAGCTTGTGGTGTGACTCTGCATTTTTCATGGGGGTTAGTGATAGTAGAAAAGGCACCGACCTGAAGGGTTGGGACCATAGCCCGACACTGATCCCAAGAAGGGGTGCGGCGGTGCAGCCCCCGCATTATGGAGCAATAATTTGGCTAAGTCCCCAAAGAGGCGCCCAAGGTACCTACGAACAAATACCTATGTGCCCCTTGCTATAGCTAATTGAAGTATTACTTTTGGCTAAGCCCTCAAGGCGGTGCCCTAGTCTAGCCAAATCACTGGCAGAGCACAAGTATAGTTGGGTGCCACCCATTCGGCACGCTGCCACTTGCGTGCCACAATTCTATCTCACAACCCACTTGTGCGACCAAACTCCTTTCTCCCAAGGTCCTGTTTTTTTCTATAAATAGACCCTTGGGGTCTTTATTTGTATGGAAAAATTTACCCAAAGCTGAATTACCACTCTGGTCTCCCTAGTACTTTTCCCAAGTCTTCTGAAACATTCAAGGTAGTTCTTCAATTCCTTGAGCAGAGGATTCAAGGGAGGATCATTGGACTTAAGTCCTTTTATTGTTTGAAAACCATAACACTTGCGCACCTAAAATGCCTAACCTCCCCAAATCAGAAATACTTGTGCATGGCATATTCCTTCCATAGGAACTTGAGCGCTCCACTTCTGGGACCACCTGTGAATACTCCTGAAGGCTTGAGCCAAGTCTCGCCCAATTATTACCATATAGGTTTTTTGTTGCTTAAGTGAATATCAGGTTTCCCAAGTCTACTTGTGTGCCCATACTTGCACACCCTTACCCAATTGAGCACCCTTCTTTGATTCACTTACTCTCTTAAGTCTAAAATCCATCAATCCCTCTTCAAATCCATTCATGGCATGTATTCTTCTTCATTGGATCCCTTGTTTGAAATGGATTATGTTGAGACATCCACCAAAACCTCCTGATTTAAAAAACCTTTGGGAAAGGCACATTAGTGGGTCTCCTATTTGGGTTTGTATTTCCACAGACATAGGTTTCCCACTTTTGTTTCACAAAGGGGTTAGTATACATGGAGTGTCTGTGGGTTTTTATATCCATAGTCACATGGACCTTTCTCCCAGGAATAGTGCTGGTAAGTTCCTAGTTCTGAGAAAAAGGTTTTGGGTTCTGTCCTCCCCTTCTAATCTCTAAGACCTGGAATCTCAGGTCTCTAGTA
This sequence comes from Viscum album, assembly GCA_963277665.1. Lineage (NCBI taxonomy): Eukaryota > Viridiplantae > Streptophyta > Magnoliopsida > Santalales > Viscaceae > Viscum > Viscum album. Next base: position 514,513,008 of record OY728146.1, read on the forward strand.
GGGAAGGTATGGTTCACACTTTCTTTTAAATTTAAGTAAAGGAGAAGTCCCCCTTCCCTACCAGGATCAATTTTAGGGAAACCATCCTGGAATAAGCCCATATCTTTTCTTGCAGGAAGTAGCATCATTGCTCCTCCTTTCCTCTTCGGTTCCAAAGATCATAGGGGAGATGGGAATAGGGACTTTTGTTACCCTTTCCCTCTCCCGTTGGGATTTGTCACCATGGGAAACCATCAAGGTGTAAGCCCCTAACCTTCACCCTTCTTCCTTTCATTGGACCATTGTCCAATGTAAAGTGAATAGAAGGAGGGCTCATCGCCTCACCCTCTTCTGGGGTAGACTCAGGCCTTGTCCACTCTTACCAACATAGGCTCTCCCTCTTCTTCCAGTGGAGGAGGAAACATGAGGGAGCCTTTGTTGAATCTTTGACATTCTCTTATTTATCACATCGAGCATGAATCACATGGGCTTAGAGATTTGTCATGATTACAACATTTTCACGATTGAATGAACTATGAGAACTCTAATTCCCACCATAATCAGGATACATAGGAAGCCTTCTTAGGGCCTGAGCTCACTGGATGTCCTCTTTAGGAATCCAACCCTAATTCCCCTAATTTGGGAATCCTCCTTAGGAATAAGCCTCAAATTAAATCCTCAAATCACCAAGGAATCCTTTTCAGGAAGTAAAACCAATCTCATTTCTCTAAAAAGACTATACTCTCCTATGAGTCTTATTGAACTACGTGGAATTTGATTCCCATCTATATGGGATACGTAGGAAGCCTCCTTGAGGTTCAAACCAAATACCTTAAATCAACCCTATTCTCCTTGGTCCATATTCCCAACAGGGACTGATCCTACTTGGAAACCCATATCCTTTCAAGTTCCTTGGGCTGCTTCAGTATAAGTCCAACACTATGTTTTGTCTAAGCACCTTCCACTTAGATTTCCATACCACATGAAATTAGATTGTACAGATAGGTCCCTATCACATGACCTTAAAATGTATGATGTGTCCCATTCAGTAGGCACTGAACTACAAGGGTTCTGATTCCTTTTACAATGATACATTGGTAGCCCATTTTATAGGCACGATCACCAAGATCAAACCAAACCTTCATCTCCCTAGATGACAATAAATTCCAGAGTGCCCCACTGAGTGGCTTAAAAACCAATATCATCATAATGATGATTAAAAGAATCTCTAAGTAGTATATGAGAGGATACCATTGATAGAGAACCTTGAATACATACAGATATCTCCATTAATGAAGAAACTCAAATACATAAGGATTATTTTAAACTTTTCACATGATAAATAAGTGATTTAAAATTCCAATGGATACTTATGATATACTTTGTGAATTAATAAGGAATAACAAAAATATATTAAATTATAAAGAGCCTCAGAGTAGACAATAATTCCCCCCAAAAGGGTGTGATGAGACCGACCTCCCATCCTCTTGACCAATGCACATTCTTAAGTATCATGAAGATCAAACTTAATGAATTCCTACCTTTACAAAGTAGTCCCCCTTTGGATAAAGAACCGTTGGAAGTTTATGGTTCCATAAATAAATCCAATGGAAACCACTTGGAAGCAGTGATTCTTAAAACTAGAATACACGTTTCAAGGAACTACGAAACAAACCTCTACCTCATCTCCTAAAATCATTTCTAGAACATTTCCATCCACACAAAAGATTTACCATTACGGGTAAAACTTTTCAGGGCTACCACCACTTTGGATAAATTAGGTACAAACCCCTAATAGTACCCTACCAACCCTAGTAAACTCTACACCTCAATAACACTCTTGGTTGGCTCACAATAAATCATTGCCTCAACCTTTTTAGGGTCCACTACTACTCCTACCTTTGATATGACATGTCCATGAAAGTCAACCTATTCAATCCAAAAATGACACTTTGAGAGATTCCCATAAATCTGGTTCTCTCACAGTGTTCCTGAGACTATCCTCAAGTGTCTGGTGTGATCCTCCTCATATGTCGAATATGTTAGGTTGTTATTGATGAAGACTACCACGAACCGGTCTAATAAAGGATATAATATTAGGTTCATGAGTCTCTTGAACTCCTTTGGGGTGTTCGTCCTTCCAAAAAGAATCACCAAGTACTCATAGTGACTATAATGACATCTAAATGTCATCTTTAATATATTCCCATCTCATACTTGTACCTGGTGATAGCTTGATTTGAGGTCAATCTTTGAGAACCATGGATCCTCTCTCAACTGATCAAAGAGGTCATCGATCCTCATTAGTGGATACTTATTCTTCACGGTCACCTAATTAAAGTGTTGGTAATCCACACATAGCCTCAAGCTTATGTCCGCCTTAATGGTGAAGAATACTGGGGCTGCCCATGGGGAAACATTGGGTTACATAAATCCCTTCTCCTACAAGTCCTCCAACTACAGCCTCGGCTCTTAGAGAACCATGGGATCCATATGAAATCATGGTGCAGATATTTGTGTAATCGTATGATGAAATTCAATGCATAAGTTTATCTCTTGGTATGGAGGAAAACCTGGTATGCCCTCAGGAGAGACGTCCTCATACTCTACCACCACCTCAGGAAATTGATAGCCTAAAGCATTCACTACTCCAAGATTCATGTTATCCAATTGGTGAGTGTTAGAATTCAATCTTATATTCCTGATCTCTTCTTACTCTGCCAGGGATTCCTTTTTTCCCACAAAGTAAAACCTCATTTTATCATTGCAAAAACACTATATCCTCCACCTAAAACTTTAAATATTATCATTAATTATAGATAAATTTTTCATACCGAAGATGATTTCATAAGGCCTCATCACCACTACGAAGAGATCCCGTACAAAATTCTCACCTCTAAGCATCACATTGAACTTTCCGCACATGTGTGAAATCGCTGAGTTACCGCCTGTTGGAGTCTAAAACCACAAGGGCTAAGAAAAAGGCTCAAATGAAATCCTTAAGTCTCGAAGTAGAGAAGTGGTAAGGAAATAATGACTCTCACATGTGTCTATCAATACTATATCTGAAGTATAAAATTCTTGGATTATACCATGTATCATCCCTATAGAATCAGATTCATAGGCCACCATAGCCTACAACTGGCCTCATCCCCAGACACCATCTCCCTGAGCATGGAATGGATCACCTAGGGGTGGGGGTGGTAATAAATCGAGCATCTGACCACCTCCTGCTGGCCTGCTAGACCGTCTCCCACAATCGCATCCCTATGTACAACCCTTATTTTTTCTATCTCTTCATATTGGTGGTCCCTCGACTATCTCATGATCAGTTTTACGACATGTCAAACAATTCCGGGCCATATTTCCTTGACCATTATAGGAGAAACACCACTTATCCCTTGACTGATTCAAGCCACCTTGAGATCCCTACACATTAGACCATATGTCCTAGGATTACCTCGTAAAGCATCTAACATGCTTGGATTACTCTGAATACCATCGTCTACCTGCTTCCAAGGTCTCAGCTACTAGGTTACCACTACTTTTACCCACTGCTAGTGTCTGCTCTACTAGAAATCTATCTACCACCAAGGTATTCTCAAGCACCCCAGTATAGGTGAAAATGAAAATGGATACCACTAAATCCCTGATGTCCTTGCGCAAATCCTACTCAAAGGTTTGTTCTTTGAAGAACAGATCTTTAACCGTATCCATTAAGTAATGTGATATATTATTAAAACTCATCAAATACTCTTACACGGTTAAACTTCCCTGATACAGATGTAGAAGATCTTGTATAAATACTGATCGCAACGTGGCTAGATGGAACACCTCCATGAAGAGACGCTCAAATTTTGACCAAGATAGAGCTATCTCTTCATGTGAATGAGTCACTAATCTCCACCATTTCCCAAAAAATCTCTGAAGAATACTCACCATGAGTACTTCCATCTAATCTACATGCATATGTACAAGGAGGAAATGTGAGTGAATACCTCTAAACATTTATCAGACAACTATGGGTCTAGTTCACCTTGAAACCTAGGAGTTCTTGGCCTCTGAAACTTTTTTAGTGCACTTAGCCTGTGTGCATCCTCATCTTGTACATCTAGCACTAGATACTTCTCAACGAGTAGTGGTATATCCAATAAACAATCTAAAGGTTCTATCTCTAATACACAGCCCTATAATAATGCCTCATCACTAAGGGTATTATCCTCATGATTGTGAAGTGGAATTCTGGATGGATTTCTGCATGGAGGAATCCTGAAGTAAAGCAATATATACCATATTCAAAAGAGTATATCTAGGGAGATAACTCAAGAAGGATATGAAAAACACAACTCATTTCTATATGATGCATGTACCAAAGGTTTACATGAAAACAACGTTTACATTTATTGAGTCTAAAGGCAGGTTATCAGAGTCCTGGTGTATGGATACATCGGCTGCTACTCCAACTATGGAGTCCGAGGGGCTAGAGACCGATTTTAAGTAGGCATATCCCACAAATGGGATGCATTAGTCTAAAGTATCTATACAAACACACATCTCAAATTCCACACATAACTGAAATGTAAAACAATTGAAACTAAAGTATGCATACTTCTAAGATCCCATAATAGAGTACGATAGTAAAGTACTGAATGTGGAAAAAGGACAAAATACAATCCCAACCAAAATAATAAAGATTTAAACCAGATCTAGGGGTGGGGAATAAAGTCAAATTAAAGCTCCCAATAAAAACCTCGGTCTGTAAGGATCCGGATATATTCCACCCCCTCTTTATCCTCCCAAGACACCTCCAAAAAGGTCATCATCTTCATAATACATGACAAATATGGGCAGAGCCCATGTATGGGTGAGTATAAAAATACCCATTAGGACACCTCAAAAACACTAAACAAAAGTCACCAAGTATAGTAACCTCAATAAAAGATATAACAATAAATTTATAATATAAACACATAAATATACTTAGGAAAGAAGCCACACCACCAGACGGTCATAACCAACTGCCAACCATAGGGTTATGCTCAAAGTAAATCTTGTTATGGGAGAATACACTCCATGAGCCATGCTATAACTAGAGACACTCAATGAAGATCTCTAGATCATTGCGCCCAACCCAATAAATATCACTGGTCTCAGAAGACCCTGATACATAGAATAGGGGATCACTCCAAGAACCATTAGGGGACACCATAAACCCAATCTAGATCAACCCGCTACTTAAGGGATTATATGTCAATGATACCATGAACCCTATTAATATGGACTGATATATGGAGGATCAACACCCTTATTAGGGAGGTCACATCAATTCCACAAACCCCAACTAGGGTCTAAATATGATATAGGATCACTCTCTAGTCTCATAGAAGGACACTGCGAACTCTATCAATGAATCATCCTCGAGAGGGGATCACAATCTTGCGATGTGGATGTAATGTATCACTGTACCCTCATGGGAATAGACCAAGGGAATAAAATCACCCAACAATGGCCTAAACTAAGGGAAAACGTGCTAAAAACACTCTTTAAGGGGGGTATAGTATGTACTAAGGATGCATGGTGTGTCTAGTTATCCCCAAGTATTCCCATGTGGTAAATCCTCACATGACATGTAAGTCTCAAAATAAATGGTGTGTAGAAGAATTTAAAGAAATTCAGAGACACACGACACCCTTGTCGTGTCACCTGGTCGTGTATGTGTAGTTTTCATGTCCATGTATCAAACTATGTATAGGTGGTCATGTCTGCGTCTGAGTACACGACATTCAACTAACCATGTACTTTTGTCTGTGTCTATGCACCCTCCTATTCAATCTCATTACCCCTTGATCCATCCACATTTATCATTGATTATTGAACCCCAACCTATATCACAAGCCATACCTAAGGTTTCGATCTATTTCATTCAATAACGGTCGTACAACGATTGGAAATTGGGTATTGGTCAAACTGTTGGAAAAAATACCAATGATGATCAAATGAAGAAATAGGAGAGAAATACATAAGACATAAAATGTGAGGAAGGAACCTTGGAAGTTTTTCATTTGGCCTTGATTAATTTCCATAGAATAATATGAACAAAGAGGGATAAAGTGTAATGAACATAAACAATTTCATCAATATAAGTCTACCAACGATGCACCATCAATTATGTTCATGGAATGGATTTACATTCGTATAGGATAAAGAAATGGGATGGAAACCACATAATAAAACATCTTACCGAGAGTTTAGATCAATCTTTGATTAAGAATTCTTCTTTAATATAGTTATTGAGGATATCCACTAACTCTATTGGCATAATGATCCATGGTGTGGTCCTGATATATCACGGTTTGCTAATAACGCTCCCCATTAGTCATCTAGATCTCTAGGGTTTGAGTGTAAAACCCTAAAACAATCCTCATAACCATATAATTATAGGATATTTGGTCACTATGTTGAATAAAAAAATCTTTAATTAAATTATTTTATTAATTTTTCACCCATGACAACTTTTTCACAAACAACCTGTGTTGATAAAGTTTATGTCACACCTAGGGTAAAACCAGTGTTATGAACTCAATGGTTCCCCCATATTTCTAATTCGGACCCTTGTTTAAGGGTTATTACATTTTTTTAGGAAAACTATATGGATGTGTACTATTTAATATATTTAATATATTTCAAACATTTATTCTGAGCACACCAGCCCTCGAAATCACACGTCGTCTCAATTCCTAGCCTAAAAAATAATCCATATAATATCCAAAAATAATACATGGAAAATATAAGTTATTAAATATATAGTGGGGATACTATAACCCCTAGAATAGAGTGTCATATAAGTGAAAATAATACACATAATCAAAAGAAATCAGAGTAATAGACATTACAGAAACCATATAACAAAACTAGGAAAATGGAGGAGAAACCAATATACCAAAACTGAGGAATCATGTAATGATATGTTGATATGTATATAAATGTAAAATGGATGAATATACAATAAAAGAGTCATCTAACACAAGATATACCCAAAATAATCTTGTCCTAAACCCCATGTAGGACCAATCTCTTAACTCTATCCCATCCAGAAAGAAACATGGTCAGCAATAAGGTCCCTTTTCCTTTTCTAAACCTACATCCATGAAATCTATTCGGGTACCAAACAGTATCCCTAATAGGGTTTGAGTAAAACTCAGTAGGTCAACACCACTATGTCTAAACAAACCAGTCTAACAATAAGTGCATGGAATAATGCGATAAATAGGTTTATTTATTAATTTAAAAATTAATAAAATGAAGCAAAAACCTACTTCAGAACCATGCTAGATAATATTTGAGCATGTCTCACTACCATTCCAACCATAACCGTATAACCATGGTAAAACATAACCTTCCTCATCACCATTTTGGAATGTCTCTGAGCATGCCTCACAACCATGTCAACCACAACCATTTACCCATATTATAAAAAATCACTAATCCAATCCTGCTATATAAGCATCGCAACATGTGTCAGGGTCTAGTATAATATATAACCATCTCAGATCATGAAAGGGAATAGCCTAGTATATAAGTATCTCTACATGTGTCGGGGCATAGACCAGTTTATAAGCATCTCAGCATGTGTGACAACATAGCCTAGTATATAATCATCTTAGCATGTGGCATGGAATATCCTATTATATAATCATCTCAGCATATGTAAGGGCATAGCCAAGAATATAAGAATCTCAGCATGTGTCACAAGTGCACACCACAACATAAATTATATCAAATTATGACCACATAAGACCAAATGGTTAATCCTACTAATTAATATTTGTCTTTCAATTTACTAGTTATTTCAATTAATCAATTAATCTATTTTCCACAGGGAATCTATATCAAGAAATATCTTGTATCGCATTTCATGCTAAAATAATTTGTAATACATTTCTATATCATTATTTTCAAAGGGTATCTCACGCAATGGGTTTCCAAAATACCAAGTCATGTCGTCAATGCAATCCAAAGGGGTATAAGGAAGAATCCAACATAGGATATTATAATTTTATTCAATTAATTAATTATTTTGCACATACATTAGTGCAATAAGAATATTTTATATGCATAGAAATTTAAAATCAGACCATAAGATTAATATTTATACCCCATACCTTTAACTGGAGAAGAATACAATGATTCCAATGGAAAACTCCAATGAAGGCAAAGGTGTAGAAGATCACAAGGAGAAATTGGGTATCAATCAGACAAATGGGACATCCAAAATGGAGAGAGGCACTCCAAAATCACCTGTAATTGGCCCTTCAGGTCAAGAGGAGGAATATATAAAAATGAATGTGAGAAAAATCATCCATATGGAACCTTTAAAACTTAAATTCGGGTAATTACATGGCATGTAATTCATTTACACATTATTTATTTCTTTTTCGAAGGATACACTAAAAAATGAATTTCCTTGGGTTATTCTTAATTCACCCAGACATTACACATCATTTGATTAGTTCAAAATGTGTAACCACTTCACATCATGAATTATTTCATGACATGATTTTGGTAGCTTTTACACATCATGTATCCCATTTATACAGTGTGTAACTATCCTGCAGATAGTGTTCATCCTAGTTTTTTTATAAAAACTCAAACCCCCATTAAGGCTTATCAACATACCAATGACCCTTTTTAAAATATGACCCATTTATACTCGAACTCCATTAATTTAAACAAATCCACAAACCACTCCCCATGTGGATCCTCTATGGTTTTATCAATTTTCCACACAACCCAAGTATATGTTTATTCAACAAAAAAACATCCCCAATGAAACATGATCAACAAGGTTTAAAGGTGAGGAAAAAATCAACTAAAATAAGTAGAATTAAAAACTCAAAGAAACAGGTACCTAGAAAAAAAATGGGATCTTACAACCTCCCCATTATATAACAGCTCGTCCCCGAGTTGCTCCATGAATCACTATGGGGGTCTCGATGAACAAGTCTAGAAATTGTGCTCGCATATCAAAATACTCCTCTTAGGTCTCCTATGGAACTCAACCATGATGCCACTACACTCAAACCAATGAAATAGTCCTATCATTGATATATCTCTCATTGCAGTCCACCATCTGTATCAAATGCTCCACAAAGGACACACCTATATCAATCTCGACATATGATACATATACCACATGAGAAGGGTCATGATTATATATCTAAATTTTTGACATGTGAAACATGTCATTCATGGAACTGTAGTGTTTTGTAATTTTTAACAATATTCCAATGGACCAACCATTTCCACTATCTCAAAAAGACCAGAAAACCCTGGACACTAGTTTTCCTTGTTTTTAAATACAGCATTTCCCCAATCTAGGAGAAACCTGAAGGAAAACACAATTACCAAACTTTAACTCCATAGGTCACCTCTAATTTCTAGTATAGGGTTTCTTTATAATATTTTTGGTAACTAACTACCTCCTGATCAAATGAACCTGCTAAGATGCCTCCAACACGAGACTAGGTTTAACAAGTGTTGAATCACCTACCTCCAACCAATAAAGAGGTGAACAACATTACTTCCATAAAAACCTCTAAAAGGTCCCATATGGATTGATAATTGGAATCTATAATAATATGAAAACTTAATGATTTTCATATTATTCTCCCATGAAACACTGAATTCCAAAACACGGGTTCATAGTATATCCTCCAGAACTTGAATTGTCCACTTAGATTAACCATCAATTTGAGGATTATTGGTAGTTCTCAAAAGAACCTATGATTCCAAAGCCTTATGAATACCCTTCTAGAACTATGACATGATATAAGGATATATATCAAAAAAGATACTCCTCATAAGACCATACAACCGAACTATCTTGCACACATAAATACCACCCAGATCATCAACTATGAAGATCTCCCTAATAGATAATAAGTGGTATGCATTCATCAGTCAGTACACAATCACCCATACTACATCATTTTTATGGGTTGTCTTGGGTAATACTGTCACAAAATCTATTGTGACATCATCCCATTTCCACTCATAAATGGGAAAAGTCTACAAAATCCTAGTTGGCCTCTAATGCTAAACATTCACCTGTTGATAAGTGAAACATCTCACCACAAATCATGTTACATCCTTCTTCATTTTTGAAAACCAGTAATATCCACAAAGGTCACAATACATCTCTATCAAACCAAAATGTACCACTCATCTAGAAGCATAAAACTACATCATCATCACCTTATGTAAGCTCATAGAAACCCATAATCTGTTGAATTTGGTGTCCTAAGACCAACTATTTTTACTTTAATTACATAAATATTCAATGTATTGAATATTAATAAAACTTATTATTAAATATTTTTTGTTCTGCATGACTCTAATGTAATAATTTCCTAAAGTACACATTGAATTGATAAGTTCACGGCAGTTCCCCGCCATGATGAGAACCTTGATGTACTATAATGACATTATTAAATAATGTTCTTTGGTTGGATAATGTACTATGTAGGGGAATATAGTACATATAATCTCACGGTCCACTACTCATAAGTATACTAGGCTTCTTCTCATGACGTTTTCACTTGGTAATCTCAAAGATGAGGGATTATGAGAACATACCCGCCAGTATAAATTCCTCATGTTTTGGTGTCATCATATATTACTATATATGAGATTGTGTGATGGTCCTTATGCTTTAATATTATTATCAATTCCTGTCACAACTCGTGTACAAATATGTATTTCGTAAACAAAGATGATAACAGTTTATGGAGAAGTTGGATATATTGGGTGTGTCACAAGTGACATGTCATTAATGAATAAGTAGAGGAAGGATTTTTTTCTCTTCCATCTTTATGGAAGATGATATCTAAGAATTTTTATTGGAAAATAACTATCACATTAAATTCCATGGACATTATGTCATGATGTGTTTATTTCAAATATTAAAAGAAACACACATTGAGCATATAGTTTGGGGACACAAATGTGAAACATGATTGTTAAGATATTGTGAAAAAGGGATTACATATACAGTGAGAATTCATATGTGGTTGTCAACATTGGGACATTAAGTTATTTTTCATGGGTTTCTTGACCTATTTCTTGAATGTAATCTTAGATTTTAGGCAAGTCCACCAAATAGAAATGAGAAACTATCCTAGAGGTTCACAAACTAACTATTTCCATTGATCACGATTAAATTATATTTGAGATTAATTAAGGGAATAAATATTATTCTTAAGTTTGAGGAATAATTTTATTCGAGTTATATTGATTGCATAAATTAAATTAATATTTAGTCTTCGGCATGTAAATATAAATATTTATTTTATTTATTGATTATTTTAATAAATAATTATTTGCTAGATTTCGAATAATATATTTATTTATGAATAAAATTTTTATTCGATAATTCAATAAATTATGGAAGAGTTCGAATGGACTAAGACCGAGTCTGATGAAAAATATTAATTAACAAGACTGTTACATAATATTTTTTATAGAGAAAGTTGATGCGCACCACAAAATAGTAATAATATAATTATTATTATTATGTGGAATAGGGTTTATTAAAGGAAATAAATGTTATTTAATGGTTGGTACACAAGTAAATAATATTTTAACTTAAATCCTAACTCTGTAAATAAATTGTCATGTCTATTGTATAGAGTACCCAAAATTCAGAATAGAGAATTGTTGCGTACAACTAATTCTCTCTCAACTCCTCCTTCTATCTTCCTCTCAAGAACGAGATGTTTAAGAGATATTTATTCAAGATCAAAGAATGAGTGATCAAGAATGAACAACACAAGACATTAGACTCACCATGCTAGCACCCAGAGATTGACAGGTGTTTCTCAAAGATCATAAGAGTATGTGTGGATCACCGCTTGAAAGATTCTATCATTAGATCCTCATAGTGAAATGAAGGTAATCTAAAAAGGACTTTTTCATATGATCAACATTCAGCAGTGAAGAAATTTCCTAAGCCTAGGTATTTATTTTTTCAAATATTAAATAAATTAATTATAAATTTGATGGGAAAGATCCTTGCTCTTGGATTCAGAAAACTATTATTAAAAGAAATTTTAATATATCGTCCACCTTATCATGATTCTGCCGCACCTGGAATCATCAAGTGGTATCAGAGTGGCCATGTTTAAATTTGTAATTATTTATTTTATTAGTGATCTATGTAAACTTGTTGTTAGATATTCATTTCAGTTTATTTTTTCTTTAATCTGATTTGAATTAACATGTTATCGACATATTAATAATGTTTGTTTAGTATTTCATTTTCTTAAAGGTTTAAGAACAAATAAATAATGACCAAAGATGCCATCAAAAAGTTCCAAATCATTGTCCAGTAAAACTGGGTTACATAGTGTGCGGCCGGAGCACATGTCATATACCCATGTGCGTTATATCTAGATACGTTGATAAGTTAATTACACGTAGTGATTTTATTGCACACTACTTGTTAACCAGTCCAACCTAGCATGAAATAAGCAGATACAGGGTGTGTAGCTAGCATGTACACACAGTGTAGTTTGGCTGAGTTAACATGTCGAATCCCCAAGTGTGTGACTTGGATATATAGAAACTGAGGTATATGGAATTTAGCTACATGTACACACTGTGTAGTCTCTCATTAATGGAAAAAATTAAAATTAAATTAAATTTGAAAATTGTATCATCAATCCTTATTTTATTAATTGGAACATCATTATATATTTTGACAATTTAATAAAGGTTTTAAAGAATTTTTAAATTATTAACTAATTTATTGTAATTAATATTCCATTATTGGTTATTCCATTTATTTTTCATGAATTCCATTAATGATCAATATCTCCAAATAAGATCAGATGATCATTAAGATGAAATTGAATTAATTAATTGATTGATTAATTAATTAATACAAGCATGTTTATCTTAAATAATTAAATAATGAATAAAGAAATGAATGCTAGTAATTTAATTTTGTGTATTCATTGCATGTATGACCATTCATGAGCTTGACCAAGACCTATGTATGTGTTTGATGTTTTAATTTAATTTATTTCATGAGTTTTAAATTACTTAATATTAAATTAAATGATGGATTGTGATCCATCCCTCCCTCCATTATTATATAGGACCTATGTGTCCAATGATATTTATGTAGGCCCTTTTAACCAATCATTTATTTCCCCTCACCTGTGTGTGAGTAATAAATATTTGTAATTAATGCAGCATCCCAAGGTGTGTGGAAGCAGTTTAAGATGAAACCATAATGATTCCAACCCAGGTGATACATAGGTGGATAGGTGGAATTCAATAACTCATTCCAAGACCAAAAATAAGAGTTAGTTCTCTTCAGTCAAAGGTTGATTTAATGTCCACTCATTAAATCAACCGTTAGATGAAGCTCGGGAATGATTCATTTAATTAATTAATTAATTATGTCTATGAAATTATTTATTTTTGGATACAATATTGTGATCATATAAATAAATGAATTAATTTTTACAGATAGAAATTAAATAAATGAATTATGCATAAATGTTTTATCCAACATGGTTAATTAATCAAGTAATATCCACTTAATATTAACAATATGTGTAAAAGATAAAACAAGATAAAATTTATGCATAATAAATTAAAATCACTCAATTAAATATTAAGTTAGACTAAGCCTTCCATTGCGTAATTGGGAATGAAACCATATAACTATGTGTAGTACATGGCCAAAGTCTGGACACTTAATTTTATCTGGGAGTTATCATGAGGGTTTTGGGTAGACTAAACCAAAATTGTATTGAACTTAACGACCAAAGTCTATTCAATAAAAATTTGGAGGCAAGTGTTGAGTAAATATATGTCATGATTTCATAATAGGGGAATTTACTCAATGGATCACGGAGCAGCAAGTCCATAGTTGGCGAGACTACCTACCTAATTACTTTATTGTGGTTTTCAAGGCCAAAACCTAGATCATTAATAAAAGTAATGGGGATCCTTTCCACTGAAATGTTAAAGTCACTATACATTTTGAGTTCAATGGTGAGGGATATTAAGATTTGATAAAATAGTGGGAGATTTAATAAATAAAAAAAAAAATTTATTTTATTATATCACACTTATTTTTTTAATCAATTAAAGTACTAATAATATTATATTTTTAATTGTAGAATAAAACAACAATTTCAGAATCCACACTATCCTTATAATCAATATTGGAGAAATATAACCTTGTAACAAGTTGTAACTTCCAGGAGTAGTTTAAATGCCTTCAGGTTATGCTATACAATGAATGGAAATATTACGTGCTAGAATCCTCAATGCCTGATTCTTCTACTAAAGAGGAAAGTGATGAAGAGTTCCTTGTCTATGAAAAAACTTTTGAGAGATGTGGTAAACATTTGATGTTTGATGCTTTCATCGATGTATAGTGAACTAATAAAGTCTCACAAAAACATGGATATGTATAGCACGCTTGAGTACCTCTGTGGTCTTTACCAGGAGAGAGCTAGGTAGAAACGGTTTGAGATTTCCAAGGCACTCCTTCATAGAAATATTATAGAGGGTTACCTATATGTGCCTCATATAGTCAAGATCATTGGATACATTGAGTTCTTAGAAGTTCTGGGGTTTAAAATCCCTAAAGAACTGAGAACCTAACTCATTCTAGCATCACTCCCTCAGAGCTTCTCTAGATTTGTTATGAATTTCAATATGAACAACTTTGAAAATTATCTATTAGATCTTCTTACTCTTCTTCTCTATGTAGAATAAAATATGAAGCATGAAAAACCTTATTTCCTCATGGTTAACAAACAGAATGGGAAATCAAAGAGCTTTAAACCCAACAATTATTCACATCATTCCAATAATAGGAAGATCAAGGGGAAGGAAAGGGAATAAGATGTTGTATATTTTTCATGTGGCAAGAAGGGCCACAGGAAGAAAAACTGCACTCACCCAAAGAAGCGATGGGAATCTTCAGGCGCATTTTTTATTGAGTGAAATTTATATATTTCTACAAATTGGGTATTAGATAAAGCTTTTAGTGCTCACATATATATTAAAATATAAGAACAAAGTAGATTTAGAAAGATTGACCAAGGAGAGGTAGATCTTAGAGCATCCAATGGAGCTAAACTTGTTTTTGTAGTTATCAGGGACTACCAACTCACATTTATTACCAAAATGATCGTGTTTTTAAAGGGGTTTTATTATGTGCCTTTAGTTACCAAAAATAATATTTCTATATCCATACTTGATACGAATGGATTTATTTTTAAATTAGTGAATAAATGTTTATTCTTTTATAAATATAGAATTTTTTATTGTAAGGTTGATTTAAATAACAATATTTATGTGTTTGACTACACGAACCAAATAATGGTAATAGATAAATAAGTAAATTCACATGACTCATACCATACCTAGATTTGGAATCATCGGATAGGTCATGTAAATAAAAATCTCTTACCAAAATTAAATCAATAAAGGTATTTAGATTCTTTTGAACTAAAACCACTATGTGCATGTCATGCATGTTAACAAGGAAAAATGACTAAATCCCCATTTAGTGGGAAAGGTGAAAGGGATAATGAGCTTCTTGAATTATTTCATACCAATGTGTGTGGACCATTTCTTATTGAATCATTGGGTGGGTACTCAAACTTCATAATGTTTACTAATGATTTTAGTAGATATGGATATTTCTACTTAATGAGGTATAAATCGGATTCTTTTAGAAAATTCAAGGAATGCAAGAATTAAGTTGAGAACCATCTTGGTAAGAAGATTAAGAAACATCACTAAGACTGTGGTAGAGAATATCTTAATAAAGAATTCATTGATTATCTATGGGAGTTTGGGATTATATCGCAACTCACGCATCCTCATACACCTTAGTGGAATGGTGTAAGTGAAAGGAGGAATGTCACCTTTTTAGACATGGCTAGATCAATGATGAGTCATTCAAGTATTCCATTATCCTTTTGGGGATACACGTTACAAACAGAAGCATATGTACTAAACCGAGTGCCAACTAAAGAAATAGATGGTATACCATACCAATTATGGAATGGAAAGAAACCTGTTTTGTCTTACTTACATGTGTGGGGTTGTGAAAATTGTATTAAGGCCTCTTCAAGTAACAAGATTTCACCCCAAGGCACAATTTGTATATTCATAGGATATCCCAAATAAATAAAGGGATAATACTTATACCGTCCTTCAAAAAAAGGTTGTGGTTTATAGTCATCCCACATTTCAGGAGGAGTATCTTATCTCTAAAAGAGATATTGGGATCGAGATAGACTTCATTGAAGTCTATGATCAAGATACGCAAGAGTTGGAACATGAAAAAATTACAAAAATCACCATGGAAGAAGAAATTATTCCAGAGACACAATTACTTCATAGGAAGTACTATAGAGGTTGGAGAACTAGAATGGTATAGTTTTTTAGTTACCAAGGATGGTGACTCGTTATTAGTTGATAATAATGATCATATAACCTAAAAGGAATTAGTAAGTGGTATAGATGTTTCCAAGTGTCAAGAATCCATGAATTTTAAAATGGATTCTATGTACCCAAACCATGCCTAGATTTTGGTAGACCCTTCATTATATGTAATGCCCATTTGTTGCAAATGGACATTCAAGAAGAAATTAGATATAGAAGGATAATTCAATACCTATAAGGCATGACTAGTTGCACAAGGGTTCAAACAACATCAAGGAATTAACTATGAAGAAACATATTCACTAGTTGCAATATTAAAATCCATTACACTATAAGAAATTCACCGATTAGCGATGTTTTTTTTTTGTTATGGAAGAGGTTTAAAACTCCACCTTATGCTTCTGTGGTGGTTTCAAAAAACCATCACTTAATTTGGTGTCAGTGTTAAATACCCGGTGGTTTCTTCAATTTAGCGGTGGTTTCTGGAAACCATCGTATTAAACACATTTAGCAGCGGTTTCTATGGTTTTTGTGATGCTTTGGCCCAGAAAAAATGGAAAAAAAATTAGCATTGGTTAAAACCAATGCTTAATTTTTTTTCATTTTTTACAAGGGAAATGCCATGAAAACCACACCAACCACCGCGAAATGATAACCGAACATGAGGAGCCTTTAGTGGAGGTTAAAACTGCTGCTATAAAACATGCATTTTTTTCATGAAAACTGCCACTAAATTGTAAGGTGTATGTATTTAGTAGCAGTTTAAATTGTAACTTTAAACTGCCACTAAAGTTATATTTATAATTAAAATAAGGCTACTAATTCTGCCGTCCCAGTACTAGTACCCTGAAAAAACATGTGAAAATTTTATATAACACTTGGGATGGGTGGGGTACATATAGAAATCAAAAGACACATACAATTCACATATATATATATATATATCCACATACATGCCCATCTTATGAGTTCATAATAGGAGTTCCAATATACATCCCCCATTTTTAAAACCACCACTAAATTCATAAAACTATAAAATCAATCCAAGATCCACAATTTACATCCACCTTTTTTTTCAAGTTGACATAACTACACAATCTCTATTCATCATACGTAATCAGAAGGGAAACCAACTTTGTGGCCAGCTGGCCTTGAATTTGGCCAAGTAATCATGTTGCGTCATCTGTAGGGACCCTATAGGAATCAAATGTGACAACTATCTTCTCTCCGGTAAGATTCCATACATCTAAAATTTTCATATTTTTCTCTATAATTGCATTATTTACATCTTTTATGAACAAATGGTTAGTATAAAAAAGTGCAATAAATTTATTCATATTAAATTTTTACCTATAATAGTCACCCTCCAGTATCCCCACGAATAACTAGAAGTGGCACCCCACTTCTTCCTTTCCATTCCTGTCATTTAATCAAATAAAATTAAGTTCAGAACATATATTTCAAAAAAAATTATGCATAAAAAAATTAAAAATGATAACATATGCACATTACTAACAAATAATATATGCATAACAATGATAATGAACAACTGAACAAATGAAAAAATTGGTTTCGAAATGAATGAATAACTATACATTCAATCACTTTTCCCTTAAATCATGTTGGTTTCCTTCTCCATTACTTTATCCACTTCATCCACCCTTTCTATACTAATATTTTCAATATCATTATGGAAAAATAAGTCTGTGTTTTGTTGTTGATGAGATTCAATGTCAGAGGTCAAATATTCTACTTCATCACCCATATCATAAAAATCTATTTGTTTTACATGATAAATTATGCTCTACCCTTCATCCACAACACCATTCACAAAATATAAAAATTTTCCTTGCAATGATAAGATATATTAATCATGCCATTCAAGATCACCAACATCCATCAAGTGAGAGAAGTTCACAAAATTAAATTGCAAGAAATCTCTTTTAACACCTATAATAATATCGACCCATTTGCATTTGAATGAAACAACTGAAAAATGCTTTTGGTAGTTTAATTCGATAATATCAGTCAACTTTCTATAGAATCCTACTTCAGAAAATGTAAATATACCACTATTCTGTGTTTTCAAACCCTCTTCTCTATCGACTGTACAAAATCTAAAGACATTCATGTTGTAAGTGTCGATCTTTCAAACTTGTTTTAGAGGAGATCGAGCAAGAAAATTCAAATATTATGACAACTCTACTCGAGTATCATTATTCATGATCTAAAAAATAAATATACATTATTATATTTACAAAATATATATTTCAACGTAATATTCATATTTATTTAAATATTTATAAACTTACATGTCGTGTAAACCATTCTATAATCTCTTTATTAACAGCTTTCATTATATATTTCTAATTTCATTTTTAGCCACTCATTCGTCTCTTTTTTTGTATCAACAACTCTTCAATAAATTAATCTTCAATTTCACTATTTAGAAGCACATATCTATATGACTGTAATTATTCAATTTTTGTCAGTGTAACATTTGAGGTCCTCCCAACTGATTGGCCAATAGTAGGAAATATTTTTGATTTCCTGTGTATTTAAGATTGATTTGATGTGTCGTCAACACATCCAACTCAATTACATCTTGTCTAAATATCATCCAAGTATCTAGAACAAAAGTTAAGACACTCCTCTTCCAAATAGACTTTAGAAATAGAGCCTTTAGGTTGAGCTTTATTTCTCACGTATGATTAAAAATTCCCAAGATATCTATGAAATAAACTAAGAAAACATAATTATGTATTTAATTACATTCCAATAATTGTTTACTTAACTAAAAAACATATAAATAAACTACCTCTAAATTGGATACATCAATCAATAATGTACTGGGCCTCCTTTTTTAGCTTCCTCAACCAAATGCACAATTCAATGCATCATGATAGTAAAAAATGACGGAGGAAAGATCATATCCATTGTGAAAAGTGTTAATAAAAATATATCCTTGATGTTTTAAAGATCAAATGGATGTATATATTTCTCACATAGTTGTCTTAAAAATGTGTAGAATTAGATTACAACAACATTAACCTTTTAAGGTAATAATGTACGCAATTCCAATGGTAGTAATTGTTGTAACAAAATATGTGAATCGTGACTTTTCAATCCATGTAACCTATGATTCTTTAAGTCAACACACCTTGAGATGTTACTTTAATACCCATCAAATACCTTTATGTGATTTAAAATTCAAAGGAATGTATCGTTATCCCTATTTTTCATTGCAAAAATTACCAGAGCATACTTTTCATTATCATCTGGCTAGAGATCACGTTTTATGTTCATTTCATATAAGTCTTTCTCAGAATTGAGATGATAATTATACGTTTCATGCTCATTAAGCAATGTGAAGATCAAATTTTCACAAAAATTCTTCTTAATATTCATTACATCAAGATTATTCTGCAACAAATTAAATTCCCAATACAAAAGGTTGAATAATATACTTTTTTTCTTCCATTGTAGTGTGCCGATTTTACTAAGCGATGTACTTTAAACTTTCTTCCCACTATCATTAAAATTATGCACCTTCCCAAATTCTGTTACAAAAATTCCAAGTCTTTCCAATATTTCAGAACTAGTTAACAACTTTGGAGGTGGTCTACAATCAATAAAACCATTGAATTTTGACATGTTCAGCCGAAATCTATGAGATGCATAGAGAAATCTTCGATGGCACATGAAGCACCATTTTCTAATATGAGGTAGCAATTTAGGCTCAAAATAAATGTTACAAAAAAATACAAGCCCAGCCTATGTAATTGTTCCAATCAGCTAAATTCTCAAGTCTAGGGAAGTCACAAATGGTCCAAATTAGAGAAGTATGCATTTTGAACATTGTTTTAGAAGAAGCATCATATATCTCAACACCATTACATCATAACTCCAACAATTCATAAATTAAAGGCTGTAAGTATACATCAATATCATTTCTAGTCATTTTTTTCTAGGAATAATCGTCAAAATGATAAAAGATGTTTGTTGCATACACATCCATGGAGAAATATTGTATGGGATAAAAACAACTGGCCAAATGCTATAACTGGTACTCAAAGTACCAAATGGGTTGAATCTATCAGAAACCATTCCCAATCGAACTTTCCTAGGATTAGATGAAAAATCTGGATGTAATGAATCAAATTTCATCCATGATTTTGAATCTTGTGTATGTCTCATTAACTCATCATTGTTATTATCTACAGAATTCTACTTCATGTGTTCAGTGGTTTTTGATGACATGAATAATCTTTACAATATAGGATTTAAAGGAAATCAACACAAAACCTTTGAAGGTTTGTTCCTTTTCTTCTTCTTCATGGTATTATATTGATTTAGACTTACAACATCACCCATTGACCACCATCTAGAATAATAATATTTTTTGTAATCATGTCTGGTTGAATCCTCTCACTAATAAAGCATACAATCATTATGACACACATGTATTTTTTTATAATTCAGACAAAGCATGTTAAAAACATTTTTCATATAATAAAAATACTTGGAGATTATTACATTAGGAAATTAATTACGCAATAATTCTAATATCATGTACATTACCTTCTTTTTAATTCCATATAGGAATTTGATATGGTACAACTTTAGTAGAAAATAAAGTTTTGAATATTTCAAACATCAATTATACAACTATTGATTTCCATAATAAACTAAACCATGAAGAATATTTTTTTTAGTGAATTTT
Organism: Viscum album; assembly: GCA_963277665.1. NCBI lineage: Eukaryota > Viridiplantae > Streptophyta > Magnoliopsida > Santalales > Viscaceae > Viscum > Viscum album. Next base: position 514,534,189 of record OY728146.1, read on the forward strand.
TATCATAGATTAGTCTCTATAGAATCAAGAGAAGGATCCAATGATATGTTACAATCGTGATCTGGTTTTCCTAGAGTCTCAAAAACATCACTTGTCACATTTCTATTTGTAGCACCGTCAACTGGTTGTTCTAATATGTTTTTATATTGATGTTGGTGTCTTTAAATTCCAAATTCATCATTTATAAGGTTTTTCATTTCATTTTCCATTGTCGATAAAGTGGGGAGATCATTCTATGGTTTGACATCAGTGCTCAACCTTTCTATAACGTTCGATTCTTCGTGCCAAATCCAACACAAATATTGAGCAAGAAATTAATTCAATATCAAGTGTTTATAAACTTAAAATCTCTTCAACCATCTTCTAAATTTACATTTTGGACATGTATATTTTATTCTCCCTTCAATATATCAATTGGAAATTTCAAAATCTAAAAAACTCGTCCAAACCCTTAACATATTGATGTGTATTCCTCGGTAATGTGATACAGCTTTTATCCATGTATATCACAATGTGCCTACACAATATTAAAAACATAAAAACACATAACTATTACTAAATAGGGAAAGAGATTCATATATACTAGTTGAAAAAAATATATGTTAAAATAAGGTTTTCATATATAAACACATGTGGTAAATAATGAAGCATTTTAAATAAGTTTTTCTATTGTCTTCTTACTACAACTAGTTGTATAGACTTCCCTTAAGTATGCCATCCAAATATTTTCTGTCTTTATAAAATATCCAAAAATGAATGAAAATTATTTCTATGTCTAAAATGAAGCATAAAAAAATGTTGTGTTCAATATGTGTATATATAGTTGAAAAGGAATAAAAAAATACATGAGATCCATGGTAAATGATGGATTGGTTGATAAGTATAGTATCATATAAAAATGGTCAAATATAAAAGGACTATTCCCATTGTGTGAAGAACTTTTAAGGCCTAATATTCAGTTATTCAACAACATATAATTGTAAAATCCATGTCAAGGAGTTTGATTCAATCATGAGAAGTTTTCATGATGTTTTATCGTGGATGACTAAAGGGATATCTAAATAATACTACAATAATGGTCATTATGGCATGGTGTGTCTGTTCTATAAGATTAACTTTTTGGGTTAGAGGAAATCACACCACAACCTTGGTGTTTTTCTATAAATTATACTTGAGGAGAATTTGTCACATTAAAACCAAATGGTTTCATCCTAAAGGGTTCTTTGGTGGAGTTTTATCAAGTTTCCCTTGGGTGGTTGGTTGTTCCTTGATTCCCTAGTCATGTTGTAATGTGTGGTTAGAATGTTATGGGTGTTTTTCGAGGGTTTATTTTTATTCCATGATCCATTAGGTCATTCTAAAACAAAACCATATAAGTGGTTAATTAAGCCATTCCCCCATGGGCTATGTTGAAATGGTTATTCGGTCCTATTTTTTTGGAAGGGTTAGACCTGTTACTTGAGGTTTGGTTATTCGTTATTCAGTAAGGTGGGTTATTTAAAGTGGTAATTTTTTATCCCACTTCCCCATTGTTCCCCTATTTTGATCCCCCTTCCCCTTTATTATAGGTTGATTAGATGTTTTTTCACCATAATAAATCTTATGTAATATTATCCACCCATCTTCTCTCTTTCTCTTTGTGGTTCTTCCTATAATTTTGGATGGTTTCATCTATAGATTTAATAAAAATTATACCAAATCATGGTGGGGTTATATTGTATTCATGGGGATTTATGGTATTGTGTCTATATTATTTATAAGGAGGATAAATGATGCTTGATTCTTATCATTTGAGAAATGGATTTCCAAAGTTTTTTTTTTGGAATTCAACCATATTAGACTGGAATTGATGGTCAATTCATGGAGATTTTGGTCAAAGAAATTATAGAGGAATGATACGATCCTTTCACGCATCATTGGTCAATATTTGTATGTCGTAATGATTCTTCGTGATTTATCAATGGTTATTACTTATTGGATTAAGTTGGATAATTATTTATAAATTTATATAATTAACTATTAGAGCCTTGAGGTGTGAGAAAGGGGCTCAAGAGCATAGTGATTCTTAGTCTTATCTTGGATAGAGATGGTAAATGGGATATGGAATGGGGTAAACCTAACATCATGTTAGGTATCTCCTTTAATACATATAAATGTTCATGCATGAATGTGCATGTATGTGAATGATAGGGGACTGGGTTTAGGAATGTGGGTAGGGATTAGTTGGGATCAAAGTGCCTCAAGCGGCATGGGTTCATCCATATAAAATAAATTGGGGTATTTCATTCTTGGTCCATGAATTTTAAAAATTCCCAATGGCTATACTACCAGAGATAATGGATTCATAAACAAATTGATGTACCTATGTGTTGTCCTTATTGGTGTGATGACTTGTGTTTGGCATGGGGAGATACTTAGCGAGATATTTTAGGGGAATCCAAGTGGTTAACCCTTTAGGAATGGACTAGTTAGCATTAGAGATTGGGATTTTTCTAGGAACATCTATAGGAAATGACCTAGAACATAGAAACTTATTAATTGAGTGGGTTAGGATGTTATTAAAGAGTCTAGTAGCTTGTGATAAGCTATTGGTCTTGGGATGATCATGGGATTAGATGATAGAGGTGATTAACTACTCACTAGAATGTTCTTAGAGTAAATTGGTGATAATGAAGTTTATGCTTAGGATTCCTTATCCTCATGGTTCCTAAGAGAATCAGATAGAATATATGTAACTAGATAGACACCTTAGTTTTTGGTAGTATCCTAGTGTTGTTCTAGTTATGGGAGTTGGTGATGGAATATACTTCATGATTACCTTTGAGAGGGTGTATGGAATCCAAGAGGCTTAATGTTTAGTGTGGATAGATATGAACTATTATTCATGATTTTAAGTTGGGCAGGGACTATGTTCTTTGAATTTTATTAAGATCTTGTGTACCTATATTTTATGATCATGATGGTAGTGTTGTTGATATTGGTCATGGTTGAGATTGGTCATGGTGGAAGAACAAAATATGCATATAGGATATATGCCCACATTCACATATGGATATTTCCACATCTAATGGAATGCCAATAAGGTATCTCAAAAACAAGTAATAATCCAATTTAGAAATCATAAGGAACATTGTAACCATCTATAGGAATTTACAAACAGTCCTCAAACCAAAAAAAAAGGAAACCAAATCACTCCCCCAACTAAATTTCACATGAAAACCAACTACAAAAATCCAACCAAGGTTAAAATAATATGAAAAATACTCAATTACACTTTATAAGCTAAATTTACATTTTATCAAAAAAATTATATGCACACATATATAGAATTACTAAATGAAATCCTTTGCAACCCATATTTTTCATCAAAAATATAACATGAAGACACCATTATAATCTATAAAAACACACCGTAATCATGAGAAAATAATTTAGAATTTAATTAGAAATGATCAAGAATTGAAATATTATTCCAAAAAGGTACTGGATAGAGACACCTACCTCAACACTGTGATAATGAAATAAAACTCTCATAGAAGGAATAACAATGCTTGAGGAATAATCTGTACACCATATAATCTAAGAAAATTAAACCAAACATCAAACATATACCCTCAGGTTCAGCCAAGAGATATTAAAGACAATAAAGAATAAGGAACCAAGGGAGGGAAAAGAGGAGAAGATTAAAAACACCTTAAAACTAAGAAAAACATTCCTAAGAACCTTGTTGAGGCTTTAATAGAGGATTGAGAGTAAGTGAGGCATGGAAAAATGGTGAGGTGCAGTGAGACGGTGAGGCATGGTGAAAAGGTGTGGTGCGGCGAGAGAGGTGCGGTGTGGTGAGGGCAGTGAGGCACGGTGAGGGCGGAAAGGGTAGCGAGGCGTGGTAAGGGGTGGTGGAAAGGTGCGGTGAGGGGTGGTGGAGGGGAGGTAGGGCTTCTGGGAGTCAGGGGGTCGGGGGTGTCGGGGGAGGGGGAGAGTGACGTCTGTTAAAAAAATTAATGGTTTAGTGGTGGTTTTTTAGAAACCTCCACTAAAATATTTAAACAAATATAGTATTGGTTTAATAAACCGCCTTTAAATCGTCATTTTGGTGTAGTGTTAGAATTATACATTCCATTTAGGCTTTCCATTATTATGATATTATGAAAATATGGGTCAAAATGGCCTTCCTTAACGGGAAGCTTTAGGAAGATGTCTATATGGATTATCCTGAAGGGTTTGTGACTCCAAAGGATTCCAATAAGGTATCAAAGTTGTAGAGATCCATTTGTGGATTAAATAAAGAATCCAGATAATGGAACATTTTTTTATTAGTTCATAATAGAATTTGGTTTCATAAAGGAAGAATGTGATTCGTGTGTCTATAAATGGTTAAGTGGGAGTGCAGTCATTTTCCTAATAGTATATGTTGATGACATATTACTCATTGGAAAAAAATATCAGTCCTACAGTCTATTAAGAAATTGTTTAATAAATGATTATCAATGAAGGACTTGGATGATGCAACATATATTCTTGGAATTAAGATCCATCATGATAGATCTAATAGGTTGCTCAACCTACATCAAAGTAAATATATTAACATGATGCTAAATAGATTCATTATGGAACAATCCAAGAGGGTATTCTTTCCAGTGTTAGATGGTATTTATCTTTTTAGTAAAATGTGTCCCCAAACACATGAGGAACAAAATAGAATGACAAGTATTTCATATCAATGATTGGGTCAGTCATGTATGATATTCTATGTACTAGTCTAAATGTTTATTATTCATTAAGTGTGGTAGGAAGATATCAAGATGATCCAGGTGACCGCTATTGGATGGTACTCAAGACTATCCTTAAGTATATAAGGTGTACTAAGGATATGTTTCTAGTTTATATAGGAGATGAGGAACTAGTTATCATAGGATGTGTAGATTCTAGTTTCCAAACTAATCAAGATGACATGAAGTCACAAATAGGATACATTTTCACTTTGAATGTAGGTGATGTGAGCTGGAAGAGCTCAAAGAAGGCTTTGGTTGTAGATTTTATTGTAGAGTCTAAGTATATTATGGCATATGAGGTAGCTAACGAAGTTGTATGTGTGTGAAACTTTGTCCAATATCTTGATGTGGTACCTAGAAGTAAATATCATATCACACTCTATTGCAATACTACTGAAGCAGTGGCTCTTTTAAAAGAGCCAAGGTCACATCAGTAGAAAAAACACATACTTCAAGAGTATAATTGTGATGCCCTAGGTTTTATGAACTGGTCCAAGTGAACAACATTATGATTTTAATGATGTCTCTTGTTTTATTTGTTGTGTTTTGTGTGATAATAAAGAATTTGAAACAAAATAAAACATGGAGAATACGGTAAACTGGTATATATTTAAAAGTTACATTGCAACAAGACCTAACTAATTGAAAATGCCATGCACAAGACCTAACATAGCCACAGAAAGAATACTAAGAATCACAACTCAAGTAATCGGATAGTCGTCGTCTTCAAGGTCCATCAGTGTGAAAAATATAACAGCCAGAACCACCGCGCACGTACTCAGCACCAATGGTATGAGGAGATCCATCCTTCCTAGTTCAAGCGTCTTGATTTTGAGAAATAGCCCTTCTTTTTATAATGGTCCTTTAAGTTATGACCGTTAAATTTATATAGCCGTTGGGTTTTCAAAAAAAACCAACCTTTGGGTTTCAGTTGATAAAGTTTATCTTTATATGAAAACTTGGTTTTTATTCTCTTATAACTAATGATATTATTATAATGTATTTTCCACAAAATATTCATAGTTTTAAAATAAAAAGAGTGTTCTTGGAAATGAATAGTTTTGTTTCTACAAAAATTCCGATAGATACCTATATAGTTAAAACATAGTATTCTTTTGAAGGTTATCTATAATAATTATATCTTTTGACCTCTAAAATTATGAATTTTTGAATTAACTTTTGGTCATTTAAATTTTATCAAAGGATGGTGATGTATTTTAAAGATCCTAATAATTATAATGGTTTTGTATGTAAAATATGAAATGTATATCTTTTTACGAAATATTTTACATAAGCTAAGAAAAGGGATTTAGATTTTGAATTAAAACTATTTGTTTTTATTATATATTAACTCTTTTTTGTACAAATATTTGTGTTACACACTTTTTTTTTACTAAGTATGCTTATACTAGTTATTTAGTAAATCTAAATAAGTTTTTAACAAAAAATTAGGTTGGGGTCGGCAAAGTCGAGGGAATCCCTTTGGGACAAGCCCTCTAGGCCGAGACCAAGCCCCAGGGACCCGAGGTACCGACCATCGGGGTCCCCAAGCGAGTTTAGTGGGTGTCCAACAAGGTCCCGAGCTGAGCATAGGTCTACTAGGTCGCACGCAGGCCCATGTGTAAGGCCAGCGGTGCGCGCTGCATGGGGTTGGGCCGAAGCCCGCATGGGGCCCGTGTATAAGGCCCCTGTTTGTGTGCGTTTTTGTTATTGCTCCTTTGTCGGTAGAGCTTGTTTGTTAAACCATGGATTTTACTCAGTTAGTATGGATGTGGGAATGGGTTTTTCGGGCGAAACGCGATCGTGGCCATCGGATTCCCCTCGCGTGATCTGAACCATCAACCATCATTTAAACGTCGTGTTCTAATCCTGGTCATTGATTCTTTAAAACTGATCTCTCCCGCGTGTATCCCTGAGCCATCCGATCTCTCCCGAGATCTAATCCCGGCCCTCTGTTTCTTTTAAATGCTCAACACACCTCCCATGCTCCTAGCCGTCTTATCATGCCTGGATTTAATCAGCATCGTCCGCTTCCTTACCGCGTCAACCCCGTCGTCTTCTTCCTCGCAACAGGGGCCCCGACCTGTAGGCCTGGTCAAGGACGCCTCAGCCTCTCCCCCGCACTGCTCCTCTTGACCTCCGAACACCCCCTCCTAGCTCACTATTCCTTTGTCTTTCCCACGTCGGTCTAACCTCTTGGGTCGAGTCACTAATGAACACCAAGGCCTATATAAATGCCTCCTGCCTCATGAAACCGGGGCATTTCCCCCTCCTCCTTCCCTCCCACGAACTCCCAGCAAGACCAGCGATGTACCTCCGGTCCAAGTTTTCTCCTCAAGCAATGTAAGGGTCCTTGCATGCTTGCCTTATTTTGAAAAGAAAATATTCATTTTATACTCCCGGTAAATACAGTTTATATAGGTATATATATATATATATACTTAATGTAAACCCCTCGGTTTGTATTGCCTTCAATGAATTTTGGCCTTCGTGTTTTCCATAGGGTGCATATGTACAGGTGCTTATATACTTTGTTTTCATTTTGAGAAACCTGTGCACGATATATAATGTTTATATATGTATATTTACATAATACAAATCCATCGGTTTGTACATTGTGTATATACAGTTTCATATACATATAGATGGTACATACAGTTTATATATGTACATTTACACAATACAAATCCCTCGGGTTGTGTATTGTTTTTACATACGGTATATATACAGTTTTTATTATACAGTTTTCCAAAACCTAAAATTTATATTTAATGTTTATTGTGTATATATACAGTTTCATGAATGTTTTCTTATAACCTAACCCGACCTATTTTGGGTATCAATCTTTAAATAAATTTTATATATATATATGCAAACTATGTTTTTTTGGTTTAAGAGGAGTTATGTTTGTAAAACCTTAATTTTTATACATATGGTTACATTTATAACAAACCTTATATGGATTTAGTTTTCAACCATGTAATTGATTTATGGTTGGAAACCTTTAGTACCTAAGGAATTTAATAGACTTTGTTTTTGAATTGTGTAAAACCCATATATACACTTCGGGTATATATGGGTATGTGTATATGTATTTATAGGAATAATTTCCAAACCCCATTATATTCTTTTATAAATAATAGGACTTAATTTATTCTTTGATGCGGGTAAGATTTTATTAAGATATGATTTGTGTGATTGTTAAACCAACATGTTTTTAAAATACACACAAATGGGCATGTTTTATTAAAAACATTTATCTAACATTTCCCCTGATGCGTTTTATGATAAAGTATGTATTTTGGTTTGATTTAAATATATTAGAGGATTTAATATTTAATGGGTCATGATATCATGTTATGTTTATTTATTACCTAAAGACAAAATGAACATACTTTGGTGAATGCATTAATTAATCAAGTTATGGTTTAATTTATTTACATGTTCAGGGGACTATTTATCACCATAACTGATTTCAAGTGTTTTCTTTAAGCACTCCATTTTCGTGGAATAATAATTTCAACGATTCATCATTTATTATATCATCATTTTATATGCTTTAAGTACTTAGCTTATGTGAAAAGAATGTTTTACTAAGCTATGTATGCCTTTGATTAGTTATTGAGATATTTTTCAAAGTTAACTATCATACCATGTATTAGTAAAATTTTTGATGGTTCATTTTTTTTATTATTATTGTACATAATGCATGCTTTACATATCACAAAATAAAATAAGAAATTATATTACCCAAAGTGGTATGGGAAACCTTGGGTAATATTAAAATGAATGAGTTATTCAAGGTGGTATGGGACATCTTGAATATACAAAAGGTTTAAGTAAAGCATGAACGATGTGGCTCACATGATAATAAAGACATGTCAAGGGTGCACCCTGATAGTGCTCAAATGCATTGGGTAAAGACTTAATCTCTAGAGATGACCAATTTAATGATGCCTTGGGGATGGACCTTGGTAATGTTTTCAAATGACACCTTGGGGATGGACCTTGGTGATACGGAAATTATTGTCTAAATTAAATGTTGATTCCACATGATTCAAGTTATGTCACAAGTTCTTTTCAAGATAAAGTTCCCATTCTTTCATGACCATTGCCTTTATGCTTTCATAAAGTTCTTATTTCACTAGTTTAAGTTGGAGCATGATTTGTGATTATCATTTACTAAAATAGTAACTGTCATATGAGAATTTAAGTTGTTTCCTTTATGCGCAACTCTGATTATTCATTACTCTTAACTGTTTAATTTATGCTTAAGTAAATCACATGTCATACTTGTTCATGATAACCATTATTACTCCTTCGAGAATTGACATAATTGTTTCATGTTCTTCTTGAAAACCTTGATTGAGCATTTTTATGTTATGTATTACAATTTTCCTTTAGTGAATGTTCAATTTCTTTTAAAAGAATGTTTTCAAATGTTACATTGTTTTAATTTTTTTTTTAAAACCCCTTACTGAGTATTTCAATGCTCACCCTATATTTTGATTTAAAATTTTCAGGTATCAGCTTTTAAAAGATGAATCATTTCAGGAGTTGACGGTTTCCCAGAACCCGAACCGCACACGATCCTCTATATGGGGCATGATGTGTAGCTTGCCAGTGTATGTTCTATTTTAAAGCAACACATCATGTTCAGAAGGCACTGACTCCTGGGTTTCTGGGGTGAGGGTCTCTACAATAATCTCCTGAGGGATTTTTCTCAGTGAGGTGGGGTTGCAGTGGGCAGTATTTACACATAAGACAATGTGGTAGACCCCTTGAAAAAATCCTTGACTCATAAAAAACATGGCTATCATGTGAGGTCCATCAGACTGAACGATGTAGGATGTTGGCTCTAGTCCAAGTGGGAGTTTGTTGGAGTTGGTGTCCTAGGACCTACTATTTGTACTTTGATTACATAAATATTTGATGTATTGAATATTAATAAAACTTCTTATTACATATTTTTATGTTCTACATGACCGTTATATAATAATTTCCTAGATTATTCATTGCATTGATAAGGTCATAGCAATTACCCACTATAATTAAAAAATTGATGTTTTATAATTATATTCTCAAATAATGTTATGCAGTTTGATAACATACTATGATGGGACACATAGTACATATAATGTCAAGTGTGAGTACACGTAAGTATATGAGGCTTATTCTCATGAATTTCTCCCATGATAATATCTAATATGGGAGATTATGAAAAAAAAAACCCACCAATAGGAATTCTGGATGTTTTGGTTTCATTAGATATTCCTATTTACAAGAATCTGTGATGGTCCTTATACTTTAAGATTATTATTAATGCATGTTACAACATGCATACTTAGATGTATTTTATAAATAATGATGATAGCAGTTCATGGATAAGTTGGATACATTGGGTGCGTCATGAGTGACATGTCATTAATGAATAAGTCAAGGAAGGATTTGTCGATTCCATGTTTATGGAAGATGATATCTCGGTACTTTGATTGGAATAGAACTATCACATTAAATTACATGACCATGGTGTAACGACGTGTTTATTTCAGATAGTCAAATAAAGAAATATCGATCATATAGGTTAGTGACATGGATGTGAAACCTGCTTGATGAGATATTATGAAAATGAGATTATATTACACAGTGAGAATTCATATGTAGTTTTTGATGTTGCGATATTAAGTTATTTCTCTTGGGTGGCTTGACCTTTTTTGAGATAGTAATCTTGTAATCCCACCTAATTCCAACAAGAAATAATCCAAGAGGGTCGCACACTAAGTGTTTCCATTGATCTTGATTAAATTCTATTTGAGTTTAATTAATGGAATAAATATTATTCTCAAGTTTGAGGAATAATTTTATTCAAGTTATTTTGATTGCATATATTAAATAAATATTTATTTTCTGGAATGTGAATAAACTATTTATTTTATTTATTGAATATTATAATATATATTTATTATCTAGATTGTGAATAAAATATTTATTTATGAATAAAATATTTATTCTGTTATTAAATAAATGTTAGAGGAGTTCGAATAGACCAAGACTAAGTCCAGTGAAAAATATTAATTAACAAGACCGTTACATAATATTTATTATTGTGCAAGTTGGCGTGTACCAAAAAATAGTAATAATATAATTATTATTATGTGGAATGAGGTTTATTAAAAGTAATAAATGTTTTTTAATGGCCTATATGCAATTAAATAATATTTTAACTTAAATACTAACTCAATAAACAGACAAATATGTCTATTGTGTAGAGTATACAAAATTTAGAATAGAGAATTGTTGCGCATAATGAATTCTCTATCAACATCTCCTTATCTCTACCTCTTAAGAATAATAAGTTTAAGAGAGATTTCTTCAATACTGAAGAATGAGAAATCAAGAACAAACAACACAAGACATTAGATCTTTGTGCTAGCACTTGGAGATCAAGTGGTGTTGCTCAGAGATCATAAGATCATGTGTGAATCACCACTAGGGGGATTCTATACTTAGATCCTCACAGTGAAATGAAGGTGAACCAAAAGGTACATTTCAGATGATCAAAATTCACCAATGAAGAAAGTTCCAATGACCAGGTATTTATTTCTTCAAATATTAAATAAATTAATTATAAATTTGACATGCAAGATTATTTCTCTTTGCATTGGGAAACAATTATTAAAATAAATTTTAATATTCTCCCACCTTATCATGCTTCTACTATGCTCGGAACCATCATAATCCTCTATAAAAAAGAAGATAATTTCTACTACCAAGAGACCATCCTGATGGTGACCTCCCACTATATAAGATGTATCTTAGAACTAATCCCTTCAAATAAAATAACTACATGATATTGATATGGTCCAAAATAATGGGTATAACATATATCGATGTTAGATCTACTCATCCAAAAAAATCCTGAACATCTAGATGCATGTCTGAAAAGAGTTCCATCATCCACCACTTCTCTCAACACTCCAACACTGCCTCAAACTATGTCATTCGGCTCAATTCATTGGAAATGACATTTCCCTTGATCAGTGTAAAAGACAACTTGATTTTGAAATACTATAGATACTTGACTACCTCCTCTACCAAGGGTTTATGTCCCACTGAGAAAATATGTACCTGAGGCTCTTGTATTCTGAGTATAAAACAAACATCTAACCCATAAGATAATTTCCCCCATATCTCAGGCCAAGTACCACTGGTAATAACTCTAGATCATGAGTAGTGTAATTCCTCTCATGTGGTCTTATCTTCTTGGAGCCATAAGAAATTACTCGATCCTCCTGCATCAGAACTAATCTGAGTCCAACTCCAAATGAATCACATTTCACAATGTATTATTTACCAGTAAAGGTAAATTGAGGATTGTTTTGTGGTCATACTTCCTCTCAGCTCCTGAAGAGATCTCTCGCAAGCATTTGACCAAAAAAATTTCACCCCCCATCTTGGTCATCCTAGACATCAGTACTTCTAGATGGGATAAGTCCTGGATAAAGTGTCGATAATAACCTGATAAACCCAGAAAGATATGAATCTTGAAGTCATTCTTAGTCTATTCCCAAGATACCACGGCTACAACTTTTTTTAGGTCCACTGACACACCTTCCTCTGAGATGACATGGCCCAAGAAGTGCACTTTATCAATCCAGAAACTGCATTTGGTTATCTTAGCATAAATCCAATGATCTCTTAGTATACTCAATACAATGTCAAGATGTTGGGAAGGTTCTTCTTCTGACTTGGAGTGTATTAATATTTCATTGAAAAAAAACCACCACAAACAGGTCCATAAAAGGTTGAAAGATCATATTCATCAAGGCCATGAATAATTTCGATATATTGGTCAACCTAAACATCATCACTATGAATTCATACAATCCATACATAATTCTAAAAGAAATTTGAGGTGTGTATGATGGTATAACCCTCAAATAGTGGTATCTTGATCTCAAATAGATCTTGGAAAATATCATAACACCTCTCAACTGATCGAAGATATTATTGATACACTGAATGGGATAATGTTTCATGGAATTAATTTGGTTCAATCTCTAATAATAAACACACAAAAACAAAGTACCATCATTATTTTTCGTTAAGAGAGATGGAGAACCCTAAGGAGATGTACTAGGCTATATGAAACCTTTAGTTTCAAGATATTTTAACTAAAATTTCAACTACTAAAGCTCTACTAGTGCCATTCTATAAGGAATAATAGAAACTGGATCTTCCTTCAGCACCAACTTGATCATAAACTCGATCTCTCACTTGGGTGATAAGCCATAGAACTCATCATGAAAGATTTCCTAAAAGTGATCTACCACTAGAGGAAAGGAATCCTGCTGAATTCTACCATTTTCAAAAGTAATACTAGATATTTGAGCCATCAAAAAATCCAATATGCAATGAATTGGTCCTACAAGACTAGCCTAAAGATCCCACTCACCCTGGGGATAATAACTATCTCATTTAGGAGATAGAAAGGTAACTCTCCTCATATAATAGTTGAAATGACCCTGGTATAGAACTATCCAATCCATACCAAGAATCAAATTGAAACATTTCATTTTCAACACAAATGGTTCCTAAAAGAAATGGTAACCACCAAGCTCTAAAGAACACATATTACAACATTTTATATTCTTTGGACACACTCTTGGTGGTGTATCGATGGGAAAAGCATCATCCAATATTTCTAAAACTAAACAAAAATTGTTTGAAAAAAGAGTAGATAAAAGGGAACGTGATGATCCTATATCAAATAAAATGCATGAAAAATTAGATGATACAAAAAACATACCTATGATGGTAGAATTACGTACATCCAAAACAGTTGTAGAATACTATATAGCATGTAGTAAGATTGCCCCTATACCCTGGTCTCCAGTTAGACACCTCTACATTTTTCCCTCTGAGTGGTACTACTACTGCTACATTTGGGTACCATGTCCTCTGCCTCGGCCTGAATGACCAATATAACTCTAGCTACCATCCAGATAAGAGGTAGCTTACCCCTTTCAGGGTTAAGCGCTTGTCATGATCCCCTAAAACTGATTTACTATGTAAAGTTCCCAAAAAACATCTAAAGATCACCCAACCTACCGCAAAAACACCACTCAACTATAGGTTAAGGAAACTGTGGGTGATTATAAAAAAATTGTCACATTGATAGCACTACAATAGAATATGTTCCTAAGATGACTAACCAATTCCTTAGATTCGCTTCCCACTACTTCCTGGGATAAAACTATCATAGTGATGCTTCTTACTATCTGAAGAAGAGCTCCTGGTGTGTCCTGCTAAAACATCTTGGCCACTACTCAGGGCCTCTCTAAAACTCCCCTCTCTGATGAGTGTCTTATTTATAATGCTCTCAAAACTGGGAAAATAGAAAAAAATCATCTATGACCTGATCTCGTAGTGAATTCCATCCTGAAAATTTCTCTCCCATGATATCTCATTAGCTGCTAAAGATGGTATAAAGCGCAGCAGGTCAGTGAAACATTTAGTATATTCTAGCACTGACATACCCTCCTATATCATATGTGGGATCTCATGAGACTTATCATCCCTCAAAGTCATTGGATATAATTTTAATAGGAACTTTAACTCGAATTCCTTCCAAGGTAACTCCTCTTGATACCCAACTTTCTCTACAATATCCCACCAAATCTTGGCTGGTCTAGGAAGTATATAAGTAGCAAGATTCACCCTCTTATCTACGGGTGTCTCTAGGTGCTTGAAAATCATCTAGAATGAATCGATCCAGAACTTAGTTTCTTAGGGGCCTCCCTCCCCAGTGAATGTAGGTGGATGATGCAGATAAAACTCTCTTTTTATCTTAGACTTCGAAGATACAGTATGAATGATATCCCTTTCCATGGATCACATGACCCTCAAGAATATGTCATAGAGATAAACATCCATCTGATCTTCAGGGACCGCTAGAATCTCTGGATCAGTTGTATTAGGAGTGTTTCGATTTCCACTCTACTAACACTCAATTCAAATATGATGAGGAGGAATTTTCCTAATAATAAAAACATGCACCTTAGAACACTAGGTAACAACAATTTCAACCTCAACAAGTGGCTACAATAGCGAACCACTGACTCCTAGTCTCTCTAAACATGGATTAACAAGTGATTTTTCATGAAAAAATAGTTCTTTCGTTTCATTTTTTAGGTATAATATATATCTCATATCATATTCTACACATGAAATATATCAAATTTGTATAAATATGTCACTATCATGAACCATGAATGTCAGTATATATCCCTATGTGCTTATCATGATGCATACATAAACATATTAATCCATACTGAGCCATGAATAAAAATCTCAAAAACCAATTGCATCATGAATTAATAACCTCACACAACATCTAAATCACCCAAGTTGAAATAACATCAAACTATAATAAGAAAACATCATAAACAACAATCATATCCATATGCACTTAGATTTTCCCCCATACATAGGTTAGTTACTCCCACGCACAAGCTCATTACCAAGTCCTGAAACATCATAGTCTCGTTTCTACGTTTCCCAAATAGTAATGTAATAGAAAATAAAACCTTTCCCTCTAATACCACTTTGTAACATCACTTGATATAACACACACTCATATGACCAAAAAGGGTTAGTTATGAGACCTCAAGCGCACCTCCTCGTACACTAGAGGCTGTCGACTAACAGTGAGGGTGTGAAATGTATAGTGGAGAGATTATACCACCTAGTATGAAGTGTCATAATAATGAAAATAATCCATATAAACAAAATAAAATATAGTGATATACATAACGGAAACCATGTAACAGAACTAGGAAAATAAAGGAGAAACCAATATATCAAAACTAAGGAATCGTGCAATGATAGTCTGATATGTATCTAAATGTAAAAATGAAAACTATACAATAAAGGAGTCATCTCACACAAGATAAACCCAAAAGACTCTGGTCTTTAACCCCATGTCAGAACCATCTTCTAACTCTATCCCATCCAGTAAGAAATACGGTCAGCAATATGGTCCATTTCCATTTTCAAAAACTACATCCACAAAATCTATTTGGGTACCAAATGGAAGCCCAAATAGGGTGTTAGTAAAACTCAGTAGGTTGACACCACCATGTATAAAAAAACTATTCGGATTATAAGGGCATGAAATAATGTGATAGACTGGTGTATTAATTAATTTAAAAGTTAATAAAATACAATAACAACCTACTCCGACACTATTCTAGAGAATCCCATAGCATGTATCACAACCATGCCAACCAAAACCATATACCCATGGTATAACAAATCACTTGGTCAAGCTCGTTATATAATCATTGCAGCATGTGTTAGGGACTATCTCAGTATATAACCATCTCAACATGTTTCAGGGTATAGCTTGATATATAATCATCTTAGCATGTGTCAGGGTATAACATAGTACATAAGCATCTCAACATGTGTTAGGGAATAACTCGGTATATAAGTATCTCGGCATGTGTTAGGGAATATACTAGTATATAAACATCTCATCATGTGTTAGGTAATAGCCCGGTATATAATCATCTCATCATGTGTCACAAGTTCATATCACTACAGAAAGAAAATCACAATATGAACACATAATACCAAATGGTTAATTTTACTAATTACCATTTGTCTTTCAATTTACCCATTATTTAAATTAATCAATTAAGTCATTTCATTGGTGAATCTATATTAATAAATCACATGAACCACATTCCATTTTAATATGTAATCCATTTCCAAATCATTATTTTCGATGGTTCTCTCACCCAATGGGTAGCTAAAATCCATGTCACATCGTCAATGGAAACCAAATGGATCCAACCAAGAATCAAACATAGGATATCATCATTCTATTCAATTAATTAATTATTTCACACATGAATTAGTTAAATACCAATATTTTATATAGTTAGTAATTGAAAATCAGACCATACGGTTAAGATTTAGACCCCTACTTTTAATTGGTGAAGAAAGCAATGATTCCTATGGGAAATGATGAAAAAGATGAAGGTGAAGAAGATTGTAAGCTGAGTTTACAGATTGATTGTAGAAACAAGGAATCTATAATGGAGATAGGCACTATAAAATATCTTGTAATCTATCCTAGGTTTGATAGAATAAATCTCCATGAAGGAATGAG
This sequence comes from Viscum album, assembly GCA_963277665.1. Taxonomy (NCBI): domain Eukaryota; kingdom Viridiplantae; phylum Streptophyta; class Magnoliopsida; order Santalales; family Viscaceae; genus Viscum; species Viscum album. The sequence goes on from OY728146.1 coordinate 514,551,139, forward strand.
CCACAAATCAACCGTACGACACCTTTAAAACTGCAGGTCAGGGAATTACATGGCATGCAATGCATTTACACATCATGTATTTATTTTTAGAAGGATATACCAAAAAATGTGTTGCCTAGGGTAATTTTTAATTTTCCTAAACATTAAATGTTGCGTGATTAGTTGATGATGTGTAACCACTTTACGTCAAGAATTAGTTCACAACATGAGTCTAGTGGATTTTACACATCATGTAACCCATTTACATGGCATTTAAATATCTTGAAGATAGTTTCCAGCCTAGTTTCCTTACAAAAACCTGAATCACATTTAAGGATTCTCAACTTACCAAGAACCCTTGGTAACACTTGACCCATTTATACCCAGACTCCATTAATTCAAAAATAATCCCTAAACTACTCCCAGTTAGGATCCTCTCTAGTTTTCTCAAATTTCCTCACTACACAAGTCAATATTTATTCAACAAATAGATATCTAGGATAAAACATGACCACTAAGGTTTAATGATGAGGAAAAACTAAACTAAAATAAGTTTAATAAAAAACCCATAGAGAGTCGTATCTGTAAAAAGATGGGATCTTAGAGTAAACTAAAGATAAGTAAGGGTTAAACAAAGTTATGTAAGGGTAAAATAATGTTAACTAAAGATAAAACAATGTTATGTAAGGGTAAACTAAAGTTTATTAAGGTTAAAACAAATTCAAGTAAGGTTAAACAAATGTTAATTAAGGGTAAAAAAATTTAAGTAAGATTAAAACTAAGGGTAAACTAAAGTTAAGTAGTTGTAATAAAAAGTTAAGTAAGTGTAAACTAAAGTTAAGTAAGGGTAAAAAAAGTTTAGTAAGGGTAAAAATAATGTTAATTAAGAGAAAAACATAGTTAGTTAAGGGATAACTAAAGGTAAATATGGGTAAACTTAAGTTATTTAATGGTAAAGTAATGTTATGTAATGATAAACTATTGTTAAGGGTAAAATAATGTTTAGTAAGGGTAAACTAAAGTTAAGTACAGGTAAAAAATAAGTAAGGGTAAAACTAAAGCTATGTAAGGGTAAAATAAGTTAACTAAGGGTAAAACAAAGTTAATTATGGGTAAACTAATTTTAATTAAGGGTAAAATAAAGTTAAGTAAAAAAAACTAAAGTTAATTAAGGGTAAAAAAATTGGTAAGTGTAAACTAAAGTTATGCATGGGTAAACCTTCATTGGGACTTTTATTGGAAGTTCTGATGAAACATTCACTAGAAGTTTTAGTGGAACTTTCCCTAGATGTTCTGGTGGAGCTTTCACTGGAAGTTCCAATGGAATCTACAATGAAACCTCTAGTGAAACTTGAACTGGTATTTCCACTGATACTTTCCTTAGAAATGTTCAATAAAAATTTTCAAAATAAATTATCCATGAAAACTTTTAGTGAAACCTTTAAAAATTATGTGAGACACTTTCATTAAAAATTATATTGGAAATATCCATTAAAAACTTTTAGTGAAAAATATTATTGGGTTTTTTATAAGAAAAATTAGCACCAAATTTCACTATAAACTTCTTGTAGAAACTTCCAATGGAAAAAGAAAGCTGAAACATCCAATGGAAAAATCTAATGGAAGCATCTACTGAAAAATTATAGTATTTTCCATTAGAAAATTCTAGTGGAAACTATCATTTAAAACTTCAACTTCCACTTAAAAAATTAAGTTAAAACATTCATTGGAAATTCCATAGAATCTTCTATGGGAAATTACAATAGAAACTTTCATAAAAAATCCAATGGTAACTTTAAATTCCACTGAAAATTACATTCAAATATCCACTAGAAATTCTATTGAAACCCTCATAAAAAATTCTAGCGAGACATCCATTTAAAAATTCCATTGGAAACTTCCAATGGAAAAATAAAGTAAAAAATCTAATGGAAAAATCTAGTGGAATCATCCACTATAAAATTCTTATATTTCCATTGTAAAATTCTAGGATTTTCCATAGGAAACTTCCTGTGGAAAAACCCATTGGAAACTTCAACTTACACTTAAAAATTTAAGTTTAACCTTTCATTGGAAATTACAATAAAAATTACTTGGTACATTCCATTGGAAACATTCATTGAAAATTTTCAATTGTAACTTAAGATTCTAATGAAACTTCCATTGAAACATCAATTGAAAATTCCAATGAAACTCTTATAGGAAATTATAGTGAAACTTAAATTGTATCATTATAGTGGAATCATCCAAAACCAATTATAAATATCTAATGGAAAAATATTGTGGAAACATCCACTGGAAAATTTGATTATTTTTCACTGGAAAATTCCATTGGAAACTCCCACTAGAAACTACAACTTCCACTTAAAAGTTTATGTCGAAAATTTCATTGTAAATTATAATGAATCTTCCATGGTACATTCTATAACATCTAAAGTTTTAAAAAAAATACTATGTTAGATATCGTACATGATACACCACATCGAGCTTAATCAAACAACTAAATAATATTTAAATGTTACTGTTAAAACCTAGCCATTAGAATGGAGAGAATGAATAGTATTAAATAAATTATGAAAATATGGTTTATAAATGTATATATAATTAATTATTTGGTGAAAAAATAATAATAAATTAATGTAAAAACCTTTTTAAAATAAATTAAATGTTTTTCTGAAAAAATATTTAAATGTGCACAAGTGTGTCTTATGACAATAAATTTACAAATTAATCTTTTTGGATTATATTAATGAAATATATATATATATATAATCTTTAATTTAGTTTTTTACATTCATATTTTGTGTTTTATAGTCACGATATAAGAACAAATTCAATTTTACGAATAAAAGATGTATTTTTTAAAAAAAATCAGTTTTTCCACCTTTTGATAACACACTTGTTTAAATCTAGTTTTGACACTTTTATAAGTTAGATTTTAAAAAATAAATTTTTTATTTGAAATAGAAGTATCAAAATTTTAATTTGGCTTAATTTTTGGTATTTTTCTGATAAGTTTCATGTTTTGATGAATAGTAAAAAAAATAATGCATTTTAATTAAAAACCACATTTTTATCAAATTTATTTATACTGTTGAATTATATTTTTGAATGGTTTAAAGTGTAATTTATGCCATTTTTTTATCAATTAATCCAATTTAGGTCATTTAATTCAATTTCACATTGAAATTGTATATAAAAACTTTGTGAACTTTTGAACGTTTTAACATTAAAAAACCATTTTATCATTCCGTCAACGGGATTTATTTTTTATTAATTAATGAAATTTTTATGTTTTGAATTTTGAAAAATGAATTTTATATTTGGAATCAGAAGTTCCAAATTTAGTAAATATGTCCCTTTTCTTTTTGGACAATATGAATAGTAACGTTAATAATTTTTTTATTACCATAGTTAAGGGTCAATCGGGTAATTAAGGGTAAAAATAAAATTATAAATATTATAAAATTACTGAAACACTTGTCCTAATTTTATTTGATGGTTATTTTCATCCCTAATCATTAAAGGATCAGTTATGTGACCATTTATGGCCATTTTAATGAGAATATAACATTAAAAATACTATATTCCAAGGAAAGTTAATTTTTCATACTTTTGTGTCACAACCTGCCTTCTTCAAGATGAGGGAAATGAACAAAAATGTGCCACTCCCTTCCTTATTCAAGATAAAGGAGAGATAATGACCCATGAGACTCGCTTTCAGTAGGCCTAGGAGTGGTGACTAGTGCCAAGGGTATAGAATCTCACACAAAATGGAAGACATTAACCTTTTTAATGAAAATAGTATTAGGAGATAAGATGGTGAAATCTCAGAAAACACTAAATCTCAAGGTAAAGGTAAAGCCAAAACCATTCCCATATGCATGTTCAATCATAAAATATGAAAAAAGTAGAACCAAAGTACTAAAACATGTACTTAAAAGAAATAATTAAGCGGCACCACAACAATTATCATGGCGCCTGAGCTAGTAAAGTTCAGCACAATCCTTAAAGTCCTCATGGAAACCTGAAAATAGTTTTATACACGTAGGGTGAGTATACAAGTATACCCAGTAGTAAAACTAAAAACATGCATGCCCAAGTGGGGGAACATACTAACAACCCTGTGAGAAAATAGTAAAATCTCATATAACCTACCAAGGGATACTACCAAACTAGAATCACCAAGGAACACTCACCAAACAACACCAGTCAAGTAAACTAGTAGAATAAGCACATCGACATTTGGGTACCTCACACCAATTTCCCACTCGTTAACTGCTCATTCCTAACGGTTAGCGTCTTGACTCTAAACTCTTCCAAAATTCTATCTCACTACCTTAGCCCGCCCACACACACTAGGGCCTCAACCATACCACACATCTTTCCCGAAGACACCTGGGCCACAATAACCACACCTCTCGCTCGAAGACATCTGGCCCTCATCCCGAAGCCACTTTGGAAAACAATCCTAGCTCGTAGACACCTCCCCCCATCTACAGAAAACCTTCCTAATGGATCTTGGACTATGGTAAGCCTCAATCCATTACAGCCTGCCCGAATACGCTCAAGAGGTAAGAACCAAAAGAGGGTAAGAAGAAGAAATTTAGTAACTAATCATCCATCCTCCCACTAGGATGTTGGGAAAGATACCCTCCCCCATCAAATATAGGTGTTCGGCGCATGGTGCTCAACAAGTGTGGGTGAATACATAAATCACAAGGAACTAGAATTTATATATGTATAGGTAATAAAATACTTATCCCAACCTATGGGTCCCCACAAAAAACAACCAACTCATACAGAACCAAATTTTATTTTACACCTATATGCACAACAACAAAACATCCACTTCCAAAGAATACCCCAACCCCTTTTTAATTAAGCCACTTTCCATTCATTAAATCAGGGGTTCACTTTAATTTATTTTAGAACTACCTAGGGACACTACCAAGGTAAATCATTTCCATTTTAACACCCTCTTATAGAAACAACATAGAACAACCAACCTGTAGTTCCACTACACACCCCGTTTTTCCCTAGACACTTGTTCATACCATTTCCAACATTCATTATTCAAAGTTATATCACACAATCCTAATATTTCCCCGATGTAGTCCCACTACATAGAAATTCCATAACCATATTGTAGTCCCACTTCCCAACATTTCCCAATGGCCACGACATAACCAAGGCAGTCCCACTACCTATAAGTCCATTCATTCCACAATCAATCAGTCACTCAAACTTGGATACCAACATGCCCAATATACCGCCCCACACACACAAATCCCATAGTATCTACCATTAAACCATATCCCCACTACACACACATACAACTCCCTTTTCACAATACTATCTCCCTTTCCCACCCTTGTACCCATAATCGTGCTCCCAACAACAACACCACAAAACTCACAAAAAAGCACAATATAACACAGAACTCATCCACACCTATAAAAAGGATATATATTTATATTTTTTAAACATAATTATTTAATCCACTTGATAAATATGGGTGATCATATAAGGTATTTCATCATGGGGCATCCATTTCCTTTAACTGGGTATAAATGATTACTCAAATTAGTATTCACAATAATTTTTTATGAAACGACAACAGTTATAAAGTGTCACCCATGCACAGATAAAGACCACCAATGGCCATGATTTTTAGAAGGCTTCACGACCACAATAGTTCACACCATCAACAAGGATAACAAATAAAACAAGCAATCAACATCAAACCACTCTCAGACCGTTATTTCATTGACCCCGTAATCTTTTCATCAAACTCCCTTCCCTTTTTTTATCACTTGTTAAGAAAATTATTATCTTTTTCTTCACAAGGAATCATTATAACACCCACCCCTAATGATGCACAATTAAATAGAGGCAAATGAAATCTCTACTTGATACAACATGTGACCAAAGCTCTTCTTTGCATTAAGAACAGTGAATGACATGAGAAGCACAGAACTCATAGAAAACTGAGTAGGAGAGGATCTAGAACAGGTGTACAACTCATCTTGGAAGGAATTCTATAGGCACACCAAGAGGGAATGTAAAACACATTTTAAAGGGAAGATCCCGACTTGGAAGAGCCAGATCCTATATTGTAGGAATAATGGTTTTAAAAGCCATTAATCGTGGGATCGTGGTCAAGATCTCGTGGTTTGAATATCTAAAAGTCCCCCCAAGAGTTATAATATTAAATATATACTTAATATCCTTCAAAATTATCTTAAAAATGCTCAAAAAAGTCTTTAAACATGGTTTACGTTAATTAAAACGTAATATGGGTGAAACTGGAAAACTGGGGGGAAACTGGAAAAAACTATAACTGAATCACTAATGGGTGAGTCACCAACGCTGAGCCACCAACAGGTGATCTACCGACGTGACATACCGATGTTGAGATACTAACATTAAGCTACCAACATAACAACCTACTGACGCCCTGACCTACTGACACCCTGACTCACTGACATTGACGCCCTTGACTCACCGACATGGATGCCCCTAACTCATCGATATCGACCCCCTGGATCACTGATGGACTAACATGCCAATGCTGACACCCTGAGTCATTGATGGGAAAATTGGAAAACTAGAAAACTTTTTAAATGATCCACTATTTCCTCCCAGAACACCTTAAACACTTAACTTTCATAAAGTCATGGTCCGGGGAAATCCGGGTTATTATATCAGATGCCTCTCAAACTATTCTCATCCCCAATAATTCAAAACTAACCTAGAATAAATGGGGTATGACAACCACCCATTAAGATACCTCTTAGGATAAAACCACTTTGAGTTATTCTAAATTTGGTGTGAAAACTTCGACATCCAATGAAACCTCCTTGGCATATATCTCATGAACAACTATGCAAACACTAAGGCCCCACTACCCCAAAAAACCACACAAACACCAATGTTCACACTTTCCAGACACATGTATTAGGGATCTACTTTCTCTATGTCAAGATATTATCCACTTTAGAAGGCACTGACTTGCCCGCACAGGTTTAATCGCATCCACATTAATGTGTCTTGATTAGGGATCAGGTCCTCCCCTCACTATAGTCAAGAAATTTCACATATATTTAGAGAACAACGAAACAACTCATCTCACATCAACAGAGGTTAGTCATTACATCACAATAAAATTACAAAGAAAAAACCCAATAGAAAAACATAGAATAGCTTTGGGTACTAGGCACGTATCTATGCCTCCTGATCCCAAGTACTTTCCTCAAGACCACCATGCCTCCATAACACATGAACAAAAGAAATGGTTGATCCATGAAGCACCTTCTCCTCATGATCCTTAATTATTACTGGTCGTTCCATGAATTTTGTGTCTTCCTTGATAGCCAACTCTCCCCTGTCAATGACGTGGAAGTCATCATGTAGATACCAATGGAGCTAAGAGACATGGATGATGTCATGGATCCTCTCCAACCTCTATGGAAATACCAGCTGATATTCCACCTCTCCAACTCATCCCAACACCTTGAAAGGTCTGATGAACCTAGGAGTAATCTTTCTCCCCTTAACGAACCTATGCTTCCCACACCAAGGGGAAACCTTTAAGAAAACATGGTCCCAAACCTTTAACTCCAAGGGCATTCTCCTATGATCAACAGATGACTTTTTCTAGTCCTGAGATGCCTTCATCCTCTCAGGAACAAGATAAATATTCTCTTTCATTCTTTGCACTACCTATGGTCCAAAAAGGGCTGCTTCCCCAACCTTTGTCCATCATACTGGTGAACGACACAGCCTTATGTACAAATCCTTGAACAATTCCATGAAAGTGGTAGAGTGATAGCTATTATTGTAATAAAAATCTACCAGGGGAAAGTGTCGTACCCATGATCCATCAACGTCCAAGACACACACCCGTAACATGTCCTCTAATGTCTGGATTGTCTTCTCTATCTGCCCATCCATTTGAGAGTTTAAAGTAGTGCTAAGGTGTAACTGGGTACCAAAGGCATGCTGCAATCCCCTCCAGACTCATGACATAAAACATTTATCCCAATCCAATAAAATGGATCTGAGGACTCCATGAAACTACACCACCTCATCCACATACCTCCCAACTAAGCCCTATATTGTGCTCAACTCCTTGATCGCCAGGAAGTGAGACGATTTCATCAGCTGATCCACTACTACCCAAAGATCATCACATCTTCACTAAGTCCTGGGTAATCCTATGATGGAATCCATCGATATGTCATCCTACTTCCACTCAGAAACATATAAGGGTTGTAATAGACCTCCAGGAACATGGTGCTCGACCTTCACCTGTTGACACACTAGGAACATTACCACAAACTCATCCACTTCCCAATTCAACCCGGGCCACCAAAATTGTTCCCTCAAGCCTCGATACATCTTAGAGACTCTTAGATGCACCGTCAGGGATGAGCTGTAGAACTCACGGAGAACTCCCTCATGCATTTCCATTGGGAAAAACAGATTCCCACAAAACAACATCCAATTCTGACTATTCTTCCAACCATCCCTCTAGAGAATCACCCTGGACAGTGTGATCATGCATCACTTCAGTCTCTGAGTCTCCACACTAAGACTCTTCCACCTTCCACATTATGGAATAATACACTATTATTTAAAATAGTAAGTCTCTATCATTATCCACTCTTGCATCCAGACTCAAGGCAACCAACTCCTCCATTTCCTTCTAAGCATCTGTTGATTCATGAAAAACATCCATTCATGGATTTTTTCTTAAGGAATTTTCCACCACGTTCCACTCTCCTAAGGTTTAATGGATATCAAATTCATTGTCCTGGGGAAACTCCATCCACCTTCATTTCCACAAGTTCAGGTCTCGCTGGGAGAAGATATACCTCAGACTCTTGTGATTCATAAAGACCACAAAGATCTCTCCGATGAGGTAATTCCACCAAAAATTAAGTGTGAACACGACTGCTGCAAGCTTCATATCATGGGTGTAATAGTTACGTTAAAGTGTACATAACTACCTAGTCCCATAAGAGATTACTCCCCACTGCTGCATCAGCACACATCCCAATCCTAGATCGGAAGTGTCACAAAACACCTCAAACGCCACCCCTTCATCTAGAAACCTAAGGACTGGGGCACTAACCAAATTCCCCTTTAGTTCATTTAAATATTCCTGAATCTACTCACTCCACGCGAAGGCCTGGTCTTTTCTATTCAACACCATAAACAGAGCCGCAACTCGAGAGAACTAGGGTATGAACCTTCGGTAATATCCTTCTAGACCCAGGAATCTGTGAACCTCTGCCACATTCTTAGTTGCTACCCATGAAACAACCACCTGAACCTTTTATGGGTCTACTGTTATCCCTTTATGAGACACCACACATCCAAGGAAGTGCACCTCTTGTGTCCAAAACTTGCACTTAGACAATTTCCCATAGATATGGTGGTGTCAGAGGACCTCCAAGATAGTCCTTAGATGCTCGGTGTGATCCTCCTATGACCATGAGTAGATCGGGATGTCTTCGATCAAAAAAATGAATAACTAGTCCAAGAACATGTGGAAGAAAGAGTTTATGAGCCCCATGAATATGAATGGTTCATTAGTAATGCTTAAGGGAATGAACATGAACTCGAAGTGCACATATCCGCATCTAAAAGCATTATTTAGGATGTCACCCTCAATAGGTGATATTCAGACCGTAGATCAATCTTAGAGAACCAACCTACCCCATTTAACTGGTCAAAAATATCATCCATCCTTGGGAGAGGGTAATAGTTCATGATCGTCACTTGATTCAGTCTTCAGTAGTCTATGCACGGTCTTAGACCACCATCTGCCTTTTTCACGAATAAGACTAGAGTACCCCACGGCGACACACTTGGCCAAACAAAACCCTTCTTCATCAGGTCGTCAACTTGAATTCTAACCTCTCGCAACTCATAATGTTACATCTGATAGGGATCCATTGAAATCAGACAAGCACTGGGTTGCAAGTCTATTTTGAACTCAACGCCACGTCAAGGGGGTAGAGTCGCAACCTCCCCTCAGAAGACATCCAGGAACTATCTAACAACCCTCAGAACCTCCACCATCTCTGTTTCCATTGATCATCTCTCAAGGAGAGAAGAGGCTCTACATACTAACTTCCCACCTGACAGATCCTCTCACCAACGAAAACTACACATTGGCCATCCACACTTGAAAACACGACTCTTCTCCAGAATCAGTCGATAACAGCGAGCACCGAAAACAACTAGTTGATGCCTAGGATGACATTTTATGGCTACATCTGTCACATAGGAAGATCCCGTCTAGACTGATGCGGCCCTAACATTAGTCTACATCCCCAGAAAACATCAAACAAATTGGTATGACCTCAAAATGAAATACTAAGCACCAATGGAATGGGAATCCTCTTGACATCTATTCCTAGAGCATGGGATAGATTGGGTACAAAAAAGGAGTGTGAGACTCATAAATAAAAAAACGAGCTAGAAAGAGTGCTAAAAAAACTAATCATACATCGAACAACCTCCGACCCTGCTGGAACTGTTGCCTCTACGTAATGAAATTTACCACACCCAGCTCTTTTCCCCCTCTTATATCGACCACCTCCACGACCATGCCCTGTTCAAGGTCCCTAAGGAGCACCCTAAGGTCAGCCTCCCCTAGAATTGTCTACCCTCAGTGGATCATGAGTTTTCTTTCCCTACTACTTGAAATTCTTAACCTGTAGCTGCTACTACTGAGGTGGACGCTAAACATTCCTACCCCCACAATACTATGCTCGAACTAAGAACTAGTTTAGAAGATTCCTATGGCCTCCACATACAAATAATCTTAGTCCCGGGCCCACGAGGAAAGGTTGGGGACCAATAGATAAGAACTGGTACTACTGAGGCCTAATCCCTATTGGTTGAAACCTGGAAGTCCCTAATGCCATAGACATGTCGCTGAAAGCTTTCCCCTTTGACAAACTCGGTTGGTTCCCCTCTCGTAGTACACCTACTAGTGATTTCATCCTTTTTTCTACCTTATCCTTCTTCTAAACCTCTATGTATGTAAATAGAGTGAAGGTAGTAACAGCATATTGAAGAGAAGGTCAGAGTTCCTCCTATAAGCATCTCACTCAGAAATCCTCATTTGGAAAGAGATCTGATGAGAAATGTTGGAGATCCTTGAACTTAATCCCCAGTTCCCATACCAAAATACTCTACTACTATAAGGAGAGCAACTACTGCCTCTTCTCAGCCTCAATCGTGGAAGAAAGGAATTTCGCCCAGAACTTCTTCTCAAAGTCAGCCCACAAAACATCAATTTCCTTCCTCTCCCTGAGGTATAGCGTCCACCACTAACACACTTCTCCCCCCATCTGGATCACCAGTAGAGGAACCCAATACTCTGTTGAAGCCTAGATCAAGCTGAAAGTGATCACCAGCTCCTCGACCCAACTCTCCATCTCTATGTCTAAGACGATGCCCTCATACATTCCTAGAGTTTTCTGCTGGAAGAAACAAAGCATCTTCTACCACTAGGCATCCTCCTCCTCTCTATCGGCCCCCTGATAATCAACCAGGTCAACCTGTTGGGCCTCAACTACTCGTACCACATGTAGAATACATTTTGGTTCCATATCTGAAAAAGTAAACAAGGAACTCTTAAGTCTGTGTAGTGTGGAAATTTATTCTCTTTTTTTGATTTATTTAAACTTTTTATTTAAATTAAATTCCCAAAATGCCCAAGAAACACAGGAAAAATGTCATTATGATGCATGTACGTTTCCTAGGGTCTCTATTATATAATCAATGTAGCCTCATTTGATTGTTTAGTAGGTCCCGAGTCCTTTCATTAGATCATAGGGGGGCATAAAATCTCGTGTCCTAGCCAGTCTTCCCCTTGCACGGGTTTAGTCGTATCCACATTAATGCATCTCAATTAGGGATCAGGTCCTGCCCTCCTCATAGTCAAGACATTTCACACATATTTAGAGAAAAAGGAAACAACTCATATCACATCAACCGATCTAAATAATTACATCACAGGCCAAGAACAAAGAAAAAAATCAATATAAAAACTCAGAATATCTCTAGGTACTAGTCAAGCATTTGTGCCTCCTACTCCCAAGTACTTTCCTCGAGACCACCATACCTTCATAACACATGAACCAAAGAAATGGACCATCCATGAAGCACCTTCTCCTCATGATCCTCAATTATTACTAGTCATTCCTTGAACTTCACGTCTTCCTCGATATCCAACCCTCCCCAGTCAATGAAGTGGTCGTCATCATGTAGATACCGACAGAGCTGAAAGAAATGGAAGATTTATTTGATCCACTCCAACCGCGGTGGAAACGCCTGCTGATATGCCACCTCACCAACTCGTCCCAACACATCGAAAGGTCTAATGAACCTAGGAGAAAGCTTTCTCCCTTTACCAAACCTATGCTACCCACACCAAGAGAAAACCTTTAAGAACATATGGTCCCCAACCTTGAAATCCAATGGAATCCTCCTGTGATTGGAATATGACTTATGCTGGTCTTGAGATTTCTTCATCCTCTCATGCACAAGATAAATTTTCTCTTTAGTTCTTTTCACTACCTTTGGTTAAAGAAGGGATGCTTCCCTAACCTTTTTCCATCATACTAGTGAACGAAACGACCTTCCGTAAAAAGAGTTGAATGGTTCCATTACAATGGTAGAGTGATATATATTATTGTAAACATACTCTACCAGGGTAAAGTGTCATACCCATGATCCTTCTAGGTCCAAGACACACACCTGCAACATGTCCTCCAATGTTTGGATTGTCCTCTCTATCTTCCCACACATATGAGGGTGGAAATCAGTGCTAAGGCGTAACTAGGTGAAAAAGGAATGATACAATCCCCTCAAAACTCATGACATAAAACGTGTATCCCAATCCTATAAAATGGATCTTGGGACTCTATGAAACTGCACCACATTGTCCAAAAACCTCCTAGCCAAGGCATCTACTATGATCAACTCCTTTGTCACCAGGAAGTGAGCTGATTTCGTTAGTCGATCCACCACTACCCAAATAGAATCACATATTCCCTAAGTCATGGGTAATCCTGTGATGGAATCTATCAAGATTTCATCCCACTTCCACTCGGAAACATCTAAGGGATACAAAAAACCTCTAGGAACACAGTGCTAGGCCTTCACCTGCTAACACACTAGGGACCTTACCACAAACTCATCCACTACCCGCTTCAACCCGAGCCACCAAAACTATTCCCTCAAGCCTCAGTACATCTTAAAGACTCATGGATGTACCACCAGGGTGAGATATATAACTCATGGAGAACTCCCTCCCGCATTTCCACTAGTACAAACAGATTCCTATGAAACAACATATGATTTTGACTCTCCTCCAACCATCCCTCTTGAGCATTGACCTGGATAGTGTGATCATGCATCACTTCAGTCTCTGAGTCTCCCCACTGAGACTCATCCACCTGCCAAATTAAGGAAGACAACACTATCATCTGAAATAGACAGTCTCTACCTTCATCCACTCTCGTATCCAAATGCAAGGCGGACAACTCCTCCATTGCCTTCCAAGAATCTATGGATTCTTGAAAAAAATCAATTCGTGACTTTATTCTTAAGTCATCGGCCACCATGTTCCACTTTCCTGAGGTTTAAGGGATCTCAATGTCATAGTCCTGAAGAAACTCCATCCACCTTCACTACCGCAAGTTTAGGACTCACTGGGAGAATATATACCTAGGGCTCTTGTGATTTTTGAAGACCACAAAGCTATCTCCGATGAGGTGATGCCACAAAACAATCAGTGCAAAAATGACCTATGAAATATTCATATCATGGGTGGAATACTTACATTTATGTGTACATAACTTCCTATACCCATAAGAGATCACTCCCCACTGCTGCATCAACACACATCCCAAGCCTAGACCAGAAGCATCACAAAACACCTTGAATGCCACCCCTTCCTCTGGAAACCTAAGCACTGGGAAATTAACCATCTTCCCCATCAAATATCTAAAAGATGTGTGACAATACTCACTCCACACGAAGTCCTAGTCTTTTCTGGTTAACACCATCAATGGAGTCGCAACTCTAGAGAAGTTGGCTATGAACCTCTGGTAATATCTTGCTAGACCCATGAAGTTGCGAACCTCTACCACATTCTTAGGTGTTACCCAAGAAACAATTATCTCAAGATTTTATGGGTATAATGATATCCCTTACTGAGACACCACACATATAAAGAAGTGCACCACTTGTGTCCAAAAAAATCACTTGGACAACTTCCCATAGATATGGTGGTGTCAGAGGACCTCCAAGAGACTCCTCAGATGCTCGACGTGATCCTCCTCTGACCATGAGTAGATCATGATGTAATCGATGAAAACAATGATCAAGTAGTCCAAGAACATGTGGAATACAGAGTCCATGATCCCCATGAACATTAATGGTGAATTTGTAATGCTTAAGGTAATGACTACGAACTCAAAGTGCACATAACTGTATCTAAAAAAAGTCATTAATATGTCACCCTCTTTCACCCTCAACTGGTGATATTCAAACCACAGATCGATCTTAGAGAACCAATATACTTCCTTTAACTAGTCAAAAATATCATCGATCATTGGGAGAGGGTAACGGTTCTTGACTGTCACTTGATTTAGTCTTCAGTAGTCTATGCACTATCTTATACCACAATCTGAATTCTTCACGAATAAGATTAGATCACACCATGATGACACAATTGGCCAGACAAAACCCTTATTCATTAGGTCGTCAACTATAATTAACAACTCTCGCAACTCAGAAGGTTCTATCTTATAGCGAGACATCAAAATCAGATGAGCACCGGGTTGAAAGTCTATTCTGAACTCAACATCACATTGAGGGGGTAGAGTCAAAACCTTCCTTAGGAAGACATCCAGGAACTCTCTGACAACCCTAAGAACCTCCACCATCTCTGTGTCCATTGATCCCTCTGACATCATGTCTATCAAGGAGTGAAGAGGCTCTATATACCGACTACCCACTTGATAGCTCCACTCACCAATGAAAACTACACATTGGACATCCACAATTGAAAACATGACTCTTATCCAGAAGCAGTCGATAACAGCGAGCACAAAAAACAACTAGTTGATTCCTAATATGACATCATACAACTACATATGTAGCATAATAAGATCCTCGATGGACTAATGTGTCTACAACATCAGTCTACATCCCTAAGAAACATCAAAAAATTGGTATGACCTCCAACAGGAATACTCAGCACCAAGGTAATGGGAAGCCTCTCGACGTCTAGTCCTAGAGCATGGGCTAAACTGGGTGTAACAATGGAGTACGAGACTCCTGAATCAAACAACGCACAATCAAGAGTGATAAAAAACTGATTGTACCTCAAATGACCTTCGGCCCTACTGGAACTGTTGCATATGCGGCGTGCAACTGCCCACACCCATCTCCTTTGCCCCTCTGTTATTAACCACCTCCCCGACCATTCCCTTGTCAAGGTCCATGAGGAGCACCCTAAGGTCGGCCTCCCCCAGCACCATATACACTCAGTGGAGTGGGAGTTTTCTTCCCCTACTACTGGAAAGGCCAGACCTGCAACTACTACTACTGAGGGGGGCACTGAACTTGACTACCGTCATTGTACCATGCTCGAATTGGGCACTGGTTCCAAAGAATCATGTGGCCTCCACAGATAAAGAATCTCAGTCTCAGGCCCACGGGGAAAGGGTGAGGACCATGAGATCAGAACTGGAACTGCTGAGGCCTACTCCCTGTTGGTCAAAACCTAGAAGGCCCTAATTATAGAGACATGTTGCCGACTGCTTTCCCCTTTGAAGAACTTGGTTGGCTCCCCTCTTGTGGTACACCTCCCAGTAAGTTCATCCTTTCCACTAACTTAGCCTTCTTATGAACTTTTAAATATGTTAGTACATTGAAGATAGTAACCTCATATTGAAGAGAAGTTCGGAGTGCCTCCTCTAAGCATCTCACTCGGAACTCCTCATCCGGAAAGAGATCTGGTGCGAAGCATAGGATATCCTTGAACTTAATCACCAGTTACCTTACCGACATACTCCCCTGCTATAGGTAGAGTAGCTCCTACCTATTCTTGGACTTCATCGTGGAAGAAAGGAATTCCACCTGGAACTATTTCTCAAAGTCAGCCCAAAAAACATCAGTTTCCTTCATCTACCTGAGGTAAATCATCCACCACTGACGCATTTCTCCCCTCATCTGGCTCACCACTAAAGGAACCCAGTACACTGTTGGAGCCCAGATTAAGATGAAAGTGATCATTATCTCCTCAAACCAACTCCCAATCTCCATATCAGAGACGTTTCCCTCATACTTTCCATGAGTTTCCTGCTGGAAGGTGCGACGTGTATTCTACCACCAATCATCCTCCTCCTCTCGATAGGCCCTCAGATAATCAACCAAGTCAACCTGTTGGGACTCAATTTCTTATACCACATGTGGATGACATCTGGGTTCCATAGGTGAAAATGTAAACAAGGAACTCTAAAGCCTGGGTAGTATGGAAATTTCTTTTCTTTTCTTTTATTTATTTTAACTTTTTATTTAAATTAAATTCACAAAATTTCCATGAAACATAGTAAAAAAAGACATTATGTTGCATGTACCTTTCTTGGGGTCACTACAATGTAATCAATGTAGCCTCACTTGGGTGTTTAGTAGGTTCAAAGTCCTTGCATCAGATCACAGGGGGGACTAAAATATTGTGTCCTAGCCGGTCTTTCCTGAACGATTTAAAGAACCATGTTTTACTAACGTTTTTTCCCTACCATCCCATGTTATCCTCACTTTTCCTAACTCCTAACTTCATCCTGTCTATCAAACCTCCATTTTAAAGAACTTTATCATGACCCGACTTCTTCAAGATGAGGGAAAGGGAAAGAAAGGTACAACTCCCTTCCTTATTCAAGATGAAGGGGAGATAATGAGCCCCAAGACCTACCTTCTGTAGGCCCCAGAGTGGAGACTAGCACCAAGGGTATATAATCTTACACAAAATGTAAGGCGTTAACTTTTTAATGAAAATAGGATCAGGAGATAAGATGGTGAAATCTCAAACAATGCCAAAGGTAAAGGTAAAATAAAATCTAAAACCATACCCATATGCATGTTCAAATGTAAAATGTAACAAAAGTACAACCGAAGTACTAAAAAAGTAATTAAAAGAAATAACTAAGAGGCACCACAGCAACTATCTTGGTGCCCGAGCTAGTAAAGTCCAGTACGGTCCTTAAAGTCCTTCTGGAAACCTGAAAATAGTTTTACACACGTAGGGTGGGTATAAAAGTATGCCCAGTAGGAAAACTAAATCCACCCATGTTCAAGTGGGGGATCATACTAACGCCCTTGTGAGAAAATAGTAAAACCTAAAATCACCTACAAAGGGATACTAAAAATCCTATACTCACCAAGGCAC
The DNA here is from genome assembly GCA_963277665.1 of Viscum album. Lineage (NCBI taxonomy): Eukaryota > Viridiplantae > Streptophyta > Magnoliopsida > Santalales > Viscaceae > Viscum > Viscum album. The sequence continues at coordinate 514,568,603 of OY728146.1, forward strand.
ACTAGCCAAATAACACAAGTCAATTCAAGTAGTAGTATAAGCACATCAAAATTTGGGTACCCCGCACCACCTTCCCATTGGTTAACTACTCATTCCTAACGAATAACATCTTGATGCTACCACTCTATTAAAATGTAGTCTCATTGCCTCATCCCACCCGCACACACCTGGGCCTCAGCTATACCACGCATATCGCCCAGAGACACCTGGGACATAACAACCACACCACTCGCAGAAGACACCTAGGCCTCATCCCGAAGATAGTTTAGAAAACAATCCTGGACCGTAGACACCTTACCCCCCCCCCCTTCTACAACAAACCTGCACAAAGGATCTTGGACTATGGTAAGCCTCAAACCATTATAGTCTGCCCGAATATGCTCAAGCAGTAAAAATCAGAATAGGGTGTGAGGAAGAAAGTCAGAAACCAGTCATCCATACTCCCATCTGGATGTTGGGAAAGACATGCTCCCCCATGAAATGGAGGTGTTGGGCGCATGGTGCTCAACAAGGGCGGGGTGTGTATAAAAATCACAAGGAACTAAAATTTATATATGTATAGGTAAGAAAACACTCAACCCAACCTACAGGTCCCCACAATAAACAACCAACTCATACATAACCACATTTTTTGCTACCCCTATATACACAACCACACAACAGCCCCTGCCAAAGCATAACCCCAACCCACTTTTCATTTAGCCACTTTCCATTCATTAATTCAAGGGTTCACATTAATTTATTCCAGAACTACCCAGGGCAACTACCAAGGTAAAGCATTTTTATTTTAACACTCATTCATAGAAACAACATAGAACAACCAACCTATAGTTCCACTACACACCCCCCTTTTCCCTAGACACTCATTCATACCATTTCCAACATTTATTCTTCAAATTTATACCACACAATCATAATATTTCCACAATTTAGTCCCACTCCATAGAATGTTCATAACCACATTGTAGTTCCACTACCCAATGTTTCCTAACAGCCACAACACAAGAAAAGGCAGTCCCACTGCCTACAAGTCCATCCATTCCAAAATCAATCGGTCTCTCAGATTGGGATACCAAACCGCCCCCTATACTTCCCCACACACATAAATCCCACAACAACTACCATTAAACCATATCCCTACTGCACACACATACCACTCTCTTATCACAGAACCAACTCCCTTGCCTACCCCTGTACCCATAATCGTGCTCCCAACAGCAGCACCATACAACTCACACAAAACCCCAACAAAAACCAGCACTCAACCACACCTATCAACATGATATATATTATAATTTGATAAACATTGTTCTTTAATCCACTTGATAAATAGGGGTGATCATACAAGGGTTTTCATTCTAGGGCATCCATTTCATTTAATCGGGTATATGTGATTAGTCAGATTAGTATTCACATCAATTTTTTATGAAACGAAAACAGTTATAAAGAATCACCCATGCATAGACAAAGATCACCAATGGACATAATTTTCATAATGCCTCACAGCCACAACAAGTCACACCATCAATAATGATAACAAATAAAATAGACAATCAACATCAAACCACTCTCAGCCCGCTACTTCATTAACCCCATTATGTTTTGATCTTACTCCCTTACCATTTTTATCACTTGTTAAGAAAATTATTCTCTAGTTATTCACAATGAATTATTATTACACCCACCCCGCATGATCCATAATTAAATAGATGCATAATAAATCTCTACTTGATACAACAGGTGACCAAAGCTCCTCTTTGCGTCACGAATAGGGGATTATGCGAGCTGTACGGAACTCCAACAAAGCTGAGAAGGAGAGGCTCTAGCACAGGCACATGAATATTATAGGGAGGAAGTCTCTAGGCGCACTAAGAGGGAACATAAAACATACTGTAAAGAGAATATCTTGGCTTTGTGGGGCCAGATCCTATATTGAAGGAAAAATGGTTTTAAAAGAATTTAATCATGGGATCATGGTCAATATCACGTGGTTTGAATATCTCAAAGCCACCTGAGCGTTAGGATATTAAATATATACTTAATATCCTTCAAAACTCTCTTAAAAACACCCAAACAAGGCTTTAAATTTAGTTTATGTTAATTAAAACGTGAGAGGGGAGAAACTGGAAAACTGAAGAAAAACTAGAAAAAACTATAAATGAGTCACCAATGGGTGAGTCACTGACATTGAGCCACCGATATGTGACCTACCGATGCGACCTACCGATGCCATGACCTGCTGACGCCCTGACTCACCGACACCGACGCCCTCGACTCACCGACACTGACTCCCCTAACTCACTGATGCTGATGCCCCTAACTCATTGATACCCTAACATGCTGACACCAACACCCTAAGTCACCGATGGAAAAACTAGAAAAATGGAAAACTATTGAAACGAGCCACCATTGCCTCCCAAAACACCATAAACACTCGACCTTCACAAAGGCATGGCCCGGGGAAATCTGGGTTATTATATTTTGATTTTAACAACAGAAATATTTTTAATATGGGGTTATATAAGGGATATGTTCAACTGTAAATACTTTTTTGAAATATAAAATTTTTTTCAACATCATGGTAATTTATTTATAATTTTTAGTGATAAAATAATTACTTTAAATGCGAACATAATGATGATGCGTTAATTGTTAAATTAATCGAAGAATCAAATAAATGTTATTAAAAATATTTAAATAAATATAATTTGATATAATTAATTCCATCCACTAATTTTATGGATGACATTGACATGTTAGTGACGAGTTAAAGGAATATTTTTGAAGATATCATGTTATGATATTTTTTAAAGTCATGTGATCAATAGTTTAAAATTTGACATTAATGATATTTTAAAATAAATAATATTTAATTAAATGATATAAAATTCATAAAAATATTAAATTTTTCCAAATAATTGGGATAATTCTTAAAATTTCATCAATGAATCATTTATTGGTTGTTTGACATTTTGTAGTAATTATATTAACCTTCAAAATGTAAATTTCATGATATCACGTAATAATTAAAAATGTTAAGTGAGGGTTAAAACAAAAAGATAAGGATTAAAAAATAGTTAAAACTCATATAATTTTCATTATATGAAGTGGATTTGACCCAAAATCATCATATATTCGAAATAAATTAGTTGGGAACCATTTGGATTAGAAAATTAATTAATATTAATTTAATATTTTGAGAAATTGTAAGAGTGCCCCTTCCCTATCTTATAAAAGGACACTCATTATTCTCTATTCCTCAAACTTAAAAACCAATTTGGTTTAACCAAGATCTACCAAAATAGATTCTTATAATCCATACCTAAATTTTAGAGCTCTTAGTTCGGGCATAACACCCTCCTTAGAGGTGTTAAGGTGTTAATCAAAGGAGATTGTCCGAAGAAGAGGTATTGTTTTTAATTAAGTGTTTCTATTTTATTTCTTATTCAACTTCCTTAAAATAATTTTTGGCCATTATGAAACAATAACTCCATTATCCTCAATATACTGAAATTTTATTATGTAAATATCATTACCTAAATCTATCTCCACTTCCATCAAATGAGAAATGAATTATCGTTCGTGTGTACGGTGAACTACTGGCTCGCGAACCGATATAATTCATTTTTTATTATCATCTCTCAAGACTAGTTATAATGATAGAACTATAGTTTATATATGATATTCATGAAATATTTATAATTATGAAAATATAATATTTCATTTAAATTCTAACCCTTCCATGCATGAAAAAATGATGACATCATACGTGCGTACGTGTGAACTATCACCTCCATGAAGGGATGTGATTCATTTTTCTGCACCAAATCACATGAATGTCATATATAAGTATATTTAAATTATTAATATGATATTAAATATTTTTTTCTCATTCATTAATGATAAAATTATACTTACATTCTTTCCATAATGATCATTGAAAAATAAAAATATTACTCATGCGTACGTGTGGCTTATTGTTTCCATGATTGTAATGTAGTTCATTTTTCATATATATATATATTTAATGAATGGATTTAAAATTATAATTTATATATATAATTTATTATTAATTGATTAATTTAATTCTATAGTTGATAAACTAATGACCACTTTGACTATAAACATCATACCAAAGTCATTTTGGACTCAAGTACCGAATATAATCAAAACGTCCAATGTGAACTTAAATAATTAATTAATTGTTATAACATGCTATAAAAAGAAAAATAAACGTAAAAAAGGTAATAAAAAAAGTAAATAATTAACCTAAGTTTGTTTTTTATGAATATAAAAATTGTACGTGATGAGTCAGACTCAAGGTAAGGGATTTTATCTCAATCTTCATTCATTGATGCATTTCTTGATGATATGCACCTCTATCCTTTTATAAGGTGTATATATAGTTACTATGAAATTTTATATCAACGTATTATCTATACTTATTTTATATAATGTATTAGTAAATTTATTATTTCATGTATATTATGATTTAAATGTTCAAAGTGTTATGAGACACCATGAATGTTTAAAGATTTAATTATCAAATCTTTTTCTCCATGTCAATATTCATGATATTATTTTACATATTTATTTAAATGGATATAAAGGATTATAAAGAACATTTTTTTTATTTTTAATTTCATTCAAAGGTTTTCAAAAATGAATCTTTTTACTTTTTTTTATGCAGAACATTTTGACAAACGACAAAAAGATTGTTCTATTCTTAACATATACGTTGACAGTGACTTTTCCACCACCATGACCATGATTTTATTTTCATCTTCCTTTACAATATTTCATGTTTCCTTAAATGAAAACCCATATTTAAAGTTTTGTGTATTTTGGTATTGAAATTTTTTTTCAATAAAAATTGTGTTTTAGTATTGAAAATGGGATTTTAAAAGAAAATGTTGTTTTTATACGAACATGTTTTTCATATGAGATTAGAAGAGTTTTTTCAAAGGGTTTTATAATGAAAGTGTTTTATTAATGATATGGTACTTGAGAATTATAGGAAACATGTGAGACCGATATAGCTTTTACATGAGGTGGCCCAGATCCGGGTAAGCCCGGTATAGCTTAACATTAGGTGGCCTAGATAGCGCCGAGAAAGCTCTTTATAGCTTAACACGGGGTGGCCAAGATAAAGATGATTAAGCCTGTTATAGCTTAACATGGGGTGGCCCAAATAGCATTGAGTAATCCTGTAATAGATTAATTGGAAGTCATTTATATGGTTATTCTAATTGAAATAATTTTGAAAGGGTTTCATGTATTTAATTCTCTAAGTCACCTAAAAGAGTTTTAATTTCATGCTATTGGTTTTAATGATTTTCTTTGAGAAAAATGTGTGTGTCTTTCATGTGAAATGTTTTGTTTCATTTTCTCAAAGAACATTAAATGGGTTTTCATGTTTTTCACTAGACCAATGGTTTTGTTCCTTTTTTATCTCTCTTAATGAGCTTTTTGTGATCATCCCAAGCTTTAAATTTTTTTTCATAGGTTTCAAGGAAGAGTAGGGACAATGATGAGATTAAGGGAATAATTGTGAATATTTTCATAAAGGGGAATCATGTTTTATTTTAAAGAGTTTTATATTGTGGAAAAAATAGATACTGAGTATAAGTTTCAACTTATAATGTATGGGTTTACTTTTTATGTGTTTTTCCTAATTCTCTAAAACTCTAAATTGAAAAGATCCTCAGAATTTTATGAATCCGAATTCTATTTAAAAAACACTAGAATATGCAATGTTTAATGTTGGGTCCTTACACATTCCATTGGAAACTTTCATTCAAATATTCTAATGGTATCTTAAAATTCCATTGAAACTTCCATTGAAGCAACCACTGGAAATTCCAATGAAACCCCCCGCAAGGAATTCCAGTGAATCTTCCATTGGAGCATTCGGAAAATTCAAGTGATAACTTCAACTTCATCTTGAAAATTAGTTGAAACTTTCACCAGAAATTCCATGGAAATTTCCATGGGAAATTCCAATAAAACTTCCAGGGAAAATTCCAGTGAATCTTCCAGTAGAACATTCCTATGGAAAATTCTACTAGAAAAATTCAATGGAAGCTTCAAATCCCACTTAGAAATTATAATGAACATTAGAAACCAAAATATTATAGTTGTAACTTCAACTACTACTTGAAATTTTCAACTGAAACTTTCACAGGAAATTCTAGTGAAACTTCTGATGGAAATTCCAGTGAATCTCCTATTGAAAATTATAGTGAAACTTCTCATGGAACATTCTAGTGTAAATTTCCATTGGAAATTCTAGTGCAACTTCCATTGGAAATTCCACAGAAACTTCCATTGGAAATTCATGTGCAACTTTTACAGGAACATTCTAGTGGAAGCTTTCCATGGAAAATTATTTTGGTACTTTCAACTTCCATTTGAAAAATTCAGCTGAAACATTCATTGGATCTTCCTGCGGAACTTCCATCGAAAATTCCAGCGAAACTTGAATATTCCAGTATAAGCTATAAACTTACATTGATCTTCAAGGGAAACGTTCACTAAAAAATCAAGTAGACAACTCAAAATAAAGTTTTCATAGAAAATTTAATGACTCAACTAGAAATTTTCCAGTGAATGTTTGTAATAAAATTTATCATTGGATATTTTTAGTGTAATTTATATTGAAGTTATTCATTAAAAATTTCTATAACAATTTTGTAGAACCATCTTTCTAAAAAAATTTCCTAATCATTTTTGCCCAAATTTTCAATGGATTTTTATTACTTAAAAAAGAGTTTTTTTACCCTTTCCTATAAACACATTTGTTTTAATAAATTTGTACAAATAGAATTTATTACGATTAATAATAAAATTTTTATGTGTTATAAAAGAAATTCTTAATGATTTTTACATAAACAATAATATTGTCTCTTCACAATAAAAAAATCTTTTATATCCTTTTATATAAAATTATTTTTTATACTTGTGAACAAATTATTATTTTTTAAGATGATTAATAAAATTGTAATAATTTAATTTGTCTCAAAAACAAATATTTCTCATACATTTAAAAATATTTCATGTCTTTAAAAATATTAAAGAAAATTTATTAATTTTATTCAATATTTTTTTTATGCATTTAATAAACTGTATGATTTTAAAGATATCAAAGAAAAGGTATTAATTTTCCCCGTAGATGATTAACAAATTTATTCTTGTCACATAATTATTTTTCAAACACGTAAGACAATTTTTTAAATAAGATAAAAATTCTTTCATTTACAATTATAATCGGTTTTAAAATGTCAACTTGGGTTACGTATATAATCGGCAGCATGCCTCGCTAACCTTGTAAAGTTAGCCTCATACTTTGCGACATTCTCATCCTCCTTCTACCTCAGACTCAAAAACTGTCTTTCCATATCTGCTCGATGGTCATGTGGAAAGTATTTTTCTAAGAAAAGATCTTTGAACTCTCTCCATTACATATTTGATACTTCTTCATCTTCCCTTGTGTTTTGAATCAATGACCACCATTGATCGACATCACCAGTGAGGCGGTAAACTGCCATGATAACCTTCTCCCTTTCGCTACTCCCCAAGGCGTGGAATATTTTCTCTAAGGAGTTTATCCATTGCTATGCTACTAACGGATTTGTACCCCCATTAAATGTTGGTGGTTGTTGCCTCATGAATCGGTATAACATAGATCCTCCACGTTGCGGATCAGGGTGCTCCATATGAGTAAGGTTATTATTCATAACCTGAGTGAGTTGTCCCAGTATTGTAATAAGTTGATCAGCACCAGTTGTATCTCCAGATCCACAATAATTATCTTGAGCAGGAGGGCAATCCCTACACGGAGTGCGTGCATTGATACGGTTTCCATTCCTTCCACTAGGCGCCATTTCTATACAATGTCATAAACTAGATTAGTTTATGAATCAAAATACATAATTCCATACTTATAAAATACTTGACATAAATTGAACTATTTATGGATATAATACATAAAAATGTTTTCTTTGAGGAAGTATATACTCATAACCCTTCATAGTGGTTTGTAAAGAAAATGAGAATTATCCTAAGCATATCCCCTGGGAGTGTCGTAACCAAGAGTACAGCAAGGCCCGTTGTCATGCACCAGTTCTCGTTCGAGTCTAGCTCAAAGCGGTGTTTTCGGGTTTTACCCCTAGGTACATCTGTGCCAGAGCCGCCTCTACCTGCTCGTATCTAGACAGGGATGTATTGCTCGGAAAACTCACAAAATCTTTACAACAACAAAATTCTAGGAAGTTCTTCTATACTAATCCTCAAAGTCTATCTTTGGGCTATGTGCTCTAATCAGAGTTTATCTAAATCTAGCTTCCAAGGTTAGTACTAAACTGCCTCTGATACCAACTGTAACGCCCCGACCCCAGCTACCCAGAGCCGGTGTGTTACTTCGTATCATTGGCATGATCACAAAAGATCAAGTCTCGAAAGACCGATTAGTTTAGTAGCCTTGGAAACACTAGATACATTCATAAGTCTTACATTGCATCATAAAGTGAAAAACTAATAACAAAGTCTTCATAGTCCACACTCATATCCTCTTCTGACTATCCCTGCAGGTCATTCCTAAAATACTTCTTCACATCCTGGAAAATATTAAAACATTGAAAGGGGTGAGCTCAGATGCTCAGTAAGGATAACAATAATGCAGAAGCTTTCATAAATAAACATTAACATTTAAGGCAATGTATAACTAAAACAAAATCCTTTTAAACATAAACTTCAACATAATATGTCAAAAATAAAATTAGATAATGCCATTTACTTACTCGCATGGATATTCTACTAGTCGAATAATCACATGCAATATTAATAACCACTTTCATAATGAGGGAATGTATAATGCCAGACATTCTGAAACATTTTGTCAAGGCCTCGGCCAAGACGTCTAAAATGATTAAGGCCTCGGCCAAAACCATAAATCAAATTGGGAAAGGGCCTCTGCCAATTCCACATCTAGTTGTCTCATGAGACCTACCGATGCATCGAGGAGCTATAGCGGGCTCCACCCGTCACTTATTAAGTCCAATACATTCCTCATATGAATAGGTTTAAACATATCATAAACCATAACATAATCGTATCACATAAAACATGCATAAAGGAAACATAACATTTCCACATTTTAATCACAAGATATCAATACAACACATTGATATAATAAAAATGCTTTCAAAACCATTTTCAATACCAAAATAAAATAAAATTAAAACTTTGTATTTATTTTTCATTAAAAAAAATGATGGCTTGTAGAGGAAGCCGAAACTCAAATAGTGGTCACGGCGGCGGAGAAGTCGTTGTCGCCGCATACGTACGACAAAAACATTCCCTTTTTTCATTTAGTAAACGCTTCGTATAAAAAAGATTCATTTTGAATAAACGTAAAAGTCAAAGTGGTTTATACACCGTATAAAAGAAATTTGTGTATAAAACCAAATATGCCTCAATGAAAAGGGATTGAGACGAATTCCTTACAAAGATCATTTTTAAAATAAAATAGATATATTATGTGTATTCACTATAGGTACACATAAAGAAAGTAAAAATACAAAATAATACATAATAATATCATGACATAATTTGAAAGTAGGAGATTAACCCAAAGAATGGAAGTTGGGTTAAGAAATTCCCTTACCTCGTGTCTGACTTGACTCAACCGTTATTTAACCTCCTGAATAATAAACTAGAGTTAATATATACCTTATTAAGAACCATTTTCAATTTCATTATCCTTATTATATCACTTATTACAATGATATGAACATTATGTAATTATTTAAGTTAATAATGGTCGTTTTGTTGATCTTTGGTACTTGAGTCAACAATAAACTTCTTATAATTACAAGTTGTTTATGTGGTAGAATATCCATTATCTCCAGAATTATATTCATGATTTAGATGTCATATATATCATATATATCCAGTATATACATTCATTCATAATATTACGTAACATTTAGAGGTAAGAAATGAAATGCACCGTTCATGGAGACGGTAAGCCGTAAGTACGCATTAACGCTACTTTCATTTCTATTTCATATTTAATGGAATCAAATCATAATGATATAAATGTATAATATAATTCCAGTATAATATAGTGTATAATACGATTTACTCCATCCTTTATACATCCCACATATGGCATTAACGATTCAAATCACTTTGAGGGGGCGGTAGTCCGCACTTCCTAAAATGAAATTATCGCGTTTTACCCATAATGGAAATCATAAAGTATGACATAAATGAGAAATACAGAAGGATAAGGAAAACATAAACATAATGTATATATCATATATGAAAATAGTGTCATCAAAATGGCCACCATTATAGGTGTTAAAAGAATTTGAACAATCATCGTTTCGTGAGGCAGAAATTTGCCATCCACAGAAACAGTAAGTTCTTTAACCATTAGACGTAGGTGTGTGTAAGTGTAGCTCAAATCCTTCTTATAACAACATCCTAGTATATTGAGGATACTGGTTTTGTTACAAAAGAAATTAATAAAAAGAGTTTAGGGGGTTGGAGAAGAAAAATAAAACAAAACAACATTAGAGAAGACATTACCTCAAAATCGGGTAACTCTTTTTGATTTGAGCCAAAGGCTTCCTTGAGAAGAGTTCTGCCCAAATTGAGGCTTCTAGGAGTAATAGGGGGAAGTTGGGAGAGTATTTGTGCAGAGTTTGGCCGAGCCAAATGGCTTGAAAGTGTAAATGAGGTGGGAGAGGTGGGGGCCTTTTATAAGAGGAGAGGAGGGGCTCTTTTGGAAAGATTGAAATGTTACATTATTATACAATGCTTTTCGGATTTTAGAGGTCCCACACTTATATAATTCGAGGATAAGATGATAAGGGTTCGAAATATACTCATCCAATAGGTTTTTGACAAGTGTACGCTTTGGATTTTACATTATCTTTCCATTTTATTTAAATCGTTAAATAATGAGGTCATCGCTGTATCATCATGATGTCATAATTAATTTAATTTATTTAATGTCTAAAAATTATAAAAAAAATACTATGATGTAGGAAATCTTTTTAGTTTTCTAATGAATATTTATAATCAAAATTTGGACTTGTGTAACCCCACTGAAAAACTGTTTTAGTAAAACAACTCATGTTTGTGTCAATTTAATTTTAACATTAAATATATATATATTAATGTCATTTTCCAACCAAAGTGGCTCCATGGGGTCCCCAAGTTGACCCATGGGTTGTCTTGGTTGGCCATGACTCATCCAATAGGAGTAGGACAAGTGTCAAGCTCATCTCATATTATTAAAACATTATTTTTACCTTAAACTACACTAATTACCTCTAATCGCGATTAAGAACTTAAAAGTTACTATTCACCAAAAATTATTTTAATTTCATTGAACCACATTTTACTTCTTAATGACAACCTTGGATGTCGGATTTTTGAAAATCAAATCACAGAAGTGGTAATATTTCATTTAAACGAAAAATCAGTTATTTAACTACCACTTAGTGGTTTCACTATTCATCAAAAATTGAAGTTTTTCAGAACAAGGCCAAAATTTCACCATAAGCTATAATTGATATTCCGAATTCAAAAATGATGTCTATTTTACAAAATTCCAAACATATAAGTTGCATTAATTAATTTTATAATTAATTCCCGCTGTCACAACAAATAGCGTGTTTTTAAGAAACAATTTATATCAAAAGATTGACAATTGTTTATGTCCAATTTCAAAGTGAAATTAATTCTAATGACCACCATTGGATAAAATGGTAAAAATATATTCTAATTATACTTTAAAACCACTCAATAGTATAACTTATCACTATAAATTATTTTGATTAAAAAAGTTGTTTTAAGTATTTTTCACTATTCATAAAGATTTTGATGTTCTCAGAAAATTACAAAAAATTCAACATAGGCTAATTTCAATATTAGGAATACAAAAATGAAGTCCATTTTGAAATATAAAATTTCTATAAATTTAAAAAGTGGTTATTACTATTCATAACGGCTACTTTGATTAGATGCAGTGTGTTAGAACTCGAACTTGCGTACCATGCAAGCTATTGCATTATTAAATGAGAAGCGTATCATGGAAGCTCGGGGTGTTACATCTTATTTGTAGTCTTGGCACGAGGCCTTGGCTACGTGGTTATGATAGTCTGGCATTATGTATTCCATCATTATGAAAGTGGTTATTGATATTGCATGTGATTATTCGACCAGCATAATATCCATGTGAATAAGTAAATGGAATTATTTCATTTTACTTTTTCCATATTATGCTGAAGTTCAAGTTTAAAAGGCTTTTGTTTTAGTTATACATTGCCTTAAATGTTTATGTTTATTTATGAAAGCTTCCGCTATATTGTTATCCTTACTGAGCATCTGAGCTCACCCCTTTCAATGTTTTATTTTTCCCAGGATGTGAAGAAATATTTTATGACTGGCCTACAGGGATAGTCTGAAGGGGATAGAGGTGTGGACTATGGAGACTATGTTATTGTGATTTTTCACTTTATGATATAATGTAACATTTATGAATGTATCTAGTGTTTCCAAGGCTACTAAACTAATCGGTCTTTCGAGAATTGATCTTTTGTGATCATGCCAATGTTGCGTAATAATGCACCGACTCTGGGTAACTGGGGCCGGGGCGCTACAATCTTTATAAAAAATATCTAAATCTAATTGAGCTCTAGAAATTTCAAGAAATAATCATTTTGACACTTTTTCATTTGGAGATATTATTTCCCCATTCATTCTTCACATTCATGATTCATTTGAATGTCCATTTGGTTGAAGAAGCTAAACTTGATGGACTGGTACACTATCGATGGATGTATCCAATTGAGAGGTATGCTGTTATTATTTTTATTTTCATTAGTGAATTCAATTTTATCAAAAAATTGCATAATTTTTTTAAATATATTTCTTATTTTTTTTAATCAGGTATGTAGGTCATTTGAAATCATATGGGAGGAATAAAGCTCAACTAGAAGGCTCTATTGCTAAAGGTTACATAGCTGAAGAGTGATTGGCCTTCTATTCTACATATTTGGATGAGATTGAGACTAGATTCAATCATGCTGGATGTGCTAACAACATCTCCGCTAATTCTCATTTTGAAAACCAGTGATCACTATTTCCAACTATTGGATGACCAATTGGAAAGGGGTCAAATTTGACACTGATTGAATTGGAGTTTCTATAAGAATATAGATATTTGATACTCAATAGTGTTATTACAGATCCATTTATTGAAGAATATTAACTAAAAACAAAGAGGTTACTAAGCAGTTGAACTTGAACTGAGATGGAATTAACAACAACTATTAATAAGGAGATTGTCAAATGGTTCACCAATTGTGTAAGTATATACTCATATTCATATTATTGATGTATAGTTATTTTGTATATGTTGAAAGTAAAACCTTATATCTTATTGTCTAGATAATGAATGTTGATAATCGAGCTGAAATATCGAATGATTTTATTTTTTTGGCTTGAGGTCCTCAAAGGTATGATAAGCGATTTGATGCCTACAATATTCATGGATTCAGGTTTCTTACAATTTATCATGAAGAATACTTAAAAACTCAAAACAGTGGTGTATTTACACTTACATAAGTGGGATACTATGGGAAGCTGAATGATATAATTCAATTAAACTATCCTGTTTAGTTTTTAGATGTCTTATTCAAATTCAAGTGGGTCAACATTGATAAGGGTATAATGAAATATTTGTTACATTTTACTTCTTTCAACTTCTCTAACTTGATCAATATCGGTGAGCATGCAAAGCATGATCCATATATCTTAGATTCACAAGAGAATATGTTTTATTCTGTAGATGATGAAATACATAAAGGTTGGAGTGTTTTTTTACACTCAAAGCAGAGAGACTTATATGATATGGGCGATAAAGATCAATTGGTGCTTTGTGACAGTGAACCTCGTCAACCACACAACATTGAACATTTTTTTCCTTAAAATATAGAAATAGTAGAATTTGAAAGAGATGGTTAAAATGAAGGACTCGTCGTGATGGAAGTTGATAACAATGAATATAATGAATATGAAGATAATTGAATGTATAAATTGGTAATGAAAATATGTTACTATTTCTCATTGATAAGTTTTTTGTACATATATAAATTGTTCTAGTTTTTTTTAAATCTACTATTTTTTCATTTTTTATACATTTAATATATCTTAACCATTTGAATTATAGGAAGTTCGAGAAAAAAATTCAGGATCCCAGCTGATTAGCATCTTTGAGCATGCCACCCCTACTGTCATCTTTTGTGGATCCTAGTGACTCCATTATACCTGAGACTACTAGCGACCCAGCTGTTTCCCCATATTTCATTGGTAGACCACCGCCTAATTCACCTCCGATGATGGAGTATTTGGTTACCCCTCCATCTAGGGGATATTGGTGAGTTTTTGTTACTAGTATGTATGTCATTTTTCAAAAAAACTATATATTTTATTAATTTTTAATGCATTTGTCGAATAGATAAAGACAACCATAGAAGGGATATAAATATTAACACAACAGATGTATGGGAACTGATGGACTTCAAGATTGTCATTCTATTTGATGAGTTCGGGGTGCCTACCAGTGATGCTGTTAGAATCTATGAGTAGATTCTTGGGCAACCTACTTGTGAGATGGTGAGCTTTCCCATTAATTATAAATATTGTAGGCACATACCTACAACTTGGAAAATGAGTTCTTTGATACTCAAGTAAAGATAATATTAATTTAATATTCCTTGATAACTAATTTAAAATACATTAGTAAATTTTTTTAATATACTTATAAAGTGTTATTTTTTTATTTCTAGATGTTTTTTCATTTTGATGTCCCTTACTCTATTTCACCCCCATGGAATTTGAAAATTTTGGGTAAGAAATGGAAAGATTTAAAATAGAGATTATGACATGAGTCTAATGGAACTTCTCTGAGCTCACAACAGATGTATGAGAAGGTGCTTGAAGGCATTTCTCATGATCAATGGAAACTCTTTTTTGATATTAACATAGATGCATCTCATGAGGTAATTGCATATTTTATAGTATCTTAATAACATAAACACAATAAAATCATAATTTTTATTAATGTTTTTATTTTTTATGGGAATTATCTAAAAAGAATATTTTGAATCATGAGAATAAAGTTATTCCTCACACCATTGGATGGTAGGCGAGGATGAGATCCTACGTATCCATGGATGCGTTTGGGTTCTAATGGATATACGTGAGGAGTTGATGCAGGAGTTTCTTGCTTCAGCTTAGGCAGTGCACCGCGGAGTCACCAAGATGTACTGTGACTTGCGATATCAGTACTGGTGGCTGAGTATGAAGCGAGAGGTTGTTAGTTTTGTTAGGATGTGTTCCACCTGTCAGCAGGTGAAGGCGGAACATCAGCAACCCATTTACAACAGTTACCTATTCCATAATGGAAATGGGTTGTTGTCACGATGGATTTTGTGACTGGTTTACTAAGGTTGCCTCAAGGTAATGATATTGTGTGGGTTGTTGTTGACAGACTCACGAAGGTTTCTAGTTTCTTGTCGATCAAGGATACCTTCAGTGTTGATGATCTTGGAAGGTTATACATTCGTGGGATAGTATGACTTCATGGGGTCTCACGCACTATTGTTTCAGATAAGGACGCCCTCTTTATGTCTCATTTTTGGTAGAGTTTTCAGAGGGTTCTGGGTACACAGGTGCTTCTGAGCATAGCATAACACCCTCAGATTGATGTCCAGTCAGAGCATACGATACAGGTGCTAGGGGATATGTTGCGAGCATGTGTCTTGGATTTTGGGGGCTCTTGGGAGAGACACATTCCCCTGGTTGAGTTCGCCTACAATAACATTTATCAAACAATGATACAGATTGAACCTTATGGGGATTTATATGGTAGGTCATGCTGATCACCCATGTGCTAGTTAGAGGTAGTTGAGGCAGCTTTACTGGGACCGCATCTCATGCAGGAGACTTCTGAGCAGGTCTAGTTAATTTAGAAGTAGATGACTACTGCACAGTCTTGACAGAATTCTTATGCTGATTACCACACATGAACTCTAGAGTTCGATGTTGGGGATCATGTTTTCTTGTGTGTGTCACCAAGGCTGGGACATAGACAAATCATGAGACATGGTAAGCTTTCACTGGGATATGTTGGGTCGTTCAAGATTGTGGAGAGAGTCAGGTCTATAGCTTATTAGTTACAGTTACCTAAGAGGTACCGAGTCATGCACGAAATTTTTCATGTATCTTAGCTGGGCCATTATCATTCGGATTCGTCTCATGCTTTTCAGCCTGAGGAGGTTGAGTTGCAGGTTGATGCATCCTTTGAGGAGGATCTGATTCATATCATGAATAGGATCACGGAGGTTCTCTAAGGTCGGTCAGTTCCTCTAGTACGGGTGATATGGCAGCACGACTGTTTATAGGACGAGACTTGGGAGAGGGAGGCTGACGTACGTGCTCAGTGCTTGACACTGTTTTCAGACGAATCTTGACCACCCTACAGAGAGCAATTCGGGGATGAATTGCTATAAGGGGGAAGATTGTAAGATCCCGGGTTTTTTCTAGAGATGCGGTTCTTTTATTTTCTGGTTAAGTGTTGGTTTACCTTTCCTTTTTGGCTTAGACCCTAAGTTGGGCTGTGGGCCGGTTGGTTGTGCTTGGGAAAAAAGGAGTTAGAAGGAGGTAGGCTGGTTACAGGCCGATTACATGACGTGAAATGGGGATACACGCCGTGTAATCTCATTTCAAGTTAGAACTTTCATTGGAAATTCTAGTGAAACTTCCACTCAAACATTCAAATGGAAACTTATACTGGAAAAATTCAATGGAAGCTTCAAATCCCACTTAGAAATTATAGTGAAACATCCACTAGAAATTTCGGTGAAACTTTCAGTGGAACATTTCATTGGAGACTTCCATGAAAATATTACAGTTGTAACTTCAACTACCACTTAAAACTTCTCATGAAACATTCCAGTGTAAAATTCCAATGCAACTTCCATTGGAAATTCCACTGAAACTTCCACTTGAAATTCCTGTGCATCTTTTATAGGAATATTCCAGTGGAAAATTTCCATGGTAAATTCCATTGGTACTTTCAACTTCCATTTGAATTTCAATGGAAACTTTCAATGGGAATTCCTGCGAAGCTTTTACTGAAAATTACAATGAAACTTCCTCTGAAACAATTTTGTGTAAACCAGAAACTTACAGTGATTTTCAATGGAAACATTCATTAAAAAAATCAAGTAGGCAACTCAAAATAGAGTTTTCATCCCAAATTTTAATGATTCAACTATAAACATTCTAATGAAATTTTGTAATAAAAATTATCATTGAAAAGTTTTAGTGTAATTTTCATTGAAGTTATTCATTGAAAATTCCTATAATAATTTTGCTTAAACATCCTTATAAAATTTTGTCCTAAACGTTTTTAGCTCAAAATTTCTATGGATTTTTTTGACTTAAAAAAGAGTTTTTTTACCCTTTCCTATAAACACATTTGTTTTAATAAATTTGTACAAATAGAATTTATTACGATTAATAATAAAATTGTTATGTGTTATAAAAGAAATTCTTAATGATTTTTACATAAACAATAATATTGTCTCTTCACAATAAAAAAATCTTTTATATCCTTTTATATAAAATTATTTTTTATACTTGTGAACAAATTATTATTTTTTAAGATGATTAATAAAATTGTAATAATTTAATTTGTCTCAAAAACAAATATTTCTCATACATTTAAAAATATTTCATGTCTTTAAAAATATTAAAGAAAATTTATTAATTTTATTCAATATTTTTTTTATGCATTTAATAAACTGTATGATTTTAAAGATATCAAAGAAAAGGTATTAATTTTCCCCGTAGATGATTAACAAATTTATTCTTGTCACATAATTATTTTTCAAACACGTAAGACAATTTTTTAAATAAGATAAAAATTCTTTCATTTACAATTATAATCGGTTTTAAAATATAATAAACTCACTTATATTTAACCTATTTTTTAAAAAAATGTATGCAATTAAAAATATTAACTACAATTTGTTGATTTTATTCAAATAATTAAAAAATTGAAAACACATACTATTTGGTCATTTTTTGAGAAGGCGTAACAAATATTTTTATATAAGATAGATATAATTTATTTAAAAATAAATCTGATTTTAAAATATATTACAGTTTTTCTTACTTATTTAATTTATAAAAAAAATTTAGTGTTGATCATTAAAAAAAACTTACACACCAAGCCATTTTGTTCGACGCTGGAAATTTTTTATGTCGGACCAGCCAATCCATCCGGCTCTGTCACTTCAAAAAGGTCAATGCGTAAAAGGCGCGATAAGTGAAGTCGTCAGAGGTGTGCCAACTGGCTATCCATATATACGTGTTTTTTGATATTTCTGTGTTCCCGGCCTCTGAACTGCGCCCTATAAATTGCCCACTTTCCCTTTCCCCGTCTCCCATCCGCTTTCTTCATTTCTTCTCCGGCCTCCTCAGAAATGAAAGTAATGAAGGTACTCTCTGTTTTCCCAGCCTTAATCAATTTGATTGCTTTTAGAGGCTTACCCTGGTGCGTGCATTGTGGTATTAAGTGTTTGTTTTCCTCTTGATTCACGGAATCAAATGACTCTGTCTCCCTTGACAGAAGATTGTCCTGAAATTGGAGTTGGACGACGACCGAGCAAAGCAGAAGGCTTTCAAGACTGTCACCACTCCACCAGGCACACCCACCAAACTTTATTCCCACTGATTTTCTGCAGTAATGGGACCATTATCAACATTTCTCAGCTTAATTAGTGTTAGATTATCAGGGATTGATTCGATATCGGTTGAGTTGGAGGGGAAAAAGATGACGGTGAGCGGGAAGGTCGACCCCATCCGGGTGGTGAGGAAACTGCGAAAGCGTTGGGAGGCGGCGGACATAATCTCAGTGGGACCTGCAAATGATCCGTCCGGGAAGAAAGGGGAGGAGGGCGAGACGATGAAGAAAGCGGAGGATGTGATGGCGCCTTCTCCTCCTCCTCCCATGGTATGGGTCCCGATGCGCGCGTATCCTCCTCCTCCTCCCATGGTAACCTACTACCCCAGCGTTCCCAGTATGGAAGGAGACCCAAATTCGTGTGTTATTTCCTGATCCAGTCATTCTAACCAGGAACTGAAGATGATGGCGATGATGTCTTATTGGACTTATTTTTAGGAACCGCCCGGATAAAATTGTGCGCTGCCAAACTCCTGTTGGCCATCAGCCCCTATACCTTTTCACTAGAGGAGTGGTGTACGGAAAGCAACACCTGTTGGAATCTAAGACTACAATGAACTTTAGGTTGATCCTGCTATATAAAATGGAATATGAATTGAACCATTTTACCGGTTTGAATCTAAGAAATTATCCAAAAAATTATGTACACATTTCCAGCCGGGTCAATCCCTCCTCCACCCTTTATCAGTTCTTATAAAAACATATTTTATCATCGTTTATTTTAGTGTTGATAAATGTATCCTTTTATCAAGTAGAACTAGATAAAACCAAGTATGTGGTAGTGATTGACATCTTCTTTTTTGTTTTGATCTAAATTTTCATCATTGATTTTTAATCCCCTTTCTATTAGGCTCTTCTAAGTGTTAGATGAACCTCACCTCCCCATTTATATCCCATCCCTGTAAATTAATGTTGTAAACTAATTCTGCATCTATTATTGTAATTCACGCTAGGCATTGTATACTTCAATTTCTATTTAGGTACCTTGTCTCCAGTTTTTCAGTTAGAAGTGCATTAATTATTTCTAAAAAAAATCGAAACCATTGTTTTGAACTGATTTTGCATTTGTTATTGAATACACCTTTTATCTATTTATATCATTCATAAAATAAGATGTTGCATCGACTACTATACCAATTACCGATAATCATGAGCTAGGTAATTGCATTTATTTAATTAAGATTTTTTTCTTTATGTGACCTTTTCTCATTTCAATAATTGAAAAAATATATTCTCACCTCATTGCAACTGATTTTAAGTACAAGTCAATGATTGGGGATATCATAGAAGGATGTGCTATCACACTACTACAAAACGTGTTTTTACAGCGCCACCCTTTAATAGCGCTTAAAAAACAATGATAAAGAGTCTCCTTATCAGCGCTAAAAAAATCACTGATAAAAGACACTTTTAACATTGATAAAAAAAAGCGCTGTTAAAAGTACCTTTTTATTAGCACTTTTTATAGCGGTGATAAAGGTACCCCCTTTATCAGCGCTTTTTTAGCACTATTAAAATGACCCCTTTTATCAGTGTTTTTTAGTAGCACTGATAAATGAGCTCTTTATCATAACTGTTTTTACTAGCACTGATAAAGAGTATATTTTAAAAAAAAATCAAATATAATATATTAATATATAAATATATTTATATTGATATAAATATAATAGATATATTTTAAATATGTTTTAGGTAAGTATAAATAGACATTTACAATTAATATATAAGATATTTAGTGAAAATGACTTACAAAATATTTTAAAAAATACTATTAATTAATAATTTGCTAATTATTATCGAGTAATAATCATTTAATAACAATTTGAAGAAACAAAAAAAATCAAAAAATTAATAAAAGATCTAAAATAAGTTGAAAACGTAACTTAAACTTCAAACAAGCATAACTTATGATCTGTGTGTCAATTTAAACTCTACCACATATCAAATCAAAGTCTGCGCTGAAATGAATGAGATTGTGAAATAACCCCTACCTTATAATTAACTTTATTTGAATGTACTTTAAGTTCCTGTGTAATGGTTTAAAACATGTTATTAATTTATAGTAAAACCATATCCATATTTATGATATCATATATGATCTTCTAATATCTTTTTGTTAATAATATTCTATTATTACCCTTGTTTCGGGTGTTAACTGCTTTATTTTCCTATGCATGTTTTGTTATGTAAGTCACATTTATTATACATAAGATATATATCCTTCATCTACAAAATGATATTAAGTTCATATATACTATATTTACTCATTATATAAATCTTTATGATCATTTTTAAGTGGTTAACATTGAAAATGAATCACATCCCATCATGGAGGCGGTAGGTCGTACGTACATCAACTCGAGATGTCGTTTGCGTGTGTGCGTGATTCCATCCAGGAGTGGACAACATTAACTCTACGTGACAGGCTTCACCACTGCCACCTAGTTAAACAAGGCCGACCTCCATGGATAGCTTATCTGGTTTTTACTTCTTGTTTATTCAAGTCTGTAATTTGTTGCTTGTTCTTTTTTTAGAAATATAAAGACTGAACTAGGCGGTGTTCTTGCTCTGGTGTTATTTCTTTTCTCCATCTTATGTTTTCGTTCTTCTAGTAGCCTGATTACAGAAGAAACCTGTTCTGTTTCATTGTGTTTAAATGATTAATTGAACACATAAAAAATAATAACCCTAAAATACGTGACAGTGGGTCCAGGGTGATTTAGGGTTTAATGGTTTAACTTGAACAAGTGGTATCAGAGCCTTATGTAACATTCACAATGGGTTCTACTAAGTTTTATATTAATAAACTTGATGGTGAAAATGATTTCAATATCTAGAGAATTAAAATGACTGCCTTGCTGGATCATAATGATTTAATTGATGCCCTTGTTGGTTCTAGAAAGAAAATCACCACCCCTTCCACGGATGGGTAGACTTCCATCAATTACATTGATGTCCCTAAAGAGACTCTTAGGAAAGCCTTCTTATCTTTAGGAGATAAAGTACTTAGATAAGTTTCATATGAATCTTCTACTACTAGTATATGGTCTAGAATTGAATCCCTTTATATGACTAAATATATTTTTGGTACATTATACAAAAAAATGAGATTGTATACATTCAAAATGCACCCTGGAACAGCAGTCAGGATACACATTGATGAATTTAATAAAATCCTATTGGATCTAGCCAACATAGATATTAAATTGAATGATGAGGACTATAAGACCCTGATATTTTGTGAAATATTTTTCGTCAAACTAATCTATCTTATTGACATCTTTCATTTCACGTGACACATGAAATAGTTCTTTAGACACACACACAAACAAAATATATATATATATATATATATATATATTAAAACAATAAGTTAAATATTCCTTTCACATGTCACCGTCTTGGCTTGTGCTACATGCAATACTGACTTGGCTTGCGTTGCGCTACACGCAACATCGACTTGGCGTATGTTACATGCAACACAAATGTTTCTACGAAACATCATTTTATTATTATAATTATTTAAATGAGATAATTATAACCTAGTCATTAACCTTAGTGATATGAATAGTAATAACTAATTTTCAAATATTATTTATAATTGTTTTATATTGATAAAACATATTGGTAATGAAAGATATGATTTTTGGTGAATTCTTTTTATGTTTAAAAATACGGTTTTCTTAAGTGAACTGCTTTTAATAATAAAATTAATTTTAGACACGTTTAAAAATTTAATTTTATAAAATAAAATTCATTTTTGAATTTATAATTTTGAAATTAGCTTAGGGATATTTTTTGTAATTTTTTTGAGAAACTTTATTTTTTTGAAGAATAGTGAAAAATACCGCTTTTAGGTTAAAAACTACATTTTTGTTTAAAAAATTATTAAGGTTAAATTATTTTTAATTTTTTTAAGGTAAAATTATATTAATTATACATCTATTAATAAAATTCAGGTCATTAGAATCAATTTCACTTTGAAATTTAATATAAAACTTAAAAAACTTTTGATCTTCTTTATACTTTAATGACCCGTAATTTCATCTCGTCCGTAGGATTAGAATTAATATTAATTATGCCACTTCTATGAATTAAATTTCAAAAAACCAACATAATCCACTATAATTAGTATAATATTTAGATTCTAATTGGATCATATTTATTTTTGACCAAAATGATTAGTAAAAATGATTAAAATTAATCAAAGTAATTAAGGTCAAATTAAGCTTAATTAGGGACTAAACCTTAATCTTAGAGGCCCAAATGACCTACTCAGTTGTCCAAAACCCATTTTATGTCCATGAATCATCCATAAAACTTACATTATTGATTTAGGTTGGTTTGGTATGACTTCAATGACATCTCAAGAGTTCTTGGGTTATCTATATGAGGATGCACCTGATGCATAAGGCATTTTACGTTACAATTTTAATATTTAACATTACATTTTAGATGCGTAATGTAAATGTGTAATATTTATAAATTGTTATAATGAAGAAAAAAATGTGTCTTACATGACAGTGTCACAGTCAAAACTCAATAGAAAATGCTAAACGGTTGTGAAATCAAATGAAAAGAAACGTACAATTAGTTATGAAATTTTGGACTATACGACATATCAATTAGATGTTTTGTTTTTCCAGGATGACCAAAAAATACACTTAGTGTTTCAAAATCACAAAAACATGTGTGTAATGAAAAAAAAATATGATCAAAAAACCATAGAGTGATGTGAAATCATAGACCAATTGTCTTTGTATTGCTTTTGATGTGTATGAGTAGATGAAACATTAATCAAATGTGTGGTCTTCTCGAAACTACCGATTAAGTAGTTTTTAAAGGTTTAACACCCTTTAAAAACGTACGTCAGGAGGTCAAAACTAACCAAACTTCTGAATTCTATGAAATCATATGAAAAAAAACGTATAATGAATTGTGAAATGGTCTAGCAGATGGATCATCAATCAGAGATGTTGTTTTCCCAATATGACCCAAACATACTTATTGTTTTAAAACACTAAAACATGCATTTAAGGATTAGATCAATAGAAAACAAACTCATAATGAGGTGAAATCATAGGAAAATATTATTACTATTATTTTAAATGTGTATGAGAAGACAACACGTCAATCAAATGTGAAGTATACTCGGAACAACTGAATAAGTAGTTTTTAAAGGTTTGACCCTCTTTAAAAATGTTCTTCATATGGTTAAACCAACTGAAAGAACTCCAAATACCATGAAATAGGATTAAAACAAAGATACACTGAGTTTTAAAATGTTCGAGTAGATATAACATCAACTCTAGATGTCGTTTTCCCAAGATAATTCGAAACACACTTTTACTATGTTAAAACACCAAGATGAATGTTTAATGGTCATATTCATGGTGAACGACCTCAGAATGATGTCAAATCATAGTAAAACCATCTTAATATTATTTTTGATGTGTATGAGTAGATGAAATTTCAATTGGATGTGTGGTTTGGATGAAACGACTGAATAATTAGTTTTTAAATGTTTAGCGCCTTTTAATAACATGCGTCCAGGGGTTAAAACCAACCAAACAACCTCATAATGTCGTGAAATCAGATGAAAAAAAGTGTACTATGATTTTTGAAATATCTGAGTAGGCATAACATCAATTTGAAGTGATGTTTCCCCAGGATGACTAAAAATGCACTTTTACTGTTTTAAAACACCAAATCGTGCGTTTAATGATCAGATCCATATCATATGTCCTTGTAATGATGTGAAATCATAGGAAAACCATGTTAGTATTATTCATGACATTTACCAGTATATGACACAACAATTAGATGTGTGGTATGCCAGAAATGATTGAATAAGAAGTTTTTACAGGTTTAACATCCTTTAAAAATGTGCATTAGAGGGTCATAACCAACTGAAATACCTCTGAATGTTGTGAAATCGAAAATAACCATATAATGAAATGAAAAAATGGTCAAGTAGATGAAACGTCAATCCAAAGTGTTATTTAGCCGGGATGGCCCAAAATAAAATTTTGTTTTAAAACACCAAAACATTTGTTTAAGGGTCATATCCATAGAAAATGAGCTTGGAATGATGTGGAAACATAGAATAATCATGTTATTATTATTTGTGATGTGTAAAAGTAGAAGAAATATCAATCAGACGTGCGGTATTCCCAAAACGATCAAATATGCTGGTTTAATGTTTTGACGTGCTTTAAAAACGTATGTCTGGGGGTCAAAACTAACAGAATGACCTTTGAATTCCGTGAAATCTGATGAAAAAAACAGACAATGAAATTTGAAATGTGAAATGGTTGGGCATACAAAACATCAATATGCGGCGCCTTTTTTCGAATGAGATGAAACAAACTTTTATTGTTTTAAAACATCAAAATGCATGTTTAACAATCATATCCAATAGAAAAAAAAAACATCAAAATGATGTCAAATCATAGGAAAAAATCCTATCATTATATGTAACATGTATTAGTAGATGACATGTCAATCGGATGTGCGGTCTGCCTAGAACAACTGAAAATGTGATTTTTAAAGGTTTTATGCCCTTTAAAAATTTGTGTTTGGAGGTCAAAACTAAACAAATGACCTCCTCATAACATGAAATAAGTTGAAAACACCCATATAGTGAAATGTGAAATGATATAGTATATAGAACAGAAATATAAGGTTCCAGTTGGATAGGATGACCCGAAGCGCACTATTGTTATTTTAAAACACTAAAACGTACATTTAATGATTATGTTGATTTATGCCCTTGCATATATTTCAATTAAATGAATTTATTTATATTTATATGATTCAAATTACTTCTATATTTATATTATGTATGATTATTTTATATTTCATTTTCATGAGGTGTTTATTAGTGCATAGGATTGATCACGTGGGTTTTTCCATATTTGTTTTTAGTTATTATTTTATACTAGAATTGCACATTCCTTACCTGTTTACCCGAATTTAACTAGACCATCGATTATATCTCATCTGATGGACCAAGTTAACCCTCTTGGTGTTTCTTTGCGTTGACTTGGATCCACAATTCCACCATCATGGAAATCCTGCAACGCCATTTGTCCCTCCCATTTAACCACTTTCTGTTAGGTGAGCTTTTATTTTCATCATGGCCATCCATGCGACATTAATCCCAGGTTTTCTGACTGCACCACCTAATTATCCCCTAAAAAACCATCATTTCCTGTTCTGTGCATTGATTTAGGGATCCTCTCTCTCAGTTCGGTGTGTGTCTCGTTTAGTTCATTGAGAGCTCTCCAGATGTGAGTCTTTGTTGCGACTTCTACAACTTCTCGAAGAAAAAGAAGGAGGACTAAGGGGTTTTGACCATTTATGCTCCCCTCTACCAAGCTCATGATACCTCTTCAATCGAATTACCTCTCCTATGGATAATTATTGGTGATCGACTTGGTCTTCAGTTATGAAGGGCTGCACATCATGGAGGTTTTGGATCTTTACCGACATTTCATCATAACTAGGTTTCAGTTTAGATTATTGGCTATGTATCAATTCAATTTCTTCTATCATGTATAGATTTAAATCCTTTTTGTGTGTGTTCATGAGTCCATCCAAGAGTGGACTACATTGACTCTATGTGATAGGCTTCACCACAACCACCTAGTTCGACAAGGCCGACCTCCTTGTATAGCTTATCTAGTTTTTAATTCTTGTTTATTTGAGTCTGTAATTTGTTGCTTATTATTATTTTTGGTAATATAAAGACTGAAATAGGAGGTGTTCTCGCTCTGGTGTTATTTCTTTTCTCCATCTTATGTTTTCGTTCTTCCAGTAGCCTGATTATAGAAGAAACCTGTTATGTTTCTTTGTGGTTAACTGATTAATTGAACACATAAAAAATATTAACCCAAAAATACACAACAGTGGGTCTAGGGTGATTTAGGGTTTAATGGTTTCACTTGAACAAGTGGTATCAGAGCCTTATGTAACATTCACAATGGATTCTACTAAATTTGATATTAATAAATTTTATGGTGAAAATGATTTCAATCTATGGTGAATTAAAATGACTTCCTTGCTTGATCTTAATTATTTAATTGATGACCTTGCTGGTTCTAGAAAGAAAATCACCACCCCTGCCATAGATGGGAAGACTTATATCCCTTATATTGATGTCCCTGAAGAGAATCTTAGGAAAGCCTTATGAAATTTTATTTTATCTTTAGGAGATAAAGAACTTAGATAAGTTGCATATTAATCTTCTACTACTGGTATATGGTCTATACTTGAATCCCTTTATATGAAGAAATCTATTTTTGGTATATTATACAAAAAAATGAGATTATATACTTTCAAAATGCGCCATGAAACTACCGTCAGGATACACATTGATGATTTTAATAAAATCATATTGGATCTAGCCAACATAGATATTAAATTGAATGATGAGGACTATAACACCCTGATATTTTGTGAAATATTTTTTCTCGAACTAATTTATTTTATTGATATCTTTCATTTCACGTGACACTGTAAATAATTATATATATATATATATATATATATATATGTATGTATTAAAACAATAAGTCAAACATTCATTTCTCACATCACCGATTTGGCTTGTGCTACATGCAATACTGACTTGGCTTGCGCTACACACAATATCAACTTGACGTACATTACAAGTAACACAGATGTTTCTATGAAACATCATTTTATTATTATAATTATTTAAATGAGATAATTATAACATAGTCATTAACCTTAGTGATATGAATAGTAATAACTAATTTTCAATTATTATTTATAATTTTTTTATATAGATAAAACATATTGGTAATGAAAGATATGATTTTAGGTAAAGTCCTATGTTTAAAAATACTGTTTTCTTGAATGAACCACTTTTAATAATAAAATTAATTTTAGACACATTTAGAAATTTTATTTTATAAATAATATTAAAATTTTAATTTAGAATTTCAAAATTATCATAGGTCAATTTTTTGTAATTTTTTTGAGAAACTTTATTTTTTGATGAATAGTGAAAAATACCGTTTTTAGATAAAAAACTACTTTTTTGTTTAAATAATTATTAAGGTTAAATTATTTTTTAAATTATTTTTCAGGTAAAATTATATCAATTATACATGTATTAATAAAATTTAGGTCATTATAATCAATTTGACTTTGAAATTGAATATAAAACTTAATAAAATTTTGAACTTTTTTCTACTTTAATGACCCGTAATTTCATCTCGGCTGCAGGATTAGCATTATTCTTAATTATGAAAGTTATATGAATTAAATTTTAAAAAAAGATAAAAAATTGTAATTAGTATAATATTTAGATGGATCATGTTTATTTTTGACCAAAATGATTAGTAAACGTGATTAAAATTAATCATAGTAATTAAGGTCAAATTAATCTTAATTAGGGAGTAAACCTTAATATTAGGGGCCCAAATAACCTATATAGTTGTAAAAAACCCATTTTATGTCCATGAATCATCCATAAACCTTACATTATTTATTTATGTTGGTCTGGTATGACTTTTGTTTAGGTATGAACATGTATACACCTAACTTGTTTTAAAAAATTCCAAGTGAGTCATTTTCCATCCCTATAAAAGGACACCACCTCTCCCACTTTCTCAAAACTCTCAAAACCTCTTATATTAAGCCAATATATAACAAATATACTTCTTATTAATCCTACCTTCCTCCTATAAGACTTAAATTGGTCAGAATTCAATCCAAGGAAGCCTTTTGGCACAAACAAAAAGGAGTTACCCAATTAAGAGGTAACGTCTTCTCTCAAGTCCTTTATTTTATTTTCTTTCATCACTCCTACAATTTTTTCCATGACATAACCAGTATACTCAATATACTAGGATGTCGTTATACAAAGGTTTCATCCTAATTTTATACACACCTCCATCTAATGGGTAACAAACAAACTGTTTATATGTACGGTGAACTACTACCTCACGAAACAATGATTGTTCATTTTTCTGTTACCACCCATCATGGTGGACATTATGATGGAAAAAATAATTATATATGATATATATTATATTTATAATTACTCTATGCTTCTATAATTTTTATTTATAACATACCTTTATGCTTTCCATCTTATGTAAATACGATAATTTCCTTGGAGGAAGTATGGGCTACCGCCCCTCAAAGTGATATGATTCGCTCATACACTACATGGATTGTGTTAAGGATGGTTTTAGTGAATATATATGATATAATTTAATAATGATATAATATAAACACACACACACACACATATATATATATATGTCTTTTACTTTTTTTCTTTCATCACAAAAATTAAATAGAAATAGCGTTCATGTGTACGTACGGCCTACCGTCTCCATGAACGGTGTATTTAGTTTCATTATTATATATTATATAGATTATTAAAATACAAAAATACTGTATATAAATGATATTTATATCATTTTTTACATTTTTTAAATCATTATATAAGTATAAGGACCATAGATATAACAAATTAAGACACATACGAAGAATAAAACAAATATTACCTGAAGTGAAACTTCAACAAAGGATTGTTAACAAGCAGGTAATATAAGATCATAATCAAAAAATATATGGAATTATATATAAGAATATGGTTATTAAAAATATTTATAATAAATTTATATTTATTATATAGGTGGTTTGAATAAGTATGACGAGATTCAAGACATAAGGTAAGGGGATTTCATCTCACTTTTTATTTCCATGAGATACATGCTATATTCGCCACTCTTTACTTTTTTGTGGTGTTTGTACTTACTATGATTATATTCTATGTATATTATAATTAAATTTATGGGTATTTACATATCCATATTATGATCTTTATCTCATGGGTTTTATGTTTCAAATGTTAGCAAATCGGTAAAATAGTTGTGTCTCAATTTTCTTTATTTGAGACTCGTGTTTTGTTATACCCCTATATTCCTTTTTGAGGTTTATATAATTCAATTTTACATGTTATATCATGAAAATTATTCTTTTCATGATATTTTAATCATCCTTTAATTTATTTTTCGCACATGGATATTATGATCCCGTGTTACCAAGTTATAAGAGTGCATTGAGACAATATCATCGCTTTTTGAGATTATTTATGTTTATGTTTCCTTTGATAAAATCGTATGATCCATATCTTAAGAAAATTAATGAAATTTATTCTCATCTAGTTATTCATGATATATTCATGTATTGGTACCATCATTTTACTCTTTGGTACATAATATAGTTAAGAAATTATTTTTAAGAAAACCCGACTTTACCCTCACTTCAGTTGGAAACCATGTTTTCTAAAAAGGGTTTCCACGTATATTCTACTAATCTCATATGATCATTAAAAGAATTTTTTACCCCTATTTTATTTCACCAATTCATTCAAAGGAATATTCTTACCGCTTTCTGAATGTGTCATTTTTCTAACCTTTTTACCATGCAAAATGAATGTTCTTTTTACCTTGTATGACATGCATGGATTTATCCACCATCAATCCTTTGAAGCTTTATTTTCATATTTAAAGGTTAATTTTTATGAAATTGTTTTAAAATATATTTTAAAAGAAATGGGTTTAAAGAAAATTTCAAGATCCTTTTATAAGTTTTTATGGAAAATGGTTTTCAAGCCCCTTTTATAAGTTTTTAAGGAAAACAGATTTAATTTTTTTCAATATCTCTATATGTTTTCAAAGAAAAAGGTTTTCTAAAGGTTTTCAAAGATTTATTTATAATCTTTCAAGTTTTTTTTCAAGAAAATGATTTTTAAAAGGTTTTATGTTTTAAAGAGCCTTTTCAAATAAGAAAGGATATTTACCTCAAGAATTGTTTTCAAAATCTCATTCCAAGTTAATTTCCATCTAGGATGACATATGTTGATGTTACTCAAGCCCTTATAGGAAATTATCCAAAGGTTCCATTCATATTATTTCTTGAATTTTTAATGTTTTGATGGAATTACAATTATGACACCCATTTCTATTCTATGATTTTTATGCTTTGTAAACCCGATTCTTTTAATAGGTTATGATTTCATGAAGTTATTATGAAACCTATCACTTTTCATAGGTTATTATGTGATGAAATGTTAATGATACCCATTTCATTTCTTGGTTTATGATTTGATGTTTATAAAACCTATATATTATTATGGGTCATGATATGATGAAAGTTTTATTATCTTGTGGAACATGTATGAATGATTTTATTATGAGATTGGTGAGTCTTATATCTCCATCCAATGCATTGAGTAATGATGGAGGACTCATGAGTATAAATGTTATGTGTGAACCTCATTACTTGTTCACAACATGCGCATGGACTTGGTTGCATGTCAATAAGATTATCTGTGAACCTAATTATATATTTACAATGTTATGAGTGAACCTTATTACATCTTCACAATTTTATGCATGGACCTATTTGAATGTCCATAAGTTTATTCATAAACTTGATTACATATTCATAATGTTATGCGTGAACCTGATTACATGTTCACAAAGTTATGCACAGAACTGGTTTCTTGTCCATAAGGTTATGTGTGAACCTGATTACACATTCACAATGTTATGCATGGACCTGGTTGCATGTCCATAAGTTTATTTGGGGGAATTATTTCATGTCCTTAACTTAATGAGTGAACCTGTTTCTACTTATATATGCTCAAAACATTATAAACAAATGCGCATTCCACAAATTCCATGTCTTATTACTATGTTATGATTTCATGACTTATTATCTTAATCCTCACATGATCCTTGTCTTATGAAGTTACAATATTTATTATGATCTATAATATATAGGGTATGATCATCAAATGTTATGATCCAGTTCCATACCATTTTGTTCATGTTCTTCTTATGAATTTACTTTATTTACCCTTACTAAGTATCTGAGATCACCCCTTTCTTATATTTTCTTTCCCCAGGTTATGTATAAAGGTTTTTACTAAATTTGGAGATCTTTATGGGATATTGGTTGTGCCCAAATTTACCCTACTGGTAAAAGCATTCGTTGAAGTACAAGTAGGGATCGAATCCACAGAGACTGAAGAAGAAACCTTGAGACACTAAGATTGGATGCAAGATTGGATATAAAGTGTCCAACTTTGAGGTAGATTTTAATTGGATAACTAATGATATAATTTAAATAACATACAAGAAAAAATTATTTGAACTAAAAAATTATTGATGGTGGGTTGATCTTAAGGTTTTTCTTGGGGTGGATTGGATATATTTCTTTTCTTAAAATTTCATGTCATTAATTCAAGACATATCCAAACAATGAGATAATTCTCCCAAATAATTCACCAATTTAATCCCTACACAATTCCAAGGACAATCACCAATTCACTTTTAGGATCACTTTAATGAGAACTCAAAGGAAATAGATTGTACTAGCACTCAAAATGTGTAATCATTAAAGTTGGAAAAGATGAGAAAGAATGTAACTCATCAAATGGAAATCCTAAAATAATGAAAAGATTTAAAAATTAAGTACATGAAATAACATCAAATCCCTGACATTTCTACTCCCTTTGATCAAAAATTAAGATGTTATACCTCCATTGATGCTATTATACTAATGGAAGCGGGATGTAGACTTATGGGGGCAGAATTGAAGAAGAAGAAAATTATTAAAAGAACGAACACTCCACCGTTGTGTGAGGAATTCACAAGTGTTGGTGTGAATAAATTAACACCTAGATTTAATGGTATCAATGTGTGAATAAAATGAAAAGAAATAGTAAAGAATAAGAAAATCTTTTATTAAGATACTAAATGTGAGAGAAAAACTTACATGAGAAAAATTGACGATACGATTACAAAATGAAACCAGAAAATTACAATTGAAAGGAAAATATCAGATGCTTATTCCCTTCACCACAAAATCCTTATATAGAAATATTAGGAGCCTTAGGTCGACCTACCAACAATAAATTCACCCCCCAACAATTAAGAGAGTCAAAAGGAGAGTGAATAATCAAAAGAAAATTGATGTTACAAAGTTGAACACAAAACCAGCCAGATTCGTCCACCGTTTCGACGTGTGAATTTGTAATTGATGAAGGCATAATCCAGAGGGGTTGTAGAAGATAAATATTCCTTTACATCTGTCCTCTATGAGATTTAAAAATTTCAGGAAATTTGGCATAGCCGTTTGAAAGTTATGGTCGAAATGGTGGGACGACTTTATGTGCATTCATGTCGAGCCCACTATTTAAATCTCAACTTCAGATCCCTTTATCATCATGAAAACTTCAAAATTAGCTCCGACCACAATTAAATAAAACTATTATCATATTTTTATCTTTATATTTTAAAAATTTTATCTTCATTGGGCTTGGTTTGTGGGACCCACATTTTTTTGATGGGCCTTAGGCCCATTATGCTTTTTTCAGCAAATTTCTGCATTCAGGCGCAAAAATCTCCATCTTCCCTTGGGATTCATCCATCAGACCTAAAAGATAAAATGTTCCAAATAAAGTGATAAATCATATCCCAAAATATCAAATTCATAAAATTAATATAATGATATCTACAAATAGATTAATTATTGGGCCCAAATTTTCATTTTAAACATTAATTGCATTTAAGATGAGAAATGAAGTTCTATTTATGTAATGCACTAAAAACAATGTTTATGGACTTTGGAACAATGAATATAAAGATATTAAAAATTAATATTAGCCAAGTTTAGTGACTAATCATATATTCTGAAGATATTTCACCAAGATAGAATATTTTTTCCATGTTTCCAAGGACACTAATCTATTACAGTTCTTGGGCATGTATTTTTGTAATGTACTGAATATTCACCTAAAATGATGTAATATCCATGTATGTCAAGCCTAGGTCGCTATAGTTGGTATCAAAGGAAAGGTTTAGTTAACCTTTGGAAATTAGGTTGATAAAACATTAGTGATATCCCTAGGTGTATTTCTAAGGATATGTATAGGGATGTCTCTAAGGATAAGTATAAGGATGAGTTAACATTTAGGAGAATTTACTAGAATTTTTTTAAAGGATATAGTGAGTGGTTTCCTAAAAATACATCCATGTATAGATACTAAAAGTGGATATGGATCTGGAACAGATGTACCTAGGGGTAGAAACTCCTACAAGATGTTTTGGGCCCGACTCAGGGTAATCTGGTACATGACAACAGGCCTTACTGCACACCTAGTTTGACACTCCCAGGGGATATGCTTTGGGAATTCACAAAACTCTTCACAAACCACAATTATGGATTTAAATAGAGGATTAATATGAATAACCTAGGTTAAAACAAATGTTTCATAGATTAAAGAAGAAGGATTCATGATTTAGGTACCCTGTAAGTAAATTTTCATGATTATATGGTATCCTAATATGATAAATGTTTCTCACACTATGATTTATAGTTTTATTCAATGGGGAAAACTATAAGGAACATGGTTAACATTTAATGTTTCATATTTGGAATTCATGGGCATTATGTGAATCTATTTCTCAAGTGGAAATCTTATAAAGATAATTAGGAAGTTGGTATGAGTATTGGTTATACATATGAAGATAATGAGATCACAAATGACAAGTGAAAGGTATGTGATATTATTGTAGTATTGTTTACATTAAACATAATAATAATTATTATATTGAGGTTGAGGAACCTTAAGACATGATTTATATTTCATATTCTTGGAAATAGGTATTAAGGAATAAGTTGATGAAGCATGACTAATGTTTTAAGAATAAAGTTGGATTAATGAAGAATTTTTGTTTTGGAATTCAAAGATTATGTTATATGAATCATAAAATGTATAAGTGTTTTTGGTATAAGTTTGCATTACATATTGAAAAGGACATGTTGAATGGTAATGAATACATGGAAAAGTGATTTAATGGATAGATGATATTTTGATTAAGAAAATTTAACCCTCAATTAATGCCCTAAATTGAGATAATGGTATTTAGATAATGATATGTTGGATAAGAATAAGTAAATTGGATGGTTTAGGTTACCCTGGAACTTATTATTGGAAAAATTGTCTATGTCATCAAGGATGAAGTTTATGAATTCTAGGATTTAAATAATATATCCAATAATCTATGGAATAAGGAAGCATGTATGTTTTACAAAATGATTTATGGTAATTCAGATTATTAACATGTTCCAAGAGAATTTACAATGATGGTATTTAAATGTTTGGAATTTGACAACCAAGAGCTACTTTGTGATATACGGGGGAATCAATGTTAATAGTTTTTTGACTTCTTTCTAAAGTTTTATATTTTTATCTTTTGTAAGGGATATAAGGTTAACCATTTAAAGAAATATTAAGTTAAAATTTGGATGATTTTTTTTGAGAATAAAGTATTATCTTATCACATGAGGATTTAACCATATTGGATAACATGTTATAAAAACGTAGTGCTGATGATAACTAATGACATATGGGATGACATATCATGGGTCTCATGATCTGTTAGTTATTTGAGAATGAAAAATTAATATTCCTTTTTGGAGAAATATGTGAAGTGGATTAAGGAATAAAAAAGGGTGTGGTTGTCATAAAATCATGAAAGTATATATTTTCATGAAAATTATTTTAACTTCAGGGGAAAAGGATCTTGAAACAAAAAAATGTTATCCCAGTACTTTCATTTTTGATGAATTAGAAGGTCCCTTAGGTCATTGTAGATTAATGGATTTCTAATTGTTAACTTTCTCTTGACCATGTTATCTATCACTCTCCATCAGAATTTGATGGTAATATTTCTCTTTCATATCCATGTTTTCACTTCCAACCTATGTTCTCCTATGTGGATCATAGTTATATGTTACTTTGGTAACTATTTTGGTTCTGATATCCCTTTTTAAAAGAATTTTTAGTATTCTTTTTTATGATGAAGGTTTCTTTGAAATGAACTTTCAAGTATTAAACCTTTGATAAACCAGATGAATTTTGAGGGTGAAATTCATTTTAAGGTGGGTAGAATGTAACACCCTGATATTTTGTGGAATATTTTTTTTTCGAATTAATTTATCTTTTTGATATTTTTCATTTTACATGACACTGAAATTAGTTCTTTATATATATATATATATGTGTGTGTGTGTCTGTATTAAAACAATAATTTAAACATTCCTTTCACATGACACCAACTTTTCTTGCATTACACGTAACACTGACTTGGTGTATGTTACATGCACCACAAATGTTTCTACGAAACATCATTTTATTGTTATAATAATTTAAATTATATAATTATAACCTACTTGTTAAAATCAGTTATATTAATAGTAATAAATAATTTTTAAATATTATTTATAATTGTTATATATATATATATATAACATATTGGTAATGAAAGATATGATTTTTGGTAAAGTCCTTTTATGTTTAAAAATACAATTTTTTCAAATAAACCACTTTTAATAATAAAATAACTTTTAGATACACTTATAAATTCAATTTGATAAAATAAACTTCATTTTTGAATTTATAATATCAAAATTATCTTAGGGTGAATTTTTGTTATTTTTCTGAGAAACTTCATTTTTTTATGAATAGGGAAAAATACTGCTTTTAGGTTAAAAACTGTCTTTTCGTTTAAATAGTTATTAAGTATAAATTATATTTTCATTTTTTAAGGTCAAATTATATCAATTATACATATATTAATACAATTTAGGTTATTATAATCAATTTCACTTTGAAATTGAATATAAAAATTAATAAACTTTTAAACTTCTTTCTACTTTAAAGACTCATAATTTCATCCCGTCTGCAGGATTAACATTAATATTAATTTTTACACTTATGTGAAATGAATTTATAAAAACATAAATACACCATTCTAATAAGTTTAGTATTTATAGTATAATTGGATCTTGTTGATTTTTGACCAAAATGATTAGTAAAAGTGATTAAAATTAATCACAATGATTAAGGTCAAACTAAGCTAAATTAGGGACTAAACCTTAATCTTAGGGGACTAAATGACCTACACACTTGTCCAAACCCCACTGGATAGAAATTATTCAGAAATAAACCTTATATTATTGATTTATTTTGGGTTGGTATGACTTTTTTTAGGTAAGAACATGTGTACACCTTACTTGTTTTAAAAAATTCCAAGTGAGTCCTTTTCCTTCCCTATAAAAGGCCACCACCTCTCCCACTTAATCACAAATGTAAAAACTTTTATGTTAAGAAAATATATTCCCAATATAATTCCCATAAATCCCCCTTCCTCACATAATCCTTCCCTTGGGAAGAATTCAATACAATGAATCCTTTTGGCACAAACCAAAAGGAGTTACCCGATTAAGAGGTAACGTCTTCTCTCAAGTCATTTCTTTTATTTTCATTCACCACCCATCCAATTTATTTTTCCATGATTTTTTAAAATAAAAAGTATAATAAATATACTAGAATGTTTTTATAAAATTGTTTCAACCAAATTTTACACACATCTCCATTTAATGGGTAACAATCATACTATTTCTGTGTATGGTGAACTACTACCTCACGAAACAATGATTATTCATTTTTCTGTTACCACCTATCATGGTGGCCATTTTGATGGAAAAAATATTTATATATGATATATATGATATTTATAATTTCTATATGATTATTTAATTTTTATTTATAACATACCTTTATGTTTTCCATCTTATATAAATATGATAATTTCGTTTGAGGAAGTGTGAGATATCTCCCTTCAAAACGATATGATTCGTTCATACAATATATGAATTATGAGGCTTCGGCCCCAACCTTTAAAAAAAATACAATATATGAATTGTTTTAAGGACCGGTTTAGTGAATATATATAATATATATGATATAATAAATCTAATTTAATAATGATATAAATATATACATATATGTATTTTACTTTTTTTTCTTTAAACACAATAATTAAATAGAAATAGCGTTCATGTGTATGTACGGCCTACCGTCTCCATGAACAGTGTATTACATTTCATAATTATATATTATATAGATTATCATAATACAAATATATTTTATATAAATGATATTTATATCATGGTTTACATTTTGTAAATCATGATATAAGTATAAGGACCAAAGATATAACAAATTAAGATACATGCAAAGAATAAAGCGAATATTACCCGAAGTGAAACCTTAATATAAGATTGTTAACAAGTGGGTAATAGAAGGCCATAATAAAAAAATATATGGTATTATATATAATAATATGGTTTTTAAAAGATATATAATAAATTTATATTTATTATACATTTTTTTGAATGAGTATGATGAGATTCAAGACACAAGGTAAGGGGATTTCATCTCACTTTTTATTTCCGGGATATAAATTTTATATTCACCACTATTTACTTTTTTTGTGGTGTATGTACTACACATGATTGTATTATATGTATATTATAATTAAATTTATAGGTATTTACATATCCATTTTATGATCTTTATTTCATGAGGTTTATGTTTCAAAAGTTACCAAATCAGTAAAATAGTTGTGTCTCAATTTGCCTTCTTTTATACTCATGTTTTGTTATGAACCTAAATTAGTTTTTGAGGTGTGTATAATTCCATTTTATATGTCATATCATGAAAATTATTCTTTTAATGATATTTTAAGATTCATTTAATTTATTTTTCTTAAATGGAGAGTATGATCCCAAGTTACCTAGTTATAAGAGTGTATTGAGGCAATCTCATCGCTTTTCGAGATTCTTTATATTTATGATTCATTTGATGAAATTGTATGATCCATATCTAAATGATATTCATGAAATTTATTTTTCTATGTTTATTCATGATATATTAATGTATTGGTACCATATTTCTACTCTTTGGTACATAATATAGTTAATAAAGTATTTTTAAGAAAGCCCGACTTTACCCTCTCTTCGGTTGGACAACCATGTTTTCTAAGAAGAGTTTTCCAGTATATTCTACTAATATCCTATGATCATTTAAAAAAATTAAACCTTTTCTTCTTTAAACAATTATTTCAAAAGAATCTTCTTGTATCTTTCTAAATGATATATTTTTCTAACCTTTTTACCATGAAACAGGAATGTTCTTTTTACCTCGTATGACATGTACAGATTTATCCACCATAAATACTTTAAAGAATTATTTTCATGTTTAAAGGTTAATTTTTAAGATATTTTTTATAAAACATATTTTCAAATTTTTTTAAGCTCCTTTTATTTGTTTATAAGGAAAATGGTTTTCAAAACATTTTCAATCTCCATTTATAAGTTTTTAAGGAAAATGGTTTTCAAAATGTTTTCAAGATCGCTTTATATGTTTTCAAAGAAAAAGGATTCAGACTATTTTTAAGACATATATTTATAATATTTCATGTTTTTTCCAAGAAAATTGTTTTTAAAATGTTTTATGCTTTAAAGATCCTTTTCAAATAAGAAAGGATATTTAACTCAAGAAATGTTTTCAAAATCTTCTTCCAAGTTATTTTAAATCTAATATAACATCCATTGATGTTACTCAAGACCTTATAGAAAATTATCCAAAGGTTCCATTTATATTATTTCTTGAATGGTTACTTTTTTGTGGAATGATTATAATGAAATCCATTTATATTCCACAAGTTTTATGCTTTTGACACCCACTTATTTTCAGAGGTTATGCTTTCATGAAGTGATTATGAAACCTATCTATTTTCATAGGTTATGACATGATGAAATGTTAAAGATACACATTTCATTTCATTCGTTATGATTTGATATTTGTAAAATCAATTTCTTTTTATGGGTCATGATATGATGAAATTTTTATTATCTTGTGTAACATGTATGAATGGTTTTATTATGAGATGGGTGGGTCCTATATCTCCCTCCAATGTATTGGGAAATGATAGATAAGTCATGAGTATAAATGTTATGTGTGAACTTGATTACATGTCCAAAATGTATGTATAGACCTGATTTCATGTCCATAAGCATATGTGTGAACCTGATTACATGTTCAAAATTTTATGAGTGAACCTTATTATGTGTTCAAAATGTTATTCATGGACCTGGTTTTGTGTCTATAAGTTTATGCATGAACCAAATTACATGTTAAAAATGTTATGTGTGAAGCTGATTACATGTTCAAAAAGTTTTCCATGGACCTGGTTTCATGTCCATAAGGTTATGTCTGAACCTTATTAGACGTTCACAATGTTATGCATAGACCTAGTTGAATGTCCATAAGTTGATGCGGGGGCCTGATTTCATGTCCTTAACTTAATGATTGAACCTATTTCTACTTATACATGTTCAAAATGTTATAAAAAATGTCCATGACACAAATTCCATATATTATTCCTATTTTATGATTTCATGACTTATGATCTTAATACTCATATAATATATGTCTTATGAACTGCCGATATTTATCATGATCTCTAATATGAAGGGTATGATCTTAAAATGTTATGCTCAAGTTCGATACCCTTTTATTCACGTTATGATTACAAATTTACCTTATTTAGCCTTACTGAGCATCTGAGCTCACCCCTTTCTTATGTTTCCTTTCCCCATGTTATGAAGAAAGGTTTTTAGGTAGAAGTACTAAAGGTGGAGATATTTATGGGAGATGTTGAAGATATTTCACCAGGATATAATATTTTTTTCCATGTTTACAAAGACACTAAAATATTACAGTCCTTGGGCTTATATTTTTGCAATGTACTAAATATTCATCTAAAATGATGTAATATCCATGTATTTCAAGCCCGGGTCATTATAAGGACCAATCCATAATAATATTAACTTCATTTTATGAATCCTTTAATTCTGTTAAAGATTATATGATGTATGGAAAATACACTTTAACTCTTGAAGAAGTTAAATTTTCTTTACTCTCCAAAGTACTCCAAAGGAAGGGTAGTGTTAAGATAGAGGCTGAGGCTTTAAATTTAAGGGGAACAAGTGATTCTAGAGGCTGAAGTGAGTCTAGGGGTAGGAGAAAGGATAGGGGTCGGTCTATGAAAAAAATTATAAGTATAAAAATGAATTAATCTAGTTTTTTCAATGTAAACATCCTATTCACATTAAGAGGAACTTCCCTAATAAAAAAGGTGACTATAAAGACAATTATAATGGTCATTCCTTATTAGTTGAGAAGGACTTTGACACTACTGATGTGTTAAATGTTTTTTACATAGCCATCTATGATGAATGTATCCTAAATTCAGAATGTTCTTTCCACATGTGTCCTAGGAGGGACTTCTTCGCTGAGTTGAGGGAAATAAAATCTGGTGAGGTTTTACTTAGAAATAACTAGAGTTTCCATATTATTGGAATATACTTAGTTTCATTAGACCTTTATTATAGGACTATTTAAATCTTTTAGAAAGTTAGAGGGGGTACCTGAACTAAAAAGAAACCTAACCTCACTAGGAATCCTTGAACAGAATGGTTACATCATTAAGTCAGACTCTAGGAGTCTTAAGGATTCCCAATAATCTTAACTATTATGAAAGTAAACCTTCATAATGTCCTTTATGTGTTATATGGTAAGGTTTACATAAGTCATTTAAACACCTATTGTGATTTATAATTTGATGCAACTACCCTTTGGCATAGAAGGTTAGTGAACATTAGTGAAAAGGGCCTTAATGAATATAAAAAATAGGGGATTTTGAGTAAAATCACTCCTATAAGTCTCCCAATATGTGAAGATTTTGTATATGTAAAGTCTAGAAGAGTGAGATTTAGTAGTTCTATGTATAAGGCTAAAGAACCCCTTGAACGTGTTCATTATGATCCATGGGATCCTTCTAGGGTCACCTCCCATGGTGGAGGCTTATAATTTGTGACATTCATTGATGAATACTCTAGGAAGGTTTAGATTTATATACT
Organism: Viscum album; assembly: GCA_963277665.1. Lineage (NCBI taxonomy): Eukaryota > Viridiplantae > Streptophyta > Magnoliopsida > Santalales > Viscaceae > Viscum > Viscum album. Next base: position 514,610,322 of record OY728146.1, read on the forward strand.
CAAACACAAGTATGATACTTTTAATAATTTTTTGAAATGAAAATATGGGGTAGAAAGTAAATATGGTAAGAAACTCAAAGCCGTAAGAACTAATAATGGTTTAGAATATCTATCCACTAAATGCATATAATTCTCTGAATTTGAGGGAATTAGAAGATATGGGCTATTTTGGAAACTCCATATAAAAATGGAATAGTATAGAGGATGAACATGATTGTTCTTGAGAGGGTTAGGTGCATGTTGTCCCACTCAAAACCCCCCAGGTCCTTATGGGATGATTTTTCCTCAACAGAAGTATATCTTATCAACTGTTTCCCATCTTCTGCTAATTTTTTTAAGACACACGAAGAACTATGGAAAGGTTCACCCCCAATCCTTTCACACCTTAGTACCTTTGGATCTATAGATTATGCTCATATGCACACTGATAAAATATATCCAAGGGTTGGTAAGTGTATATTCATGGGTCATCCAGAGGGTGTTAAGGGGTATTATTTGTGGGTAGATAAACTGGGTTATCAAAAGTATATAATCAGTTGATATGTCATGTTTAATGATTCTAATCTCTACAATGATAAGTTAACTAAACCAGTAGAGCCTTATTTAGACACTGAAGAAACCTCTAGAGTCCCAACACTCATAGGTGTTGAAGTTCCTTTAGAATCCAATGAACATTCCCAATCTAGGACTGGTCCTACTCCCCTTATTGTTCAGGTTCAATTTGAATATAATTATGATTCAGATTCTGAGCCTATAAGAGAGGAACCAGATGATCTAAGGAATTATAATCTCACCCGGGATAGGAAAATAAGAGTAATTTGGCCTCCAACTCATTTTAATCATGTTGATTATTCCTCCTATGAGTTTAATATAGCTTAGGATTTATTTAATAGTAATAATCAAACTTATAATCAAGCAATTATGTCAAAATAATCCACTAAGTGGTTAGGTTCAATGCAAGAAGAGATGAATTCACTTATGAAGAACAACAATTGGGTTGTTATTTCCAATCCTAATAACCAGAATATTATAGGTTTTTTAAATGGATATATAAGAAGAAAGAAAAAGATGTTGGATAATCTAAAATCAAATTAAAATACCGAATGGTTTCTAAAGGCTTTATTAAATGTGAAGGAATTGACTACAGTGAAATATTCTCCCTAGTTGTTAAAAATTCATCTATAAGAATCCTCCTAGATTTTTCTTCTAAGTTAGATTTTCATGTTGAACAATTAGATATAAAAATTGTCTTTTTTCATGGTACCCTTGATGAAATGATTTATATGACTCCTCCTGAAGTATTTTCAAATATATTTAAACCCAATCAAGTTTTCCTTCTTAATAAGTATTTGTATGGGATTAAACAATATTCCAGATAATGTTATAAATTTTTTGATTCTTTTATTATTGAAAACTAGTTTTATAGAAGTAAATTTGATGCATGCACATATTATAAAACTGTTAAACATGAATCTATTTACCCGTTATTATATATTGATGAAATGATTTTTATCTGTAAAAACATGAGGATTATAAACTCTGTAAAGAATCAATTGAACTCTGTCTTTAAGATGAAAAACTTAAAAAATGATAATCAAATATTAGGTATGGACATAATAAGAGATAGGAAGGATATAACCTTGTACTTATCCTAGTATTCTTATGTTAATAAGGTATTAAAAAGATGTCTATTTGGGAATATTAAACTTGTTAGCATTCTTGTAGGAAAACATTTTAAACTATGTTTGGATCAATCCCCTATAAATGATGATGAGGCTTCCTTCATGAATAAGATTTCATATGCTAATGTAGTAGGAATCCTTATGTATGTTATGGTCTGTTCTGGACTGGATATAGCTTTTTATATGTGCACCTTAAGATGGTTTATGGGAAAACTGGTAAGCCTCACTGGAATTCATTGAAATGGATCCTTAGTTATGTATCTATGTCTGATAAATTATGCATTTGATATGATCTGAATAGTAGTTTTAATGACGACATTATTGGTTTCGTTGATTCTGATTATGCTGCAAATATTAGCACTCAAAATTCTATCATTAGTTTTTTGTTTATTTCATATTATGGACCCGTCACCTGGAAGTGAAATATGTAGTATGTGGTTTCACTCTCCACTACTGAGGTAGAATATATATCCTTAACATAAGCTATAAAAGTGGTTATATTGTTGAATGGATTACTTTCTAAGCTATCTTTATCTACGGATATCAGGGTTTTCCATTGTGATAGTCAATCTATATTTCATTTATCTAAAAACTATTAATTCCATAATAGATCAAAGAATATTTACATTAGACTTCATTTCATTAGGGATGTTATAGAATCTGGGATAGTGAGTGCCACTAAGATACCCACTGGGTAAAATCTGGCTGATAATCTGAGTAAGTTCGTATCATTGTTGACATTCTTTCACTATATTAAACCAATGAACTTAGTCCCAATTATATAACTTAGCTTAAGATAACATCATACTTTAATTATTTTAATTACATGGTTGATTTTTTTTGATTTATGCCCCTAAATGTATTGCAATTAAATGAATTTATGTCTATTAATATGAGTCAAATTTATTCTCTGTCATGAACCGGATCTGGTCACCATCAAACCAGCACCAAACCCGGCCCGTGCCAAGGCCCGAAGGGCGTTCCCGATCCCCATGGGTTGGAACAAGTGCCCGGGTATCATAAAATGATAATTGGGAATGATTTACCCAAATTTTTTATACTTAAGACAACAAATGAATCCAAGAAATAAAATCTGGATTTTTCAAACCAACACATCTTTTAATAAAAATTCAGAACTGAATTACACAATATTAAACAATGTTTGAACACCATTACAAAGGTACAAACCCAAGAAAATACAGCCCATGAACCTCCACATGGAAAGAGGTACCGCCCTCAAGCCATCTCCACGACACTGTATCACGATGGACCGCTAAAAACCCGAACCAAAGGCATAAAATCTGTACCCAATCCTATGACATAAAATAATCAAGTCTACTTACATCCAAAGGTGTAATTAGGGTGTGAGAGAAAGCCCAGTAGGATACCACCACTAAGAGATTCCATGTGATAAACATTTAAAGATGAAAAGCATGCAAGTTTTCAAAAACATGAAAAGCTAGTTACAATTTCTAAAAGATGCAACTTTGAATAAAAATAGTTTTCAAGTGGGCTATTTTAACGGGTTAACACTTTTAAAATAAACACCAAAGCTAATAAATTTTCCAGCCAAATGTACCATATGCCGATGGTAAGTATAAAATAACTAATGAGCACAAGAAATAGGAAATAACCCCTAGGCACTAGCTAGCTGTGGGTCCCAGGTACCTCGTATCTCGGTGAGAGTAACCATCACAAATATCCATTCTCGTGCACAAGCCACTAGTAGGGAACATACCCATAACCTAGTGGTCCCCAATCATCATCATCATAGTTTAGTAAGAGTTGTAAGCGTCAATCTTGCTAAGTTAAACTGAGGCCAAACCCCACGGATTCACTAGCATACTAGTACACGTCCACCCACCTAGATACCTGGGTTTTCCCTTTGTGCTCAAACATGTTCAACAAGCCAAGAAATATAGTTTTCACATGTAGATAACACTTCCACATCACACATTAACCAAACAGCCCCATGTACATCACATAAGTCACAAATTCCACTTTTCTTTTAAATGCATTTTGAAATCAAACTCACACCAAAATTGCCCACAACACTTTTCACATTTCTTTAACACTTCCACAAATCCTTTAAACGATTTTATAAAACCATTACAAGATATTAAACTCACATAAAAACCCACACACATGTCACATAATACCCTTCTCAACTTCACAATTCATTTTATCAATAAACTCACACGAAACATCCCACACACGTGTTTCGCACACAAAACACAATTTAGTAAAACATTTTGGCAATTTATAAAACATTCTAAAAATGTTTTACATATCAAATCACCACTTTACCATTAAAAAACCCACATTAGGTGAACACACTCACCCAAATAGTACATATACACCCTTTCCCAACTTTTTTTAACCAAATAAAACATTTTCAATTTTTATAAAACAAACCCAAGAGGTATAACCATTGTTTGCACACTAAACCCATTTCAAACCCCTCATTCAAAACCAAAATCATACCAATAACAATAAAAAACTGAATTTTCATCCCTAAAACAATTATTAAAGCACCCACAAGTGTTATAAAAATACATCAAATAATACCACAAAGATACACATGAAAAACACACGTTTTCATAAATCACCTTCAAGAAGTACAACACAGTTTTACACCTTAAACTCAATCAAAAATCTATTTTCAAGGCCCACATGATAATAAGTAATTAACAAACCAGAATTGTTATCCCCTTTCAAGACTAATAAATCACTTTCATATGTTATAAAGTAAACCCAAACATTACCCCAAGAGTCACACATGAAAAGTACCCAATTTCAAGCTAAAATACAACTAAAAATTAAATGTTTAACCAAATTCATCAAAAATAGTTTTAACACCACACAAAACAGATTATAAACATACTAAATTAATAAACCAAGCAATCTAAATCATCATAAAATGGTTACACATGGAATCACCTACCTTTTGAGTCGAAACCCTCAAAACTTGGTGCAAAACCTTAACCGCACCACCGCCGCACCACAAGGAATATAAATCCATACCTAGACCACCAAAAATTGACCCAACAGATTCCAAATCAGACCTTAGGATCGAACCCTAACTTCTGGACATTTTAGAACATAATGAAAGAGGGAGGAAACCCTAAGGAGAATGAAAAATTGAAGAGAGAAACACTTACTCAAAACAATCTTGAAAAAAACGACCCAAAATCCACTATAATATGAATTTAAAAACATCCAAACATTCAAGGGATGTTCGAACAAGGATTATTAGATCATATAGGAACTGGAATGGGGGAAAAATAGTAATAATTGAGAGAGTTATGATGGAAATAACTTACCTCCTCAAATCTGCCCGATTTTAGAAACCCTAATAATTTTAGCACTCAATCGCGATGTAAACGAGCTCCAAAGAGGGAAGAAAGGAATGGGAGCGCTCTTGAGCTTCTTAGGGTAGAGGGGGAGGTGGAATCACTGAAAAATTAATTATAATGAATAATATATTAAAAATTTAAAGAAACAATTTAAAACTGGAAAATGGGCTTTCAGGTTGACCCAATTCTCAAATAAAAACCCAAATCGCCCATGATTATGGATTTATAAAGGCTCCAAATTTAAATTTTGTGTTAATATATTATGGGAGGACATTTAGAAGTTTGAATTACTGAAAAATATTAAAAAATTAAAAAGTTATAAAAGAAACAAAATTTATTTTTAAATTTGGAATTGAGCTCACAGTTTGGCCCAATTCATGAAAACTCACATATTCTCCATAAAACATTTGGAAACCCCCAAAACAAAGCATGAATGGAAAATAAATTAAAAATAACTTTAAAATAATTTATATATGTGACAATTCTCTCCACCTTTAAAACTTTCCGCCCCGGAAAGTCATAGCAAGGTTAAAGCAACAACCAAACCCCACTGAGAAACCAATAGGTACTCCCTTGCAAGGTTTCACCCCCAAAGGCCAAAACACCTCCAGTGATCAATTAAGGAAGGATTAATCTCACAAACAAAACTTACACCACTTTCCTAAAAGGATCAATAACATTCATACTTTATCCCAAAATAAAACTCTTCAAATACTATCCGAACAAGACTCAAGCAATTAACCCAAACGAACAACAACTTTGAACAAGGTTACACTTACCTTACTTTAACTAAACCATTGGGTGCTCTCCAGTCCCAACGTTCACTCAAGGAAGATGTTGGTAGCTAGATATCTCCGAATGAGACTATCTAAACCAAACCAAAACCATAGATAAATCTAAGTTTCTGGTACGAGGGGACACTAATATGCTCCCCACCATAAGAGACAACCAATATTTTTTTTTCGAGAAAGAATTAGGACACTAATAGGGGGAGGCCTGAACGGACTCCCTGGTACCTAGGGTAGAATTCCATTCAAAATTTTCTAAGGAACATACATGAGAATCATAGTGGTTCTCCCCACCATAAGAACCAACCATCTTAATCGACTAGTATAGGAAGACACAGAAAGACCCAAAAATTTCAAGATTTGGGAAGGTCGCATGATTAGTCCGCACAGTTTGTGAAATCATGAACTAACTGTGCTGATCAATCTTCCTGCATGGATTCCAGGCACACATTCTCTCTTAATCGTTCACAAACCATGTGCTCAGCATGTCTATCCAAATTTCAAACCATTCTCCAAAGACTCAATGGAAACCAAAGGGGGAGGGAATGACATTGGGCAATGTCATGGGTATAAGGCCCTCCATCTATTTCCACCAAACGTGAAAAAAGAAGAAAGATAATGATACCATAGGTTTAAACTCATCCTATCTTTCATATTTAGGATAAGACTTTGTACAAGGGTTTAAATGACCCTGTGATTTCCCCTGACTACGAGCCAACTTATCTCCGAGACCTATGGTTGGAGCTCAAATGATTGAAGCATATTCGGCCTCGCAGTTAGTCTTCGGAAACCCACTAAATGAGAATTATTCTTTCGGTGCCACCAACAACTACACCGCAACCCAAGATAAGTTTTCCAGACATAAAAAATACCATACTCACTTTACCCTATCCCGATATTTCACTGAAACAAGGGCTAAGAAGATGCTCACACATCACACCTTGTTTCTTCAGGTGAGAAACAATAGAAGTAAAGAACACCTACACTCACCTTCCTCTAAAATGGAAGATTTTGATGTTTTTCCAAGGGAGACATTCACCCAACACAACAGGTACTCTTGGAGGATTTCACTTCACATATATGGTCAATCGAGCACATGACATCATAAGGCATCACCGAACATAGCCATTGCAACTAATATAAACAATGCATGGAGAGGGACCTTATACAACATCCCCAAACAACACACAATTCTAGAAAGTAGCCACAATATCCTATCGTGACCATATTTCCCACACTGGTAGTTTAACATGAACTCATGCTTCAAAGAAACTTTGAAGAACCCCAAAGGCCCTCTTAGACACCATCGAGACACTCATCCACACTAACAACCCTAGACCACATCCACCTTCAACAAATCAAGAAACATAAGAAACTATGGTCTCTTTCACCCTTCCACGAGCACTCTCCTGTTACAAGAGGATCTAAAAATCAAAGAAAGGAATGGGTTTAGACTCAATCTAAAAATATCAAGAAAAATATTCCTTATATTGACCAACTGGAGGGTCTTCAAATGGCGTAACAATCCTGGTTGCACTTCAGATGTGCACTAACCTTTAATGGGGGTGTACCTTATCCAACGGTTGAACCCAAGGACCCAACCAAGATGGTCCATTAGTCTAGATATACCACAAACCAGATCCAAACACATGAAGGGAACCATCATAAAGGCGTCCCAAAACATTTTTCAAAAGAGACCACTAACTGTCCCTATAACACAACTTACTGACCAAACCCAAACCCAAAACACAGTTCAAATAGGAGGGGTTCTTGCACTCAAAACATCCCACAACATCAAAATTTTCAAAAAACACATAATATAAACTATTCCAAACAATTCATCATGTCTTCATGTTTCTCTTCAAAAACATTTCTTTGAAAAAATATGGTTCAGCGGTTAGCGCAACCACCAATGGTACCCCATGGGCCTTACACATGCATGTTTCTTTGCCACACTGGGCACCCTCCTCATATCCATCTCGACACTCATCTAGTCATGTCATCAACCATCCATCTTCCCATATAACCCCATGCATGTGGTTTCTCACGAAAATACCAAAGGTTAAAACAAAAATTCTTTCCACTTTTCAAAACCAAAATGGTCAACCAACACATCTTTTTTTCTCAAAACCGTGAACCACGAGATCAAAATCCCAACTCACATCTTACAAAAATTTTCATAAAGTCACAACCATTTAGAAAATAACTCAATTTCAAGATATTCACATCAATTTCAAAATATATCATCCCATTAAAACACACTCTGATTGTTTAGAAAACTCTATTGGAAACACTTTTCAAAACCAACTTCAATATAGTTCCTGATTTCAAAGAGGTGTAAGCACACCATTTTACATTTCAAAACAATTCTGAAAATTCAGTTCCGCCATTTCATAAACCAAACCAATCCCTATTTATTTTAAAATCATTTCATAAAAACTTTATGCTTCTTAAAACCAAGTCACCTTAAAACCAAAGTGCCAAGATTTCAAAACTAAAGCACAAAACAATGCGAGAGGAAACTAGTTTCAGTGGGTGACTTTGAAATATGGTTGGCGGCAATATTCCAATCACTTAACTGTCACAGAGAGTGTTCTAGGTAATATCCCTGGCTTCACATGGCTTGCCAGGCCCTGCAAGCTCACTGAGACCATTAACCCAACTCTCTTTTCATTTCCCCTAATCATCATCAAACCAAGAAAACCAAAGGAATTAGATAAATACTGACTTCCCCTGGTGACTCGAATCTTGTCATGAGGTGTGGTGATCAGGCACACTACCCATAACTGAACTACCAAGTCCCAAAAATCCTAACTTTATACTATCTCGACTGTTCCCTAAATAACATGACCCAAAGAGAGCGAACCTCCTCTGATACCATTTTGTCACGAACCGGATCTGGTCACCATCAAACCAGAACCAAACCCGGCCCGTGCCAAGGCCCGAAGGGCATTCCCGATCACCACGGGTTGGCACAAGTGCCCGGGTATCATAAAATGATAATTGGGAATGATTTACCCAAATGTTTTATACTTAAAACAACAAATGAATCCAAGAAATAAAATCTGGATTTTTCAAACCAAAACATCTTTTAATAAAAATTCAGAACTGAATTACACAATAATAAACAATTTTTGAACACCATTACAAAGGTACAAACCCAAGAAAAGACAGCCCATGAACCTCCACATGGAAAGAGGCACCGCCCTCAAGCCATCTCCATGACACTGTATCACGATGGACCGCTAAAAACCCGAACCAAAGGCATAAAACCTGTACCCAATCCTATGACATAAAATAAGCAAGTCTACTTACACACAAAGGTGTAAGTAGGGTGTGAACAAAAGCCTAGTAGGATACCACCACTAAGATATTCCATGTGATAAACATTTAAAGATGAAAAGCATGCAAGTTTTCAAAAACATGAAAAGCTAGTTACAATTTCTAAAATATGCAACTTTGAATAAAAACAGTTTTCAAGTGGGCTATTTTAATGGGTTAACACTTTTAAAATAAACACCAAAGCTACTAAATTTTCCAGCCAAATGTACCATATGCCGATGGTAAGTATAAAGTAACTAATTAGCACAAGCAATAGGAAATAACCCCTAGGCACTAGCTAGCTGTGGGTCCCAGGTACCTCGTATCTCTGTGAGAGTAACCATCACAAATATCCATTCTCGTGCACAAACCACTAGTAGGGAACATACCCATAACCTAGTGGTCCCCAATCATCATCATCATAGTTTAGTTAGAGTTGTAAGAGTCAATCTTACTAAGTGAAACTGAGGCCAAACCCCACAGATTCACTAGCATACTAGTACACGTCCACCCACCTAGATACCCGGGTTTTCCATTTGTGATCAAACATGTTCAACAAGCCAAGAAATATAGTTTTCACATTTAGATAACACTTCCACATCACACATTAACCAAACAGCCCCATTTACATCACATAAGTCACAAATTCCACTTTTCATTCAAATGAATTTTGAAATCAAACTCACACCAAAATTGCCTACAACACTTTTCACATTTCTTTAACACTTCCACAAAAACTTTAAACGATTTTATAAAACCATTACAAGATATTAAAATCACATAACAACCCACACACATGTCACATAATATGCTTCTCAACTTCACAATTCATTTTATCAATAAACTCACACGAAACATACCACACCCGTGTTTCACACACAAAACACAATTTAGTAAAACATTTCGGCAATTTATAACACATTCTAAAAATGTTTGACATCTCAAATCACCACTTTACCATTAAAAAACCCACATTAGGTGAACACACTCACCCAAACAGTACATATACACCCTTTACCAACTTTGTTTAACCAAATAAAACATTTGCAATTTTTATAAAACAAACCCAAGAGGTATAACCATTATTTTCACACTAAACCCATTTCAAACCCCTCATTCAAAACCAAAATCATACCAAGAACAATCCAAAACAGAATTTTCAGCCCTAAAACAATTATTAAAGCACCCCAAGTGTTATAAAAATACATCAAATAATACCACAAAGATACACATGAAAAACACACGTTTTCATAAATCACCTTGAAGAAGTACAACACAGTTTTACACCTTAAACTCAATCAAAAATCTCTTTTCAAGGCCCACATGATAATAAGGAATTACCAAACCAGAATTTATATCCCATTTCAAGACTAATAAATCACTTTCATATGTTATAAACTAAACCCAAACATTACCCCAAGAGTCACACATGAAAAGTACCTAATTTCAAGCTAAAATACAAATAAAAATTAAATGTTTAACCAAATTCATCAAAAACAGTTTTCACACCACACAAAACAGATTATAAACATACTAAATTAATAATCCAAGCAATCTAACTCATCATAAAATGGTTACACATGGAATCACCTACCTTTTGAGTCGAAACCCTCAAAACTTGGTGCGAAACCTTAAGCGCACCACCGTCGCACCACAAGGAATATAAATCCAGACCTAGAACACCAAAAATTGACCCAAAAGATTCCAAATCAGACCTTAGGATCGAACCCTAACTTCTGGACATTTTAGAACATAATGAAAGAGGGAGGAAACCCTAAGGAGAATGAAAAATTGAAGAGAGAAACACTTACTCAAAACAATCTTGAATAAAACGACCCAAAATCCACAAGAATCTGAATTTGAAAACATCCAACCATTCAAGGGATGTTCGAAAAAGGATTATGAGATAATATAGGAACTGGAATGGGGGAAAAAGAGTAAGAATTGAGAGAGTTATGATGGAAATAACTTACCTCCTCAAATCTGCCCGATTTTAGAAACCCTAAGAATTTCAGCACTCAATCGTGATTAAAACAAGTTCCAAAGAGGGGGGAAAGGAATGAGAGATCTCCTGGGCTTCTTAGGGTCTAGGGGGAGGTGGAATCACCGAAAAATTCATTATAATGAATAATATATTAAACAATTAAGGAAACAATTTAAAACTGGAAAATGGGCTTTCGGGTTGGCCCAATTCTCAAATAAAAACCCAAATCCCCCATGATTATGGATTTATAAAGGCGAACAATTTAAATTTTGTGTTAATATATCAGGGGAGGACATTTAGGAGTTTTAATGACTGAAAAATATTAAAAAATTAAAAAGTTATAAAAGAAACAAAATTTATTTTTAAATCTGGAATTGGGCTCACGGTTTGGCCCAATTCATGAAAACTCACATATTCTCCATAAAACCTTTCGAAACCCCCAAAACAAAGAATGAATGGAAAATAAATTAAAAATAACTTTAAAATAAGTTATGTATATGACATTATCTATTTATATGATGTATGATTATTTTATATTTCATTTTCATGGGGTGTTTATTTGTGCATGGGACTATTCACATATATTTTTTTCAGTTATTATTTTATTCTGGAATTTTATTTTCCTTACTTGTTTAGCCAAATGTACCTGGACCATTTATTATGGCCCATCTGATGTCCCAGGTTGATTCTCGTTGTGTTTCTTTGCCTCATCTTGGATCCATGATTCCATCGTTGTGCCAATCTTACAGTTCCATTTATCCCTCTTGTTGAACCACCTTTTGTTAGGCGAGCTGCTGTTTTCATCCTTTTCGTCCACCTGACGTTGATCCTGGGTTTTCTGACTATGGCACCTGATTCTCCTGTGGCACTCTATCATTTTCTGGTCTGTGCATTGATTCAGGGATCCTCTCTCTCATTTCGATGGGTCTCTCTCTTGGTTCATCGAGAGAACTCCCAGCATGAGGCTTTGATGCGACTTCTGCGACTTCTCAGAGTATAAGAAGGAGGAATAAGGGGTTACAAACATCCTCACTCCCCTCTGCTAAGCTTGCGATGCATACTATAATTAAAGTACCTCTTTTGTGGAGACTTATTGGAGATCTAATCAGTCGTGGGTTTTAGAGGACTATGCATCAAGGAGGTTTTAGATCTTTACCTAACTTTCATCATAACCAGGATTTAATTTATATTTGTGGATTTGATGAAATTAAATTTCTTCTTCCATGTATTGATTTATATCCTTTTGTGTGTGTGTGTGAGTCTATCAAATAGTGTACAACGTTGAATCTATGTGATGGGATTCACCGCTTCCACCTAGTTTAACAAGGATAGACTTCTCAGATAGCTTCTCTAGTTGTTATTTATTGTTTCTCTGAGTCTGTAATTTGTTTCTTGTTCTTTTTCTAGTAATATAAATACTGATCTGGGTGGTGTTCTCACTATGCATGTAGGATCATGCTGATCTGAAGCACATTATAAATGGTGGTATTTCATTTTATACATCTTTTGTTTTCGTTCTTCTAGTAGCCTGATTATAGAAGAAATCTGTTCTATTTCGTTGTCTCCAAATGATTAATTGAACACATAAAAATAATGATCCTAAAATACACAAAAGTGGGTATTGGGTGATTTAGGGTTAAAGGTTTAACCCCAATATATCATATCCAAAGTAAATGAACTCATAATGAGGTAACACTATGTCACAACCCGTCCCCCAGGGCTTGTGTTGTGACTACCCCAAGCCCGCCTTCCATAGGTCAGGGGTTGGCGACTAGCACCGAAAGGTGTATTCCCTAAAACTGGGAAGACATTGCCTTTATATCATGTAAACACACACAACCAAGCACACATCAAGATATGAACATGAGTAAACTAAATAGTAAATAGAGTGAGTACAATCAGTAAAAGGGGCTAGAATACAAGCCCAACTGGAAAGTACAAGAAACTAAAAAGTACAAGTAAACTGAAACAACTCCTATGAACACCCACCAAGGATCCTACCTGAAGGGTAGGTATAGCTCTCAAGTGGTCTTCTCTATGCCACGCCTCATCTAAGGTCTACCTCTGAGCTACCTCTAGTCCTGGTACCCTCGTCCTCAGTCAGTGCTTTCCGTCGTCTGCACCAAACACAACAAGGTGTGGGTGTAGCCTGTGCAGGGGTGAGTATAACGATACTTAGTAGGGACCCCGAGACCCTCAAGGTCTCACAAAATTCACAAAGGATAAACCCTAATCATGAAAACAACTGACAACCCTACTTAGGTATATGACCGTACATATACCTAAGTTATCAAGTAAACCCATCTCAATCATGAGGAAATACAAGGCCCAACTCATTAGCCCAAAGCTCAACTATTCCACAAAGGAAGGAATACCACAAAGGTATGTACCACACATGTACGCCACACAGAAGAATACCACCAAGGTATCACCATGATGCAAAGTAACACACAGGTACGCCACACAGAAGAATACCACCAAGGTATCACTACGAAGGTAAAGACCACAAGGGTATAGACTCAGCTCACACCAGGTATATCTTAGGTACAATATTAGAGATGATTAGATGTAACTACTGAGTCATCTTACTTTTTTAAGAGGCATAACCATGAAGGATCCTAAATCATAGACCCACACATGATCCTAGTACATCATCAGACACACACAGGATCCTAGTACATCGTCAGACCCACACAGGATCCTAGTACATTGTCAGACCCACACAGGATCCTGGTACATCGTCAGACCCACATAGTATCCTCGTACATCGTCAGACCCACAGAGGATCCTAATACATCATCAGACCCACACAGGATCCTAGTACATCGTCAGACCCACACAGGATCCTAGTACATTGTCAGACCCACACGGGATCCTAGTACATTGTCAGACCCACATAGGATCCTAGTACAACAAACCCACGAAGGATCATAGAGTAGTCCTGCATGGATTCCTAGAGCAGATCCATGTGGGACCCTCAATCACAGACCCACAAAAGATCCCTTTCTCATGTCACAACCAGCTACAGGGTTCCCGCACTAAGCTTGCTTGTCTCTGGGAGGGTCAGCTTCTCAAGCTACTGGTTGATGCTCCAACTACCACAAAGTCCCATGAATAAGTATCCCAAAGGACCGCTATGTCATAGGGGTCTCAACGTAATAGACGGTGCGTCAAACAGACACCTGGTCTGTAAGTTATTAGCCTTTTAGTCCCGAGGGCCTGGTTGGATTCATGCTCAATCCAACCTGAACATACCCAAACTTTATTTAAATATCATGTGGGGTATATCAAAAGGACCATATCTCTCCAAGGTTTCCGGTGTTGCTAACGGTTCATCAAACGGACACCTGTAGCTCAAGATATGGCCAAAAGAGCTAAAATGGGTCGAAGTTGGTCCGGGTCTGGTCTGACCCAGCTCGACCCGGCCTGGGCTGACACAGTTTGGGTCGTCCCAACCCAACCTGCTAGGTCCAACCTAGCCCGCAGCGTGAACCAGCCCGCGGTGCGGGGTGGATGAGGTGCGGCAGTCCTCCACGGCTGGCCAGATGGCCAACGGTCCCCTTCGCGCGGCACGGTCACGCACCACGCCTTCACCAACAGCTGGCTGGCTGGCCACCTTCCCTTCGCTGCCGCGACACAAGCCGTGACCCTTCCTCATCGGGCGGCGCAGACACACACCGCCATCCCCATCATGCGGCCGTCCTCTACCGCCTGCCTCCCTTTCTTTTCCACAACCAATGGGCCGTGACCCTTCTCCGGTGGCGTGGTTGTACCGTCGCTGTCTTCACGGACGGTCGTGGTGCCAGTCGCCGTTCCTGAGCCCCACCGGTGTCAGTTTCCATCCTCCTCCATCGTGAAGAACACACCAACCATGAAGAACATCGGAGGGATCGTGCCATATTCGTTTGGCCTGCTCCCTCTGCATTAGTTCGGTAGCAGGAAGATCAAGAGGATTAATTCAATGTAAAACATAAATAATAACAAAACCCCAACCTTTAAGGTTCCATAGGAGGAGGCACGAGGTAGAAGATGAATTCATTGAAGAGCGTCGGCGTTCGTCGCTCCCGCAAGGTGCTTCTGATCCAGGCTGGGGTCGGTTCCTCATTCTTTGTTGAAGTAAGTTCTTTATCGAAGAAGCATTCTTTGTTGGAGAAGAAGAGTTCCTCTAAATGTTCCAACGCCTTTCCAACATTCTATAATGATTTTCCCCAACCCAATAAAATAATATACAACTTATTAAATCAAAGTTTTCCATTAATTGTGATGTGGTTGGCATAATTAATTAATTAATTGATTTGGCATAATTAAAGTGGATGGAGTCCAAGAGTTACCTCACATTAAAGGGGGAGTTCAAGGGTTGGGTGTTCCCCACATTTGAATTCAAATTGGGGGTTTTCAATTTCGGGTGGTACCCACCTCCATAACCCATGTACAGAGGTTTCAAAAATAAAAATGTTAAACATTTTTATTTTATTTTATTCTTTCACGAAAAGCACAAAAACTAACTTTTACCCTCGACCCACTACGGTCGAGGTGAAGGTATCCTTAAGTGAATACTGGCGTTATGAGTTTAACGATGCATATGAATTTCAATTCCGAGCACTGGCTCAAAATTTAAAAAAACCCGCTCGCATGTTTACTAAATGTACCTGAAAAAAAAGTTTAGAAATTCACTCCGGGCACTCCAGGCCTCGGAATCACGCACCATCAATTTTCGTAGTCTCATAATATTCCATATAATTAAAAAAATTTACACATAATATTAGGGTCTTTACACACAATATGGGAACCAAGTTATTATTATTTGTGATGTGTATGAGAAGAAAAAAAGTTAATCGGATGTGCAGCCTACCCAGAACAACTGAATATGTGATTTTTAAAGGTTTGACGCCCTTTAAAAACATGAATTTAAGGGTCAAAACTAATCTAACTACATCATAATGTCACGAAATATGATTACAACAACCATAAAATTATATGTGAAATGATCGGGTAGACAAAACATTAATATAAGGTGTCATTTGACTAGGATGACTCGAAACACACTATTGTTGTTTTAAAACACAAAACATGATTTTAGTCATAATAAATCTATAAAAGGAACTCAAAATGATGTGAAACCAAATAAAAATAGTATTATCATTATTTGTGATGTGTATGAGTAGATGAAATGTCAATTGGATGTACGGTCTACCCATAATGACTGAATATACAGTTTTTCAAGTTTGACACCCTTTAAAAATGTTTGTCCAGGGGTCAAAACAAACTAAACAGACACCAAATGACATGAAATTAGTTGAGAATAATGGAATAGTAAAATTTAAAAATTACTGAGCATACATGACATCAATTTTAGGATTTTTTGGCCAAGATGACCCAAAACACACTATTGTTGTTTTAAAACCCCAAAACATGAATTTAATCATCATATTTATAGAAAATGAACTCAGAATTAATTGAAACCATAGGAAAACTATGTTATTATTATTTGTGACATGTAAGAGAAAAATATTTATCAATCTGACATGAAGTCTACACAAAACCACCAATATGAGGTTTTTAAAGGTTTGTCACCCTCTAAAAACGCGTGTCTAGGGGTCAAAACCAACCAAACGACCTATGAATTCCATGAAATATGATAAAAAAACTATATAGTGAAATGTGAAATAGTAAAGTAGATGAATCATATATAAGGTTCTATTTGTCTAGGATGACTTGAAACACATTTTTTGTTGTTTGAAAAAACCAAAACGTGCGTCAAATGGAAAAATCCATAGAAACGAACTCAGAATGAGGTGAAATCAGAGGAAAACCATATGATTATTATTATTTTTATGTGATTAAGTAGAATACGTGTGAGCAGGATGTGTGGTCTATATGTAACAACCGAAGATGTTGGTTTTAAAGGTTAACACCATTTAAGAACGTGTGTTTGGGGTTCAAAACTAATCGAACAACCTCTGAATGTTATGAAATCAAATGAAAAAACCATATAGTTAAATATAAAATGGTTGAATAGGAGGAATTTCAATACAAGGTGTTGTTTGTCTAGGATGACCTGAAATAGAATTTTGTTTTTTTAAAACACCAAAATGTGCGTTTAAGGGTCAGATCCATAGAAAACAATCTTGGAATGAAATGAAATCATTAGAGAACCATATTATTATTATTCGTGACATGTATGAGTAGAAGGAACATTAATAGAACATGTGGTCTTCTTGGAATGACTAAATATGAGATTTTTAAAGTTTTAAAGCCCTTTAAAAATGTGAATCCACGGGTCAAAATCAATCTTACAACCTCAAAATACCGTTTAAGTAGATGAAAACAACCATATAATGAAATGTGAAATGGTCTAGTAGATTGAACATTAATCTTAGGTGTATTTTTTTTGGATGAACCAAAACATAATTTTATTATTTTAAAATACCAAAATTCCCAATAGAAGAATGGAAAATGTATAAGAATTTGCAAGAAAAGGGAAGAGAGGTTCACCTATTAAGTAGTCCTTGAGGATCTCCTCAAGGCCTTTTTTGACCTTTTAGTGAGACCAGTAGGTCTTGGACATGGGGGAGTATCTTAGGTTGATATTTGAGTATAATTTAGGCAAGTCTTAGATCTTGAGTGGTGTGGGAGGAAGAGGGGGTGAGGGGTGGTTTATATAGTGTAGGGGAGGAGGGTTTCCTTAATATTATAATCATTAATTTATTATTTCTCCACCAGACAAGAAATAGTTAGGATTCCATGACCTAGAATTGTAATAAGTTTATGTGAGTTAGATATTTGGGTGCTTACATCACTCATAATGCTAAGAATAGTTAATTTAAATTATAATGTATTTATACGGTAAATTAATGTATTTCACTGTTCACAAAAATTCAAGTATTTTAGAAAAATACCAAAAATTCACCCTAACCATTTTTTAACGTGTAGAATCCAAAAAATGAACTCCATTTTTCAAAAATATTTTTCTAAATTTGAGAAATTTAATTTTAAATTAAAATCATTATTTAATAAAAAAATACCAATACTTAAAATATTCATCTTTATTTTTAAGGTGCTTAAATTTATTTATATTTTCGTGAGTAACATTACCATTCATAAAGTTCGTATTAATTATTCATAAGGGTATGTTACTATTCATAAGGGTAAGTTACTATTCACCAAAAATTAATTTGATTCTATCAGACTCTAAACATCACCCTGATCGCAACCGAGTATGTCTATTTTTCAAAATTCAAAATACAAAAGTGGAAAATTTATAGTTAATGGCCAGGTTATGACTATCTCCTAAACAACCACGTATTGTTTCAAAGAAACTCAGTGCTTTATAAAATATAGGCTATGAATAAAATGTATTTTAGAGAAACATACCATACATTGTTTGGGGTGTTATATTATTCCCACCTTCAGAAATTTCATCCTCTAAATTTTTCATGTATAAAGCCCTCTAAAAAGATGCGGGTGGTTTTTCTTCATAACATCCTTAGGTTCCCATGTTGATTCCTCTATATTATGGTTTCTCCAAAGAACCTTTACTAGAAAAGTTGTCTAATTTCTCAATACCTGCTTCCTTGTATCAAGAATTTCGATAATCTCTTCACTGTATAACAAATCAGGTTCCAGTTCTATTTCATCATAGGTGAGTACATGTATTGGGTATAACATGTACTTCTTTAAAAATGATACATGGAACACATTATGAACTTTGGAGAGACTTAGTAGTATTGTTAAATGGTAAGCTACAACTCCGATCCTTTCTAGAATTTCAAACAGTCAGATGTACCTGGGGATCAGTTTCCCTTTCTTACTGAACCTTAAGACACCCTTCCATGGAGATGATTTTAGAAAGACATGATCTCCTAATTAAAATTATAAATCCTTTCTCTGGTTGTCAGCATAAATCTTTTTCCCACTTTGGAATGCTTTAATATAGACCGAAATTTTATTTACCTTTGTTGTCGTATCTTTAATAAGTTCTAGGCCTAAAAGTTTCCTCTCACTAACTTCATCCCAACAAGTTGGAGTTTTACAGCTCTCACCATATAATGCTTTATATGGCTCCATTTGAATGATACAATGGAATCTATTATTGTAGGAAAATTCCACCAAAGGAAAGTATTGATCCCACATACCTTTAAAGTCATGAGAGAATGATCTCAACACATCTTCCAGTGTTTAAATAGTAATTTCAAACTATCTGTCGGTTTGGGGGTGATAAGCAGTACTCATATGAAGCTCAATATCCAAAGCTTTCTGGAGACTTTTATAGAATTTTAATGTCAACCGGGGATCTCGATCAGACACAATCGATAGTGGTTAACCATCAAGTATTAAAACATTATTAATATAAAGTATTTCTAGGCACTCAAGTGGTAGATCCTCTATTATAGCAAGGAAATGTGCTGATTTTGTGAGACAATGAACAATTACCCATATTTCATCATTCCTTCTAGGTGTCCTCGGTAGTCCTGTGAAAAAATCCATCATAATTTCATCCAACTTCCACATAGGAATAGGTAGAGGTTGCATCAACCCTCTAGGATGTTGTCTCTCTGCCTTCACTTGTTGAAAAACTAGACACCTTGACACGTAGTCAGCAATTTCTCACTTCATATTATCCCACCAAAAATATTCCTTAAGATCTCTATACATCTTTGTGATACTAGGGTGTATGGAGAAATTTGATCTATGAACATCTTATAATAGTTCCATTTTTATCTCAGGTATTGATGAACACATAACCACTTCCCAAATTTCAGAACTCCTTCCTCATACATGATGTCTGCCAATTTCCCATCCTTAATAGCATTAATTTTCTTGTGTATATTCTCATCATCATATTGAGAGACTTTTATCTTCTCTAGTAAATATGGTTTAGCAATCATTTGAAAGAGGAAAGATGTTTCCCATTCCTTAAAAATTCCCATATCCATCTTTATTAGATCCATGAATATAGGAACTCTCTAAATCCTCATTTGGGTCAGATGTCCATGATCATTTCTGCTTAATGCATCTGACACCTTATTTTCCTTTCCTAGGTGGTAGTGTATTGAAAAATCATAATATTTAAGCAACTCGAGCTATCTAATTTTCCTCATGTTGAGTTATTTCTGTGTGAAAATATATTTCAAACTCTTGCGATCCATATATATCTCAAATCTTTCACCATAGATATAATGTCTCCATATTTTCAGAGAAAAGATTACAACTGGTAACTCAAGATCATGAGTTGTGTAATTTTTCTCATGAATCTTCAACTACCTTAATGCATAAGTAATAACTTTATCATTTTTCCTAAGGATGCAACCCAATCCATTCTTTGATGCATCACTGTATATCACAAATCCATCATTTCTATATGGAAGAGACAAAATTTGAGCATTGAACAATCTTCTTTTCAATTAGTCAAAGCATTCTGTACATTATTTCATCCATACAAACTTAACCCCTTTACATGTGATATTGGTTAATGGGTTTTCTAGTCAGGAAAAATATTGAACGAAACACCGATAGTAACCTGATAAGCCAATAAAACTATGTACCTTGGTTATGTTCATTGGAATGGGCCATTCATGGACTACCTTTGTCTTCACGGGATCAACTAGGATTCAATCCTTAGAGACAATATGTCCTAGAAAAGAAACTAATTGAATCCAGAATTGAAATTTACTAAACTTCCCATATAATTCATTTTTCTAAGAGTTTTTAGAATAATACACAAGTGATTCTCATGGTCTTCATAGATTTTGGATTATACTAGGATATAATCGATAGATACCACAAAAAATTTATCAAGATATTCCTTGAAAACTCTATTCATTAAATATATGAAAACAAAGGGTGAATTAGTCAATCCAAAAGACATCACTATAAAATCGTAATGCCCATACCAAGTTCTAAATGCTGTCTTTGGAATATCTTACTTCCACACACACAACTGATGATATCCAGATCAAAGTTCAATCTTTAAAAATTATTGTGCTCCATGAAGTTGATCAAATAAATCATCAATTCAGGGTAGAGGATATTTATTCTTTATAGTAATAGAATTGATTTCCCTGTAATCAATTCATAGCCTCATGGATCCATCTTTCTACTTAACAAAGAGGATAGGGTCTCCCCATGGAGAAACACTAGGTCGAATAAATACTTTGTCACATAATTCCTTTAGTTTTTTCTTTATCTCCACTAATTCCACAGTGGTCATTCTATAAGGAGTCTTTGATATAGGTCTTGCACCAGATAATGAATCAATATAGAACTCAACTTCCCACTCTCAAGGATGTCTAGGTAAATCCACTGTAAATACATCAAGGTATTATTAAACTATATGCACTTATTCAATTTGAAGGTTTATTTCCTCACCCATAGATATTGGGTTTTCTTCCTCTCCAAGAATTGCATTCAGTAGAGCTACTGGGGGTGGATCTATATAAGAATCATATGGAGAGGTTTTTTCCTTAAAAATAAGGGATTATACACAATTTTCAAAGATTGTAACTTCCTTATACTTTAAATAGATCTTTATATCATAATTCAACAGCTAATTCATCCCAAGAATTATATCAATGTCAGTAATTGGTATGATGATATGGTTAGAAAATAAAGCACTTTTATGTGTCATGAGGGGGACTAATCGACATTCCTTTGTTTCAATGATATATCCCCTAAGATTCTTGAATGAAAACTGCTTTATTAAATCAAATTGGACATGTATAATTTTCTTGGAAAACTAGGAAGATATAAATGAATGTGATGATCCAGAGTCAAATAAAGAATTGGGTAAGTTTGAGGAAACAATTAAAGTACCTTCCACCACATCATTAGAAACTTCAACCTCTTCGGTTGTAATCACATAATCTTTCCCTTACTATCGTGGACTTTTCTAAGGCAGTTTACTTGGAACTTAGGACACTCCTTTGCATAGTGTCCCATATCTATATAATTATATCATTGGATATCATTTACTTGTTTCTTCCCCTTGAATTCATTATATTGATGACCCTTTTCTCCACACTTATATAAGACTCTCATGCCTTTCAAGCATTTACCAGGATGATTCTTTCCACATTTCTCGCATAACAAGAATTGCTTTGTTCCCTTTTTATTATTTGGTCCTTCACCTTTTCTATGGTTATCAAAGTACCAATTCTTATCTTGGTTTCCCTTGAAAAAATTTGATATAAAAAACTCCCTATCTATTTTTATGGCACTTAATACAATTTCATCATATGATGAAATTTTTTGAGAAGCTAGTTCCCTTAGAAGACTTGAATTAAGAGATTCAAATAAATGATCAATCTTGTCTTCTGAGTCACGTATGTAATCTATGGAATACCTGGATAGTCTTGTGAATTTAGCCTCATACTCTAAAACACTGTCTTCTTCCTTTTGCTTTAAGCTATGGAATTCCCTCTTCATTTCGGTTCTTTGCTCACGATGGAAATATTTGTCGAATAATATTTACTTAAAAGTCATACATTAAATATATTTTATTTCTTCTTCCTCTATGGTATTCTAGATCAAGGACCACCATTGATCAACATTTCCCTTGAGACAATATACTACCAGCACTACCTTTTCATTTTCATTGCATCATAATGCCATGAATATCTTTTCAAGGGACTTAATTCACTGCTCATATACCATTGGATTAGTATTCCCACTAAAATATGTGGGCTTCTTCCACATGAAATGATAAAAAATTGTTGTAGCATGGTTATTCATAACAACTTGAGTAAGTTTTCCCAATATGGCCATGATCTGGTCCACTCCAACATTGATTGTGTTTACTTGCTCAGTGGGGAAATCCCTACATTGTCCACAACTATTGATTCCACTTCTTCCATTAGGCACCATTTCTAAATAATGGAATACACTAGATTAAGTTATAAATAATAATTTATAAACTCAACTAGAAATGTACTTAATATAAATTAAAATTCTATGCATAACTAATCTCATAACCATGGCTTATTTGTGGAAAAATTTACATTAAAATCTTTCATAATGGATTGTAAAGAAAATGTGAATTATCCTAATCATATCCCCCAAGAGTGTCAAACCAAGAGTGCAGTAAGGCCCATTTTCATGTACCAGGATACCCCGGGTAAAGCCTGAAACTTCTTGTTGGAGTTTTCACTCCTAGGTAGATTTATGCCATAACCACCTCTACCAATTTGTATCCAAACATGGATATATTTTCTAGAAAGAGCCACATAATCTATTCCTTACCAAAATTATAGGATGTTATTGTATATATTTCCTCAAATAATACCTTAGGGATTTGTAACCTAATCTATATTTTCTAATCTAGTTTCCAAGTTTTCTACTAAACTTCCTCTGATACCAACTGTAACGCCCCGACCCCAAAATCTCAGAGCCAGTACATTACTTATTACATTGGCACGATTAAGAGGAATAAAATCCCAAAGGAATGACCATTTTAGTATTCTTAAAGAAACTAGATACATACATGAAACTCATGCTACATTTAAAAAGGTAACAAAATACAATATATAACAAAAACTAATAAACTGCATCCACATAAACTCAATAAATGGTCTCTTCTTCATAACCCGTTGAAGGTAAAAAAATGAAAGGGGTGAGCTCAAATTCTCATTAAGGGTTAAAAATAGTGGAAACATGAATTAATAATAAGTGAATCATAAAAAATTTGATATAATCAATATGGCATGGTGAATAAATGAAAAACACATGCCATTAATAATATGAGAATGAAACTGCATCCATAGATTTTGTCATAGTGAAAACCTCATGGATAGTAATAACTAAAAATGAATAAAGAGAATAATTATTAATTGGAAATCATGTATCTAGAACATAATACCACTATAATGTCGAAACGGTTTAAGTCTGTGGGTAGAAACTTGTCTGATTTTTGGAAACAAACTCGAAGGGTTTGTCGCCAACTGATTTGTCTAATGATACTTGTCGATACATTGAGGGGATATAGAGGGCCCCTCCCGTCACTTCAAGTCCAAAAAATTCTTTATACATAGATTTAATACAAGTAAAATATTCATTCTCAATATCCATATAGAGTAGAGGATACATATTCATCAATATTTCATAGTTAAAACAACATTCCGAATAAACACCGTATGTAAAAGGGTATACGACTTAAGAAAATAATCATATACATGAAACCAAAATATGGATTTGTAATATAATTAAAATTTCAAATAAAAATTATCTTAAATGGGAAGTGGATACACCACCTAAGAAATATTAGGTGCACAATACCAAGTAAATGACAATGAAATGGAAATTGAGACAAAGCCCCTTACCACATTGTAATCAATTGAGTCATATAACCAAAAATTAATAACCTCCAAAAGAACACAGAATAACATGAATATAAAGATATTCATGATAATATATATCAAATGGCAGTACATAATACACCACATTTAAGAAATAAGTGGCGAACAATGGAAATCTCATGAAATTAAAAGTGAGATGAGAAACCCCTTACAAAGAACAAATCATTAGATTGAGGACAAAACAATTACATAATTATGTGTGAAAAACATAAAACCACAAAATAAAAGTTTATATAAAGAATAAAAAAATTATAGGTCATTCACACATATTCTAGGAAAGAGAAAACCAATGAAATTTATTTTTAACTCATGAATGGAAATTGAGTTAAGATATCCCTTACCTTATGCCCGAAGGTGTTCTTGATTGATCTTAACGACCTGAATAATCAAATTTAACTTCATTAATTAATAATTAGAGAACCTCATCAACCTATAATTGATATAGTATAACCTTATTAGGTTCATTCATGCCCTTTTTTATGGGTTTAAGAAATTCAATTTTATTATTTTGGAAGCATTTTCTTCCTTGGTTTTCATGACCGATTTACTTTTATTCTTGAATGGAAGTTTTTTTGAAATGTGGTTAAACATACAGAATTGTAAATATATATTATTAGTGACATTATAAATGATATTATAATGATTTCAGGTTATATACCTTAAGGATTAATCATTAGTTAAAAGTTATTGATAAAAACTTGGATTAACTTGACAGTTTTGTGCATACTGATCTTGTTTTGTATTATTATTTTGTATTATGAGTGTGTATGTAATGTCTCAGATTGTCCATGTATTATTTTTAAATATTATATAGAATTATTACGATTCCATGTGTGGATACGACGCATCATTATGAGGCCCAGTGAGCCCGCAATGGTGGTTTGAACTTTTTAAGTTAAGTGAGTTGGCAGGTGTGCGTGGTTGTGGCAGTTTCCAAACGAATGACCGGATTAAAAATATGAGGGCACCGTTGCTTTTGGGACGATTAATTTACCTAAGAATAGGCCTAACCTTAACCGGAATGGGCCGAGGGAAAAATTTAATCTTCAGACGTTTTTAGTAAATTAAAATAAAATAAAATAAAATAATTCGCAAAGTTTATGTTATTTTATTTGGAAACATTTGCTATAGTGCAATGATGGGGAAGCTGTTCCAATAATTAATTCCATGTCATAATGACTCAAAAATAGCAACTAGACCTATTAATTCCACAACGTGATGGAATGTTGAAATGCGTTCCCTCCTTTTAATGGGTTAATCAAATGTAGGTCGTTGGTAGAAAGTTGAGAGGAACTCTGGAGAATTCTTAGAGCTTGGGAGAGAACTCTCAACAACGAACGACAACGAATTAAAGGCGTGAATTGCTGCGTGAACGAAGTTGGAGGATCTCGGCAATGACGGTAGTGTGATCCCTTCGTCAGCAATCGATCCCTTCTTGAGGTAGGGGTTTGTTATTTTTATTTAATTCTTCCCCATTCTTCGATTAAACGATGAATGTAGATCAACCCACAAACAGGTTGATATGCGGATTCGTGCATTCTTGCGGGAGGGTTTTTATTAGTTTGATATTAGGGAATTAATCCATTCTAAATTATTTTTGGTTGTTTTGATTCTGCTTCGCTTGATCCTACTAATGGGAGCGGATCAACACTGCGACGAACAACGCTCATTCCTCAATTTTATTTTGGATTTATTCCCCCTTTTTACTTATGTTCTTCGCGTTCTTTGCAGGGAAAAGAACAACAGATCTTTGAAAATTCGTTTTACAATGCAATGATACCAAATTAAATATCTGACATCGTGATGGCCTAGAAAAGGTGTGACGACGATGGCGGTAGACGAATCGACACAGTTCAGAAGTTCTTGTCATTCAAGCATTCTTCATGCGGGTGAATCAGATTGCACTTTCGAGGACGATCGGAGGCACAAAACAATTTTAATCAGCTTAATAAGGTTAGGGTGACCTAAACCCTTTAGTTTCATGGAGATCGGACGACCGAATCGAAGATCAGAGCTTCACATGAGGTGTAATAGTAGAGGTTCACATTTCTGGAATTTTCCAGAACACACGACGTGTATTCAAAAGAACACGCCATGTGGTACCGGCGACTGCGGCTAGGGTTTCGAGTGTTAGACAGGTATCAAACGACATGTTGGACCTTCCCCAAAGCTCAGTGTGTATTCTGGAAAGTACACGGACACAAGATGGACCACATGACTTTACAACATGGTGTGTAGACCCTATGCAGCATGACAGAGGCGGCTATATGGGACTCGGCATGTATCTAAGGGATACACAGACTCAGGGTGGAGTACATGGCCATGTGAGGACAATAACGTGGGTCACCCCGTGTACCGATTACATGGGTTGGCGTACATGGGTTGAGGCTGTGTACGAGCACATGGCCAGCGTACACGGAGCGAACCCCAGATACTTTGACACAACGTGTGATCCTTTATACACGCCGTGTAGTTTCATTTTACATGACAAGACTTACGACACATGTTGTTTTACACGGGCAGTACCCGGGGTTAGAAGACACGGCGTGTGACATTCTTACACATCATGTAATTTTCAGCACATGGTTTGATCTTCTTGCCCACCGTATCCTGGACATGTTTCATTCGTGTTAGTGCCCATTTTTCTCATTCCCCTAAAGGTCAGGTATCATTTCCTTTTATAGGTGTATGATCCCTTCAACAGGACTTTCCGAGATATAGTTAGGTATCCCTCTGAGAGGCCCAAAGTGAGATCCTCTATCCATTCTTGACCCTAGGTAGAGTCAGGTATCGACGTGACTATTTCCAAAAGGTGCTAATCCTATACTTTGTAGGTGAATCCAGATGAGTTGTGATATCCTCCAAGTCCCTGGCAGTGATCCTCATCTATGTATCGTGATCTTTCCCAACTCAAGAGTGTATTCTCCTGGAATGAGTGCACCTATCTCTTGTGACTTTTCCTATCAGAGAGTACTTCTCGGACGTACGTCATCAGAGCTGTTAGAATCGTGGAGTGATTTCTCCCAAATGAGTGCTTAGTGGAATCTTCTAACTAAATCCCTAGTGGGGGTATGCTGCTATAGGACCTGTCCCTAGACTACGGGTTTTGGATTTGAGTATATCTGATTTCTCTTACTCTTTCTATATGTTCAGTATACATATTTTTTTATAGAGTTGACTGTACCTTTGATTTGTGTATTGCTTTTTGGTTCCTCTATTGAGTATTGTTATACTCACCCCTGCATGGGCTTTGCCCACATGTATCATGTCTTATGAAGATGAGAAACCTTTTGACAGAGTCCAGGGTGGATAAGGATGAGACTGATCTTTCTGAGTTCCCTACAGGCTGAGGCATTCCTATGGCTACGAGCAGCAGTCCCAGTACGTCTTTGTGATTACATGTTGGACTTTGTAGTTTTTAGACTCTTGTTTTTGGTGGGCTTGTATTCTAGACCAGTTTAATTTTAGTAATTTACTTTATGTCGTACTCCATTGGTTGGGTTTAGTTTCATGAATGCATTTTGTTCCCTAGTGGGGTTTTTTCCATTTTAGCATTTTGGGCCTGGAGATGTGTGCATGTGTACAGGTTCTTAGGAAATACCTCCCATGTCAGTGATATCCCTACTTGGTGCTAGTCACCAGCCCCTGACCTATTGGAGGCGGGCTTGGGGAGTCGTGGAGCGGGCCCCACTGGGACAGGTCATGACAGAGTGGTATTAGAGGTGGTCGGTTCTACCTTAGGATCAAGAGTCCGTGATATTGGTTTGGGGAAACAATGTTAAGTGTTTCAAGCTTAGCTTTTAGGCCAGAGACTCCAGTGTTGGTGCGGGTGGCCGACATATCCATACACCAGGACTCTGATAACCTTCTTTTCAACTCTGTACATGGAAACACTAGTTGCGGGGAAGTAAAAGAATGCTACATGCATCATATAGGAATGGGTTATGTTTTCTATTTCCTTTGTGTCAGCTATCTAGATATACTCATTGACCATGGTACATCTTGTTTCTTTATAGGATGACTTCGCGATGCATACCTGCTAGGATTCAGCAACGCGATATTGAGGATGACCCCCTGAGTGACGAGGTTTTGATACAAGGACCATTTCCCCTGGTGTTGCCTCTAGGTGGTGCACCTGCTATACCACCACAAGTGGAGCAGCTCGTGGTACCTGCAGTACCGACCGACGAGGGGCGTAGGTTGAGCGCGCTCCACGAGTTCCAAATATAGAGTCCCCTTAGGTTCTGAGGTGAGCCTGACCCTTAGGTGGCTGAGGACTGGCTTGAGGCGGTGACTAGAGTTTTCCGTCTAGTGAGGACACCAGCATACCCGATGGTGATCCTAGGAGCGAGCCTTCTTTAGGGATCGGTGGGACGATGGTGGAGTCTGACCACATATACTAATGAAGAGAAGACTCTTTTGTGGATGGAGTTTGAGCGACTCTTTAGGGAGGATTTCTCTTCGGTTATGCTAAGAGCAGTGTGCATCCAAGAGTTTCTTCAACTCTAGTAGGGCGGTTTGACGGTAGTTGACTATTCATTGAGGTTCACCAATCTCTCCCAGTACTTGATGGATATGGCCATGGATCAGTACTTCAGAGCTCGGACCTTTGACCAAGGTCTATAACAGGACATATGAGCTAGTTTCATGCCTCTATGCATTTTGACTTATACTGGAGTGCTCGAGCATGCCTTAGTGATCGAGAGATTCTTGGTGGAGTAGAGACAGCCGATGGCAGTTAGCAGTAGGCAGACAGGTGTGGAGACCTCAGCAGTAGGGAGCCGACGTCAGGCATAGGGATCAGGATGTGGGAGATGTCGTAGGAGGACCTAGGACATGGGATTGATAGTCCAGGGATCTCAGGCTGTATCCTGTCAACCTCGGGAGAGGCGATACTACTCGTACGATGGTATGGGACATCTCACTAGAGACTGTCTGAACCATCGAGATACTAACAGGGAGGTGGTGGATTGACTAATGAAGCAGAGATAGAGAGTGGGGCAGACAGACCCACCAAGAGGCAGACGTGGTAGAGGAGCAGGGAGAGCTTCAGGTGGTGGAATACGCTTTGATTTACTTCCACCTCCACCCCCAGGAGGTCCGCACTAGGCTCAGGGAGCTGGGGGACAGGGGCGGGGATAACTTCATGCGGTCGAGGCGTACGACCTAGGGACTCCAGGTATGATCTAAGGTATGATCTGTGTCTTCTCTGCCTTAGCTTCCGTACTTATAGACATAGGTGCTAATCATTTCTTCCTTTCCAAATGTCTTGTGTGAAACCTTGAGATTTCAGTAGAGCCATTGACTCAATCCTTACACTTGGAGACACCTATGGGAGGAGACTCGATGATAGCACACCTTTGAAAATAGTGTGATATTACCCTTGGAGGAGAGAGTTTCAGTTGGAACCTCTTGGTCGTAGCGTCAAGACCTTACGATGTCATTCTTGGTATGGATTGGTTATTTTTGGTCCATGCCCAGATTGACTACTTTAGGCGAAGAGTGCGGTGTGTCTGCAGTGATGGGACAGGGGTTTCCTTTATCGGAGAAAAAGAGACCAAGGCATCACAGAATGGGCTCATGCATAGGAGGGTGCAACCGATCACTCATGAGTTGGCTAGACTTTCCCTCGGAGTAGTAAATGTTATGAGCTCCTAGCTTCTAGTAGTAGTGGTAGAGTACGAGGAAGTCTTTCTCGAAGATGTTCCAGGACTACCTCCCCATTGGGGAATTGACTTCTGCATCAACTTACACCCCGAGACGGCACTGATTTCATCACCATCATATCGGATGGCTCTTGTAGAGCTTTGCGAGCTGAGGGTGCAGTTGGAGGATTTGCAGAGCAAGGGTTTCGTAAGACCTAACGTTTCACCCTAGGCGGTCCTAGTTTTGTTTGCCAAAAAGGCAGACAGAAGTTTGAGGTTGTGCTTAGATTACTGGTGCCTGAACCAGGTGACAGTGAAGAATAAGTATCCACTATCTAGGATCAAAAACCTCTTTGATCTGCTGAGAGGGGCACAATGATTCTCGAAGGTTGACCCTTGATCAGGTTATCACCAGTTACGAGTACGAGACGAGGATATACCAAAGACGACATTCAGATGCTGCTACAGTCACTATGAGTACCTCATGATGCCTTTCGGTGTGAAAAATACCCCCACAGTGTTCATGGGACTGATGAATCGGATCTTCCAGCTGTACTTAGACTGGTTCATAGTGGTCATCATCGATGACATCCTTGTGTACTCCGCATCAGAGGAGGAGCACATGAGACACTTGCAAATGGTTCTAGACATACTCTGGGAGCACCAGATTTATGGGAAGCTCTCGAAGTGCCAGTTCTAGATTTAGGAGGTCCACTTTCTAGGACATTTCATCTCAGCAAATGAAGTATCTGTGGACCCATCCAAGGTGGAGGTAGTGTGAGCATGGGAGCCACCTCATAGCATGACAGAGGTGCAGAGCTTCCTTAGATTGGCAAGATATTATCGGAGATTCATTTCTGATTTCTCCCAAATATCATCACCAATTATGGAATTGACTAAGAAGGGGAAACCCTTCATGTGGACGGAGAAGTTCCAGTAGGATTTCGAGCAGTTGAGATAGAGTTTGACTAGTTCCCCAATTTTGAGATTGCCAAAGGAGGGTGTTGTGTACGTAGTTTTCTATGACGCATCAGGGAATGAGATTTTCTGTGTCTTAATGCAGATGAAGACAATGATTACTTATGGTTTACGCTAGCTTAGGCCACATGAGCCAAACTATGCGACCCATGATCTCAAGTTGGCAACGGTAGTCTTCACATTGAAGATGTGGCCACAATACCTTATGGGAGAGTGATTTATCATCTACTCTGACCACAAGATCCTCAAGTACATCTTCTCATAGAAGGATTTGAATTTGAGACAGATGCGTTGGATAGAGTTCTTCCAGGACTATGATTTAGAGATCATCTATACTCTTGGGAAGGGGAACAAGGTGGAGGATGCTCTTAGAAGAAGGTCAAGTTTTCAACTGTTGAGTGAGGCGACATAACAGTTATACATGTTGCAGTTATCCTTCGTGGATGGAGAAGACGAAGCTTACCTACATTCGATGGTTGTCACCCCTACAATATTACATCGATTTAGGGAGGCACAACTTGGGGATGTCAACTGTGAGAATTTACGTGCCTAGTTATCCACATGACATGCTCTTGATGGATATTTGCAAGGTGGTGATCACATACTTCTTTTCAGAGGATGCACTATTGTACCGGTGGCATTGCGGGAAGAGGTCCTGAGAGATTTTTATACATCCCCCATTGGGGGTACATACTAGAGTGACAAAGATGTACCAGGATTTATGACGATAGTTCTGGTGGTCATGCATAAAGAAGGTAGTAGTAGAGTTTGTTTCCCAATGCCTTACATGCTAGTAGGTGAAGGCTGAGCACCAGGTTCCATCGAGATTAGCTCACCCCTAGAAGTTCCTGATCAGAAGTGGGATGAAATATTGATGGACTTCATGAAGATATTACCATGGACGTCCAAGGGGTACGATTCTATCTAGGAGATCTTTGACCGACTCACCAAGTCAGCCCACTTCCTATCTATCAGGGAGCAGAGTTCTATAGAGATCTTGGGATGCCTCTACATGCAAAAGATAGTTTAGCTTCATGGCGTCCCTTCAACAATAGTCTCGGACTGAGATTTCTGTTTCACATCCTGGTTATGGAAGGGATTGCAGGAGGCTTTTGGGACTCAACTACGCTTGATCACAAAGTTCCATCCCTAGAACGGTGGTCAGACGAAGGGGACCATTCAGGTTTTGGAGGATATATTGCGAGCTTGTATCTTGGAATTTATTCACATTTGGGAGGACCACCTACCAATGGTGGAGTTTTCATACAAAAATAGCTACCACTCCACCATTGGTATGATAGCTTTCAAGAATTTATATGGAAAACCTTTCCGGTCACTGCTTTGCTGGACCGAACCCGGATAGTCAGCACTCATGGGTCCAGAGTTAGTGCGAGCTACCACCGAGAAGGTTCAGATCATCCAAGAGTGGATGAAGACTGCACATAGGTGGTAGAATTCTTATGCTGATAGGCGATAGAGACCTCTGGAGTTCGAGGAGAGAGACCACGTCTTTCTTTAGGTCTCACCTGGACGAGGGTTACAGAGATTTGGACGGGGTGGAAAGCTATCTCAGAGGTTCATCGGACCTTTTCAGATACTGCACAGAGTTGGTGAGGTGGCGTACCACCTAGCTCTAATGCCATAGTTGCACCAGGTATATAATGTATTCCACATGTCACAGCTGAGGAGGTACGTGCATGACCCATCGCATGTCATCGACTAGGGCGAGCTAGACATTGAGGATGGAGCGACCTTTACTGAGTACCCGGTAGAGATTAAGGATCAGCAATAGAGGATCCTTAGTGGGTGATCTATTCCCTTGGTACACATCTTGTGGCAGCACATGAATCTTCAGGAGAGCACGTGGGAGTGGGAGGCTCAGATCCATGCCCAGTACCCACATCTTTTTGATTAGCCTCTGTTTTGGATTTTCGGGGATGCAAAGCCCCAAGGTGGGGAGAATGTAATGTCTTGGATTTTTTGTGTATTATTTTTAAATATTATATGGAATTATTACAAGACCAAGCATGGAGATGACACATCATTTCGAGGTCCAGTGAGCACAGAATGGTGGTTTGAATGTTTTAAGTTAAGTGAGTTGGTGGGTGCGCACGATTGCGACAGTTTCTAAACAGATGCCTGGATTAAATATATGAGGGCACCGTTGCATCTGGGATGATGAATTTACCTAAGAACATGCCTAACCTCGACTGAAGTGGGTCGAGGGAAAAAGTTAATTTTAGGACGTTTTTAGTAAAGTAAAATAAAATAAAATAAAATAATTTTCAAAGTTTATTTTGTTTTATTTGGAAATATTCGCTGTAGTGAAATAATGGGGAAGCTGTTTCAATAATTAATTCCACATCATAATGACTCAGAAACAACAACTGGAATCATTAATGGTGCAGTGTGATGGAATTCTGAAACGCGTTCCCTCCATTTAATGGGTTAATCAAATGTTGGTCATTGGCAGAAAATTGAGAGGAACTCTGGAGAATTCTTGGATCTTAGGAGAGAACTCTCAACAATGAATGATGATGAATTAAAGGTGTGAATTGCTGCACAAACAGAGTTGGAGGATCTCAAAAATTATGGTAGCATGATCCCTTCATCAGTGATCAATCCAGTGTGATGGAATTATGAAATGCGTTCCCTCCATTTAATGGGTTAATCAAATGTTGGTCATTGGCAGAAAATTGAGAGGAACTCTGGAGAATTCTTGGATCTTAGGAGAGAACTCTCAACAATGAATGATGATGAATTAAAGGTGTGAATTGCTGCACAAACAGAGTTGGAGGATCTCAAAAATTATGGTAGCATGATCCCTTCATCAGTGATCAATCCCTTATTGAGGCAGGGGTTTGTTATTTTGATTTAATTCTTCCCCATTCTTCAATTAAACGACGAACGCGAATCAACCCACGAACAGGTTGATTAGTGGATTCCTGCATTCCTGCAGGAGGGTTTTTATTGAGATGATCTTGGGGAATTAATCCATGCTAAATTATTTTTGATTGTTTTAATTCTGATCCTTTTGATCCTATTAACGGGGTTAGATCAACGTCGTGACAAATGACGGTGGAGGTTCGTTCCACGATTTTATTTTGGATCTCTTCCCCTTTTTTACTTGTGTTCTTCACGTTATTCGCGGGGCAATGAACAACAGATCGTTGTTCATCCATTCTGTAATGCAACGATCCCAAATTAGAGACCTGACATCATGATGACTGTAACGACCCGAAATTTTGACTAAATCTTGTTTCCTAATTTTGTGTGTTATTTTTTTTTATACTCAACAAAACTGTTTCATTTGATAACATGAGTATAAGTAAAATGAGACTGTTGGGTTTTGACTATTATATGACCGTTAGTCAGTATGAGCTTTGGAAACTAAATTTTGTGATTATTGTCTCTAAATACAAGTGATCTTGGTTAATTAATATAGAAAGAAGATTTTATGGCTTCATCCAGTAGTCTCGGGCCAATCGAAGCCCATCTAACAGAAATTGGGAAGGAGGTAGCACCACTGGGATTTGATCTGGACGAAACCCAAGATGAACTTCATCGTGTAAAGCTAGAATGAAATATCCTTTGCGAGAAGTTCATACTGATAGAAATTATGACTCGTGCAATGTTGGCCGAGCCGCCCTCGGATTCTCTCACCTTAGCACACCTTACACTTAGGTCCTATGCTGGGGTTATAAGGGGCTATGTAAGGAGACCGTAACTTCTTTGTGTAATCATTTGAGATAAATAAAATTGTGTTTTCTTCTTATGGTGAATTTTGTAAATTTTCAAATGTTAGAGTTAATTTAGGATGTATATTATTTATGAATTTTAAAAAAAGGACATTTTAAAATATTTTTGTAAACAGTAAATAATTAATGATGTGTAATGATTTTCGAAAAATGGTCTTCTACAAATGTGTTCAGTAAGAAATTTAGATTATAATAAGATTAACTTGTTTTTTGATGAATAGTAAATTATGAATAGTGATTTTATGCTTAGGCTTAGTAATGTGACCAAATGGATTAGTAATATCATTTAAAGAAAGTATTAATATAATATAGACACCTTGATTAAGTAATGTGATTCAATAAAATAGGAAAATAACTATTCCAGAAATTATTAGTCAAGTATTAGGTTTTTTTGGGTGAATAGTGTTTTTTAATTAAAAATTAAATTAAAAATATTTAGAAATATATTTTTATAAAATGGACTTTATTTTTGAACTCAGAGCATCGATATTATGGTAAGGTAATTTTTGGGGATTTTTCTGAAAAAATGAATTTTCAGTGAATAGTGTATTTATTTAAAAATTAAATTAAAAATATTTAGAAAATTATTTTTATAAAATGGAGTTCATTTTTGAAATTAGGGCATCGATATTTGGTTAAGGTGAAATTTTGGGATTTTTCTGAGAAAGTTGAATTTTCAGTGAATAGTGAAAATACAGTTTTTAAGTTATGAGTGTTTAATGACATCATTAAATGATGTATTAAGTATGTAATCAATATGGTCGACTTGTGAATAGTAAGATAAGGTATGAGGTGTCCCAAGTGGCCAATACCATGGGAAAATACCATGGGAAAGCCCATGGTTTTTCCAATACCATCAATGAGGTGTCCCTTTGCCATTAATGCCTTGTCCCCTCACTTTACCTATAAATACCCACCCTTTCCTCCTTTAGTTTTCACTCCCAACTCTCCACCAATGAAGATCTGGTCTCATTAACTCCCAAGGAGTCCTCCCAAGGTGCCCCCAAGCCCTCAAGGTCCCAACCTTCGAGTTTTAAGGGGTACGTTTTAAGGTAAGGGATCTAACCTCTCTCTTTCTTTTCAAATACTCTCTTTTAAGTCATTTCTTTTATGCTCCATGTTCTTATGTTGGAGGATGTTATTTTATATTCCTCTTACTGCCCTTTTCATTTTCATATTATGAGAGATCCCCTCTTGCTCTCATCATTTCATTTTATGAATGTTTAAGTGGCGCCGTTAGGCTGCCGAAATTTTTGTAACGGATTCTTTCACCCTTCTCATTTTCAAGTTCTATTTTCTTGTCAAGTCTTTCAAGTTCCTTTTTATTATGTTAGGGTATGATATATATATCTATCATACTGATCTTTTATGTTCATATGATGAGATACCCTATTTGATCTCATCAATTCATTTTTTTGAAGTTTAAGTGACGCTGTTAGGCTGTCGGATTTTTAAGGGATTCTTTCACCCTTCTCGTTTTCAAGATCTATTTTCATGTCAAGTCTTTCATGTACCTTTTTATTATGTAGGGGTATGATATCTATATCTATCATATTTATATTTTATTTTCATATGATGAGAGACCCTATTTGATCTCATCAATTCTTTTTTTGAAGTTTTAAGTGACGTCGTTAGGCTGCCGAATGTTCATAAGAGAAATCTTATTTTTGTCTTCCTTCCATGTTTTTCATTTCATATGGTATGTCCTTAAAATTTATTTACCATGTTCTTCTATCCATTATATTCTATCCCTCTACTATTTTATGGATCATTTATGAGTGGGTGACCCATGTCCCCTCTCTTTTCAATGTTTTCTAAAAACCCTGCAACATAGCCGTTATGCTGCAGAATTTTCATCTCAAAATGTCTCTCTCTTTTTCTCAAATTATTTTATTTTATTAAGTGAATACTCAAAGATCTTTATTCTATATGGGTATTAACATATATATCAAAATGTTATATTTTAAATTTTGGTATTTACATACACGAAACCCGATTTACTTTTTACGTGGGTTTAAAGTGACTTAAATATCTTGTCTTTAAAGCAGTTTTTAAAACGTTATGATTATGAAAAGAAACCCATTTATTTTACTCTATATGGGTTATTTATGAAATGTTTAAAGATGATATATGTGGCTCACATGATTATAAAGGAAAATTTAAGGGTGCGCCCTGATAGCGATCCAATGCATTGGGTAAAGGCTTAATCTCTAGAGATAACCATTTTTAACGACGCCTTGGTGAATAACCTTGGTAATTTTTAATGACACCTTGAGGATGGACCTTGGTGAAATGGAAATGATTGTATATGTTAAATGTTTTAGCCACATTATCGAGTTATTAAACACGTTATTTTTATTATGATATGCATCATGAACTCTTTCTCATGCCTTAAAGTTATTTTTCTTGAATTTTGATGTATCTAAAATTCTCATGTAAAATGTTTCCCTTGTTTCCCTTTCTGGGCATTCTGCTCACCATTTCCTTTGATGTATGCTCCCAGGTTATGAGATGCTGTAATGAACTTAGGATGAACAAATGAAGAATCCTTTCAAGTGTTTAAGAAGAATGTTTTTGTTGTTGTCATGTATTAAGTTCCTGCTTTCCAAGACACTAAACCTTAAAGATCCTCGGTTTTGTATAATGTAATGAAAGTTTATGTGATAAAGAGGCAGGATGCTATAGTTGGTATCAAAGGATGGTTTAGTTATTTGTGGAAATTAGGATATGAAAACTTTAGGGAGAACCCTATAGAAATGTTTAAATATAGGAAATCTTCCTGGTATTTTGGTGAGTATTGAGTAAGTGGTTTCCAAGAAAATACATTTCTGTCTGGATACGAGCATGTAGAGGTGGCTCAGGCACAGATTTACATAGGGGTAAAACCTGAAAACACCTCTTTGAGGTAGACTCGAATGGAAACTGGTACACGACAACGTGCCTTGCTTCACTCTTGGTTACGACACTCCCGGGGGATATGCTTTTGTAAATTCATAAGCTTAGTATGAACCATTATTAAAGGAACAAAGATAAAATAAAATAAAGATTCACATAAGAATATATGATCATGGATATACTAGATTTTAACCTAGGGGATCACAAGTTAGGGCATAATTTCCTTCTATAAGTTTATCCTTCTATGCTTAAAGTTTCCTTTCAATGATTATTGGATAAGTATTTAAGCCCCTAATTATACTTTCTTTTCTTAGTTAATGGCTGGAAATGGAAGAACATGTCCCAACAACCAATGTGATAGGAAATGTGATGATTTCCCTATTAATGTGACAGATATGATGAGAGATCAGGTTGAACATATTGTGATTATGCCAAACCAGCAATCAAAAATCACAATTAATAATTGGTACCTAGTTAAATGCCCAAATTCATCAAGGAAGAAGAAGACAAAGTCTCAAGGATGTTCATCTGATAAAGTTGATAAGGGAAAGAAGACCCAATTTCTTTTTTGCAAAAAGTGTGGGAAGAGGCACCAAGGAGAATGTCACAAAGGAACCGGGAGATGTTTTAAGTGTGGGAAGATAGGGCATAAAGTATCCAATTGCTTTTAAACCATGGATAATGTGATGAATGGAGATAAGGTTCAATATAATGTACCTTATACTATTAAATGTGGTAAATGTGGAGAAGTTGGACATTATCCAAGTCAATTTTCTCTTGGAAGGGATGAGAAGCATGATGAGCATCGAAAATATTCAAGGACAAGGGAACAATGCAAGTCCTATGCTGAGATGGATCATGATGACTAAAGTACGTGGAACTTCTTTGCAATAATTGTCCATGTCATGTTGTATTTTAGTTCGTGCTCCAAGAGAATATCTTTAATGTTTTCTAAGAACATCGAGTCACTACCTAAGATGGTTTTATATCATTAAGGAAAACATCTATTGTTATGTACCACATGTTGATGAAGTGAAGCTGTTATTTTTAAAAAAAGGTGATTAGGGGATTAAAAGATGATTATTATTTTAGAAGACATTAACTATTTTGGGAACCCTATATGATCGAGGTAAATAAATTACTACAGTATTTTATATGAGGAGTAAAGGTTGACTTATATTTTGAATAATCGATGAATTTAAGGCAAACTTATGGAAATTTAGGTTACTTATGGAAATGATTAAACTATCTTGGGGAAAATGTGATTATGCTAGCTACTTTTGTTATAAGATGATAAGAGTGGTTGATGTTGTTTGGAGATGAATGATAAAGTATACCTTGGAAGTCTATGTTATTAGAACGTTCTTATAATTGGGATTCAATCTTAGTTTGGTTTATTTTGATGAATTTTAAGGACAGTTATATATGGAATGGTCTATGATGAACTTTGGGTAGTACCGTGGAATTTTGAAGATTTAAAAGTAGTTTCCCTTCCTATGGGGTTCTTTATTTTGGAAGAGTTGTTTTATCTTACCCATTCTATTTTTGGGATAATTTTTAAAGATATAAGAAATATATAGTTAATATTTGGTGGATTATGTGACTCTCTAGAAGATGATTCTTATGCTTTTGATGAGACCAAGTTTTTTTTAATGCTCATCGTTTGGAGAAAAGATTAGTTTTGGTAGAAACTTTTTAAGGGATGAAACTCTACTTGAAGGTAAATATATTTCCTTGTGTTTTAATTCTATGTAGTAAATTAATTACTCAAAACTATGAAAAGGAACGTAAAACAAAAACATTTCCTGTTGAAGTTTCCTACTGGGAAATCAAATACCGTTTAACCCATCATAAGTTTGTGACTTTCTTGTTGTTAAATTTCTCCTTATCATGTTTTCTATCACTCTCCCTTAGAACGTGACCCTTTGTTTTCTCTTCCATGTCCATGTTTTCTTATATGGAATCCTAGTATGGGTTAACTTGGGTGACCTTTGTAATTCCCTTTATTTCTTTTAAAGTAATAGTTTTACTGACTCCTTTTCCGATGTGGGACTTTCAATGAAATTTCCAAACCCAATTTTTTTAAAAATTGTGAGGACGCAATTTATTAAGGGGGGAAGAATGTAAAGACCCGAAATTTTGAATAAATCTTGTTTCCTAATTTTGTGTGTTATTTTATTTTATACTCAACAAAACTATTTCATTTGATAACATTAGTATAATTAAAATGATACTATTGGGTTTTGAATATTATATGACCGTTAGTCAGTATGACCTTTGGAAACTAAATGTTGCAATTATTGTCTCTAAATACAAGTGATCTTGGTTAATTAATATAGAAAGAAGATTTGATGGCCTCATCCAATAATCTCGGGCCAATCGAAGCCCATCTAACAGAACATGGGAAGGAGGTAGCACCACTGGGCTTTGCTCTGGACCAAACCCAATTCGAACTTCATCGTGTGAAGATAAAATGAAATCGCCTTCGTGAGAAGTTCATACTGATAGAAATTACTACTCGTGCAATTTTGGCTGAGCCGCCCTCAGATTCTCTCACCTTAGCACACCTTACACTTAGGTCCTATGCTGGGGTTATAAGGGGTTATGTAAGGAGACCATAACTTCTTTGTGTAATCCTTTGAGATAAATAAAATTGTGTTTTCTTCTTATTGTGAATTTTGTAAATTTTCAAATGTTTAGATTAATTTAGGATGTATATTATTTTTGAATTTGAAAAAAAGGATATTTTAAAATATTTTTGTAAACCTTAAATAATTAATGATGTGTAATGATTTTCAAAAAATGGTCTTCTGCAAATGTGTTCAGTAAGAAATTTAGAGTCTAATAAGATCAACTTGATTTTTGATGAATAATAAATTATGAATAGTGATTTTACGCTGAGGATTAGTAATGTGACAAAATGGATTAGTAACATCACTTAAAGAAATTATTAATATAATATAGGTACCTTGATTAAGTAATGTGATTCAATAAAATAGGTAAATAACTATTTCGGAAATTATTAGTCAAGTATTAGGTTTTTCGGGTGAATAGTGTTTTTTAATTAAAAATTAAATTAAAAATATTTAGAAAATTATTTTTATAAAATGGAAATTATTTTTGGACTCAGAGCATCGATATTATGTTAAGGTAAATTTTGGGGATTTTTCTGAAAAAATTGAATTTTCAGTGAATAGTGTATTTATTTAAAAATTAAATTAAAAATATTTAAAAAATTATTTTTATAAAATGGATTTCATTTTTGAAATCAGAGTATCGATATTTGGTTAAGGTGAAATTTTGAGATTTTTCTAAGAATGTTACATTTTCAGTGAATAGTGAAAATACAGTTTTTAAGTTACAGGTGTTTAATGACATCATTAAAAGATGTATTAAGTATGTAATCAATATGATCGAATTGTGAATAGTAATATAAGGTATGAGGTGTCCCAAGTGGCCAATACCATGGGCAAGCCCATGGTTTTTCCAATACCACCAATGAGGTGTTCCTTGGCCATTAATGCCTTGTCCCCTCACTTTCCCTATAAATACCCATCATTTCCTCCTTTAGTTTTCACTACCAAATCTCCCCCAACGAAGTTATGGTCTCATTACCTCCCAAGGATTCCTCCCAAGGTGCCCCCAATCCCTCAAGGTCCCAACCTTCGAGTTTTAAGAGTTACGTTTTAAGGTAAGGGATCTAACCTCCCTCTTTCATTTCAAATACTATATTTTAAGTCATTTATTTTATGCTCCATGTTATTATGTTGGAGGATGTTATTCTATATTCCTATTACTTCCATTTTCATGTTCATATGATGAGATATCCCCTCTTACTCTCATCATTTCGTTTTATGAATGTTTAAGTGGTGCTGTTAGGCTGCCAAAATTTTTGTAACAGATTCTTTCACCATTTTCATTTTCATGTTCTATTTTCTTGTCAAGTCTTTCAAGTTCATTTTTATTATGTTGGGGTATTATATCTATATCTATCATACTGATCTTTTATGTTCATCTGATGAGAGACCCTATTTTATCTTGTCAATTCATTATTTTGAAGTTTAAGTGACGCCGTTAGGCTGCCGAATTTTTAAGGGATTCTTTCACCCTTCTCATTTTCAAGATCTATTTTCATGTCAAGTCTTTCATGTACCTTTTTATTATGTTGGGGTATGATCTATATATCTATCATACTGATCTTTTATGTTTATATTATGAGAGACCCTATTTGATCTCATCAATTCTTTTTTTGAAGTTTTAAGTGACGCTGTTAGGCTGATGAATTTTCATAAGAGAAATCTTATTTTTGTCTTCCTTCCATGTTTTTCAATTCATATGGTATGTGTTTCAAATTTATTTACCATGTTCTTATATCCATTATATTCTATCCCTCTACTGTTTTATGGATCATTTTTGAGTGGGTGACCCATGTCCCCTCTCTTTTCAATGTTTTCTAAAAACCCTGCAACATAGCCGTTATGCTGCAGAATTTTCATCTCAAAATGTCTCTCTCTTTTTCTCAAATTCTTTAATTTTATTAAGTGAATACTCAAATATCTTTCTTATATAGGGTTATTAACATATATATCAAAATGTTCTATTTTAAATTCTGGGATTTACATAAATGAAACCTTATTTCCTTTTTATGTGGGTTTAAAGTGACTTAAAGATCTTATCTTTAAAGCAGTTTTTAAAACATTATGATTATGAAATTAAACCCATTTATTTTATGCTATATGGGTTATTTATGAAATGTTTAAAGATTATATATGTGGCTCAGATAATGATAAAGACAAATTTAAGGGTGCGCCCTGATAGCGCTCCAATGCATTGGGTAAAGACTTAATCTCTAGCGATGACCATTTTTAACGACACCTTGGTGAATAACCTTGGTAATTTTTAATGACACCTTGGGGATGGACCTTGGTGAAACGAAAATGATTGCCTATGTTAAATGTTTTAGCCACATCTTCAAGTTATGAAACATGTTATTTTTATTATGATATGCCTCATTAACTCTTTCTCATGCCTTAAAGTTATTTTTCATGACTTTTGATGTATCTCAAGTTCTCATGTAAAATGTTTCCCTTGTTTCCCTTACTGGGCATTCTGCTCACCCTTTCCGTTGATGTATGCTCCCAGGTTATGAGATTCTGTAATGAACTTTGGATGAACAAATGAAGAAGCCTTTCAAGTGTTTAAGAAGAATGTTTTTGTTGTTGTCATGTATTAAGTTCCCGGTTTCCAAGACACTAAACCTTAAAGATCCTCCGTTTTGTATAATGTAATGAAAGTTTATGTGATAAAAAGGCGGGATGATATAGTTGGTATCAAAGTATGGTTTAGTTATTTGTGGAAATTAGGATATGAAAACTTTAGGGAGAACCCTATAGAAATGTTTAAATATAAAAAATATTCCTGGTATTTTGGTGAGTATTGAGTAAGGGGTTGCCAAGAAAATACATCCATGTCTAGATACGAGTAGGTAGAGGTGGCTCTGGCACAGATGTACATTGG
This sequence comes from Viscum album, assembly GCA_963277665.1. Classification (NCBI taxonomy): domain Eukaryota; kingdom Viridiplantae; phylum Streptophyta; class Magnoliopsida; order Santalales; family Viscaceae; genus Viscum; species Viscum album. The sequence goes on from OY728146.1 coordinate 514,653,595, forward strand.
TGTAAAACCTGAAAACAACGCTTTGAGCTAGACTCGAATGGGAACTGGTACAAAACAATGTGCCTTTCTTCACTCTTGGTTACGACACTCCCGGAGGATATGATTTTGTAAATTCATAAGCTTAGTATGAACCATTATTAAAGAAACAAAGATAAAATAAAATAAAGATTCACATAAGAATATATGATCATGGATATCCTAGATTGGAACCTATGTGATCACAAGTTAGGGTATACTTTCCTTCTACAAGTTTATCCTTCTATGCTTAAAGTTTCCTTTCAATGATTATTGGATAAGTATTTAAGCCCCTAATTATAATTTCTTTTCTTAGTTAATGGCGGGAAATGGAAGAACATGTCCCAACAACCAATGTGATAGGAAATGTGACGATTGCCCTATTAATGTGATAGAGATGACGAGACATCAAGTTGAACATATTGTTATTATGCCAAAACAGCTATCGAAAATCACAATTAATAATTGGTACCTAGTTGAATGCCCAAATTCATCAAGGAATAAGAAGACAAAGTCTCAAGGATGTTCATCTGATTAAGTTGATAAGGGAAAGAAGACCCAATTTCTTTTTTGCAAAAAGTGTGGGAAGAGGCACCAAGGAGAATGTCACAAAGGAACCAGGAGATGTTTTAAGTGTCGGAAGATAGGTCATAAAGTAGCCAATTGATTTAAAGAAATGGATAATGTGATGAATGGAGATAAGGTTCAATCTAATGTACCTTATACTATTAAATGTGGTAAATGTGGAGAAGTTGGACATTATCCAAGGCAATTATCTCTTGGAAGGGATGAGAAGCATGATGAGCATAAAAAATCTTCAAGGACAAGGGAACAATGCAAGTCCTATGCGGAGATGGATCATGATGACTAAAGTACATGCAACTTCTTTGCAATAATTGTCCATGTCATGTTGTATTTTAGTTCGTGATCCATGAGCATATCTTTAATGTTTTCTAAGAACATCAAGTCACTACCTAAGATGGTTTTATATCATTTAGGAAAATATATATTGTTATGTACCACATGTTAATGTAGTGAAGCTGTTCTTCTTAAAAAAAGGTGATTAGGGGATTAAAAGATGATTATTATTTTGGAAGACATTCACTATTTTGGGAACCCTATATGATATAGGTAAATAGATTACTATAGTATTTTCTTTGAGGAGTCAAATTTGACCTATATTTTGAAGAATCTATGAATTTAAGGTGAACTTATGGTAATTTAGGTTACTTATGGAAATGATTAACCTATCTTGGGGAAAATGTGATTAGGTTAGCTACTTTTGGTATAAGATGATAAGAGTTGTTGATGTTGTTTGTAGATGAATGATAAAGTATACCTTGGAAGACTATGTTATGAGAACGTTCTTATAATTGGGATTCAATCTTAGTTTGGTTTATTTTGAGAAATTTTAAGGACAGTTATTTAGGGAATGGTCTATGATGAACTTTGGGTAGTACCATGGAATTTTGTAGATTTAAAAGTAGTTTCCCTTCCTATGGGGTTCTTTATTTTGGAAGAGTTGTTTTATCTTACCCTTTCTATTTTTGGGATAATGTTTAAAGATATAAGAAATAGATAGTTAATCTTACGTGGATTATGTGATTCTCTAGAAGATAATTCTTGTGCTTTTGATGAGACTAAGTGTTTTTTTAATGCTCATCGTTTAGAGAAAATATTAGTTTTGGTAGAAACTTTTTAAAGGATGAAACTCTACTTAAAGGTAAATATATTTCCTTGTGTTTTTATTCTATATAGTAAATTAATTCCTCAAAACTATGAAAAGGAACATAAAACAAAAACATTGTCGGTTGACGTTTCCATTACTGGGTATTTTACTCACCCATTCCTCTGATGTATGCTCCCAAGTTATGAGATACTATAATGAACTTAGGATGAACAAATGAAGAAGCCTTTCAAGTGTTGAAGAAGAATGTTTTTGTTGTTTTCATGTATTAAGTTCCTGGTTTCCAAGACACTAAACCTTAAAGACCCTCAGTTTTGTATAATGTAATGAAAGTTTATGTGATAAAAGGAGGGATGCTATAATGACCTAGCGGAGGTGCGACGATGATGGCGGCGGACGAATCGACATGGTTCATAAGTTCTCGTTCTTCGAGCGTTCTTTATGTGGGTGAATGAGAGCATGTTTTCGAGGACGATAGGAGGCCCAAAACTGTCGGAATCATCTCCATAAGGTTCGGGAGACCTAAACCCTTGAGTTTAATGGTGATCGGACGACCGGATCGAAGATCAGAGCTTCACTCGAGGAATGGCAGTGGAGGTTTGCATTTCTGGAATTTTCCAGAACATATGGTGTGTATTTAGAAGAACACGCCGTGTGGTACTAGCAATGACAGCTAGGGTTTCCGGTGTTAGACAGGTATCGCATGACGTGTGACCCCAGTCACACGGTGTGTTGGACATTCCCCGAAGCTTGGCGTGAATTATGGAAAGTACACAGACATAGGATGGAATACATGGCTTTACAACACGACATGTTGACCCTATGAGGCATGAAAGAGGCGACTATGTGGGACTCGACATGTATCCAAAGGATATACAAACTTGGGGTGGAGTAAACAGCTGTGTACTACACCACAGGGCTAGGTGAGGGTAGTAACGCGGGTCACCCCATGTACCGATTACACGGGTTGGAATACATGGGTTGAGGCCATGTACGAGCACGTGGCCAGCGTACAAGGATCAGACCCTAGATACTTTGACACGGTGTTTGATCCTTTCTACACACCATGTAGTTTTGTTTTACACAACAAGCCTTATGACACAGGCTGTTGTACACGGGTAGTACCCGAGGTCAGAAGACACGACATGTGACATTATTACACACTGTGTACTTTTCATCACATGGATTGATCTTCTTGACCATCGTATCTTGGACAAGTTTCGTTCAGGTTAGTGCCCCTTTTTCTCGTTCCCTTGAAGGTTAGGCATCATTTCCTTCTATAGGGGTATGATCCCTTCAGTAGGACTTTCTGAGATAGAGTCATGTATCCCACCGAGAGGCCCGAAGCGAGATCCTCTATCCATTATTGACCCTAGGTAGAGTCAGGTATCGATGTGACCATTTCCACAGGGCGCCGATCCTATACTTAGTAGGTGAATCTGGATGAGTAGTTGTATTCGCCAAGGTCCTGAAAGTGATCCTCATCTATGTATCATGATCTTTCCCCACTCTGGAGTGTGTTCTCCCAGAATGAGTGCACCTATCTCTCGTGACTTTTACCAATGGATAGTACTTCTCAGATGGACGTCATCAGAGCTGTCAAACTCACAGAGTGAGTTCTCCTAGATGAGTGCTTCGTGTAATCTTCGAACTAAATCCCTAGTGGGGGTATGCTGTTGCGGGACCTATCCCTAGACTACAGGTTTGAGATTTGAGTATATCTAGTTTCTGTTACTCTTTCTATATGTTCAGTACACATATTTTTGTGTAGAGATGAATGTACCTTTCCTTTGTGTATTGCTTTATGGTTTTCTAGGTCCTCTACTGAGTATTTTTATACTCATCCCTGCACGGGCTTTGCCCGCATATATCATGTCTTGTGCAGACGAGCAGCCTTTTGATAGAGTCCAGGGTGGACCAGGACAGAACTGTGCTTTCTAAGTTCCCTACAAGCCGAGATGTTCCTACAACTACGAGCAGTAGTCCTAGTACCTCTTTGTGTTTATAGGTTGGACTTTACAATTTTCAGACTCTTTTTTTGGTGGGCTTGTATTCTGGACTAGTTTACTTTTATTACTTTACTTTCTGTCGTACTCTGTTGGTTGGGTTTAGTTGTATGCATGAATTTTGGTCCCTAGTGGTTTTTTTCCATTTCAGCATTTTGGACTTGGAGATGTGTGTGTGTGTATAGGTGCTTAGGTAATGCCTCCCATGTCAGTGATATGCCTACTCAGTGCTAGTCACCAGCCCTTGGCCTATTGGATGCGAGCTTGGGGAGTCGCAGCGCGGGCCCCATTGGGATGGGTCATGATAGTGTAAGGATTCCATAACATTGCATAAGGTAAAATACATATATCATGATCTGGTTCAACCATTGAAAATTTTTCATGAACAGTCTGGAATATAGTAATAGAAATTAAAAACCCTTCATCATTGAATGTGATAAATTAACACATCTCGGATGGTATTTTCATTTTTAGTGTAAGAGGTGGGGGAAAAGAGATATAATGTTGAAATATTCCATTAGCATAATAAAATTACATTACATTTAAGTTACTGAAATTATCATAGAATTTGGATGTGGGGAGGTGAGGAGAATGCAACAAAATAATGGAACTTGTAAAAAAATTTGAAAGAGAAGGGAAGAGAGGTTCACCTCTTGAGTACTCCTCCTTGAGAATCTTCTTAAGGCCTTTGTTTTTGGACTTTTGGTGAGACCATAAGGTCTTGGACATGGGGGAGGATCTTAGGGAGATATTTGAGCAGAATTTAGGCAATTTTTGGATCTTGAGTGGTTTGGGAGGAAGAGTGGGTGAGGGGTAATTTATATAGTGGAGGGGAGGAGGGTTTCCTTAATATTATAATCATTAAATTATTATTTCTCCACAAGATAATAAATAGTGAGTATTCCATGAACTAGAATATTAATAAGTGCATTTGAGTTCGAGATTTTGGTGCTTAAATCACTCATGATGCTATGAATAGTTAATTTAAATTATAATGTATTTTTACGATAAATTAATGTATTTTACTATTCACATAATTCAAGTATTTCAGAAAAATCCCAAAAATGCACCCTAACCTTTTTTCAACATGTAGAATCCAAAAATGAACTCCATTTTTAAAAAATAATTTTAAAAATATGAGAAATTTAATTTTTAATTAAAATCATTATTTAATCAAAAAATACCAACACTTAAAATATTCATCCTTATTTTTAAGGTGCCTAAATTTATTTATACTTTTTTGAGTAAGGTTACGATTCATAAGGTTCGTATTACTTATTCATAAGGGTGGGTTACTATTTAGAAGGGTATGTTACTATTCATATGGGTAAGTTACTATTCACCAAAAATTAACTTGATTCTATTAGACTCCAAATATCACCTTGATCACAAACGTGTATGTCAGTTTTTCAAAATTCAAAACACAAAGGTGAAAAATTTATGTTTAATGGCTAGGATATGACTCTCATAAACAACCAAGTGTTGTTTCAAAGAAAATTAGTTCTTTATGAAATATAGGCTATGAATAGAATGCATTTAAGAAAAACATACCATAAAATGTTTGGGGTGTTATATAAAACAACATCTGAATGATGTGAAATCATAGGAAAATCATATTATTATAATTTGTGACATGTGAAAGTCAACTATACATCAATTAGACATGTGATATGCTTGAAACCAATGAATTGGTTTTTAAAGGTTTGAAATCCTTTAAAAACATGTGCCCAAGGGTGAAAACCAAAAAAATGACCTTTGGATTTAATGAAATCGGACAACAATAACCATATAGTAAAATGTGAAATGGTAAAGTAGATGAAATGTGAATCCAAGGTTATGTTTCACTAGGATGACCTGAAACACAATTTTTTTTTTCTTTAAAACAACAAAACATGCGTTTAAGGGTTAGGTACATAGAAAACAACCTCAGAATGATTTGAAATCATAGGACAAAAATATTATCTTTATTTTTGATTTGTAAGAGTAGAAGACACATCAATCAGATGTGCAGTCTGTCCGGAATGTCTGAATATGCTATTTTTAAAGGTTTTACCATTTAAAAACGCACATCCAAGGCTCAAAACCAACCAAATGAACTTTAAATGTTGTAGAATTAATTGAAAACAACCATACAATGAAATGTGAAACGGATAAGCAAACAAAACATCAATCTGAGGTTTCCATTGGAATGGGATGACCCGAAACACACTTTTATTGGTTTACAACACCAAAACAAGCATTTAAGGGTCAGATCCATAGAAAATGAGATCAGAATGATGTGAAATCATAGGAAAACCAAATTATTATTATTTTTTATTTGTATATGTTGATGAAACATCAATAGGATATTCAGTCTTCCCAGAACAACTAAATATTCAGTTTTTAAAGGTTTGACACACTTTTAAAATGTGCATATGGGGGTCAAAATAAAATAACCGACCATCGAATGCTGTGAAATAATAAAAAACAAACATAATATAATATGTGATATTTTTGAGTAGATAGAATGTCAATCTGAAATGCCATTTGGCCAGGATGATCTGGAATGCACTTTTGTTATTTTAAAAAACCAAAACACACATTTAATGGCTAAATTTTTATAAAATGTACTCAAAATGATGTGAAATTATATGAAAACCATTTAATTATTATTTGTGACATGTAGGAGTATAAAAAACATCAATAGGACATATGGTCTTCCCGGAATGACTGAATTTTTAATTTTTAAATGTTTGATTCCCTTTAAAAACATTCACCCAGAGGTCAAAAACAATAGAACAACCTTCAAATGACATGAAATTAGACAAAAAGAACTATAAAGTGAAATGTAATTTTTTTAGTAGATAGAATGTCAATCCAAGGTCCTGCTTGGTCAGGATGACCTAAAACACACTTTTTCTATTTTACAACACTAAAACGCGAGTTTAAGGGTCATATCTGTATCAAATGAGATCATAATTACATGAAACAAATAAAAACTAATTTATTATTATTTTTATATTTTATGAGTAGATGACACATCAATTGGATGTATTCTCTTCTTGGAATGGTCAGATATGTAGTTTTTAAAGGTTTGAAGCCCTTTAAAAACATGCTTTTGGGGGTCAAAACCAACTGAATGACCTTCTAACAATATGAAATCAGATGAAAAAAACTGTACAATTAAATTTAAAATGTATGAGTATAATAAATGTTAATATGAGGTGTTTTTTGGCTTGGATTACCTGAAACACACTTTTATTGCTTTAAAACACCAAAACATGCATTTAAGGGGGATATCCTTATTAAACAACCTCATAATGACACGAAAATATAGAAAAAACACATTATTATTATTTTGGATGTGGAAGGGAAGAAGAAAATTCAATTATACATGTGGTATGCCTGGAAAAACTGAATATGTAGTTTTTAAAGGTTTGAATCCCTTTTAAAAATGTGCGTTTGAGGGTCAAAAGAAACCAACCAACCTCCAAATATAATGAAATCAAAGGAAAATAGTACACTGAAATTTGAAATAATCATGTCTAAGAAACATCAACCCAAGGTTTTGTTTGGAAGGGATGACCTGAAATACACTATTGTTATTTTAAAACACAAAAACACACATTTAAGGTTTGGATCCATAGAAAACATTCTTCTAATGATGTGAAATCATAAGAAAATTGACTTGTATTAGTAGATTTCATTTTAATAAAATGTTTTGTATTACCAAAATGATTGAATATACAGTTCTTGGCGGTATGATGCCCTTTAAAAATGTGCATCTGGGGTCAAAACCAAACAAATGACCTCCCAATTTAATGAAATCAGACGACAAAAACCATATAGTGAAATGGGAAATGGTCAAGGAAACTAAATGTCAATTCAAGGTTCTATATGAATGGGATGATCCAAAACAAACTTTTGTTGTTTTAAAACACCAAAACACACGTTTAAGGGTCATATATATAGAAAATGAGCTCAAAATTATGTGAAATCATAGGACAAACATGTTATTATTATTTTTTACGAGTATGTGTAGAGGTCATGTTAATCAAACTTGTGTTTTTCCCATAACGACCAAATAAGAAGTTTTAAATAAAAAAAATAATATAAATTATTAATATACTCAAAATTAAATTCTCTTATAATGTTTTACTATGTTTTAATTGAAATATTCTGGTTCATTTAAATTATTATTATTTTTTGAAATTTTATTATAATAATCATTTTTTATTGTTTTTTATATTCAGTTTTATATAATGATAGTTCTGGGGCTTAGATGATTAGAAAAAGATATTTATGAGATTTTGATATTACATATTATTAAGATATTTGTTGAATTTTAGAATTATTTTAGTTTTTTTTTTGAAATTTTAAATTATGGTGTAATTGTTTTTAAAATTTTAAAATATTTAGTTGCTACAATTTGAAGGTTGCTATAGACCAGCTAGGGGTGCACTATAGCAGCTTCCATATGGTAGTCTCTATAGTGAATGTTAGTACGCCCTATAGTGATCACCATATAGAAGGTGTTATTGCATTCCTCTATAGAGGCTGCCAAATGGCAGTCATTATAAGGTTCCCCTTCCCAGACTTTAATCTCTACTATTTTGCAGTCTTTATAAGAAATATGAATAGGCTAAATGTGTCTTCAACTTGGTGGTTGCTGAATGGACACTACAAACCATTAGCGATGGATTTTAGTAGCCACTAAATACCTTTTTCCTACTAGTGACACATTTTGTAGTTTAATTAATTCCTTAAAAAGTAAAATTATTTTTGGAATTCCAAATTTAGTGAGAAGTTAATAAAATTATAACAAACAATAGATTACATATCCATTAATTTTTATTATATAAAACAAATACATCATTAAAGTATCCATGTTGAAACCAAAAGAGATCACATTTAAAAATTACACTAAATGTTTTCCAAATAGAATGTGAAATGTGTAAACTGAAAAACAGAAGAAAATATATTCCAAATATTTTCTATATATTAGGCATTTAAAATAGAAATATAATCCAAAATATTATAGAATAACCTTAATCATTAGCCTTTAATGTATGATCTTGAAATTTTGAAATGACGAGAATGTTAGAATAAATGGTCTCCTAAAATTTTTCAAGCATGTCACCACCTAATCCCATCTGTACCCCTACTTTATTAGCAAAGTGATTGAAAATGATCCCCAAATCCCACTTCTAACTGACCATGCCATGGATACTATCCATAATGGAATAAAACACACATTATAGGATTTATAATAATTATATATCACTATCATTATTATTGACATTATCATTTTGATATAATTATATGAAACTAACCATGTATGGAATGCTATATAACCCAAATGAAAAGGATTCCATTTATATAAACAATTGGAAATTATTATTCCACATACTTGGTGAAAAATATTATATAATATAACTCAATTAAATTTGTACAACCACCATGTACACTGAGAAAATATATCCCTGTAGAATCTCCAACTCCATCCTATAAATATAAAACAATATATCAAGTGTAGGTATACTGCTATAATAAAAATTTTCCTCATAAAAAACCATTGTTTTTCTATAGAAACGATATAATACAAACTCATTAAATGAAATAGAAAAGAATATAATCCATACTGTATAGTGCTGATTGTAACACATTCCTAGTCACCTTAATCACTCATACCTAAAAACAAAATTATTTAAAAGATATAATCTCAACATAAAATTAATAACATAAATAATAATCCTATAAATTTATTATAAATAAATCCACTTCTAATGGAATAAGACATGCTAATGGAATAATAAATCTTGTATGAATATAATCAGAGGTCATAATATGGGTATCCAATATATCATAGATGATGGGTTATACTTTTAATTTAATGCAAAAATGAAATTGCCTCTCTTGGAGTCCCACTCAAGTGGTGTTCATATAAAAAATGTATAATACCTTGTCAATCATCATTGAAATAAAAAATAGTTTGGTTCACTCTTGGATATGCATTACACTAGGGGAATTAATTAGTGTAGGATGACTTATTACCAATTTAAACCATACCCCATATTTTCCTAATCACTTATTCAGTTAACAACTCTCTATCTTTAAATACTAACCACTAGTTTTCATGCATGTACATATATCATGAAAGTAAAACAACAAAGAATAAAATATTTGTTAATGATGTTCACCTCTATTTAGGATGACTATATGCCTAACATGTGGTTTTTTTATCCCAATCTTATAAAAATCCACTTTTATTATCAATAAATGATTATTAAAGGATATAACATTAGATATTTGATCCAGAAAACAACCAAGTAAAATGAAAGCTCTAACTTATAGAAATTTGAATAATAGATTAGGCTTTAAAACCTTAATGAAAATCAACGGTAATGGTTCATGTCCCTACAGGACAATATGAATATGATCTTATTCCACAGACTTCAAAAATCACATAATATGCCTAAAACACAAAAAATCTTCTAGGTTGTCTCTTTCTTACAAAACTATTGATGGTTCCCTTGATATTCTTCAAACACTATGATATGGTAATATCATACATTAGATTATAAATACATCATATTGTATGATAATCAGTAGATGGCGAAGATGAATTACCCTCTCTTCTTATCCCCTTTCATATTTTTCTTCAATTTCAGGAATATTCAAGTTAATAATAGAGTTATATATTTCTCTTTATCAAATTATAGGATGCACAATAATATCAGTGTCAAACAACCTCCCTTAAATTCATCATTTCCTATAATATTCATAATTAAAGAGGATAAAAAACAAGATTTCTATTTTTAAAAATAAAAATTCCATTAATCTTAATGCCATGATCTCTTAATATTTTCTCAATTACATCATGTTATCATGCTCCCTGTGATCTTGTAATATACAAATATTCATAAACTGCTATCTTCACTTATTTTATAAGAATTTTCTTTCTCATTTTAAACTCAATTAATCCCAAATTATTATTTTTCTACCTTAGTTTTCAAGTAGTATTGATACTATTCCTCTATAAAAATACCATAGATAAATTCCCAAATAATTAATCATTAAAACTATAAGAAAATCAAACAAAAAAATAATTTTAGGATTTCACTCTTTATTTCATACTAATAGAGATTCAAAAAAACCAGTGTAGACTCAATATTGAATATATAAACTTCATATGGAATCTTAGTATAGTCACTATCTTCTCATAAAATCATCCACTATATCAAATAACATAAAATTAATCATCTGTATGTTGAAATGAAAAAAGTTTCATCATGAAAATGGTACACTTCTTAACAATATTGAATCTCTCTTCATACTTCAATAATTAATATCAACTTGAATAATAAACCTTTATAATTTATTATTATTATTAATCATTGATGATTAAAATCCAATCACCTGAGTTTTTTCCTTAATAATACATATATTTAGAAATATAAAAAATTTATGATGTTTCACAAAGTTAGTGGACATCAATATGAATGGAAAATTAAAAATCCATTTATACTTATGAAAAATAATGATAAGGAAAAATAAACCTTATGAATTTTCCCTTTTAATATTTAAAATAACACTAACTTTTTATAGATAAATGATCTTTATATAATTAAAAAAGTTACATTTGAAAAACCAATCTATCCTTACAGTTTATGTTAAATGATCCTTATGAAAATCCATACCATCATTTTTTTCCAGGTTGAATGATACTTTCAAAGTCATATATGCCTTTTCAAAATTTTAAATGACTCTTACAAATTCATAAATTGTTTATTACACAGTCAAAAAATAATCCTTAAAAAATGGGAATTAATCATTTCTGAGATGATTCCTGAGAAATGGTATTGTAATGAATCGATCTAGGATACCACCTGAATTGGTATCTAAATCACTCCTCCACTAACCCATAGGGAGTCCCCAATCCTCATGGGCTGATGTCAAGTATACAAGCATTAGAAAGAATAATTTGAGAGCAATTTTTCCTAATATACACATGAACACAGATTTAAAATATAGAGATATACCAAACTGAGATATCCAAAAGTTGTAAACACAAGTATAAAGATGGTACGAATACCAAAGTCATCAGAGAATTCCACCAGACATCAACACAGAAGATCCATGCAAAAAGTGGATCACATGCCACATCATTAACCACCAACTACCGAGTCATGCTAACTAAGTACCCACACAACCTCTAATGGATCTTCGCCTTTTCCCTAAACATGTAATATAATGATAAAAACTACAAAAACTTGAAGGTAAAGGTAGGGCGTTATAAACAAGCTCAGTAGGATTACATTAGTCAATTCATAATAAATCCATAATAGATTAACTATTTTTTCTTAATTTTAAATTAAGCATGGCATGGAAATATTTTCATAGTTCATGTTAAAACATGGTTGAAGAAAATTTCAATGGATAATAATAAAATAGGCTTAAAAAGTACATTTTCAACATGTATAGTAGATATAAACATATTTTTATGATTGACATGAATTAAATATTTCTCTAAAAACATTCATGAGTAAATCATTTTAACTTTTTAAGTCAAAAAATATTAAAAATCACATAGACGAAATGTATACCAAAATAGGATTAAATGATCATTTTTATAAAACATAAGGGCATGAATAAATTAGTTAAATAAATATTGGTATGTAATAATAAAAAATAAAAATAAATCACCATGGTCATATGCCCTGAGGTTTGTTAATTCCTAGATTTAGGACCCTTTCTATACTTAGTCAATCAATCATGACTAAAAATGTGCACACATCCCTAAGGATCATAACATCAGGATAGAATCAGTCAACACCCCATCGAGGAAAATTATTTTTAACATGATTAAGTTATAGTTTTCATCATTAATCTATTTTTAGGGGGTCAGATCCTAGCATGTCTTTCCTAGTCAACCATTACCTACTCAGGATCACAAGTGATTTCAATCAATAAATCAGTCAATTATGTGACTATCATCCTTTTTTTTGTTTTTTCAATAGACCCCATTAACCTAGTTTCAAAATACAAGCATTAAAAATTCAAACCAAAAGGTATTTTAAAATTCATGCAATAAAAATTCAAACCATAAGGAAACACAGTCACCCGATAAAGATCATAATGCATCGAGAAACGTGCATCCTTTTATGCTGATGCCTCAGGCTGTTTTCCAGACATCCTATCACCACTATCATTGAAACTTATTAAGATAATTAGAATCACATCAACAGATACATTTACAGTGCAAACCAGACTCTAGAAAAACTAAACCCTTTGTAGACACCATTTTTTTGGTGAGAATCAATGAATAGAATCCATCATCGTCACCATAAAACCAGCCATCCACCATCAAAACTATCTATGAATACCGCACTAATTGAATACAAAACAATCCATCACAAACAAAACTAGAAGAACCTAAAACACCATTGTCAATGAGCATAAAATACATCACCAATCGAAAAATTCTTTGTCAAGGATGAAAAAAACCACCAAAATAAATCATGAATAACCAAGGAAAAGAAGGAACCACACAAACAAAAGGAAACAAAAAATATAGGACTAGAACACAACAAGGATGGAAAACTCTAGGAAATGAGCACAACCAAGGGGTCAGACTCTTGGAACACTGATTAAAGGTTAACCAACACCTCCCAAAACCCTAATAAAATCCATTAAATCTAGTAAAGATGTAGTCTAATGCAATATATTTGGATTCAAGAGCAGATATTTAACCAGACAAGGTCCTCGACAGCAAGACACACCTTCAAAAAAATAAATAAAAATGAGAGGAATATGATGGTTTCAAAAATACATATGACAATGAAAGGAAGAATTAAAATAGTTCCCAAAATCTAGCTAAGGAAAGAGACAAATAACCTCATTAGATGCCACCATTAAGAAACCAAAATTAGAAGAAAATCATTATTTTCAATGCAATTAATAATTTGTAGTTCAAATGCTCAATTTGAGTTTCAAATTTCCATTTCAAATTCAAAAACAAATCATAGGTTATTTTAAGTTCATACCTTTCAAAATAATCTTTCATTTTTAGACATTTTTCTCAAGAATAAATATGAAATCATTTTATCAATACAATTTTCATTTCAATCCATTTTTTCTCAAAAATCCACCAAATATTTTCAAATATTGAAAAAGGGTTTTATTTTATAATTCCATGCCTTTCATTTTGAATACCAACATCAGTGTTTTTTTATAAAAAACACCATTTTTATTCTAAATCATCAAATTTTAAATCAAAAAAATATTTCATGTATTTTATTCTAATCAAACTCACACTTCAAATCAAAATTTTAATTCAATAACATTTTCCAAAAACAAAAAATTAATTTTCAATATCCATTGATAATGGTTTTCATCACACCCACCATGCCATTTAAATTTTTTTTCAAGGATATCAAATAAATATTTAAAAATAAATTTTAAAAAATTAATATAACCATGCATTAATGGTTTTTTACTAATAGATTTTTATTTATGAAATCACCTTCCATAATTATAGTAATGCATACAACCTAATGAGGGATCTACACCAACAACTAGAGAAGGTCATCACATAGTAAACAAGAAAAAACCACCTCTAAAACACTCCCTCTAATCACCCAGCTACTGGACACCCAAAACTCCCCAAGAGGATATTGAAAATAAAAAATAGTAAAACTTTAGATATTTTTAAATAAATATACCAGCTGTAGCAGCATTTAAAACCCCAAATTTAAAACAACCATTTAATTTTAGATTTTAAATAAATCTTGAATGATAAGGGTTTAGAAACATTTAAAATAGGAAGTATAGACTTTGAAATGGGTTATAAAATCAATTTCTATGATTTTTAGTATTTAAAAATCCTAAAATAGCATTGTAGGTCGATCTGGAGGGAGAAGAATGAAAAACAAAGTATTTATTTATTTTTTTCTTAAAAGAGTACTACATAAGGGTAACATGATTTTACCATTACATAGCTCTTAAGTGCCATGTAAGGGTAGACGTACCCTTACAGACCATTTGAAAAAGAGGAGTTACCCTTACATGGCTCACTATACCTTTACATAGAAATCATGTTACCCTTACATAACCTTTGGTAATCATAGGATACCATTACACAGTGATGGTTTAACCTTACACAACCTTTATAAAGAACCGGTTACCTTTATAAAATGCATATTCAAAGTGGTTACCCTTACACGAGTCAGAAAACTTATGAAATACCCTTATACAACAAGGTAAAACTTAGGTCGACCCTTACAAAACTCATACTTACCTTTACGTGAGATATATAGTACCCTTATGTAACCCTTAGAAAATCATTTTTATCCTTATACCTCAGCTTCTATTACCCTTATTCAATGCATAAAAGAAGGAAATTACCCTTATTTAGGTCATATATAAAGGACCTTACCCTTACACACCATGATATTATCCTTTCATAGCGTAATAAAAAGGACCTTACCCTTAGAAACCCATATAAAATAAGAGTTATATTTACACAGACTTAATAACCAAGCCATTACCCTTACAAAACATAAGGAAACATGGGGTTACCCTTAAATAACTCCTAAAAACCACCATAAGTAAGGGTAGAAAGTACTTACCCTTATGTAGACCCTATACCGTGCATAAGGGTAAAAATTAGGTAAAAATTTATTAAATTTCAAATCAAAGGGCTTATAAAATAACACTAAAAAGGGTTTCTAAAGAATAATTAAAACCAATAGGATTACAAAACACCTCCAACACTATAAAAACCTAGAGAAAAAAATATTAACCAATAATTAACACACAAGAAAAGGATATGATATTAAAATTCTTCCAACTATAATAATTTTTCCCTTATAAATCATCAATTACATTGGTTGATCAAGATTAGAGAGAGAATACAGCCCAAGGTACACAATAAAATTTGAAACATAAAAAGGGATCTAAAAATTCATCTTTCATAGACAACAAATAGGAAATATTACAAAAAAAACATGGATGAAACTGGGTTTAGTGAAAGAAATTTCCAAAAGTTCACTCCATAAAAAGGACTTTCAAATAAAATAAGAAAATAGTTAAAGTTATAATGATAAACTATATAAATATGATTCACTAAGAAAATAAACATTCAAATAATGAAATAACTATAAACTACTCAATATTTATAAATGAATAAACCTTGAAAACATGTAACATGGGAACCTAAAACATAACATTGAAAGAGAAATTACTTTAAAAGAATATAACCTTGTCCAGAAAAAACCCAAGATCATGCAAGAGAATCCTAGAGATCAATTAGAAATGAATTGTGTAGGAAAATACCTCAATGGGAGAAAACATAGTCTAGGATTGAGTCAAGTGAGGATAAATTGGGACAACATTACTGGAACACTATCCCATGATAATTCCAATCAAAACATAGATAATCATTAACAATGCCTCCTAGTCACCTCAACACTTACCCAAGATCCACTATGATGATCAAGAAAAAGGAACCGATGACCCAAAACATGGCATCTGTCAACATTATGGGATAGGAGAACAACAATCACTGAGTCATTGGCACTTCTAAACCAACTTCTACCCCATAGGTAATAGTCATAGGGGATTATACGAACATGAATGAAAATCTGGGGCAAGGAAATCCCATAGAAAATAATTTTTTTTATTATGGAGTGTGAGGCATTGGGCCATCCCAATTGACGAGAACAACCAAAGGTAAGGTGTTGATCTTGTGTCAAAATGATGGTATTGTGTGAGCCCCAGTTGTGAATAAATATAGAATATGTTCTTTAGAATTTATTAGGTTAGATATATTTGGGAATTTATTAGGCAAAAATGGGTATTGATGTGAAGGGTGATTCTCTGGAAGACTTCACAGCGGCCTGGTTTCTCAGGATGGAGGGGCGTGGTTTGGACTATAAAGAATGAGGTCTTCTCTTATCGGTGATGTTCTAGGTGTTTTGGGAAGCACATAATAGTATAATATAGGGGAAGAATGTTTCTTTTATTGTAATAAAAGTGCGTGTTAGGATTTTGGTGGTGGATCTTAGCTCACTTGAGCTGGGAGGACGTGGTGTGGAGCTTCTTGTAGGACTTCTTCTGAGGACTAGCAGTTCAGATCATCTCAAGTTGCCTTTTGTGGGATTATGGATTGCCTGGAGACCTCCCATTGTGGGTTACAAGATGAATGTTGATGGATCAAGTTCACAGGGATAGATTCATGGAGGAGGTTTGGTTTGGGATGGTAGGGGATCAATGGTTTTGGGCATCAGTGCCTTTTATGACTTGGGGAACTCATTGGAGGCTGAATCCAGATCTTTCTTAATAAGTATTACTTTCTGTAGGCTGTATAATATTCAGGTGGATATTATAGAATCTGATTCGAAAATTTTGGTGGAGGCTCTAAAAGGATTTGGGAAAATTCACTGGAATTTGATTTATATCATCATAAAATACAGAGCATCCATAGCTCCTAACACAGTTATTTCTCATACTTGGTGAGAAGGTAACTTTGTGGATTATTTTCTGGAAAGTAAAGGTGATCCTAGTGATAGCCTTATCATTTATTTTCAGCCAGGTTTTATACCATATGTTTTTATGTCTATTGTCTACATGGACACTCTTGGACTTCACCACTACCGACCTCCTTGAGTTAGAGTGTTTTATAAAATAGTTATTTTGATGATGATTAGAAAACACAAAAATCCATACAAAAACAATTCTTATATCTCTAATATATAATCCAAAAAAGATACTAGAAAACTCAAAAGATCACCCTAGAAACCATAATAACCAAAATGATAATACCAAATTCTACAAGGTTACAAGAATAAAGAACTATATAAAGAAATCTAAAATGGTATTCACTCTGACATTGGGAATAACACAAGTGGGTCTAGCATAAACTTCCAATGGTAGTTTGGACACTATATGGAGGGATTAACTCTATTTTCTATGGATAAAGTCCTATTTTCTTAAAGAATCTAGATATAAAATAATTCCCTTAGGATCCAATGATTCCTAACCTTGTTGATATATAGATAAAACCATGAAGAACCTCTTAAAATTACCTAAAAAACCAAAAGTGCTACAATATTTTGGAGGGTTATTACAATTATACTTGATATGACCCCCATTTTGACAATGTAAGTAATAAAAGTGCTTCTATAAAGAGAAATATGGTGAGCATAAATAGAATGGGATTTTAATTATACCACTAATGGGGTATGAATTTCTATGATTATTTTTTTCCTTGATGCATCTTCCTTCATCACATATATTAAAAGAATAAGTTCACAACACCACTAGTGATCCTACCAAGTTTTATTCAACCTTGAAAGTATACAAAAAAAGTTACTATAAGAGTTGAGGCAAAGAGGAAACTCAGTCTGTGATAGATCTCTTTGAAGGACTTTCTGGTAATACCATCCCATACGAGAGTCATATGTGGTTAGATCAGAATAATAAAACATCAATTCAATAAAATAGAGAGTTTAATACAACCCCATTTTACCCCCTTACCATAGGCCATAAAATTATATAGCCTTCTATACCTTCACTGAATTCAGAAATAAATCATGAAAAAAACATGTCTTGAAAGTTAAACATGATTGGTCTTTCAATGAAATATCTTGATAAATGGATTTCCACCACTTCCAAACTAGACTCTCAATAATAAAATTCACAAACTCAACTTTGATAGATTCTGGAAGTTCATGTTGGGTGAATATCCCCTAAATCCTTTTGAACCATGTCACTAATCCATAATAATCCCATTGTCTTAATAAGAAAGAAAGATTCATGCTTATAAAATCTTTGATGTAATCCTCATGCTAGGGTATGAGGGGAGAACATAGGGTCCTAAATATGGAGTTGAAAAAAAAATCATTCAAAGAGAATCTTGATCAACCAAAGTGTCCATTAAATCTATATGGGGTTATAATTTAAAAATAAGAAGATTAAACCCATAAAAATAAACATCAGAGTTCAAGTCTCACAAGACAAAATAAAAAATAAGAACTGACCTTAGCACAACATTTTATAGAAATTAAAGTCCAAAAACATAAGTCGATAAGTCCAAGTACTAACTTATTTATGAAGGAAAACCACTTATTTGATTTAAAATAATTTTACCAAAATTCATTTAAAAAATAAATTACATTCCTCATATACCAAATTTTTCAAAAAATTCTAAATAAAAAGGATATAAAACAAAAATATTTTTAAATCCATTTAAATCATTTCACACTTAAATTATTTAAAATATTCTAATTAAAAATTATCAACTTCACATAAAAATGTAAAAAACAATCACGAATATAACCATTTCCTACAAGAATCAACCATTTTTTCAAAAGATATTTCATTATTTTAAACTCAAAATATTTTGGAAACACCCAAATATAAACACCATTTTGAATTTAAATTTTTTTCCAATCTCCATAAGATTCCTAACTCTTTTCCAATCATATCATGGTTTTGATTTTAGAATATATTTTAATCTAACCAAAACACAAAACCATTCTTCCATAAGAACCTTCCAAAATTAGAATAAATGGGGAAAACAACCCAAAACTTGAAATAAGAAAAAATTAAAATTAAAATAAATATCAGCTACGGACGAACTATCCAAATAGTTTTGAAGACTATGTTCCAATCATGCATAGTCTATTGAGAGTTAACTAGAGTTTTTCACATGATCTATGCATGGTTTTTTAAACTCTATATAGTAGCATGCACCCATATGAATTTACCTCTAAAGCCCAAGATTCTAAAAGTAATTAATGATATCACATTGACTTAAATAAGAACATAAAAATAATCCAAAAGGTCTCAAAAATGTTTGAGGACCAAGTTCAAACTAGATATATACTCATCTTGAACAACCCTAGTAACCTAATCATTATCTCAGATGGGTGGTGATCAAGAATGAACCCATGATTGAATACTTGAATTCTAATTATCTTACTTTAAAACTAATTATTATCCCAAAATAATAAGGAAAATATTTCTTTGATAGTATTTGTAATGAAACAACCTAGGATACCACCTGAAACAATATCTTAATCACTCCACCACTAGCCTGAAGGGAGTTTCAATCCCCAAAGGCTGGTGACAAGCACTCAGGTCATCAAAAAGAACAACATGGGAATGATTTACCCCAATAACCTCAAGAACAAATAGATATAAAATGGAAAGATCCACCAAAATCAGATATCCAAAATTGGTAAAAACAAGTCTCAAGATGATATAATAATGTAATCCATAATATAAGACTACCAAACATCAACCTAGAAGCCCATGCGATAAGTGGATCACATGCTCCACTAATCACCACCAAATCTTGAGTCATGCTAACCTAGTACCCCCACCACATCAGAGTGGTGATTCCCATTTCTCTGTACCTTCTATATAAGAAAAAAAACTAAGAACACCTAATGATAAAGGCAAGGTGTGAGAAAAAATACTAGTAGAATTATACTAGTAATTTCATTAGCAATCCATAACAAATAATCCATTTACAATTAATTTTAGTTAAAAAATTGCATGAAAATAATTTCACAGTTCAAATCAAAGAATTCTTAAAAAATATTTCAATGGATAATAATAAAACATGTTACAAAAATTTATTTCCATTAAATTTGGATGATGTAAAAATCTTTTTCAAATGGACATAAATTATGAATTTCTCTAAAAATAGAAATTAGTAAATCATTTTCACTATTTCAATCAAAGAATATTTTAAATCAAGTAGACGAAAATTATATCAAAAATAGTATTAAATATTTTTTTATAAAATTGAAGGTAATTAATAATATAGTTCAATAAAAAATGACCTGAAATATACAAATAAAAATAAAGAACCATGGTCATATTCCCTGAGGTTCATTAGTTTCTAGCTTTTGGATACCCACAATAATCAGTCAATCAATCATGAATAAAAGTGAGAAAACATAGTTATGGTTCAGGCCATCAAGATATAATCATTATGAATCCCATCAGGAAAAATTATGATGAAATTATTTCAGTTAGAGTTGTCAAATATAATCTATTACTTGAGGTTCATAACCCTAGAGTGATTTCCTTAGTCAACCACTAACTACTTAGGCTCACATGTGGTTTGAATCATCATTTATAGTTCAAATACACAATTTTTGTTTTAAAATTACATTTCAAACTCAAAACCAAATCATAGATTTTGATCAAATTCATGCCTTTAAAAATAAACTTTCATTTTTATCCATTTTCTCAAGAATTAAAATAAAATAATTTCATTAAACTAATTTTATTTTGAAACCATTTTCTTCTAAAAATACATCCAATATTTTTAAATCCTTATAAAAGGGTTTTATTTCACAATTCGTTTCCTTTCTTTTAAAAAGCCAGTATCAATGGTTTTTATCAAAACACATGTCCTTTTTATTTTAAATCATCTCTTTTCAAATAATAAAATATTTAATTCCATTTCATCTTATCAAAATCACGATTCAAATAATTATTTCAATTTAAGAATATTTTATAGAAATCAACAATTAATTTTGAAAATCCACTTTCAAGGGTCTTCATCACACCCACCATTCTATTTGAAAACATTTTTCAAGGATATCAAATTGTGCTTTATAAATCAATTGAAAACCCAAATTATGATAATTAGGCATTAAAGTTTTCAATTTATAGAGATTAATTTATTAAATCACCTAACTTAGTTATAAGAACACATAACACTTGAGGAGGGAACCACAACAACAATAGAAGAATAAATTCATATAGTAAACAAGGAAAAATCACCTCTAACATACTCCTATTTATCAACCTGATACTAGACACTTGAAACTCCCTAAGAGGATATTTAAATTTAAAAACAAAAAAACTTCATATATTTTTAAATAAATATACCAGCTATAACAACATTTATAAATCCAAATTAAAACAACCATTTAATTTTCCATTTTAATTAAATCTTGAATTTAGAGGCATTATAAATATTTAAAATATGAGTTATAATATTTAAAATAGGTTAAATAATTTTTTCCCTAATTTAAAACATATAGAAAACTAAAATGGTGTTACAAGTTTAGATAGAGGAAGAAGAATGGAAAAATTAGTTTTTCTTATTTTTTCCCTAAAATAGAGCTATGTAAGTGTAATGTGGTTTTACCCTTATTCAAATATTAAGTACCACGTAAGGGTTGAGTTACCCTTACAGATCCTTTGAAAAAAAGGGGTTACCCTTATGCAACTCACCCTACCTTTACATGGAAGCCAGTTTACCCTTATGTAACCTTTGGAAACCCAAGTATACCCTTACATAATGAGGTTTTACCCTTAGACAACCTTTAAAAAGAACAATTTACCTTTACATAATTCATATTCAAAGGAATTACCCTTACACAATTTGGTATCATTATGTGACAACCTTACAAAACAAGGGAAAACACAATATTTCCCTTACACAAATCATACTTAACTTTATATGGGACACACAATACTATTATGAAACCCTTAGAAAAGCATGGTTACCCTTAAGTAATATCCTATATTACCCTTACACAATACATAAAATTAGGAACTTACCTTTACAAAACACATATAAAAAGGACCTTAACCATACACAATGACATATTATCCTTAAACATCACATATAAAAAGGACCTTACCCTTAAAAAACCAATATAAAATAGGAGTTACCTTTATAAAGACTTAATAAAAACAACCTTACCCCCACACAACATAAGAAACAAGGATTTATCATTACATAGTTCCTATAAACAAACCTATGTAAGGTTAGAAATTAATTACCCTTATGTTGACCCTATACATTGTATATGGGTAAAAATTAAGTAAAAAATTATTAAATTTCAATTCAAAGGACTTATAAAACCACAAAAATGGTTATAAAGAACAATTAAAACCAACTACATTAAAAAACACCTCAAACACTATCAAAATGTAATGAAAACAACAGTATCCAAGATAATACCTTCAATAACAGGTCAGGATATTACAGTTCTCACCTCATAAGGATTTCTTTCCCCATAAAGATTTAAGGATATTGGTCAATCAAGATTAGAGAGAGAAGACAAACCAAACTACACCATTGAACTTGAAATGATGAAACAAGTCCAAACATTGAACTCTCACAAAATAAAACCAAGAAATATTCTAAAAAACCACATAAGAATCTGAGATTAGTGAAAGACATTTCCAAGAGTTCATTACAAAAAATCAGGATTTCAATGAAAATTAATAAACTAGTTAATGTGAGAATGAGATACTCTCAAAATAAGATTTAATAAGAAACTAGACTTTAAATCCAAGAAGCTACCCTAAACTAATCAATAATTAGAAACAAAGCAACTTTGAAAGCATGAAACATAAGATCCTCAAACATAATGTTGAAAGAGAAAGTCCTCAAATGACTACCACATCATCCAACAACAAACCAAAGGCCACACAATAGAATAATAGAGATATATTGGAAATTCATTGGGCAGGAACATGCCTCCCTTGGATAAAACATAGCCCAGCCTTGAATCATGTGAGGGTAACCTGGGAAAAAATTCTCAGAACACTATACCCTAATAATTCCAATTGAAACCTCTGATCATCATTAACAATGACCCCCGATCACTCCAACAATCTCCCAATATCCACTATGATCATCATTAAAATGGAACCTCTAACCCAATATATGGCATGAATCAACATGATAGGAAAGGAGAACAACAATCACTAAAGCATATGTACTTTTAAAACAACTTCCATCCCATAGGGAATAATAAGTGGGGCTTGTAAGAATATAAATAAAAATGGATCATCTCCAAATAACATGATCCCAAACAAAGGTAAATCTCATTATAGGATTACAAAAAGGGATATATGTACATCCTTATTTGAAGAAAACCTAGAGAAGAAGGTTAAAGATAAATGGAACTATAAATTCCATATTCGAATTCTTCAGATCATGAAAAGAGTGATTCCCATGGAAGAGAAAGAATAACCTTTGAACAAGATGAATTAAATATTGGTGATCTCCCCACCCAATTTAATTTCCATCAGAACTAAAATTATACAACTCAACACATCAAAAACTAGGAATTTGAAACAAGAATAAAAAAATATAAAAAATATATAAAATAGGATTCTTACACCTCCAAGATAGAATCCAATAATGAGACTAAAAAAATCAAATCATCACAAAAATAACCACATTAATGAGAAATATTTCACCCTATACCACAAGGTTACAAGAGAAAAGTAACCATATTAATAAAACTCAAATGATCTTCATTATGATATTGGTATTAACATAATCTGGTATAGCCTCAACATTCATCAACAGTTTGGCCACTATATGAAGGGATCTAATTAGAGGCCTATGTATGGTATCTTATTGTCATGAATCTTCTAGCCACACTACAGTTCCCTTTGGATCTGATGATTACTGATAGTTTTGAGATGTTGAGAAAACTTGTAAGAATATCTTTAAAAGAACCAAATGGCCATCAATGCTCTAATATTTAAGAGAATTATTACAAGTATACTTGATATGAACCACTTTTATATATTGGAAGAAAAATAAGTGCATCTATCTAGAGGAATATGGAAAGAAGAAACATAAATATATTTTAATGCCACTAATCTTGGGGGTTGACTTGGTACACTTACTTTTCCCATACTGGAGATTCCTTCATCACATCCAGGAATATAATATTCCCAATACCTCTGGTTCTCATTCCAAGTTTACTTCAACCATTAAATCACACAAAAATAATATACTATAAGAGTTGAGGCCAAGTGTAAACTCAAAATACTTCGTATTTTGTTGAAGGTAATTCTAGAAACACAATGACATAAGAGAGTTATTCATGGTTAGTTGGGGAGAATAAAACATCAATTTGATAAAATGGAGAGCATACTCCAACACCATTTCATCTCCGTGTTGAATACTATGAAATTAAATATCCTTTGATCCATGTAAATTTCTCTTAATAATTAATTTTTCCAAATAAGTTAGGATAATTTAGGCTTAGAAACCCTTGGATGTAATACTCACACTAGGTTATGAGAGGAAGAACATAGGGTCCTAATCTTAGATCTAAAATAACAAAAATTCTAAGATAATCTTGATAAACCAAAGTTTCTAATAAATATTTATAGGTGTGTAATATAAAAATAGGATGTAAAAACCCATAAAAATAAAATTAAGAGGTTAAGTATCACAATAGAATAGAAAAAATGATAAATATCTTTAGAAAACCATTTTAAAAAAATTAAAAACCAAAAATATAAACCAACTAATCCATTTCATAACTTATGTATGAAGGAAAATTACCTCTATGAATTAAAATGGTTATACTGAAATTATTTTCAAAAATAAATTCCATTATTTATAATAATGTTTAAAAAAACTAAATAAAAATGCCATAACATTGAAATATTTGAAAATACATTTTAAAATATTTCTCACTTAAATTATTTTAAAATTTCCAATTAAATTTTATCAAATCCACATGAACATATTGAAAACAATTTGAACTCTAACCTTTTTCCAAAAGCATCAATTTTTTTTGAAAAAAATAATTATCTTGAGCTAAAATTATTTTGGAAACACCTAAAGCCAAACACAATTTTGAATTTAAAAATATTTCAAAACACTAAGAGATTACTAACTCAATTCAAAACATCTCAATGTTTTTATTTTAGATGATCTTTTAAATAAAACAAACAATAATATATTCTTATATAAGAACCTTCAAAATTAACACAAATTGGAAAAATAAACCAATACTCTAAATAAGGAAAAATTAAA
Source organism: Viscum album (assembly GCA_963277665.1). NCBI lineage: Eukaryota > Viridiplantae > Streptophyta > Magnoliopsida > Santalales > Viscaceae > Viscum > Viscum album. The sequence goes on from OY728146.1 coordinate 514,679,111, forward strand.
ATTCTAATAAATATTATCTAAACATGAACTAGACACACAGTTTGTGAGACCATGCGCTAATCACGTGAATTCTATTGAGAGTAAACTAGAGATGTCTGCACGATCTATGAATGGTTTTCCAAACCATTCATAGTAGTATACAACCATATGAATTTCCCTATAGATTACAAGATTCTAAAAACAATTTATGAACTCAAATCTCCATAAAGAATCACTAATAAAATCTATAAGGTCTCAAAATGTTCAAGGATCAAGCTTGAACTTGAGTCATACTCATCCCGAATAAGCCTGGTAACCTAAGAGTTGTCTCATATGGGTGGTGATAAAGAACCCTCCAATGACTAACTAATTTAATTTAAACTATTTTACCTAAAAAATATTTTAAACCCCATGAAAAAGGTAAAACATTCTTTTATATTATTTTTAATGAATTGACACAGGATATCACCTGAACCAAAATCCGAATCACTCCACCATTAGCTCGAAGGGTGTTATCGATCCCCATGGTCTAGTGATAAGAACGTAGATATAGAGTGGAAATATAAACCAAAATGATATACCCATAAGTGGTAAAAAAATTCTCAAGATAATACAATAGCCAAATTCATCGGACAAGTCCAACAGACATTAACCCAGAAGATCCATGTGACAAGTGGATCACATGCTCTATAAGTCACCTCCAACTCCCAAGTCACACCAACCAAGTAACCCCACCACCTAAGAGTGGTTCTTCCCCTTTTCCCTATACCTATAATATAATAAAAGAGCTACAAACATCTAAAGGCAAAGTTAGTGCATGACCAACAATCCCAGTAAGATTATACTAGACATTTCATATGAAATCCATAAAAAATAAATAGTTTACGATTAATTTTAAAGAAAATATGGAATTTAAATATTTTCAGAGTTTATATTAAAATATTATTGAATAAAATTTCAATGGAAAATAATAAAACATGCTTCAAAAGTACATTTTTTTTCAAGTTTGGAAGATATAAAAATATTTTTCATATGGGCATGAATTTAAACTTTCTCTCAAAATAGACATGAGTAAATCATGTTCACTTTTTTAGTCCAAAAAGATTTCAAATAAAGTAGATTAAATGTATATAAAAATAGGATTAAATGAACAATTTTATAAAATAGAAGGGTGTGAATAAATCAGTTCAATAAACACTGGCATGTAATAAACAAATCAAAATAAAAAACTATGGTTATATGTCCTAAGGTTCATTAATTCCTAGATTTAGAATCTTCACACTAAGTTAGTCAATAATGAATAAAAGTGTGAACATGTTTCTAATTATCAGGCCATTAGAATAAGATCATTCAACACCCCATTGAGCGAAATTATGTCAAACTTGGTTCAGTTAGAGTTTTCATCATCAATCCATTATGGGGGGGGGGGGTAAGAGTTCCAGCGTGCTTTCCCTAGTCACCTAATAATTAATCATGATCCCATGTTATTTCAATAAATCAATTAATATATTATCGGAAAATCATTCCTTTTAATTCAATTCATCATTCATAGTTCAAATAACCAATTTGAGTTTCAAAATTTCATTTCAACTTCAAAAAAAATCATAGATTTTTTTTCAAGTGTATGTATTTTAAAATAATATTTCAATTTTATCTATTTTTTTTTCAAGAATCAACATCAAATATTTTCATCAAATCAATTTTCATTTCAAGAAATTTTCATCTAAAATATATTCCTAATTTTTTTAAATCCTTGAAAAAGGGTTTTATTTCACAATTCCATTCCATTCATTTCAAAAAAAAACACCAATGGATTTTACCAAAAAATCATTCTATTTTTATTTTAAATCATAAAATTTCAAATCATAATATATTACATTCCTTTTATCTCATAAAAATAATTATTAAATTAATAATTTCAATTCAAAAACATATTTTAGAAATCAAAAATTAATTTTCAAAACCCACTGTTAAGGGTTTTCATCACACCCCACGTGTTATTTCAATACATTTTCAAGGATCTCAAATCAAGATTTAGAAATAAATTGAAAAAACAAATTAAGATAATTAAGCATTAAAGATTTAAATTTATAATTATTTCTTTATGAAATCACTTACCTTATTTATAAGAATATAAAATACCTAATGAAGGATTGACAATAAAAACAAGAGATGTTACTCAGATAGTAAACAAGGAAAAACACCTATAACACACTCCTCTTGATCACTCAACCACTGGAAACCATAAAATCCCCAAGTGGATATTGAAAATTGAATACATTAAAGCATTAAGTATTTTTAAATAAATAAAACCAGCATAGTAGTATTAAAATACCAAATTAAAATAGCCATTTAATTTTCCATTTTAAATAAATATTGAATGAAAATGGGTTAAAAACATTTAAAATAGGAGTTACAACCTTTAAAATGGGTTTAAGAATCAATTTAGATGATTTAAAACATTTAAAAACACTACAATGACTTTACAAGTCAAGATGGAGGAAGAAGAATGGAAAACCGTGTTTTCATTTTCTTTTTTCCCAAAAATACCACCAAATAAGTGAAACATGGTTTTAACATTACACAGATCTTATGTTTCACATAAGGGTAGAGCTACCCTTATAATTAATTTGAAAAAATAGAGTTTATCTTTATGCATCTCACCTTACCTTTACATAATAGCCATGTTACCCTTACAAAACCTTTGGAAACTTGAGGCTACCCTCACACAGTAAGGGTTTACTCTTACACAAGATTTAAAAGAACATGTTACCTTTACACAACTCATATTAAAAGGTATTACCCTTACATGACACCCTTATGTGATTTTTTACCCTTATAAGCTACCCTTACACAATAAGTGATAATGTGGGTAGTCATTTATAAAACTCATACTTAACTTTACGCGAGATACACAATACCCTTATGAAACCCTTATAAAAGATTTTCTACCCTCACATAGTGGTATATATTAACCTTACACAATGTTTAAAAGTTGGATCTTACCTTTATGAAGTGAATATATAAAGGACCTTACCCCTACACACCACTAGGGTACCCTTATCCAACACATTTACAGAGGACCTTACCCATACACAATCCATATAAAATAGGATTTAACTTTACAAAAACTTAATAAACACACCCTTACCCTTATGAAACACATGGAAACAAGGAGTTACCCTTATGTAACTTTTAAAAACTAATCTAGATAAGGGTTTAAAGTACTTACCCTTATGTAGACCTTGTACCATGTCCAAGGATAAAAATTAAGTTAAAAATTATTATTTTAAATTCTTATAACTAACAAAACAACACCAAAAAAGGGTTCTAAAGAACAATTAATACAAATAGGATTACAAAACACCATTAAAAAAATAAAATCCTATATAAAACAATAATAACCAAGAATGTACCTACAAGAAAAGGTCAGGATGTTATAGGTATGATCCTTAATTAATCTAAAAGATCCTTATAAAACTATTATGATCCATAGAATTTCCAATTCAACGATCAGTACATATCCATTTTCCCTTAACATAAAACTGAAATTATAGACTTCCTCAAATACTTATAGAACATATTCAAATAATGTTGAGGTCTTATAAATCATTCCAAATCAACTCTATCTAGTCAAAAAACATTGTGGGGTATTCTAAATTAATTTGAAAAAACTTAATATAAAAATTAATCAATATTAGATATAATTCCAAAGAAATTATAGAATATGAAAATTCTATTAGAATATTTCAATGATATTACACTACCACATCATAGATTTAATTATTCAATCATAATCCATAAATATTTCCACAAATTAATAAAAAAAGGATGTAAATTCTTCATAATGATATAAAATATATCATTAGATACACTCCAAGGAACTCTATAACATTTAATTTTCTCAAAATATTGAATACAACAATCATCTATAAAAATTACATTCTACACAACTTTAGAATATCACCATGTTCAATTTAAAAACATCCACATCATCTTTAACATTACCAACCAATTATTTAGAAACTCACTTCACTTTTTATATAATTAATAGAAAATAACTCACTAATAAATTATGATATATCATAATTTTCATATAAAAACTGTGTAACTTCCACACCCATTTCTATATAAATAATGGTGGTATATAACATCCATGTTCCAAGGGGAATCTCTAGTACTCATTCACTATTGACGACTCAACACATATTGATACGTAGACTTGGGTACTCTCTCTCTTCTCTTAAAATCTATTGGGAACATCATGAATCTGCTTATATATTCTTCTGAAATACAAATCATAATCTTTCATAATATATCTTCATCTCACTTGACACTCATTGAAAATAAATACAACACAACACAAAGTGTGTTAAAAAAATATATTCATTATAAAAAATTCCATTTCTTATCCATTAATTTTGATAACATCCCATACCACACTTATATTTTTTCCAATTCATTATCACACATCATTCATATTATATATTAATATGTTTTATAACTCTATTACATTATTTTCAATTTTGGGATCCAAAATAATATATGATTTTTGAATCTAAAACTCAATCAAAAAATTGAATAACTTATCTTCCTGACCCATTACTTTTATATTTGTATAGTTGGAGGTGTTCAGAGGAGGTCCCTAGGGATTAATGGAGTTGGAGATATAGAATTACTATAGGCAGTGGTTCATGATGTGAATTAGATTCACGTCATGATTTAGAGGTTCATGACTTGTATATCCAGCTAGTTTTACAGATTGTGTGCGAGAAAGGGGGGATTCAATGAAATAGTTTCATGTCATGAAAGGTGAATTCATTAAGTGTAATAAATTCAAGCCAATGTGATGTTAATTTTAATGGTAACCTAAGATATGTGATTTTTAAAACTTTTATGAGGTTCCCAAGTTGAAAACCATGGGACCCTATGATTTACATGCCATAAAATGGTTACATGTTGTGAAAGGTGTGCTTTACAGGTTTTAAATTGGTTTTCTCGACTATTTTCCCTTCATTCAACTGTACATCTCTCTCTCTCTCTCTCTATCTCTTTTCTCTCATTTATAGGAAATACTTAAGCAATGTTGGAGTATCTTTCAACACTCATTCTCTTTATTTGAACCATTGAATCGAGTTGATGACCATTTGTTACCTTTAGTGAGTTCTCCTATCTTCCATATGGTTTTACCTCCACTATTGTTTAGAGATACACCATATTGGTGAGGTTTTGTATTGGGTTGTGAGTATGGGATGCATTTTGAAAACACTTTTATGGGGTGTAGGTTGATTCATGATCTTGTGGTGTAGTTTTGCTTTGTGGCCAGTTTTTTCCTTTCATTGTGGTGCTCAGTGAGATTGGAAATATTCTTTGAGGCAGGGGATCATCATTATCACCTATTTATGTTCTATGTGTAAGATCTATATGGGTTTTCTTTACTTTGAGAGGATAATAAGGATCAGCGTAATGAGATAATTAATTGTCATGTAAAAAATAATTTAACATAATGAGGATTTATCCCATGTTTTGATTATTTGATATATATTTCTGATGAGTTTATGCCATGTCGTTTCCTTGTTGAAAATAGAGACTATTTAGAGCCTTGTTTGAGCTGTAGTTATTGTGTTGTGATGACCATTTCCTTGATTTTTTGTGATCACAACCTGAATAAAAATTCTAAATAATATATATTTGGATGATAAATTTATTTCCTCTAGATTCTGTATTGTGTGATAACACCCATGCTAAATAAATATTTAATGTGATAAAGGCCCTAAATAATTTTGGAATTCAGTTTGTGATGATATTGTGTGTGATTGTGGTTGTTGTGTTTCCTTGCATGGTTTGGTTTGTTGTGCAGTGATGGAGGTGATTGACTAAGATATGTTATGTATGGATTATGTGTCTATGGGCAGGATGTGATGTGATGGGTTGGACTAGGTTTCTATAGGTGATATGTGAAGTGGTGGGATGTGATATGAGGTGGGGGTTATGTGTTGTAGGAGGAGGGCATGAAGTTGATGTCCTTTGAATACCCTACTACTTTGGTTCAGGATGTGATGTGATGTGATGTGTAACCTAGGTGTCTACAGGAGAGATGTGATGTGATGTGATGTGTTGTATAGCCCAGGTGTCTTCGTGTGGGATGTTATGTGATGTGATGTGGTATGTGTGGAAGGTATGGGAGTATTTGACGTTTGATGTTGGGGTGTGAGAGTGTCAAATCATTGGGGGAAGTGGTAAAGGGTCACCTTGTTTTATTATGATCTCAATTATATATTATTATACTAGATATGTGATTTGGTGAGCAAGACATGGTGAGACTGGGTTTGGTTAGATGACCTCTATAGGTTTTTATTGGTTCTACTGTTTGTTCACTGGTGCATTAACATGATATTTTCACATGTGCACTTGAGGCCTTGGTTATGTACCTACTTACTATACTTGTTATGCCCACGTTATGTTTATAAACTATTTTTCATGTTTCTAAGAGGACCTTGGAGATTGATCTGGACAGTACAAACTTGGTTAGAGATTTTGTTGAGTCGCTGTCGTAGATTTTTATTTTTTGTATTTTGTTAGAGAATTTTTTATATGTAATTTTTACCTTATTCATTTATTATGGGATATTTTTTGGTTTACCTTTATATTGTATATTGTAGTTTTTTAGTGATTTATTATCCTATCTCCAGATATTATTTTATTTATAGAGGGTAATTACTCCCATACTGTGATATTTTTATACTATCGATGTTAGTTTCCAACCTAGGGCCTACTTGAGGTGGGACTTGGGGGTCATAATCTCTCTCCTCAGTATGGTATCTTTGGTATGAGGGGTTATGAAAGAGTGTTATTAAAGTATTTGGTTGATATATAGGATAGATTTCAGAGTTAGGAACTATGAATATTTCATGGGTTGGTATTGAAATTAGGAAATCTAACCTTGGTACATAACATAGGTCTAGGAGACCTCCTAGGACACATGATTTTAGGGCACTTTGTGATCCAATGAAAAAAATCTGAGCTTATTGAATTACCAAGTGAGGTGGACCTATTTTTAGGGTGGATAACTATGAGATTTACATGAATCATGATTTTTTATGTTCATGTATGAAATGGGTTGTTTTGGGAAAATAAAATAACTAAAATAAATAATATTTGATAAAATTCCACTCTATCATGCTTAGGGTGTTGTATCTTCTTTTTAGAAATGGATCCTATTTGTAATCCAGGAATAACTCAAGAAGTTGAAGTTTAGTAATAAAATCTAGTTATTATTTTTAGGGTTTACTCAAAAGGGGAGGATGAGGCATGGTAGAGGGATTTGTATGCCTTTAATTGGAAAAGTTTGGGCAAGTATGAGGGGAGTGTCTCTGATCTAGAGATAGAACACTGGTTAGAGGAGCTCAATATCACTGTTGTTCTTATCCAGGAATGAGTTGAGTTCTGGGTTATTCTGGTAGTTAGTTAGATGCGGGGAGGTGCACGTTAGTGGTGGATATTGTTTTTGGGTGGTTGAAAGGAGGAAGATGTATTGTGACCCAACTTTCAAAGGGAGTTATGAGAGGATTTTTTTGTCATCAATGATGAGGGAATCCAAGATATAAGAGATTATCTATCTTCATAAAGGGAGATTGAGTGTGCAGGATCTTGGGATTAGGTTCAAGGGAATAATACACCATTACCTTGAATTTCTTCTATATGAGGAGTCCATAGAAAGGCATATGAAGGATGATTTTATCCTAGTGATTAGGTATTTAGTAAGACTATTTACCCTCCAAAAATATCTATAGGTACATAAAAATAATGAGTTTATCTAGTAGATGATTTAATCAAGATTTTATCCTCAATAGAGTGTTTAACAGATAATTTTTGAGGAGTAGATCTTCAGGCTGTGGGCTGTGGGTCTTCAGGAAGTTAGGATTCTATTTAGTAGGGATCCAACTATGAAAGTTTCTTCCCCATCCTCTAGGGATAGGTGGTTTCTATGAATCTACTAAGGATTTTCCATTTTCTTTCTATATATATGGGAGATATAGTAACCACTAGTCTCTATGTCCAAACCCTTATGGAGGTCCATTTTAGATGCACGGTTAGACCCCTTTTTAGCGACATCAGTTTCCTCACAGGTAGTTTCAACAGAAAAGACCACAAGTTATTGTTTAGAAGCCAAGAACATGAATAGTTTGTAGATGGAAGACTCATGATGGTCCCTATCAAAAGATACCCATGAAATAACATGACCTTAGAGGATGGAAATATATGGTAATAGGATTTGGGCATAGTCAGATGCATGCATCAGAGGTAGCAGTTCCAGTAGAGTTAGAAGTTGTTTGAGGTATGATTAGTTTAACATCTAACCTTGTGTGTTCTTTTTTTTGATTTGGGAGCCTCAAACTTCTTTTTTACTCATGTTTTACTCCATGATTTGAGACTTTATTTGAGGATTCTTCTAGTTCTCCGGGTGTTGTCTATGCTATTTGGAGTTTAGGATTCTTTGTATGAAGTGTTTAGAGGATGTATATTGGTTATGGGGTAGCACCAGTCAGTGAGGGACTTATTCATAGTGTAGATACAACCATATGATATTATCCTTGGAATAGATTGGATATATTTTGTATGTGAATCCATCTACCTATTTCCAAGAAGAGTTTTTTTGATGTGGAGGGTCAATAAGTGGTATTTTTTGGTGAGAGATGTTATTAGTTGGGTGGTAGGAAAGTGGATCCTATCTTATCATTGTTGGTGGAACTATTAGTAGAAGCTTAGGTTGGGGGTGTTCCTAGGGTTATGGGGGAGTTCTCATATGTTTTACCAGTGGAGGTTATGGCACCAACACCTCAACAAGACGATGATTTTGGGATAGAGTTACAACCATGTTCACCTCTAATTTCGATGAATCCATATAAGATGGTTCCCACAAAGTTTCATGAGTTTAGACTTCATGTAGATCATTTGGTGAATATGGGTTTCATATGACACATTGTATTACTGTGGGGTATTACAATGTTGGTTTATAAGAAGGAATAAGGTAGTTTGAGGTTGTGTATAGACTAATAGAGGTTGAATAGTGTGATGGTCAAGAATCGTTACCCTCTTCTGAGGGACAATGGTCTATTTGACTAGTTTAGAGGATATAGATTGTTATATAAGATCAATCTATGTTCTGGATATCACCCGTTGAGGATGAAATATGAGGATGTTTAGAAGATTACCTTATGTTTTAGGTATGGGAACTTCGAGTTTTTATTCATTTTGTTCAATGTTATGAATGACCCAAATGTGTTCATGGGGATTATGAAATCTATGTTCCATGAGTTCCTAAAATATGTTTTCATCATATTCATCAATTTTGTCTTGGTCTACTCGAAGTTAGAAGAGGATCATATTAAGCAGCGCAATATTGTTTAGTAGGTCCTTTGATACCCCCTACTTTATGGTAATTTTTCTATGTATGAGTTATGGACATGAGAGTTGTGTTTCCTTATACATGTGGTGTCTCAAAAGGGCGTGTCATTGGACCTATCAAAGGTTGATGAATTTTTTTCTTGGGAAAAACCCAATATTATGGTAGAGGTTTGCAGTTTCCTTGGCATCATGGATTATTATAGAAGTTTCATACCTTATTTATCTTGACTTATATCCCTGATAATATCATTAAATAGGAAGTACCATGATATTTTTATAGATTATTTTTAAGAAACATTCAGTTACCAAAAGAGGAATTTGTTTAGTTCTCCAATGATTCAGTCTCCAAAAGAGGGTGTTTTATTTGAAGTGTTTTGTGTGTGTCCCATATGGGATTCTAGTTCTGGTTGATTCATAAGAGTGTATTGGTATCTTATGGGTCTTGGATGTTACGTCCCCAAAAACATAAATATTACACATTTGATTTGGAGTTGATGGTAGTTGTGTTTGTCCTAATGTTTTGGAGGAATTACTTCATCGGGGAGTGTTTTGTGATTTTCATGGAAAACAAGAGCCTGAGATATGTTTTCTCAAAGAGGGATCTAAATATAAACCATGGGTGGTGGATAGATATTCTTTAGGATTATTATTTTTATATATCTCACACCCTAGGTAAGAGAAATGTATTTACTGATGCGTTGAGTCAGAAGTATTAAGGGGATGTGGATTGAGAGTCTGCAGATTTTTAGAAAGGAATAGAGGAGTTTGTAGTGAGGGATATTGAAATTTATGAGAGAATTGGTTAAGGTTTTTTTCATTATATAACCATGGAGTCATATTTAAGGAAGTAGGTGGAGGATTATGCGTGTGTATATTCATAGGCAGAGGTCTTGTGTGATTATGTTTTCCATGGAGACACTCTCGAGGGATGATTAGAGGATGGCCAGATCCTGGTGTTATTCCCGGGGAGACTGTTGGTCCTATAGGTGATGCATGAGGGAGTTCCCCATGAGTTTCATAGATCAAATTTTTTGGTATATCCTGGTGTGAAAATTATGTATCATAGATTTATGAGATATATTTGGTATCATGGGATGTAATGGTCATTGGTGGAGTTTGTGGAAAAGTGTCTCATTTGTCAGCAGGTGAAATCAGAGCACCATGTTTCTAGAGGTTGTTTTTAGTCCTTGAATTTCCCTGAGTGGAAATGGGAGAAAATATCTATGGATTTAGGCATAGGGTTTCCCTGATCTCAAGGAGGCTATGATGCAATTTTGGTGATAATAGACTGATTGATGAAATCAGATCACTTCTTGGTGATACGTGAGTCAAGTGCTATGAATGTTTTTGCAAGGTGATACATGGATAATGTGGCTATGATTAATAGGGTACCAAGGAACATAATATTTAATTAGGATCCATTTTTTACCTTTATATTCTATAGGGTATTGAAACATGATTTTGTATCATAGTTTCTCCTAAATAATGATTTTTACCCTAAAAAAATGGGCAGATTGGAGGGGACTATCTATAAACTGGAGGATATGTTGTGGGCATGCGTCTTAGACTTTGGTGGATCTTGGGTATTACACCTAACTTTGGTCAAGTTTGTGTACAATAAAATCTCTCACCCATCCATCAGTGTGGCTCTATTTTAAGCATTGTATGGGAGACCGTGTCATTATCTGTTGTGATGGAAGGAGGTTGGGGAGTTGAAAGTTCTTGGTCCTGATGTGGTGTAGAGTATAAATGAGAAGATCCAGTTGGTTTGTGATAAGATGAGGGAAGAACAAGACCATAAGAATGCCTATTATAATCATAGGAATAGTGTAGAGACCCGAAGCTTGACATACATGGACACTACATTACTTTTGCGGAATAATTAATACATAACAAAAATCAAAACTCAAGGACCATAATAGTTTAGTGTCTTTGGAAACTCGGAACGTAATCTTCTAATCTCGGTGAAAGATCTTCAACATCTCCCATAAATATCTTCCCCTTTTGTTTTCTTAACTAAAAACTTTCTTTAAATCATGGGGAAAAGAAAACATATAAAGGGTGAGCTCAAATGCTCAGTAAGGGTAAGCATATATAACATAAAATAATCCATAAACATTTGAGTGCAAAAACATGATCATAAAATCTAAACATCAAAATCTTGAGAAAAGACATAAATCATGGAAGTAAATAAAGAATATATCATAAAGGAACATTAATCATGATAATCTAGAATGGGAATAAAACATGTAATTGTGGCAACCATTAAGAACATGATATGATTTCAATAGTAGCCAAGGCATTGCTGCCAAGACTATCTTAGTGGACAAAGTCCCTTTCTGAATCGAGTTTACTCCTCGTTCCAGTCCTGTATTACTGAACCAGTTTAACTTGTAGTTCCAGCCATGTCTATCTCATGAGATATAAATCTTTACCCAATTCCTTTGAGGGAGATATAGGTCCCAACCATCTCATAATGAAATCATTCTTACTTATGCCACAAAATAAACTTAAAACATTCATCATAACCCAAAGAATAAAATGGGTTTCATAAACATCATCCCATCATTTCATAATTCATATAAAACAAATTGAAATTTCATCATAAGAAAAGTGAACCATGTAAATCATAGAGACATTAAACTTCAAACATACACATATTAAATAATGTCATCTTAGATGGAAAATGGTTTTGATAAAACATTTGAAATGTATTCTTGATGAAAATATCCTTTCTTCATCAAAATCATTTTCTTTTCAAGAAATGCCATGCACTTTTAAAATAAAAGTATTTTGTTGAAAATATTCATAAAATCATGTAGAGTAATCTTCATGAAAATTAGGTGTTATGAAACCATAAAAATCCGTTCAAGCCATATAAGTTAAAAAATAGCATTCTCCTCGTACTTTTGTCGAAAAAGTTAAAAAAGTACCTCGTAACGTAAACAAAAGAAAGATTCCTTACATACCATGTAGTAAAAGTCAAAATGGGTAAAAAAGAATTTAAACATACATGAAAACACTTTTATAAAACATGGACATGGATGATATAAATAACCCCAGTAAATACTTACGAATAAGCAATCTCAGATAAAAATGAGATTTGCAAAATTATCCCTTACCTTAGGTTCGGTATGCTTCGTACGTATCCGAACCTCCTGTATAATGATTTAAATAATGTCATTGACTTATTAAAGAATAATATTCATTGTTATTATATCATATATGGTTCACTTATGACTTTATATTACCCGTTCTTTTGTAAATTCCATGTTAAAGCAGCGTTTTGGGTAAAATCATTTTATTTATCGTATGTGTTTCAACTTGTAATTCTTGATATTATTACTTATATCCTGATTTACATAATTCAAGAATGTAAATCATGATTTATATAAAATATATATTCATCATATACATATATATATTATAGATCGATAAAAGGAATGAAAAACACCGTTCATAGAGACGGTAGGCCGTACGTACGCATGAACGCTATTTTCGTTTCCTTATTGAATTGAATGAAACTAAATAGATGACATACATATATATATATAAATCCAGTAGCATTATTATTTCATATATTTCATTATTATTCATTATATAAACTTTATGATCATTCATGTATGGTTAATCATGGAGAATGAATCTCATCGCGTCGTGGAGACGGTAGTCCGTACGTACGCACGAGCGATGATATCGTTCCCATAATTATAGAATCGGAGTGGATGGTATAATATATCAGAATCTGTATGATTATATAATAACCATATATAGTTATTTTTTCCACCATTATACCCATCCATGTAAGGTGTTGGTGGAAAAACAGATTACACCACGGCGTGGAGACGGTATTCTGTACGTACGCATGCGTGGTGATTTTGTTTTCCGTAGGATGGATAGATGGTGAAATATGGTTGTTTCATACTTATAATAACATACCAGTATATTAGTGATACTGATGTTATTACTTAATAATGAAACAACTAAAGAAGAAGAAGTGGAAGAAGAAATAAAGTTGAAAGAATCGGTAACGGACATTACCTCTTCTTTGAAGCGCCTCTTTGAGACCTCCTCTTAGGGCACTAAAATTGGTCTTTGAAGAAGGCCAGGACCTCTAGGATGTTTCTAGGGAAGTGGAGAAGATAATTTTTCAGGGTTTGGCCGAGCTTGAAAGCTCAAAGTGGTGTGAGGAGAAGAGGGAGGAGGTGCCCTTTTATAAGGGAGGAGAGCGGCACCTTTGGAATGTTTAAAAATATTAATTTATAATAAATCTAACCCCACTTAAAAACCCCCAAAAAAGACTCATATCCGAATATTAGATGATATAGGGTTGTAATCTCATCAACCAATCAAATTTAGACATGTTAAGAATTTATTTTAAACATTATCAACTTGATTTATCCTAATTTAATCAATTTAATTTTATTTGTGGTAATAACATTCTAAAATTTAAATTATAAACAATAATTAATTATTTGTTGTGAATTGTCCATAATTGGATACTTTATAACAGTTTCTACCATATAAATTTTCATTTATAATTTTAAAATATATTTGTGATTTTTAAACAATTTTATAATATTTTTTTTATAAAATAACAATAGTGTCAATTCTGACACTATTCATTTATTTGAATTTAAATAAAATATATACAGATGATATGTTCAAAATAAAAGATTTAATAGAATCATAAAAGGTCATATTTATCTATAAAATTAGTTTATAACATTAAATAGTTCATATAATATTTATTTAATTATTTTTAAAACCATTTATTTGGTTTATCTCTTAATAAAATAATCACTACAACATTTTTGTATAATTATTTAATATACTTATTTGTTGCATAAAAATTAAACATAAATTCCTATGATGAAGATATATAAATTAAACTTTATAATAATACTTTTACTCGAATTTATCATCTTAAAATCACAATATTTAAATTGTTATATTTATTAAATTATGAAGGTGACAACTTTGGTATCATTTAAAATAAAATAATATAAGTGTCATAATCACTTTAATAAGACTCCGAACGGTTATATATTAAGTCCTTGGATGGTTATGGTATATATATACACTACCAATAAGTTCTGGTCAGGTTTTTGGGCCTTTTAATGGGTATTATTATTTCAATAAAAACTTTATTACTGATTTTTCACTTAATAAATAATTTCTGCATCATTAATGTATCACCATTAATGACAATTATTTAATCCCTAAAAATTATAAATAAATTATCATGATTTAGATACTTTTATTATCTTTCTGGATACTATTCATGTTTGAAGTTGTATGATGTATATCACTAAATTAAAATTATTATACTTATAAGATTTAAGAGAGTGACATATTGTCACTTTCTTTGGTTTTAATAATAATTAAGTTATTTTCATGGAAAAAAGTCCATTAAATGATTCTAATCCGACCCTTATGTGATATGGGTCGACTTTTAGTCATTAAATAGGATTTTGGAAGGTGTTAGGGTAATTTTATAATCTTATATTTACCCTTAATTACCCGATTTACCTTTAACTATGTTAAATAAAATTTACTGTAGTTACTATTCATAATGCCCAAAAATAAAAAGTAGCCTATTAATATAATTTGGACCCACTGATTCCAAATATGGAATCCATTTTTCCAAATTCAATACACAGAAGTTTCATAAATTAAATTAAAATTAATCCCATTGTCGAAAGAAAACGGTTTTTGTTTAAAACATTACAAAAGATTGAATTGATTTAACCAACGAATTCAAATTAAAATCAATGCTAATGACATAAATTATATTAAATGGTAAAAATATATTCTATTTATACTTTAAGACCATTAAATATTATAATTTAACCACATAAATTATTACGATGAAAAAAGTTGTTTTTAAATAAAATATAGCGTGTTTTTACTATTCATTAAAATATGAAAGTTATCAGAATAACATTAAAATTTTATCCAAGGTAAAATTTTATATCCTTATTCCAAAAAATAATTTTATTTTGTAAAATTTAACTTATAAACTTGTCAAAAAACTAGATTTAAAGTGGGTGCGCCATCAAAAGGCGGCAAAACTGCATTTTTTGAAAAATACTTATTTTACCCGAAAAATTTATTTTGTTCACATAAAATGATTTAGAAAATTTATAAGATGAATAATAATGTTATAAAATTCAAAATTTAGTTAATACTATTCATAATGGCTAGTTCATAATAATATTATAATAATATATCGTTGTTTAGTAAAACTCGGTATTGCGTACAACACACGCTATCGAGGAAAGTCGCGATTGCGTGTAATGCAAGCAAAGTCAGGTTTCCGTGTTGTGAAAGAATCTTTCGTTGATTCGTATAACAGAATCAAACCATATTTTATTTATAAATTGAATATATATATATATATATATATAAACACACTCAATGTTGCGTAGAATGACTATTATAAAACGAACTTGAAATTGTGTGTAACATGATCCAAGAATAGCGTTG
Organism: Viscum album; assembly: GCA_963277665.1. Taxonomy (NCBI): domain Eukaryota; kingdom Viridiplantae; phylum Streptophyta; class Magnoliopsida; order Santalales; family Viscaceae; genus Viscum; species Viscum album. The sequence goes on from OY728146.1 coordinate 514,694,987, forward strand.
CGTATACTGCAAGCTAGTATGATGTTGTATATAGTACAAGCTAAACTTGGTGTGGTGTATAATAGAAGACATAAATGAAATTAAAAGAATATTTTTCATAAATTCTTAGGGTATTACATTCTACCCCCCTTAAAATGAATTTTTCCCTCGAAATTCGTCGGGGTTATAAATGGTTTGCTACTTGAAAATTTCTTTAATAGAAACCCACATAGTAAAAAGGAATACAAAAACTTGACTTTAAAAACTAATGTATGAAACGTAACGGTTACCCAAATTAACTAATCACTGGGTTTCCACATAGGAGAACATAGGTGAAAATATGGATATGGAAGAGAAATCTAACCATCATGTTCTGATGGAGAGTGGTAGAGAACATGGCTATGAAAAAGCCATCAATAACAAATCCATAGATTTGTGATGATCTAAGGTACCATCTTATTCATTGGATATAAGAGCAATATGACAACATTTTTGGTTTTCAATATCATTTCCCTAAAGATGAAAATTTTGAATTAGAAGAAATATTTGCTTGATTTTGGTACAATCTCACTGTTGTTCGTGCTTTAAACAATTTCCACTTCATATCTTAAAGAAATGAAGCTGAATTTGTTATTCGTGAAGAGTTAGCAGATCATGTGATAGAATGATGGGTCATTCCATCTGTTTCAAGAAAAGTTATCAAATATACATAAGTCCATCTATGGTGAGGTTAATCATATACGATTCCAAAAATGAACTTATACTTCATATATCATACCGCTTAATAAAATAAAACTAGTTTTTACTAACCAGGGACTTTTTTTAGGCCAGTGGTAGGCGATAAAGGCCAGTCGCACTTTGGTTGTGGGTTCGATTCCCGCAGCCTTGTCCGACGCGATGGGCTGTCGCCCATCCTGCAGGTTGTCCTTTTTCTAAAACTACATTACTATAACATCCCATCAATAATATCTAAAAAAGTTCTATCCTTAAACAATACTAACTTATGTCCAACATAATCCATTCTAATCTTTAGGCTTATCTAAAATACTTCGGTCCAAGCTCATAGTATAAAGAAAATGATTACTTGAATTTTCAACAACCAAGCATTTGAATACCATCATTTATCCCCCATATATCTTGTTGGTCACATTCCAATCATGTATTCTCTTGAAAAATGAATACCCATTAAACCTTAGTGAAAACATGAATGCTGTCAAAAGTTAACTCTTTCCACATAACAAAATCCAAAAATTCTATATACTCAAACCATGATATAACCATCTCCTTATATCAGTCACGAGCTCATGAATACTATCAAACATTTAATTTTCTCCTTATCCCTTCATTATGCGCATATCATCTACTTTCCAAAAATACTGGTACCATTCATCACACAATTTCAAAACTTAAGGAAAGACAATAGTGTAACAATCATTAGATGTATCTTTATTCCATAGCACCATGAGATTACTTATACAACATTACACTTGATAAACATGTAATCATTCCACTACCTTCTTAAACCATTGACCGATCTTCAACAATTCGTTCATCTCACATATCATTTGTAGCCTCTTCATCATCATCAACATAAATACTACCCATACGACCATACTGATTCTCTTCATGAGACCTTCCCTTAGGGCATTGGTTTGCATAATGCCCGTACATTCCACATTTAAAACATTTAACCATTGTTGATGTCATAGAAATACCATTATCCTCATCCATGGTGTTAACTGAACCTTTTCCTTTGCACTTACTGGCTTTGTGTCATTCTTTTCCACAACCAAAACATCTTCCAGTTCCTTTGAAACAATCTCCCCGATGCCTCTTCCCACATGATTTACATGAGGGAAATTGAACTTTCTTTCCTCTATGATCATCATGAAACTACATCTTTCTCATATTATCTGAGTCGGGAAACATACCAAAGTTGAGATTATTGATCATATTATGAGATTGCTGATTAGGCATAATAATGATGTTTGGACTTCCAAATCCTATTTCATTTGGTTTCTCATGAAGAATATCATTCCATTGTCCATCATATCCTCCATTATCATGATTCTTTCTGTTTCTAGCCATTTTCTAAAACCCAAAAAGAATAGTTTGAGAGGCAAAAATCATGCTAGGGAAAACAACATAGTAATGGGGGAGCACCCTCAATATCTAACATCTTAGGTTAAAATATAAGATCGTTATCATAGTTCTAGGACTATATCCTATACGTATACTTATCCTTAGGGACATCCCTAGACATACCTTAGAAATATCTCTAGGGATCTCACTAACGTTTTCACATCCTAGTTTCCAAAGGTTGACTAAACCTTTTCTCTAATACCAACTATAGAGACCTGAAGCTTGACATAAATGGACATTACATTACTTTTTCGGAAAAATTAATACATAACAAAAATCAAAACTCAAGGACTGTAATAGTTTAGTGTTTTTGGAAACTCGGAACGCAATCTTTTAATCTTGGTGAAAGATCTTAAACATCTCCCATAAAGATCTTACCCTTTTTTTTCTTAACTAAAAACTTTCTTTAAATCCTGGGGAAAAGAAAACATATAAAGGGTGAGCTCAAATTCTCAGTAAGGGTAAGCATAGATAACATAAAATAATCTATAAACATTTGAGTGCAAAAACATGATCATAAAATCTAAACATAAAAATCTTGAGAAAATACATAAATCATGGAAGTACATAAAGCATATATCATAAAGGAACATTAATCATGATAAACTAGCATGGGAATAAAACATGTAATTGTGGCAACCATTAAGCACATGATATGATTTCCATAGTAGCCAAGGCATTGCTTCCAAGACCATCTTAGTGGATAAAGTCCCTTTCTGAATCGAGTTCACTCCTCATTCCAGTCCTGTATTACTGAACCGGTTTAACTTGCTGTTACAGCCATGTCTATCTCATGAGATATAAATCTTTACCCAATGAATTTGAGGGATATATATGTCCCACCTATCTCATAATGAAATCATTCTTACTTGTGCCACAAAATAAACTTAAAACATTCATCATAACCCAAAGAATAAAATGGGTTTCATAAACATCATCCCATCATTTCATAATCCATATAAAACAAATGGACATTTCATCATAAGAAAATTGAACCATGTAAATCATAGAGACATTAAACTTGAAACATACACATATTAAATAATGTCATCTTAGATGGAAAATGGTTTTGATAAAACATTTGAAATGAATTCTTGAGGAAAATATCCTTTCTTCATCAAAATCATTTTATTTTCAAAAAATGCCATGCACTTTTAAAATAAAAGTATTTTGTTGAAAATATTCATAAAATCATGTAGAGTAATCTTCATGAAAATGAGGCATTATGAAATTGTAGAAATCCGTTCAGGCCGTATAAGTTAAAAAATAGCATTCTCCTCGTACTTTTGTCGGAAAAGTCAAAAAAGTACCTCGTAACGTAAACAAAAGAAAGATTACTTACATACCATATAGTAAAAGTCAAAATGGGTAAAAAGGACATTAAACATACATGAAAACACTTTTATAAAACATGTACATGGATGATATAAATAACCCCAGTAAATACTTATGAATAAGTAATCTCAGATAAAAATGATATTTGCAAAATTATCCCTTACCTTAGGTACGGTATGCTTTGTACGTATCCGAACCTCCTGTATAATGATTTAAATAATTTCATTGACTTATTAAAGAATCATATTCATTGTTATTATATCATATATGGTTCACTTATGACTTTATATTACTCATTCTTTTGTAAATTCCATGTTAAAGCAGCGTTTTGGGTAAAATCATTTTATTTATCGTATGTGTTTCAACTTGTCGTTCTTGATATTATTAATTATATCCTAATTTACATAATTCCAGAATGTAAAAAATGATTTATATATAATATATACTCATCATATACATATATATATTATAGATCGATAAAAGGAATGAAAAACACCGTTCATGGAGACGGTAGGCCGTACGTACGCATGAACGCTGTTTTCGTTTCCTTATTGAATTGAATGAAACTAAATAGATGACATAAATATATATATATATAAATCCAGTAGCATTATTATTTCATATATTTCATTAATATTCATTATATAAACTTTATGATCATTCATGTATGGTTAATCATGGAGAATGAATCTCATCGTGTCGTGGAGACGGTAGTCCGTACGTACGCACGAGCGATGATATCATTCCCATAATTATAGAATTGGAGTGGATGGTATAATATATCAGAATATGTATGATGTTATAATAACAATATATAGTTATTATTTACACCATTATACCCATCCATGTAAGGTGTTGGTGGAAAAACAGTTTACACCACGGCGTGGAGATGGTATTCTGTACGTACGCACGCGCGGTGATTTTGTTTTCCGTAGGATGGATAGATGGTGAAATATGGTTGTTTCATACTTATAATAAAATACCAGTATATGAGTGATACTGATGTTATTACTTCATAATGAAACAACTAAAGAAGAAGAAGTGTAATAAGAAATAAAGTTGAAAGAATCGGTAACGGACATTACCTCTTCTTTGAAGCGCCTCTTTGACACCTCCTATTAGGGCACTAAAATTGGTCTTGAAGAAGACTAGGACCTCTAGGATGTTTCTAGGGAAGTGGAGAAGATAATTTGGCAGGGGTTGGCCAAGATTGAATGCTCAAAGTGGTGTGAGGAGGAGAGGGAGGAGGTGCCCTTTTATAAGGGAGGAGAGGGGCACCTTTGGAATTCTAAAAAATATTAATTTATAATAAACCTAACCCCACTTAAAAACCCCCAAAAAAAGACTCATATCCTAATATTAGATGATATAGGGTTGTAATATCATCAACCAATCAAATTTAGACATGTTAGGAATTTATTTTAAACATTATCAACTTGATTTATCCTAATTTAATCAATTTAATTTTATTTGTGGTAATAACATTCTAAAATTTAAATTATAACAAATAATTAATTATTTGTTGTGAATTGTCCATAATTGGATACTTTATAACATTTTCTACCATATAAATTTAAATTTATAAATTTTAAATATATTTGTGATTATTAAATAATTTTATAATATATTATTTTTATAAAATAACAATAGTGTCAATTCTGATACTATTCATTTATTTGAATTTAAATAAAATATATACAGATGATATGTTCGAACTAAAAGCTTTAATAGAATAATAAAAGGTCATATGTATCTGGAAAATTAGTTTAGCACATTAAATAGTTCATATAATATTTATTTAATTATTTTTAAAACCATTTATTTGGTTTATCTCTTAATAAAATAATTACTACAACATTTTTGTATAAATATTTAATATACTTATTTGTTGCATAAAAATTAAAAATAAAATCCTATGATGAATATATATCTATTAAACTTTATAATAATACTTTTACTAGAATTTAACATCTTAAAATCACAATATTTAAATTGTTATATTTATTAAATTATGAAGGTGACAACTTTGGCATCATTTAAAATGAAATAATATAAGTGTCATAATCCCTTTTATAAGACTCAAAACGGTTATATATTTAGTCATTGGATGATTATGGTATGTATATACACTACCAATAAGTTTTTATCAGGTTTTTTGGCCTTTTAATGGGTATTATTATTTCAATAAAAACTATATTACTGATTTTTCACTTAATAAATAATTTCTGCATCATTAATGTATCACCATTAATGACAATTATTTAATCCCTAAAAATTATAAATAAATTATCATGATGTAGATAATTTTATTAGATTTCTGGAGACTATTCATGTTAGAAGTTTTATGATGTTTATCACTAAATTAAAATTATTATACTTATAAGATTTAAGAGAGTGACATGTTGTCACTTTCTTTAGTTTTAATAATAATTAAGTTATTTTCATGGACAAAAGTCCATTAAATGATTCTAATACGACCCTTAAGTGATATGGTATACTTTCAGTCATTAAATAGGATTTTTTCAGGTGTTAGGGTAATTTTATAATCTTATATTTACCCTTAATTACCCGATTTACCTTTAACTATGGTAAATAAAATTTACCGTAGTTACTATTCATAATTCCCAAAAATAAAAAGTAGCCTGTTAATATAATTTGGAGCCACTTATTCCAAATATGGAATCCATTTTTCCAAATTCAATACACATAAGTTGTAAAAATTAAATTAAAATTAATCCCATTGTCGAAAGAAAACGATTTTTTGTTTAAAACATTACAAAAGATTGAATTGATTTAACCAACGGATTCAAAGTAAAATCAATGATAATGACATAAATTATATTAAATGGTAAATATATATTCTATTTATACTTTAATACCATTCAATATTATAATTTAACCACATAAATTATTACGTTGAAAAAATTTGTTTTTAATTAAAATATAGCGTGTTTTTACTATTCATTAAAATATGAAAGTTATCAGAATAACATTAAAATTTTATGCAAGGTAAAATTTTATATCCTTATTCCAAAAAATAATTTTATTTTGTAAAATTTAACTTATAAACTTGTCAAAAAACTAGATTTAAAGTGGGTGCGCCATCAAAAGGCGGCAAAACTGCATTTTTTGAAAAATACTTATTTTACCCGAAAAATTTATTTTGTTCACATAAAATGTTTTAGAAAATTTATAAGATGAATAATAATGTTATAAAATTCAAAATTTAGTTAATACTATTCATAACGGCTAGTTCATAATAATATTATAGTAATATATCATTGTTTAGTAAAACTCGGTATTGTGTACAACACACGCTATCGAGGAAGGTCGCGATTGTGTGTTATGCAAGCAAAGTTAGGGTTCCGTGTTGTGCAAGAATCCTTCGTTGATTCGTATAACAGAATCAAACCATATTTTATTTATACATTATATATATATATATATATAAACACACTCAATGTTGCATAGAATGACTATTATAAAACGAACTTGAAATTGTGTGTAACATGATCCAAGAATAGCATTGCATATACTGCAAGCTAATACGGTGTTGTGTATAGTACAAGATAAACTTGGTGTGGTGTATAATAGAATAAATCAATGAAATTAAAAGAATATTTTTCATAAAATCTCGGGGTGTTACAAATAGGCCCCTAGATTTTGAGTTTGGAGACTATGTGTTCTTGAGATTCTCTCCTCAGTGTGGAAAATGGAGGTTTGGAAGGTGGAGTAATCTTTCTACCATGTTTGTTGGGATCATTGAGGTGTTGGGCCATGTTGGTGAGGTAAAATATTAGTTGGTATTTCCACCATGGTTAGAGTGGATCCATTATGTCTTCCATGTGTCTCAGCTTCATTGGTATTCTCACGATGCCTTCAAAATACTGGAGAGAGTTGGATATGGAGGATGGTGAAAAATTCATAGAGAATATAGTTGAGATCCAAGATTTTTGGGAGAAGGTTCTTTTTGGGAATAAATTTACCTTAGTTTGTGAGATTTGTTGAGTGACTATATGAGTTCCCAATACCATGAGTTGTTTTTAGCCTTTCTATGTTCTATTTTGTTTTGGATGATGTAATTTTTGGTTCATTATATATTATGATATGTTCTATTTTCCTTAATGAGTGACGTGTGATGAATTTTACACCACATGAAAAGGGGAGGACTTTATTTTTAATCATGATGTAGTATACAATGATGCAATTAAAACTATATAGGTGAGTCAATTCTTCCTTGAGAAAATAGTTTCTTGATATGGAGGATGAAATTACATGATTTATGTGTTTATTGTGGTGTTGTGTGTTTGTTTTGGAAGTGGATGGATTAGGAAACATGGAGGTTGATGTGGGTACGTGGTGATGATGTTGTGTATGGTGTTTTCTAGGAATTTTAGTCGAGTGCATTTGAATGGTGGTAATGTTTGAGGTATGAAGAGATCCATTAGAGGTATCTCATGGGATGATTGTTCAGATCCCTTTCTTTTATTGGGTTTGGTTTTGATTCCCAAGGATGAGAATAATTTGAGAGGTATTTAATGTAATGGTCCATGTCTTATCAACCTGTTACTTTTCTGTTTGGGATGTTAGAGGTCTTCATAGGAGGTCTAAAGTCCTTAGTGGATCTAGAGTTTTAGAAGTACTATATGTGGTGGTTCATGATGTCAATCATACTCACATTAGGAGTTATTGGTTTGTGACTTGTATAGACAACAAATTTCACAAATTTTATACAGACGAGGGGAGACTCTGTTAAATGGATTCACATTGTGAAAGGTAAATTCATGACATGTAATATATTCAAGTTGAGGTGAATAATATTTTATTAGAAACTAAATATTTAGGAATTTTATGCCTTATATACGGTTCATGGTTTATAAACCATGGGACCTCATGATTTACGTGCTGTGAAAGGGTTACATGATGTGAAAAGTGCATTATATAGGTTTTAAATAAGACTGATCAGCCGTTTTCCTTTCATTAGGATGTACCACTCTCTCTCTCTCTCTCATTTCCTGAAAAATCCTAGGAAATTTTGTAGGATCTTTCAACCCTCCTTCTCTTGCTTTGATCCATTGGTTCAAATTGATTCCCATTGGTGATCCATAGTGAGTTCACCTCTCTTCCCCATAGTTTTCATACCATTATTTTTTAAAGATTAATTATGGTGGTGCATTTTTGTCTTGGTTTGTGAGTATAGGCTACGTTTTGATAACCCTTTGATGTGGTGTAGGTTTATCCATGATCTCATGGTGCAGTTTTTGTAATCAAGAAGTTTATTCTTAACCCTATAGTTCAAGGTGACATTAGAAATCTTCTTTGAGGTAGGGGATCCTTGTTCTAAAGAGTTTATGTGATATGTGTGATATTTTCATGGGTTTTTTCCCTTTGTGTGTATAGTATGGGCCAAATTAATGAGATAATTAATTTTCATGTCAAAAAGGATTGATGGGAATTTGAAGTTTTCACATGTTTTAATGATTTGATATATTTTTCTAATGAGTTAATGCCATTTTGTTTCTTTTTTTTTGAAAATAACAGTTGTTAAAGCCTTATTTTCTTTTTACTTTTCATGTTGTGATAACACTTTCTTTGTTTTTCTATTATCACACCATGAATAAAAAGTCATAATAAAGTATATTTTGATAATAAACTGGTTTCTCTTAGAGTATGGTTTGTGTGACAATACCCATGTTACATAAATATTTAATTTGCATAAGAACCTGAATAATTGTGGAAGTTAGTTTGTGATGTTGTTGTGTGTGATAGTACTTATTGTGTTCCCATACAAGGTTTGTGCTATTGTGCTGTGATGGAGGTTATCAGCTGGGCTATGTGATCTGTGGCCCAGGTGTCTATTGGTGGGATGTGATGATATGTATTAGCCTAGGTTTCTATATATGATATATTATGTGGCATGATGTGATATGTGGTGGGGTTCATGCATTGTAGGAGGCGGGCACGAGGTTGATTTCCTTTGTGTTCATGAAACCCTAATTCTCTGGTTTGGGATGTGATGTGATATGATATGTGGAATAGGTGTCTACGAGTAAGATGTGATGTGATGTGATGTTTGGACCAAGTTTCTGTGGGAGGGATGTGATGTGATATGGTGTGATGTAATGTGGTATGTGTAGAAGGAATTGGATCATAGGATGTTCAACATTAGGCATGAGAGTAGAAAATTAGTTGGGAAGCAGTAGCATGGTGTGTTTCTTTGTTATGATCTCGATGCTATATTATTATATTGGATTCATGATTTGGTGAGTGATCCATAATGAGGATGTGTTTGGTTATACAACTTGTATAGTTTCTTGTTGATCCTGCTGTTTGTTCATTAGTGCATTAGCATGCTATTTTAACATGTTCACTTAAGGCCATGGTTATGTCCCTACTGAGCATACCTGTTATGCTCACCCTATATATATAAACTATTTTTCAGATTTTTAGGAGGACCTTTGGAACTGAGTTGGACATTACTAGCTAGATTAGATCTACTATTTATTTGATGTTGTAGATTTATATATTTGTTATATTATTGTATACTTTTTTATGTATCAATTTTTATTTATTCATCCATTGTGGGATTGTTTTTGGTTTACATTTATATTCTCTGTTGGAGTTTTTTGGTGATTTCTCATTATCTCCCAATCCTATTTCATTTATATATGGTAATTAATATTATAATGTGAAATTTTTATACCCTCATTTGTAATATCCCAAACATTGATGAGGTGTTTTTTTTCTTTAATCTTCAGTTAGAATCTATTTTTTCTAATGAAATGTTTTCCTAGTGTATAAGGGGTCTTGAAGGTGTATTAGGGGTTCAAAACCAAAAAAGGGGGAAGAAATGGCCATATAATATAGGTTTCATAGTTGGTTCATGGTTAGTTTAACCATGCACCTTAACTATGTGGGGGTGTGGTGTCTCATACAGAACTGAGGCCATAACCCTCGCATGATTTGAAAATCATAAAAGCCTCCCCGAAAAACAATGTGGCCAGGAATTCCCTTGGATAGTGGCTGGTGCAAAGGCACTGCATGGTTTTCCAAACTATGAGGGTTCCATCAGGAGGCCTTGTGACTTGGACCCCTCTTAGATAGAGGGACCCACATGGTTAGTGCACAATTTTTCCTAATGTGCAGCCAAATTATGGGCCACTTAAAATAAAGGAAAATTTCTATTTTTTCTTCTTGGGTTTTAAGGGTTATAACTAGATTTTCCCCTCATTTCATCCTCCAATAGCCTAGGTGATGAACCTTTTCCTTCCAAGCCTCGAAGGGATGAATCTCCTTTATTTCATTGCCATTTGGAGTACTATTTGGTGCAAATCAAAGCTACAGATGAGTCTATCACTCATATTTCCACTATTTTCTCGAAGGGGCCTTATGTAACTATTTTCCTCCTTTAAAATCTACTAAACCATTGTTTTACATAAGATTCTATGTTTGGTATTTAATGATTTTATGATTCCAAAGCAAGGGTTTTTTTAAGTGAGCAGTTGTCTATGAATTTTAGGTAGGTGGTCTATAAGTTATATACCGTAGTCTTGATGTTAATAATGTGTATTTAGTTGTGAATTTTTTATTATTATATGGTTAATTTGATTTAATCTGTATGAACATTTAATTGGGAATCTAAATGATTTGTTGGACCCCTCATGATCCCCATGGAATATGATTAGGATGAGTAGACCGAGCTTATGGGAACCCATGGGGTGAGCCACTCCCATTGACCATGGAAATTTCAATGTTGAATGATTAATTGATGGATTTTTGAGATTAAACCAATTTTAAATGTGATTAACATGTTAACATGACATTATGGAGTGTTTAGCATAAATTTAAATAGTTAAATGACTTATGGTATGTAAATGGATGAATGTGATAAATTGTTAATGAGGCTTAGCCTTATCATTAAATGTCTTGGAAGTGGTGAAGAATGGTTGTAATGTGTTGAAATGGTAAAATGGGATTGTTATGAGAATGGAGAACATGATGAATGTAATGGACAATGGGGATTTGATAAAATGGAAATGGTGAACCCTTATTGTTATTATGTGATTAAAAGATTAATGATGACGATCCTTTGAAAATGTGAACTAATGGTTAGTGGGATAATGGATTGATAATACACTTCTGTGGGTGGGCCAAAATGATTCTCTAAGTGCCACTATTCATAGTAGTTTTTAGAGAAAGTACTAATGCTCTTGAATCCAAGAATATTGACATGGAATTTTATATCATGTTGGGATGGCCAGACACGGAATTCTGAATCCCAGTTGGATTATTGGATTAATGCTCCTCATTTTCCCACCCATGACCCCTTTGACACATGGTTTAGATGACCAACATGACCTGAATAAGGTTTTATGAAGATGGGTAAAACATGGAACTAAAAATAAAAGTGATTGATTTAAATATGTCAAATGATGGAACCCAGTTTATTTTACTATTTTCATTATTATATGTACTTATACATGCACTGTATTAAATTGAATATTTTGTAGACACTGTTGGTGGTGTCTTACTGAGTTTTAATCACACCTTTTTTAGTCCACCATTGGGTACCCATGGAGACTTCATGATTGCATTTCAAGACAAAGGCAATGGCCCTATACTAGATGGTTGATTTTGGGTTCAGGACAGAGCATGGATGGAGGAATCAGACTTCTTGTTGGGTCTTATTTTGGGGATTTTCCACATTTGTTTATTTTGGGGATTTTCTTTTACACTTTGAATTGTATGGCATGGAATGAAATATTTAATTTTCGTTTGTGGGCATGTAACTGTTTTTGGGAATGGTTATGAGATGCATGGTTACAAAAAATATTGTTTCCATTATTTCTTATTTTATATATTGTGGAATACTCTAGTAAATAAGGTACAGTCTCCCTAATTCTCCATTAAAACCTTACTGCAAGTCAGCATCCTCTGATGTATGAGGAGGCATGTTTGAGGTCATATATTGCTTCGGCTCGGGGGAACCATTTATAGAGAAACCCAGGCCTGGACATTACAAAGTGGTATCAAATGAGTTTTTATTTTCTATTGATTTACTAATTGGTAAAGGTAGAAAATATACTAGGTGTGTTGGGACTTGGGGAGTAACTAATCCATGTATCGGGGAAAAACTAAGTTCATGGGGTGAGATTTTTATTCTTGAGGTTTTCTATTAAAGTTGAATTTTATTTCATCTTGGGTGATGCACTTATTGTGTGATGTTAATTTTTTTATTATATATTATATGTGTCCCAACATGGAATGATGTTTGAGTATGGATGAATCATTTTAGGCACTCAGGTATATATGTGACATACATCATGTTAGGCACACATGAGAAAGCTATTTATGGTAGGGTTATGGAAATTGAAAATGCATTTTTATTCTATTGTGGTTTTAAAGAAATAGTTCCTAATAATGATGTTATAATGTTATAAATACTTGGAATATGTTTGTGATTTGGTTTAAATATTGTCTAATTCTAAGTGAAATTTGGAAGTTTGGTTTACCAACGCTAAACATAACCAAGGAGAGGGACTGTTGAGTGTAGTAATGGGGTGGTGTTTACATAAGTTGGGATGATGTGTGCAGAGCGGGTTGTTTATGTATAATTGTGAGTGTTCATTTTCTTAATTTTGAGAAATTTAGGTTATTTGTTTTGATATGTGCATTTGGAATTCTAGAGATATTCCACCATGAGAATGTGTAATGATTGGGAAACAAGAGGAAATCACTGAGAATGCACCTCTAGTATGGGGCCAAAAAATACAATTGATTATAGGTAATAGGGGAAATAGAAATTCTATGAGAGATTCTCCAATCTTATGAAGTTTATAGAGTGATAACCATGGTGGGCTATATCGAGTATGTTTGACTTGGAAAGAGAGTTTCAACTAAATCACCCTTCAAAGATTTATGGAGAGTGTAGACCTGAGCTCGTAGATTTTTATATTGAGTACATATAGATAATTATGAATCACTTAGAGACTCCTCATGAGAATAGAGTTAAGTTGGAACTTATATGTTGAAAGGACTAGTAAAGAATTGGTGGGATATATGGTTTCAGGATGAGCAGATGGAGGGAATGGTATTAAAGGAATTCTAGGAGAAGTTCCTAGAAAATTTTTATCCTAAGACCTTGAGGCAGAGGAAATATAAAGAGTTCATGTATTTGAATTTGGGAAGTATGATAGTGATGGTTTATTTTGGATTATTCAAATATTTTTTACATTTTTCTCCAATGTTTAAAGAGGATGAGGAGACTGGTTAGGAAATTTTACGATAGAATTCTATGTAAGATTAATTCCTAGGTAAATATATTTTTCTTGATGCAGTTTGATGAGGTAGTGGATTAGGATATAATATATATAGGGAACCTGGAGGAAAATTATGGGTGGTGGATAGACCATTTTATTCAATAAATCTTGTGGAATGTCTTCTGACAGTATGAAACACCATTATGATAATTTCCACCAGATTATTCGCATAAAAAGTAGTTAGAGAAGAAGAACAGTCTCTTAGGGAATTAGTTTAGTCATATGATATCAGTGTGAAAGATTATTCCACATACATGGTTAGTGTCCTTAACCACCAGTGGAATTTTAAGCATACAGAGGGATGGGTCATATGAAGATGTTCTATAGGAACCCATAGTTGGTGAGTAGTGGTGGAGGATCAAAGTTGATACAAATCACTAAAATGAGGTCTTCTACCCTGTATTAGTCAGACAGTTTCAGTTCCACATGCTATACCAGTTGGGGTAGGGAATGTGGTACTCTAGGATAAGAGCATCCATATCATTATGGTAGATCATCACATGGAACACTGACCATAACCCAAAGTAGGTGGGATATTCAGCATCATGTAGTTCAGCCCTCACCTGGTAGTGGCGAGGCCTGATCATCAATAGTTAGAGATACGATTCTTCTATCTTTCATTCATTCTAGTGATTTATTTGATATAGGAGCCTCAAATTATTTTTTATCTACTCTGTTTATGAATATTTTGGGTCTAGAGGTGGGATATATGTGTGGGTTTATTTCAATTGACATGTCATTAGGAGTAGAAGAAGGAAATATTTGTAAATGTGAGGAGTTTTCCCTTGAGGTTGGTGGGTACCATTTCCTTTGGGAATTGCTGGTTCTTGAGATTTAAGGTTTTTACCTGATATTAAGGATGGATTGGTTGGTGTTGTATTGATGCCATATTGACTGCTACTACCGAAAGGTAACATTCACATGTCTTTAGGTAGACACTTATGTCAACTACGGGGAATGATATATCCAAGAAATCCATTCTGGGCCAGTTTATCAGTAGTTAGGTGAGCTCAAAACCCAAGTGGAATGTCATTTTCTTGATTATGGAAGAGTATAGTAGGATGTTTTTCCTTCTATGGTGAATCAGTTTTAGGATATTTTTCCTAAGGACTTCTCAGGGTTTCTACCTGAGAGAGAGGTTGTGTTCCCAATTGAGATGATGCCTGGAGATGATCTAGTTTCTATTCCACCATATAGAATGGCATTTGTAGTGCTTCAAGAACTTAAAAATCAAATGGATGAATTAGAGAATAAAGTGTTTATTCATCCAACTACATCACCATTGGAGTCAACAATATTATTTTATAAGAAATATGTTGGGAAATTGGAGTTGTGTGTTGATTATTGGAATTTTAATTGGATGACTATTAAGAATCTTTATCCTTATCCTCAAATTTATGATATATTTGACTAGATGAAAGGTGCTCCTATGTCCTCCAAATTGATCTATGGTCAGGATATCACTAGTTGGGTGTGAGACCTTCTGATATACCAAAGACTGCTTTTAGTATTAAGTATGGTTTATATGAGTTTTTTTGATTCTATATGTAATGAAAAATATTCTAGTAGTGTTTATGGTATTGATGAACATAATATTCCACCAATACCTACATTAGTTTGTGGTTGTTTTTGTAGATTAAATCTTGGTGTACTCAAAGACTCATGACAATCATGCCACACATCTTGAAATCATCTTGACAACACTAAGAGATAATTAGATATACACCAAGCTATCGAAGGTTTATCAAATAATTTTCCCATTTGGTAGTGCCACTTTTAGGATTTACCAAGAATGTTATATGATTTGAGTGGTCTAACGTATGTGAGGAGGATTTTTAGGAGCTAAAAAAATGCTTGAACATTACACCAGTATTGATCCCACCGAAGTCGGGTGAGGATTATACCTTGTTTTATGATGTGTTCATAATGTGACTTGGAGTATTATTGATATAAGGAGATTGAGTCATGAAACATGGGTCACAATAACATATTCCACATGAACAAAATTACCCTATGAATGATCTTGAGTTGTTCATGGTAGTTTATGATATAATGTGATGATGACATTAAAAGTTTTATGAATGGTTTATTATTTATATCGACCATAAAAGTACAAATTAAATCTTTTCTTGGTGATATTTAAATATCCGGTAGTGGATATGGGTTGAGTACATGGAGTCGTTTTATATTGATCCGGCCTATACATTTGGAAAAGAAAATATTTTAGCTAATGATTTGAGCTAGAGGTTATAATATTAGGCTATCCAGGAGTTTAGTTATGAGTGGAATATAATGGCCTTGTTTGTTGAGATACATATAAATGTTTAGAAGGGACATGAAAATATGACCATCATATCCTTGTCATTTGAGTCCACAATTCTGAGCCAAATCAAGGAGAGAAAATATGAGGATTTAGAGTGTTTGGAATCAAGGGAAAGACTTGAAGGTGATGATTCAACTTTAGAATGGACAATTGATGAAGATAAGATCATTTATGTTTGTGAACATTTTTTCAATTCTAATTGTATGAGAGAGGAGATTATGTGTAATTTCCATGCCTTGAATTGGGCGGTGCATCTTGGTTTTACCAAAATGTATCATGATCTTTATGGGTAGTATTGGTGGCTAGAGTTGAAGAAAGAGGTTGCAGGTATTGTGATGAGGTGCTAAACCTATCAGTAGGTGAAGGCCAAGCATTAGAATTTGAGTGGTTTGTTACATTCACTAAAAATACTAGAACAGAAGTGGGTTGATGTCAACATATATTTTTGTTAGATATTTTGAGGACCCCTCTGAAGAATGACATGATATGGGTGATTGTGGTCCATTTGAAAAAAGTAGACCATTTATTGGCAATTTGGGAAACATTCATGGTTGATTAGTTAGAAAAATTATATGTTCAAAGGATAATGAATTTACATAGGGTTATCTTAAGTATTGACTCATATTGTGACCTAAATTTTACTTCACACATATTCTGATAATTTTAGAAGGCGCTAGGTACTCAGGTGTTTTTGTGTACAATTTTTCACCCGTAGACATATGTGAAATCAGAGGGTACTATCTAGGTTCTAGAGGACATTTTGAGAGCATTCATCCTTGATTTTGGCAGGACATGGTAAAAAATGGTTCTTATTGAGTTCACCTATAATAATAGTTACCAAGAAAATATTCATATCAAACCATATGAGGTACTCTATGGTAGGACATGTAGATCTCTGTTATGTTGGATAAAAGTAGAGGAATCAAAGTTTTTGGGACCGAGTCTCATGCAAGAGACATCAGAGCAAGTTCAGTTGATTAAAAAATTTATGGTTATGGCTCAAAGTAGGCAGAAGTCATATGCTTATTTAATTTGTTATCGCATCAGATTACAGTGGGTGATCATGCATTCCTCCAAGTGTCATAGATATTAGGGCATCATCAGATTTGGAAATAGGGTCAGTTGGTTCCCTAGTATATAGGGATATTTGAAATTTTGGAAAGGATCAGACCAGTGGTGTATAAAATGGATCTTTCACAAAGGTATGGTGGAATGCATGATGTCTTTCATGTGTCACAGCTTCAGTAGTATCAACCTGACCCATCTCATATGATTGATATTGATGATGTTGATCTTGAGGTTGATTCATCCTTTGAGGAGAATCCAATTCATATTTTGGATTACAATGAAAATGTTTACTGTGTTAGTACTATGCTGTTGGTATGAGTGTTGTGTCAACATGGTAACATTTAGGAGGAATATTCAGAAAGGGAGGTTCATATGCTGGGCCGAGATCTCCCTTGGATATAGGATGGCAAATGGTTACCACATAGTTTACAAGGGTGCAGTGTATCGAAAAAAACCACAGGCATGACCCTCACAAAGTTTGAAAACCATGCGGGCCTCCTCAGACAACTCTGTGGCCAGGATCTCCCTTGGATAGAGGTTGGAACATGGGCAGCACATATTTTGTTAAACTATGTAGGTTCCCCCGAGAGACCATATGAATTGGCCCCCTCTTGGATAGAGGGAGCTGCATAGTTAGCGTACAGTTTTTTCAATTGTGTGGCAAAACCATGTGCCTCTTAAAAGTGAGGCAAATTATCATTTTTCCATCTCAGGTTTCAATTATTATAAATCTATTTCCCCTCATTTCATCCTTCAGTATCTTAAGTGATTAACCTTTTCCTCCCAAGCTTACAAGGGATAAATATCCTTTATTTCTTTTCCATTTAGAGTTCCATTTGGTGCAAATTGAAGCTCCTAGTGATTTTATCACTCCAAAATCTATTTTTTGGAAGGGGTCTTGTGTAATTGTTATTATACTTATATTCCTTCTAAACCCCTTTTTTCAAAAAAAATTTATGTTTAGTATTTGAAGTTTTTTTAGTTCAAATCATTGATCATATTTAAGTGAGCAGTTGTCTACGAACTTGAGGTAGGTGGTCTATAAGTTATATCCCAAAGTCTCAATGTTAGTTATGTGTATGTAGTTGTTATTTTGGTGCTGTTATGCCACAAATTTTATTTCCTCAGTAGGAAACAATATATTTGGTGTGTAAATGATGTGTTGGACCCCTCATGATCCTCATGGGATCTGATGAGGATGAGTAGATAGGGCCTATGGTCACCCATGGATTGGGTCACTCCCTTGAACATGGAAATTGGGATGTTGAATGATAAATTTAAGTTTTTATGAGATCAAAAAATTCTAAATGTTATTGACATGTTAACATGACTTGATGGGGGTGTTGAAATTAAATTGAAAGAGTTAAATGAGTTCGGGCATGTAAACGGATGAATGTCCTAAATGGAAAATGAGGACTAGACTCATGGTTAAATTTATTGGAAGGGGTGATGAATGGTTATAATGTTTTGAAATGGTAAAATGGGATTGTTATGGTAATTGAGAACATGAAAAATTTAATGTACAATGGAAATTTGATAAAATGGAAACAGTGCACCCTTTTTGTTATTATGTGATAAAAAGTTTAATAATGATGAGACTTTGAAAGGGAGAATTTATGGTTGCAAGGATGATGGAATGATGCCACACTCCCATGGGTGGGATAGACTGATACTTCAGGCTCCCCTATGCATTATAATATTTAGCTAAGGGATTTATGATCATGAATACAAGGGTACAAGCCTATAATTCCAAATCATGTTTGGCATGGTCAAACATGACGTTATGAACCCCTGTTGGATTCCTAAATTGATCCTCCAGGTTTTCCTACCTATGACCCATTTGACACATGGTTTTGGAAAATAGAATGCATTTAAGTGGGTTTGACAAATATGGGTAAAACATAGAACTAAGAATAAAAGTGATTGATTCAAATAATTTTAAATTATGGAATTTTATTTATTTCACTATTTTTATTATTATCTATACTTCTACATACAATGTATTATATTGAATATTTTTTAGACACCGTTGGTGGTGGACTATGAAGTTGTACTCACACCCTGATTGAGCTATCGTTGGGTACCCCAGAAGACTTCATGATTACAGGTTATGATAAGGACAAGGGCCCTATCCTAGGTGTTTGATTTTGGGTTCGGGATGGAGCATGGATGAGGGAACCAGACTTTATGTCGATACCCGTTTTGGGGATTTTTCATCCTATATTTATTTTGGGTTTTTCCTTTAAACTTGGAACTATATAGAATTTCATTAAATACTTAATGTTTGGTTGTGGTATTGTACCCAGTTTTTAGAATGGTTATAATATGCATGGTTACTACATATATTGTTACCATTATTTCTCATTTTATCTAATGTGAATTACTATGTTAAAGAGGTTATAGTCTCCCCACATGTTTCATTAGACCGTCACTACTAGTTGGTAGCCTTTGGAATATAGGGAGGCTCTCTTGTGGTCATGTACTACTCTAGATCGGGGCATCAGTTATAGTGGAACCAAGTTCAGGACATTATATCAGTGCTAGTCTCCAACCTGAGGACCACTTTAGGTGTGGATCGAGGGTCATAATCTATATATATATATATATATATATATCTCACTCCCTCTCTTCATTATGGTGTCTTTGGTAGGGGTCATTACATTTTCCATTCCCCATATCAAACCACTTTGTCCCACATGTCATAAACTCTCAAATCCATATCACTTCACCTAATCATACATAAAATACCATATGTGTTTACCTATTATCATTACCACATCATGAATATCTATTTAGAATACTATATTCAAACACACACAAAAACACCATGATAAACACACAAACACTACAATACTGCATCCATTAATATGTTTGATAATACAATATTCAAATAAATTTTACTTCCCTATATCTATATAGATCATATAGAATACAATATCCAAATACTTTTCCTGATAAAATACTCAATGGTTTGATAAAAAATAAAATTTCAAGTTCAAAGATTCAATCTACTTCACCTAAATTTATATAACATTGATCAAATAATAATATTTACAAGTTTAGATAATTCTAAGTTAATAAATAACATTCCCATTACAATAAATTAAAAATAAAATTATACAAACTAGAAAACCATGTTTGAATATCTACCTATATTTACCAAAGAATCATAATTCAATAGGGAACTAATAATATAAAGAGAGTTATTTGAATAGACCAAATTTTCCAGTATCATAATTTTTTATCGAATGTTTTTCAATCTATCATTATAATCCAAAAATAATTTTATATCATAAATAATTTACTTAACCTATATATTCATATCCTATATAAAGATAAATTGAAGATAAAAAGTGTTCCTTAATTCCACTTAAAGAATAGATATAGTATTTTTTATAATAATAATCATAATTCAATCTAATAACCGCAATGAAGAAACCTATCATCACATGATGAAGATCTTAAAATAAATCTCACATGGAATCCTTTTCTCTATTGTAGTTTTATAGAGAAATTATAAAAATAAAGTACTATGGTTTTAATATGTTTATGATACTGGTTATTTTTGTTCATAAAGACCAAGGAGTGTCTATATAACCCCTATCTAGTTTCCTCTATTCAATGGTTGATTTGTATTTTATGGTTTTTTTCAACTTATCCTTTATAATATATAACTACATCCCATTTCAAATATAATCATATCTAATCATTAACATGGATTATTGAAAAAATCCATGATTCCTTACTTGATATATTCCAAGAACATTAAATAAAATCAAAATATATCTAACTTCCATTTGTTAATAAAAAAATATACAAATATCATCTTAATTTTCAACAATGTTCTTTAAATGAAAATTTTATGTTTTATCCATATTAGATTATAGAAAATATATAAAAGTTTTCTTCAAACCACCCAAATTCACCATAAAGTTTCCACTAAACTATAATAAACTCATTAAACCATGATGTGTTCTTCTGGTCGTTTCACATAAAATATAGTTTGAACTCTATTGTAAAGCCCTGAACCTGCACTTCTGGATTCAGTACTAAAAATTATGCATATTTTTTTTATAAAAGACAAATGAAACGTACACAGATCATTTTACATTCTAGGAACTTTTTCGATATAGGTTTTAGAGAATTTGATATGTACATTACAATTTATTAAGATCTACAAAAATAAATTAAAGTAAATAAAACACTTCATAGGTGAAAAATTCATAATCAAAGTTTCCAATCTTAAAAATTCTAATTATCTTGTGAAAATAATTTTAAAATAAGGGATGAGAATAAAAAATCCCATTAAGGGGTTTTAAAACGAGTGGAAAATATTATTTTTATAAAAAATAATTTAAAACTATCTTAAAATAATTTATAAAATATATAAATATTTTACATATTTATATGAAACTTTCAAAAATACTTAGTTTGAAAATTCATTTAAAAAATACATCTTTGAAATTAATTGTATTTCTCCTGAAAATCACTTGAAAATATCAACATTTTTTTGAATGAAAATGATACACAATAGATATTATAAAACCTTTGTGGACATAATAAATATCACTGGTATGATAATGTCTTATAAGGCAATTAGTTCACTCCCCATTCCTCATTCTTTAGCCTAGTACCCATGTGTCGAATTAAATTTTTAAGAAAACATTTTCTAAAGATTTGAATTTCTCATAAATAACCCATTAAAAACATTCCAAAATCATACATATATTATTTTCATAGAATAAAATAATTTCATAGATTATAATCTTGTAAAAGTCACTTGACAATGAAAAAGTAACGAGAAATCCATTTTTCCAGAAAAGGATTACTTAAATTTGAAAGAGGAATTTAAATTAAAATAATTGCTTTTATTAAAATGCATGGAATGTCATGAGAAATTATAGAATATTGGCATATATACTAAAATTTATGACATTAATGAACATAAAAAACCATTTTATACATAAAATTATAGTTTTTAAAATATAAACATTAGAAATAAAAACTTCCCTTACCTTGAGTCCGCATGTCATTTATCTTCCTCTTATTTGGTCAATCACTCTGATTAACACCATAATACAACTAAATATGTTATTATACCAAAAGTAAGACCAATAGAATGAATAAAGATAAGTAGATAAACGAATTTTGTAGTTTATAATCAAGAAATAAGTCTTATGGTGATGATGTTAAGTGAAGAAAGTTTCCCTTTTTATAACTTAGGTGGGAGGAAAATTAAGAATTATTAAAATATTAAAATATAATAAGTATATTATAATATTAAAGACTTCCAAAAGGCCTAAAAATATCAAAATATTACATTTTATAAAAAATATAATTATATTTGGACTTATTCAATATTTTTTTGATTTTTAATTAATTTAATTAAACATTATATTCATGATTTTTTTTTCAAATTTAACACTAATCATTACTATGACATTATAAACTTAAAAATAAATTAAAATTGAAACCAAATATTTTATTATATCTTATAAATGCAATATTTTTCTGGATAATTTATGTATCAGCTTAATTATCTTAGATTTATTTTAATATTTTTAATATCATTTATTTGATTTTTCTATTAAATTAATAATTATTACATCATAGTTTTTAAATCCTTTAAGGTATTTTTTATCAACTAATTAATTAAAAATAAATTCTCATGAAGTAGATAAATTTATTATCTCTAAAATGAGTATTTATGGTCAAATTTCTCTTCTGGACAATAATCTATTAAAATATTGTACTAATTAACAACTATAGTGCGAACAACTTGACTTTGTTTTACGTAAAATATTATAAGTTTCTTAATCATATACAAGTAGCTCCAAATATTCATTAATTAAACCCTTAGAGAAAAATTATCGATATATAATCAACCAATAATATTTAGACAAGTTTTTGTATCATTTAATGGTTCTTATAATTTTAATTAAAATCATTTTATTGATTTTTCTTCTACTTTCACAAGCACTTCATCAGCATTGTATAAGCATTAAAGTTAATTAATTCATATATAAAAATTAAAAATAAATTCATATCATAAAAATAAATAAATTAGGTTCAATATAATCCTTTATATTCATTAATTATTCATATTTACTTATATCCATGTCAAGAAAACTTCTTTAATTTGTTAGTTTGACATTTCATGCCTTTCACAAGCATTGCACAAGTATTTGGATAACATTTCGGTTATATAACTATAAAATTATAAAATATCTTCCAAAAAAATAATTTATACATAATAATTAATAAAAAAATCGATCAAATACTTTTTATCACTCCATTATTATCTATAAGGAACCAAATTTGACTTTACCAACACTGGGTAGGTGCTGCGTCGGCACTGACAATGGTTTTTAAGTTTTTCATGAAGTAATTTATAATTTATATGTTATAGATTATTTATATACAATATTTATATAATAACATCATAAAATATTAATTCCATAAATTTAATAATTTTTTATATCATAATTATGTCTCGACGATACACCAAAATACTGTATTTTTACTATTCACCAAAAAATCAACTTTTTCAAAAAATTATAAAAATTTCACCATAGGATAATATTTATATGATGACTTAAAAAATTATTTTAATTTTATAAAATAAATTTTCTAAAGGTTCTAGAAATTAATTATATTATTTTTATATAAAAATAATAAAAAACATTTTTGAAGAAAACGTATTTCTGAAGATTAAAATTACTTTACTAAAAATTATGTTATTATTTTATAACCATTTACCAATAAATTTATATTGATTAAAAAACTATATATTTATTTCATAAATAATTTATCCTTCTTCATCCCACTAAATTAACGACAAGGTTATAATGATCACATATAAAAAATAATATTTAGTTTTTCGTTTAAGCTTGATGTGACGTATCTTATGCACTATTGAACATAGTGTTTTATTTTAAAATATCATGATGTTACATTATCACCGAATTAAGTTAATTGGTCCCTCAAAATAAATTTTTCCAAATTTATATAATTATGAATTTTCAACTTCATAATTTATAAAAACTAAAACTGTTAGGGGAATTTAATTATCTAAATAAAATTCTATCATAAAAATTTTGTTTTCCTCAAAAGACAACATCTAATCTATAAAGTTGTATAGAACATTGATCTGATACCAAATATGAATTCCTAAACTTTCACATCCAGATTTAGTACTAAAAATAATTTATATTTGTGTTATAAAAGACAATTGAAAAATATACATAACATTTTATAATCTAGGACCTTTTCCAGTCTTGTTTTGAGATAATTAGATATATACATTGCAATTTATCAAGATATACAAAAATAAAATAATATAACTAAAACTATTCATGTTATATAATTCTATAAGTGATGTCTCCCATCTTAGAACTTATAATTGACCATTGAAAATAATTTTAAAACAGGGGATGAGTATTAAATTTCCGAGTAAGGGGTTTTAAAATAAGTTGAAAATGTTTTTATAAAAACTCAATTAAAAATATTTTAAAATAATTTATATAAAATATAAATATTTGATATATATATATATATATAAAACTTTCACAAATACTTATTTTGAAAATTAATTTCAAAATTAAATCTTTTAAAACAATTGGATTTCTCGTAAAAATAACTTGAAAATTTTAATATTTTTGTGGATTAAAATAATACTCGATAGGTATTATAAAATTATTGTGGACACAAGAAATATAAATTTTATGAAAATTTACTATGAGGTCGTAGGTTCACTCCACATTCCTCATTCTCCCACCTGACACACAAGTGAATAATTAAATTAAAAAAACATTTTCTGATGATCAATCTTTCTCATAAATAACCCATTAAAAACATGCCAAAATCTGACATATACTATTTTTATAGAAGAAAATAATTTCATAACTTCTAATCTTAGTAAATTCACTTTTAAAAAAAATTTAGGTCAAATCCATTTTTCCATAAAAATAATTAGTTACATTGAAAAGACACATTTAAATTAAAACAACTTCTTGTATTAAAATGCATGAAATGCCTCGAGAAATTATAAAATATGCCCATATCTACTAACATGTAAGACATTAATGAGCATAAAAATAATTTTATACATAAAATGATAATTTTTTTTAAATATAATCATTAGAAATAAAAACTTCCCTTACCTTGAGTCTACATGTCCTTTATCTTCCTCTTATATAGAAAATCCCTTTGCTCAACACCATAAGAAAACTAAATATGGAATTATTCCTAAACTGATACCTATTCAATGTTGAGAGGTAAGTGGATAAAATAATTTCATAGAGTATAGTCGATAAAAAAGGCTCAAGAAGAAGAAATTAATTGAAAGGAGTCCCTTTTTATAACTGAGATGAGGGGTAATTTAGAAATTACATAATATATTAAAATATAATATGTCTATTATAGGGGTAAAGAGTTCCAAAATTCCTAAAAATATAATTAGATTACATTTCCAAAAAATATCATCATATTTAGCCTTATTCAATATTTTAGTGTTTTCTGAATAATTTAATAAAATATTATATTCGAAAAAAATATTTTTCGTCTAATTTAACATTATTCATTACTATGCCTTTAAAAACAAAAAAATATTAAAAATTGAAAAAAAATATTTTATTATATCTTTTAAATGTGAGGTTTATTTGGCTAATTTATGGATCAGTTTAATTATATCATATTATATTTATTTCAATATTTTTAATTTCATTTATTTGAATTTCCATTAAATTAATAATTAATAAATCATCATTGTGAAAGCCTTTAAGATATTTATTTATTACCTATAAATTAAAAATAAATTTCCAAGAAAAAGATAGATTTATTATATTTTGTATTAATATTTATGGTATAATTTCTATTTTAGAAAACCATATATTAAAATTTTATTCTAATTAAAAAATATAGTGGGAACATCTTGACTTTCTTTTCAATAAAATATTATAAGGGTCTTAATCATAACCAAGTGGATGAAAATAGTCATTAATTTAACTATTGAACAAAAATGGTTAATATATAATCAACTAATAAGATTGATATAAGTTATTGGGTCATTTAATAGTTCTTATAACTTTAATTAAAATCATTTTATTTATTTTTATTCTTCTTGCAAAATCACTGCATCAGAGTTGAGTAAGAATTAAAGTTAATTATTTCATATATAAAAAATTTAAAATAAATCAAAATCATAACAATTAATTAATTTGGTTAAATATAATCCTTTATATTCATTCATTAGTTATATTTACTTATATCTATGTCAAGACAACTTCTTTAATTTTTTAATTTGACTTTTTATGCCTTAAGCAAGCATTACGTAGTTATCTGAATAAGGTTCATGTTATATAACTCTAAAATTAGAAAATATTAGACAAAAATATCAATTATATATAATAATTAATAACAAAATTTTTTGAATACTTTTTATCACTCCATTATTATCTATAAGGAACCAAATTTGTCTTTTCCAACACTGTGCAGGTGCTGCAACAACGATGATAATGTTTTTAATTTTTATCATGATGTAATTTATAATTTATATGTTCTCGAATATTTTTGTACAATATTTAGATAATAATATAATAACTTAGTAATTCAACAATTTTTATAAAATTTATATCATAATTATGTCTTGACCATACCATAAAAATACCGTATTCTATAAAAAACTATATTTTTACTAATCACTAAAAATATAAATTTTTCAAAAAATTCTAAAAATTTCACCATAGGATAATTTTGATATGATAATTTCAAAAATTAATTTAATTTTATGAAATAAATTTTCTAAAAGTTCCATAATTTAATTATATTCTTTGTACATGAAAACAATAAAGATTATTTTTAAAGAAAACATATTCTTGAAGATTAAATTGAATTTACTTAAAATAATGTTATTATTTTATATTAATTTACCAATAAATTTATATTTATTAGTACCTAAATATTTATTTCATAAATAAGTTATTTTTATTCATACCGGCTAAATTATTGACAAGGTTATAATGATCACATTTAAATAATAATATTTAGTTGTTTGTTTAAGCTTGTAAGACGTATCTTATGCTCTATTGAACATAATTTTTTCTTTTAAATTCAGGGTATATTACATCTATGTATTCAAATAAAAATTTAATCCATAGAAATCATCCACATCCATAAGTAACCATGTTGTATTTTATGAAAAAACACGATGTTTTTTTTCTTATAATATATAAAT
Source organism: Viscum album (assembly GCA_963277665.1). Lineage (NCBI taxonomy): Eukaryota > Viridiplantae > Streptophyta > Magnoliopsida > Santalales > Viscaceae > Viscum > Viscum album. The sequence continues at coordinate 514,722,387 of OY728146.1, forward strand.
TCTTAAAAATTGTAATATTTCTTCCCCTCATCCTTCGCAAACACCTATAAAATAAACGAAAATATACAATAACATTGATACTCTATATTGGATACCTATAAAACACATTTCATTCTCAAAAAAAAATTATTAATTTTCAAATTGGGAAAGGGATCAATAAAATCAATCCGTCATGGAAGATACATCTCAAAATAATTTTATCCATAAAAAACCAACCATAATATGAATTAAAATTTAAGCATTCAATTCATGGTCTAATAAATATTCTCTAAAATAGACTATGATATTGAAATATCTTATATAACTATCAATACCATCTACATTTCTCCAAAACACCATGCTTAAATAAAACATGAACCAAGGGGATGATCTAGCTATGAAACACATTATCTTGATGGTCTTAAATCTACACAGAATGATTAAAAAAATGTAACACCATCAATAATATAGAGATCACCCCAATAAAACATGAGATATATCCTGAAGTTTTTTTTAAATTTACGATACATATAAAAGACATGATTATCCTCATCCTTTATCTATCCATTAAGAGAATATCTATTAACTATGAAACCTCTTAGTACTTCCACATCAAGGACCATAACATTCCTGATTTAATTTCATATTTTATTTCCATAATTTACTTATTTTATTCATTAAAATCATTAGAAAATTCACAAAAAATAGAAAATGCATGTTATGAATCAAAATAGCCACATATTGTTCAATATCATTTAATTATTACAAAAAAATTACATGATATTAAGTATTTCATACCATATACAATTGAATACAATGGATGATTACAAAACTTCAAAATTCATAAAATAAAATTAGATAATAAATAAAATAAAATATTTTTTTACAACTAATCAAATCCCTGGATCATCTTCACCCTTGTGAATCACCATTATTAGAAAAAAACTATAATATGAATCAACATAATGAAAGGAGCAAGCATGTTGTATAATATAAAATGAAAACTAAAGGTATAAGAAATGTGCTTTTTTATATTAGAATGGAATTAATTTATAGGATATAATGGGGGTATTATAACTGTTATATCACTATTATTAAGGTGTATATGGCTATTGGGTATAGTATAAGTAAACATCTTACCAAATTTTAATTACCAATATATTGTTGATATAGATAATGTTTATTTAGATGGTAAAAAATATAAATTTTCATTATAAATATTTTATTTGAAATAAAATCGATGATTTTGGAATAAATTCCCCCAGTAAAATAAAATTGATTCTAAAGAAAATATTTTTAAAAATTACACATTTTTTAAATATGTTACTTTTAAATAATGATATCAATAAAACGTAATGATAAATTTCAAATATTTATTACTTAAATAAATTAATAAAATACAATAAATAGTTATATAGGTGTAAATAATATAAATATAATTATTCATGGATATTTTTTTATTTTAAAACATTAATTTAATTATATATTATATATTTTTATATAAAAGTTAAAATTCTCATATTTGGACTATAAAATTCAAGGAAATGTTTTATATATATATAAAACTGATGAAAGATTCATTCATTTATTATTAATTAGTTATAAATAAAAAATATTGTATTTTAAAATAATGTTTGGATTCAAAAATAATTTATTTGAGAGATCACAAATTCATTCACTTATTATTAATCATGGAAAAAAATGTTGTGTTTTGAATTTTTTTTATCCTTTAGTTATCTCTTGAATCCATTCCCAAATTATATCACCAATATTAGTCCCCCATTTTTATATCCTTTTCTCATAAGAAGGGGGAAAAAGTCCTTCATTCTGAAGGAAGATATTATGAGAATGAGAGATTCTATAAAAGTGTTTAAAATTCATCTGACCAAGATAAAGTATGAGGTAAGGTTATTTTGTTATCAATTTTCATTAATTGAGATATGTTCTATATTATCCACATTTCATATTTTTTATGTAATATATACTTCCCCATGAATGTATTTTATCATAATTTTCATGAAATTCAAAGGATTTACAAATCCTTATAAGGTTTTATCTTTCAAGGTATTTTAATTAAAATTTTACCAAAGTCCTCAGTATTTTATTATCTCAATTTCATTTCATTGAGATATGATTTATACTCACTAGTTTTATTTTTATTTTTTTGAGTGATATAATTCCCATAAATTTATTTTGTAACATTTTTCAAAAAAATTAAGGAATTTAGAAATCTATATAAGATTCTGTCAATGATGGTGTTTTGATTTAAAATATTCCAAAATCTTAAGGGTTTAATTTCCAATCTCACATTTATTTTAAGATTATTTATGTCCAGATTTCTAACTGAATAAATTTTACATTCTTTTTAATGCCACATGGATTTTTCATTCCTTAGGTTTTATAGGGAATTTTAATTTTTCATTTGGTAGATAGTATTTTTATAACCAAGGATCTGAATGAGTTTCTGAGAGTTTTAATGTCTTAAAAATATTTTTTGGATGAGTTTGATGGCCCTACAGAATCTATGAGTTTTTGGGAGGATGAAAAAAAGGTTTAGCTAGAATGGGTTGTTGAAATTCTATAGTAGTGCCCACTAACTAACCAGTTGGCTAGCTAATTAGGCTTGAATGGATATACGATGGGGGTGTTTCGGGTGTGATTTAATTTGGTGAAATTTTGGTATTTTTGGGGTTGGGGGCCTTTGAGATTTTAAGGGTACTGGGGGTTAGAATGGGTTATTTTGGATAGCTACTCCTCCTCCTATACCTCTCCTTCAACCTGCCTCCATGGGGGTGTTTTTTGATGCGTAATAGAAGAAGATCCATGATATGACCTCAGTTTCTTCTTCCAATCATTCTTCTTGTCATTACCCTCTGATTTAATGTGATTTTATTAAGGGAATTAGGGTTGATTCCACAGGATTATAATGTAATCGATCAAGATCGAACGAGATTTTACTCAGCTTGTATATTAAATGTCTTGAGATGGTGTCTTCATGACATTGGATGTGGTTTTAGTGAATGTATGTATCATAGTGATTTTACTAGGGATTTTAGTGATTTAGAGTAAAATTTAATTTTGAATAAGGAATAAATTTTTGGGCTTTTATATAGCCTATGTTTGGGGGTGTGTTAAGAGTAAGATACCCTAGGTTACTCTTGATTTCAGTGACCAGTTGGTGTTTGGTGAGTATTTAGGAATTTATTCCTATTTTTATTTAATTTTTAATTAATTATAAATGTTTATAATAAATTATGGACATCATGTGGCTTAAGGTAGGTGATTGAGGGCATGATAGATACTTAGTTGGTTTGGAAAGGGCTCAGAGGATCTCAACAATGGGTTAACATTAGTATTGAGGTATGTGGACCCTATAATATAATTTAACATGTTTTTTATGATTTTGAGTGAACTCTTACATAATTGAATGAATTTTAGAGTGGGTTATGAAGACTGTTAGAGTCATTGGGCTAGATGATATTTTGGTTTTAATCCTCCTGGGATGAGGCCAATTTCTCTTTTATACATGAGTTAATTTGGGATCACTCGATGAATATGTCCCCAATGGGTGATGGATTTGGTTGACTTGATGAGTGACCTATGGGAGGTCTGGGGTAATGAGATGAGTTATGGGGGTAATGAAATAATATATGGATGTATATCTCATGAGGGTGAGGAGTTAACTCCTAATGATGAAGGTGGTTCTTGGTGTTCTCTTAGAGTGAGAGGAGTCCTTTGGGAATTAGCCCAGGATGATGGGGATGAGTTTACTTCAGCTGATGAACTGAGGGATCTCCATTAGGATATGTGAGATGAGACCCAAGTTAGTGTCTTGGGATTATTTTGGGACTTGGCATCAGGATACCAAGGGGAGTTTTTTAGGTGTATGACCCTGCCTATCAGGACCAGGGTTGGGAAGAACACAATGTATTATAAAATTTTCTATGGATTATGAATAGGAGTGAGGAGGAGCATAGAATGTTTGTATATGACCTAAGGTCTGGGAAATTGGAGCCTTTGGGCTGTGATGTCAGTGTTGAGTGACAAGAATGAGCTGGTATCGATGAGAAGAGATCATGTTGTGCGTGGAAGGCCTAGTGGACTCCCTATCAGGTGTGTTGATACATGATGTGATGAGGGGTTATGTCACATGTGACTAGTTCCTTTGGACCATTTGATGAGTTGTGTGATGGATTGAGGGTGATAATTATATTTCATGTGATGGTTATACCTCCCTAGAGTCTATGGGGATGGGTTGGTGTGATGATCACAACCTGAAACTTTAGGTATTTGGTTAAGGAACCTTCCATATATATCTTAGGTAGATGTACATATATCTAGGCCCTATCATGAGTGATAGGGTTGTGGATAGAGAATAATAATTATCCTTGAGTGAGAAGGCATGAATGACCACTCTGTGAGTGAGAGAGAATGGGTTTAATGATGACTAAGTACATTACTAAGAGTGGCTTAGGTCATGGAAGAAAACCACCCTTGTGGTGTAGGTGATGCTTGATTAGCTTCGATGAGGCTCAATAGAGCTCAATGAGGGGTTAAATATGGTATTGAGGTTAGTGGCCACTATAATATATTTTCAAATGTTTTTTTATTCTTGAGAGTTCACGAATACATAATTTTATGGGTTTAGGAGCTAGGTATGAGGACCATTAGATTCATTAGTCCATATGATGGGGTGTCTTTAAGCCTCATAGGATGAGGCAAAGTTCTCTTTAGCACTTAGGGTAATTTTGGATATCATGATGACTATGTATCCAAGGGGAAAGGGCTTTGGTTGAGTTAAATAGTGATTGAAGTCCTAGTTTGAGAGAAGAGTTTTATGGTATCCTAGTTGGTTTCTTAGGAATTTTGGGAAGGAATGGGTGGATTGGATATGGGTAACAATGGGTGAGACAATTCTATGTCTCACGAGATGCAATAATCTCCCACTTGAGAATGAAAGTGGGTCTTGTTTTACACTAAAAAAATATGGTCATCAAGACTTGGATTGGGATGTCTAGGATGGTTTTCCTTCATGTGATGATCTAAGTTATCTCCTTAGGAGATATGTTATGAGACCCAAGTTAGAGTATTTGGATCTATTTGGGAATTAACATTGGGATGTCAATTAGGTGTTTTTATTTGGTGTAGAACCCCACCCATCGAGTCCATGGTTGATTATAACATGATGGATTAGGATTGTTCCAATGTACCATGATTATGAGTGATGAGGGGATTGAAGTTGTTGGAATGAACCTTAAGGTCTAGGTTGGAGTAGCCTTTAGGATGTGATGTCACTATTATGTGACGAGCATGAGCTATTATTGACAAGAAAAGATCATGGTAGGAAAGTAGGAACCAATTGATTCCCTATCGATCGAGTTGATTTGTGATGTGATTATAGTCTAGTTCTCAAGAGAATAACACCATAGTATTATCTAGTGAGTTGTGTGATGGATTACATGGCATACTTCTATTTCATGTGCCTGTTGGAGCTACCTAATAATTTATGGGGATGGTTTGATGTGATGACCAATCTTTAACACTTTTGATCATGGAATGAGGACCTTTCTAAACGTGGCTTAGATCGATGTGCATGTAGCTAATCCCAACCTTGAGTGATAGGGTTGTGGTTGCAGAATGGGCCTTGTTCATGAATGATAAGGCCTAGATAACCATGTCCTAATTAAAAGGGAATGCAATGATAGATGACTGAGAAACTTTACATGAGTTTTTTGGGTCATGGAAGAGGACTTTCTTGGGGTTTGGGTCATGGTGTGAGATGAGATAAGGCCAATGACCCTAACTTGATTGATAAGGGATGGTTCATGGCTCATGGATGTATAAATGTGCCCGATATATGAAAGTATTGGGTCGAGGATTTGGATGCCACCCTACCATGATTATTTTGGTATAAGAAAGTTATTTGTTATGGATGTGATGGAATAGGGTGATGATTAGATTTCAACATGGTGGAAAAGTAGGTTTGGTCAATGTTGGGGTGTCCTAGTTAGCACTCGATAACCTGATGGGTGTGTGTACCTCATCGAGTGTCTTGGTGACATGATTCGTGCATGAAAACTCAATGATAATGTTTATTGTATTTCTTTTCCTCATTAATAAACACACATATTATGGCATATATTAGGGGGTGCTTTGCGAGACCACACTAAGTTTTATATTAGACAATAGATGGTCATCATGGTGTGCGTGTGGACCCTATGTTTGCATTTTAGGCTAGAGAATGAGATGTGCTAAGGATCAGCAAGAGAATATTGAGGGTATCGGGAAATTGGAATGAGACACAAGGATATAATTGGGGCTAGTGGATGACTGTTTTATTTTTTATTTGTTTCATATTTTGAATCAACTAAGTGGGTGATCAGTGTATGAATGTTTTTTATGACAACATCATCTATTATTAAATTTTATTTGATGATTTATTCTATATTTTTATGATTTTTTTATTTATACCATTGTATGATTATGCTTCGAGGGAATAACCCCTACACTATATGGATTAAGACCACACCACAAGTGGTCAACCTTTGGTACATGGGGAGGTGTGCTTGAGGTCCCATTCCATCCACAGTCTAAGTATTGATGAGTGGAATTAGGCTAGGGAATTACATTTATTCTCTCTATAAATACATCCTTTATTGTATCCTCTAGTAATTTTTAGGGTTCACATATTCTCCAACTATTTCAACTCCATTTGGTTCACAATATAACTAAAATGTTTTCTGTAAATAGAGTTGAATTAATCTCATATTTTTAGTTAAGAATATATTTCCTCCATGAATATATTCATTATATAGTTTTATGATTGTACTTATATATACATCTATGATAGTTTAAGGTCACTTTATTTTGATTTTATATTTCTTTACCAAGTATTGAATAGAATATTTTTTTAACATTTCCCACATGGTTAATTTTCTATTGACTTCACTATAAAGTTTGAAAGTAATATTTTTTTAATGATTCCTAGATGAATTCATTTTCCCATAGTCTTGATCAATTTTATATACAAATTATCCTTTCCATGCATTCATATTTTTAAAAAGTAATTTATATTCTAATTATTTTATAATTTTAGTGAAATCCCAAAGGCAATAATTTTTTATTATTTTGGGATAATCCCCTTTTAAAAGTTGAGGGGAAAAATTATATGAACCATAATCCTAAGAGGCATATTTTTCCTATAACATGACTCTTAAGGACCATGAGATAATATCATAAGAGAATATCCACCCAAAATATATCTATATTTGATCGGACACCCAAACATGCAAGGATTCATAGTTAGAATTTCCCCGTGTAGAGATCTATAGGTCTTAATACCGATGGAAGATTCCATACCTGCTCGATCATACCAATCTGGTAGCCCTATGGATCTAGATGTTTTTTTCTCCCATACCTATATGGATAAGTGATGGATAAAGATCCCAAAATTTCTAGGCGACTCTTTTGAGTCTTCCCCCATATCGCCACTCAACGTGGATGTTCCCACCACTGATCTAACCACCGAGGACCACCATTAGAGAACCCTCTAATTATTCTTTCATTTATAATGAATAATGGGCCCCACTGGACCCGCCACTATCTCCCACCACATGAGACATCTGACACCATTTCTACTTTGGACCACCACTATGATGACTACTAGAGGTCCCGCCTCTCCACATGTCGCAGAGGCCTATGAATCCCCACTGAACCCGCCACCATCTCCTCAAGGAGGCCATTGAACCTAAATCCACCTCTACCACCTGATATGAAGAAACACCACTGATAAACACTGAATGTTTGACCTACCATCACTGCCAAATAACCATCATTGAATCCACCCCGAGATATCAACATCATATAACATATCATATGCATCCCTAGAGACATGATCTAATGATTCCAATCATCATTTTTCTGTATATTAATTATGGACAAGATTTGAGGAAATCCTTATATAACATGTTTATTTCTCATATTTTGATTAATATATGATGGTATTATGAATGTTTTCACATTTATGTGGTACACATATGTTTAATTTATCATTATGTTATGGTTGTCTCCATTATAGACCTCCAATGAATGGAGTAATGTTTAGAATCTCATGAGATATTTATGGGACCAGAGTGGTTATCCCAAGTACAAAAGTTTATGGGGGAATGAATGGTTATCCCAAGTCTAAATGGTTATGGGGTATGGGTGGTTATCCTATGTCTATAAGGTTATAGGTTTCTAATGGGTAACCCATGTCCAAATGGTTAGAGGGTATGGGTGGTTAGCCCAAGTCCAAAAGGTTACGAGGTATGGGTAATAATACCATGTCCAAAAGGTTATGAAGTTTGGGTGGTTATCCCAAAACCGTAATTTTAAGGGTTGGTGGTTAGCCTTGTCTATTATGATATTAATGAATCAATTGTCACGTATCAACTCAGTCCACTCTATAAATAGTAATTGAATTGGTTGGTGATAAGGCCACAAGTGTGCCTCCCCACACACCATAAGCTATCAACTAACAGTGAGGTACTAAAGGTGGTATAGTGGGGAGACTATACCCTCTGAATCAGTAGTAAATATAATAAAGGAAATAAATAATATGAAATTTAGTGGAAGATAATCATAACTGACAAGTAATAATAAATAGATAATCTAGAATTTCCAATAAAACCAATCATGAATAAACATGATGAGTCATAATAAAAGCAGTAAAAAAACAATACATAATACATAAAACAAGAATATACTAAAAAAGTAAATATATAAAAAAAATACCCAACTCTTATAGGTATCTTGAGTACATTCTCATCCCCCAAATCCATGTCAAGTCCTAGTACATAAATAGTAACATCAAAGAGTCACAATCTAGGATCAAACCTATAACCGATAGATATTTATAGGAACAAAATGATGGCTTGAACATAGTGTGAGTAAAACTAAACGGGGTACTAAAAATTACATCTACCACTATACAGTTTTTGAATATAAGATGAGTAGTGGTGCAAGTATAATAAACATTTGAAATAAATAAACAAACCATGTCAATTTAGGTTCTTCATGGGATACCCATCTGATACTACCTACTTCATCATAAGTTATAATTTCTATGTGAAATTTTCATTTTGGATTTATATATATAAATCCAAGACATGAGGCTTCCAACTAATCCATCCATATATAGTGTTAATCATATAAAATTTCATAATTTCCATGGATTTTAGGTTATATAAGCTCGATGAAATCCACTAGGGTGTGCCTTTGGCAGTTCAACCTAAGGGGGGAATTCTAATTAAACCTAATAAACATTTCCTCAGTATCCTCAACATGAGACTTGAAAGGATCCCAAGTAATAATCCATGGGGGTTCATAACACCAATCTAAATCCTAGGAGAATCATCCTTGGTATTCAATTTAATTTTTAAAAATTTAGGTGAAACCTAGGTGCCAAGTCATAGAATTCACAACATTAGAAAAATATTGAATCCAAATGTGGTCTTTAAATTGGAAGATACACCAATGAATTGGTTGACATACCATGATACCATTTAATGAAAATAAAAATAGGATTCCAAGTATCACTGAGGACATGACACACCTGTAAATTATTCTTGGTTTGCGATCATAGTAAAAAATTGTATAATAATTAATCAAGTGTCCCCAATCATAATGATATCCATAATCACATATTATAATTAAATATGGTATTGGTGACATGGTCGTACCTTTAACCTTCCATTTAAACCATTAGGCCACCACTACTATAAAAGTGATTTAAAACACTTTAGAAGGTTATTTAATTACATAGTCTAGGCTTAAGGACAAATCATGGTATCACAAAATTCTATTCAATTCAATTAATCAATTTCATATATAAAATCCAATTGAAAACACCTCAATGGTGGTTTAATTACATAATAGGGTATTTTTTTATCATACATTTTAAGCAATTCACCCTAAGGGGTGGTTATTGATGGTGTAGAAAAACTATAACAAATCAAATTAGGTTACAAGGAAAGCTAATCCATGGTGATAACAATTTCATAAATTAATTGAAAATTTCAAATTCATCACATAGAAGGTCCATCATGAAACATTATGGAACATGATACAAACATAAAAACTTTTACAGAAAAGATCTATAACACATAACTTATTAGTAGGAAGCTTAAATCATCCAATATCAGAATTTTATTTTTGAAGGGAGGAGAAAAATCAGAGAATGTAGGCAAATGGCTAAAAATAGGGCATATGAACTCACAAGGAAATAGAATCCCATACTAAAATAGAAAAAGTGTTAATAATGAAGAGGAATCATATACTAACTAAGAGGGATCCAATTCAACTGATAAAATTTGATTCCAAGTTCATACTGAGGGGAAAAATAAAAGAATAATGGAGGAATAAGGTTTGTCTAAACAATTTTCCAAACCATGCTACAACTATGTGGATCACACTACCCAAGAGACACACCCCCACATGGATTACCCACCTAGTTAATGAAACCATGTTTCAAATATTCCCTTTTCACTATCTCACACCCCACACCTCACGTGGTTTCATCCCACTGTTAGATAAACTATGCACTAGCAGTGCGAGTCCCTCTGTGCACATGAACCAAGTCACATGACTAGATAGATCCCCTTGAATGGTTTGTTAAAACTATGTTACTATACAATTAGGCCATACATTTTTGGACACACAATTAGTACTATATGTGTTCCTAAATTTGTTTCTCTAGAAAATGAGTTTTCAAAGATTGACCCTTTAGAAGCTTATCCTAACTCTTGGGACACCTTCTTGGACTTAAACCATATAAAAAAACTTTTATGTGTTCCAACTACCAAGATTTCATTTAAAAGACCTTTTAAATATTTGTACCATCCATGAAATTAAAATTTCAAATTTCTTTAAAATTTCTCAACGAGTTCAAACCACATGACCTTATAACCTGACCACCTTAGAACTTCTCATCACCGAGAATCCCTAATGTAAAAAAACATCACCCAACCTACTTGGGTTAATAATTCTCACAAAAATGGCCACATTTTATCTCCAAACTCCAAAAAATTCTCTAAGAACCACTTTATACATATGATACTTAAGCTACTAAAACTAAATAGAATGCTCAGAACAACTAATGAAACACTAAAACAAAGCTTACCCAAGACCATATAACCTAAGAAATGATCAAATAATCATCTATTATATTAAGTGACCTATCATTATCCACACCATAGGCTCTATCCTTCATCAGCCAATACTGAGTCATGATACTCCCACCATCAAAATTTCCTATTAAAGAATTCCATTATCATTGTAGAGATACTCTAAGAATATTTATATAATCAGTAAAATGAGGAAAATAATAGACCTAAATTATATTGGTTATTTTTCATTTTCTATGAAAATAATAAAATTATTCTTATACTCAACCTCTCCCATCACAATGGCATGCCTGATGCAGTCCCTCAATGACCACATTCAACTATTTGAGAAAACTCAAGTCGAACTGCTTTTGGCAGGCTACTTTAAAAAATGTTCATCTTTAGTAGCCAATGTCATAAAACAGCCCAGGTAAACCCTAAACCGGTCACCCTAGCTAGTCCGCAACATGTCCTAAGGGGCGTTCTTGATCCCCTAAAGATGGAAGGTAGTTCCGGGAATAAAAACTAAACAAGTGGGAGTGATTTGGAACATAAATAAAAAAACTAAATAAATAGACTGAAAGAAAAAGAAAAGAAAACTAGTAGTGAAAAAAAAGTAAAACTGTACATACCTCTATGTGACTTCATAGGTCACCACCCGACTCAGAAACAAGTTTACTCCGGGAGTGATCCAGCACTAATAGAACCTGAAATTGAAATGATAAAGTAGGAGTGAACACTAAAATTCTCAGTATGAAACACCATAGAGTCCATTCCAATCCTTTCAAAAAATCATTCCATTGATACAAGTTTGAAATAAATTTATAAAAATAGATTTCTATACATACATTTCATATAAAAAAACAATAAACATGATCCAATGCCCCCGTATTTTAAAACAAGTCCCAAGAAGGACAACATGAAATTGTGCTTTCATTTTCAAACATAAAATTAGAAATATTTTTATACCAAACAAACATTCATAGTGTTCCAAATAAAAACCAAAACCAGGAACAAGTGGTAGGATTCTACACAATGAGGGAAACGACACTAGTAATACTCATGATAGGGAAACACAGAAAGTCCTAGGAACTTAGAGAAAGACTATAACGTACTATAAATTTGACTCATCCTAAAGGAATGCCCTAATCAATGAAATCACAACACCCTAATGCCCGACTGTTACCCTACCTAGCCTGGTCGAGAGGCCCAATACCATAGCAGTAATAAAAAAATAACCCCTACTATGGGACATTATCTAGTGCATAATCTAAACTAGTGTAGCAATCATTCTAAACAAATTTCTTTGTTATGCTAGGTAGCCTTGTATAGTTATCAAGGGGGTGTGCCACACAAATCGAACAACAAGCTTCAGATATATATATATATATATATATATATATATATATATATATATATATATATAACCAAACACATAACTCAAATCAGCACCACCTCGGCTGCCTCAAAGTTAATCCCCCACATTAATTAATAATTACTCAAACGAGGTCCCATACCAAGGACCCTCCCATATCATGATCAATTCATGGGGCAAGAGATATGTTCCAAGAGGGTTTTTCTAAAAAATGGTTTCGAAGATGCCAATTGGGCCTTTAAATTTACAATTTTCCATCATTTACGTAAAACACCTAGAAAAATTTTCAAAACTATAACAAACACCACTTTTTATGTAAACACAGCCAAATAGGCCTTACACCAATGATTTACCAAAAAGTTACCAAATTCATTTTCAAGACAAATTAAATACACAAAGCATATGAAAGTTCAAATGACCTTAACTTCCAATCACACACCCAAGTATGTTTCAAGGACAATCGGGCCAAACCACGAGGAACACCTTTTTAACCACATTTTAAAAACTCAAGAAACTGAATTTAACCCATTTTAGAAAATATGTAACCATTTTAAAGGGGGAAGGAGGAAGAGAAAAAGAGGTTACCTTAATGGAAACTAGTTGTTAGTTTTCCGTCTTCATTTGGTTTCACATCCATGTGTGCACCCAGTGCACTCATGGATGTTCCAACATCCAATAGAACATACCAAAGCCGAGGAGAACTTCCAAACCCATTTTTATAAAATTTCTCTTTTATTTCCAACAAAAATCCATTAATTTAAACCATTTTCAAAATACAACAAGAGTTCATTAACCAAGGAATCCCATGTTTTTTCAAAAAAAATTTCAACCCATACCAAAAATGAATTACTAAACATCAAATTTAAATCCCAAGACATACTTCAAATCAATTTACAAAACATTTAAAAAGGGGAAAACCTCACTAAACCATCCAAGTTTCCCAAGACACCTGAGAACAAGTTTAAAAACTTTAATAAAAATCCTCTAAAGGTAATCCCCACCCAAAACACCTAACACATTTTTTTTCAAAACAATAACACTTATCCAAATTCAATTGCATAGAAAAAATCATGTGAATGAATAGAAGGACATGTCAAAACCTATTTTTAGCAAGTTAAACTAATGATAAATCATGATCATAAACTAACTAAATTTGTAATAAAAGTGAGAATCAAGTTTTAAAAATTAAATACTAAAATAAAAGCATCATATGGAATGAAATTGGAAGAAATGTCATGGAAGCACCTAACTCAACACATTTGAATGTGACAGAACCTCAACAGAGTGAAGAACATCACTCCCCAGAACAAACACATACCCTAGATAGTGACCAAAATGCACCCAACCCAACCTGAAGCATTAGAGTTTGGATAAAATGAATAAAAACAACCAAAAAGGTCGAAATATGATTATACCGAAAGAGATGAGGGCTATCGGCGAGAGGAACCATGGCCACACCAGAGCAGGGTGGAGGCGCTGTGCAATAGGATTCAGGCTGCGTCGAAACAAGGTGCGGGCTAGGGTTTGTGTTGGAAGGTCATGTGCCGAGTTGGACAGAGCAATGGAGGGGTGGAGTTGCACCGTGTCAAAGGAGGGTCGTCTGACCGAAGGAGTGGCCAAACGCATGGTGCCGGTGCAAAGGGCTATCAAAAAACACGTTCATTTCCATAGGAAGGTGGAAACGAGAAAAGGTTGCCGTGTGCGGTCATCTGATGGGATTACGGGAGAGTGAGGGTGGTTGGTCACAACACAGATAGAGATAATAGGTGGAGATGGGCCGCCAGACGTGAGAAGGGAGCGGCGAAGGGTCTGGCACGCAGGGAGCCGCGATGGAGGGGGGGGGGGGTGCACCTGCTGTGCTGTGGAAACCAGGGGAGGGGGGGGGGGGAGTTTGGCACCCCTAGGGTTAATCCCTAAAAAAACAAAATAAAAAAAAATATAAAAAAAAATATAAATATTAAAATAATAATAATAATGATTATAATAATAATAATAACAACAATTAATAATAATATTAAAAATCATAATAATATTATTTTTATTGCGATTTTTTTTTTATAAAATTCTATTTTACTTAATTTTATCTTACATTATTTTATTTCACTTAAACTTTATTTAATAAATTTATTATTTAAGATGTTGGGTAACTGCACGGCTCGCGTGCCATCAAGCATGCGTTTGAGTGATCTGTGCTCAAACCGTTCCACCTGACACTAACCACTTACAGAGTTGAGCTGCATGATTTATATGAAGTTTCATAACTTTCATGCAAGTCGGGTGTCAATTAGGTCGGGGTGTGACAATTATCCCCACCATTGACACTTTCTACCCCTAAAAAGTCACTATGACAACATTTAGCATAACTCGAGTTTATGCCCAGAGAAAACCAAAGGAAACTGAGAGCCTCCGAGTGACTATTCCCAAAAAACATCACACCCAACCAATTCATGAATAAACCACCTCACGAGATTGATGGAACACGGGAGGGTTCTCCCCACCACAAGAATTCACTAACACAGATTCCTTGAAATCCAAACACACCACCCCCGAGGGGGGCCAACACGAGAACTCCCAAACTAAATTCAATCAACTCCTACACAATTATTGAACCACCAAGACACTGGGATGGAGGAATCCCATATAAAAATGAAACACACTAGAGGAAAACCCATGGAGAGGAACCTGAACAAAGGATAGGCCCAGAAAAATCACTCATTAATTTAAAAAAACTAAATATTCCCCAAATGAACACAACTGATACCAAACTCGAAATCAAAATGGGTCCATTTATTCATGGGCCCAACACCCCTTGAGGAATAAAAATAACTTTAAAGCCACATTTAAAGAAGATAATGCTGCTTGGGTTGTGGTAGAATGAGTTCATCACACTGCCACAACAAAGGTGAGCTTATGATAACAAAGAGAATAGAATAAGGAAACTTGGGATATTTCCATCCAAAAGCTAAAAACATGATTTGGACCATGGTTCCACACAACCATGGAAACTATTGACTGTGTGCGAGCTTCACCGCACAACCTATGGCTAGGGACCTAATGGATGATGCATATCCTACCTCACAATCATGCATTTGTATCCTACATTTCCCAAATCCTTCTTCCTCTCGATGATTCAAATGACCAAAATGGTGGTATGTTTTCAAAGGGATACTAGATGATGGCTTAGAATGACCGAACTATCCATACTTGTGGCGCACAAGAGAATGGTCTAACAAACTGGGAGCCGACACCGATGAAGAATATTTTTTTCAAAAATAGGTTCCTCTTGCAAGCAATCCTCGTCAGATAGGGATCCCTTACAAAAGTCGACTACCACCAACTACACCCCAAACTCAAATGACTATGATACATCCCATCATTACTAGTACAAAATTGGACCCTCAACAAACCTGAGACGACATGAACTTTAACACCCTCAGGAGTTCCCAACCACCCGAATAAATACTCTTCTCCTATCAAACCACTTCACTACTTCTAATATACCTAAAACACCTCAAAGTACAAGAAAAACCAGAGAGGAACTGGAAACTTGGAATGAATCAATGGAAACATTAGTGAACTTTCTAGGAGGAATACCCTAAACAACATGAAAAACACAACTAAAACTGGCCTCAATCCTAGAACACAATCGAAAGAAATACCCTGAGCTCAGAACAACTAGCTCGGAAGACAAAAAAACTCAAGAACAACCAAAAACACCCTTTGAAAGATCCCATTCCAAATTAATTTTCAAAACCACAAAATTTGAAAACCACTTTCAAAATACTGGAACCCTCTTTTTAAACCAAAGTCAATTCTAAAAAATTTATTTCCCTTTTCAAAACCCCCCATTCCACTTTAAATTTTAAAACTCACCCATGGAACCTTATGAGCCGTCACATGTGCGTTCATCCAATACTACTTACATCATCCATGGAAAAGTTACCCTATGCACTCTCTATACATACCCATGCACATGTGACCCTCCATAAAGAGTTCCAAGGTTCAAAAATCTCATTTCCTCGTTAAATCCAAACACATACCAAAACGTTCAAAGTCGAAAGACTACATTTTTTAAAAATTCCACTTCATTGATTTCAAAACAATTCAAAAGAAACCCTTCATACATTTCAAAACCGCTTTCATTTTTAATAGACACTCACATAAACCGAGATCAAAACAAAATACAACTAACAACAACCCATCAGAATGAGGAACTAGTGCACATGCTTATACTGATAATATGGTAGTCATCCATTCACCAAGTAAGGCATGACACTAAGAGGACCTTGAATAGGGCACTTGGATTCCACATGGGTCACCAATACATGTGAGACCACAACATAACCTGTTTCGCCTACATTTTCATATCTCAATCCAAAACAACCCAAGACAAAAGACTCAACTCCTGGACTACCCCTTGTAACTTTAGGTTTAATGCAAGCAAGAGGTCGGTATACTCTTCCTACACATACCTCCCAAGCCTTTACAGTCCAAATATTCTTCTACCGGACACCCCAAATAACAAGGGTCTCCTCTGATACAATTTTTTCATGAACCATCCTAGGTCGACCATAAACTGGTCACCTAAGCCAGTCCATAACATGTCCTGAGGGGCATTCATGATCCCCCTGGGATTGAAACTAGTGTTGGGAATCAAAACTATACAAGTAGGAATGATTTGGACTATAAATAAAAAACAAGTAAATAAATAAATATTGACTGTAAAAAAAGAAAAAATAGAAGCGTAAAGAAAGTAAAACTGCACATACCTCCATGTGACCTCATAGGTTACCACCAGACTTAGAACCATGTTTAATCCAAGAGTGATACATCACTAACGGAACCTAAAACATAAATGATAAAGTAGGGGTGAGCACCGAAATGCTCTGTAGGAAACACTAGAGAATCCATGACAATCCTTTCCAAAAGTCATTCCACTGATACCAGTATGAAATACATTTATAAAAAAATATTTCTATACATAAATTTTATTTTAAAAACAAAAAATCAATATGATACACTAACCTCATATTTTAAAACAAGGTCCAAGAAGGAAAATGGGGAATTTTGATTTCATTTTAAAACATCCACTTAGAAATATTTTTAAACCAACCAAACATTCATAGTGTTCAAAATAAAAAAACTAGGTACAAGGAGTGGGATTATACACAACGAGGATAACGACACTAGTAATAGTCATGATGGGGAAACATGATAAGTCATAATAACTCAGAGGAAGAACAGAACGTACAATACATGTGACTCATCCTAAAGGCATTCCCGACTCAATGATGTCATAACACCCTAATGCCTAACCATCAACCTACTTGGCCTGGTTAAGGGGCCCAATCCCATAGTAATAATAACAAAATAAACCCTACTATAGGCCCCTAGGAAGTGCATAATCTAAAGTAGTGCAACAATCATTATCGCTAAACCTCTTTGTTATGATAGGCTCCCATGTATAGTTCAGAAGGGGGTGTACCACACATATTGAACAATAAGACTCATATATATATATAATCAAACACATAAAAAAAACCGTCACCACCCTGGCCGCCTAAAGGTTAGTCACCCACCTTAAATAATAATTACTCAAAGGAGGTCCCATACCGAGGACCCTCTCATATCAGGATTAATTCATGGGGAAGGAGATCTAGTCCAAGAGGGGTTTTCCAAACAACCATTTTAAAGATTCCAATCAGGCCTTTAAATTTATAATTTTAGAACATTTACTAAAAACACCTTGAAAATAATTCCAAAACTACAACAAACACCACTTTTTATGTAAACATGTCCAAATGGGCCTTACAAGAATGATTTACCAAAAGTTTCCAAACACATTTTAAAGCCAGGTTAAATACACAAAGCATAAGAAAGTGCCAAACGACCTTTACTTCCAATCAAACACCCAAGTATGTTTCATGGAAAATAAGTCCAAACCATGATGAACACATTTTTTACCATGTTTTAAAAACTCAAGAAAACTAATTTCCCCCATTTTACAAAACATGCAATCCTTTTAAAAGTGGAAAAAGAGGAAGGAAAAAATAGGTTCCATTAATGGAAATATGTTCTTAGTGTGACATATTCATTTGGTTTCATGTCCATGTGTGAACTTAGTGAACTCATGGATGTTCCAACATCCAATGGCATAAACCAAATCCAAGGAGAACTTCCAAACCAATTTTCATAAAATCACCATTTTCTTGAAAGCAAAAATCCATCCATTTCAAACCATTTACAAAAAACAACAAGATTTAATCAACCAAGAAGTCCCCTTTTTTTCCCAAATGAATTTCAACCTAGAAAAAAAGGAATCACCTAACATCACATTTAAAACCCAAGACATACTGCAAATAAATTTACAAAACATTTTAAATGGTGAAAACCTTACTAAACCATCCAAATTTCCCAAGACACTTGAGAACATGTTTAAATTTTTTAATAAAAATCCTCTAAAGGTAGAAACAACCCAAAACACCTAACAAAACCATTTACAAAACAACACCACTTATCCAAATTCAATTGTATAGAAAAAATCACATGAATGGAAGGACATGTGAAAACCTATTTTTATCAAGTTAAACCAATGATAAATCATTATCATAAACTAATAATTTTTTTAATAAAAGCGATAATAAAGGTTTGATAATTAAATAATAAAACAAAATCATCACATGGAATTAAATTTGAAGAAATGGAATAGAAGAACCTATCTCAACATGTGCGAATGCGAGAGAACCTCAATGGAGGGAAGAACATCAGTCCGCAGACCAAATGCATTCCCTAGACACTAAAAAAGCACACCAAAGACAACATAAAGCATTAGAGTTTGGATAACTTGAAGAAAAACACCCAAAGGGTCAAAATGTGATTATACCGAAAGAGTGGAGGGATACTGGTGAGAGGAACCACGACCACTCTGAAGCAGGGTAGAGGCACTATGCAAGAGGGTTCAGGCTGCATCGAAACATGGTGCGAGCTAGGGTTTGGGTCAGATGGTCACACACCGAGTAGGGTGGAGAAAAGGGGGAGGGGAGTTGCACCATGCTAGAGGAGGGCCGACCAGCTGGAATAGTGACTGGATGTGGGGTTCCAACACAGAGGGTGGGCAAGGGTAGAAGGCCACTGCGCAAGGCCACCAAATGGGAGAAAAGGAGAGGGAGGGTGGCTGGTCGCCACAAAGATAGGGAGGAAAGGGGGATAAGGTCCTGCAAATGGGATAAGGGAGCAATAGAGGGTCTGATGTACAAGGATCTATGAGGGAGGGGGGGGTGCACCTTCTATGCCGTAGAAACCATGGGAAGGGAGGAGTTTGGTGCCCTATAGGTTCACTCCCTTAAAAAAATAAAAACGAAATAAAAAAACAAAAAAAAATTTATAAATATAATAATAATAATAATAACAATAATAATAATAATAATATTATTATTATTATAATGACTAATTTTTTTCCAAAAAATATATTTTACTTAATTTTATCTTCCTTTATTTTATTTCACTTACCCTTTAATTAATAAATTTATTATTTCAAATGTTGGGAAACTGCACGGCTTGATTGATTTTAAGAACGTGTTTGAGCGATCTACGCTTGAACCCTTCCACTCAGAACATACCACTTATAGGGTTGAGCTTCCTGATTGGCATATAGTTTCATAACTCACATGCAAGTCATGCATGAATCAAGTCAAGGTGTGACAACCAATGTGTTAAAAAAACCCAATTCCAAATTCCTTTATCCCAATGCATACTAAGATCATTCCAAGTACACTCACTGAAGCCCATACCCTAATTTTGATGATGTGTCCTAGATGAACCATCTCCTGCTAAATTTTTTTGTCATTCCATTTCATAAAAACAATTGAATTTTTAATCCAACACCATTCGATCATCATAAGCTATCCTGGTCCTAACTCCTGCAATCATATTTCCACAATTATATACCCAAACATGTACCTAGAATTTACCAATAAAACTAGATGTTTATTGTTTCATTTATACAATGGAAAATGAGATCCAAAATGACCTTCACACAACTGATCTCAAGGTCCCATGACCCTTATTACATGAAATTCACCCACTAGATAATGATGTTCGGCTCCCACTTGAGGAGAATCCATGTCATAAAACAAAAAAATTGGTTTCTTATTAATATATCCCATGCCTTGTCCATCCTCATACATAATGAATTCCATGGATAAGAACCCTATCATTGTCGAGCAATAACATAAAAGTCACCCATCACATGTACCCACTTCATAATAATGGTTCCCATGAAGTTCATCACATTTAAAATCATAAAGAGGTTCAAAATCCTCAATTGAAAAATGGGGAACTCCCCACCATCAATATTATCTTTAAATCTCTCCTTGAGCACAACTCCCAAGGATTCCTCTTTTAAACCATAAGAAGATGTTGAGATAATTCTTTGCACAACTGATTCTCTCATATCATACTCTAGACGATGTAGAAATATGTGACATGATCATCTATAAAATAGTATAACCCTAATATTCCATCGTTTAGTATGTATTTCTCTCCCCAACCTATGCTCACATCAGAAAAAGCTATACTTTCCCTAACCAGCCCATGACACCACATCTCTTGAAAATGTGTGTCAAGGTCTATCCACTGGTCAACCATCTCATGAAACTAAATTTATTTTCAAAGTATCCCTTATCATGGGAAATTACCTCAATTTTTACAAATATCTTGTTTTCCATGCCCGTAAGTTTTATTTTTGACATTGTTGATCCTTATCCTACACCCATCCACTCACCAATGTTCCACATCAAATAGTTCCCACATGAATCTGACTTGAAATGAACTCACCATACACAACGGGTGCACAATCTTGTAGCACCAAGTTCAATACCCCACTCACACTCCCATGAGTTATCCATCAATAAGGCCAATTTGACCGTGCTATATGAAATGCCGGTCATTATCTCACAAGGATCTCCATTTGAAATCATCTCCAAAATCATGCACCACACCTATTCCATGATTCACTCAATGACCACCCATCACACAACATCATTTTTAGTAATTAAAACATCAACCACACAATTACCCATTAATAAGTTATGAAACCCAAATAGACCTACCCATTTTATCTAGTCTTGATACCAAAACACTCTATCTTCTTTTCCATAAAACCAAAGGCATAAACATGCTGATATTGGAAAAATAAAGCACCTTCCATGCATCAGTCTTGAAATAATTATAAAAACAAACTCACACACCTTGAGGAATCCCTAAACCCAATAAAAACTATCTCAAATTTTTCCTTAAATCAATCCAAATGAAGCTGACCCACTAGTTTCTGAGTTAAATCTACAGGCCTCTAGCTCTCCCACCCATTCCTATCAATCAAGTATCACAATAGGGAACCTAGGTCCATCAAACTAGCCCTAATATATCTCAAAAAAGAACCATATCCCACTTAATGGACTATATTACATGATATCTACTGTTCCTGACAACTCTCTCTTGAGGTATAATAAAGACATGTAGAAGATCATCAGCCCATAAGGTTCAAAATCTGACAATATATGTGTAACAACATCACCTTCAAGAATAATCCTATGAGGAGCTAATCCTCTCCAATAATCCTTATAGGGTAGTGATTCCTTGAGGTTCTTAATGTCAGTATAGAAAGGATAAGGATTATACACTCACTGGGTATCTGTATACGGTAATAACCTCTTGAGGTTCAACTTACCAACCAACCACCGACATACCTAGGTGTTTCTATTTCATCAAAAGAAGTCCCACCCAACTCAAATGGTCAAACATAAAACACTCACCATGACTAGAATCACGAATCACAAGTATACCAATTTCCTATCTCCAAGGTGATTCCACAATGAGCTAATACATCATTTAAATAAAAGGCATTTACTTTTAATTATATTCATTCCTAAAAGGTCACTAGCCTCTTCCACCTAACCTATAGGTCAAGAAATAATAGAAAATAAGCCAACTAAGCCTCACTTGAAACATCCAAATTCTCGTTCAAGACATCTATCTAGGAAATATTATAACTACCCCCTGTATTAGGGTTATTCATGATCCACACCACTAATTTTTTTGATTTAATCCATTACAAAACTTCACATTTATTATAAACATTAGAGAGGCTCATAGAAATATGCAATTTTAAGTTCCAGTGATAGAGGAAAACATTTTTTAAATTGTAATAGACACTTTATTTAGATTAATACTCATAAAATTCTATAAAATTACTACATAATTTCCTTTTAAACCATTATTTATCCATAATTTATCATAACTGGGCCCAGTTAAAGAAAAATTTGAACTACAATATATAGTGGAAAATTATCTTTTGTTTGTAACTAGAATTTTAATTAACTGACACCTCCTAAAAATAGAGTTTAAAAGTAGAAAAAACTACTCTTACCAATTTAAGGGGATAATTTAAGTAATATTCCACCATATATCTATACAAAACATTTTGGAAGTGGATGATGAAAATTTAAATAACTGTCCCATTTAATATGAATACACCCCTAGGGCTAGTCACTAAGCATGAAAAAGAAGCAATGGTGATGCATAAGGGTCCCATCTTGCTAATCTAGGTTCAGTTATATGGGAATTCATTTCTAGTTTATGGATTCAATGCTCTATAAATTAAAATTGGAATCCCATTTAAGTGAAACCCATAATATTTGAATTCATCAAAATTTCAAAACATACTTATTGGTTTTATCTCATAGGCATACCAGATAAAACTCACCTAAAAGGGACGAGTTTAGCATATAAGGACTCAGTTATATATGTCATCAATTCCCAACTTATAGAGGTATAATAATTTATAAGATGTAATTGACACACCATTTAACTATGATCCCCAATAAATAACTTGAATATATTATAATGAATTATTTTCCTTGAAATTTAAATATTCATTCAGATGAATTCATTAACCATTTCAAAAAACATTTCTTTTCATTAATCAAATTTAGGATGATTAAATAGAATTCCAACATCAAGATATATGGGAAAAAACCATTTATGTTGATGTAATAACTTTATTCAGTCCACCATATATCATTATATTCCACAAAAATACATCATATAAATAGATAATTCAGGTAAACATGTCAATAATAACTCAACAATGGTATACATGTAACCATACTAATGACATGTGAGTCATATGCTCCTAAAATAATGCATGAACATACCTCATCTCTTATCATATTAGGCCAAGAGGTAAATCTCACAGATTAATAGATATAAAAAACACATAAATCACTAAAGTTTAAATAACGTCCAACTATAATAATGAACAACATGAACAACAGTCCTATCTATGGAAACTTGATCCGTACCTCATGCATGGGTTGACCATTACAATACACGAGTTATTTATCAAGTTCCAACACATTCCTAGTCACCCTTATACAAAACCCATACATCCAGGTAAGGGAAAAAACTATGAAACCTCCTTTTCACATCATGACCTGGTTCACTCTATAAGATTTAATGGGTTCTGTTGAGAAAAAGGTCTCACATGAACCTCCCCTCACATTAGAGGTTTCTGAATAGTATCAAGGGTATAATGGCGATAAAGTGGGGGGACTATAGCCTCTAGATCAATAGTAAATATACTAGATAAAATAAATAATATTAAAGTAAGTGTAAGATAATCATAATGACATGTAATATTAATGAGATAATCAGGAAAGATCATATAAAACCATCCATGCATGAATATGATGAGTCATAATATAAGAAAATAACATACAATAGGCAATAAACACAACATGACTAGATATGAAAAGAAAATAAATAAAACAAAAATCACAAATACTGTTGGACCACCAAGTACATGCCTACCCCCAGCTCTATGTCAAGTCCTAGTCCATAAACATTAACATCAAAGTAGAATAATCTAGGGTCCTAACCTACAACCAATATATCTATATGGTTACCAAATGGAATCCCGAACAGAGTGTGAGTAAAAATCATTGGGCCAATAACAATGATATCTAGAACTATCCACAATGTGAATATAATATTATTATTGTGAAGGTATAATAAACATGGACACTAAATAAATAAACCCTATCAGTCCAGGTTCTTCATGGGATACTATTTCAATACTACTTACTTTAGCCTAAGCTAAAATGTCTCTGAGAACTTTTCATTATCGACACACACACACACACAAGTCCATGACTCGAGGCATACAATTAAGGTGTTCATATATAGTGCTAATAATACAAGGTTCCATAATTCCCATGGAATTTAAGTTTTAAAAGCTGGGTGAAATCCATAGGGGTGTACCCTTGGAAATTCACCCTAAGGGGGGAATTCCACTTGAGACCTATGAACATGTTTTAGGTAGCCTTGATATGATACTTGAAAGGAGCCTAAGTAATAATCCAAGGTTTTATATAACAATAATTTGAATATAAGGAGAATCATCCAAGTCATTCAATTTAATTTCTGTAAATATAGGTGAACCTTCATTTTTAAGCTAGTGAATTCACAATCTAAGAAAAAGATCGAATAAAGGTCTGGTATTTCACTTATTATAAAAATGAATGAATTTTTTATCATCCCATGAGCCCATCTAAGGAAAACCACAATGGAAGTAAAAGTATCACTTAAGGCATGACATACCTATAATGTAATTTAGTTTAATAACCATAGCCAAACATGATATAATAATTAATCAAGTTTCCTCAATAATAATGATATCCATAATCACAATTTTTAATTAAATAAGGTAAAGTTGACATGATCATACCATTAAACTTCTATTTAAACCATTTGTCCATCTTATTTGTAAAGGTGAGTCAACACACATTAGTAGCTAGATTAATTACATAATATAGTCTTAGGGTCCTACCAAGGTATTATTCTATTGCATTCACTTAAATTAAGAAATTTAATTTATAAAATCTAATTCTACATAAATCAAGCTGTTTTAATTACATTAAATGGTATATTGTTCTCATAAATTTTAAACAACACACCCTAAGGGATGGTTTATATCAAGGTATAAAACCACCAATTAATAAAATTATGTAGCAAGGTGAACCAATCTATGCTAGTGATAATTTATTATATTAATTTTACATTTAAAAAGCATGACATGGGATATCTAGTGTACGACATGATGATGCTCTATATAAACATAAAAACTTTTAGGGAAAAGCGATATTCCACTTAACTCATGATTAAGAATATTCACTCATCCTATATTATTATTTGATTTGAGTCAGATTGAGGGAAATTGGAGAAACTAGAAAAAATTTATGAAAATAGGCCATATGAGATCACATGGAAATAAAATCCAAGATGATGAAAGAAAAAGTGACAAGAAAGAATATGAATCATAGAATAACTAAGAGGGTTCCAATGAAACCAAAAATATTAAATCATGAGCAAGGAAAAAGGAGAACCATAAAAGCCTAATAGAGGAGGTGAGGGGATCTTGAGTATCCTACTATGTATGAGAAATTTAGTAGAAAGAGGGAGAAATAGACTTTAATATTGGAGGGGAAAAAATTAAAATCGCCCTCCTTAAAGGGGTTCACACTTTATTCACTTGGTCTTCTAAAATGTTCTACAACTGTGAAACTCACACAACCCAAGAGTCACCCCCACATAATTTACACACATGGTTATTGAAATCGTGCACTAACTATGCCCTTGGAACTATATCAGACCCCACACCTCGCACAATGGAGTGAAGAATTAGGAAAATCATGCACCAAACATGTGAGTCCCTTTGGGAACCTATACCAAGTCACTTAGCTTGTTGAATCCCCACACAAGGTTTTTACAAACCATGTGCCTATACAATTAGGCTACACAATTAGTACTAACCATACACCCCAATTTGTTTCTACCAAAAATGATTTTTTGAAGCCCAATTCTTTTAAAACACATCTAAAATCCCGAGAAACCTTTAAAGCCTTAAACCACATAAACACAATTTTATGTATCAAAACTCCTAAAATTCCATTCCAAATCCTATTTTGATATTTGGATTGTCCAACAAATGAAAAATTAAAATTCCTTAATAATTTTTCAATTTGTTCAAACCACGAGACCCTACATTGGTGGTCAACCATGAAATATGTTTTTATTTTTATGCTTACGTTTTTACCACATTCTTATCTTATGAAATGTATATATTTTATGTTCTTATGAATCGTGATAATTTATTCATATTTTCAATCTTCCTTAACTTAATTATTATATTATTCCAAAATAATCATGTCATCAATAAATTTCTATGATATGTGTTTTATTAGATATTATTTTCTTATGTTATGTCCATTAACTTCAATTATGTTCTCATACTAACATATTTATATTTTTCCCACTTATGTTTTTTAATGTTATCAGTTATGATTACCCTTACTTAGCATATGAGCTTACCCTTTTCTTATGTTTCCATTCATTAGGATGTGAAGAAGAGTATAAAAATTGATATTCCTAGAAGGAAGTTTGGTTTGGTGAGATAATGTATAAATGTATATGGGGTTATACAATAAGTTAGTTATTTATCTAATCTAAATAGAAACTAAAACTCTAGTTTTTTTGTGTGATTTATTATAAGATGCAATGAATATTCCGGTAAAATGAAGTAATATTAATGTATAATATGGTTGGGTCATCTCAGTTAGTATCAGAGAAACATTTAGTTATTTTTTGGGGATTATGCTATGATAAAAAATAGTATATAACCTAAAAAACCTATAATAAACCAAAATTTATATAGGATAAATCTAAAATATCATTGGTTTAATGGAAATTGCCATAATTAATGATATCTTAGTATTTATTTCTTTATCATGTAATCTATTTTTTTATTGTTTTCTAATAATCATAATAAACTTTTAAGATTTTTTCAATAGATAGAACTAAGGGGAATCATGTTAACAACATGTGGAATGGATTGTGGAATGAATGTAATAGTGAGGAACTAAATGAGAAGCGAGATGGTGTTGAAATTACTATGATTATTCTTACCCAACTATCTTGAGCTATGATCAACAAACCAAAAAATTTTATAACTATAAAAAAAGAGAATAATGGAATCTTATCAATGTTCAGGTGATAAAGTACATGGAGTAAATATGGTTAAATTTTATACATGTCTAAAATGTAGGAAGAAGAACCCATGGAAATGTCTCAATGTAATCGAAAGATGTTTTATATGTGGTAATAGAGGGAATCAAGTAATACATTTTCAAAGAAAAGGAAGAGTTAAATCAACATGATGAAGGAAAATAATTATCCTCCTAAGTAAAAAATAACAATTAAATATATTAAATGTGTGTAATTTAGAAACAATGAAGACCAGTTCCCTAATTCAAGGGTAAATGATTACAATCTACATCAAAAAAATATTAAGACAAGGAAAAATGGGAATCCTATAAAATTAAAACATCTGAAGTGGGTCAAGGAAATGAATTTTTAAAAGTTATAATCATCATCCAATCCAGAAAAAAATCATTTTGGTTCAAATGACACCCACTTCTTTATATCTAGAAAATTTTATAAGATCATAAAACCACCACCCCAATGGTTAGATATTGAATTATCTCCTAGTGGAGGGATTATTACTACCTAAGTCTATAACTCATATCTAATATATGTTTTTGGGAATTTTATTCCTTTAAAAAATATTATTAACCCTTTAGTAAAATTTGATGTGATTTTGGGGTGTGTAATGTATGTCTTCACATAGAGTCCATAAAAATCCCCAAATTAACGAAATAAAATTTCATATCTTAAATCATCCTATGATCATATATTAGTGGAAGGATAACTATGACTTCTATATGGGAATTAATTCCCTTATATGTGTCATAATGTACAATCATGAGGGTTATTTACCAGAAATGGTTGTGTAGGTTATTGATATTTAATTTATACTTATTATGACTAAATAAGTTTATGTTTTTTTAATTAGTCAGTAGAAGTTCCCTTAGGCTGCAAGGTTTAGTTGTCTATATAACTTATACAAACTATAGTTCCTATATAAAATTATACATATATAATGACCCGGATTTAATTGATGTAATTGAATATTAAAATCCAATACAACCTAGATAAGGGTTTTATATTCCCTTTTAGTTCGCCATGGGGTGAAACATTAATATTTTTTATGAATAAATATGGATAAATGTGTCTTTGTATTAATTTTCATGATTTTAACAATATTACAATATAGAAAAAGTATTCTTTTCCTCATATTGACAACTTTTTAAATCAACTGTAAGGGGATTAATACTTATTGAAGGTTTACCTCCAATAATAATATAATTAATTAAAGGTTAAAAAGGAGGATATACCAATGATAGATAATTTTACAATATATGTACATAATGAGTTCATAGTGATTCCATTCAAACTTATAAAATAACCTCATTACCCTCATGTAAATATTGAATATAGTCTTTGGAGTTCACCTTTATCAATTTATGGTAGTCTTTATGGATGATA
Organism: Viscum album; assembly: GCA_963277665.1. Lineage (NCBI taxonomy): Eukaryota > Viridiplantae > Streptophyta > Magnoliopsida > Santalales > Viscaceae > Viscum > Viscum album. The sequence continues at coordinate 514,751,385 of OY728146.1, forward strand.
TTCTAATATATTCTATGTTAAAGGAAGAGCATGAATATTATTTGAGGATTGTGCTAAAGACTATTGGAATAGTTAAGTTGAATGCCAAATTTAAAAATTGTGAATTCTTCCTACATAATGTATCATTATTATTTCATTTCATAATAAGAGTGGGTATATATGTAGATCATTAAATGATATAGGTAAGTGATTAATAGAAAAAACCAACCATAATAAAAGAGATACATAGTTTTCCTGTATTATATAGATACCATCAACACTTTGTGTGAAAATTTAAATGAATGTAAAATATCATAAACAAGTTAACTCACAAGGGAGTCAAGTTACACAGGATAAATGAATATGGAGAAAATTTATAGGATCTTAATTGATTGTTGGTCACTTCACCAGTACTCAAAATATAGTATAATGGATAAGGGTTTTAGATATATAATAATTCGTTAAATATTGGGTTGGAATGTGTTCCATGTAAAAAGAAATAGTGGTTGCATATGGATCACATCATAAAAATGTTTATGAGAAAAAATACTAATACATTATATAGATATAGTAACTATAATATTTTCAATAATGATATAATGGTATATTTGGAAGAAATGGTTTTCAAAAATGAAAATTTGATCATATACATGTTATTAAGGAAATGATGAGTTTCTTATCATTTCTAAAGTTAGTAAATTATATCTCTCATTATAAATTATATCTCGATACATTAATATATTAAGAATACCCTCATAGGGTTTTTTTTCCAGTGAGGGAAATTTAAATGGACACAATTAAATTTATTTATATGGGAGAAAACATAACATCCCAAATTCAATTGTTTATTTTCTTTCCCTATGTTATATGTTTTATTCTTTATTAGGAATATAAACATGACTAAAAATATATAATATAAGATATGAATGAAAACAAAAATAAATTATTCAATCATGATTGAACATTTCAAAAAGATTTCATGATACCATGTATTTCATATGATGGAATGTTACATACCATAGATGATTACATCACTTAAAAGTACAAAAATTAAAATTATATAGTAAACTGAAAAGAATAACATTTTGATAAATAAAAAATCCCCATTATTATCTTCATCCTTTATAATCACCATTATTATAAGGAAACCAATAAGTATAAATAATATAATTAATTAAAAAAAATAATGTGGTGAAATCCAAAATGAAAACCTTTGAAATAATAAGTATTCTTTGTGAAGTGTGTGAAATTAATTTAAAGGATGTAATGGGGATAAAATACTAATCATATGAAAACTATTAAATATTACACGACTATTTTGTATAATATCAATAAAAATCTTTCCAATTTGGAATTATCAATATATATTATATATATATAATGTTTATTTATATGTTAAAAAATATACATTTTCATTATAAAAATTTATTTGAAATAAAATAAATGATTTTTGAATAAACAAACTTTGAAAAATATCCTTGATTATAAGAAAATAGTATTATAAATTATGCATTTTTTTAAATTTATTATATTCAATTAATTGTATCGAAAAAATGTATTGATAAAATTCATGGATAAACAAAAATGTTTTGTTTAAAAATATTTCATTTAATATATATTATATGTTTTTATTTAAAAATTAAATTTATCATATTTTGAGTATGAAATCAAAAGGAATTTAATATTTATATATATAAAATAATGAATAAAATATTCCTTCATCGATTATTAATTATATATAAATAAATATAAAATCATTTAATGTTAAAAGTCTAATTTTTTTAATAATTATTTATTTATGTTGTTTTTTTATTTTAATAAATAATAATGGTCGCCACTAAAGAATGATTTTATTGAAGCATATTGTAAATATAAAAAAAAAATTAATATCCATCGTATGATTATTACTTAGAGATTAATAATATTAAATTAATTTTTTCTTAAAAATATTTTTTTGTTGTAATTTTTTTAATAAGATATGCATTTTTATTTTATAAAACTATATATATTATTGTTAAATGAAAATTTTAGTAAAATATAATTAGTATATGTATAAAAAATAAATTAATACCCATATAATGATGATTAATTGATATTAAATAATAATATGAAAACATAATGTTTAAAAATTCATTTTTCTATAAAAGTTTTTCTTCACTTTTTTTTATATGTTTTTAGATGAAATTTAAATGTCATATATTTTGAATTAGAATTTAATTAAATGGGGTCAAGGTGTGCAATTAAAATATAAATTTTAGGTAATTTGGTTCGATATATAATTTTTGTTAAAAAATAATTAACAATTTAAATGTTTAAACAAGATGAAAAGGGGGAAAAGAGGTAAATTAAAATGGATTGAATTTTGAGAAATTAACCTGATATTTTGACATTATAGAAGTCATTTTTAGGAATTATATCCAATAATACATTTATTACCCAAATTTCTTACCGAAATCACCTAAATCCGATGTAATTTCATATTTAACCTTGACCTAACATAAGTTTCTAAAGATATGTCCCTGATTTTCATATATAAAAGGAGATATCTTTGACCCACTTTAAACCACTTATATCCATTAAATTTCTCTTAAATACTAGCTAAAATTATATCTCTTAATTTCATCTCATATGTTTGGTATCCTATGGTCACAGAAAGAAGGTCCAATTCCTTCATTCAAAAAAAATACATTGTGAGAACGAGAAATTCCTTCAAAGCAGTTAGAGTGTGTCTGACCAAACAAAAGACTGAGATAAGGATTTGATCATCTTAATTTTCATTCATAGAGATATAGACCATATTCATAAATATCATTTTCTTGAGGTGTATATATTTCCCATTTAATTCCTTTTATCATAATTTTTATAAACTTTAATATATTTAAAAATAAAGCTAAACCCATCTCTTTCAATGGATTTTGATTAAAAGGATACAAAAACCGTATGTGTTTTCTCATCTCAATTTACCTTCTTTAATATACGATTCATATTAAAAAATTTATTATTATTTTTTGTATATACTTCACATGAATTTATATAAAATAATTTTCATATAATTCATGGGATTAACATATCTATATAATGTTCTCACCTTCAATGGGGGTTGATTCAAAAGTTACCAAAGTTGCATGGGTTTTTATTCCATTTCTAGTTTGAAATCAATATTATTTATATTTAAATTCATATTTGAGGAAACTGTATGTTACTTCTCTATAAAACCAATATAATTTCTTCTACTCTATTTATTTCTGATCTTTACATGTCTTCTTACCATTTTACCTCTATATAGTTCATAATTCAACTAAAAGTTTTCTTATCAGTGTAGCTGACCAGATATCATCTTTTTAGTTCAGAATATTTTTCATTTATATCCATTTTCCTATTATTGATTTATGGATAGATTTATATAATATTATATGATTTATTAAGTAAAATTTCTATTAATCTGGTTATTCTATAAATTATTATGAAAGGAATCACTTTTTAACATTTTTTATATGGGTAATTTTAAATTTAATTTATTTACAAGAGTTGAAAAGAATATTTTTTTATTACTTGGACATAAACACATTTTCCTGCAATCTTCTTAAGTTTTCTTTAAATTTATTCCTTTATAAGTTTTCATGGTTTTATAAAATAATTAACATTCTCAATGTTTTGTAGATTATTTCATTGAGATACAAGATATAAAAAATATAAATGGAATTTGTTTTAATTTTCAATGTAATTTTATAATGTTATTATAAGGTGTTAGTAATATATTTCAAAAACATTTAATAGTTATTATTATTCACTAGGGATATGATCTAATGATACCAACCAACTTTTTTATTTGTATGGATTATGTTAATGTTTTTTAAAGTCATCATATAACCTATTTATTTCTCAAGTGTTAATTAATATATAATAGGATTATGAATTTTTTCATGTTCATTTGGCACACATATGTATAGTTTTTCATCATGTGATATGTGGGTATATTATAGACTTCAATGCATTGGGTATTGTTTTATATCCCATGATACCAGACACAGGTGGTGAGCCCATGTCCAAAAGGTTATGGTTTATGGGTAGTTAGCCCAAGTCTAAATGGTTATGGGGGAATAGGTGGTTGGACCAATTCCAATTGTATATGAGGCTTAGGTGGTTAACCCATGTCCAAAAATTTATTGGTCATTAGTGTTTATCCCATGTCTAAAAGGTTAAAGGTTGTAGGTGGTTATCCCAAGTACAAAAGGATATGGGGAGCATATAGTTAGTTCATGTCCACTATGTTCTGGGTTAGTGGTCAGCCTAGTCCATTATGATATGAATGTATTAGTAGTTAAACTTTAAATATATTATGATATATATGCTTATGTTTGTTTGAAGTTTTTATTCAATTCAACATACATAAGTTATATTCTCATGACTCATGATTATTGGCCCTTGTTTCTAGACACCCACTACTCATTTCTTATGTTATTCCAAAAGTATCATATCATAAATCATGTTTTATGATCTACTTATATTTGGTATTATTTTCTTATGTTGTTTTCATACACTATATTTATATTCTAATATCCCCTTGTTCATATTATACTCACTTAATACATTTAATTATTATAACTTATGTTTACCCTTACTGATAATATAAGATCACCTTTTTTTCTTCCATTCCCTAGGATATATAAATGTGAATAACATATGAAAAGTATAAAAGGGTGTCTAGTGTGGTCAAACTATAGAGAGGTTTTCACAATTTTGTAAAATAATTTGTTCATTTTTCTTAAATAACCCAATAAAATTGGCGTTGAAGGTTATATCTATCCTAAAATATTTATTAAGTTTAAAGGAACCTGTTTAGGATTTACTTTTTATGCATAAGAATATTTTTTATATTTATTGAAGCAGTTAGAGTTTTTTAGAACAACATACTGAATTAATATATTTATTCTAAGATATTGAATTATGAAGAAAAATGGATAATACATTTACAAAATGTGTCATAAGAAAGTGTTATTTTATATATATAGTGGAAAATAAGCAAGGAATGGAATTTTTGTAAGATTCATATAATAATATATTATTGTTATTTACTCTATAGAGTAGAGAATTAGAAAAGTACTCACTTTTCTATATTGGAAACCTATATTCCATATGATTCCTTTCTATATAATAAGAGTCATTATGATATTGTAAGAGTCATCTTGAAAAATGTAAGAAAAATTGCCACATTCTTCAAGAGTCATTTTAAATGATCATAATAGTCATTAACTCTTACGATATAATTTTAGTCTAAAATTTGACAATTTCATGGATAAAAAGAGTCATTTTAAACTTATGATATATCTTTTGAGATGTAAATTTAGAAAAGTAAAGTAAAAAAATAGACACTATAATATTTATTTCTAAACTTAAAAAAATTCCAATATATGAATATTTTATAAGGTTAAGTCCCTTTGTAAAATATATAATTTTGAGAAGGATTTGAAAAAAAATTGGGAAAGAGTTTCCTGAATTAAAATCTTAAAGAACCATTAGCTATTGGTTAATCCCTGATTCAAGTGAAAAACTATGGATAATTTAATAATAATACCATAATGTAATATAGGTGGGAATTTAAAATTGATGTTTTTGAAAATTCATTATCATGTACAAAGTTGGAGAAATTATATGATGTAATTAACTTGTTTTGATATTTTTGAATATAATCAAGGAGAAATATCTATAAAAAATCATGGAAATAATATTAACATAATTCTATGAAAAAAGGGAAAATGGATAAATAGATGGTGGATAAAAAACAGAGTATTACTATGATGATATATTTATGATTTTCTGAACTCATATATGAAAGAGAGAGAAGTAATAGAGTATCGATAAGTGGAAGCCATTATATTCTACATATAAGGGTTTTCTTATTAGAATACAGAGTATCGCAGAGTGTAATTGTTCTCTCAAGAACAATCCAATTATTATCATTGCTTGATATAGAAAGAAAACATGAATGATATTCTTGTGATTCAACATAGGCATCTAAAGATCTGATTTCAAAGAATAAGTTTGTTTATTTAATGTAGAGAAATCATAGTATACACTAATGATTTTATTTTAACATAAGATTATAAGAAATTTTAGAAGATTAGCGATATTGGTATAAACAATTATCTCTGCATTTGGTAAGGGGATGATACCTTCCTAGGGAAGTGAATGATACTTAAAGAACTATTTTATGAAATTTTTATGTACTACTAATCAATAAAAATTTAAATATTTATATAATACATATCTAGGTAAAACCATAACATGACAAGTTTTATATTTCTTCATTTAATCCAAACCTTTGGAAACATTCCCTTTTTGTAGTGAAAATTTTCATTACTATTGCATACAAGGAAAGAAAGTGTTTAAAGAAGAGTGGATCACGACCTTAAAATTTCACAAAGAATTATTTTATTAAATAATTATAAAAATATATTCCACTAATTTACTTCTCCCCCAGATAGTGTAATATGTTTCAAACCAGGTCTCTTTTAGTGGTATTAGAGCTAACTAGGTTCTATTTTAGATCCTATTCTAATATATGGAAAATATTAATTTTTTAAATAGTGGGGGTGTTCCTATATTTTATAGAAAATATTTTAATTTTAGTAAGAAAAATATTATTATTTATACTTTATTAAAAGGGATTGAAGTTAGAGATACTGTGATTATGGGTTTTTTGTCCCTTATAAGAGATGATTTAATAAAATTTATAGACAACAAAAATATAAAGGTAGATAGGGAGGAAAAAAATCAAATTCTTTTATCTTTTTTGAAAAGGTGTAGAAAAAATTAAAGGGTCTCAAATCATCCAAAAAAATGTGGGTAAAGTTTAAGAACATTTATGAAGTAAATGTTAAAATTAATAAATTCAAACTACATATCTTGAGAGATAAATTTAAAGACATGAGAATGGCTATTAATGAGGAAAATGATGGCCATTTTACTATTTTTAATGGGATAGCGAGTCATATTAGTCACTCTAAAAATATAATAGAAGAGTCTACCATCCTTAATAATTTAATAAGATATCTTCCTTATTGTTTTGATTCAAATATTTCTTTCCTAATAGAAAAATTAATACTTATCCCTTGATGAGTTATATAGCACTCCAATCAATTATGATATGAGCAAGACTATAGTTTTTATGAAAAAGGGAAAAAATGGAACGAAACTTGAATCCATAAAATGACTAAGGATCATATATCAGAAACTTGATTTATCTATTGAATCAAAATTTGATAAGGAAAATGATAAATAATATAGAAGGATAATGGCCCTTATCTCTAAAAACCTAAAAATTGAATGAGAAGGAATAATTGAAAATTATCTTGAATGTTTATCAAATGTATTTAATTTAGAAAAATTTCTACCAATTTTACATGAATTAAATATTCAATGCATGAAGATTAAAATACTAAAGAAAAATCTCAAGGAAAGAAATTGGGAAGATGTTATAAATGGATTATAAAATCCAGTGTGAGTAATAATAAATTTCAAAGGTGAAAAAGGGAAGCATTATAAGAAAATAATAAGAAGACTACTACACCAAGAATGGACAAATTACAGAATAAATTCCAAAAATATTTAAAATCTTAATGGATCATGTTGAAAAACCTAAAGAAAGATAAAGTAGTTAAGAAGAATAAGAATAAATCTACACTGAACACATGTTAAATAATGAACATTATGTTTTTACTAATAGGAAATAATAATAAAATAAATTAGTAAAATCCTCGAAGAAAGAAGTTGAAAAATGAATAAATAAAAATATAAATTCCTTAAAAAAGAAAATGGTTATTTTTGGAAAACTAATCTTTTAAAAGTGAATGTTTTAGAGAAAGAGAAAATGATTAAATAATATAAAAGAAAATATTATATTAAAGAAGAAGAATGAGACATATCGAAATCTAGGGGTATTAAGGGTGAGAATTCCAAAGGAAAAATGTGAAGTTATTATGAAGAAGAAACTAGAATAATGGATGAATCTTTACAGACTACTGAGAAATGTTATGTTCAAACACAAGTAAGACTACACCTATTTATCACAATAGTGGTAAATCTATTTTATCTAAATGTGTAGGTCTTAAAAGAAAATATAGAAAATACTATGATTGAGAATAAATATTCAATGATCACATCTATATTCAAAAAATTTGAAATCATGTTGATAAGGATATATTTCCCAAAACTAAAGAAAATGGATGCTTGAAAATCACCAAGACATTAAGAATGAGATTGCAGGAAAACTTAAAAGTTTAAATCATGAAATATTTTTAAAATCAACTATTAGATATTATAATTATATGGGATAAAGTATATGTTTTTTTATTTCAATATAACACTTCCATGAAATCATATATGGTAATAGCTAAGGGGGATCTATCAAGTTAGTAGGAAGAGGAAATATGAGGAGGAGTAGGTAATGAGAATAAATTCATCACAACTACTTATTAAAAATATATTTGATTTATTTAAGGAGGACTATGAGAGGTTTAAAAATAATGGTAATTTTAGTGATGAATATATGAAGATTGTAATAGGAAAATATCAATATCCTGATAATAATAAGAAGTATTAGTGAAGAAGAAAAGTAGTTACCTCACTATTTTTGGAAGTTGATTCCAAATATTGTAATATTGAAAAATACATAGATTCATGATAGCGGTTGTTTATCACACATGAATATAGATATCAAAAAAATAAATAAAATTATATAACACAATAGAGATGCTATCAAAATTTGAAAATAAATATCTTTACATATCTAAGGAATTGGTTTAGATTAAACTAAAACTCAAAAGTTGAAATATGGATAGGCATTGTTTGTTGATGAAGTCAAACACAACTTGTTGCATGTGAGTTATCTTTTTTGATGTAGTAGTTGATGTTATTTTAAATTTAACCACTTTATTTATAAAAATAATCAAATATGGTTGGATTATCACCAAATGTGAAATGATAAGTGATTATCTATTTCAGATTGGTGATACAAGCAAGTTTTACTACCATAGTTCTAATAAAGAAAATAGTATCAAGCAAAGAGGACTTGGTCATCTTAGCTAAAAGAGTTTGAGAAAAATCTCAAGATAGAATAGTGTAATAGATCTACCTAAATAGATAATGGATATATATGTTTTATGTAAAGAATATAAAAAGGGTAATATGTTTCACAAATAATATAATGGAGTGGAAATCAAATTAATTAGGAAACATAAATTACTCCACTTAGATTTATGTGAACCATTGAGATTTTATTCCACTAAAGGTGACTTATACACCATCATATTTTTTCTATGATTTTAAAATAAAAAATGTGCTATATTTAAATCAAAAGTTAGAGATAGTGAATCTATTTATAGTTTTTGTAAGGAAATATGGGAAAGAGTTAGAGGACCCTATCATAAGATGATAGACAATTAATGAGAGTATACAAGGAAATATTTTTAAACTTAACTTATTAAAAATGGAATCAAGACTCAATATAGTACTCCCTAAACTCCCCAAAATAATTTTTTTATAAAATAATTAATAAGTATTATGGAAATGTGAAGATTAATACATTTTGAGTTCGGTATGTCAAAATTGTTTTGAAGAGTGGTTGTATGCACAATTGTTCATATTCAGATAGATTCTTACTGAGACATGATTATAACATGATTTTATAGAATTTTTGGTATAAAATAGAAATTACCATCTACTATATTATATTATTTTCCATTCTCTCTTTGATAAAAATGTAAAATAATAATCTAGAAAAATATAATGAGAATGTTTAGGAAGGTATACTTTATGAATAATTTTCTAACATAAGAGGTGATAGTTTATAGAATAAAAATATCCATAAGTTGGTTCAGAGTTGTTATTTAAGGTTATAAAAATATCTCAAAATTAATATTCTAGATGATATAATTGGTTAATACTCTAATATTTGAAATGAAAAGATTTATAATAGATTCAGTTAATAAAAATTAGAAATTAACCTCATGTTTTTTATATTAACTTTGATCAAAAAATTGATTAATATGAGAATTATAAAATTGAAAAATTATATGCATCAGAATCTGAAATAACTTATGGAAATATAGAATATAATGTTAGAACAATGTTCTCTAATTAATACTTAAAGTATATTGATATTTAAAATAAAAGAGATCTTATCTTAAATATTAAGATGTATTCAATTACTAAAACTATCAAAAATAAATAATAGTTCAATGATATTAATGATGAAATAGATATGATAATGAATACTTCTATTAGTGATCTTGTCCCTAGACCAAAATAAAAGAAATGTGATTAGAACTAAGGGATTAGTCAAAAAATGTTAAATAATAAAAAATTATTCTCAAGGAACATGAATAGAATTATATTAAAGGAAAATTCCTTGGTTGAATATGTATATTTTTAGATGAAATTGGAATCTATTACATGAATGTGATTCATAAGTATGTTTTTGGCAATTCCATCTCATAAGAAGAAAAAAATATCACATGGATGTAAAATATTCCTTCTAGAATAATATACTATATGATGATGTTTATATTTATATTTTTGATGGATTAATATGTGAAAGTTATGGTAAAAGAGTTTACAAACTATTTAATTCTCCTTTTTATTTAAAATAGGCCCCTAGATTATAGAACTCTATTCTGGATGGATTCTTGAGAGATATGCTACCCACTAAGGTAAACATGGACCAAAACCATTATATAATAGAATTGGAGGCATGAACTGTCATTATAATGTTATATATTTATGATATTATAATTTAATTCCACTAAGATATTACTTTAAAATACTTTACAAAAAAATGATGAACCATTTTTACATTTCTATGATGGGTGAAATCAGGTAATTTCTAGGATTTCATGTTCTTTAATTTGATGTTTTTAATTTTAATTCTATTGAAATGTGTTAAAAATAAATTTTAAATAAGTTTCTAATTAAATATTCCCAAACAATTTCCATATATATACTGGTAGGAATAGATCTTGAGAGGGATGTTGGAGGTGGAATTTTAAATCAAATTGAATCTAAAAGTTTTATAGGAAACTTAATCTATATCACAACATTAAGAACCAATGTTTTATATGTAGTAATCTTGTGTGATGGTACCCAAGTGACAAAAAATACTCACATTTTATGGATTCTAAGAGATCCTAGAAATAAAATAAAGGATCTTTTAATATTGGTTTTATGTATATTAAATGTGAGCATCTTAATTGATTTGGTTATACTAATGCTCAAAGGAAAGTTTATTATGATGATAGAAGATGAACTTTAGGTGGAATATTTCTCTTATATGGAATTTATATGAGATGTAAACAAAATAGGAAGGCATCACTTAAATTGAGATCCATATATGCGGAGTATATGGATTTTAGAAGTTCTTATGCCAAGATGATCTAGATTAAAACCAACTTAATGGTTTGAGGGAGATAATTAAAAAATCACTCTAAATTTTATATCACAATCACAATGATATTAATATATTTAAAATCATGAACAACAATCTTGGTTTAATAAAAATGATATTAGGTTTCACATACTCGAAGACAGGGTTTCCAATAGGTTTATAAAGATGGAATTCATTCAAACTAGAGATAAATTGGATAATATCATCACCAAGGAAATTAATAGAGACAAATTTTAGGTTTAGAGGTTGAATATGAATGTTTTCCCCTTCCATCTCACTTTAGGGACTTTTTAAAATACCACTGTTATGATTTTGATTATGATTTTAGTGTAAGAGAATAATTATATATATTTTTTATTCATTATGTAAGTCTAAAGTGGTGGGCTCATAAAAATGGGGAGAAAAAGTTTTGATGAGTTCTCATACTTAGGGGTAGAGCAAGTAGATCACTTGTAAAATATATCATTTCCACTAAGGAATATAATTATGTCAAAAAATATATTTTTTCTAATGGTGTGGTGTTATGATAATTTTATTTGAGAAGGAAAATGACTTATTATTACTCTGAGTGAGTTATTGAGGTTGACAATAATTCAAATTGGGTAGACTAAAGAATCCAATAAAAGTGTTGAAGAAGCCTGAATTAATTATCAAATATTCATAAATATTGAATAAATTCATTAAAGATGTGTTTGTAAGGTTTTGGAATGTTTTTTGATGTGATAAAGTTCCTGAAGTTTTTTTCATAGGAATTTTATGAAATTATGTATTTATTTTAAGATGAAAAATTACAAAGACAAATAAATAAGTCATTTCTATAAGATTCATCAAAAATATTATTTAATGGTCATTTTAGATTTGTAGTTGAAAATAGTCAAATTATTTTTTTGTAGTAAGAGTCATTTGATATTCCATATGAGCTATTTCAACTATGGAATAGAAAATTAGACAAGTCATGAAATTTACAGAAGGGTTAATTGAGTTTTGTATGAATCATTTCCAAATCATAAGTGTAATTTCCATATTTAAATATTCATTAGGGACTATATATGAATAATTTCGTGTTCCTTAAGATTCATTTAAAAGAAACATAAGAGTCATTTACTCTTACAGTATGATTGTAGTTTAGAATTTCAAAATGTATGACATAGTAAGATTCATTATAATATTATGATATATAATTTTTTGATGGAAATATGGAAAAGGAAAAGGAACTGCAGGGAAAAAAATATTCATTATTACTCTTACATAATAGGATAATACTTGCAGTCCCCTTAAGGATAAATAACATAAAAAATATAAGGATTTGAAACAAAAATCCTGAAGAATGTTAAATGGTCTTTAAACCCTCAAATACCATATGTTTTTTATCAATATGTGAATCAGGACGAATATTGTAAATAATTTAATAAAATGACGATGGATGAAAATTGGGGGGATTTTAAAATTAAAATATTAAAAAAATCATTATCATGGTCAAAGATGGATAAATTATTCAATGTCATTAACATGTGTTCATATTTATGTTTGGAATGAAGTATAAATTTATATAAACAATTATGTAAATAATATTCACATAATTATGTGAATATAAAATGGTAAAATAATGAAATATATGGTTGATCGATGATTTATTATATGGGTATCTGTAAAGCCCTAAAATTATTGTTCTTCAATAGAAATATAGTTTTTATCCTTGTTTTGGGTTGGATGATATAAGGATGGAGCATAGTGGGATTGAAAATGAAAAAAGAGGTTATATGGATTTTTTTTGGAAATTTTATTACAAATCAAGTGGTACCATGCCGTAGTCTAAGTTGATATTCCATAGTGTGTAAGCCCACACTACTGAGGAGCACACTACACCACAAGGGTACTATGGTTTTGAGACCACACTAAAACTGGTATGACTATTACATAATGGGGTGTATCCAAGTGATATTGTATTATATCCTAGGTTGTGGATGGATCATTCACTAGAGAATGTGCCATAGTGCCTCATATCATGTCGTGAGGCCTTTTCCACATCAGTTACAACCAGTAGGACTACCTATCGGTCTTCAGGTGTTATGATTTCTTCAATAGGCTATTACAGTTTTAATTCATGAATCCTTTTTCATATTAAATATGATCTCTTTTTGGAATCATACTAATATTTAAAACAATAAGTATCTAACCCCCAAATATCTCTTATATACACATATTTCATTCTCCTCATTCTAAGGATCTCAGAGCTTCGAATGATTACCAGAACGAACCCATACCGCAGTACCCACCTTACACAAATGAGGTGAACTCCAAAACATTATTATATGCCACAATACCTCCCACCACCAGTGCACTACTCTACCATATCAGTGTATTCTTCCCTATAGTCTTTCCTTTCTAGTACACTGCTTCACTACATCTGTGGTCCTTGTGCTATAGAGACCCCCCCCCCCAATTTCCAGAAGTTCTTCCTTAATCATTATTTCAACAGCCTTATAGATCTCTTTTGACAAGGATCTACCCTATGATATCTTGATGGGTGATAATATTCTTGTTATTGGGAGAACATGGTTTATTTTTCGATATATTTTATCAAATATAACATAGAATTCAATAACTTGTGGTAGGAAGTTCCTTACCTTTTTGGGATTATGTTTACACTTATTTACATGATGATTATTTTTGTTTTGGGACACCATGATTGATTGTGATCACAAGTGGAAATGTGTGTAGAATATGTTATATGTAATTATATATGTTTCCATGAGTGATATTCATGTATGTTATTTCCATGTTGATTGTGATAACATGATGTTACATGTGCTCTTATATACTCATGATGATTTGTTATCCCTTTTTATATAGTTAACCTGTATGTGTGTTACCATGCCTCGATGGTCGTTAGTGATTCTTGAGATAGGTGGAATATTGTGAAATATTATCCCTCTATGTGGATGTGTGATGAGTTTCATTCATATCTACGAGACACTTGATCATATGATTGATGTATGAGGTTGTCATGCTATCGTGTTGCACATGTACTTGAGGCAGCCTTGAATTTCTAAGTTCCACTCACTATGAGGAATCCTGGTCAATAGAGTACTTTATATTATTGATATAGAGGAAACTAGGAAACATGGTTTTCTTGATGGATGGATGACATTGTGTTTCATGTACACATGACCTCGTGAGGACACCATATTGGGACTGGTTTGGTTACTACTGACTTATTCATTATTCTTTCGGCATGGAGTCGAAATAGGTATGCCCGAGTGTTTGTAGAGCCTTGGATAGCGCATGAACTCTTAGTTTTGGATTGTATGTTAATTATAGCTTTACATTAATTATTATTATGGAATACATTATTATACTTGAGAATTCCAGGTTAAACACTCATTGGTGGTGTCCTACTAAGTCTTGCACCCACACTCTTTTAAGGAAATCTAGTGTGATTATAGATTTCATGAGATATCCAATGAAGGGGAAGGACCTAATTGTAGAATTCTAAGCTAAAGAGTAGGGATCTGGTGGTGGTCTCAGATGGACACTAGTAGGTACTATTATTATTTATTTATTTAATCGCACCTATTACTCTGGTCAGGCTTGCCACATTAGGATATTCTTATTTATATGACATGTATTCCATCCATTTATTTAGTTACACATGTTTAATCTACTTATTTATTATTTTATTTATTATTATAGATAATATGAGACAATAAAGAGTGTGTAGTCTCCACATGATAGACTCTGACTCTCACTACTAATTAGCAACCTCTTGTGTATGGAGAGGCATGCATGAGGTCAGGTGACCCTCCATCCTAGACCTAGTGGTTCAGGTCAGGGTGTTGTAAAGTGATATCATAGGATCAAAATTTTGATAAATTTTCCTTTCTATTACCTTAATTTGGGATATGATAGATAGTAGTTAGGATGGTTGGGACTTGGGTAGGAGAACTCTTCTTGTGTTTATCTAGCACCGTATAGTATACCATTATGTTACCATAAAAATTGGGAAATTATGTTTTGCTATTACCATTGATTAAATTCACCCTGGATGATTCATATGATATTGATATGTGGTTTATGAAATTTTACATAAATTCATGCATCAAGATTAGGCATGTAGGTTCACATAGAATATATAAATATATACAAACACACACACATACACACACACACCTGCAATTATGTTGTATAACAGTTCTTTAATTAAATTCCTTGATTTGTGCTATCTATTCAGGATAATTTTCTTGTGTGATATATTTATGCAGTCATGATATTGAGATATATCTTTATTGGCATTAATTAGATAAACTAATAATTTTGTTGTGTTAATATATATATATATATATATATATGATGATTGTGACAAACATATAAGTACATAAACCAGGGTTAGTACTAGGAGGGTTGTACCTTGAGTTGAAAGTAGACTCCTAGGAGAACCATGTTTGATTTCATAGACTGGTTAAGAAATATTAATTTTTGTAATGTTCTTTTTAAATCAAATATTCCACCTTAAAGACGTTTTTTGGGACCACCATTTGAGAAGGCTGCTTTGGATCCCATTCCTGTACCTTCCCCAGTGGTGCAGGTAGTGGTTCCTTACCAGCCGCCACTAAAACCCATAGTAGAATACACTAAGGATTTACAACACCATAATCCCCCAGTATTTTAGGGTACATATGGACCACATGATGCTGGGGATTGGATGGAAACCACAAGGATCATCTTCGATCTCGTCGAGACACCGTTAGGTAGGATGGTGAAGCTAGAAAATTTCATATTACAAGGATCACTAAGCATTGGTGGGGAGTTATGGGCCTGGATGGTCAATGAGAGGTAATATCATGGGAGGCCTTCAAATAATTTTTTAAGGTATTTATTCACCAAAATACTTATGATCAACAAATTTCATGTGTTCATGAAGTTACAATAGGGATCCATGATAGAATCAATATACTCTGAATGTTATACTGAGATGCTCAATTTCAAAACACTTATGACCAATAATTAGGATAAAAAGGACAATATGTTTGAAAATGGAATTCAAACCAACCTTAGAAATTGTTTTCTAATTTTGGATCAAGTTTTGTACCTAGAGGTTCTAAGGATGTCTCTAACCATTGAGAAGATTATGGAGGATAGAAGAAAAACTAATTTTTTCCATCCCTTTACTGATCAAATGGGTGGATCCCCTACTGTAGTTGTGAGTTCCTCTTCTGATGGAAGGAAGAGAAAGTCCAAGGATATACATAAGACTAGTGGAATGAATGTGCAGTAGAGTTCTGTATCATTAGTTATATCAGGAGGATACCCATAGTATTTCAACCATGGAAAGTTTTGTAAGAACCACCCCAGGTTAACTTGACCAGCCACCTGAATTATCCCATCACATAATATGGGTAAAAAGGGACACAAAAAACTATCCTAAATATAAAAAAACAAGAAATAAAACCAGAGTATGAAGAGAAAATGAACATGATACCAAAAATGACACAAAATCCAATCCAAAAAAGTTAAAGCAAAAAGTAAGTCAATTTCCCATCTAACAAACAGTCACCTCCACGCCAACCCAAACAGAAAGAAACAACAAAAAGAGAAGCCAACATACTAAACGTTTCTCATCCATTTACCTAAATCCAATAATACACCATTTTAAAACTCCCAAATACATAAGTAGGGTGTGATTTAAATCCTATTAGGATACCACCATATTATCTATATAAGGTCTAATATAAATAATTAAATAATTCCATATTTAAAAATAGAATATTATTACAAAGAATATTCATAAGATAAATCCATTTGTAAATAATTTTTCCTTTTGTTTTCATAAAAGACTTTCATATTCTCAAATGATAAATATGAAAAGTAGAAGTGATAAAAATAGTTAATCATATCCATGTATCATGAATTAATAAGGTAAACACATATCCATGAAACAACCTATCATTCTAAGCTATGTGATACAAAACCATATAAAAACTTATGAGAGACAATAAATGATGAAAACAATCATGTAATAAATAGCCATAAATGAGAAATGAAAAAGTACCATACATATTGGGCTCTATCCTAGGGTATAGTATATATTAGACATTGAAAATCCTAAATAATTACATGTTTTATCCAATAGATATCAAGTCCTTCCAGTTTATATCACAAAAGGGTACCTCTTAGTGGTGAAACACACACTAAGGCTAACTGCATCTCTTTCCTGATGCACCCAAGGTTACCAATGCACAATTATCCAATACATTTACAAAACCATTATCAAAATTTCATAAAATGTATTCAAATACAATCCAATCTAATTTGGAGTTTGAAAACCCATTTCCAAATCAAGAAAATCCATTTTCAAAGAAACCCCCCTTTCAAAGACTTTTTCTTATCACAATAAATCATTTGAAACAAATTTTCACTTATATTAAATGAACAACCCAAATTTTTTTATTAAGAACAACATTCAGTTCATTAAATTATCCCATTGTATAGAAACACCTACCGCAACATGATAGAAACCAAGCTGCTTTCAACAACGGTGACCAGAAACTAAGAGAACGACCTCCGAAATATACGTCATACCAAGAAACTGAAAAGTATTGATATAAAACACTATTGAGTAACAAATAAAAATCAAAACCAAAACCAAAAACAAATAAAAACAACCAGAAGGATTACATAACTGAAGAGAAGACATACAACCACAATGGAGATCAATCGCTGAATGAAGTGATTCGGATGAGAGAGAATCACCCAAAATCTCCTTGAAAGAGATATGAGTTGAGAGGGATGAGGTATGCAGTGAATTAAATGAGAAACTAAACGTAAAACACCATAAAACCCAAATTTGTGACTATCACATGGCATTTAACCCACTTACATGCCGTGTATTCCATGAAACCTAGATATAACAAAAATACCATTGCCTTAAAAACCAGTATCTAATATTTACATGGTGTGTAATATTTCACACTATGTACCCTATTCACACCATCTTCTAAGAGATGATAACATGTCATGTAACCACATTACATGCCATGTAAACCCTCAGAATACTGCAAAAAACTCTAGGTTTTATGGTGAAAAGTATAAGAAATATCTGACTTCACCATTACTGGTATCCTCCTAATTCTTTCTCATCATTACTCAAACTACAAAAAAGGAAAACCAAAACAATTTTTAAAAAATACCAGACATAAAGGTAACAAGGTGTTACAATCTGCCTACCAAAAAATGCTTTCTACCCCAGAAATACCTCAAGATATTTAATCCACAAAAATAGAATGCCACCACCACCTCATCAATGAATCCCACTCCCAAATCTCATGAATTACCTATATTTACTTCCATAATACCCAAAATAGAGGGAACATTTTACTATGCAGTACCTTATCCTAGTGATCTATAATCTAAACTGGCTGCTCAACCAATGTTGTATCAAGATCAACATCAACATCCTTCCATCTAATTACATGGGAATGATCTGGTCTATACCTCCTCAATTAGTAAACATGAAATACATGATGCATATAATTCAATCATTATGGTAATTGAAACCAATAGTCCACCCTCCTAAGATGTCCAATTATCTAAAAGGGGTCCACAAACCCCAGTTCCAACATACCCATCTTACCCAACTGATGATGTCCCAAGCAAAGTGAAACTCGGAGAAAGAATATATCAATAACCTTAAACTCTACTGTATGCCGCGAACAGTCAACATAGGATTTATTATGACTCCTTTCCATGATCATACACCTTCATATCAAATAAACTATCTCTATCGTATCCTAAAAAAATGCTCGACCCAACCATGGAACACTCTCCCAACTCTACGCACCATAAGGGAGATCTACATGGATGACCATACAGAGCCTCATAGGGTGCCATATTTGTTGAATCTTGATAAATACTCTTATAAGAAACCTCAACTAAAAGAAAATTTATTCACTAAGATTCTGTGAAATCTATCACACAAGCCCGAATCATATCCTCTGGAACTTGGATTTCCCTCTATGTCTATCCATCCATATGCAGATGATAAGATGTGCTTATTTTAATCTAGGAACCCATTGTCTCCTCCATTCCTTTCCAAAACCATGATGTGAACCTGGAATCCCTGTCAGAAAAAAATGTATAAGGAAGATCATGATGTCACACAATCACTCAGATATATAAGTCCCCTACTTGTTCAACTTTCATTACCTCCCAGATAGGTAATAAATGAACTGATTTCATGACATGATTAATGATCACCCAAGTAATATCCTTCCCACTAATATTACATGGTGAACCAATGATGAAATCCATGGAAATCTCATCCCACTTCTGTACCCTAAAGGGTAAAGGACGCAACAATCTTGTAGGTATCTAGTACTCCACTTTAATTCTCTGACAAGTGAGACACAGTGAACTAAAAACCACAATCGATAGTCTTATCCCATTCCACTAATAACAAAACCTCAATTCATGATTCATCTTGGTATCCACAGGGTGAAAAGGCCTACATGAATGGTATCCATTATAAAAAAACTCTTATATCAATAAAAAGGAAACAAACAACCTGATATGGAAGCACAAATCTCAATTAGGAGACCAAGGCCACTCACCCAAGGTCTATCCTCTATAAGAAATTTCACTAAATCATTAAAACTCTATGTCTATGTAGCGACTTGGGTTTTGGCCCTGTCAGAATTTGGAATATTCCTATGAGTAATTCTAGAGTTAGGTGTGAAGACGGCGTGTGATTCTGAGGCCTGGTGTGCCCGGAATAAATATTATAAAAATATTAAGTATTTTTATACTATGCACACGGAGGGGGTGTGATATCTCGCAAATGGTGGCTCAGAATGGGGATCTAAGGGCATGGTTGCATCTGGAGCATGCCGTTTACCCAAAGAGAGATGTAAAATTTGTGGGAGCGGGCCTGGTGTGGAGAAAAGTGAAGGTTCCGGGCACAGCAGAAGCGCATGGGTGGATGTGCTCAATTGGATTTTTGTCACTAACAATGATCAATCCGAGATCAATACGATGATAAATTCCAGTCTCCACATATCGAATCACAGAAATGGACAAAGAAAAGGAATGTCTCAGAACCACAAAGTAGGATCGTTACAGGTTGATTATAATTAATTTAATCAATTTAAAAGAAATACCTTTTGGATTTTCTTTCTTCATTGATGTTCTTGATCACGTTCCGATGTGATTCTTCGTTGCGTTTCAGAAGCCAAGTGTAGACTTCCTCTAGCGGTGATCCACACGTGTACCTCGTATCTCAGGACGTCGCCAAAGGAGTCTCTGGGTGCTAGCATGGAGAAACCTTTTCTTGCGTTGTCCACCTTAGATCGTCTTGATCCGATGAAAGAGGATCTCTCTCGGTCTTGAGAGAGTTCTTGGAGGAATAGGTTCTTTCGACCTTGAAATAATTCTCCAGAGTTGTTGTGCACAACAATTCTCTTGTGTGTTGGAAAAGAGTTAGGGTTGTGACGATATTTAAAATCATGTTTGAGGTTGTAGAGTTATGACAATAAATAAACGCGTTACACATTTTATTTATTTCATTGACTCTTATTTAAAACCCCCATGTCGAATAATTAATTCCTTGACATGCACCCACACTGATTATAATAAACATCATTTAAAAAAATGATATCTCCTCAAAATCCCGACTGGAAAAACTACACGGCGTGTATTAATAAATACACGATGTGTACTTGTTTTTCATTGAAAACTACACGGCATGTACATTAAATGTACACGAAATGTATATATTGTTTTCATTAATTCATTTACTTTCCAAAATGAATACTACACGTCATATACATTTAATAATACACGACATGTACTTGTTTTCAAAATAAAACTACACAGCATGTAATCATTGATACACAGCATGTACATGTTTTATTTTATTCTTCCTCCAACATTAAAATGATTTAGGATTCCTTGAATAATTATTAAACCACGTATGGGAATAATCTTTATTATACTTGAGATACTTGAATACACTTTTTGTGTGACCCTCTAGGCCTCTTTCTCGTTGGCATTAGGCGGGTTTGCCTAAAGTCCAAGATTACTGTCTACCAATGGTTAAAGGCACCCAAGAGAAAGAAGTCGACGCCACATTGATGTATCACCTCATACGAACACTTACTATGTAATTTAATCACTTTTTCTTGATATCTCATCAAGAAGGTTTCATGGTAGTGTCATAAACCTATATGCTTGATCCGTCATTCTTTGACTACCTAAAATAAACCCATCGTTTACACCATGGCCATGGAATTTAATGCGACAGTTCGATTTCAATCAAAGGGCTGAGATATCAAATTCCATAAATGGAAGAGACAAATCCTTCCTCAACTTATATATTAACAACATGTCACTCATGACGCACCCAACATACCCTACTTCCTGCCAACTATCTGTGTGATGGTTTTTATCTGTAAATCTAAGTGCGAGAGTCATGACATGAGTTATTGATAATATTCCAGTCTAAGGACTATTACAGACACTCGTAGATATCAATTTACAATGACACCAAGACATGAGGAATTTCTACTGGAGGGTCTGTTCTCATAATCTCCCATCTTGGAGATTACCAAGTGCAAACTCCATGAGAGATAGTCTCGTCTTCTTACGAGTACTCGCACATCATGGTCTGTATACTATGTGTCCTATCATAGTATGTCTTCCAACTGTAGAACATTATTTAAGAATATTGTTATAAAATTTCAAGATTCTCATCATAGTGGGGATCTGCCATGACCTTATAAATGGAACAAATATTCTAGGACATTATTATATTATATTCATGTAGAAAAATGAACAATATATAATAAGTGAACATTCATGTAATCAAAGTACAAAACAGTTTGTTCTCAGGACACCAACCCTAAAAAACCCCCACTTAGACTAGAGCCAACTACCTATGACTTTTAGTCCACTAGACCTCACATGATTATCATGTTTCTGCTGAGTCAAGGCTCTAGTCAAGGGGTCTGCCATGTTGTCTTCCGTGGAAATACTGCTCACTGCAACTTCACCTCTCTGAGAAAAATCCCTCAAGATAAGATACTTCCGAAGTATGTGCTTTGTCCACTGATGTGACCTTGGCTCTTTTGCAAGTTCCACCACTGCAGTATTTTCACAATATAGTGTGATAGGATATTTACTGCGTGGTACTACAACCAGCTCTTAGATGAAGCTTCGCATCCATACTACTTCTTTAGCTACCTCAGAAGTTGCGATATACTCAGACTCCACTTTATAATCTACCACCACACTTTTCTTTGAGATCTTCCAGCTCACTGCACCTCCATTAAAACAGAAGATGTATCCAGTCTGCGACTTCATGTCATCTTGATTAGTCTGGAAACTAGCATCTACATGTCCTCTGATGACTAGTTCCTCATCTCCTCCATAAACCAGGAACATATCCTTAGTACGCCTTAGATACTTAAGGATAGTCTTAACTGCCAACCAATGGCGGTCTCCTAGATCAGCTTGATATCTGCCTACTGTACTTAATGCGTAAGAAACATCTAGCCTCATACATATCATAACATACATGACTGACCCAATCATGGATGCGTAAGGGATCCTTTCTATTCTCTTTCTTTCCGCATGTGTCTGAGGACACATTTTCTTGGAAAGATGAATTCCATGTGTCACTGGCAACAATCCCCTCTTGGACTGTTCCATACTGAATCTCTTCAATATCTTGTCAATGTATGTACTTTGACTCAGGCCCAACATTCTCTTGGTTCTATCACGATGGATCTTGATCCCAAGAATATATGCCCCCTCACCCAAGTCTTTCATGGAGAAGCATTTATCCAACCATGCCTTAACTGACTATAAGACAGGTACTTCGTTTACAATTAGTAATATGTAATCAAAATATACTATTAAGAAGACATCTGCACTTCCACTAAACCTCTTGTAGACATAAAACTCACATTTGTTCTTAATAAAGCCAAATTCTGTTACAACTTCATAAAAATGAATGTTCCATGACCTTGATGCTTTCTTTAATCCATAAATGGATTTCTGTAACTTTCATACTTTTTTGGCATCCTTTGGAGTCACAAACAGTTCAGGTTGTGTCATATAGACATCTTCCTGGAGGTTCCTATTAAAGAATGCTGTTTTGACATCCATTTTCCAAATTTCAAAGTCATGGTAAGCGGAAATGGCCAATAGGATTCTCATGGATTTGAGCATCAAAACTGGTGAAAAGGTTTCATCATAGTCAATTCCGTGACGCTGTCTAAAACCTTTTAGAACCTGTCATGCCTTATAGGTGCTGACTTGCCCCTCTATGTCCATTTTCTTCTTGAATACCCATTTATTACCAACAGGATTTACATCAACTGGAGGATCTACCAAAATACAGACTTGGTTTTGGTACATGGAATCCATTTCAGAATTCATGGATTCTTGCCACATGGCAGTGTCTGTGCCTTCAACTGCTTCCTTGTAGGTAAGAGGATCATCATTTTTAACCAATAATGGGTCACCATCCTCAGTGACAAGAAAACCATATCATTCTGGTTCTCTCACCTCTCTCGTGCTCCTACGCAGTTCTTGTGTCTCTGGAATATATTGTTCTTCCACGGGGCTTTGTGGAATCTGTTCTAGTACCAACTCCTGTGTATCTTGAGCCTCGACTTCATCAAAGTATATCTCTCTCCCACTATCTCTTTTGGAGATGTGCTCCCTCTCAAGGAATATGGCATGTCTTTCCACTGTAACCTTTTTGTATGGGGGGTTGTATAGGTAATATCCCCTTGTTTCTTTGGGATATCCTATAAAGATAAACTTTGTGCCTTTGGGTGTAAGTTTGTTACCTGAAAATGCCTTAAGAAATGATTTGCTACCCCACACATGTAAATTTGATAACATGGCTTTGCGTCTACTCCATTACTCATATGGAATACCATTTATCAATTTATTTGGTACTTGGATTAGTATGTGTGCTTCTATTTGTAATGCATATCTCCAAAAGGATAATGAAATACTCGCATGACTCATCATTGATCTCACCATGTACAACAGGGTGTGGTTCCTCCTTTCACTTAAACTATTCCACTGAGGTGTGTAAGGAGGAGTGAGTTGAGATAGAATCCCAAACTCCCGTAAGAAATCAATGAAGTCCTAATTAAGATATTATCCTCCTCTGTCTGAGAAGAGTTTCTTAATGTTCTTAGCAAGCTGGTTTTCTACTTCATTATTGTATTCTTTTAACCGATCAAAAGAATCTGACTTATAACCCATTAAGTAGATATATCCATATCTTCTAAAATCATCAGTAAAAGTTATGAAGTATGAGAACCCACCCCTTGATTCAACTATAAATGGTCCACACACATCTGTGTGAACTAATTCTAGAATCTCTTTATCTCTTTAACCTTTCCCACTAAATGGGGCTTTGGTCATTTTTTCTTGTAGACACGCATGACACACACAAAGTGGTTTTAGTTTGAAAGAATCTAAATACCCATCTTGATGTAATTTTGTCAAACGTTTCTCATTGACATGACCTAGTCGGTGATGCCAAAGTTGGGTGTGGTATGATTCACGTGAATTAACTTTATCATCGATTTCCATTACTTGGTTTTTGTAGTCTAACACATAAAGGCCGTTATATAAATGTGTCCTACCAAAACAAATGCTATCTTTATAAAAGTAGCAACATCCACTTCCAAATTTGAAGATGAATCGATAAGTATCTAATATGGATACTGAAATAATGTTTTTGGTTATAGAAGGCACATAATAACAAACTTTTAATACCAAGATCATTCTAGTTGGAAATGTGAGGTGGTAGTCTTCGATAGCTACAACAACAAGTTTGGCTCCGTTGGTTACTCGTAGATCTACCTTCCCTCGATCAATCTTCTTGAATCTACTTGGTTCTTGTATTTGGATACATATGTGATCACCACAAGTTGTATCTAATACCCAATTTGTAGAAACAGATAGATTGCATTCGATGACAAATGCACCTGAAGATTCCCCTTGCTTCCTTGGCTGGGTGCAGTTTTTCTTCCAGTAGCCCTTCTTGCCACATGCGAAACAAACAACATCCTGTTCCCTTGACTACCCTTTGATCTTCCTTTTCTTGGAAGGCCTTGAAGATGATTTGGGCTTAAAGCTCTTTGTCTTCCCTTTCATTTTATTCACCATGAGGACAAAAGAATTTTCATGCTTCATGTCATTGTCCACTTGGCGAATGAGGATAAGAAGATCAGACAGAGACTTCTCAATGTTGTTCATGTTGAAGTTCACAAAAAAGTTTGAGAAGCTCTGGGGGAGTGATGCAAGAATGAGATCGGTACCCAGTTATTCAGGGAGTTTAAACCCTAGAACCTCCAAGTGCTCAATGTAGCCAATGATCTTGACTACATGAGGACCGACTGGGGCACCCTATCCAAGATTTCTCTGAAATAGAGCCCTGGATATCTCTAAACTTTCCTGTCCAACTATCTCCTGGTATAGACCACAGAGGTGCTCGAGCATGCTATAAGCATCCATGTCTTCATGAGACTTCATGAGCTCACTAGACATTGATGTAACATCAAACATTGAACGTCAATTGCATTGTTCAAATGTTGATCATAGACTAGGAAATCTTCATCACTCTCCCCTGGGGTAGGGGAATCAGGAAGTGAGTACTCCAACACGTAAAACTTTCGTTCATGGCATAGGATAACCCAAAGGTGCCTAAACCATTCCTAAAATTTACTACCGGTGAGGATGTTGTCTTTATCCAGAATTGATCGCAGAGAAAATGTGGTTGGTGTGTTTTTCATTTCGATTCTACAAATTAAAAGAGCAGATTTATCAGTACTTTCTTGATTACATTTTATGAGAAATAATAAATTTTATTAAGTCTCCCACTATTTTATCAAGTCCCAATGGCCCTCACCATTGAACTCGGAATGTCCAGTTGCTTTGAAATTCTAGTGTCAAGGATCCATATTCCCCTTCGCTTAACCCAAACATGGGTTGGTCAAGCTATTTGAAGGTATTTAGGTAGGCAGGTATTTGCCAACTATGAGCTTATAGTTCCTTGATCTGTTGAGTGGACTCCCCAATCCTGAAATCCTGAATTGGATTTCCTAAACTCTTGCCTCAAATATTACACCAAGTCTATCAAGGGACACTTCTCTGGATGTAATATGGTTAAGTCAACCTGAAAACTTTCATAAGGGATTTCTTTATAAAGGTAAGTGTACCAACAAGGGTTGGTCAAACACATAGTTTTGTTGAGTCTTGACCTTAATCAAGTAACAGAAGGCTTGGTCTGACTTAATATGGTATTGATGGATTTTATTCTTTATGATTATTTTATCATTATCACATGCTTGTTAATATTAAGTGATGCTTTCTTAAGTGATTTACCATGTTTTGATAATGTTTACGCATAGTCCGGTTTTTATTTTATTCCATTTTTGCAAGCTTGTTTATTTCATTAATTATGTGATCACGACAACACATACATAATAAATAAACCATGCAATCAGACAAGAATATAATAAGATGGTATGATCATGAGCTTCTATTGGTTATCTTATCTAGCGGTTTGATAATCTAACCCTGACCTAGGGAAGAACACCTTGAACCAATGGTTTTTGTTTTGCAGCTCCCACCTATCCACCTTTGTATCTTCTTGGGTTGGTTTCACCTCAGCTTCAGGTTTTGAACCGTCTCCTCTAGCTTAGGAGATCCTACATTACATGGGTTTAAATTAAAGAAACAATGGGCACACAGGCCCTACATTTTATTAGAAGAAGGCTCACATGCCAATGAATTTTAAATTAAATAGATTTAAATGAAACCATACACACATACAAAGGGTTTTTTTCTAGCTCATGATCATCCATAGCATGCAACGACATTTACGCATATTCAAATTCTTTTAATTGTTCTATTATTTATGATAAGTCGTGCTTTAATTCAATTAATTATGATCTTATAATTAATCAATTCTTTATCTTAAATTTCTTTCTGATTTTCCTTTAGATTCTTCTCATCCATATTCCTTGTATATGTCTTTGTACTTTTGGAGGAAACCTGGTGAAATTCCATTTTTGGAAAGTACACGGCGTGTAGTTTATATTTACATGGAGTGTATTTCTTTTCACCCTTTATCCAAAGTACACGCCGAGGGCTTTGGCGTGTTTTCTCTACTTTGGAATTTTTGGAGTACACGACATGTAGAAAAATCATACACGACGTGTACTTTCTTGTTACGCGATAACCGGCCTAGCGATCCCATGTACGTGGTATGCAGCTTCTCCTTTGTACACTGTTTCACTTGGGCCGGATCAGACTACACGACATGTTATTCCAACATACACGCCGGGTATTCTTGTTTTCCCTGCGCTGTTCATTTCTGGTCAACATGGGGTAATAAATACATAGGCATACTCAATTCACACGGCGTGGTTTGGCAGACTAGTGCTGGTTCGTTGAACCTAAGTACACGACGTGTAGTTTTCAATACACGCCGTGTATTCCCGTGTTGTACAGATAGAAAGAGAGGCTCCTCCAGATGAGTTCCTCATTTTTATTTTAATCAAAACATTAAAATTAAAAGGTCATTTCTGTGATATGAATCGAGAGACGAAGGAGGAAGAACACATCTCATTTATTCAGATTAGAGATGGATTTTTTCGAATTGAATCAAATATAAATGTGTAAATAATCAATGAAAATTAAATAACTATAATCAACATTGTAACCTCCCTCTGATACCATTTAAGGTTCCGGGCACAGCGGAAGCGCGTGGGTGGATGTGACCACTTGGATTTTTTTCATTAACAATGATCAATCTGGGATCAATACGACGATAAATGCTAGTCTCTACAGATCGAATCACATAAATAGACAAAGAAAAGGAATGTCTTGGAACCACAAAGTAGGATCATTATAGGTTGATTATAATTAATTTAATCAATTAAAACGAAATACCTTTTGGATGTTCTTTCTTCGTTGATGTTCTTGATCACATTCTGATGTGATTTGTCATTGTGTTGAAGAATCCAAGTGTAGACTTCCTCTAGCAGTGATCCACACATGTACCTTGTATCTTGGGACATCGAAAAAGGAGTCTCCAGGTGCTAGAGTGGAGAAACCTTTGCTTGCATTGTCCTCCTTAGATTGTCTTGATCCGATGGAAGAGGATCTCTCTCGGTATTGAGAGTGTTCTCGGAGGAAGAGGTTCTTTCGGCCTTGAAATAATTCTCCAGAGTTGTTGTGCACAACGATTCTCTTGTGTGTTGGAAAAGAGTTGGGGTTGTGAGGATATTTATAATCAGGTTTGAGGTTGTAGAGTTATGAAAATAAATAAACGCATTACACATTTTATTTATTTCATTGACTCTTATTTAAAACCTCCATTTAGAATAATTAATTCCTTTACATGTGCCCACGCTGATTATAATAAATATCATTTAAAAAAATATATTTCCTCAAAATCCTGACCGAAAAAACTACACGGTGTGTATTAATAAATACATGGTGTGTACTTGTTTTTCATTGAAAACTACACGATGTGTACATTCAATGTACACGACATTTATATCTTGTTTTCATTAATTCATTTACTTTCTAAAATGAATACTACATGGCGTGTACATTTAATAATACACGGTGTGTACTTGTTTTCAAAATAAAACTACATGGAGTGTAATCATTGATACACGGTGTGTACTTGTTTTATTTTATTCTTCCTCCAACATTAAAACAATTTCGGATTCCTTGAATAATTATTAAACCACGTATGGGAATAATCATTATTCTACATGAGATACTTGAATACACTTAGTGTGTGACCCTCTAGGCCTCTTTCTTGTTGGTATTAGGTGGGTTTGCCTAAAGTCCAAGATTACTATCTAGCAATGGGTCAAGGCACCCAAGAGAAAGAAGTTGACACCGAATTGAAGTATCACCTCATACGATTGCTTACTGTGTAATTTAATCCCTTTGTCTCAATATCTTATCAAGCATGTTTCATGGCAGTGTCATAAAACTATATGCTTGATCCGTTGTTCTTTGACTACATGAAATAAACTCATCGTTTACACCATGGCCATGGAATTTAATGCGACAGTTCTATTTCAATAAAAGGGCCAAGATATCAACTTCCATAAATGGAAGGAAAAAATCCTTCCTCAAATTATCTATTAACAACATGTCACTTGTGACGCACCCAACGTACCCTACTTCCCGCCAACTATCTGTGTGACGGTTTTCGTTAGTAAATTTAAGTGCGTGAGTCATGACATGAGTTAATGATAATCTTCCAGTATAAGGACCATTACACATGCTCGTAGATAGCAATGTCCGATGACACCAAGACATGCGGAATTGATACTGGCGGGTCTGTTCTCATAATCTCCCATCTTGGAGATTACCAAGTGCGAACTCCATGAGAGAGAGTATCATCTTCTTACAAGTACTCACACATGATGGTCTGTATACTATGTGTCCTATCATAGTATTTCATCCAACCGTAGAACTTTATTTAAGAATATTGTTATAGAATTTCAAGGTTCTCATCATAGCGGGGATCTTCCATGACCTTATCAATGAAACAAATATTCTAGGACATTATTATATTATAGTCATGCAGAACAATGAACAATATATAATAAGTGAACATTCATGTAATCAAAGTACAAAACAGTTGGTTCTCAGGACACCAACTCTAACAAAAAGCCACAAGGGGAATTTTTGTAAATAAATGGAAAAGTTTATTTATGAGCGTTGACTTGAATAACTTCTGAACAAAGTCTTGGATCGCAATTCTGAGTCCTTCGTTGCTTTCAAAACACCATGTTTACCCTAGGCGTGAAATAATTTTCATCAGCGCCGGGTGCCGGGTCGGAGACGTGTTGGCAGGGAGCTCGAATGAGATTTTTTTCTTAAATAAAAAAATCAAAATAAAAATCAATCCTCATCTTCTACCCCCACCTTTTAAGCGCAGGCAGAATGAACCCCTGCCTCTCCTCCATTTCTTTGCCAGATTGAGCCCCGGGCATCCGTTTTCAATGCCGATCGTCAGCAGATCGAGCCCTAGCGCGTCGCAGGTGTCGTTCCGCACCCGAAGCTATGACATTTCGCCTGCAAGGTAGGTGGTTTGAGTTTTAATTCCCCAATCCTATTTTCCCTTTTAATTGCTTCATTTTGTTGTCATAGCAGGGAAGATCGGGTTCTGAGGGTCATGCAGGCACCTTCAGATCAAAAAACGGACCACCGGCCAGGGTGCATTGCCCAGCGCGGCGGAGGGTCGCGGTCCCACGGAGGGCTGGCCGCAGCGCGACAGAGGGCCACCGGCCAGGGTGGGACATGGGCGGCGGCGACTGGGCTATCCGGGGTGGGTTGGTTCGGGCTACTTCAGACCGGTTCAGGCCCGCTGGACCGACCATGTTGGGCCTGTCCGGACCAGTATTCGTTCGGGGGTTCTTTAAACCCTTGTAGTTTTCTAACCGGGTGTCCATTTCACGTTCCATCTGCGGTGATGCGACCTTGGCAACGAGAAAAACCCTTCAGTGTATGTTTGGGTGTTTTGAAGTTCGGGATCGTGGCATGGGTGCTAAAACGTCGAATAGAATAATGATATTTTATTATTATTCGACTTCGGTCTGTTGTATCTTCTACCCGGAGCGTCCGATTGATGTGTCGTCGGTGGTGTTGAGACCCTGATGGTACGGAAAAATTTTCTTGATGGTTTTCAAGTGTTCTGATCGAGAACAGGGTGTGGACCCCACGAGGCCGGGTTTTGGCGTTTTCGGAGAAACACAACTTTTCCGTCGGGTGTCTATTTTGGATGAACAAGTAGTCGATCCCGTGTATTTTTCCGAGGGGATCGCAATGGTGTGATCTACTCGATGAGTTTCGTGAGCGTGGTGTGGGCCCCACCAGGGCCAGCTTCGATGAATAGTACCTTTTTCACTGGGTGTCCATTTGGGACGATCGAGTAGTCAATCCCGTGTATTTTTCCGAGGGGATCACAGTGGTATGATACGCTTGATGAGTTTCGGGATCGTAGTGTGGGCCCTACATGGGATAGCTAAAGTGAATAGTTCCTTTTTAACTGGTTTTCCGTTTCAGGTGAGTAAACAGCCTATTTTGTGTGTTTTTCTACGTGGATCGCGATGGTGGGCTCGGTATCGGCCTTGGAGGTGCACAGTGTGGCATTGTGGTGGGTCACTCAGGTTTTGCGATGTTTGGACCAGCAGTGGTTGAGGGTACTCCTTTGGTTCGTTCTTATAAGGTTTCATGCAGTAACACAACCTTAGTATAGGTTTATGATCCTCTCGATGAGATGTTTAATCTATTAGAGTTGTGGCATCCCTCTGGTGGGCTCGGAGCGGGATCCTCTAGCATCATTTCCCTTGATTGGGTTCTTGGTATCTCTATAACCGCTTATCCACAGGCGACGATCCACTATCTAGCAGGTTAACCCCATAGGGTTTGTGGTATCATTGGGAATATGATCCCCTACGTAGTGGGCCTTGCTCAGTAGGGTTGTGGCATCATCGGGTATACGATTCCCTTCTCAGCATGAGGATTATATTAGGGTTGTAGTATCGTTGGTTATACGATCCCCTACCGAGCGTGTGGTTTCTGTAGGGTTGTAGAATCATCCGTTTGATCCCCTACAACACGAGATGTACTAGATAGGGTTTCAGTATCGTTGTGACCGTCGTGACACGTGTGACAATCCTCTATCTGAGTGACGTGTTTCGGACGAGCGCCAGATTAGGTTGTGGTATCTCCCAGTGGATCCTGGGAGTGATCCCATATCCGTGAGATCTATGAATTCCAGATCGGTTTGTGGTATCCCCCAGTGGACCTTGGGAGTGATCCCCTATCTGTGAGATCTACGAATGCCAGATCGGGTTGTGGTATCCCCCAGTGGACCCTGGGAGTGATCCCCTATCTGTGAGATCTTCATATACTAGTGTGGGTTCTGGTATCCCCTAACAGACCCTAGGAGCAATCCCCTATCTGAGGAGTTTGGTTTTTATGTTGTCTCAGTGGGGTATCCTCAGTGACGGTACCTGACGAGTGTGATCTCTCAGGTGAGCATCTGAGATGTTTGTGTGGGACCCGGTGGAGTGTATCTCTCGGAAAAGTGTCATCTGGGATGACAATGATCGTGGAGTGTGCTATCCTGGTTGTGAACCGTTGCTGGTGATGAGGTCGGTACCTCATGTTACTTGGTGCGTGAGCTTAGTATATCTGGAT
The DNA here is from genome assembly GCA_963277665.1 of Viscum album. Taxonomy (NCBI): domain Eukaryota; kingdom Viridiplantae; phylum Streptophyta; class Magnoliopsida; order Santalales; family Viscaceae; genus Viscum; species Viscum album. The sequence goes on from OY728146.1 coordinate 514,784,065, forward strand.
GTTCAAGGTTTATGTATGGGCATACACCTGGATTGAGCTGAATAGTTGGGTTTTTCCGAGGATGGTCATGAGATGAAGTTTCTCTCTACTATGGGTTCCCTTTGGCTAGGATGAGAGGACTTTTGCCTTTCAGTTTCTCTCTTTTGTTTTGGGTTTTTGGGGTGCCTATTGAGTATTGTTATACTAACCCCTACACAGGCTTTTCCCGCATGTGTTTGTGTCTTGTGCAGACCACATGCCTTTCGATGGAGTTCCAGGGGGACCCAAAGCAGACATAGGTTAGTGAGTGGGTTTGACTGGGGTGTTTACTAGAGCTGTCCTGAGGAGCTTACCGGCAGGTGTTTTTGGCAGTGTTTTCCCTCCTTCTGAGTAGGTTGGACACTTTTGTAGTTTTCTTTTGGTGGGTCTTGTTTTTCCCTTTTTGTACTGCTGTTTCACTCTGGTTTGGGTTAGATGTATGCATGCATTTTCTTTTCAGTTTTATATATCTCTTCACTGTTTTATAGAGGTTTATGTGGGTGCATGGGTACAGGTACCTTAGGCTAATGCCTTCCTTGTGTGTGATAGCCTACTCGGCGCTAGACGCCAGCCCTTGGCCTGTTGGAGGCGGGCCTGGGGAGTCACAGCACGAGCCCCGTTGGGTTGGGTCATGACTGAGTGTTATCAGAGGAGGTTCCACCTTTGGGATCTCAGAACGTAGTTGGTCTAGTTGTGAGCTTTGTTTGGGTTTCATAGAAGCTGTGTTAGGATGTTTCGAGTTCGGATTTTAGGCCAGGGACTCCAGTGTTGATGCAGCAACTGACGTATCCATTCACCAGGACTCTAAAAACCTGCTTTTCGACTCAGGACATTCGTATACTGGTTGCAAGGGAAAAATAGTGGGACATGCATCATATAGGACTAGGTTTTTATGTTTTTACTTATCCTTCTTGTGTTATCTCCCTAGATATACTCTTTGACTATGGAGTATCTTGATTGTATTTCAGGATGCCTCTATGATGACAGCCAGTGAGGGTTCCAAAACGGGATTGTGGTGAAGATCCGCCCCATGCGGAGGCTGTGAACCAGGGCGCAGGTTCTGAGGCTGGACCTCCAGGTGGTCTGCCAGTTGAGCCACCACCTGTCGAGCAGCTGGTTGTGCTGACAGTGTAGGATGAGGTTGCACGCAGGCTTAATGCGTTGCACGAGTTCCAGAGGTATCGACCTCTGAGGTTCAAGGGTGATCCAGACCCTTAGGCAGCTGATGACTGGCTTGAAGCAGTCACCCGAGTTTTCTTCCTAGTGAGGACACCCCCATATCAGATGGTGGTCCTAGCGGCGAGCCTTCTGCATGGTTCATCCAGGCGTTGGTGTAGTTTAGTGACATAGTCCCATGATGAGGAGACGCTCACGTGGGAAGAGTTTGAGTGGATCTTCAGGGAGGATTTCTATCCAGTGACGCTGAGGTCAGTGTAGGTTCAGGAGCTTCTATAGCTTCGGCAGGAGGGCATGACTGTGTTGGAGTACTCAATGAGGTTTACAGACCTGCCGCACTACTCCCTAGATATGATTCAGGACCCATTATTTAGGGCACAGACCTTCGAGCAGGGCCTACATAGAGACATCCGGGCAGGTGTGGTTTCTTTGTGTCTGCCCACCTATGGTGAAGTAATAGAGCGAGCCTTGGTTTTGGAGAGATTTATAGCTGAGCAGATTCAACCTGTCAGTGTTGGGCGCGTGGCAGCTGAGACGTCGACAACTGGTAGCCGGCGGTAGGTGAAAGGGTCTAGACATGGCCGACGTTTTAGGAGGCGACCCTAGGATGGAGGATCCAAGGCTCAGGGCTCACATGGCTCGCATGCCAGTTTTGGTCAACTGCAGGAGAGGCGGTGTTACGCTTGCGACGGTTAGGGACATCTTGTTAGAGATTGTCCGACTCGTCATGCTGCTAAGAGGGAGTCGGTCGACAGACCGCCTTGGCAGAGGCAGTGTATCGAGCAAGGAGATCCACAGGGCGGTGGACATAGCGACAGAGCTAGTGTAGCAGCAGGAGGTGGTAGGCGGTATCAGTTGCCACCACCCCTACCCCCAGCTGGTCCATGCCGGGCTCAGGGAGCTGGTGGCCGAGGGCAAGGACAACTGCAAGGCTTAGAGGCTGTTGACCCAGAGGCTTCGTGGATGGATAGAGGTATGCCTTGTGTCTTTTCTACTATCTGTAGCAGTTTTGATAGACACTGTTTAGCATTACTCTTCCCTTTCCTTTGCTTGCTCGAGTTTTGTTCAGGGTGTTGGTAAGACCTTGTGTCGGTGTTGTTCGGCATGCTTCGAATGCGTGAGGAAGAGGGATCCTTCCCCCACCACGACGCATTTTTTTGACGCGATCAAAACCGTGCGGGAGATTCAGTGCCGCCCAAAGCGGATAGTGTTAAGGTGTGGTGGATGATTCCCTCTGACTTATGTGTTCGGGTAGGGGTGTTTGTTGGTGAACTCGCAGGCGTGGGAGACACAGTAGAGAGTCCAGTCGCCTTCCTTGTGCTAATGGATTTTCGAGGATGAAAAGTTCTAAGGTGGGGAGGATGTAGTGACTCGGTTTTTGGCCCTGTCAGACATTGGAATATTCTTATGACTAATTCCATAGCTAGGAGAAATGACGTCGTGCGATTCCGAGTCCCGGTGTGCCCAAAATAAATTTTATAAAAATATTAAGTATTTTTATACTATGCATGTGGTGGGGGTGTGATATGTCTCAAACGGTGGCTCAGAATGGGAATCTGAGGTCATGGTTGCATCCGGAGCGTGTCGTTTAACCTAGGTGGAGTGTAAACATTGCGGGCGCAGGCTTGCTGTGGAGAAAAGACACCAGGGGAATTTTCATAAATAAATGGAAAAGTTTATTTACGAGCGTTGGGTCGAATAACTCCTGAACGGAGTATCGGATTACAATTCTGTGTTCGCTGTTGCGTTCATAACGCCGTGTTTACCCTATGTGTGACATAATTTTTGTCAGCGCCGGGTGCCGGGTTAGAGGCGTGTTGGCGGGGAGATCGAATGATATTTTTTTTATTAAACAAAAAAAATCAATCCTCATCTTCTCCTTCAACCTCCTATGCACAAGCAGAATGAACCCCTCCCCCTCCTCCGTTTTTCACCAGATCGAGCCCTGGGCGTCCGTTTTCAGCGCCAATCATCAGAAGATCGAACTCCAGTGCGTCACAGGCGTCGTTCTGTACCCAAAGCTACGACATTTCACCCACGAGGTAGGAGGTTTGAGTTTTAATTCCCCGATCATGTTTTTGCTTCAAATTGCTTTATTCTGTTGTCGTAGCAGGGAAGATCGGGTCTCGAGGGTCACGCAGGAACCTTCAGATTGAAAAATGGACCACCGGGGTGGTCCCGACGGTCCGCGGTAGCCTCATTGGTGCAACACCGGTGCGACGACGATGGTACCGGCGAGAGGCAGCCGACCATGGCAGGCCGACGTGACAAGGTGGCGGCGGCCGCCTGAGGTGCGGCGGTGTGCCGTCCAGCACGGCGGAGGGCCACGATCCCATGGCGGGGTGGGCCGCAGTGCGGTGGAGGGCCTTCAGATGGGGTGGGCCGGTGGCGGTGGCGGCCAGGCCAGCTGGGGCAGGCCGGTTCGGGCCGGTTCAGGCCGGCCGGACCGGCCCGGTGGGGTCGGTCCAGACCAGTCTTCGTCCATGGGTTCTTTAAACCCCCGCAGTTTGTAGAGACCCGAAACTTGACGTACATTTACATTACATTACTTTTGCGGAATACTTAGTACATAACAAAAACACACACACAAGGATCTTAATAGTTTAGTGTCTTTGGAAACTCGAAATATAATCTTCTAATCGTGGTGAAAGACCTTCAACATCTCCCATAAATATCTTCCCTTTTTTTTCTTACCTAAAACCTTTCTTTATATCCTGGGGAAAAGAAAACATAAAAGGGTGAGCTCTAATGCTCAGTAAGGGTAATCAAAATAAATATCAATCACATCATATCATATTCATAAGAACATATCTTTTGGAAATCTTAACCTGCAAAAGAGATCATAATTTCATAACATGGGACAAATAATAGTAGTGAAATATAATCCCAATAATCATAACTTAAAACATGAAACATTGTGGCATACACACATAATCATAGAGAATCATTTCTTGTTAGTCAAGACTCATTTCCAAGACTATCTTAGTGGACAAAGTCCATTTCAGAACCGAGTCACCCTCGTTTCAGTCTTGTTTCACTGAACCGGTATAACCTACCATTCCAGCCATGTCTATCTCATGAGATATAAAATCTTTACCCAATGCATTGGAGGGAGATATAGGTCCCACCCATCTCATAATGATACCATTCTTATGTGTGCCACAAAATCATAAATCATACATCATTGCATAACCCATGTAATAAAAATGGGATTCTTAAACAACATGACATCATAAAAAAATTCATATAAGATAAAGGAATTCATAAAAATAATTCCATCACAACATAATCAAATCAATGTAATAATAGGGATATAAACAGAACCCTATATTATCTTAGATGGAAAATAATTTTGATAAAACACTTGAACTCTATTCTTGAGGAAAATATCCTTTCTTCTTCAAAAACACTTTTCCTTTCATAATATGTCATACAATTCTAAACTAAAAGGAGTTGATTAAAAATAAACTTGAGAACTTGTAATGGAAGCTTCTTGGATATAATGTTTTAAAAATCCATTCATGCCGTATAAGTTAAAAAAGAAAACATTCTTCTCGTACTTTTGTCGGAAAAGTCAAAAAGTACCTCGTACGAAAAACGACAAAAGATTCCTTTCATATCTTTTACTAAAAACTCACCGAAGGGTAAAATTGGATATAAAATATTGTATAAGGATATAAATATTACATATTGAGGAAACATGGATGTGGATGATAAAATACACCCCAGTAAATGCCAAAGTATAAACAATCTCGGATAAAAATGAGATTGTGATATTTCCCTTACCTTAGGTCCGATTTTCCTAGTAAGTGTCCGAAACTCCTGTATAATGATTTAAATAATGTTATTGACTTATTACAGAATCATACTCATTGTTATGATGTCATATATGGTTCACTTATGGCTTTATATTACCCGTTCTTTTGTAAATTCCATGTTAAAGAGCGTTTTGGGTAAAATTGTTTCATTTGTCATCCGTATTTTGACTTGTAATTATTCACATGGTTACTTAGATCATGATTACTTAATTCCAGAATATAAAACATGATTTATATATAATATATATTCAGAATATAATAGGTCATGAAATGGAAATAAATACACTGTTCATGGAGACGGTAGACCGTACGTACGCATGAACGCTGTTTTCTTTTCCTTATTGAGTTGAATGGAATTAAGTAGATGACATAAATATATATACACATAAATCCAGAATCATTATTATGTAATATATTTCATTATTACTTATTATATATACTTTATAATCATTCATGAATGGTTAACGTGGAGAATGAATCTCAACGCATCGTGGAGACGGTAGTCCGTACGTACGCACGAGCGATGATATCGTTCTCATGATCGTGGAATTGTATTGGAGTGTATGTATACTATTTCAGAATAAATATCACTTTAAAATAATCATATATAGTTATTATGTACACCATTATACCCATCCAAGTAAGGTGGTGGTGGAAAATAGATTACACCACGACATGGAGACGGTATTCCGTACGTACGCACGCGCGGTGATTTCATTTTCCATAGGATGGATAGATGGTGAAATAAGGTTGTTTCATAATTATAATAACATATCAGTATATAAGTGATACTGGTGTTATTACTTCATAATGAAACAACCTAATAATAAGAAGTGGAAGAAGAAATAAAGATGAAAGAATCGGTAACAGGAATTACCTCTTCTTTGAAGCGCCTCTTTGAGATCCCCTATTAGGGTACTAAAATTGGTCTTTGAGGAAGACCAGAACCTCTAGGATGTTGCTAGGGAAGTGGAGAAGAGAATTTGGCAGGGTTTGGCCGAGGTTGAAGGCTCAAAGTGGTGTGCGGAAGAGAGGGAGGAGGTGCCCTTTTATAAGGGAGGAGAGGGGTACCTTTGGAATAACTAAAACTATTATTTTATCATATAGACAAATTCAGTTTTAAATAGCTTTAAATTGATTTATTTCAAAGCTAAGGTGGGTATGGGTCTAAATACTCTCATCAAATAGAATTTAGACAAGTTTAGGTTCCTATTTTAACCTTATCATTTAGATTTAACATTAAGTTAAATAATTTTACTTTTACCGTGTCTTCTTCTGTTCTTATACTATAAGGTTAATAAACTTCCTATAAGCAGCCAAACGAACCCCAAGTTGTTTATTATTAATATATATAACCTTATCTAAGTCATTTGGCCGAACCTTAGATTTTTAGGAATAAAATAACAATTACTAATATAATATTTGTTTTAAAAACTATTTTATGTCAATTTTGACACTATTTAGAAATTATTTTTTTGTGAAAATCATAACAGAACGATTAGTTCGAAAAACGTTAATTAAATCAATAATAACATGTCATATTAATCTATAAAATTAGTGGAATTCATAAAAAGTCTCAAATTACATTTATTTTTTTATTTATAACATCAATTATGTTAATATTTTATTAATAAGATAATTACTGCATCATCATTGTGTCATAAATAAATTAAATTATTTAATGTCTAAAAATTACAAATAAAATACCATTATGTAGGAAAGATTTTTAGCTTTCTAATTAATATTTATAGTCGAATTTATCTTATGTATAACCCTATATTAAAAATGATATACTTATTAAACATTGATTTTAACTATTTTAACCATTCTTTAAATAAATTAATAATAAATGTCCTAATTTAACCCAAGTGGGTCTAAATGGTCATATTTTATTTCTAAGGTTGTTTTTGGTCGAATTACACTTGTCCAATAGAATTAGGACATGTGTTAGGGTAATAATTATATCATTTTTACCCTTAATTATCCTATTTACTTTTAACCGTGGTTTAAAAAAGTAAAAAGTTACTATTCACCAAAAATTATTTTCATCACATTGAACCACATTTTACTTACTGACATCAACCGTGTCTCTCGGATTTTTGAAATTCCATTCACAGAAGCGGTAAAATTAAGTTTAATGAAAAATTCATTTTTTTTAACTACCACTTAGTGGTTTCACTATTCATCAAAAAATGAAAGTTTCCAGAAAAATACCAAAAATTAGGACTAAGCTATATTTGATATTATGAACTCAAAAATGATGTCTATTTTACCAAATTCAAAACATATCAGTTGCATTAATTAATTTAAAAATTAATTCCCATCTTCAACACAAATAGCGTGTTCTTAAGAGATAATAACTATCAAAAGATTGACACTTGTTTATGTCTGGTTTAAATGTGAAATTACATCCAATGACCAAGATTGTATTAAATTGTAAAAATATATTCTAAATATACTTTAAAACCACTAAAATTAATAATTTATCACTATTAATTATTTCTATTAAAAAAGTTGTTTTTAATTAAAATTTAGTAATTGTCACTATTCATCAGAATATGAAAATTATCCGAAAAGTAACAAAATTTCACCCTAAGATAATTTCTATATTCTGAATCCAAAAATGAAGTCCATTTTGAAAAAGAAAATTTAAAAAATTTCAAAAAGTGGTTATTACTATTCATAACGGCTAGTTTTAATAATATTTTAATAGCATATCGTTGTTTAGCGAAACTTGGTATTGCGTACAACACACACTATCGTGGAAGGTCGCGATTGCGTGTAATGCAAAGCAAGTCAAGGATGCGTGTTGAGCAAGCTCCTTTTGGGGTAGCTTACAACACAAGACATTAATGAAATTAAAAAGAATATTTTTCATAAAATCTCGGGGTGTTACATTCTACCCCCCTTAAAATGAATTTCGTCCTCGAAATTTGTCGGGGTTATAAATGGTTTACTATTCAAAAGTTTCTTTAATAGAAACCCACATCGAAAAAAGGAATACCAAAACCAATCTTTAAAAACAAAAGTATGAAACGTAATGGTTACCCAAATAAACTAATCACTGGGTTTCCACATAGGTGAAAATATGGATATGGAAGAGAAATCTAACCATCATGTTCTGATGGAGAGTGGTAGAGAACATGGCTATGGAAAAGCCAGAAATCACAATGCCATAAATTTGTGACGATCTAAGGTACCATCTGATTCATCAGATATAAGAGCACTAGGACATCATTTTTGGTTTTCACTATCGTTTCCTTAAAGTTGATGAAATTGAAATTAGAAGAAATACTTTCATGATTTCGGTATAGTCTCACAGTTGGACAATTTCCACTTCATCTCTTAAAGAAATGAAGTTTAATTTGTCATTTGTGATGTGTTAGCAGATCATGTGATAGAATGATGGGTCATTCCATCTGTCTGAAACAAAAAGGTTAGAAAAGTTATCAAAACTTACATAAGTCCATCTATAGTGAGATTAATAATATATGGTTCTTAAAATAGACTTATACTTCATATATCATACTGCTTAATATAATAAAACTAGTTTCTACTAAACTGGGACTTCCTGTAGGCGAGTGGTAGGCGATAAAGTCCAGTCGCACTTCGGTTGTGGGTTCGATTCCCACTGCCTTGTCCGACGCGATGGGCTGTCACCCGTCCTGCAGGTTGTCATTTTTCTAAAACTATATTACTGTAACATCCCATCAATAATATAAAAAAAACAATACTAACTTATGTCCAACATAATCCATTCCAATCTTTAGGCTTATCCATAATACTGCAGTCCACTCTCAATGATTTAATACCATCGTTGATCCCCATATATCATAAGATATGTCTTGTTGGTCACATTCCAAACATTCAAATGCCTTAATCATGTACTCTCTTGAATACCCATTGAACCTTATTGAAAACATGAGTGCTGTTAAAAGTTAACTCTTTCCACATACCAAAATCCTCAAAATTCTATATACTCAAACCATGATATCACTTAGTCCTTATATCAATCATGAGCTCATGAATACTGTCAAACATTTCATTTTCTCGTTTTCCCTTCATTATGCACATATCATCTTATTTCCAAAAATATCTCAATCACTTTCCATGGTTACCGGTACAATAAAATTATTGAATACCACAATATTACAATACATAAATATTCCAATATTCCATGATACTATATACAACATTATTTTAGAATCCCATTACATAAACACTTAATCATTCCACCACATCGTTGTCATATTCAACATCGCCAATAGTGATCGCATGTGACATCCCTTTGTCCTTTGCCTTAAGTGGTTGATCATAGCGATCATCACTAATCCTTGGATTAGAGCATTTATTAGCATAATGCCCCATTTCCTTGCACTTGAAGTATTGAAGTGTAGTAGGTTCATTCTGTGTATCCCTTCATTTGTTTGCATCAGTAGACATCTTCTTCCCATCATTGCGGCATTCAAATGCCCGATGACCTTCCTTTCCACATTTGAAACATTTACTTGTCCCTTTAAGACAATCTCCACCATGCCTCTTTCCACACTTTGAGCATAGGGAAACATTCATCTTCTTTTCACCATTATTCTGAGATTTCTCCTTGAACTCCATCTTTCGTTTCTTGTCAAAACTATGAGATGGATAAATAACACCAACTTCCATTTCTACCTTGATAGCACAACGCAAAATTTCTTCATAGCTACTGAAGTCTCTTATAGCTAATTCCCTTCGAAGATTTGGTTTTAAGCCACTGAAGAATCAATCAACTTTACTTTCAGGTTGCATGATAAATCCAGATGCATACCTTGCAAGCCTTCTAAAATTTGCTTCGTATATACCAACAGATTCATCATCCTTTTGCTTTAGTTCAAGAAACTCTTTCTCCATCATTGTTCGAAGAATACAAGGGAAGTACTTATTGAAAAATAAGTTATTGAACTCATCCCATTCCATGGACTCAATTTCATCTCTTTGCCTCATATTTTTGATAAGATTCCACCATTGATCAGCTTCACCTTACAAACGATATACTACTAAGATGACTTTATCATGTTCAGAACATTGAATAACTAAAAATATCTTTTCAGTGGTACTAATCCATTATTCAGCAACAAGTGGATCAGAAGACCCACTGAAAGAAGGTGGGCGTTGCCTCATGAAGGACTCAATAGAATGTTGTTCCCTTCTCTTCTCATTTGGAAGTCCAGAATGATTCATAGCTTGTGTAAGTATAGCAATAAGATTTTGCACTCCATCTCCCATACCATTTGATTGTTTAGAAGGACAATCATTTCATTGTCCATTTCATTGATCAACACGGTTCCTTTGGGTTCCAACCATCGTCTAAAACCCAAAAAGAATAGTGTGAGAGGCAAAAATCATGCTAGGGAAAATAACATAATAAAGGGGGAGTATCATCAATATCTAATATCTTAGGTTAAATTCTATGATCGTTACCATAGTTCTAGGACTGTATCCTATACGTATACTTATCCTTAGGGACATCCCTAGACATACCTTAGAAATATCTCTAGGGATCTCACTAACATTTTCGCATCCTAGTTTCCAAAGGTTGACTAAACCTTTCCTCTGATACCAACTGTAGAGACCCGAAGCTTGACGTATATTGACATTACATTACTTTTGCGGAATACTTAGTACATATCAAAAACACACACACAAGGATCGTAATAGTTTAGTGTCTTTGGAAACTCGGAATATAATCTTCTAATCGTGGTGAAAGACCTTCAACATCTCCCATAAAGATCCTCCCTTTTTTTCTTACCTAAAACCTTTCTTTATATCCTGGGGAAAAGAAAACATAAAAGGGTGAGCTCTAATGCTCATTAAGGGTAATCAAAATAAATATCAATCACATCATATCATATTCATAAGAACACATCTTTTGGAAATCTTAACCTGCAAAAGAGATCATAATTTCATAACATGGGATAAATAATAGTAGTGAAATGTAATCCCAATAATCATAACTTAAAACATGAAATGTTGTGGCATACACACATAATCATAGAGAATAATTTCTTGTTAGTCAAGACTCATTTCCAAGACTATCTTAGTGGACAAAGTCCATTTCTGAACCGAGTCACCCTCGTTTCAGTCTTGTTTCACTGAACCGGTATAACCTACCATTCCAGCCATGTATATCTCATGAGATATAAAATATTTACCCAATGCATTGGAGGGATATATAGGTCCCACCCATCTCATAATGATACCATTCTTATGTGTGCCACAAAATCATAAATCATACATCATTGCATAACCCATGTAATAAAAATGGGATTCTTAAACAACATGACATCATAAAACAATTCATATAAGATAAAAGAATTCATAAAAATAATTCCATCACAACATAATCAAATCAATGTAATAATAGGGATATAAACAGAACCCTGTATTATCTTAGATGGAAAATAATTTTGATAAAACACTTGAACTCTATTCTTGAGGAAAATATCCATTCTTCTTCAAAAACACTTTTCCTTTCATAACATGTCATACAATTCTAAACTAAAAGGAGTTGATTAAAAATAAACTTGAGAACTTGTAAAGGAAGCTTCTTGGATATAATGTTTTAAAAATCCATTCATGCCGTATAAGTTAAAAAAAAACATTCTTCTCGTACTTTTGTCGGAAAAGTCAAAAAGTACCTCGTACGAAAAACGACAAAAGATTCCTTTCATATCTTTTACTAAAAACTCACCGAAGGGTAAAATTGGATATAAAATATTGTATAAGGATATAAATATTACATATTGAGGAAACATGGATGTGGATGATAAAATACACCCCAGTAAATGCCAAAGTATAAACAATCTCGGATAAAAATGAGATTGTGATATTTCCCTTACCTTAGGTCTGATTTGCCTTGTAAGTGTCCGAACCTCCTGTATAATGATTTAAATAATGTTATTGACTTATTAAAGAATCATACTCATTGTTATGATATCATATATGGTTCACTTATGGCTTTGTATTACCCGTTCTTTTGTAAATTCCATGTTAAAGAGCGTTTTGGGTAAAATCGTTTCATTTGTCATCCGTCTTTTGACTTGTAATTATTCATATGATTACTTAGATCATGATTACTTAATTCCAGAATATAAAACATGATTTATATATAATATATATTCAGAATATAATAGATCATTAAATGTAAAGAAATACACTGTTCATGGAGACAGTAGACCGTACGTATGCATGAACGCTGTTTTCTTTTCCTTATTGAGTTGATTGGAATTAAGTAGATGACATAAATATATATAAACATAAATCCAGAATCATTATTATGTCATATATTTCATTATTACTTATTATATATACTTTATAATCATTCATGAATGGTTAACGTGGAGAATGAATCTCATCGCATTGTGGAGACGGTAGTCCGTACGTACGCACGAGCGATGATATCATTCTCATGATCATGGAATTGTATTGGAGTGTATGTATACTATTTCAGAATCAATATCACTTTACAATAATTATATATAGTTATTATTTACACCATTATACCCATCCAAGTAAGGTGGTGGTGGAAAATAGATTACACCACGGCGTGGAGACGGTATTTCGTACGTACGCACGCGCGGTGATTTCATTTTCCGTAGGATGGATAGATGGTGAAATAAGGTTGTTTAATAATTATAATAACATATTAGTATATAAGTGATACTGATGTTATTACTTCATAATGAAACAACCTAAGAATAAGAAGTGGAAGAAGAAATAAAGATGAAAGAATCGGTAACGGAAATTACCTCTTCTTTGAAGCGCCTCTTTGAGATCCCCTTTTAGGGTACTAAAATTGGTCTTTGAGGAAGACCAGAACCTCTAGGATGTTTCTAGGGAAGTGGAGAAGAGAATTTGGCAGGGTTTGGCCGAGCTTGAAGGCTCAAAGTGGTGTGCGGAAGAGAGGGAGGAGGTGCCCTTTTATAAGGGAGGAGAGGGGTACCTTTGGAATAACTAAAACTATTATTTTATTATATAGAAAAATTCGGTTTTAAATAGCTCCAAATTGATTTATTTCGAAGCTAAGGAGGGTATGGGTCGAAATACTTGCATCAAATAGAATTTAGACAAGTTTAGGTTCCTATTTTAACCTTATCATTTAGATTTAACATTAAGTTAAATAATTTTACTTTTACCGTGTCTTCTTCTGTTCTTATACTATAAGGTTAATAAACTTCCTATAAGCAGCCAAACGAACCCCAAGTTGTTTAATATTAATATATATAACCTTATCTAAGTCATTTGGCCGAACCTTAGATTTTTAGGAATAAAATAACAATTACTAATATAATATTTGTTTTAAAAACTATTTTATGTCAAATTTGACACTATTTAGAAATTAATTTTTGTGAAAATCATAACAGAATGATGAGTTTGAAAAAAGTTAATTAAATCAATAATAAAATGTCATATTAATCTATAAAATTAGTGTAATTCATAAAAAGTCTCAAATTACATTTATTTTTGTATTTATAACATCAATTATGTTAATACTTCATTAATAAGATAATTACTGCATCATCTTTGTGTCATAAATAAATTAAATTATTTAATGTCTAAAAATTACAAATAAAATACCACTATGTAGGAACTCTTTTTAGCTTTCTAATTAATATTTATAGTCGAATTTATCTTATGTATAACCCTATATTAAAAATGATATACTTATTAAACTTGATTTTAACTATTTTAACCCTTCTTTAAATAAATTAATAATAAATGTCCTAATCTAACCCAAGTGGGTCTAAATGGTCATAATTTATTCCTAAGGTTGTTTTTGGTCGAATGACACTTGTCCAATAGAATTAGGACATGTGTTAGGGTAATAATTATATCATTTTTACCCTTAATTATCCTATTTACTTTTAACCGTGGTTAAAAAAAGTAAAAAGTTACTATTCACCAAAAATTATTTTCATCTCATTGAACCACATTTTACTTACTGACATCAACCGTGTCTCTCGGATTTTTGAAATTCCATTCACAGAAGCGGTAAAATTAAGTTTTATGAAAAATTCATTTTTTTTAACTACCACTTAGTGGTTTCACTATTCATCAAAAAATGAAATTTCCCAGAAAAATACCAAAAATTAGGTCTAAGATATATTTGATATTATGAACTCAAAAATGATGTCTATTTTACCAAATTCAAAACATATCAGTTGCATTAATTAATTTAAAAATTAATTCCCATCTTCAACACAAATAGCGTGTTCTTAAGAGATAATAACTATCAAAAGATTGACACTTGTTTATGTCTGGTTTAAATGTGAAATTACATCCAATGACCAGCATTGTATTAAATTGTAAAAATATATTCTAAATATACTTTAAAACCACTAAAATTAATAATTTATCACTATTAATTATTTCTATTAAAAAAGTTGTTTTTAATTAAAATGTAGTAATTTTCACTATTCATCAGAATATGAAAATTATCCGAAAAGTACCAAAATTTCACCCTAAGATAATTTCGATATTCCGAATCCAAAAATGAAGTCCATTTTGAAAAAGAAAATTTACAAAATTTCAAAAAGTGGTTATTACTATTCATAATGGCTAGTTTTAATAATATTTTAATTGCATATCATTGTTTAGCGAAACTTGGTATTGCGTACAACACACGCTATCGTGGAAGGTCACGATTACGTGTAATGCAAAGCAAGTCAAGGATGCGTGTTGATCAAGCTCCTTTTTGTGTAGCTTACAACACAAGACATTAATGAAATTAAAAAGAATATTTTTTATAAAATCTCGGGGTGTTACACAGTTTGCTAACCGGGTGTCCGTTTCACGTGCCGTCTACGATGATGTGACCCTGGCGATGAGAAGAACCCTTCGGTGTGGGTTTGGGGGTTTTAAAGTTTGGGATCGTGTCTTGGGTGCTAGAAACGTCGAATAAAATAATGACATATTATTATTATTCGACTTCGGTCCGTTGTATCTTCTAACCAGAGCGTCCGATTGACGTGCCGTCAGTGGTGTTTAGACCCTGATAGTACGACAGACTTTTCTTGATGTTTTTCGAGTGTTCTAACCAAGAGCGTGGTGTGGGCCCTATGAGGCCAGGTTTTGGAATTTTCAGAGAAACGCAACTTTTCCACCGGGTGTCCGTTTTGGACGAATGAGTAGTCGATCCCGTGTGTTTTTTCTGAGGGAATCGCAATGGTGTGATCTGATTGACGAGTTTCAGGAGCATGGTGTGGGCCCCACCTGGGTTAGCTTCGATGAATAATACCTTTTTCACTGGGTGTCCTTTTTGGATGATCGATTAGTCGATCCTGTGTGTTTTTCTGAGGGAATCACAGTTGTATGATCTGATTGATAATTTTCAGGATCATAGTGTGGGCCCCACATGGGCTAGCTATGGTGAATAGTGACTTTTTCATCGGTTGTCCATTTAGGGCGAGTAAACAGACTATCTTGTGTGTTTTTCTGCGTGGATCGCGATGGTGGCCTCAGAATCGACCTTGGAGGTGCATGGTGTGGCATTGTGGCGGGTCACTCAGGTTAGTGATGTTTGGACTAGCAATGGTTGAGGGTAATCACTTTGTTCGTTCCTACGAGGGTTCAAGTGACATCACAACCTTATTATATGTTTTTGATCCTCTTGATGGGATGTTTAATCTTTTAGAGTTGTGGCATCTCTCCGGTGGGCCCGGAGCGGGATCCTCTAGCATTGTTTCCCTAGATCGGGTTCTTTGTATCGCTGTGACCACTTATCCATGGGTCGAGATCCCCTATCTAGCAGGTTAACCCTGTAGGGTTTGTGGTATCATCGAGAATATGATCCCCTACATAGTGGGCCATGCTTAGTAGGGTTGTGGAATCTTCGGGTATATGATCCCCCATTCAACATGAGGATTATAGTAGGGTTGCGATATCGTTGGTTATACGATCCCCTACTCAGTGCGTGGTTTTTGTAGGGTTTCAGCATTATCTTTTCGATCCCCTACAATATGAGATATACCAGATAGGGTTTCTATATCATTGTGACCATCATGACACGGGTGGTGATACTCTATCTGAGTGACATGTTTCAAACGAGCACCAGATCGGGTTGTGTTATCCCCCAGCGAATCCTAGGAGTGATCCCCTATCTGTGAGATCTACGAATGCCAGATTGGGTTGTGCTATACCCCATCGAACCCTAGGATTGATCCCCTATCTGTGATATCTATGAATTCCAGATAGGGTTGTTGTATCCCCCAGTGGATCCTGGGAGTGATCCCCTTTCTGTGAGCTCTACGAATGCCAGATTGGGTTGTGGTATCCCCCATCGGACCCTGGGAGTGATCCCATATCTGTGAGATCTTAGTATACCGGTGTGGGTTCTGCTATCCCCTAATGGACCCTAGGAGAGATCCCCTATCTGAGGATTTTGTTGTTTATGTTGTCTCAACGGGGTTTCCTCAGTAACGGTACCTGACGAGCGTGATCTTTCAGGTGAGTGTCTCAGATGTTTGTGTGGGACCCGATGGAGTGTATCTCTTGGATGAGTGTCATTTGGGAGGACGGTGATCATGCAGTGCGCTCTCCTGGTTGTGAACTGTTGCTGGTGATAAGGTCGATACCTCATGTGGCTTGGTGAATGAGCTGAGTATATATGGATGTTCACGGTGTACGTATGAGCATACACCTGGATTGAGCTGACTAGTTGTGTTTACCTGAGGATGATCACGAGATATAGTTTCTCTCTAGTCTGGGTTCTCTCTAGCTGGGATGAGTGGACTGTTGCCTTTTAGTTTCTCTCTTTTATTTTGGGTTTTGGGGTGCCTACTGAGTATTGTTATACTCACCCCTGCACTGGCTTTGCCCGCACATGTTTTTTTTGTGCAGACCACTGCCTTTTGACAGAGTTCTAGGGGGACCCAGAGCAGGAAGAGCTTAGTGAGTGGGTTTGATTGGGGTGTTTACTAGATCTGTGTCGAGGAGCTTACCAGAAGGTGTTTTTGGCAGTGTTTTCCCTCCTTCTGAGCAGGTTGGACAATTTTGTAATGTTCCTTTGGTGGGCCCTGTTTTTCCCTTTTTGTACTACTTGTTGCACTCTAGTTTGGATTAGATGTATGTGGGTGTGTGTGTACAGGTACCTTAGGCTAATGCCTCTCTTGTGTGTGATAGCCTACTCAGCGCTAGACGCCGGCCCCTGGCCTATTGGAGGCAGGCCTGGGGAGTCGCGACACGAGCCCCGTTGGGTGGGGTCATGACAGTCTATCACCTACTCAGATTTAACTTGCTCATAAAAAGACTATTTATCTTTAATTAAAGACAATAGAACCTATCCAAAAAACTATTCTACTCCCAAGCTCATCTTAGTAAACAAAAACATTAGAGACCATTTCTCAACTAATTACTTTTTGACATACATATGTAATTTTATTCTCAATTCATTAGTGACCACATTTTCTTCCCCATGGATATAAGAAATATAAAAAATAAAAAGTCTAAAGATACTCTTCCCAACATCACTATCGAAAATTTAGATCCCTGTGAGAAGAAATATATTCAGGATCTTATGATCTGAATACACTATAAATTACTCCCCAAAGGGATAGTGAGGCCATGCTTTGAGTGAATTCAAAAGATATTCCAACTCAACATCATGGGAAGGGTAGTTATTCTCATGACGGAATAACTGGAAAGATCCATAAGCCACAACCTATTTCCCTTATATTAAGAAACATCCCAAAACTATGCTAGAAGCATCTCAAAAAATTTCAGAACCTGATATAGGTTCCGAATGAATCAAAACTAGTGCTAAAGTAAACCTCACAGTCAGCTCTTCAAAAGATCCTGAACACTTTTCATTCCATTCAAATTTTACACCATAATAAGTTAAAGCTATCATTGAAGAAGTAAGGTTAGAAAATTCCCAAAAATAGCATCTATGTAAATGACTAATCACAAAAAAATTTGTATATAAAACACATTTGGGGATACTCCCAAGACATGACTTCCTATACATTTTCAGGATCTACTACAATTACTCTCTTAGATATTACATTCTCTAGAAACTTAACATCTCATATCCAAAACTCACACTTGGAAATATTACCATATATATGATGTTCCTTAAAGGTTAGGAGAATGAGATCGAAATGGTATATGTGCCCCTAATTTGACTTTGAGTACACCAAAATATCATCCACGAATACAATAACAAAAGTGTCCAAGAACTAATGAAATATCTAGTTCATCAATTCCATAAACACTGTAGGGCTGCAGGTTAATATTATAAAACCAATGACCCCCTATAATCTGGTCAAAGACATCATCAATCATTGGAAAAGGATTTTTGTTCTTCACAATCACCTAATTTACTTTTGATAATAAATAAAAAGTCTAAGGATTCTGTCTGCTTTTTTAGCAATGAGGACATGTGAATCCCACAATGACACACTAGGATGAATAAATCCTTTAGCCTATAGGTCCTCAAGCTATATCTTAGGTTCCCCCAATATAGTAGTTTCCATATGGTAAGATGATACATAAAAAAGCATCATACCAGGGAGAAAATAAATAGTAATATTGAACACATTCTAATGTAGAAAAATATAAAAATCATCCAAAAATATATTAGGTTACTCACTCACAACTATAAGAAGTCAACCAACTAATAAAGGGTCAACTGCATCAAGAAAAATTTATAACAACAAATATGAAATTACCCTGACATAATGAATAACAAGCCCTTCCCTTTCTGATCTAGAGTCCCAATCACCTTTTAAAACACAAGTGACCCCATCAGTATATAAAATCTAAATCAGATGATGATAAAAGTATATCTAGGTCTTAACACTGATGATCAATTTCATGATGATAATAAAGTTGAATATTTCAAGACCAAATACTAAAAATTCCCATACCACATCAAAGTCAGCTATCATAAACTGGCCGGTGGGACATTTGAAACCTTGTACAGACCTCTTTACCAATGTTGGAGAAAGATCCATCAATAATGGATTTTTTTCCTAATGAAATTCCAACGCATCAATTAAATTTTATGATATAAAATAATGGATTGTAGAACTATAAAACAAATCTATCACTATAGAAGATGAAATAAACCCCATACCTCTAACAGTAACTGCAACTACTTTAGATTCCTAAGGAACCTAATCCTCTACATTAAGTTTTTTGATATTAGCCACTTGAACATCTCCCTTGGCCCATGGATTAGACCAACTACCATTGGAATCATCTGTACAAACCTTAGAACCCTTGGTGATAGTGGATCATTCCCTACATCCATGAGATATATTTAAAAAAACACTGTAGATGACTATATCATCAAAAATGATGACAAGTCATGAGATCCTCCAAAGAGTAAGGCTTAGTATGACCTCTCCTTCCACACTGGTAGTAGACAACCCACTGCTATTTAGTTGAATCCAATGAAACTTTTCTTATAGGAGACTGACCACTCATACTCTTTCTTTTCTTTCCAGAAGATACACCCTACCTAACCACTGAATTTACTTATACTCCACCCAAATATATCTTCCTGACTATGTTTTTCTAAGCCAAAGATGCCTTGTCATCTATATACACAAAGGTTTAAATACACACGAGTATCAATATTGACTGAATATCACACCTCAATCATAACTCAAACCTTTGAACCTTCAGGTACTCATTAGTGACAAGATCCGATGCCAGATGCACTAACTCAACAAAATATGTAGAATAATCTAGAATGGTATGGTCCCCCTTCTCAAAGGCAAAAAATTCCCAGATCATTTCATCACACAATGTATTATGATAAAACTTATGGTTAAATATTTTCTTGAAGGAAGATTTGGTAAGATCCTTGTGCAACTTAACTTTCACAATAGAGTCTCACCATATTCTTTCTGGTCCCTTAAGAATATACATGGAAAAACCCACCTTAAATTCTTCATGATTCTTAAAGAAATTTAAGATCCTATCTACATTCTCATAAAACTTCTTATATTCCTAGGTTCCTTTGTCACCATGAAATATGGGTGTAGGATTCTTAGTAAATTACAAGCTATGATCCACTATGAATCCTTGTTTCTCGACACCCACTTAACCCAAAGTCTGAACAGTGTAGATAAATACTTCTACCCAAGAAGATTCCATGGGATGGATCACCTATGAAACCTATCTTATAAATTCCTCTCTCAGATATAAAAGATCTCTTCTCACAAGAATTATCTAACAAAAGTAAAAAACAAACCAGTCATGAGAAAATTCCATAATCATAGGACTGACAATAGGTATTGATAAGAAATATTTAAATCATTAAGAATTTAATGCAACCTAAAAATACTTACATAAAAAGTAACATGTAAATTTGAATTAACTTCCTATACATTTCATTCAAATGACCTCAAAATTCATGTCTTAATCCTAGTAAAAATACCTTACCACCCATGATAACTCATTTTCAGTGACGAAATTGAGTTGGATTAGCCCCTTTCCCGCACCTACTGTATTAATTCTGAAGGTCCTAACTTTGGTCTACTCAAGACACAAAGCAAAACTCATGTAGTGCTAATGCACTTCAGGCTGAGCATCCCCTTTGATACCAAATTATAACGAACCATCACGAGAAAACTAGATGAGCAACCCAAGTCATCCTATCCCATGATATAGGTAAAACCAGATAAAAAAATAAAATTGAATATTAGGAAAATAATAAATTCAACTAGATTAAAAAGTTGAAATAGTAAAGATACCATAAAATACATATAATCCAAGACAAACAAGCTAAACTCGAAAGTAATTTTAAAGTATACATGTGACCATCAGTCACCTCCACACCAACCTGAACCAAAATCAACTGCAACAAAAGAAGCCATCAAACTACAAGATTCTCTTAACTTTACCTGAATCTTATAATGAAACATATATAAACACCCAAAGTCACAAGTAGGGTGTGATCCATAGACTAGTAGGATACCACCATAGTTTCTATACAAGGTATAATATCAAGAATGAAATAGTTATAGATTTTAAAACAAAATAGTGTTAAAAATAATTTTCATAAAATAAATCCTATTGTAAATAGTTTTCCCATTGATTTTTATAAAATCCATTTATATTCTCATACCAGAAATATTATAGGTAAAAATGATAAAAATGGAAAGCATATCCATGAATCAATAGGTAAATAGGTAATCACTTATCCATGAAACAACCTATCCTATGAATATATGTGATATAACCTCATATAAAAACTTGTGAGAAATAATCCATGATGAAAACAATCATGAGATAAATTAACATAAATGAAAAATGACAACAAACCTCAAACATTGGAATCTATCCTATGGGATACTATATACTAGACACTTATAAGAATAAATAGGAATATGTTATATCCAACAAATACTGAGTTATTCAAGTCAATATCCCAAAATTATACCTTCCAGTGGTGCACCACACACTAAGGCTACCCATGTATCTTTCCCATTTCTTCCAAGGTTTCCAATATGAAATTTTCTAATATATTTTCAAAATAATTCCCAAAATTTAATTAAACATTTTCAAATCCAATAAAATATTCTTCAGAGTTTGAAAACCCATTTATAAATCCATAAAATCCATTTTCAAAGAAAACCCCCTTTTTGAAAACATTTTATTTTCCAAATAAATTATTTGAAAAAATTTATCACTTACAATAAATGAACAACCCAAAGGAATTTATCAAGAAAAACATGAAATTCATCATATTAACCCATTATATAGGATCACCCAACTCAACAAGGTAGAAACCTAGATGCTTTTGACAACGGTGACTGGAAACTAAGAGAACGACCTCTAAAAGGCAAGGAACGCCAAAAAATAAAAAGGATCGATAGAAAATACAATCTGATAAAAAATCCATAGCCAAACCATATCCACAACTAAAACCATAGATGTAATAAAAGGATTAAATACCCAAAAAGAATAAATCCAACAACAATAGTGATCAGTCACTAAATGAAGTGACCTGGATGGGAGAGACTCATCCAAAACCACTTAAGAAGAGCTTTGGGTTGAGAGGGATGAGGGTTGCAATGAATAAAATTAGAAACCACTTGTGGAGAACCCTGAAACCCAAATTCGAGACTATTACATGGTGTGTAACCCATTTACATGACTTGTAGTCCACAAAACCCAGATACATCAAAAACCTATCACCTTAAAAAATAGATATTAAGTATTTTAATGGGATATAAGCTATACATGACATGTAACCTTTAATGTTGTGTACCAATTTCATGGACTATTTCATGAAATTATTACATATCATGTAACTATATTACACTACGTGTAAATCCACAACAGACTACAAAAACTGCTGGTTTTATGCTAAAAATTCAAACAAAATTTTGAATTTATCATTATATGTATCCCCCAATTCCTTATTAGAATCAATAAATTAATGAAAAAGGGAAAAATGGTTAAAACATACCTGATAGAAAGGTAACAAGTAATTACAAGTTTGGACACTACAACCAGGTATGTCTACCACCTCTGAGTCAGTTCCAATAGTGTGGATGGATAGGACACCTCCAACAGGTTTTTACCATAATTTCACCTAGGAGATGGAGACAACCATGATCAAGGAACCATAGTTTTGGATAGGGTGCTAAGAAAAAATCTTATATATAAAATGTTCCATAGGGGTAGAGTCATAAAGTAAATAGAGTCCTTTTATATTCTGCATATCAGAATCCAGAAGATGGTGGAGAGGGGCCATCTATAGTTTGATTCATGTTCTTGATCACATTTAATATTTATACTATTTTTTATATCGATGCATCCCATTCCTTTATATAAGAATAAGTAGTTGATAGAATTGACCCACTAGTTAATGTTTCCTCTATGTTTATCTCCATTGATACACCATTGATAATTAAAGTGGAGCATCTCTAGTGATACCCAAAGTTCCCTATATTCATAACTAGTTATGAGAATATGTGGGAGTTTATAAAACTAGAGATGAAAACCTTAAACGTGATTCTTAACATGGAATATCTGACTAGATTCTAAGATAACATAAACAACTATCGAAGGCACATGTAATTCACTCCCTCTAAATAGATAGAGGTTCTGGATGATCAGAGAGTGGGATTTGCGAGAAGATAGAGATAGAATAGACTTGAGACATCTTGGGATGATTACAATATTGGTGGAAGGATAAGATCATTCAGATGGATTAGTGAAAACCTCCTCATCTCTCCCACCAGGAATGTACCTCTATTAGGAAATATTTCTAGATTAATTCATAGTAATCCCTAATAATAGAGGAGTTTTATTTGAGTTAGTTCTTATACTTGGTGCACTATCCATTTTCATACCACCATATTGTATTGCACTTACTGAGCTGAAGGAGATCAAGGTACAGTTGGATGAATTTGAGAAGAAAGGCTTTATCAGTACGAGTACTTCACTAAGAGGTTAACCTATGATGTTCTACAAGAAGGTGGAAAACAGATTTTGTATTTTCATAGACTACCAAAAGATAGACTTGGTGACAATGAAGAAATGATATCCCTTACCTAGGAGTAATGATATTTTCAATTAGCTATGTGGATCCTGGTTTTTCTATAATATTTACATTGATTAGGCTATCATTAGTTGTGAGTTAGAGTAGAGGACATTCCAATGATTATATTTTGAGCATGTTTGGATTGTATGCGTACTTGGTGATCCTGTTCAGGATAAAAAAACTCCGAGAGTGTTCATGGACCTCATGAAAAAGATCTTCCATCCATACTTGGACTCATTCATCGTTATTTTCATTGATGAAAACATCATATACTTGTCAATACTAAAGTAAAATTATAGGAACATAGAGATATTCTTGAGTACAATTTGAGAAAATTGGATTTATTACATGTTGTTGAAGTGTGAATTTTGGATTCATGTGGTAAACTTCATAGGACATGTGGTGTCTAATATGGGTATATCCATGTAATAAGATAAAATTGAGGCAATCATGTCTTGAACATGTCCCTAGAAAAACCATAATATTAGAAGATTTCTGGGTTTATCAGGATATTAATAGTAGTTTACACAATAATTCTCCCAACTATCATCAACCAGGACAGTGCTAAAAAAGAAAGGAGTGAAGTTCTAATGCTTTAAACAATGTTAGGAGGCATTCCTTAATTTAAATATAAGGTTGAAAAAATATCCAATACTTACACTCCCCAAGGATAGTATTGGTTATGTAGTGTACTGTACTGCCTCAGGATTTGGTCTAGGGGATGTGTTGATTCAAAGAAAGTCAGTAGTAGCCTATGGGTCATGTCAGTTATGAAAACATGAGAAAAAATACCCTATACATGACTTAAATATGGAAGATTTGGTTCATGTAATGAAGTTATGGTGGTACTATCTCTTAGTGAGAGATTTTTTTGTATAAGGACCATAAGAGCTTTCACAATATCTTCACACAGAGGGATATGAACATGAGACAAAAAAATTGGGTTGAGTATTTACATATGTTCGAATTTGAGATGGCATATACACATGGGAAAGGTAACATTATTGAAAATGATCTTAGCCATAGGACACAATCCAAAAAGGAGCTTGGTGAGTAACCATCTGTTGAGCAGTGGTGCTTGATGCCCATATTGGATGATTGAAGGATGAATAACTTAAAAGAAAAGGGTTTCATGACTTATTATCCCTTGGTAGTTACGTCTTATCTTATATACTGGGTAAAGACAAGGTATTATTCTTATCTAGAGTGTTATGTGATGAGGAAACAACTAGCTAGAGGTGATCCAATACCCAAGCGTTCCTTGAGTGACGATGTTGTGATCATGGTACATGATAGAGTAGTATTCCATATTTATATTAGAGTAGTGATGATTAGAGATTAACATATATCTATGTGGTATGTATATCTTGGTGATACCAATATGTATCATGGTATTAGATGCTAGTTTTGGTGGCTGATGATAGAGA
This sequence comes from Viscum album, assembly GCA_963277665.1. Classification (NCBI taxonomy): domain Eukaryota; kingdom Viridiplantae; phylum Streptophyta; class Magnoliopsida; order Santalales; family Viscaceae; genus Viscum; species Viscum album. The sequence goes on from OY728146.1 coordinate 514,809,045, forward strand.
GTGAAATTGCTAGTTTTTTCTCCCAGTTCCTTACTTTTCATAGGGTAAATTCCAAGCATTAGAAACCTAATAATTTACTTTATCCACTTCCTATATTCATGTTAAAGTGGTAATACATCACAATGGAACTTGATGTGGTTACCCAGGGCCCCAAGGAGTAGTGATTCAATATATTTTCTTGTTTATTAGTTGATGAACGTTTCCAAATTTTTGTCAATTTGAGGGACACACTCAGTAGAGGAGATAGAAAAGTTCTATGTCCATGAGATTGTATTCCTATATGGATTTCCATTGATAATTGTCTTAAACATAGATGCATTTTTAAATTTCTATTTTGTAAGGGCTTGAAGAAGGCCCCATGAATTTAGCTAAGAGAGAGTACGACATTCAAACCATAAATGGATGGACAGTTTGAGCTGACTATGTGCATATTAGAGGATAATATTTGGTGTTGTGTCTTAGACTTTAAAGAAGCATGGAATGATCACCTATCCTTAGTTGAGTTCACAATCAATAATAGTTTCCAAGATTTGATTATGATGGAACCTTATGAATATATTTATTATAGTCCATTACATTCACCACTATATTAGAATGAGGTGAGTGGGGAAATAGTTATTGGACCCACCATGGTTTAAGAGATCACTAAGAGAGTATAGATGATTAGAAGAGGTTGATCACCAATCAAAGTAGACAGATATCTGATGCTGGTTGGAGGGGGTGACCATCGGAGTTCACTGTGGGGAATAAGGGTTTCTAGAGGGACTGCTCAGTTAAGGGACACATGTATGAGGAAGCAGGTAAAGCTAACATCTCAATTTTTGGACCTCTTAAAATCACTAAATGTGTTTGGATAGTTTCACACTATTCGAAACTTCCTCCTCAATACCAAGGTATACAAAATATGTTTCATGTATCACAAATTATTATGTTTATACTTAACCCTAATCATGTTATTGATTTTGAGGATATTAATCTAATGGCCGATGTTGCTTGTGAGGATAATGTGGTTTAGATATTATTCCAGAATGATAAAGTGCTTCGAAGAAATAAATTACTGATTATTCAAATTTGGTGACAACATTGGAAGATCTAGGGGGTGACTTAAGAGTTAGAGGTTAATTTATAGGATCAGTGGATTTATTTGTTTGAGTAGGACCCCTAGAGATGCTTCTAGAGGATGGAAAGTCTTTAGAGGGAGATAATTTTAAAGCCCTAAAATTATTGATCTTAAAAAAAATATTGTTCTTCACTTTGTTTTGGGTTGGACCATATTAGGATGGAACCCAATGGGGTTTTAAAAGTAAAAAAGAGATTATCAGATATGTTTTTGAATGTTTTATACCAAAATAATGGGTACCACACCATATCCTAAGTGGATATGTTGTTGTTTGGATGCTCACACTATAGAGGATCATACTACACCACAAGGGAGCTATTTTTTTGAGACCACACCATAGCTTGATTGACTATGAAAAAATGGGGGCTATCTAGGTGATATATAAATATAGACTAGGCTATGGAGGTCTATTTTAATGGAGGTTTCACTTTAGTTCCTCATACCATGTAAAAATACATTTTCTATGTTAGTTATAGCGAGTGAGAGTATCTATCAGTATTTGGGTGTTATGCTTTCTTCAATGGGATATTATGATTTATATTTGGGGATCTATTTCTGAATTAAGAAGGTTCATTTAATGGAATCATAATGATATTTAAACCAATGTGTTTTGAAACCCTAGAGATCCCATATATATACCTATTTTACTCTCCCCATTTAAAGGATATCTGATCTCTGATGGATTTCCAGAACAACACCACATTGCAATACCCACCTTATGCCATAGTGGTGAACATCATAGTCTTTTGCTATGTATCAATAAATCTCACTGCACTATGGAGTATGACCACTAATGTACTCTTATGCCATAGCTGTGTCCAATGCATCATGGTCTTCCCCTTATAACACACTCTTGTGCCACAACTGTGGTCCTTCTCTATGAAAACCATTGAATTACCTAATCTCTTTATCCTTTATTCTTCCTCTATCCTTGTGGATCTCTTTTTATAATTATCAACCCTAGGTGATCTTTATATATGATCTATTCTAATTATTGTGGAACATGGTTTCTTTTTCAGTACCCTCAACAGATTTTGACAAGGATTTCAATGACTTGAGGTAGGAATTTACTTACATTCTTGGGATCATGTTTATCATTATTACCATGATGATTATTTATGTATTGGTAAACCATTAATGATTTTAATCACATGTGGTTGTGTGTTTCCTGTTTTATCTACTATGATATATGGTTTCCATGACTGATATTAGTGTATCTTATTTCCATGTTGATTGTCTTATCCTGATGTTATGTGTGTTACTATATACTACTGATGATATGTTATCCCTTATTATATACTTTCTTGGTATGTGTGTTACCATTTCTCACTGGTTATTAGCGGGACTTGAGATAGGTGTATTTTTGTAACATATTATCCCTTTGTGTGGGAGTTAAATGACTTACACTTATGGTGACAAGAGAATTGATCATTGGGTGGAGGTATGAGTTAAACATGACAACGTGTTGTTCATGCATTAAAGTAAGCCTTTATTTTCTGATTTCCACTCACTATGAGGAAGCTTGGTGGATGGAATACTTGATATTCTTGATTTAGAGGATTCCTGGTGACATAATCTTGTTGATTGATAGATGAAGATGGGTTATATGTTCACACAACACTGTGAGGACATCGTACAAGGGATGGTTTGGTTACTACAAACTTTTTCATTATTCTTCCATCATAGAGTCAAAGTAGGCATGACCAATATTTTGTGGAAGATTTTACAGTGCACGACCACTTAGTTTTGGATTGTCAGTTTATACTAGTTTTAAATTGATTATTATTATAGAATACAATGTCATAGTTGATCATGCTAGGTTATGGACACATTGGTGGTATCCTACTGAGCCTTTTACTCACACATTACTTAGGAATTTTGATGCAAAGGTAGATTTTATGAGAGATCCGATGAAGAGAATGTGCCATATGGTAGACTGATGAGCTGTAGAGTAGGGATTTTGTCGTGTAATTAAAAAAACACTGACAAAACCCATAATTATTTTTTTATTTAACTATAATTATTAGTAAATATAGGTTTGAATGATTAGTATTTTATTATTTATACGACATGTATACCATACATTTATTTATTTCTAATTGTTTACTTTTATTATTTATTAATTTAATTTTTTTGTTACTGATCCTATGGAACAATACAGAGGGAATAGTCTCCCAATGAAGGACTCAGACAATTTCTTATAGTCGACAACCTATTTCATATGGGGGGGGGGGGTACACATGAGGTTAAGTGATGCTACATATCGGTCTTGATGGTTTGGTTTGGAGTGTTATAGTATTGATACTTAACTTTATTTTAGAAAAACTAATCCACAGAGAGGAAAATGAGAGAACCTAAATAAGCGTATACTATTGACTCGTTTATTGATTAAAAGGAAAATTGATACACTTTGAGATCATTGGGAGATTTACTTATGAGAAAGAATAAGATAGAGGTATTTGTGTGTGCTTTCTTGAACACTTTGATCATTTTGAAGGTCTGAAAAGGAAGGGAGACATGCATGTTGTTTTGGTGATTCTTTTTTTGGAAGTTGAAGACCCTATTTCAAAGAAAAAAATATTTTCAATGATGCATAGCCATAATGATATATAATTATGAATTATTTCACTCAAAAGAGTAGAATAAATTATGGAAAAATAGGTGTATCAGAATAGATAACTCCTTTTTCATTTGGGAAGTGGATAATACCTACCATAGAAAGTGAATGGAACCTACCAAAACATTGGTGTTATTTTTATCCACATTTAAACATTTCAAACATATAATATTGATATAATATGTTCCTCACTATAACCAAAACATATAAAGGAGTAGGTTTCCTTAGAGAATAATCTTTTATAAATTCTCTTTATGCTGCATATGTTTCCATTACTATTGAATAATGGGATAGAGGGTGTTTAACAAAATTGGACTAGGACCATAAAAAGTCAAAAAAGTTTATTTCTTAAAAAAATTATAAAAAATTATACCATTATTTCTCCACCAATCAGGGGAATATTTATTAAACTTGGGATCCTCATATATAATCTACAAGGAAGCTAATCCTATAGTTCCTAGGGTGTGATTGATTGTGTGATATAATGAATATTCATGTAAAATAATTTTTATATGTATATATGTTATGATTGGGTCGTCTCAAGGATTCTTAGATATTTCTTTCCCACTTTCTTAAACAAAGAAGAGTGAACCCGAATCTAATATAAGGAACCTAGAACATTGACCTCATCAATATATAATAATCAATTTGGGCTGGGTAATATCCACATAAGTTATCCTTCTCAACATACTAGACCCCACATTACCATTCTCTAGATAATATTAAACTCTAAAATTGTACTCTTGGAGGAATTCCAACCATCTCAACTAATATATATTGGATTACCTCTATAAGAATATATAAAATAAAATCCTTTAATTGGTTAATACCACAAAGAATTCGCCCAATTGGCAATTTCACTGTTTATTCAAATAAAATATAATTACTAAAAGATAAAGGTAAAGGGTTGCATAATTACATATTTTAATTTGAATCAACTTGGAATCATCAAACATAGTTCCTTAATTCCAGATAAAATATAAAAAAGAGAATATTAAAATTTATTTTTCATAATCAAATGTGACTGAAAAATTATTTTTCTATAAAAAATTATTTTCCTTATATATCAAAAACATAAAATGAGTTGAAATCTAAGAATTATAAAACATTTATCTCTTATAATATCATTGTTTCTATTTGATTTTATCCACATCTTCCACATTATATAACACTCACCATGAGACAATTATATCAATCTCAAATGGATCTATCAAAACATTATAATGAGAGAATGCATGGACATGAAATTGAAATTTCTGTACAACTTTATCTACAATGATATCTTATCATATAATCAATATAGATGAAAAATTAAAAATTATTTTCCTCTATTCTCAAATAAACCATATTTTCAAAAATGAACATTATAGAAAATTAATCGATATATGGATGATTCACCCAATGAATTGGTCATATAAACACTATTGGTGTATTTGTAACTCCAAAATGATTTTAATGAACTAAAAATCCCTATAAATACATTATATTTCTATCATGAGAGTATTTTACCCTATATTAGTCATATGAAGATATCATAATCATAATTCTTCTATAAAAAACCTTAAATATCAAATTTTATGATTTAATAAATCATAAATACTTAAAAATTGATACTTATTCTTCGCTATTACTTTATAAAAATCCCAAAAAATTGATACACATACCAAATAAATCATTTCACTTCTTGAAAAAAGGGCTATATTTCCGTAGGCAGACACATTGTTATAAATGAAACCATTTTTCTAGTAAATCAACATTTTGAATCCAAAAATCCCAGAAATATTAATATGCTATTCTATATAGAGATATTGAAATATTAGAGACTCATGATTACACCTCTATTGTAAATTGAATATAATTTTTTGGAGGTAAGTTAATGGAAACCTTTGGTATACTATCATAAAAGTGTTCTAAAACTCATAAAAACTGGATTACTCACTCATTTACCAATTACTAACTCAAAATAAAAAACTATGATGTCATATTATTCATATTTTTGATCATCCATTAGATGGTCCTAAATAGTAGGGCACCTCATATAATAACCTCATATGTTTATAAAAACATCATGATGTCGGTTTCAAATTGAAAATGGTGTTTTTTATGTATTGTTGTTAAAAGAAGATAATGTAGGAATGATTAGAGGTTTAGTTCATATATTTACATGAAATATATTTTTTCTTAAGAAAATATTATTCAAGGAGTTTAATTTTTTCATTAATACATGAATTAAATTATTTACCATATATATTTAGGTGATTTAATATTGTTTATGTGTTTATAGGATCTTCATGTGACATTTTGAATGAATAATAAAAATGATGTAGTGATTGAGGATAAAAAAGTATTAATACTAAGGATAAAAAAGGGAATAAAAATTTAATGTTATACCACCATAGTTATTGTATAATAAAACTTTATTTCTAATAGAATAGAACTAGAGACTGATTGACCAAAATACCTAGAAAATAAATTCTTTTCCACTATAGTTTTAATGGCCCAACACTAGTGTTTTGAGAGAAACTATCGGGTTTCTTGATAGAATTTATGACAAGAGTGTTACAATTTTTCCATCCATTTTATGTTTTTATATACCATCCATTTGATGGAATTAAATAAAAAGAATCCATTTTATGGGTATTATTGATATTTATTTATGTATAAAATAAAAAACTACTCTAACCCAATCCCCATTAACACCTTAAACTCATCTTAGGATATTTGACTGTCTAAATTGTTATAATAGCTCAAATTGGAGTGGAAATTGACTATGGTTGGTGGTGGAAATTATTTTTTTAATTTTAATTTAAAAATTTAAAGTGTAAGAATAAATTAGATGTTTTTTTATTTCACAAAATAGTTTGATAAATATGAGATAAATATTTAGAAAATAAATAACATGACATCGAGACATTATAATATTTAGTATAGTTATTAATCATAATTTTTTTGAAGTTTTATAATATTTATGGTGATGATTTAACTCTAAATCTTGAGGTAATAAGAGATCCCTTTGTTTTTTTGGTTCATTATTTAATTACTTATTATTTTTTGATGATTAATGAATCATATACCTACTAAAAAAATATCAAATCAAGTGGAAATAAGTTGTTGGGTAGTTAATGGTTTGGGTTTTTTCAATGAATATTGGAGTTTATATGATTTAGAAAGAGGATAAATGTGGATATTTTATTCCTAGAAACATTAAGAATCATTTTTTGAGATCAAAAATAAATTTTTTGATAACTATAAATGACCATACTTCATTTTCAGAAGGTCATGTAATTCATATATTGTTACAATTATATGTATTTGAGTTTAATGACATACCCAACCTATTATAAACACTTGATTATACTTATAGACCATATGGACATTGATCATTACATTTTATAAAACAAATATTTACATTCATGTTGAAAGGGGAACATTATATATTTATTTTTTCATTGTGTTTGTGTGATTTTTTAAAAAAGGTTTCTGAATTAAATTCAGTAACATCAGTATATTTAGGGTTGATGAAAAAATGTTACAGTAAAACTTGATCCCCATTTATCAAAACTAGTTAACAAGGATGGTTTTTGTAGAAAATTAAAAGTGTAAAATATCCACTTTTTTACACACAAAAAATTAATAAATGATTTTAGACCCTCATTGAAATTGGTTTAATAGAAGTTTTTTGGTTTTCTTTCAAATATATTAAAGCTGATTGATATTGAATGTGTAAATAGTATAATGTCCATGAAGCTAAAATTTACTTCTAAATTTTAATATCCATATTGTATAGAATTAATTTAAGGAATATAAAATGTGACATGATATTTTATGTAAAAACAATCACATATAGAATAATAAATAGTTTTTTATTATTTACTCATAAATCTATTTTTTCTTGATGTGGTTTTAAATTGTTATTTTTTGATTTGATGAGGTTAAATGATTATAGTTAGTGAAAAATGAAGTCTAGAGTTTCATATTAGACTATAGAATAAGTTTATTAAATAATTTTTCATAAATAATTCTATAAATATAAATCTATAAGAAAAAATAAAAATATATAGGAAAATATGAAGGGAAACTACAAATAAATGCGATTTTAAATGATGAAAAATTCCAAATTTGGTTCTCAAAATTTAAAGACATGTGTATAGTAGAAGATAAATTAGGAAATGACTTCTATAATATAACTAATTAGTTAGTGAGTTTAATTATTGGATTTAAACAAACCATTTTTGATTCTATAATGTTTATAATGATACTTTAAATTTTAATTGATATATTTTATTATAATATACCAATAATTGAAGATCGATATCCCAAGAAAGATATTTTAGAATATTTATGTAGTGTTATAATTTATGATGAAATTAGAAAACTAGGTTCTATGAAATGAGTAAATCTATTAAAATAAATCAAGTTTAATTACTTTTTGAATGAAAAAAATTAAGGGATTTAAATTAAGAAAATGATAAAATTTATTTAGATAAAGCTATTGAGGTGATGAATGATAAATACTAATAAATATCCTAAACAAGTGTTCAAAAGGTAAAATTAAAATATCATGGTAAAAAATCATTAAAAAACATTAGTGAGGTTGGTTTTTGGAACTTTGATATATATTTTTCCAAACCAAAAGAACATAGATGTTAATATGAAGTCAAGTAATCAATTAAATTCTCTTGGAAGAAGACTTAAATTTTTTGTAAAAATAATTACCATACTAGAAGAAGGAAAAATAAAAATAAAAAATAAAAAATTCAAAAATAATATTCATTTCTAGATCTATTAATAAGAAGAATTTGATAATAGTGATAATTTTACTAAAAGTTGAAGTAAAATTGAATAAATATAAATAACTAAATATTTGAATGATATAGAATTTTCATGCAATGTAGAAGACTAATATAATAACAGAGTGACTAAAACGTAATATATATAGAAACTGGAATTGAAGATATTTATTTTTAAGTTATAAAATCTAGATACAAAGACCAATATATTAAATAAATATCCTCAAAATTCATATTACCTCTACTATATATATATATATATATTTAAATTTAATCAATATAATTTAAGGATATTTAAAATTTGAATTTGAACCATGATAGAGAGAAGAGTATGAGAGTTTTAATGACAGGGAAGTTTATAAATAAAAAAAATTCATGAAAAAAAATTATTGGAGGATGTAAATTGAATAAAAAAATTCATGATTAAGGTTGGGATTCCCATTCATGAATTTTTTGAGAGATTGATGAAAAATAAGAAATATGAAAAAGCTATTAAAAATATTAATGATTTTAGAAATAATTAAATAAATAATACTATAGGAATAATAGGTTTTATTAATGCGAAATATAATTTTTTAGAAACATAAAAATAATAGAGTAAATTCTTATTGTCTTAAAAAATATAGTTTTAAAAATTTAAAAAATTAAAATAATGATGTGAAGGTAAAATCCACAAAAAAAGTTACAGTGAAAAATTTATGAAAAATGAAATCCATATAAGGGAACATATTAAAAAAAATTATATACAAAATATTATTGGTATGAATTATGAATGATAGTTAGAGTCACTACTTAGACAATGAATATTTTAGAATGATGATTTTGTTTTCCAATTTTTGGTGTTAAAAATTTTAAATTACTATAGAAAGTGGTTCTTTATTTAATATATAATATTTTTCAACCATATAGTCCATGAAATGTATAATTCTATTGTGATACAACCCACAAAATGATGGAAACTTCATAAAGAAACTTACAACATAGGAGTTGAAAGGAATATTAACTTTTAAGTGTTAAATGATATTTATTAAAATTATGGTTAGAAAAGTTACTCGGTATAGAATTCTCATACCATTATTCCATCATAATTAAGGATTAACATCAGTTAAACATTCCATAAAAAGAAAAATGTGGAAAACTGAAATTAATTTGTAGGGAAATAATATTAAAAGAATATCAAAAGGATCCTTGATTTATATTGGAAAGTGTGTGCTTGTGACATATAAAAAGTTATATTAGGATACTAAAAAGTATTTTAAAAGGGTAATTATAGATCCATCACTTTTAATAGTAATTTATAACTCAAAAATCAATGTGACTATCTTAATAGAGATATTTGATAAAAATTTCAAAAAAATGAGTACTCTCATTGTAAATTATTTTAAGCACAACCTACATAATGTTTCAAAACTTTGTGTTGTTGTAAATGAAGTTATATTTCATAAATATTAATGATTAGTGAAATTATTTAACGATTTATGTCTTTTATATATATATAATATTTAAATAGGAAATATATTTCAAGTGTTATAAATTTTAAATTAATTTTAAATAGGTATTAAGTAAGAGGATAAGTTTTATCACATAGGGATTGGATATATTGGCCAAAAGAAACTGAATAATTTTAATTGAGGTAAAAAAATTAAAAATATAATATTTACATAAAAGGATAATATTTTTCTATATTATATATTCTAAAAAGAAATTATTATTTATTATTCACATATATGAGTGGAGATTCAAGCATTCCATCCATTAAAACTTATAAATACAAATATATGTGAAAATATTATGAATAAATCAGTGAATAAAGATAAATAATTTATCTCACCGATTTATGATTCCACCTAGATTACAAGCATCATTTTCAAAATGTAAAAGTTTAAGAAAATCAATATTTTTAATACTTTTACAAGAAGTTCTAAAATTTAATATAGTTATTCCTTCAATAGTTTTCACATGAAAATTGGTAAAAAATATTAAAGTTAGTATATTGATGAATTCTTGAGAACACATGTAATTTTACTTGATTATTGTGAAATATATAATTTTCAATAAAATGGATTATATAAGAGGAAGATTTATTGTTCATTTGAGATAACTCAATTTTTTTGTGGAATATTGTACTTTGAATTTAATTTTGAATAAATCATTAGGATATTGATTCAAATTCAAAATGAATGATTATATTATCCCTAATATGTTATGTAATATTTATATATATATTACTAGAAGACCCCATGATGGATTTATTTAACGATGTATGGTATACCATGTATCATCAAAGTGATGTGTTTTAGTAGGAGATTTTTATTAAATAGGTGATAATAAAAGTTTAATATATTAACTGCTAAATGGGAGGGGATGTTGAAAATAAAACAAGGAGTTGGGTAAGGATTCATATAATATATATGTTATGGTTTTCAATTCTCATTTAATGATTTATAATAAAACTCATATGGAAATTGATAATGATAATGAATATATGTTCAGAGAATTTGTTGGAATATCAGGAAATTTGTATGATTCAATTATTGGTAATGAAGGAAATTATGAATTGAAATTTTTTAGTGATAAAATAATCATAGTTCATTAATGTATTAATATGGTAGTTTGAGGTTCATGAAATCATTTTTTTCATGGAATTATAGTTTTATCATGGATTTCCTTGAGTATTAAAACTCACACTTTTTTGATCTACCAAATTTAACTAATAAGTGTTGATAAATAATTAAATAATCTGGAGTAAAATATCTATATAAATTAGTAATTTTATTGATTTATAAGAAAAAAACATGGGAGTTGATTTATTAGATAATAAAAAAATCTGTTACTAGAAAATATCCATTATTCTAAAATAACATGAATTAAAAGGGACACTTGATAAGAAAAAATATAAGGCTTATTTGTAAATGATATTATAATATTGAGAGAAATGGAATTGATGAAACGTTCTTTATAGTGGAAATATATGAAATTACAAATACATTCCTTCCTTTTTATGGATATATTTGATACAAGTTAATCAAAATTTATGTCAAGTAATCCTTATATAATAGTTAAAATGCAGCAGCAGTGTAGAATGAGTTACCTTAAGGCTATATGCTTTAATATGATTAAAAAGTGTTTTTATATTGACAAAATACTTATATTAGTTTATGGAATCCATAAAATAATACTATTGAATGATTGTATAATGTTTTATGATAATATATTTTAAAAGGGATTAATGGGAAGAAATATCTAAATTATAGAATGTATGAAGAAATGTATCATTATTATTATATATATAGACAAAATTATCATCGTTGGAAATAAATATATTGTTTATAATCAATTTTCCATGAATATTATGTAGTTATATTATATATCTATTATTTATGAAATGAAGTTCTTCTGGTTGAATCAATTTTTTTAAGATAAATATAATATCTCTCATTCATTGTAAAAACATGCTTGAGATTATTTGAAGAAATTTGTAATGGGGAATTTAAAGATGGTATCTAGTCAAATTTTATTAGGAAAAAAATATTAAATGGATTAATATAGAAATAAGGTCAATCAAATGTTTAGGAAAATCATTGTATGTTTTCTATACTATACTACATCTGGATCAAATGTTATTTATGATGTCATGTAATTTTATAGATATAAAATTAGTTTAATAGAGTCAAATTTCATAACAAAAGATATCGTAAGGTATTTTAATGGAATAATGGATTATTGATTAGTTTATAAAATCAATGTAATGATTCCTCATTTTAGGTATTCAAGTGTGGACTTGATTATAAGTATTTCTAATTAGAAATATTCTTTGAGAGATAATGTTTCTAAGGATATTGATATATTACTTGGTATATGTTGAAGTATTTATTTTTTACATTTAGTATAGTTGAAGTTGGGCATGTTTCTATCATATAAAAATAAAATTTATTAGTATGTAGACACAAAATGAAGATCCAAATGTGGAAATAATGTTACTATTATGACTAAGGTGTGATAATCAAAGTTCCAAAATTATTTCAAGAAATATATATCAATATTCTATACCAAATACCATTGATATTAATTAAACTTTTATCAAGGAGAATGTAGAAGATATATTATTTATTGTTTCATATATTTTTATAATTGGAAATTTGATAGATTTAATTACTAAACTAATTTCTTCTGATGAATTTCCAAAAATGAGTTTTATGATGGGAGTTCAACTTCAACTTTTATATGAATATGGAATGGTGTTTATACACCCTCTATCACATATTATTGGAATTACTATTTTAAAAGGTGGAGATATCAATACTAATAAAAATATATAAAATAGTTCATATGTGGTTAACATCACATTTGAAGAGTGATTATTTATTTTGATATAGTCTCAATAGGGGAAACCATGATATCAACATGTGTGTCTAGAAAATAAGAAAAGTTTCTAATGTGTTTATTGAATATACATATAGGAAACTAGTTTAGAATATAAATAATAGGAGTTTTAAATAAAAAGTAAAGATTAAAAGTGTATGAGTTTTTATCCCATGGATAATATTTTAATTTTTATTAATCAATCACATTTCCGACAAAATGAACCCATATATAGGCTTAGAATGATATATAAATGAATTATTGTATTATTTTAGAAAATTTTGTGTAATGGTTATTTATGTAAATTTATTGATAAAAAATAAAATTAAGGTGATTTTATTGATCAAATAAAAGTTTTATTTGATGTTATTTGAATGAGCTATATTATATGGTATTATAGTAGTGGTTTTTATATTAATTCTAAATTAATTTTAACTTATGAATTTTTTCATAAAATTAGGGTCTTTTATTAACAATACAAGAATCACATTTATTATCAAGTACAATCATGTGATTCTAATAGAATAAAATTATTAAAGGATTATCTTATTATTTTTTAATTAAATAATGAATATGTGGGTGGTGTATGAAGTTGGATAAAGAATAAAAGTTGAATAGGTAATGGTGAAGATATATTTATTTTCAGAATAATGGATTTTCAGTTATTGAAATAAGAGCTTAAATGGAAAAAATTAGTAGACAACATATCTTAGTGTTATAAAAGGGTATTTGTGGCCTTGTAATAAATTTTTTCTTACATGAAAAATCTAATGGTTACATGACGTTTTGTGCTAGTGTAATTTGGGTGGTAGGACTAGCCTTCTAGTACATTTCAAATGAAAAAACCTATTTCATGGTGTGCTATCATATGGATTGATTAAAACCCCATAAGACTATTATAGATCCAAACACAATGTACTTTAATAATATTTACAGTGATTTTATGGTATTAATTATTTTAATAGTTTAAATTGGTGTGGGAGTTATTGGATGTTGCTAATAAAAGTTACTTTTTTATTTTTAATTAAAAAATTCAAATTTGTAGTGGTTTTTTTATATTGTGTTTTTAGAATTCATAGGGGCAGGGAGATAATGATAACTATGTGAGGATGTTAGGACCACTAGGGGCCTATATACCCTGAGGGGGGGGGGGTGTGAATCTGGGTATGGATATTCTTTCGCAAAGTGCCACACTGGATCTTGACCTCTTTATTACAAGGGTCACTTTGTTTGCACTCATGTGATTATTATGACCAATTATTTTCTTCTTTATCTGATGATGATACTTTGAATGTAATACAGGGAAGAAAACAGGCAAACATAAAGATTTTTACTTGGTTCACCCTCACTGGGCTACGTCCAAGGAGCATACGCCAACAAGTTGCCGGTGTACCAAATCCACTAAGGATCACTACCAATAATGTTCACAAGGTTTGGGCTAGATCACTTCTATGCCCAGGCTCACTGCCTTTACAAGGTTTAGGCTCATCTCACTGCTTTCACAAGGGTCACTCCCTATTTCTCTCTCTCTGGCTCACTGCCGGTGGAGAGGATCACCTTCTTCCTCTTCCTAAGCTCACTACTCTTGGAAGGGATTCACTCACAGTTTATAGACCTGTAGTTTTCTTCATTATCACTAATGAATGCATCCTCAACTATTGATAGATGCTCTATTGATGCCCAACTCTCATTCACTGATGAATACCTCTTTTCCCCTGACCACTGGGCAACAACCTTTGGGAAGTACCTTCGCAAAGCACCCTACTTCGCGAAGCTCCCAATTTCACGAAGCTCAAACAAGACTTCGCGAAGCTCCTGCCTTTTCGTGAAGCACTTTCACGAAGAACTATCGCGAAGCTCAATCCATAGCAAAGCAATGTACCTCTCGAAGCTTACTAACCCAACACGGAGCTCGCAGGTTTCACGGAGTTACAATAGCCACCGCAAAGCTCTTCTTTCACGAAGTACACTAGCTCCGCGAACCACCTTCGCAAAATGAGAGAAAATGATTTTCTCTGAAAATTCTATCTTTTTCTCTCGAGGGGGTCGACCTCTATTTATAGGCGATTCCACCAACCCTCGAACTTTCCGTGCGAAGTCAACGCCATGTCATCGCCAATCATGAAGCTCTGAAGTTTTCGCCAAAATTCTGTCCAAATCACGAAGCACCTCGGCAATTTTCGGATCGCGGAGCTCATCGTAATTGCAGAGCATTACCGTCAACATTATTTCGTGCCTTCGCTGCGAAGCTCCCTCGCACAGCCCTTCACCACCGCGATGCACTTCAACTCTGCCGTTCGTGAAGCTTTGACGTAATCGCGAAGCTTTGACGTAATTGGGAAGCATCACCGCCTACATTTATCTGATCTTCACAAAATCCAATACATGCATCTTCTCTTTGCGAAACTCATGCCTTTGCCATATAAATATATGATCTTCAAGGAAATCCTATTTTCGCGATGCTCACCAAACCCCAAATTTTGGACCCCAAAAATTTGGAAAACACTGGGAAACGAAACCACCTTGTACTGCTCTTTTGTACTGCCTCTAGATCATCCATTCCTTTTTCATCATTGTTTGTCAACATGGATTGTCAACAATTTCTCGAGAAATCGACAATTCTCCATGGAAACCTGCTTTGTCAACAAACACAATCAACCCAAAAAAACTGTAATGTTACCTTGAGGGATTTTTGTCCAACAATATCCCCCTTTGGGTTTGTTGACAACTCTTAATAACTCTTCTCAGAATGACTTTCTGCACATTGATACCTCACTGAGTCTTCTTCCAGCCACTACCACCATTCACCACTTTCGATTCTGATCGCGTTCAAGGATTTACTTAACACGTACTCTAAGACCACATGAGCAATGCTCGGCTTGAGAAACAAGAGTAGTATGAAAAGTTCATCAATGAATCACTTCATGTCAAACACCAATTGTCGATTTCAACCTAATACCAATTCTTAAACTGATACCAATTGTTGAACCACACTGATACCAATTCGTGATAGCTGGACACCTTCCACACCATTCCAACATCACTCTTCTGCTTTTATCACGATCCTCAGCTGTCGTGATATCTATTCTTTGATCGATAACTTCTAGCATCATTTTATTTTATACGCTCCCCCTTTCTGCTCACAGCATTAACACCTCTTTATCCCTATTTCCTATGTTGTCCAAGCTAAGATCTGGTTACACACATTCAACTAGCTTCAACTCCCCCTATCTGGCTGCTCCACTTGTCATCTTCTCCCCGTATCAACCATGATGTATCAAATTTCCACAATGTCTCCCCCTTGAACAATCACTATTTTCTCCCCCTTTGTCAACGAACCCAAAGGTCACTCCTTTGCAGTCTGTAATAGAGTAAAGAACCCATATCAGCACATTAGGGAAAAACACATCATACCTCGAGGAGAGGGGGGGGGGGGTGTTTCCACATATACACTCTTTCAAGTGCGGGGAATCGACTAAACTCCCAGAGACAGTCGATGCCTTTCAAATGATTCCTTGGGTAAGGCCTTTGTCAGAATGTCTGCAACCTGTAGCTCTGTAGGCACATACTCCAACTTCACGATTCCCTGCTCAACCTTCTCCTTGAAAAAATGATACTTTATCTCAATGTGCTTTGTACTTGAGTGATGAACTGGATTTTTTCTAAGATTGATAGCACTTGAGTTATCACACTGGATTCTGATCGGAGACATCACTTTGACTCCCATATCTTCAAGCTATTGCTTCATCCACAATAACTGTGTGCATGCTTGAGTGGCCGCAATATACTCAGCTTCTGCGGTACTCAATAAAATGCAATCTTGCTTCTTTATTATCCAAGAAACACACAGTCCGCTAAGATAAAATGCACCTCCAGATGTTTATTTTCTGTCATCCGCTGAACCGGCCCAGTCTGCATCAGTATATCCCAATAACTCTGTCTGAGATTTATCGTTATATGTCAAGCCGAAGTCCACTGTGCCCTTGATATACCGAAGTATTCTTTTCACTACGAGCATGTGACTTTCCTTGGGATTACTCTGATATCTCACTGCTTGGAATGTGGAAAAATCAATATCAGGCCTTGTCGTGGACAAGTACAGCAAACATCCAATAATTTTCCTGTATTCTATGATATTAACTGCTTTTCCATCCTCATCTTTTGATAATTTCATCCGGGTAGCAACCTGAGTTTTCATCTCCTTCGAATTTTCCATGCCAAACCTTCTTAACACCTCCTTGGCATATTTGGGTTGAGAAATAAATGTTCCATTCTTTCCTTGTGTCACCTGTAGACCAAGGAAAAATGTTAGCTCTCTAATCATTGACATTTCGAACTCATGTTTCTTGAGTTCAGAATATTTTCTCCACTATGCTTCATCTGATCTTTAAAATATTATGTATTATTCCTAGACCAGCCTCCTCATCCTTTTTCATCATTCTTTGTCAAAATGGATTGTCAAAAACTTCTCGGGAAATCGACAATTCTCCATGGAAACCTGCTTTGTCAACAAACACAATCAACCCAAAAAAACTACAATGTTACCTTGAGGGATTTTTGTCCAATAGAGGATGAAAAATACAACCAAATAAGAAAATTTTAAGTATATTTCTTCATCAAATAATTCTTGATATTGGAAAACATAAAAAGTAAATATTGAAGACTAACATTAAAGAGGATGTGGGATGCCTTTCTTTTCCCAATGTGTTATTAAATTTTTTATTATTTATTGGTGATAAAATATTTATATGTATACACATAAATACATATTATTTTATGTTGAAGGGTGATTTTGGTTGATGAGTGATGTGATATTGTTTAAAAAATTTCATAATTTCATTGATTTCTAAAAAATTGAAGTGTTTATATTTTCTTGTAAAAAACATCAATTTTTTGTGGTTAAAGTCTCTATTTATTATACATATGGAGAAAATTAATTCATTTTTATAAGATAATATTATTATTATTAATATATATATATTTTAAAATATTTCAATAACATACTATTCTAAAAGTAATCATTGGAGATACTAGAGGATAGAATACAAATGGATTTTTGATGCCATTCCATGGATGAAACAATTTATTTTGAATGGTTATCCTTGTAAATAATAATGTTAATTTCTATTTTATGAATTTTCATGCGTTCATTGAACTGAATTGAATAAAATTATCCAATAAATTCACACACATGAATGTTTCTAGATTACATGAACCTTATTCCTCATTACTAGTGATGAATGATGGTTTTTTTAGAAAAACATTAAATATATGTATTCACCAATTATCACCCTTGAAAATAGTTATTGGAATTTAATAAAAATTAAATATATTAATTTTTTCAAAGATTCATACCAATCCATGTGAAGGATGAAATTGTAAGGCTTTATCAGTAGTATAGTACTCATCATTTTCTATCAATATCTTCCTATCACTAGCTCAGACCGACAAAAAATATTAATCAAAACAGTCTCACCTCTAATGTGAGTAGATAAGATTAAGGACACATAACATATCTCAAAAATGTGTCCCAATACCTAAAATATTTAAGGATTAATAAAGTAATGGGATATTATTAAATGTATTAACATGGGGTATAAAATATAATTGAGAAAAATTTTACCAAAAAATGAAATTAGGTCACTCTGGGATATAAAAATACAATAAATGAAGTTAAAACATATTTCCCCTAAACTAAATTTTTTATAATATTGATTACCACCTTTAATTACTTTTTTCATGCTCTTTAAGGTCATTAAATATCTATATATAGTGTTACCCCTACTCCACCCTACAATAATGCTCTAAATGTTCATCAATACTAGAACTAAGAATATGTTCAGGGAGGTAACTATCAATGTAATGCAATATAATATTGATATAGTCTATCCAATATCACAATAAGTAACCATATTTATATATTTTAATTTTATAAATATAAGAACCAAAAATGAATATCTCCACCATTAAGAAAATAGATAATTTTTCACTTCCATGAAAAGTTCTAGGAACATTATAATTTAGAGACAGGGGTTGAGGATGAGTACCAAAACCCACACATACATTGTTAATTCCTTATATATTAATAAATTTTATCCATAATTTTACTCCTTGGAGTTTTCTTCCTACTCCAATCATCAATCACATATTCTCATGATGAATTCCTGTAAATATCCTTTATTTTCATCATCACTTACTTAAATATTTATAATAGGAAATGATTGAATTGATCATAAATCAGGGGGTTAAGGGTATCCAAAATTTTTTCCCTCAGCATATCATCATTTTTTGAGGGAATAACACAATAATATCATGATTATGAAACTGAATTCTCAAAAACCATACCATTATTATTATATTACCATCTATACTTTATTTTAATCACACTAAAGTGTTAAAAAAGAATATTATCTTTAACTACCCTTGGAATTGATCGAACAACAACTTTGACACATCTAGATCACCGAGACAAATAATACACCATTATTGAGATTCCCATACCGCAAAGTAAAAAAAATTATATAGACCTAATCTTCTTCTTCAATAAATTAAAAGTTAATCACTACCTATTCTATAAAATTATTGATTTTCTAATTAAAAACAAACTCCACATACCTTGGATGAAAAACACTAAAATTTATATAGTTTAAAACTATAAGTCTAAAAAATTACATAATTGATCATCTGATCTACCATCTTATAAGTGCATACTTTTCCTTTTATCATACTATATAAAGAATTCATAAAAAGTTTAAATATATAGTCAATAAGTTGATATCATACACCTAGAGATTGAGAAAAAAATTTATCTTTAAAATTAAATTATCACCATTTACATGAAATTTATGACACAAAAGACATAGTCATCATGAATATGTACATAATGTTCCATATCCATAATTACATTATACCTATAAATATAAATTATTACATAGTTATTGTTAGTGGATAATGAATTCCTGGGAGTAGGAATGTATCAGTCACCAAACAATTTAGAAGGTTTCATAGACTACATCCCCTGGAATATCATGAAAAAACAATGATCTGTTATCCTAGTGAAATCAACTCAAGAACTAACTCTAAACTCTAATCCAAACCTCACTTAGATATTACTTTAACATGATCTGACCATACTAGGAGACTTCCTCTGTTAGTATATAGATGAAGAGTGTCCATCAAAGATAATCTTTAAAAGTCCACATAGTGTAAACTAGAAAATAATTATAGAAAAAATTTTATACATGAATTAAAAGTTCACTTATAGTATATACTGATATAAATCCTCATGAAAACATATGAAAGGAAATATAATTGTACAAAAATACTCATATATGACATGTAATACAACCCATATAAGGATTGTATTAAAAGGTATAAGATATAATTTAGTCCACAATATTCTAAAAAATGAAAATATAATGGGACTACACTAGATAAATATATTGAAAAATATTTAGGAAAAAATATACCCTTGTATAGTATCCAATCCAAAAAATACAATTAAAATTATGATTTACTGGTTGGTATATTTGAACACTAAGTATGTTCCTCTCAGAAAACCCTTATGTCCTAGTGTATAAATAATAATAATACCTCTATGAATAAAATATAAAATAGATAATCCAACCCATCCCATGGTTAGTTCAATACATCCCACCTAACAAAATCACACTATCTACAAAAAAAGTCATAAAGGCATAATTTCAATATAAAAAAAATAACAACATAGAGCCTCTATATCCTTCTTCCCACATAATCTTTTTGAATGAATATAAACTCCCTCAGTAATACCATATTCTATATGAATATCATTATAGTTAAAGACTTCCATATATAACAACATGTCTATTGGGTTACATGCAAAATTCAATAATATATGGATGTTGGTTTTTAGGGATCCCCACTCTAGCGGTGGTCCAATATAAAATATAAAATACTATGTAAAACATTTTTAAAATATAAAAATTTACAATGATATATTAATAATAAATACAACCCTTGGAATCATATCTTATCAGTTATTACATCCCATATAACACTTAATATACTACATATTTGATTAAACTCAATCATTAGTCATCATTTTATTTACATGAAAAGGAATTGTACATCCTTATTACAAGGTTTCTATATCCATATATTGAGAAAAAGTAGAATTAATGAATCGAAACCTTATCTATAACTCTCTTTAATTACATTCCACTTAGAAAAACCAAACCATATATTTCCATATGTCTCATACTTCCAATTAGACATTACTTTGCCTAATTTTATAAAAAAGGAAACATATGTTCACCTCTACACATTAACATTTAATTTTAATCACATTAAAAGATTCGATGTATTAATATATATATATATATATATATAATAGGCATAAATTTGAATCAAAACCTCACTTATGGTGGAGGAATAGTTGATTATAGGAGAGATGAGATAAAGAACCCGAGCTAAATACATTAATACCCTTTGATAATACCCTTGAATGAAAGATCCTTGGTTTTAGGATCTAAGCATAATTCCCAATAGAGATATTATTGGATCAAATGATTGTTTTTATAGGGTTACTTGAAATATTTGAGAAATCTCCCCAATCCCCATAAATATTCTTCCATGTTGATCAATTTGACATTAATAACTTTTCTGAAAATAAAAATTTTATTTCAAAGATATAATGTTTTTTGAGTATTTCTTGGTGAAATTTTTAGAAATATCCCATTATTACTTCTACTATGTGTTACCTTTAAAAGAAACTTAACCTTGATTGTTTCATTCTGAATATAATATCACTATATAGACTAGTTGAGATGGAGTATTTTATTTAGATGTTTTTGATTCTGACATGTATAATCCATTTTCAAAAGGTTCTATGCTCAATGATATAATAATAATAGATAATGGATTTCAAAGTTAATTCTCATGGTCTTTTGATTTATTTTATTGAAAAAGATGGACACTACAAATATCAATAATCATATTCTACCCATTGATATTATTTAATTGATATAACTTCTTCATAATAACTTATGAGGTATATCAGGGATATCATCTAAAATTATTTTCAAAAACACTTCTATTTGATCAAATTCTATATATAAAGTTATTGGATGGATTTATCCAATATCCCAGTGAAATGAACAAATTCATTCTAAATTGGAACACCAAAATATGATTGGTCCTCTCTAATTAATACAACAATAGGATTTACACCAAAATTTCGTGAGACAAAAACCAAAACCTGCCTTTGAAGAATTGAGAGGCACCTAGTATAGCCATGATACATATATAAAAATTAAATATTGGTTACTTTGAAATAGAATCTACCTATATATAGATATGGTCTTAGAGGGGAAGGGATTTCTATATAAGGGGAACACTAAGAAAGACAAATTATTTCATGTATCATGGTTAACATGATTGTGGGAATTCATGGTACTAGGAGACTCATAGGTAAAAAAAGTAGTAATTTCACCAGTTTAATTATTGAGTTCTTAATTCAATTTCCAAATACCACTTATATTATTATATTCAACATGTTTTTTTAGATTAAATCATCCACTACATATTTGGGATGCAGAACATGATTACTTAATTTTGTACACAAAAAGATATCCACATTTACAATTATGTTCCCCCAATTTCCATGTCATAATGACCAATTAACTACATTTATATATATACACAATTTTAATTAAGTAGTTCAATCACACATCCTACTAAAGAGTATAACCTATAATCATAAACAAATAACCATTTCAAAGTATATACCCATAATAAATAATTAATTACAAAGCCAAAATGACATAATAATATGAATAGGATTATATAGATCACCAACCATATCAAGGATCCAATTTTATGAATGAACATTCATCGATTAATATTTAAAATTAATAGATACCTATACATTATAAAAATTTTCCATGATCTATCGATTAATATCATTTCTGATGATAAATAAATATATCAAATAGTTCCATTAAGTGACACCAAAAATTGACTCAAGATTATATCATCAGAGATTAAGATCTGATTTGATAACATCAATAAAAAAACCATTTATATATAATGAAGATACATAAAAATATCTTCGAATTAATCTCTTATCCATCTTAACATTAAACATAAACTATAAACAAAATATATATGGTTTGAGTAGTTTATGATATTTTTGATAATTATTAAAAAAAAACTACAATATGTCAACAAAAACCATGTTGTCCTTATTTTATTAAATCCTATATCAAATTTCATTATATATTTCTAAATATCACACATAATACCTAACATATTTCCATATAAAATCCAATAATATCTAACAAAAAAACATGATATGATAAACAAATCTATGAATCATTCACAAATCCTCTAAAACTAATGATTTAAAACAACAACATGACCATATAGAGAGGTTAAATAACTAAATCACCCAAATACACTTATAATTATTCATAAAATTATTTTATTAAAAATTAAATGTTTTATCCATCAATGTTTCTAGTATCCTTAACAAAATTTTCATAAAAATGTGCCCTTAAATAATAATGTTCCCACAAAACATTGTCATGATTTACATATCCATTATATGTTCTTCAAGTCATGTCATCAAGTCACCTCATCCACATATATTTCTTATAAACTATAAACACTCTAATAAAATAGTCTACAAATAGAACATAATATGGTGTTACCCTTAGAAAATCATGATTTTATTTTCATATTAGATGATTATTATCACAAATTTTGAGAATTTTTCAACTTTATCTTTATCTAACATGCATATCACATAAAAATAAAAATATATAAAAAATATAGAAATTTGTAATAAAGAATAGTTCAATTGGAATTCTGAAATATTTCAACTATTAGAACAACTTACTAACTATCAAACAAAAGTGAGTTGAAATTCATATCAATATGTCACCATAAGAATATCTACAATCCTAAATCAATGTGATAAAATAAAATGGAAATGAATCAATAATCAAATGAAAATGATATACACATTCAATGATAGAGAATTTTTTGGGATAATATCATATATAAAAAACCATCAATTTCATAGTATATTGGAATTATTTATACCTTAAAATTAAGCAGTAATCCATAATATGAAAACTTTTTACATAAAATATGATTCAACGAACCATACAGAGTCAACCTACTATTTCTTATGATATTATCTACCATAAGGCCCAAATATTATTCTTAATTTGAATGGGTTGGAAGCAAGAATTTCTAGCAATGAACATATATATTTTAAATGAATTCTCTATTTAAAAATGATGAATAAACATCAAATTATTAGAGAGGGTTAGGCATGGAGTATTTATATACCACATAGTAAAAATAAAAAAATAAATAGTTTCATATAAAAACCAAATAAAATGAGGAATAACACAATAAACAAGGTAAACAAAAACATATTATAAAGGATTTACCGATAAAATTTAAATTCACCATACATGATCAATAATTAATGAAGAAGTTAAAAAAATAAAGTTTAATTTTGATACGGATGATACATAATACAATCTTACATGATACTAAGAAAATAACAAAAATCTTGAACAAGATATCTCCATAATAAAAGAGGTTATGACCATTTTCTAACACCTACTGGATACTAGAATGACCTTTATTAATATCCAACATTGATTCCATAACCTATGTAACAATATAAGTTATTGATAATACATACACACAATGTATATATGTAGGGTGTGAATTACTTCCTACAAGTATACCACCACATATACATACTATTCCTTTTATAAGAGAAAATTAAGACTATATTTTGAAGATAATGAATAGAAAATAGTTTTATTTAAAATTGAATGAATGTAAATAAAGGAATGATTTATATATATAAGGATAAATAATAAAAATCACTTTACTTTATTAAAATATATTCACAATTTCATTCATTCCTGTGAAAAGAATATTTGAATTCATATAAATCTATAATGATAGAAATAATGTCATGTGGGAGTGTTTAGGAGTATGGAGAACTCAATTTCAAATAAATTATTTTTGGAAAGATCTCTCACCTATATTATCCCTTTTGAAAAAATTTACAAAGTTAATTTGAAATATAACTAACATAGATAATAAGAGAGAATTAATACGAGACCATATAACTATAATGTCTAGAGTTTTTGAATGGGTCAAAATTCCCAACATTTTTGAATTTTAAGTTAGTGAGTGAACCAATTTTAATCTTAATCTTCATAACCTAATTCTTATAGTTTTAATACTTTAATTAATTTTTGTATATAGTTTTTAATCCCTTTTGATTTCATTGAGAGTTTGAATGGGTTTCAGAAGCATTGGGATCTGGAAACACGGTTTTGGAGAAAACAGACCATGGCGCACGATTGGAACACAATTTGTCAAATCATGCAGCCCAGTCCATGCAACCTATTTTCAAAGGGAAATGTTTTCTAATAAACTGAACCTTTATAGTATAGTTTTCATTGTGGTGTAGTTTTTTAGAATCATTCACATGGTCGGTGCATAGTTTTTCAAACAGTATGGCCTGCCCATGCGAGTTCTCTAACCTTTTGATAGTAAGCACCACACAGTTAGAACACAACTTTCCAAACCATGCAGTAACTGGGAAATTTTTTAAAGAGTCCAAAATTCAAAAATTCTCCTTCCTTTTTTATAACCCTTCTCCATAATTTGTCCTCCCATGTGTGTAAAACCTCCAGTAAGCCGTAGATCTCTCCTCTTCCACTCTTAGGATTTAGATTTCCTCCTATGAATAGTCTCTTATTCAAGATCCTTCATGTCAATTTAATGAATAGTGGTAAGGTCATCAATCCTCTTTGATCTATTTTTTATTGCGCCATACGGAATAAAAAATCTATGGGAGATAGTTTTCCCACTTGTTAGGTTATTTCTTTAAAAGTTTTATTTCTCTAAAATAACCTGTGAGTATAAAGTAGGTGGTTCCTAAATTTCTAATTAATTTTACAGGTGTTATAGGTTGTGTTATTAAATAATAATTTTGGGTTGTCTGGGGTACACCTTTAATAAATTAATGCTTGATTTTTAATTGATTAATTAATGTCATAGGATGTCAGTGGGTGTTTCCTAGTTCATTTAATTATACTATGATGGGTATGGGTTTTGTAGTTAGTTGGGCTAGTTATTCCAAATATCTAATTTTTTTAAATTAATTAAATGTGATATGATTGTATTTGTTCCATATGAATGTGATGGGAATGGTCTGAGGTGTTGAAGTGATATTGATCACTGAGATCAAGATGACATGGTTTGTGAGGCTGAGGGCATGGCCCGAGATACATGGGGCTATGTTGATCACCAAGTTGAGGAAACATGGTCTTTGGGATTGAGGTGATGAGGTTGTTAGGTAAGAGAATAGCCCATGGGACTTGGGATGGTGTTGACCATCATACTTGGGCAACACAATCTCATGTGGAAACAAGGTTTTTGGTTTATGTGTATTAGGAAATGATGGTGAATAAGACTAACTGATGTTGGAAAACACACTATCAACATCTTGTTCACAAAAAATAGGACCCAATTGATGTGGTGTGGACCACTCATTGTGGGTGAAGGTCTCCATAAATATTTTGAATTAGGGTATGGTGTTGACTATTTGTTACGGAGGCGGCACTGACCATAGAAATACATGGTTGATAGTGATAGGAAATTGGGTGATGTTGTTGAGAAAGTTAGTTGGAGGATTTGTCTCACCACTATATTTAAGGATTATGGGTTGGGATTATAGGAGGATGTATATCACTCTGACTTTAGATGTAGGGCCGTTGAGCCGATGGTGAATCATTATATAATAGAGGATGGACATTATCATGCCTCTATATGTTGTGAAGTTGAGTCGATAATTACTTTCTAAGAGGAGGTCCAAGGGACCTGGGACACAATGATGGGCATGCCATTAAGATTTCAGTTTCATGATTGGTGGAATATGAGGTGTTAGATAGCATGAGGTGTCGATGATATATTTATGGGAGGTGCCCGAGGGATCTCTGGGTATGATATTCATTAGGGGATTCCTGGGCATTAAAACAAGGTCCCTTTACAATATAAATATATATGCACATACATGTATTGTATGATTAATATATATTGTGGGGAACATATTCAAATATATACTGAAGATAGATGAATCATCTTAACACTAACTTGTGTTTTTTGATCCCATGTGAAGCAGTTTATTTATTTTATGTGTTGGTTGCTCCTATTTATTTACATAGTAACACATGAAATAGTTATGGATGTAAGAAAGTCATAAGTTGGTGGAGATCTACTGACTTTATACTCACACCCAACCTGGGCCCCTCTAAACACTTGTAGACTTTATGGTTTTTAGATTAGGTAATGGATCAAGCTTAGTATATGGACCTTAGTGACCAGGGATGTACTGCTTTTTCATGGGATGGATGGTAGTAGACCAGGTGGTTCCTCTACATCGGGATGGACTTTATTATAGGATTTGATTTTTTATATATGTACTTACATTTTTGGCCACAAGAGTCCTTTATTATCTGATTTGTATGAACTATTTGACATTTGTATTTATATAAAAATGGTATTATGCCTATGGGATCATTGTTATTACTACAATTTGTATATAATTCCATAGTGTTTATTATATTTCTTCCATTGTTATAGTTCTTCTTCCACTATGTTATATACATATGTACCATTATTATCATTATAACCTAAGGGTATAGTCTCCCTACTATCACTTAATCATAACCTCTATACTATTTGGAAGGCTTTGGCATATGGGGAGGCACCCTTAAGGCCTAGTGGAACACTGACTCGTAGCACCGATTTAGTGGATCCTGGGTTGAGGTGCTACAAATGGTATCAAAGGTGTTTTATTTATGTTTGGTCTTATTATTTGGGTTATGGTAGACTGAAGACTATGATGTAGTCCAAAATAGGTAAATAGATCATGTTTGGATGCCTGAAACCCTATGCATGGGTGATATACCAGGTTTCTAGGGGTGGGAAATTGATGTTATGCTTTACACTTTTACATTTGATTAATTTCCACCTCAATTGGTTCACTTGGGTGTGATGTAATTAGATTATATTGTTTTTACACTTTTCATGATATGTAAAGGCAGTATTGTTTATACATCATGATAGAAACTTAGGCTCATATGATGTGTGTTTTTCTTTTGATTTTTATTGGAAACCTAGAATGTTTTAAGAGGGGTTGGGTTTCTTAAAATGTTAATAAAATGATAAAAAATGTTATCATGATTAGCCTTTTGTGGAATTATACATAGCCAACAAAGATATGTGGTTCCCAATGAGATCTATATGTGATTATGTGCATGTATAATATGCATAGTCCAAACTATGTTAAAGGTGGGAATGAGTAATGAAAGGGGAATGAGTTTTTTAAAGTGTCAACTAAAATATAATCAACGTTTTCCTGTGTAGATTTTTTTCATAATTATACTTAGCTACCCCAGATTTATGATATCTTGATATACATAATATGTAATTCCTAAGTATAATATGGGTAGGTAGGTGTACATGAGGTTAGATTATATTTTATACTTGACTCTGATATGGGAAGCTAAGGGGCAATAAGTCTGGATGTCATGTGATATGGGTGCGGTAGTGGAGTATAAGGGTGGTGAAATGTTCTACCTATTATAGATTTCCCAATCTGTGATATATATATATATATATATTTATATTTATGGCTACATTAACATTATGTTTTCTCTTCGGTGTGATTTTACCTTGATGAATTCTAACAGTGTCAGGAGGATGGAAATATAGTTCCACTAGAGCGTGCATGGGACGAGGCCCTTGAGGGTTGAGATGAGGCCCCGAAGGGGGTAGTTTGATGTTGAGATACATGTATAGTCTCTATTATAGGTAGGTTAGTGAATAAAATTGAATATTTTGGGCCATGGTTAGATAAGAAACTCATTGTGGGATTGGTGTGAGTCATATAGGGTATCAACTAGAGAGTTTAGG
Source organism: Viscum album (assembly GCA_963277665.1). NCBI lineage: Eukaryota > Viridiplantae > Streptophyta > Magnoliopsida > Santalales > Viscaceae > Viscum > Viscum album. The sequence goes on from OY728146.1 coordinate 514,837,933, forward strand.
GAGGTTATCCATCCATGGAATATCTAACTCATGAGTTCCAAGCTCAACAACCACCATTACTTTAGGTTGAGGGTGGAATACTGGTAGCATAGAACTAGATAGATTCGGTGAATACAATTATTTCTGATAATCTTGAGACACCCCTTGGTTAGAGGGTGAAGCTACATACTTACACGCTCATAGGACTAGAAAAGTGTTGGTGGTATATATGAGTAATGGTTGGTAGACATGAGGGACTATCATGGAGGGATTTTTGGGGCTAGGTTTTTTAAACAGTTCTTTCTAGAGATATTTAGTGTGTATAGAGCCCATGAGTTCATGGATCTATTGTATCTAGATACATCCATTATGAATTATATGGAAATTTTCTCAAAATTATCAAAATTTTCATCGTATATGGTTGGATATGAAATTTATATGGTGAGGCATTTCAAGGATGGTATGAGTCATGACATCAAAGTTCAAGTGAATATATTATGACTGAACTCATTATTAGAGGTAGGTAATTAGATGTTGATAGCTGACAGAAACTTGATAGACTGATCATATTCAAGATGAGTGATGATATCAAGTGAGTTTAGTGGTGATGCTAAAAATACACAGAAGAGAGATCATAAGAAGTTTTAGTAGGGAAGTTAGGGTATAGAATCGGTTAGGGAATTGAGGAGAGGTTCTTTGATGATGTTCTTCAAGAGTGGGAAGTTGGGGAATATTAAGAAACAATGTGAGCAAGATCCAAAGGAGTGTCAAGCATGTGGTCAGATGGGACATCTAGAGAGGTTATGTAGAAAGGCTTCTTGGATAGCTGTGAGCTTGGGTTTGGGTCAAACTAAAAGATATAATCCAGGTCCAAGAGAATTACTAGGATATGGTATCTAGGATTCTACTGCAAACATATGTTATATAAGATAAAGAGATAGAGAGACCCAACAGTGGGGTCAGTGGACTATAGTTGGTGTAGCTCTATAGGGAGGTCAGACCTTGGGTAGCTGGACTTTAGGGAAGGTGAATGTGATTTATTTGGTAGGTGTAGAACTATATAATGATCCAATGCCAATTATAGGTTCACCTTGATCAAGGTGTGACCTTGTGTTTTTGGGCATGACCAGTTTTGTTGAATGAGGTTAACACATTGTAACTGAACTAACCAGGTTCTAGTAAGTACATGTACATTAGATAGGATGTGTGATATGTATGAGGTGTGTTTTTATCTAGAATATGATGGGAATTAATATATATATATATATATATATTATACATGATTACTTTTGATAATCTGTTGAGATACATGAAATATGTGCATATGATCAGATGCAGGACTTGATGGGTGTCATGTATGACTCAGTCCTGAATTGAGAACCTAATGAGGTGTAAGAATGATGATATGTCATGAGAGGAATTCTAAATATAGGGATGATCAGTGGAACCATCCGAATGTTTAATTTTTGGGTCAGTAAGAAACAAAGTATGTAATTCCAAAGGCAGGAATCACCATAAGAGGAATTGACCTTAATTAATAATTTGGGTAGACAGGGTAGTATTATGAGATGGGTATTTTAGAACCATATTTGATTTAATCTTGATAGATTATAAATTATCTTTTATAAGGCTGGGAGACTGTAACATCCAGGGTATTTAAACTGGTCAAAATTCGCAAAATTTTTGGATTTTGAGTTTGGTGAGCGACCCAAATTTAATTTTAAGCATAGGAACCCAATTATATGAGTCTGAAAGCTCCAATTCATTATTTTTTATATGGGTTTTAAGGATTGTTACATGAGAGTTTGGGTGTGTTTCAAAAGCATCAGGCTCCAGAAACCCAATTTTGGGAAAATAGACCGAGGTGTTCAGTTGGTGCATGATTTTTATAACCCTACAACTCAAACATTTTGGCCTGTTTATAATGGGACATGGGTTTTTTAACTATGTGACCATTTATAGGAAAGGACATGATGTGTTTAAGGTTTTCAGATTCACTCTCATGGTCGAAAGATGATGTTGTGTGGCTACATGAAGTTCCAAGGTCCATCATCTTGAATCCATATGCTCATTTTACCTTTTATGGTTGGAGAGTATTGTGGTGAACTTTTGGTACTCAGTTAAAAACACTTCCTTCCACCATTATATAAATTCACATAGAGAGTAGTCCATCTTGATTATAGAGGATATATTTTGTGTTTGTGTATTGGATTTTAGTGGACCTTGGGTTAATCAATTTCACTAGGAAAAGTTCTCCAATAATAATTGCTACCACTCAACCGTCAAGATGGATCTATTTGTGGTATTTTATGGGCAGCTATGTTGACCCCTTCTATGATAGAGAAAAGTTAGAGAGTTATTAGTCCTCGGTATTGATGTTTTAAAAAGTATGATAGAGAAGTTCTAAATGGTTTGTGAGATTTTGAATATGGTGTAGGACTGCCAGAAGGCCTATGTTTATTAAAAGAGGAGTAGCATATATTTTGAGGTTGGAGACTACATTTTATTAATGTTTTCCCCTCATCGTGGGAAGTAGAGGTTTTTTTATGGAATCATGTTTTCACCTCGGTTCAATGGATCTTTCAAGGTGTTAGAGAACATTGGTGAGTTGGATTATTGGTTTACACTTCCTTTAAAAATTGGAAAGGTCCAAGATGTCATCCACATGTCTCAAATTTATTGATATCTTCAGGATAAACCCCTTATAACTCACTGGGGAGGGTTGAATTTTTTAAGATGATGAAACATTTGTAGAGTGACAATTTGTTATCCATTTGTTTTTCATTCTGGGTAATCATAGTTGATTGGAGGAGAGTACCTGGGAACATGAGATGCATATTCATTATAAGTGTCCCAAGTTTTCTTGAGTTTTAGTTTTACTTTTTTTCCTTGGGTGATGTAACCATTTATTTATGGATAGTTTATAGAATCTTCCCTTTTCATCTTACCAATATGTTATAGATGATAGATGTGTTTGGACCATAATGATATTCTTAAGTGGTATCTCATGGAATTTTTTTAGGTATTTTCTATTTTCCTATAATTTATGTGTTTTGTTTTTATTCTCGAGGATGATAATTTTTTGTTAGGAATATGATGTAGGAGACTATATTCCTAAAATCCCTCCCTTGGATTTTTTTTGTGGTTGGTGTCATTGAGAGTAAATTTAGAGGTGTTCTAGAGGCTAATGAAGAGTTATAGGCATATATAGAGTCACTATTCTATGGTGATAGGCATATTGTTTACTGTTTTAGCCTTGGGTGTTTGGAGTTTACCCATGGGACTAGTCGTACAGTGTTGGGGTATTCCATGATGAGTGAAAAATGTTTGCTAGATATATTGCTGGGCATGATTCATGGGTGTCTATCCTATGTAAAATAGAAAGTTATAAATTCCCATTGAAGGGTGTGGAACTATACATGGTGTTTTTGGGATCACACTGTTTAAAACAGACATCTATAGATAACCACACAATGGACCTAGGCTTTTTAATAGTAAATAATAAAGCCTTTTATTATATGTTGTATTTGTTGGTTTTGGTGGACATTAGAGGATCCAACACGCCTTGTATCAAATTGTTTCTTGGGATTTTTTTAAAACATGAGGAAAATTTTGAAATAACTACAGGAGATTCATATATCCCTTGACTAAGAAAAACCATGATGTATAGGGCTATCTTCATTCCATGGTGAGGTTGTTCAAGATTATTCTATATAGAGGGCCTGTACTCTCTATTTTGATTTCATTTATTCTTCTTTGATCTTTGTATGACTCCAAACCCCCTTGGTACCATTTTATTGTATCTTTTTAGGATTCAATCCTCTTGGATCGTAGAGGATCAATTTTCCTTAACTCGGTGTACCCTCTTCCCACTTTTCCATCTTTAATTATTTTCTCTTCACCAGATGTTTGTTACAGAAAATCAATTTTCTAGGGATGAGTTCTAAGAATGGTTTGAAATTTTCTTATTGTGTATAGATTCTAGTGATTTTTCTTTCTTACTTTGTGAAGTTTGATCCCTTGATTATTTCATTGTATGTGTGGTTCTATTTTAAGCTTCAATCCCAGTAGGGGGTTTGAGTTCTCTCTTAATTTTTTGAATATGTGATATTAGAATGATTTTATCCTTTTGTAAGGATGGTAAGGGTTATCCTATGGAAGATAATTAATAGAAAATAATGAAATTATAAGGGGAAGGGATTTATTGAATGAAATTTACTTGATTTTATGATATTTATTTTCTATGATTGAATTTAATATGTTTTTGGATATGAAATATTCCTTCCATGATGACTATGTTTTTTTTCTAAAATATAATTATGGAAAATCACCTCACATGAATCAGTTATATGTAAATGTTGAATTGTCATGTTTTCTATTTTCCCATTAATTTGATTGATGTGATGGTATGCATAATGGCTGGAATTATGGATGTGGTTGAGCACAGATTGTTATTTGAGGGGTTGTGGAGAGGACGTGTGTTATAGATTCTTGAATTTTATGTATGAGAAGTTTATGGAACTGTGTGTTGACTTGGTAGTTTCTGGTTTGTTATGGAATGATCAAAATTGTAAATTCAGGTAAATAAAATTGGGTCTTGTTAAATGGTTTAGATATGAAAATAAATAAATTGTAATAAGTGGGAATAAACATAGACATCGTCTAGAGTATGAATTTCCATTAAATACGGAAAGATGATAAATGAAAATGTAAATGGTTGCTAATTGACGTGGTTTAATGGGAACTATGAAACTAATGTGGGTCTGTTTTCCTAATAAGTGTGACAAGATGAGTGGTTAGTATTACATTGGTGATATTGATGTGAAATTTTTGTGATGTAGTGGTTGTGGTATTTGGGTGGTTTTGGTTATGTGAACCCATATGTTGAGATTGTGTGTAAATATTATACATTGTACTTTCCTTGAGATTTATTATTGTAGCCCACTCGATCTGCGTGTTTACAACAACCCCCAAAGGTGTTGGGTTCCATGTGTTTTCCCTAAACATATAGGTTGGTGAAGAAGGATGGATGTTTACCCCCACTCCCTTGATCTTTCTTATAAGAGTGGTTTTTGAAAAAATGCTGTGATGGATTGCAGATATAGTTCACTTGTAGTGAAGTTTCACGGGAGGATGTGGTGATTCATCATGGGGGTCATTCATGGTTGCAGAAGGGAACACGATTGATTTCCTTTATGTTACATGTACCCTAATTTTATAGTTTAGGGAAGTGGTTATGGGAAGATGAGGCTTGTGATGGTATGATGTCGATGAGTATGGAAGGGATGAGGGCTCCAAGATGTACGAAATTGGGATATAAGAGCAAAAAATAAATAAGGATTTGGTGAAGGGTAAATTTTTTGATATTCTTATTCTTATATTAATTTAATTGGATGAATAATCTGGTGAGTGCTCCTTAGTGAGGCTAGAAACTAGTTGACCTGATAAGTTCTTATTGATTTTGTTGTTTATTCACTAGGGAATTAGAATACTCTTCCCATATTTGCATGAGTACTTGGGTACAATCCTACTGATTATATTTGTAATTCCCACCGTATATATATATACTATTTTAAGTTATATATGTGGACTTCAATAACCGATATGGACACTACAAGCTTGTGTGTTAGAGAATTTGTTGAGTTTTTTCTATAGGACTGTCTTTGGGCTCTTTACTTGGAGACCATCATTTGTATTTGTATGTCATTATCTATATTATGGGATATTTTGGGTTTTTTTGCTTTTTATTTATTTATTTTTTGTTGATATCCTATCTCCTGATACACCTTTTTCTATTGAGGGTAATGCCTCCCATACATGCGACTTTCTATATACCCTTGGTGCATGTTGCTAACCCTAGGCCTACTGGAGGCGAGACTTAGTGGTCATTATCTCAATTATTTTATTTTCAACTCAATAGGGGTATATTTTGAGGGATGGGGTCGTGTGAAATATATATATATAAAATTTAACAGTGATCTAATGATTTTTCCTTGGTGATTAATAAAATAAAATCCATTTTATACTAAAAAATACTTTTTTTTCTATAAATTGTTTTTCTACATTATGTGTTTTTGTATTAAAATTATTATTTTTTCACTCATTGAATATGAATTTGATAAAATTAATTTAATTTTTTAATTCATTATGTCAAAATTATCATAGGTTGAATTTTTGGGATTTTTCTGAAACAATTGTTTTTAGGTGAATAGTGAAATTACAGTTTTTACCAATACCATAGATTTTATGACATTATCTTGTTATAAGAATAAATAAAAAATTTATAAATCATTTTTACCAACCAAATATTTAATTATGGATTAAAATAATTTATTTTTTAAAAAAATATTTTTAATTCAGAAACCAATTTTTGACATTTTGGAACATAATGTTATATTTTACCCCAATAATATTTTTTTTTTCATTTTTTTTAAACAATTATTCACAAGGTATAATTTGGTTTTGGATTAATTTTAAAGAGATATAAATGTTATTTACCTATTAATAAAAAAATAAATGTGATGGAAATCAACAACAATACTAATTTTCTCCTAAACTAATTTTTATAATTCAAAATATATTTAAAAATAATAATTTTAATGCATTATTAATTTATTATTTTTGAAAATTTTTTAATCACTTAAAAAAATTTAATTTTTATTATTTTTGAAATTATAAGTTCCAAATTATGTGATATGCTCAATTTTATTTTTATCTAATAAACTCAATTACTTATATAAAAAGTAGTCACGACGGTAAAATCTAAAATTAATACAAGTATTAAGCGAGGGGTAACAAAAAAAAAATATATTCCAAAAATATCTTTAAATGAGTGAATGGGGTATTTCTCAACCTCCCCTAAAAGTTTCTTCTTTCTTAGTCAATTTTTAACCCAAATTCATTTGAATTTGAATTTCAAAATATTTTATGTATTATTTATTTACAGAAATGATGTTCCCTTAACTTATAAAAGGATTCTTCAACCACCCATTCAAATGCATTCCAAAAATTCAAATACCACTCAATAATGTTCATCATTAAATTCTCAAAAAAACCTATTCCACATTATTAAGGTTCCAATCCTTATGAATTTCCAAAGTCCCTTAATAACCAAATAGGTATCCAAGAAAATATTTAACCCTTCAAAGAAAGTATCTTATTCTATTTAATAATTCTTCCATATCTTCTTCTTCCACCTTTTATTCAATATTAATTTTCACTATTTTTTTATAAATTAGTATTATTGTATAAAAATTAATATTATCATTAAATAATAACATACTCCTATTCATCCAATCATTATAATACACTCTGGGTTGGTAAAAATTTACCACCTATATGAACAATGTTATAATGATTATATCAGATATGATTAATAAATATTAAATAATAGTAATTTTATATAATAATACATAAAATGTGATGTTATCATTATTCTCTAATGATGATACTATAATAAAATAATACCATAATCATAATTGTCTAATTAATTTTAACATGTTATTTTTAGGTCAATTTAATTACAAACTTGAATGATAATATATGTTTTTATTGTGTATTGTTATGAAAACATAATCTCTAGTGAGATATTATATTAATATGTAAATAATATTTTTCTTCTTCTAAAATTGTAATTTTAACATTGAATTCAATATTAATAAAAAAACCTTTTGTATAGTAAATGATATAAAAATAGACATGTTTTAGAATTTTATATTTACAAATCACACCCCAAAGATACCTAGAACAATCAGGGAAATTAAAAAAATCATTTTGGAAAATATATTTTATCTTGAATAACTCAATTGACCATGGTAAAAACATTGAAATAGTTTTGGAGGAATTGTCTAAACAACCCCTAGTGGTGTAGGAGAGTTAAAAACAATATAAATGAGTAAAATATAATATGATATATACCTTATAAAATAAACTATACTTGAAAATGGTTCCAAATCAAGTATTTAATAATATTAATTTGGTTATTCAGGAAATTAGACACAAACACACTGAATAATTTGGAACTTGAGGTAAGTTTTTCATCAAATTAATTTTCTTTCATTAAGTTAAAAATTATTTTCCTTGAATAAGCTACTCTAAGTTTCTCTTATTATTCTATTTTTTTTATTTTTGAAACTTTATATTTTTATCTAGATAACTTTTATTTTTTGATACAAATATTCATTCTTGATTAAAATTTTCTTTCCTAAAAATTCTATACTATTAAGAATAATTATAAACATTTCTAATGGAATTATTTATTTGATGTCCATATTTTTGTTCTCTCTAATGATATCCTTTTCTTAATCAGAAACCCAAATATGTCATCACTTATGTAATCATTTTATTTCACATTAATTCCTTTAAATAGTGGTATTGTGATCCTTTTAAATGATGTGGATTTTCAATAATGTATTTTAAAATAGAAAAGAAATTTAGTTTCTATTTTTGTATTTGTATCCTTCACACTACCTTTATTAACTTTAATTTAATTTATCTTCAAGATTTCTATAATTAATATTATTATAATATTTTTTTAGTTTCATATTTTTACCCCTATTTTAATGGTTTTATAAAATTACTTATAATTTTTTATAACTATGATTCAAAAGCCTTAATAAAATACTTTTCTTGATTTCAATTCCATTTTCATATATACTTCCAAAAGATATATATATTATTAGGTATTGTTAATGATCATACTTTAAATGATTTTTACTCTTTTTGGAAGATTGAATTTATGATGACAACTGATATAATCTTGATTTCATGTTATGTGATACCGTTTGGAAATTATATTAAACCCATTTCTCTTTTAATGGGGTTTTCTTGATAATATGATTTATTATTTTCAAGTGGAATACATAAATATTCTATTCCATTATGTGGAGGGTAGGGTCTTATATATCCCTCCAATAAATTGAATATTTTTTTATATCTTGTGATATAATGATAATGTGTCAACGTGATTGGGTTTATTCACAACATAACACCAGGGCATGATTGTGTTTTATCATATAATATTGTGTGAAAATTATTGGGGTTTTTAACACCTTACAACATGATTATGACTAGTCTTTTTTAAAAAAAATTATGATTTCCTCTGATTAAGCTTATGTTGCTTTTCTAATTTATTCCACATTCTTGCATTATGTTTCCATGGTTTATGTTAACTTTCACATGATTCAATGACATGGTATTTATTTTATACATATATGATTGTTATTTTTTAATTATATTATCCATGATGTTTATCATTGATTATGATTATCTATTTTGATTCTGAGGTCCTTTTAATCAGATATTTCTATTTTGATTAATGTTTTCTCTGGTGTTTATAAACTAACCCATTGTGGATCTTTGGTATGTTTTCCTTATAGAGCATATAGACTCACCCATTATTTTGTTATCCATTTACAAAATAATTATTTAGCATCCCAAGTTAAGAGGCACAAATATTTTAATGTTAATCAATTATTTCTTAGGTTTGGAGGGTTGCAGAGTTGGTTTGGGAATTTTCTGCAGACATGGGCTGGGAAGTACCAGAAGGAAATATTCATGATGCAAATATGATTCAAATTGTGGATCTATCATAGGGAAGATATTGTGAGTCTACTTCAGAGCATGAAAAATTACAAGCTCTAAACCCTTTTCACATTATGAATGGTTTGATTGGGATTAATTTAACCTATGGAAAAACATTTTTAGTATATATGTAACAAATTGAATTCACATGGTGGTAGGGATTCACAAAGTGAATCATTCGAGTCCCGTACTTTTTATTATTATAAAAACCCAATTCTTTCACTATTCATCATACTTACCCCCATCTAACCTTAGTCTATACTAGGGAAATTTTGGGTGATATATCTCCTTACAGGTCACCATGTTCAAGGTTAGATCTACATGATAGTTGTACCGATTCTCTATAGTATGCGGCCTTTATGCCTTTTCAATTCCATTAGTCAAGAAAATGGAGCTGGCTACATTTGTGTATATTATTGTTGTTGGTTTGTGTTTTATATTGACCCATTACAGTTTTTTCTCATTCATTGTCTTTCAAAGGCTGATCTTCTAGTATCTAATATCCATTTCCAAAGGTTACTAGTTTTTATCCATTCTTGAGGTAGGTTTCTCTATATAAGGGTTCTAATTTGTGAATTTCCATATGTTATTATTGATTTCTTTGGGTTATTAAATAAAAACAAATGATTTTATACTTTAAATGCTTTTATTGGAAGTGATATATATATATTTAAAGGGTTTTATTTAAAAATTTATATGTACACACCATGTGATTAATTAAATTATTTAAATGGGTTTTTTTTGTTTTAATTCAGGTTTTTTTACTGGATGTGGAAAGGATTTGATGGGATTTTTTTAAAAGGTGAGCATGCTTTTGAAATTGTTTTTGAAAAAATTATCACATTGGGTAACTTTGGGTGCACCAGGAATAAAATTGTCACTCTTTGTGTATGTAATGGAAAAAGAGTTTCAATGTCACTTTAGGTTATAAAATTACACTAGAGGTTATATTTTTTGGATCCACATGAAGCCTATATTGGGGATTTTCCTTGACGTATAGCATGTTACCTATATTTTAGAGACTAAACTGTGTGTTTTTAAATTTATTATTAGTTTAACACATGATGGTATATTTCATAGTTATTTTATCACATGATTATGTTATCATGCATCAATGGTTGCTCACAGATTTTATATCATAATAGATATATTCCCAGATTTGCTGAATATAGTGTTATTTAATGAAAACCAATGATTTTTTTTACAAAATTGTTTTGTTTTATGAAAAATATTTTTAAACTGGATTTGTTTTAACATTTGAGAAAATTATTTATTGATATTATAACTTTTATATATTTTTTGTTGCTTTCCTAATGGGATTTGTTTTCATGCCTGACTTTTTTCCTTCAGGTAGCTGAAGATGTTATTTTTTCTAGACTGAGTTAAATAGAAGGGAGTTATATAGTAAGTCAGATTCTCTTGTGATCAAAATCTTCATAGTGGGATGGTCTTGTTGGGATGGATAGTCATTTAGGGGATTTTTTAGACTTTTTAAGTTTTATATTTCTTATTTTTCTAGATTTATTTGGATTTTTATGTCTCATGGATATGTTATTTTTTTATTCTTTGTACCTTGTTGGTTTTATTTGTTCATATTTTACATGATACTTGTTTCTTCCATTTTTTTGTACTTCACAATGTGGTGGAACACCTTGGGTGACTTTTATTATTGTCCCATGATGGTTTATTAAAAATTGGCATCATAGGGAATACCTTGCATGAAGTCTTATGACACTTCTTGGGGTTGGTTCGGTGTCTTTGGTATACCAGATTTAGGACCATCATAATTCCGATAGTATGTGTTGGAAGGGGCCAAGAAATATATCTTCTGTGACTGATCTCATGTTATTATGGGTGGTTAGGGATTTCTACTAAGCTTGTGACTTCGTGTTTGGGGTAATTTGAATAAACCAGACAAACAGTTTATTTAAATGGACCTATTACACCATCTTTTCTTTTACTTTTATACATAAAATTTATAATTTATTTAAATTGGTATCATTTAATGGAATTAACATAGATACCTGATTTTGGTCTTATGATTTGGAAATTTATCCTGACAAATTGGGTTTTTTCTTGTGTTTATTAGACAATTCCTCCTAAAAGAGTTCTTCTAAATCCGATATAGTAAGATTTGATACTAGTTCCACTGACGAATCCTCTAGTGGAATCTTCTTTGGTGGAATATTTAATACACACAATTCAGACTCTAGGTCAAGTGGGTGTTGGGAACCTAGGATTGGTGGTGGATAATGGATTAGAATTTACTAAGAATAATCCACCAATATTCTATGGTGAAAAATGACCCCAGGAATCAGAGGAATGGATTTAATGGATTGGGAGGATCTTCAACATTATAAATAATCATATGGACTATAAATTGTGTTTTTTCAGGTTCAAGATTGATGGACTAGGAATGAGATAGTGTGGCTCTATTGTGCAAGTTATGTTGCATGAGGATCATAGCTTGGATTCCTTAAATAAAATAATTAACCAATAGTTTTATCCTAAGATGTTATGTGAAGAAAAGAACCGTGATTTTGTAACCTCAGGAAAGGGGATTATTTTCATCTTTAGTATTCTACTCACTTTACTGATTTTGTGAATTTGGAACCAAATCCTGTTACAAATTATTAACTAAAATAATAGATATTTTAGATGGGGATGAGGGATGATATTTAATCGATGATTATTCTCATGTTCCTTTTGAATTTTGTAGATGTGGTCAATAAAGAATCTAGAAATATGCATACATATTTGTAATAATAGCATTGGGTGGAACATTTTTTTGTGTAGATGTAATAAGGTGTGTGTCCCTTGGTTTGAAAAGGAAGTGTAAGGCAGCTAATTTTATACAGGACCAGTTTTATGGGCCTCTTTAGGATAGTAAATATTTGGTTTCCATCAATGTAGAAGGCCTTGTCATACCAAGACTAATTATTTAGATGAACCCATGAATTTTCATTTTTGTGGACAATATTTCTATTTGAGGTATATTTTTGGATGAATTCCCCAAGGCAGTAAGGATAAACCCAGTCTCACCAAGGGTTCAAAGATTTATTATGACACTTCCAAGGGTGGTGGGTCTTATCCTCAGGACAAGGGGGGAGTTCATGTGGCTATGAAATATCATGGAGGACCTGAGGCCAGAAGTTTTTATACAAAATAATATGCACTAGAGGAATATGAAGTAAGTTCATCTATTGTTAGAGGTATTATGCTTATTTCATCTTATATGGTCCTAGATTTGTTTGATATAGGTTCTACTCATTATTTTATATCATAAATGTTAGCTTACATGTTGATAGTATGTTCATAGATTATTTTATTTTTTTTTGTTTTTTCCACGCCATTGGTAAAGAGGTATGGTCATGGTTTCAAATTTCCTACATGTTGGGTGATTATAGATGACTTTTAAGTGGTGTGGGAATACTTGGTTCTTGATCTTTATATCATCAATATGATTATTGACATAGATTGTATAATTATATTTACGTCCCATATTGAATGTTATCATCATTAAATCTAATTTTTATATCTTAATGAAGTCACTCTTGTCTTTCTGGGTTAGTGGGATTCAAGTTCATAGAGAGTGGGGCATGTTGTTCTATATGATGTAGTGATCTCATGTCAGTTGTCAGAGATGTTCCTTGATGCTATTAATCTTTGTTTGACCAGTCCACTTTTTTTAGTAGTGTGGGAATACCCAAAGGTATTTCCAAATGATCTTTCTGGTTTACCTCTATAGACAGGGAGGTCTAGTTTACCATTGGCATGCTACCTGGTAAGATTCCTATATCTCTTCTATCTTATTGTATGGAACCTACTGAGTTAGTGGAGCCTAAATTATAACTTTTGGACTTCAAGGATAATGCATTTATTAATCCTATCATGTCCCCATGTGTTTTTCCTATCCACTTGGCTAGAGAGGTATACAAGAGACTCAAATATAACATTCTTGGTATTTAAGAATATTATTAAATGTTAATAAATAATTTTTTATAATTTAAAACAATTAATAAATGTATTAAAATAATATTTTTATTAAATTAAGGTATTTTCAAGAATAAAAAAACATTTTATGTAAAATAAAATAAATATAAATAAATGTTATAATTTAACCAATAAGAAAAATACATTAAGATTAATAGTTATAAATAATTAAATTTGTATAAATTAATTTCAATAAGTAATTTTAGAAAATAATTTTATACAAAATTTATATTATAAAAATATATTTATTGTATGACACTAATAATGAAGAATATAAATTATATATTGTATATATATATATTAAGTAAAAAATTTGAATTTTAAAATATTATAATGAAATATATCTTGGAATATAAAATTTAATAAATTTTATAAAAATAAATAATATACAAATTATTATAATTATGGAAATTATTAAATTAATAAAAAGGGTAATGTATTATTTTAATAAAAACAATAAGTTAAATTAATAACATGTTATAAAATTTGAATTATGATAATAAGATGAGCATTATTATTTTTTAAAATCCAGATTATAAATTGTTTTATAACAATTTAAAATTATGAAATATATAAAATTGATTTTTTTTGATAATTATAAGAAAATGGATATTTCTAATTTGTTAAAATTCAATTTACATGATATATATTAATATATTTTATTTTTAAAAAATTGATTATTATTTTTTTTATATATAGTATGAATTGTATATGATATATATATATATATAAATGATAAAAAAAGAATGAATATTAGTAAAAAAAGAGAAATGATGACATATAATAATAAAAAGGGAAAAAATTTAAAAGAGATATAGTAATTGGTTAAAATAAGTAATGAGACTGGAAAAGAAAATAGATAATATGATACTATAATTATTGTTGACAAAGGTAAGAGAGAAAAATAATAAAAAATAATAAGTCCAAATAATAAAGGCGTGACCTAAGGAAAATGAGAAATTATTACAATATAAAATAACAAAACATAATAATATTGGTAGCATAAGAAAAATAAAAATGAAAAAATGGGAACTCTCATCTGATTCAGGCATGTCATTCAGTTTGAGCAGTGTGGGATTGATTTTCACCAAATGTGTTGGGGTTAAGACGAGCAATGATAGATAGTTCAGCTTGACCAAGGGCTTTAGAAAAGTTCATTCTTGAAAGTGCTCTTGACCATGGATGAGGAATGTGATCGACCACCAACGAGGGACTGAGAAATGTTAAAGGGGTTCATTTGCGGTTAGGAGTTTTGAAGAAAGCATTGAAATCCAGATATGAGGGTTTCAATTTTGGATATTTTTCAACATTACTAAGGTAGTTGTTTATTTTATTTATAGGTGTTGAATCTTTTTATAGATCCAATATTAAGGATATTTATGGTTGTGAGATTGATATGCTCATTTATTATTATTTTTTTGTACTTCGTTTGTTATTAGTGGTCCCTATCACTTCCAACATGAATATTTTTCTTCATCCTCTTTTACTTTTGATTATAGTTCAAAGTATAAATAGAGGTTGATTTGTTTTTATTGGTACTGGTCCATAGATATCAATTTAGTTATTTGTATAAATACATAATATATATATATATATGTACATGTATATATATATATATATATATGGTTTCTTTGTCTGAATTTTCAAATTCGAACCTTGATTGAAAAATTTGTTCTATTTCGATTTGGTGTGGATAGAACCTAAAATGGATTTGCATTATTTTTATTAAATATTTTGTTTTGAAATCTTCTCTAATATTAATGTCTGCTATAGTGTGAAATTATGTATATATAAATAATATATAAATAGTTAAGTTGAGATTATAAATAGGTGTTCTATTTGAGAGTGTTAAGAATAACTTCATCTCTGTTTATCTATTTTCAAGTTCTGCGCACCTTTCTTAAGTTATTCATGCCTTATTGAGTGCTGCATGACCTGTTGCACACCCTACTTGAGCATTGCAAAACCTATGTAAGAGGTCATTTTCTTATGCACCATTTCATCTTTTCTTCTAGCGAGTCAAAGATATAACAGTAGTTGGTCTTAATTTAATGTAAGAGATATATTGTATTTATTTATTTATCATAAGTAAGGGTGTATTAAATATATGTATATATTATTTTCTAAAGTTTACATGTTATTCATTTTTAGGGCTTCTAATTTAATTTTTTTGTTCAGGTAAGGGTGTATATATACATCCATCCATACATACATACATACATACATACATACATACATACATACACACATACACACATACATACATACATACATACATACATACATACATAAATACATAAATACATAAATACATAAATACATAAATACATAAATACATAAATACATAAATACATACATACATACATACATACATACATACATACATACATACATACATACATACATACATACATACATACATACATACATACATACATACATACATACATACATACATACATACATACATACATACATACATACATACATACATACATACATACATACATACATACATACATACATACATACATACATACATACATACATACATACATACATACATACATACATACATACATACATACATACATACATACATACATACATACATACATACATACATACATACATACATACATACATACATACATACATACATACATACATACATACATACATACATACATACATACATACATACATACATACATACATACATACATACATACATACATACATACATACATACATACATACATACATACATACATACATACATACATACATACATACATACATACATACATACATACATACATACATACATATATACATACATATATATTCAAATTCCAATTTTATGTTAATTAAGTATATATATACATATGTACACTATTTTATAAATCTTGAGTTTATACATGTATAAATTATTTTCAAATTTTCATGTTATTTGAGCATATATACAAGTATTATTTTCTTCTTTATAACTATTCTTAAATAATTTAAATATGATTATTTTTTTTGGTGAAAACAAATATCATCAAGTATTATTTTATTTAAAAGTAATTTTCAAGAATACCATAATTTAATGCAATGGGATCATGTCATTTCAAACTATCGTTATATATACATTTCAATCATTATCATGATTTTGGACATATTTAATTAATTATCAAAAACATTTCATACATAAATATATATAAGCATATGCATTGAATAAATTATTCCCTTATGATAACTACTTTCAAAATGGATTTTATGATTTTATGAAGGAAATTTTAATACATGGATGTTAATTAAAATTCCATGAATTTCAGAAATGTCTAATGGTGATAAGACTTGGATGCTCCAAATCTAGTAGATTCCTTCTTATGAAAGTATTTATATTTAATATATAAGAATATAAAAATATTATTCCATGTTTTTAAAGAAAAACACCAATGAAAAATGTATATATATGTAAGAAAATCTGAAAATTATTTTATAAAATTAGGCACTTTGACAATGTAAACATGATAGTGAAGTAGGGAGTGAATCCATCCCTCTAGAAAGTGGGTTGGCCAAGACAACCTGCAATGTTTCAAGTGTCCCCATGGTTTTATTTCCAAGATCATGCATAATGGTTTTTTTGAGAAAATCACAGGATTATTTTGAAATAATTTTCAAGGTGTAAGTGATTTAAAATTATTATAGTATTTTTAAATTTCTTTTTCAAAAGATATTTTAAAAATGAATTTTAATTTATTTTCACTGTCCTTTTAGGACCCCCCCTTACTGGGTAATTATTCTCACCCTATGTTGTTATAGAATGTTTGTTGGATATTTTAGAAGTCTCTTGGAGTTTATCTTTGATAAAAAGTTATCACTTGTGAAGTAGATTGCATATTTTATTTTATTTATGCACGACTCTAAATATATGTAATTATTTTGTCTAATTCTACAAAACCTTGACCATAAAAGGTCATGGAGTTTAAAATGTTATGTGTATTTTTAGTTTTCTTTTATAAAAAATACAAAGCATTTTTTATGTAATGAATCTAAAATCATAATTTTGAGGCATTACATTTGGTATCAGAGTAATGAAATAGAAAACATTATAGATTAGATTTTTTTGTATGAGGAAAATCTAAGCAGTAGAGTATAGAAGATTAGAAATTCTAGTTTTTCTTAATTCCTTAGGATAAAATTCAGAATTTTATTTAGTCCAACAAAAAAATTATAAAGGTGAAATTAATTTAAGGTGGGGAAAATGTAACACCCCAGGTATTTAAGAATATTATAAAATCTTAATGAATATATTGTTTTATAATTTAATCCAACAAATAAATGTTTTAAAATAATCCTGTTATGAAATCAATTTTTTTTTCTAGAATGAAAACAAATATTAGATATAAAATGAATCCAAATATAATTAAATGTTTTAATTTAACCAATCAGAAAAAAAATATTAATATTAATAGTTATATATAATTCAATTAATATAAATTAATAACTAATTTTAGAAAATAACCATATAAAAAATTTAAATTATAATAAATATTGATTGTTTGACATTGATAATAAAATTTAAAAACTAAATACTATATATATATATATATTTAGTAAACCATTTTAATTTTAAAATATTATTAAGAATTATATTTTGGATATTAAATTTAACAATATTAATGAAAATAACTAATTTACGAATTATAATAATTATTGAAATTATTAAATTAATAAATGGGTAATGTATTATTACGAGAATAATAATAAAAAAAATTAAGAACAGGTTAGAATTTTAGAATTATAATAATAATTTGATTTTTTTGAATAAATAAGGATAAAATTAATGACGAATATCAGCAGCAGTACATAAGCAGAGCCAAAGAGGGTAGTTGTCCAGCCATAGATGGTTGACATCAAAGGGGCCTGATGCCACCAGCTGATGGGCCGCATTATTTCCTTCCCTTTTGGTAAAGGAGAAGGTGCAACAAGTGAAGCTTTGGCGCAGTAAGCGGATTCTCCTGACAATGAAGCCAAAGGGCTGAAGTCCAACGTCATTATGGTGAATGACATTGATAACCGAAAGGCAATCCGACTCGATGATGATATCATTTCATCCACATTCCACAGCATGCATCATCCCTACAAGAATGGAAAAGGCCTCAGCAACTGTAGGTTCCCAGAAGGCATGATGTGGTTCATATTTTCCTACAATGATCTACCCCAGATGATTTCGGGCCAAGAGGCTGAGAGCAACAGGCCCATCCTTGGGGAGAGAAGCATCCACATTGAGCTTGAGACTCCCATCCTTTGGGGGGTCCAATGAGGGGGGCATGAGGGGGTAATTGATGGAAAGAGGTTTCCATTGCAGTCCTTCCTACCCTCAATCCAAGAAGTGGCTCGTTCAATCAAGAATTCGGGGGGCTGATGGACATGGTGGAAAATCAAATCGTCTTGCCAAACCCAAATGATTCAGGCCATGGTGCAACAAGCTCTTGCATTATCCAATGAAAGAGCGGAGCACCAGCGCATCAGAAGATTAGGGAGGTCAGAGGCAATGTCCGGTGAAGCATCCGAAGCTGAGCCCCATCTATTCTAAATTTCATTGGCTCCCAGGTAGTGCATGATGGCGTGCTGAGGAGTTTCAGGAATATTTGGGCAGAAGGGGCATGAATCAGCACTGACCATATGTCAGAAAACAAGGAGGATCATGGTAGGAAGGGCGCCCGTGCACACCTGCCACCAAAATTGGCGTATTTTTGGGGGGTACGTTGAGCTTCCAAAGCACTTTCCATGGTCCCTCCTCACGGTCACGAGAGTGAATGCCAAGAGCTAGTCTATACCCGGATCTCACCATATACTCACCTGAAGAATCATTGGTCCAAAAAGATGGACATTATTAATTTTTTAAAATTCAATTTACATGATATATATTAATATATTTTATTTTATAAAAAAATAAATATTAGTATTTTTTTATATAAAATATAAATTTTATATGATATATATATACAACAATGATAAAAAAAGAATAAATATTAGTATTAAAAAAGATAAATGATAACATATAATAATAACATGGGAAAAAAGGAAAAGAGAAATAATAATTGGTTAAATAAAGTAAAGTGACAACAAAAGAAATTATATAGTATGATATTGTAATAAATATTGACAAAGAAAAGAGAGTAAAATGATAAAATAAAATAAGAAATAATAATAGAGTGACCCAAAGATAAATGATGAATGATGATAAAATAAGATAAGATAAAATAATAATAATATTTTTAATGTGGAAAAAATAAAAGTGAAAAATGGGGATTCTTATTTGACTCGGGCACATCATTTAGTTTGAGTAGTGGGGAATCAAGTCAATCTGAGTGCCTTGGGACGAAGATGTCCACAGGAAGGGATTCGAGGTCGACCAGGGGATTCGGCCAAGAGAAAATCTGAGTGAGGTCTCGACTGCAGATAAGGAAGGATATCAGCTAACAGTGATGGGCCGAGAAATGTTGAAGGGTCTTATTTGTAGTTAGAGGTTTTGAATTCAGAATCGAAATCTAGATCTAGGGGGTTTGATTATATATCTTCTTTAACCTAATCGAGGCAGGTGTTTATTTTATTTTGTGGTGTTGAATCATTTAATAGATCCAATTTCAAAGATTGATTTAGTCAAGGGAGTGATATGTTTTTTTGTTATTAACATTTTTTTTACTTCACTCGTTACCAACATTCCCTATCACCATCAATATGAATATTCTTATTCATCTTATTTTTATTTTTATTAGAGGTATGATTATGAATAGAAGTTTATTTGTTTTTATTAGTGCTAGTCCAAAGATATCAATTTGGCCAGTTGTAGAAATACATATAAAATATATATATGATTTCTTTATTTGAATTTTCTGATCTGAATCTTGATTGACCACCTTGGTCTATTTTTCTTTTGTTGTGGACTAAACCTCAAATGGGTTTTCATTATTATTTTTACTGTTTTGTATCAAAATATTTTCTGATACTCATTTATACTGTGGCATGAAATTTTTTATATATAAATATTATATAAATAATGAAGTTGAGATTATAAATAGGTGTTCCATTCAAAAGTGTTAAGAACTATTACCTCTCTATTTATCTATTTTTGATTTCTTCTTTCCCCGATTAAGTTCTCCACTCCTCATTGAGCACTGCACACCCTATTGCATACCCTTATTGAGTGCTGCATAATCCACATAAGAGGGCACTATCTTTTGCACCCTTTATTCTTTGCTTCTGGTCTGTCCATGATATGGAAGCAGTCATTATAAATTTATGGTAAGGGAGATATTTTATTTATTTATTTACGATAAGTTAGGGTGTATTAAATTTATCTATATATTATTTCCAAAAGTTTACAAGCGATTCATTATTAGGGATTTTAATTTAAAATTTTTATTCATGTATGGGTGTATATATATATATATATTTAGATTTTATGTTTATGTTAATCAAGTATATATATATGTACACAATTTTTCTAAATTTCTAGTTTATACATGTATACATTATTTTCAAATTTAATGTTATTTTAGGGTATATACATGTATTATTTTAATGTTTTTAACTATTATTAAATAATTTTATTATGATTGTTTATACAGGGGAATACCTATATTATCAAGTATTATTTTATGTAAAAATAAAGGTTAAGAATAAAATAATTTTATGCAAATGGATCGTGTCATTTCAAACTATCAATAAATATAAATGTAATTCATGATCAAGATTATGACCATACATCATTGATTATTGATTACATTTCATAACCATATATATATAAGTATATTCATTAAACAAATTATTCCTTTATGTGAATTATGTTCAAAAAATATTTTATAAGTTTATGAAGGAAATTTTAATACATGGATATTAATCAACATTCCACACATTTATGAAATGTATAATAGTGATGATATTTTTATTCTCTAAATCTAGAAGATGTCTTCTTATGAAAGTATTTATATATAAATATATAAAAGTATGAAAATATGATGCCATGTTGTTAAAGAAAGAAATTCAGTGAAAATGTATATATAAGGAAATATTTAAATGATTTTATAAAATTAAGAACATGAAATTTGTAAACATGATCAACAATTAGGTAGTGAAACAATCCCTCTAGAATGTGGGTGGGAGCAAAACACCTTCAATTTTTCAAGTGGCTCTATGGTTTTGTTTTCAATAGCGTGTATAATTTGTTTTTGAAAAATCACTAGATTGTTTTTAAATCATTTTCAAGGAATAATTGTTTTCAAATTATTATAGTTTTTTAAAGGTGTTATTCAAAAAATATTTTCAAATGTATTTTTGAAAAATGGTTTTTTAATAGACTTTTAGAAATCCCCTTTACTTGGAAATTATTCTCACCCGATGTTTTTATAACATTTTTAGAGGATCTTTCAGAAGCCTCTTATAATTGAGCTTCAATAAGTAGTTATCACACATGAAGAAGATTAGTTATTTTACTTTATTTTTGTACTAATCTAAAATTATGTAAGGTTTTTTTTCTAATTCTCCAATACCAAGATTGGAAAATGTCCTGGAGTGTAAATGTTTCTATACAATTTTTAGTTGTATTATATATAAAAATAAAGATTAGTTTTACATTAGAATTTTCATGGATTATCAAAAGCTAAACTGGGTTTCCATTAAGAAAAATATCCATTTATCAGGATTTATGATCTCTTTGACCAAATTATAGGGGAACACTGGTTTTCATTGATTTTCCATTGGTTAGGTTACCAACAATTGAGAGTTTAAAAAGAGAATATACTTAAGACAACATTTAGAAGCCAATATAAAAATTTCAAGTTCTTAGTTATGCCAGTCGGTATCACAAACTCTCCTATGGTATTTTTGAATTTTCTGAACATGATATTTCATCAGTTTTTAGAATATTTTTTGGTTATGTTCATGGATGATATTTTTGCATATTTTAAGTCATAGAAGGAGGATATAGACCATTTGGATATCATTATTATAACATTGAGGGAACATCATTTGTATGGTAAGCTTTCCATTTGTGAATTCTGGATTCAAGAAGTAAATTTTATGGGATATGTTATCTATAAAAGGGTAATATTAGTATATCCAAAAATGATACAGATGGTGATCACTCGGGAGAATCCTAGAAATGTGTTTGAGATTTATAGTTTCTTTGGCTTGTTTGGTTAAAAAAGAAGGTTTTTTTTGGATTTATCCAAGATTAAATCATTGATGAAAACTTTGATCTATAAGGGTGTAATGTTTGAGTGGAATGAAAAATGTTAAATATCTTTTCAAGAATCTAAGAGGAGGTTTAATTCAAATATAGTTTTGATTATTCCAGAATCAGGATTGGGATATTATGTTTCCTATAATTCTTCTGGTACGGATTCAGGGCATTTTTTGATGAAGGTGGGAAATGTAGAATCCTATGGCTCTCTCCTGTTATTCCATAATATCAAGAACTACCCTTCCCATGATCTTGAGTTGGCAGTAGTTACACATACCATCAGAACATGGCATCATTATCTCCTTGGAGAGTGGTTTAAGATATATTTTGATCATAAAGACCTGAATTATATTTTCATTCAGAGAGAGATAAACTTTTAACAGAGAAGCTAGGTTTAGTATCTCTAAAATTATTATTTTGATATTTCATATTCCCCTTGAAATTGGAATGTGGTCACTGATGTATTGTGTAGAAAATTACCAACTCTAGACTTAAGGGAATAAGTGGAATAATGGCCTTTATTGAGTTTATTTACTAAATTGATCTTGTGAGTAGAATAAGATGATGGGTAGGTGTACTTAAATTTGATAAATGTTGAACCATTATTTGATGAGAGGGGTTGGATCAATCATATTCCAATCACTGAGTGCCAGTTATTTAGTAAAATCATAAATAGTGGGGAGACCTCAGGCGAGTTGTCTTGGTCTCCTAATGGTGATTTGTATTTCAAAAGCAGGTTAGTGATTCCATTTTCTCTAAAGATAGAGTTGATGGAAATTGGGAACTGGTCTTATTGGTCCATGAACCCTGGGACTAATAAAATGTATCATGTTTTGAGATGTTGGTATTTGTGTCTAGGGATGAGATGGTCGATTGTGGACTTCATATCATGATGTCCCACTTTCCATAGAATTAAGGTGGAGCACCAACCTTACCCATTCCGATATGAAAATGGGATAATATTTACATAGTGCTCATCATTGGTTTACCTGGAAATCCTATTGGGAATGATATAATTTGGGTGATAATTGATTGTCTCATGAAATCAATGAATTTCCTCCCTATCAAAGAGATGATGAAATACAAAGCACCATATGAGTGTTTGTGAGACTTCATGGAGTTCTATCTATGATTGTTTGTGATAGGGACCATAGGTTAACATCTAGGTTTTCGAAAGGTTTACAATGGGCGATGGGTTTTTAGTTGAAATTGAGCATGGCATATCATCTGTGGATGGATAGAGATATAGAGAGAGCTGTCCAGGTCCTTTAGGATATGCCTCCATAATATGTGTATAATTTTGGTGGTTCTTGGAAAAATAATCTCCCTCTAGTTTAGTTTTCCTATAAAAATAATTAGCAGGCATTGATTTAAATGGTTACTTTTTAAGTTTTGTATGGACTATCTTGTAGATGTACATTTTACTAGGTAGAGTTGGAAGAGTTTTCCTTGGTTGGGCTAAGTCTTGTTTAGGATATTAAGGAAAGGGTAAAGCTGACCTAGAAAAGGTTTATCATTGCAAAAAGTCATCATAAATACTATTTTGACCATCTTTATTAGCCACTACTATTTGAGGTTAGTGATTAGGGTTTTTTCAGAGGTTCATCTCTCCTGGGAAACCATTGATTGGGTAAGTAGGGTTAGTTCGTGCTGAGGTTTTTCCCCCTTTGAGATTATTGGGCATCTTTAAAGGGGGAATATCAGTTGGTCTTACTATCACATTTGAAATCGATTCACTATTTATTTCTTTTTTACCCATGAAGGAGGTTTCAAACATATCCTTCCCATATGACTTAAGGGGGTGATATTGATCTTAACCCAGACACCACTATGGTTGATCAAAAAGTTAATATTTTTTATTTCTAGGATAAGGTGCTATGCGGAATAGAAATTCCTTTGTCTTGTGTTTAATTCCAGTGTAGATAGGATAACAAAAATATGTGGAAGTGGTAATTGTTTCTGAGGAAACAAAAACCTTTTCTTTTTACGAGTCTTGGATTTTGAGGACATTATAGAGAAAAAACATTATTGAATGGGGAGAATTATAGAATACCAACTAAAAGGGTATTTCTATTATAATGTTAAGATCATGTGTCTTCGCTTTAGAGGGATTCAAAGTTGTTTTATATATTTTATGAAATACCTGGGCTAGACACTTCTTGTAGGACATATTCACAATTTGAATCTATCACTGGGAAGATTCCATGAGTCTGTTTCAGAGAATGAAAAATTACAATACATGAAACCTTTTCACATCATAAATGAATCAATTTGGATTAATTTTACCCAAGGATATGTGTTTTGTAGTTCCGTGAAACATGTGTCATAATTTTAAGAATCATTGTTTCTAGGCAGTTTCTATTGGATATATTCACAGAACCAGAAACTTCTAACAGTTCTTTATCCAAAGTGGACCTTCTTTCCAAAGGCAATCATTTGTTATGTTTTGAACTTTTACAATACTTAAGAATATGCATTGGTTGAGAGGATGAGAGTTCGGACTCATCACACCCTTTTGGGGGGAATTATTGTCTACTCTAGGACTCTCTTTGTAAAAAATATTTTCATGAATCCTTATTAATTTACCAAGTATATCATAAGTATCCCTTGGAATTTGTAATCACTCATTAACATGTGTAAAACTTTATAATCATCAGTATGTATTTAAGGTTCTTCATTAATGGAAATATCCATATGTATTCGAGGATTTTCATCAAAGTTATCCTCTAATATACTAATTAAAGATTATTTTAATCATCATTCTGATGATACTGGTTTGTAAGCCACTCAGTGGGGCACTCTTGAATTTATTGACATCTAGGGAGACAAAGGTTTGTTTTGATATTGGGATCATGCAAGTAAAATGGGCTACCTACGTATACTTGTGAAAGGAATCAGAACCCTCATAGTTCGGTGTCACTTAATTGGACACATCATACCTTTTAAGGTCATGTGATAAGAACCTCTAAGTGGATAGTCCGTAGTTGAAACTTTATTGTGGGACTTATGCTAAAGAAACCCAAGAAACCTGTAAAGGATATGGGTTTCCAAGTAAGATTAGACATAGTTTAAAAATATGGCCCAAGGAGAAAAAGGTTGATTTGAATTGTTGGGTTTAAACCTCAAGGAGGATTTTTACGTATCCCATATGGATGGGAATCAAATCCCACATAGTTTGATAAATCTCATAGGAGAGTATGGTTCTCTGAGAGAAATGAGTTTGGGATTACTTCCTGAAAAGGATTCCTTGATGATTTGAGGATTGAATTTGGGGCTTATTTCTTAAGGAGGATTCCCAAATTGAGGGAATTAGGGCTGGATTCTTGAGGAGGATATTCAATGAGATCGGGCCCTAAAAGGGCCTCCTATGTATCTTGGTTTGAATAGGAATCAAAGTTCTCATAGTTAATTCAGTGAGTGTTTGTGCTCATGTTGTAACCATCACGTATCTCTAAGCCCACATGAGTCATGATAGGTGTGAGAAATAAGAGGATGTTATTGATTCAATAATGACACATCACACTTTCACATTTTTCCTCCATACTGATAGAGGAGGGCGCACCTACGACGACGATGGTGGAAGAGGGAAAGTCGATGAGCCTTCCCTCTATTCTCTTCACATTGGACAAGGTTCCAAAATGGAAGGAGGAAGAGGTGATTATACAAGAATGGATACCCTAAAATTGATCTTGGTAGGAGAGGGAAACTTCTTCTATGCTTGCACGGAATGACAGGTGGGAAGTGTACCTTCTATATGAGAAACCTACAGTTCCAGGTCATCTCTTCGCAAAGGGAGAGGTCAGGACCCAAATCACCTTCCAAACCGAGAACTTCCCAAGTCTGTTCCTAGGAGAAAGGCCCATGTGACTGTGGATATATAAACCTATAAACATCTCATGAATCCTAACCCCATTGTGGAACAAATGTGGGAAACCTCTGACTATGGAAATACAGAACCAAATAGGAGACACGCTGATGTGCCTTACCCAAATCTTTGAGAATTCATGAGGTTTTGGTGGAGGCTTCAACTTAGCCCCTTTCAGATAAGGGAACCAAGGAAGGAGATACCCTACCATGGATGGATTTTAAGAAGGGTACTTAAGCTGATCGCGTAGGTACCTCACATAAATATGCCGCGTAGGTACCTGTGTTGCTATATCGCATAGGTATGGCACACCGATATCCCGCACAGGTGTACCAAACAAGTAAGAATGATGACTAAGGAATGTGAAGAACTTCAAAATATCCCTATCCCCTTTTATTATATCTTCTCTCATAGTTTATAGAGGTACCTGAGAAAATTTGAGAGATCTAGGAGAAAGAGCTTTGCAATAGGAGCTTTAGAGAGTCTTTCACTTTTTTTCAGTGTTGAAATAGGGAGCCAAAGGGATTTATTTATAGGCATGGATGAGGCCTGGCCGAAGAATGGTTTCCCGTGCATGTACTTCGCATAGGTCCGCCGCGCAGGTGCTCCGCGTAGGGTCATCAAAAATCTTCTGATGCAGAGGTCGGTCGCGTAGACCATTTGCATAGCTCGGTCACGTAGCTCAGTTGCATATCTCGATTACATAGCTCAGTCGCATAGCTCTGGGAGGCTATTACATCACGTTTCACTTTGGGAGCATTTTTGATTTCCCATTGTACTCTTTAAATCTTGTTTTGTGATTTGAAATATCCATAGTTCTCTTCATAGTCTTTTTGGTTATATTTTTTTTCAAGTAGTGTCAACAAAATATGAAGAACCTTTGTGGTGTCTTGTTTAACAAAGTTTTGTATTTTTTTACAACTAATTTTTTTTTGAATAATGTTTTTGAGTTACAAAAAGTTGAAGTTGCTGGTTGCTAAAGATTTCCTTAAAGAAGATTATGTTGAAGAATAAGAAGTTATAAGTTAAGAAAGTGTCTCAAACTTTATAAACTTAATCAGACGATGCATTGCTGATATTAAAGTTCTCAAAAATCATGAAAAGTTTCATGATAAAAGTTGTTGAAGAAATAGTGAAGAGGATTTATGTTTTTCACTAAGAAAAATTATGAGAAAATTTGGAACCATTTTTCTTGAAGCAGTTTTTATGAACCAGTTTTCCTAAACTAGTTTTCCTGAACCAGTTTTCTTGAACCTATTTTCTGAACTTGCTTCCTGAGCCAGAAATATGGAGTCTACTTCCTGAGCCAGAAATTTGGAGTCTAATTCCTGAGCCAGAAATTCGGAGTCTAATTCCTGAACCAGAAATTCAGAGTCTACTTCCTGATCCAGAAATTTGGAGTATACTTCCTAAGCCAGAAATTCTAAGTCTACTTACTAAGCAAGAAATTCAGAGTCTACATACTAATCTAGAAATTCAGAGTCTATTTCCTGAGACAAAAATTTGGAGTCTACTTCCTGATCCATAAATTCAGAGTCTACTTCCTAAGACAAAAATTCGGAGCCTACTTTCTGAGACAGAAATTCAGAGTCTACTTCCTGAGACAGAAATTCAGAGTCTACTTCCAGAGCCAAAAATTCGGAATCTACTTCCTCAGCTAGAAATTTAAGGAGAATATCAATTCTGTCAATAGTATAAGAAGGTTTCCTTTGTTTAATCCTTATCATGGAGAATATCAATTCTATAAACAGTAGAGGAATCCCTATGTTTAATGGAAAGAATTATTATGGATTAAAAAATAGGATGATTCCTTATCTCTTATCTCTTGTCCTTGAAGTTATTGATGTTGATACTATTGTCATTCCACCTATTGAGAAAAATTATTCTATGAAGTTTGCTGATAAGAGAAACATAGAAGTTGATGGAAAGTCTAGAAATTCTATTCTTATGTCCATATCAAAAATTTTTTATCAGAAAGTGATGGGTCTGACAACATCAAAAAGCATGTGGGATATACTGAAAAGTGTATTCGAAGGAAATAAAAAAGTCAAGGAGGCCAAGCTACAAATCTTGTATAGTAAGTTTGAGGACATCAAGATGAGAGATGATGAAACAATTGATGAATACTTTACCAGAGATAATGAAATTGTGTGCAACATCATAGGATTCAGAGAATACTTGGAAGATTCTATAATTATTAAAAAACATATGAGAAACTTTCCAGACAGGTTTGATTCTAAAATTTTAGCTTTAGAAGATAAGGATGATTTATCTCTTGATGAACTACATAACTTTCTTTTTTCTTATGAAATGATGAAATCTCCAATATTAAAGAAGAAGATAAAAGATGAAATGGGTTTTGAAGCTATGAGAAATATGAAAATCCAAGATGATGATAAATCTGACCCTTCTGAGTCTGATGATAAGGAAGATAAAGAGTTGAATGAAAAAATCATGTCTCTCATATCCAAGAACTATCGAAGAGGAAGATGAAAGTATAGAGGGAAAATTCCTCTCAAATGTTTTGAGTGTGGTAGAATCGGACACTTTTCTATGAATTTCCCTAAGAAAAAGGTTAGAGAATATCCAGATGTTTCTAATGGGAATACTCAATGGAAGAAGTATAACATGAATGAAAAAGAAGAGAAGACTTATACAAATTTCAAGAAGAATTTTTCCAGAAAGAAAAGAAGTATGTTAAGCAAGAAGGTTGAATCCGAATCATCTGACAATGATTCCTCGGAAGATGAAAGTAAAGAATATTTCAGAACCTTCATTGCAAAAGCTGATAAAACAAATGTTTCCTCAGAGAGTGAAGAAGGTGGTTAAGAATCTTATAGAGAATATAAGCTATGATCAGAACTTCTTGCATTTATTGAGTAAAAAACATATCTCAAGAATGAAATTCTTGTGATGAAGAAGAATCACGAAGAATTTCAGGATGGAAGTAAAGATTTCACCAAGAAGGAAGATGAATACATTCAATAAATTTTAAGTTACAAACTTAGAATTGATAAACATGGAAAGATGATTGAAGATCTTAGCAAGAAGCTGGAATCTAAGGAAGAAGAAGTAAACAAGGTGTAATCAAAACTCCTTGGGTCTGAAAATACCTTGAATAAGATGAATGAAAACTTTAGCAAAGCTACAAAATTAAAATATGAGACCTCTAAAAATGTTGTGAAGGCTCATTACGAGAATCAGGTAAAATCTTATCTTACAAAAAATAATGTTGTATCTGATTCTTCTAACATTTCAAGTTATGGAAAAAGATTTAGTATATCTTGGGTGAAGATAGGATTTTATAAGCCTATCAATCCTACAAAAGTAGATAACTCACTCAAAATAAGAGTTGGTCTACATCCTGAGTTTTCTAGAGCTGAAAGAAGTTATCAACCTCAACAAAGTTTTTATAGAGAAAGATCATTCTTGAATATAAAACCAAGATTTGAGGGATATTCTTGGTGCTGCGGAATATATGGGCATAGAGCTTATAATTTTTGGCACAATTTATCTCTACCTGGAAGAGGGCTTGAGAAAAGTGGAAGAATGAGTAACTTTCCGTATTCACAGAAAGTTGAAAAGGTGAATTCTCAATATGTTAGAAAAATTCCAACAAAGAATCAATTTGAATGTTTGGAAGAAGTTTGTGGAATATGTGATCAGTCTGGTCATCATGCCGAATGATGTTGAAACTTCTTCCAGAACAAGTTTCTTATGATAAGAAAGAAAAAAAGCTGAAAATAATGAGGTTGATGAAAGAGCTTTTATTATTGAGATATCCTTGAAGGAAAGTAAGAGGAACAAACCATGGATACTTGATAGTGGTTGTACTTCACACATGAAAAGTGATATAAAAATCATGGAACAAGTTGAAAGTCATGATGGAGGAGCGGTTACTTTTGGAAATAATAGTTCCTTAAAAATTAAGGGAATCGGAAGGGCAGAGATTAAAGCAGAGAAATTGAAGTCTAAGGAAGCTTTTCTTATTGATGGACTAAAACATAACTTACTTAGTGTAAGTAAACTTTGTGATGATGGAAAAAAAGTTATCTTCAGAAATAATTCTTATATCACCAAAAGTGTGAAAAATGGAAAAGTGATTACAAAATGATAAAGAAACAATGGGAATCTCTTTCAAATGGGAGAATCCAATAACTCTTGCTATTTGAGTGCTGAAGATGAAAACAAGTTGTGGCACCGAATACTTGGACACCTTGGGTAGAAGCACATGAGTAAGCTCTCTAAATTTGATGCTATTTAGAATTTTCCAGAACTAGAAAGAAGAGATCAAGATGTTTGAATTACTTTCTAGAAAGTAAAGATGACTAACAAAAGTCATAAAAGAGTTGAGATTCAATCTAACAAACCAGTTGAGCTTATTCATTTTGATATGTGTGGGATGATGAGACATAAATCAACAAAATTAGATTTATACTTTATCACTTTTATTGATGATTTCACTAGGATGACAAACATAATGTTCATGAATCATAAGTCAGAGTCTATTGAAATGTTAAAATTCTTCAGAAGAGATGTTGAGAAAGAATTGGGAGCTTCCATAAAGAAGTTGAGAACAGACAATGGTACTGAATTCACAAGTAATGCTTTTAAAACGTATCTAAGGAAGCATGGTATCAAAAATCTGTATAGTGCTCCTTATACTCCACAAAAAAATGGAGTATCAGAAAGTAAAAATAGAATCTTGGTGGAAATGGAAAGAAGTATGTTATCAGAATACAAACTTTCAAAATTCTTTTGGAGAGAAGCTGTTAGAACTGCTGTGCACGTTCAAAATAGATGCTTGTTAAGACTGGAAACCAAGATGAATCTTTATGAGATGTGGTATAATAAAAAAACTTCTTTTAATTACTTCAAAGTTTTTGAAAGTCCATGCTTGCTGAAAATAAAAAATCTGGACTTAGGAAAGTTTGAAGAGAAAGATGAAGAAGGAATATTTATGGGTTATTCACCAAATAGAATAAGTTACAAATGCTGGAACAAACAGTTACAGAAGTTGGTGGACTCATATGATGTAAAGGTAATTGAAAATCTAAGTTCCTTCACAACATCTATTAAGAATACTGAGGAAGATAAACCAAAGAATTCCCACAATAGTGAAAGTGAATCAGATAAGGCACATGGGGAAGAAAGTGATGCTGGGAAAATAAATGTGAGTTTTCCTACCCTATAAAAACATGTTTAATTTGAAAATATTATTGGGGATCATAAGGCTCCAGTTCAGACAAGAAGGAAGTTAATATTAGAAAATCGGACTTCCCTTATCTCAAAATGTGATCTAGAATCAGTTTCATAAGCTATTCAACATAAAGAATGGATGGATTCTATAAACGAAGAACTGGATCAAATTGAGAAGAATGAAACATGGGAACTTGTTCCAAGGCCAGCAAATAATAATGTTATCAGAACCAAGTGGGTTTACTGAAATAAATTGAATGATCATGGAGAAGTTACAAGAAACAAATCAAGACTTGTGTGTAAAGGATATGCACAAGTGGAAGGTGTGGATTTTGATGATACTTTTCCCCTGTTTCAAGGTTGGAAACTATTCGAATGTTTCTTACAGTGGATGATCATCAGAATTACAAGGTTTATTAGATGGATGTAAAGTCAGCTTTCTTAAATAGTGAGACTGAGGAAGAAGTTTACATTTAACAAACTTGTGGGTTTTTACTTGATGTGGATGAAAAAAAAGTTTAAAAATTAAATAAAGCCTTGTATGGGCTGAAACAAGCTCCACGAGCATGGTATTTGAAGCTTGACAATTCTTTGAGAAAGATGAAATTTTCTAAAGGAAATGTTAATAGCAACTTGTTTGTTAAAGATGTTGATTCTGGAACTTTAATTGTAATCATTTATGTGGATGTTATAATTTTTTTTTGGATATGAGGAAAAGGTTTGTGAAGAGTTTTCTGAAGAGATGAAGAAATTTTTTGAAATGTCAATGTTGGGGGAATTAACTTTCTTCCTTGTCTTACAAGTTCAACAACAAGAAAACTACATTTTCTTATCCCAAGAAAAATATGCCAAGGAACTGTTAAAGAAGTTTGGGATGGAAGAATCAAAATAAGTTTCAACCCCTATCTCAGTGAGCACAAAGTTAAGAAAAGATGAGTTAGGGAACAATGTGAATTAGAAAGACTTTCGAAGTTAATAGGAAGTCTTCTTTATCTTACAGCCTCAAGGCCTGATATTGCTTATGTTGTGACTCTCTGTTCCTGATATAAAAGTAATCCAAAAGAATCAAATATTTTAGAAATTAAGAGGATTCTGAGATATGTTAAAGGAGAAAATTCACATGGGTTGTTATACAAGAGGAACAATGAGATGAAGTTTCATGGTTATACTAATGCTGATTGGGCTGGTGGTTGTAATGATAGAAAATCAACATGAGGAGGAAAAGTTTTCTTAGGGGAATGCTATGTGAGTTGGCACAGAAAGAAACAAAGTTCAGTAACATTAATTACAAATAAATCCAAATATGTTGCAGCTAATCAGGCTTATACTCAAATGATGTGAATGAAAGTTCAGCTAAAATATTTGAAAGTGAAAGTTTCTAAACCTTTTAAAATACACGGTGATAATCAATGTTCCATTGATATTTCCAAGAATCATGTTCAACATTCAAGATCAAAGCATATTGATATAAAGTATCATTTTTTAAAAGAGAAATAAGCTGCTGGAGAAGTCTTGATGGAATATATTTCAACAAATATCATATTTTTGATATTTTCATAAAAGCAATGTCAAAGGAAATGTTTGTTGAAGTGAGGCTCCAACTCCATGTTCAGCCTCCTCCCAAGACTTCCTAAAACTCATAAGAAAGTAACCCCCTCCATGATTTGGATTATGTTGAAAAAGGGGGAGAATAATTTATCTTTTATGAATCTAAATATGTGGTTATCATATAATGGGGGAGAGAGAAAGAAAAACGAGAGAGGAAAAGAAAAGTGAAAAAGAGAAAGATAAAAGTTGAGGGGGAGTTTGAGTAAGGTGAATTTTATATTTACATGGCTACAAAATTTTCTTATCACCGAGGGTTGGAAATCCTTCAAAAACATTACTTTATCCAGTAGTGTGGTGTCAGGACACTCTTTTTAAGAAAGGCTATGTTTTGGTAAAATTCAATAACTTGAGATGTAAATTTTTTTTGAGAGGTGAAAACTTGTTAACAAGGGTTGCCAAAAAATCCAAAGGAGGAGATTATAGAACCTTTCTGGTGTTTTGTTTAACAAAGATTTGTATTTTTTTGACAACTAATCTTTTTGTTGAAGAATGTTTTTGAGTTACAGAAAGTTGAAGTTATTGGTTGCTCAAGATTTCCTTAAAGAAGATTATGTTGAATAATAAGAAGTTATAAGTTAAGAAAGTGTCTCAAACTTTCTAAACATAATCAGACGATGCTTTTCAGATCTTAAAGTTCTCACAAATCATGAAAAGTTTCATGATAAAAGCTGTTGAAGAAATGGTGAAGAGGATTGTTGTTTTTCACTAAGAAAAATTCTGAGAAAATTCGGAACCAGTTTTCCTGAACCAGTTTTTCTAAACTAGTTTTCCAGAACTAGTTTTCCTGAACCAGTTTTTTTGAACCTATTTTCTGAACCTACTTCCTGAGACAGAAATCCGGAGTCTACTTTTAGAGCTAGAAATTCGGAGTCTAATTCCTAAGCTAGAAATTCAGAGTCTACTTCCTGAGCCAAAAATTCAGAGTCTACTTCCTGAGCCAGAAATTCGGAGTCTACTTCCGGAGCCAGAAATTCGGAGTCTACTTACTAAGCCAAAAATTTGGAGTCTACTTACTAAGACATAAATTTAGAGTCTACTTCCTGAGCAAAAAATTTGGAGTCTACTTCATGAGCCAGAAATTCAGAGTCTACTTCCTGAGCCAGAAATTCGAAGTCTACTTCCTAAGCCAGAAATTCGGATTCTACTTCCTGAGCCAGAAATTCAGAGTCTACTTCCTGAGCCAGAAATTCGAAGTCTACTTCCTGAGCTAGAAATTTGGAGTCTACTTCCTCATCCAGAAATTCAGAGTCTACTTCCTAAGCCAGAAATTTAGAGTCTACTTCCTAAGCTAGAAATTCGGAGTCTACTTCCTGAGCCTGAAATTCATAGTATACTTCCTAAACCAGAAATTAGGAGTCGAGTTCCTGAACCTAAAATTCGGAACCAGTTTTCCTGAACTAGTTTTTCAGAACCAGTTTTCCTGAACCAGTTTTCCTGAACCAGTTTTCCTGAACCAGTTTTCCTGAACCAGTTTTCCTGAACCAGTTTTCCTGAACCTGTTTTTAAACCTAAAACCAGAACCAAGATCTAGTCCTATCATTCTGAGGAAGATATAAATAGTTCAAGAAAATGTGAATTTCAACTTTGCATAAATCTCAGATAAATTTAAGGATATTTGAAGAAGTCAAAGATTGAAGATTAAATGCGAGATATTTTCTGTGTTTTTGAGATTTGAGGAAGCAGGAAAGAGTTTCAAGATTCCCGCCTTTGTTTTCTGAGTTGCCTATAAATATGTGCTCAGATAATTTGATCATTTGCAACTTTTACACACGTGGAAAAGGCAGAGAGCTGGAGAATTCTTAGTGAAAAGTTCCTACCTACTTGAAGAAGTTTCCCTGAGTGTTTGAGAAGAAGAGAATCATAATTATCTTATCTTGCTGAGAAGACCGATTTCAGAAAATCAGATTCAAGAAATCGGATTGAAGATTCAGAGTGAGCAGTTGTGCAGAATCATCTTATCTTGATGAGAAGAACGATTTAAAAAATATCATATTTAAGAAATCAGATGGAAGATTTGGAGTGATATTTTGTGGAGCAGCTTAAAAAAGTTCTTATTCTTGTGTTTGGATCATTTTTTCTTTAAGGAAACATTGTAAACTGACGGGAATCAGTATAATCTTTCCTATCGGGAGATAGAAGGTGTCCAATGGGAGTTGACACAAGTTGTATTTAATTATTCATTATAGTGGATTTCAATAGACCCATGGGAGTGGCTATGGAAATGACATATTTTCTCTTATTGAGGCATAGCCTTGTTAATATTGTGTGCCTTTCTTGATTTACCGTTCTTGCATGCTTGAGTTTCTTGCTAAAGGTTGATAAGGAAATAAATCTTAACAGGTTACAAGGTTTAAGTTTCTTAAAGTTTTGAAACTTATAAAAAGTTAAACAACCGATTCAACCCCCCTTCTCAGTTGTTATTTGATCTTTGGAACTTCAAAATCCCCCCCCTAGTATTGGATCAAAAAACATAAAAATAGGGTTGTGTCCTGAGATGAAAGTTTTTAGGGAAAAATATTTAAGGATGGATTAATGAACAACGTAGGTTTGTCATGCAGCTACTTCGTGGAGGTATGGCGCACATGTATTATGCACAATCATGATGCATAGGTCTCCAGTTGACTACAAATAGGTATCAACCTTTCATGATTTTTCTTC
The DNA here is from genome assembly GCA_963277665.1 of Viscum album. Classification (NCBI taxonomy): domain Eukaryota; kingdom Viridiplantae; phylum Streptophyta; class Magnoliopsida; order Santalales; family Viscaceae; genus Viscum; species Viscum album. Next base: position 514,874,055 of record OY728146.1, read on the forward strand.
ACCTGTGCTTTCTCCAAAATTTGGAGCTCTCATTGCGTAGCTCATTTTCCCAGCTGCATTGCGTTGTGATCTCACGTAATTCTCTTGAAATTTATTCAAGGTAAAATTGTTTGTGCGATTGAGCTATGCAAAAAGGAAATCACTGATGGAGTTGCGCTAGGATTCTTTGTCGAAGGACCTACGTGACTGACCTCATCGAAGAACCTTGTCTAAGGACCTGTGTGAATAGTATCATTTGCCAAATTTTTATTTTCTTCTTTATTAATCTAACCTAGAAGTTTGGTAATTATTTTGTAGGAAATAATGACTCATTTGATGAACCATACCGAATAAGCTAAGGCTCACCAAAATGAATTGATGACAATCGTCAGGCCAGACTGTTATGACATTTTTGAGAGTACTCTTCCTGGGCTATAGAAGGGTTTAATTTCATACTAACATGACTATCCACAAAGTCCTTACTTACCCCTATATGAGCTTGGACTTTTACAGGATGCCCGTGTTCCATCTATTAAGAATTACTTTCCAAAGAATTGGTTTCTTCAGTATTCCAACTATAACTACATGAATATCAGTGCAAGGGGGGTTCCAATACAAGAAGGCACGATCCCTATTAGTTGCATCCTTCATCAGAGTGGTTTCACTCTAGATATGAAGGATCATGTTGTAGAGACAAGACCACATTGTTATGATTCCACTTTTCGAGCTTCTCAAAAAGATATATCTAATGGTTGGAATGGATATTAGGACCTTCATTCTAGAGGTGGTGTAAAACTTGAGTGGATGTGGGCATTCTGGGTACGTCAGACTTGTGCAGAATTCAGAAAAGAGTTATCAGACATTCATATCTATGAAGCTGTCTGGATGAGGCAAACATATGTTTACAAAAATGAATTCATTCCTGAATTACTAAGCCGATGGAGTCCTCAAACTAATTCCTTTCATTTGAAACATGGTGAAGTTGGAATTAGTCTCTGGGAAATTTACCAAATAGCTGGAATTCCCATTCTTTGGAAAATCTATGATGAATTCATCCCGCCTACTACAACATGGGGTGATGTTACTTGAACACCACCACTGGCCCATGAATTATTTAAGATAGCGAATAATTTACCCAAGGATAAGAAAGATATCCATGGTAGAGTGTAGATGAAAGCCTTCTTAGAACCAACAACAGAGAAAGGTCCAACCTGTGGATGTCCTACTGTTTATCCTTTTGCAGATAACCGTGGTAGTTCAGGCACATATTGGCCTACACTGGAAAGAGGCCAAAATAAGCACTGGGGCTATAAAGTCAAACCTGATATAGATGCAAAAGTATGCTTAGCTACCTTCCTTTCCATGTTGATAAGAGTTTATTTGCTTCTCCTCTGTGAATATGGAGGAGGTGTAAGATCAGGTACTTTTTTCATTGCAGCTAAATTGGTATAAAAGAAGTATATTGGGGTAGAAACCCCTATTTGGGAAAGAATTTACCATCTCATCTTGCATTTATACAATTAAAGGATAAATTTAGAATCGCAGGGCCATTTCAAGTGTTATGGGGTTAGATTGTAGCACCTTTTTCTTCATACTCAGTGTTAAATTCAGTCAGAGTTCCCAATGGTTGATTCACCCCATTTTTACAGAAATTTTCTGGTATTAAGCCTCTGAACTTGAGACCTGATGAGGTATTGAAGGTATTGAATGTCTCAGGAGAATTCAACTTCTTTCCTTTTGGTAACACACCAACTGGAACATTTATTGATGATGGTAAAGAAAATAATTATGAGTTGAGATCTTATATGATGGCATTCATGGATGGTGTATTATCAACCTAGATTGATGGTGAAATTATCTGTGAGGCTTATGTCTCTTATAGGTTTGCTCATTAGTTCAGATGTCTTCAACAATCAAGCACTTTTCCACCCACATATGTCAGACATGAGAGGCACCCAATGGCTATGCAAGAATTATGGATTATAACAACTTTAGAGGTATCTAAATATTCAATTACATTACCTCCACTAGATGCATCGATCGTATTGGAAGCTGGGTATGACAAAGCTTAGGTTTCTTCATATCCTCAAGGGGCTCTACCAAAAAGAATATATCAAGTGGCAGCTACAATGACAGTTTCATGTGGAAATCATGGTAAGATGTCCAAGTCCATAGATGATACAGAAATTTTTTAGGTTTCAGAGTCCTCCAAACGTCTTCGTAGGAAATATACTAGGAAGACCAAGGCTAGAGAAGCAACACCTCCAATGCCAAGGTGATCCAGTCATTCCATCAAACAGATATCCCTATTCCATCTATTGAACTTTTTGAGGAAGAGAGGTATGAAGAAGCTCTCCAATCGGAAGGTGTTGAATCTCCTCCAGAGTTAGCCAAATCATGATTGAATTATGTGCGACCTTTGGCCATTCATCATTGGGAGAGTATAACCCGTGATCTTAGGGATGCATGGGAATTCCTCTAGCATGGCATTCGAATACCAGATATTGGTGACATCAAGGCACCTTCTGATTGTAATCTGGACAATAACTTGGCTAAAGTACAGAAGTATATTGCAGAGATAAAGACTTTTATATATGCAACTGATGAACAAATCCCATCCTCTAAATGAGTATCTCATATGCTGGACTTAGGAGTCCACGAAGGGGTAATCATCGACTCTAAGGAAGAGTGGAATATTTATATTGATACTGATAATGTATTTCCCCTTTTCTTTATTCTCAACTTTATTTTATCATTTATCATCATTAATCTTGATGAAAATGTATTTCCGTAGCTTGAATGTAGAGAAGGAAGATCTGAACCGATTCTTGAATCACCTCAGTATAGTCCTACTGGTTATCCTATTGATGAAACAAATGATCCTCCCAAGTCACTAGAACATTCTCCAGGAGAAATAATCATGACTGGGATAATGGAGACAAATAACCCTCAACCATTACCTCAAGTTTCCTTTGCTAAGAGGAGTGTTTCAATCTCTCCCCAAGCTTTGGAACAGAAACACAAAAGAGAACTGATATTGATTCAAAGCATTCACCGAAGGAGTAACTATTTATATAATCCTTATGGCACACAACTTTCTCAATATATTCTAGTATCCACATTTTATCCTCTTGTAGGATCTATGTATCTCTCCTCTATAAAAGGATAAAGAGTTGATTATTTAGGACCAGAAAAAGAATCCCCAAGGGAAACCCAGGTTCATGATGACAGATCTAGAATTTTAGTAGATAAATCATCAAAAGATTCAGCTATACCTACTCCTAGATCTGTTGAAAGAGAGGAAAGCCATGGTAAGATTAAATACATTCCTCAGTTTCTTTTGTCAAAGAATCCTGAAATAATCAACACTGATATTCTTATTTCTTTAGAAGAAAGGAATGAATATCAAGGTAATCTAAGACAGATGTTGGTGTTGACCCAAACTTAGAGAGACCAGATGCTGCTATATCAATTGAAGAATCAACAGAACAAAATGTCAGTGGAGAAAATTTGGGCATCAACCAGTAATTGTTGGATACCTTAAATGGTGAGGATGCTGTAACATTTCAAGTTGCATACACTAAAATAATGGACACCCTTAATCCAAATATTGATATTCCAGGTTCCATCAAGGATTTTGGAGATTTTCATGAAGAATTGCAAGGGAATAAGTCCCTATTCTTTTATTTTTCATACATAATTTGTTCTTCAACTTGATTCTTTACATCAAAATTCACTTCATGAATCTTTATTTGTAAAAAATGTCACAAAGACTCTTCAGGAACGGGGTATTCCACTTTATCCTTCTATTGCAGCTGGGGAAATACCCACAAAAGATATTTCATCAAGAGATGTTCCAGAGCATACAAATGTCATAACTGGGAAAATTCATGTAAATAACCCGTCTCAAGAAACATCTGCTCAAGACACTGGAGCTGAGAATACAAGGGATGAATCCAATCAAGTAGATGACTTATTATTGGGTAAATATAATCAGCCATCTTAATCATGTTTTCTTCCTCCATTTTCAACTAATAATGAACTTGATTTATCATTTAGGGTTGTCAGCTCCTAAATCAGAAGGTGAAGCTTCTACTATCCCAAGAGTAGTACAACAAGGCAGCTCTTTAAGTAACCTGTTTCCAGAGTACATTTTACCTCATGGTAGTGACTCAGATTCAGACTTAGAAATGCAATATTCTCTTGGAATGTCATGTAAGAAGACATGGCAGTAGATCTAGAGCATAATTGCTAAAAATCCTTTAAATGAATTGTCGTCCCATTTTTCAAAACTCCCATCATTATTCTGCGTGTTGGGATTTGGTGGGTTCAATTATAGGCTAGTCTACGATGCCATGAAAGAGACTATTCGCTGATGGGAGAAGGAGCATAAGCTGCAACAAGATTTTGAATAGGCTAAATGACTCAACAATATTGAGGGATTTCAATCTGAAGTAGTTGAGGTAGAGTCAAATCATAATAAGAAATTACTTGAGATTATCCAACAAATCAAAGAAACCATGAAGGAGTTGCTATATCTTCAACAAAAATTTAATGATGTTCATAACAAGCTTGAAAAGTTGAATCAGACATTAGGAGAAACCTAATTAGAGTGGATAACTACCATTTCAATTTCTAAGGAATCACTTTGTGAGGCAGATGAGACTGGAGTTTCTCAATTATCTCAACTTCAATAGGCAGCTGATAGAGCTTATGAAGTGGTCCAACAAATAAAAAGTCATGTTGAGAGTTTATTCTAAAACATGATAGAGAGGCTCTAGTTTGTGGATGGCCCTTCGTTTTCACATGAATGAAAGAAATTTTGTTTTCAATCATATATGTCTTTATTTCTGTTCTTCTTTCATGATTACAATATTAAAGGTAAATGATGATAATGATCCTTTATATTAAACAATCATTATTATAATAACAAGAATGAAGTGATCAAATTTTTTTTATTAAGCTGAGGGACCCAATGAGCATAATTTGATTGTTTCTAGGGTTATATGGATAACCCCAAAAATTTCATATCTTATGACTTTTTTATTGCTCAATATTACCTAAATCATACTAAAATTTATGTTTTAGTGAACTGGAACTCGACTTTTGTTTAGAGTCTCCTTTGTGGGTTCTCAATATGATGAGTACCATGGCTCTTGTTGTTGGCAGTTTGTAGTCATGCATGTTAGACTATAAAGGGGCTAATATTTATGGTCGAAATAGCTTTGACAGTGAATTTTAATTAGATCCCAAAAAAAATTCTGTGGCCAAGAATTACTTTAATATTCTTTAAATATTTCTAAGGGGAATCTTGAGTCATGATTTTTATGGTCACCAAATTTAAAACTTATTTCAATATAAGGGGTATCTTTTCCTAGAATAAAGTTACCATTATTTGAAAAGCTCATTATGGGGGCTGTGTTATGCATGGCCAACTGGGGTATATGCTGCATAGCCAAATAGTGGTATCTTTTGACTGACATGCCAATTATGTAGACAACTTATGCAAGGCCACCTAAGGGCATGTACTGGATAGTCAAGAAAAAGAGTTCTTTAGGAATTTAACATTTTCTTCTGATAGATTGGGGAAAATAAGATTTGGGTGACTAAAGACCACAGTAGGTGGTTTTTCCAAGGAAATCAATTTTAAGAATGAAAAAGGGCTTATTTTAGACCAACATTAGTCATGAATAGGAAAACCATTTATATACAAATTTTGTGTATGAGTAATGGTTAAAAATTTATCAAAAAAGGGGAGATTTATGATATCGTAATATGTAGTTTTAAGTCATGCAGTGAGGACATTGGTACTATGTAGTTTTAAGTCTTGCAGTAAGGACATTGAGAATTTGCAGTTTTAAGTCTTGCGGTAAGGACATTTGTACTGTGCAGTTTTAAGTCTTGCAGTAAGGATGTTGGGTGGCTTTAATTTAAGGTCTTTAGCCTTGACCAAAGGTATGAGAAAACTCCTCCAATTTCTTGATATTGTTTTTGGAAACATACCATCATATTCAGGTATGGGAGAGAAAATTGTAAGCCATGATTTAGGAATTTCTAGAACCAAGGAATGATATGGGGAAAGGGCTAAAAGCATTAGAGGAAGTCATTTCTAAGAATGAAGTTTCTATTACTTGACAAAATCGTTATGGGAGATTTATTATGCAGGGCCAACTAGGGAATATGCTGCATAGAAAAATAGTTGTACCTTTTCACTGAAAGGACTGTTATGTAGGAAACTTATGCAAGGCTGCCTAAGGGCACGTACTGCATAGTCAGAAAAAGAGCTCTCAGAAGTTTCACATTATATTGCTAAAAGTCGAAGAAAGTTTATGGAGATTTAGATTTTCTGAAGAACATAGTTTGGTTTATGGAGAAAGTTACCTAAATATGAAAAATGGTATTTCTAGTCAAGATATCCAAAGAATCAGAGGAATAGGACTTTTACGAAGGTCTGACCCAAATGTAAAAGATATGGTTTCCGTAGTTTTAGGTCAGACAACTAGGACCACAAATGGAAAAATTTTATAACATATAACCAAGTGATTTCAAGGTTATTTCATAGTGCATCGAACATATGGTGAGGGAAATATATAAACCATGGTCTTGAAGACTTTCAAATTATGATAAAGATAACGGGACAAGTATACTTGAATGACTATTTTAAAATACAGATTTTTGTATATTATCATCAAAGATTAAAGGGGACGGAGATAATATAACCATGAACGAAGTTACCATTATTTGAAAACCCTGTTATGGGGGTTGTATTATGTATGGAAAACATGGACATATGCTGCATATCCAAATAGTGGCATCTTTTGACTAACTGGCCTTTTATATAGGCAACTTATGCAAGGCCGCCTAAGGGCACGTGCTGCATAGTCAGGAAAAAGAGCTCTTAGATATTGGAAACCTTGTCACCAGAAACTGTAAGAAATATTTTGAAAATATGAAAATATTCAAGATTAAGAGTGTGAAATTTTGAAGGGGGTTATGCTCAATGCATATGAGAAATATTTGAACCAATATTGGCCATGAATTTGATGTCCATTACATAGATCTGAATCATGTGAAATGGAGACCTTTTTTTTTGTTTCCTTTGAATGAATATGATGATGTGCAGTTTTAAGTCATATAGTGATGACATTGATAACCCCATAAGAAATTTAAAACACCTTATTTATATAAAGAAGTGATTTACCCAATTTGTAAGCCCACGTGAGCTATGCTCGGTGTGAGAAAAAAGGAGCAGTAAGGGTTTTTTTCACAATATAAAGGTGACCCAAGTGAGGAATAGGGGTGTTAAATTTCAACTCAGCTTAACGTCGTGCGGTAAGGACGATAATGAACCGATATGAAAGAAAATACACACTGTAACTGGATTATGGGATAACACCCAAGTGTCACTATATGTATTTATGGGAAAATAATCACGTCATACATAGTTTCTTAAAAGATTCTCTATGCAGATTTGATTCTTATACAAGAAATAAATGGTTTTTTTCATACGGCTGGGCCCAAGATTGGAGATCTAGGAATCTCTACGTATCTCATTGAAAATGAGAATTAAGCCATACGTAGTTCTTGAAACAATCATTCCTCATGCTAATGGAGTTTGACACGAAGAATGGGGGATTTTTTACATGTTATACGAGAACGATAAATCTTACAATATAAAATGGTATAAGGACCAAATCATATGTCTTAAGAAAATGATCTGTATAGATCTGATTCATATATAGGAGGAGGAAAATAAAATAAGGAGATTTTTTGATTGTGGCTGGGCCCAGAATTAGAGATTCATGAATCTCTACATATCTCATTGAAAATGAGAATCAAGCCATATGTAGTCCTTGAAACCTGGTCTTTATATAGATCTGACTCCGACATAGGAAAGAGAGGAACTCATGTAATACTAAAGAGTAGTGATGATGTCAATGATGTTTGCTTATGGAATATTCTAACATATTATAAAGAAAATGTTAGTTGTAAAAATGATGCCATGCAGTTTAACATCATGAAACAAGGATGATGATGCTACACACTTTAACGTCATGCTACATGGACACTTATGGTTGTTATTAAATTTAATGTCTTGCAACTAAGACACAGGGGCTATGTAGTTTTAAGTCCTGTAGAAAGGGCATTATACTATGCAGTTTAAGACATATTCTCTATTTGAATAAACACTATGTATGGAATAAGGTCCTTCCCAATTTGGCTCAAGTTTTGGAGGTTTCTTTCCTAGTATCACTGGAGTTCTAAGGACCAATACCAATTATCCTTGAAGGAATGAACGAAGGAGAACTTTCTTATTAAAATCTCATGCAATTCTGTTCTGATAGACTTCTTAATGATGCAAAGTATCCAATATTTTATCATGTAATTGTTCCAACTCATTAAACCATTTCTGATACCTTTCATCTGTAGATAATTGATCACATATTGCAACTCTAAGTGAATGAAATTGTATTTAAATTGGAAAAACTGCTTCGGTTCCATATACCAATAAATAAGGAGTTGCTTGGGTAGTAGTACGAGTAGTTGTCCGATAATCCCATAAAGCATTAAAATTTTTATCAGGCCATGATTTCTTATCTTTATCCACCATCTTCTAGAGTATATTTGATAGAGTCTTATTTAAAGCCTCTATTTGTCCATTGGCTGCTGCATGATAGCAAGATGAATGGTTCGACTTGATATTATGTTTCTGCTACAACTTTTTTACTTCATCAGAACAAAAATTGGTGCCATTATCCATCAAAATAGTATGAGGGACACCAAATATGGTAATGATATTAGTTTTGAAAAAACTAATAATGATCTTGGCTCCAACTTCCTTGAGAGGTATTGCCTCTTCCCATTTAGAGAAGAAGTCAATAACAATGAGAATACACTTAAAATTCTTAGCTGTGGCTGGAGGATAAGGTCCTAATACATCCATTCCCCATGTGGAAAATGGCGAGGAGTATTTAGCTATATTTAGAAACTTCAGAGGTTGATGAATGAAGTTGGCATGTATTTGAAAGGGATTACATTTTTTTAGTGAAATCTATATAGTCCTGCATCATTGAAGGCCACAAGTATCCAAGCCTTCAGATTTGACCAGAGAGTCTATGCCCAGATTGGTGGGAACCACATGCTCCGAAATGTACTTATTTCAAGACAGCTGCTGTCTCTTCTCCATCAATAAATCTGAGGATAATTCCATCAGAGACTCGCTTGTAAAGGATTTTTTGGTGGTCTGGACTATCATAAAGAGTAAAATTGGCCGCTTGTCACTAGATCTGTTGTTTCTCAGCCCTATTTGGTGGAAGTACTCCATTATAAAGATATTCTATGATTGATGTTCTCCATCCCATGGTATGACCATATGGTTCAAAAATAGGTCAAATTTCATTAATTTCCTCCAATCTGGTTTGAACAAAAGGTGGGGCTACACGACGATGAGTTATTTTGATAATTGTTTCATCCCAATTTGGATCTTCCAAGGATATAGTTTCATTATCCAGTGCCACTAATTGGGCATTTTGTGATCGCAGGACATAGGACAATGTCAGATCTGAGGGAAATTCAGCCATTAAATTTCTGACATAATCACACAAAGGGATTAACTCTTCTTTTTTGATATAATATTCCCTATTGATTTGTTTGATTACCCATTATGAATCACCTTTTACCTTTAAATAATCCATTTTCACCTGAAGGGCCAATTCCAAACCTATAATGAGAGCATGATACTTTGCTTCATTGTTAGTACCACATTATGATAATATGAAAGAATAAGGCAATATTGCCTTTTTTGGGGAAATAAGGACAATTCCTAATCCAAACTTGTTGAGTTTAGAGTTTTCCAGTCTCTTACCTATTGGAATTTTGGAAGAACCATCAAAATACATTTCCCATATTTAGGAATTATCTTGAATAGAGAAGACTTATTCATCCGAAGTTCAATATTAAACGATGTATCTTCTATAGATGGATTCTCAGTAAGGAAATCAGCCAGTTCTTGGCCCTTTATTGCCTTTTGAGGAACAAAATAGATATCAAACTATTTTAAAATAACCGCCCATCGTGCTAGACACCCTATAAGCATAGGATGACTGAGGATAAATTTGAGTGGGTTATTACGAGACACCCATTGGAATTCATGGTGTAGCAGGTAGTGCATTAATTTCTGAACTGCAAAGATTAATGCCAGGCATCACATTTCAACATTTGAATATCAAGTTTCCACATCAAGCATAGTGTGACTGAGATAATAAAGGCTGTTTTCATTTTCAGCATCATTCTTTTGGGTGAGGAAGGCACCTAGTGATCGCTCTAAAGTTGTCACATAGAGAATAAGTGGTCTTCCTTCAATAGGCGACATCAATACTAGTGGAATCAAGAGATATTTCTTGAGGGTATCAAATTCTTCTTTTAAATATTTAGTACTTTGGTAGGAAACTCCCTTCTTCATTAATCCGATGAAGGGAAAACAATTGCCTGCTAAATTAGCGATAAAGAGCCGAATATAGTCCAAGTTTCCTTATAGTCATCTAAATTCATTAAAATTTTGTTTAGGTGGCATAATAAGTATTGATTGTTTTTCTCAGGATCAACCTCAATACCACGATGGCGTACAACAAAGCCAAGTAATTTTTTTGATGTTACCCCGAAAGCACATTTCAAGGGGTTCATCTTCAAACTGTGTTGCCGAAGTTTATTGAATATAGTTTCCAAATCATCCAAGTGATTGGAATGTTGTTTGGATTTAACTAACAAATCTTCTACATAACATTCAACAAATTTCCCTAAGATGGGTTTGAATATATGGTTCATGGCACGTTGGTACATTGCACCTGCATTCATTAAGACAAAGGGCATTACCCGATAGAAAAACACACCTTGAGGGGATATAAAGGCTGTAGATTCTTCATCCACTGGGGCCATTCAGATATGATTATACCCATAGTATCCATCCATTAAGGAAAGAGTTTCATAACCAACTGTTGAATCAATTAGAAGTTTTTTAATCGAAAATGGAAAATCATCCTTAGGACAATGTTGATTAAGATCTCTAAAATAAATACATACCCTAATTTGATCATTATTCTTTTTCACTAGGACAATATTGGCCAGCCATTTGGAATATTGAACTTCCCTGAAAAAGTTATTCTTTATAAGCTTGTCAAATTCATCTTTAATTTTAGAGGCATGAGTTGGGTGTGTTCTCCTTACTGCTTGCTTGAATCCATGATGTTCTTCTGGTAGACCCAAATGATGGGTGGCTACATACGGATTAAGACCTGGAATTTCTGTATAATTCCAAGTAAATATATCTCAATGTTGCTTTAGAAAGGAAGTATACACCTCTTTCTCTTCAAAGTTCATGACAACACTAATTAGAGTGGGGTGTGGATCTTCTTATATACCCAGATTTATTTCTCCGAGTTCATCCATAGTGGTAGAGACACCTTCTTCAAATGCTGGAAGAGCATCCTCGCAATCTTACTCTTCTTCTTCATTATGTGTTACCTCTTCTATTACCACTTGCATAGTAGATGATGTGGAAAAACTCCCAGAGTTAGGGGAGGAGTCAGTATTTGAACATTTCAAAGAAGAGGCCACCATATCTGACTCTACTGATGATAAAGGATCTTCATATGGTAAAGAAGGATTGATGGATTGAGAATTAACATCCTTTTATTCCTCTAAAATTGCTACAATTTCTTCTATTCTGATTGAAAAATTAGAGGCTCTTTGTAGTTCAGTAGATGAAATAGAAACATCTCTTTTAAAGCTTCCATTATTGCTTCTTGTATCAATAATTTGTCTCATGTTGTCAGGCTCAATTTCCAAAATTGACATTATGGAAACTACTGAATTAGTTCATGGATTTGGTTTTACCCTTTCAATTTTATTGATGGGTAGCACATAATCTGTACTCAAATGCATGAATGGATTTTCTGGAATCTTTTCTAGTGCATTTGGATCATTAACCCTGGTTATATCCTTTGTCATGGGCCTCATTTCTTTTGTGTGATAAAACTCTGCCTTAATGTATTGAGATTCACATGTTTTGAATGGAGCCTTGTCACCATGCAATGTCCCAATTTGACCATTGAAACAATATTTAAGACATTGGTGGTATGATGAAGGTATGGCCATATGTTGATGCAACCAAGGTCTTCCAAGTAGAATATTGAAGGCTGTGTCCTAACGAACAACCATGAAATCTGAATTAGATATAGGATCTCCAAACTGAGTTCTAAGTGTGATTTATCCCAGAGGTTATAGTTCATTCTTGCCATATCCTTGCAACATTAAAGTCGAAGGAGATAAGTCAGATTCAGTTAGGCCCAATCAACGAAGTGTACGAATGGGAATGAGGTTAACCCCATAGCCATTATCAATGATGACTAATCAGATGTCTATGTTATTGACCTTTCTAGAAAAATACAGAGGTCTGATATTACCATTCAACACATGGTCTTCATCTTCATCTATAAAAGAGATGACTGCATGAAATTATGCAAGATCATTCTCTATATGATAAAATTTAGTAGCAACAACTTCAGTTTCAAATTCCTGAGGACTTGAAAAAGCCTCAATGAGTTCCTCTCAAAGATCTTTTGATAAATTCAAAGCATCTAGAATTGAAAACTTGGTTGTTACTTGGGCCAACTATTTCAAGAAATCATACTTTTGACCAAAGATCTACGTTTCCCAACATGGAAATGTGGTTTTTTTGGTGCTTTGTAAGTTTATTCTTCTATTTTATATGTACTTTGTGTTGGAATAGAAGATGTAAATACAGCTGGCTTTGGTAGATTAGACTAACTAAGTCAATTTATTTGCTGGGAAGAAGACGATGTGGCTTCTAACTGGTCTTCCAAAATAATTGTGTTAGAATCGAGCATGTCTTTCATGGGAGAAACTCCATGTTCCTGTTGAGCCAGTTGAAGGGCCCTTCCATGATTTTCTACTGCATATATGGTTCGAGAAGGGGTAGAGTTAAACTGGTGGTTTCTGGAATTCCCACATCTTCCTCTGTATCCTCGACTTTCGCCTCTTCCTATTTTCCCCCAATTTGGTAAAAATAATCCTAGTTCAATAAAATTAGAATCACCATTGGCATAATGATCCGTTAAATGGATAACATTAATGGAACCAAAGATCATTTCTTCTTCTAATGAGATTTATTCCTGACAGGTTACTTCTTGTTGTGTCATTTGGAAGGGTGGTGCCTGTTCTTTTGAAACAGATGACATAAAATCTTTCAGTGTCAAGGATAACTTTGGCCTTGACACGAGCTCGTCTTCTTCTGACTTCTCTTTTTTTCTTATTATTATTTTTTTTCTTTGAGGAATTACCTTTTGATGAAGATGGTTTTGCTGTGGCAAGATTGGTGGAAGACACGATTGGTTGTTTCAACTGTGTTTGTAAAATGGCATCAGTCTAGTTGATCATTTTCATGATCATCTAATCATCATATTTTTGCACATTTTTACCTTTAACCTCTTTCCATTCTCCCTTTTCCTCTATATTGGTAACATTAACACATGCTACTTGAGATGATGAATTTTTTAATTTCACATGTCTATAGTCTACCATATTTTGAAAAAGGTCATTGAAAACAAAGGACTTCTGAATGGGGTGTCCCAACATCTGATTAAAGGGACAATAATTCAGACGATCTTCATCTCCATATTTATTTTCCCTTTTCAGCCTTGAAAACTGAACCAAATTGTTTTCTAAGGCTGAGATGAAGTATCCAGGAACTTGCTCATTCTTGAAAGAATAAACTTTATTCTTTAATTCCTCAAACTATTTCCGACATTGATCTCTTTGATCCTCTTGACAAGGTGGTTGTTGCTGTTGATACTCAGGAAGTAGAGCCCTTTGGTATGATGAAGGTCTTGATGTAGAAGCAGGTACAGGTGCCAGTTTGAGTGTGACTATAGTAGCTTCTTATTTTCCCATTCTTCTTCCTAGAATGGACGGAATTACATGAGTTTTAGCCTTAGTTTCAATAATAGAGTCTTCTATCTAATGAGAAATTTAAGTAAGGTCTCGTAACCCTCCTTTGTATTTTACAGGAATCAATGGCGTGTGTAATTTATCATGAAGAATTTCCACACAAATTGGCAAAAACTCTTCTTGAGGGAGTGATAAACTTAAGGAATATGTTAATCAATTCCATCGATAAATGAAATATAAAACTATTTCATTCTCCCTTTATATACAATTTGTAAGATCAAAAACTATTATTTTTGGTAGCATTGATCTAAATTGAAGAAGGAATTTCTGACGAATATCTTACCATCCAGTAATTGATCTAGATTGAAAACTTGTATACCAGAAAAAAGCTGGTCCCTATAATGATTGTACAAAACACCTAATCTTAACTACTTCTTGTTGTTGAGAAGTTCCCATCATAGGATCACAAAGAGAAATAAAATGTGTTAAATGTTGTTCCAGATCTCCTGAACCATTGAAAATTAGAAATGTCGTATTCACAAAATTTGGTGGGGGAGGAATTGCATCCACCCATTCAGGATAAGCTCTCTTTTTTGGATAAACTGGTGCACGTTGTTCCTCCATAGCTTCTAATCGAGTTGTTAATGCCTTAATTGTGTTCATAATAATTTGGGGAATATCCAGATGAGCTGGATTCTGTGCAGGTATAGTAACTGAATTTTGAGCTGGTGCAACAACCAGTAAGATCACTGATGGTGGTGTTGATACCTGTCTTGAATAACCCATGGGAATAGGTCTATCAAGATGTATATAGTTCTACCTTGATTGCATACCCAATGTTGGGAATTCATTATCTGCAACATAAGTTATTAAAAATACCCTTTGCTGAGGAGATCCTATAGGATTTTCAAGTTGAGGACTTGCCTGGGGATACCGTCTAGCAGAAATGCGGTTTCAAAGAAACTCTTTATTGAGTCATTTCAACTCCTTCATTTCCTCTACTTGTTGTAAAAATCTCTTTTTCATTTGAAAGATATTGACCTTTTCCAGTGGAAAAGTGAGATGCAATCTGACTTTTTCCTTTCCCCTTGTAATATGCATTTCAGAGAGGGGGAGGTTGGTTGTTTCAAGGCATACCCAAATTCTGGGTAAGCCTTTGATTTCAGGAATGAACACCTTCTTCATTTTCCTCAGTGTGTATCGTATTAAGTAAAAGAACTTCATCTTTATATTTCCTTGAAATGGACTTATTTTTTGGAGGATCTTCTTCAATGGTATTAATAACATTCATTGATTCATAATGCATTGATGGCATTCTGTCAGTTTTTCTACTAGATCGTCTCCCTTTTTGTCTTTCACGAGACTCCATTCTCCTATATGAAGAATTTTCTAGAACTGTTTGGCAGATAGTAACATGAAGTGAATCATTATATAGTTTAGTTGTACTCTTTTCTTGTGGCTTCTTCCCTAATCGGGAGAAAACTAACTTTCATTGAGGAGGGGATTGTAGATGGGAAAAATCCCCCAGCCCTATAGACTAGGGCTGATCATGTTCTTATTCTTCAAATCATTGAATACTGTTTAATTAATTTGAAGGTTTAATTAACTAATCCACATGACTAGAAAGATGGGGTGATTCTTGAACTACTATGGCTAAAATTCATGCAACTGCCCTTCTGATTTTGCGGATTTTGGTTCAGACATTATCCGGATGCATCATCTAATAATCACTCAAATCATTTTTTTCAACAGATCGATGTTCTATTTTAGACATTTGCATCCTTTGATGCCTGACATCCTCTAAATAGGATGCCTATTCAAGATTTTAAGAGGCTTGATGTAAAAGTATCTCAAAAACTTCTTTTCTTTGAGCCGAATTTTGATGATAACTGGTTGAGGCATGTTCTTGAGTGTACATTTGATTACATACAAAAACTATTGATTATGGCCAACTGTGGGGAATAACTTTTCATAAAACCACTTTTAGCAGACTTTTCTAATTTTGGAGTGCAGTGAAATGCAATGCTCCATATGCACCCCATCCTCTGATGCGAACATTAGATGGGGAATCAGAAATTAACTAGCATAGTCTATTTAGGGCTTTGAGACATACATATTGAAGGGTTATCTATTGTTTTCAACCTTTGGATGTTGGGAAATTGAGAGAGATTGCAAATCAATTTGGCACTGCAACCCTTATATTACCTTTATATGATTTTGATATTAATCATATGGTAATACTTTGGTTTTCAAATGATAAAGAGTTTTCCATAAGTTGAGATGAATGTCATGAATGAAACCTTCTGATATCAATTCTAGAATATCATACTGAGAATTTTCCAAAGGCTAGAACATGATTGGTATTTCCCCTTTATCCAATTGTTTCATTATGTTTAACACATCTTCATAATCTTTTACTAGAGGTTTCTCCACCTGGTCTAGCCGAAATGGATGATCTATATTGGAAGGAAAATGTCCCAAGGAAGGTCAAGAGAATGACCTTTCCCTTGAGATGTCTTCTGGTTGAGAAAGTGTTTCACCCATAAATGACAAGGCATCATACATGACTATCCTTGTGTTTTCAAGTTCCTCAAGATAAGAGGTCTTTCTTGATGCTACATTATCAATTATAGAATTGCTTTGACAATATGAGATACTACTATAGAGGGGACTTTCGCAAAAAATGCCATCATGGGGAGGACCACCATGGTGGATTACAGCAAGGGATAAATCTTCTTTCTCCTTGGTCTTCTATCAAAATGAAGGGTTGCTGTGGCTCTCATCTAGAGATAGGAACTCTAGATTGACTAGATTTTCATGAAGCAATCCTTCATGATGAAGTTTCCAATGAGAAACTTCATAATTACAACTACCACTCCCAAAATTTGGTAATGAGAGGGTAGGATCTTGATCAGCAACAAATAAATGTCTGAAGGCTTCAAGAACTCCAGAATTAAGAGGAGATAAATCATAGATTAACTCTTGATTTTCCAATAGTGTTTGGCGAGATTTATTTTTGGATGTTCCCTTGTACTTAGTCAGGGACACCAACTGGGAGAAGTGGTTATAATGGACAAGTGTATGTGATTACCTTGGAGTGGTTACCAGAATGGACCAATTAACTCCAATTGGAAAGGGTGTATGTTCCCGATCTTGTCGTCCATATGAAATGAGGGAATATCACCCATGAAACTCTTGGACAAGAAAAGAGGTGTGTATCTACTCTGGGATGGCATGCCGATGTGTCATCCCATATACGGGGGCAAATTTATATGTTTGTTCCCCTGATACCACTGAAGTAGTTGTTAAAATATATTGGCATGCTTCTAGAATATGGGTAGGGATATGCTTTTGTCTTTTCACCATTGATAAGATGTGTTTGGTGACTTCAGTGGCCGAAACAGGAATATACATCCATTACGTATCTGGAGTAGGTGTATGTGCCCAATCCTTTCCTCCTTTTTCTATCAATGGGTATTGAAAGTACTCATGCAAGGGGGCAGAGAGTTGGGTCTGCCCCGAATTTGTCGTTGGAGCTTTCCAACTGAATTCTTCTGGTGCTACCAAATGAGACTATTGGTAGACTTGATGAACATTGACAGGTGTATGTTCCTGCTTACTGTTTTCCATCAAGTATGGTTGATGGAATTCCTTTAATAATGGCAGATGAGACTGCTGACAGAATTGGTGATTGTAAACAGGTGTATATTCCTATTTACCAGTTGCCACCATATTAGATTGGCGGGATTCTATAAATGATGTCAGATGATCCTAATGACTAGATGATAACTTGTAAGCAGGTGTATGTGCCTATTCATTATACTCCACCGGGTTTTTCTGGTGGGATTGGTGGGTTGCTGTCAGACGAGACTGTTGAGAAAAAAAAATTAGGACGGATGGGTGTATGTGCCCATTCATTGTTTGACATAAAATTTGACCGATGGACTTATCTAGAAGAGGAATAGGTGAGAACCTACTCCCTATTGACCTAACATTGTCCCTGATGATTTGTCTTGCGTGCCCGAGTCTAAGAAACCTGGGCCAAATGTCCAGAGGCAACACCCCCATCATGTTGGAGGTGCAATTTCGCATGATTCTGGTGGTGATTGCTGATGGGAGTCCTCATGAAGGACTTCTGCATTGTTGAATTGAGGCCTCAAGTGACCTCTTGATCCACCTTCCTATAGTAAGGTAGGGACTAATTGTTGTATTCTGGGGATAAATATCCAAAACGGTTGGAGACAGTGGTTAGAAATATTTGCTTCTTGATCACTGGTCGTCGTTGGCCAGATGATCAAGGATTATTGTTGACCTGGAGGGCCTATCAAGCAGCCTCCAAGGTCAGTATTGTATAGTGATAGTGATATTCCTTTACCAGCACATTAGAGACATAGCGCGGAAGATGTTGGGTTAGTGATAACGCCCTTCCCATGGATAGAGATCCAGCCTGAGCAGTAGTTGGGAAGTTCACAGATGTTGTCTTGGAGAAAGCCATTCTCTGGATTGAAGGGAATTCTGTAGAAAACTGAGAACAACAACATGATTTATTAAAGTGACATCTTTTCAGATGGATACATGCATGATTAATTCCTTTGTCTGTCCTTCCTTTATCAATTGATAGGGTCCTAACATGTGGGTGAAATTATTAACTTGGTGAAGGATTTACGTCAGGTTCACCATTTTTGTTTCATAGTTCCTTGAAACATGTGTCCTAATTTTAAGAATCACTGTTTCCAAGTGGTTTCCATTGGATTTATTCATGGAACCAGAAAAATCCAACAAGTCTTTATCCAAAAAGGACCTACTTTACAAAGGAAGGCATTCGTTAAGTTTTAAACTTTTACAATACTTAAGAACGTGCATTGGTTGAGAGGATGGGAGGTCTGACTCATCACACCCTTTTTGGGGGAGTTATTGTCTACTCTGGGACTCTTTTTGTAAAAAATATTTTCATGAATCCTTATTAATTCACCAAGTATATCATAAGTATCCCTTGGAATTTGTAATCACTTATTAACATGTGTAAAACTTTAGAATCATCAGTACCTATTTATGTTTCTTAATTAATGGAAATATCTGTATGTATTCGAGGTTTTACATCAATGGTACCCTCTAATATAATGATTAAATATTCTTTTAATCATATTTTTAATGATACTGGTTTTTAAGACACTCAGTGGGACACTTTGGAATTTATTGTCATCCAGGGAGATAAAGAATTGTTTTGACCTTGGGATCATGCCTGTAAAATGGGCTACCTACGTATCCTTGTGAAAGGAATCAAAACACTCGTAGTTATATGTCTCTTAATAGGACACATAATACCTTTTAAGGTCATGTGATAAAGACCTCTATGTGGAAGGTGCTTAGTTGAAACTTTAGTGTGGGACTTATGCTGAAGCAACCCAAGGAACTTGGAAAGGATATGGGTTTCAAAGTAATATTATACCCTATTTGAGAATATAGAACAAGGAGAATAGGGTTGATTTGAAGTGTTGGGTTTGAACCTCAAGGAGGCTCCCTGCGTATCCCATATGGATGTGAATCAAATCTCATGTAGTTAGATAAATCTCATAGGAGAGTATGATCCTTTGAGAGAAATGAGTTTGGGATTACTTCCTGAAAATGATGCATTGATGATTTGAGGATTGAATTTGGGGCTTATTTCCAAAGGAGGATACCCAAATTGGAGGAAATAGGGTTGAATTCATGAGGAGGATATCAAATGAGCTCGATCCCTAAAAGGGATTCCTACGTATCCTGGTTTTAACATGAATCAGAGTTCTTGTAGTTCCTTCAGTGAGTGTTTGTGCTCATATTGTAACCATCATGTATATCTAAGCCCATGTGAGTCATTCTTGGTGTGAGAAACAAGAGGATGTGAATGATTCAACAACGACACTTCACACATTCACATTTTCCTCCTTGATGATAGAGGAGGGTGCACCTACGACGACGACAGTGGAAGAGGGTGGGGCGATGAGCCTTCCCTCTATTCTATTCACATTGGATAAGGGTCCAAAATAGAGGGAAGAAGGAGTGAAGGTGAGGGGATTATACCAGAATGGATGCCCTAAAATTTATCTTTGTAGGAGACGGAGACTTCTTCTAAGCTTGTGTGGAACAACAAGTGGGAAGTGTACCTTCTCTACCAGAGACCAGAGGTTCCGGGTCATCTCTTCACAAAGGGACAGGTCAGGAACCAAATACCCCTCCAAAACGGGAACATCCCAACACTATTCCTGGGAGAAAGGCCCATGTGACTGTGGATATATAAACCCACAAACATCTCATGAATCCTAACCCCATTGTGGAACAAATGTGGGAAACCTATGACTGTGGTAATACAAACCCAAATAGGAGACACGCTGATGTGCCTTACCCAAAGTTTTGAGAAGTCAGGAGGTTTTGGTGGAGGATCCAACTTAGCCCCTTTTATATAAGGGAACCATGGAAGGAGATACCCTTCCATGAATGGATTTTTAGAAGGGTACTTGAGCTGATCGCCTAGGTACCTCATGCAAGTATGCAACGTAGGTACCCCGCGTTGCTATATCGCACAGGTATGGCGTGCAGATATCCCGTGCAGGTGTACCGCGCCGGTAATAATGATGACTGAAGAATGTGAAGAACTTCAAAAAATGCCTATCCCCTTTTTTATGTCTTATATTATGGTTTAGAGTGGTACCTGAGACAATTTTAGAGATCTAGGTGAAAGAGCTACGCAATGGGAGCTTCAAAGAGTCTTTCACTTTTTTTCAGTCCTAAAATAGGGAGACCAAGGGATCTATTTATAGGAAAAAATGAGGAATGGACAAAGAAATGTTGCCCACATAGGTACTTCTCACAGGTCCACTGCATAGGTGCTCTGCATAAGGGCATCAAAAATTTTCTGATGTGGAGGTTGACCGCATAGACCATTTGCGTAGCTTAGTCGCGTAGCTCCGGGATGCTACTACATCGCGTAGCGCTTTGGGAGCATTGTTGATTTCCCCTTGTACTCTTTGAATCATGTTTTTGGATTTGAAATATCTGTAGTTCTCTTAATAGTCTTTTTGGTTATATATTTTTTCTAGTAGTGTCAACAATATGCCTTTTGGAATATATGTAACTTGTGGAATTCACACCATGAAATGGATTCATGAAGTGAATCATTGATTTCTAGTGATGTTTATTATGTGACATTCCTAATTATTTATCTATTCTTCATGAAGTATTCTCATATGAAACCTAGGATCTCCCAGGGTAATTTAGGGTAATCCCTGTACTTTCGGGTTTCTCTATTCAACATTTGATCTCCTGCACGATTGCATCGATTCTCTTTGGTAAGTGTCCTTTCTGCTTCTTTATTGGTATTGGTCACAACATCGACATTTACTATGTTTTTGGATCAGAATGTTTTTAGTTTGTGTTTTCAATTGATTATTTGTAATGTTTCCTCATTCCATATATTTTATAGGCCAATATTCTTGTTTTGAATCTCCATTTCTAAAGGAGACAAGGTTTCCTCTATTCTTGAGGTAGGTGTCTTTATACAAGTTCCCTAATTCATGAATTTCTATATGTTATTTTTAATTCCTTTGGGAAATTCAATAAAAATGAAAAATTTTATGTTGGGATACTTTTTTGGAAGTGATACATATTTTTAAATGGATTTTATTTATAAACGGATTTTTGAACACAAAGTCTTTTATTAAACGATTAAAATAGTTTTTTGGTTTTAATTTGGGGTTCTCATCCTAGAAACGGAAAGTCTTTGATATGAAAATGTTTTATTAAATTTGATAAGGATTTATAAATTGATTTTATCAAACATATCACATTAGATAACCTTGGGTGTGTCAAGAATATAATTTTCACTCATTGTGTGTATTATTCCACAAGAGGTTTTATGTCACTTTAGTGTGCACAATGTGACTTGATTTTATAATAGTTGGATTGACCGTATACCTAGATTGGGGGTTTTCTTTTATATCTGTCATGTATACCCATATTTTAGATCCCAAATCGTATGATTTTTTCATTTATGATTGGTTTATCACATGATGGTATATTTCATGACTATTTTCTCACATGCTTATCTTATGGTGTATCCATTGTAGTACCACCGGTTTGAGGTATGTAGCCTTTTTTATGCCTTTTTTTTGTGTTTAAGTTCTTAGGATGAGTTGGGAAGAGGTTGGAAGATTTTTGAAGGGTTTTGAATAAAGTTATAGGCTTTTTCTATGGGCGCACGACTTGAACACGGTTAGGGGAAACTGTGTGGGTTCTCTAGGAAACCGTGCAGGGGGCGGTAGTAGGCTTCACACGATCTACGCACAGTTTGCCAAACTGTGCGAGGCAACCATGTGGACCCCTCCTCTCGAGACAGTGGTGTGTGCACGGTTAGCACACAGTTTTTCAAACCGTGAGGCCACTTAAAAGTAGAGTTTTTAAATCCATGCTTCCTCGGGGTTGTCTAATTTCATTCCAAACTTCCTCTCACTCGATCCTCAGTCAGGATTTCTGGTTCTCAAGGGTTGGAGGGGCTCTCCCACTCATTTTGAAAGCGTTTTGAAGAGGTTTCTTGGTGGATTGGAGGTGGTTTCTCCTGGGTAAGTCTCTCCTCTTGGATTATTTTGGTTTCTCACTAGATCTACTCTTACCCCTTTCTTAGTTTTCTAGATCTACATTCTTTGTAAGTAGATCTAGGGTTGTGGTTTCCTTGCATGTTGATATTAAGGCTTTTGGATGTTAGGGAAAGAGATCTAGAGTGGTTTCAGTGGTGCATTCACCAGATTTGTGGTGCAGTTATTCGTGGCTCGATTTTGCCGGAACCCTAAAGGAAGTTGTCTTCTCTCTCGACTCCACTTGGCTAGAATTGTTGGTTTTTGGTTACAATTAATTTTTTTTCTTAAAATTAATTGTGTTTTGACATGAAAAATTGGTTGGAAATTCTTTGATGATGTTTTGGGGATTTTTGTGAATTAAGGGTGTTGTGGTGAAATGTTCCTATTGTGGATTTTAAAATAAAGATTTTAAAATGGTTTGCTGAGATTGATTTTTGAAAATGTTTGATGAAAAATGGTTTTCAATAAAAATGTCATTTTATTGAATTTTTTTTGGCAAGGGAAATGATTAAAGGGGGTTTTCAAAAAATGGGTGATTTTTTGAAGTGGATTGACATGTAATGGAAATGGTTGATTGCAAGTTGTTATGGCCTTGGTGGGTTATATGTTTGGTTGTGGCTTGTTTAATGGTGATGTGAAAGTGGGCGGGAAGTCTCACTATAAAAGGTGATGGATAGTGATAGGAAGAACAACCATTACAAGTAGTGGTCGAAAAGTACCGCTAGTTGTGAATGAGTGAACAAGTTGGGCAGAAGTCGCATCGTTATGGTTGCTTTGTTTTGTGTTTCTTTGCATAGATGGAATTTGTTGTGAAAATGTGAAATGGTGAAATAGATTATGGCATGATTGTTTGGCTTTCCCTAAGTTTACTTGGTTTGGGTGAGATGGCTTGGTAAGGGTGTGTTTGGATTATGGTAATGGATGCACTTGTGATTATATTATATAAACTATTTAATATAAATGTGCTAATAGTTTTATCCTTGTGGCATGTATAGGGAAGTCATTTTAGGAAAACCTACTGAGTAGTTGTACTCACCCCCTGCTTTGACACTTTGGTGCCTTTGCAGATGTCGTGTACCATGACGTGGGCAATGGTAAGGAATCACCCTCCTTTAGTGGTGCATTGTGATGTTTTTTTGGAGCATGGAGCTTAGAGCTTGGTGTGGAGCTATGGTGGTGTCCTGGAACATGGGGTTTTGTTTTTTAGTTTCCACTTTTTACTCTAATGTTTTGTGGACATGTTTAGTAGAATGGTTTTTGGGGTTTGTGATAGAATTGTTAGTATCACATGGTTGGGTTTGAAAGTGCATGCATCTTTAGTTGTTGGTTGGTTGAGTTGGGTTATATTATTAAGGGAAAATCATTCCCCACTATTCCTTGAAGCCCTCGGAATTTATTTACAGCCTTTGGATCCTTTGGAATGTCGCTTAAGGCCAAGTAACCCTCACCGCCTCCTCAAGCCAATGAGGTAGGGGCAGGGTGTTACAAGTGGTATCATCTTGTTTGGTCTTTTTGAGTTGACATTCGTTGTGGTATATTCCATGAGTCAGGATGGTAGCAAGGCATAAGAATTTCGGAACATGGAATGTATAACATAAAAGGATGTATCTAACCCTTTCATGCTGAACTTTAAGTTACTAGGGAGCTGGTTACATAATTGTTTTGGAGACACTTATAGGCATTGGATTCTCATTGTCGTGGGTGTAGCCAATGAGATGTGCAAGGAATATATGGTAGAAATGACTTCCCTATAGGATGAATATTTCATTGGGCATAATGGTTTATGGGATGAATTGAGAAATGATTTTTTCAAATGTGTGAAATTGTAATGTGAATAAATATAGTATTATGAAAATGGGTTTGTTTTCAAAAATGGTGAAACATGGAAAATGTGGAAAGGTGGAAAGCCTCATTGTGATAGTGTTGTGTAATGAGATTTGAAATAGAAATTATTGATGTCTATGGAAGTGAGACTCATGGTTTTTTGTTTTATATTTATAGAAATGGCACCAGCTAGGCATCGTAGAGACCAACCGGAAGTGGTCGATGAGAACGTGGTTGCACCTAAGGCCCAGGTGAACCAGCAGTTACTCCAGAGTATAGTGTAAGATTTCCAAGCTATGGGAAGTGTGAATAGATCAGAAGAGCCAAAGCATATTGATTATGTGCCTTAGTTTCAAAAGAAGGATCCACCCGTATTTAGGGGTGATTCGGAACTGGAATGGGCAGAGGTGTGTCTGTCCAGAATGAACAGAATTTTTGAATTCTTGGGGATGCCGGTAGAGCTGAAAGTAAATATAGCAACATATGAGAAAGAGTGTCAGGCTCTTCAGTGGGGGGAGTTGGTAGTCCAAGTGGGGATAGACCAGGGTATGACGTGGGAAGTATTTGAGGAATTTTTTAATAAAAAATTATACCCAAAAACGTTCAAAATTCAGTGCACAACTGATTTCTTCAGTCTGAAGCAAGAGCATATGTCTGTGATGGAGTATAAATCTATGTTTATAAACATAGTTTGGTTTTCACCTGAGGTGGTGGGTATCATTTCATTGAAGGAAAGGATATTCAAAGTGGGGTTAAGGAAAGATATCTATTCAAAAAAGTAGTGTTGTGTATCGGTGATTTCACAGAGATGGTGAATCGAGCATCGGTGGCTAAGAGGGATCTGTTGGGAGCTTTGGGCAGAGGAAACATGGTGTTACCCATGGGGAATAGTGGGAACTCTAACACTAGGTTCAAGTATAGGAGGGTCACTTATTCCTAGGGTGGGAGTATGGAAAAAAATCCAACAACAGGGCAATAAAGAGCAGAGTGTGTCAACCAAGGTGTTGTTCGGAGCCAAGAAGGTTGTGGTGGATGATCAGTCGGGACTATCCACGATGCAAGGTAGTATTATTTTAAATTCTACCTTGATTCAAGTGATGTCTGATATGGGTGATTCACACACTTTTATTGCTGCACATATGGTTGAGTTGCTGGGTTTAAGGGTAGAAATGATGCCTTCAGTTTTGAAACTTCAAACTCCTCTGGGTCAAAGAGTGTGTCAAGACTTCTTGTGTAGAGCATGTTGTATCATTGTGGGTGAGGTTGAGCTAATGTGGAATTTCTTAGTGTTGATACGGATGGGGGTGATGTAATCCAGGGAATGGATTGGCTGGTGGCGTTTAAGGCTCACATAGACTATAATGCGCGAACAATGGCTTTTACGACACATGATGGCATTAGACATCTCTTTAGAGGAGAGAGGCATGAAACGCAGGGTGAATGGGTTTGTTGGCACCAGCTGTGGGAATGTTATCATATCAGTTGGTGGTGTTGTCATTGGAATCAGTAGAGGGTATTGAGTAGAGTGTTCTTCTGGTAGTGTTGGATCAGTTCATGTATGTTTTTCTGAAGAATTATCTGGGTTACCACCCGTAAGAGATGTAGAGTTTACAATTGGTCTCCTTCTAGGGACCAGCCCTATCTCACTTCTGTCTTACCGAATGGAACCTAATGAATTGCAGGAATTGAAATTCCAGTTGGAAGAGTTATAAAAAAAGGTTTTATCTGGCCTATCACATCTCCGTGGGCAGCGCTAGTGTTGTTTGTGAAAAAGGTGGAAGGAACTTTGAGGCTCTATGTTGATTATCATAGACTTAACCAAGTTACGATAAAGAACAGATATCCACTTTCACGTTTGGATTCACTGATGAAATCTTTGAAAATAAAGAATGTTCCATTCTAGTGGAATGAACAGTGTTAGTAGTGTTTTGAAAAGATAATGGGTCACCTTACATCAACACTAATTTTGGTTTTCCCAAAACCAGGAAAAGGGTATGTGGTGTATTGCGATGCACCGGGATCAGGGTTGGGGTGCGTTCTCATGTAAGGGAACCTTGTGGTTGTGTATGGCTCATGAAAGTTGAGGGTTCAAGAGAATAACTACCCAACTCATGATTTGGAATTGGCATTAGTGGTCCATGATTTGAAAGTGTGGCATCATTATCTCTTCGGTGCGAAAATTCACGGTATATACAAATCATAAGAGTTTGAATCATGTTTTCTCACAAAGGGATTTTAACTTGAGGCAAAGGATATGGATGCAATATATTCATATGTTTGATTTTTATTTGATGTACACACCGGGAAAGGGAAATTCGGTGGCAGATGCATTAATTAGAAAATCATATGCTCAGTGTAATGACCCGAACTTGTTAATTATATTTGTTTCCTAATATTGTTTGTTATTTTATTCTATACTCAACAAAACTATATCCTTTAATTAATGAAGTGGGTATAATTAAAATGTGAACATTGGGTTTCGACTGTTATATAACCATTGGTGAATATGACCATTGGAATCTATAATCTTAACATTGTGTTTTTTTATAAATATGGTTATCTTAGTTAATTATTAAAGAAAGAAGATTGAATGGCCTCATCTAGTAGACTCTATCCATATAAATCCCATATGTCAAAGCTTGGGATGGAGGTAGAATCACTGGGCTTTGCTCTGGACCAAGCCCAAGCCGAACTTCAACGTATGAAGCTTGAATGGAATCTCCTAAGGGAGAAGTTCAAGATAATAGAAATCACCACTCGAGCAATGTTTTCTGAGCCACCCCAAGATTCTACCACCATAGCACACCTTACACTTACAAACTATGCTAGCATTATACGGGGCTATGTAAAGAGACCTTAGCTGCTTTGTGTAATCCTTTTATATAAATAAAATTGTTATTTCTTCTTATGGAAAAGTTTGTGAATTTCAAATATCCATATAAATATAGGATGTGTATTATTGATGAATTTAGGGAAAAAGGGAATTTTAAAATATTTTTTGTTTTCATTAAATAATTAATAACGTGAAATGATTTTCAAAAAATGGTCTTATATAGTTATCATAAGTGATAAATTTAGAGTCTAATAAGATCAACTTTGTTTTTAGTGAATAGTAAAGTAGGAATAGTAACATACCCATATGAATAGTAATGAATAGTAATTTGACCAAAAAAATAGAAAATTTACCCATGAATGTATAAATACATTTTAGACATCTTAAAAGTGAAAAAATGATCATAGATTAAGTTTTGGTATTTTTGTTCTCCATAAATATTTTATTTACAATTTTATAATTAATTTAATAATTTAAAATGGAAATGTACTTTCATAAAATTTAATCATAAATTTTTAATTTATTTTTTATGAGTATAAAATATTTTTATGGGACCTTGATTACTTTTTTAAGGTGTTACAAAATGAGTTATAGTTTTAAAGTTGTATTTTTGGAATAAAAAATGATTTTATTTAAAAATAAAATTAAAAATATTTAGATTTTTTTTTTCATAAAATTGAATTAATTTTTGACTTCAGAGCATCGATATTATGTTAGGGTAATTTTTTGGTATTTTTATGAAATAGTTGAATTATCGGTGAATAGTAAAAATGCAGTTTTGGAGTTTCAGGTGTTTAATGATATCATTAATGATGTAATATTTATGGTCAACTTATGAATAGTGAGATATGATATGAGGTGTCCCATGTGGCCAATACCATGGGAAAATACCATATGAAAGCCCATGGTTTTGCAAATACCACTGATGAGGTGTCTCTTGGAAATTAATAATTTATTCACTCATTTTCCTATAAATACCAAGCCATTTACCTCATTCATTTCATTCCAAAATCAACCTAAATGACGTTCTAGTATCCTTATATCCCAAGGAGTCCTCCCAAGGTTCCCTCAACCCTCCCAAGGTCTCGACCTTCAAGCTTTCTAAGTTACTCTTCAAGGTAAGGGATCCTTTCACCCTCCTCTTTTAAGTCAGGAATTCCTTTATGCTGTGTCTTCTAGTTTCCATCTCTTTATGTTAAGGGTATGTTATTATATGTTCTCATTACTGAAAATATTTTTTCCAAATGATTATAGACCCTTTCTTCTCTCATCAATTTGTTTTTGAATTTTTATGTGACACCGTTAGGATGCCGAATTTCTCGTAATGGAAATCGTATCTTCTCTTTCCTTTCAAGTTTCCTTTTCTTGTGGTATGTCATTAAAATATCCATACCATGTTTATATTTCCATGTTATTCTGTATTTATATTGTAAAATTAGTTATTTATGAGTGGTTTACCCTTCTACCCTCTCTTTTTATTATTTTCTAAAACCATGTTATATAGCCGTTATACAGTAGAAATTTTGTCTCAAAATTTCTATATCTTTCTCTCAATAAATAATCTTGTTTATTTATGTGAATACCCAAAACTATTTCATTTCTATGGGTGTTAATAAATATATAAAAAAGATATTTTTTAGTCTGTAATGGACATACATATAACCCTCCCTCCCTTTCCAGGGGTTATAAATGATATAATGATCTATTTTTTTTGAACTTTTAAAACATCATGATTTTGAAATGAAACCCATTTATTTTATTCTCTATGGGTTATTTATGAAATGTTCTATTATGATATATGTGGATCACATGAAAGTAATGACATATTACAAGTGAACCTTGATAGCACTCCAATGCATTGGGTAAATAATTATTCTCTAGAGATGACAAGTTTCACGATACCTTGGTGAATAACCTTGGTAATTGTTATGACACCTCAGGGATAAACCTTGGTGATATGTTCATAAATTTCTAAATGAAATGTTGAAGACACATATTGAAGTTATGATTCAAGTTTTTTTATTATATTATTACTATTCTTCCATTTATCATGCCTTATATAACTTTTATCATGTTCTTATTAATATTGCTCAAGATCACATGTCAACTGTTTCACTTGTTTTCCTTACTAAGCCTTCTGATCACCCTTTACTTTAGTATATGTCTCCAGGTTATGTGATGTAGTAATTGCACATAGGATGAACCAATTATGAAGCCTTACCAGTTTATTAGAATGAATTTTTATGTTTTTTTCAAGTATTATGTTCCTGATTTCCAAGACACTATAATTTAAAGATCCCCTGTTTGTAAAATGTAATGAAAAGTTATGTAATAAAGAGGTGGGATGCCATAATTGGTATCAAAGTATAGTTTAGTTATTTATGGAAATTAGGATATAAAAAATTTAGGAAGAACCCTATAGAAAATTTTAAATATAGGAAAACTTCCTGGTATTTTGGTGAGTATTGAGTAAGTGGTTTATCAAAAAAATACATCCCTGTCTGGATACGAGCAGGTAGATGCGGCTCTGGCATAGAAGTACATAGGGGTAAAACCTAAACACACTAGACTCAAATGGGAACTGGTTCATGACAATAGGCCTTTCTACACTCTTGATTACGACAATCCTGGGGGATATGTTTGGTTAATCACAAGCTTTTTATAAATCATTATGAAAGATTTATAGAGAAATGTAATTGTTTAAAGAAGTTTTAAGACATAAATCCTTTATAGTTAAAAGATTCATAAATGATATAGGTTTCTCATTAAGGATTTATTCTTTTAGAAATGGTGGGAAATAGGAGGAATTTTGTAAATGGTGACCACAATGGGCCATGCACTGATGGCCCTCCGATGGAAGCCGGAATGGAAACATTCATACGAATGATGAACCAACTGACTCAACTTATGGTAAATAACTTGAATAAAGATGAGAGACTGATCTCACCAAGAAGTGAACAACATTCTGTTGAGTCCTTTATGCATCAATGACTACCAAAATTTTGTGGATAGACTAACCCATTGATTTCTGAGCAGTGGATTAGCTCTATCGAGAAGATGTTTTCTGTGATCCGCTGTTTAGAGCAAGAGAAGGTCACCCTGGATGTATATATCTTTGAAGGAAAAGATGATCAGTGGTGGGAGCTAATTAAAAATACAAGGCAAAGAGTGGAGGTTGAAGCTATGGAGTGGGAAGAGTTCAGAGGTATTTTCTTCAGAAATTATTTCCCTTGATCCATGAGAATAAGAATGGAGAAGGAGTTTCTCAAGCTGAAGAAGAAGGAGAAAAAATCTATCGGAAGCCATGAGATGAACTTCCCTCAACTTTCAAGTTACACCTCTAGCTTTTTCATGGATCCAAATTTCAAGTTTGATAGATTCTTTGGTGGACTGAGACGTCATCTGTGGAAGAATCTAGCCAACTAAGATTATGACAGCTATGAGGAGATCGTTCGAAGTGCGATGAAAGTCCAACTGGAGTTTGGTGAGATGCAATGGTCTCATAAATCAAGCGATAAAAAGAGATCGATGGAGCCCATCTTAAGGAGGAACTTTGATCAGGGAAGAGGAGGCAAGAAAGTGCAATGTACCACGTGTAATAAATGTGGGAAAGAAGCATTCGGGGAACTGCCTGCTCAGGAGCGGGAAATGCTACAAGTGTGGAAGAGATGGCCATATTGCGAGGAATTTTCATAGTGAGGTAAAACCTCAACTTCCAAACACTAACGACAAGGGGAAGATGGTGGAGGACCTACCTGATGTCCAGTGATTTATGTGTGGACAAATTGGGCACTTTTCCAATCATTGTCCAAATCCGAGGGCAGTGGAGGGGAACCACCATCAGCCTCAGCAAAGGCCAAGGGAGCAAGGTCGTGATTTTGCTATCACGACAACTAAAGTTGAGGCTCCAAATTATGTGGTAGAAGGTACTTTTGTTGTTCTATCAAAGCTATAAAGCACTTTGTTTGATTCTAGTTCTACACATTCCTTTATTTACTCCATGTTTGCAAAGAATTTAGAATTAACCCCCAACTTTCTAAAAGTAGATTTATCAATCAAGAATCCTGGTGGGGTTATCCAAGCATCATCAGTGTTTAGAAACTCTAGTATTTACATTGGTGAGAACAATTTTATCGCAAATCTAGTAGTCATTCCCATGATGGAATTTGACATTATACTAGGGATGGACTGACTCTCAATGTATAATGCTAAGATCAAATGTAGAAGTAAGGAAATCTCAGTAGTCTTGAATGGAAAACCTACAGTTGTCTTCCAAGGAGAAATATATCAACCCGATCATTGTCTAGAAGAACCTCCAATATCCTTCTTTATGGAATTGATCGGTGAAGAAGAATAAGGAAATGATATTTTGAGGATAGAAAATGTACCCATTGTCCATGAATACATTGACGTATTTCCTAAGGAGTTGCCTGGAACTCCACCAGAAAGGGAGGTAGAGTTCTCCATTGAACTCATACTTGGATCTCATCCAATATCAAAGACCCCATATAGGATTACAAATGTGAAGTTGGAGGAATTAAAGAAACAACTCCAAGATAATTTGGAGAAGGGGTTTATCCGAATGAGTGTGTCTCCTTGGGGAGCACCTGTTCTCTTTGTGAATAAGAAGAATGGATCAATGTGATTATGCATTGATTATAGAGAACTAAACAGGATCACAGTAAAGAACAAATACCCTCTTCTAAGAATTGATGACTTATTTGACCAACTTCGTGGGGCTCAATTTTTCTCGAAGATTGATCTTTGATCTGGTTATCATAAATTGAGGGTGAAGAAAGAAGATATTCCAAACAATTGCCTTTCAATCAAGGTATGGGCATTATGAGTTTGTTGTTATGCCTTTTGGATTGACTAATGCACCTGCTATTTTTATGGATTTTCTGAATAGAGTATTTAAAGACTACCTTGATAACTTTGTGGTAGTCTTTATTGATGATATTCTGATATATTCCAAAATTTGTGAGGAGCATGAGGATCATCTAAGGGTTATTTTGCAAACTCTAAAGAAGGAGAGACTTTTTTGGAAAGTTTAGTAAATGTGAATTCTGGTTACAACAAGTTGCTTTCTTCAGGAACACTGTTACAAATGAAGGAATCATAGTTGACCCTACAAAGAAAAAAGTTGTAGAGGAGTGTCCTCACCCTACAACAATAACTGAGATTAGTAGTTTCCTTGGATTAGTAGGATATTATAGGAGGTTTGTGAAAAACTTTTCATGACTTTATATTCCATTAAAAAAGTTAACTCGAAAAGGGTTCAAGTTCTTCTGGACAAATGAGTGTGAGGAAAGTTTCCAAGAGTTAAAGAAGAGATTGGTTACTGCACCTATGTTAACTTTGACCTCAAGTGGAGAATGATTCGTTATTTTAAGAGATGCATCTCTGAAAGGTCTTGGGTGCGTCCTCATGAAAAATGACAAGGTCATTGCTTATGCATCTTGACAGTTGAAGAATCATGAGCAGAACTATCATACGCATGATCCGGAGCTGGCTGCGGTCTTTTTTTGCTCTGAAGATATGGAGGCACTATCTTTATGGGGAGAAATGTGATATATACACAGACCATCAAAGTTTGAAGTATATTTTCATACAAAAGGAATTGAACATGTGAAAAAGTAGATGGTTGGAAATACTTAAAGACTATCATTTTCAATTCATTATCATCCCGGAAGAGCAAACAAAGTTACTGATGCATTAAGCAAGAAAATCCCAGTGGTTCTATCCATTATGAGGATTCAAAGAGATCCTTTGATCAATGACCTAGTAAAACTAGACATGGGAATTATAAAGGAAGGGACATCATCAACCCTAACCCAAATAATTTCTCAACCATCACTATTAGAGAAGATCAAGAAAGATCAAAAATAATATCATTTATTACAGAAGAAGTTTGAGGCTGTGAAGGATGGGAAGTTTCCTGAGTTCAATACTTATCAAGAATATGTGTTCCATATATTCTGGAAAAAAAGAAGGAGCTGATGGATGAAGCTGATAGCTCCACTTTCTCTATACATCCTGGTATCACAAAAATGTATAGGGACCTTCGTGATCGTTATTGGTGGGATAATATGAAAAGGGAGATTGCTAACTAAACTTCAAGGTGCCTGGTATGTCAGCAAGTGAAAGCAGAGCGACAAATTCATAAAGGGGTATTGCAACCACTACCCATACCAGCATGGAAGTGGGACAATATCACTATGGACATCGTCATTGGTCTCCCGATAACTTCCAAAGAAAATAATGTGATGTGGGTTATTATGGAACGTCTCACAAAGACTTCCCATTTTATCTCTATTCAGGAAGATTTTTGTCTTGATCAATTTTCCAGGATTTACGTGAAGGAATTGGTAAGGCTGCATGGAGTTACACTTTCTATTATATCTAATCATGATCCAAGGTTCACATCAAAATTCAGGAGAAGTCTTCAACAATCTCTGAGCACTGAATTGAATTTCAGTACGACCTATCTCCCCCAAACTGATGGACAATTTGAAATGACTATTCAAACACTTGAGGACATGCTAAGAACTTGATCAATGGAATTTAAAGGTGGATGAGATCAATATATCTCTTTAGTTGAGTTCTCTTACAATAATACCTTCCACTTAAGCATTCAAATGGAACCCAATGAAGCTCTATATGGGAAGCGATGTAGAACTCCTACTTGTTGGGATGAAGTTGGTGAGAGAAAGCTTCTTGGGCCTGATCTTGTGCAAGAGATGACAGAAAAGGTCCATGCCATCAAACAACACATTAAGGCTGCTCAGAGTCAGCAAAAGAGCTATGCCGACAACCGTCGAAGGGACTTGGAGTTTGATGTTGGTGACAAATTATTTCTTTAGATTTCACCATTGAAGAGATTCATGAGGTTTGGGAAGAAAGGGAAGATCGACCCTTGGTACATTGGCCCCTATGAAATCCTTGATCATGTGGGAGCAGTGTCCTTTTGGCTTTCACTTCTTTCAAATATAGCACAAGTTCATGATTTATTCCATGTATCCCTTTTGAGGAATTATATACCTGAACCTTCACATGTACTAAATCCAGAGGTGGTACAACTGGAACATGACCTCTCTTATGAGGAGCATCCGGTGGAGATCTTAGATCGTAGAGACAAGGTTATACGAAACAAGACTACCCACCTTATTAAGGTTTTGTGGAGGAACCACAAATATGAAGAAGCTATGTGGGAACTCGAGGAGTCTATGAGGTAGAAGTACCCACAACTTTTCTCTTCATAGGGTACAAGTTAAAAAGTTCGTGGAAAAAATTTCTCAAGGGGGGAAGAATGTAACGACCAGAACTTTTTAATTATATTTGTTTCCTAATTATGTTTGTTATTTTATTTTATACTTAAAAAAACTATATCCTTTACTTAATGAAGTGGGCATAACTAAAATGTGACCATTGGGTTTCGACTGTTATATGACCTTTGGTCAATATAACCATTGGGAACAATAATCTTAACGTTGTGTTTTTTTATAAATACGTTTATCTTGGTTAATTAATATAGAAAGAAGATTGAATGGCCTCATCCAGAAGACTTGAGCCATATAAATCCCATCTGTCAGAGCTTGGGAAGGAGGTAGCATCACTGAGATTTGCTCTGGATCAAGCCCAAGCCAAACATCAATGTATAAATATTGAATGGAATCGCCTAAGGGAGAAGTTCAAGCTAATATAAATCACCACTCGGGCAATGTTTTCCAAGCCAGCCCAAGATTCTATAACCATAACACAACTTACACTTAAGTCCTATGCTGGTGTTATAAGGGGCTATGTAACGAGACCTTAGCTGATTTGTGTAATCCTTTTATATAAATAAAATTGTTATTTATTCTTATGGAAAAGTGTGTGAATTTCAAATATCCAGATAAATATAGGATGTGTATTATTGATGAATTTAGGAAAAAAGGGTATTTTAAAATATTTTTGTATTCATTAAATAATTAATAATGTGAAATGATTTTCAAAAAATGTTCTTCTACAGTTGTGATCAGTGATAAATTTAGAGTCAAATAAGATCAACTTGGTTTTTAGTGAATAGTAAAGTAGGAATAGTAACATACCCATATGAATAGTAATGAATATTAATTTGACCAAAAAAATAGAAACTTCACCCATGAATGTATAAATACATTTTAGACATCTTAAAATTGAAAAAATGATCATAGTTTAAGTTTTGGTATTTTTTACGCCATAAATATTTTATTTACAATTTTAAAATTAATTTAATAATTTAAAATGGAAATTTAGTTTCATAAAATTTAATAATAAATTGTTACTTTATTGTCGTATGGTTATACGATATTTTTATGGGACCTTGATCACTTTTTTATGGTGTTACAAAATGAGTTATAGTTTTGAAGTTGTATTTTTCGAATAAATATTGATTTTATTTAAAAATTAAATTAAAAATATTTAAGAAATTTATTTTCATAAAATGGACTTTATTTTTGATTTTAGAGCTTTGATATTAGGTTAGCGTAAATTTTTGGTATTTTTCTGAAACAATTGAATTACCGGTGAATAGTAAAAATGTAGTTTTGGAGTTTTGGGTGTTTAATGACATCATTAATGATGTAATAATGATGTATGATTTCTGGCCGACTTATGAATAGTGATATATGATATGAGGTGTCCCAAGTGGCCAATACCATGGGCATATACCATGGTCAAGCCCATTGTTTTGCAAATACCACCGATGAGGTGTCACTTGGAAATTAATAATTTATTCACTCACTTTTCATATAAATACCAAGCCATTTCCCTCATTCATTTCATTCCAAAATCATCCTCAATGATGTTCTGGTCTCCTTAGCTCCCAAGGAGTCCTCCCAAGGTGCCCTCAAGCCTCCCAAGGTCCCGACCTTCAAGATTTTGAAGTTACTCTTCAAGGTTAGGGATCCTTTCACCCTCCTCTTTTAAGTCATGAATTTCTTTATGTTGTGTCTTCTAGTTTCCATCTCTTTATGTTGAGGGTATGTTATTATATGTTATCATTACTATCCATTACTTGTCCAAATGATGAGAGACCCTTTCTTCTCTCATCCATTTGTTTTCTGAATTTTTAAGTGACACCGTTAGGCTGCCGAATTTCTCATAAAAGAAATCGCATATTCTCTTTCCTTTCAAGTTTCCTTTTCTTATGGAATGTAATTACAATATCCATACCATGTTCTTATTTCCATGTTATTATGTATTTATATTCTAATATGAGTTATTTATGAGTGGTTTACCCCTGTACCCTCTCTTTTTATTATTTTCTAAATCCATATTATATAGCCATTATACTGCAGAAATTTCGTTTGAAAATTTCTATCTCTTTCTCTCAAGAAATCATCTTGTTTATTTATGTGAATACCCAGAACTATTTAATTTCTATGGGTGTTCATAAATATATAAAAATGATATATTTTATTCAGGAATGGATATACATATAACCCTTACACCCTTTCTATGGGTTATAAATGGTATAATGATCTTATTTTTTAGAACTTTTAAAACGTCACGATTTTGAAATGAAACCCATTTCGTTTTTTCTCTATGGGTTATTTATAAAATGTTTGATTATGATCTATGTGGTTCACATGAAAGTAAAGACATATGAATGGTGTGACATGATAGCACTCCAATCCGTTGGGTAATGAATTAATCTCAAGAGATGACAAGTTTCACGATACCTTGGTGAATAACCTTGGTAATGTTTTTTGACACCTCGGGGATAAACCTTGATGATATGTTCATGAATGTTTGAATGAAATTTTGAATCCACATATTCAAGTTATGATTCAAGTTATTTTTATTATGATATTTATATTCTTCCATTTATCATGCCTTTATGACTTTTATCATATTCTTATTAATATTTCTCAAGATCACATGTCAACTATTTCACTTGTTTTCCTTACTGAGCCTTATGCTCACCCTTTCCTTTGATGTATGTCTCCAGGTTATGTGATGTAGTAATTTCACATAGGATGAACCTATGATTAAGCCTTAAAAGTGTATTAGTAGGATGTTTTATGTTGATTTCATGTATTATGTTCCTGATTTCCAAGACACTAGAATTTAAAGATCCTCTGTTTGTAAAATGCATTGAAGCGTTATGTAATAAAAAGGTGGGATGCCATAATCAGGTGGTAAAAAAAGAATTGGACTGGTGGTAGTTGATGTCAGTTATAGATGACATATGGTTGGAATGTGAGGACCAGGACGATAGAGCAATATTCTTTTCAGTTTTGTTGATTCCTGACTTTGTTGGCCTGGTTAAAGAGGCACAGATATCTGATTATGAGTGTGTGACCCTGAGGTCAAAACTCAATGGTGGGGAGACCATTAAGGGTTGGAAATATAATGGAGATTCAGTTTTTTGTTTTTGTAATTGGATGGTTGTACCAGTTTCTTGTCAGGAGGATCTTCTCAGGGCGTATCATCATTCCAGGTGGGAGGTTCATCCTGGAATTCCAAAAATGTATAAAGCATTGAAAGCACAGTTCT
Source organism: Viscum album (assembly GCA_963277665.1). Classification (NCBI taxonomy): domain Eukaryota; kingdom Viridiplantae; phylum Streptophyta; class Magnoliopsida; order Santalales; family Viscaceae; genus Viscum; species Viscum album. The sequence goes on from OY728146.1 coordinate 514,911,786, forward strand.
GGTGGGCTAGTATGAAAAGAAGAGTGGCTGAGTTTATTTCGAGATTCTTGACTTGCCAACAAGTCAAGGAAGAGCATCAGAGGCCAGACGGAATGTTGTAGTCTTTACCAATCCCTATTTGTAAGTTGGAGAAAATAGCGGTGGATTTTGTCAAAGGTCTCCCAAGAATGATCAGAAAGCATGATTCCATTTTGGTGATAGTGGATCAGCTAATGAAGTCAGCCCATTTCATTCCAATTCATGAATCTCATATGGTGGAGGATATTTCCAAAATCTATATCCAGGATGTGGTAAAGAGGCATGGTGTTCCAATTTCGATCGTATCCGATAGAGATCCAAGGTTTACATCTTGTTTCAAGAAATCCTTATAGAAATACCAAAGAACTAAGTTGACCATGAGTACAAAATATCACCCTCAAATGGATGGTCAATCTGATAGTATGATAAAAACATTGGAGGATACCTTGTGAGCTTGTGTTATGGATTTTGGAGGATAATGGGAGGATCACTTTTCGTTGGTTGAGTTCTCGTACAATAACAGTTATCAAACATCCATAAATATGGCTCTGTTTGAAGCGTTGTATGGGTGGCTGTGTCGTTCTCCACTATGCTGGGTGGAAATGGGTGATTCCTTGATGGTTGGACTAATCCTTGTCTAGGAGACTATAGAGAAGATCAAGCTAATCAGGAAGAGAATGGAGACAGCTCAGAGCTGTCAGAAATCGTATACGGATCATCGTCAATGACCGTTGTCGTTTGAGGTGAGTGATCATGTTTTCTTGAGAATCTCTCCTAGGTTGGGACATCTTCGGTTTAGGAAGTAGGGAAAGTTATCTTCGAGGTATATTAGACCTTTTTGAGATTCTTTAGTAGGTTGGTGTGGTGGCTTATCATTTGGATTTTCCACCTATGTTTAGTACGGTGCACAATGTGTTTCATGTGTCATAGTTGAAAAAATATTAGCTGGATCTGGGCCATGTTATTTGATGGGATCATGTTGATCTAGAGCCGGATGCTTCATTTGAGTATATGTTAGTGCGGGTTGTGGATAGGAAAGAGAAAGTATTGCGGGGTAAAAGGTTCAGTCTGGTTCGGGTTTTGTGGCATCATGGCCCGATCCAAGCGGAGACTTGGTAGCGGGAGAAAGAGATGGTCGAGTAACGGCCCGAGCTCTTTCAAACCGTGCGGGCTAACCGTGTGGCCACTTAAAAGCAGGGTTTTTAAATCTGGGCTCTCCTGGGGTTGCCTCATTTCATTCCAAACATCCTCTCACTCAAGCCTCACTCAGTATTTCTGGTTCTCAAGGGTTTTAAGGGCTCTACCACACGCTTTGGAAGCATTTTGAAGAGGTTTCTTGGTGGATTGAAGGTGGTTTCTCCCGGGTAAGTCTCTCCTCTTGGATTCTTTTGGTTTCTCTCTAGATCTACTCTTACCCCTTCCTTAGTTTTCTTGATCTACATTCATTTCATGTAGATCTATGGTTTTGGTTTCCTTGGATTTTGATTTTAAGGCTTGTGGATGTTAGGGAAGAATATATAGAGTGGTTTTGGTGGTGCATTCACTGGATTTGTGGTGCGGTAGTTTGTGGGTTGATTTTTCCAGAACCCTAAAGGTATGTGGCTTCTCTCTCAACTCCACTTGGTTAGAACTGGTGGTTTTTTGGAACAATTAATTTTTTTTTGCTTAAAATTAATTTTGTTTTGACATGCGAAATTGGTTGGAAATTATTTGGTGATGTTTTAGGGATTTTTGGGAAATAAGGGTGTTGTGGTGAAATGCTCTTATTGTGGATTTTAGAATGAAGATTTTAAAATGGGTTGCTGAGATTGATTTGTGAAAATGTTTGATGAAAAATGGTTTTCAATAAAAATGTTGTTTTATTGAAATGTTGTTTGGCATGGAAAATGATTAAATGGGGTTTTCAATAAAAGAGTGATTTATTGAAGTGGATTGACATGTAAGGGAAATGGTTGATTTCATATTGTTATAGCCTTGGTGGGTTATATGTTTGGTTATGGATTTTTGAGTGGTGATGTGAAAGTGGGTAGGAATTCTCACTATAAAAGGTGATGGATTGTGGTCTGAAGAACCACCATTATGAGTAGTGGTCAAGAAGTACCGCTAGATGTGAATGGGTGAACGATTTGGGAATATGTCCCACCGTTATGGTTTCTTTGTTGTGTGTTGCTTTTCATAGATGAAATTTTTTGTGAAAATGTGAAATGGTGAAATGGATTATGGCATGATTGTTTGGATTTCTTCGGGTTTACTTAGTTTGGGTGAGAGGGCTTGGTAAGGGTGTGTTTGGATTATGGTAATGGATGCACTTCTGATTATTTTATATAAACTTTTTTATATAAATGTGTTAATGGTTTTATCCTAGTGGCGTGTGTGGGGAAGTCATTTGGGGAAAACCTATAGAGTAGTTTTACTCAATCCCTTCTTTGGCACTTTGGTGTCTTTGTAGATATCGTGTACTGTGACATGGGAAAAGGTAAGGCATCACCCTCTTTTAGTGGTGCATTGTGATGTTTTGGTGGAGCATGGAGCTTAGAACTTGGCGTGGAGCTGTGGTGGTGTCCTGGAACATGGTGTTTTGTTGTTTAGTTTCTGCTTTGTACTCTGATGTTTTGTGGACATGTTTAGTTGAATTGTTTTTGGGGTTTTTGATGGAATTGTTATTATCACATGGTTGGGTTTGAAAGTGCATTAATCTTTGGTTGTTGGTAGGTTGAGTTGGGTTATCTTCTTAAGGGAAAATTTTTCCCCACTATTCCTTGAAGCCGTTGGCATTTATTGCCAGCCTTTGGCACCTTGGGAACTTCGTTTAAGGCCGTGTAACCCTCACTACCTCCTCAAGCCAATGATGTAGGGGCGGGGTGTTACATCCATGGATGTTTTACTTTTTAATCTCAAACTTTATGTATTTATGGGGTTCATGAATATATTATGATTTTGTGAAAACCAAAGTAAGGGTTTAAAAAATGGTTTTATTTTATTAAAAATCATTATAATATAGATTTGTTTTAAATATAGAGATATTTAATTCTTGATATTAGAATGTGTGTATATTCTTTGGTGGTATCCTACAAGGCTTTCTACTCACAACCTAATTTTAACTTCTGGTATTTGTAGATGTAGTTTTATAGGGATCAGGTAAATGGAAGTCAATTATATTGTATATCAACATCTCATGTGGCCATCCTCTTCATAGAAAGTTGTTTTGGGGGTGATGGATAGTCCCACAGATATTTGTTTAGATTTTTTTATTTTTTTATCTTTATAGTTTTTAATTTTTGTCTTTTATTTGTATGTATCATGGATATGCTCACTTAATTCCACTTTCTGCCTTGTTAGTTCTCCTTGTTTAGGTTTGACATGTGACATGTTGCTTCCTTTTTTTTACTTCACCATCTAGAAGACAACCTTGGGTGACTTGTCTTGTTGACCTAGGCTGGTTCATTGAAAATTATATATAGAAAATTGTACATAATAAAATTTTATGATGATTTTATTATAGAATATGTTGAAGTTAAAATGTATAATAAGGTGTTTAAATCATTCTATCTCTAAAGACACTAAAACTTTGGGTTAAGAGATTTTGAGATTACTTATGTGGTTTATTATTAATATTATGGACATAATAAAAATATATATATGTTTTTATCATAGTTAATATTAATTAGTATCATAGTATAGTTTTGTAATTTTTATGTAATATTGTTAGAAAACTATAGTGAGGACCCTAGTTACAAGTTTAAATATAAAAAATATCTTAAAATTTTGATAAAGTATATAGTGTATAGTTTCGTAAAAAGACCATCACTACTGGTATAAAAACAAATGGTTGCAGTCTATTATAAAGATTCACCTAGGGGTTATACCTTTGAAAAAGGTTGGATGACTATTAATTCGATCTTCACTCAGTGTTCAAAAAATGTGCTAAATTATACAAACATTTTTACACTACTAGTGGATATTCTTGGTTGATTAATATGATCTTTATGAACCATTATAAAATATGTAAATATATTATGAAATTAGATTAGGTTAATGATCCTCAAAGTGAAATGACCCTATATAACCCATATAAAAACACAGAGACTCATATATTAGAGTATGCACCAAATTTATGAGTTATTTGTACAATTTTCATAGTTTTAAAATTATAAGTATTCAAATATATATCCTTATTTTAATGGTAGATACTTAGAGAAACCAAGTTAAAAATTGATGAGAATGAAAATCCAGAGATTGTATAAAAGAGAATCCAAATGGGATAGGTGTTAGAGTAAGAAATGTTGTAGTCACACCTTATCATTTATCTCAAATTATGATTAACAACTTGAATCTAGTTAATTTTTCAAACTATAAAAAATTGATTTTTTATGAATTTTTGGGTGATAAATACAATAAAAGAAATAATATTTAATTTCTTACATGTTAGGAATGTGGGAATAAGGGATTTACGCTTGACTCACACTCCTTGATCTGGCTCTAATTGTTTTTTTCTATAAACTGGTTTTGATACAAAGTGAGATGGCCAAAGATAAACATGCTACATTTCACATTAATATTACATCTCAAAATAATATTACAAAATATTAATAACATTTAGGTTTAGTGTATTTGGAGATTAAGTACATAAACAAATTATTTTATAACACATGTGAATATTTCTCCTCAATCACACCATACTAGAACCCCTTATAGAAATATCATAGGTTATTATCTTCCTTATAACCTAAGTAATGGAAAATATAATAAATGAGTGATCTTAAATGCCCAATAAGGTAAAAAATATGTACGAATCATCAAAAGTGTTAGATCATAAGCATATGAGAAACATGAGCATGAGATAAATATCTTATTAAAAAACATGGAACAATAAGCATATTCTATGTAATAAAAAGGCATGTAATCTAAAATGACAAAACATATACAGTGGAATAATTTTGTGAAACATGAGACATTAATAACGTTCCATTGATAATAACAAAGGAATTTCATATTAAAATGTGGAATAATCATAATAATAGGTAATAATAACATTATAGAGGTGTTAACATGAGAAGTGATCCATATACAACATCAGTAGGCTTTTGATAACCATCTATATATCGGATTGGGATTTGGTTTACTACTCACGAACCCTTGTGTATGGGCTTACCACATATGCACCTGTTGTCTTGAGATAACCTCCCTTATTCCCTTGGGCTTGGGATAACCTCCAAAGTACAATTTTGAGCTAATTAGATATGAACTTTACCAATGAATTAGAGGGATATATAGTATCTCAACCATCTTATAATGATAAATTATATGCATGTGTGTCATGAAAAAAATAAAACATATACCATATCATGAAGAACCCATGGAATGAAAATAGGGTTCATAACATTTCAAAATGGTGTGACATATAATGAAATCAAGAGTTAGATCAGTTGATACTAAAAATTTATTCACCCAAATGGATTATTTTATAGGGTTATTTAGGGGGGAATTATGAAACATCACCCTAAAAGAGATATATATATATTTTATAAAAAGATGAAAATGGAAGAAAAATCATAAAAAAGAGATTTTAGAAAATATTTATTTACATTTTTATAAAAAGGTGATGTTATGATCCACTTTAACAAATCATTTACAATAAAAAAGGATTATTTAATGACCACATGAAAATAAATCACAAAAAATAGTTCCTGGAAAATACATAATTTTATTGAAATGAAATTTTCAACCGATGATAAAAATAAAAACCATCAGGGGAAATAATTTTTAATATTTTAAAAATACCTTTATTGAATCCAATATCCTAAAAAGGTTAATAGAACATCCTTTTGAAAGAGTTATAAAGGAATAAAAATATGAAAATAGATAATGCATATTTAGGATTCAAAATGGGAAATGAATTTTTTTAAAGAATGAATATTAATATAGAGGAAAAATATTAATTAAAGTAGATGAGAATTATTCTGAAAAATTTTATACTTTTGTACAAAATAAACTCATCAAGGAAGAATATTTGAAATAAAAATGTCATAATCTCAAGTTATATAGGGAAGGTATCATATAATAAAATATTATCATGGAAGAAACCAAACATAGAAGAAATAATTTCAAGTAGATTCATTATAACTCAAATAAAGGAGGTATAAGTCTACAAAATCCCGTACAACATTGGTATCTCATGAATCAAGAGACCAATAAATAAAAACCATATATGTGGAAATATATACTTCACATAATACAAAACAGGCGGTGAATTGGACATATGTCCCAAAGAATAAAAATTGATACGAGAAACCCTTAAAGATTTTGTAAGATTTTAAAGAAATAATATTTATAGATAAAATATGAAATGGAACTATAAATACCATTAATTAAAAATTAAATCATGATATAATATATCAAATATGTTGTATAAAAACCATATAAAATAAAATAGTTTCATAATACAAAACATATCTCAAATAATTAAAATTAATATCAATCCCTTACCTTAAGTATGATATTCAAGGAAATAAATTTAATCTCTTTTATAAAAAACAAAATAAAACCAACAACATATTTTAGAACATATTTAATATATATTAACATATATACCCATTAATTATAATCATTCATGATACATTAATTAATAAGTTATACTTTATTTTCATCATCAGATGTTAGCAATTTGTAATGTTTCTTGCATGTTTTATAATGGTGACATAAAACTCAATTATTTAAATATAATATAATTAGTATACCATTAATAAAGTTATTGGAATATAATTAACATAATGATCTATAATTTTGAATTATCATTCCATGATTGTTTTAATTATGATTCTTGTAGAATAATTTGATGAAATGTTTGTTTTAGGTAATTTACTAATATCAATAGATTACTTTGTAATCTTTTTTAATTTTTTATAGTTTAAAAATTATACTAAATTTTTTTTTTGAAAAGGTAGATAACATTAATAACAAAGATCAGCAGAAGTACATGTGCAAAGCCATGAAGGGAAATTGTCCAACTAGAACTGGTTAGTATCGAATGGGACTGAGGCCGCAAGCTGATGGGCCGCGTTGTTTCCATCCCTTTTGGTAAAGGAGAAGGTACAAAAGGAGAAGCATTGATGAAGTGACAGAATAATCTTGATGATGATGACAAAAGACTGGAGTCCACCGTCGTTGTGATTGATAGCATTGATCATGGTAAGACAATCAGAGTCAATGATGATATCACCCCATCCACATTCTAAAGCGAGCATCAAACTAGCAAGGATAGTCGTGGCTTCAGCAACTGCCGGTTCCCAGAATGCCTGATGTGGTTCATATTTAGCAGCAAGGATATGCCCCAGATGATTTCAGGCAAGGAGTCTGAGGGAAACAAGCCCATCCTTTGGCTTAGATTATTTGGGTCCGGCGTAACGATGCTATTTTTTATCAAGCTCATAGACCCCCCCAAATTCTGGATTGATTGGGCCACTTCTTGGATTGAGGGTTGGAAAGGCCACAACGGACATTCTATGCCGAGTGGTTCCCCCTCCCATCTTGCTTATAGGAATCCCCCATCGGAAGGGATTATCAAGATTAATGTGGAAATATTAACCATTAGTATCATATAAATTCATAAAATATTTTTTTACCCTCCTCTAGGTAAGGTGATGATGAAAGAGGAAACATGTCATCCAAGGAGGTAGTAGTCTACACGCAAGCACGTGTGACATTTTTATTTTATCAACAGATGGAAATAAAGGAAGGTTGATAATTATTCTTATTACTAGAATCATAATAATTCCATATATATCATATTTATTTATTTAATACATTCTTATAACCAACTATGCAAGTAAGTAATGGAAAATGAAAAACATCGTCCAAGGATGTGGTTGTCCGCACAAACGAACAAAAAATGTTTTCATTTTTTGAATGGTTATGAGGATGGTAAAAAATGATTATTAAATAAAAATAATAAAATATAAATATAATTATTATATTATTTTAATTATATCAATATGGGTAGAATAGTTTTGGATGAATTTTAAGAAAAAATAAAGGAATATAAATGAAAAAAAGCAGTGATTAAGAGTTTTTACCTTACTCATCCAGAAAAATCCATAAAGATTCCTAGAAAGGTATTTTCATATGACTAGAACCTATAAAACATTTGATAATGTGTTTTTAAGGGGATTATGAATAATTTGGTAGATCTATAAGGCCTTTAGTGTGTGGAGATGTGTATTGGTGAAATGATACTTTGATAAGTGAGTGGGGAGGAACTTTTGTAAATACCCATAAATTTTTATTAATGTCATGTCACTTTTAAAGAAAATTTTAAAAAAGAGGTAAAAATAATTTAGAGGGTCATATTATTTATTTATCAACCTCTCATCTACACAAATAACAGATAAGGATTGCGATACTTTCAGCTTTTCCCAAAATTTTAACTTTTTACCTTAATATATTTTTACCATGATAACTTAATTTTTAACCTTGGTAGCTTATTTATATGACTAAAAAATTTAATTTATTTTATAATTTCAAAATTTTGACTGTAAATATGAAAAAATTTCATAATACTAAATTTATAAAATTGATAAAAATTTATTGTAAAATATAAAGTGTACAATGCATTAAATAATTTTTAGATTTTTTTACACATGTTCCAAAATTCCAATCATTATTAAGTTAGGGTGGTTACTGAGTGGTAAAAACAATAATCCTACATAAAAAATTCTAGAGTAAGAATCCTAGATTCCCCCTTGGAAGATTTTTCTAGCAGGTAGTGACACATTCATGATGCAGGCTGGCCATGATGCATGCATGGTGCATGAAGGAAGTGACACAAGTAGGATGATGTAGTCATGAAGCTGCACTAATCCTTTTGGATATATTCATGGGAATATTAGCCTTTCACCTATGGGATATGTAATGGGTATCCCTATACCTAGTTATTTGTCTTTTTTTATTTTATAATAAAAAAGAATCTTCAACCTCATGTTTTAAAAAATTATATGTTTCTAAACTATACATAATATTTTTAATGTATAATTTTATTTATTAAATAAATATTTAGTTAGGTAAAAGGTTTCATATTTTTCAAACTCATGATTATATCCTAATGAATTCATAAATGTTATAGTAGTTTTGAAAACGATATTTTGTACTATTTCCTTAAGAATCGATATTTTAAGAAAAATAAAAAATATTAATTTTAAGTTAATGTTAACATTATGAATTAAAAAACGAAGTTAATTTCTTCCAATTAAAATTATAAAATATGGAAATTTAACATTTAAATGTAAATATAAAATATAATGTTAAACTATATTTATAGGAAAATGATTTTTTAATATTAATTGTTCATATCTTTATAACATATAAAAAACTATTTAAATGAGTGTTAAATAATAATATATATATATATATATATATATATATATTTTTACATCATATTATTTTCTTCATTTAAAAAAGATAAATTTAATTTATTTAGATAATAATTATACACACTTTATAAAAATAATTATTTGAAAAATATATTCCTACTGTAACATATAATCTTTATTATTGTTACTTATTTTTATGTTAGAAATGAAAATGATATTATTAATAAAATAAGTATACAATGATATAAAATACATTTTTTTATTATACTTAATTTCATGAGTTCACAAAAAAAATTAATTTTAATATTGACTAATTGTTTAATAATAATTAGTTAATTTTTATCAATACATTGGTATTGAAATTATTTCTATGAATTTCATAATTACATAAAATAATTATTAAAAAAAGTGTAGTAATAATAATATTATATAATACATAAATACTTATATATATATTTATAATATGAAAATTTATTTAAATATTTAATTTTTTAATCTAATACTATAAAATGTTATCTTTATAAAATATATCATGGTTTTGTTTTAGTTCAATGTGGAATATAAAACATGAAATTTAAAATATAATTTAATTAAAGGAAAATATATACTAAAATATAAGGGTGTTATAAGAAGCACCTAAGTAAATTTATCAAAGGATCTCAAAGATTATTTATATTTGAAAAATGTGGGAAAAAGAATATAATTAATGAAGAAAAATGAAGAGTTTAGTTAACGTGGTAGAGTGAAATAAAGTTACTCTTATAGTAGCACTAATAGTTAAATACCTAAAATGTGTGGACCATTTGAATTATCCAAGAAAATTCATAATCCATGGGATAACAATGATGATAAGTATCAGCAAACTCTGAGACCAAGGACAAAAATTAAGGGCCTACACTACAACAACTACTGAAGTGGATCACAATAATTATGGTACACTTATCCTCCACTATAGATTTATGAATATATTATCATATTTTTGTTTTATTCAATCAAGTATATCTTGGATGTTTTAAATGAGTGAAAAATCACCAACTTCAAAATTTGATATTAAATGATTGAAGAAAACTTCTACCTTTATGATTCTTGTATCCCATATTGAATTTTATTGGAGGTACACTGTGAAAATCATATTACTCTTCTTTTATATAAATTTGATGTGATTATGGAACTGACTAGGTTATATCCATTTAGATTCAATATTAGTTACCAAAATAGGGAATTTAAATTTCATCTCTCAAATCAACATTTAATCAACCCATCAGTTCAAGGCTATCTATGGACACTCTTGGAAACTTAATTCCATTATGAGTCTGAATACCCCTCTATGAGGGGAATTTCCTAAAATGTTTTGGGAATATAAGAGTTTCATAGTTTCACATAAGACATTAAGATAGATACCTAATTATAAAATATATATTAAGTCTTTTATATCTTATAGGTACCATTAACTATTTTCATTAGTGAGTGATAATTAAAAATTGTGATGACATAATTTATTTTAGAATTATAGAATGTAAAATCCAATATTTACAATGAACATTTCTTTTGAATTTTTAAATTAAAAATGTTAATGTAAAATACATTTCATTAATAATATTTCCCATGAACATATGTATATATATTGCTAAATTGTTTAGAAATATATACTTTTCACGTATATTAGATTTTATTCATTAAATTTTATTTTGAGAAAAATAGATTTCACCCCAATCCAATGTTAACCAATCTCATCCAGAGAGGCCAGAAGGCTCTAACTCATTCCTGAAGGGAGATAAGGGCGCAAATCCTACCACTGACCTACATATTATCATGATTCCATCTTCCATAATATTTATATTTTTAATTTTTTATCTCATTTACTATATTCATGATTTTTTTAATATATTGTTTTTTATTACTACATTGATTTTATAAAAAATTTTATTTTTAAATCATCATTGTAATTTAATGGTTAACATAGTATGATAAATGTTTTCATAGTCACAAATTCATTACATATTAAAATAAATTTCATATGAAATTATATGTTAATCATTTTATGAATGGTTAAATATCATTTTATACAAAAATAATAATTTATCTTGAATTTTTAATTTATATTATAGTTCATTTAATTTCTTAATGGTCTTTACTATATAATTTATACATATTTTATTATTCTAAAAATCAATTTTTAAAACACAAAGTAACATGTTTTATAATAAAATAAAATAATTCAGTATTAATTAATATTTTGGGAAATTTATTTAACCATATTTATACAAAATTATTTTAAATAAAATTTTATTATGTCAAATAACATAGTTTCTAGAAATTTAAAACAACGATGTACATAGAAATATAAGCGTAGTGTATAATGTTTGTTGCGCTAAAACCATTTTATTGACTATTTATTTAAAACTAGATTCTTATTATTGTAATTATTAAAGTTATTGAAATATATTTTTTAAACATACAAACAAATGAATAATCATACATATATTGGTTATCAATTGGTTATAAATAAATATAATATCTTTTGATAGTAAAAAGGGATATTTCATAATACTGTATTTTGTGTGTAATGTTTTTTATCATAAAATAGTACATTAATCATAGATAAAAAATTAATTGGATAAAATTTATTATTAATATAAATAATAAAATAGTATAAAATTATTCTAATGGTATTTATAGGATTATTAATAATACTAAATTCATTTTATGATTAAAAATACTTTTTTTCTATAAACTCTTTTAAAAATTATATAATTTTATTAAAATTTATTATATAGAATTTTAGAATTTGAATTTGAATAAATTAATTTCTATTTTTTAATTTATCAAGTAAAAATTATCTTAGGTTAATTGTTTTTGGATTTTTTAAAATGGTTTCTTTTTAGGTGAATATTGAAAATATAGTTTTTACCAATTCCATATATTTTATAACATTAAAATTATTTAATAATAACTTAATCATTTACAATAATATTCAACATAAATTTTTTATGGGGTAAAATAAATAACTTAAAAATATTATTTTTTTAAAACCTATGTTTGACATTTTATAATTAATGTAAAATATTATCCTAATATATATTATTTTTGGACTTTTTATTTTAATTATGTATTCATCGGATATAATTTTTTATTGAAATAAAATTCAACTAAATATTCTTTGATTAAATAAATTAATCCAATGGAAATTAATAAATTCATAATTTTATCCTAAATCCATTATTGTGCTAAATAATATATTTTTTTTCTAAAAACCTTTTTTAATGTATCATAAATTAATTATTTTATAATTAATTATTTTATCACTATTAGAAAATAAAAAAATTAAAATATATTTGATATTTGGAATCCAAAGTTCTTTATTATGTGATAAGTTAATTTTTTTTGGAATAAAAATGAATTACTTATGCAAAAATAGTCACCACATTAAAGGCTAAAATTGATAAAAATATTATTCCAAGGGTGAAAACCCTAAAATATCTTTAAAAATTATATTTAATTGAGTTTATGAGGACTTGAAATAAAAAACATCACTATTTATTCATTATGAGTCAAACAATAACTCTCATGAGTTAAAATTTGACTTTGTTTTTATATATAGTATTAAGTGTTTTCAAAAATTAAATTATCTGCACTTATAAAAGGATAATTCCACTATCCATTTTAATACACCATAAAATTTTGAATACATCACAATAAGTTTCCCCATTTCATTCCCAAATAAAATTATTCCACATTCTTGAGCTTTTAGTACCTTAAAATTTCCCAAATTGCTTCATAATAAAGGAGGTTTCTAAGAAGATATAAATTCCTTCTACGTAAATATTTCCTTCTCTTTAACCATTCATTCGGATATTATTTTTGTTTCACATACAAAATATTATGTTTAAATATATTTACATGCTTTTAAATAATATTTCTTCTATAAAATAAATATTATTATTATGTAATAGAATACTATTTTCCATTTATTTATTATAAATCACTCTTGTTTTTTCCAGTTTTACCACTTACATGAATAGTGTTATAATGATGATATCATGAGTGATTTATAAATCTTAAATAAATATAATATTATATAATAATTATTATTTTTATGTTTTTGTAATTATTTAATGATGACGCTATTATAAAATAATTCTATAATTATAGTTATTCGATTTATTCTAGCATGTTCTTGTTCGGGTTGGTCTAAGAACCCACATGAATGGGGATATAAATCCTTATCACGTTTTCTTATGGAAAACTTAAACTCATGTATTATATTATATTAATTGTTTTTCAATGACATTATTATTTTTTAACCTCAATATTAAAAAAAACTTTTTTATGATAAATCTTACAAAAAAACACTTTTAAATTTTTTTCCTTTAAAAATTACACCAAATATTTATATAGAATGAACATAGAAAATCATAAATTATTATGGGTATTCTATTTATAATAACATGAAAATTATGGAAATTATTTAACTATTAAATAACTTTTTTGACCACGGTCAACAAACTATATCAGTTTTGAAGGAATTGAACGAATAACAACAAGAAATCGAGGATAAGAAAATAAATAAATGAGTAACATATAATACAAAATAGTACAAAAAATAAAATATAAAGTAAAATTTTTATTAATAAAGTACTTAATAATCTATTTTTTTTACTCAAAAAGTTAGACACACACATCAAGTGAGTCATGCCTTGAGGTAAGCATTTCATTAACTCACATTTCTTTCATTGAGTGAAAAAAATCCTTGAAAAAGAACTTCCAATTTTATTCTATAATTAAAATTCTATATTATATATTAGGTTTTCTCCATTTATTTATATAATTTATATTTATCAACAAAATAATCCTCTTTGGTCAATTTATCCCTTCCTAAAAAATCTTTTCTACAAAGAATAATTCCTACCATTTCAAGTGGATTTTTTCTTCTATGTTAATGTTATTATTCCTTAGAATTTTATCCTTTTCTTAAATGGAAACCTAAATATTTGTTATCCTCGATGATATTTATATTTTCCTTTACTTAATTTAAATAAAAATCGGCTATCAATTTAATTTATGAATCCTTTCAAAAAGTTTTTTAAAATAAATAATTGTTTTTATTTTTCACATGTGAATTTTTAACTTCTGCAAAAAATTTTCTTCTACTTAGTTTAATTTAATTTTTTAGTTTCTATAATAATAAATCTTATAAAATTAAGGTTTTTAATATCATATTTTTACATATTTTCAAATGGTTTTACAAAATTACTTATAATTTTTTATAACTATTGTTTAAATTACTTAAGAAAATACTTTTCTTGATTTTTTTCCATTTTACTTTCTACCTCCAAATAAAATATCTCAAATAAATTATTTTTCAGGATCATCCATTAAATTATTTTGTACTCCTATTGGAATATTTAATTTATGGTGGAAATTTATTTAATCTTGATTTAATGTATGTGATACTGTTTTGAAATGATATAAAACCCATTTTTTCTTTCCATTGATTTTATGTGATAAGATGATTGATTATTTTTTGGTAGCATACATAAGTATGGTATATGGTTATGTGATGTTTGGGTCCAATATCACCTTCCAATATATTGGTTAATGTTTTATATCTCATGAGAAAATGATTAAGCATGGACATTTTTGAGTTTTTTTAACAACTTAATGGGTGAGCATGATTAGGTTTTGTCACATCATAATCCATAGACATGATTCGGTTTATTCACACATTGATGTGTGAGCATGATTTGGTTTTCTCACAATGTTTTGATTACCTATTATTATACTTATTAAAAATTTCAATATTATTCCACCTTCATAGATTATAGTTCAATGGTTTATTTTTACTTTCACATGTTTTCTGAGCATGGTATATGTTTTATGAATCCATGATGGTTATTTTAGCTCATTTCATGATCCTTGATGTTCTATAATTTCTTATGATTGTCTATAAGGATTCTGAGGTCATTTTAATCTTATATTTTTCTTATAATTCATGTTTTATCACAAATAAATAATCTAACCCATTGTGTCTAATTGATATATTTTTAGAACTAATAATTTGAACTGACACCTTATTTGGTTTTCCATTCCTTAAAAAATTATATGCAAGACTATATCTAGAAGGAAGTCTTATGAAGAGTTGATTATGGGAAATGTTGAAGTAATACCATGTAATAAAATAATTATTGAATCCTATCTCCTATGACACTAAACCTTTGGATTCTAGGATTATAACATTACATTTTAGGTGTACTGATTAAATTATATAAATAACTTAATATTTATATTTTGTTTAGCTTGGATCATCTCAATAACTGGGTCACTAGAAAGGCTACTTTGTAAAACATTCTATGGAATATTCTTTCAATGGTTTTATGAAACCATTACGTGAGATAGAATCTAGAATAAAATGACATAAAAAACTATTTAAAATGTCAGTTATAGAAATATTATATAAACTAGATCAAATACCAATAGTTCAATAAAAATACATCATGAAGAATTCATTTGTATTATAGCAACATCCAGTTGCTTACCTAAAATTCTATACTTATAGAAACACCCACCCAGGTAAAATTCCTAAAAAACACATAAAAACTAATTTTTTTATCAAAAACATTTTACAATGAAGGTCATGAAATTGAATCATTAAAAATTAGTTAAAAATAAAAACCCATACTTATTTCAAAATTTATCATTACTAAATTAAAATACATTTTACAAAATATATTTTATATAATGATATATTAATTTTTTATAAAGTAAAATAAATTATATTGACCCAATATATAATTCATGAAAAAAATGAAACATAAAAATATTATAAAATACTTTTAATTTTTTCACAAATAAATAGTTTCTAATACTATAGTTAAATAAAAATTATTATGAATAGGAACGTATCAACTTAAAAAGTTTACACCATTTCATGGTATTCCCACATAGTTTCATAATATTTGAACCAACGATGTGAAACCGTAATAGTGTAATCTATTACACGATATAGTGTTTTTTTCATGTATTTGTGGACCATTCCATGTAATCATGAACCCCTAGAATTTCCACACTTTCCCTATGGAACATTATAGTTTCCCAATAAAAATTATAAAACATACCTATAATCTACATAATTGTAATAAATCCAAATATATTAAAATAATTAGAAAAATGATAAATTAAATTGAAAATTCCTCACTACCCAAGGTAATATAATGTTCAAAACAAAGTAGAGTTTTCAAGATAATCCATTGCACATACCCCTCATGTTTTTAATATTAAGTACTAAGTTCATATTTACTTCCAAAATAACATGATGGAGATAATACTATTTTATAACAAACCAAATCGTGTCAAATCCCATTTTAGATTATAAAATATATCATAAAGACCAAATAACATTCATAGTCTTTATGGGTTGGTGAAATGTCTTGTGGGTATCAAATATAAATCATGGGAATTATTCTACCCTTAAAATATAATCACCAAATCACATATCCTTAATGAGAGTCTTTGTAATTCCCTAACCCAGATGCAACTAAACTTGTTCCCCAAATTTTTATTCTATATAACATCAGGAACACTATCCCATATGCCTGAGGCTACCGAAAATAAGAAAGGATATATTGGTTGTTTGGAGGGGTGATTATACCATTTAGTTATACATCAATATAGATAAAATAAATTAAAAATCATATGACATCTCATCAATACAATATGAACTATTTTAGATGAAATAATAAGTCACAACCCATGAAATATCATAGTGATTTTACATAAAAAACATAAAAGTATATATATATATATATCTTTCAAGTCGAGTACAACATACCTAAGTATAAAAAAATGGAAAGACCAAAATACAACATAACCTTAGAAGTCCCAAGAACTATCCCATCACCCACCTCTCTATATCCTTCCTAAAATTTTTAACAAACATCAATAATAGGGTGGTTAACCTTATCATGACCCGCATCTTGGAAATCTATCCCGGTACCAATCAGTGTCCCAAGAAGGGTGTGAGTATAGCTCTGTAGGCCACCACTAATAGCGTCTAATGAAAATATTTGGTGTAAGTGTATGGTATGATGGTGTAAAATAAATAATTAAAGCATTAATAATCATAAGATCCATAAATAAAATGAACCAAGATATTCCACAAGTCTCAATGTTACAACACGGGTTGACCCTACCTACTTAAACCAACACTGGTCTATAAATACATAAAGGTTATCATGGATCAACCTAGTTACATGGAACACCATTGAGGAAACCATAATCATGTATCCTGAGTGAATCCACATGGATCATCTAAGCATTCCCTTTTATAAATTCCCATGAAAAATCCATTTTTCTAACTTTATATCAAATAACTATCCATAAAAATTAGTGTATTGACTTCATTGGAATCTAGAGATCTATCCTAAGGAATTACACCCCAATAATACAAAGTTTAATATAGGGATCCCATATTTCATCATTCAACATGGGTACCCCTCAATAATCCATGATATCAATCCATTGAATTCAATAAGTGCAGACATTACTTAAATCCAAGAGAGGGCCACCCCGGGGAATTCATGGTATTAAATCAATTTCTAATCCCCTAGTTCTCTTGATGCATTAAATATATTTATAACTAATTTAATCTATGGAAGTATTGAATCCCAATATTCATATGATTACCATAGTGTAATCCAAGTCTATATCATAGAATTCCACATCAATACAATTCATACACAACTATAAACTAAGATATTTATAATAGTTCAATAACAATGGGATCCAGTTGTGATTGAACTGGGCAAAAAATGGTGTTGTAAATAAATTCATTTATGGTGGAATATCATATTTTCTGACTGAGTGTCATATTTTTTTGAAACAAAAACATTCCCCATCTCAAAGTGTTTTTTTGAATACTATAAAATAAGATGAATTATCCTTAGAAAATAAATCATATTTCCATCACAATAGGTTATTAGTGATTAAAATCTTTATTAGTCACTAACAACCTATTACGATGGAAATATGATTCCATCAAAGAAATGAAACAATGACAGCAAACCAATTTTATGAAACCAAATATGTAAAAAAATTATTATTTTAATTAATAATAGTATTATAAATAATATGTCCGTAAAAAAATTATCATAATATTTTTATCAACAAAATATATCATTGATCATTATGGAGGTGGTGGATCATCTAAAGGGCTTGGTGGAAAATAGTTCATCCCTATACCCCATGAAATTCATTGCATATAATACATCATATACTTGTGTTGGTTCCCCTAACATTGATGATAATTCTCCTCCTTCTACTGCTATTGTCAATGAAGCTCCTCTTACTCTCTATGCATGAACTCTATGAACTCATTCTGAGATAACAAATTCTCTATATACTTTATTGCTGATGATGAATACTTTGAATGATATCCCCTTGAGTTAGAGGATAGACACGTAATAGTTATATAATAACTAGAATACATAAATCAAGAACCAATACTAACCACTTGTCCTTTGTCAACATCATACCGAGTCGCCTACATTCAAGCTACCTCATAAAATCCTAACTCACAAGTGTCCCAACCCTCAGTTTGAACCTGACCCTCATCATATATGTGATAAGTAATAGCCTCAAATTATTTCTTAAAATTAGATTTGAAATTTAAATAGTTTAAATAATTAATTTTAATTGATTTTAAAAATAAAAAATATTATACCAAACACAATCTAACACCGTCAGTCACCAGTAATATCTCTACTAATTAGATCAGTTTACATCTTTGTAAAAAAATTGAACCCCATAACATCATGATACTCAACCAAATTTATTAATATAAAATAAAATGTTAACATTTAAAGTATATATAAATTATTATAAAAATAACCTAGCATATATTTTTAGTGAATACTAAAGGAATGACTACCAAATCTATGTGTGACTGCATGTCTCCCCCACTTTTATTGACCTAATGATAATCTCTTCTAAAAACTATCTCATTTCTAGTAGGATCACAATATATCCCAAAATGTAATGATATGTAATTAGGTTAATGAATATATCAAGGTTGGAAAAAAACTGTGGCTCTATCTCTCTACTTGGATGTCTTTCTCTGATTTTTTTAAAAATTAATGACAAGGCACATGCATAAAGATATCCCATGACTCTTAGATGGTGGGTCTCATTCTATTATCAATGAGATATCCTAAACCCTAAAAATAATTAATAATAAAAAGTAAATAAACAATTTAATTTTAAAATAAATATTATTTATTTATATACCATCCAATAATAAAAACTTTAATTATGAACATCAAAGGGAATCCGATCCAACATCATCCATGGTCTTGGAAAATAATTACATTGAATCAAACACCCTGTCTGATTTCTATATGCGAGAAAGTGTGGGAAAAAATAAAAAATAATCAAACAATTAGTACATAAATAAATAAATTATAATTAATTATAACTAATTAGAATTAACAAAAATATAAAACTGAACATAGATCTATATTTTTGGATTTAAATTGTAACACCTCAACCTAAAACACTAGGTCTAAGATAGATGATTTCATGAACCCATTTATGCCTCCACGTACTAAAGAGTTTACTGACTAGATTTTAGGGTCTAAATCCATTAGTAGGGAGACTATACCATTGGTATCATGTCATGGAACAAATAATAATATCTTCTTAACAGTAAATAACTAGTTCACATGTGGAATATATAAAGATGGTGTACATTTCATTAAAATAAATGATCCTAAAAGTTATAAGTGTAAAAAGACTAATAAATGATGGTAAATAGATAAAATAACTACAGGGTCCCCTAGAGTCCACCCTAGTATGCTACCAACTCCATGATCCTCTACTCAACTATCTACTATAGGGAAATTGACCTTTTCCAAATACCTTATGAAATCATATGGGTATCAAATTCAATGTCAAGGTTCTTTGGAGGTATCATCAACTATACACCGTTATCAGACCAACTTAAACATGATCACATGTTAAGGAATCTAATGGGTCATTTTATTTATGAGAGTCCTCAATAATTCTTTTAATAAGGGAGGAACAAAGACAACTGAATGTTTTGGAGGCTCCATGGAACAATCAAGGTGCTGCACCATGGAGGTTCACTAAAAACAACAACCATGATGTAGATTTGACTTCCATGATGTAGTGGTGCACCGAAATAACCCACCATGGTGCAGTATAACCAAATGAAGTGTAAAAAGCACCATAATTAACCATCACGGTGTAGGAAAATCAAATGCAACATGGAAATCATTAGAAAAACAATCTACACAATATAGAATAGACACTACAATGTGGATATGTGTTGGGGATTAAGCCACTTTGGCATAGGGAAAGAACCATAGCATAGAACTCGGTTGGACCCAAAATTGCTATGAAGTAGGGTGGGGACTATGGCATAGAGTCAGTTTTTTATCCTTTAATATTTCTATTTGACCCCCAGGTTAAGAAGGAGGGTGGGTTATTTTTCAGGATCTTTCGAGGGACAAACCCATTAGAAAACCCTTGTTAAATCCCTCATGAATACCAAAACACCTTCCCCAAATCAATCCCAAATGACTATTTAAATATTAATATCCTAAAGACCAAGTGTTGGATGAAAAACTATTTTATATTTTTATAACTGATGAGGAAAGGGGAACTGTGTTGTGGTGTAAAACACCACAGTGAAACCTTCATTAGTCAGCATCACCAAAGTGATAAATATAGTGAAAATATCCATCAAACACATTACTACAACACAACCTCATATTCTATGGTATGTAATTTACTCCATAGTAGAATTACAGTGTAGCTACGTCCACTATGGAATGGTATCACACTTTTGGTCTAAAAATCCACAAAAAGTAAAATTTAAATTTACAATTTATTCTCAAAGACCCCTATCCTTTTCCAAAACATGGACTAACTCAGGAACAAAGAGAATAATAAGAGAACACGTTTTTTATTAATGAACCAAAAGTTTTAGGGTTTTACAATTTTTCGCCACTAAGGAGTTATCATCCTCGAGAAACATATATAGAGTTCCTACCCAAACAACTCGGGCCACTAAGCTCAAGCATCAGGCTCTCACTCAGAAGTCTCACCCTATATCCACCCATACTACCACAAAATTTGAATAAGTGATACCATCCTACCCTGAATAATTTTCACTCTCTAGTGTATAATTCACAATGTATGATCCTCTTAAGTTTCATCCATCTCGAACTCAAAATCCTCATAGTCGAAAACATGTGTAGGATCGACCATGTACTACCAGAGCTGTGAAACATGAAACAAGTAATATATAACACAATAATGAGGATGAAGGTCCAAAAAGCAAGTCACTATACTTATTTTCTTGATGATCTTAAAGGTTCTAACAAAACATGTTGCAAGATTTCCTTACTTCCTCAATCATAGGTTCCCTAACCAAGGAGTCACTCTTACGAAAACCCAATCACCCATAGTGGAATCCAAAGGAATCCTCCTATAATAAAGATAATATCTCTATCTTCTATGAATGGTGATCAACCTCTTTTGAATCAACTTCTCTTTCTCAGTGGTCTCTTACCATATTGAGTTTGAAAACAACTTACCCACATAATTCATGCCAAAAGAGTGGTGAATGACACAATATATTATAATATATACTCATATGGTGTCAACTAAATCAAATCCATATAATTACTATTGAATGTGAAATAAACCAAGTCTAGGTACATCTCTTTCAGAACCACGTCCACTTATAGTATCCAGACATGGATGTATTTTCTTGACAAACCACTTACTCTATACTTAAAAAAATATAGGGATGTTTTCTTATACATAGTATTATCCCTAAGGCTTTCACTAGAGTTTTCTAATCATAGTCCAAAAAACAACTAAAAAATAATTTGATAGAAACTGTAATAACCCATAACTTTATTTCACATTAATACATGATTTATTTCATAATGTTACACATAATACAACCTAGGATATTTCTATATCTAGTGTTAATGATAATTAGGCATATTACATAACAATTTAAAATTGGAAAACATCATATTTATTAAAAACTTCCTTAACATGCTCACACTTAAAAATTCATGGGATAACCTAGGGACATAAATAAGAAATAGGTGAGCTACAAAGCCCATTAAGGTAATAAACCAGGAATAACATGGACATAATAATACATGTCCTAAAATAGGCATTTCAAAAGGAGTAATAAACACAAACATGAATAATAAGACATGAAATAACATGATATTCATAAAGGAAACATGGTAAATATTGAACTAACTTAAAACAATGCATCATAAACATAAATCAAGGATAAATGATAAGAAATCATGGTGGAAAAAGTCTAATAAATGAAGCAGTTTAGTCCCTATCCTAACATGAATTCTCATGATACTAAACGTTACCCAATTCATTGGAGCACTACATAATTCTAGGCACACTCATCACTTTCATTTCATTCTCATGCTTAAGTGTTACACAAAGATCATACAACATGGATTCAATCATTATTATATATTATTACAAGATAAACGAGTTTTTAATAAATACATGTACGTTCCACATAAAAAATTTATAAGTTTATAAAGGTTAATTCCCTTTATAGGAAATTGGAATGTTATTCACTATATAATTATTTTGGCATGGATAATAATGGTTGAATTTCAGCAGCATAATGATATCACATAAAAATTCACAAAATGGGATGATGAGAGTTAAAGGGGTCACTATTAAGTTGTAAATAAAATGGGTAGTAATAGATATAGGGAAATATATATCCCATCATAATGAATTGAAAATATATGGAATTAGATAATAAGGAAACATGAATACAAAAGATAAGGTATGGATCCATTACTTGAGTGTTGACTCAAAATGCTTGGGAGGGGATTCTTGAGAGGTAGGGGTGCCTTGGAAGGACTATAAAGAATGGAGGGAAGAGTATTAAAGTTATCCAAGGATTTTAAGTGGAGATAAATGGGAGATTGGGTGGGTTTATATAGTAAATTAGGGTGGTTTATTTATTATTTAGGTTTTGGGATCTACCTAATAAAATAACCAAACGCCACAAGACATCACATGGTATTTTCCAATGTTTTTTAAGAAATGGGAGTTGTTATCATTATTTTAAAAGTCAAAGATCCCAACATAATAAAATAATTCCCTTGATTATGTGGAGTTGAGTCACACCCTTAAATAAATGTTTTCACAAACTTAAAATATATTATAGTCTGCGAGGATTCATAAAGGCTTTATAAAATAAATCAAATAAAAATAAAACCACATTATTTTAAAATAAAAACAAATATTTGGTCATGGATATATTTTATATTATTTATTAAATCACCTTTGGGTCATTATGATGTCATATTACACAAATTATATTTATGCGATATTTAATTTTTACCCAAAAATTTGACTATCTCAGAAAATTATGAAAAATTTCCCATTAGATAATTTTTATGTGATGATTTAAAAAATAATATTAATTTTATCTAAATAATTTTATAAATATATGAATATTCACTTTTAAAATTAAATCGACATTTATTAAGAAAATATGGGGTCTGATATTAATAGTTTTCAAACCCTTATTTTAATATTTTCTCAAAATATTATTCGTGTTTTATTGTATCAAAATACAAATTATTTATAAAGTAACAATAATATTACAAAAATATATTTAAAATCATATACAAAATAATGTACATACTCATATTTCTTGGGTTTTTATATGTATCCTTTTAATACACTAGCAAACATCCTAAGAGTAAGCTGCGCAACAATGAGATTTTCTTGGGGGTGGTTCGATGAACATGGAATGGGCTGTGATGTCGATGAGATTTAACTTATCCAGTAAATGATTATACTCATGCTTAAGTTGTTGGATCATAGCTTGGGCTTGGTCAAGATAAAATATTAGTGATTATATCTCCCTCTTAAGCTCTGATAAATGGGCTTCATAGGTTATGATCCTACAGGTTGAGGCTACAACTTCTTTTTTATATATCAATTGGATTTATTAAAACCCAAAATTTATAATAATCATGTGATCACTATTCTATGGATATATTATAAATGGAAGTGATTATTAATGACATTTTACATATGATATAAAAATACAAAATAACTATATGTGTTTTCTAGAACCATAATTCATAATAAGTCATTTAAACAAAATGGAAGTTTTATTTTTAAAAGTTTGGGTTGTTACAAAATTACTTTGTAATTTTTCATAGGATAAACAATGACTCTTAGAATTAATAATTCAATATGGGTTATTGTGGATTACTTAACCTAATCTACACATTTATTTTCATTAAGATAACATTTACCTCTTGATTTTCTTACAAGACTCTATATCAATGATGTTTTAATACTTTATAGTGAATCTCTTTCAATTGTGTCTAATCAAGATCCATGATTTAAATAGAAATTATAGAAGAGTCTTTAATAGGATATTGATACTAAGATTTATTTGAGCACTGCCTACCACCCTCAAATAAATGGAATGATAGAAAGGACTATTCAAACATTAAAAGACATGTTCAAGACATTACCATCTGAATTTCATTGTATGTGGTATTATTGTTTACCTTTGGTATTGTTTTACTATAACAATAGTTTCTATTAAGTGTTCAAATGGAACTGTATGAAGTATTATATGGAAAGATATTTCATAATCCAACTTAATGAGATGAAGTTTGTGAAATAAAACATATAACTAGGAACATATTGATGAGACAAAAAAGGTAATGACTATTCATAATCATATTAAAGTTTCTCAAAGTAGGAAAAAGAGTTATAACAAAAACCGGATTAAATATTTGGAATTTAATGTGGTAGATCAAATTTTATCTAAAGTAACTCAATAGAAGGGTATTATATAGTTTGGTAAGAAAGATAAATTGATCCCCAAGTACATCACACCTTTTGAAATTTTAAAATGAATTCGAGCCATGGATAACCATTTAAAAATTCCCCCGAGCCTCACTAAATTACATGAGATTTTCATTATATAATTGGTAAGGAAGTACATAACATACCAAAAACATGTTCTCGCCTCAAAATAAATAGAATTGGAACATGATCTATCTTTCCTTGAGGAGCCTATATAGATTCTTGACACTAGAGAGTAAGTATTGAGAAATTGGTTGACTCAATAAGTAAAGGTACTAAGGAGAAATCATAATGTTAAGGGAAAAACATGGGAATCAGAGAATTTAATGAAGAATAACCACCCTCGCTTGTTTAGAAAGTTGTATTCATGAAAATGTATACGCTGAATTTTTTTAGGATGGAAGAACATAACACCCAAGACTAAACAGTAAAAAGTTAAAATTATATTTTAATAAAACAATAATTAATTATGAATTTTAATATCTCATGAGACTAAAATTCAAATATTATAGGATGGAAATTGATTTTGTACTTAGAAGGTCAAAATAATCATAGAATGAATTTTTGATATTTTACATTAGAAATAAGCTTTTATGAAAATGTTGAATTAACTATTACTCATTTTATTTATAAAAATATATTATAATATGTTTAATTAATAATTTATGTACTACAAATTTTATAGAGAAAAATAGAAGATTATTTAGAGTTTAAAAGGGATATTTTTCAGAACAATGTTTTTTAAAATAATAATGTATTCCAATTTTAATTAGTTAAAATAACTTTTCTTGATAATTTATTTAAATGAAATTTTATTATTAAAAATCTAAATATATGAATTTAAATCAATATAATGATTATTATTACTAATATAGTTAATATAATATCATTTTATTCATTAAAAATGTATTTCTTGAACAACTGATTTTCAACACATTTTTTGGGTTTATTAATAAATTAAATTCTACCACTTTGAAGAATTGAATTTTATAAAATGGATTCTGTATTTGGAATCATCCTAATTAATATCATGTAATAATTTCTACAGATATTTTGGTTATAATAAATTGTAAAAATAGTAAAAATTAATTACCTCAGTAAATGTTAAAATGGGATTACTAGGGTTTAATCTAAAAAGATAATCATCAAAATGAAATAAAAAATCATAAAAAATCCATTGGTTGGTTTTATTTAGAAAATTTTCTTGTACCCCTAGAATATGATCCACTTTGGACCGTATTTATAAGAAAGTGACTGATATTATTGAAGAAATTTGAAAAATTACAAGTGTGCCACTCACCTCTATTATAAAAGTGAAATTTATCCCCTCACTTATTCACAAAAATAATGATATTTATATTGACCTAAACCTTCCAAAATTACTCCCCAAAATCGATAGACAAATTTTATAGGTGATGATTTTCCCAAAAGACCAACCCTAGGGTTTTTGATAAGATATTGAAAGGAGTTTCTTCTATGCAAATTTAATTTTCTTCCCCAAGATATTTTGTTTTTTATCTTATTTTACCATCTTTAATAATGTATTAAAACATAAAGAATAATAACATATGTATATCAGGTAACATGAAATTTACTTTTTATAGGTATTTCTCATCTCTCTTTTTTATTTCCTTCCTTATTGAGTGACTTTTGAGGATGCTAAAGATGAAGAGAATTGTTGGGTAAAATGACCTAATGTTCAGGGATGTATATTTTTTGGGATTAATGGAGTTTAAGTATAAATGTATCTGAGGATTTTTAGTGTTATACTTGAGTTTATAAAACAATATATATAGTTTGGGTTATTTGTTTTGAGTCTGGACTATTCCTTACCTGCAATTAATTTTCACATCATGAATGGATAAATGTTGTGTATCTATTTCTAGTACGATGTTTTTAATTAGTTCAAGGCATGAAAGGTTTACACATCATGAATTAGTTTCATGTTGTAAAATGGCCGAGGTTGGGATTTCTAATCTATGGTGACACGTTTTTCTATGTCTTTTGTTAATTATGAAATTCACATCATGAAATGGTTTCATGTCATGAAGGTATCAAGATAACTAATTTTTAGGGAATTTCATGGATGATTAACCTTTCAATCTACATGAAGTATTTTCTATCAAGATTTAGAATCTCTCCTAAATAATCTTAGGGATATCTGATCCCTTCAGATCATATTTTCAAGTGATTAATCTTCATTGTGGTTTTGTTTCATATCTACAGATATGTAATGTTTCTGAATATTTATTACAATTGATCACAATAGAGATGTAGTTCTATGCATTAAGATCCATTGGTATTATGTTATTTATTATCTTAATTCCTTATAGATCTATTGTGATATCTTACTCAAAAGGCAAACCTTTGTGTTGTTTTCGGCATAGTGTGCGAGTTTCTTGAGATATGTTTTGTTATATATTCTCTCCAAACTTATTTTCTCATTGAATTGATTCTGAGATGTATGTATTGGTTGTAGGGCCTCCATTTTTGCCTTTATATTCTTTTTTTATCCCATTTTAGTCAGCTGCTACCCGATTTTGAGGTAGGTGGTTTCGTCTCTAGCCTACGTTGGGTGAACTTTGTTGCTCCAGTTTTATAAATTTTTTATAAATGAACTAGAATGATTGAATTATGTCTGTGGAAATGGGTTTTTGAGAAAATATGGGTATACCCTTGTTTTATTAAAATAATATGTATATTAAAATAATTTTGATATTGATTTGTTAAATGGTTTTAAAAGAATAATTCTGATGAATTGTTTTGAGAAATGTATCACATGAGAAGCCTTGAGTATATAGGTGGAAAGTATAGTAATATGCCTCATCCATTGATTCAATTAGGGGTTTTACTCATACGGTGTTTCTCTACGAAATATTACCATTGTTCTAGGGACTTTATATATCCCTAGGAGGTTCACTTTCTAGGGGTTTCCTCTTCTCTCTATATTTGATGCATATTTATAGAGACTCAATGCACATGAT
Organism: Viscum album; assembly: GCA_963277665.1. Taxonomy (NCBI): domain Eukaryota; kingdom Viridiplantae; phylum Streptophyta; class Magnoliopsida; order Santalales; family Viscaceae; genus Viscum; species Viscum album. Next base: position 514,940,074 of record OY728146.1, read on the forward strand.
TTTCTATAATTGGTCACAAGTGTCTTATCTATCTTGACTTATTGTAATCCTTAGAACAGTGTTAACTGTTCTTGGGTTTGGATTGATTTGGATTTGATTTGATATGTGATACATGGTTTAATTTGAATTCTTTTATATAGTTGAAATTCATTGAAACTTTTTTTTGGAGATTATTTAGAAATGTGGAAAAAGAGGAAAATATTTTACCATGATTTTGATAAAAAAGCTATTTAACTCATTATCATGCCTTGTTTTCTTGAAATTTGAGAATGTTTAGATTTATTTATATAGACTTGATATGGAACACCTAGGTCAGATCCTATTGATCCTGTTTACCTTATACCTTGTGCACCCCTTAGGAAGTGCATAGACCTCGTTATGTCTTTCAATGTAGGGAAAGACAAGATGCCACAGTACACCAGTGTGGTTTCTATCATCTATGTCTAGGTAGAAAGTGGTGTGATAGTGGGAGTTTTCCCAAATTAACAAAATGGAGTAGCTATTTTAGTTGTAGTTTTCAATTATTATTAGACTTATATATTAAAAATTCTTTAGCTACTTTTCAGTTGTATCACTTCTTATGTTTTCTTTTTGATATAAAATACTTTTCATATTTTGTTCTTGCACTGTTTCACCCATTAATATATATATATATATCATGTTTTCTACTTCATATTGGGATAAATCATTCCGTATGGTTGTTTTTGACGCCTAAGTTCTAGTCGAGAGACGGTGGGGATCAGGAACCCCCTTTGAGTATGTGATAATTCAGGTCGGGTACCATTATTAGGGGGTATATTGGTCAGTTCATCACAATTTTTTATCATAGGAGTTTGTGATTAGTTTTGGAAATTTGGAAGATTGGATATTGGAATTTTGGGAGTTGAGAGGGTATCTGGGTCTGGTTATCATTATGTTAGTGTTTGGGAGTCTATTATACTAAAAATATCTTTTAAGAACAACTATGGACATTACAGATATCTTGTGATGTCATTTGGAATGACTAATCCTCTTACAATTTTTAAAGATTTGATAAATAAGACAATACATGTGTATCTCTAGACCTTTTTGGTAGTTTTTATGGATGATATTTTGGTTTATTAAAGATCCAATCATGAGAACAAAGACCATTTGATTATGGTTCTAGTGATCATGAGGAGTCACTTTTGTATATAATGATTTCAAAATGCAATTTCTAGACCCAAGAAGTGAATTTATTGGGAAATTTTATTTTTGAGAAGGGTATATTAGTTGATCATGAGTAGGTTATGGATATATTATCTGTGGAAGAGCCACATTATTTCTTTGATATTTATATCTTCCTTGTATTTTTGGGTACTACTGAAGGTTCTTCAAAGATTTCTCAATGTTTGTATCGCCATTTACTTCCCTTACTAGGAGGGGTAAAATTAATATGGGATTAAATGTGTTAGTATTCTTTCTATGAGGTGAAACAACTTTTGAAATCAACTTATATTCTGATATTACCTGAGCTCGATAAAAGGTATGTGCTTTTTTGTGATTATTATAGTGGTAGATTCAATTAAATATTGGATGATCATGTGGTATCCTACAACTCTCACCATCTTTGAATATATGAGAATAATTACCCCACTTCTGATTTAGATCTCTCTAAAGTTATGAATGCACTTAAATCTTAGTTCCACTATCTTTTTAGGGAGAGGTTCTTGGATTTTTTTTGACCATAAGAGTCTATTCCATATATTTTTATAGAAATAATTAAATCTTAGATATAAATTCTGGGTTGAATATGTTTAGAAGTTACACTTTGAAATCACCTACTCCCAGGGGAAGGAGAATGTTAGTGAAGATTCTCTCACTAGGATAGTACCATAGTAGGATGTTATGGAATCAATGTAGGAGTGGGACCTTTTAGGGATCTTTATTTAGTTGTGAATGGATGCTTATAAGAATGTTTTGGGTATGATTCAGATTAGTTTTTAGTTAACACCATATCTTATTGAGTCTATTCTATAGGTTTAGTAGTAGGATGATGAATTTAGGGGAAGTAGGGAAACCATATATGGGGGATATACCGTTTCTAGTTGGTCTCTCTCTTTAGATGGTAATCTCTGTTTTTGGGATAAGTTTTTCATCCCATATTTTGTGAGGAGATCAGTTCTTTTTTACTATCATAGTTCATCATGGGATGTTTATCAAGCCACTATGAATACATATTATGATATGATACAATGATTCTAGTGGTTGGGTATGAAGCATGACATTATAGATTACGTGTCATACTATTACACCTACCCACACATAAAGGCAGAGCATCTAAAACCTATGAGGATTCTCCAAACTCCTCCTATTCTGATTTGGAAATGAGATGATGTGTCCTTGGACTTTATTATTATATTACCATAGATTCCCTGAGGGAGGAATTCTATCTTGGTTATGATTAACTAGTTAAAAAAATTATATCACTTCATTCTTTTCAGGGACACCACTAATGTTGAAGACCTGAATAATATGTATATACAAGATATTTTTAGGTTACACAGGGTTACCTATACTATTGTTTCATTATGGTATCCTTTGTTTACCTCACTACTCTTGAAGAGTCTCCAGGAGGTGATGGGGACTCAGGTTAGATTGAGTATAACTTATCCTTCACAGATAGACATATAGACATAAAGAGCATGCTATTCCGATCTATAAGGATATGATATATTCATTTGTCTTGGATTTCAATGGATCATGGGATAGCCATCTAGGACTTGTTGAGTTTTATTATAACAATAGTAATTAGTCATCGATCATAATGGATCCATTCAAGTATTTTTATGGTTTCCCATACAGATCACCTCTTTGTTTGGAAGAGGTGTGTGATGCCTCTTTGGTAGGATTGGGTCTCATTCTAGAGACATTAGTGATGATTCAGTATATACATGAACTTTTAGCTATAACTTAGAGTCTATATAAATCATATGTAGATCTTTAGAATCATACTTTAGAGTTTTACATTGGAGACTAGGTTTTATTGAATGATTCTCCTTAGTTGGGTAATCAATGACCTTGAAAATAGGGAATGTTGGCTTCGAGATATATTGGACAATTTGAGGTCACTGAGTAGTTTGGGAAGGTTTTTTATTAGGTTACATTTTCAAATTAGTTGAAAGGTATTCATGATTTTTTGAACACATATTAGATCAAGAAGTTCTATACTGATCTCTCCCATGTTATAATTTGGGAATAGATCGAGTTATAGCTAGACATTTCTATTATAGAGAAACTAGATGACATCATTGACTCTCAGGGGAAATTGTTACATGGGATGTCAATTTCATTGGTTAGAGTTTTATAAAGATACATATAAGATTACCATGAGTCTTAGGATCATGATATTGATGATGGAGTAGTGGCCTCATCTCATTATAGATATAATTCTTCCACATGACTTCCTAGGGATGTAAAGTCTTATGGTGTGGAGTTTGGACATCTTGTTACCTTATTTTAGGTATTTATCAACTATATTTCATTTCCCTACTTATTTGGGTGCATTTTTTGGATCTTGGGGTTGGACATCATTACTGGGGAAAATGAACTAAATTTTTGTGATGTATGTTTGTTGGAATTAATGGATACTCAGTATAAATGTATCAAAGTATTTTTGAGGGATCTCCCTGAGTTCTAAAAACACCAAAGATGGTTTGTTTTATTTCCTCACATTCTATATTGTTTAATTTCTTCTGTGAATTTTCAGATCATTAATGGTTAAACATCATTTATTGGTTTCCTAGAATATGAAATTAATTGGTTCAATTCAGTAAAGGATTATATTCTGTGAAACTGGTTCAAGTCATGAAATGGTCGATGTTTGGATTTCTAATTTGAGGCGATGCATTTTTTCGTATATTCTTTTAATTAATAAATTCATTTCTTGAAATGGATTCATGTAATGAAGGTTTCAAGATTAGTTATTTTTTGGGTGATTTACATATGATTAATCTATCATTCGACGTGTATGTGTTTATCTCAAGATATATGGGGTCTCCTAGGTGATTTTGGGTATATCCTCTCCTTCTAGATTGTTGCATTCAGTGACTTACCTTCATTGCAGTTGTGTTGTGTCTCTTTGGGTAAGTTATATTTCTACTTCCTTTTTCCAATTGGACATAACAACACTATTGAACTACATTTTTAGATCCTTTTTTATTTTGGTGTTAAATCTCTTGATCCCTTCTAGATTATTTGTGAGATGTTTCTCTAGAGTCTAACCTCTGTGTTTGTTATGGTGCAACGTGTGAGCTTATTGATTTATGTACTTTGTAATCTTATCCGATGACTATGTTTTTTAGTGAATTGATTCTGATATGTAAAGGTTGGTTCTAGGGCCTCTATTATTTTCATTGTGTTAATACATACTGGTGGATCCAACTGTGGGAATTTTTGAATGACTTTGAGGTAGGTGACTCTATATCTAGCCTATGTTGGATGAAATATTTTTCTTTTTTTTTTATAAATTATTTTATATATGAATTATCATGATTTAATTTTGTGTATGGAAATTGGTTTTTGAGAAAATATTGTTTTTCCCTTGTTTTGTTAAAAGATAAGTTATTTTCAAATCATTTGGAAATGGTTGTATGAAATGGTTTTCAAAGAACGGTTTTGATGAAATGGTTCGGAAAATAGAGCACATCGGAAGCCTTAGGTACTTAGGTAGAAGGTGTAGTAATAGGCCCCATATGTTGATATTATTAGTGATTTAATTCATTAAGTGTTTCTCATCTCCCTAGTCCCATTGTTCTAAGGAATTGATAGACCAGTTGGAAGGTTCACATGCTAGGGTGTTCCTCGGATCTCTAGGTTTAATGCCTATGTCTAGAGTCTTAATGTTCCCTATTGTCTATGTTTGGGTATGAGTGTCCAAGATAGCCTGAACTATTGTGATCCTTGGAATGATGTTACTTGTACAATGATTTGGACTAATTTGGGTTTGAAATGATATGTTATATAATCTTTTACTTAATGACACTGATATATATGAATTTTTTGAAATTGTTTTACATGGATTTTTTTGTAAATGTGGAAAAATGAGGAAAATGTTTTACCATTATTTTGATATATAAATTTATTAAAAAATTATCATTCACTGTTATCTTTAAATTTTATTCTGTTCATATTATTTTACAAATACTTGATACAGAACAACTAGGAGGGATCGTACTGAGTCTGTTTAGCTCACACCCTGAGAAACCCTTTAGTGGTTTGTATACCTTGTAATGTATTTCAATATATGGAATAGAAAAGCCCCATAGTTATGTGGAAATATTTCTATTAGATATCTATGAGTATTTGGTGTTGATTTAGTTAGAAAATTTTCATGATATCACCTGGAGTAGTTGTTTTGGTTTTAGTTTTCCTTTACTATTGGACTTGTATCTTGTAGACTTTTTAGATACTTTTGAGTTCTATTTCCTCTATTATTTCCTCTTTGATATGTAATTTATCTATTGTTTTACTCTTTCAATTTTTCTTCCCATTATGTATATATATATATATTTCATATTTTATGCTTCAGTTTTAGAGAAATTGAATTACATGGATAGTCATAATTTTGTAACTAATGAATATATATTATACCTATGAAATAATATCGATTCTTTAAACTTAATATATCATTTACTTATTCAACCATTCACCCATTGAGTAAATGATAATATTGCTCGTACGTATGTATGACCTATCATCTCCAGGAAGTGATGTGACTCATTTTATAAGATAAATTTTTTATAATTATTTGAAAAATGTATATAATAAAAAAAATAAACTATTTACAACTTTGAATAATTATTTTTATGAGGTAACTATATCTAATTAACAAGAAACTAAACTTCCATGATAAAACATGAATAACAAAATGATGCAATTAATACAATAAAAAATGGTAATAATGAGATATTATTAATAATTAGGTGGAAAGATAATATTAAAAGATAATATATGATATTATAAGTAATAGTATTGTTCTATTATAAATTAATAACATGGATTAAACCATTATATAAGAGGATAAATCATGCTCAACTAAAGGAAAGCATTAGCCAAGAGATTTTTTCTCAATTTCCATTCCATTGATACATATTTGTTATTATAGACATATTCAATTTTATGTCATGTATATAATTTCTATTTGATATATTTAACTTGAATAACTATTTATACTTATTGATAAATATTTTAGTTAGTGTTTATTCACTCAAGGGATTACAAATTCAATGTTTTGAAATAGGTAAAATTTATTTTACAATATCACTTTATTTTAGGATTGATTTTATTTTCATTGAAGTATTATTATTATTATTATTTATCCTTCATAAGATCCAATCATATTATTATCTTCTAGATATTTAAGGTGTTTCAATATGTTCATCCAAATTTTCTTATCTTTTTAACTTGAATCAATTAATTAAAAGTTTAAATGAAAAGCTAACTTTATTTCTCTTTTAGTAAAATATATTTTTCTTCAATGTTCATGTTTTTCAAGATTGTTTTAAAAATGTACTTTTTAGTACTCAAATGATTTCTTAAGGAAATTTTAAGTTATATTTTACTTTTTATAAGGTATAAAAGAAATATTTATACTATATTTTGAAAGGGTATCTTTTTAAATTCTTTATAAGAAGTCAAAATGAGTGTTTTTAATGTATAAGGAATTAACGAACATCCCCGCCGCCGTAGTTGTTTTATGAAATTTAGATTCTTCTAATAATTTTTAATTATTTTATAGAGAATATTATATAATAAAAGATCATTTTAATAATTAACTTCCAATTTTATTATTTTTACAGAGAACATGATCTTATTAAAAAACCGATATTTATGATGAACTTATGGTCATCCCTTATCCATTATTAATTTTATGGTAATTTAATTTCTATTTAAAATTTCAATTCATTTTGACCATTGTAAAATTAATTTATCTTAAATATATACATTCTTTATATAGTAGATATTATCATTTCCTAAACCATATCATATTTTCACATACGGTGTTTTGTTCTAAAAGTTATTTTTTTGAATAGGTTAAATCATGATAAATTTGTATTCTTTACTCAATAAATATATTTATTTATAAGACATATGGTTTATGAATAGAATTGATAATTAAATATATTATAAATTCATCAAAAATGAAGTTACATTTTGGCCTTGATTATAGATATCCTCTCGATGCATCAACATGCCTCATGAGATAAATCAGTTGTCCAAATTAAATGTATTTTTGATGTATACATACCCATTATTTAAATTTTATTAGGGAAAGGTCTTGATGGTATAGATATCATGATGTATAATATGATGAAGTAAAATATTAATCATTTCATTCATTTAGAATTTATTTATTATTATCCATGATATTTTTCATTGATATTATCCATTGATGCATTTTTTGCTCAAGTTATTGATTAAATGGTATGTGTTCTCAGTTATTTACCATTCCATATTGATTATAACCTGTTTAATCATGATATATTATACTGTAAATAAATCTCACTAATAATTTTGGCTCACCCATATTTTATTTCTTTCCCTTGGATATGAAGAATAATTATTTTAATGAGTGAAATGATGGTGAATTGTTTCTATTACTATGACTAATATTTTTTTCGCAATGTAAAATGGGTATCATGTATGTATTTGGATCTCCAAGACTACCAAACTGATTTGAAATTTAGGATTACACTACCTATATTTATTTTCTTTTAATAAATAAACCTTTGAATCAAGGTCAATAGATTAGGGGTTGTTACACCACATGTCCTAGAAACTTCACCTCCTGAATCTAGAAGTCACATGTTTACAGCTTGGTGTAAAGACAAGGTGATTGAAGCATACTCAAGACTATCTTGAGGTTCCTAGAATGATTATTTGGTGTCAGTGAGTAAAAAAACACGTCTTCAATGAACTCCAAGATGAATGATTTTAGGTTTGGGGTGAATACATTTTTCATGAGGTCCACAAACACAATTGGTTAATTCGTCAATCTGAATGAATTCACAAAGTAATCATACAACCCATACCAATTAATAATGCCAACATAGAATTTTAATCCTCTCTAAATCAAAATTGGTGATATACCAATGATAGATAAACCATGGAGAACCCCTGGTGTCTTTATAACAATTGAAAAAGATCATCAATCTTGGGAAATGAATATTGTTTCTTCACTATCACCTATTTTAGATTTTAGTAATCACGATAGAGTCAAATATTACCTCCCAAATTCTTATAGAACAACATAGATTCACTCCATGGTGAAATACTCAACAAGATAAATAATTTACACTCTAATTCATCCAATGGATCCTTGATATCCTTTTTCTCAATTGGAACCATATGATATAGAAGTATCAAAATGGGTTGTACACCCATCATTAGCTCATTATCAAATTCAACTCCTCTATCAGGATGATGTAATATATAGTAATATAGAAAGTCATCATAATAGATAACCATGAATGGAGGAAGATATGTGGGGTTTCTATTGATCCTTCCAAAATATCCCATCCCACCAACTATGTTGTGATCATTTAAATTTGACTCAAATTTGGTTCAACACTATATGATCGTAGTTCCCACTATATGGATATCATGAACTTTTGTCACATTAGTGAAGTGAAAAACACATATCTCTAATAGTAATCATTTTTAGCTCGGAATCTGGTCACCCAATCTACTCTAAGAATCAAATCAAATATCATTATCTCTAGAATCTGAAATTCAAATATATATCCGTAATGAGTGACCAATATGGGACAATATGGGAATTTCTAAAGATAATCCAATATCATTACCAATAGTGTATCAAGGGAGACTAACTCAGTGGATAACTTGACTAGTAATTCATTTCTATTAAGTACTTATGAATATGTAATAAATGGAAGGTACCATTATGGAATAAGGTTATAGATAAAGTTAATGTGATTAAAACCATACCATGAATAGTATATCCCCCTCACCAACCACTTTTATATTATAATAAACTATGTAGATGAGACCAACCTCATATTCGTGACCCTACCCCTAAGGTGTATTACCAGTCTGAGTTCCCTATTGATAACCCCAGCCAGATCCATGGGTCAATGATCTAACTCATCATCTACCTCTATTCTTGTTTAGCCACAAATCCCATATACAAAACTGCTAAAAGTTCCCTAAATTTTTTTCATTTCCAACAAAAAATTTGAGGTGTAATAAAAAATTAATATAGTATCCTACCTTCCCATAATTGATGCATTGTGTAACTTCTGTTGAACTGGTTGATGATGTCAAAATTGTCTCCACCTTTATACTAGTGCTCTGCTTCATGTCTCTCATCTTCTACTTCCTACCACCATAAAAGGTAATAATGATAGCAATATGGGAAAAACACTTTTCTGTATTGAGGGGTGAAAGGAAACCAACCACATGATCCTCTTACATCCCCTTTTCTATCATAAGGGACTTTCAGAGTACTTGTGTATAATTATTCTGTTTGAAGTTCTTGACATGACATCTCAACTTTGGTCAAATCCCAATCTCAATCATCCAGGCCTTATGTGTCTCACCTCCACTCATGATATGAGAGAAGATAATAATTTCTATAATGTGTGTTGAGTAAGTAAAAAATTTCATTTATCCATGCCAAATCTCCATGAAATCATATTCTTGGTAAAACTTCATCATACTCAAGAAGAACTCCTTAAAGAAGAGGTTCTTGATTGTCATCCACATGATACCCTCTCTCCTCGACACTTTAAGTACAACATCCGACCAATTTCCACCTTTTCCCTACATCATAAAGGTTGCAAGATTCAATTGTTGATCTTATGGAGTCACTAATAAGTTGAAGAACCTCTTGAAAAACCAAATCCAATCTTCAATATCCTAAGGAACTCCAATTATTTGGAATGATGGAGGATGTTGGAACTGTAATTATTGATCCTTGTCCACCATTGTCTCACTGAATCCCCCACCTAATATGGATACTAGGTAGAAAATTCATTCCATAAGTGGCCCTTCATCCATTAACACTAGAGAGGGTCTATGAATATGCTCTGGAGAACCCTCCCACTCATCTAGTGGTCTAACTAAACATCATTGAGGAGTTATATTCTATAATATGTAGAAACATTAGTTACATTAATAGATCATATCATGTTTATGGGATCACACAAGTTTCTTCTAATAGTCCACCCTTAATCCAATGTATAACCCTCCATGCACTAACCCATGTATCTTCCCTACATACTATTCATAGTTATCATACATAAACTAAAACAACAACATGCTCATTTCAACTAATTAATGCTAACATTGAAATATCATAAAAAGAGAATCTATCCCAAATAGATAAAAAAATCCAGACATTTAATTAGAGAAATACAATGTAGTATAATAATAGGTATATATATATATATGAAATGTTTACCTACATGCCTAGTCATGATGCACGAACACTCATAAAATTTCATAAATCAAATATCAACATAATGTGAATCCCTCAAGGTAAATTAAATCAATGATAATAACAAACAAAATTTCCCCCACTTTATGAAAACTCATAGGTCCACTATATACTGGTGGATAAAAAACTATCATAATTCCGTTTCCCAAGTCCCAACCATCATATCTCATGTCTAACATATCTCAAATCAAGTAAAAGAGAAAAAAGGTTAGTAAATTCTGGTGTTATGATACCATTTTGTAACACAGTGAACTAAATCACCGAGTTTGAGCTAAAAGGTCACATGACCTCATGCAATCCTCCCTATATAAAAGAGGTCACAGACTACAATCGAGGGTCTAAGTCCATCAGTATGGAGACTATACCCTCAATATCATTTCATGGAACAAATAATAATAACAATATAATATATAAATAATTAGTTTATATGTTAAAAATATAAATATGGAATACATGTCATAAAAATAAATGGCTCCAAAAGTGGAAGTCCAAACCAGAGTAATAAATAATGATAATAAATAAATTAAATATGCTGTCCCTTAGCGTCTTCTCCAATCCAATACCAGCTATGTACTCCTCTTCTCAGATTTCCACTATAGGAACCATTCCCTATTCAAGGCTCCTCATGAATTATTATATCTGTCAAAGTCAATATCAATGTTTTTTGGAGGTGTTTTCACCCATACCACATTTTCACACCTACTAAAACCTGATCCTAATACAAGGACTCCTGGGGTTGATCATTTTCAATATATTGCTCAAGCTCATTTGGAAAAAGGGAGGAATATGGATATCTTGAAATTTGGGAGGATTCAAAGTGAAACTATGGTGCTGTAGAATGGAGGTGCATTGGAGATAACCACTAAAGTGCAGAGTTGACCACTATAGTGGAGTGGTGTACTAAAATATCCCACCATGGTGTATGAAAACTGGTTAAATTATGTAAATCCATATAATTAACCACTACGATGGAGGAAAACCAGATATTTCATGGAAAACATTGGAAAAACAATATCCATAGTATGTAAGGGAGATTATATCATGGTGCTTTATGGGGGTTTAATCCACTACAGTGTAGGTAAAACATCGTACCATAAAACTTAACTTGAACTAAAACCTATATGAAACATCGTGAAGACTATGACATGAAGTCATCTCTATAACTCGATAGGTGAAGAAGGAGGCTGTGTTCTTTTATGGGATCTTTCAAGGTCCAAACGTGTGAGAAAACCCGCATTAAATCCATCATTATTACATAAATGACTTCCCTGAATCAGGTCCAATAAACCATTTAAATCTAAATCTCCCAAAGACGAATAATTAGATAAAGAACTATTCCAGATGTTTATAAATAATAGAGAAATGGATACTATGACATGGTATAAGACACCATGGGGCATCCTTAATTAGTTATCATCACCAAAATAAAGGCTATAACCTAAACCTCCATCAATCACATCACTATGGAACAACATCATATTTTATGGTGTATCCTTAACTTCACAACAACATTACAATGTACGCACATAATCTATGACATGATGTCAAATATTTTAGAAAAAAAGACACAAAATTCACATCTAACAATCCTCCATATTCTCAAATACCACTAAACATTTCCCAAATATAGAACAACTCATGAGCTAAGAAGAGAAGAAAGGAGAAAGTTTTTTTTATTAAAGAACCAAATGTTTTAGAGTTTTATAGAAATCAATACATGTGTGTCACTCAAGAATAGGGTTGAGAATCATTAATTTGGATAGACCATAACCCTTTTCAGTCAATAATGTAGTTTTATAAACCTAAAATTCATATGATGAGTCATCAGGAAAATCACCAGGAAGAATAAGAAATGTGATGGTACATAATATCTCATTTATATCTTCATTAACCATCTGAAACATTAAAATAATGTTGGTAAAAAACAATGAACAAAATTTATTGTATATTAATTATAACTATAAAAATCATTTAATTCTTCCATTTTTCATCTTTATACTCATATTCATATTTGACGGTGTTAATATCTTCATTTTCCTCCTCAACATCATCAATTTCAATAGGACCTTTATATTTATCATCTATTTCTATTTAAAATTAATTTGTTACATTATCAAAATTATCAACACCATCAAACCATAACTGTGTGGATTGATCATTTTTATTTTGATTTCTTTGAGTAAAATATTTATTTGGGGCTGTATCTTGAGAAATTTCAACACACTTCACTTAAAAATAACCAATTTCACATTGCATAAAGGTATTTTCATTACATTTAATTTTTATTATACTCCACCAGTTAATTAAATCTCATAAAGAAGTATTAAAATTATAATAATAAATTTTATGTGCTTTATGATCTAATAGAAATGGTTAGTTTTCTATAAGAATTATTTTTATATTTGTTGTTAATGATTCTATGGAATGGATGAATGCAGAACCCTCTACCAATATCAAACCAATGACATTTAAACATTATTACATAATTCTGTCCTGAATAACATAACTCAATTATACAATCTAGCATTCCATAAATATCAAACCCACTTTTTTATGATGATTTAATTTAAATAAATCACCACTATTAATTTTTTTGATTCACCATATTCTCGTATATGATTTCAAAATCCATTAAACACACATATGTTATACGATTTAATCAATTTTCATGGTGAGTTAATAAATATGAATAATCAATTATCAATTTTATCTATATTTTTCAATACCTGTAAAGTTAATAAAAAATTGATAATATAATAAATATTCCTTTTATTTCATATATTCATCCCTAAGAAATTTAATATAGCAGTCTTTGAAACAAGTATGGAAAATTACATTGTAGGAATTATTCAAGAATAACATATTAAATTTGATTGAAAATTTTCTTAATATGATTGTAAAATGATCTAAAAATTAATTAATATTAATTTTAATTTTAAGAAATTATAATGAATATGTGAAATTAGCACTCACTTTATAAATCATGTCATTTCTTTATAATTAAACAGAACATATGCATGAGATTGGTATTGTTCAACATCTAAAATCCATTTTTCATAAACTACACTAAAGAAAAGTTCAGGATGATTTAATACTGATAATTTATATTTCATTTAATCATCAATATTTTAAAAATTACGACACATTCAATAACGTTTTGAATGATATTCAGGTTGAAAATAATGAGACTATAAAAATAGATTTTTCTATAACAAATATGGAGCATTAATTGACCCTTCGACTGATTCTTTGTTACCTTATTTTTTTTATAATTTCATAATTCATCACATTTATGGGTATATTCATCAAAACTATAATGGTCCTTCACATTTTTCTATATGTGGTAAATTTAATGTTAAATGTTACATTGAATCAAATAAATCATTTTTTTATTACAATTTAGAAAAAATTAAAACAATATCTTGTTGCAGCATACTTAGTACATCGTAGTCTACTGTAACGATACAAATGTCCCAAAAAAAGATATTTCTATCATAACATCCCAAATAAAATAATTTAATAAACCTATAAAGCCAATAGATAATATACTTTCTATTATAACATGAAAATCATAACCTTTAAATCTGTTAATATGACCATTTTTAACACATCAATCCAAATTGGTGAAATAACCATATGGTAACCTCAAATCAAAAATCCACTGACATAATAATAAATGATTTTCATTAGAAACTATATATGACACTTATGGATTCATTAACTTCTATGATTTTTCATTTTGAAATAACTTTAGTTTTAGATGTCTATAAATTTGGGAAAAATCAAATCAAGCCATTTCATTATCATTAGTATTACTAAGAATGGCCAAAATATTATATAATATGTTATCAGAATAGTTCTTCTCAATATTCATGAAATATATCATATGACAGGCCAGCAAATCAGACCAATATAAAAGATCCCAAAAAAATACCATGTTTTATCCAATTTTGATGATTCCCAAATCCATATATTTTTATTGGATTATAGTTGCTCTATAATTATAGGAGTTAATGAAGAGAAAATATAATTTAAATTAATACTTATGATCATTTTTTGCGTTCCTTCTCTTTTAATTTTACTTTTTCTAAAATTATTTTTCTTCTTTCAGAAATGATGGTCTATGGGAACAAATATGTCATCATAATAAAGAAAGTTTTTATTCTATTGAATTCCAATGACACTACATTTTCACTCATACTATAAAATAATAATTCTGGATCATGTGTACTCTGTCCAGATAACATTACATGTGTGGGGAAGTCACTAATTATCCACATTAATGTAACTTTGATTATAATACTTTGTTCTTCAACTCTATCACTTGTATTGATCACATTAACCCATAATAAATTTAACTCCTTAATCAATGACTTCAAATTAACACCAATATACTTTTTCTATATTCCTTGGAATTAGTAATGTCATAAATATATAATTTTCCTTCGTTAACATATAAGGAGGTAATTCGAATATAATTATAAAGACATGGAAAAAAGAATATTAACTACCATAAGAACCAAATGGATAAAACCCATTAGTATAAATACCCAATTGAACGTTATGATCTTCTGAAAGAGAAAAAATATGAAACTAATGATAGTGTTTTTATAAATGACCATCATAAGGATGATTTAATCTCTTAGTGATAGAAATATTGTACTTCTTCAATGAAATCAATGACTCTATTTTTATAGACATAAATAAACATTCAAACCTTTTCATACGTGTGAAATTATTCAATAGTTTAAGAGGTAAAAATATGGTCACTATTTATAGTACCACATTATATCTTGATTATCTAATTATAAGAAAATTAACTAATAACTAATATTCACTATAATATAAGATGAAACCATTAGACCATGCATGTATATTTTGAAAACCATAACCCAATTTACCGACCAACCTCTTTCTTTCATAGAAATTTATAGGCAATGCATTTTAATTAGGTATAATTTATTTAACCAAAGAATATATTTGATCAAAATGACTATTTGGAATTCTATTATCTGATTTAATATCCATAAATTTGGAATAACCTCAAATTTTCATATCTTTCAACCAAATATAAGGCAACCACATCAGACTCCAGCAACTCATCGAAATGAGATTGTTCAAAATTGGGAGTCTACTTATCATTATGAGTTTTATTTTGTTGATAATTCTAGTCAATAACCTCTTGTACTAATGTTTAACACCATGATGGATCTGGAATCAAATTATTCGTATCCCCTCCTATATTTCATTCATGGTAATGATACCAAATAACACAATCTTTCCAAAATCCTAAACTTTATAGATAATACCCAACTCTATAAAATATTTCATATCTCCTCAGATCTCAATTTTTTTATACTTAATTTCCTACTCTAAAATAAATTTTGAATTTGATAATGTAAATAACAAAAAAAATTCAATTCCCACAACATATATTGGATTTATAGGACAACCTTATGGAATTTCGTGATAATATATCAAATTTTAATATTGAAATAAAAACTATTGTCTACTTCCTTGTACCATAGTTTTCTAAAAAACTAGAAATTAGATATATTAATTATGATTATTCTGATAGAATAATGGTATAATTTGAGAAAGAAATCATAAAATTAGAAATGTACAAATCAATTGTAACTATTTCTAATAATTGATAATTAATAGTAATCAAAAGAAAAAATTGAAATTATTACAATAAAAAAAATAACAGTGAATAAAAATATTTCTTACTAATTATTAAAAATGATTAAATATTATTAAAAATTATTACTATTTATGCGTAATTATTACTAAATATTTTTATTTATTGGTATTTATATACAATTTATTAGTAAATAATACTAATTGTAACTAATTATTTTTTTATCGGTAATTATTAATAATTATTACTATGATTACTAATTATATATTATAATCCTCACAACTAGTAATAATTAAATAATTATTAATAATTATCAAGAAATATTTTATATTTATCAGTAATTAATATTAATTAATTATTATTTATCTGTAATTATTGCAAATTATTAAAAATTATTACAAATTATTGACAATTAATACTAATTATTACTAATTATCGATAATTATTTACTATATATTGGTAATTATGACTAATAATTATTAATAATTAATAATTATCACTATTTATCGGCAATTATTACTCACTAGTACCTTTTATCAGTAATTATTTTTTATTATGATTATATATTGATAATTATTATTAATCATCAGTAATATGTATTAACTACCACAAATAATAACTAGTTATTACTAACTATATCTTATTATTACTAATTGCAACTCATTATAACTCATTACAACGAATTATAACTAATTATTACAAATTATAATTAATTATTACCAATTATTTACTATTTATTAGCAAATAAACTATTTATATCTATTTAATACTAATTATTACTAAATAGTACTAATTATTGGTAATTATTTATAATTATAGGTAATTTTTACTAACTATTGTTAGTTATTACTAATTATTATTAATTATCAGTAAGTATTTATAATTATTACTAATTATTGACACATATTACTAATTATTAATAATTACTGATATTTATTAATATTTATAAATAATTATTAATAATTGTTACTAATTATTTCTATTTGGTACTAATTATTACTAGTTATTACTAATTATTAACAATTATGACTAATTATGACTAATTATTACTAATTAGCTCCACTTAATATCAATTACTACAAATTACAATTAATCAATACTAATCACTGCTAATTACTACTAATGACTACTAATTACGACAAATTATTGCTAATAATTATTCTTTAAAAGTAATAATTATTATTAATTATTAATGATCATTACCAATTATTGGTAAATATTTATTACTAATTATTACTAATTACTACTAATTATTACTAATTATCAATAACTATTTACTATATTTCTGTAATTATTACTAATTTTTACTATTTATAAGTAATTATTACTAACTATGGGAAATTATTTACTATTTATCGGCAATTATAACTTATTATTTACTATTTATCCGTAATTATTATTAATTAATACAAATTATTACAAATTATTAAAAATTATTAATAATTATCTATAATCATTTAGCTCTTATTGTTAATTATTAATAATTATTTACTATTTTTCAATAATTATTACTAATTATTTCTAATTATAAAAAATAATTAACAATTATAACAAATTATTAATAATTATCTGAAATTATTTATTATTTACTAGTAGTTATTACTAATTATTACTATTTATCAATTATTATTACTAATAATAAATAAGTTTATTTAATTATTACTAATCATCTGTAATTATTACAAATCAATAGTAATTATTACCGTATATTACTAATTATAACTAATTATTTACTATTTATTAATAATTATTAAAATTTATAACCAAATATTCCTAATCTACTATATATACTAATCCGGGTTTTCTTCCATGCCACGTGTCAATTTATAAACTCTCCACGTAATCAAAAACTTACATGTCGAATAACCAAGCCTCCACACCACAGAAGCCCGCCTCAGAATTTATTTTCTCTCCCTCTCCAAGCATCTCGCGCTCGGGTTTCATCTCCTCCCATTTTCTGAAACCAGCGAACCCTCGTGTTTTTGCGCACCGCGACCTCCAATCCTCGCTCGCCTTTCTCCTCGATGCTACCTTCGCTCCCTGCAAATCCCAAGCTCCGAGTCTCCACGCCACTGAAGACCGCCTCCTAATTTCTTGTCTCTCCCTCTCGAACCTTCTCCCGCTCGGGTTTCATCTCCTCCCATTCTCTGAAACCAGCAAACCCTCCCCGCCGCCATGCTGAGCCGCCCTTCCTCACTCAAATCAGTTGACCTTTTTCTCAAACAGGTACCTTCTTCTATCTTGTAGTGACGTTTCCTACCTTCATCGGTTTCGATTCCATTTCACGTAACATCTATTCACTTTCTAGGGTTACCGGTAAACCTCCGTCGATGGCTGCAACCTTTTACTGGTGTCTCTGCATCCCTGTGTACTCCTACTATGACATGCTCGCGCTCGATGCAATTACAGGCGACCCCACAACCTTCATTATCCCGGAATTCACCTCCGTGAGGGTTTAACCGGATCGCGAATTGGCTATCATCCACATCATCGCTGGGTTGAGGTATCCTTCCGCTTTGTGTCCACTGCTTCAAACCCCCCAATGTAGGCGAGTACATTTGACTTATCTAGGGATTTTTTTTTCAATTAGCTGTTCCCAGTGCGCTTGGCCATCCCGGTGCATCTGCATCCCTGCTGCTCCTATGCCAACTAGCATGCTGTGGCTGTGGGAAGTTGCGTCTAACAAAAAATCATCATCCCAGTCTTCATATCTGCAAATTTTTATCCTGCTCTCAAATTGGGTCACAACCATTCACGCATGGTAGAAGTATCCTACCTTTGTATCAGGTATGAAAACTGCTATCCAGTTGTGATCAAATTATGTTGGTGTTCGCATATTATATATTTCCATTTGATTTCTGGTTCCCTTTCTTTATAACTGAATTGCAGTGGGATTCAAATTATTAATCTTAGACTTCTATTGGCTGAATGTTTCATTTTTTTTCATCAGTGATGATGTTTGAATTTTTCAGTTATGGATATAATGCTTCCAGTCAAGTATCCAAATATTTATAACCTAACAGGCTTCTGATTTAGTTATATTCCAGGCCAATCCAAAGCTATCCAGTTTTGATTCAAATTCTTTTGGTGTTCACATATACTATCTCTACTAATCCTGGGTTTCTCCATATCCACATGTCACTCTCTCAATTTGTTTCAACAATTTATTGTTGTTAGTATTGTTATTTTCAACATTTTTTTATCACATTAATAGGGTTTCTTATTTCATTTCCAATTTCATTAAAGAAAATTTACTTTTTTTCTACAGGGTTATATCCTTTTAACAAACATAAATATTCATATTAATGTTGAATATATTTAAATGTTCTCTAAAATTAATATTAATATTAATATTGAATATGTGATGACATTAAATGTTTGGTTTCAATACAAACTATTTCTTTTTTAGGCGGTGGTAATGGTTTTAATTTATCTCCAAAGCAGTTTGTTTCGAAGGTGTATGAGGGAGCTATCAGTTAGTGTTTCCATACAAACTATTTCTTTTATGATATGAGTTTTTTACATTCATTGTGTTTTACATTCAGTGTGTTTTGTACTATTTTAACAAAATATGTGTTTCAATATCCATTATGTTAAAATATGAATCTAAGGAGTTGGTACTAAACATTTCATCGATAGGTGATTGAGGCTGTAACACCCCTGGCTTAAGGCATTTCGCAATTTTGTTATGTATTTTTTTAGTATAAGAATATTAACAGGTTCATATTTTTTCTTCAAATTTATTCATATATTTTTTCTCAAATAGGTCCATCTTTTATTCCATACAGGTACGTAGATTCTATTTATGATTACTGTCATATTTCTCACTTTTATGAGTATCTATGAAGTTACTGGAGTCAATAAAAATTTCATCTTGTCTACCCTTACGTGTTTCACATCATTTTCCCTCTTTGAAACTTCCTTTCCAAGCGATGAATGTCTAACATTAATGCGGCTGGCTAGAAAATGGAATCAATGGAGGTTGTAACAACCCTTTTTTAAGTTATTTCACCATTTTATTATGTATATTTTTTGTTATAAGAGGGTTAAAAAGTACATATTTTTTGGTTTAATTTGTCTTTTATTTTTTCAAGAAGGTCCAACATTTATTCTATACAGGTATGTGGATTCTGTTCATGATTATTGGACTATTTCCCACTATGATGAGTATGTACGGAGTTAATGGAGTCAATGAAGATTTTTGATTTTCTGTATGTATGTGTTTCACATCATTTTACCTTTTTGACAGTTCTTTTCCAAGCCCTGAATGTAGAACATTACTACGGCTGGCTGGAAAAGGGAACCAATGAGAGGACCCATGTATTGATATTGGCTTTATCACTTTGAAATTTTTATCTATATATTTACATCTTTTTGAATTAATCTCCCACATAATGGAAGAATATGTGATGATTTTAAAAGTTTGGTTTCCATACAAAATGTTTTTTTCAGGTGCTGGTAATTTTCTTAATTTATCTCCAAATCATTTTGTTTCAAAGGTGCGTCAGGGTGTTTTAGGTCAGTGTTTCCATACAAACTATTTCTTTTATGATATGATCGTTTTACATGCAGGGTGTTTTACATTGATTGTGTTTTATACTGTTTTAACAAAATATATGCTTCAATATCCATTATGTTAAAATCTGAATCTATGGAGTTGGTACTAAAAATTTTATCAATAGGTGACTGAACATGTAAAACACCTGGCTTAAGGTGTTTCACTGTTTTATTATGTATTTTATTATTATAAGAGGGTTAATAGGTTCATATTTTTTTTTAATTTGTTGGTAATGGTTTTTTCAAACAGGTCCATCTTTTATTCCATACAGGTATATAGATTATGTTGATGATTACTGTCATGAGTATGTACAAAGTTACTGGAGCCAATGAAGATCTTTTCTTTTCTATGTGTATGTGTTTCACATCATCTTCCCTCTTTGAAACTTCATTTCCAAGCCCTGAATGTATAACATTAAAGCATTAGAAAATGGAATTGATGATAGGATGGAACACCCATGGCTTATGTTATTTCAACTGTTCTGTTATTTATGTGGATTATGTTCATTTAGATAATCCTGTCATTACTTATGATTACTTCAAGGTGAATTGAGTTTACTGAAGCTATAAAAGAAGCATCTGTTTGGGAAACATTAGAATCATCGCACATGTTTTTTATCATATGTTGCACTAGTTGTTTTATCATATGTTGTTGTCATTCATTGAACAGGTTGTATGGAACAAACATGACAGCTTTTTTTAGAAGATATGTTATATGTACAATGAGGAAGGTTACAAATAGAAGGCACATGTATATTTACCCCTTATACATGCATGAATGACAAAAAAATATGCCCTCTTTATTAGTATTTATTTTTTTTAACTTTTCTGATTGTTTTGGGATATATTCATTCAGTTTACATCACTAATAATGTTTCCCTTTTTAACTTATGTGGTATGTCATTCTTGAAACATATCATTATTTCTAATAATACCTCTTTGAAATTGTACTAAAGTATATCTTACTTTCTATTCGATTATCTCTTTTTTCATGAACTACCATTATATATTTATACTCGATTATTACTCTTTGGCACAATTTATTTACAAGAAACTATAGAAATTTTTAGCAGTATGTTTTTATGGGTTATTCAACACATTTTACTTCTTAACATATTTTCATCTATACAAATATCATTTTATGTTACATATATAACCCTTGGATGCAAGCAGTATAGGCTGTAAAGTGGCCGGCCATGAGAACATGGAAGTGTACTGAAGAAGAAGAGTATGAATGGGAAGATATGAGCCTCGATCAGTCCAAGGTTGACTTTAAGATCTAGAGTCTTGCCTTCTCTGAGTTTGAGTAGACAATCACTTGCAAGACCAGGAATGGGTTCAAAAATTGATTTGGACCTATGGAGCATTCATCGGTCTACTCAGTCTCAGCAACCTTTTAATGAAGATCCATTCCAGATGCCTGGGGTATGTATGTTGCTTTTAGAATTTTGATTTGTGAGTTTTTCATTCAGTTTTTATTGTTTTGGGTTAATTAGGAGTTGAAATGGATACATCCCATTTGTTTACTTGTATAAATGCAATAGCTTAAAATCTTTATCTGTGCATGTGTTTTTATTAGACAGTTTTTATGGGTTATTCTACACATTTTAATGCCATGTTCTCATGGCAGACCACTTTACAGTCTTACCTTCTCTGAGTTTGAGTATCCAATCACTTAGAAGATAAGGAATGACTTCAACAATTGACTACGATATATATGATTTTTATGGTACCTTGGTGTAACAGGATATCATCCAAGGTGTTGTTGACAGGTATATTATTT
Organism: Viscum album; assembly: GCA_963277665.1. NCBI lineage: Eukaryota > Viridiplantae > Streptophyta > Magnoliopsida > Santalales > Viscaceae > Viscum > Viscum album. The sequence continues at coordinate 514,962,532 of OY728146.1, forward strand.
GAATAATCACCGAACTCATAATTTATTATGTTTAAACAATAGTGTTAATAATGGATTTTTGATTGGTTGTTATTCTCAATCAAATGATTTAGGTGGGACATCAACACTGTTCAAAAAAAACCCAAAAACATTAGTTTGGCTCTTCTTGCTGCATTCAATTTCACCAACCAAATCGGATATGACCTCTTTATAGATCAAGGCCCCAGTGACATACCACACTTATCAAAAGCAGTTAGTCTCTCTCCTCCCTTTGTACCTAACAATTTGATGACAATAACATTAGTCTTTGTGATTAATTATGATTTTGCGTAGACATGGTGATAATATAATTAATTATATTTTCTATTACCATTTCTATTCAGTGGGGCATGTTGTGCCGGAGATACCTAAAAGAAGACAAGTGGCTTCAAAACTAATGCAATTCGAAACTGGACAAATACCTAGAGAATGAGATGGTTTCTATAACATTCATCATCTCCCTCATCACTACTTTTCTACAAACCAAAAGATCAGAAAACTTATTATGAGGCAGATGATCATGTCAACACCATCCTGCCTCCGTTACTCTAGCCTTCTCAATCGCCTCTACAATGATCTAGGGACATCTTAGGTACATTCAATTTACATTATTTTAAATTATTTTTGTTTTTTTACTTTTGTCCATAATCATTCCTATTATCTAATTTCATTCATGATTTTCATGATTAACCATGTAGAGATTGCATGAGGTGATAATTGGAAGTCTATCAATGCACAAATACCCTCTTCGCATACATCAGATCAAACATGTGATGATTGAACTGTGAAAAAACCACAGCCACACTGGTCATGTTTGAGATCATGCACACAACCATATGCACCATAGTGGTAATGAACTATATTTAATTCTTTGACAATCGGTATGATTTATCATTTGTGATCAGTATAATGTTTCTGCATTAAGGTTTCCCCAGCGCTACTAGTCATCGATTGTATTACAGAATTCACTGCATGCATTAATGTTTTCGTGAATACAGTTGAATTTGAATTCAAATCCCAATCCTCAAAAATTAGAAATTTATTTACATTAAATTTATCATTTATTTTTCCAACTATTTAAATGGTGTCTCCATATTTTATCGACTTTTATTCTATTATCATTCACTATTAAAATATAATTATAATTTTTTCAATATTATTGTTTCTTCTCAACTTTTATAAATTCTAATATCTTATTATATGAAAAACCAGTAATCGAATGCATCGTGCAATAGCACGGGTGAGTACTAGTTATATCTAATTGTAACTAATTATTACAAATTATAACTAACTATAACAAATTACTACTAATTATTACTGATTACAACTATTTATAAATATTTATTACTAAGTGTAATTGATTATAACAAATTATAACTATTTATCAATAATTATTTCTACTTATTAGTAAATATTACTATTTTTTAATTATCGATAATTGTTACTAATTATTTTAAATTATTGATAATTATTATTAATTGTCATCACTTTTACTAATTTTTACTAATTATCACTAACTGTTACTAATTATTACCTATTACCAGTAATTATTAACAATTATCGATAAGTATTATTAATTATTACTAATTGTTACTAATTATTATTAATTATTACTAATAATTACTAATTATTACTAATTATCTGAAACTAATATTAATTAATATTAATTACTTTCAATTAATAGTAAAATTAATAATTTATACTAATTACTGATAGTTACTACTAATTAATACTAACTATTAAAAAATATTATTGAATATTAATAATTATTTATAATTATTTGTAATTACTATAAGTTAATAAAAATTATTCAATATTATTAATCAATATTATTTTTTATTCCTAAGATAAAATAATGTAAATAAATTAATAATTCAAAAGTTTAAAATAAATGCCGTATAAATTATGCTTTATCGAAATTAATTTTTTAATGTTTTCCTGAAAACGTTTTTGTAAAAATTAGAATGTATATAGAGAGAAATTAGAGAGGAATAGGGAGAAATTAGAAGAGGAGATCATAAATTTTGATGGAATGATACTTCAAGGGGCCTTATACAGGTTATATTAGTTGTGATGAAATATTTGTGATAATGTTTCCTTTGTAAATAAAAGTATTTGTGATGAATTTTGTAACAAATAGTTCTCCCCATTAATTGACATGGTAGAGAACAAAAAGTAATTTGTAATGGATGACCAAATCTATTGAAAATTCTAGCCACTATAAATAACCTTGATTTACTCTATCGATAGAGTATTCGTGATAGAAATCCTCCTTGCTTTCCAAGTAGTATCATTTGCATTTGAAAAAAAATTATATTTTATTAACACATATTTTTGATGAAAATCCTATTTTTTGTAAGCAGTCCTTTCCTGTGGTATGGTGTGCATTGTCGAGAAAAATATTTACTGCGGGTTTCATATCCCATCACAAATACCTTAAAAAATATATTTTTTTTGTGACATGTCCCTCATTCCTTCCCAAATAACTCGATGCTGTTATTTTTTTTGCAAAGGCTGCATACTTCGTTGTAAATGATCCCTCATAAAACAAACTATTTTTATATAGTGATAAGGAAGATAAAGAATTCCTCCAAGACATTCCAGTAGTCGCCATCAATTCAAGAATTTCACTTAACCCATATACTGAAGTTTCATATATAAATAATTTATAAAAATAATCAAAGATCATCATTTGGTTCAATTTACATTTTTATTTAAGGTTTCCATGGACACAAACTCTACCAGTTCCTAGGGGTCATCCTGAGAAACCCAAAATCCATGTTAACTTATTACATCCCCAAGGGCAGCCTAAACCACCCTGACTTAATTCATTCATTACCATGGTGAAAGCCTAACTCAACTCTTCAATAATTTCAAAAATGTTCCCCTAAGAGAACATGCGTTTTTATGTCCAAGGGAGTTCCATGACATCAATATGGTATCCAAATGATTTAATTTAATTTTTTGGTCAACCATCTGATTATTTATCACAACCACATAAGAAAAAAATGCAATAAAAAGGAATAAACTTTATGGGAAAATAACTAGACCAGCTACCTTAGGTTAATTGAGTTACACTGATCGAGTATCATCATTTGATTCAATAGAAAATTAGTGATATTGAGAAACCATACAGAAGCCCTAAAAATTGGGCATATTAGACTTAAACCATGAGAAATCATATAGTAGTGGATTAAAAAAATAAATTAGGGAAGTAGATCAGTAACATTACCTAGATATTCCAAATGTCTCAAATAGTATAAGGAACATACAAGAACCAGATGAGAACCATCATGGTTGGAGAATAGGAAGGGGATATCTCAATGGAGGGATGTTCTACAAATGATGATGAAGAAATTTGAGTGAGGTTTAAGGGTGAAAAAGTGAAAAAATGACAAATATCTACCCTTAAAAAATAGTCTAGAACCCAATGGCTAGTTAGTGGATCTCACTGGCAAGCTAAGAGGCCTCCAATTACTATGCATCCTATAGGAAGACCATTGGCTAGCCGATGGAACTGCATCCTCTGGGTTGTATAACATATCTTCCTCCTAATCCTCCCAAACACTTCTTTGACTCCTTGAACCCCCACAGATGCTTATTAAAAGACTAAAGGTATTTCAATGAAATTTAATGGGTTCCATACCTCAAAACAATAGAGGGTCTTGCTGTCTAACATGAAGTATTCATTTATTTAACACTCATGGAGAATTAATAGACATTTTCACATAATATCCAATGAAAATAATGAATTATATAATTTATAAAGAGAATGGATAGGGGACCAAAATATTAAGGAATTCTCAAAAAGATTATATAGTATATAATATTATACATTTCCAGAATGCTTTAAAATCATGAACGTGATATCTATAAGTGACGAGAGATAACCACCCAATACTGATTCCTACTAGAATTTTGAATTTATTTGTGTAATACCAAACATGTAGTCCATAAAATTTATACCTATACTAGATACTATGACTTTATACGTATCCACATGTGCAATTAGGGTGTGAGCTAATGCCAAGTATGATATAGCTATGAATCCATAAAATTATATTTATAAGAGGGAGAAAAATTCTAATTTGAAAATAAGGATTACAAAATATCTTTTATTACATTTTCATGTTTTTAAATCATATAATACATTCTATAAACTATTCAATAAAAAAATTAACTTGTTGAGAGCTATCCCTACTTTTATTCATTCTCTGGAAAATAATTTTTAAACAATAATATCTATAAAGAATAAAGTAATGTCACATGATACTGTGCATAAAAAGTGAGACCTCAATTTAGTGTAACATAGTTGGAGAAGGTACTATTGTGTAAATTATTCCATTAAAAAATATTTACTATTTTTTCCAAAATACAACTAAATTAAATGACAAGACAGAAATAACATGGAACCATATAACTAAAATCTATATATAATACTCAGAAGAGAAAAACCCAAAATGAAAATCAACATAACTCAATCTTAAACATCAATTATATACTTAAAATCATCATATATAAGTTAAAAAGTAGAATATACAATAATATTAACATATTATAAACAACATCACACAACGTGCATAATGGGAAAACATATTAGGCTATAATGAGACAACACTATATGTCATCGAGTGAAACCTTCTACTGGTCTATGATACATTTTTAACTAAATAACCACCAACATACTCTAAACTATCCTCACCTAGTGGACCTCTTGATAGCCAAGGAATAAATTAAACTAGAGGATGTGAACCAATGCATATTCTCATTTTTCATTACACTTATCTATTTGTTTCCCATATAGTTACCCAAGGCTTACCATGATATTTTCTAAGTTAATGTGTGGGAAAATAAATTAATTTAAATTATAATATAAAAAATATAGAATAAATAACCTATATTTAAAATAAAGAAACCATTTAAAAAAATAACCCCATTCCACATTGATATCAAATAACAGATAATTCAAATCACATAATCTCGATAATAGAGTAATCCATATCTAAAAATAAAAACATATATGGTATCCTTTAGATAAGAAAAATGTTAAATCAAATTACAAACTAAACATTATTCTAAATGTACCAAAAACTCCAAAATTGTTTTTTGAAGCACAATCAAGAATCAAATCATTAGTGAAATCTCACTTGATTAAATACGAAATCTAATAAATTCATAAATATCATAATGTAATAATAAATAAGATTAAAAAGTCACAAAAAAAATTTCATAGACCAAAGAGACAATTATATTAGGGAATGAATACCAATATCATGATTTCCAAACATATGAAAACAAATAAAAGGAAAAAATCCATTTATTATTGAATTATTATGTAATAAACCATTATATTCATTTTTAAAAAAATTGGTGTCAATGAAATATTCTTAGTCTTAATAAAAAAATTTTACTTTTGAAATTCCTCCCTTTATGTTATATGTAAAAAGTTAGAAATTATGATATTTCCTTATCATATAAAACATATATTATATCTATCACATTTATTTATATTGAAAAAAAGTTTAATAATATTTCTCACCCATTATTTACAAAAATTAATATAATGGTATGGAAACACCTAACTCAATCAACTGGAATAAATGTGTGTTTGATGAATTAGGTGTGATTAAGTTAAGAGAAGGGATACTCTAGAGTTGGACATCTAGAGTCCTGAGTTCAGAGTAACCTTAGACATGGGTTATCCACCAAGTCCATGTAGGGAAAATTATAATATATAATAAGATATAATAATGAGAATAAATAAAAATGATATATTCAATGTAGAGATAAACCTTGATGAACCCCTTGAAATTTTACAGTGAATACCATGGTTGGATGTTTTGGGAGAGTATAGCCAACCTAGGGATATCTAGAACATTCAAATGAATATAAAGAATAATGGAGTATTACCCAATTAATAATAAGGGATAAAAAATGGTAAAACAAAAATCTTGTTAATTTGAATTATTTTGTTACACACATTACCAAATTATGTGCTAATAATTTTAACGCTATTAGAAACAAACTTAACACCCGGACAATGACATTGCATGGTTAGGAAAATCCCGAACTTTAACCATGAAACCTTGAAAATAAATAAATGTTCAAATTTTTTAAAAAAATCACTTAAATAGAAAATATTATAAATCTATTATAAAATATATTCCAAATAGTTACATTAATGGTGTCATATGTTTCTTCACCAAACCAATTTATACGAATAAAGTCATTCATGATTTGGAAAATGAAAAATTTACAAAATTACAACATTCAAATTAAGTGATTTGTTAAATTTATGATTATTTAATATTTATATTTAGAATATAGACAACACATCTCATTATAGAAACATATTTTCTAAAATCCAATATTTTTTGTCAATGATTAAACTAGAATTATAAATGGTATGTCCTTTGTTGAATATACAAATAAGAAAACTAGGTGGAAACCATTTTGAATGATAAATCAGATGACATACTATCATTCCAAACCATTATCAAATTTTTATTTCACCATATCATGACTCATATATATTACCATTGGAAATACCAAAGATAAATTAAATTGATTATACTTTGATCTCAATTATTCCTACTAGTCACTTTATCATAATTAAAAAATTCTCCTTACTTATTCCAACTATAAGAAAATCCACATAACTATCGATATAATTAATCAGTATATTTTATTACAATTATTGAGTAATAATTATCATTTATTGTAAATGAATTCATTTAAACTAAATTTTTCATGAACTCACAAAATTCAGGGGCTTGTACAAGTGTGACAGCCTAAAAAAAATATTTCTATGTCTAAAAAATGAACTTTTTATCATAATTTCTATTTCATATTTGTATCACAATAGAATTACATAAAAATACAATTAAAAATAAATATTACATGAAATATAATGATACCAATTACTATAGTTAAGAATAGTACAAGAATATAAAATCCAAAGAATATCAACCTCACATTGGTATACTCTATAATTTTGAACTCTAAAAATATGATTAAACCTTCCAATATAATTATTAATATAAAACTAAACATTATGAATATAATTTTATTATTGAAGTAATTTTAATAATAATTGGGAACAAAGTTTTCAATGTTGATGAATGTTGAAGTATATATATGGTATAAAAGGAAATGTGATTGTTTGTATTCATCTATTGTAACTAGACCCATTGTTTATCATTTTACCATTATAATTAGTTTTTATAAGTTGTAGTTAAAAAAATGGTAATTGATGTAGAATGGGAATATGATGGCCTCAACCAGTAGATTCATGTTTTTTGAAGCTAATTTTTTAGAACTTGGGAGGGACTTAGTGTCACTAGGATTCTCCCTTGACTAATTACAAGCTGATATTTAATAAGTGAGGCCTCAATTAAACCTCCTATATTATAATTTTAAGTTAGTATAAATTACCATTCAGTCAATGTTAGCCAAGACACCCCATGAACCTAACACCATCGAATACCTTACCCTTATGATATACACGAGTGTAATAAGGGATTAAATGTCTAGACATTAATTTATTATATTGTAATTTATTTTTTATAAGTAAAATATTTATTCCATAAATCCCATCTTTAGAGTAACTTTGTTTAATAAAATATAAGTTTAAGTAAGAAGAATTTGATAAATTGATTTTTTGGGAAAAAATAAATCAGAATTGTATTTTCATAAAATATATAAAATTTTATAATAAAATTAGGTATTATATATAATATTAGTTTTATTTACATAGTCTTTTAAAACAATATTATTTAAAATGAAATGATAAAATAATTTTATAACATCCTAGGAAATTTTTATAAGTGGTAGGAATTTGACTGTGTCATAAAAATTTCCATTTTTCAATAAATAAGGATTTAAATATTTAAAACCTAAAATTCATATACTCATAGAATTATCTTGATGACTTAAATATTTTATTTTAAATCATCACATCGAAATTATATTACTTTAATTGTTTTTGAGAATTCTTCAAAATACTATATTTTTTATTGAGTAGTAAAATTACAGTTTGGGACTTTCTTTATGTTTTATGACATCATATTTATTTAATAATGATGTAGTAAATAATTAACCACAATCCTTGACCAAATATATTATTTTATTAATATTATGTATTTTAATATATTTTTATCAATTTTCACACCTATAAGTTACTTTCCAAAGTCTCAAATCAAAAATTTCATTTTTAAAACATTATTTTGTGGAAAGCATACCTTTTTATATACAAAGAAGTTTTAAAAATGGGTTCAGGTTCAAATTTATTAAAATAACATAAAATATAACCCATATGTCAAAAACTATGAGCAGAATCCATGGGCAAGGCAATGTTTTTTCAATTTCCACAACCCATATTTCCAAGATCTGTATTTGAAAATTGTTAAACAATTAATCCCCATTTTTCATAAATACCCACCCATTCCCACATCCCATTCACTCCAAATATATCCTCTATGATTTTTTTGGTTTTTACCTCCAAAATAGTCCCCCTAATGTTTTCTTAATCCCTCAAGGTTCAATCCTCAAGTTTTAGGAGCAACTCTTCAAGGTAAGAGAATCCTCCAATTATATTTTCCATTTATGTACCATTATTTGTGGTATGTCCGCAAATTTTTAAACTAAATTATTTTTATCCAATTTATATTATACCTTTAAAGAAAAGAAATACAATTTTTTCCATGGTAGTAATTCGTTTCCATTTATCTTTCACATGACTTAAACCATGTGGTATACTTGATATGATTTCAAATTATTTTCTTTAATTTTTCTATTTTTAATTATAAATTATCATTTCATGAATAAAAAAACATCTCATTTTACATGGGTATTTATTTATATGTAATTATAATTTTTTTTGGAATTTAAATTTATTAAACCCATATTCCCTTTCCAAGGGTTAAAAATGATGTTATGGTCATGTATTTAAGCACATAAATAGTCAATGTTTTTTATTAAGCCCATACTATATTATCCTCAGGTTATTTAAAAAATGATTTATTATGATCAATTTGGCTCACATGAATTACTAAATATGATGGGTTCACATTTATAATGATACAATAAATTAGTTAAAGAATTTAATCTCTAGTGATGACTTGTTTTATGATACCTTGGTGAATAACCTTGGATTTTTTTTGTGATGCCTTAGTGATGAACCCGGATGATTTGATTATAAATGTATCATTTTTATTTTATAGCCACATTTATAGGTTATTAATCATGTTCTATTTATTGTGACATGTCTCATGTTCTCTTGATTCATTCCATATTTTTATACCTCAGGTTCTTATTGATATGACTTATGATCACATATTAAATTTAGACCTTTATTATTCCCTTATTATGATTCATGATCAACCCTTTCCTTTGATTTATGTCCCTAGTATATGATATATAATAAAATTAACTTATCATAAACCCATTAATAATGCTTTCAAGTATATTAAAATAATTTTTTATGTTTTCAGGTATTATGTTCCTAATTTCAAAGAAACTAAACACTAAAATATCCTATGTTTTGTTATAAGTAATGAAATGTTTATATAATAAAAAATAAGGATTACATAGTTATTATTAGAGAATGTTTTAGTTATTTGTATATATTTGGACTTTAAAACTTCAGTAATAATCCTATGAATAAATTTAAATATAGAAAAAAAATCCTGGAATTTTAGTGATGTATTAAGAGAGTGGTTTCTTTGTAATGAAATCCCTATATAGATACTACAAGGGGATGTGTCTCTAGAATAGATATACCATATTGAGATTGAATATACCAAGAACTATTTCATAATAATGGTCCTTAATGCAGACCTCGCTTGATACTCCCAGAGGGGATTTTTGGTAAATTATTCAATTTTTATGAATTATTATGTAGTATATATATATAATTTAATTATTGTTAAATGATATTAAAGGATAACATATTTAATACTGATGTTTTAATATTTAAAATCCATTTATAATTATAATAATCCTAAAAATAACATGTTTCTAACTAAGGTTTTCTTATTTTATAAAAATGACAGGAAATAAGAAGAACTGTGTAAATGATGAGTGAAACAGAAAATAGGCTGATAAAATTCATAAAATGATGGAATATAGAATTAAAAACATCACTAGGATAATTTATCAACTATCATGATTTAGGATTAATAACTTTAATCACATTGGGTATCAAGATTCTTCTCGAAGGGAATAAATTGCTATCCAGTCCTCCATGATTCAATGACCAAGTTATTTTAGTGGATCTACTGATCCATTGATTTCTAAATAATCTATTACCTCTATAGAAAATATATTTTATATAATCTATTATTTATAGATAGGTAATGTAAACTTAGAAGTATACCACTTACAAGGAGAAACTAATCAGTGGTAGACACTGATTAAAAACATGAATCCAAGAAGGGAGATTCATTCTTTTGAGTTGGAGGATTTTAGGGGACTGTTTTTCAATATATTTTTTCCAATTTTGATGTGAAAAAATAGATAAAGAATTATTAGAGACGAAGTAGAAGGAAAACTAATCTATGAAATATATTAAATAAACTTTACAAGACTTTCTTGATAAACCTCTAGCCATATTTTGGATCCTAAGATAATTGTTTATAGATTCTTTGGAAAACCGTGACCCCATCAATGGAATAGTATAGAAAATGGATACTATGAATTCCATGAGAAGATAGTTATGAGTGTTATAAAATTTAAATTTGATTTTGGAGAGATTCAGTGGTCACATAGGTCAAATGAAAAAAGATAGAAATGAAGAAAAACATAGGGAAGAATTTAAATCACAGAATAGGAGGAAAAAATGAAACTTTCCATGTGAATTTTTTTCTGAAGACTCATTTGGGAAATTATTTCATGGGAATGGAAATTGATACAAGTAAAAAAGAGATGTATAAATAGATAAGAACCATCATAGTGAGTTGAAGCCTTAACTTCTCAATAATAAAGACAATTGTAATAGGGTGTAAGCTCATGAGGAAGTTCAATGCTTCAAGTGTTGATAGCTTTGGAACTTTTAAAATCAATTTCAAAATCATAATATTACAGATGGAAACCACTATCAACCATATCATAGGAAAAAGGAGAAAAGTACGGAATTTTTAATCATGAAGGCTGAAATTGAGGCTCCAAATGATGTGTTTTCATGTACACACAATGTTCTCTCAGAACAGGCAATTACATTATTTAATTAATGTTCTACACCTTCCGTTATTTCCTCCAAGATTGAAAAGAATACTAAATAAATCCTCAAGCTTATAGAAGTATATTTATTAGTCATTATTCCTAGAGGGATTATCCTATAGTTTATAATGTATAGAAATTACAGTCTTAACTTTGTATAGTACAGTCTCATAAAAAATGTAGTTGTCATTACCATGGGGTAATTTAACCCTATAATAAGGATGGACTATCTCTCGATGTAAAATGATAAGATTTTCCATATAGGAATGGAAATTTTAATATTATTGAATGGAAAAACTCTATATATTTTCAAAGGATAGATATCTTGGAATGATATTTTTCTATAAGAACATCCAATAAACTTCCTTATAGAGATTATTAGTGGATACATAGAAATAAATGAATGTATAAAGATAGGAAATGTACTCATAATTCAAGAATACATTGATTTATTTTATGAATAGTTACCGAGACCATTTCTAGAAATAAAGGAATATTTCTCTATTGAACTCACACATGGATCCAAGACGATATCAAAGACCCTATATACAATAAAAAATATGGAGCTAGAGAAATTAAAGAACAAACTTCAATATCTTTTGGAGAAGGGATTTATCTGACCAAGCATGTATCCATGGGAAACCCTATTATCTATTTATAGAATATGGATGGATAAATGCAGCTATTCATTGATTATAGAGAAATTAATAGGATCACAGTGAAGAAAAAATACCCTCTCTATAGTATTGAAAATTTATTTTACCAGCTTTATAGGGATCAATTCTTCTCCAAGATTGATTTATGACCTCTGTATCATCAATTGAGAATGAAGGAATAAGATTCACAAAAGACTGTAATCTGAACAAGTTATGTGAATTATGATTTTTGTGTTATTCCCTATAACTTAACTAATTATCCAACCATATTTATAGATTTTATGGACTTATTCTATAAATAATACATTTATAAACTTGTGGTAGTTTTTTTTGATGATATTATGACATATTCCAAAATTCATGCGGAATATAAGGATCATATAAGGCTTATATTTCAAACACTAAGGAAGGAGAATCTATTTAAAAAATTTAGAAAATGTGAATTCTATTTGTAAAAAGTTTCATTCATGGGGCACACTATAACCACTAAAGGATTCTCATTTGACCCTACAAAGAAAAAGGACATAGAGGAGTGGATTTATCCTATAATAGTAACTAAGATTCATAGTTTATTTTCTTTAGTGGGATATTATAGGAGGTTTGTGAAATAATTTTCATGAATTTCTAATCCATTAACCATGTTGATAAAAAGTATCTAAGTTTATCGAGATAAATGAGTGTTAGGAAATTTTCCATGAACTAAAGAAGATATTGGTTACGTCACCTATTCCATATCTTCCATTTATCAGAGAAGTATTTTTTGTCTATATTGATGCAAATTTGAAACGGACTAGGTGTGTTATAATGAAAAATTATATGGTGATCACTTATGAATATCAACATTTAAATCCTCAACAGAATTATTATCTTAATCATGACCTCGAGTTAGCTGCAGTAATTATTTCTCTGAAGATATAGAGGCACTATCTTAATGGGAAGAAATGTGATATATAAAAATACCACTAATGTTTGAAGTATATATAAATTAAAATTGATTTTAAATGAGATAAAGGTTACGGTTGGATATTCTTATATACTATTAATGTTCAATTAATTATCACCCCATAATAGAAAACAAATTCATTGATGCATTTAGTAGGAAAGACCTTGTTGTGCTAGAAATGATAAGGATTCAAAGAGATACATTGATCAAGGAGATAGTAAGGTTGGACATGGGAATCATTAGGGAAGGGATATCATCAAACCTATCCCAAATTATTTCTTAACCATCATTACTGAAAAAGATCAAGAGATATCAAAGTTATGATTATTTGAAACAAAATAATATAGAGGCTATAAATAATGGAAAGTTCCCTGAATTCAATATTAATAAATTTAATGTGATGTGATTTTATACAAGGCTTTGACTCCATATATATCTCGAAGATAAAAGAGATGATGGATGAATCTCATAGTTCTAAATTTAATATACATCCGGAAGGCAATAAAATTTATATAGACCTTCATGATCATTATTGGTGGGATAATATAAAAAGGGATATTTCCAACAACACTATATGGTTCTTAGTATGTCAATTAGTGAAGTTATAACTGAAAATTACTAAAGGGGTATTTCAACCAATAACTATACTGATATGGAATTGAGATAATATCACTATTGAATTCATCACTGGTCTCCCAAGGAGATCTAAATGAAAAAATATGATATGGGTTATAGAGGTTTAAATCACTATAAATACCCATTTCATTGCTATTTGGGGTGATTTATCTCTTGAGAAAATTTACATAATACTTGTAAAGAAATTTATGAGGATATATGGTGTTACACTTTCAATAATTTATAATCATGATCCATGGTTTACATATATGTTCTAGAGAAGTTTTCAATGTGATCTGTAAATTTAATTGAACTTCAGTACTACATATCACTCCTTAGGTGATGGTCAATATTAAAGGACTGTCCATACAGTCAATGAAATACTAAAAACATGATTAATATAATTTAAATGTGGATGGATCAAAAGATAAAACTATATTATTTCTCATAAAGTAATATATTCTACTCGAGTATTCAAATGGAACCACATGAAGCTCTATATGTGAATAAATGTATAAATCATGTTTATTTGGATGAAGTTGGAGAGATAAAGCAAATTGGGTCCTATCCTATGTAAGAGATGATAGAATATGTTTATACCATCCAATAATGTATACAATACACCTATATTTGATAGAATATATTTGCTAAAAACCATCAATGGGACTTGGAGTTTGATTGTGGAAACAAAATTTTCCCTTGGATATCACCATAGAAGATAGTCTTGTGATTTAGAAAGAAATGGAAGATTAACCCTAGGTACATTGGCCCTTCTAATTCCATTGATGGCATAGGAACTGTGACCTATCTATAAGAAATTCATCCAAATATTTATCAATTTAATTATGTATTCTATATATCTCACCTAATAAAGTTTACACCCGATCCCTCAAATGTACTGAATCCAAATGTGGTACAACATGAACATGATCTCTCTTATGAGGATCAACAGATGGAGACCATGGATAGTAGAGACATATTTTATGCAACAGGAAAACTCAAATTGTGTCATTATTAGGGTAGACTATAAATATGAAAAAATAACATGGGAACCGGAGGAGACAATGATATAGAAGTACCCTCACATTTTATCAACCAAGATAAAGAGTTGATAGTTCAGAGGGAAAATTTCTTAAGTGATGAAGAATGTAAAGGCCCAAAAAAATTCCTTCAATAATTAAGAAAATAAATTTTTCTCATGATGTCTATATCATTTTTACACCTAATTTAAGTACATATAAGTAATATTATAATAGTAACATTACATGTTATGTAATGATACTAATTATTATAGCAAATAATAGTATAAGAACATAAAAACCAAAGAATACAGACCATGCAATGGAATACTCTTTAGGTTCAAACACTGAGAAGTTGATTAAAACCTCTATGAAAACTATTATTAGAAAAAGAAACATTAATAATAGAAATTACATTATCTAAGGAATTATAATAACCTTTGGTAAGGAATTAGTAAATGTTGATAAATGGTAAAGTATATATAGGGTATAAAAGGAAATGTGGCCGTTCGGATTTGACCGTTATATGACCATAGGTCAAATATAACCATTAGTCAATATAAACAATGGTCAATTTTACCACTAGGAAATATAAATATTGGTAATAATATTACCATTATAATTAGTGAATATAATTATTAATGACGAAGGTTAATTGATGCATAAAAGAGAAACAATGGTCTTAACTACCAGAGTCATGTCATTTGAAGCCCATTTTTCTAAAAATTGGAGCGAGGTAGCATAAATATGACTCTACCTTGACCAATACCAATATTATATTTAACAATAGAGTCTTGAACTAAATCACATATGGGATAATTTCATGTTATTGGAAATTATCACTAGGTTAATGTTAGCCGAGCCACCCCATGAAATGACCACCATCGCACAACTTAACTATAGTACATATACGAGAGTAATAGGGGGTTATATGTCCATGTATTAATTTTTTAATGTGTAATTTTATTTGTATAAATAAAATTGTAGCTCTATAATTCCCATTTTAGAATAACTTTTTATAATAAAATATATGTTTAAGTAAGAATTATTTTATTAATTTATTTTTAAACACAAATAAAACATATTTTTTTATAAAATATATACAATTTTATAATAAAATCAGAAATTATAAATAATATTTTTAAATTAAAAATCAATTTAAAACATTATTATTTAAATATAAACGATATAATAATTTTATAATGGACTAAGAAATTTTCATAAGTGTCAAAAGTTTGACTGTGTCATAAAAAAATATTTTTCAATAAATACAAATTCTTATATTTAAAATATGAAATTAAAATAATAAAAAAATTTGTTTGATAAAATAAATATTATATTTAAAATAAGAAATCCTAAATTAGTCTAGGGTAATTTTTTTTAGAATTTGCTAAATTATAGTAATTTTTAATGAATAGTAATAATACAGTTCCAGGTTTTTCAGTATGTTTTAGGACCTCCTATTTATTTTATAATGATGTAATATCTCAATAATGACAATAAAAAACCTAAAATATGTTATTTTATTATTAATATTATTTATTTTCATATATTTTAATCAATTTAAAAACCTATAAGTGAATTTTTAAATTCTAAAATGGAGAATTTGATTTTTAAAAATAATATTTTGTGGAAAATTTAATTTTCCATATCCAATGATGTAATAAAAAATGATGTTCCTTTTTAATGGATTAAAGTGTCATAAAACATGACTTGAATTTTTAAAATCATGATAAAATACCATAGGTAACTAATGGTTGTTAATTTTCAACAACTAATATTTCCAAGAACTATATTTGGAAATTACTAAATAATTCCTCCACCTTATCTAAAAATAACCACCCATATACTCTTTCTTATCCTATATAAATACATAATATTTAATTTTAATGTATTTCTAATTCCCCAAAATTCCTTCCAGGCATCCTTAATCCCCATGGTTCCATCCTAAAGGTTTAGAAGCAAATATTCATTGCAAGGGAATCCTCCACTTCCCTTTCCCATTCATGTCCCTTTCTTTGTGGTATGTTTTCAAATCATTAAAATAATTTCTTATAATATAATTTATATTATCCCATTACTGATAAAATATTATTTTATGATTGAGATACCTTCATTTCCACTAATTTTTTACAATCCTTAAAACCATTTTTATACTCCTCATACTTCGGAACTTTTTTATGGAATTTCTCTATTATTCACGAGAATTTATCATATCATAAATAAATGAGAATATACATCTCCATGGTTATTCAAATATAAGTAATTATAATTTATTTTATTAGTAATTTATATTTAAAAACCCCCATTCCATTTATGTGGGTTAAAATGATGTCGTGGTCAAGTCTTTAAGCACTTATGTACTAAATGATTTTATATGAAACTTGTACTTTATTCTCCTTATTTTATTTATTAAATGACTTATTCAAACCAATGTGGCTCACATGGATCAATAAATGTGATTTTTGAGAAATTATGGTTCTCCAATGCATTGGGTAAATAAATTAATCTCTAGATATGACATGTTTTACGATAACATGGTGAATAACCTTTGTAATTTTAATTTATGACACCTTGGTGATAAACCATGTTCATATTCTTATGGATGTCCCTTTTTTATTTTATAGATACATTTACATGTTACGACCCATGTTCTATTTGTTATGATATGTCTCATGTTTTCTTGATTCATTCCATATTTTTATTCCCTATGTTATTATTGATATTCCTCTTGTTCACGCACTAAAAGTATCCCTTATTAATTCCCTTACTGGTTTCCATAATCAACCATTTTCTTTGTTGTATGTCCTAAGGACATGAGATGTAGTAAAAGTAACTTAGTGTAACCCATGAATAATCCTTTCAATTGTATTGAAATAATTTTTTATGTTTTCATATATTATGTTCCTAATTTTAAATAATTTAAACCTTAAATGATCCTGTGTTTTGTACCATGTATTTAAAAGTTTATATAATAAAGAGGTGGGATTCTTTAACAATGGTCAATGATTAAAAATTAAAAATATTAACACCATAAGGTAATATATTCTCAAGGATTTAATTTGACACCGACATTAAAAATTCATTATACTCTATCATATCATTTTTAAATAAGAACAGAAGTACCCAAATAACACTTCAAGATTATATTAGGTGTAAAATAATTAATTCTAATAGTAAGTCACACAATAAATGAATATAAAGGATTTATTATATAAGAGTAATAAGTAGAAATGATTATATACCATTAGAAGATAAGAAATCATTATTTACCTCCCCAACCGTTATAATTAACCTATTAAGATTTATATAGAGAATCCTTATATCATTATTATTAGGAGGAAAATCTAATATTTCTCAAATTCTCAATGAAATGATAATGTAGGCAATGAAATTATTTTGGATGATACTAATAAAAATCATATTTGAAATCAAAATTTTCTAAATATAAAAATATATAGGAAAAAATTGATAAAATAAAGGCATAAAATAATTAGAAAAATATCCCATTATAAATAGGATTTGAAAAGGTACTTGAATAATATAAATAAAAATTTAACAGAGATTCAATAACAGGAAAACTCACAAGTATTGCAAAACAATACCCATATTGAAGATGCATTTGATATTTCATACTTTCATAAAAATTCATGTAACTAAATTTCGTAACATTACAAATATGACTATATTTATGATAACCTTTTATAACATTTTAACATAATGTTTTATAGTTTCCTTGATTTGATCATTGAAAAAATATATAATATCACTTATTTAATAGATCAATAGAAACTGGGTGAGAATTTTTCCTCATAATACTATCATTTCTTTTCTTTCACTCATACTTATTTTGATTCTTACTAGAATTATTAGACTTTAAACTATTTTTTGGTAAAAATACATTTATTATCCCCAAATACCAAACCATACATTTTACCTCAATAATATAATTGTTGTCTAAATTAACATGGGATGTTTTGCCATGTAAAAACACTACCGAATTAAGGTCTAGATGAAAAATAGTTTTATAGAATCAAACCTTTAATGGCTCAATAATAACTACCTTATGAAATAAAATCACCACCATATTAAAATAGTTAGCATACTCCATAACCATTTGATCACCGTACAAGAGAGCCAAAAATTTTGTCACATTCTTTAATTTTACATCCTTAGGATAATAATGTTGATTGGACATAACCTTGAAAAAATAAAATGGTAAGTATTTGAGTATTTGATCATTAATAATGGTTTTCCACATTTTGTGCCATAATCCCTTAGACATGACAATGGCGACATTCACATTATATGTTTTAGGGGTTTCAAAATATTAAAATATATCTTTGATAATTTTCATCCATTAATTTTCCATTGGAGGACATTGATTACAAAGAAATATATATCGGTTATGATTTAGATCCTCTTGAAAATTATACACATATCAAACAATTCCTAGTCTCAACACTCCATTTGGAGTCTCGATAGAATCAAAAATATAATACCATTTTCAGGTCACAAAGAAGAGTATTCTATGAAAAAATCCCCAAAATATTCTATATTTGTCTCAATAATATGATTTTTAGAGATATACATTAAAATTAATTGTTAAAAAACACAATCCAAATATTCCCCAAGACCTAATTTAAATGAAATAAATCATTAACCAATAGGGAAATAAAAATAAAATATGATAATTCCATTATTATTAAAATAATATCCAATAACATACGTAAACAACCTTTCTTGGAAAAAGCCGTCCAATGTAATCTTATTATATATTATATGAAAAATCCCATTACAATAAAATTGATTTTATAAAAACACCATGACATTCAATTCTTGAAGATTAGATATAAATAAAATCCCCATTTTAATTCCAAATTTTCTAATAAAATAATTCAAGAACCTTTTAGAAAATAATCTTTATATTTTTTCAAAAATACTTCTAAAATAAAGTAAAAATATTGAATTGATGAGATATATGTAACATAAAATAGAAAAGTTACATAATTACAGCATCAAAATCATTTACATTTATCTTAACTATTTAGTAAATAATAATTGAGTGAAATTGAATTTTAAATGAATGAAAACTTATCTAAATATATCATTTCCAAAGTTTGATGGTTAGGATGCATTTTTATTATATTATGAAAAATCCTTTAAAACCACTACTAGAGTTATCCAAAACCATATGCATGGTGTATTCATAGTTTGGGAACCATGCATGGTGATCATGAAACACCTAGTGTTTCACATATTTTACTCTGAAGCCGTGGTGTGTATTGATAAAACTTATATAATATCTATATAACCCATTATAATAGTAAAAAGAAAATAAAAATATCTCAAAATAATTACAAAAAATATCTTATTCAAATAAAAAATTACAAATTCCCATTGTAACACAAGGATCGACATATGGAAAGGCTGTCTATACCCTCCCTTTACCTACATATAAAGATATAATGATCCAGTATCCTATATAATTTTTCTATAAAAATAAAACGAGGGCTAAAATATAATTTGTTTATAAAGAAACCCAAGTGAATCTTCTAAGCCACCCAATCAAGTCCGCC
Organism: Viscum album; assembly: GCA_963277665.1. Classification (NCBI taxonomy): domain Eukaryota; kingdom Viridiplantae; phylum Streptophyta; class Magnoliopsida; order Santalales; family Viscaceae; genus Viscum; species Viscum album. The sequence continues at coordinate 514,982,579 of OY728146.1, forward strand.
CCAATACACATATGATGTTCCAAAATGCCAAGGATATATGAAAAATGTTGAGGGTATCAAACCTATATATTTTTTAGAATTTCACCCATAAAATCCAATGTCAACTCATTAGATCCTTTTTTATAATCAAACATGATGTTTTAAAATATTGAATTATGAAGCTAAAAAAATAAACTATTACATATATTATCCAAACCAAATGGCGCATAACAAAATAATCATGGAAAAAAAATACTAAAAAAATACATTACTAATAAGATTTTATAACTTTATACATGATTTTTTGTCAGTGACATGGACAAAAAAAGATAATGGAAGGCCAATAATTACTATAAATGATGTAATCCTAAATGACTAAAAAATCACTAATTTTTTGACAAATTATTTCCACGTGACCTAAGATTCTGACAATGTCTTTTTATATTATAGATACAATAATAATGATACACACTATCCATCATAGAATCCATGACATGTATACCTTCACCTGAAATATATAATACAAGAAAATAAATGTTTTTATGTAGTATTCATGACAATTCATAACTATATTTCACCAATAATTCATAAAATTCATTTTATTATAGAATAAATAAATGGCAGTTTTAGAATAAGGAACAGAAAATATATTTATTCTACATTTTTGTGATTAAATATTAAATAACACCATCAATTAATCTATTTATAAAATCCAAAATTCTTTATTGATGAAATATATTTATTATTTTATTCATTCCTTGTAAAAATACTTTTAAACCAAAGAGATTTATAAGGAAGAAAATGATGTCATATGGGAGTGTTTATAAATAGAGATACCCGGTTTTAGTAGAAATTATATTTGGAATGAACTATACTGATTATTATAAATTTTTTAACTATTTAAAAATTTTAATCAAAATATAATTGAATAAAATAACAATGAAGAAACCTCTTGTGAACATTGATGAACTTGTCACTTATTATCCCACATAAATATTTATTTCCTACTTATAGGTAGTATAATAAATGAGATGGGTCGATCAGTAGAAAATGATTGAAAATTGTGTTATTGACCTAGAAAAAAAAGATAAAACTCTCAAGAAATAATAAATTATAGAAGTGATATAGAACAAAGTCCAAGTGGTGATATATCAGTGTTAAAGAAAGTTTTAACACCCCAAGCTTCCATGGTACGTTTCCCTTTGAATAATGTAATAGCTTGCATTGTACACAACTTTGAGATTCTAACACACCGCGACCAATAAAACTAGCCGTTATGAATAATAATACACAGTTTTTGAAATTTTTTAAATTTTATCTTTCGAAATGGACTTCATTTTTGGATTTGGAATATTGAAATTAGCTTAGGGTGAATTTTGGGTATTTTTATGAAAACTTTCAATTTTTGACGAATAGTTAAAAACACTTAGTTATAGTTTAAAACCGAATTTTTATTTAAATAATTATTTATTTTATTTAAATTTATTTCAAGTCAGAATAGATACATAATACCTATATAAGTTAAATTTAATTAATTGGAGTTAATTTATAATAATTTTAGATATATAAAAATTTTATTGAACTTTTTAACCGTCTTTTACCCACCTCCTAGGAGTATTTGCAAATTTGAATAAAACATAATTTTATCACTTCTGTGAATTGAATTTCAAAAATCCTAGAGTCACGATTGATATCAGTAAGTAAAATGTGGTTCAATAAGATAAAAACAATTTTTGGTGAATAGTAACTTTTGACTTTTATTTACCATTATTAAAAGTAAATAGGGTAATTAAGGGTAAGAATGATATTATTATTACCCTAAAACTTGTCATAATTATATTGGATAAGTGTAATTCGACCAAAAACTACCTTTGGAATAAAATATGATCCTTTAGGTCCACGTGGATTAGATTAGGACATTTTTTATTATTTAATTCAAAGAAGAGTTAAAAGTGTTAAATTCAAAGCTTAATAACTATACCATTTTTAATATAGGTTTATACATAATATAAATTCAATTATAAATATTAATTATAATTGTAAAAAGATTTACTACATAATGTTATTTTATTTATGTTTTTTAGACCTTAAATAATTTAATTTATTTATGACACAATGATGATGAAATAATTACCTAATTAATGTAATATTAAAATATTTGATATTATAAATATCCAAATAAATGTAATTTGAGACTTTTTATAAATTATAATAATCTTATAGGTTATTATGACATGTTAGGGTTGGTTAGATGAAGTTGTTTTGAAGTAATAATTCTTTTATAAATTTAGGAAAAATAGAATACCAAATAGTGTCAAAACTGAAATAAAAGAGTTTTTAAACAAATATTATATTATTAACTGATATTCTATTCCTAAAAATCTAAGGTTAGAAAAAAAGACTTATATAATGATAGGTGTATCATTAATGAACCACTTGGGGTTCTCTAGGTAGTATATACTATGTTTATTAACCATATAATATAAAAATACAAAGAGACATGGTAAATGTCAAACTATTTAACTAAGAGTTAAATCTAAAAGATAAGGTTAATATAGTGACCCAAACCTGTATAAGACTTATTTATTGAGTGGTTTTAGACCCATTACCACCTTATTATTTAGATAATTTATTTTGGGGCCATTATAAACCGAAAATTATTTTATTATAAAATAATATTTCTAGCTTTTCCCAAGGTGACCCTCACCCCTTTTGTAAAAGGGAACTCCCCCTTCCCCAAAATTCACTCCTTCAAAGCCTTTTGTCTTGGCCTAAATCTGCCCAAATACACTATCAAATATCATCCCTTAATTCTAGAGGCCTTACGTTAGTCAGATATCCAACCTAAGGAGCCCTTTTTATCAAATCAAAAGGAAGAACCTGAAGAAGAGGTAAATATTTCATCACCTCTTTCAAGTTCCTTTCTTCATCCACTTCCTCTTTATTTTTTGTTTCCAATATAAAATAACAACTCTTGTATCTTATATATACTATTATGTTATTATAAATATGGTATAACCATATTCATTATTCTATCCATCCTTTGAATTACATGTCACCATATGTGCATACGTACGGCTTACCGTCTCCACGCTGTGGTGTAATTGTTATTCAATAAATTTTTATTTGGATGGGAATAATAATGATGTGTAATTGATGTAAATAATAAATATAACATTATAATTATTCTTTATATATGATATACCATCCAATTATATATTGTTATAATATCAATATAATGATATTGTTGCTCGTGCGTATGTACAGATTACCGTCTCCATGAACGCGATGAGATTCATTCCCCATCATAATCCATTCAAGACTATTTTTAACTATATGATTAAAAATAATGTTTAAAGACCTAATATAATTATGAATATTAATAAGATACATCCTATTCATAACAAACACTACTTAAAAAACAATGCATATAAAGGAAAACGAATCAGTTAACACGCGAAACAACGATAATACTAAAATATTATTAACAATGCAATATTAAAAGATCATATTAATGTATATGATTCTTTTATAATTTAATAAAAATTATTTCACCAATATACACGAGGTTAACCCACCCTTTACCAAGGAAAAGTACAAAGTAAGGGGTTTCTTATCTCAGTTTTAATTCCGTGATATTTCTATTGTTCGTCACGTATTTATTAAATGTGGTGTATTGTGTACTGTAATTTGATATAAATATATATATTATCATGATTCTATTTATATTATTTTATTCTGTGATTAATTTGGTTGTTATTAACTTTTTTCCATACGACTCGATTGATTACAACGAAGTAAGGGTTTTCATCTTACTTCCTATTTCCGTGAGATTAATGCCATATTGACACTATTTAATTTTTTGTGGTGTATGTAATGCCCAATGATTGTATTATTTGTGTAATATAAAATAATTTATGAGTATTTACATCTTCATTTTATGATCCATCTTTCATGGGATGTATGTTTCTTAAGTTACCCAATTGGTAATGGAATTTCAAATTTCAATTTCCACTCATGCAACTTTACGTATACTTCATTGATTATTTTACTCCATTATTATGTGTGGAATAACTATTTATTATTTTTGTAGTAATTTACACTCCTCTTTTTGTGGATATAATTTTTATACACATAATCACTCAATTGATAAATTCTCAAGTCATATATATAAACTTATAAGAGTAATTTTAAATCAATCTCCATTTATTGAGTTAATCATCCAATTCATTGGTGTAGTTTTTAAAAGAATATTTGTGATTGTACTATGATTGATTTACACTGAATATCCAATAATATTGAGTGTATTTATATTTTTCACACATAATTATGTCGTTTATTTATCCTTAACCCAAGGATATAGTCTTTATAAGAGATTTCATCTCAATTTACATTCCATTCAGACTTCTTTGTTGTTATATGAAAATTCACTTTTATATGGTATATATAATGTACTTTGACATATTGTATCATTAATCCCTTTATTACCATGATATTATAATGTTTTTATTACCTCAATTATTTGTATTCAAGTTTCTCTTTTTTGGTTAGGAACTCTAACTAAAATATCATTTTAAAATGTTTTAAAGATTTATTATTCTAAATATTTCTCATTAATGACCATGTTTTAAAAATGGTTTTAAGTATTTATTTATATGGACATTAAAGTTTTAAAATTAAAATTCCTTTTAAAAGTTTCAAATTGGTATGGGACACTTTTATTCAAAAATCTATTTTAGACGGCTTCTTGATAAATAGTGAGACTTTTAAATGTTTTCAAGAAAAAGGGGGATATTTCTCTCAAATAGTTTTGATGATTATTTTAATCTATGTTAATATCATTAATTATTATCTATTTATGTTGATCTATTATAATAAAATCTTCCATATTATATTGAATGAGTTATGTTTGACTGTGGTAGTGTTATTTTTATACCATTCAAGGTTGGTGGTTAAAAAATTGACATTTCGTATGCTATTTTTAATACAAATGTTTAGATTTTGTTTCAACCTTTTCATATGAGGAATGCATTGGACTTAGTAAGTGACGGGTGGAGCGCACTATAGATCCGTGATGCATCAGCGGGTCTTATGAGGCAAACTAGTGTCTTGTCATAAGGCCTTGAAAAAAATCTAATCTGTAGTTTAGGCACAAGGCCTTGACTATGTGGTTATGCAAGTCTAGCATTATGCATTATGTCATTATAAAAGTGGCTATTGATGTTGTATGTGATTATTCGACTAGTAGAATATCCATGTGAATAAGTAAATTTTATTATTTGATTTTAAATTTTCCATATTATGCTGAAGTTCAAGTTTAAAAGGATTTTGTTTTAGTCTTATACATTTCCTTAAATGTTTATACTTATTTATTAAAGTTTTTGTTATATTTTTATCCTTACTGAGAATCTGAGATCACCCCTTTCTATGTTTTATTTTTCCCAGGATGCGAAGAAGTATATTATGAATGACCTGTAGGGATAGTCTATGGGATATCAGTGTAGTCTATGGAAACAATGTTGTTGTAGTTTTCCATTTTATGATGTAATGTAAACCTTATGAATGTATCTAGTACTTCCAAGGCTACTAAAATAATCGGTATTTCGAGACCTGATCCTTTGTGATCATGACAATGATATGTAATAATGCACCGAATATGGGCTTCTGGGTTTGAGGTGTTATAAAAGTTACATGTGAAATGAATGAAGAAAAATTAAAATCAGAAATCTATTCGAGAGAGAAATAACTCAAATAGAAATGTGTAATTAATGATAATATATGGTAATTACATTGGATTTTTTGAATAGATTTTCCTTCATTCATTGATATATAATAGTACTCTAGAACATAAATTGAATATTATGGACAATTCTTTCAAATGGTGAACCTGTGAGAAAATGAATCTAATAGTCTTCTAACTGAAAAATTATCTCATTTGAAAGAAATAATGAAATCAGTTTTCACTAAGTCCAAAGTTATACTTGAACTTAGTGTGCTACTCTCTATTAAAAGACACTAGTCAGATTGATTTTCAAATGATTAATCATTTCAAATGTTATTTCAAATGAGACAATTTATGATAGATTCTTAGATTTTTATAAAATTAAACTTCCAAAAATAATTTTATATGATAGTGACCTAAAAAAAGAGTTGAAAAAGAGATATAAAAGAGTTAGAAACCAATCTTATCCCCCAAAACATTTTATCTTATTAACATGTTTGAAACATCAATATTAATTAAATTAATCACAAGTAAGATTTAAATAAAGAAGAAAAAAGATGAATATTCTCTATCGAGGTGATCCACTTCCTGATCCAACTCATATATCCTAGTTCATTCCCTCTAGTTACAAGTATTAAAGTAACACAATACCATTCATTTAGATTCTATATATCATAAAACCTTCTACCTATATCCCTTCACAAATATCCAGGCTCCCTTCTTAAAACTGTGGCACCCACATGCTCCTCAAATATAGGTCCCTGAGAGCATGATTAGACTCGCCATACTCACAATCCATGTGTCATTACTATCACAATTAGTTATCTTCCCTAAATTAATTAATAAAATAACATATTTAGAAGTTGTTTCTCCCGCACTTATCTATTAGAAATGATTATGGATATAGATTTTATTTTTGTTCACTCTTAGAGAATTTCTAACAATCTTCAAAAACAAAATCATGTACTTTTCTTTATTTAGACCCATCCCCCTCCTAACATTAATTTTTTTTCAATTTATAAATTAGGACTCATGCATTTGAATTCATATGTCAGGAACCCTTTTAAAGCATTGAATCATTTATGAAACCTTTAAAAAATAATCTAACACTGGACTAACCCTACACATTGCATGAAGTTCTTGAAAAACTTTTATGAGAGGAATGAAGACTAAAAATACATTTATGAGAGTTTATATTAGAACATTATATAGGTAAAACCAATGGATGTTACCTTTATAAAATATGGAAAAATTACCTTTGTGTGGTTAACCTTAAAAAAATTCTGATCATTACATAGGTCAATAGCCTAGTGGATTTATCTTAACACAAGTGAAAACTAATCTTCCACAATGCCTTGCATCACTTATGTACGACACTTCCATTGATTTTATAGTGGCCAAACTTCATTTCAATAGGTTTTAAAAAACATTCCCCACGAGTTCCTTTACTAGGAAGCCATTGTTATTCAACCATGTTCCAAGACAACAATATCCTCATTCACAGAGGATCTCCGCATCCATCAACCTTATTAATATAAACTAGGAAAAAAGAACTCAACTCTTCTGGTCATTTTAATATAAAAAATCCACATTTTATGCTTGTATAAAATCATATGATTGAATAATATACTCACCCATGAAACAACATATATAACACATAATCGACTTTTTCACTTAGTCAGAAAGATAATCACTTGGTGTGTGCATCTTTGCATTACTACACCTATATCTATAAAAAGTGATGATGTCACCTACATATTCTTCATCATTGACATGTACAAGAAGCACTAGCCCCAATTATTCCATTCCATTTGCATGTTTGGGTCCCACAAAGATCATGAATCTTTCTTTAATTATATATCAAAATTAAAATTTTCAATCAATAGTAGGAATATTCAAATACTATCATCTTTAATTTGATATTGACACCAATAGTATTCATCAGATTAGTTTAGAAAGATTCATACATCCTTTGAAGTCATCAACCTCTATCCATATTCAATAAAACCCATTGATTCTTATATTAGAAGTGTGTTGTATCTATATCACATTACCAATCTTATTTTCCTTTTAATTCAATATTTCCTTCAACCTTGATCCCCAAATTTTCTCTTAACCCTGAATCCAATTCACAATAGTAAAAGCTAGTCCATTGGATTCGAATGGCCTAGACCATGAACTCAGAGACCCAATTTATTTTATAATATCATGGTCAATTTTCCACAATAGATCTCATAGATTATAGATATTCCACAACGGTCTTCATAGAAGGTCTACATGGTCGGTCGATCAGTCATTCCAGTTATGGTTATTTTGTCTCACAGCCTCTTGAGACAAAAAATTATGCATGATATCTGGAATACCTCATGTGGAATTATTTATAGAAATGGGACACTTATACAGGACTATATTGAACCTTACTTTTTATACATAAATATTACATATTTTTTTATTAATATTTAATACATTTCACAGATACATGCATGAGGACCATAATGGTTTATTGTATTTTGAGACTTGATACATAGTCTTCTTACTTCATGAAATATGTTAAACATATCTAACAAATATCTTCTCATTTTAAACACTTCAAAGGAACAATCTACTTAAAACCATTATTTATACCCTAGGGAGAGGAAGCATAAGAAAGTGTGAGCTCAGATTCCTAGTAAGGGTAAATATGATAGATATCAATTGATGACCATATGAAAGAATAATATAAGAATATGGGAATGATATCATGAACATAAATTATAAATTTAATTTTAAATCAATCAAATATAATTAACACAAGTCATGTAATAAAGTTGTATCATTTCAAAAGACATGAATAATAAGAGTGGAAAATCATTATAAATCAAACATGAACCATATGTCCATGTCATAAAAGTGTGGCACCATCATAGGTATAGAAACCATTTAATATTCCATGTTTAACTACCGAGACTATCAAATATAAATTGATAAGGAATCAAAACCAATTTATTATAGTGTTTTAGGAATTGAGACTTTATTACCATATAGGATCAAGCACACCAACTTTCTTCCCAGAGCGGATCATGCACAAATACTTAATTCCCATAAGGGATAAATCAGATCGTCTTGTTTCCCATAGTTATATCATGATATTTAATGATTTTCCAAATGAATTAGAGGGATACATAATTATGGTTCCAACCATTAAATAATTAAAAAAATACATACGTGGTCCATAATAGCATTATAAATTCATTATATAATCAAATAATAACAAGTGCATTGAAAACAGGTTTCAGTAACATTTCATTAATCCATCATAGCATAACCCATATTAAATTAACAAGTTTCATAAAAATATCTCCATAAATAATAATAAACCATCAATAAAAAGAAAAATGATGGTACAATTAGACTATATCCCCATTAAAACATAATAAACAAAAATTATTATTGTCATTGATGAATATAAATTCAAAATAAAGGGCATTATAACATTTTTGAGGAAAATAACATTTTCACTATGAAAATAAACTTTCTAAAACTAAAAATTTGAAACCCATTTTGGAAATAATTTTTCTTTTAAAATAACCATGTAAAATTATAATTTAATTTAAAATCATTGATTGGTCATGATGGTGGGAAATTCTATTCTTAGTTTATACATTAAAATAAATTTTCCATTACATTTTTGGTAAAAAGGTCAAAAGTACCTTGTTTAGAAAATTAAAAGATGATTCCATATAGTTTTTTTTTAAAAAAAGGGTAAAATTTTATTTAATAAATCATTAAAGAGTAGTAAAAACAATCTTGAAAACATTTTTTTTTTGAAAACATGGACTTAGAATAGAATATATTTTCAACCGAAGAGAGAAATAAATTAAGTTTTCCTTGAATTTTTTTTGGTATCTTGAATTTTTAAAGATAGTAAAATAGAAGAAAAACATGTAATATCTAGATATATCTAGAGTATAAGAAAATCCACAAGTTTTTTGAGAGGTTTTTCATGAAATTTTATCACCAGAAACTTAATCCAAAACTATCCCGACATACAATGAGATTGTAACATAAAACCCTTACAAATTGGAAATTTTTGAATTGTAAGCCCCATGAAAGAATACATTAAATGGAAAATTAAAAAATTAAGAATAAAAATTAATTAAAGATATAAATTTTCAATGTTAATTAATTACACCTAATAAAATAATATAAGAAAAAAATATATTTCCCAAAGAAGTCAATCTAAGATGATAAATACTTACCTCAGGTCTAACTTCCTTCATACATGTTTAAACCTACTATATAATAAATATAGATTTATTATAAGTCTATGATATAACTAAAATCATATATATCATAACATATATGATTTATTTGTAATCTTTTATCACCCTAGTATTAACAATTCACTATCAAAACATCTTTTCTAGGTGATAACTGCATCATTTTTATGTATGCTTTGGTTTGATATTGTTGGTCCTAGTTCATTGATTTTGGTTTAATAGTATCCAATATTTTAATCATGATATAAATATAATATATATCTATTTTATATATATATATATATTGATCCATAAAATTAGACATATAGAAATGAATTACTTCTTTTAAAGAGATAATAGGCCGTATCAACACATGAACGTTTTCAACATTTTTTGACAGATGGAAAAAATATAGGAAAAAAATAATTAAAATGTAAATATTTATTTTAATATTGTAGATATCATATATATTTATTAAATATATTTTTATTACAATCCATTTGAAAACAAAATTAAAAAATTATCACATTGCTTTAGGGAGGTGATAATCTGCACGCACACACGAGCGACGTTATCATTTTTCAATGGATTAAAAGGAAAGAAGGTAGATGTTATATTATAATTTAATAACATTAAATATGGAATAAATATTATATATATATATATATATATATATATATATTAAATTAATCAGTATATCTAGCCGTGAGAGGTGGTGGAGGAAAATGATTTACATTGGTTCGTGTGGCATTAGTCCACTGTAAACATGATCGATGACTTTATTACCCATTTTATAGAAGAAGAGACGAGTATAATTTATTATATTATAATAAAAAAATATAATTATATGGAATATAATGTTATTTTTATTTCTTAATTTTCAAATAATGTTTTAAATAGTTTTAATAAGAAATAAAAAAAATCACGGTCAACATCTATACCTATTCTTTAGAAAACCTCTTTTGTTTTATCCCTAAATCAAAACTAGGATAGTTTTAAGATAAAATAATTACTCTAGGTCATGGGTAGGTATGTAATTAATAGATTTAGTTAGTAATTGTTTGAACCAAAATGACCCTTAATTGTGGAGAGTAGAGGATAGGGGTGCCCTTTTCTAATTGATGCGAGTGTCACACTTGTAATTTTTTGATGTTTTAAAATAATATTAATTAACTTTATTGGACACAAGGTTCCAAAATGGATAATATTAGGAGTTTAAAAGGGTAATTTATTATGAAAACCATCCAATTTGTAATTAAAGATCATTTATTTCATTTTACCATTATCTTTTTATTTTAACCCCCGGTAAAACTATTTTAAACATAGTTGTGGAAAAATAATTTCTAGTATTTTTAGTATTCTTTATGAAAAAATTAGGTTGAAATTATTAAATTATATTAATTAATATTATTCAAAATATAAAATCCAATTAAATATATTCAATTCACATAAGTGTAAAATAAAATTTAATATTAAACACACAATCATGTCAAAAAAAATTTCCAAATTAAAAGTTTTCTTATGTACAAAAAGATTTTATATCAAAATTAAAAATAAATTTATCTAAAATAATTTAAATTGGGTTAATAATTACATAATTGAACTAATATTTATTTAAAATCCATTTTAAAAAAATTAAACATTGTAAATTATTTAAATGAGAAGAAAATATTTAATTAAAATTAGTATTTTTGAGTATTCATTGAAAAAATATTCTTTTTAAGAAATTTTGAAAAATGAAATGTAAGATAATTTTACAATATAGATTTAAAAAATTGATTTAATTTTGAAAAATAATTTTTTGAGATGAATAAAAATTTAATTTTAAAATATGTGCACAAAACTTGATAAAAATGACTTTCTAAAAAATTAAATTTTTCAAGGAAAAGATGATTTTATACCGACTATATAATTAGTAATCATCAGTATATGAACTCAAATACATACATATAGATTTATAATCTATAAATTAAAGTTGAATAATTATTAAATAGATTTTACTTTACAAAATTAATGTGTAAAAACATTATTCACTTAAAAAGTGTTTTTAGGAAAAAAGGGGTTTGAAGCTTAAAAATAGATTTATACTAAGATCATGAAAATTCTAGATTAAAATAAAATTAAATATATTATTATAAATGAAATGGATCATATTTGATTTTAAGATAAAATCTAAAATATAAATGTAGCTTTAATTACTTTATTTAATGAAACTAAATGATATATTTACAAAAAAATATTTTTCACTATTCACTAAAAACCCAATATTTTTATAAAAATTAGAAATTTAACCCTAGATAATTTTCATAATATTATTTGAAGAATAATATCATGTTTATAAAATACCATTATTAAAATTGGAAAATATTAATTATATATTCCATGAACAAAAAGGAATAATTTGTTTTTTGATGAAACCATATTTTTAAAGCATAAAATGAATTTACCAAGAATTGTGTGCTTATTTAACAATATTTAATCAATATATTTTTATTGATTATTTCAATTATATATTTTTCATAGTGTGTTTAGGCTTATATATACCATCAAATTTAATGACTAGGTTATAATGGCCATATTACAAGAATATATTTTGTTGGTTATTTATACTTGGTGTTGTGTGTCATATACACTATAGAACATAATGATATTATTTTAAAATATCAAGGTATTATATTCTATATAGTTTAATAAATTGTGTCCTCACAACTTTAACTTGATTTTAGAAATCAAGAGTTTGATATTTGAAAATAACTTTTTTTGAAAATCAACAGCATAAAAATGTTTAATAAACATTCATATTAAAAAGAGGGAAAGATAAATATGAAGGTATTCTACAGTAAGACAAAACCATGTTTCAAAATTAGATAAAATTAATGATAACTGAAAAAATAGACATGTAGGAGGAAACTGGGACCCAATGACAATTAAATATTGATTGCGAACCTGTTCAAGATAAATTTAATGACCAAAATCCATAAATCTATGATGAGTGAAAAGACCCTTGATTCTTCAGAAATAAAGGGAATTTTATGACATTTTTATTTCAAGACATTCCCCCTAAAGTTGATGGATTATTTTAATATCAAGATGGAGAACCCCAAAAAACATGATTATTTGATATGTTTTTATTTTATAAGAACAAATTCATCCTTCTATTATGCTTCAATCAATTTACTCTTCATTTGTTACTCTGTGAAATGAATATCCAAGATGAATTTTTATACCTAAAGCACATAAATTAACTTTTAATGAATCATAAGAAACACAAAAGAGTAACATGTATTTTCTAAGGTCTCTAAATTTTTACCAAAACAAGAATGGTTAGCACATGTTGTCAAATGTAAAACATTAATTTCTAAAACCTTAACATTAACACCCAAAATTCATCTCAACCCATTATATAAGTATTTATCCTAAAAAACATTCCAAAATAAATCTGACTAAATTAAAAATTCCAAAAAAATTTCATAATGTATCTAAATAACACACATAAACTTATCATTAATCCCCCTAACATTATAAAGTAGCTCCTAATGACCCATACCAAATATTTTAATACATTGATCACTATAAAAATTAAAAAAAAGACAACTACTTCCAAAATAATCTTTATAATAATTCCTTAAATAAAATCATAGATTATCAAATATATTCCATGAATACAAAAATATTGTATAAATCATCATAAATTTCTTTATCACTAAATCAATAATTATTTCCAAGGTCAAAAATTCTATTTTATTTACTTCATAAATTTCTACCATCCATTTATCCAAAATAAATAAAATTACTGCAACATCAGGAAAATATTAGGTGTTTTCATTCCCATAATCATTTGTTTTCTAAAAAATATCACCTTAACTTTCAATAAATTTTATAATTGATAATTACCATAAAAAATGTTCTTTAAAATAATTAAAAAAAATTTAACACCAAGAATTAGATATTTCAGGATTCTTATAACCAAAATATCATTTATGTAAAACATCTATAACATAATTATAAAATACCAATACATAAACACATAAATACTTAAACTTTAATTATTATAATGGAATAGGTCCTTACTTTGTCTAGAATTTAACCATCTGGTTAGGGCATTGAATCAGATAGTGAACATGTTCCCCAGACATAAGACATTGAACTCTTTAATAATTTGGTCCTATATGTCCTTTTTACACATAGAAAACATATTACCCTTACCTTGAGACATTCTATAGAGTGTTTGCTTCCACATTTTTGATATGAGGGAAATTTATTATTCTTTCCATTATGTTCCCCACTATCAGATCTCATAGAATGCTTTATCCTTGTCTTCTTTGGTGAGTTTGAGAGTTGGTTAAGATTTAATTTTTTAATCATATATCATGATAAATAATTAAGAATAATCACAATATGTTTCTTTGTAGTCATCATCCAATTTTTTTTTTTCATAATCACAACATTTCCATCACATTCAGGGTTAATATGATTCCTCATGGTTCCATCCACTGACTAAAACAAAAATGTATAGAATTAGAAACAATAATCAAAATGGGAAACCATATGATCAAGATAAATTTATAGGACATCAAAGTCATGAAACCATCATTTCATCTTATAACACCTTTGGTTTAACATAGGTTATAAATGGACATCATTTATTCAAATCTTTTATAATGGTTCATATTGAAAATGTGATATAACCCATGTATATCCCATAATAGTTTCAAACTTGGTGCACTGTAAGGGCATAATCTCTTTACACCCGAATAATGGATGATAAATACTTGATCAAGACTTTTTTGGGTGGGAGCCCCAATATTAATCTATGCCAAAACCATGTACACTTGTAGTATCAAGACATGTATGCATTTCTAAGAAAACCACATAATCAATTTCTTAAGAAAACTTTTATATGTTATCCTATACTTAGACTTACCATGAGGGTTCTCAATAAAGTTGTATCATCCTAGTTTCCAAATGTAACTACCATTTTATGATACCAACTATAACAAACCCAAATTTACATACAAAAATATTATATATTTTTAGATAAATATTCAATAAACATCAAAAATACAATCTTGAGAACAATAATGCTTTAGAGTATTTGATTTCTAGATACACAATCTTCTTATTTTATGAATAATCTTCAATATATCCCACAAATATCTTCTAATTAAGTACTATTTATAGAAATAACCTATATAAAAACTATATCTATAACCTATGGAATGGAAATATAAGAATGGGTGAGCTCATATTCTCAGTAAGAGTAAACTTGAGAGATATCAGTAGTTGATCATATAAAACAATATGATAAATATAAGGGTATGAGATCATAGATATAAATTTAAAATTACATACCCAATCTATCAAATATCATAAACATGATTAATGGAATAAAGATCTATCATTTCTAAATAGGTGAATCATATGAGTGAGAAATCATCATAAATTAACCATGAAGAAATATTTTATGTCCTAAAAGTGTAGAAACATAATAGGTATAAAATCCATTTCATATTTCAAGGTTAACTAATAATACCATCAAATAATTATAGATCATACATCAAAACCTGTTTTCTATAGTGTATTAAGAGCATTAACACTTTCCCCATAACAAATCAAGAACATCAACTTATTTCCCATAGTGGATCATGTACACCAACTTGTTTCCCATAGCGGACTTGACACATTTACTTATTTCATATAGTTATATCATGCAATACAATACATTACCCAATGTATTATAGGGGTATATAATTCCTTGACCACCCATCACTTAATAAAATCCATAAATTTGTGTTCCATAATATTATTAATCATTCATCATATCATTATATCATAACCTATTCAAAGAAAATGTGTCTCATAAACATTTCTTCAATCCATAATAGAATAAACCATGTAAAATAAATGGGTTTCATTAACATATCATCATAATTATTAAAAACCCATATAAATAAGGAATAAGTATGGTACAATTAGATCAAATCCCTAGTAAAACATAAGAAATGCCAATGGTTTTTGAATATGATGAATTTAAATTCAATAAAAATATCATTAAAACATTCTTGGGGAAAATAACCTTTCCACTTTGAAAAAACCCTTTTAAAACTAAGTATTCAAGAAATATTGTGAAAATTATTTTTCTTTGAAAATAACCTTGTAAACATATATAGGAATATTCAAAGCAACGATCATTTAGGGAAGTGGGAAATTTAATTCATGCCGTATACATAAAAACAAACATTTATTTCACATTTACTATAAAAATGTCTAAAGTACCTCATTCAGAAAATGAAAAGAATATTAATTTTTAACCATTCTGTATAAATTAGCACATGTGTGAATATGACTTTAATCAATCATTAAAGAGTATTAAAAACATTATTGAAAACATTTTAAAAAAACATTAACATGGAAGGGAACATATTTTTATCCGAAGAGTGAGATGAATTTGGTTATTATTAAAAATATTTTATATATTTCTTGAGTTCATAAAGAGAGGAAAATGAAATGAAATAATGTAATATCTGAAAATAAAAAGAGTTGAATAAAACTAATGAGTTTCTTGGGAGGTACATCATGAAAATTCATCATCAAAAACATAATCATAAAAGGTCCCAATAAACAATGAGATTGTATCATAAAACCATTACAACATTAGTACCTTTTTGATCATATTCTCCTGGAAGGAATAACTTCAAATAAATCCTTAAGTATCATAAATAAAAATAAATTAATGATGTGATATTCCAAAAGGTTGTAGTAACACCTCATAGAAGAATATAGGTTCTTAATAAAATATATGTCCCCAAGAAGACAATTTTAGATGATAAATGCCACAACCCATCCCAGAGGGGCCCATATCGTGACTACCCCATGCTCGCCTCCAATAGGCTAGGGGTTGGTGACTAGTACTGAGTTGAAATATCTCACATATAGGAGGCATTATTCTAAAGTACCTATATGCACACACACACATATCTAAGAAAACAATGATGAAATATAAAATCACTATGTAAACAATTCTTTAAAACCACTATATCCACACAACCAGAGTACAATATTGAAAGTATTGGAATGTAAAAATGCCTAAATACAAAGCCCCAAAAGTGTATATAACCACAAGACCAACCTGTAAGAAAAGAGGTTCTAGGATTGCTATCCAAAAATCTCTAGGAACACACCTCGGTATGCCATGTCTCACAAATCACTACTTCATCTTGGTATTAATTGGATTTTGTTGAATGGTTGATCTTCTTCACAAGAAACTACACATGCATGAAAAGCCCATGTAGTGGTGAGTATAAAAATACTTACTAGGACACCCTGAAGCCACAATGTAATACCACAAAGATATACCAAAAAGGAAATTACAATCAATTATACATAGATATATGTCTACAACACATATAACAAAATATCTAGATATAAAAAATCAAAGAGACAGAGTCTAGAGGCATGCCACAACAAATTACCAGCGACATGATTCTCTTATAATTATGCTCATTCTACGGGACTCACTACATCAACCATGATACCATTGGATACACCCACAAAGAGTTCTACATCGTTTGGGCCCTATCCAAAGAGAATGCATTGATCAAGAAAGACTATGATAAATAGAGAAAGGATACATCCTAGACACACTGGTGAATAACACATACCAAATATAGATCAACCGGCAATATAGAGAATCATTCCAAAACACACTGGGGAGTACCATTAACCCTACTGATATAACCTGCTAGATTGATGTCCAATTCCCAACTCTCTATGGTTACATCGATTCCACCAAACTCCAATTGGGGTGATAAAGGATCTCACTCCAGTCCCACTGAGGGATACCATACTCTATCTAGGAATCAACCTCTAGAGGGGATTAAAATTAAGTGAAATGGACATAATTTCATACTGAACCTTTGAGGGAAGGAACAAGGGAACTCTATAAACCTATACTAGTCCAAACTAAAAAATCAACACTTGTCTCAAAAGGGATGTCTCAACTTCAGGGTCACAATGCTTCAGAAATCTCATCGATTGGATGATACTTTTAAAAGTTACAATCATTTGTTGTTTTAAATGGGGTCACCGAGCTGAGGAATAACATCATGGTCATTCCACCATCCATGGCGGTTGACCTCCCAAGAGACCATCCACCATGGATCGACCATTGTGGTTAGTCTACCTATCACGGCCAACCAATAGTGATAGTTGATGGTCTATGGATGTGGCCGCTATGTCTGCGGTAGCAAGAGCTGCATTGGCTTATGGTAAATTGTCATGGTCATCCATGGAATGACTCCTCCCTGATCACCCCATGTCCAGCCCAGGTTCGACCCAGGTCTGACCCACCCACTTAATCCGACCTGACCCGCTGGGCCCGATAAGTCCCACTTGGCCCGACCCGGCACGTTCGGTCGACATGATCAATGCAGCCACTACCGCCACTTACAACATAGATGAGGCCTCTACAACCCACGACCCATATCCTTGGCATCAGCGACATGACCACCATCTCCTGTGGTCACTGCTAGCTGCCCCACCGTGTGCGGTTCTGCTACCACGTGCTGCCATTTTCAATGCTGGTATCTGGTGTGGTGTTGGTGGTCTCTTCCATAGACCACTGTGCCTACATCAATGAAAAAAATCTTAATGTTGTATATATAATTTTCTCAGGTCCCTATCTATAGAGATATATCATCTACGGTTGATTTTCCTCCAATCCAGGGTTTGATCATATTCAGAGCCACCCATCATGGTTGATTCGTTACAATGCGGATTCAACAGTGTAGAATGTAAATAACGGAGGGAGAAAATCACATAGATAAACCATGAGTAATGAACCTTAGCCTTTTCTCAACTTATCCTCAATCTATTACTATTAGAATGATAAATGAAGAGGAATAAAGATAAATCTACCGATAATCCCACAGATAATATCCTATCCCACAATAATGACTAATCAGGAGGCCAATATATCTATTGATTTGTCTGTTTTCATCATAAAATTAAAGAATTGGGAAAGCAAATCAAAACAAAACACCCTAACTCAATTTGGTTTGATTGCTGGTGATGAATAAAGAGTCATTACCATCATTGGAAAGGTTCTTCGAATCTGAGGTGATTATTTCAATCGATCCATCATCTTCTGTGAACAAATTATCCAAATGTTATTTATCCACATATCCAAAGGAATTCCATGGTTGTTGTGATAACCTTGAATTCTCAAAAGATACTTAATAATAAAATTATTGTGTCTAAATAATTTCTTTATAAAATTATTTTATTTACGGTTATGTCCTCCATAACTTTTTGTAAAGATGATCTGTGACCACGAAATTTAAGTTACACCTAAAGTAAAAATTTATTTTTGAGCTCAATGGTACCATCAAATTTATGATCTGGGAAACCTATTAAGAGTTATTCCACTTTTTTAGAAAAACTATGCATGAGTTCTTTTAAAATATTTAATATTTTTCAAATATTTGTATGGGAACATAAGGCTTTAGAATCACACACCATCCTTGTACCTAGTCTAGAAATTAATCCATATAATGTCTAAAAATAATACATGAAAAATAAAAGATGTTACATTCTCCCCAACATGAGGCTTTATGTCCTAGAAATCCAAAATAAGGGATACTCAAACTGATGAAGGTATTGAGCATGAATTTGTGTCTCCTGCACTAATGTGCTTTCTTTGAGATTCTCATGCTGCCACCAGGAACACACTAAAATAATTTCTCACCCATGAAGGATAATCTCCTACTGATCCTCAATCTCCATGGGGTACTTAGTAAAATTCACTCCATCCTCGATGCCTATCTATCCTTATTCAATGCCATGAAATGGGTCATGCATACACCTCCTCAGCTGTGACACCTAAAACACATCGTGTACTCTCTCTACTATACTGGTAGACCCAAGTGGTATGCCACATTTCCTGCTCAACATGGTATCTAGAAAGGGTCGATGAACCTCGGTGACAGCTTTTCGACCAAACCAAATCTATGTAATCCCCATCGAACTGAATCCCGAAGGAAAACATAGTCTCCTCGCTTAAAATCCAAAGGCCTTCTTCACCTATCATCATAAGAATTTTATGGCTCTATGTAGTCTTCATCCAATCCTCAATGAAATTCACCTTCTCTATAGTAGTTTTCACTAAATATAGGCCCATGAGTGGTCACTCTCATGGGTCAGTCTAGAAAAGGGGTGACCTTTAGGTTCACCCATACAAGGGGTCTAATGGTTCCAGAACAATAATAGAGTGGTATCTATTGTTGTATGTAAACTCCACTAGAGGTTAGTGATCATCCCAGATAGGACTAAAGTATAACATGTAAGCCCAAATCATGTCTTACAAAATCTGAATTCTCTACTTAGTCTTGCCGTCTATCTGTGGGTGGAATTCTATTCTTAAGCGTAACTGGGTCCCAAATTTACCCTGCAATCCCTTCTACAAAAAGGATGTAAAGTGATAATCATGATCTGAAACTATCATCCATGGGACTAAATGGAGTCGAACTATCTTCTTCATGTAGAGGCGTCCCAATCCCTCTACTGAAATTTTCTCTCAGATAGCTAGGAAGTGGGTCGGTTTGGTGAGTTGATAGAAAATCACCCAGATAGAATCATGCATCTTGGATTTATATGGTAAAAAAATCATGAATTCCATCAACATCCCATTCAATTTCCATTATTCTACTTAGAGGTGTTGAGCCAATCCCACTGGAACCTCGTTCTCATCCTTCACTTGTTAACAAGTAAGGCATCAAGAGCATATTTTGCAACTCACTTATTCATTCCTATCCACCAAAACTGATGTCAAATTTCCTGGTATATCTTTCCAACACCTATATATACTGCTAAAGAGGATATATGAAACTCCCTCAGAACCTCCTCCTGCACTGCCACTGGTACTATTGTACGTCCTCTAAGAAGAATGACATTCTCCCCATATTTTGAATATCCATAAGAAGCATGACCTATGTAAATCTAAGCACGTATCGTCTCATAGTAGGTATCTACAATATGTGCCTCTCAAACTCGTTATAAGAGTGGAGGAGTGACAACCATCGACTAGAGGTAAGCTTCTAAATCTCCACCCATAATGGATAACTGCATCGAGGCTAACTGCTCTAGTGCCTCATTCAACAACTATGATCTAGATCTCCTGCTAAGAGCATATGCCACCACATTCCCCTTTTCAAGATTATAGAAAATATCATAGTCATATTCCTAGATAAACTCTAACCATTTCCTCTATCTCATGTTCGTATCCTTCTATGATAAGATATACTTGAGACTCTTATGGTCAGAGTAGACGATAAATTGCTCTCCCATCAGGTAGTGTCCTTATATCATTAATGCGAATACTTCCTCTACTAACTCATGATCATGGGACATGTAGTTTTTCTCATGTGGTATCAACTAGAATTGACTATAGGCAATCAACACTTGCCTCTGCATCAGTACATAGCCATGCCTGGTTCCTGATTCGTCACAGAACACAATTTACTTACCACCCTCATTTGGAGATCTCAAGATGGGAGAGCTAATAAATCTATACCTCAACTACTGAAAAGACTCCATGAACTTTTCCATACACATAAAAGGATACCAATTTTTTTATCAAATATATCAATAATGCTTCCACTATATTTAATTCTAGTACAAACCTTCAATAGTACCATTCCAAACCAAAGAATCTTTGCACCTTAGTAACACTCTTGGGTGGCTCCCAGCAAGAACCATCTCAAAATTAATTGGATCCACTTTATCTGTGGCCTCTAAAATGACATTTCCTAGAAAAATGGACATCTTGAATCTTGAACTGAAACTTCGAGAGCATCCCCTAAAGGTGGGGCTCTCGTAGTGTGTTTGGGACCATCCTCAAATGTCTCATGTGCTCCTCCTCCTACACCGAGTACACTAGGATATAATAAGTTAACACCACCATGAACTGGTCTATGTAATTATGAAAGATTTGTTTCATGAGTTGCATGAATACTACTTCATCATTTGGAATCACCAAGTAATCATAGTGACCCTAATGATATCTTAAGGATGTATTCAGTATATCCTCAACCTGTACTCATAGCTGATGATAACCAGATCCATGTTCAGTCATTGATAACCACCACGCACCTTTAAACTGATCAAATAGGTCATCTAACCTTGGAATTGGATACTAATTCTTTAACATCACCTAGTTTAGGTTCTGGTAATTGACACATAACCTCATGCTCCTATATTTTTTCTAGGAAAACAAAACCAAAGCTGCCCAGAGTGAAACACTGGGTCTCAAAAATCCCTTGCACTCCTAGTCCTTTAACCGTACGATCATCTCATAAAGATTTGTGGGAGCCATCTGATATGTAGGGGTAGATATCAGTGTCATCCTAGGGTATAGATAAATGAAAATTTCTATCTACCTATGGGGATTTAAACATGGAACATCCTCATGAAATATTTACTCATACTTCGCCACCACTACAGGAAACTAAGGAATCATATCATCCACTACACCGAGGGTCAGGATAGCCAATTGATGAGTGATTGGTTTCAACCTTTGATGTGCGATACCATATTATGCCTTTGGGGTTTCCTTTAACCAACATAGGACAACCTAGTTCCTTCACTGTGGACACACCACACTCTGCACCTAAAAAGTCAACTTCAGTATGACATGTGGTTAACAAATCTATACCAATAATGATGTCATAAGCCCTCAACACCACTACCAAGAGATCCCAATCAAAACTCTCATATACAAGTGTCATTTCACATAGTCATCACTAGTGTGTGATCAAATAATCTCCTCCTATAAGATTCTCCAAGTGTAAGGGTTGAGTCAACAGTTCAACCAGAATCTATTAGTGTCAAATAAGATTCACAAAGGGAAAATAATGACTATCCCTATGTGTATCAAAATTGTTATTAAGGTAGAAAATACACATATCATACCTCAAAACATCCCGAGATCATTGGGATCATAAGCCTCTATTGCCTGCAACTAGACTCATTTAAATCAACCAGCCCCTGATCCTAGAATAGACCACATGGGGGTAGTGGTGGTTGTATAAGTAATGCCTCCAACCACCTCATGTTGCCCTGAATTATCCTCTTCCATGTATTTCTCCATTCATAGAACCCTATTTCTATATATTCATCTATGTTGTTGGTCCCTCAACCATCTACCAAACACCTGTATGACAGGTTGGGAAATCTCGTGCCAGATGTACCCAACCCCTGCATGAGTAACACTGTCCCACCCTTAGCCTATTTGACACACCCTTGGAACCCGGAACCACTAACCTTGAGTAATGGGGTACACTCTTGAAGTGCCTGACCTGCTTGTATCCCTACAACTTTTGTCGGCTACTAGATACCGAGGTCTCAGTTACTCGGTTCCCACTTCTAGAACCTACTACTAGTGACTTCTCTACTAGAAATCTCTCCACTAGCCGAGCTTGGTCAATTACCCCAGCTAGGTAGGAATAATAAGGGATTCCACTGATGCCCTGATGTGCCACCATATGCCCTTCTGGATAGTATGATCCCTAAAGAACTAGTCTCACACCATATCTTTGAAGTATCATGAATGATCCGTAAACATCGTTTAATACTCTTCCACGATCATACTTCTCTACTGTAGATGCATAAGCTCTTCTATGCGTACTGATCATAACATGTCCAAATAGAACTCATCTCTGAAGATACACTTGAATCATATTAATGTGAGATCTATCTCATCATGGGTATGAGTCACAAATCTACACCATCTCCCCATAGATCCCTAAAGAAAACTTTCTATAAGGATTGTCATCTGATCGGTATACATCCTCACAAGGTGAAAAAATGGGTGACTTCCTCTTGCCAATCCTTAGCCATCAAGGGTTCTAGATCACCCCAAAACCTGGGAGGTCACTACCTCTGAAACAGGTGCAATGAAATCATCCTATGTGCATCCTCAACTAATAGTGTTGGTAGTAGCTGCTTTTCGATAGGTGGTGGTATAACTGGTAAACCACCCATAGGTGAAATCTATGGTACAAGATAATGTACAGATGCCTCACTAGTAGGCATATAATCCTCATGATCACATGTTTGAATCCTAGATGGCTGTCTATGTGAATTAATCCTATAATAAAACAATATGTACCATTTTCAATAGAGTATATATGGATATCTGACTCAAGAAGGAAATGGAAAAGAAAACCATTCTTATATGATACATGTACCATTGTTTTTCCCTTAAACTATCATTTTCATGTATTTAGATGAGAAACAATTTCTCATAGTCCTAGTGCATGGATACGTCGGCTGCTGCACCAACAATAGATTCCATGATCTGAAAGCCAAACTTGAAACACTTAACACTGTTGCCCCACAACATTCTCACAGACTCACAGTCCTAAAGTATAACAAACCCATTTGATACAACTCTGTCAAGACCTATCCCAGAGTGGCCCATGCCATGACTACCCCAACCCCACCTCCAATAGGGTAGAGGATAGTGACTAGAACTAAGTAGGAATATCCCACAAATGGGAGGCATTATCCGAATGTACCTATACGCACACACCCATATCCAATCCAAAAATTCTGAAATGTAAAAAAACTAAGTAAAAAATGATTAGAAACTACTATATCCCATAACCATAGTACAATAATTAAACTACTAAAAAGTAGACATGGACAAATACAAGGCCACCAAAAATATTATCTAACCAAAAGACCAACCTATAGGAGAAGAGGTATTGGGACTGATATATGAAAATCCATAGGAACACACCTCAGTCTTCACATTCTCACAAAGAACCACATAGTCTGAGTCTTCTTAGGACTTCATAGAAAGGTAAATCATCTGCAAAAGACATGTCACATGTGGTAAAATCTTGTGTAAGGGTGTGTATTAAAATACTTAGAATTACACCCAAAAACCACAAATTATTACTACAAAGATGTACCACAAAGGAAAGTACAGTCATCTCTAAACAGGTATATGTCTACAACACATATAACAAGAGCATACAAATATACTCAATACAAGACACAAAGTCAAGAGGTAATCCACAAAAAATTTCCTGCAACATGATTCTTCTCAAATAATTCTAAATTTGGGAGAACTCACCCCTCGATCCATGATATCATTTGAGACACTTACGAAGTGGTCTAGCTCATTTGGTACCCACCCAAAGTGAATTCATTGGTCAAGGAAAACTATTATACATAAATAGAGAATCCTTCCCATACACATTGGTGAATTCCATAAACCCAATTTGGATTAACTCACAACATAGAGGATCCTTCTTATATACACTAGGGAATACCACTAACCCTACTGATGCGGCCCACTAGATGGAGGACCAACACCCTGCTCTTAGTGGTTACCTCGATTCCACAAAACACCATTAGAGGTGATAGAGGATTGCACTCCAGTCCCACTAAGGGATACCATACTCTTTTGGGACTCAAAGTCTAAAGGGAATTACAATAAAATGATGTGAACATTATGTCATACTGATCCCTCGAAGAAAAGACCAAGGGAACGCTCTCAACCTATAATGGTCCAAACTAAAAACTCACCACTTATGTCAAAAGGACCGTCTGAACATCAGGGTCTCAATACTGCAGATGAATGATCTATTGGTTCCACTTTTTACAATTTTTGTCCGTTTAATGTTTTAGGGGGGGGGGGGGGGGTTATGAAGACTAAGGACTGACCACATGTTCAGTCCACCCACTATGGGGGTCAACCGTCTCACAGAACGACCATCATGGATAGACTGTGGCGGTCGGTCCACCTACCACGACCGAACTTCCATTGTCGTGTCCATGCATCCACTGTGACCATGGTAGTAGGATCTACTATGGCTCATGTTTTACCATGGTGTGACTCTAGCCTAGTCACATCAGGTCCGACCAAGTTTCAACAAACCCACTTGGCTCGACCTAGCCCACTGGGCACAAACCGGCCCGCTCCATGTGGCTACCGGCCCCATCCCACATGGTCACTGATCGCATCCCACGTGCACATATCCACTTTGTCCCACGAACACTTCATACATTTGGACACTATATCTCAAATATTTTCACCATTGGGTCGCCATCCCTACAGCCATCTCCTGCAGCCGCCGCTGGCCACATCGTCACACGTAGCTCCGTCATTGCATGTTGTCTTCGTCTTCGCCGGTTGTCGGTGTCGCAATGGCGGTCTCTTTCGCAGACCACAAAGCCCACTATAATGCTCTAAAAATCCAATGGTTTTGGATCTGATATTCTTGGGTCACAATCTACTCAGATATGAAATCTTATACTGATTTTGATGTAATCAGGGGGTCCGATTACATTATATGTCACTTGAAGAGGTTGATCCGTGACCACAGGGATCCTAGGAGATGAAAGTGAAATAAAGAGGGGAAAAATTCACAAAGAGAAACCCTAAGGAATAAACCATAGAATTAATTTATTTCAAAGTCAATCTTCTTCCATTAGAATGATAAAAAAAGAGGAATACAGATCAATCTCCCAACAATCTTATAGATAATATCCGATATTAAAACAATAAAAAATCTATGGTCCAATATATTTCTTGATTGGTCCTCGTTCATAGTAGAATTAATAAATGGGGAAAAAACATAAAAAACTCACTACCTTGATTTTATTTGATCGCTGATGAAGAACAAGGCATTGTTGTTGGCAAGGGTTTTTGAATCTGCAGTGTGTTGTTCGATCGATCCATAACACCATCCAATAGTTTCTCCATATATTATTTCTCCATGTCTCCAGACGAATTCCGCTGTTATGATTGTAACCCCGTATTCTTAATAGATACTTAATAAAAAACAAATTTTCTACATCAAAATAATTTATTTATTAAATTATTTTATTTATCATTACGTCCTCCATGACTTTTTTTCTACAGATGACCCATGTCGACTAAAGTTAAGTCACGCCTAGGGTAAATCCGCCATTCAAAGCTCAATTGTTCACTCATATTTCTAATATAAGAACCTATTTCATATTTACTCCACTTTTTTAGGAAAACCACATGCGCGTGTTATAAATATGTTTACTATTTTCAATCACTTTTTTAGGGAACACCATACCTCATAATAACATGCCATCTAAGCACTTGGTCTCAAAATCAATCCATATAATATTCAAAAATAATACATTTAAAATACAAGATGTTACAATAAAACCTTAACTATTGAGAATCATTCTTTTTACACATAATATTATATGATTTTAAGCATAATTATCCATAAATAAAATCCATGGAACGAAAAGACAATTCTCTTTAGAATATTAGCTACAAAATTTGAAAAACATGAAACTAGAATAAAAAAAAATATTTATTAATTTTTATAATGACATTATAACTCCCTTAGAGGTATTATAACTATATAGGATAACCTGGGCAATACATAGAAAAAATTTGTGAGGTAAAATCTCTGTAAGGGAATACACATTAAAATAAAACATAACACATGAGTTATAAATTATAACATGATGATATAAAATTAATGAATCATGAATAAAAATATGAAAAAATTACATATGGAACATGTAATAATATGATTCTTGAAATATTGTAATTTGTAAGAAACATATAGCATTACATAGACATGATAAAATTCTATCTTCCAAGACTATATCTTATGGTGGAAAAGTCCTATAATAGATTGCTTTTACTCCTCAATCCCATTCATAAAGTCTCATGAGACAAACATTACCCAATTAATTCGAGTAATATCTAGATGAAACCACCATTACATGTTCATTAATATGTGTTCCACTTAAATAATCATACATATGGAAAAAACACAAGGGTTACACATGAAAGTAAATGAGTATCGTAATCATATCCTGAAACATAAACAAAGGTAATATATAAATTGTATCCAAGAAAGATGGGACTAAATAATTTCTATAAAATCAATAATTAAAAATAATATTATATCATCAATATTTATTTCTAACTAAAATTAGTACATGAGAAATATTTTATTTGGAAAATTTAGAAATGTGCCACTCTAGTGCGGTCTAAGAGAGGGGATTAAAGAGTCTTTAAAGAGGAAAAAAAGGAATAATTGTTTTTATAAAACTATAATCAAACCAAAATAGTTTTTCATGATAAAATGTTTCCTATTATAAAAGTATTGGTTGATTAAAATATTTTATAAAGTGTATTTGAGAATGGGTAATAAACAGTGAAGTTCCCTTTAATCGGGCTTTCTTATCAAGAAGAATTGAAATGAGAGTCTTTTTAAATATGTAATTCTCCATAAAATAAAAATAAATTACAATAAGTACATATTTTTGGTATATAAAAATATAAAACATTATAATTAAAAAAGAATAATGAATAAATTCATTAGAAAAAATAAATAGAAATTATAACCCAAAGGTAATTTGGAGGTTCAGAGAGACCCCTTACCTTATGTATGAATGCATTCTGCACTTTTAATTAATGTACTGGATAATAAAATTATATTAATTAATTACTTAATATAAAATATATTATATATTTATTTTGTTTTTTTGTAGATTTTAATGTTCATTTATGACCATTTGAATGATTTATAATGTTCTATTTCATCGTTATGTGAGCATTTGTTTCATGGTTTCTTGGTCGGTCCACTAGTGTAAAATTACAGAAGTTCTTTTAAAATGAGAATAATTATCCAGAAGTGAAATTATATAGTATTAATACACATACATAATATTAAATGGTCCCATATATAGTTTTTTATAACACGAGGTTGATTTATTTAATATAACACTAGGGACGATTGTTTAGTTTATTTTTGGTGGTTTCTCCACCAATCATGAACTAGTTTGGTTTTATCGAATACTATGTTTACATATTAGTTCAAGAATATGAAATAATTTATAATATAAATATGAAAATATGTTTTAACCTTAATAATGGTTTTATTACCATCCTTGAAGGTGGTAATGGGAAAAATAAACTCATTATCCACAAATATGGTAAACTACCATAATTTGGACAATGGTTTCACTTCATTGAATAAGGGGAGATGAGAAAATGGGTTGATAGAATATAATAAATTATAAATAAAAAATTCATTTATATACATGATACTTATGTTATTTTATTTATGAATAAGGTGAGGATAAGGTCGAAGAAGAAAAGAAATTAAAAGAGATGGTTTGAGAAAGTTACCTCTTGAATATCACCTCCTTGAAGGACCTGTTAAGTATGTTGGAATTTTGTTTTTTGTTGAGAAAAGATTATATTATATGTGGTGAAGAGGCTTGGGAGCTTAATTGGTATAAATATTTAAAATATACCAATCATAGAAGGTGTGAGAAGAATCGGCGGCGAGGAGTGGTATTTATTAGTGAGGAGAGGGGTGTTTTTTATCGTTGTATTCATTAGATTATTATTTTGTATTAAAACTATCTATAGTGTTGTTTCTTAAGAATAAATAATGTATATGGTTTATTATAGTTTGAACCAATGGGTTATTACATAATCCATTACTCATAAATTCTCATATTTAGATTATAATGTTAAATACTATAAATTGTCGTATTTAACTATTCAGAAAA
Source organism: Viscum album (assembly GCA_963277665.1). Lineage (NCBI taxonomy): Eukaryota > Viridiplantae > Streptophyta > Magnoliopsida > Santalales > Viscaceae > Viscum > Viscum album. The sequence goes on from OY728146.1 coordinate 515,012,105, forward strand.
CATTCAACCATTTTAAAAAAATACCAAGAGTTCACCATAATAAAAATTTTAAATTTAGATTTCAACAATGGAATATATGTTTTAATAATAATTTTTTAAATATGAGGAATTTAATTTTCAAATAAAATCATCATTTATTCGAAAATATAGATTTTAATATTATAATCGATTTTTTGAGCCTTTGAGAACCTAATTTAGGGAAAATAAAATTATATTATTATTATAGTAAAACATAATATGAATTTATGAATCTATGAAATGAAAATAAATTTTCTATTAAATCATTATATTAATTTTAAAATTGTAAATAAACATTTACATTTTATAAAGATACCAACACATAATTAATCATTTTAAAACATTTATTTACTTATAAAATCATATTATTATATCATATTTTCATTTATAAAATACCTAAATTTAGTTTATACTTTCAAGTGTGAGGATATTGTTCTAGTGTCCATATTACTATTCCTAATGGTTATATTACTATTGCAATAACTAGGTTACTATTCTAATGGTATAACTTCCTTAATTTCTACAAATATCTCTTATTTCATTAATTCTTCTATTTTCTCCCAATTTTATATATTTTAATATTCAAAATAAATATTATATTATTAACATTATGTTTTATTTCTACAACTTTTTTCATGAGTGTGGTCATTCTAGTTGATCAAGAAGAACAAAATTTTCCTATTTTTATGATATTATTTTCTATTTATTGTCTTGGTGTAATACTTGGAAATATTATTGATTTTTTAACTAATGTATTTCTCTTAATTTATGAGAATATTGATTTTATTTGGTTATATATGAGATGTTTTTCACATCATAATTTTAAGATAGAAATTCCATTGATAAAATTCTGGGTCATTATATTCTCCACCCCTTATGAAATTTCATCTTCCAAATTTAGTTTTACATACTAAGGTGAAAACAGGTGTGGTTAATTATTCTTTATCACTAACTCTGGATCCCATGTCACCTCTTCACACTTATAGTTTCTTCATAGTACCGTGACCAAGTGATTGGTCTTGTTACATAAAACCTTGTCACTATGATCCAAAATCTTCACCATTCACTCCTCATAAGAGAGATCTTTTTTCAGTTGTATGACATCTAAGTTGAGTACATGTTAGGGATCTGATATGTCCCTTATCAAGATAATTACATGGAATATATCATGTAATTGAGATATGGTTGGTGGAATTACTAGTTGTTAGGCTAAAAAACATACATGATCAAGAATATCAAAGGGGCCGATGTACCTGGGACTTATACTTCCTTTCTTCCCAAATATCATGACACTATTACATGGAGATATATACACCTTTAAAAAAAATCTTATTCATTTATGTTTTTTTTGATTTTTATCGTCGGTTTTTTGGCAACGTTGTGGAGACATTATTGCAACAGACGTAAAAAATATGTTTTTAACATCGTTTATTTAATAACCGACGTTAAATTTTTTTTAAATTATTTTTCACATCGGTTTTTAAAAATCCTATGTGAAGGACCATAATTTTTACAAAACAAATTGCGTTGAAACACTATTTTTAACGTCATTTATTTAAAAAGTGACGTTAAAAGTCACTTTTAACATTGGTTTTTAAATAACCGACGTTAAAAATGTTTCTAATTTTGTAGATAATTTCCCAAGCTTCGATTTGATAGGTCATAGAGCTCATCGGAGCTACGAACCAAAAGTTATGACCATTAGAAGTTTGATGTATTTTTTTCCGAGGAAAGATCTAATGAGCCAACCAATGCTTTATCTACAAAAGAAATTTAGAATCCGAATGAGGATTTGTAGTTTTACCGTGATACAAATAATAAATAGTGATTACGAATCATTAAATGGTATATAAATTAATAAATCTAATCATAACATAACATAACATAAATCATGGGAACATAATTGTGAATACCTTGACGAGATCACAGCAAGAAGAAATAGTGGATTCATGTTGAAGATCAAACAGGTTGAGTCAGTGGAATGATAATGGTTGAATGAAATGATCATTAGATTATGATTTCTGTATAATGAAACCATATAAATGATATGGAAAATGAAAGCGCGATATTAAAAATTTAGGCGACAACTGAAAATTTTGAGCCCACACTCTGAAAAAATTGAAATCCCGCATTGTGGTTTTTATGATAACCGATGTGAAAAATATTAAAATTTTCACTGATTTTTCACGTCAGTAATATAAAAACCAACGTGAAAAATAAATTTTCATGACTTTTTTAACATCGGTTATTTAATAACCAATGTGGAAATTGAGAATTTTAGTTAAAATTTGAAATCCCACGTTGACGGGATATTAAAATCATCTTTCACATTTGTTTTATGATAACCGACGTGGAAAATATTGAAATTTTCACTGATTTTCACGTCGTTTATGTAAAAAACGATGTGAAAAATCAATTTTCACCAATTTTTTTACGTCGGTTATTACAAGAACTGATGTTAGAAATAAATATTCATGACTTTTTACATCTGTTATTAAATAACCAACATTGAAAATGTTTACAAACATGTAGTTCATTTCTCAATATTTTATTTGATAGGTCACAGAGCTTAAACAGATTTACGGATCAAAAGTTATAGTCCTCTGAAGTTGGCCTTCTCTAAGACTTCATTTAGAGACGATCATCTTCCAATGGCCATAACTTTTGATCCCTAATTCCATTTGAGCTCCGTTACCTATAAAACTGAATCTTATAAAATTAACTACATTTTTAAGAATTTTTAAGGTCTGTTATTTAATAGAGGATGTAAAAAAGTCAGGAAACACAATTTTTTATGTCGGTTATTATAAGAACCGACGTAAAAAATTGGGTTTCATAACTTTTTTACATCGGTTTTTTAAATAACCAACATTAAAAATGCTTAAAAAATGTAGTTCATTTCTTAATATTTGATTTTATAGGTCAAAAAGCTCAAATGGAGTTATAGATCAAAAGTTATGATCCTCTGAAGTTGGCCTTGTCTAAGACTTCATTTAGGGATTATCAACTTCCGATGGCTATAACTTTTGATCCATAAATCTGTTTGAGCTCCATGACCTATAAAATCAAAGATCGGGAAATAAAATAAAAGATTTTAAACATTTTTTACATCTGTTATTAAATAACCGACGTAAAAAAGTCATTATAATTTATTTTTTATGCCATTTCCTATAAGAACTGACGTAAAAAATTAGGGAAAATTGATTTTTCACGGCTGTTATTAAATAAACGACATAAAAAGTCAAAATAAATGATTTTTTAGGTTTTTTATTTAATAACCGACATGAAAAATCAGCGAAAAAGTATTTTCACATCCGTTATTATATAACCGACATGAAAAATCAAATTTCAGAGATTTTCACATCGGTTCTAAAAAACCGACGTCAAACAGGTGACGTTAAAAATACTTGTTGTAGTAGTGATAGAGGAAAACATTTTCATCAATATAAAACTCCAATTCTCATAGATGATTATCTATATAGCTCTTCTGTCAACTTTGGGAAGACCAAAAAATGATACAGGATGGTCTTCACCATTTTATTATTTTCTCGACCATTACAGGTCCCAAAAAAAGTTCACCAACATCATCCCAACAAGCAGGTGTTTTACATATTTTACCATGAAATAATTCATATAGATCCTTTTGGATGATTTAGTGGAAACCAATATTTTTAGATAAATCGATTAGTGTACAATTTTGATCCCATCCTCATTTTAAGTCTATTGACCATGCTCTCAACATGACTTCTAATTTTTGAATGGTCTACTCAAAATATCCATTATTTTGATGGTTAAAATCAATAATAAAGCTCAAATTAGTATTTATATAATATTTGAGACTTTTCCCTAACATGGAGTTAAATCTCAGATCACGATCAGAAACAATCAATAATGGTACTCTATGTGGCCTCACTACTTCTCTGATGTATATTCGTAAAAGTTGGTCAAGTGAGAAGTCTTCTTGAATGAAAATAAAGTAAAAAGTCTTTTTAAAATGATCCATAATGACCCATATTTCATTATTTATTATGGATTTATTCATAATTCTAGGGAAAAATTCCGTGGTGATGTTTTCCCACAACCTTGTTAGTATGGGTAATGGTTTCATCATCCCTATTGATGTTTTCCTTTCAACCATCATTTGTTGACATACCAGGAACTTTCATATATATTCTAAGATCTCCTTTTTCATATTTTCCCACCAATATTTATCTTAGATATCTTGATACATCTTTGTGCTCCCTAGGTGGATAGATACGGTTGAGCTATGTGCATCATTAAAAATATTCCTCTTTATCTTAGGATTTTATGGTACACATAGACATGAAAAAAATCTTACGAATCCTTCCTTATCAATTTTGAACATTGAGGATTTACCATTTCTTATTTATTCCACCATTTTATGAATTTCCACATTATCTCTTTGATAATACTTTATATTCTATAAAATGGATGGTTGACCAATAATATTTGAAAGTAATGGTGCTTTAAAATTATTTATGACTCTAATTTCCATCCTTCTCAAGTCAAAGAAGATCAGATCCTTCTCAGTTATAATCATTGATAAATTTATAGGATCCTTTCTACTTAGAGAATCTTCTACTTTATTTTCTTTACTAGGAAGGTAGTGAAATGAGTATTCATAACACTTGATGATATATAACCATATTTGATGATGCATTTTAAGCTTATTCTATGTGAATATATATTTTAGGGTCTTGTGATTAGTATATATCTCACACTTCTCCCAAAATGGAAAATTTCACCATATTTTCAATGTAAAGATCACAACTTCCAATTTCATATCATTCATGGGATTGTTTTTATAATAAAATTTTAAATTTCTTAATAACTAGGATATTAATTTATAATTTTCATTAGTATACAACCAAATACCTTCTTTAATTCATCACTATACTCCATAAATAGTTCAAAATTTTTATAGTGTATGTATTGGTGCAGTGATAAGCCTATTTTTTATCTCTTTTAAGTACTCTTCACACTCACTATATAGAAACAATTTACTCCCATTTTAGTTATATTTGTTAGTGGGTTTTAAAGTCATGAGAAGTTACTCATAAATCATTACAAATACCCATCTTGACCAAGGAAACTATAGATCCCATTTATAGATATCAGCCCAGGCTACTCCTCAATTACCTTTATTTTAGAAGGGTTTAGAGGTATTCATTTTCTGGTGATAACATTCCCCAATAATAATAATTAAACCTTCCAAAACTCACATTTAATATAATTTTTATATAGTTTTTCCTTCAAAAAGTCATTAGAATAATATTCAAATTATCTTCATGTTATTCCATGCTCCTAGAGTATATCAAAATATCATCTATAAAAAATACTATAATGTTTTAGAGGTAATTTAAAAAGACTCTATTCATTATCTCCATGAAAATTTCAAGATAATTAGTGTGTATGAAGGGAACAACTATATACTCATAGTTCTTTTACCTTGTTTGAAAGGTATTATTTATAATATCTTCCTTATTTAGCTTTAATTATTGATATCCCAACTCAAGGTCCACTTTAAAGAAATACATGGTGCCACATCAATGACCAAAAAACTCATATACTCATGGTAGTGGATACATGTTCTTTATCATGATTTTTTGAGCTCATGATAATCAACACAAAGGCGCATTGATCCACCCTTCTTCATGAAGAATATGATTGGTGCACCCCATAGTGAAACACTACGTCTTATAAAATCCTTTTATAAATTCTCTTGTAATTAGTTATTTATTTCCACTAACTCAATGGTGGACATAATGTAAGGAGTATTTGATATAGGTATAAATAAAGGTATAATATCCAATGTGGACTCAAACTCTCAGTCAGGATGAAGGCCAGAAAAATCTTCAAGGAACACATTAGTGTAGTCCATCACAACAGTCATGTCTTTGAGTATGATCATCTCCTTTATCTCAATCATTGGAGATGGATATTATTTCTCACAAGGAAACAATATCCATAATTGATATGATGATTCTAAAGGATATTCATCAAGTTACTTACTCTTATAAAATTGGGGGATGCCTCGGGGTGTGAAGAGTGATCTTACTTTCTAGACAGTTGATGTTGGGTTTGTAAAAAGATAGACAATCTATGAACAATATTGAATCAAACATCACCAAAGGAATTAAGATGATATTTTCCAGGAGGTTTGGTCTAAAAAAATTAACTTAGTAGGAGTTATAAACTTTAGGGGCAATAATTTATCCATTTACTATTCTCATAGATAACTCAACCTTCATATTTTGAGGTGGTGTTCTAAAAACTCTACTAAACATCTATCATATGAAAGAATGCGTAGAACCAGAATCAAATAGCACATTCAATACTCATGAATGAATAAATATCCTACCTATCACTACATAATTATTGGGTTCCACCTCAGTAGTAGTGATAACATATGACCTTCCTTAATTTCATGGAGGTTTTTATTGTTGATTGTCAATGAAAACTAATGGAATAGGGAATTGTCTTGCATAATTAACATGTTACTTGTAGTTGAAACACTGAGCTACTTACTGATTTTTGATATGAACATTCCTTTATTCTTACACATTTGTGGGATTCTTAAAATAACTTAAAAAATAATTTGTCTAATTCCCATCTCTTCTAAATTTTAAGTATCTCTTGGTTCCCTTTAAATAGTTCCTGATATGCTTATTCTCACAATTTTTACATGTGGGATTTTGGGTTTTCTTTTTCTTTTGGGATTATCTATTGATCCTCCTATATTGAACACCAATTTACACTTTTTATATTTTAACCCAAGAGATGAATTAGATTTTCTAATCTCCATCTCAACCCTTAGGGACCATCAAACAATATTGTCATAGATTTAAAAGTCTCAAACTTCTAGGTCTTTTTATAGACTAAGATTTAATGTAATAAAGATATAATCCACTTTACTTTTAGTGTTTATGAAAAATATAGAGGAATATCATACAAGGCTTGTAAATTTTTCCTCATGTGTTCCAATAGAGTAATATTAATTTTACTTCAATCCAAGGAACTCCCTATCCATATTAAGATAGATTTTTCAAGGAAAATATTTAATAAAAAATATTTTCTTGAATCCTTCCCAATATGTGGAATCAATTTAATCAATAGAATTTGTGTTTTTAATTATCTTACACTACTGATAAGCTTCCACATCAAAATTATAGGCCTCTAATATGAATTTTTATTCTTCTAATCATTCAAGAAAAAATAATATCTTCTCAATAGAGTCCATCCATTGTTCTGTGATGAGGGGATAAAAAGATGCACTAAAGATATGAGTCTTTTTTCATATAAGGATTCGAATATAACTTGATCTTTTTTATGAGGAGGGACTTTGACATAATTAAATTTAGTATTCATAACTTGATCGAGTTGATCCAGTACTATCATGAAATTATGGTCTCCCATTACCATCATGTTGGACAAATCATTAGGGAAATCATCACATTTCCTTTCACATTGATTTTTAGCATGGGTTCTCCTATTTCATACTAGTAACTAAAAAAAGGTAAAAAATAAAACTGTGTTTATTTATTACTAATATAATGACAATATAATAGGGAAAACATAAAATTTGAGGGGATAACTTATAAATGAAATTTATATTATAACTGATGATTCTCAAAGATTCAATCTAGGTTATAAATGATGATAAAATTATCCATTGGATTCTATAAAAATATTTGTAGTCCTAATCAAAAAATATAACTAGACCATGCTCTAACACCAAATATAGTGACCCTAACCTTTTATAAATATTATTTAATGATTTTAAGAAAAATTATCCATGAAATGCAAAGAAAGGATCTGAAAGTATACTGTCTTTAGATGAATAGGTATATAATTAGAAAACATGAAACTAGAATAAAAAAACATTTTATTAATATTAATAATGAGCTCATAACTCCATTATAGCTCTTATAACTACATAGTACAACTTAGTTAATAAAGAGATAAAATGGATGAGAAAAAAATCCCAATAAGGGAATAAATATTTAAATTAAAAATAACACATGATTTTGAAGGTATAACATGATAACATAAAAGGAATAGATTTTGAATAAACATATAAAAGAATAAAAAATAAAACATGGAATCATATGATCATAGAAATATAGGAATACGGAAGCAACGTATAACATAATATAAATAGGAGTCAAAGTTGATTTCCAAGGCTATATCACATGGTTGGAAAAGTCCCATAATGGATTAGGTTTACTCCCTAATCCCATAAATGAGGTCTAATGAGAATAAACATTACCCATTTAATTTAATTTCTATATGGGTGTACCCATCATAAAATGTTCAAGCTTATGTGTGCCACATAAAGAATCAAATATATGGAATAGACATAATGGTTACCATGGAAATAACAGGGTGTCGTAATCATGTCATAAGAAAAAACCAAAGGTAATATAACAATAGTATCCATGAAAAAGAGGTTAAATAAATTTTGGAAAATAATATTGTCCAAATAATAATATATCTTGAATATTTATATCCAACTGAAATCGGTACATGAAATAGAGTGTTTTAGAAACTTTTGAAATGTTCCACTTTAGTACGATTTAAGGGAAATGATTAACGAGTCCTTAAAGAAGAGAAAAGAATAATGGTTTTAATAAAATTAAGAATGAAATAAAATAGTTTTTAACTCTAAAATGAGTTATTTTATAAAAATATTTTCTTCTCAAAATATTTTATGGAGGTTACTTGGAAAATGGGTATGAAATAGAGAAGTTCCCTTTAACCAGGCTTGCTTATCAAGAGGTATTGGGAAGGAAACCTTTTAAAACATTTTATTCCCAACTAAAGAAACATGAATTGAAATAAATACATATGTTTGGTACATAAAAACTATAATATATGAGAATTATATAGTAATAATGGAGAAATAAATTGGGGGAAATAAAGAGAAATTGTAAACAAATGGTAATTTAGAGGTTTGGGGAGATCCCAAACCTTATGTATGAATGAATTATGAACCAATACCAAATGTCCTAGACAATAAAATTATATAATTAATTAATTAATTAATCAAATATTATATATTTATCTAATTTATTATTATTTAATTAATTTCATTTATGTTCATTTCAATGAGTTATAAAGTTTTATTTTGTTATTTCAGGAGCGGTCATATCATGGTATCATGGTCGGTGCAGTTGTGTAAAATTATATAAGTTCTTTTAAAATGAATATATTTTTATAAAAGTGAAATTATATAATATTAATTAACTTATAAAATTTTAAATGGTCCCATATATCATTTTTTCGAACATGAGGATGATTCCTTTGATAAAACATTAATGATATTTGTTTAGTTTATTTTTTGTGGTTTTTTCTAACCATCCTAAACAAGATTCATTTTAATAAATATTATGATAATATATTAGTTCCATAACATGATATAAGTCATTATATAAATATTAATGTCATTTTAACTATAATTATGGTTTTATGACCAACCTTGAATGAAGTAATGGAAAACAAAAACTCATTATCCATGGAGATAATAAACGACCATAATTTGGACAATAGTTTCATTTCTTTGAATAATAAGAGATGATAAAATGGGTGTACATAAGATATTACCTTAATAATATAAAATTACATTATATACATGATATTTTAGTTATTATGATTTTATGGATGAAGGATTTGAGGATAAGGTAGAATAATAAAATAATTTAAAAGAGATTGCATGAGAAAGTTATCTATTAAATATCACATACTTAATGGACACCTTAAAGAATGTGGGATTGGTCTTTTTTTGATGCTAAAAACTCTTGGATTTTTGGTAAAGTCCTAGGATGGAAATTGGTAAGAATATTTATAGGCTAAAAATCTTATAAGGTGTAAGGAAGAGAGGTGGTATTTATAAGGGGGAGGTGCGTTTTTGATTATTATATACATTAGCTTATTACTTTGGATTCTTACTATAAATATTTTTTATTACTATGAATAAATATAATAAATTGTTCAGGAGAGTCCAAACCAATGGGTTCATACAATAAGTATGACGCAAAAATTTATGTATTTAGATTATATTGTTAAATATGGTAAATTGTAGTATTTTACAATTCAAAAAAAATTAAAATATTTAAAACATCCAGAAAATTCACCCTAATAATTTTTTATGAGTATATTTAAAAAATTGAATTAATTTTATAAAAATAATTTTAAAAATATAATAATTATTATTTTTAAATAAAATCATCATTTACTCGAAAAATATCGATTTTAATATTATCATATATTTGTTCACCCTTTAAAAATTTAATTATGCTCACATAAAATTATCTTATAATTATAATTCAAAATAATAATAATTTATGAATATATTTTATGAAACTAGATTATCTATTAAATAATTATATTAATTATAAGATTATAAATAAACATTTATGTTTTATATAAAAACAACACATAATATATCCTTTTGAAAACATTTATTTACTTATACCATGATTTAATTATATCATATTTTCATTAAGAAAATTATTAAATATTATTTATAGTTTCATGGGTGAGGTTGATATTCTAATGTCCATATTATAATTCATAATGTTTAGATAACTATTCCAATGGTCAGGTTATTGTTCCAATGATTTATTTCTTTAATTTCTATAAATACCTATTATTTTATTAATTATTATACTTTTTCTCAATGGTATATATTTTCATCTTAAAAATCAATAATATATTATTAACATTTTTTTTATTTCTATAGCATTATTAATGAGTGCAATCATTCTAGTGGATTGAGCATATCTAAATTTTCCCATTCTTATTCTCATAATTTCTATTTATTATCTCATTGTAATATTTGGATTTTTTATTGGTTTTTTTTCTAAATAATGTATCATTATTTATTTATGATAATTAATTTTTTATTTGGTTCTTTATGTGATGTATGTGTTTTATGACATAATTATATGAAGGAAATTCTATTGATAAAATTTTAGGTCATTACATTACCTGAGGTTTTAATTAATTTGTACATTATTGAACCTCATGTATAATAAATATATATGTAATATAAATATATTAAAAAACCATATTCATATATATAATACCAAATATGATTTATTTATAACCTTTTATCACATGTTTATTAATAATTATTTTTATAAATCATCGTTTTGGGTGATAACTATGTCATTTTTCATATATGATTTGGTTTTGTAGTTTTGGTCATCCTATTTTTATCATGGTTATATCAAATACATAATTTTAATCAGAATATAAATATAATATATATTCATTACATACCTACTTTGATTCATCCCTATAAGTATAGATAGAAAAAGGAATTTCATCATCCATGGAGAAGGTAAGTCGTACTTACGAATGGACATTGCTTCAATTTTTTTAGCGGATGTGATGAAATAAATGTAAATAATAATTCACCATTATATAATCATTTTAATATCATATATATCAAATATATTCATTGAACCTATCCTTCTTATCATACATGTCTAAATAGAATTAAAAACACATCACTTCACTTCACGGAGGCGGTAGTCCGAACGTACGTACGTGCAACATAATTATTTTGAAATGGATAGGAAGGTAAAGAAAAAAGATGTGATATTATAATTAAAAAATTATATTTATGTCATAAATATCTTATATATACATTAAATCAATCATTTTATCCATCCATGAGAGGTAGTGATGGAAAACAATATACATCGGTTCGTGTGGCGGTAGTGCAATGCAAACATGATCAACAATTATTTTCACATTTGATAGAAGAAGATATGGATATTGGTTTTTCTATAAAAATAATAAAATATTATTATATAGAAGATAGTTTTTTTATATCATTATATTTGAATAATATTTGTAGGAGTTATGAGAGGAAATAAAATTAGAACACATAGTTAAGTTTTATACCTCTTTTTTCTGAAAACTTCCTTAGGTTTATAACTAATGTCTTTATAGGATTGTTTTATAATGTAACCATGGAATATAGGTAATGTGGAGGGATTTTAGGAATGTATTAATACTAGTATTGGTGGTACCAAAATTCTCTTTATGTGTGTATTGGAGAAGAGAGGGGTTTCTCTTTTATAATTGGGGTAAGTGGAACACTTGTAAGTTTTAAAAGTTTTAAAACAATGCCATGTTACTTTATTAGACACAAGGATAAAAAATCAATCATATTTGGAAGTGAAAAGTTTAAGGTTGAATCCCTACCCCAATGAGGTTTCAATAGGTTTGTAGGTCATTTTATCCTTATTATTTTACTTTAACCCCCAATAAAATAGTTTTAACTTCATCCGTGGTAATAATTTTTTTTATTTTTTTAATATTTATTATTAAAAAAAATTAACTTAAAATTATAAAAACAATATTATTTTTTTGATTATAAATTTTAAATCCATTTTATTAAATTTAATCCATAGATGTTTCATAATTTAATTTAAAATTAGATCCATAATTTTTTTGAACAGAGGGTTTCCAAAGAAAATTGTTTCTTAAGTATAACATGATTTTATATCAAAGTTAATCATAAAATTAATTAAAATAATATAAACTGGATTAATCATAACATAATTTAACTATTATTACTTTTAAAACCATTTTAAAACAAAATGTAATATTTTAAATGATTTAAAAAAAGAATATTTTTAATAAAAATAATTATTTGTTAATATCCATCGAAATATTAATCATTTTATAAAATTATAAAAAATTCACTCTAAGATAATTATAAAATCTCATTAACCACTTTTAGGTATTTCTATTCTCTTTTATTTTGTCTCTTTATTTAGGTATGTTTTGGTACTCCCAAGGATGGAGAGCATTTTCTTGTGAAGATAACCTTGTGTTTGGAGTTGTATGTTTGTATGATTTAATGGAGTTAAGATATAAATGTGCTAAAGGATTTATGTGGTTCTACCCATGTTCATAAAACACTAGTGGTTGTTTTTACATTTTGAGAAATGTTTATAGTTTTCACTGTCTTCTAGGAGATTACACATTGTGCAATGATTACATGTCATGAAAGTTTTACACCCCATGTAAAATGTTCATGTAGTGTATTGGGTGTCGTAAATATGTCATAAAATAGTACATGGATGGAAAATATTACATGAAATGAATATTTTTCACATAGTGGAATGGTAAAAGTGTGAATTTTACCTCGAGGCGACAATTTTATCAATGTTTTTGGGTTTCATTGATTAAGAAACGTGAAATAGAGTTTCATACCATGTAATTATCATGGTGTTCTTAGGTAACTATATATATTATTTTTATTTCATTTGGTTGTAGGTATATACTCTCTCAACCTAGGGGCTCTTGTAATCAATTTTGGGGATCTATGCTTCTTTCAGATTGCTTTTTTTAGTAATTGATCTTCATTTCGGTTGAGATGCATTTTTATGGGTGATTAATCCTTCTGCTTCTTCAATGTCCTTGATCACGGTAGCACCACTATGTTGAATTATAGGATATGCTGATCTGTGATGAAAATATTCGTAATAATTTCTTGATATGTTTTGTGATATTCTTCTTGGGGCTGATCCTTTGTTTGTTATGGTGTAACTTGTGAGTTTCCTTGAGGTATGTTAATATCTAACCTCTCCACTGAACATTTTTCTTTTTGAATTGATTCTATTATGTGAGGATTTATTCTACGACATCCATCATTGTATTTTGATTAATTCGTGTTGGAGGATCCCGTTATGGGTGTGTGTGACCCCAATATTTTTTCATTTATTATAATGGGTTTTTAATTATTTTTCCTTTTTATTTTAAATTGGATGTTTTATATTTTTTTGCACTGGGGATGAAGACCGGTGCTGAGATTTTGTGACATCTATACTGCTATGTTTCTTCAAAATATAATTTATTGATGATAAATTATATTTATCTCTTATTAAGTATGATTTAATTATTATAAGGAGACATATCTTTAGATGAAATATATGAACCTTATTTTTGAAATGTTATGACTAAATTGGAAGATATTTCCCAATTCACACGCATTTATGCTAGCTGCATGGAGTAGCTCATGCACCATATTATGAATTTGATACTGGCTCAATGATGGTTGTTGTATGCATTTATATTGAGGATTTTTAAGGTGTATGAGTTTACAATATTTTGATTCTATCTCATGGGGAAACCATGTTGAGAGATGTTCTTATAGCAATAAACTGGTGGATTGGTTCTAGGAATGGAAGGTAATGATGGTTTCAAACTCGATGAACCATAATTTCATGTATTATTATCTCTAATATTGATCATAAGAAGGGATTTCATTATATTATGTGATATATATTATTTTTCAATAGATTACGTGGTTTCTAAAGTGGTAATCCACTATTTGAAGTAAAATCCTGTCGAAGAACAATTCATTGAAGGCTGTGTTTTACACTTACAAAAGAAAAATGAAGTGGGATACTAATGTCTACATTGAGGTTGAAAATAATATTAATCAAGAATCCTAGTTTTATCATTGTATAAGGATAATGTAATGCATGTTTAGAGAAAAAATGAAATCTCTTGGGTGTTATGAAATAATTTTCATTGGATCTTCCACTTCCCATGTTCAAAATTTATTTAACAGTTTTGATGGGATACTAATAACTTTTTAATGTTATGAACTACTCATACATCTTCAATATTCAATTAACGGACAACATAATGGAGATTTTTATGAAATTAAGGTTCAGGTGAAGACTATTTTTACAAAGGATAAAAATTCATAAAAAAGGGTCATTCTATTTATAAAGATTTAGGCCAAACATCCACAAGAATCTTTGAGAATGGTTTCCCTTAGAGATAATTTTTAAATATTTTAAACATAATGATAATAGAAGACATGTTAAAGATGATATCCAAGTGAGATACCACTATGATGATGACTCTGAAGGAGACACTATCACCACCTTTGATAATAAAGTTGATGCTTTTTATTCTTTTCCTCTCATGTTTCAGTCTCTAGATTTCTAGTTGGTGAAAATACATCATTCCTTGTGTTATCACATTAAAAATACTTATTATTTTAATAAATTTCTGGTGTATTTATAGGGTAAAAAACTAAGGATCAAATCATTTTTGTATTTTTTCTGGAATATTAGGTTTAAAGGTGATATCATTGTTCCTGTCCAAAATCCTAGATTCAATGGTTTCAAGTTTTTTGATTTTAGTTAGATAAATATTTTCATTTTGAAAAGATTGAGGCTATTTTTAAACTTTCTATAGAGTTATTATACCAATTAGACTTGTTACATCCATAAGATTTTTCGTAGTATTATTTTTATTAGTTCTTGGAAATATTATATTTTATCTTCCTTTTAGCTCTCTAGCCATTTGACTAATTAGTGTTTGTAAATTTTCCACATAATTTTTGAAAGAATCATATTGTGATTCCAAATTTGGATTTTGTATTTCATCTTAAGATACCATTATATTAAGAATATGATTCATTATACCCTAAAAATACCCTTAAGTATTATAAGATTCCTCACTTTTCTCGTTATTAAATGTTTTCCTAAGATGTTGTTGAAATATTAGAGGGGAAGAATGTGTAAACACCCATTGATCATTAAATGATAAATTTGGATTTTCTATACCGCTTTGGTAATGTAAAAAGTGTTATCCCTAGAATAAATCCTTGATTCATACATATTAAATATGGAACTATCAGGTGACTGAGGATGCATATCATAGCTGGAGAAATAGGAATTTTAATTAAGAAACTTACCACAATGGTGGAATTACTGTTAGGTTTATTATGATGATAATAATTACAAATTTAATTTAATATTCTAGAATATAATTTATTTATTTTCTAAAAATAGTTCTTCTTCTTAAGATTTTTTATTGTAATTTTTGTAATGGATTGTAGAAAACTTATTTTATCTCTTTGATAGTTTAATATAAAAAATATCCTCTTTAGGATTTATCAACTGAAGTATAATGGTATGGGGTGATACTACTATATAATTTTTCCATAATAAACTTTGGAGTATATTTTTGATTCAGAAACTAGCTAAGTAATCCCATAGATTTTCCCAACATTCAAGGAACAACTCACCCTCATATATAATAAATCTAGTGATTTTAAGTCTTATTTTAGAAGTAATTATTACTACATATAATTTCATCATAAATGAATTAAAAACCTTGTACCATGTATGAAATATATCTTCATAAAATTTTTTAAAAGAGTTTTAGAGTTCCCCTCAATGAAAAATAGAAAAAATATCATTTTTTTGTTTATACTCACACAAATCTCTAAGTGGTAGCTATTGAACAACACTGAAAACATCCTTAATGAAGTCAAGAGAGTGTTAATATTGAAATACATTGAATAATGGATTTATATTTTAGTGGGATCATTTAACCCTATTGTTTTGAGACCCATTAGTTTACCTAATACATGATGGATTAATAGATATAGTAGTGAATTCATAATTCAATAACCCACCTCTTTAAATTAATTCATTTCTTAGTGATGGTGGATTGATTTTTATATATTTTTTATTATTCATGGCCACAGTTTTATATAGATTTTTATTTTTATTTTTGTTTCTTATATTACTAAAAATCATATCAATATTAGGTATTAAGGTATTTAAATTTTCATATGTAGACATAATGTTCATACACTAATACATTAATAGATTTTGTTCAAAAGAAGCACACTGATCATATTTTGATTAGGATTTCTGATATCAATTTGTTTTAAAAAAATATCAATAATGATTTTATTTCATTCTTGTCCAATAATTCCTTCCATACAATGCGAACGAAATCTGATGAAATTATCACTGACACATAAAATTAATTTATTATTTCTACTTATAGACAACATAATATGTTAGAAAGATTGATTGATAGGGAATGCGTACAATGTTTATGATTGACTATGACAAAAATAAAAATATATAAAAAACTAGTAAATATTATTAGTGATTAAATAATAAGTGTAAGTGGTTATGTAACATTATTTAACTAAGTAATAGGTGAAAAATATCAAGAAAAATTGAAACATGAAACTAGTTTTATTGGGAAATTTAAAAACAATAATTAATATATAATTGATGAGATAATAATTTCTTGGCTTGTTTGGATATATTTTCATTCATTCATTCATTGATAAAAGTAATCTGTAAATGAAATAGTAGAGGATTGAATATTATTTTGAATGATCATCCTATGGGAAAATGAATCCAACAATCTTCCCACTAAAAGACCCATTCGTTCACAAGAAATGATGAATTTTTTTCAATAACTCCAAATTTTCTTTTGAACTTATTCTGCTATTATCATTGAGAATATTAAATTTTACATTCATTCTTAAGTGATTAATAAGTTTGAATATGAATTAAATTGATATTAGTTACAATATTTTCTGACTATTTTTGAAATTTAAACAAACATAAATAATTGTATATGATATTAGTATCTAAAATAAGATAAGAGAAAAAGAATTAAAATAGTATCAAACTTAATATTAACCCCATAACATGTAAATACCATGAAAATGTTTCAAATATAAATATTTAAAAAATTATTATAATAAATAATGGAAAGATGATATAAAAGAATGAGTAATATTCTCCACTGAATAGATCACTTCCATTGCCTCCAAATGTCACATAATTCATACCCTTTGGTTCCAAGAAGTTGAGGTCTAAGAAACCATTCAAGTAGAATATATTTCTCAAAAAATCATTTTTCCAATTACCTTACCAGATAACCAGGTTTCCTCCTTAAAATTGTATCAATCACTTTCTCCTCATATCAAGATCTTCTACAGAAACCTCATACATGCCTTTGCTATTATCCATGTGGTGGTCCTATAAAAATTCATTATCTTCCCCACATGACTCAATAAAATTATCCTCTATAGAATTCATGAACCATACATGCATCACTAAAAATTGAATGTGAATGAAAATTAAAATTTGGTTCCCTCTTTTAGAATTATAATAAATATCTATAATATTTCCATTTACATTTCTTTTCCATACACATCCACCCTCGTTAACATGAATTTTATTTTCTCTTGACAATTTAAGTCCCCCACATTTACATTTATATTAGAGGTACATCTATATATCACTTAATCCTTGATAAAAAATAGACAAAAGAAATAGGACATGGAATAACTTCATGAAGTGCATGAAGAACCCAACAAACATTTCGTGAAAGATAAATCAAATCGCTATATTTACATCAGTCCATATATGACCTTTATGCAGCTATAAATATTTTATTTTACCTTTTTTGAGTCGAAAAAATGGATTTACTATGGACATCCTTTAAATACTTCTATTCCATAATGAGGTAAAAACCGTTAATGTTAAAATTATAAAAGTAAAAACTACCCTTCTATAACACCTCACTTCACAAATGTGATAAACCCTATGTATGTTTGCGCAAGACCTAAATATCTATCCATATGTTTTCATCATCACACACCAAGAGTTCCTTCAATAAACATCCATGTCTATTCAAACATGTTCAACGACATAAAAATTATAATGATAATAGGATCTCTATAGGAATTGACCTTATTACCATGAATGGGGCCCACACAATTCAGTTATTATGGTCAATTGAGTAGTAAAATTCCATCTTGGGTTCACATCACAAATTCTCTATTGAAAAATGAAACTCACCAGTGATTTTACAACCATCACATTGAAGCTTTAGTTTCACAAAATAAAAAATTCAATCACACATTGTACTTCTATTTTCATTTGGGAAGCTGTATTTCTGAGAATATTATAGTCCCACCCCCATCTTCTTCATTTTCATCCTACATGGGGATCTTCAACCAATGATTCTTTTTTTCCATCTGTTTATCAACCCACTCTTAAATACTTAGTATTTCATCAATTGGTGATCAAAATTACCAATTTTAAATCCATGTATAAATTATTCACTAATAATAGTAATTGTATTCATTAATCAGATTAGTTTGATGATCCTTTTCCACCCTTTACAGTAGTACACATTTGTCTGTATTCAACTAAACCCACTGATTCCTTATTTGAATGAATATTCTATTTTCATAAATTTTCCATGATTTGGATCATTTAATTTTAATTTTTGATTAATACATGTTCCCTGAATTCAATCCTAACCTTAAATCATGTTCTCAAAAGATAAAACAGTTCCTCTAGATTAAAATGAACTAGATCAAAAACTTATAGAATTAGTCAATGTTGTGATATTAGGTTAGATATCCATAATATGTATCGACTGTCTATGGTTACCAATACCCACACTGTCATGTCTGATTCTAAAAACATATAGGTTTTCAAACTAACTTTGATACTAAGTTAGATTATCCATGATAAAGTTTCAAAAAAATCCCATTTATATTACACCACACAATAATGTCACACAACTTAGATAACCTTTTTGTTCAGTTTTTATGATAACCAGTTATACATGAAAATTATTTTACATAAAATAATTATTAAAAAAGTGTAGTAATAATAATATTATATAATACATAAATACTTATATATATATATTTATAATATGATAATTTATTTAGATATTTACTTTTTTAATCTAATACTATAAAATGTTATCTTTATAAAATATATCATGGTTTTGTTTTAGTTCAATGTGGAATATAAAACATGAAATTTAAAATATAATTTAATTAAAGGAAAATATATAATAAAATATAATGGTGTTATAAGAAGCACGTAAGTAAATTTATCAAAGGATCTCAAAGATTATTTATGTTTGAAAAATGTGGGAAAAAGAATATAATTAATGAAGAAAAATGAAGAGTTTAGTTAACGTGGTAGAGTGAAATAAAGTTACTCTAATAGTAACACTCATAGTTAAATACCTAAAATGTGTGGACCATTTGAATTATCCAATAAAATTCATAATCCATGGGATAACAATGATGATAAGTATCAGCAAACTCTGAGACCAAGGACAAAAATTAAGGGCCTACACTACAACAACTACTGACGCGGATCACAATAATTATGGTACACTTATCCTCCACTATAGATTTATGAATATATTATCATATTTTTGTTTTATTCAATCAAGTATATCTTGGATGTTTTAAATGAGTGAAAAATCACCAACTTCAAAATTTGATATTAAATGATTGAAGAAAACTTCTACCTTTATGATTCTTGTATCCCATATTGAATTTTATGGGAGGTACATAGTGAAAATCATATTACTCTTCTTTTATATAAATTTGATGTGATTATGGAACTGACTAGGTTATATCCATTTAGATTCAATATTAGTTACCAAACTAGGGAATTTACATTTCATCTCTCAAATCAACATTTAATCAACCCATCAGTTCAAGGCTATCTATGGACCCTCTTGGAAACTTAATTCCATTATGAGTCTAAATACCCCTCTATGAGGGGAATTTCCTAAAATGTTTTCGGAATAGAAGAGTTTCATAGTTTCACATAAGACATTAAGATAGATACCTAATTATAAAATATATATTAAGTCTTTTATATCTTATAGGTACCATTAACTATTTTCATTAGTGAGTGATAATTAAAAATTGTGATGACATAATTTATTTTAGAATTGTAGAATGTACAATCCAATATTTACAATGAACATTTCTTTTGAATTTTTAAATTAAAAATGTTAATGTAAAATACATTTCATTAATAATATTTCCCATGAACATATGTATATATATTGCTAAATTGTTTAGAAATATATATTTTTCATGTATATTAGATTTTATTCATTAAATATTATTTTTAGAAAAAAAGATTTCACACCAATCCAATGTTAACCAATCTCATCTAGAGAGGCCAGAAGGCTCTAACTCATGCCTGAAGGGAGATAAGGGTGCAAATCCTACCACTGACCTACATATTATCATGAGTCCATCTTCCATAATATTTATATTTTTAATTTTTTATCTCATTTACTATATTCATTATTTTTTTAATGTATTGTTTTTTATTACTACATTAATTTTATAAAAAATTTTATTTTTAAATCATCATTGTAATTTAATGGTTAACATAGTATGATAAATGTTTTCATAGTCACAAATTCATTACATATTAAAATAAATTTCATATGAAATTATATGTTAATCATTTTATGAATGGTTAAATATCATTTTATACAAAAATAATAATTTATCTTGAATTTTTAATTTATATTATAGTTCATTTAATTTCTTAATGGTCTTTACTATATAATTTATACATATTTTATTATTCTAAAAATCAATTTTTAAAACACAAAGTAACATGTTTTATAATAAAATAAAATAGTTCAGTATTTATTAATATTTTGGGAAATTTATTTAACCATATTTATACAAAATTATTTTAAATAAAATGTTATTATGTCAAATAACATAGTTTCTAGAAATTTAAAACAACGATGTACATAGAATTATAAGCGTAGTGTATAATGTTTGTTGCGCTAAAACCATTTTATTGACTATTTATTTAAAACTAGATTCTTATTATTGTAATTATTAAAGTTATTTAAATATATTTTTTAAACATACAAACAAATGAATAATCATACATATATTGGTTATCAATTGGTTATAAATAAATATAATATCTTTTGATAGTAAAAAGGGATATTTCATAATACTGTATTTTGTGTGTAATGTTTTTTATCATAAAATAGTACATTAATCATAGATAAAAAATTAATTTGATAAAATTTATTAGTAATATAAATAATAAAATAGTATAAAATTATTCTAATGGTATTTATAGTATTATTAATAATACTAAATTCATTTTATGATTAAAAATACTTTTTTTCTATAAACTCTTTTAAAAATTATATAATTTTATTAAAATTTATTATATAGAATTTTAGAATTTGAATTTGAATAAATTAATTTCTATTTTTTAATTTATCATGTAAAAATTATCTTAGGTTAATTGTTTTTGGATTTTTCCAAAATGGTTTCTTTTAGGTGAATATTGAAAATATAGTTTTTACCAATTCCATATATTTTATAACAGTAAAATTATATAATAATAACTTAATCATTTACAATAAAATTCAACATAAATTTTTTATGGGGTAAAATAAATAACTTAAAAATATTATTTTTTTAAAACCTATGTTTGAAATTTTATAATTAATGTAAAATATTATCCTAATAAATATTATTTTTGGTCTTTTTATTTTAATTATGTATTCATAGGGTATAATTTTTTATTGAAATAAAATTCAACTAAATATTCTTTGATTAAATAAATTAATCCAATGGAAATTAATAAATTCATAATTTTATCCTAAATCCATTATTGTGCTAAATAATATATTTTTTTTCTAAAAACATTTTTCAATGTATCATAAATTAATTATTTTATAATTAATTTTTTTATCACTATTAGAAAATAAAAAAATTAAAATATATTTGATATTTGGAATCCAAAGTTCTTTATTATGTGATAAGTTAATTTTTTTTGGAATAAAAATGAATTACTTATGCAAAAAATAGTCACCATATTAAAGGCTAAAATTGATAAAAATATTATTCCAAGGGTGAAAACCCTAAAATATCTTTAAAAATTATATTTAATTGAGTTTATGAGGACTTGAAATAAAAAACATCACTATTTATTCATTATGAGTCAAACAATAACTCTCATGAGTTAAAATTTGACTTTGTTTTTATATATAGTATTAAGTATTTTCAAAAATGAAATTCTCTGCACTTATAAAAGGATAATTCCACTATCCATTCTAATACACCATAAAATTTTGAATACATCACAATAAGTTTCCCCATTTCATTCCCAAATAAAATTATTCCACATTCTTGAGCTTTTAGTACCTTAAAATTTCCCAAATTGCTTCATAATAAAAGAGGTTTCTAAGAAGATATAAATTCCTTCTACGTAAATATTTCCTTCTCTTTAACCATTCATTTGGATATTATTTTTGTTTCACATAAAAAATATTATGTATAAATATATTTACATGCTTTTAAATAATATTTCTTCTATAAAATAAATATTATCATTATGTAATAGAATACTATTTTCCATTTATTTATTATAAATCACTCTTGTTTTTTCCAGTTTTACCACTTACATGAATAGTGTTATAATGATGATATCATGAGTGATTTATAAATCTTAAATAAATAAAATATTATATAATAATTATTATTTTTATGTTTTCGTAATTATTTAATGATGACGCTATTATAAAATAATTCTATAATTATAGTTATTCGATTCATTCTAGCATGTTCTTGTTCGGGTTGGTCTAAGAACCTACATGAATGGGGATATAAATCCTTATCAAGTTTTCTTATGGAAAACATAAACTCTTGTATTATATTATATTAATTTTTTTCAATGACATTATTATTTTTTAACCTCAATATTAAAAAAAACTTTTTTAAATCTTACAAAAAACACTTTTAAAATTTTTTCCTTTAAAAATTACACCAAATATTTATATAGAATGAACATAGAAAATCATAAATTATTATGGGTATTCTATTTATAATAACATGAAAATTATGGAAATTATTTAACTATTAAATAACTTTTTTGACCACGGTCAACAAACTATATCAGTTTTGAAGGAATTGAACGAATAACAACAAGAAATCGAGGATAAGAAAATAAATAAATGAGTAACATATAATACAAAATAGTACTAAAAATAAAATATAAAGTAAAATTTTTATTAATAAAGTACTTAATAATATATTTTTTTACTCAAAAAGTTAGACACACACATCAAGTGAGTCGTGCCTTGAGGTAAGCATTTCATTAACTCACCTTTCTTTCATTGAGTGAAAAAAATCCTTGAAAAAGAACTTCCAATTTTATTCAATAATTACAATTCTATATTATATATTAGGTTTTATGCATTTATTTATATAATTTATATTTATCAACAAAATAATCCTCTTTGGTCAATTTATCCCTTCCTAAAAAATCTTTTCTACAAAGAATTATTCCTCCCATTTCAAGTGGATTTTTTCTTCTATGTTAATGTTATTATTCCTTAGAATTTTATCCTTTTCTTAAATGGAAACCTAAATATTTTTTATCCTCGATGATATTTATATTTTCCTTTACATAATTTAAATAAAAATCGGCTATCAATTTAATTTATGAATCCTTTCAAAAAGTTTTTTAAAATAAATAATTGTTTTTATTTTTCACATGTGAATTTTTAACTTCTGCAAACAATTTTCTTCTATTTAGTTTAATTTAATTTTCTAGTTTCTATAATAATAAATCTTATAAAATTAAGGTTTTTAATATCATATTTTTACACATTTTCAAATGGTTTTAAAAAATTACTTATAATTTTTTATAACTATTGTTTAAATTACTTAAGAAAATACTTTTCTTGATTTTTTTCCATTTTCCTTTCTACCTCCAAATAAAATATCTCAAATAAATTATTTTTCAGGATCATCCATTAAATTATTTTGTACTCCTATTGGAATATTTAATTTATGGTGGAAATTTATTTAATCTTGATTTAAGGTATGTGATACTGTTTTGAAATGATATAAAACCCATTTTTTCTTTCCATTGATTTTATGTGATAAGATGATTGATTATTTTTTAGTAGCATACATAAGTATGGTATATGGTTATGTGATGTTTGGGTCCTATATCACCTTCCAATATATTGGTTAATGTTTTATATCTCATGAGAAAATGATTATGCATGGACATTTTTGAGTTTTTTTAACAACTTAATGGGTGAGAATGATTAGGTTTTGTCACATCATAATCCATAGACATGATTCGGTTTATTCACACATTGATGTGTGAGCATGATTTGGTTTTCTCACAATGTTTTGATTACCTATTCTTATACTTATTAAAAATTTCAATATTATTCCACCTTCATAGATTATAGTCCAATGGTTTATTTTTACTTTCACATGTTTTCTGAGCATGGTATATGTTTTATGAATCCATGATGGCTATTTTAGCTCATTCCATGATCCTTGATGTTCTATAATATCTTATGATTGCCTATAAAGATTCTGAGGTCATTTTAATCTTATATTTTTCTTATAATTCATGTTTTATCACAAATTAATAATCTAACCCATTGTGTATAATTGATATGTTTTTAGAACTAATAATTTGAACTGACACCTTATTTGTTTTTCCATTCCTTAAAAAATTATATGCAAGACTATATCTAGAAGGAAGTCTTATAAAGAGTTGATTATTGGAAATGTTGAAGTAATACCATGTAATAAAATAATGATTGAATCCTATCTCCTATGACACTAAACCTTTGGATTCTAGGATTATAACATTACATTTTAGGTGTACTGATTAAATTATATAAATAACTTAATATTTATATTTTGTTTATCTTGGATCATCTCAATAACTGGGTCACTAGAAAGGCTACTTTGTAAAACATTCTATGGAATATTCTTTCAATGGTTTTATGAAACCATTATGTGAGATAGAATCTAGAATAAAATGAAATAAAATACTATTTAAAATGTCACTTATAGAAATATTATATAAACTAGATCAAATACCAATAGTTCAATAAAAATACATCATGAAGAATCCATTTGTATTACAGCAACATCCAGTTGCTTACCTAAAATTCTATACTTATAGAAACACCCACCCAGGTAAAATTCCTAAAAAACACATAACCACTAATTTTTTTTTATCAAAAACATTTTACAATGAAGGTCATGAAATTGAATCATTAAAAATTAGTTAAAAATAAAAACCCATACTTATTTCAAAATTTATCATTACTAAATTAAAATACATTTTACAAAATATAATTTATATAATGATATATTAATTTTTTATAAAGTAAAATAAATTATATTGACCCAATATATAATTCATGAAAAAAATGAAACATAAAAATATTATAAAATACTTTTAATTTTTTCACAAATAAATAGTTTCTAATAATATAGTTAAATAAAAATCATTATGAATAGGAACGTATCAAATTAAAAAGTTTACACCATTTCATGGTATTCCCACATAGTTTCATAATATTTGAACCAACGATGTGAAACCGTAATAGTGTAATCTATTACACGATATAGTGTTTTTTTCATGTATTTGTGGACCATTCCATGTAATCATGAACCCCTAGAATTTCCACACTTTCCCTATGGAACTTTATAGTTTCCCAATAAAACTTATAAAACATACCTATAATCTACATAATTGTAATAAATCCAAATATATTAAAATAATTAGAAAAATGATAAATTAAATTAAAAATTCCTCACTACCCATGGTAATATAATGTTCAAAACAAAGTAGTGTTTTCAAGATAATCCATTGTACATACCCCTCATGTTTTTAATATTAAGTACTAAGTTCATCTTTACTTCCAAAATAACAAGATGGAGATAATACTATTTTATAACAAACCAAATCGAGTCAAATCCCATTTTAGATTATAAAATATATCATAAAGACCAAATAACATTCATAGTCTTCATGGGTTGGTGAAATGTTATGTGGGTATCAAATATAAATCATGGGAATTATTTTACCCTAAAAATATAATCACCAAATCACATATCCTTAATGAGTGTCTCTGTAATTCCCCAACCCAGATGCAACTAAACTTGTTCCTCAAATTTTTATTCTATATAACATCAGGAACACTATCCCATATGCCTGAGGCTACCGAAAATAAGCAAGGATATATTGGTTGTTTGGAGGGGTGATTATACCATTTAGTTATAGATCAATATAGAAAAAATAAATTAAAAATCATATGATATATCATCAATACAATATGAACTATTTTAGATGAAATAATAAGTCACAACCCATGAAATATCATAGTGATTTTACATAAAAAACATAAAAGTATATATATATATATCTTTCAAGTCGAGTACAACATACCTAAGTATAAAAAAATGGAAAAGACCAAAATACAATATAAACTTAGAAGTCCCAAGAACTATCCCATCACCCACCTCTCAATATCCTTCCTAAACATTTTAACAAACATCAATAATAGGGTGCTTAACCTTATCATGACCCGCATCTTGGAAATCTATCCCGGTACCAATCAGTGTCCCAAGAAGGGTGTGAGTATAGCTTTGTAGGCCACCACTAATAGCGTCTAATGAAAATATTTGGTGTAAGTGTATGGTATGATGGTGTAAAATAAATAATTAAAGCATTAATAATCATAAGCTGCATAAATAAAATGAACCAAGATATTCCACAAGTCTCAATGTTACAACACGGGTTGACCCTACCTACTTAAACCAACACTGGTCTATAAATACATAAAGGTTATCATGGATCAATCTAGTTACATGGAACACCATTTAGGAAACCATAATCATGTATCCTGAGTGAATCCACATGGATCATCTAAGCATTATCTTTTATAAATTCCCATGAAAAATCCATTTTTCTAACTTTTTATCAAATAACTATCCATAAAAATTAGTGTATTGACTTCACTGGAATCTAGAGATCTATCCTAAGGAATTACACCCCAATAATAGAAAGTTTAATATAGGGATCCCATATTTCATCATTCAACATGGGTACCCCTCAATAATCCATGATATTAATCCATTGAATTCAATAAGTGCAGACATTACTCAAATCCAAGAGAGGGCCACCCCGGGGAATTCATGGTATTAAATCAATTTCTAATCCCCTAGCTCTCTTGATTCATTCAATATATTTATAACTAATTTAATCTATGGAAGTATTGATTCCCAATATTCATATGATTACCATAGTGTAATCCAAGTCTATATCACAGAATTCCACATCAATACAATTCATACAAAACTATAAACTAAGATATTTATAATAGTTCAATAACAATGGGATCCAGTTGTGATTGAACTGGGCAAAAAATGGTCTTGTAAATAAATTCATTTATGGTGGAATATCATATTTTCTGACTGAGTGTCATATTTTTTTGCAACAAAAACATTCCCCATCTCAAAGTGTCTTTTTTGAATACTAGAAAATAAGATGAATTATCCTTAGAAAATAAATCATATTTCCATCACAATAGGTTATTAGTGATTAAAATCCTTATTAGTCACTAACAACCTATTACGATGGAAATATGATTCCATCAAATAAATGAAAAAATGACAGCAAACCAATTTTATGAAACCAAATATGTAAAAAAATTATTATCTTAATTAATAATAGTATTATAAATAATATGTCCGTAAAAAACTTATCATAATATTTTTATCAACAAAATATATCATTGATCATTATGGAGGTGGTGGATCATCTAAAGGGCATGGTGGCAGATAGTTCATCCCTATACCCCATGAAATTCGTTGTATATAATACATCATATACTTGTGTTGGTTCCCCTAACATTGATGATAATTCTCCTCCTTCTACTGCTATTATCAATGAAGCTCCTCTTACTCTCTATGCATGAACTCTATGAACTCATTCTGAGATAAAAAATTCTCTATATACTTTATTGCTGATGATGAATACTTTGAATGATATCCCCTTGAGTTAGAGGATGGACACGTAATAGTTATATAATAACTAGAATACATAAATCAAGAACCAATACTAACCACTTGTCCTTTGTCAACATCATACCGAGTCGCCTACATCCAAGCTACCTCATAAAACCCTAACTCACAAGTGTCCCAACCATCAGTTTGAACCTGAAACTCATCATATATGTGAGAAGTAATAGCCTCAAATTATTTCTTAAAATTAGATTTGAAATTTAAATAGTTTAAATAATTAATTTTAATTAATTTTAAAAATAAAAAATATTATACCAAACACAATCTAACACTGTCAGTCACCAGTAATATCTCTACTAATTAGATCAGTTTACATCATTGTAAAAAAATTGAACCCCATAACATCATGATACTCAACCAACTTTATTAATATAAAATAAAATGTTAACATTTAAATTATATATAAATTATTATAAAAATAACTTATCATATATTTTTAGTGAATACTAAAGGAATGACTACCAAATCTATGTGTGACTGCATGTCTCCCCTACTTTTATTGACCTAATGATAATCTCTTCTAAAAACTATCTCATTTCTAGTAGGATCACAATATATACCAAAATGTAATGATATGTAATTAGGTTAATGAATATATCAAGGTTGAAAAAAAACTGTGGCTCTATCTCTCTACTTGGATGTCTTTCTCTGATTTTTTTAAAAATTAATGACAAGGCACATGCGTAAAGATATCCCATGACTCCTAGATGGTGGGTCTCATTCTATTATCAATGAGATATCCTAAACCCTAAAAAATAATTAATAATAAAAAGTAAATAAACAATTTAATTTTAAAATAAATATTATTTATTTATATACCATCCAATAATAAAAACTTTAATTATGAACATCAAAGGGAATCTGATCCAACATCATCCATGGTCTTGGAAAATAATTACATTGAATCAAACACCCTGTCTGATTTCTATATGCGAGAAAGTGTGGGAAAAAATAAAAAATAATCAAACAATTAGTACATAAATAAATAAATTATAATTAATTATAACTAATTAGAATTAAAAAAAATACAAAACTGAACATACATCTATATTTTTGGATTTAAATTGTAACACCTCAACCTAAAACACTAGGTCCAAGATAGATGATTTCATGAACCCATTTATGCCTCCACGTACTAAAGAGGTTACTGACTAGATTTTAGGGTCTAAATCCATTAGTAGGGAGACTATACCATTAGTATCATGTCATGGAACAAATAATTATATCTTCTTAATAGTAAATAACTAGTTCACATGTGGAATATATAAAGATATTGTACATTTCATTCAAATTAATGATTCTAAAATTTATAAGTGTAAAAAGACTAATAAATGATGGTAAATAGATAAAATAACTATAGGGTCCCCTAGAGTCCACCCTAGTATGCTACCAACTCCATGATCCTCTACTCAACTATCTACTATAGGGAAATTGACCTTTTCCAAATACCTTATGAAATCATATGGGTATCAAATTCAACGTCAAGGTTCTTTGGAGGTATCATCAACTATACACCGTTCTCACTCCAACTTAAACATGATCACATGTTAAGGAATCTAATGGTTCATTTTCTTTATGAGAGTCCTCAATAATTCTTTTAATAAGGGAGGAACAAAGACAACTGAATGTTTCAGAGGCTCCATGGAACAATCAAGGTGCTTCACCATGGAGGTTCACTAAAAACAACAACCACGATGTAGATTTGACTTCCATGATGTAGTGGTGCACCGAAAGAACCCACCATGGTGCAGTATAACCAAATGAAGTTTAAAAAGCACCATAATTAACCATCATGGTGTAGGAAAATCAAATGAAAGATGGAAATCATTAGAAAACAATCTACACAATATAGAATGGACACTACAATGTGGATCTGTGTTGGGGATTAAGCCACTTTGGCATAGGGAAAGAACCATAGCATTGAACTCTGTTGGACCAAAAATTGCAATGAAGTAGGGTGGGGACTATGGCATAAAGTCATTTTTTTATCCTTTAATATTTCTATTTGACCCCCAGGTTAAGAAGGAGGGTGGGTTATTTTTCAGGATCTTTCGAGGTACAAACCCATTAGAAAACCCTTGTTAAATCCTTCATGAATACCAAAACACCTTCCCCAAATCAATCCCAAATGACTATTTAAATATTAATATCCTAAAGACCAAGTGTTGGATGAAAAACTATTCTATATTTTTATAACTGATGAGGAAAGGGGAACTGTGTTGTGGTGTAAAACACCATAGTGCAACCTTCATTAGTCGGCATCACCAAAGTGATAAATATAGTGAAAATATCCATCAAACACATTACTACAACACAACCTCATATTCTATGGTATGTACTTTACTCCATAGTAGAATTACAGTGTAGCTACGTCCACTATGGAATGGTATCATCACTTTTGGTCTAAAAATCCACAAAAAGTAAAATTTAAATTTCTAACTTATTCTTAAAGACCCCTATCCTTTTCCAAAACATGGACTAACTCAGGAACAAAGAGAATAATAAGAGAACACGTTTTTTATTAATGAACCAAAAGTTTCAGGGTTTTACAATTTTTCGCCACTAAGGAGTTATCATCCTCGAGAAACATATATAGGGTTCCTACCCAAACAACTCGGGCCACTAAGCTCGAGCATCAGGCTCTCACTCAGCAGTCTCACCCTATATCCACCCATACTGCCACAAAATTTGAATAAGTGATACCATCCTACCCTGAATAATTTTCACTCTCTAGTGTATAATTCACAATGTATGATCCTCTTAAGTTTCATCCATCTCAAACTAAAAATCCTCATAGTCGAAAACATGTGTAGGATCGACCATGTACTACCAGAGCTGTGAAACATGAAACAAGTCATATATACTACAATAATGAGGATGAAGGTCCAAAAATCAAGTCACTATACTTATTTTCATGATGGTCTTAAAGGTTCTAAGAAAACATGTTGCAAGATTTCCTTACTTCCTCAATCATAGGTTCCCTAACAAAGGAGTCACTCT
This sequence comes from Viscum album, assembly GCA_963277665.1. NCBI lineage: Eukaryota > Viridiplantae > Streptophyta > Magnoliopsida > Santalales > Viscaceae > Viscum > Viscum album. The sequence continues at coordinate 515,043,672 of OY728146.1, forward strand.
TAAGAAAACCCAATCACCCATAGTGGAATCCAAAGGAATCCTCCTATAATAAAGATAAGATCTCTATCTTCTATGATTGGTGATCAACCTCTTTTGAATCAACTTCTATTTCTCAGTGGTCTCTTACCATATTGAGTTTGAAAACAACTTACCCACATAATTCATGCCAAAAGAGTGGTGAATGACACAATATATTATAATATATACTCATATGGTGTCAACTAAATCAAATCCATATAATTACTATTGAATGTGAAATAAACCAAGTCTAGGTACATCTATTTCAGAACAACGTCCACTTATAGTATCCAGACATGGATGTATTTTCTTGATAAACCACTTACTCTATACTTAAAAAAATATAGGGATGTTTTCTTATACATAGTATTATCCCTAAGGCTTTCACTAGAGTTTTCTAATCCTAGTCCAAAAAACAACTAAAAATTAATTTGATAAAAACTGTAATAACCCATCACTTTATTTCACATTAATACATGATTTATTTCATAATGTTACACATAATACAACCTAGGATATTTCTATATCTAGTGCTAATGATAATTAGGCATATTACATAACAATTTAAAATTGGAAAACATCATATTTATTAAAAACTTCCTTAACATGCTCACACTTAAAAATTCATGGGATAACCTAGGGACATAAATAAGAAATGGGTGAGCTACAAAGCCCATTAATGTAATAAACCAGGAATAACATGGACATAATAATACATGTCCTAAAATAGGCATTTCAAAAGGAGTAATAAACACAAACATGAATAATAAGACATGAAATAACATGATATTCATAAAGGAAACATGGTAAATATTGAACTAACATAAAACAATGCATCATAAACATAAATCAAGGATAAATGATAAGAAATCATGGTGGAAAAAGCCCCATAAATGAAGCAGTTTAGTCCCTATCCTAACATGAATTCTCATGATACTAAACGTTACCCAATTCATTGGAGCACTACATAATTCCAGGCACACTCATCACTTTCATTTCATTCTCATGCTTAAGTGTTACACAAAGATCATACAACATGGATTCAATCATTATTATATATTATTACAAGATAAATGAGTTTTTAATAAATACATGTACGTTCCACATAAAAAAATTATAAGTGTATAAAGGTTAATTCCCTTTATAGGAAATTGGAATGTTATTCACTATATAATTATTTTGGCATGGATAATAATGGTTGAATTTCAGCAGCATAAAGATATCACATAAAAATTCACAAAATGGGATGATGAGAGTTAAATGGGTCACTCTTAAGTTGTAAATAAAATGGGTAGTAATAGAGATAGGGAAATATATATCCCATCATAATTAATTGAAAATATATGGAATTAGATAATAAGGAAACATGAATACAGAAGATAAGGTATGGATCCATTACTTGAGTGTGCGACTCAAAATTCTTGGGAGGGGATTCTTGAGAGGTAGGGGTGCCTTGGAAGGACTATAAAGAATGGAGGGAAGAGTATTAAAGTTATCCAAGGATTTTAAGTGGAGATAAATGGGATATTGGGTGGGTTTATATAGTAAATTAGGGTGGTTTATTTATTATTTAGGTTTTGGGATCTACCTAATAAAATAACCAAACGCCACAAGACATCACATGGTATTTTCCAATGGTTTTTAAAAAATGGGAGTTGTTATAATTATTTTAAAATTCAAAGATCCCAACATAATAAAATAATTCCATTGATTATGTGGAGTTGAGTCACACCCTTAAATAAATGTTTTTACAAACTTAAAATATATTATAAGTCTGCGAGGATTCATAAAGGCTTTATAAAATAAATCAAATAAAAATAAAACCACATTATTTTAGAATAAAAACAAATATTTGGTCATGGATATATTTTATATTATTTATTAAATCACTTTTGGGTCATTATGATGTCATATTACACAAATTATATTTATGCGATATTTAATTTTTACCCAAAAATTTGACTATCTCAGAAAATTATGAAAAATTCTCCATTAGATATTTTTTATGTTATGATGAAAAAAATAATATTAATTTTATCTAAATAATTTTATAAATATATGAATATTCAATTTTAAAATTAAATTTACATTTATTAAGAAAAGATGGGGTCTGATATTAATAGTTTTCAAACCCTTATTTTAATATTTTCTCAAAATATTATTCGTGTTTTATTGTATCAAAATACAAATTATTTATAAAGTAACAATAATATTACAAAAATATATTTAAAATCATATACAAAATAATGTATATACTCATATTTATAGGGTTTTTATATGTATCCTTTTAATACACTAGAAAACATCCTAAGAGTAAGCTGCGCAACAATGAGATTTTCTTGGGGGTGGTTCGATGAACATGGAATGGACCGTGATGTCGATGAGCTTTAACTTATCCAGTAAATGATTATACTCATGCTTAAGTTGTTGGATCATAGCTTGGGCTTGGTCAATATAAAATATTAGTGATTATATCTCTCTCTTAAGCTCTGATAAATGGGCTTCATAGGTTATGATCCTACAGGTTGAGGCTACAACTTCTTTTTTCTATATCAATTGGATTTATTAAAACCCAAAATTGATAATAATTATGTGATCACTATTCTACAGATATATTATAAATGGAATTGATTCTTAATGACATTTTACATATGATATAAAAATACAAAATAACTATATGTGTTTTCTAGAACCATAATTCATAATAAGTCATTTAATGAAAATGGGAGTTTTATTTTTAAAAGTTTGGGTTGTTACAAAATTACTTTGTAATTTTTCATAGGATAACCAATGAATCTTAGAATTAATAATTCAATATGGGTTATTGTGGATTACTTAACCTAATCTACACATTTATTTTCATTAAGATAACATTTACCTCTTGATTTACTTACAAGACTCTATATCAATGAGGTTTTAATACTTTATAGTGAATCTCTTTCAATTGTGTCTAATCAAGATCCATAATTAAAATAGAAATTATAGAAGAGTCTTTAGTAGGATATTGATAATAAGATTTATTTGAGCACTGCCTACCACCCTCAAATAAATGGAATGATAGAAAGGACTATTCAAACATTAAAAGACATGTTCAAGACATTACCATCTGAATTTCATTGAATGTGGTATTATTATTTACCTTTGGTAGTGTTTTACTATAATAATAGTTTCTATTAAGTGTTAAAATGGAACTGTATGAAGTATTATATGGAAAGATATTTCATAATCCAACTTAATGAGATTAAGTTTGTGAAATAAAACTTATAACTAGGAACATATTGATGAGACAAAAAAAGGTAATGACTATTCATAATCATATTAAAGTTTCTCAAAGTAGGAAAAAGAGTTATACCAAAAACCGGATTAAATATTTGGAATTTAATGTGGTAGATCAAATTTTCTCTAAAGTAACTCAATAGAAGGGTATTATATAGTTCGGTAAGAAAGATAAATTGATCCCCAAGTACATCACACCTTTTGAAATTTTAAAATGAATTCGAGCCATGGATAACCATTTAAAAATTCCCCCGAGCCTCACTAAATTACATGAGATTTTCCTTATATAATTGTTAAGGAAGTACATAACATACCAAAAACATGTTCTCGCCTCAAAATAAATAGAATTGGAACGTGATCTATCTTTCCTTGAGGAGCCTATATAGATTCTTGACACTAGAGAGTATGTATTGAGAAATTGGTTCACTCAATAAGTAAAGGTACTAAGGAGAAATCATAATGTTAAGGGAAAAACATGGGAATCATGGAATTTAATGAAGAATAACCACCCTCGCTTGTTTAGAAAGTTGTATTCATGAAAATGTATACGCTGAATTTTTTTAGGATGGAAGAACATAACACCCAAGATTAAACAGTAAAAAGTTAAAATTATATTTTAATAAAACAATAATTAGTTATGAATTTTAATATCACATGAGACTAAAATTCTAATATTATAGGATGTAAAATGATTTTGTACTTAGAAGGTCAAAATAATCTTAGAATGAATTTTTGATATTTTACATTAGAAATAAGAATTTATGAAAATGTTGAATTAACTATTACTCATTTTATTTATAAAAATATATTATAATATGTTTAATTAATAATTTATTTACTACAAATTTTATAGATAAAAATAGAAGATTATTTAGAGTTTAAAAGGGATATTTTTCAAAACAATGTTTTTTAAAATAATAATGTATTCCAATTTTAATTAGTTAAAATAACATTTCTTGATAATTTATTTAAATGAAATTTTATTATTAAATATCTAAATATATGAATTTAAATCAATATAATGATTATTTTTAGAAATATAGTTAATATAATATCATCTTATTCATTAAAAATGTATTTCTTGAACAACTGATTTTCAACACATTTTTGGGTTTATTAATATATTAAATTCTACCACTTTGAAGAATTGAATTTTATAAAATGGATTCTGTATTTGGAATCATCCTAATAAATATCATGTAATAATTTCTACAGAAATTTTGGTTATAATCAATAGTAAAAATAGTAAAAATTAATTACCTCAGTAAATGTTAAAATGGGATTACTAGGGTTTAATCTAAAAGGATACTCATCAAAATGAAATAAAAAAATCATAAAAAATCCATTGGTTGGTTTTATTTAGAAATTTTTCTTGTACCCCTAGAATATGATCCACTTTGGACCGTATTTATATGAAAGTGACATGATATTATTGATGAAATTTGAAAAATTACAAGTGTGCCACTCACCTCTATTATAAAAGTGAAATTTATCCCCTCACTTATTCACAAAAATAATGATATTTATATTGACCTAAACCTTCCAAAATTACTCCCCAAAATCCATATACAAATTCTATAGGTGATGATTTTCCCAAAAGACCAACCCTAGGGTTTTTGATAAGATATTGAAAGGAGTTTCTTCTTTGCAAAGTTAATTGTCTTCCCCAAGATATTTTGTTTTTTATCTTATTTTACCATCTTTAATAATGTATTAAAACATAAAGAATAATAACATATGTATATCAGGTAACATGAAATTTACTTTTTATAGGTATTTCTCATCTCTCTTTTTTATTTCCCTCCTTATTGAGTGACTTTTGAGGATCCTAAAGATTAAGAGAATTGTTGGGTAAAATGACCTAATGTTCAAGGATGTATATTTTTTGGGATTAATGGAGTTTAAGTATAAATGTATCTGAGGATTTTTAGTGTTATACTTGAGTTTATAAAAAAATATATATAGTTTGGGTTATTTGTTTTGAGTCTGGACTATTCCTTACCGGCAATTAATTTTCACATCATGAATGGATAAATGTTGTGTATCCATTTCTAGTACGATGTTTTGAATTAGTTCAAGGCATGATAGGTTTACACATCATGAATTAGTTTCATGTTGTAAAATGGCTGAGGTTGGGATTTCTAATCTATGGTGACACGTTTTTCTATGTCTTTTGTTAATTATGAAATTCACATCATGAAATGGTTTCATGTCATGAAGGTATCAAGATAACTAATTTTTAGAGAATTTCATGGATGATTAATCTTTCAATCCACCTGAAGTATTTTCTATCAAGATTTAGAATCTCTCCTAAATAATCATGGGGATATCTGATCCCTTCAGATCATATTTTCAAGTGATTAATCTTCATTGTGGTTTTGTTTCGTATCTACAGATATGTAATGTTTCTGAATATTTATTACAATTGATCACAATAGAGATGTAGTTCTATGCATTAATATCCATTGGTATTATGTTATTTATTATCTTAATTCCTTATAGATCTATTGTGATATCTTACTCCAAAGGCAAACCTTTGTGTTTTTTTCGGCGCAGTGTGCAAGTTTCTTGAGATATGTTTTGTTATATATTCTCTGCCAACTTATTTTCTCATTGAATTGATTCTAAGATGTATGTATTGGTTGTAGGGCCTCCATTTTTGCCTTTATATTCTTTTTTTATCCCATTTTAGTCCGCTGCTACCAGATTTTGAGGTAGGTGGTTTCGTTTCTAGCCTACGTTGGGTGAACTTTATTGCTCCAGTTTTATAAAATTTTTTATAAATGAACTAGAATGATTGAATTATGTCTGTGGAAATGGGTTTTTGAGAAAATATGGGCATACCCTTGTTTTATTAAAATAATATATATATTAAAATAATTTTTTAATTGATTTATTAAATGGTTTTAAAAGAATAATTCTGATGAATTGTTTTGAGAAATTTTGCACATGAGAAGCCTTGAGTATATAGGTGGAAAGTATAGTAATATGCCTCATCCATTTATTCAATTAGAGGTTTTACTCATATGGTGTTTCTCTACGAAATATTACCATTGTTCTAGGGACTTTATATATCCATGGGAGGTTCACTTTCTAGGGGTTTCCTCTTCTCTCTATATTTGATGCATATTTATAGAGACTCAATGCACATGATTTTCTATAATTGGTCACAAGTATCTTATCTATCTTGACTTATTGTAATCCTTAGAACAGTGTTAACTATTCTTGGGTTTGGATTGATTTGGATTTGATATGATATATGATACATGGTTTAATTTGAATTCTTTTATATTGTTGAAATTCATTGAAACTTTTTTTCCGAGATTATTTAGAAATGTGGAAAGAGGAAAATATTTTACCATGATTTTGATAAAAAAACTATTTAACTCATTATCATGCCTTGTTTTCTTGAAATTTGAGAATGTTTAGATTTATTTATAGAGACTTGATATGGAACACCTAGATCAGATCCTATTGATCCTGTTTACCTTATACCTTGTGCACCCCTTAGGAAGTGCATAGACCTTGTTATGTCTTTCAATGTAGAGAAAGACAAGATGCCACAGTACACCGGTGAGGTTTCTATCATCTATGTCTAGGTAGAAAGTGGTGTGATAGTGGGAGTTTTCCCAAATTAACAAAATGGAGTAGCTATTTTAGTTGTAGTTTTCCATTTTTATTAGACTTGTATATTAAAAATTCTTTATCTACTTTTCAGTTGTATCACTTCTTATGTTTTCTTTTTGATATAAAATACTTTTCATATTTTGTTCTTGCACTGTTTCACCCCATAATATATATATATATATATCATGTTTTCTACTTCATGTTGGGATAAATCATTCCCTATGGTTGTTTTTGACGCCTAAGTTCTAGTCGAGAGTCGGTGGGGATCAGGAACCCCCTTTGAGTATGTGATAATTTAGGTCGGGTACCATTATTAGGGGGTATGTTGGTCAGTTCATCACAATTTTTTATCATAGGAGTTTGTGATTAGTTTTGGAAATTTGGTAGATTGGATATTGTAATTTTGGGAGTTGAGAGGGTATCTGGGTCTGGTTATCATTATGTTAGTGTTTGGGAGTCTATTATACTAAAAATAGCTTTTAAGAACAACTATGGACATTACAGATATCTTGTGATGTCATTTGGAATGACTAATCCTCTTACAATTTTTAAATATTTGATAAATAAGACAATACATGTGTATCTCTAGACCTTTTTGGTAGTTTTTATGCATGATATTTTGGTTTATTAAAGATCCAATCATGAGAACAAAGACCATTTGATTATGGTTCTAGTGATCATGAGGAGTCACTTTTGTATATAATGATTTCAAAATGCAATTTCTAGACCGAAGAAGTGAATTTATTGGGAAATTTTAATTTTTAGAAGGGTATATTAGTTGATCATGAGTAGGTTATGGCTATATTATCAGTGGAAGAGCTACATAATTTCTTTGATATTTATAGCTTCCTTGTATTTTTGGGTACTACCGAAGGTTCTTCAAGGATTTATCAATGTTTGTATCTCCATTTACTTCCCTTACTAGGAGGGGTAAAATTAATATGGGATGAAATGTGTCAGTATTCTTTCTATGAGGTGAAAAAAATTCTGAAATCAACTTCTATTCTGATATTACCTGAGCTCGATAAAAGGTATGTGCTTTTTTGTGATGCTTATAGTGGTAGATGCAATTAAATATTGGATGATCATGTGGTATCCTACATCTCTCACCATCTTTGAATATATGAGAATAATTACCCCACTTCTGATTTAGATCTCTCTAAAGTTATGAATGCACTTAAATCTTAGTTCCACTATCTTTTTAGGGAGAGGTTCTTGGATTTTTTTTGACCATAAGAGTCTATTCCATATATTTTTATAGAAATAATTAAATCTCAGATATAAATTCTGGGTTGAATATGTTTAGAAGTTACACTTTGAAATCACCTACTCCCAGGGGAAGGAGAATGTTAGTGAAGATTCTCTCACTAGGATAGTACCATAGTAGGATGTTATGGAATCAATGTAGGAGTGGGACCTTTTAGGGATCTTTATTTAGTTGTGAATGGATGCTTATAAGAATGTTTTGGGTATGATTCAGATTAGTTTTTAGTTAAGACCATATCTTCTTGAGTCTATTCTATAGGTTCAGTAGTAGGATGATTAATTTAGGGGAACTAGGGAAACCATATATGGGGGATATACCGTTTCTAGTTGGTCTCTCTCTTTAGATGGTAATCTCTGTTTTTGGGATAAGTTTTTCATCCCATATTTTGTGAGGAGATCAGTTCTTTTTTACTATCATAGTTCATCTTGGGATGTTTATCAAGCCACTATGAATACATATTATGATATGATACAATGATTCTAGTGGTTGGGTATGAAGCATGACATTATAGATTACATGTCATACTATTACACCTACCCACACATAAAGGCAGAGCATCTAAAACCTATGAGGTTTCTCCAAACTCCTCCTATTCTAATTTGGAAATGAGATGAGGTGTCCTTGGAATTTATTATTATATTACCATAGATTCTCTAAGGGAGAAATTCTATCTAGGTGATGATTAACTAGTTAAAAAAATTATATCACTTCATTCTTTTCAGGGACACCACTAATGTTGAAGACCTGGATAATATGTATATACAAGATATTGTTAGGTTACACAGGGTTACCTATACTATTGTTTCATTATGGTATCCTTTGTTTACCTCACTACTCTTGAAGAGTCTCCAGGAGGTGATGGGGACTCAGGTTAGATTGAGTATAACTTATCATTCACAGATAGACATATAGACATAAAGAGCATGATATTCCGATCTATAAGGATATGATATATGCATTTGTCTTGGATTTCAATGGATCATGGGATAGCCATCTAGGACTTATTGAGTTTTATTATAACAACAGTTATTAGTCATCGATCATAATGGATCCATTCAAGTATTTTTATGGTTTCCCATACAGATCACCTCTTTGTTTGGAAGAGGTTTGTGAGGCCTCTTTGGTAGGATTGGGTCTCATTCTAGAGACATTAGTGATGATTCAGTATATAAATGAACTTTTAGCTATAACTTAGAGACTATATAAATCATATGTACATCTTTAGAATCATCCTTTAGAGTTTTACATTGGAGACTAGGTTTTATTGAAGGATTATCCTTAGTAATCGATGACCTTGAAAATAGGGAATGTTGGCGTTGAGATATATTGGACCATTTGAGGTCACTGAGTAGTTTGGGAAGGTTTTTTATTAGGTTACATTTTCAAATTAGTTGAAAGGTATTCATGATTTTTTGAACACATATTAGATCAAGAAGTTCTATACTGATCTCTCCCATGTTATAATTTGGGAATAGATCGAGTTATAGCTAGACATTTCTATTATAGAGAAACTAGATGACATCATTGAATCTCAGGGGAAATTGTTACATGGGATGTCAATTTCATTGGTTAGAGTTTTATAAAGATACATATAAGATTACCATGAGTCTTAGGATCATGATATTGATGATGGAGTAGTGGCCTCATCTCATTATAGATATAATTCTTCCACATGACTTCCTAGGGATGTAAAGTCTTATGGTGGGGAGTTTGTGACATCTTGTTACCTTATTTTAGGTATTTATCAACTATATTTCATTTCCCTACTTATTTGGGTGCATTTTTTGGATCTTGGGGATGGACATCATTACTGGAGAAAATGAACTAAATTTTTGTGATGTATGTTTGTTGGAATTCATGGATACTCAGTATAAATGTATCAAAGTATTTTTGAGGGATCTCCCTGAGTTCTAAAAACACCAAAGATGGTTTGTTTTATTTCTTCACATTCTAGATTGTTTAATTTCTTCTATGAATTTTCAGATCATGAATGGTTAAACATCATTTATTGGTTTCCTAGAATATGAAATTAATTGGTTCAATTCCGTAAAGGATTATATTCTGTGAAACTGGTTCAAGTCATGAAATGGTCGATGTTTTGATTTCTAATTTGAGGCGATGCATTTTTTCGTATATTCTTTTAATTAATAAATTCATTTCTTGAAATGGATTCATGTAATGAAGGTTTCAAGATTAGTTCTTTTTTGGGTGATTTACATATGATTAATCTATCATTCGACATGTATGAGTTTATCTCAAGACATATGGGGTCTCCTAGGTGATTTTGGGTATATCCTCTCCTTCTAGATTGTTGCATTCAGTGACTTACCTTCATTGCAGTTGTGTTGTGTCTCTTTGGGTAAGTTATATTTCTACTTCTTTTTTCCAATTGGACATAACAACACTATTGAACTACATTTTTAGATCCTTTTTTATTTTGGTGTTAAATCTCTTGATCCCTTCTAGATTATTTGTGAGATGTTTCTCTAGAGTCTAACCTCTGTGTTTGTTATGGTGAAACGTGTGAGCTTATTGATTTATGTACTTTGTAATCTTATCCGATGACTATGTTTTTTAGTGAATTGATTATGATATGTAAAGGTTGGTTCTAGGGCCTCCATTATTTTCATTGTGTTAATACATACTGGTGGATCCAACTGTGGGAATTTTTGAATGACTTTGAGGTAGGTGACTCTATATCTAGCCTATGTTGGATGAAATATTTTTTTTGGTTTTATAAATTATTTTATATATGAATTATCATGATTTAATTTTGTGTGTGGAAATGGGTTTTTGAGAAAATATTGTTTTCCCCTTGTTTTGTTAAAAGATAAGTTATTTTCAAATCATTTGGAAATGGGTGTATGAAATGGTTTTCAAAGAACGGTTTTGATGAAATAGTTCGGAAAATAGAGCACACCGGAAGCCTTAGGTACTTAGGTGGAAGGTGTAGTAATAGGCCCCATATGTTGATATTATTAGTGATTTAATTCATTAAGTGTTTCTCATCTCTCTAGTCCCATTGTTCTATGGAATTGATAGACCAGTTGGAAGGATCACATGCTAGGGTGTTCCTCTGATCTCTAGGTTTAATGCCTATGTCTAGAGACTTGATGTGCCCTAATGTCTATGTTTGGGTATGAGTGTCCAAGATAGCCTGAACTATTGTGATCCTTGGAATGATGTTACTTGTACAATGATTTGGACTAATTTGGGTTCGAAATGATATGTTATATAATCTTTTCCTTAATGACATTGATATATATGATTTTTTTGAAATTGTTTTACATGGATTTTTTTGTAAATGTGGAAAAATGAGGAAAATGTTTTACCATTATTTTGATATATAAATTTGATAAAAAATTATCATTCCCTGTTATCTTTAAATTTTATTCTGTTCATATTATTTTACAAATACTTGATACGGAACAACTAGGAGGGATCATACTGAGTCTGTTTTGCTCACACCCTAAGAAACCCTTTAGTGGTTTGTATACCTTGTAATGTATTTCGATATATGGAATAGAAAAGCCCCATAGTTATGTGGAAATATTTCTATTAGATATCTATGAGTATTTGGTGTTGATTTAGTTAGAAAATTTTCATGATTTCACCTGGAGTAGTTGTTTTGGTTTTAGTTTTCCTTTACTATTGGACTTGTATCTTGTAGACTTTTTAGATACTTTTGAGTTCTATTGCCTCTATTATTTCCTCTTTTATATGTAATTTATCTATTGTTTTACTCTTTCAATTTTTCTTCCCATTATGTATATATATATATATATTTCATGTTTTATGCTTCAGTTTTAGAGAAATTGAATTACATGGATAGTCATAATTTTGTAACCAATGAATATATATTATAGCTATGAAATAATATCGATTCTTTAAACTTAATATATCATTTACTTATTCAACCATTCACCCATTGAGGAAATGATAATGTTGCTCGTACGTATGTATGACCTATCATCTCCAAGAAGTGATGTGACTCATTTTATAAGATAAATTTCTTATAATGATTCGAAAAATGTATATAATAAAAAAAATAAAATATTTACAACTTTGAATAATTCTTTTTATGAGGTAACTATATCTAATTAACAAGAACCTAAAATTCCATGATAAAACATGAATAACAAAATGATGCAATTAATACAATAAACAATGGTAATAATGAGATATTATTAATAATTAGGTGGAAAGATAATATTAAAAGGTAATATATGATATTATAAGTAATATTATTGTTCTATTATAAATTAATAACATGGATTAAACCATTATATAAGAGGATAAATCATGCTCAACTAAAGGAAAGCATTAGCCAAGAGATTTTGTCTCAATTTCCATTCCATTGATACATATTTGTTATTATAGACATATTAAATTTTATGTCATGTATATAATTTCTCTTTGATATATTTAACTTGAATAACTATTTATACTTAATGATAAATATTTTAGTTAGTGTTTATTCACTCAAGGGATTACAAATTCAATGTTTTGAAATAGGTAAAATTTATTTTACAATATCACTTTATTTTAGGATTGATTTTATTTTCATTGAAGTATTATTTTTATTATTATTTATCCTTCATAAGTTCCAATCAAATTATTATCTTCTAGATATTTAAGGTGTTTCAATATGTTCATACAAATTTTATTATCTTTTTAACTTGAATCAATTAATTAAAAGTTTAAATGAAAAGCTAACTTTATTTCTCTTTTAGTGAAATATATTTTTCTTCAATGTTCATGTTTTTCAAGATTGTTTTAAAAATGTACTTTTTAGTACTCAAATGATTTATTAAAGAAATTTTAGGTTATATTTTACTTTTTATAAGGTATAAAAGAAATATTTATACTATATTTTGAAAGGGTATCTTTTGAAATTCTTTATAAGAAGTCAAAATGAATGTTTTTAATGTATAAGGAATTAACGAACATCCCCGCCGCCGTAGTTGTTTTATGAAATTTAGATTCTTTTAATAATTTTTAATTATTTTATAGAGAATATTATATAATAAAAGAACATTTTAATAATTAACTTCCAATTTTATTATTTTTACAGAGAACATGATCTTATTAAAAAACCGATATTTATGATGAACATATGGTCATCCCTTATCCATTATTAATTTTATGGTAATTTACTTTCTATTTAAAATTTAAATTCCTTTTGACCATTGTAAAATTAATTTATCTTAAATATATACATTGTTTATATAGTAGATATTATCATTTCCTAAACCATATCATATTTTCACATATGGTGTTTTGTTCTAAAAGTTATTTTTTTGAATAGGTTAAATCATGATAAATTTGTATTCTTTACTCAATAAATATATTTATTTATAAGACATATGGTTTATGAATAGAATTGATAATTTAATATATTATAAATTCATCAAAAATGAAGTTACATTTTGGCCTTGATTATAGATATCCTCTCGATGTATCAACATGCCTCATGAGATAAATCAGTTGTCCAAATTAAATGTATTTTTGATGTATACCTACCCATTATTTAAATTTTATTAGGGAAAGGTCTTGACAGTGTAGATATCATGATGTATAATATGATGATGTAAAATATTAATCATTTCATTCATTTAGAATTTATTTATTATTATCCATGATATTTTTCATTGATATTATCCATTGATGCATTTTTTGCTCAAGTTATTGATTAAATGGTATATGTTCTCAGTTATTTACCATTCCATATTGATTATAACCTGTTCAATCATGATATATTATACTGTAAATAAATATCACTAATAATTTTGGCTCACCCATATTTTATTTCTTTCCCTTGGATATGAAGAATAATTATTTTAATGAGTGAAATGATGGTGAATTTTTTCTATTACTATGATTAATATTTTTTCGCAATGTAAAATGGGTATCATGTATGTATTTGGATCTCCAAGACTACCAAAATGATTTGAAATTTAGGATTACACTACCTAAATTTATTTTATTCTAATAAATTAACCTTTGAATCAAGGTCACTAGATTAGGGGTTGTTACACCACATGTCCTAAGAACTTCACCTCATGAATCTAGAAGTCACATGTTTACAGCTTGGTGTAAAGACAAGGCGATTGAAGCGTACTCAAGACTATCTTGAGGTTCCTAGAATGATTATTTGGTGTTAGTGAGTAAAAAAAGATGTCTTCAATGAACGCCAAGATGAATGATTTTAGGTTTGGGGTGAATACATTTTTCATGAGGTCCATGAACACAATTGGTTAATTTGTCAATCTGAATGAAATCACAAAGTAATCATACAACCCATACCTATTAATAATGCCAACATAGAATTTTAATCGTCTCTATATCAAAATTGGTGATATCCCAATGATAGATAAACCATGGAGAACCCCTGGTGTCCTTATAACAATTCAAAAAGATCATCGATCTTGGGAAATGAATATTGTTTCTTCACTATCACCTATTTTAGCTTTTATTAATCATGATAGAGTCAAATATTACCTCCCAAATTCTTATAAAACAATATAGATTCACTCCATGGTGAAATACTCAACAAGATAAATAATTTACACTCTAATTAATCCAATGGATCCTTGATATCCTTTTGCTCAATTGGAACCATATGATACAGAAGTATCAAAATGGGTTGTACACCCATCATTAGCTCATTATCAAATTCAACTCCTCTATCAGGATGATGTAATATATAGTAATATGGAAAGACATCATAATAGATAACCATGAATGGAGGAAGATATGTGGGGTTTCTATTGATCCTTCCAAAATATCCCATCCCACCAACTATGTTGTGATCATTTAAAGTTGACTCAAATTTGGTTCAACACTATATGATCGTAGTTCCCACTATATGGATATCATGAACTTTTGTCTCATTAGTGAAGTGAAAAACACACATCTCTAATAGTAATCATTTTTAGCTCGGAATCTGGTCACCCAATCTACTCTAAGAATCAAATCAAATATCATTATCTCTAGAATCAGAAATTCAAATATATATCCGTAATGAGAGATCAATATGGGACAATATGGGAATTTCTAAAGATAATCCAATATCATTACCAATAGTGTATCAAGGGAGACTAACTCAGTGGATAACTTGACTAGTAATTCATTTCTATTAAGTACTTATGAATATGTAATAAATGGTAAGCACCATTATGGAATAAGGTTATAGATAAAGTTAATGTGATTAAAACCATACCCTGAATAGTATATCCCCCTCACCAACCACTGTTATATTATAATAAATTATGTAGATGAGACCAACCTCATATTCGTGACCCTACCCCTATGGTGTATTACCAGTCTGAGTTCCCTATTGATAACCCCAGCCAGATCCATGGGTCAATGATCTAACTCATCATCTACCTCTATTCTTGTTTAGCCACAAATCCCATATACAAAATTTCTAAAGGTTCCCTAGATTTTTTTCATTTCCAACAAAAAATTTGTCGTGTAATAAAAAATTAATATAGTATCCTACCTTCCCATAATTGATGCATTTTGTAACTACTCTTGAACTAGTTGATGATGTCAAAATTGTCTCCACCTTTATACTAGTGCTCTGCTTCATGTCTCTCATCCTTTACTTCCTACCACCATAACAGGTAATAATGATAGAAATATGGGAAAAACACTTTTTTGTATTGAGGGGTGAAAGGAAAAAAACCACATGATCCTCTTACATCCCCTTTTCTATCATAAGGGACTTGCAGAGTACTTGTGTATAATTATTCTGGTTGAAGTTATTGACATGACATCTCAACTTTGGTCAAATCCCAATCTCAATCATCCAGGCCTTATGTGTCTCACCTCCACTCATGATATGAGAGAAGATAATAATTTCTATAATGTGTGTTGAGTAAGTAAAAAATTTCATTTATCCATGCCAAATCTATCTGAAATCATATTCTTGGGAAAACATCATCATACTCAAGAAGAACTACTTAAAGAAGAGGTTCTTGATTGTCATCCACATGAGACCCTGTCTCCTCGACACTTGAAGTACAGCATCCGTCCAATTTCCACCTTTTCCCTGCATCATAAAGGTTGCAAGATTCACTTGTTGATCTTATGGAGTCACTAATAAGTTGAAGAACCTCTTGAAAACCCAAATCCAATCTTCAATATCCTAAGGAACTCCAATTATTTGGAATAATGTAGGATGTTGGAACTGTAATTATTGATCCTTGTCCACCATAGTCTCACTGAATCCCACACCTAATATGGGTACAAGGTAGAAAATTCATTCCATAAGTGGCCCTTCATCCATTAACACTAGAGAGGGTCCATGAATGTGCTCTGGAGAACCCTCCCACTCATCTAGTGGTCTCACTAAACATCATTGAGGTGTTATATTCTATAATATGTAGAAACATTAGTTACATTAATAGATCATATCATGTTTATGGGATCACACAAGTTTCTTCTAATAGTCCACCCTTAATCCAATGTATAACCCTCCATGCACTAACCCATGTATCTTCCCTACATACTATTCATAGTTATCATACATAAACTAAAACAACAACCTGCTCATTTCAACTAATTAATGCTAACATTGAAATATCATAAAAAGAGAATCTGTCCCAAATAGATAAAAAAATCCAAACATTTAATTAAATAAATACAATGTAGTATAATAATAGGTATATATATATATATATATGAAATGTTTACCTACATGCCTAGTCATGATGCACGAACACTCATACAATTTCATAAATCAAATATCAACATAATGTGAATCCCTCAAGGTAAATTAAATCAATGATAATAACAAAAAAAAATTTCCCCCACTTTATGAAAACTCACAAGTCCACTATATACTGGTGGATAAAAAACTATCATAATTCCGTTTCCCAAGTTTCAACCATCATATCTCATGTCTAACATATCTCAAATCAAGGAAAAGAGAAAAAAGGTTAGTAAATTCGGGTGTTATGATACCATTTTGTAACACAGTGAACTAAATCACCGAGTTTGAGCTAAAAGGTCACATGACCTCATGCAATCCTCCCCATATACAAGAGGTCACAGACTAGAATCGAGGGTCTAAGTCCATCAGTATGGAGACTATACCCTCAATATCATTTCATGGAACAAATTATAATAACAATATAATATATAAATAATTAGTTTATATGTTAAAAATATAAATACGGAATACATGTCATAAAAATAAATGGCTCCAAAAGTGGAAGTCCAAACCAGAGTAATAAATAATGATAAATAAATAAATTAAATCTGCGGTCCCTTAGCATCTTCTCCAATCCAATACCAGCTCTGTACTCCTCTTCTCAGCTTTCCACTATAGGAACCATTCCCTATTCAAGGCTCCTCATGAATTATTATATCTGTCAAAGTCAATACCAAGGTTTTTTGGATGTTTTTTCACCCATACCACATTTTCACACCTACTAAAACCTGATCCTAATACAAGGACTCCTGGGGTTGATCATTTTCAATATATTGCTCAAGCTCATTTGGAAAAAGGGAGGAATATGGATATCTTGAAATTTTGGAGGATTTAAAGTGAAAGTATGGTGCTGTAGAATGGAGGTGCATTGGAGATAACCACTAAAGTGCAGATTTGACAACTATAGTGGAGGGGTGTACTAAAATATCCCACCATGGTGTAGGAAAACTGATTAAATTATGTAAATCCCTATAATTAACCACTAAAATGGAGGAAAACCAGATATTTCATGGAAAACATTGGAAAAACAATATCCATAGTATGTAAGGGAGATTATATCATGGTTCTTTATGGGGGTTTGATCCACTACAGTGTAGGTAAAACATTGTACCATAAAACTTAACTTGAACTAAAACCTATATGAAACATGGTGAAGACTATGAAATGAAGTCATCTCTATAACTCGATAGGTGAAGAAGGAGGCTGGGTTCTTTTATGTGATCTTTCAAGGTCCAAACGTGTGAGAAAACCCCCATTAAATCCCTCATTATTACATAAATGACTTCCCTGAATCAGGTCCAATAAACCATTTAAATCTAAATCTCCCAAAGACGAATAATTAGATAAATAACTATTCTAGATGTTTATAAATAATAGATAAATGGATACTATGACATGGTATAAGACACTATGGGGAATCTTTAATTAGTTATCATCACCAGAATAAAGGCTATGACATAAACCTCCATCAATCACATCACTGCGGAACAACCTCATATTTTGTGGTGTATCCTTAACTTCACAACAACATTACAATGTACGCACATAATCTATGACATGATGTCACATATTTTAGAAAAAAAGACACAAAATTCACATCTAACAATCCTCCATATTCTCAAATACCACTAAACATTTCCCAAATATAGAACACCTCATGAACTAAGAAGAGAAGAAAGGAGAAATTTTTTTTATTAAAGAACCAAATGTTTTAGAGTTTTATAGAAATCAATACATGTGTGTCGCTCAAGAATAGGGTTGAGAATCATTAATCTGGATAGACCATAACCCTTTTCAGTCAATAATGTAGTTTTATAAACCTAAAATTCATATGATGAGTCATCAGGAAAATCACCAGGAAGAATAAGAAATGTGATGGTACATAATATCTCATTTATATCTTCATTAACCATATGAAACATTAAAATAATGTTGGTAAAAAACAATGAACAAAATTTATTGTATATTAATTATAACTATAAAAATCATTTAATTGTTCCATTTTTCATCTTTATACTCATATTTATATTTGACGGTGTCAATATCTTCATTTTCCTCCTCAACATCATCAATTTCAATAGGACCTTCATATTTATCATCTATTTCTTTTTAAAATTAATTTGTTACATTATCAAAATTATCAACACCATCAAACCATAACTGTGTGGTTTGATCATTTTTATTTTGATTTCTTCGAGTAAAATATTTATTTGGGGTTGTATCTTGAGAAATTTCAACTTACTTCACTTAAAAATAACTAATTTCACATTGCAAAAAGGTATTTTCATTACATTTAATTTTTATTATACTCCACCAGTTAATTAAATCTCATAAAGAAGTATTAAAATTATAATAATAAATTTTATGTGCCTTATGATCCAATAGAAATGGTTAGTTTTCTAAAAGAATTATTTTTATATTTGTTGTTAATGATTCTATGGAATGGATGAATGCAGAACCCTCTACCAATATCAAACCAATGACATTTAAACATTATTACATAATTCTGTCCCAAATAACATAACTCAATTATACAATCTAGCATTCCATAAATATCAAACCCACTTTTTTATGATGATTTAATTTAAATAAATCACCACTATTAATTTTTTTTGATTCACCATATTCTCGTATATGATTTCAAAATCCATTAACCACACATATATTATACGATTTAATCAATTTTCATGGTGACTTAATAAATATGAATAATAAATTATCAATTTTATCTATATTTTTTGATACCTGTAAAGTTAATAAAAAATTGATAATATAATAAATATTCCATTTATTTCATATATTCATCCCTAATAAATTTAATATAGCAGTCTTTGAAACTAGTATATAAAATTACATTGTAGGAATTATTCAAGAATAACATATTAAATTTGATTGAAAATTTTCTTATTATGATTGTAAAATGATCTAAAAATTAATTAATATTAATTTAATTTTAAGAAATTATAATGAATATGTGAAATTAGCACTCACTTTAAAAATAATGTCATTTATTTATAATTAAACAGAACATATGCATGAGATTGGTAATGTTCAACATCTAAAATTTATTTTCATAAACTACACTAAAGAAAAGTTCAGGATGATTTAATACTGATAATTTATATTTCATTTAATCATCAATATTTCAAAAATTATGATCCATTCAATAATGTTTTGAATGATATTCAGGTTGAAAATAATGAGACTATAAAAATAGATTTTTCTATAACAAATATGGAGCATTAATTGACCCTTCGACTGATTCTTTGTTACCTTATTTTTTTTATAATTTCATAATTCATCACATTTATGGGTATATTCATCAAAACTATAATGGTCCTTTAAATTTTTCTATATGTGGTAAATGTAATGTTAAATGTTACATTAAATCAAATAAATCAATTTTTTATTACAATTTAGATAAAATTAAAACAATATCTTGTTGCAGCATACTTAGTACATCGTAGTCTACTGTAACCATACAAATGTCCCAAAAAATGATATTTCTATCATAACATCCCAAATAAAATAATTTAATAAACCTATAAAGGCAATAGATAATATACTTTCTATTATTACATGAAAATCATAACCTTTAAATCTGTTAATATGACCATTTTTAACACATCAATCCAAATTGGAGAAATAACTATATGGTAACCTCAACTCAAAAATCCACTGACATAATAATAAATGATTTTCATTAGAAACTATATATGACACTTATGGATTCATTCACTTCTATGATTTCTCATTTTGAAATAACTTTAGTTTTAGATGTCTATAAATTTGGGAAAAATCAAATCAAGCCATTTCATTATCATTAGTATTACTAAGAATGGCCAAAATATTATATAATATGTTATCAGAATAGTTCTTCTCAATATTCATGAAATATATCATATGACAGGCCAACAAATCAGACCAATATAGAAGATCCCAAAAAAGTACCATGTTTTATCCAATTTTGATGATTCCCAAATCCATATATTTTTATTGGATTATAGTTGCTCTATAATTATAGGAGTTAATGAAGAGAAAATATAATTTAAATTAATACTTAAGATCATTTTTTGAGTTCCTTCTCTTTTAATTTTACTTTTTCTAAAATTGTTTTTCTTCTTTCAGAAATGATGGTCTATGAGAACAAATATGTCATCATAATAAAGAAAGTTTTTATTCTATTGAATTCCAATAACACTACATTTTCACTCATACTATAAAATAATAATTTTGGATCGTGTGTACTCTGTCCAGATAACATTACATGTGTGGGGAAGTCACTAATTATCCACATTAATGTAACTTTGATTATAATACTTTGTTTTTCAACTATATCACTTGTATTGATCCCATTAACCCATAATAAATTTAACTCCTTAATCAATGACTTCAAATTAACACCAATATACTTTTTCTATATTCCTTGGAATTAGTAATGTCATAAATATATAATTTTCCTTCATTAACATATAAGGGGGTAATTCGAATATAATTATAAAGACATGGAAATAAGAATATTAACTACCATAAGAACCAAATGGATAAAACCCATTAGTATAAATACCCAATTGAACGTTATGATCTTCTGAAAGAGAAAACATATGCAACTAATGATAGTGTTTTTATAAATGACCATCATAAGGATGATTTAATCTCTTAGTGATAGAAATATTGTACTTCTTCAATGAAATCAATGACTCTATTTTTATAGACATAAATAAACATTCAAAACTTTTCATACGTGTGAAATTATTCAATTGTTTAAGAGGTAAAAATATGGTCACTATTTATAGTACCATATTATATCTTGATTGCCTAATTATAAGAAAATTAACTAATAACTAATATTCACTATAATATAAGATGAAACCATTAGACCATGCATGTATATTTTGAAAACCATAACCCAATTTACCGACTAACCTCTTTCTTTCATAGAAATTTATAGGCAATACATTTTAATTAGGTATAATTTATTTAACCAAAGAATATATTTGATCAAAATGACTATTTGGAATTCTATTATCTGATTTAATATCCATAAATTTGGAATAACCTCAAATTTTCATATCTTTCAACCAAATATAAGGCAACCAAATCAGACTCCAGCAACTCATCGAAATGAGAATGTTCAAAATTGGGAGTCTACTTATCATTATGAGTTTTATTTTGTTGATAATTTTAGTCAATAACCTCTTGTACTAATGTTTAACACCATGATGGATCTGGAATCAAATTATTCGTATCCCCTCTTATATTTCATTCATGGTAATGATACCAAATAACACAATCTTTCCAAAATCCTAAACTTTATAGATAATACCCAACTCTATAAAATATTTCATATCTCCCCAGATCTCAATTTTTTTATACTTAATTTCCTACTCTAAAATAAATTTTGAATTTGATAATGTAAATAACAAAAAAAATTCAATTCCCACAACATATATTGGATTTATAGGATAACCTTATGGAATTTCGTGATAATATATCAAATTTTAATATTGAACAAAAAACTATTGTCTACTTCCTTGTACCATAGTTTTCTAAAAAACTAGAAATTAGATATATTAATTATGATTATTCTGATAGAATAATGGTATAATTTGAGAAAGAAATCATAAAATTAGAAATGTACAAATCAATTGTAACTATTTCTAATAATTGATAATTAATAGTAATCAAAAGAAATATTTGAAATTATCACAATAAAAAAAAACAGTGAATAAAAATATTTCTTACTAATTATTAAAAATGATTAAATATTATTAAAAATTATTACTATTTATGCGTAATTATTACTAAATATTTTTATTTATTGGTATTTATTTACAATTTATTAGTAAATAATACTAATTATAACTAATTATTTTTTTATCGGTAATTATTAATAATTATTACTATGATTACTAATTATATATTATAATCCTCACAACTAGTAATAATTAAATAATTATTAATAATTATCAAGAAATATTTTATATTTATCAGTAATTAATATTAATTATTTATTATTTATCTGTAATTATTACAAATTATTACAAATTATTACAAATTATTGACAATTAATACTAATTATTACTAATTATCGATAATTATTTACTATGTATTGGTAATTATGACTAATTATTATTAATAATTACTAATTATCACTATTTATCGGTAATTATTACTCACTAGTACCTTTTATCAGTAATTATTTTTTATTATGATTATATATTGATAAGTATTATTAATCATCAGTAATATGTATTAATTATCACAAATAATAACTAGTTATTACTAACTATATCTTATTATTACTAATTGCAACTCATTATAACTCATTACAACGAATTATAGCTAATTATTACAAATTATAATTAATTATTTTCAATTATTTACTATTTATCGGCAATTAAAACTATTTATATCTATATAATACTAATTATTACTAAATAGTACTAATTATCGGTAATTATTTATAATTATAGGTAATTTTTACTAACTATTGGTAGTTATTACTAATTATTATTAATTATCAGTAAGTATTTATAATTATTAATAATTATTGACACATATTACTAATTATTAATAATTACTGATATTTATTAATATTTATTAATAATTATTAATAATTGTTACTAATTATTTCTATTTGGTACTAATTATTACTAGTTATTACTAATTATTAACAATTATGACTAATTATGACTAATTATTACTAATTAGCTCCACTTAATATCAATTACTACAAATTACAATTAATTAAAACTAATCACTGCTAATTACTACTAATGACTACTAATTACGACAAATTATTGCTAATAATTATTCTTCAAAAGTAATTTTTATTATTAATTATTAATGATCATTACCAATTATTGGTAAATATTTATTACTAATTATTACTAATTACTACTAATTATTACTAATTATCAATAACTATTTACTATATTTCTGTAATTATTACTAATTTTTACTATTTATAAGTAATTATTACTAACTATGGGCAATTATTTACTATTTATCGGTAATTATTACTTATTATTTACTATTTATCTGTAATTATTATTAATTAATACAAATTATTACAAATTATTAAAAATTATTAATAATTATCTATAATCATTTAGCTCTTATTGTCAATTATTAATAATTATTTACTATTTTTTAGTAATTATTACTAATTATTTCTAATTATAAAAAATAATTAATAATTATATCAAATTATTAATAATTATATGAAATTATTTATTATTTACTAGTAGTTATTACTAATTATTACTATTTATCAATTATTATTACTAATAATAAATAAGTTTATTTAATTATTACTAATCATCTGTAATTATTTCTAATCAATAGTAATTATTACCATATATTACTAATTATAAATAATTATCTACTATTTATTAATAATTATTAAAATTTATAACCAAATATTCCTAATCTACTATATATACTAATCCTGGTTTTCATCCATGCCATGTGTCAATTTATAAACTCTCCACGTAATCAAAAACTTACGTGTCAAATAACCAAGCCTCCACGCCGCGGAAGCCCACCTCAGAATTTATTTTCTCTCCCTCTCCAAGAATCTCGCGCTCGGGTTTCGTCTCCTCCCATTTTCTGAAACCAGCGAACCCTCGCGTTTTTGCGCACCGCGACCTCTAATCCTCGCTCGCCTTTCTCCTCAATGCTACCTTTGCTCCCTGCAAATCCCAAGCTCGGAGTCTCCACGCCACTGAAGACCGCCTCCTAATTTCTTGTCTCTCCCTCTCGAAGCTTCTCCCGCTCGGGTTTCATCTCCTCCCATTCTCTGAAACCAGCAAACCTTCCCCGCCGCCGTGCTGAGCCGCCCTTCTTCACTCAAATCAGTTGACCTTTTTCTCAAACAGGTACCTTCTTCTATCTTGTAGTGACGTTTCCAACCTTCATCGGTTTCGATTCCATTTCGCGTAACATCTATTCACTTTCTAGGGTTACCGGTAAACCTCCGTCGATGGCCGCAACCTTTTACTAGTGTCTCTGCATCCCTGTGTACTCCTACTATGACATGCTCGTGCTCGATGCAATTACTGGCGACCCCACAACCTTCATCATCCCGGAATTCACCTCCGTGAGGGTTTAACCGGCTCGCGAATTGGCTATCATCCACATCATCGCTAGGTTGAGGTATCCTTCTGCTTTGTGTTCACTACTTCAAACCCCCCAATGTAGGCGAGTACATTTGACTTATCTAGGGATTTGTTTTTTCAATTAGCTGTCCCCAGTGCGCTTGGCCATCCCGGTGCATCTACATCCCTGCTGCTCCTATGCCAACTAGTATGCTGTGGCTGTGGGAAGTTACGTCTAACAAAAACTCATCATCCCAGTCTTCATATCTGCAAATTTTTTATCCTGCTCTCAAATTGGGTCACAACCATTCACACATGGTAGAATTATCCTACCTTTGTATCAGGTATGAAAACTGCTATCCAGTTTTGATCAAATTATGTTGGTGTTCGCATATTATATATTTCCATTTGATTTCTGGTGCCCTTTATTTATAACTGAATTGTAGTGGGATTCAAATTATTAATCTTAGACTTCTATTAGCTGAATGTTTCATTTGTTTTCATCAGTGATGATGTTTGAATTTTGCAGTTATGGATATAATGCCTCTAGTCAAGTATCCAAATATTTATAACCTAACAGGCTTCTAATTTAGTTATATTGCCGGCCAATCCAAAGCTATCCAGTTTTGATTCAAATTCTTTTGGTGTTCGCATATACTATCTCTACTAATCCTGGGTTTCTCCATATCCACATGTCACTCTCTCAATTTGTTTCAACTATTTATTGTTGTTAGTATTGTTATTTTCAACATTTTTTTCTCACATTAATAGGGTTTCTTATTTCATTTCCAATTTCATTAAATAAAATTTACTTTTTTTCTTCAGGGTTATATCCTTTTAACAAACATAAATATTCATATTAATATTGAATATATTTAAATGTTCTCTAAAATTAATATTAATATTAATATTAATATTGAATATGTGATGACATTAAATGTTTGGTTTCAATACAAACTATTTATTTTTTAGGCGGTGGTAATGGTTTTAATTTATCTCCAAAGTAGTTTGTTTCGAAGGTGTGTGAGGGAGCTATCAGTTAGTGTTTCCATACAAACTATTTCTTTTATGATATGAGTTTTTTACATTCATTGTGTTTTACATTCAGTGTGTTTTGTACTATTTTAACAAAATATATGTTTCAATATCCATGATGTTAAAATATGAATCTAAGGAGTTGGTACTAAACATTTCATCGATAGGTGATTGAGGCTGTAACACCCCTGGCTTAAGGCATTTCACTATTTTGTTATGTATTTTTAGTATAAGAATATTAACAGGTTCATATTTTTTCTTCTAATTTATTCATATATTTTTTCTCAAATAGGTCCATCTTTTATTCCATACAGGTACGTAGATTCTATTTATGATTACTGTCATATTTCTCGCTTTGATGAGTATCTATGAAGTTACTGGAGTCAATAAAAATTTCATCTTTTCTATTCTTACGTGTTTCACATCATTTTCCCTCTTTGAAACTTCCTTTCCAAGTGATGAATGTCGAACATTAATGCGGCTGGCTAGAAAATGGAATCAATGAGAGGTTGTAACAACCATTGTTTAAGTTATTTCACCATTTTATTATGTATTTTTTTTGTTATAAGAGGGTTAAAAAGTACATATTTTTTGGTTTAATTTGTTTTTTATTTTTTCAAGAAGGTCCAACATTTATTCTATACAGGTATGTGGATTCTGTTCATGATTATTGGACTATTTCCCACTATGATGAGTATGTACGGAGTTAATGGAGTCAATAAAGATTTTTGATTTTCTGTATGTATGTGTTTCACATCATTTTACCTTTTTGACAGTTCTTTTCCAAGCCCTGAATGTAGAACATTACTGCGGTTGGCTGGAAAAGGGAACCAATGAGAGGACCCCTGTATTGATATTGACTTTATCACTTTGAAATTTTTATCTATATATTTACATCTTTTTGAATTAATCTCCCACATAATGGAAGAATATGTGATGATTTTAAAAGTTTGGTTTCCATACAAAATGTTTTTTCAGGTGCTGGTAATTTTCTTAATTTATCTCCAAAGCATTTTGTTTCAAAGGTGCGTCAGGGTGTTTTAGGTCAGTGTTTCCATACAAACTATTTCTTTTATGATATGATCGTTTTACATGCAGGGTGTTTTACATTGATTGTGTTTTATACTGTTTTGACAAAATATATGTTTCAATAGCCATTATGTTAAAATCTGAATCTATGGAGTTGGTATTAAAAATTTTATCGATAGGTGACTGAACATGTAAAACCCCTGGCTTAAGGTATTTCACTGTTTTATTATGTATTTTATTATTATAAGAGGGTTAATAGGTTCATATTTTTTTTTTAATTTGTTGGTAATGGTTTTTTCAAACAGGTACATCTTTTATTCCATACAGGTATGTAGATTATGTTGATGATTACTGTCATGAGTATGTACAAAGTTTCTAGAGACAATTAAGATCTTTTCTTTTCTATGTGTATGTGTTTCGCATCATCTTCCCTCTTTGAAACTTCATTTCCAAGCCCTGAATGTATAACATTAAAGCATTAGAAAATGGAATTGATGATAGGATGGAACACCCATGGCTTATGTTATTTCAACTGTTCTATTATTTATGTAGATTATGTTCATTTAGATAATCCAGTCATTACTTATGATTACTTCAAGGTGAATTGAGTTTACTGAAGCTATAAAAGAAGCATCTGTTTGGGAAACATTAGAATCATCGCACATGTTTTTTATCATATGTTGCAGTAGTTGTTTTCTCATATGTTGTTGTCATTCATTGAACAGGTTATATGGAACAAACATGACAGCTTTTTTTAGAATATATGCTATATGTACAATGAATAAGGTTACAAATAGAAGGCACATGTATATTTACCCCTTATACATGCATGAATGACAAAAAAATATTCCCTCTTTATTAGTATTTATTTTTTTAACTTTGCTGATTGTTTTGGGATATATTCATTCAGTTTACATCACTAATAAGGTTGCCTTTTTTAACTTATGTGGTATGTAATTCATGAAACATATCATTATTTCTAATAATACCTCTTTGAAATGGTACTAAAGTATATCTTACTTTCTATTCGATTATCTCTTTTTTCATGAAGTACCATTATATATTTATACTCGATTATTACTCTTTGGCACAATTTATTTACAAGAAACTATAGAAATTTTTAGCAGTATGTTTTTATGGGTTATTCCACACATTTTACTTCTTAACATATTTTCATCTATACAAATATCATTTTATGTTATATATAGAACCCTTGGATGCAATTAGTATAGGCTGTAAAGTGGCCGACCATGAGAACATGGAAGTGTACTGAAGAAGAAGAGTATGAATGGGAAGATATGAGCCTCGATCAGTCCAAGGTTGACTTTAAGATCTAGAGTCCCACCTTCTCTGAGTTTGAGTAGACAATCACATGCAAGAACAGGAATGGGTTAAAAAATTGATTTGGACCTATGGACCATTCATCGGTCTACTCAGTCTCAGCAACCTTTTAATGAAGATCCATTCCAGATGCCTGGGGTATGTATGTTGCTTTTAGGGTTTTGATTTGTGAGTTTTTCATTCAGTTTTTATTGTTTTGGGTTAATTAGGAGTTGAAATGGATACATCCCATTTGTTTACTTGTATAAATGCAATAGGTTAAAATATTTATCTGTGCATGTGTTTTAATTAGACAGTTTTTTATGGGTTATTCTACACATTTTAATGCCATGTTCTCATGGCAGACCACTTTACAGTCTTGCCTTCTCTGAGTTTGAGTATACAATCACTTAGAAGATAAGGAATGACTTCAACAATTGACTACGATATATATGATTTTTATTGTACCTTGGTGTAATAGGATATCATCCAAGGTGCTATTGACAGGTATATTATTTGAATAATCACTGAACTCATAATTTATTATGTTTAAACAATAGTGTTAATAATGGATTTTTGATTGGTTGTTATTCTCAATCAAATGATTTAGGTGCGACATCAACACTATTCAAAAAATACCCAAAAACATTATTTTGGCTCTTCTTGCTGCATTCAATGCCACCAACCAAATCGGATATGACCTCTTTACAGATCAAGGCCCCAGTGACATAACACACTTATCAAAAGCAGTTAGTCTCTCTCCTCCATTTGTACCTAAAAATTTGATGACAATAACATTAGTCTTTGTGATTAATTATGATTTTGCGTAGACATGGTGATAATATAATTAATTATATTTTCTATTACCATTTCTATTCAGTGGGGCATGTTGTGCCGGAGATACCTAAAAGAAGACAAGTGGATTCAAAACTAATGCAATTCGACACTGGACAAATACTTGGAGAATGAGATGGTTTCCATAACATTCATCATCTCCCTCATCACTACTTTTCTACAAACCGAAAGATCAGAAAACTTATTATGAGGCAGATGATCATGTCAACACCATCCTGCCTCCATTACTCTAGCCTTCTCAATTGCCTCTACAATGATCTAGGGACATCTTAGGTACATTCAATTTACATTATTTTCAATTATTTTTGTTTTTTTTAATTTTGTCCATAATCATTCCTATTATCTAATTTCATTCATGATTTTCATGATTAACCATGTAGAGATTGCATGAGGTGATAATTGGAAGTCTATCAATGCACAAATACCCTCTTCACATACATCAGATCAAACATGTGATGATTGAACTGTGAAAAAACCACAGCCACACTGGTCATGTTTGAGATCATGCACACAACCATCTGCACCATAGTGGTAATGAACTATATTTTCTTCTTTGACAATTGGTATGATTTATCATTTGTGATCAGTATAATGTTTCTGCATTAAGGTTTCCCCAGTGCTACTATTCATCGATTGTATTACAGAATTCACTGCGCGCATTAATGTTTTTGTGAATACAGTTGAATTTGAATTCAAATCCCGATCCTCAAAAATTAGAAATTCATTTACATTAAATTTATCATTTCTTTTTACAACTATTTAAATGGTGTCTCCATATTTTATCGACTTCTATTCTATTATCATTCACTATTAAAATATAATTAAAATTTTTCAACATTATTGTTTCTTCTCAACTTTTCTAAATTCTAATATCTTATTATATGAAAAACCAGTAATCGAATGCGTCGTGCAATAGCACGGGCAAGTACAAGTTATATATAATTGTAACTAATTATTACAAATTATAACTAACTATAACAAATTACTACTAATTATTACTAATTACAACTATTTATAAATATTTATTACTAAGTGTAATTGATTATAACAAATTATAACTATTTATCAATAATTATTTCTACTTATTAGTAAATATTACTATTTTTTTAATTATCGATAATTGTTACTAATTATTTTAAATTATTGATAATTATTATTAATTATCAACACTTTTACTAATTTTTACTAATTATCACTAACTGTTACCAATTATTACCTATTACCAGTAATTATTAACAATTATCGATAAGTTTTATTAATTATTACTAATTGTTACTAATTATTATTAATTATTACTAATTATCTGAAATTAATATTAATTAATATTAATTACTGTCAATTAATAGTAAAACTAATAATTTATACTAATTACTGATAGTTACTACTAATTAATACTAACTATTAAAAAAATATTATTGAATATTAATAATTATTAATAATTATTTGTAATTACTATAAGTTAATAAAAATTATTCAATATTATTACTCAATATTATTTTTTATTCCTATGATAAAATAATGTAAATAAATTAATAATTCAAAAGTTTAAAATAAATGCCGTATAAATTATGCTTTATCAAAATAAATTTTTTAATGTTTTCCTGAAAACGTTTTTATCAAAATTAGAATGTATATAGAGAGAAATTAGAGTGGAATAGGGAGAAATTAGAAGAGGAGATCTTAAATTTTGATGGAATGATACTTCAAGGGGCCTTATACAGGTTATATTAGTTGTGATGAAATACTTGTGATAATGTTTCCTTTGTAAATAAAAGTATTTGTGATGAATTTTGTAACAAATAGTTCTCTCCATTAATTGACATGGTAGAGAACAAAAAGTAATTTTTAATGGATGACCAAATCTATTGAAAATGCTAGCCACTATAAATAACCTTTATTTACTCTATCTATAGAGTATTCGTGATAGAAATCCTCCTTGCTTTCCAAGTAGTATCATTTTCATTGGAAAAAAAATTATATTTTATTAACACGTATTTTTGATGAAAATCCTATTTTTTGTAAGCAGTCCTTTCCTGTGGTATGGTGTGCATTGTCGAGAAAAATATTTACTGTGGGTTTCATATCCCATCACAAATACCTTAAAAAATATAGTTTTTTTGTGACATGTCTCTCATTCCTTCCCAAATAACTCGATGCTGTTATTTTTTTTTGCAAAGGCTGCATACTTCGTTGTAAATGATCCCTCATAAAACAAACTTTTTTATATAGTGATAAGGAAGATAAAGAAGTCCTCCAACACATTCCAATAGTCGTCATCAATTCAAGAATTTCACTTAACCCATATACTGAAGTTTCATATTTAAATAATTTATAAAAATAATCAAAGATCATCATTTGGTTCAATTTACATTTTTATTTAAGGTTTCCATGGACACAAACTCTACCAGTTCCTAGGGGTTATCCTGAGAAACCCAAAATCTATGTTAACTTATTACATCCCCAAGGGCAGCCTAAACCACCCTGACTTAATTCATTCATTACCGTGGTAAAAGCCTAACTCAACTCTTCAATAATTTCAAAAATGTTCCCCTTAGAGAACATGCGTTTTTATGTCCAAGGGAGTTCCATGACATCAATATGGTATCCAAATGATTTAATTTAATTTTTTGGTCAACCATCTGATTATTTATCAAAACCACATAAGAAAAAATGAAATACAAAGGAATAAACTTTATGGGAAAATAACTAGACCAGCTACCTTAGGTTAATTGATTTACACTGATCGAGTATCATCATTTGATTCAATCGAAAATTAGTGATATAGAGAAACCATACAGAAGCCCTAAAAATTGGGCATATTAGACTTAAACAATGAGAAATCATATGGCAGTGGATTAAAAAAATAAATTAGGGAAGTAGAAAAGTAATATTACCTAGATATTCCAAATGTCTCAAATAGTATAAGGAACATACAAGAACCAGATAAGATCCATCATGGTTGGAGAATAGGAAGGGGAGATCTCAATGGAGGGATGTTCTACAAATGATGATGAAGAAATTTGAGTGAGGTTTAAGGGTGAAAAAGTGAAAAAATGACAAATATCTACCCTTAAAAAATAGTCTAGAACCCAATGGCTAGTTAGTGGATCTCACTGGCAAGCTAAGAGGCTTCCAATTACTATGCATCTTATAGGAAGACCATTGGCTAGCCGATGGAACTGCATCCTCTGGGTTGTATAGCATATCTTCCTCCTGATCCACCCAAACACTTCTTTGGCTCCTTGAACCCCCATGGATTCTTATTAAAAGACTAAAGGTATTTCAATGAAATTTAATGGGTTCCATACCTCAAAACAATAGAGGGTATTGCTGTCTAACATGAATTATTCATTTATTTAATACTCATGGAGAATTAATAGACATTTTCACATAATATCCAATGAAAATAATGAATTATATAATTTATAAATAGAATGGATAGGGGACCAAAATATTAGGGAATTCTCAAAAAGATGATATAGTATATAATATTATACATTTCCAGAATGCTTTAAAATCATGAACGTGATATCTATAAGTGACGAGAGATAACCACCCAATACTGATTCCTACTAGAATTTTGAATTTATTTGTGTAATACCAAACATGTAGTCCATAAAATTTATACCTATACTAGATACTATGACTTTATACGTATCCACATGTGCAATTAGGGTGTGAGCTAATGCCAAGTATAATATAGCTAGGAATCCATACAATTATATTTATAAGAGGGAAAAAAATTATAATTTGAAAATAAGGATTACAAAATATCTTTTATTACATTTTCATGTTTTTAAATCATATAATACATTCTATAAACTATTCAATAAAAAAATTAACTTGTTGAGAGCTATCCCTACTTTTATTCATTCTCTGGAAAATAATTTTTAAACAATAATATCTATAAAGAATAAAGTAATGTCACATGATACTGTGCATAAAAAGTGAGACCTCAATTTAGTGTAACATAGTTGGAGAAGGTACTATTGTGTAAATTATTCCATTAAAAAATATTTACTAATTTTTCCAAAATATAACTAAATTAAATGACAAGACAGAAATAACATGGAACCATATAACTAAAATCTATATATAATACTCATAAGAGAAAAACCCAAAATGAAAATCAACATAACTCAATCGTAAACATCAATTATATACTTAACATCATCATATATAAGTTAAAATGTAGAATATACAATAATATTAACATATTATAAACAACATCACACAACGTGCATCATGGGAAAACATCTTAGGCTATAATGAGACAACACTATATGTCATCGAGTGGAACCCTCTACTGGTCTATGATGCATTTTTAACTAAATAACCACCAACATACTCTAAACTATCCTCACCTTGTGGACCTCTTGATAGCCAAGGAATAAATTAAACTAGAGGATGTGAACCAATGCATATTCTCATTTTTCATTACACTTATCTATTTGTTTCCCATATAGTTAACCAAGGCTTACAATGATATTTTCTAAGTTAATGCGAGGGAAAATAAATTAATTTAAATTATAATATAAAAAATATAGAATAAATAACCTACATTTAAAATAAAGAAACCATTTAAATAAATAACCCCATTCCACATTGATATCAAATAACACATAATTAAAATCACATAATCTCGATAATAGAGTAATCCATATCTAAAAATAAAAACATATATGGTATCCTTTAGATAAGAAAAATGTTAAATAAAATTACAAACTAAACATTATTCTAAATGTATCAAAAACTTCAAAATTGTTTTTTGAAGCACAATCAAGAATCAAATCATTAGTGAAATCTCACTTGATTAAATACGAAATATAATAAATTCATAAATATCATAATGTAATAATAAATAAGATTAAAAATTCACAAACATAATTTCATAGACCAAAGAGAAAATTATATTAGGGAATGAATACCAATATCATGATTTCCAAACATATGAAAACGAATAAAAGGAAAAAATCCATTTATTATTGAATTATTATGTAATAAACCATTATATTAATTTTTAAAAAAATTGGTGTCAATGAAATAATCTTAGTCTTAATAATAAAATTTTACTTTTGAAATTCCTCCCTTTATGTTATATGTAAACAGTTAGAAATTATGATATTTCCTTATCATATAAAACATATATTATATCTATCACATTTATTTATATTGAGAAAAAGTTTAATAATATTGCTCACCCATTATTTACAAAAATTAATATAATGGTATGGAAACACCTAACTCAATCAACTGGAATAAATGTGTGTTTGATGAATTAGGTGTGATTAAGTTAAGAGAAGGGATTCTCTAGAGTTGGACATCTAGAGTCCTGAGTTCAGAGTAACCTTAGACATGGGTTATCCACCAAGGCCATGTAGGGAAAATTATAATATATAATAAGATATAATAATGAGAATAAATAAAATGATATATTCAATGTAGAGATATACCTTGATGAACCCCTTGAAATTTTACAGTGAATACGATGGTTGGATGCTGTGGGAGAGTATAGCCAACCTAGGGATATCTAGAAAATTTTAATGAATATAAAGAATAATGGAGTATTACCCAATTAATAATTAGGGATAAAAAATGGTAAAACAAAAATCTTGTTAATTTGAATTATTTTGTTACACACATTACCAAAATTATGTGCTAATAATTTTAACGCTATTAGAAACAAACTTAACACCCACACAATTACGTTGCATGGTTAAGAAAATCCTGAACGTTAACCATGAAACCTTGAAAATAAATAAATGTTTAATTTTTTTACAAAAATCACTTAAATAGAAAATATTATAAATCTATTATAAAATATATTCCAAATAGTTACATTATTGGTGTCATATGTTTCTTCACCAAACCAATTTATACGAATAAAGTCATTCATGATTTGGAAAATGAAAAATTTACAAAATTACAACATTCAAATTAAGTGATTTGTTAAATTTATGATTATTTAATATTTATATTTAGTGTATAGACAACACATCTCATTATAGAAACATATTTTCTAAAATCCAATATTTTCTTTCAATGATTAAACTAGAATTATAAATGGTATGTCCTTTGTTGAATATACAAATAAGAAAACTAGGTGGAAACCATTTTGAATGATAAATCAGATGACATACTATCATTCCAAACCATTATCAAATTTTTATTTCACAATATCATGACTCAGATATATTACAATTGGAAATACCAAAGATAAATTAAATTGATAATACTTTGATCTCAATTATTCCTACCAGACACTTTATCATAATTAAAAAATTCTCCTTACTTATTCCAACTATAAGGAAATCCACATAGCTATCGACATAATTAATCAGTATATTTTATTCCAATTATTGAATAATAATTATCATTTATTGTAAATGAATTCATTTAAACTAAATTTTTCATGAACTCACAAAATTCAGGGGCTTGTACAAGTGTGGAAGCCTAAAAAACAATTTCTATGACTAAAAAATGAACTTTTTATCATAATTTCTATTTGATATTTGTATCACAATAGAATTACATAAAAATACAATTAAAAATAAATATTACATGAAATATAATGATACCAATTACTATAGTTAAGAACAGTACAAGAATATAAAATCCAAAGAATATCAACCTCACATTGGTATACTCTATAATTTTGAACTCTAAAAATATGATTAAAACTTCCAATATAATTATTAATATAAAAATAAACATTATGAATATAATTTTTATTATTGAAGTAATTTTAATAATAATTGGGAACAAAGTTTTCAATGTTGATGAATGTTGAAGTATATATATGGTATAAAAGGAAATGTGATTGTTTGTATTCATCTATTGTAACTAGACCCATTGTTTATAATTTTACCATTATAATTAGTTTTTATAAGTTGTAGTTAAAAAACGGTAATTGATGTAGAAAGGGGATATGATGGCCTCAACCAGTAGATTCATGTTTTTTGAAGCTAATTTTTTAGAACTTGGGAGGGGCTTAGTGTCACTAGGATTCTCCCTTGACTAATTACAAGCTGATATTCAATAAGTGAGGCTTCAATTAAATCTCTTATATTATAATTTTAAGTTAGTATAAATTACCATTCAGTCAATGTTAGCCAAGACACCCCATGAACCTAACACCATCGAATACCTTACCCTTAGGGTATACACGAGTGTAATAAGGGATTAAATGTCTAGACATTAATTTATTAAATTGTAATTTATTTTTTATAAGTAAAATATTTATTCCATAAATCCCATCTTTAGAGTAACTTTGTTTAATAAAATATAAGTTTAAGTAAGAAGAATTTGATAAATTGATTTTTTGGAAAAAAATAAATCAGAATTGTATTTTCATAAAATATATAAACTTTTATAATAAAATTAGGTATTATATATAATATTAGTTTTATTTACATAGTCTTTTAAAACAATATTATTTAAAATGAAATGATAAAATAATTTTATAACATCCTAGGAAATTTTTATAAGTTGTAGGAATTTCACTGTGTCATAAAAATTTCTATTTTTCAATAAATAAGGATTTAAATATTTAAAACCTAAAATTCATATACTCATAGAATTATCTTGATGACTTAAATATTTTATTTTAAATCATCACATCGAAATTATATTAGTTTAATTTTTTTTGAGAATTTTTCAAAAAACTATATTTTTTATTGAGTAGTAAAATTACAGTTTTCAGACTTTCTTTATGTTTTATGACATCATATTTATTTAATAATGATGTAATAAATAATTAAACACAATCCTTGACCAAATATATTATTTTATTAATATTATGTCTTTTAATATATTTTTATCAATTTTCACACCTATAAGTTACTTTCCAAAGTCTGAAATGAAAAACTTCATTTTTAAAACATTATTTTGTGGAAAACATACCTTTCTATATACAAAGAAGTTTTAAAAATGGGTTCAGGTTCAAATTTATTAAAATAACATAAAATATAACCCATATGTCAAAAACTATGAGCAGAATCCATGGGCAAGGCAATGTTTTTTCAATTTCCACAACCCATATTTCCAAGACCTGTATTTGAAAGTTGTTAAACAATTAATCCCCATTTTTCATAAATACCCACCCATTCCCACATCCCATTCACTCCAAATATATCCTCTATGATTTTTTTGGTTTTTACCTCCAAAATAGTCCCCCTAATGTTTTCTTAATCCCTCAATGTTCAATCCTCAAGTTTTAGGAGCAACTCTTCAAGGTAAGGGAATCCTCCAATTATATTTTCCATTTATATACCATTATTTGTGGTATGTTTGCAAATTTTTAAACTAAATTATTTTTATCCAATTTATATTATACCTTTAAATAAAATAAATACAATTTTTTCCATGGTAGTAATTCGTTTCCATTTATCTTTCACATGACTTAAACCATGTGGTATACTTGATATGATTTCAAATTATTTTTTTTAATTTTTCTTTTTTTAATTATAAATTATCATTTCATAAATAACAAAACATCTCATTTTCCATGGGTATTTATTTATATGTAATTATAATTTTTTTTGGAATTTAAATTTATTAAACCCATATTCCCTTTCCAAGGGTTAAAAATGATGTTATGGTCATGTATTTAAGCACTTAAATAGTCAATGTTTTTTATAAAGCCCATCCTATATTATCCTCAGGTTATTTAAAAAATGATTTATTATGATCAATGTGGCTCACATGAATTAATAAACATGATGGGTTCACATTTATAATGATCCAATTAATTAGTTAAAGAATTTAATCTCTAGTGATGACTTGTTTTATGATACCTTGGTGAATAACCATGGATTTTCTTTGTGATGCCTTAGTGATGAACTCGGATGATATGATTATAAATGTATCATTTTTATTTTATAGCCACATTTACAGGTTATTAATCAAGTTCTATTTATTGTGACATTTCTCATGTTCTCTTGATTCATTCCATATTTTTATAACTCAGGTTCTTATTGATATGACTTATGATCACATATTAAATTTAGACCTTTATTATTCCCTTATTATGATTCATGATCAACCCTTTCCTTTGATTTATGTCCCTAGTATATGATATATAATAAAATTAACTTATCATAAACCCATTAATAATACTTTCAAGTATATTAAAATAATTTTTTATGTTTTCAGGTATTATGTTCCTAATTTCAAAGAAACTAAACACTAAAATATCCTATGTTTTGTTATAAGTAATGAAATGTTTATATAATAAAAAATAAGGATTACATAGTTATTATTAGAGAATTGTTTTGTTATTTGTATATATTTGGACTTTAAAACTTTAGTAATAATCCTATGAATAAGTTTAAATATAGAAAAAAATCCTAGAATTTTAGTGAAGTATTAAGAGAGTGGTTTCTTCGTAATGAAATCCCTATATAGATACTACAAGGGGATGTGTCTCTAGAATAGATATACCATATTGAGATTGAATATACCAAGAACTATTTCATAATAATGGGCCTTAATGCAGACCTCGCTTGATACTCCCA
Organism: Viscum album; assembly: GCA_963277665.1. Lineage (NCBI taxonomy): Eukaryota > Viridiplantae > Streptophyta > Magnoliopsida > Santalales > Viscaceae > Viscum > Viscum album. The sequence continues at coordinate 515,082,435 of OY728146.1, forward strand.
GAGGGGTTTTTTGGTGAATTATTCAATTTTTATGAATTATTATGGAGTATCTATATATAATTTAATTATTGTTAAATGATATTAAAGGATAACATATTTAATACTGATGTTTTAATATTTAAAATCCATTTATAATTATAATAATCCTAAAAATAACATGTTTCTAACTAAGGTTTTCTTATTTTATAAAAATGACAGGAAATAAGAAGAACTGTGTAAATGATGAGTGAAACAGACAATAAGCTGATAAAATTCATAAAATGATGGAATATAGAATTAAAAACATCTCTAGGATAATTTATCAACTATCATGATTTAGGATTAATAACTTTAATCACATTGGGTAGCTAGATTCTTCTCTAAGGGAATAAATTGCTATCCAGTCCTCCATGATTCAATGACCAAGTTATTTTAGTGGATCTACCGATCCATTGATTTCTAAATAATCTATTACCTCTATAGAAAATTTATTTTATATAATCTATTATTTATAGATAGGTAATGTAAACTTATAAGTATACCACTTACAAGGAGAAACTAATCAGTGGTAGACACTGATTAAAAACATAAATCCAAGAAGGGAGATTTATTCTTTTGAGTTGGAGGATTTTAGGGGATTATTTTTCAATATATTTTTTCCAATTTTGATGTGAAAAAATAGATAAGGAATTATTAGAGATGAAGTAGAAGGAAAACTAATCTATGAAATATATTAAATAAACTTTACAAGACTTTCTTGATAAACCTCTAGCCATATTTTGGATCCTAAGAGAATTATTTATAGATTCTTTGGAAAACCGTGACCCCATCAATGGAATAGTATAGAAAATTGAGACTATGAATTCCATGAGAAGATAGTTATGAGTGTTATAAAATTTAAATTTGATTTTGGAGAGATTCAGTGGTCACATAGGTCAAATGAAAAAAATAGAGAAATGAAGAAAAACATAGGGAAGAATTTAAATCACAGAATAGGAGGAAAAAATGAAACTTTCCATGTGAATTTTTTTTGGAAGACTCATTTGGGAAATTATTTCATGGGAATGGAAATTGATACAAGTAAATAAGAGATGTATAAATAGATAAGAACCATCATAGTGAGCTGAAGCCTTAACTTCTCAATAATAAAGACAAATGTAATAGGGTGTAAGCTCATGAGGAAGTTCAATGCTTCAAGTGTTGATAACTTTGGAACTTTTAAAATCAATTTCAAAATCATAATATAACAGATGGAAAACACTATCAACCATATCATAGTTCAAAGGAGAAAAGTACAGAATTTTTAATCATGATGGCTGAAGTTGAGGCTCCAAATGATGTGTTTTCATGTACACACAATGTTCTCTCAGAACAGGCAATTACATTTTTTAATTCATGTTCTACACCTTCCGTTATTTCCTCCAAGATTGAAAAGAATACTAAATAAATCCTCAAGCTTGTAGAAGTAGATTTATTAGTCATTATTCCGAGAGGGATTATCCTATAGTTTATAATGTATAGAAATTACAGTCTTAACTTTGTATAGTACAGTCTCATAAAAAATGTAGTTGTCATTACCATGGGGTAATTTAACCCTATAATAAGGATGGACTATCTCTCGATGTAAAATGATAAGATTTACCATAGAGGAATGGAAATTTTAATATTATTGAATGGAAAAACTCTATATATTCTCAAAGGATAGATATATTGGAATGATATTTTTCTATAAGAACATCAAATAAACTTCCTTATAGAGATTATTAGTGGATACATAGAAATAAATGAATGTATAAAGATAGGAAATGTACTCATAATTCAAGAATACATTGATGAATTTTATGAATAGTTTCTGAGACCATTTCTAGAAATAAAGGAATATTTCTCTATTGAACTCACACATGGATCCAAGACGATATCAAAGACCCTATATACAATAAAAAATATGGAGCTAGAGAAATTAAAGAACAAACTTAAATATCTTTTGGAGAAGGGATTTATCTGACCAAGCATGTATCCATGGGAAAACCTATTATCTATTTATAGAATATGGATGGATAAATGTAGCTATTCATTGATTATAGAGAAATTAATAGGATCACAGTGAAGAAAAAATACCCTCTCCATAGTATTGAAAATTTATTTTACTAGATTTATAGGGATCAATTATTCTCCAAGATTGATTTATGACCTCTATATCGTCAATTGAGAATGAAGAAATAAGATTCACAAAAGGCTGTAATCTGAATAAGTTATGTGAATTATGATTTTTGTGTTATTCCCTATAACTTAAATAATTATCTAACCATATTTATAAATTTAATGGACTTATTCTATAAATAATACATTTATAAACATGTGGTAGTTTTTATTGATGATATTATGACATATTCCAAAAATCATGCGGAATATAAGGATCATATAAGGCTTATATTTCAAACACTAAGGAAGGAGAATCTATTTAAAAAATTTAGAAAATGTGAATTCTATTTGTAAAAAGTTTCATTCATGGGGCACACTATAACCACTAAAGAAATCTCATTTGACCCTACAAAGAAAAAGGACATAGAGGAGTGGATTTATCCTATAATAGTAACTAAGATTCATAGTTTCCTTTCTTTAGTGGGATATTATAGGAGGTTTGTGAAATAATTTTCATGAATTTCTTATCCATTAACCATGTTGATAAAAATTATCTAAGTTTATCGAGATAAATGAGTGTTAGGAAATTTTCCATGAACTAAAGAAGATATTGGTTACATCGCCTATTCCATATCTTCCATTTATCAAAGAAGTATTTTTTGTCTATATTGATGAAAATTTGAAACGGACTAGGTGTGTTATAATGAAAAATTATATGGTGATCACTTATGAATATCAAAATTTAAAGCCTCAAGAGATTTATTATCTTACTCATGACCTTGAGTTAGCTGCAGTAATTGTTTCTCTGAAGATATAGAGGCACTATCTTAATGGGAAGAAATGTGATATATAAAAATACCACTAATGTTTGAAGTATATATAAATTAAAATTGATTTTAAATGAGATAAAGGTGATGGTTGGATATTCTTATATACTATTAATGTTCAATTAATTATCACCCCATAATAGAAAACAAATTCATTGATGAATTTAGTAGGAAAGACCTTGTTGTGCTGGAAATGATAAGGATTCAAAGAGATCCATTGATCAAGGAGATAGTAAGGTTGGACATGGGAATCATTAGGGAAGGGATATCATCAACCCTATCCCAAATTATTTCTTAACCATCATTACTAAAGAAGATCAAGAGATATCAAAGTTATGATTATTTGAAACAAAATAATATAGAGGCTATAAATAATGGAAAGTTCCCTGAGTTCAATATTAATAAATTTGATGTGATGTGATTTTATACAAGGCTCTGACTCCATATATATCTCGAAGATAAAAGAGATGATGGATGAATCTCATAGTTCTAAATTTCATATACATCCGGAAGGCAATAAAATTTATAGGGACCTTCATGATCATTATTGGTGGGATAATATAAAAAGGGATATTTCCAACAACACTATATGGTTCTAAGTATGTCAATTAGTGAATTTATAACTAAAAATTACTAAAGGGGTATTTCAACCAATAACTATACTGATATGGAAGTGAGATAATATCACTATTGAATTCATCACTGGTCTCCCAAGGAGATCTAAATGAAAAAATATGATATGGGTTATAGAGGTTAAAATCACTATAAATACCCATTTCATTGCCATTTAGGGTGATTTATCTCTTGAGAAAATTTCCATGATACTTGTAAAGAAATTTATGGGGATATATGGTGTTACTCTTTTAATAATTTATAATCATGATCCATGGTTTACATATATGTTCTAGAGATGTTTTCAATGTGATCTGTAAATTTAATTGAACTTCAGTACTACATATCACTCCTAAAGTGATGGTCAATATTAAAGGACTGTCCATACACTCAATGAAATACTAAAAACATGATTAATAAAATTTAAATGTGGATGGGATCAAAAGATAAAACTATATTATTTCTCATAAAGTAATATATTCTACTTGAGTATTCAAATGGAACCATATGAAGCTCTATATGTGAATAAATGTATAAATCATGTCTATTTGGATGAAGTTGGAGAGATAAAGCTACTTGGGCCCTATCCTATGTAATAAATGATAGAATATGTTTATACCATCCAATAATGTATACAATACACCTAGATTTGACAGAATATATTTGCTAAAAACCATCAATGGGACTTGGAGTTGATTGTGGAAACAAATTTTTCCCTTGGATATCACCATAGAAGATAGTCTTGTGATTTAGAAAGAAAGGGAAGATTAACCCTAGGTACATTGGCCCTTCTAATTCCATTGATGGCATAGGAACTGTGACCTATCTGTAATAAATTCATCCAAATATTTATCAATTTACCTATGTATTCTATATATCTCACCTAATAAAGTTTACACCTGATCCCTCAAATGTACTGAATCCAGATGTGGTACAACATGAACATGATCTCTCTTATGAGGAGCAACAGATGGAGACCATGGATAGTAGAGACATATTTTATGAAACAGGACAACTCGAATTGTGTCATTATTAGGGTAGACTATAAATATGAAAAAATAACATGGGAACTGGAGGAGACAATGATATATAAGTACCCTCACATTTTATCAACCAAGAGAAAGAGTTGATATTTCAGAGGGAAAATTTCTTAAGGGATGAAGAATGTAAAGGCCCAAAAAAATTCCTTCAATAATTAAGAAAATAAATTTTTCTCATGATGTCTATATCATTTTTTACACCTAATTTAAGTACATATAAGTAATATTATAATAGTAACATTACATGTTATGTAATGATACTAATTATTATAGCAAATAATAGTATAAGAACATAAAAACCAAAGAATACAGACCATGCAATGGAATACTCTTTAGGTTCAAACACTGAGAAGTTGATTAAAACCTCTAGGAAAACTATTATTAGAAAAAGAAACCTTAATAATAGAAATTACATTATCTAAGGAATTATAATTACCTTTGGTAAGGAATTAGTAAATGTTGATAAATGGTGAAGTATATATAGGGTATTAAAGGAAATGTGGACGTTCAGATTTGACTGTTATATGACCATAGGTCAAATATAACCATTAGTCAATATAAACAATGGTCAAATTTACCACTAGGAAATATAAATATTGGTAATATTATTACCATTATAATTAGTGAATATAATTATTAATGACGAAGGTTAATTGATGCATAAAAGAGAAACAATGGTCTTAACTAGCAGAGTCATGTCATTTGAAGCCCATTTTTCTAAAAATGGGAGCGAGGTAGCATAAATATGACTCTACCTTGACCAATACCAATATTATATTTAATAATAGATTCTTGAACTAAATCAAATATGGGATAATTTCATGTTATTGAAAATTATCACTAGGTTAATGTTAGCCGAGCAACACCATGAATGACCACCATCGCACAACTTAACTATAGTACATATGCGAGAGTAATAGGGGGTTATATGTCCATGTATTAATTTTTTAATGTGTAATTTTATTTTTATAAATAAAATTGTAGCTCTATAATTCCCATTTTAGAATAACTTTTTAAAATAAAATATATGTTTAAGTAAGAATTATTTTATTAATTTATTTTTAAACACAAATGAAACATATTTTTTTATAAAATATATACAATTTTATAATAAAATCAGAAATTATAAATAATATTTTTAAATTAAAAATCATTTTAAAACATTATTATTTAAATATAAATGATAAAATAATTTTATAATGGACTAAGAAATTTTTATAAGTGTCAAAAGTTTGAATGTGTCATAAAAAAATATTTTTCAATAATTACAAATTCTTATATTTAAAATATGAAATTAAAATAATAAGAAAATTAGTTTGATAAAATAAATATTATATTTAAAATAATAAATCCTAAATTAGTCTAGGGTAATTTTTTTTAGAATTTGCTAAATTATATTAATTTTTAATGAATAGTAATAATACATTTCCATGTTTTTCAGTATGTTTTAGGACCTCCTATTTATTTTATAATGATGTAATATCTTAATAATGACAATAAAAAACTTAAAATATGTTATTTTATTATTAATATTATTTATTTTCACACATTTTAGTCAATTTAATAACCTATAAGTGACTTTTTAAATTCTAAAATGGAAAATTTGATTTTTTAAAATAATATTTTGTGGAAAATTTAATTTTCCATATCCAATTATGTAATAAATAATGATGTTCCTTTTTAATGGATTAAAGTGTCATAAAATATGACTTGAATTTTTAAAATCATGATAAAATACCATAGGTAACTAATGGTTGTTCATTTTCAACAACTAATATTTCCAAGACCTATATTTGGAAATTACTAAATAATTCCTCCACCTTATCTAAAAATAACCACCCATATACTCTTTCTTATCCTCTATAAATACATAATCTATAATTTTAATGTATTTGTAATTCCCCAAAATTCCTTCCAGGCATCCTTAATCCCCATGGTTCCATCCTAAAGGTTTAGAAGCAAATATTAATTGCAAGGGAATCCTCCACTTCCCTTTTCCATTCATGTCCCTTTCTTTGTGGTATGTTTTCAAATCATTAAAATAATTTATTATAATCAAATTTATATTATCCCATTACTGATAAAATATTATCTTTTGATTGAGATACCTTCATTTCCACTAATTTTTTACAATCCTTAAAACCATTTTTATACTCCTCATACTTTGGAACTTTTTTATGGAATTTCTCTATTATTCACGAGAATTTATCATATCAAAAATAAATGAGAATATACATCTCCATGGTTATTCAAATATAAGTAATTATAATTTATTTTATTAGTTATTTATATTTAAAAACCCCCATTCCATTTATGTGGGTTAAAATGATGTTGTGGTCAAGTCTTTAAGCACTTATGTACTAAATGATTTTATATGAAACTTGTACTTTATTCTCCTTATTTTATTTATTAAATAACTTATTCAAACCAATATGGCTCACATGGATCAATAAATGTGATTTTTGAGAAATTATGGTTCTCCAATGCATTGGGTAAATAAATTAATCTCTAGATATGACATGTTTTACGATAAAATGGTGAATAACCTTTGTAAGTTTAATTTATGACACCTTGGTGATAAACCATGTTCATATTCTTATAAATGTCCCTTTTTTATTTTATAGATACATTTACATGTTACGACTCATGTTCTATTTGTTATGATATGTCTCATGTTTTCTTGATTCATTCCTTATTTTTATTCCCTATGTTATTATTGATATTCCTCTTGTTCACGCACTAAAAGTATCCCTTATTAATTCCCTTAATGGTTTTCATAATCAACCATTTTCTTTGTTGTATGTCCTAAGGACATGAGATGTAGTAAAAGTAACTTAGTGTAACCCATGAATAATCCTTTCAATTGTATTGAAATAATTTTTTATGTTTTCATATATTATGTTCCTAATTTTAAATAATTTAAACCTTAAATGATCCTGTGTTTTGTACCATGTATTTAAAAGTTTATATAATAAAGAGGTGGGATTCCTTAACAATGGTCCATGATTGAAAATTAAAAATATTAACACCATAAGGCAAGATATTCCCAAGGATTTAATTTGACACCGACATTAAAAATTCATTATACTCTATCATATCATTTTTAAATAAGTACAGAAGTACCCAAATAACACTTCAAGATTATATTAGGTGTAAAATAATTAATTCTAATAGTAAATCACACAATAAATGTATATAAAGTATTTATTATATAAGAGTAATAAGTAGAAATGATTATATACCGTTAGAAGATAAGAAATCATTATTTACCTCCCCAACCGTTATAATTAACCTATTAAGTGTTATATAGAGAATCCCTATATCATTATTATTAGGAGGAAAATCTAATATTTCTCAAATTCTCAATGAAATGATAATGTAGGCAATGAAATTATTTTGGATGATACTAATAAAAATCATATTTGAAATCAAAATTTTCTAAATATAAAAATATATAGGAAAAAATTGATAAAATAAAGGCATAAAATAATTAGAAAAATATCCCATTATAAATAGGATTGGAAAAGGTACTTGAATAATATAAAAAAAAATTTAACAGAGATTCAATAACAGGAAAACTCACAAGTATTGCAAAACAATACCCATATTCAAGATGCATTTGAGATTTCATACTTTCATAAAAATTCATGTAACTAAATTTCGTAATATTACAAATATGACTATATTGATGATAACCTTTTAGAACATTTTAACATAATGTTTTATAGTTTCCTTGATTTCCTCATTGAAAAAATATATAATATCACTTATTTACTAGATCAATAGAAACTGGGTGAGAATTTTTCCTCATAATACTATCATTTCTTTTCTTTCACTCATACTTATTTTGATTCTTACTAGAATTATTAGACTTTATACTATTTTTTGGTAAAAATACATTTATTATCCCCAGATTCCAAACCATACATTTTACCTCAATAATATAATTGTTGTCTAAATCAACATGGGATGTTTGGCCATGTAAAAACACTACCGAATTTAGGTCTAGATGAAAAATAGTTTTATAGAATCAAACCTTTAATGGCTCAATAATAACTACCTTATGAAATAAAATCACCACCTTATTAAAATAGTTAGGATACTCCATAACCATTTGATCACCGTACAAGAGAGAAAAATTTTTTGTCACATTCTCTAATTTTACATCCTTAGGATAATAATGTTGATTGGACATAACCTTGAAAAAATAAAATGGTAAGTATTTGAGTATTTGATCATTAATAATGGTTTTCCACATTTTGTGCCATAATCCCTTAGACATGACAATGTAGACATTCACATTATATGTTTTAGGGGTTTCAAAATATTAAAATATATCTTTGATAATTTTCAGCCATTAATTTTCCATTGGAGGACATTGATTACAAAGAAATATATATCGGTTATGATTTAGATCCTCTTGAAAATTATACACATATCAAACAATTCCTAGTCTCAACACTCTATTTGGAGTCTCGATAGAATCAAAAATATAATACCATTTGCAGGTCACAAAGAAGAGTATTCTATGAAAAAATCCCCAAAATATTCTATATTTGTCTCAATAATATGATTTTTAGAGATATACATTAAAATTAATTGTTAAAAAACACAATCAAAATATTCCCCAAGACCTAATTTAAATGAAATAAATCATTAACCAATAGGGAAATAAAAATAAAATATGATAATTCCATTATTATTATAATAATATCCAATAACATACGTAAACAACCTTTCTTGGAAAAAGCCGTCCAATGTAATCTTATTATATATTATATGAAAAATTCCATTACAATAAAATTGATTATATAAAAACACCACGACATTCAATTCTTGAAGATTAGATATAAATAAAATCCCCATTTTAATTCCAAATTTTCTAATAAAATAATTCAAGAACCTTTTAGAAAATAATCTTTATATTTTTTCAAAAATACTTCTTAAAAAAAGTAAAAATATTGAATTGATGAGATATATGTAACATAAACTAAAAAAGTTACATAATTACAGCATCAAAATCATTTACATTTATCTTAACTATTTAGTGAATAATAATTGAGTGAAATTGAATTTTACATGAATGAAAACTTATCTAAATATATCATTTCCAAAGTTTGATGGTTAGGATGCATTTTTATTATATTATGAAAAATCCTTGAAAACCACTACTAGAGTTATCCAAAATCATATGCATGGTGTATTCATAGTTTGGGAACCATGCATGGTGATCATGAAACACCTAGTGTTTCACATATTTTACTCTGAAGCCATGGTGTGTATCGATAAAACTTATATAATATCTATATAACCCATTATAATAGTAAAAAGAAAATAAAAATATCTCAAAATAATTAAAAAAATTATCTTATTCAAATAAAAAATTACAAAAACCCATTGTAACACAAGGATCGACATATGGAAAGGCTGTCTATACCCTCCCTTTTACCTACATATAAAGATTTAATGATCCTGTATCCTATATAATTTTTCTATAAAAATAAAACGAGGGCTCAAATATAATTTGTTTATAAAGAAACCCAAGTGAATCTTCTAAGCCACCCAATCAAGTCCACCTCAATACACATATGAAGTTCCAAACTGCCAAGGATATATGAAAAATGTTGAGGGTATCAAACCTATATATTTTTTATAATTTCACCCATGAAATCCAATGTCAACTCATTAGATCCTTTTTTATAATCAAACATGTTTTAAAATATTGAATTATGAAGCTAAAAAAATAAACTATTACATATATTATCCAAACCAAATGGTGCATAACAAAATAATCATGGAAAACAAAAAATACTAAAAAAATACATTACTAATAAGATTTTATAACTTTATACATGATTTTTTGTCAGTGACATGGAAAAAAAAGATGATGGAAGGCCAATAATTACTATAAATGATGTAATCCTAAATGACTAAAAAATCACTAATTTTTTGACAAATTATTTCCACGTGACCTAAGATTGTGACAATGTCTTTTTATATTATAGATACAATAATAATGATACACACTATCCATCATAGAATCCATGACATGTATACCTTCACCTGAAATATATAATACAAGAAAATAAATGTTTTTATGTAGTATTAATGACAATTCATAACTATATTTAACCAAGAATTCATAAAATTCATTTTATTATAGAATAAATAAATGGTAGTTTTAGAATAATGAACAGAAAATATATTTATTTTACATTTTTGTGATTAAATATTAAATAACACCATCAATTCATCTATTTATAAAATCCAAAATTCTTTATTGATGAAATATATTTATTATTTTATTCATTCCTTGTAAAAATACTTTTAAACCAAAGAGATTTATAAGGAAGAAAATAATTTCATATGGGAGTGTTTATGAACAGAGATACCTGATTTTAGTAGAAATTATATTTGGAATGAACTATACTGATTATTATAAATTTTTTAACTATTTAAAAATTTTAATCAAAATATAATTGAATAAAATAACAATGAAGAAACCTCTTGTGAACATTGATGAACTTGTCACTTATTATCCCACATAAATATTTATTTCCTACTTATAGGTAGTATAACAAATGAGATGGGTCGATCAGTAGAAAATGATTGAAAATTGTGTTATTGACCTAGAAAAAAAGATAAAACTCTCGAGAAATATTAAATAATAGAAGTGATATAGAACAAAGTCCAAGTGGTGATATATCAGTGTTAAAGAAAGTTTTAACACCCCAAGCTTCCATGGTACGTTTCCCTTTGAATAATATAATAGCTTGCATTGTACGCAACTTTGAGATTCTAACACACCGCGACCAATCAAACTAGCCGTTATGAATAATAATACACACTTTTTGAAATTTTATAAATTTTATCTTTCGAAATGGACTTCATTTTCGGATTTGGAATATTGAAATTAGCTTAGGGTGAATTTTGGGTATTTTTATGTAAACTTTCAATTTTTGATGAATAGTGAAAAACACATAGTTATAGTTTTAAACCGAATTTTTATTTAAATAATTATTTATTTTATTTAAATTTATTTCAAGTCATAATAGATACATAATACCTATATAAGTTAAATTTAATTAATTGGAGTCAATTTATAATAATTTTAGATATATAAAAATTTTATTGAACTTTTTAACCGTCTTTTACCCACCTCCTAGGAGTATTTGCAAATTTGAATAAAACATAATTTTATCGCTTCTGTGAATTGAATTTCAAAAATCTTAGAGTCACGGTTGATATCAGTAAGTAAAATGTGGTTCAATAAGATAATTTTTTTGGTGAATAGTAACTTTTGACTTTTATTTACCATGATTAAAAGTAAATAGGGTAATTAAGGGTAAGAATGATATTATTATTACCCTAACACTTGTCATAATTATATTGGATAAGTGTAATTCGACAAAAAACAACCTTTGGAATAAAATATGATCCTTTAGGTCCATGAGGATTAGATTAGGACATTTATTATTATTTAATTCAAAGAAGAGTTAAAAGTGTTAAATTCAAAGCTTAATAACTATACCATTTTTAATATAGGTTTATACATAATATAAATTCAATTATAAATATTAATTATAATTGAAAAAATATTTCCTATATAACGGTATTTTATTTATGTTTTTTGGACCTTAAATAATTTAATTTATTTATGACACAATGATGATGAAATAATTACCTAATTAATGTAATATTAAAATATTTGATATTATAAATATCCAAATAAATTTAATTTTAGACTTTTTATAAATTATAATAATATTATAGGTTATTATGAAATGTTAGGGTTGGTTAGATGAAATTGTTTTGAAGTAATAATTCTTTTATAAATTTAGGAAAAATAGAATACCAAATAGTGTCAAAACTGAAATAAAAGAGTTTTTTAAAAAATATATTATATTATTAACTGATATTCTATTCTTAAAAATCTATGGTTAGAAAAAAAGACTTATATAATGATATGTGTATCATTAATGAACCTCTTGGGGTTCTCTTGGTAGTATATAATATGTTTATTAACCATATAATATTAAAATACAAAGAGACATGGTAAATGTCAAACTATTTAACTAAGAGTTAAATCTAAAAGATAAGGTTAATATAGTGACCCAAACCTATATAAGACCTATTTATTGAGTGGTTTTAGACCCATTACCACCTTATTATTTAGATATTTTATTTTGGGGCCATTATAAACCGAAAATGATTTTATTATAAAATAATATTTCTAGCTTTTCCTAAGGTGCCCCTCACCCCTTTTGTAAAAGGGAACTCCCCCTTCCCCAAAATTCACACCTTAAAAGAATTTTGTCTTGGCCTAAATCTGCCCAAATGCACTATAAAATATCATCCCTTAATTCTAGAGGCCTTACGTTAGTCAGAAATCCAACCTAAGGAGCACTTTTTATCAAATCAAAAGGAAGAACCTGAAGAAGAGGTAAATATTTCATCACCTCTTTCAAGTTCCTTTCTTCATCCACTTCCTCTTTATTTTTTGTTTCCAATATAAAATAACAACTCTTGTATCTTATATATACTATTATGTTATTATAAATATGGTATAACCATATTCATTATTCTATCCACCTTTTGAATTACATGTCACCATATGTGCGTACGTACGGCTTACCATCTCCACTCCGTGGTGTAATTGTTATTCAATACATTTTTATTTGGATGGGAATAATAATTATGTGTAATTGATATAAATAATAAATATAACATTATAATTATTCTTTATATATGATATATCATCCAATTATATATTGTTATAATATCAATATAATGATATTGTTGCTCATGCGTATGTACGGATTACCGTCTCCATGAACGCGATGAGATTCATTCCCCATCATAATCCATTCAAGACTATTTTTCACTATATTATTAAAAATAATGTTTAAAGACCTAATATAATTATGAATATTAATAAGATACATCCTATTCATAACAAACACTACTTAAAAAACAATGCATATAAAGGAAAACGAATCAGTTAAAACCCGAAACAACGATAATACTAAAATATTATTAACAATGCAATATTAAAAGATCATATTAATGTATGTGATTCTTGTATAATTTAATGAAAAATATTTCACCAATATACAGTAGGTTAACCCTCCCTTTACCAAGGAAAAGTACAAAGTAAGGAGTTTCTTATCTCAGTTTTAATTCTGTGATATTTCCATTGTTCGCCACATATTTATTAAAAGTGGTGTATTGTGTACTGTAATTTGATATATATATATATATATTATCATGATTCTATTTATATTAATTTATTCTGTGATTAATTTGGTTGTTATTAACTTTTTTCCATACGACTCGATTGATTACAACGAAGTAAGGGTTTTTATCTTACTTCCTGTTTCCGTGAGATTAATGCCATATTGCCACTATTTAATTTTGTGTGGTGTATGTAATGCCCAATGATTGTATTATTTGTGTAATATACAATAATTTATGAGTATTTACATCTTCATTTTATGATCCATCTTTCATGGGATTTATGTTTCTTAAGTTACCCAATTGGTAATGGAATTTCAAATTTCAATTTGCACTCATGCAACTTTACGTATACTTCATTGATTATTTTACTCCATTATTATGTGTCGAATAACTATTTATTATTTTTGTAGTAATTTCCACTCCTATTTTTGTGGATATAATTTTGATACACATAATCACTCAATTGATAAATTCTCAAGTCATCTATATAAACTTATAAGAGTAATTTTAAATCAATCTCCATTTATTGAGTTAATCATCCAATTCATTGGTGTTGTTTTTAAAAGAATATGTGTGAATGTACTATGATTGATTTACACTGAATATCCAATAATATTGAGTTTATTTATATTTTTCACACATAATTATGTCGTTTATTTATCCTTAACCCAAGGATATAGTCTTTATAAGAGATTTCATCTCAATTTACATTCCATTCGGACTTCTTTGTTGTTATATGAAAATTAACTTTTATATGGTATATATAATGTACTTTGACATAGTATATCATTAATCCCTTTATTACCATGATATTATAATGTTTTTATTACCTCAATTATTTGTATTCAAGTTTCTCTCTTTTGGTTAGGAACTCTAACTAAAATATCATTTTAAAATGTTTTAAAGATTTATAATTCTAAATATTTCTCATTAATGACCATGTTTTAAAAATGGTTTTAAGTATTTATTTATATGGACATTAAAGTTTTAAAATTAAAATTCCTTTTAAAAGTTTCAAATTGGTAGGGGACACTTTTATTCAAAAATCTATTTTAGACGACTTCTTGATAAATAGTGAGACTTTTAAATGTTTTCAAGAAAAAGGGGGATATTTCTCTCAAATATTTTTGATGATTATTTTCATCTATGTAAATATCATTCATTATTATCTATTTATGTTGATCTATTATAATAAAATCTTCCATATTATATTGAATGAGTTATGTTTGACTGTGGATGTGTTATTTTTATACCATTCATGGTTGGTGGTTAAAAAATTGACATTTAGTATGCTAGTTTTAATACAAATGTTTAGATTTTGTTTCAACCTTTTCATATAAGGAATGCATTGGACTTAGTAAGTGACGGGTGGATCGCACTATAGATCCTTGATGCATCAGTGGGTCTTATGAGACAAAGTAGTGTCTTGGCATAACGCCTTGAAAAAAATCTAATTTGTAGTTTAGGCACAAGGCCTTGACTATGTGGTTATGCAAGTCTAGCATTATGCCTTCTGTCATTATAAAAGTGGCTATTGATATTGTATGTGATTATTCGACTAGTAGAATATCCATGTGAATAAGTAAATGGAATTATTTGATTTTATCTTTTCCATATTATGCTGAAGTTCAAGTTTAAAATGATTTTGTTTTAGTCTTATACATTTCGTTAAATGTTTATGCTTATTTATTAAAGTTTTTGTTATATTTTTATCCTTACTGAGCATCTGAGATCACCCCTTTCTATGTTTTAATTTTCCCAGGATGCGAAGAAGTATATTATGAATGACCTGTAGGGATAGTCAATGGGATATCAGTGTAGTCTATGGAAACAATGTTGTTGTAGTTTTCCATTTTATGATGTAATGTAAACCTTATGAATGTATCTAGTACTTCCAAGGCTACTAAAATAATCAGTATTTCAAGACCTGATCCTTTGTGATCATGACAATGATACGTAATAATGCACCAAATATGGGCTTCTGGGTTCGAGGTGTTATAAAAGTTACATGTGAAATGAATGAAGAAAAATTAAAATCAGAAATCTATTCGAGAGAGAAATAACTCAAATAGAAATGTGTAATTAATGATAAGATATGGTAATTACATTGGATTTTTTGAATAGATTTTCCTTCATTCATTGATATATAATTTTAATCTAGAACATAAATTGAATATTATGGACAATTCTTTCAAATGGTGAACCTGTGAGAAAATGAATCTAATAGTCTTCTAACTGAAAACTTATCTCATTTGAAAGAAATAATGAAATAAGTTTTCACTAAGTCCAAAGTTATACTTGAACTTAGTGTGCTACTCTCAATTAAAAGACACTAGTCAGATTGATTTTCAAATGATTAATCATTTCAAATACTATTTCAAATGAGACAATTTATGATAGATTCTTAGATTTTTATAAAATTAAACTTCCAAAAATAATTAAATATGATAGTGACCTAAAAAAAGAGTTGAAAAAGAGATATAAAAGAGTTAGAAACCAATCTTATCCCCCAAAACATTTTATCTTATTAACATGTTTGAAACATCAATATTAATTAAATTAATCACAAGTAAGATTTAAATAAAGAAGAAAAAATATTAATATTCTCTATCAAGGTGATCCACTTCCTGATCCAACTCATATATCCTAGTTCATTCCCTCTAGTTACAAGTATTAAAGTAACACAATACCATTCATTTAGATTCTATATATCATAAAACCTTCTACCTATATCCCTTCACAAATATCCAGGCTCCCTTCTTAAAACTATGGCACCCACATGCTCCTCAAATATAGGTCACTAAGAGCATGATTAGACTAACCATACTTACAATCCATGTGTCATTACTATCACAATTAGTTATCTTCCCTAAATTAATTAATAAAATAACACACTTAGAAGTTGTTTCTCCCCCACTTATCTATTAGAAATGATTATGGATATAGATTTTATTTTTGTTCACACTTAGAGAATTTCTAACAATCTTCAAAAAAAATCATGTACTTTTCTTTATTTAGACCCATCCCCCCTCCTAACATTAATTTTTTTTCAATTTATAAATTAGGACTCATGCATTTGAATTCATATGTCAGGAACCCTTTTAAAGAATTGAATCCTTTATGAATCCTTTAAAAAATAATCTGACACAGGACTAACCCTACACATTGCATGAAGTACTTGAAAAACTTTTATGAGAGGAATGAAGACTAAAAATACATTTATGAGAGTTTATATAAGAACATTATATAGGTAAAACCAATGGATGTTACCTTTATAAAAGCTGGAAAAATTACCTTTGTGTGGTTAACCTTAAAAAAATTCTGATCATTACATAGGTCAATAGCCTAGTGAATTTATCTTAACACAAGTGAAAAATAATCTTCCACAATGCCTTGCATCACTTATGTATGACACTTCCATTGATTTTAGAGTGGCCAAACTTCATTTCAATAGGTTTTAAAAAACATTCCCCACGAGTTCCTTTACTAGGAAGCCATTTTTATTCAACCATGTTCCAAGACAACAATATCCTCATTCTCAGAGGATCTCCGCATCCATCAACCTTCTTAATATGAACTAGGGAAAAAAACTCAACTCTTCTGGTCATTTTAATATAAAAAATCCACATTTGATGCTTGTATAAAATCATATGATTGAATAATATACTCACCCATGAAACCACATATATAACACATAATCGAATTTTTCACTTAGTCAGAAAGATAATCACTTGGTGTGTGCATCTTTGCATTACTACACCTATATCTATAAAAAGTGATGATGTCACCTACATATTCTTCATCATTGACATGTTAAAGAAACACTAGCCCCAATTATTCCATTCCATTTGCATGTTTAGGTCCCACAAAGATCCTAAATCTTTCTTTAATTATATATCAAAATTATAATTTTCAATCAATAGTAGGAATATTCAAATACTATTATCTTTAATTTGATATTGACACCAATAGTATTCATCAGATTTGTTTAGAATGATTCATACATCCTTTGAAGTCATCAACCTCTATCCATATTCAATAAAACCCATTGATTCTTATATTAGAAGTTTGTTGTATCTATATCACATTACCAATCTTATATTCCTTTTAATTCAATATTTCTTTCAACCTTGATCCCCAAATTTTCTCTTAACCCTGAATCCAATTCACAATAGTAAAAGCTAGTCCATTGGATTCGAATGGCCTAGACCATGAACGCAGAGACCCAATTGATTGTATAATATCATGGTCAATTTTCCACAATAGATCTCATAGATTTTAGATATTCCACAACAGTCTTCATAGAAGGTCTACATGGTCGGTCGATCAGTCATTCCAGTTATGGTTCTTTTGTCTCATAGCCTCTTGAGACAAAAAATTATGCATGATATCTGGAATACCTCATATGGAATTATTTATAGAAATGGGACACTTATACAGGTCTATATTGAACCTTACTTTTTATACATAAATATTACATATTTTTTGGTTAATATTTAAAACATTTCACAGATACGTGCATTATGACCATAATGGTTTATTGTATTTTGAGACTTGATACATAGTCTTCTTATTTCATGAAATATGTTAAACATATCTAACAAATATCTTCTCATTTTAAACACTTCAAAGGAACAATCTACTTAAAAATATTATTTATACCCTAGGGAGAGGAAGCATAAGAAAGCGTGAGCTCAGATTCCTAGTAAGGGTAAATATGATAGATATCAATTGATGACCATATGAAAGAATAATATAAGAATATGGGAATGATATCATGAACATAAATTATAAATTTAATTTTAAATATATCAAATATTATTAACACAAGTCATTTAATAAAGTTGTATCATTTCAAAAGACATGAATAATAAGAGTGGAAAATCATTATAAATCAAACATGAACCATATGTCCATGTCATAAAAGTGTGGCACCATCATAGGTATAGAAACCATTTAATATTCCATTTTTAACTACCGATACTATCAAATATAAATTGATAAGGAATCAAAACCAATTTATTATAGTGTTTTAGGAATTGAGACTTTATTCCCATATAGGATCAAGCACACCAACTTGCTTCCCAGAGCGGATCATGCACAAATACTTATTTCCCATAAGGGACCAATCAGATCGTCTTGTTTCCCATAGTTATATCATGATATTTAATGATTTTACAAATGAATTAGAGGGATACATAATTATGGTTACAACCATAAAATAATTAAAAAAATACATATGTGGTCCATAATATCATTATAAATTCATTATATAATCAAATAATAACATGTGCATTGAAAACAGGTTTCAGTAACATTTCATTAATCCATCATAGCATAACCCATATTAAATTAACAAGTTTCATAAAAATATCTCCATAAATAATAATAAACCATCAATAAAAAGACAAATGATGGTACAATTAGACTATATCCCTATTAAAACATAATAAAAACAAATTCTTATTGTCGTTGATGAATATAAATTCAAAATAAAGGGCATTATAACATTTTTGAGGAAAATAACATTTTCACTATGAAAATAAACTTTCTAAAACTAAAAATTTGAAACCCATTTTGGAAATAATTTTTCTTTTAAAATAACCATGTAAAATTATAATTTAATTTAAAATCATTGATTGGTCATGATGGTGGGAAATTCTATTCTTAGTTTATACATTAAAATAAATTTTCCATTACATTTTTGGTAAAAAGGTCAAAAGTACCTTGTTTAGAAAATTAAAAGATGATTCCATATAGTTTTTTAAAAACAAAAGGGTAAAATTTTATTTAATAAATCATTAAATAGTAGTAAAAAAAATCTTGAAAACATTTTTTTCGAAAACATGGACTTAGAATAGAACATATTTTCAACCAAAGAAGGAAATAAATTAAGTTTTCCTTGAATTTTTTTTGGTATCTTGAATTTTTAAAGATAGTAAAATAGAAGAAAAAACATATAATATCTAGAGATATCTAGAGTATATGAAAATCCACAAGTTTTTTGAGAGGTTTTTCATGAAATTTTATCACCCGAAACTTAATCCAAAACTATCCCGACATACAATGAGATTGTAACATAAAACCCTTAAAAAATTGGAAATTTTTGAATTGTAAGCCCCATGAAAGAATACATTCAATGGAAAATTAAAAAATTAAGAATAAAAATTAATTAAAGATATAAATTTTCTATATTAATTAATTACACCTAATAAAATAATATAAGAAAAAAATATATTTCCCAAAGAAGTCAATCTAAGATGATAAATACTTACCTCAGGTCTAACTTCCTTAATACATGTTTAAACCTACTCTATAATAAATGTAGATTTATTATAAGTCTATGATATAACTAAAATCATATATATCATAACATATATGATTTATTTGTAATCTTTTATCACCCTTGTATTAACAATTCACTATCAAAACATCTGTTCTAGGTGATAACTGCATCATTTTTATGTATGCTTTGGTTTGATATTGTTGGTCCTAGTTCATTGATTATGGTTTAATAGTATCCAATATTTTAATCATGATATAAATATAATATATATCTAATATATATATATATATATATATATTGATCCATAAAATTAGACATATAGAAATGAATTACTTCTTTTAAAGAGATAATAGGCCGTATCAACACATGAACGTTTTCAACATTTTTTGACAGATGGAAAAAATATAAGAAAATAATAATTAAAATGTAAATATTTATTTTTATATTGTAGATATCATATATATTTATTAAATATATTTTTATTACAATCCATTTCAAAAAAAAATTAAAAAATTATCACATTGCTTTAGGGAGGTGATAATCTGCACGCACACACGAGCGACGTTATCATTTTTCAATGGATTAAAAGGAAAGAAAGTAGATGTTATATTATAATTTAATAACATTAAATATGGAATAAATATTATATAATTAAATATATATATATATATATATATATATTAAATTAATTAGTATATCTAGCCGTGAGAGGTGGTGGTGGAAAATGATTTACATTGGTTCGTGTGGCATTAGTCCACCATAAACATGATCAATGACTTTATTCCCCATTTTATAGAATAAGAGACGAGTATAATTTATTATATTATAATAAAAAAATATAATTATATGGAATATAATTTTATTTTTATTGCTTAATTTTCAAATAATGTTTTAAATAGTTTTAATAAGAAATTAAAAAAATCATGGTCAACATCTATACCTATTCTTTAGAAAACCTCTTTTGTTTTATCCCTAAATCAATACTAGGATAGTTTTATGATAAAATAATTACTCTAGGTCATGGTTAGGTATGTAATTAATAGATTTAGTTAGGAATTGTTTGAATCAAAATGCCCCTTAAGTGTGGAGAGTAGAGGATAGGGGTGCCCTTTTCTAATTGATGCGAGTGTCACACTTGTAATTTTTCGATGTTTTAAAATAATATTAATTAACTTTATTGGACACAAGGTTCCAAAATGGATAATATTAGTAATTTAAAAGGGTAATTTATTAGGGAAACCAAGTAATTTGTAATTAAAGATCATTTATTTCATTTTACCATTATCTTTTTATTTTAACCCCCGGTAAAACTATTTTAAACATAGTTGTGGAAAAATATTTTCTAGTATTTTTAGTATTCTTTATGAAAAAATTAGGTTGAAATTATTAAATTATATTAATTAATATTATTCAAAATATAAAATCCATTTAAATATATTCAATTCACATAAATGTAAAATAAAATTTAATATTAAACACACAATCATGTCAAAAAAAATTTCCAAATTAAAAGTTTTCTTATGTAAAAAAAGATTTTATATCAAAATTAAAAATAAATTTATCTAAAATAATCTAAATTGGGTTAATAATTACATAATTGAACTAATATTTATTTAAAATCCATTTTTAAAAAATTAAACATTTTAAATTATTTAAATGAGAAGAAAATATTTAATTAAAATTAGTATTTTTGAGTATTCATTGAAAAAATATTCTTTTTAGGAAATTTCGAAAAATGAAAAGTAAGATAATTTTACAATATAGATTTAAAAAATTGATTTAATTTTGAAAAATAATTTTTTTAGATTTATAAAAATTTAATTTTAAAATATGTGCACAAAACTTGATAAAAATGATTTTCTAAAAAATTAAAATTTTCAAGGAAAAGATGATTTTATACCGACTATATAATTAGTAATCATCAGTATATGAACTCAAATACATACATATAGATTTATAATCTATAAATTAAAGTTGAATAATTACTAAATAGAGTTTACTTTACAAAATTAATGTGTAAAAACATTATTCACTTAAAAAGTGTTTTTAGGAAAAAGGGGTTTGAAGCTTAACAATAGATTTATACTAAGATCATGAAAATTCTAGATTAAAATAAAATTAAATATATTATTATAAATGAAATGGATCATATTTAATTTTAAGATAAAATCTAAAATATAAATGTAGCTTTAATTACTTTATTTAATGAAACTAAATGATATATATACAAAAAAGATATTTTTCACTATTCACTAAAAACCCAATATTTTTATAAAAATCAGAAATTTAACCCTAGATAATTTTCATAATATTATTTGAAGAATAATATCATGTTTATAAAATACCATTATTAAAATTGGAAAATATTAATTATATATTCCATGAACAAAAAGGAATAATTTGTTTTTTGATGAAACCATATTTTTGAAGCATAAAATGAATTTACCAAGAATTGTGTGCTTATTTAACAATATTTAATCAATTTATTTTTATTGATTATTTCAATTATATATTTTTCATAGTGTTGTTAGGCTTATATATACCATCAAATTTAATGACTAGGTTATAATTGCCATATTAAAAGAATATATTTTGTTGGTTATTTATAATTGGTGTTGTGTGTCATATACACTATAGAACATAATGATATTATTTTAAAATATCAAGGTATTATATTCTATATAGTTTAATAAATTGTGTCCTCACAAATTTAACTTGATTTTAGAAATCAAGAGTTTGATATTTGAAAATAATTTTTTTTGAAAATCAACACCATAAAAATGTTTAATAAACTTTCATATTAAAAAGAGGGAAAGAGAAATATGAAGGTCTTCTATAGTAAGACAAAACCATGTTTCAAAATTAGATAAAATTAATGGTAACTGAAAAAATAGATATGTAGGAGGAAACTGGGACCCAATGACAATTAAATATTGATTGAGAACCTGTTCAAGATAAATTTATTGACCACAATCCATAAATCTATGATGATTGAAAAGACCCTTGATTCTTCAGAAATAAAGGGAATTTTATGTCATTTTTATTTCAAGACATTCCCCCTAAAGTTGAGGGATTATTTTACTATCAAGATGGAGAACCCCAAAAAACATGATTATTTGATATGTTTTTATTTTATAAGAACAAATTCATCCTTCTATTATGCTTCAATCAATTTACTCATCATTTTTTACTCTAAGAAATGAATATCCAAGATGAATTTTTATACCTAAAGCACATAAATTAACTTTTAATGAATCATAAGAAACACAAAAGAGTAACATGTATTTTCTAAGGTCTCTAAATGTTTACCAAAACAAGAATGGTTAGCACATGTTGTCAAATGTAAAACATTAATTTCTAAAACCTTAACATTAACACCCAAAATTCATCTCAACCCATTATATAAGTATTTATCCTAAAAAACATTCCAAAATAAATCTGACTAAATTAAAAATTCCAAAAAAATTTCATAATGTAACTAAATAACACACATAAACTTATCATTAATCCCCCTAACATTATAAAGTAACTCGTAATGACCCATACCAAATATCTTAATACATTGATCACTATAAAAATTAAAAAAATGACAACTACTTCCAAAATAATCTTTATAATAATTCCTTAAATAAAATCATAGATTATCAAATATATTCCATCAGTACAAAAATATTGTATAATTCATCATAAATTTCTTTATCACTAAGTCAATAATTATTTCCAAGGTCAACAATTCTATTTTATTTACTTCAAAAATTTCGACCATCCATTTATCCAAAATAAATAAAATTACTGCAACATCAAAAACATATTAAGTGTTTTCATTCCCATAATCATTTGTTTTCTAAAAAATATCACCTTAACTTTCAATCAATTTTATAATTGATAATTACCATAAAAAATGTTCTTTAAAATCATTAAAAAAAATTTAACACCAACAATTAGATATTTCAGGTTTCTTATAACCAAAATATCGTTTATGTAAAACGTCTATAACATAATTATAAAATACCAATACATAAACACATAAATACTTAAACTTTAATTATTATAATGGAATAGGTCCTTACTTTGTCTAGAATTTAACCCTCTGGTTAGTGCATTGAATCAGATAGTGAACATGTTCCCCAGACATAAGACATTGAACTCTTTAATAATTTGGTCTTATATGTCCTTTTTTACACATAGAAAACATATTACCCTAACCTTGAGACATTCTATAGGGTGTCTGCTTCCACATTTTTGATATGAGGGAAATTTATTATTCTTTCCATTATGTTCCCCACTATTTGATCTCATAGAATAATTTATCCTTGTCTTCTTTGGTGAGTTTGAGAGTTGGTTAAGATTTAATTTTTTAATCATATATGATGATAAATAATTAAGAACAATCACAATATGTTTCTTTGTAGTCATCATCCAATTTTTTCTGTCATAATCACAACATTTCCATCACATTCAGGGTTAATATGATTCCTCATGGTTCCATCCACTGACTAAAACAAAAATGTATAGAATTAGAAACAATAATCCAAATGGGAAACCATATGATCAAGATAAATTTATAGGACATCAAAGTCATGAAACCATCATTTCATCTTATAACACCTTTGGTTTAACATAGGTTATAAATGGAAATCATTTATTCAAATCTTTTATAATGGTTCATATTGATAATGTGATATAACCCATGTATATCCCATAATAGTTTCAAACTTGGTGCACTGTAAGGGCATAATCTCTTTACACCTGAATAATGGATGACAAATACTTGATCAAGACTTTTTTGGGTGGGAGCCCCGATATTAATCTATGCCAAAACCATGTACAATTTTAGTATCAAGACATGTATGCATTTCTAGGAAAACCACATAATCAATTTCTTAAGAAAACATTTATATGTTATCCTATACTTAGACTTACCATGAGGGTTCTCAATAAAGTTGTATCATCCTAGTTTCCAAACGTAACTACCATTTTATGATACCAACTATAACAAACCCAAATTTACATACAAAAATATTATATATTTTTAGATAAATATTCAATAAACATCAAAAATACAATCCTGAGAACAATAATGCTTTAGAGTATTTGATTTCTAGATACACAATCTTCTTATTTTATGAATAATCTTCAATATATCCCACAAATATCTTCAAATTAAGTAGTCTTTATAGAAATAACCTATATAAAAACTATATCTATAACCTATGGAATGGAAATATAAGAATGGGTGAGCTCATATTCTCAGTAAGAGTAAACTTGAGAGATATCAGTAGTTGATCATATAAAACAATATGATAAATATAAGGGTATGAGATCATAGATATAAATTTAAAATTACATACCCAATCTATCAAATATCATAAACATGATTAATGGAATAAAGATCTATCATTTCTAAATACGTGAATCATATGAGTGAGAAATCATCATAAATTATCCATGAAGAAACATTTTATGTCATAAAAGTATAGAAACATCATAGGTATAAAATCCATTTCATATGTCAAGGTTAACTAATAATACCATCAAATAATTATAGATCATACATCAACACCCGTTTTC
This sequence comes from Viscum album, assembly GCA_963277665.1. Taxonomy (NCBI): domain Eukaryota; kingdom Viridiplantae; phylum Streptophyta; class Magnoliopsida; order Santalales; family Viscaceae; genus Viscum; species Viscum album. Next base: position 515,108,129 of record OY728146.1, read on the forward strand.
TATAGTGTATTAAGAGCATTAACACTTTCCCCATAACAAATCAAGAACATCGACTTATTTCCCATAGTGGATCATGTACACCAACTTGTTTCCCATAGAGGACTTGACACATTGACTTATTTCATATAGTTATATCATGCAATACAATACATTACCCAATGTATTATAGGGGTATATAATTCCTTGACCACCCATCACTTAATAAAAGCCATAAATTTGTGTTCCATAATATTATTAAACATTCATCATATCATTATATCATAACCTATTCAAAGAAAATGAGTCTCATAAACATTTATTCAATCCATAATAGAATAAACCATGTAAAATAAATGGGTTTCATAAACATATCATCATAATTATTAAATACCCATATAAATAAGGAATAAGTATGGTACAATTAGATCATATCCCTAGTAAAACATAAGAAATGCAAAAGGTTTTTGAATATTATGAATTTAAATTCAATAAAAATATCATTAAAACATTCTTGAGGAAAATAACCTTTCCACTTTGAAAAAACCCTTTTAAAACTAAGTATTCAAGAAATATTGTGAAAATTATTTTTCTTTGAAAATAACTTTGTAAACATATATAGGAATATTCAAAGCAACGATCATTCAGGGAAGTGGGAAATTCAATTCATGCCGTATACATAAAAACAAACATTTATTTCACATTTACTATAAAAATGTCAAAATTACCTCATTCAGAAAGTGAAAAGAATATTAATTTTTAACCATTCTGTAAAAATTTGCACATGTGTAAATATGACTTTAATCAATCATTTAAGAGTATTAAAAACATTATTGAAAACATTTTAAAAAAACATTAACATGGAAGGGAACATATTTTTATCCGAAGAGTGAAATGAATTTGGTTATTATTAAAAATATTTTTTATATTTCTTGAGTTCATAAAGAGAGGAAAATGAAATGAAATCATGTAATATCTGAAAATAAAAAGAGTTGAATAAAACTAATGAGTTTCTTGAGAGGTACATCATGGAAATTCATCATCAGAAACATAATCATAAAAGGTCCCAATAAACAATGAGATTGTATCATAAAACCATTACAACATTGGTACCTTTTTGATCATATTCTCCTGGAAGGAATAACTTCAAATAAATCCTTAAGTATCATAAATAAAAATAAATTAATGATGTGATATTCCAAAAGGTTGTAGTAACACCTCATAGAAGAATATAGGTTCTTAATAAAATATATGTCCCCAAGAAGACAATTTTAGATGATAAATGTCACAACCCATCCTAGAGGGGCCCATATCGTGACTACCCCATGCTCGCCTCCAATAGGCCAGGGGTTGGTGACTAGTACTGAGTTGAAATATCTCACATATAGGAGGCATTAGTCTAAAGTACCTATATGCACACACACATATCTAAGAAAACAATGATGAAATATAAAATCACTATGTAATCAATTCTTTAAAACCACTATATCCACACAACCAAAGTACAATATTGAAATTATTGGAATGTAAAAATGCCTAAATACAAAGCCCCAAAAGTGTATATAACCACAAGACCAACCTGTAAGAAAAGAGGTTCTAGGATTTCTATCCAAAAATATCTAGGAACACACCTCGGTATGTCATGTCTCACAAATCACTACTTCATCTTGGTATTACTTGGATTTTGTTGAATGGTTGATCTTCTTCACAAGAAACTACACATGCATGAAAATCCCATGTAATGGTGAGTATAAAAATACTTACTAGGACACCCTGAAGCCATAATGTAATACCACAAAGATATACCACAAAGGAAATTACAATCAATTATACATAGATATATGTCTACAAAACATATAACAAAACATCTAGATATAATAAATCAAAGAGACAGAGTCTAGAGGCATGCCACAACAAATTACCAGCCACATGATTCTCTTCTAAGTATGCTCATTCTAGGGGACTCACTACATCAACCATGATACTATTGGATACACCCACAAAGTGGTCTACATCGTTTGGGCCCTATCCAAATAGAATGCATTTATCAAGAAAGACTATGATAAATAGAGAAGTGATACATCCTAGACACACTGGTGAATTCCACATACCAAATATAGATCAACCGGCAATATAGAGAATCATTCCAAAACACACTGGGGAGTACCACTAACCTTACTGATATAACCTGCTAGATTGATGACCAATTCCCAACTCTCTATGGTTACATCGATTCCAAAAAACTCCAATAGGGGTGATAAAGGATCTCACTCCAGTCCGACTGAGGGATACCATACTCTATCTAGGAATCAACCTCTAGAGGGGATTAAAATTAAGTGAAATGGACATAATTTCATACTGAACCTTTGAGGGAAAGAACAAGGGAACTCTATAAACCTATACTAGTACAAACTAAAAAATAAACACTTGTCTCAAAAGGGTTGTCTCAACTTCAGGGTCACAATGCTTCAGAAATCTCATCGATTGGATGATACTTTTAAAAGTTACAATCATTTGATGTTTTAAATGGGGTCACCGCGCTGAGGAATAACATCATGGTCATTCCACCATCCATGGAGGTTGACCTCCCAAGAGACCATCCACCATGGATCGACCATTGTGGTTAGTCTACCTATCACGGCCAACCAATAGTGATAGTTGATGGTCTATGGATGTGGCCACTATGTCTGCGGTAGCAAGAGCTGCATTGGCTTATGGTAAATTATCATGGTCATCCATGTAATGACTCCTCCCTGATCACCCCATGTCCATCCCAGGTTCGACCCAGGTTTGACCCACCCACTTAATCCGACCTGACCCGCTGGGCCCGATAAGTCCCACTTGGCCCGACCCGGCACGTTCGCTCGACATGATCAATGCAGCCACTACCGCCACTTACCACACAGATGAGGCCTCTACAACCCACGACCCATATCCTTGGCATCAGCAACATGACCACCATCTCCTGTGGTCAATGCTAGCGGCCCCACCGTGTGCAGTTCTGCTACCGCGTGCTGCCATTTTCAATGCTGGTATCTGGCGTGGTGTTGGTGGTCTCTTCCATAGACCACTGTGCCTACATAAATGAAAAAATATTAATGTTGTATATATAATCTTCTCAGGTCCCTATCTATAGAGATATATCATCTACTCTTGATTTTCCTCCAATCCGGGGTTCAATCATATTCAGAGCCACCCATCATGGTTGATTCATTACAATGCGGATTCAACAATGAAGAATGTAAAGAACGGAGGGAGAAAATCACAAAGATAAACCATGAGTAATGAACCTTAGCCTTTTCTCATATTATCCTCAATCTATTACTATTAGAATGATAAATGAAGAGGAATAAAGATAAATCTCCTGATAATCCCACAGATAATATCCCATCCCACAATAATGACTAATCAGGAGGCCAATATATCTATTGATTTGTCTGTTTTCATCATAAAATTAAAAAATTGGGAAACCAAATCAAAACAAAACACCCTAACTCAATTTGGTTTGATTGTTGGTGATGAATAAAGAGTCATTTCCATCATTGGCAAGGTTCTTCGAATCTGAGGTGATTATTTCGATCGATCCATCATCTTCTGTGAACAAATTATCCAAATGTTATTTATCCACATATCTAAAGGAATTCCATGGTTGTTGTGATAACCTTGAATTCTCAAAAGATACCTAATAATAAAATCATTGTGTCTAAATAATTTTTTATAAAATTATTTTATTTACGGTTATGTCCTCCATAACTTTTTGTAAAGATGATCTGTGACCACGAAATTTAAGTTACACCTAAAGTAAAAAATTTATTTTTGAGCTCAATGGTACCATCGAATTTATGATTTGGGAAACCTATTACGAGTTATTCCACTTTTTTAGAAAAACTATTAATGAGTTCTTTTAAAATATTTAATATTTTTCAAATATTTGTATGGGCACATAGGGATTTAGAATCACACACCATCCTTGTACCTAGTCTAGAAATTAATCCATATAATGTCTAAAAATAATACATGAAAAATAAAAGATGTTACATTCTCCTCAACATGAGGCTTTATGTCCTAGAAATCCAAAATAAGGGATACTCAAACTGCTGAAGGTATTGAGCATGAATTTGAGTCTCCTGCACTAATGTGCTTTCTTTGAGATTCTCATGCTTCCACCAGGAACACACTAAAATAATTTCTCTCCCATGAAGGATAATCTCCTACTGATCCTCAATCTCCATGGGGTACTTTGTAAAATTCACTCCATCCTCGATGCCTATCTATCCTTATTCAATGCCATGAAATGGGTCATGCATACACCTCCTCAGCCGTGACACCTAAAACACATCGTGTACTCTCTCTACTATACTGGTAGACCCAAGTGGTATGCCACATTTCTTGCTCAACATGGTATCTAGAAAGGGTCGATGAACCTCGATGATAGCTTTTCGACCCAACCAAATCTATGTAACCCCCATCGAACTGAAACCTGAAGGAAAACATAGTCTCCTCGCTTAAAATCCAAAGGCCGTCTTCACCTATCAGCATATGAATTTTATGGCTCTATGTCGTCTTCATCCAATCCTCAATTAAATTCACCTTCTCTATAGTAGTTTTCACTAAATCTAGGCCCATGAGTGGTCACTCTCATGGGTCAGTCTATAAAAGGGGTGACCTTTAGGGTCACCCATACAAGGGGTCTAATGGTGCCAGAACAATAATAGATTGGTATCTATTGTTGTATGTAAACTCCACTAGAATGTAGTGATCCTCCCAGATAGGACTAAAGTATAACATGTAAGCCCAACTCATGTCTTACAAAATCTGAATTCTCTACTTAGTCTTGCCGTCTATCTGTGGGTGGAATGCTATTCTTAAGCGTAACTGGGTCCCATATTTACCCTGCAATCCCTTCTACAAAAAGGATGTAAAGTGATAATCATGATCTGAAACTATCATCCATGGGACTAAATGGAGTCGAACTATCTTCTTCATGTAGAGGCGTCCCAATCTCTCTACTGAAATTTTCTCTCAGATAGCTAGGAAGTGGGTCGTTTTGGTGAGTTGATACAAAATCACCCAGATAGAATCATGCATCTTGGATTTATATGGTAAAAAAATCATGAATTCCATCGACATCCCATTAAATTATTATTATTCCAATTAGAGGTGTTGAGCCAATCCCACTAGAACCTCGTTCTCATCCTTCACTTGTTAACAAGTAAGGCATCAAGAGCATATTTTTCAACTCACTTATTCATTCCTATCCACCAAAACTGATGTCAAATTTCCTAGTATATATTTCCAACACCTATATATACTGCTAAAGGGGATATATGAAACTCCCTCAGAACCTCCTCTTGCACTGCCACTGGTACTATTGTACGTTCTCTAAGAAGAATGACATTCTCCCCATATTTTGAATATCCATAAGAAGCATGACCTATGCAAATCTAAGCACGTATCATCTCATAGTAGTTATCTACAATATGTGCCTCTCAGACTCGTTATAAGAGTGGAGGAGTGACAAACATCAACTAGAGGTAAGCTTCTCAATCTCCACCCATAATGGATAACTGCATCGAGGCTAATTGCTCTAGTGCCTCATTCAGCAACTATGATCTAGATCTCCTGCTAAGAGCATATGCCACCACATTCCCCTTTTCAAGATTATATAAAATATCATAGTCATATTCCTAGAGAAACTCTAACCATTTCCTCTATCTCATGTTCGTATCCTTCTAAGATAAGATATACTTGAGACTCTTATGGTCAGAGTAGACGATAAATTGCTCTCCCATCAGGTAGTTTCCCCATATCATTAATGCGAATACTTCCTCTATTAACTCATGATCATGGGCCATGTAGTTTTTCTCATGTGGTATCAACTAGAATTGACTATAGGCAATCACCACTTTCCTCTGCATCAGTACATAGCCATGCATGGTTCCTGATTCGTCACATAACACAATGTACTTACCACCCTCATTTGGAGATCTCAAGATGGGAGAGCTAATAAATCTCTACCTCAACTACTGAAAACACTCCAGGAACTTTTCCATACACATAAAAGGATACCAATTTTTTTATCAAATATATCAATAATGCTTCCACTATATTTAATTCTAGTACAAAACTTCAATAGTACCATTCCAAACCAAAGAATCTTTGCACCTTAGTAACACTCTTGGGTGGCTCCCAGCAAGAACCACCTCAAAATTAATTGTATCCACTTCATCAGTGGCCTCTAAAATGACATTTCCTAGAAAAATGGACATCTTGAATCTTGAACTGAAACTTCGAGAGTATCCCCTAAAGGTGGTGCTCTCGTAGTGTGTTTGGGACCATCCTCAAATGTCTCATGTGCTCCTCCTCCTACACCAAGTACACTAGGATGTCATAAGTTAACACCACAATGAACTGGTCTATGTAATTATGAAAGATTTGGTTCATGAGTTCCATGAATACTACTTCATCATTTGGAATCACCAAGTAATCATAGTGACCCTAATAATATCTTAGGGATGTATTCAGTATATCCTCAAACTTTACTCATAGCTGAGGATAACCAGATCCAAGTTCAGTCATTGATAACCACCACACACCTTTAAACTGATCAAATAGGTCATCTAACCTTGGAATTGGATACTAATTCTTTAACATCACCTAGTTTAGGTTCTGGTAATTGACACATAACCTCACTCTCCTATATTTTTTCTAGGAAAACAAAACCAAAGCTGCCTAGAGTGAAACACTGGGTCTCAAAAATCCCTTTCACTCCTAGTCCTTTAACCGTATGATCAGCTCATAAAGATTTGTGGGAGCCATCTGATATGTAGGTGTAGATATCAGTGTCATCCTAGGGTATAGATCAATGAAAATTTCTATCTCCCTATGGGGATTTAAACATGGAACATCCTCATGAAATATTTCCTCATACTTCACCATCACTACAGGAAACTAAGGAATCATATCATCCACTACACCAAGGGTCAGGCTAGCCAATTGATGAGTGATTGGTTTCAACCTTCGATGTGCGATTCCATATTATGCCTTTGGGGTTTCCTTTAACCAACATAGGAAAACCTAGTTCCTTCAATGTGGACACACCACACTCTGCACCTAAAATAGTCAACTTGGGTATGACATGTGGTTAACAAATCTATTCCAATAATGATGTCATAAGACCTCAACACCACTACCAAGAGATCCCAATCGAAACTACCATATACAAGTGTCATTTCACATAGTCATCACTAGTGTGTGATCAAATAATCTCCTCCTATAAGATTCTCCAAGTGTAAGGGTTGAGTCAACAGTTCAACCAGAATCTTTGAGTCTCAAATAATATTCACAAAGGGAAAAGAATGACTATCCCTATGTGTATCAAAATTGTTATTAAGGTAGAAAATACACATATCATACCTCAAAACATCCCTAGATCGTTGGGATCATAAGCCTCTATTGCCTGCAACTAGACTCATTTAAATCCACCAGCCCCTGATCCTAGAATAGACCACCTGGGGGTAGTGGTGGTTGTATAAGTAATGCCTCCAACCACCTCATGTTGCCCGGACTTATCCTCTTCCATGTATTCCTCCATTCATAGAACCCTATTTCTATATATTCATCTATGTTGGTGGTCCCTCAACCATCTCCCAAACACCTGTATGACAGGTTGGGAAATCTTGTGCCAGATGTACCCAACCCCTGCATGAGTAACACTGTCCCACCCTTAGCCTATTTGACACACCCTTGGAGCCCAGAACCACTAACCTTGAGTAATGGGATACACTCTTGAAGTGCCTGACCTGCTTGTGTCCCTACAAATTTTGTCATCTACTAGATACTGAGGTCTTAGTTACTCGGTTCTCACTTCTAGAAACTACTACTAGTGACTTCTCTGCTAGAAATCTCTCCACTAGACGAGCTTGGTCAATTACCCCAGCTAGGTAGGAATAATAAGGGATTCCACTGATGCCCTGATGTGCCACCATATGCCCTTCTTGATAGTATAATCCCTAAAGAACTAGTCTCACACCATATCTTTGAAGTATCATGAAAGATCCGTAAACATCGTTTAATACTCTTCCATGGTAATACTTCTCTACTGTAGACGCATAAGCTCTTCTATGCGTACCGATCATAACATGTCAAAATAGAACTCATCTCTGAAGATACACTCGAATAATATTAATGTGAGATCTATCTCATCAAGGGTATGAGTAACTAATCTACACCATCTCCCCATAGATCCCTAAAGAAAACTTTCTATAAGGATTGTCATCTGATCGGTATACATCCTCACAAGGTGAAAAAATGGGTGACTTCCTCTTGCCAATCCTTAGCCATCAAGGGTTCTAGATCACCCCAAAACCTGGGAGGTCACTACCTCTGAAACGGGTGCAATGAAATCATCCTATGTGCATCCTCAACTAATAGTGTTGGTAGTAGCTGCTTCTCGATAGGTGGTGGTATAATGGGTAAACCACCCAGAGGTGAAATCTATGGTACAAGAAAATGTACAGATGCCTCACTAGTAGGCAGATAATCCTCATGATCACATGGTTGAATCCTGGATGGATGTCTACATGAATTTATCATATAATAAAACAATATGTACCATTGTCAATAGAGTATATATGGATATCTGACTCAAGAAGGAAATGGAAAAGAAAACCATTCTTATATGATAAATGTACCATTGTTTTTCCCTTAAACAATCATTTTTATGTATTTAGATGAGAAACAGTTTCTCATAGTCCTAGTGCATGGATACGTCGGATGCTGCACCAACAATAGATTCCATGATCTGAAAGCCAAACTTGAAACACTTAACACTGTTTCCCCACAACATTCTCACAGACTCACAGTCCTAAAGTATAACAAACCCATTTGATACAACTATGTCAAGACCTATCCCAGAGTGGCCCATCCCATGACTACCCCAATCCCACCTCCAATAGGGTAGAGGATAGTGACTAGAACTAAGTAGGAGTATCCCACAAATGGGAGGCATTATCCTAATGTACCTATACGCACACACCCATATCCAATCCAAAAATTATGAAATGTAAAAAAACTAAGTAAAAAATGATTAGAAACTACTATACCCCATAACCATAGTACGATAATTAAACTACTAAAAAGTAGACAGGGACAAATAAAAGGCCACCAAAAATATTATCTAACCAAAAGACCAACCTATAGGAGAAGAGGCATTGGGACTGATATATGAAAATCCATAGGAACACACCTTAGTCTTCCCATTCTCACAAAGCACCACATAGTCTTAGTCTTCTTAGGACTTCATAGAAAGGTAAATCATCTGAAAAAGACATGTCACATGTAGTAAAATCTTGTGTAAGGGTGTGTATTAAAATACTTAGAATTACACCCAAAAACCACAAATGAATACTAGAAAGATGTACCACAAAGGAAAGTACATTCATCTCTAAACAGGTATATGTCTACAACACATATAACAGGAGCATACAGATATACTCAATACAAGACACAAAGTCAAGAGGTAAGCCAAAAAAAATCTCCTGTAACATGATTCTTCTCAAATAATTCTAAATCTGGGAGAACTCACCCCTCGAGCCATGATATCATTTGAGACACTTACGAAGTGGTCTAGCTCATTTGGTACCCGCCCAAAGTGAATTCATTGGTCAAGGAAAACTATTATACATAAAGAGAGAATCCTTACCATACACATTGGTGAATACCATAAACCCAATTTGGATCAACTCGCAACATAGAGGATCCTTCCTATATACACTAGGGAATACCACTAACCCTACTGATGCGGCCCACTAGATGGAGGACCAACACCCTGCTCTTAGTGGTTACCTCGATTCCACAAAACACCATTAGAGGTGATAGAGGATTGCACTCCAGTCCCACTGAGGGATAACATACTCTTTTTGGGACTCAAAGTCTAAAGGGAATTACAATAAAATGATGTGAAAATAATGTAATACTGATCCCTCGAAGAAAAGAACAAGGGAACGCTCTCAACCTATAATGGTCCAAACTAAAAACTCACCACTTATGTCAAAAGGACCGTCTGAACATCAGGGTCTCAATGCTGTAGAAGAATGATCTATTGGTTCCACTTTTTACAATTTTTGTCCGTTTAAAGTTTTAGGGGGGGGGGGGGTTATGAAGACTAAGGACTGACCACACGTTCAGTCCACCCACTGTGGGGGTCAACCGTCTCACAGAACGACCATCATGGATAGACTATGGCGGTCGGTCCACCTACCTTGACCGACCTTCCATTGTCGTGTCCATGCATCCACTGTGACCATGGTAGTAGGACCTAATATGGCTCATGTTTTACCATGCTGTGACTCTAGCCTAGTCGCATCAGGTCCGACCAGGTTTCAACAAACCCACTTGGCTCGACCTAGCCCACTGGGCACAAACTGGCCCGCTCCATGCGGCTACCGGCCCCATCCCACATGGTTACTGATCGCATCCCACGTGCACATATCCACTTCGTCCCACGAACACTTCATACATTTGGAAACTATATCTCACGTATTTTCACCATTGGGTCGCCATCCCTGCAGCCATCTCCTGCAGCCACCGCTGGCCACATCGTCACACGTAGCTCCGTCGTTTCATGTTGTCTTCGTCTTCGCCAGTTGTCGGTGTCGCAATGACGGTCTCTTTCACAGACCACCAAGCCCACTATAATGCTCCAAAATTCCAATTGTTTTGGATCTGATATTCTTGGGTCACAATCTACTCAGATGTGAAATCTTATACTGATTTTGATGTAATCAGGGGGGCCGATTACATTAGATGTCACTTGAAGAGGTTGATCCGTGACCACAGGGATCCTAGGAGATGAAAGTGAAATAAAGAGGGGAAAAATTCACAAAGAGAAACCCTAAGGAATAAACCATAGAATTAATTTATTTCAAACTCAATCTTCTTCCATTAGAATGATAAAAAAAGAGGAATACAGATCAATCTCCCAACAATATTATAGATAATATCCAATATTAAAACAATGAAAAATCTATGGTCCAATATATTTGTTGAATGGTCCTCGTTCATAGTAGAATTAATGAATGGGGAAAAAACATAAAAAACTCACTACCTTGATTTTATTTGATTGCTGATGAATAACAAGGCATTGTTGTTGGCAAGGGTTTTTGAATCTGCAGCATGTTGTTCGATCGATCCATAACACCATCCAATAGTTTCTCCATATATTCTTTCTCCATGTCTCTAGACGAATTCCGCTGTTATGATTGTAACCCGGTATTCCTAATAGATACTTAATAAAAAATAAATTTTCTACATCAAAATAATTTATTTATTAAATTATTTTATTTATCATTACGTCCTCCATGACTTTTTTTCTACAGATAACCCATGCTGACTAAAGTTAAGTCACGCCTAGGGTAAATCAGCCATTCGAAGCTCAATTGTTCACTCATATTTCTAATCTAAGAACCTATTTCATATTTACTCCACTTTTTTAGGAAAACCACATGTGCGTGCTATAAAAATGTTTACTATTTTCAATCACTTTTTTAGGGAACACCATACCTCAGAATAACATGCCATCTAAGCACTTGGTCTCAAAATCAATCCATATAATATTAAAAAATAGTACATTTAAAATACAAGATGTTACAATAAAACCTTAACTATTGATAATCTTTCTTTTTACACATAATATTATATGATTTTAAGCATAATTATCCATAAATAAAATCCATGGAACGAAAAGACAATTCTATTTAGAATATTAGCTACAAAATTTGAAAAACATGAAAATTGAATAAAAAAACATTTTATTATTTTTTATAATGACATTATAACTCCCTTAGAGGTATTATAACTATATAGGATAACCTGGGCAATACATAGAAAAAATTTGTGAGGTAAAATCTCTGTAAGGGAATACACATTAAAATAAAACATAACACATGAGTTATAAATTATAACATGATGATATAAAATTAATGAATCATGAATAAACATATGGAAAAAATACATATGTAACATGTAATAATATGATTCTTGTAATATTTTAATTTGTAAGAAACATATAGCATTACATAGACATGATCATATTCTATCTTCCAAGACTATATCTTATGGTGGAAAAGTCCTATAATAGATTGCTTTTACTCCTCAATCCCATTTATAAAGTCTCATGAGATAAAAATTACCCAATTAATTCGAGTACTATCTAGATGAAACCACCATTACATGTTCATTATTATGTGTTCCACTTAAATAATCATACATATGGAATAAACACAAGGGTTACACATGAAAGTAAATGAGTATCGTAATCATATCCTGAAACATAACCAAAGGTAATATATAAATTGTATCCAAGAAAGATGGGACTAAATAATTTCTATAAAATCAATAATTAAAAATAATATTATATCATCAATATTTATTTCTAACTAAAATTATTACATTGGAAATATTTTATTTGGAAAATTTAGAAATGTGCCACTCTAGTGCGGTCTAAGAGAAGGGATTAAAGAGTCTTTAAAGAGGAAAAAAAGGAATAATTGTTTTTATAAAACTAGAATCAAACCAAAATAGTTTTTCAGGATAAAATGTTTTCTATTATAAAAGTATTGGTTGATTAAAATAGTTTATAAAGTGTACTTGAGAATGGGTAATAAACAGTGAAGTTCCCTTTAATCGGGCTTTCTTATCAAGAAGAATTGAAATGAGAGTCTTTTTAAATATGTAATTCTCCATAAAATAAAAACAAATTACAATAAGTACATATTTTTGGTATATAACAATATAAAACATTATAATTAAAAAATAATAATGTATAAATTCATTAGAAAAAATAAATAGAAATTATAACCCAAAGGTAATTTGGAGGTTCAGAGAGACCCCTTACCTTATGTCTGAATGCATTCTTCACTTTTATTTAATGTACTGGATAATAAAATTATATTAATTAATTACTTAATATAAAATATATTATATATTTATTTTGTTTTTTTGTATATTTTAATGTTCATTTATGACCATTTGAATGATTTATAATGTTCTATTTCATCGTTATGGGAGCATTTGTTTCATGGTTTCTTGGTCGGTCCACTGGTGTAAAATTACGGAAGTTCTTTTCAAATGAGAATAATTATCCAGAAGTGAAATTATATAGTATTAATACACATACATAATATTAAATGGTCCCATATATAGTTTTTTATAACATGAGGTTGATTTATTTAATATAACACTAGGGACGATTGTTTAGTTTATTTTTGGTGGTTTCTCCACCAATCATGAACTAGTTTGGTTTTATCGAATATTATGTTTAAATATTAGTTCAAGAATATGAAATAATTTATAATATATATATGAAAATATGGTTTAACCTTAATAATGGTTTCATTACCATCCTTGAAGGTGGTAATGAGAAAAAGAAACTCATTATCCACAAAGATGGTAAACTACCATAATTTGGACAATGGTTTCACTTCTTTGAATAAGGGGAGATGAGAAAATGGGTTGATAGAATATAATAAATTATAAATAAAAAATTCATTTATATACATGATACTGATGTTATTATTATTTTATTTATGAATAAGGTGAGGATAAGGTCGAAGAAGAAAAGAAATTAAAAGAGATGGTTTGAGAAAGTTACCTCTTGAATATCACCTCCTTGAAGGACCTGTTAAGTATGTTGGAATTTTGTTTTTTGTTGAGAAAAGATTATATTATATGTGGTGAAGAGGCTTGGGAACTTAATTGGTATAAATATTTAAAATATACCAATCATAGAAGGTGTGAGAAGAATCGGCGGCCAGGAGTGGTATTTATTAGTGAGGAGAGGGGTGTTTTTTATCGTTGTATTCATTAGATTATTATTTTATATTAAAACTATCTATAGTGTTGTTTCTTAAGAATAAATAATGTATATGGTTTATTATAGTTTGAACCAATGGGTTATTACATAATCCATTACTCATAAATTTGCATATTAAGATTATAATGTTAAATACTATAAATTTTCGTATTTAACTATTCAGAAAACATTCAACCATTTTAAAAAAATCCCATGAGTTCACCACAATAAAAATTTTAAATTTAGATTTCAAAAATGGAATATATGTTTTAATAATAATTTTTTAAATATGAGAAATTTAATTTTCAAATAAAATCATCATTTATTCGAAAATATAGATTTTAATATTGTAATTGATTTTTTGAGCCTTTGAGAACCTAATTTAGGGAAAATAAAATTATATTATTATTATAGTAAAACATAATAAGAATTTATGAATCTATGAAATGAAAATAAATTTTCTTTTAAATCATTATATTAATTATAAAATTGTAAATAAACATTTAAATTTTATAAAGATACCAACACATAATTAATCATTTTAAAACATTTATTTACTTATAAAATTATATTATTATATCATATTTTCATTTATAAAATACATAAATTTAGTTTATACTTTCAAGTGTGAGGATATTGTTCTCGTGTCCATATTACTATTCATAATGGTTATATTACTATTGAAATAACTAGGTTACTATTCTAATGGTATAACTTCCTTAATTTCTACAAATATCTCTTATTTCATTAATTCTTCTATTTTCTCCCAATTTTATATATTTTAATATTCAAAATAAATATTATATTATTAACATTATGTTTCATTTCTACAACTTTTTTCATGAGTGTGCTCATTCTAGTTGATCAAGAAGAACAAAATTTTCCTATTTTTATGATATTATTTTCTATTTATTGTCTTGGTGTAATACTTGGAAATATTATTGGTTTTTTAACTAATGTATTTCTCTTAATTTATGAGAATATTGATTTTATTTGGTTATATATGAGATGTTTTTCACATCATAATTTTAAGATGGAAATTCCATTGATAAAATTCTGGGTCATTATATTCTCCACCCCTTATGAAATTTCATCTTCTAAATTTAGTTTTACATACTAAGGTGAAAACAGGTGTGGTTAATTATTCTTTATCGGTAACTCTGGATCCCATGTCACCTCTTCACACTTATAGTTTCTTCATAGTACCTTGACCAAGTGATTGGTCTTGTTACGTAAAACCTTGTCACTATGATCCAAAATCTTCACCATTCACTCCTCATAAGAGAGATCTTTTTTCAGTTGTATGACATCTAAGTTGAGTACATGTTAGGGATCTGATATGTCCTTTATCAAGATAATTACATGGAATATATCATGTAATTGAGATATTGTTGGTGGAATTACTAGTTGATAGGCTAAAAAACTTACATGATCAAGAATATCAAAGGGGCCGATGTACTTGGGACTTGTATTTCCTTTCTTCCCAAATATCATGACACTATTATATGGAGATATATACACCAGTAAAAAATATCATTTTTATGTATGTTTTTTTTTTGCTTTTTATCGTCGATTTTTTGGCAACGTTGTGGTGACATTATTGCGACAGACGTAAAAAATAGGTTTTTAACGTCGTTTATTTAATAACCGACGTTAAAATTTTTTTTTAAATTATTTTTCACACCGGTTTTTAAAAAACCTCTGTGAATGACCATAATATTTACAAAACAAATTGCGTTGAAACACTATTTTTAACGTCAGTTATTTAAAAAGTGACGTTAAAAGGAATTTTTAACGTTGGTTTTTAAATAACCGACTTTAAAAATGTTTCTAATTTTGTAGATAATTTCCCAAGCTTCGATTTGATAGGTCATAGAGCTCATTGGAGCTACGAACCAAAAGTTATGACCATTAGAAGTTTGATGTATTTTTTTTCCGAGGAAAGATCTAATAAGGCAACCAATGCTTTATCTACAAAAGAAATTTAGAATCCGAATGAGGATTCGTAGTTTTACCATGATACAAATAATAAATAGTGATTACGAATCATTAAATGGTATATAAATTAATAAATCTAATCATAACATAACATAACATAAATCATGGGAACATAATTGCGAATACCTTGACGAGATCGCGGAAAGAAGAAATAGTGGATTCATGTTGAAGATCAAACAGGTTGAGTCAGTGGAATGATAATGGTTGAATGAAATGATCATTAGATTATGATTTCTATATAATGAAACCATATAAATGATATGGAAAATGAAAGCACGGTATTAAAAATTTAGGCGACAACTGAAAATTTTGAGCCCACACTCTGAAAAAATTGAAATCCCACATTGTGGTTTTTATGATAACCGATGTGAAATATATTAAAATTTTCACTGATTTTTCATGTCAGTTATATAAAAACCAATGTGAAAAATAAATTTTCATGACTTTTTTAATGTTGGTTATTTAATAACCGATGTGGAAATTGATAATTTTAGTTAAAATTTGAAATCCCACGTTGACGGGATATTAAAATCATCTTTCACGTTTGTTTTATGATAAACGACGTGAAAAATATTGAAATTTTCACTGATTTTCACGTCGTTTATGTAAAAAACGATGTGAAAAATCAATTTTCACCAATTTATTACGTCGGTTATTACAAGAACTGATGTTAGAAATAAATTTTCATGACTTTTTACATCGGTTATTAAATAACCAACATTAAAATTTTTTACAAACATATAGTTCATTTCTCAATATTTTATTTGATAGGTCACAGAGCTTAAACAGATTTACGGATCAAAAGTTATAGTCCTCTGAAGTTGGCCTTCTCTAAGACTTCATTTAGAGACGATCATCTTCCAATGGCCATAACTTTTGATCCCTAATTCCATTTGAGCTCCGTTACCTATCAAACCGAATATTATAAAATTAACTACATTTTTAAGCATTTTAAGGTCTGTTATTTAAAAACGGATGTAAAAAAGTCATGAAACACAATTTTTTATGTCGATTATTATAAGAACTGACGTAAAAAATTGGATTTCATAACTTTTTTACATTGTTTTTTAATAACCAACATTAAAAATGCTCAAAAAAATGTAGTTCATTTCTTAATATTTGATTTGAAAGGTCACGAAGCTCAAATAGAGTTATAGATCAAAAGTTATGATCCTCTGAAGTTGGCCTTCTCTAAGACTTCATTTAGGGATTATCAACTTCTGATGGATATAACTTTTGATCCATAAATCTATTTGAGCTCCACGACCTATAAAATCAAATATCGGGAAATAAAATACAAGATTTTAAACATTTTTTACATCGGTTATTAAATAACCGACGTAAAAAAGTCATTATAATTTATTTTTTATGCCAGTTCCTATTAGAACTGACGTAAAAAATTAGGGAAAATTGATTTTTCACGGCTGTTATTAAATAAACGACATAAAAACTCAACATAAATGATTTTCAAGTATTTTATTTAATAACTGACAAGAAAAATCAGCAAAAAAGTATTTTCACATCCGTTATTATATAACCGACATGAAAAATAAAATTACAGAGATTTTCACATCGGTTCTAAAAAACCGACGTCAAACAGGTGACGTTAAAAATACTTTTTGTACTAGTGATAGAGGAAAACATTTTCATCAATATAAAACTCCAATTCTCATAGATGATTATCTCTATAGTTCTTCTGTCAACTTTGGGAAGACCAAAAAATGATACAGGATGGTCATCAAGATTTTATTATTTTCTCGACCATTACAGGTCCCAAAAAAAGTTCACCAACATCATCCCAACAAGAAGGTGTTTTAAATATTTTACCATGAAATAATTCATATAGATCCTTTTTGATGATTTAGTTGAAACCAATATTTTTAGATAAATCGATCAGTGTACAATTTTGATCCCATCCCCATTTTAACTCTATTGACCATGCTCTCAACATGACTTCTAATTTATGAATGGTCTACTCAAAATAGCCATTATTTTGATGGTTAAAAGCAATAATAAAGCTCAAATTAGTATTTATATAATATTTGAGACTTTTCCCTAACATGGAGTCAAATCTCAGATCACGATCAGAAACAATCAATAATGGTACTCTATGTGGCCTCACTACTTCTCTGATGTATATTCATAAAAGTTGGTCAAGTGAGAAGTCTTATTGAATGAAAATAAAGTAAAAAGTCTTTTTAAAATGATCCATAATGACCCATATTTCATTATTTCTTATGGATTTATTCATAATTCTAGGGAAAAATTCTGTGGTGATGTTTTCCCACAACCTTGTTAGTATGGGTAATGGTTTCATCATCCCTATTGATGTTTTCCTTTTAACCTTCACTTGTTGACATACCAGGAACTTTCATATATATTCTAAGATCTCCTTATTTATATTTTCCCACCAATATTTATCATAGATATCTTGATACATCTTTGTGCTCCCTAGGCAGATAGATACGGTTGAGCTATGTGCATCATTTAAAATATTCCTCTTTATCTTAGGATTTTATGGCACACATAGACATGAAAAAAATCTTACGAATCCTTCCTTATCAATTTTGAACATTGAGGATTTACCATTTCTTATTTATTCCACCATTTTATGAATTTCCACATTATCTCTTTGATAATACTTTATATTCTCTAAAATGGATGGTTGACCAATAATTTTTGAAAGGAATGGTGGTTTAACATTATTTATGACTCTAATTTCCATCCTTCTCAAGTCAAAGAAGATCAGATCCTTCTCAATTATAATCATTGATAAATTTATAGGATCCTTTCTACTTAGAGAATCTTTTACTTTATTTTATTTACTAGGAAGGTAGTGAAATGAGTATTCATAACACTTGATGATATATAACCATATTTCATGATGCATTTTAAGCTTATTCTATGTGAATATATATTTAAGGGTCTTGTGATTAGTATATATCTCACACTTCTCCCAAAATGGATAATGTCACCATATATTCAATGTAAAGATCAGAACTGCCAATTTCATATCATTCATGGGATTGTTTTTATAATAAAATTTTAAATTTCTTAATAACTAGGATATTAATTTATAATTTTCATTAGTATACAACCAAATACCTTCTTTGATTCATCACTATACTCCATAAAGAGTTCAAATTTTTTATAGTGTATGTATTGGTGCAGTGATAAGCCTATTTTTCATCTCTTTTAATTATTCTTCACACTCACTATATAGAAAAAATTTACTCCCATTTTAGTTATATTTGTTAGTGGGTTTTAAAGTCATGAGAAGTTACTCATAAATCATTACTAATACCCATCTTGACCAAGGAAACTATAGATCCCATTTATAGATATCAGCCCAGGCTACTCCTCAATTACCTTTATTTTAGAAGGGTTTATAGGTATTCATTTTCTGGTGATAAAATTCCCCAATAATAATAATTAAACCTTCCAAAACTCACATTTAATATAATTTTTATATAGTTTTTCCTTCAAAAAGTCATTAGAATAATATTCAAATTATCTTCATGTTATTCCATGCTCCTAGAGTATATCAAAATATCATCTATAAAAAATACTATAATGTTTTAGAGGTAATTTATAAAGACTCTATTCATTATCTCCATGAAAATATCAAGATAATTAGTGTGTATGAAGGGAACAACTATATACTCATAGTTCTTTTACCTTGTTTGAAAGGTATTATTTATAATATATTCCTTATTTAGCTTTAATTATTGATATCCCAACTCATGGTCCACTTTAAAGAAATACATGGTGCCACATCAATGACCAAAAAACTCATATACACATGGTAGTGGATACATGTTCTTTATCATGATTTTTTGAGCTCATGATAATCAACACAAAGGCGCATTGATCCACCCTTCTTCATGAAGAATATGATTGGTGCACCCCATAGTGAAACACTACGTCTTATAAAATCCTTTTCTAGATTCTCTTGTAATTAGTTATTTAGTTCCACTAACTCAATGGTGGACATAATGTAAGGAGTATTTGATATAGGTATAAATAAAGGTATAATATCTAATGTGAACTC
This sequence comes from Viscum album, assembly GCA_963277665.1. Taxonomy (NCBI): domain Eukaryota; kingdom Viridiplantae; phylum Streptophyta; class Magnoliopsida; order Santalales; family Viscaceae; genus Viscum; species Viscum album. The sequence continues at coordinate 515,128,006 of OY728146.1, forward strand.
AAACTCTCAGTCAGGATGAAGGCCAGAAAAATCTTCAAGGAACACATTAGTGTAGTCCATGACAACAGTCATGTCTTTGAGTATGATCATCTCCTTTATCTCAATCATTGGAGATGGATATTATTTCTCACAAGGAAACAATATCCATAATTGATATGATGATTCTAAAGGATATTCATCAAGTTACTTACTCTTTTATAGAATTGGGGGATGCCTCGGGGTGTGAAGAGTGATCTTACTTTCTAGACAGTTGATGTTGGGTTTGTAAAAAGATAGACAATCTATGAACAATATTGAATCAATCATCACCAAAGGAATTTAGATGATATTTTCCAGGAGGTTTGGTCTAAAAAAATTAACTTAGTTGGAGTTATAAACTTTAGGGGCAATAATTTATCAATTTACTATTCTCATAGATAACTCAACCTTCATATTTTGAGGTGGTGTTCTAAAAACTCTACTAAAAATCTATCATATGAAAGAATGCGTAGAACCAGAATCAAATAGCACATTCACTACTCATGAATGAATAAATATCCTACCTATCACTACATCATTATTGGGTTCCACCTCAGTAGTAGTGATAATATATGACCTTCCTTAATTTCATGGAGGTTTTTATTGTTGATTGTCACTAAAAACTAATGGAATAGGGAATTGTCTTTCATAATTAACATGTTACTTGTAGTTGAAACACTGAGCTACTTACTGATTTTTGATATGAACATTCCTTTATTCTTACACATTTGTGGGATTCTTAAAATACCTTAAAAAATAATTTTTCTAATTCTCATCTCTTCTAAATTTTAAGTATCTCTTGGTTCCCTTTAAATAGTTCATGATATGCTTATTCTCACAATTTTTACATGTGGGATTTTGGGTTTTCTTTTCTTTTTGGGACATATCTATTGATCCTCCCATATTGAACACCAATTTCCACTTTTTATATTTTAACCCAAGAGACCAATTAGAGTTACTAATCTCCATCTCAACCCTTAGGGACCATCAAACAATATTGTCATAGATTTCAAAGTCTCAAACTTCCAGGTCTTTTTATAGACTAAGATTTAATGTAATAAAGATCTAATCCACTTTACTTTTAGTGTTCACGACAAATATAGAGGAATATCATACAAGGCTTGTAAATTTTTCCTCATGTGTTCCAATAGACTAATCTTAATTTTATCTCAATCCAAGGAACTCCCTCTCCATATTAAGATAGAGTTTTCAAGGAAAATATTTAATAAAAAATATTTTGTTGAATCCTTCCCAATACGTGGAATCAATTTAATCAATAGACTTTGTGTTTTTAATTATCTTACACTATTGATAAGCTTCCACATCAAAATTATAGGCCTCTAATATGAATTTCTATTCTTCCAATCATTCAAGGAAAAATAATATCTTCTCAATAGAGTCCATCCATTGTTCTAAGATGAGGGGATCAAAAGATGCACTAAATATATGAGTCTTTTTTCATATAAGGATCCGAATATAACTTGATCTTTTTTAAGAGGAGGGACTTTGACATAATTAAATTTAGTATTCATAACTTGATCGAGTTGATCCAGTATTATCATGAAATTATGGTCTCCCATTACCATCATGTTGGACAAATCATTAGGGAAATCATCACATTTCCTTTCACATTGATTTTTAGCATGGGTTCTCATTTTTCATACTAGTAACTAAAAAAAGGTAAAAAATAAAACTATGTTTATTTATTACTAATATAATGACAATATAATAGGGAAAACATAAAATTTTAGGGGATAACTTATAAATGAAATTTATATTATAACTTATGATTCTCAAAGATTCAATCTAGGTTATAAATGATGATAAAATTATCCGTTGGATTCTAAGAAAATATTTGTAGTCCTAATCAAAAAATATAACTAGACCATGCTCTAACACCAAATATAGTGACCCTAACCTCTTATAAATATTATTTAATGATTTTAAGAATAATTATCCATGAAATGCAAACAAAGGATCTAAAAGTATAATGTCTTTAGATGAATAGGTATATAATTAGAAAACATGAAACTAGAATAAAACAACATTTTATTAATATTAATAATGAGCTCATAACTCCATTATAGCTCTTATAACTGCATAGTAAAACTTAGTTAATAAAGATATAAAATGGATGAGAAAAAAATCCCAATAAGGGAATAAATATTTAAATTAAAAATAACACATGATTTTGAAGGTATAACATGATAACATAAAAGGCATAGATTTTGAATAAACATATAGAAGAATAAAAAATAAAACATGGAATCATATGATCATAGAAATATAGGAATGTGGAAGCAATGTATAACATACTATAAATAAGAGTCAAAGTTGATTTCCAAGGATATATCACGTGGTTGGAAAAGTCCCATAATTAATTAGGTTTACTCCCTAATCCCATAAACGAGGTCTCATGAAAATAAACATTACCCATTTAATTTAATTTCTATATGGGTGTACCCATCATAAAATGTTCAAGATTATGTGTGCCACATAAAGAATCAAATATATGGAATAGACATAATGGTTACCATGGAAATAAGAGGGTGTCGTAATCATGTCATAAGAAAAAACCAAAGGTAATATAACAATAGTATCCATGAAAAAGAGGTTAAATAAATTTTGGAAAATAATATTGTCCAAATAATAATATATCTTGAATATTTATATCCAACTGAAATGGGTACATGAAATAGAGTGTTTTAGAAACTTTTGAAATGTTCCACTTTAGTACGATTTAAGGGAAATGATAAACGAGTCCTTAAAGAGGAGAAAAGAATAATGGTTTTAATAAAATTAAGAATGAAATAAAATAGTTTTTAACTGTAAAATGAGTTATTTTATAAAAATATTTTCTTCTCAAAATATTTTATGGAGGTTACTTGGAAAATGGGTGTGAAACAGAGAAGTTCCCTTTAACCAGGCTTGCTTATCAAGAGGAATTGGGAAGGGAACCTTTAAAAACATTTTATTCCCAACTAAAGAAACATGAATTGAAATAAATACATATGTTTGGAACATAAAAACTATAATATATGAGAATTATATAGTAATAATGGAGAAATAAATTGGGGGAAATAAAGAGAAAGTGTAAACAAATGGTAATTTAGAGGTTTGGGGAGATCCCAAACCTTATGTCTGAATGAATTAAGAACCAATACCAAATGTCCTAGACAAAAAATTTTTATAATTAATTAATTAATTAATCAAATATTATATATTTATCTAATTTATTATTATTTAATTAATTTCATTTATGTTCATTTCAATGAGTTAGAAAGTTCTATTTTGTTATTTCAGGAGCGGTCATATCATGGTATCATGGTCGGTGCAGTTGTGTAAAATTATATAAGTTCTTTTAAAATGAATATATTTTTTTAAAAGTGAAATTATATAGTATTAATTCACTTATAAAATTTTAAATGGTCCCATATATCATTTTTTCGAACATGAGGATGATTCCTTTGATAAAACATTAATGATATTTGTTTAGTTTATTTTTTGTGGTTTTTTCTAACCATCCTAAACAAGATTCATTTTAATAAATATTATGATAATATATTAGTTCCATAACATGATATAAGTCATTATATAAATATTAATGTCATTTTTAACTATAATTATGGTTTTATGACCAGCCTTGAATGAAGTAATGGAAAACAAAAACTCATTATCCATGGAGATAATAAACGACCATAATTTGGACAATAGTTTCATTTCTTTGAATAATAAGAGATGATAAAATGGGTGTACATAAGATATTACCTTAATAATATAAAATTACATTATATACATGATATTTTAGTTATTATGATTTTATGGATGAAGGATTTGAGGATAAGGTAGAATAATAAAATAATTTAAAAGAGATTGTATGAGAAAGTCACCTATTAAATATCACATACTTAATGGACACCTTAAAGAATGTGGGATTGGTCTTTTTTTGAGGCTAAAAACTCTTGAATTTGTGGTAAAGTCCTAGGATGGAAATTGTTAAGAATATTTACAGGCTAAAAATCTTATAAGGTGTGAGGAAGAGAGGTGGTATTTATAAGGGGGAGGTGCGTTTTTGATTATTATATACATTAGGTTATTACTTTGGATTCTTACTATAAATATTTTTTATTACTATGAATAAATATAATAAATTGTTCAGGGGAGTCCAAACCAATGGGTTCATACAATAAGTATGACGCAAAAATTTATCTATTTAGATTATATTGTTAAATATGGTAAATTGCAGTATTTTACAAATAAAAAAAAATTAAAATATTTAAAACATCCAGAAAATTCACCCTAATAATTTTTCATGAGTATATTTAAAAAATTGAATTAATTTTATAAAAATATTTTTAAAAATATAATAATTTTTATTTTTAAATTAAATCATCATTTACTAGAAAAATATCGATTTTAATATTATCATATATTTGTTCACCCTTTAAAAATTTAATTAAGTTCACATAAAATTATCTTATAATTATAATTCAAAATAATAATAATTTATGAATATATTTTATGAAACTAGATTATCTATTAAATAATTATATTAATTATAAGATTATAAATAAACATTTATGTTTTATATAAAAACAACACATAATATATCATTTTGAATACATTTATTTACTTATACCATGATTTAATTATATCATATTTTCATTAAAAAAATTATTAAATATTATTTATAGTTTCATGGGTGAGGTTGATATTCTAATGTTCATATTATAATTCATAATGTTTAAATAACTATTCCAATGGTCATGTTATTGTTCCAATGATATGATTTCATTAATTTCTATAAATACCTATTATTTTATTAATTATTATAATTTTTCTCAATGGTATATATTCTCATCTTAAAAATCAATAATATGTTATTAACATTTTTTTTATTTCTATATCATTATTAATGAGTGCAATCATTCTAGTGGATTGAGCATATCTAAATTTTCCCATTCTTATTCTCATAATTTCTATTTATTATCTCATTGTAATATTTGGATTTTTTATTGGTTTTTTTATAAATAATGTATCATTATTTATTTATGATAATTAATTTTTTATTTGGTTCTTTATGTGATGTATGTGTTTTATGACATAATTATATGAAGGAAATTCTGTTGATAAAATTTTAGGTCATTACATTACCTGAGGTTTTAATTAATTTGTACATGATTGAACCTCATGTATAATAAATATATATGTAATATAAATATATTAAAAACCATATTCATATATATAATACCAAATATGATTTATTTATAACCTTTTATCACATGTTTATTAATAATTATTTTTATAAATCATCGTTTTGGGTGATAACTATGTCATTTTTCATATATGCTTTGGTTTTGTAGTTTTGGTCATCCTATTTTTATCATGGTTATATCAAATACATAATTTTAATCAGAATATAAATATAATATATATTCATTACATACATATTTAGATTCATCCCTATAAGTATAGATAGAAAAAGGAATTTCATCATCCATGGAGAAGGTAGGTCGTACGTACGAATGGACATTGCTTCAATTTTTTTAGCGGATGTGATGAAATAAATGTAAATAATAATTCACCATTATATAATCATTTTAATATCATATATATCAAATATATTCATTGAAACTATCCTTGTTATCATACATGTCTAAATAGAATTAAAAACACATCACTTCACTTCACGGAGGCAGTAGTCCAAACGTACGTACGTGCAACATAATTATTTTGAAATGGATAGGAAGGTAAGAATAAAGATGTGATATTATAATTAAAAAATTATATTTATGTCATAAATATCTTATATATTCATTAAATCAATCATTTTACACATCCGTGAGAGGTAGTGATGGAAAACGATATACATCGGTTCGTGAGGCGGTAGTGCAATGCAAACATGATCAACAATTATTTTCACATTTGATAGAAGAAGATATGGATATTGGTTTTTCTATAAAAATAATAAAATATTATTATATGGAAGATAGTATTTTTATATCATTATATTTCAATAATATTTGTAGGATTTATGAGAGGAAATAAAATTAGAACACATAGTTAAGATATATACCTCTTTTTTCTGAAAACATCCTTAGGTTTATAACTAATGTCTCTACAGGATTGTTTTATAATGTAACCATGGAATATAGGTAATGTGGAGGGATTTTAGAAATGTATTAATACTAGTATTGGTGGTACCAAAATTCTCTTTATGTGTGTATTGGAGAAGAGAGGGGTTTCTCTTTTATAATTGGGGTAAGTGGAACACTTGTAAGTTTTAAAAGTTTTAAAACAATGCCATGTTACTTTATTAGACACAAGGATAAAAAATAAATCATATTTGGAAGTGAAAAGTGTAAGGTTGAATCCCTACCCCAATGAGGTTTCAATAGGTTTTTAGGTCATTTTATCCTTATTATTTTACATTAACCCCCAATAAAATAGTTTTAACTTCATCCGTGGTAATAATTTTTTTTTATTTTTTTAATATTTATTATTAAAAAAAATTGACTTAAAATTATAAAAACAATATTATTTTTTTGATTATAAATATTAAATCCATTTTATTAAATTTAATCCATAGATGTTTCATAATTTAATTTAAAATTAAATCAATAATTTCTTTGAACAGAGGGTTTCCAAAGAAAATTGTTTCTTAAGTATAACATGATTTTATATCAAAGTTAATCATAAAATTAATTAAAATAATATAAACTAGATTAATTATAACGTAATTTAACTATTATTACTTTTAAAACAATTTTAAAACAAAATGTAATATTTTAAATTATTTAAAAAAAGAATATTTTTAATAAAAATAATTATTTGTTAATATCCATCGAAATATTAATCATTTTATAAAATTCTAAAAAATTCACTCTAAGATAATTATAATATCTCATTAACCACTTTTAGGTATTTCTATTCTCTTTTATTTTCTCTTTTTATTTAGGTATGTTTTGGTACTCCCAAGGATGGAGATCATTTTCTTGTGAAGATAACCTTGTGTTTGGAGTTGTATGTTTGTTTTAATTAATGGAGTTAAGATATAAATGTGCTAAAGGATTTATGTGGTTCTACCCATGTTCATAAAACACTAGTGGTTGTTTTTACATTTTGAGAAATGTTTATAGTTTTCACTGTCTTCTAGGAGATTACACATCGTGCAATGATTACATGTCATGAAAGTTTTACACCCCATGTAAAATGTTCATGTAGTGTATTGGGTGTCGTAAATATGTCATAAAATAGTACATGGATGGAAAATATTACTTGACATGAATATTTTTCACATAGTGGAATGGTAAAAGTGTGAATTTTACCTCGAGGCGACAATTTTATCAATGTTTTTGGGTTTCATTGATTAAGAAACATGAAATAGAGTTTCATACCATGTAATTATCATGGTGTTCTTAGGTAACTATATGTATTATTTTTATTTCATTTGGTTGTAGGTATATACTCTCTCAACCTAGGGGCTGTTGTAATCAATTTTGGGGATCTATGCTTCTTTCTGATTGCTTTTTTTTAGTAATTGATCTTCATTTCGGTTGCGATGCATTTTTATGGGTGAGTAATCCTTCTGCTTCTTCAATGTCATTGATCATGGTAGCACCACTATGTTGAATTATAGGATATGCTGATCTGTGATGAAAATATTTGTAATAATTTCTTGATATGTTTTGTGATATTCTTCTTGGGGCTGATCCTTTGTTTGTTATGGTGTAACTTGTGAGTTTCCTTGAGGTATGTTAATATCTAACCTCTCCACTGAACATTTTTCTTTTTGAATTGATTCTATTATGTGAGGATTTATTCTACGACATCCATCATTGTATTTTGATTAATTCGTGTTGGAGGATCCCGTTATGGGTGTGTGTGACCCCAATATTTTTTCATTTATTACAATGGGTTTTTAATTATTTTTCCTTTTTATTTTAAACTGGATGTTTTAGATTTTTTTGCACTGGGGATGAAGATGGGTGCTGAGATTTTGTGACATCTATACTGCTATGTTTCTTCAAAATCTAATTTATTGATGATAAATTATATTTATCTCTTATTAAGTATGATTTAATTATTATAAGGAGACATATCTTTAGATGAAATATATGAACCTTATTTTTGAAATGTTATGACTAAATTGGAAGATATTTTCCAATTCACACGCATTTATGCTAGCTGCATGGAGTAGCTCATGTACCATATTATGAATTTGATACTGGCTCAATGATGGTTGTTGTATGCATTTATATTGAGGATTTTTAAGGTGTATGAGTTTACAATATTTTGATTCTATCTCATGGGGAAACCATGTTGAGAGATGTTCTTATAGCAATAAACTAGTGGATTGGTTCTAGGAATGGAAGATAATGATGGTTTCAAACTCGATGAACCATAATTTCATGTATTATTATCTCTGATATTGATCATAAGAAGGGATTTCATTATATTATGTGATATATATTATTTTTCAATAGATTACGTGGTTTCTGAAGTGGTAATCCACTATTTGAACTAAAATCCTGTCGAAGAACAATTCATTGAAGGCTGTGTTTTACATTTACAAAAGAAAAATGAAGTGGGATACTAATGTCTACATTGAGGTTGAAAATAATATTAATCATGAATCCTAGTTTTATCACTGTATAAGGATAATGTAATGCATGTTTAGAGAAAAATTGAAATCTCTTGGGTGTTATGAAATAATTTTCATTGGATCTTCCACTTACCATGTTCAAAATTTATTTAACAGTTTTTATGGGATACAAATAACTTTTTAATGTTATGAACTACTCATACATCTTCAATATTCAAGTAACGGACAACATAATGGAGATTTTTATGAAATTAAGGTTCAGGTGAAGACTATTTTTACAAAGGATAAAAATTCCTAAAAAGGGTCATTCTCTTTATAAAGATTTAGGCCAAACATCCACAAGAATCTTTGAGAATGGTTTCCCTTAGAGATAATTTTTAAATATTTTAAACACAATGATAATGGAAGACATGTTGAAGATGATATCCAAGTGAGATACCACTATGATGATGACTCTCAAGGAGACACTATCACCACCTTTGATAATGAAGTTGATGCCTTTTATTCGTTTCCTCTCATGTTTTAGTCTCTAGATTTCTAGTTGGTGAAAATACATCATACCTTGTGTTATCACATTAAAAATAATTATTATTTTAATAAATTTCTGGTGTATTTATAGGGTAAAAAACTAAGGATCAAATCATTTTTGTATTTTTTTCTGGAATATTAGGTTTAAAGGTGATATCATTGTTCCTGTCCAAAATCCTAGATTCAATGGTTTCAAGTTTTTTGATTTTAGTTAGATAAATATTTTCATTTTTAAAAGATTGAGGATATTTTTCTACTTTCTATAGAGTTATTATACCAATTAGATTTGTTACATCCATAAGATTTGTCGTAGTATTATTTTTATTAGTTCTTGGAAATATTATATTTTATCTTCCTTTTAGCTCTCTAGCAATTTGACTAATTATTGTTTGTAAATTTTCCACATAATTTTTGAAAGAATCATATTGTGATTCAAAATTTGGATTATGTATTTCATCTTAAGATACCATTATATTAAGAATATGATCCATTATACCCTAAAAATACCCTTAAGTATTATAAGATTCCTCACTTTTCTCGTTATTAAATGTTTTCCAAAGATGTTGTTGAAATATTAGAGGGGAAGTATGTGTAAACACCCATTGATAATTAAATGATAAATTTGGATTTTCTATACCCCTTTGGTAATGTAAAAAGTGTTATCCCTAGAATAAATCCTCGATTCATACATATTAAATATGGAACTATCAGGTGACTGAGGATGCATATCATAGCTGGAGAAACAGGAATTTGAATCAAGAAACTTACCACAATGGTGGAATTACTGTTAGGTTTATTATGATGATAATAATTACAAATTTAATTTAATATTCTGGATTATAATTTATTTATTTTCTAAAAATAGTTCATCTTCTTAAGATTTTTTATTGTAATTTTTGTAATGGATTGTAGAAAACTTATTTTATCTCTTTGATAGTTTAATATAAAAAATATCCTCTTTAGGATTTATCAAATGAAGTATAATGGTATGGGGTGATACTACTATATAATTTTTCCATAATAAACTTTGGAGTATATTTTTGATTCAGAAACTAGCTAAGTAATCCCCTAGATTTTCCCAACATTCAAGGAACAACTCACCCTCATCTATAATAAATCTAGTGATTTTAAGTCTTATTTTAGAAGTAATTATTACGACATATAATTTCATCATAAATGAATTAAAAACCTTGTACCATGTATAAAATATATCTTCATAAATTTTTTTTAAAAGAGTTTTAGAGTTCCCCTCAAAGAAAAATAGAAAAAATATCATTTTTTTGTTTATACTCACACAAATCTCTAAGTGGTAGCTATTGAACAACACTGAAAACATCCTTAATGAAGTCAAGAGAGTATTAATATTGAAATACATTGAATAATGGATTTATATTTTAGTGGTATCATTTAACCCCATTGTTTTGAGACCCATCAGTTTACCTAATACATGATGGATTAATAGATATAGTAGTGAATTCATAATTCAATAACCCACCTCTTTAAATTAATTCATTTCTTAGTGATGGTGGATTGATTTTTATATTTTTTTTATTATTCATGACCACACTTTTATATAGATTTTTATTTTTATTTTAGTTTCTTATATTAATAAAAATCATATCAATATTAGGTATTAAGGTATTTAAATTTTCATATGTAGACATAATATTCATACACTAATACATTAATATATTTTGTTCAAAAGAAGCACACTGATCATATTTTGATTAGGTTTTTAGATATCAATTTGTTTTAAAAAATATCAATAATGATTTTTTTTCATTCTTGTCCAATAATTCCTTCCATACAATGAGAACAAAATCTGATGAAATTATCACTGACTCATAAAATTAATTTATTATTTCTACTTATAGACAACATAATATGTTATAAATATTGATTGATAGGGAATGCGTACAATGTTTTTGATTGACTATGACAAAAATAAAAATATATAAAAAACTAGTAAATATTATTAGTGATTAAATAATAAGTGTAAGTGGTTATGTAACATTATTTAACTAAGTAATAGGTGAAAAATATAAAGCAAAATTGAAACATGAAACTAGTTTTATTGGGAAATTTAAAAACAATAATTAATATATAATTGATGAGATAATAATTTTTTGGCTTGTTTGGATATATTTTCATTCATTCATTCATTGATAAAAGTAATCTGGAATTGAAATAGTAGAGGATTGAATATTATTTTGAATGATCATCCTATGAGAAAATGAATCCAACAATCTTCCCACTAAAAGACCCATTAGTTCACAAGAAATGATGAATTTTTTTCAATAAGTCCAAATTTTCTTTTGAACTTATTCTGATATTATCATTGAGAATATTAAATTTTACATTCATTCTTAAGTGATTAATAAGTTTGAATATAAATTAAATCGATATTAGTTACAATATTTTCTGACTATTTTGGAAATTTAAACAAACATAAATAATTGTATATGATATTAGTATCTAAAATAAGATAAGAGAAAAAGAATTAAAATAGTATCCAACTTAATATTAACCCCATAACATGTAAATACCATGAAAATGTTTTAAATAGAAATATTTAAAAAATTATTTTAATAAATAATAGAAATATGATATAAAAGAAAGAGTAATATTCTCCACTGAATAGATCACTTCCATTGCTGCCAAATGTCACATAATTCATACCATTTGGTTCCAAGAAGTTGAGGTCTAAGAAACCATTCAAGTAGAATATATTTCTCAAAAAATCATTTTTCCAATTACCTTACCAGATAACCAGGTTTCCTCCTTAAAATTGAATCAATCACTTTCTCCTCATATCAAGATCTTCTACAGAAACCTCATACATGCCTTTGCTATTATCCATGTAGTGGTCCTATAAAAATTCATTATCTTCCCCACATGACTCAATAAATTATCCTCTATAGAATTCATGAACCATACATTCATCACTAAAAATTGAATGTGAATGAAAATTAAATTTTGGTTCTCTCTTTTAGAATTATAATAAATATCTATAATATTTCCATTTACATTTCTTTTCCATACACATCCACCCTCTTTAACATGAATTTTATTTTCCCATGACAATTTAAGTCCCCCACATTTAAATTTATATTAGAGGTACATCTATATATCACTTAATCCTTGATAAAAAATAGACAAAAGAAATAGGACAAGGAATAACTTCATGAAGTGCATGAAGAACCCAACAAACATTTCGTGAAAAATAAATCAAATCACTACATTTACATCAGTCCATATATGACCTTTATGCAGCTATAAATATTTTATTTTACCTTTTTTGAGTCGAAAAAATGGATTTACTATGGTCATCCTTAAAATACTTCTATTCCATAATGAGGTAAAAACCGTTAATGTTAAAATTATAAAAGTGAAAATTACCCTTCCATAACACCTCACTTCACAAAGTGATAATCCCTATGTATGTTTGTGCAAGACCTAAATATCTATCCATATGTTTTCATCATCACACACCAAGAGTTCCTTCAATAAACATCCATGTCTATTCAAACATGTTCAACGACATAAAAATTATAATGATAATAGGATCTCCATAGGAATTGACCTTATTAGCATGAATGGGGCCCACACAATTCAGTTATTATGGTCAATTGAGTAGTAAAATTCCATCTTGGGTTCACATAAAAAATTCTCTATTGGAAAATGAAACTCACCGGTGATTTTACAACCATCACATTGAAGCTTTAGTTTCACAAAATAAAAAATTCAATCACATATTGTACTTCTATTTTCATTTGGGAAGCCGTATTTCTGAGAATATTACAGTCCCACCCCCATCTTCTTCATTTTCATCCTACATGGGGATCTCTAACCAATGATTCTTTTTTTTCCATCTTTTTATCAACCCCCTCTTAAATACTTAGTATTTCATCAATTGGTGATCAAAATTACCAATTTTAAATCCATGTATAATTTATTCCCTAATAATAGTAATTGTATTCATTAATCAGATTAGTTTGATGATCCTTTTCCACCCTTTACAGTAGTACACATTTTTCTGCATTCAACTAAACCCACTGATTCCTTATTTGAATAAATATTCTATTTTCATAAATTTTCCATGATTTGGATCATTTAATTTTAATTTTTGATTAATACATGTTCCCTGAATTCAATCCTAACCTTAAATCATGTTCTCAAAAGATAAAACAGTTCTTCTAGATTAAAATGAACTAGATCACAAACTTATAGAATTAGTCAATGTTCCGATATTAGGTTAGATATCCATAATATGTATCGACTGTCTATGGTTACCCATACCCACACTGTCATGTCTGATTCTAAAAACATATATGTTTTCAAACTAACCTTGATACTAAGTTAGATTATCCATGATAATGTTTCAAAAAAATCCCATTTATATTACACCACACAATAATGTCACACAACTTAGATAAACTTTTTGTTCAGTTTTTATGATAACCAGTTATACATGAAAATTATTTTATAAAAATCATAAACATTTCTCCATAATCAAACAAAACTATACTCAATTATATACTTCTCATATGTTACACTATTATTTACAACCTAAAGAAATAGAAATATAAGAAAGGTTTGAGATAAAATTCCCAGTAATGGTGAACATAAGAAATAAAATTTAGTAATAATAATTGAGAATAATTTGAACATATGGGTACAGTCATAGTTCATAATAAAGTCATACGCCACAAAACATAGATCGTAAGACATAATTTTTAGAATATGGAATGGAATAAAAAACAAGTGATTCAAAAGAGTGTGGATATTTGAGTCAATAATCATGATCCATGTTAGTATATCATAGTCATAATAAAAAATAGAAAACTATGAAAATAATAAGTATAGAAACATATTACGAAATAATCTATGTATTCCCACCCTTTATGTTAAAAACAAATTCAAATATGTAAACCATTTTAGTTATGGGAAAAAACCCAAGTATGTCCTTGAATTATTAAATAATGAGATATAAATCCTTAACCAATTTATTAGAGGAAGATATAAGACCCCACATATCATTATCCACACATATGTCTACTAATCAAAGATAATCATTCAACATATCATAAAGAACCCATGTAAAGAAATCGTGTTTCATTCAAAACATCATAAAGAACCCATATAAGGAGAATAAGTTTCATATATGTTTCAAATGGAATTATATAAGGAAATCATTCACAATTAAATAAATAATTACACCTGATAAACTCATGTAAAATAAATGGGTATTAAAATATATTAAGAAACTTGCACACGCTTCAATTAAGATGATGAGGGATAGGGTATCTACACCATATAGATAAATGATATATTTTTCATTATATAATTTCTCAAATCATTTGATGTATGAAATTTATGTGAACATCATTCAATCAATGAAATAGAATGAAATATATTCACGAAGGAAATGAATCGTAAGAAAATTTATTCCTATTCATAGTGGAAAGTTTGGAAAGTCAAGTGTAGTGATAGATAATTCCCTCACTAGGGATGAAAAAATTATAATAAATCCAAAGTAAGAATTGGTATGGTATCATGAAGATAATATACTTGATCAAGAATATTTTATGTAAAAGGAATTTGATTTTAATGAAAACCCATTTTTCAGATTTTTAGTAGAGTCACTTTAGAAATACGAAATATATTTTTTCTTTAGAAAGTATTCTAAAAGAATTATTTTATAAAACTAAGAGAAAAATAATTTTCTTTGTGAAAAATTAAAATATTTTAGAGAATGTTTCTTATAAAATAAAAAAGGTGGTGAAGTAATATGAGAACAATGAAATTATAAAAGAGATTATTTTTTAAAAAATTACCCATACAAAAAATGTTAATATCATTTTATTTTAAAAAACTTACAATAAAATTCAAGGTTGTGGAAAATGGAAATTTTCAATTTATGAAACTGAAATATTTATATACATAAAATTTGGATTTAATGATTAAATATGATAGAGACATGAATTTATTTTTATTTTATTAAATATGAATTTGTTGAAATTTATTAAACGTATTATAAAACATGAAAATTAATATAACATAATGTGAAAAACTATCAAAAAACATGATCAAATGATAAGAAAATGATTATTATGTTTGAAATAAATATAAAACAAATTACCCATATGGATTATCATATTTGGGAGAGAACTACATAAAAATGAGTTTGGGAAATGAAACATTATTACTTGGATAATATTTATATAAAAACACACTAGAGAGAAATGGATTAAAAGTGAAATTAAAATACCAAGGAATAAATATAATTCATGATATAATATAATAAATTTCAATCTTATTCACCATATAAAATTAAATTGGTGTATGAAAATTAGTTTTTCTTAAGAAATAACAATTAAGACCAAGAAACATCATTCATGTAACCAAATCCTTAAGATAAGAATAACATGATAATTGTGGTTATAAGGATGAATTATAGAAATTTATAAAATTATGAGGAAATAAGATACAAATTATTTATTTTTTATAAAAAATAATTTTTTTATTAATATAGTTTAACAAGAATGTTTTGCGAGTCAATAAAAGAAAATATAGTTACCACAGGCCTTTAAGAAGTTGGAAAATTTTGAATCAAATACCCTTGAAGTATACGATTTAAACTAATATATTTAATACCATAAGTGATGATAGAATCATGATAAGAAATAATAAAGGGTAATTTTAGTAACAATTATAATGAAGAAATGTGTATAATAATAAATATTTCCCAAGAGAATAAATTTGAGACAAGGAAAACTTACCTTGGTCCTAATTCATTCTACACATGTTCCTAACTTCCTAAATAGTAAAATTAAGTTTATTAGAAACCTTATTTGAAAAATTGTTAATATAAATTTTATTTATTAATGATCATATACTATCATATTATCTTTATTTATTATACAATTTTTTATTATAATTATTATTTTGGGTGAAAATTTAATCAGTGTCGGCTAATTTCGATAATTTTAGTGATCAATGATGATATTATAATACTTGGAAATTCTAGTCAAATGCTAAAACCTCTGAAAATATATAAAATAAAATTTAAAATTAGGCAAGGATAAGATACATGGTAGACAATAATTACCCACATCCACTAAAAGTGAAGCTTCAAATCATAGTATGAGAAGTCATTTTTATAAGAATACTCATCTATGGGTTCCCATTCAAACTGAGAATTAACTTGATTGAAAATATTGATAATATCAGAATTGAAACTCCTTGAAACCTTATAGAAGGATGTGGTGGACACGGTCTTCGGCATTTTGGAGTAGTCCATCCTCAACTTTCTCTGGGGGGGCAGAGATGAAGTCCTCACTATCAAGTAGTTTATTCCTTCCATGTGCTACGATATCTTTTAATGAGGCCTTATCAAAACCCACAACATGAAGAGTAGTGTTATACATCACAATTTCATCATCAAATACCTTATCTCACTTATAAGAGATTTCTGAGGAGTAATAAGCTTCGTGATTCTCTTCTATAAAATTATTGTTTTCTGAATCAGTGTTTAAATCACCCTCTTTTGGCCCTATCCCAACATATCCAAATCTCTCGGATATAAAACCCTCACCCCATAAATGAGTCTTTTTTTTATGTGTACTATAGAATATTAAGTAGAGTGTTATCAAAAAAATTTAACCATTATGTAATTTCTTATTCATTTCAGCATCCTTGGGATGGCTAAAATAACCCATTTTAATATCCACATTAGTATCCACCATTGCACTAGTATGAACATCCCATGATGCTTCATTTTCAACTAAAAGTACTAAAGTTTTATGGGGACCAGCTTCTCCTTAGATACTCTCACCTAAAGCCACCATAGTAACTAATTCATCAATTCCCCTGGATGGTTTACCACCTTAATGTCGTATTTTACCTATCAAAAATGTCAGTGACCTTTAGATCAAGAGGCGGTGCCTGTTCTCTTTTCTGCATCTCCTTGACTGCATCACCCAAAATCATAAGACCATCATCCTTGCTAGCTCATCGAACAAAACTTTACTACTATTGACACTCAATTGGTTAAGTGCAGTACAAATTCAGGAGCTTTCCAAAATCAATAGTATCACTTAACGTGTTTGGATTTATCTGATCATCTGAACCAAACCCCTTCCCATGCCTATAAATCCCCATGTTTTTCCCCATTTTGTTGAAAATATGACAAAAATTACACCATGATTAAAAAAAACAGTTTGTTTATAAAAAAATTCTTCAACAATAGTAACAAAAAAGGACTCAATAGGTGACTTAGGCACACAAACTTCAACACATATTCTCAATGAGATTGGGTGGCACACTGCCTTTCACCTAATATCCAAATAGAGATAACGACCTAAAAATTATAGTATGTTTTTAGCCAAAATTTATTCTCCTTTTAATTTAATTTAAATTCGATACAATATAAAATTAACTTTTAAATCAGAACATTTTATATATAGGAATATTATTTTTTTATAAAAAAATGATAATATAGAAATTATGTGTTCTTAATATTATTTATCACCGATTATTAATTTAATTTGGTTTAATATATGTCACTAATTTAAAATGGACCTATACCCACAGTTTTCCCTAAACCGTGGTTATATGTATAGTATAGGACTCTATACCCACGGTTCTCAAAAACCATGGGTATAGGGGTGCCAATACCCACAGTTCTATAAGAACTGTGGGTATATGGTGGTTTTGAAGACCTGTACCCATGGTTTTACAAAAACCATTGGTATAGGGTTGTTTTTTGAGACCTATACCCATGGTTTTTGTAAAACCATGGGTATAGGGTTTTTTTTGAATACCTATACCCACAGTTTGTCAAAACCATGGGCATAACTTTCCTACGGTATGGTGGAGAAAAAAATATCACGGAAAACAAAATAATTTTCATGGGATCCCCTATTCCCAAGGTTTTATAATTATAGCAATGGTTTATATAAATATATATAAGTTAATATGTATTTATATTCGAATAATCAAAATATAGTAGTGGTTAGGTGCCAGATGTATAAAAGGGTAGTCCTTGGATCAAATCCCAACACCGCGTATTTTTTCAAAGATATACCCATGGTTTTACAAATTGTGGGTATAAGTTAATGTAACCATGGAATAGGTATTTAATATAACATATAAAAATGGTTTCTAAACCATTATTATATCCTCCTATACCAATAGTTTCCAAAAATTGCTGGTATAGGTCTATACTGATGCCATGGTATCCCACAGTCACCCAAACCGTTGGTATAGCCTATACCAATGGTTTGGGGACCTATAACAATGGTTCTAAACCATTTGTTTAGGTCTATTTATAATTATGTTGTATATAAGTGTTTAAACATAACATTAGAGTAATTATTTAATATATATTATTTTAATTTATTATATAAAAATTACCCAACATTAATTAAATATTTTTTTTAATACAACCTTTTCACAATTATCATGATAATTAACTTTAATTTTAGTAATCTAATTTTTATGATCAAATGTGAAATTGAATTCATCAAAAAATATGATATTTTTTATATAAACAGTGAAAACCATTTTCTATATTTAATTTCAAAAATTGATAGAATCTATTTTCTAATTTGAGCCCGTAAATTAGATTTTAGCATGGAATATTACATGAGTTTCCAAAATGTTAAACAAGTGTTTTATAAATTGGACATAGTATTTTTTAATGATTAATTTTACATTATATATATATATTTGAAAATGTTTCATTAACCATTACATCACTCTTGTGTTAATATAATTCTTTAAAAGTGATAATTTTTAGCAAGATCAGTGTATATACTATTAACCTAACAATAAATTATTTTAGTAAAATCTCAATAATCCACCAAAAGTTAATTTCTACATTTTGAATTAAAAAATAAAGTTAATTTTAAAAATTTAAGATTCATATTTTTTAAAATTTATCATTTATATGAAAACAAAATATATAAATAGAAATGAGGCTTTTTTAAAAAAATTGATTTTAAAACATTCTATATTCTTAATACTATTTTGTATGAATTTAGAATTGATTTAAATACTTTTATGTAATATATGTTTTCTTCATGTTATAAATTTATTGTCTAATATGTCTTGTATTTTATCTCTTCATTATTGTGTGTAGACTAGTATATTAACATGGTGTTTTTTAAAAGGGAAAAATTATATTATAAAAAAATCAGTCATTAAATTCTTTACCATTAAATAAATTACCTCTATAAAATTTTAATTATTATTCACTAATGAAATTAGATGAGTGTATTCTTAATATATTTATCATTATGGATAAAACTCATAATATAAAATATATCTCACTCTCTCAAGATATATGAGGTTAATCATGTTTATTTAAACAACATTAATCTTTCCTGAAATAATGTTCTCAAGTATCTTAATATCATAATCATAAATTTCCTATAATATACCTCTTCTAAAACAATTTTAATCTATACAACATTATACCATAGTGAAATTATATTTTATTACAAAAATTACACTATCTTTAACTTCCAATCAAAATTAATCAGTAGGTCATAAAATACAACACTTTTGAATATATAGAAAAATCCAAAAAAAGTGATGAAATTCAATAAAAATATCCCAAACCAATTATCATTCCCATGAATACCAATGTTTCATAACTTAATTTTTCAAAAAAATAAAATAATACTTATCTCAACATTGATTATATATTAAACCAAAGAGTTATCCACCCCCAAATAATGTGTTATTTAATAGTTTTCCCCAAAATATAATTTTTTTATAAAATCAATTTTAAGGTTATTGATAACATTTAATATATGTTTCCAAAAATATAATGAAAAAATGCTGAAGAATAATACTTATATGATTCAAATAAACCTCTTAACATTTTTAAAACACTATAATATCATCGATAAATATCACACAATAATTGAAATAGGTAAAAGTATCAATATTTAATTTCTATTAAGACATCAACATCATTATATTATTTATGAATATGAAATTCACCCTTTCCACCATTATAATCATACAAATAATTATCCACTATTTAAGTGTTCCCCCTTATTAGGTTTTAAGAAACAATGATTTCTAGATATATAAATTTCTCAGCATAATTTATATGGTTCTATTTCAACCAAACACTAAAACCAAAATGGTTATGATAATACCTAAAAAATGAATATGAAAACATAAATATGATAGTTTTTCCCCTTGTATCCTTCATTTTTAATATATGATACTTTAATTTCAACCTATGAATCAATTTTTTCAATCCTTTTTTGTATATGGTAATTTATATTTTAGGTTCTCTAACCTACATAGTTAATATCATAATCAAATCTACTATAATAGTTCATTAGAGAGAATTTGAACTAATCATAGAATATCCCTCAGTCATTCACAACCTTGTGTGAAATTACACATATTTTCATGCACCATGTGAAAATATGGTTGATACCAAAAAAAACCTCTTCATTTTTGTTAACCCTAAGTACATCGATTCTTGATCATTCATCTACTTGTAGTATACCAACCAAGATTTTGTTATTATAAAAACCATCGAATCTCTACATTACCAAAACATTAGGATACTTTCATATATATAGAATTGTTTCTGGGGTTCTTTGTAATGTTATTTAAACTAATCCCAAAAATAATTAAACCATATTTTGATACCAAATGAGGATCCCCAGGACCACACTCCTGGGATCAGTGATAAAAACACATAATTTTACAAATTAACTTTGATACTAAGTGATATGTCCCAAGATAAACATTAAAAAAATTTACATTAGTATTAAATATCACAACAGTACCACATAACATAGATAAACTTTTGGGTTTTCATATTATCGACTAGTTATATAGGAAAATAATTTTACAAAACTTGTGAACTTTCCTCCATAATAAAAATATACTATAATCCCTTATATGAATATCATCAGTTACACTAATTTTCATAACCAATAAGAAAGCATTTGGATAAGATTCTCAATAATAGTAAACATAATTTATCACAATAATGATCATAGTAGAGCATAATATGAGCATGTGGTTATAATCAAAGTACATATTATAATCATAGCTAATAAAAAAAGATCATAATATATGATTAATGTAATATGAAATGGTATAAAAAAAGTGTTTTGATACTTGAGTTAATAGACATGATCTTTGATATAATAAAATATTTATTATAAAAAAACATAAAACTCTTGCATAAAAATATGCATATGAACACATTATGAACAAATTCAAGTGTATCTATCCTTTAGTTAATGAAAAAAATCCAAGTATGTCCGCTATTTCAGATTTTAAAAATTTCAACTATGTTTATGTATCACTATCACATGAGACCTAAATCCTTAACCAATTAATTATATGGTGATATATTACCCCACCCCTAACCATCCATCTATAATATTTCCATATTTAATCAATCCTTTATGACATCATAAATAACCTTTGTGAAGAAAATTAGTTTCCTTCAAAACATCAAAAAGAACCAATGGAATGAAAATGGGATTCATATCCTTTTCAAATGGATTCACATAAGGAAATAATTCATAATTCCATAATTAATAATAAAATGATATACTCATGGAAAATAAATTGTATACAATGATATTTTACAACTTTATATGTAATTACATTTCTATTGATATGATGAGTTAAAGGGTATCTACACCATATTGATAGAAGGCATAGGTTTAGCCGATAATTTCACCCAAAATTGAAATATAGATTCTAGGTGAACACCCTTCAATCAGAGATATGAAAAAAGGGTATTCACAAATGAAATGAATTGATAGAAAATTTATTCATATTTACAATGGATGGTTAAGAAATATAAATATGGTGATGGATCATTCCCTCGATAAAGAATAACAAAATATAAGTCATTCCAAAAAAGAATATATATGCTAAAATTTAAAAAATATCCATAATGAGGCATAAGGTATTTCAAATTATGTGGATTTAGATGATTTTTTGGGGTTTTAGAAAAATCACTTTGGAAATAAGAAATATCCTTGATATTTTGAAGGAATTTGAAAAGAAATAAATCTTGGAGAAAAATGCATTATTTTGGTATGCTTGAAAACTCAAAGAGAATGTATAACATAAAAAACGATGACACGGTGATATGTTTACATGGAAATTTAAATATATATTCCTTAATAAAAAATAAACCCTACATAAAATTTTAAAAGGAAATTATTTTAAATTTTTTAAAAAGATGTTGAAGGTAGTATAAAATTACCATTTTTAAAAAAAACTATTTTGGTAATAATTTTAATTATATGTGCCATCCAAATATGTTACCCTTTCAGTTTTATTTATTGGATTTGTTCAAGGGAAGTTCTGGGAGTTTTTGGTGGAATATGGAGGTTCAATAGAACTATTACATGAGTTATACGTCATGTAATTGGATTATATGATGTGAAAGTTTGTTTCATGACATGTCCAGTGATGGTTCATGAAATAATGGTTTTTGGGGTTAATTAAATAATAAAAATGAAGTGGTTATGTTTTTTTTTTGGAATAAAAATAACACCAGTGATTACATGACGTGAAAGGGGATTACATGTCGTTTATTTTCATGATCATGTGCTGTTTTAAAAACTATTTTAATCTAAACCTGAATTGATTTATCCATACTACATTTTTCCTCTTTTTTGGGTGAACCCTACGCAACACAAGGTGTCCTTAAATCCATTCTTAATCACTCTTCGATTCATTGACCTAGGTGATGATTTATCGGTGATCTGTGATTGATCTGTGGTAAGTTATTTCCCATTTTTGGTGGATTTTCTTTTGTTCTCCTCTTGTGGTCTACTCTTGTGTGGTTTACTTGATTTGGGGTTTGTGTTGGGTTATAATTTTGTAGGATCCTTGGTTCAGTATTTGTTAATACATAATTTTTTGGTACATATGTGGTTTACATGTGTTATTACTCACCCTATGCTATGAAAAGCTTCCTCAAGGTAGGATTCCATTCATCTATCTTTATTATGAATCATGAAGAAGGGGTTTTATTTTAGTTTAAACATGCATTATTTTTCTTCCAACATAAATCAAATAAAATGAATCAGTTAATTTAATTTAAAGGAAAAATGGGGTTTGATCCATATGTTCTTACAGCTTCGATATTGTTTGTGGTATTGTGATTATACAGGTTTGATGACCTACTAAAAAATGTGGCTATTGGTGGCATTGTTTTCACTAGATATTCCTATCATGTTTGTGTTTCGGTTGTAATTTTCTAGAATCATAATAAAAATGAAAATTGGAAAACCATGTATACTTGGCTAATGAATCGGTTTCCCTAGGATATGGTTTGTGTGATAACTCCCTGAGTAAAAGTAGTGGAATGTGAGAAATATTTTTCTGATCCTGTAAATTTTTTTTTGTGAAGTTATGTGTGATTTTTACTTTTGGCATAAGTGGATGGAATGTGGATTTATAGTGGGCTGTGATTGGCATAGTATGATTATGCAGTAGGGCTGCGAAACTGGTTGTGCATTAATATGTTGCCGAATGTAGTTGTGAGTTGGTGGTTTGTTTTGGTCTGTATGGTGGTATAGATAGTATGAATCGAAGAATTATATTAGTGATTGGTATGTGTAATTCTCCACGATTTTATACATGAATAAAAATTATTAATCTTCATCCCATATCTTAGTGATCAATATTTGATGTGCAATGTATGTGTGTTAAATAGAGAGGTAATTTGTAGATGTGTTAATTTGTCATGGATCTTCACCTTGTAAAATGATTTTTTTGTTTTATGATATGTGTTGTTACATGGTAGTTTATCGATAATTGGGGATGGTAAATGAATGAATATTAATGGAACAAGTTGAAATAACAAAATATATAGAATGGATAAGTGATAACTATAGATTGAAAACGAATTGTGGCTTGTCTTCTATTTATGTAGAGTTATTCATTTAGAGGTGGTGAAAATATTGATGGCTTGTTTGTTTGTGAACCTAGAGGTTGGGATGGAGTTTTTGATACTATAGATATGTTTTTTTATTCTTGTGAAATCTATATCACCCACCCATGTTGAGAAATATTTTTTTGAAAACTCTCATCATCACAGGAGGGGTGTTTTTCCCAACATCTAGTGTGAAGTACATATGGATGGGTACCAACTCATTTCCTCTTTATCTCTTCAAGGAGAAGAAGGTATGAAATAGAATTTGATTATATAAGGTCTGTTAGTATAATAGATGGTGGTTTTGATGCACCATATGTCTTTGGGTGAGATGTGATAGCCCAAGTGTTTGCCGGTGAGGTTGTTTGTGATTTCGTAGGTGTCTTCAGGATGTGATGTGATGTGATTTTCAAGGACTCTTTAGGATAATATGTGATGTTATGTGTTGTAATGCCATGGTGTGTATATAAGGGATGTGTTTTTAGGCCCAGGTGTGTGCGGGTGGGATGTGTTGTGGGGACCAAGTGTCTGTGGGCATAATGTGTTTTGAGGCCTAGGTGTCTATGGGTGGGATGTGATGTTGTATATTGAATGTATGGGAGCACCATGATGTATGAAGTTGGGTGAGAGTGGCATACAAGTTGGAACTTAGTGTGGGGAACCATATCATTGATGTTTTTTATATTTTATTATTTTACATTTCTTGAGTTATTTGTAGAGTTTGGGATAGTTAGTATACCTATTTAGGTTTTTTTGGTACTATTGTTTTATCACAGGATCGTTAGTACACTTCTCTAAATATAAACAAGAGAAATTGGTTTTCATAATGAATATATTTGTATGCCCACCCTACGTTTTTAGAAAAATTTCTAGTTTTTAAGAGGATATCGAGGACTATGATGGAACTTAATAGCACATATTGTGACAGTTGTTGTGTCTCTACATTAGCTTTATTTTGGGTATTTACTTTGGATACTTTTATTTGTATCAGTTATATTTACACAAATATATGGGATGAATTTTGGATTTTTATTTTATATTATGAATTGATGTTATTGTGGATAATTCAACTTACCTCCAAATATTGTTTCTTATATATAGGGTAATGCCTCCCATATTGTGATATTTAAACACCATTGGTTCTATTTTCCAACGCAGAGCCTACTGGAGCCGGGAATCTGGGGTCATTATCTCCCTTCCTTCATTTCCATTAGAGGAAGGGTATCTTTGGATGGATTGGGTCATGACATAGTGGAATCAGATATGATTGTCGAGAGATAAGATAGTGGTTAGAGTTAAGAACATTTAATATTTCATTATATTGTATTAAAATAGTTCCAATTGACCATGGTGTAAGACATTTTCTAGGGAGGCTGGCTAGGACAGAGGATGTTAGGGTGCCCCGTGATCTAGTTCACATGCTCGGATCTTATTTAATGGCCAAGTGAGATGGACCTTCTTTCAGTTAGTGAACATGAAGAGTTACATGGATCATAATGAATCATTTTATTGTTTGAATTTGGGTGTTTTGGGAAGGTTAAAATGGAACTTCTGGAGATCACTTTCAGTTTGATCTAGGACCTGATAGAGTACGAGATCCCTTTGGTAGTCATTCATATGTGAGGATTTGCGCGTTAGTGGTGGACACTATATCTGGGGTAGTGGAAGGGGAAATATGTTTTATGGATTGAATTCCATTAGGAATGTTGAGTATAGTTCCTTTTGTCAATCATGAAGGTAGTAAAGAGGCATGAGCTTCTTTCTCTCTACAAGGGGTGCATGTCAGTGAGGGAGTTGGGGATCAAGTTCAAGGACCTTATTAATTTGGCCATAGATATTTTTCTAGATGAGGATTGTTATGTGATATTTCCTGAGGAGGCACTCCTTCCTTCTATCCCGTATATATTTCCTCCTTTTAGGTTTCTAATATATCTAGAGGTTCAAAAGAAAGAAGAGGTGATCAAGAGGATGCAATAATGATGAGGTCTACCCAGAGAGGGGATCCAATAGAGTTATTTGAGAGACAAAGTTGTCAGTGGTAGATCTCAGGCACCTAGACCTTAGAGGTTTCAAACAGTAGGGAGTCGACCTCAGCAACATCCTTTCTGGCCTACTGGTGCTAGTGGTTTTCATGATTTTATTAGGAGCTTTGATAAAGTGTGTTTTGGTTAGGGGTTTTGTTGTCATCACCATAGGTAATCATGAGTAGTTCTCCAAGCTTAGTTAGGTGGAAGTGGAATGGTTCAGTGCCAATCAAAATAGTAGTTTCTAGTGAGATTGTTTCTGCAGTAAGGGCGACATGCTTTTGTTTCACAGAGGGGAGATGAAGTGGGTAGAGGTCGGCCTTAGGATGTCCCTCGTGTTTAGGGACTCTAACCCAAGAATATCCATGGAGGCAGTCATCAGTAGAGAGACATAAGTGGTGGGTGTTTTCAGTTGAACATAGTAGATGCAGCAGTTCCATAGGGTCCAGAGATCATCAGAGGTACAGTCAATTTGTTTAGTGCCATTTTTTGTTCCTTGTTTGATTCAAGATATTTTAACTCCTTTTTTCCCCTAATATAGACCATGCTCATGGAATAGAATTAGTGAAGATTCATGTTTCACTTGTGTTGAGTACAATAGTCAGAGGCTATAACAGCTTGTTTGATGTGTGTCAGGGGTGTAAACGGATGATGGGAATGCATCATCCCCATTGAGATCTTTTCTTGTTATAGATGTATCCAAACAATGTCATCCTTAGCATCAAATGATTGTATTATATATGTGATTTAACTGACTACTTCAATAGGAGATTCATTTTTTCGGATATGGATGGCCAAGATGTCGTTTTTTGGCTAGCGTGGTTGTCAGGTGGGTAGTTGGAATGTGGAGCCCCTTCTTTCCTTATTGTCATTTTTAGTGGAATTAGTGGAAACTGAGATGGTGGAGGTTCCCAATGTCTTTTTGGGGGTTCTTTTATGTTTTCCCCAAGGTGGTTGTGCGATACCTATCACAAACCAATCGTGGTCGACTATTAATCGGTCGCTTGGGCCGGTCCACGGCATGGCCTTAAGGGCGTTCCTGATCCCCACAGGATGAAAACTAGTGTTGGGAATGAAAGTATACTTGATGGAATGATTTAAGCCTAAGAGATATAACCAGGACCATATAAATATAAAGAACAAACCGAACACATATAAAGACGAAAACTGAATCTTAAATGAATAAAAATAAACATATTCATTTATAAGGTAAAACCAACATAATAAAAATAAAAAACAAGAAAAACCAAACCATGCTATCAAAAAATTCATGTTACCTCTTGGTCACTTCCAAACAATAAAATAACCTTTCTCTAATAATGTGAAACCAATCGAGGAAAACCTGAGAAAAATAAACATTCAACTGAAAATATAAACTAGGTGTGAGCACAAAAATGCTCAATAGGAGTGCCAAAGATCAACTATAGAATAAAAAAGTTCCACTTCCCAAAATAGTTGATAAAAACTAGTTTGAAATACTACTACAAAATAGGGTTTTAACATTTTAATAAAAACAACATAAATTTCCTATTTTAAAATCCTACACAATGAAAAATCATTTGCAAATACGACTACCATTTATAAATGATAACCAAGACAAGAGATACCAAAGCGGTGCTAAAATAACATAGGTAAACAATTCAATATGGGAATAAACTAGTAAAATGGAAAGTAAACAAGAAATGTAAATCACTAAGGATCCATGTGTGCTCCTAAACATCCTTAGATAACCCCTGGATGTACTCGGTTTGAAACCACCTACCGACGTATGGTGAATCCCCTAAGTCAATAACCAACAAGCTACCCTAACCTGGCCTCAATAGTTGCACATCCCTCCTAGGCTATCTACAACTCTAGGGGGGACTAACTTGTCTAATTGGGCCTAGAATGAAACCATCACTCAATTAACTAAAAGACACCCAAGAACCCATGGTGGTAATAGTACTATGTAAGTAGGAGGCCCTCACACGTGTTGCTCGCCTTACCTTCCGCCACTGCACTTACCTACCCCATACACATACACTCTATACAATAACCCACAAAGCGATATCCCTTTATAGAGGTTACCCATAAATATATACATACTTATATCACATGTTTACATCATATCATTGAAGGTTCTAACTGGGCTGTTATGCCATACAAACATCAAAATCATTTCAATAAACATTTTAAATTTCCGAATGAGAACTAATTTTTACTAAAACACATTCTACCAAACAAGATTTACATATTTTCAGAAAAACATGAAATGTTATAAAAATGTGACAAATGGGCCTTTAGTTCACAACATTAAGCCATTAACAAAAACTCTTACAAACCAATTTTAAAACAAAAAAATATTATCTTTATAGAAAAATGGCCAAAAATGACTTGAAACCATGCTTTCATCAATGTAAACCCAAGTGTATTTTTTAAAACCACATTAAAACGCACAAAGTAAATAGAGGTTCCAAATAGGATTTACACCATTTTAGGAACAATTTAATTTTTATCGACACTAATAAAGTCAAAACCTTCCACCAAAATAGAATCCATATCTTCCAAAAAAAAGTTTTGTTAAAAAAGCCCAAAAAAGGCCAAACTACTTCTAGAAAAAATTTTCCACATAAAAATACCACCAAACCATTTAACAACACTATTTGAAAATAAAAACAATTATTCAAACCAAATCAGTTAGGAATATTCATGGGAATAATTATAAAAACATAAAAAAGAAATTTTTAACCAAGTCTACAAAAAGAAAATGCTACCATAAATGAACTATAAACATAAATGTGGTGAAAAAAATGTTTTAAAAAATAATTAATAAAACCAAAGCATTATATTGATAAATATTTAAAAAGAAGTCATGAAAACACTAACACAAAATCATAGAACTATTTCAAAGCTATTTTTAACAATTTTAACTAATATTAAAATAAAACAATGAGTTACCAATAATGCTTATAGAGGTGAAAACTACATTTAAAGACTAATTTAAAACACACAAGTTCTATAGTTGTGCCAGAAAGGAAACACATTAAGAAAATTCCTACCATGACACATGCGAATGCAACAAGACCTCAATGGGAGGAAGATCAACACCCTACAGGGAAACCAATCACCATAATCAATTAGAAAAATTCTCTAATTACCATCTACAAATTAGGTAATGATTATTTTGAAGAAAAGACAAATTAAATAGTGAAAAACAAAACAAAGGGGGAGGTATCCACACATCGAAGAGGCACTCCGAAGGGTGTTTGGGTTCACATCATAAAACAACCTAACATGGAGGGGTTAGGTTCACCAGAGGTGCACAGGGAAGGGGAGAGTAGGGTAGGTGCATAAACAGAATGCCAGCGAGAGGGGTCTTGGTCGGGGGGAGGCCGACACATAGTGGGGTTAAACTAGAGAAGGACGCCAGACGAGGTGTGCATAAGGGGATCCAGTCCAGGTATGTGCCTCTGGTAAAGTAGGCTAGATTAGAAGCTGGGGACACCAGAGAGGGAGGCCACACTACTGCTGGCTACCAGAAACGAGGGCCAGTGAGGGGAGGTCAGGCCGCCTGGACGCTAGCGTTGGCTAGGAGGGGTCCGGGTTGGAGGAGAAATGACGACCTAGGAGGGTGTGGGTGCACCACGCACAGAAGATGAGGAAGAGAGGGGGGATGAGGTCTCCTCCCATTTTTAATTTTATAATAATAATATTAATAATAATAATGTTAATAATAATAATAATAAAATAATAATAATAATAATACCAATAATATAATATTAAAATTTTAAAAAATATTATAATCATTTTTCTTGAAAAAACAACAATAATAATAATAATAATAACAATAATACATTATTAAATTTTTTTGACAAATCATTCATATTTTTAGTAATTATAAGATATCAATAAAATATTATATTTTTTAATAATCACAATAATTATTCATTTAATTTTTAATTATAAAAATATCAATAATAATTTAATCATGAAAATATTAGAAATTATTTTTACAATCATTTAATAATAAAAATATTAATGAAAATATTTAATAATAAATGTAATAATAATAATAATAAAAATTTTATGTGCTTCACTTTAAAGTATAATGACATTAATAGCAATTTAATCATAATAATATTAACCAAAACATTAAATGATAATAATTTTGTTAAAAATTCATAATAATAACCATATTTTTATCTAATAAATAATAAAATTATTGTTATAATTTATACAATTACCTTGTTTTATTCTAATAATTTTTTTTAAATAGTGATAAACTACAAGGGCACTCGGGCGGTGCCCGTGCGCCGGCCCAGAACCCACCAAAAACATCAAACCTCAATAAAATTAATTTGGGACATGAAATGAAAATTTAATCAAAGATCCAACTTTAAAAAATATTAAAAATAAATGAAACCCATGGTTTGAGTGTTACAATTATATCCACCACTAAAACATTATTCCCCTAGAAAGACACCAAGATGAAGTTTAGTCATGAATTGTGTCCATGCCCTAACATCACTAGAATAAGGAATTCCAGGGTGACTATTTATTCCCCAAGTCACACACGAACAATAAGTACAAAACCAAGACCCAAAACAAGGATATAACACAAGGCGGTACTCCCCACCACAATAATTTCACTAACACATAAACTATAAAATTCGAACACCCTGCCTTGGGTATGGGATAATGATGGAACTCCTAACCAATGCAAACCAACCTATATAACAGTAGTGAAACAACACCATTGTCGAAACTAAAAAATTTCCACACCATCCAAAAACCACCAATGCAAGGGGTAACCCCCAAAAAGAAACTCACACCAAAAAACGAATTGGTACATTATCCATAAATTATATAAAACATAAACATATCCAAATGAGAACAACATAAATACTCAAGGGAAAAAAGTTTGAAAAGGGGCACTTTTAAACAGGTACAACTGGTTATATTATAATGGAATAAGTCCATCACACTATTACAATGATTCAATGAATTTACAATAACAGTAAAATTTAAACAGTAAAAAACAAGAATGAAAAGGCTTTAAATGTTTTATTCCCAACATAGAACTCACAACCCGGACCGAGGATTCACACCCCCAGTAACTCCTAACTATGCACGAGCTTCTCCCCGTGTCCAGAGGTTGGGGCTCTGATGGATGAAGCATCTTATACCTCACTGTCAGGTACTTGTATCCCCCGATCAGAATGTCTTCTTTAGTAGAAACTTTCTACAAAAATTCTTCTAATGATCTAGAAAAACAAAATGAGGTAACATATTTAGAGAGATGTGACATGATGACTTCGAGTGCCCAAACCGGCCACACTGTCGTCACACATAAGGAGGATCCGACGATCTGGAATTCGAATTTGACAAAATAATATTTTTCAAAAAAAATTCCCTCTGGAACACCTTGCTCGCCAGGTGAGGAACCTTCATGAAAAATTCAATATGCTTGATTTCCAACCATCTAAACTCTGTAGACAAACTCATCTAGGAATTCCACATCCAATAGCTTCTCTAAATGATGGTCCTTAGAAGGGGGACCCACTCCTTGATATCTGGATGAAAACTGCCGGTGAAGAGAGAAGCCTTCATAAAATCTTATGAGACTACCTTTGTAGAAAAGGACACAAGTTCCTTAAAATGGTTAATATATGTATTCACCATCCATTGGCCTTACTAAATACGCCTGAGTTCTTCTATACTATTCATTTTCACCTCTTCAGTTATGAACCATCGGACGAAGAAGGATTTAAATACATCCAATGTCATCCCAACATGAAAATATGGTGATACAAAAAGATCCCATTCATTCAAAGTTAGACATTCAAATAGACCAAATATAGCACAAAATCTGATAGATTCAGAAGTTACCAATATTATGAAGATGATCTCGACCTGTTCATGCCACTCCACTACCTCTAATGGACCCCAATAACTGTGAAGGACAAACAATGTATTAGAAGAACCAAAAACTAGGCCTGAATTATAAGAAACACTGGGGAAATTCTAGTACAAATTTTCCAAATAACATATAAAACATAAATCCCGAACCAATATCAAGCTGAAGCAACATCAATAAAGGTGCCATCATCCAGAAAAAATGATTTAAACATAGAAAAAAAAAACAGTTTCAAAATCTTGCCTTTTTATTTAAATTTTAAAAAACTACCTTCTTCCAAGGGTAATTTTCCAAAAATGATTTCCCTTTTTATAAACAATTTAGAAAAACAAGGTCAATACTTTTATGTCAAATACACACCCATGAAATCCCATGAATCTCCATACATGTGTTCATCTAATTACACCCATACGTTCCAACATGCACATTCAATACACATACCCCCACATGTGAAAACGTTCATAAGGAACATCATGGGCCACACCAAGACCTTTAAAAGACAGAATATTCATTTCAGAACTCTTATCATTTTAATAAATCCATTTTCATTCTAAAAATATTCTTACATCACGAAAATCAATATGGAGAATAATATACACAAAACTAACTCGGAATGAGGAACTAGTTCATACGCCTTACCCGAAAACATGATAGTGGGCCACATCCAAAGTAAGTCATAACACTAAGGGGACCTTGAACCATGAACCCAAGCTCCACATGGGTCACTACTCCATGTGGGGTCATAGCGTGACACCTAGTCACCTCAATTTTCATCCCTCAATCCAAAAACATTGAAAACGGACTTAAAACCCATACTGCCCATGGTAACTCAGGTCTCCTCATGAGTGGTGGTGACCAGGCACCGACCCATATCCTACCACCTGATCCCCATCAATCCTAATATCAATCTATTGGACACCCCAAATAATAATTTCCTCCTACGATACCATTGTGTCAAAAACCAACTCATGCAGACCATTAACTGGTCACCAGAGCTGGTCCGCAACATGACCCGAAAGGTGTTTTTAATCCCCATAGGCTGACAACTAGTTTCAAGCATAAAAGTATATAGGAGGGAACATTTTAATCCCATGATATAAAACTAGGACTAGATAAATATATAGAACAAATGGATCATATAGGAAAATGACATTTGAATCTTAAATGAATACAAATAAACAGATTAATTTACAAGGTACAACTAACAGATCAAAAACTAAAAATAAGAAAAACCAAACCACACTATCACAACCTTCATGGGACCTCTTGGTCACCTCCAAGAAAAATAACAACCTTTATCCAATAATGGTAAACAAATCTAGAATAACCTGGGAAAATGGAACCCACAACATGAAATATAATTTTGGTGTGAGCATCTAAATGATCAGTAGGAGTGCCAAAGATCAACCACAAAATCCAAAAGTTCCCTTTCCCAAAAAAATACCTAAACACTAGTTTGAAATATAACTTTAAAATATGGTTTTCACATTTTAATAAAAACAAAATCATTTTACCATTTTTAAATCCATCATAAAGGAAAGTCATTTTAAAAACCAACTTCCATTTATAAATGAATACCATGACAAGAGATACCGAAGAAGTGCTAAAATAAAATAGGTAAATAGTGAAAGATATGAATAAAATAGAAAAAAATAATGTAAAAAAACATTTTAAATATTTAGGTAACCATGTTAGATCCTAAATAACCCTATAATACAACTCCAAATACTTTTTTTGGAACCACCTGCCGATGTATGGTGAACCCCCCAAGTCAATATCCAACTAACTACTCTAACTTGGCCTCACAAGAGGCACATACCTCCTGCCCTGTGTACAACTCTAGGGTATACTGACCAATCTAATCAGGGCTAGAAAGAAACCATCACATGATCAACTAAAAGATTTCTAAGAACCCACAATGGTAATAGTACTGTGTATGTAGGAGGCCCTCACACACGTGACTCACCTTAGCTGTAGCCACCGCACTTGCCTACCCAAACCACAAACATTCTATATGATAACCCACAAAGGGATACCCCTATGGGTGTTCCCCATTAATATATACATACTTATATCTAATGTTCACATCATATCATCTAAGTTTCTAACTGGGTAGTCAAACCTTAAAAATGTCAAAATAATTTTAGTAAATATTTTAAATTTCTGAATAGACACTCACTTTTACGAAAACACATTCTACCAAAAAAGCCTTCCAATTTTTTAGGAAAACATGACACTTTATAAAAATGTTTCAAATGGGAATTTAGTTCACAACATTCAAAAATTTAACAACAAAAATTGCAAACCAATTTCAAAACAAAAACAAATATCATATTTATACTAACACGACCAAACAAGCCTTCGAACCAAGCTTTCAACAAAGTGCACCCAAGTGAATTTTTCTAGAACCAAGTTACAACACATAAAGTAAAAGAAGATTACAAGTTGTATTTCCACCATTTCAAGTAACATTTCTTTTTTATCTACACCAAATAAGTCCTAACCTTTCACCAACATAGAAACCATATCTTTAAAAAATTAAAAGATTCATAAAACCAACCCAACACAAGAAAAAATACTTCAATAAAAATTTTTTCCATAGGAAAATACAGCCAAAAATTTTGACAACACCATTTTAAAATAAAATAAATTTTTAAAACCAAATTGGCAAGGCATACAAATGGCAAGAATTAGAAAAACATCAGAAAATATATTTTTAACCTTGTCTACCCAAAAAATTGCTACTATAAATGAACTATAATAATAATAGTGTTGTAAAACATGTTTTAAAAATTAATTAATAAAACCCAAGAATTATATGGATAAAAATTTGAAAATAAGTCATGGAAACACCTACACATAATCAATTAACTATTTCAATGCAATTTTAACAATTTTAACTAACATGAAAAATACTATAATGAGTTAACTATACTTCTTATAGAGGTAGATATAACATTTAAAGACTAATTTAAAACACACATGTTCTATGGTTGTTCCACAAAAGAAACAATTTCAGAAAATTCATACCTCAACATGTGAGAACATGAAGGGACCTCAATGGGATAAAAATCAACACCCAATAGACCAACCACAAACCATAATCAACAAGAAAAACATGTGAATTACTAAATAAATCATTAGAGTTTGATTAAATTTAAGAAAAAAAAATCCAAATTCAAAAGGGGAAAACACACCGAAGGGGGAGTAATCCACGTGATGTAGAGGAGGTGGAGGAACTATGAAGGGATTTGTGGTTTATGTCGGAAAACCATTAGACCGGGAGGGGTTGGGTTCACTGGAGGTTCACCGGGAAGGGGAGAGAAGGGTATGGGTAAGGATGGAGTACCAGTGAGAGAGGTAAGATGGGGGGAGGCTTGTGCAAAGTGGGGTTCATCCAGAGAAGGCTGTTGGACCAAGTGTGCGTAGGGGGAGCTGGTCCGGATTTGTGCCACTGGTGGAGCAGGCCAGAAAAAAGATAGTAATGTTGGAGATGGGATACCACATGACTATCAATCACTAGAGATGAGGGTCGACGAGGGGAGGTTGGGCTATCAGGACGCTGGCGCTAGTTGGGAGGGGTCCAAGATGGAGGAGCTGCGACGACCTCAGAGGTTGCGGGTGCGCTGCACATAGGATATGTGGAAGAGGGGGGGGGGGTGAGGGTGGGGGGTTTAGGATTAGGTATCCTTCTACCTTTTCATTTTATAATAATAATTATAATAATAAAGTTAATAATAATAACATAATAATAATACAAATAATATAATAATAAAAATTCTAATAAATATTATAATCTTTTTTTTCCAAAAAAAATATCAATAACAACAACAATAATAAATTATTTAAAAATCTTATTAATAAATCATTAGTATTTTTAAAAATTATAAGACATCAATAAAAAATTATTATAATTATTATAATCACAATAATTATTCATTTCATTTTTAATTATAATAATATCAATAAAAATTTAATCATTGAAATATTAAAAATGATTTTAACCACTATTTAATAATAAAAATATTAAGGACAATTTTTAATAATAAAATTAATAATAATAATAATAATTTTATGTGCTTCACTTTAAACCATAATGGTATTAAAAAAAATTTAATGATAAAAATATTAGTAACAATTTTAAATGATAATAATAGTATTAACAATTCTTAATAATAATAATATTATCTACTCAATAATATTATTACTATTATATTTTAGAAAATTACCTTATTTTATTCTTATAAAATTTTATTTTTTTAAATATCAGGAAATCATATGGGCACTTGGGTCGACCACATAGTTACTACCAACCATGCGGTGGTCACGCACCAATCTGAAAGCCAGCAAAAATGTCAAACCATAAATATTTTATGTCAGGACCTGAACCCTAAATTCAGTGAAAGATCCAACATCAAAAAATAATTAAAAATAAAATAATCACATGGTTGGGCTTTGACACTACCCCCTCGACATGATGTTGAGTTCATGATTGACTTGTAACCTGGTGCTTCTCCAATTTCGATGGATCCTTATTGGATGACACCTTCTGAGTTGTAGGAGTTGATGATTCAGATTAATGGTATGATGTATAAGAGTTTCATCCGGGCCAGTGTGTCATTGTGGGGTGCTATAGTGTTGTTCTTCAAGAAGGAGGATGGTAGTATGAGGTTGTGTATAGACTACTGAAGGATGAATAAAGTGACAGTAAATAAAATATACCCTCTTCCAATGATAAATGATAATTTTGACCAACTGAGAGGGGTGATTTGGTTTTCTTAGGTAAATCTAGAGTCTAGATATCACTAGTTAAGTATAAAGAAGGGTAATATCCTAAAAATTACCTTCAGATGCAGGTATGGGCACTTCAAGTTTGTAGTCATGAAATTTTGTGTCCTGAACATACAATCTATGTTTATGGGGATTATTAACTCCTTTTTATGAGTTCCTGGACTAGATCTTCATCGTATTCGTCAATGAAATCTTGGTCTACTCCAAGTTAGAGGAGGATGACGTCGAGGATCTAAAAACTGTCTTGAATGTTCTTCAACACCACTAGATATATGGAATGACATCCATGTGTATGTTTTGGACATGAAATGTTCATTTCCATGGGCATGGGGTATCTCAGTAGGGTGTCCCAGACGACCCATTGACAGTTAAATCCTTTGGTTTTTTGAGAATCATCTAAGAACATGGCAGAGGTTTGTAGTTTCTTTTGTATCTAAGGCTATTATCAGAGGTTTATTCCTGATTTCTATCGAATTATGTCCCTATTGAAATATTTTAGTAGGAAGCACGATGATTTTCTATTGTTTGATTAGTTATAGGTAGCATTTAGTTTCCTGAAAGAGATGTTTCTTAGTGCTCAAGTGCATCATTTTCTTGAAAAAGGGGTGATGTTTGAGGTGTTTTGTAATGCTTCCCATATGGGATTACGATCCATGCTAATGAATTAATGAGTAGTGATCTCTCATGGGTCTTGGTAGTTATGTCCAAATGAGCATAATTATTCCACCCATGATCTGTAGAAAGTAGAAGATGTGTTTTCACAAAATTTGTGGAGGTATTACAACATTGGGGAACACTTTGTTGTCTTCACAAATCACACGAGCTTGAGGATTATATTTTCCCATCATGATGGGAATATAAGTCAACAAGGGTTAACAGAGTTTCTTCAATATTATGATTTTGAGATCTCCTACACCTTAGGAAAGGTTAATTTCATGGTATATTGTTTGAGTATAAAGTCATAGAAAGATGTTTTTTGGGTATTTGTGGATTATTGGAGCATAGTGGTGGAGTTATAAGCCATGCACAAAGATAAAAGGGTGGGTGGTGGTAAAGGTTGTTTATTTATGATGACAGTGCAGTATTCTATAATTAAGTAGGTGGAGGAGTGTTAGTGTGGATACATAGTGTTTGAGGTGATTCACGATTGTGTTAGACATGGAAATTCTCTGGAGGGATGGTCAGAACCAGATATTATTTCATGGAAGGATATTTGTTCCAGTAGTAATGAATAGGATTTTTCTTCGTGAGTTCCATTGATCACCTTTTTTGGTATAACCATGAGTTAACAAGATGTGTCATGGCTTGAGGATGCAATTTTGGTGTCCTGGTATGAAACATGTAGTGGAGGGGTTTGTGGCGAAGACATTGGTTTTCAAGCAGCTAAAGAATGAGATTCGTGTTGCTGGTGGTTTTTTTGCATCCCTTGGAAGTTCCTGATTGAAAACAGGATGATAAATAAATGGATTTCATCGTAGGGTTACATAAGGCTTAGAGAGGTTTTGATGCTATGTGGGTGGTCATGGATTGGTTGATGAAATCAGCTCACTTCTTAGAAATCCTAGAGTCGTGTGCTGTGGATGATTTGGATATGAGGTACATGTATGAAGTGGTTTGGTTACATGGGTTTTTGAGGTCCATTGTCTCATATCAGGATGCATAATTTACCTTATGAGTTTGGAGGGGATTCAAAAAATATTTTGGTACATAGTTATGCCCCAACACTGCTTTCCACCCTGAGATAGATAGGAAAACATAGTAGACTATCTAGACATTGGAGTATATGTTTCAATTATGCGTCTTGGACTTCGGTGGATCTTGGGAATGACACTTTCAGTTGGTATAGTTTTCTGATAATAATTTCTTTAAATCTTCCATTTCCATGGACCCATTTGAGGATTTGTATGGATGACCATTTAATTTACCATTAAGCTTGAAATAGGTTGGAGAGACCACCATTATTTGTCCTCATGTGGTTCAAAGAATTATATAAAGGATTCTGCTTGTTCATCAGAGGATGAATGTAGCACAATATCAGATAATGTCATATTCCAATTGTAGGACGAGGCCCTTGCAGTTTTAGTTTAGAAATCATGTTTTCTTGATGGTTTGTCCTCGACATGGGAAATATTGGTTTGACAGAGGGAGTAACCTCTCTCATAGGGTTTTTGGGCCCTTTGAGGTGTTGGGGAAATTTGGCATGCTGGAGTATTGTTTTTTTGTCTCTTTATTTAGGAGGAATCCATGAATTTTATCACATCTCTCATTCTCATTGGAATCTTCATGATGACTCCCATTTTATTGAATGTGACTTATTTGATACTGAGGACGATGTGATGTTTGTGGAATGACTAGTATAAATCAAAGACTGTTAATATAATGCACTGTGTGGACAAACCATTACTTTGGTTTGTGTGTTGTAGAGACATTGGGGCAAGGATGAGAGTATTTGGGAGTGAGAAACATATATTTGTTCTTAGAACCTAGTTTTGTTTTGAGTGTTACATTGTTCTGTTTTTACTTGTAATGTGATGTACTATTTTTTTTCTTTTGTTTTATGATATAAGATATTTTCCTTGGTTTTTTATGTGTGTGGGGTGATATTTGATAAGTTACTAACATATGAAAAGGGGATGACCAAATTTCGAATAGAGATGCATTAGTTATGGTGCGATTAAACCTATGCGGACGACTCAGTTACACCAAGAGAGGAAAGTATATTGACATGAAGAAATGAATAAACTAATTCATGTGTTTAGGAAAGTGAGGTTTTTTTGTTATAATAGTTATTGGTCTGGGCGATGTAGAGGTCGATATGGTTTTTTAGTATTTGTGTGGAAGTGTAGTTTGGGTTTGTGTTTTTGGATGGTAGTAGCATTTGAGGTATGATGAGATCCTTGAGAGGTATCTCAAGGGGTGGCTTTTCAGAACACATTCAATATGGATTGTGTTTTGAAATCTTGAGGGTGAGAATAGTGTGAGAGATATTTGATGTTTTTTTGGGACCTCTCGGTTCTTTACTTTTTTGGTTTTGGGAGTTGGAGTTTTTTGGTGGAAGTTCTAGGTGTTTTAAGTGGAAGCTAGAGGTTCAATAGAACTGCTGCCAGAGTTACACATCATGTAGTAGAATTAAATGATGTGAAATTATTTTTCTCTACTTGTCCAGGGATGCCCCACAATGTAATAATTTTTTGGGCTAATTAAATAATAAAAATAAATAGGTTATGCATTCTTCAGTGGAAACCGTACACCTGGGATTACACGACGTGAAATGGGATTACACGACATGTAATACCCCAATTATGTGCAGTTTTAAAAATTATTTTTTGCTGATCCTTCATTAATTTTCCTATGATCTCTTTTTTATCTCATTTGGGGTGAACCCTAGGTTCCTTGAGGGTTACTTAAAGCATTTCTTCCCCGCACTTCAATCCATTGAACCTGGTTGTTGTTTATTGGTGATCTATGGTAAGTTCGTTCCCATTTTTTTTGTTAATTTTCTTTCTTTATTCTCATGGGGATATCTACGGTGGCGTTTCCTTGGTTTTTTGAATGCATCAATTTTCATTTTTGTGGATCCTTGGTGTGGTATAGTTTGATCCACTGTTTTCATGGTGAGGCTGTGGTTTTATTGTGTTCTTCCTCACATTACGGTGCGAAAAGATTCATTAAGGCATGATTCCCTTCATTTATATTTATTATTAATTTTATGGGAGTGGTTTTACATATATTTATCTATGGATTATGGCTATCCTGGCCTAAATCAAATATAAATATTCAGTTAATCAAATTGCATGTAGAAATGGGGTTTGATCTACATGTTTTTATATCTTTGATATTGTTTGTATATTGTGATTATACAAGCCTAATTATCTGCTGAAAATTGTGGCCATTGGAATATTTTTTCACTAGATATGCCTTTCATGTATGTTTTTTGGTTGTAATTTTATGGTATCACCATAAAAATTAAACTTGGATAGCAAGTATACTTTGATAATGAATCTGTTTCCCCAAGAATTGTTTTTGTGTGATAATGCTCAAAGGAAAATAGTGGAATGTGATAAATTTTCTTATGAACCTATAAAATGTTATGTTGTTTTGTGATTTTTTTGGTTTTTATGTGTGGGGGAAGTGGATGGAATATGGTTGTATTGTGGGGCTATGAGGGGTGTAGTATGGTTTTGCAGCTAGGCTGTGAAACTGGATTTTTTGTAATATATGGCTGGATGTGTGTTAAATAGAGAGGTAATGTAGAGCCGTGTTAATTCAGCAGGGCTCTTCACCTTCTAAAATGACTATTTCTGTGTTGTTTGATATGCATTGTGCCATGGTAGTTTCCCAGTAATTGTGGATGAAAAATGAATAAATTTTAAGAGAATAGGTTGAAATAGTAAAAATATGGGGAATGGTTAAGTGATAACTAAATATTGAAAATTAATTATGGCTTGTGCTCTTTTTGTGTGATGTTATGATTATAGAGGTATGAAAAAAGGTATGGTGTCTAGATTTGTATTGTTTATTTGTGAACCCATATATTGGGATGGCGTGTTTGATACTATAAATACATTAGTATATTATTTTTATTTTTATACTCACGCCACCCATGTTGAGCACTATATACCGAACACCGACATTATCATCTGAAATGTGTTATTACCAACATCTGGTGAGGGGTACAACTTGATGGGTAGCTAATATTTTTGATATCTTTTCTAGGCGAGGTTTTTATGGCATGGGATATGATAGAAATATGTCTCTTACTAATTTAGATGGTGGTTGTGATAGAACATGTGTCATCAGGCGAGATGTGATAGCCCAAGTGTTTGTGGGTGAGGTGGTTTGTTCTTTTCTAGGTTTCTTCAAGAAGCTATGTTATGTGATTTCCCTAGTGTCTTCAGTATGAGATGTAATGTGATATATTGTGAGGCCCTGGTGTGTGTTGGAGGGATGTTTTGTGAGGACCAGGTTTGTGCGAGAAGGATGTGTTGTGAGGACTAGTTGTGTGCGGGCGTGATGTGTTGTGAGGCCCAGGTTTGTATGGATGGAATATGATGTGGTAAATATAAGGGATAAGTTCAAGAAGACATATTATGTTGGCTGATAGAGGAACAATAGTTCAAAAGTCCTTATGGTTACCCCATCATCAATGTGCTTTATATCCTCTTACATTACTTAGCTTGCATTATTTGGTGAGCGTGCCTTGGTGAGGCTGGGATGGTCAGTATACCTGTTTAGGTGATGTTTGGTTCTATTGTTTTCCCACAAGAGAATGAATATGATTATTTCACATGTGTGTGAGAGAAATTGGTTTTTCTAATGAGTATATTTGTATACTCATCTTACATATATAATTTTTTTCATGTATCAAATATGATATCGTGGACCATGCTAGACCTTACTAGCCCCGATCTTCATAGTGGCCGTGTCACTTCCTTAGATTTACTTTTGGGTATTTACATTGGAGAATTTTATTTGTATTAGTTATATTTATACATACATGTGGGATGGTTTTTGGATTGGTATTTCATATTACGTCTTGGGGTTGTTGTTGATGATTCGTATTATCTTCGGATCTTGTTTCTTATAAAAAGGGTAATGCCTCCCATATTTTGAGATTTGTACACCCTTTGTGCTAGTCATCAACTCGAGGCCTACTGGAGGAGGGACTTGTGGGGCCATTATCTCCATTTATTCATTTAAAACCCCAGAGGGTTTTTTGATGGGAGGGGATCGTGACAACCACAAAATGTGGATTAAAGATAAAAAATGGGTAAAACAGTTATTTCATTTTTTTGTATTAAAAATACAATTTTTGAAATACACATCGCTTTATAAGATCATTAAATTTTCCATTTATAAAAAAAGAATTAGGATAAAAAATAATATCAAGGATAATAACAGTGGAATAAAATGATTATGATGTTATAAATAAGGACTATAAAAATTCCCTAGATGGGTTATAACATTTGAGAGATATCTCTTTTAAAATGAGTTTGGGAGAAGAATATTTATTGCTAGAGTATCATTCTAATAAAAATAGTTAAAGGAGAAAGACCTTAAAAGTGAACTTCAAATACCATGAATAAATATAATTCATGATATAATATAACAAATAGGATGATTATTATCATATAAAACTAAATTGTTGTATAATAAAATTAATGTCTTATGAAATAAGAATTGAGGCCCATAAACAACTTTAAAGAAACATTATCTTTGAGATAATAATCAATTGATAATTGTGGTTATAGGGAAGAATTTTAGATCCCTATAAATAATAAGTAATTAACATTAAAATTACTAATTATATGTTATAAGTCAATCTTGGAACAATGGAGTTTAGTAATATAGTTTTTAATTCAATTGAAGAATCTTTATTTAGTACACATCTTTACAATGTTAGAAAATTTTGAATCAATACCCATTAAAGGATATGATTTCAACTGATAATTTAAATAAATTTTTTAAGTAGGGGATCATGATTAAAAATATTAAATGGTTATTAGATAAACTATTGAAAATGTAATATCTATTATAATAATAAATATATCTCTAGATAATAAATTTTTGCCAAGAAACCCTTACTATGGTATTAATTCATTCTAAACTTTCTCCAAGCTTTGTGAATAATCAAATAAAGTTTATGATATACCATATTAAAAAACTTATTCATATATATTTCATTTACTATGGACTATTTATTTTTATATTCTATTTATTTATCCCATTGTTTTTTCTTTTTTTTGTTATTTTTTTTGGAAAATTGAATCTGTATCAGCTTATTTTAATAATTTTAGGGATCGAATATAATATTTTAATACTTTGTTAAACACATGAAACAAAATTTCCAAAACCATAAAAGTAATTATTTTCTTATTATCTCATATTAATATTATTATCTAACCTCCCATAGTCATTCAAGATAAATGATTATAGTGTCACTAAAAAAACAAAAACACATTATAACTCGATGGATGAGTATGGTAAAGGAATTCTATAATATTAATATATAATAATAATAATGATATTATTTATATGATTTAAGTTTTTGAATCTTAATTTAGTTTTTTTGGATAAAAAATTAAAAACAAGATGAAAAATAAAAAATTATACTTCATGGATATGGTATCCCACACA
This sequence comes from Viscum album, assembly GCA_963277665.1. Taxonomy (NCBI): domain Eukaryota; kingdom Viridiplantae; phylum Streptophyta; class Magnoliopsida; order Santalales; family Viscaceae; genus Viscum; species Viscum album. Next base: position 515,171,952 of record OY728146.1, read on the forward strand.
ACACATGGTTGACATTCTCATTTACCAATGAATTATAGGGAACTAAGTTGGATTAAAACAATTCTCCTTATAGTCATTATTATATTATATATTGAAAATTTATTCTTAAACTTTATCCTTATAACTAGTAAAGTGAGGCATGGTGAAGAACGAATGGCGTTGCTTTATGGAGACAATAGTCTTCAAAACACACAATTAATGTTTTTTTATATTACAAAGGTGATTGAATGGAATAAATAAGAGTTTTAAATTACTATAATAAATATTTATAAGAATAATAATATTAATTTACTTATATTACTATGGTTAGGGTATGTTTGTAAGATAATGATTAAGAATAAATGGTAATGATTAATTAATACTTACATTGAGACGTTGGTCATACTTTTGATAAACCCCTTAAAATTTAATTACATAGGTTAATTTGTGTTAGAAATCATTTTTTTGTTGTATTTTTTGTAAATAGATAATTATGAAGAATATATTTCTTAAGTATATTAAATTAATTAAATAACTTACTTTTTGAGAAGATATTGGAACTATGGATGAAGGAATGATGTTTCTAAAGCTATCAATAGGAAACATCCCATCCGATCCAGATCATAGTCATGAGTCATCTGAATCAGTCCATCATCATAAGGAAATAGGCTCATCCCATTATCTTGAATCAACAGATCCAATCTATCAAAATTTGGATTTTTCTAGTTGAAATAAGGTGCTTAAAGTATGGGAAGTCATAGATTCTTCTAATGTAAATATGATGATGCTTTACTATTCGATTTGTTTCCAATAGTATGATTAATCTGATATAATTGTGATCCAAGTTGTGTGAAAGAACGGCAGAGAAGTTATGATTTATAGTATATATAAAAGTCGATATATCGTATTCAATTTCAGTTTGAAAGAAAAATATTCTTTGAGATGGAATAATTATAAGTGTTGATAAAAACTCACCAGTACATTAAATCTAAAAGAAGTCACTAGAAATACTGGTTCATTGAACACATTATTCCACTAATTCATTAGAGAGTATTATGAAACTGGTTCATTTTATATTTTAGGAATCATTTTATTATCGAATGATGAGTTTTATTGGGGGTAGAATGTTTGTTAATGTTTGAGTTAATCCACAAGGAGGATCCTGAGACAGATTAATCTGGTGATGATCCACAATACAGTAAACCATTTTTATCTGGTTGAATTGTATTACCATTGGGTCAAGAACAAAAGTTTTATTTGTATTCCAATTGAGTCAAGATTCATTAAATAATACATAAAACTTATCTATTGGAGTGAAGAAGAGACTAATCCATTATATGGATACGGACACCAATAAAGTCATCAGACGTTTAACTTCATTTTACATAGGACCATCAATCTGAGGAAAAGAAGTAAATGAGAAATTTTTAAGAGTTATTATCATAGGGGATAACATTATATTTAGAAGTGAAAACCATTTAAAAAAAAGAAAATCCAATTTTTTAGAAGAATTATATCAATGTTTTAATAAGTGTTTTCAATTGGTACAGGGCATCTTCATGTGAAAAATTTTAGTTTTTACAATTGGTCATCATAACAAAGAATCCGAATTAATAATAGAATTGATGAATTAGACTGATTGAATTTTTTGTGAACATGAAGAATTATGAAGTTATGATAAAATTTATGAATATTTGAGAAGATCCCAAAAGTATTGAGAATAGTTTAATAAGTCAAATATGAATATGTAAATAAACATGAAACATGGGATTTTTGACTTTCATTGAGCAGGAAGAGGAATTAGTTTTCCCACCTTTTCCAAATAGGGATGATTATAAAAGGGTAGAACATTAAATTTATAAGTATAGTGAACTGGAAATTTTCTCATGTTCTGAGAGATGACATCGTGATACATTGTTCAGGTATCGATATTCCAAATAGAATTTGGTTTCTGGTTGAAGCTAAGTCAGATCAATCAAAGTGTGGTTCAATATAATCATTGGAGAATGTCTCATTGAAATATGTTTGATTAGAGGGAGTCTATCCAATTAAGATCATTAGAGTGGAATCCATCAGAGAAACTCCCATCAAACATGGTTTAATTAGATGAATAAGTCATGATATGCTGATTGATTTTCTGCCCAATTAAAGTATAAGTAGTAAAAGTAGAATGAGATAGTGGTCAATCCAATATAGACCAACATATATATGTTTCAAGACTAAGGATAATTGTAATAACTTTTACTGAGGATGTTTTATAGAGATATATTCTAGATGATGTTTCAAAAATAAAATTTTCTTTAGGGAATTTTTGATGTTCTTGAAGGTTGTTCATTGATAAATTTTTATTCTGCTTAATTGTGGAGGATGTGAAGAAATTTCTGAAGTGTATCAGAAAGGAATAAGGAAATTGAATCTTGTAACTATGGATACATACCAATTACTGAAAAGGATTTATTTTTTGGGTTCTATAACTAGCTGTGGGAAGTGGGAATGAAAAAGTTAGTGGGGGGGTATAACAAAATATAACCGGAATGTTGCTATAGAGATTGTAGAATTGTTCACTGTTTGTTCCTTTTTATTTTGGAATGAATATAGTGAATGAATCCATGATGGTTGGACTATACAATATATAAATGTGCAAGTCATTATACTGAACCTTATAAATATCATATGTAACCTTCTCTTTATATTCTTTACAGATGAAAGTCAATGTTGAGATGTTATACTTGATTGGATTGTTACTTTTATTAATTTCATAGGTTAAGAATTTTTAGTACAAAAATTAAGAATCATTATTATAAATTAAAATAGAACCACTAATTACCCCTATTGCCCCCTTTTAGTGGTGTCGATCTTATTTGCGAACAAAAATCAGTATCAGAGAAAATTTCTGTGTTAAATATCCATCTCTTGGAATGGAGAATTTAAATTCAATTAACAATAGAGGTGTTACTATTTTTATGAAAATAACTATCATTTTTGGAAGAATATGATGTTACCATATCTTCTTCCACATGGCCTTGAAGTTAAAGATATAATAATAGCGGGGTTTCTTCCCATCAATGAAGCTTCTATGATAGATGCTAGAATGATAAGAAGAGAATCTGACAGAAAATATTAGAATTCTATGTTGATAACTCCAAATGATAATTTTTATGCAATGATTATGGGGTTTCCAATGACTAATAAATTTTGTGATAACTTGAGATGTATCTCTGAAGGGAATGAGAATGTTCAGGAAGCCAAGTTACAAATATGGATAAGTATATTTGAAAATTTGAAAATGGATGTTAAGAAAAGCATTGATGGTTAATTTACAAGAGTATATGATATTTTAACTAACATCACTAGTATTTGGGAGAATATAGAAGACAATATCATTTTCAAGAAACATTTAAGAAACATTCTCTATAGTTTTGATACTAATGTTTCAACATTAGAATATCATGAAGAACTACCTTTGGATAAAATTTAAAATTTTACCATGTCATAAAAAATGAGAAAAGCACCTACTTTGATGAAAATTCATGACAAGGAAATTCCATTAAAGATTTATTAAAACAAAAAAATAAATATAAAGAAGTTGAATAATAATAAATTGATTTAGAGGTAGATGGAGAAGACGAAGACTTTAACACAATTGTTTCCCTCATTTCTAAAAAATAAAATAATGGAAAAACGGAAGGTTAAACTTTGAACTTTTGGAACTATGAAGCGAAAAGACATTTTGCCCAAAATTTTCCTAAGAATAAATTTTAATAGTATGAGTTCAAAGAATATGATAATAAGCTTTAGGAACAAAAGTTGAAGAAACATAAGGAATTATTTACTTATGAAAATAAGGAAAAAAGTTATTTGGGAGGAATAAATAAGGACTGTTACTTTTATTATGATGAATATGTTCATAAAATCCTAATTTTTTACTCATGTTATAAATGGAAGTAATTATTTAGATAGTGGTGATAATGGTGATGAAATTATAAAAATAGAGTGAATTCTTAAAAAAATTGGAAGATTAATTTCAACAGAATACTCAACTCGAGAACAAAATAAGAATGTTTATAAATGTTATTAAAGATATAACTTTTGGGAATGATGATTGGATGAAGCAATTGAAGAAAAATATAAATTTTATTAGATCTTAAAATATAATGATTAGTGAGATATAAAGAAAACTAAAAAATATGATGAAAGATTAGTTGGAAATGAGATCCTCAACATGAAAGGATCTACATTTGTTGAATAAAAGAAGGTGAAAAAGTTTAAGATAACTAAATATGAAAACATGATAGATTTTCTTAAAGTTAGTCTAGTGGAAAATGAGGAGGAGTTGTTAGAAACACAATCAATGCTTCTTATAGAAAAAATTGATATAAAAAATAAGATAGAAAATATTACCAAGTAAGTTAATGTTAAAGAAAAAACTTATAAAAAGGGTGGAAAGAAAGGTTTGTAGAAGTATGTTTAGGAGAAAAAATCTTTCAACAAGAAAAATAATAATGTTTTAGTAAATAATCCACCTCATAAAAGTTGTCTTGGATTTATAAATAAACAATAAAAAAAATTTCTATCAGTCTATAAAATCAAGATTATGATGTAACTCTTGTTTTTGTGGAACTTTCGGACACAAAGACTACTCATGTTGGTATATCACGTCTTTATTAAGAAATAGGTATGATCCAAGGGGGTGTTATGATGGGAACATAAGATGAAATTTTTATAAAATATTTGTAGAACTAGAAAAGAGAACTTAGAAGATGAGGAATGTTGATGGATCAATAGATAAAAATCATAAGATGATGAAAGTCCAGTATTTTATGAAAGTAGATAAGGAAAACATATTGAGTTTGAAAAGAAAGAGTGATTATTTATTTTTCTATAACAAATTGGAGTGGATATAAATTTAGAATAATAACAAAAATTAGATGTGATAAATGGGAAGAAAAATGATTCTGAATATGCAAGAAATGTTGATAAAAATATATCAAAAGATTTTGGTTTAAAAATTTGTAAAAGATGCATGAGATTTGATCAAGAAGGCCATGTTACTAAAAGATTTTTTGACTATCCTTCCTGAATAATAGGAAGTCATGAAAGGGTTATTACAAACTCAATGTAACAAAAAAGTTATTAAAGGTGAAAAGAAATTTACATAATTATCAGAAGAGTATATAGATGAAGGGATACTTATTACCAATGTTGGAAAGGATGAGTAGAAGAAAAAAATATATCCAATGAAAAATCCAAGAAGAGGATGAAAAAGAAAAGACATAGAGAAGACACTTAGTCTAATATATTCATCTATGAAACTACTATGTTACCTCTTTATTCCAAAAATATTTGTATTTCTACAAACACTAAGGTAATTAAAGGAGTTGAAATAAGAAAAATTATATATGAGTCTCTTACTATTCTAGAAAAATAAAATAATTATGTTAATTTTTTTTGTTATTGTAATGTTTCTTATTATACACATAAAATTTATGATATGCTTTTTTGATATGTGTTCATGTTACTTTTATCTCAAACTAATTCTCTAAATAATTGTACTAGACATGAGATTGCTGAAAGAGGAACATTAATGTATCACATGAAAGTAGTGATATGGAAAAAATTATTATTAAGATTAGAAACTCTTGTTTTCTACTCTGGTTTCACCCACGTATATTGAGAGTTTTTTAGTTAATGGATATTTTTAACAAAGTCATGTGACACTTTTGTTCTCCTGAAGAAGAATGTCATGATTTTGAGATGAAGAGTTCCAAAATTTAGAAATGAAAAAAAAAATTCAATAAAGGGGGGAAACCTTTTATATACCCCTTTTAATTTTATTGTCAATACGGATAACAGAAAATGAATAGGGGATATATAAGGACTAGAGGTATAAAGAAAGTAATGAGGAGAAGAGATGAAGGAGTTTTCTGAATTTAGGTGGAAAAGGTGCTGGAGAGGACATGTATGTAGGGGGAGCAGAAAAAGTGAGAAAAGAGAACAAAAAGTTGTATTCCTTAGAAATAGATATTAATAGAAACAAAAAAGAGGATATTTTTATGACATAGTTATGGTTTGGTTATATTTTTATTCAACAAATGATTATGAGGAGTATGTTGTTTTTTTGAGGTAAATGGTGAAATGAATTGGTCACCTGATACATGCCCCCAAGGAATTTATTAAAACAAAAAAGGTTATACAGTTTTTGAAAGAGGTGTAAATAACTTACACAAATATAATGAAAAAATGAAGATACATGCTGATAAAAACGAAATAGATCACACAAAACCAGAGGACTCCTACAGCCATCCTGAGATCCTTTGAAAAATAGGAGTAGACCATGCCTTACTCTTACCGATGTGAAGACAGAAGCAGTCTTCATCTTCCAAATTGAAGCACAACCGTACAATCTCATCCACATAACTGAGAAAAAGATCCAGCACAACACCATGATATATAAAGATATACAGCCATCACACAACATGTTTTTTAGCAAGTAGAGCAACCATAAATAAGGAAGAAACCAAGAGTAAACAGGCAGAAGACCCATCAAGAACAGAGCAGAAAAATAGATAAGAAATCAGAGTTATTCAAAAAGAATTCAATCTAAACTGAAACCTATGAAACAAAATACAAACAGAATCCAGGTAGAGAAATGTAGCATCGAACAATATGCAGAGTAGTCGGCTAGAGCATCTCAAAAAAACCAACATGCCCCACTGATCTTCATCAAAATAGGAAAAATAAATCACGAACTAGAATTCATTTCCATGGAATGTCCTTAAAATTAAAATTTTGATCTTTGTGAAATTCTTCATCCACTCTATTAAACATCCTCTTTCTTATATCAAGATAAGAATCATCAATCATTTAACAATTTTTGTATTTTTGAAAAAAAAATTTGTATCATTTTCCGCTAACCAGGAGTTAATCTATTTTGAGAAATTCGGTTCCTCTTCATACTGATAGGCATCCTGATATGTAGGATCATTTTCATCATCTTCACATGAGGAAGTATTTGAGTTGTAGAACTCAGAAGATTGTGAGGATTCAAGCTTGGATTCAATAGGGATAGGCTGTAGAGAATCCCCAAAATCAGTACTTTTGGCAGCTAGTGATCTTGTGATAACAGTTCTTTCATAATTGACAGTATCTCTATGTTTCCTAGTTTTCCTTCGATTTGGAGTGATGAAGCCATCAGAGTCAACAATGGATTTTTTTCCCTTTATAGTCCTTTAGATGAAAATTCTCCGCCACTTGAGAGATCTTGTCAATATCCTCTTGAAAAGAATCCTCAGCTTCTTGCTGTTTGACCTCATAAGCCTCATGTGACTCTATTTCAAGAGAGGTTGGAGCGAGATAGTACTTTGTTTCCATATCATTTGAATGAGGGAATTGATGATGAGTGAAAGAGTCCTTCTTGGAGGGAGGATTGTTAGCCGTGGTCTGAAATACAATATTCACATAATCATATATTTGATATGATTTCCATGTTTTTCCATCATCAAATCCTGATTTTCCATTACGGGTGAAGAAAGTACAGTACATCTATCAGTAGTGACAAGGTTCTCTTTATTTTTAACTTCAATATTACTATCCGAAGGAGCATCTGATGGACCAGCCTCAGTGAAATCCTCATTCTTTTTGTGCTCCTGTTTTCTCTTTTCAACCAAAATATTTTTTTAGAAGCCGAAGTTGAATGTTTGAAGCTACAATAATTCAAAGGATGTCCATGTTTCAAACAAGAAGTGCAGTAATCTGGTAAGTTTTCATAAACTACCTCTTATAAGTAACCATAAGAGCCATTTTGAATCAAAATATTTTTAAGAAGCTCATGAGAGACATCAACTTCAACAAATATTCAAGCCACTGATGGTCTTGAGTGTTTTTATGTAGCCAAGGCAAGTTTCAGGGGGTTTCCAGTGAGCATTGAGATTGGTAAAAGGGCTGGTTGCTTAAACAAATGTAGTGGAATACCAGTGAAGCCAATCTAGATGGGGAATATAGGAGATTCAGAGAAGGGGTCAAAGTCCGGGGTCCATTTGAGTACTCTCATCACACAACCCCCAAAAAACTAAGTGCGTTTAGCCCAAAGCCTCAAATAGTCTTCATGAGAAGAAAAATTGAAGTTGACATTTGATGCATTAAGGAGTCCAATATGGAAACCTGAAAACCCAATAACTTCTAGGGAGCTTCTTAATAACTTCAAAGAAGGATGATGCTCAACAAGTTTTCGAACAAGAAAATAGCGCAAACCAGAAGCTAAGATGCAAACCTCATCACCAGTGAAGGAAATAACTGGTTGTCCATAGTGACAGAAAATGTGAGGTTTGATCTAGGAATCCATGAAAGAAGCTCCTTCGCAGGGCCTGGTGTCTTCGTTGTTTCTCCCCGCAACTACATTAGCGAAGGATCTGTCATTTGGACGTGCAACCGCATTTGGGTTTTACACTCCCTCAACAGGGTTCAAGTTTCTCGGTTCTCCCATCAATGTGTCAAATTAAAGATAATTCAGGATTCCCTATGAGGAATATGTTTTTGAGAAAGAGTAAATTAGTTAAATAACTTACTTTTTGAGAAGATGATGGAAATCTAGATGAAGGAATGATTTTTTCAATGTTGTTAATTAGACACCTCCCTTCTAATCTAGATTATCAGTATGAGTCATCAGACTCATCCCGTCAGTATAAAGAATAGAACTCAGCCCATCAACATGAGTCAACACATCCAGCCTATCGAAATGGGGCTTGGTTAAAACGATTTAATTTACTCAAAGGATTTTTTGTCATATAACGTTCCAATGTAAATCGGAAAATTATTTCTTGTTTGATTAGTTTTCATCATCATATATAATATGATCTACTTGTGATCTAATATCTATGAAATAAAAATGGAAAAGATATGATTAGAAGGATATTCAGAAGATGAAATATCATATTCATGGTCTTTTATGAAGAAAGAATTGATTTGAGAAGGAATAATTAGAAGTTTTGATAGCAACTTATTGGTGTGAATAATATGAAAGAAATAAGCCACTGGAGATACCAGTTCATCGAATCAAATTAAATATATAATCAGATTGAATAATTAAAATGATGAATTAGATTGATGAACTTTTTATAAACTTGAAGAAGTTTTATGTTTTGAGAAGATTAGAGAAGCTCATAGAAGTATATAGAAGAGTTTAATAAGTTAATGATGAATAATTAAATGAACATTAAATTCATAATTTTTTAATTTCCTTGAAAGGGAAGAGAAATTTGTTTTATTGCCTTTTCCATTCTAGGGTTCATATAAAAGGGGATCATTATACATTCATAAGTAGAGAGAAATTGTTTAATAACCTAGGTATTTATAGAGTAATACTTTTAATTTTCAATTATTATCTATAAATAAGATTCTAATTTTATATTAAAGGGTACACTTTTTCATGTATCATACTCAGCAATCAACAACAAGTTTCTCAGAAATATAACCTTGCACACAATAATGAATTATACCAAAAAATAATTCAAAAATAATATTTTTATTCTAAATAGTAGTTAATGCCAAGACATTAGAATGGTGGGAATAAATAGTATCAAATTAATTATAAAAATAAGGTATACATAAGTTAAAATAATGATTCATTGGTCACAAAATTTATTAGAAATAGAATTAAAAACCAATTGAATATAAATGATATGTTTTTATGAAAATGTATTTCAAAGAGAATAACTATGTTTATAAAATCATATCACTCTTTATGGATTTTTATTTAATGGAAAAAATATTTTTTATATTCAATGTAATGTTTTAAATTCATCTTATATATTTTATTGATATGATTTAAGAAGAAATTCAATTTTTTGTATGAAAGATTTTTTTTCTAAAAATGCAGTTTTACTGCCTTTTGATGGTGAACCTTTTTAAATTTTGTTTTTGATACATTTATATGTTCTATTTGACCAAAGTAACATATTGTCTAAAACGAGGAAATAAAAATTCACTTTGTATGAATTTGTAATATTTTTCTAAAAACTATCATGTTTTGATGAATAGTAAATTTACGCTAAATTTTAATTGAAAACAAGTTTTTTCCATCAAGATAATATATATGTTTAAATAATATTATTTAATAATTTAAAGTATAATTTGATTATATTTTTATAATTTAATCCAATTATTTTCATTATAATTAATTTCACTTTTAAATAGGATATAAAAACTTCTCAATCTTTTGATAGTTATTATTTCTTAGAAACTGGATTTATGGTTTTGACAACAAGAATTAATTTTAAATTAGTTTACGCCAATTCTATATTTTGAATTTGAAAAATGGATTTAATATTTCGAATCAGGAGGTAAAAATTGATAAAATAAAATAATTTTATTTTTAGGCATTATGGATATTAACTTCAGTAATTATTTTATTTAACATGGTTAAAGGGTAAGTCTAGTAAATAAGGGTAAAAATATATTAATTTAATAGTATCAAAAATACCCAATAATGTGTTATAATCCTATTGGATAAGATATGTCTGACAATGGTAATCCTTGTTTTGATTTCGGGAACCCATGGATCCACTTGGGAGTGATGATGAAATTTTATAATAATTAATTTAATGTAAAGAGAAAAATAATATAAATATGTATCTTTTTACTAAAACAATTTCTATATGTGGTTATATAAGTGATATCTTAGACTTTAAATATTTATTATAAATATCAAATGATTTACTACATCATTATATGTTATTTATTATTTTTAGACATTAATGAAATAAATTTATTTATTACACAATGATAATGCGGGGATTGATTCACTAATAAAGGATTCAAATAAATGATATTATAAATATTAAAATAAATGTAATTTTATTTTTTTGATACCATAAAAATATTTTATGAATTATAATAAAATAAAATATTCTAATTAATTCCTTTTTTTTCTAATTAACAAAGTTATTATGATTTTAAGAAAAATTAATTACTTTATTATGTCAAAATTGACAATAATGAGTTTTTAAAAGAAACACTATTTTATTAAATGATATAATAGTCCTAAAAATATAATATTCAGAAAAATTTCTTATATAATGTTAAAATTTTCATTAATTATCAAATTATGGTTCTATTTTCATTATATAGTAACTATAGTAACCATATATTGTGAAAATGCAAGAAGACATGGTAAGAGGTAATGTTTTTAATAAAAGCTTAAATCTAAAATATAAGGTTAATTTTGTGACCTAAACTTATCTAAAACTATTGGTTGAGATTTTTCAACCCAAAATCATATTATTTTTTAAATAAATGATTTTGGGACCACTTGAAACAGAAAGTCAATTTATAATAAAATAATATTTCAAGACCTTCACAAAGTGCCCCTCCTCACTATTACGAAAGGCCCCCAACTCTACCCCCTGACTCACACCAATCATGGCCCATGGCACATCCAAATTCTTCTCAAATAATCTCCCAGAATCCCTCCCATACTTCTAGAATCCTTAACTTGGTAGAAGATAATTCATGAAATCCTTTTGGATCAAATCAAAAGAATTTAACCAATTTAGTGGTAACATCTTCTCTCAAGTTACTTTGTTTTATTTTCCTTCTCCACTACCTATGATTTGATTATTATTTGATTTCATAACAACAACAATATCCTAAATATACTAGGATTTTGTTATGAGAAGTTTTCAAACTACACTTACACACTCACCCATCTAATGGATATGAACATACTGTTTTTGTGGATGACGAACTACTGCCTCACAAAATGACGATTGTTCAATTTTCCCCTACCACCTCTCATGGTGTTTATTTTAATGACACTTTATTTATATATGATATATATTACATTTATATTTTCTCTAATATTTTGTAATTTTTATTTACAATATACCTTTATTCTTTCAATGACGTGTAAATATGATAATTTCATTTGAGGAAGTGTGGAAAGCTACCCCCCAAAGTGATATGATTCATTCATTCCATACATGAAACGTATAAAAGATGGAGTTAATAAAATTATGTAAAATATATAAAATATTATATTATACTAGAATTATAATATACATATTTATTATTTAGTTATTTATTCCTTTAAATATGAAAAATAAATGATAGTAGCGTTCATGCATACGTTGGACCTACCATCTCCATAAATAGTCTATTTCATTTATTATATCCAAATGTTATGTACTATTATAAATACATATATATAATAGATATATATGATATTTAAATCACGAATACTATTATTGATATAATGTACTTTTCTCCACACGCACAAGTTTTAATTATAATAAGTTCATTTTTGACTCATGTACCGAATGTCAACAGAACGATAGATATGAACAATACTAATTATATGATTGTTATAACAAGGTAATAAGTGATATAAAAGGAATAATAAAATTCAAAAGGTTATGAATCAAGTAGATATTAACTTAATTTTATTATTCAGGGAGATAAAAAATGAACAAGAAAATTCAGACTCAGGGTAAGGGACTTCGTCTTAATTTCCATTCATTAAGATATATTTTAGTTTATACACGAACTTAATTTATACAGTGTATAATTATACCATTTTTATTTTAATTTCTTTTAATAGTTTTCAAAATTAATCTTTTTTTTATGTTAAATTTTAATAAACAACAAAGTGAATATTTTTTTTTAACGTATGTGGTGACAACTACCTTTCTGCCACTACGAGCATTATTTGATACTCGACTTCATTAACAAGCAGTAATGTTTTTAAAAGAAAAATATATACCATATAACATTTTTTTATTTAGGTATTGAAAATGTTTTTGATAAAGTATCTATTATTTCAATATATTTAAATTATATATTTTTATTTCAATGTGGAAATGTTGTCTTTCCTTTATGCTTGTTTTATGTGTTATGAATATATTATGTTTCATGAGAATTTTTTGTCTATGCGGATTGTTACGTTATAAACTGAGGGAAGGTGAGCCCGAGATAGCTCTTCGATGAATTGGGTAACATGATGACGGTAAACATTAATGTTTCTCTTAAGATATTTTCGGAATATATTGTGATGGGTATTCCAAACATAACTCCCTATTTAGATGTGAAAGATACAATGTAAGTATGTTATTGATGCCACAAGTTACCTTTATGATTTATGATTTATATGAGTTATTAATAAATCTTATGATTTCATGAGATGTTAAAGATCATATGTTTTATGAGTGAAAATTATGATTTTATTGATTTGTATGTATTAATGGATTAATTTTAAATTTATTTATTTTAAAAACCTTACTAAGATTTTTATGCTCATAACAAGTTTTTGAAATGCTTTTCAAAGGTTATAAATAAGGGTAAGAGAAAAGAAGACTTCAAAAATATTTTTATTAAGAAAAATAATTCTTGTTTTTATTTAAGGATTTTTTATTGTGAAAAAAATTGGATAGAGTATAAGTGACTACTTTGTAATATATGATATTTAATGTAATAGTTATGGACAAATTATACAAAACTCTAAACCTGAAAAGAACCTCAATGTGAATTCTTAACATAACTTAGGATTATATAATGTATAATGATTGATCCTTATAGTTGGTATCAGAGGAAATGATTTTGACAAATTTGGAGGTTAGGATATCTTTTTTGAACATTAGGGATATCATTATGGGTTTATAATTTGAAGGTAGATAATAAGTTCAATGTATTAGAAACCCCTTTGGAGTCTTTCTGATCTGAAATATTAAGGTGAATAATGTTATTTTTGGAGACATTCACCTTTGAAGAAATTATGGGTTATTAATTATTAGTATGAAAAATTATAGGTATGAGATAACCTTTGAGGTTAAAATAGGTTATGTTTTTTTTGAGGATTTTTTCTCATTTTGTTATTGTTAATAGAATTATTAAGTTTTTGAAAAAGGAAAACATGTAGACCATTTGAAAATTCATCACTTCAGACAAAGATTTGGGAATCAAACCCCAAAACAAAGTGCGTCTGAGATTTATCTCCAACCATTGGCCTACGGGAAGTTCCTCGTTATTATGACTTATTATTTTCAGTTAAATGATTTTATGGAATAAGAGTATGTTGTTTTTTAGAGATATATGTTTTATAAAATGGATATATTTAGTATTGGAAAATGATTTTGTGATTAAGTATTGAATTTTATTTTGGAAGATCTTTTCTCTTTTTGGAACACTGTATGCCTATGTAAAATAGAATACTATTGGATTTCAATTGAGGAGTAATGGTGAAATTTTATTTTGGAAGAATCTATATATTTATTTTCAACTTATAGAGGTTTTGGGTTTTTAAGGAAGTGATTAATCTATCATGGAGAATATTCTATTCGGTTAATTACTTTTTTCTATGACTTTAAGAGTAGTCATTGTTATCTAGAGATAAGTGTTAAGATTTATTGTGAAAAACTATATGATCAAATCCTTTTGAATATTGTGTTTCAATCATATTTTGGATTATTTTAAATAATTTTAATGAAAATTGTTTATTGAACAGTCTTTGTTGAACTTTGGAGATTAAGAGTAGTATTTCATTATATAAATTATTATTCATTATGGAGATTATCTGATCTTGTACTAACCATTTTGGGTTTGTTTAGTATTTCATGACATGATAAAGAGATAGTTAATATTTTGAGGATTATGAGATTCTCTAGAAGTTCATTCTATCACTTTTGGTATGACCAAGTCATCTTGAATACTAATAGTTTGGAGAAAAGATGAGTTTTTGGTAGAAATCTATAAAATAATGAAACTCAACATGAAAAGTTAGTATATTTACTTATGTTCATAGTTATTATCATAAATAAATTTCTTAACATTATTAAAATAAACTTAAAAAAACATCGTCCATTTATTTTTTCTGCAATGGAATCAAAGACCGTTTAACCCATCACAAGTTTATGGATTTCTGTATGTTGACCTTCTCCAGATCATGTTTTCCCTCACTCTATATGAGAACATGATGGTTAGTTTTTCTTCTATATCAATGTTCTCTCACATGGAATATTGAATTTTTTTTGTTGGGAAACCTATTTACTTCTTCTTTTTTATTTTAAAGTGATAGTTTTATCATATCTTTTACCAATGTGTGATTTTCAATGATATTCTTGAGACAAATTTTAAAATTTCGAGGATGCAATTTCAAAAGGGGGGAATTATGTAATGACCCAAGTGTTTTTAAAATAATACCTTTTATTATTAATTAATATTTATGAATAAGTTATCAATTTTATATTAATGGTTATGATTTTTATGATAGCGTACTCTACATGCATCAATGGGTTTCTCTGAAATTTTATGTTTCACAGAACATTGAGTTATACAAAAAAATAATACAATAAAAATATTGTTTATTTAAATGGTAGTTAATGCCTAGAAGTTGGAATGGATAGAATAAATAGTATCAACTGAATTATAAAAATATGGTTTAAACATGTTAAAAAAATGATTCATTGGTTACAAAATTTACTATAAATAGAAATAAAAACAAATTGAATATAAATTATGTGTTTTTAAGAATACCTATTTAAAAAAGAATAATTGTATTTATAAAATCACATCACCCTTTATGGATATTTATTTAATGAAAATTTAATTTTAGATATTCAATGTAAGGTTTTAAATTCATCTAATATGTTTCTTAGATATGATATGATAACAAATTCAATTTTTCAGATGAAAGAAGCATTTTTTCTAAAAATGCAGTTTTTCCACATTCTAATAGAAAACCCTTTATAGACATAGTTTTTAACACCTTTATATGTCATATTTGACCAAATAAACTTCTTCTCCATAACAGTGTCATCAAAATTATCTTTTTCTGATTTGATGATATTTTTCTTATACCTATCATGTTTTGATGAATAGTTAAAATACGACAAATTTCAATTGAAAACATCTTTTTCCATCGAGATAATTTATTTAGTTAAATAATATTATTTAATAGATTTAAAGAATAATTGGATTTATATTTTATCATGTAATTTAATGATGGTCATTGGTAATAATTTCACTTTTAAATTGGACATAAACACATTTCAGTCTTTTGATAGTTATTACTTCATAAAAACCTGCTTTTTGGTTTTGAAAATAGGAATTAATTTTCAAAAATTTTATTACAATTCTATATTTTGAATTTAGATAAATGGATTCCATATTCAGAATCAGGAGGTCCAAATTGAGTAAATAGGTAACTTTTATTTTTAGACATTATGAATAGTAACTTCAGTACTTATTTTATTTACCATTATTAAAGGGTAAATTAGGTAAATATGGGTAAAAAATAATACTTTAATAATATAAAAATACCATAAAAAGTGTCCTAATACTATTGGATTATATATTTTATCTAATTCCATACTTGGGTATATTTGGGGACCCCATGTATCCACTTGGGAGTGATAATGATATTTTATAATAATTAATTTAAAGTAAAGAGAAAAATAACATAAACATGTATCTTTTTACTAATTTTTTTATATGGGGTTATATAAGTGATATATTAAAATATAAATAGTCATTAGATAGATAAAAGGCTTTCTAACATCAATATATGTTATTTATAATGTTTGGAAATTAAATAAATAAATTTATCTGTGATATAATGATGATACAATGATCACTTAATTAATAAAGAATTGAAATAAATGTTATTATGAATATTAAAATAAATGTAATTTGATTATTTTGATACCATGCACGAAATTTATAAATTATATTGAAATATTATCTTCTATTTAATTCCTTTGGTTTGAAGGAACCATGTTTTTATGAATTTATCAAAAATCAATTACTTTATAGTGTCATAGTTGACAATAATGAGTTTTTAAAACCAATACAATTTTATTAAATAATATAATAGTCCTAAAAATATAATATTCAGCCAAATGAATTATATAATGTTATAAATATCATTATTTATCCAAGTTATGTTTCTCTTGGAATTTTATTATAACTATGGTTACCATATATTGTTAAAATGAAAGAAGACATGGTAAGAGTTAATGTTTTTAACTAAGGGTTAAAATTAAAATATACAGGACTTTTTGTGACCTAAACATGTATAGAAGAAATTTCTCAAGAGGTTTTCGACCCAAAAGAATATTATGTTTTAAATAAATGAGTTTGGGACTATTTTAAATAAAAAATCAATTTATAATAAATAATATTTCAGGACCTTCCTAAAATGACCCTCTTCCCACTTATAAAAGCCACCACATCTACCACCTTAATCACACCTCTTTTTCTCATTAGAATATCCAAATTATATAAAAATAATCTCCAAACATACCTACCATCCTCCTAGAAGACTTAACTTAGGATTAATTCAATTCAAGAAAGCTTTTTGGATCAAATCAAAAAAAGTTACCCGATTTAGAGGTAACATCTTCTCTCAAGTTCCTTTCTTTTAGTTTTCATTCTCTACTCCCTATGATCTTCTTATTATTTGATTTAATAACAACACAAGTATCCTAAATAACCTATTATGATTTTATGAGCTGTATTTGAACAAAATTTACACAAACCTTTATCTAATAGATATTAACATTCTATTTCTATGGACGACAATCTAGTGCCTCACGAAATGACGATTGTTCAATTTTCCCCTACCACCTCTCATGGAAGGCATTATAATGTCACGTTACTAATATATGATATATATTATATTTATATTTTCTCTAGTATTCTTTAATTTTTATTTACAACATACCTTTATTCATTACATGATGTGTGAATATGGTAATTTAATTGGACGAAGTGTGGACTACCACCCCTACAAAGTGATATGAATCATTCATGACATACATGGAACATAAAAAAATGGAGTTAATGAAATTAAGTAAAGAATATAAAATATGATATTATGATGGAATTATAATAAACCTATGTATCATTTATTTTTCATTCTTTTAAATATTAAAAATAAATAAAAGTAGTATTTACAAGTTAATAATTTATTACAAGTTCATTTTCAACTCAAGTACCGAATATCAACAAAATGACTGATATGAACTTGAATAATTATATGATTGTTATAACAAGTTAATAATTTACATAAAAGTAATAATAAACTTGAGAACGGTTTTTAAAAAACTTAGAAGTTAACTTATGTTTATTATTAATGGAGATAAATAATGAATGAGGCAATTCAGACTTAGGGAAAGGGACTTCGTCTCAATCTCCTTTCATTGAGGCATATTTTGGTATATACACGACCATATTTTATACAGTATATAATTACACCCTATTTATTTTAATTTCATTCAAGGGTTTTCTAGAAGAATATTATGTTTTACGATGAATTTTACTAAAAAACAAAGGCAATGTTTCCTTTTAATGTACGCTATGAAAACGACCTTTCCGCCACTGCGAGCATTATTTGATATTCAGTTTCCTTAACAAGAAATAATGTTTTAAAAAAGAAAATAAATAAAAGATACCCTTTTTATGTATTTTTTATTGAAAATGGTTTTGATCAAGCATTAATTATATGAATATCTTAAAATGATATATTATTATTCCAATATGGAAAAGTTATCTTTTTATTTATGCTTGTTTTATGTGTTATGAATATGTTATTATTCTTGGGAATTATCTACCTATTCAGGTGGTTCTATGATAAAAGGAAATAGGGGGATCTTGAGGTTTCCCTCCATTACATTAGGTAACTTGATGGAGGTAAATTTTAATGCTTATCCTAAGAGTTTTAGGGATTATTCTTTGATGGCTATTCCAAATATACCTCCCTATGTAGCTGTGAAAGCTAAAATAAAAGTATGTTATGGATGACACATGTTACCTTTATGATTTATGATTTCTTTGAGTTATTCCTAAGTCTTATAATTTCATTTGGTATTTTAATGTGATTATGTTTTATGAGTGAAAAGTATGATTTTGTTGACTTGTATGTAATGATGGATTTATGTTTTCTTCCATTATTTTATAATAATTATTGAGATTTTTATGCTCAAAACAAGTCTGTTAAATGTTTTTCACAGGGTATAAGGAAGATTAAGATAAAGGAATAAACCAAGAATATTTTTATCAAGAAAAATAATTCTTATTTTTTTATTTAAGGAGTTTTTTTATTGAGTAAAAAATTGGATATAGTATAAGTGTCTACATTGTAATATTTTAGATGTAATGTAATATTTATGGACTAATTCTCTAAAAATATAAACTTGAAAAGATATTCAATATGAATTGTTGATATAACTCAAGATTATTTAATGTTTAAGGCTAGGTATTTTTAACTTGAACTATTCATGTGAACTGAGAGATAACATCCCAATATTTTTTTTCAGGTATTGAGATTCCATCCATAATTTTGTTTCAACTTGAAGATAAGGAAGATCCATCAGACTAAGGTTCAATACGATCATCCGATAATGTTCCATTAAATGATTTTTTTGCAGAGTGACTCTATCGGAGTAAGATCATTGGTGAAAATCCATTGGAGCCAAGTCCATCAGACAATGTTCCATAAAATAAATAAGTGGTGAGCAGATTGTTGAGTTTTTTCTCAATTATAGTAGAAGTATTAGAAGTAGAATTAGATGAAGGAAAATCAGACGAATACCATCAAACATATGTTTCTGGACTGAGGCTGATCTGAATGACTTTTGCGGAGGATGTTATCTGGAAAAATATTATAAAAAGTTTCAAGAAAAAAACATTCCTCAGAGAATTGTTTATGTTTATGAATATTGTACTCCTACGATGTTTGATTCATATTTCTTGTAGAGGATGTGAAGAACTTTCTGAAGAGGATTAGAAAATAAGAAATAATGTGAATCCAGTAACTATGGAAACTTACATGTTATTGGAAAGGATTGATTGTTTTTCCTGGGCTGCATAACCAGTTATGGGAAGTGGATGTGACAAGGATAGTTTGGGGTATAACCAAAAATAGTAGGGAAGTTTCTACTAATATTTTATAATTGTTCATTGCTTGTGCTTTTGTATTCTAGAAAAAATATAATGAAATAATCCTTGTTGGTTGGACTATCCAACATATTATAGAGTAGGTTTCTATACTGAACCTTGTAAATAACATGTTATAACTTATCTTTTTTTAATATTAAAGGCATAGTTTATAAGTTTTACATTAGTTAATCACATATTTTACAAATTTAATAGGTTAATAATGTTTTCAAAATAAATTACAAAACTTCTTATGTATGAAAAAGGAACCACTTTTTCACCCCTCCCTTAGTGGTCTCAATCCAATATGGGAACAAAAACTTCTAGTGAACATGGGATTTAATACAAGAAATGTACGTATTGGAGAGGAAAATTATGTAGGGTTATAGTGTATTTATAATTAAAACAAGATCATAGAGAGGGTGGAAGTTATCCCCTTTTATAAGTGATTAAAATTGAAATTTTCGAAATATTAATTACATTTAAATGATATCATTTCACTATTCAAGGGTCAGTGTCTCCAAAATTTTGAATAATGAATTTTCATGTGGAATTGGGTCGATAGTGCTCAAAATAAAGTATTTTTACACAATTTTTAAACATTTTAAAGTCATTTACTCATATATTTTTTACATTTAGTATTTTTTTTATTTTTACTGGTGTAACTAGTTTTTACCCATGTAACATATGATTTATTGAATGTATAAAATGAACCCTTACACAAATTTGGGTGTGAATAAAACAAATTTAACCTCTATTTAATATAGTTAAAATTCCAAAGAATATAAAATTAACTTTTAAATCAAAACCTTTTATTTATAGAATATTTTTCTTGGAAATTGATTTTTTAGCAATTATGTGTTGTTAATATTATTTGTCATTGAATGGAAATTGAATGCATGTTAATAAAATTATATATGTTTTTATAAATAATATTATTTTCATTATTTAAAATATTTTAACTTAATTTATTAAAAAATAGTACATAACATTAATAAAAAAAATTCTTTAAAAATAATGGTTTCACCATTATTATAGTCAATAACATTAATCTTAGTAGTATCAATTTTATTTTAAAAAATGTAATTAAATTTATCAAATAATATGAACACATTGATCTCAAATTTTAAATTCAATTTTTAAATTTAATTTTTATAAGTGATATGATCAATTTTTTAATGTATGTTAAAATAGTTTTTTAGTGTGAAATATTACACATTTTTCAAAAATGTTGAACATGTTTTTTTATAAATTTAAATACTATTTATAAATGTTTTATAATACTTATTATATATATATATATAATATAACATTTTTTAATAAAATTTTAATTATATTTCTTGTACTATGATAATTTCATAAAAGTGCTAAAATTTTAAAAAATCAATATTTTCTTTATTTTCTTAAAATCAATTTGTTTTGGGAAAGAAAATAAAAAATTAAATGAAAGATAATTTTAATATACTAAATTTAGAAAACATTTTTATCTTATATAATTAAAATAATAATTTTTTTTAAATTTCTCTTTTTAATGGAAACACTATATATAAATAAAAAATGACTGTTAAAAAGAACAATGTTTTAAAACAATAGATATTCTTAATCCTTTTTTGTATACATTTATAATTGAATAAAATATTTTTATCTACCATAGTTTTTTATTCTTGTTATAACTTACATATCTAATATCTTTGATATATTTTGTTTAGTTTTCCATGCGTAACAACCTATCAACATGATGTTTATTTATAGGGAAAAGCTATCTCATAAAATCTTGGGTCCTTATATGGCCTGCCCATCAGACCTTCCTTCTATGGTTTGTTATCCTAAATTTCACATGAGAAACACATTTATAAAATTTATATATATTCCGTTACATAGATTTAATCAAATATAAATGAATTTTAAATAAGTCTATAATAACCATCACACACACTTCTTTAAATCCACTTTAACTTTACCTATCTTCCATATAAAAAATATTATTAAAAATTTGTGAAAATTATCAATAAAAATCCTAATTCATTGCTTCCAACACAAAATTATGTAATTAAATATTAAAATTATAATTATAATTTAATTACACAATTGATGTTAAAAATAAAAATATGGAATTATGACATAATTAATTATAGATATCTAAAACATAATAATTACTTGAAAAACATTTTTTCAAGGAAAAATTACTAAACCAAACTTCTATAAAAAGTTTTGAAGTCAATTCTCATAATATTTGATAAATTATAGAAAAAACTAATTTTCAATAATATATTAAATGAATAATGATTTCAAACATTGATCAACAACTATTTTATCAATTAAAATTTAAAACTCATATTCATTATTAGTCAATCATTAAATTCCCTGAAAATATGTGAAAAAATGTAATCAAAATAGGCCATATCAGTAATATAAAAAATAATTATGAATAATATATACAAGAAAAATATACAATATAAGTATAATAATAAATAAACTATAAACATATATTATACAATGAACATTATTATATAATAAACACATACAAAACATATCAATTGTATTGAGATTTTAACACATCACCCAACGTGCATTATGGGAAAACACCTTTAGATAATATGAGAAATTATAGAAATGTTTCAGTGGGACCATATTCTGACATATGATATATTTATAACTAAATAACCCCCATATTTCTCAAAATTAACCACATAATGTGGAACTCTCTAAAAAAGATAATGAACTAAACTAGAGGATACAAGATATTGTATGTTATCAAATGTAATAATACTTTCCTCAGGTTTTTCCAATGAAATACAACATTATTCCCATAAAATTTATAAATGGTTTTAAGAGAATATAATGATATAACATTATAAAATAAATATAATGAATAAATATCCCATATCTCACTACTAAATACCCTTATTATAAATAATCCCATTCTATATTGATATAAAATAATATGAAATTCAAAATACATAATCTATGTAACAAATAAATCCAAATACAATAGGTGAAAACATCAAGGGTATCCTTTACATAAGAAAAACCTTTTATTAATCTTCTAAGATATCCATTATTCTTATAAAATAAATAAATAAAAACCCAGTCATTTTGGGATGATCAATCTTGAATCAAATTATAAATAAAATTTGGCTTGAGTTAACATAAATTCAATTAAAAAAATAACATAAATACATAATGAATAATATAATAAAATAATCAATGTAATTTTAAAAAACAAATATACCTTTATTTAAAATAATTAAAATAAAGATAATTATTACCCTAATCTCAAAAATCAATGATATACTTAGAATTCCATTTACTATTTTGATATTTTTTTAAAAAATATTATATGAATTTATTTAAATTTAGTGTGTAGAAGATATGGTTAAGTTGAGATAAGAATTTAATTTATGAAAAATTTCATTTATTTTACAATTAAAACATAAAAATTATAAAATAATATTGTACAAAAATATGATAAATTAATTATATTTAATTATATGGAAAACGTGTTTTTGAATTCAATACACCTAAGGTTTCCTCAAATAAGTCAACATATCTGAAAAAACATTAATAACGTTGAATGAATTCATAGCTAGTAAATAATTAAATATTAGGTCATGTGAAGAGATTATCCACTTCTAGACATTATAAATCACCAGTTTATATAATCCCTAGAACTGTGTACGACCACCACAACCATTTAGATCCAATAAATAGTTAGAATATAAGAGGAAAAGAATAATAAAATTAAATTAAACAAGTAATGAGGTGATTTTGATTTATAATTTTTTAATAATAATGAATAATAAAGTGTGCCTTGTGTTTCCTAGAAATATCATAAAAAATCTGGTGGGGGCTAAAAATAAAAGTAAATAAATTTAATAAAATAAAAATCTATGAAATATACATGGGTTGATTACTCAATTTTATGAACCACACATTAACCATGAGAATGAAATTAAAAAAATATTGCACTACCCTTATGATTTTTGTTCATGGTTAGGGTAATCATTCAACCCAACAATAAAACCTCAGTAAAGATTCAAAAAATATAAACTTTCCACTCAAATTCCCATAAAAAATTAACAAATAAATTAATTCTAACACATATTTTAAACAGTTATATCATTGGGGGAAGAATTATTTTATTATAATCTAAATATAATTAAGGACGAATTAAATCCATCATAATGAGTACAGTTTTATTTTATTATTTTCTAATGAGACTGGATAATAAAAAATATGTTCATTTATTTAAATGATAATGACTTTTCTAATTATAAAGATCTATTATTATAATGATAAAAATGTATTAATTCCCCAAAAAACAAAATTAATAGGTTTATTAACTCTTTTTGATGAAATAATAATATTGTTCATTTAATAAATTTTTTTGGTACATATAAATTTCATGATAGTCACCTCAAACATCATAACTAGATATCTCATTAATATATAGTAGGAAATGCCTTAGAAATCCGGATGAGATTATCGAGTTGGAAGAGAAATGAAATACCAATATTTCAAAAAGACATTCATTATAGTAAATTAAAGTTATTATATATTAATAGGTATATTTTTTCCTAGACAAGAATTATTTAATCATCCCAAAAATAGTGACACCTGATGATAACAAAAATTTATGGCACTTTTTTATATTAAATTAAATTTAATGTGATTCATCTTACGAGAAGAAATTACTTTATAAAAAATTATTATATATTTACCCTTTTAAATATTTTGACATGATATTCAATCATAATAAAAATGTATTAGGAATTAAATTTTTTACTTTTCTATCCCATTCAAAAAATTAGATGGTCTTTAGCATAAAAGAGATGTGATAAGATAAAAAAGTCACCTATGAGATTTAATATAATGGATAAATAAAATATAAATAGTATTTAAATAAAATTTAAATATGTTGTGATATAAAATATCATAGATTATAGTAGATAAATGGTATTAAATTATCACCATTATAGATTATTTAAAAATATACTCTGTAAATCCATTTGCATTGGAATATAATATTACATTTTAAAAATATTCTTTAATTGAATTTATGTAACCATATGTAAATTTAATCCTCTTAAGAATTTCTATCATTAACCCATATTTATAATATAAGATTCCATAATGATATCACATTTAAGATTATAATTCCATGCTCAAAAACATTATTAAAAACATTGATAAAATAAAACATTTTATAATAGTAGTATTCAATCATATTTCAAATTATTAAAACATATTATTTTGATGAAACATAAAATTCAAGGCTACCAATAGTAGTATAAAAAATATTACAAAATATATTTGGTGAGGAATTAACTGTGTAAATGTTTTTAGTACTTTATACCAAAAGAATGATCATTAAAAGATATTATATATATATATTTATTTTGAGGTAACAATAGATGGATATAAACCAGTGATAAAAAATAAACTAAAATATTTAAAACTTATTTATGATAAACATCTATAAATATCATAAAAAATTATTGTTAAATCAATACATCTTATTATGATTATTTAATTTCTAGATAAATTGGAAAAAATATATATAATTTGGGAGGTTCAGGGTTCGAATCCTGGGAGTCCGCGTTCGGGGGGAGCCTCTCCCCCGAGATCCACCCGTCTTGCCGGGTCGCTCGGTCTCAACTGGGCGGGCAAATGAGGCACGACCCAATGTGCTAACGAATTGCTTTGACGAACCATCACCGATCGGACTGTCACCCTCCGGGACGCTCTTCCATCTCGGCTGGCAACGACTCCTTCCCGGCTGGGGCTCTCTCCGGAGTTACCCCTTCGTGGGGAGGGGGGTTTCCTTTTGTGGAGGGTTCGAAAAGGCCACACATGGGAATTCCCTTTTAAAAAGAAAAAATATATAATTTTATATAAAATCTATAAATTAAAGCTATTGTATTAAATTTTTATACATGGAATAAAATCAACTAGCTTAAAACTTTATTCAACATAGATATCATAAAAATTGAAAATAATAAGTAAAAATAACCAGAGAAATATTATTATAATTTTATAACTAATTTATTACATTGATGATTTTGAAACACATTATTAATATCACTTATCTTATTACTAATAATATTATATTTCATTTACTTAAAATTATCTATGGAACTTTTACTCTATTTTTATTTCAATGTGAAAATTTATAATGTATTACTTATATCAACTATACACCACAACAGATTGGCAATTTATATACAGTCACATATTTATTATCATGAATTATTAATTTATATTGGGAATCAATTTTTCATGTCTCTATATTTTTTAATATAATTATTTAAGGATGAATAACTAATGATATTATGGGATAATTATATACATAAAACAATAGTATATTATCATTATCTACTATAAAAATAATGGATGATATAATTATATGATAACTAATAGCTTTCAAAATTTTTCTCTCTCATGTATGAATAGAAATATATTTTATAATTTCAACTATGAAATTAAATTTAATAACTCATTTGAACTTAAAATATGTAATATTTGAAAAATATAGATCGAATTGTTTCACAAGGGTACAAAATAGAATAAAATAGACCAAAAGAAATTATGAGAACCCAAAATTTCCAAGAATTATAAACTATTATTCTCATAATTCCATTAATTTAGTATAGAAAAACTGTAGAAAAAATATTCTTAGTAGGATATATACTATTATGAAAATGAATTTCAATATATATATATATATACATATACACTAACATACAATGTTAACATTTTTAATAGTTATTAATTAATGAAAAAACACACATAAATCATCTTCTACAACACTATAATTCATAAAAGTAATCATATTATATATATTATAACCCCTTTATTCTTTAATTATAAAACATTATCATATTTTAATGAATATTTTTAGAAATATGCATTGAGTCATTATAGGGTTTTGGGGCCCAGAGAGCCTTAGTTTTGAAATTATATAAATATTAAATATAATATATCACATACTCAAAATTTTTATGAAATAATGAAATCACTTATCAATCGATTATTAGATAGGATATCATATATATTCACTAAATCTAGAATTATGTATTTACCCTAGGTATGAAATAATATTTTTCGGCATCAAATGTTTTGTTAAAGAGAATTCGCGGGAAGATAATGAATAAATAAATAAAATTAATTATTTTATTTATTTATTCTTTGTAACCCAAATACATCATTATTTGTACCCAGTTATGGGAAATTCCTAGGGTTAATATTTTAAATATTGGGATTTAAATATATTATATATGAGATATTTCGATGAATGATGGCTGTATTGTGTCATAATGATCGGTACAGATGATTTTTCCTTTATCAAAAGTGCTCATGTATCTCATCAATGACAATGACCTAAAATCATTATTCATTAGTTATTGATCCAAAATCGATGAAGGATGTTTTTTTGTGTTGGTATATCCATGAAGTTTATTCCTTTTTGAACAAGAATTGATCCATCTATCAAATTGACTTTCAGGTTGATAATTGATTTATAGGTGTTGATTTTTTATTCATAGAATTAGAAATTGATAATATTTTAGAGTGAGTGAGTTTCCATTTCATTCATATCCCCAATGAAAATATATTGGGACTAACCAGAACAATGGGAAATATTTTTCATCTTGTATTTGTTTTGTGCATTTCTACCATCATTATTCATATGTTCATCATCCATGTTTCCATTGGGTAGTGGTGCAAAAAATACCTAATAAATGTTCATTGTGAAATAATTATTTCGTGAAATAGATCATTACTATGGGTATGAGTTTGGGGTCGAAGACATTATTGTTGTGTGTGACAATAAAAGAGTGTTTGGAATTGGATATTGTTTTCTTGTTTCATGGGATCTTGCATTCTGATGATACAAATCTCTGGGGATGATTCCTGAGATGATTTGGAGTTAGAATATGGACACAAGTAATGATAAGAGTTTGGTCAACACATATATGATTTTCAAGGGTGATATTTATGTCTACAACAATAGAGAAGTTGGCATGAGTGAAAATTAATAGAATCCAATGTGATCTTGAAAATCTCATGTTACATGAAATATATTTCTAATGAACACGCATCATATAGTCCCCTAGATATAGTTGCTATTTTGCTTGGTAAAATTAGATATTACATAGTATGTATACCTCTATAAACATTGTGAGACTTAGTTCTAGTTTCTCAACATGTACCCTAATGGTACAAGAGAAGAAAAATGTCCAGGAACACGAGCATTACTAGATCACATGGGCATGACCATTTAATCCGTTGCAACCATGTACTTAGACAAAACCGAATCTACGAGAATTATCAATAAACTTGGGCATGGATATAGTTCAAAATAATGGGTGTCTAAGAATACAAGTTGAAACTGGAAGGACCACATTTAGTGAGACACATAATGTACTCCTAGTACATGTTTTTTACTCCTAGTACACTCCATGTACTCCCAGTACACGTCATGTACTTTTCCCATGGAAGGTTAATCCCATGATCTCCCTATTTTAGAGAAGTATTAGTATGGTATGTCCCCTTTATCTATTCCTATGAGTGTATTGTGTGGTATACCATCCTAAGAATCAGAAGAGTGGTCCATTATGGAATTATTCTTGTGTATAATTATGTATCCCTCCATGTATCATAGGGTGTGATTCTCTATAATTATTTTCTCCAAAATATGGGTTAGGAATCTTATTACTGATTATGAATGAGAATGATAACCATATTAATGGTTCACTCTGTGCAGGGCTAAGTATCACTTCTATTCCCTAAGTAAGACCCCTAATATGTGTACTTATTTCTTTTGAGATCAAGTGTGTACCTTATTTATGGAAAGAATTAATGTTCATGACCTATCGGATGAGCACGACAGAGATTACAACGATCATGGAGTTGGTTGTCCCAAAAAAATTGCATTGCATCCTTGAGTAGGATCCAGGCCTGCAGTGGGATTATAATCCTACTTTGAGACTTTGATTCTATCTTGGTTATATCTAGGTTATTTTGGTTATTATGTCATGCATTTCTTGGAATATATTCATGATTATGAGTTGACTACTCTATCGATGCTATATATTTATTGACATGAGAGTATCCTATAGGGTGTGTTATACTAACACCTGAATATTCTCTTCTCACATGTCGGATGTCTTATACAGATGGAATGCCTTTTGATTGAAATATGGGTGGACTTGGTTCATGTAGATAATAGTTGAGCTAGACATACCACAATTGGTTTTAGGTGTTTCATTTGATAGAAATAACAACATTATTAGTAGGTGGGAATCTTTTATAGTTTTTGTGGGCCTGTATTTGGCACTTTTTTCTCTCCCAAACTTGCATTTTACTTTGTTGTTAGATAGATGTTATGTATGTGTTAAGGTTCAATTTATTATATTATTATATTATATTGGTGTATAGATGTGTCTGTGTGTGTGCATGTACTTTAGGATACAACCTCCCATTTGTGCGATATGACTTTTCAGCCCTTATCACTAAACCCTAGTCTATTGGAGATAGGCCTAGGGTGTCACACACATCTTACCGTTGGACAAGAGGCCCCCATTGTGATGGTTCATGATAGAGTGTTATCAAAGGTGGTTGTCATAAGACCATTTTTGGGATATTTTCAAGCTATGAGGTTTGGTTGGGAACTAAGGAAACAATGATAAAGTGTTACATGTTTAGATATCAATATAGAGAACCCATTCTTGGTTAGTCGGCCAATGTATCCATTCCACATGACAATAATAACCTTATTGTTGACTCGATATATGTAAGTACTATTTAGGGGGAATATATTGGTACACTCATCATATAATATTGGGTTTTGGTTTTCATGTTATTATTGATTTAGATTCCCAGAAAAACAATTATGACTATGGCATGTCATGAATTTTCATGATGCCTCTTTAATAGAAGCCATCTAGGATTTTTCAGCGGGCTCATGAGGATGATCGACATAGTGATATGTCTTTGTAAAAGGGACATGTTCATTAAGTGTTAACCCTATGAGGTTTTCCTGTCTAACTTCTACACATTGAGTAGTAGGTTGAACTGATTATATTGGATAAGTATGTGGGTAGGCTGAGAACACTTCATGAGTTTTAGAGAAAATTACCTCTTAGGTTTTAGTTTTAGCTAAATTCCCCGAAAGATAAAAAATGTGTAGAGGTAGTTGTGTGATTTTTCGTCATAGTGAGGAACCCTTTTGATCAAATGGAAGTCCTAACAGAAATCCTTATGAAGGAATAAATAGGGTTATGGTAGAGTATGGTGACTTAGACTCATTATAAGGTGATTGTACCTTGGATAATGTTTGATATTCTCTTCAAGTTGAGTTTTACCCAGCCACATTGTGAGAATTATGTATCCAAGAACTTCTATATATTATGTAAGGCAGCGATTCCAAGGAAGCATATTTTTTGTGGTTCACTAAACTCTCACGATACACTATAGATAAGGTTCAATATGTATTCTTCTGATTATGTACGTTAAAGAACAAAATTTATTAGGATATATTATTTGGTGTGATATCTATTTGAATTCCTAAATATGTTGGAATTCATGAGTGAGATTTGGTCATGAAGAGCTTCATTGAAGAGTATTCATTGACAGATGGAGCTTGTATTTGACACCATTGCGAAAGGAATTCAACAACCTATAGTCGATGTCGAACTCATGGATCTATTTGAGCTATGAATTTTTAGAGATAGTGTTAAGAGTTAGTGTCTATAGTTAAGTGATCACAAGATGGTTCTAGTTAGCCAGGGAAGAGGAGGTGTTACCCATGTGATAAGTGGGGACATGTCATGCGGGATATTCTGACCCGTTGTATGGAAGATAGAGAGACGGTCGATGGAACTCCATATAGATAAATCATATATAGTGGGGAGGTTCATAAGATGGTTTATGTGATATAATATTTGGAGTGTAGAAGAAGGTGGATGATGGAATAATCTATTTCCCCCTCCTCCCCCTGGTGGTCTACACTAGACTCAGGGACTTAGTGTTGGGATGAATAAAGTTATATACAATAGAGGATTATGACTTAGAAGCTATCAGGATGATATGGGGTGTGATATTTTTCATTTATACTTTATCTATATTATTGATAGACATAGGAATGATCTATTATATTCTTACTACATAACTTATACAAGATCTAGAGATCCCAATTTTGCCATTGGATAAAACCATGAACTTGGTGAATCTTATTGAAGGATATTCATTGATCACACACTTTTCCAAATAATGTGACCCGACTCTATGAGGAGATTACATCTAATTGGATGTGTAGTAGTGATGAGGCCTTATTAATTAATTATTATTATGTATTTTCTCTTCTTATTTAATATATAGATTAACTATTTTAGGTAGACGAAAAAGTGTTCCTATATTTAGGGGAGGAGGATTTCATTAATCAGTCAGTACGTAAAATTAGTAGAGAAGGATAGGGTCATAATAAGGAAGATACAATTTAGTAATTATTCATTTAGATAGTATTACTATTGGATCAACAAATTCTAGGGGATTTTATCATCCTACAGATGTGACAGAGTATGAGTACATCTTTCTTAAGGATGTGTCGAGATGGATAAACTCACAACCATGTGATCGAATTATTAGTAAACTTCACCCTAGGGACTAACCGAATATCTACTCTAGTATATAATATTTCTACCATAGAGGTTCAAGAGAAGAAGGTGGAGTTAGAGGATTTGTATAGGAAGGGATTTGTTAGACCCGATGCATCTCTCTGGGTATCCCTAATATTTTTTCCAAGAAGGAATATGGGTGCTATGGTTATGTGTGGATTACCATCACCTGAATTAGGTGACCACAAAGAATAAATATCCACTTTGAGTAATCTATGATCTATTTGACCAATTAAAAGGATCATGTTGGTTCTCAATTATTGAACTCAGGATGATCTATCCCAAGATCCTAGTTTGAGATGAGAATATACCGAATAAAATATTCCCATGTTTCTATAGTCACTATGAGTACTTGTAGATGTGTTTTAGTGTTAAAAAAACCCTAAAAGTGTTTATGGGACTTATGAACAATATCTTTCATCTCTTCTTAGACCAGATCATGGTTTTCTTCCATAGTAAAATCTTGTTGTACTCTGCATCATATTAAGAGAACATGAGACATTTGAGGACGGTACTAGAAATACAACAAGAGCACATGATTTATGGGAAGTGCTCAAATTTTTAGTTATTTAATTGAGAGGTACACTTATTATTTCTTGTTATATCAAATGAGGTAATTACAATTAACCAAATAATGGTTGGAGAATTTATAGATTAGGATCCACCTAGTAATGTGAGAGAGTTTTATATCTTCTTAGAATTGATATTCCACTATTAGAGATTCATACCCATTTTCTCTAGGATTACAGAACACTTGACTACTTGGACCTGAAAGTGGGATCATTTTGTATGGAGGGAGGGGTTAAAACATTTTTTTTGGGGGTTATGGAAGTGTTTTACAAGCACCCCCATCTTGAGACAACTAGAGAATGATGTTCACTATGTTGTGTTCTACGATGCCTCTTGATATGGGCTTGGATTTTTTCTAATGAAGAGGTAGGAAGTGATTTCTTATGGATTATAAAAGCTAAAGACCTATTAGAAGAACTAAATGACCCATGATCTAGAGATGGTAGTGGTGGTCTTTTCTATGAATATATAGAGACACAGTCTTATATTAGTGATACATATAATTTTTTTTTAACCACAAGAGTCTGAAGTATATTTTTTTCAAAAGGATATAAAATTGATATAGAGGATATGGATATAGATCTTCTAGGAATATGACTTTGTGATATTCTATACTCATAGAAAGGGGACTATGGTGGATGATGTTGTTAAGCAGATATTTTTGTTTTTTTTATCAAGGAATCAGAGAATTTGGACTCATTGTAGTTATCATTAATGAATTAGTGTCATGTGGTTTACAACCAATCAATTTTTGGTACCCCACCATTTATTCAAAAATTTGGTCTGATCATATTGGGGATATTGACTATGGTACCTTACGTATAAATATATCCACTGGACATGATCCTGGTTTATTTTATAAAGGTGTGAAGCACATTATTCATTTCTAATGGAAGTATATGTTATAGTTTACATTTCATGATAAGGTTTTTAGGTATTATAATTCATCCCCATTAGTGGTATATCCAATTGTGCAGAAGATGTATTAGGACCTTAGAAGTTAGTTTGGATGTCTAGTAATGAAGTGGTGTGTAATAGAGTTTGTATCTCAAGGCCACAAATTTTACTAGGTGAAGGATAAGAACCATGTTCCAATAGGTTTGGATCAACCCATTGATGCATATGTGTAGAAGATGGATGATATCTATATTGGCTTCATGATAGGGATTACATGATATTCATGAGGACATGATGTTATCTAGGTTATCAAATATTGACTCCCCAAGTCATCCGACTTCCTATCCATCTGATAGGGGGGTTCATTAGAGATATTGGACCACTTTTATATGTAAAAATAATATATCTTGATGGATTTCCTTTAATGATAATTTCAAATAGTGATGATCTCCTCACATAATGATTAAAATGAGGATTTTAGGATGCCTTTGGCATTAAATTATATTTGAGCCTAACATTTCTCCCCCAAATAGACAACCAAACTAAGTGGACAGTTCGAGTTTTGGAGGACATGTTTATTGTTATCATGTCTGACTTTTTCCATAGTTGGGTGGATAGTCTACCCTTGGTAGAGTTTACAAATAAAAATACATATAACTCCACCATTGATATGACACCGTGCAAGTCCTTGTATAGGAGAAATTGCAATTAACTAATGTTATGTAATGATATAAGAGAGTTAGAACTTGTGGTCCCAATGTTGGGGTGGGTGATAACAGAATAGTTTCAGATTATCATGGATTAGATTACGACTACCCAAATCCAACAACTCATATACAGACTGATGAAGGAGTCCTTTACAGTTTGATAAGGGAGACTATGTGTTTTCTAAGTCCCCACCTCAGTTAGTATTGTATATATTTTTTCATTTAGGTAAGTTATCTATGAGTTTCATTGTCCCTTTATAGATACTATATAGGGCCAACTAAGTGGTGTACTGCTTGGACCAACCACCACATTAATATTGGGTTCACGATGTCTTCCACCTGTTGTTACTAAGGATGTATGTGCATAACCCATTTCCTGTTACCAACTTCAGTGAGTTGGACATTGAGGATGGGTTTACCTTCATGGAGTAACCAATTAAGAAAATGAAATAATAAGAAAATATCCTACATGGATGAGATTTATCTTGGTTCAAGTATGATGGAATCAATAGAATTTTTGGGAGAAAACATGGGAGTGGTAGATACATATTCAATCTCCTTACCATAATTTTTTTGAGTAATATATTTCATTTCAGGATAAAAATCCTTGAGGAAAGCCTTTGATGAACAACCACTATATTGTAGATTAGCGATCGATATCATGGATTTTTCCTTCATCACTAGAATTCAATGATATATTCAACGTAAAAGGCCTAAATTTATTAATAATCAATGATAAATCTAAACATGATTTATAATGTTTATTTATTTGGTTTATTGGTATCTATTTATCCCATGTTTAATGTGAATAAATTCTTCCAAAAAACAATTTTTCGTTTTCTTCATTGATTTCTGAGTGTTTATTTTATCTTCCTAGAATTAGAAATTGATGATATTTTTATTCTTGATTATCCATTTCATTCATCAACCCCATGACAATTGATTGAGGGAAACTAGAATAACAGTTTAGGTTTTCTCCTAATGATTATATTTTGTGAGTTTCTCCCATCACTCTCGACACATTAATTGTTGGTGTTTCCTTTTTCTAGTGGTTTAATAAATACTCAGTAGATGATCATTTCACAATAATTATCTTGCTAAAAAATGGTCACTGTGGGTAAAAGATTGGGATCAATGACTTGATTGTGATTCCTAAGGATGAAATGGTATTTTTAATTCAATTGGGAGTTCTAATTTCATAGGATCTATTATTTTAATGAAATAGTGTTATGGGAAAACTTCAAGTGAATATTAGTGTCCGAAATCTTTCTAGTAGATATTTTCAGAGTTTGATCTACTCAGATTTGCATTTCATGGGTGATATTTTTAACTAGATGAAGGGGTGATTGTGTGAGTGGAACCACCTGGAGACTACAAGGTTCTATAAAATCCTAATTATCACAATGTGTAGTTCATAATAATTCATGTTGTTTATTCCCCAGTTTGTAGTGTATACATTTTAACAAATATAAATATCACACATCTTGTACATCCATGATATGAATTATACTTTTCCCAGGGAATGTTCAGGCCCTTATTCTCTTAAGTTTAGAGAACAATTAGTATGGTAAATCCCCTTCTTCCATTCCTATGAGGGTATTGTGAGGTGTCTCATCATAAGAACATGATGAGTGATTCCCTCCATAGATTAATAATGGATAGATTTAGGATTCCCTTCATGTGTTCTAGGTTTTGTACTATATCATTATTTCATTCCTAGGTTGGGTCAGAAATCCCATTACTAACTATTTGGTCAAGGGATACCATAATAGGGGTTTAATCAAAGTAGGGTTATTTATCCCCCATAGGCGGTGGGTGATATCCTCTACCTGTGTATTGAAATATTCTCATATCCATCATGTATATTATTTATAGAAAGGACTTACAAGAATGACCTGTCAGATGAGTTCCATCAGTGAGTATCATGGAGTGGGTTCTTCCTTACGATTGTTACCTTGAAGCCTTGAGCATGATATTATGAAAGAAGTATGTTTTTGACCCTACTTTGAGGCTTGGTTCCATTATTGAGTATATCTGGGTTATTATGGAGACTATCTCACACTCGTATTGAAATATATTCCTTATGCTGAGTTGAGTAAATTCTTGAGGATTTATGTTTTCAAATTTCCAGGTATCCTAATGGGCATGTTTTACTCACCCTTATATGGGCTCTACCTACATGTGTCATAGCTTATATAGATTACATGGCTTTAAATGGAGACCTTAGTTTAATAGAAGTGGGTAGAGCATTATTGGCCTGGACAGACCATAATTGGTTTCAATAGTTTTATTTGATAGAAATACCCTCCTTATTAACATATTTAACTCTTTTATAATTTTTATGTGCCTGTATTTGGCCCTTTATACTACTCTATAATTTTGATGTATACTAATGTGGGATAGATGTTATAAATAAAGTGGAGTTCCAGTTGTTTATATATCATTATAATAATGGTTTATGTATATGTGTATGTGTGTACTTGTACTTTATCCATTGGCCACCCATGTTTGTGATAGGTCTTCTATGTAATTTTCATCATCCCTTGTCTAGTTAGAGGTGGTCTTGGGGTGTCACACATAGCTTAATAGTAGTCAGGAAGGACACAATAGGATGGGTCATGACATAACTAGTTCTTGTTGGTCATGTCAAATTTTTCTGGAAGGAACATAGACTCAATAAGAAACATTTAAGAATAAAATTGACTCTTAATGAAATCCAACAAACTAATCAATGTTATAGGATTACTAAAACCATCGAAATTTTACAAAAAAACATTATTTATAAGATGAGGAGGCCTTTTATTTTACCTAAACATTTTTAGTACCTCGAGTACTAGTTTTTTTCTTTATAATATTATATGTTTTATTAAATGAATCATACCTTAATATTGATTATTCCTTCATTATATAATCTTTTTAATTAACATCAA
Organism: Viscum album; assembly: GCA_963277665.1. Lineage (NCBI taxonomy): Eukaryota > Viridiplantae > Streptophyta > Magnoliopsida > Santalales > Viscaceae > Viscum > Viscum album. The sequence goes on from OY728146.1 coordinate 515,208,630, forward strand.
CATGTCATTGAAGAAAATCCTCAAAAAATAAGATAATTTTATCACAATCAAAAATATAATGGATTAACACAATATTTTTTAGCATGAAAATCCATGAAAACAATAAACTGTTTATTTATACAAACATGAAAAATATTTATATGCCCTATATTTATAGTAATATAAAATATTTTATGCTTTTATATCATAATTAATTTATGGAAACACCTTTCATATTCTACAAAACCATGTTATAAATTCATCAACTATCATTTACAAACTCTACTATTATATATCTTTCATTAAATATTATATTTCAATTTTTACAATATTAAGAACTATAACAATCTATAACATTATATATTAAATAATTTTTGAAATATTAATCATAATGAAAAAAACTTTTCTATAATAAAACTTCTTCCTAAATATATTTATTTGTCACATTTACACATTATATACTAATTCACTGAGAAAAAACTCGTGGAAGAATATTTTATTTATTTTCTATATGAAGGATTTCATATAATAGATAAATTAAATCTATAAAATTAATAATCATATAATGAAAAAAATAGATAAAATAGTTGGCATAGATTTTGAAATTTTGGGGTGTTTTTGTCTCTTAGAATTATTACACCTGTAAAAAAATAAAATCGAAAAAACAATATCAATATAACAAATATATTTTATAAATTAAATATATATAAATGTGAGATCTAATTAGTGAATGATTAAAGAAGATAAGGATAGTTATTTATACTGAGTATATCTTTAATATAACTGATTCAATAGTAACTAACCATTGTGGATAATAACTGGTTGTTGTGAATTGTACCAGATAGTTTGAAATAGTAAATTATATATATAAAAATATATAACATGAATAAACTATTTAAATATAAATATTTTAATATCATATATTTATTTTATAAATTATTTAATTCAAATTATTAATAAGTGTAAATTTTTATAAAGCATTTTTAAAATATTTTGTAATAAAAAATATTTTGTTTTAAATATTCTAATTACTTATTAGAAAATATATATTTCATATAATATACCTCATATATATAATTATAACATCAAAATGATCTTATAGATCATTTTTCATTATTTTATGAAAACATGTATTTTTTAGTGATTAGTAAAAATACTGGTTTTTTGTGTACCATATATCATTTGACATAATAATTATTTTAAAAGGGATGAAATGAAAATTTATAATTTTGAATAAATTAAATTTTTATTATTGAGTAAAATAATTAATAGCAAATTAAAAAATTGAATTAATGGATGTATTTTTGAAATTTTAAATCCTAAAACATAATTTTATAATGAAAAACTATTTTTTATTTTTCAATTTGAATGAAATATTCTAATAATATCATTTATATTTGAAAGTTTTAAACATAAAATATGTAATTTTTTTAATAAAAACTATTATTAGTCACATGAATTGTTCCTACTCATAGTCTTGAGATAAAGTAATAAAATACGCTATATTTTATTCAAAAAACACACTACTCATTCACATTTGAAGATACCTCTCCTCCACCCTTTCCTTTTTACCTTCAAAGTCACTCCCACAAAAACATTCTTTTAAAATACCTCCATATACACCACTCGCTATGATTTTTAATTTCAGGTCTAATTAAAATAATACGAAAATAATTGTTATAGATTAATCCATGAATGTATTCTCAATAAATATGACTTTTTATATCATATTTATATAAAAAATTTTCATTCAAATCATACTCCACCTAACAGGTAAAGGCCCAAATTGCCCTCAATCCCATTCCTTTTAAATTTAGGTGTATTAAGAATCCCAAGGGTGTATTATGGTGGTTATCGTGGTTTAGGAATGTCTTTATTTGTTAAATATTATTTATATGTGATTTTATAATTTTAAAAGTAATTTAAATTTTTTGGGAGGAATAATAATGATTAAAATAAAATCCATTCTGATTATTTTTAATATTTTAATTAAATTTTTAAGTTTCAAAAATAATTTAGAGCATAATTTGTTTTAATATAACTCTATAATTATTAGAAGTAATTTACAAGTCCTGGATATAGTTTTATTTAGAAATGTATTTTTTTATTTACCCTTAATTAAATTCCTTTTATGGATATAGGTTGTTTAGTTTTTTCCTTAGTCAAGTTATAGTGCAGAAAAAGATAATTATTAATTACATAAGGCTATAATTCATCTCATGTATTGTAATTTAGTAATATATTATTTCTGTGAAAGGTTATAACCAAAAATGTATATGCATCCCATGTCTCATGTAAGGGTAAGCTTACAAATCCATATAGTTATGTCAGAGACAATACAAAAGTCTTATAAAGATAAAGCTTAATAAAGTTACCTTTACACACCATTACCCTATTGTGTGTGGAAGAATTATTTAATACATATTTTTCAATTTTTCTACTATTTTCAGTCCTAAAAAATTTGTTCAATGATACTAAATGATTTAATGATAGAAAATCACAATTATAATATATCTTTTAACTTGGAAAAATGTTTCTGAAATTTAAGTTAGTCTAAACATATCATATTTGAGAAAATAAAATAAAAAATAAAATATATGAATTCAAATAGTAAATTTAATAAAGATATTTCAAGACATTCATAAGTGAAATGTTGTATTTAAAAAAACTAAATCACCATCATTTATATATTTCTTTATTTTCCTCCCACTCAGATAACCCAAATCATATTCACCGAGTCTTGAAAATCATATGTGATCATTATAGGATGCTCTCTTATTGGTTTCTAAGACGAACACAACTCTCTTACCCCCACTATTTTTGGTATTATAACATGTTATTTAATATCATCTATGTAGGGAATCTGTTACTTAATATTTAATTCATGTTCAAGTTTAATTAAATAATGTTTTTGTTTCATTTTTCAAAAAGGGTGAAATTAACTTTAAAATAATATTATTATAGTAATCACATGAAAATGGTTATTAAATAATAATCAATAAAATATATTGGAAGAGGATAAATTTAAAATTATATGTAGAAGAACAAGATTAACGTATAATTTTTTTTATTTTAATATTTGACATAGAATATTTATAACATGCTACTATTATATTTAATAATTGTAATTAAATCATATTGTAAAATGATAATCTAATTCTATAATTTATCAAAGAGATATAGAACAATAATTTCATGATTTAATATTATTTTTTCATGTTATATGATATTAAATATTTATATAAAAATGGAAAAAATTTAATTGAAATGATAATTGTCTCATGCTATTGATAAATAATATTTCATGTTATGGAGATTAATTAAAAAGGTTAGGGTTTTTGTAATCATATGTGTTTTTTAATTTTATGATTTTACTTCTTATTATTTTATTAATGCATGTGATATTATTTTGGTAGTGCTTTCTTTATTTTTTTATTATTTAATTAGTTAAAAACAGAAGGTTGGTAAATTTAAATGAATATTGGAAGAGGAATAATAATTTAAAAACTATTGTCACAGAAACTATCTACAACATTATATAAATAATTCCTAGAGAATATTTATATTTTATTTAGATTTTGTTGGATACTTTATATATAAAGTTTGATGTGGAAAAATTATGAACAATAAACTAGTAAATTGGATAATGAATTAAATTGGTTGTTTTCTAAAGAATATTATTTGGGGTTGAACGAACCCATCTTTATTAAGGGAGGCTTTAATACCTCGATGTCATAGCCTTAGTTCATATTTTTGTGTGTGGAAATATATATGGTTTCCTTGGGTGAATTCTCATGTGGAATTTTATAATTTATATATTTATTGAAAAATTTGATATCGTTGGTAACCTTAGATGAGAAATGGGCTGTGAGGATAGGGCTCAAAGGATTATCACTGCCAAAGATAGAAGGATAGATTATACCATTCACAATGTTAAGGGAATGATACTAGGATTTTAGGATGAGTTCATAGTAGAGATTACTTGTCAATATATTTATTATTTCTGATTACTTGTTTGATGGACAATTTTAGGGATACTATTTACTTATTAAAATTTTGTGATGCAGTTTGAATCTATCTATGAAAAGTGAATCCTTAATTTGATATATTATACTTAGTCCTAGAAAACCCAGATACCTCATGAAAATATAAGTGAATCAAAAAATTAATATGAAAGGTTCAGGGTAATAAAAAATAGTGATGAAATATTTTAGAATATAGAGAAGATTAATTATTGTTCCCAAGGAATGTAGATTAGATAATTAAGGTGTTAATATTTCAAATGGATATTGAACAAGGATAATTAAGTGATACATAATTAATCAATATAGAAATTAATGCTTATATAATTTACATCCAAACCTTTACGTTGTTATCTGGGGTCCTATGTGACATTAGTGGTAGATGAGTCTAAATTTATGCATTTTACCTCAGTGTTGATGTATGTGATATTATTATATTTTCTTATTTCATATTCTTCACCATCCATGATAGTAGGGAAATGAATAAACAAATGCTTTTTTAGGAGAGGATATATTCCTCAATAATGAGGTTGGAGAGGGAATGAATGGATGAATTTCCACACATACTCACTCTCCCTTTGGATGTATTTAATTGTAGTAATGTCTCAAGATATAATGGATTGCAGTATAGTGTGAATTATTACCTTGTTTGTGATGTGTCTTAGTATTAAAATACATTTATATTTGGGATATAATAGCATAAGGTTATAGAATATATGTGTATCCATATGTGGTGGTTATGAAATCCCATGAGTTTATTTTCATGTGTATTAATTTAAGAATCTAAAAATAAATATAGGTCAATATTACAGTAAAATCATGATTTAAATAATTTATCTCACAACAGTCATACAATCCAAATATGGAATGGTTTCATGTCATGAAATGTATCTACATTAAAATATTATATTTCTAGTCTTGAAAAAATTTCTATATAATAAAGCTAATATAATCCATTTTCCAGATATCTCACATGATATAATCATCTTTACAACATAGGAATTGGAAACATATGAAAGGGGTGATCTCATATGCTCTATAAGGGAATAGATATCATAAAGTTCCAGATCATAATCATGAATTCTAACACAAGGAAGACATTAATATCACAATAAAATGTCATAATAACATATATGATAGTCATAAAATATGATATATAAATATAATATCATAAAACTAACATTAAATAAATATAAAATTAATGACATGAATCAAAATAAACATCGATAATCCTAAAACTCGTGAGAATGATATAATGGTGTAGAATAATTGGAAAATAAGGAATAATAATTAAATTATGCCATTTCTTGGAAATTAATTTCATCTTCCAAATTTAGAATAACTTGACAATAAAAAAAATGTGGATGAACCGTAATAATTATAAAACATTTATAATAAAACCCATTATCTGCACACCTATGTGAACACACTCATCATGTCCGTGAAAAAAAATGTGAGTAGACCAATCATGCCTATGCCTGTGTGAATAAACTCAATATGACCATTCCTAAAAATTTCATGAGATACAAACTTAAACCAATGAATTAGAGGGAATATAAGACCCCGCCCATCACCATTCGTACATATGTGTTTCTGTTTAAAAAAATCATTATCATATCCTAAATAACCCACGAAAAAGTATGGGTTTTTGAATCTTCCAAATAGAAATAAACTACTTTTCATAAAGAACCCTTGAAAATAAAAAAGGATTCCTATATCATTCAAGTGGTTTAAAATAACATCATGAACAAAATCATTTTCATACCCGAACCTTTATCAATAAAACAATCACATAATTAATGAAAATATATGGTGGCACATGAAACATAACTATGTTATAGATAGATCATTTTTAGTTTATGAAAAAAATCATGAAAAGATAATTTTGAAAGCATTTTATATCCGTTTCTATAATATTCATAGTTATAAGTCTCTTTCAAAAAATACTCCTTTTTTTTAAATATAAAAGTGAAAAAAACCATTTATGTGTATGTTTTTTGGATAAAAATCAATTTCCCTATAAATTAATAGAGGACATCATTAAATGTGGATGTTCTTAGAATAGAAAGTTCAATATGAAATTGTATAACTAAAATAAAGGAGTTCAAGTTACCATGTCCCTTAAAATAACCCATGATTTCCAAAAAGTAGTTTAAAATCATTCATCATAATGTAGAAAATCTTAATTAACAATTTTAGAAGATTATTCATATACATTTCAATTTATAATTATTTTGTAATAACAATTATCTTCATTTTTATAATCTTGTTGGTTTCGAACTATGTTCTTAAAAGCATTTTTGATATTCATTTTCCTCCAAAGGATCATAATAATCAAATAAATAAAGTTACATTAATTTTTTATAAATAATTATAATGTTATAATTCCATTACATTGAAAATATAGTCATGTTTCTTGAAGAAGAAAAGAGATAAACTGCATTTGGATTAGTTAACGATATTTATGGATTACCATATAATGATAATTAATTTTTTTGTTATCCAAATAAAAACCATATTAATTATATATATTAATAATATACATCACATATAATTATCAACTATAAACTAAATCCATTCATGTATGGATGTGAAATAAAACAAAATATATTACTCATGGAGCCGGTAGTCCCCATAACTCACAATTCATGTTTCTATTTTATTTGTGAAAAAGGGGAGGGTGGTTAATGATTGTAACCTTAATATAATAACATAATATTATAATAATGAAACTTATGTAATCATTTTACGATGGTGAAATTTAATATTAAGAAGAATAAAATCATATAATTAAATAAAAAAGAGAGAGATGCTAAGAAATTATACCCATCTTCTTAAATTATTATCTTTTTTGAAGGGAATTAAAACATTTATAAATAGTATATTAATTATAAAAGAACCTCATTAATTTATATAGAAGTTTATAAAATATTTCTGAAAATATTTTTGGCCTAATTACGTGTTTTTTTTGTGAATGGAAAGGAGGAAAGTTCCCCTTTTATAAGTGAAACAAATGGATTTTCTAGAAATAAATAAATTATCAATAACGAGAAGTCACTGTTAAGAAATGTGGAAAAAAATTAATAAATAATATATAATGTATTATATAAGTTCAATTGACACCTAAAAAAAATAATTCAAAGAAATTATTAAACATTTATTCCCTTTCTCTCTTAGGTTACTCATTTTTAATTTTTTTTCACTATGGGAACTAGTTTTTAAATTGGTAATTTATTATCTATGAACAAAAATAAAATGGCCATAATTATATATTCTAGAACTAAAGATCCAAAATTTTTAATCAATTGTAATTGATTCAATTTTCAAAAGTGATAAAACTGTATTTTATAATACTAAATGTATAATGCATTAAAATTTTTTTTTTGAAAAAATTTAACATAAACTATAAAATGTTAAAAATGAATTTATATATTCAAATAAAATTAATTTTTTTAAAAGGAACTCATAAAATAAATATTTGGTCTTATAAAAACGTTTCATTAGTTTCAAATTAATACTAATATATTAATCATGTCATAAAAGTCCTATTATTTGTAAAAAAATTATTTTATTTCTATTCTTTGAAAAATAAATATTTATAGAAAATTTAAAAAATTCATATTAAGATAATATTCCCATGATAAATAAAAAATGATTTTATTTATTTAAATTCAAATCCAAAAAATGTAAACATTTTATATTTAATTAAAAACATAAAATAAAGAGCAAACAGTTTTTATAGAATACCAAATTTTTGTATATTAACTATTATTTTTCTTATAAATTACTAATCAATATATTTTTAATCATCTATTAAAATCAATTTATATTATATATTAATTTTTTTAAAAAAAATAATTATCTTTTTGTTTTACAAATTGAGTCTATGTTTAAAGTAAATTTTATGTTTTTCCATTCTTCTTTATATTTTTATTTACCTATTTAATAATTATGTTACAACTGTTTATAACTACCAATTTTATGAATACTGTAAAATGATCTATATTATTTTTGTTTTAGTGTTGTGTGTAGTGAATTATATTGAATAGGTTATTTATTTAGGGTGGAAAAACATGGTTCATTACATTCTACCTCCTTAATAGTAATTTCATCTTCAAAATTTTATTGCATGGGGGGAAACAAGTGAGGGTCATCACATCTACAAGTTTCGATGTATCCCCATAAAACATATTATTTCAATATAGGATTGTAAATTGTTTATTGGTCACCTTTTTTATAACCTTTCCTCTTTGATATTATATTTATTTAGGTTTTTCTTCACATGTAAGGTCAATTTGTAGTTGTATTTATTTCGATATCATTACATGTGATGGATCTGGTATGTACTTCATCAAAATAGACAGGTGGAACACATCATGAACATGATAGAGATGTCGATGTAGTGATAAGTGATAGGATATTACCCCAACATGATCAAGGATCTAGATGGGACTGATTTATCTAGGGCTCAAATTACCTTTCCCACCAAACCAGATAACCCAATTCTATGGGGATTTTAAAAGGAACACTTTCTTAGCAAATTCAAACACTAAATGTAATTGATGATTAATTTAATGGATTTTTTTCTTCTGCTAAATTATTTTAACCCTTTAATTAATTTCTTGAAAATGTTCAGGACCTATCATCTTCATTTATACATCTTAATTCCAACAAGTTGGAGTCCAATATCGCTTCCCATACAGTGCCTCTTATGGTTCTATCTAAATTCTATAATGGAAAATATTTTTATATGAGAACTCTACTAGGGGAGGTGTTGATTCCAACATCCTTGGGAGTGTATTGAATAGGATATCAACATGTCCACAAGAGTTTTAATTATCCTCTCAGACTATCCATCTATCTGAGGATGATAATTTTTTATAGGACTAATCTCTGTCTCCAATTAATTCTAAATACTTCTCAAAAACCTCAAGGTAAACCTCATATCCCAATAAGATATAATAGAGAGTGATAATCCATTCCTCTTCACCACTAATTTTATTTATATCAATATATTTGATCATTGGAGAAATTTTTTTGGATGGAAATAAAATGCATTGACTTTATTAGGTGATCGACTAAAACAAAGATATAAATTTTCAATTTAGTCATTTTTGGGATCCCTAACACGATGTCCATTATGATGTTCTTCTATTTTCATATAGTTGTGGGTAATGGTTTCAACATACTGTTATAATGTTTTTATTCAACCTTATCTTTGTGGTATACAAAACATTAAGATATACACTCCACAATCTCCCTCACCATATTATTCGATGATAATTTTTTCTTAATATCATTATAAATCACTATGATTAAAGGTTGTATAAATAATAATAATCTATGAGAATCATCCAAATATTGTTTCTTTAATTTCAGTATTAATTGGACACATATTTGGGTTCCAAGACTTATGACATTATCTTTACACAAGTTGAACTCTAGAATATTTTCTACCTTTTTCTTTAGTTTTACATCATATTTATATGATTATTTGTGATTAATGTGAATATAAGTCTGAGGTATCATTTAGGAAAGATAATATTTATCTCTAGACATTATAACATCGAGATTAAACTTATTAAAATACATTATTATTGGAACTATCATCATGGATTCAGTAGAATCATCTTTCTTGTTCAGAGAAGCATCCACCATATATTTCTTCATGGTGTGGTAATGTATTGAGTAGTTATACTATATTATCAATTATATCCATCTACATTGGTTAATATTTTATTCCATAAATCTAATTATATGTTTCAATATATTTTGACAAGTATATATATAAATCTTTTATCTCAAAGAATAATGTCACTAAATCATTAATGAAAATATTAATGATGCTGAATTTACATCATTTAATAGGTACTATTTCTCAAGATTATTTAATTTGAATTAATAATAACCGATTATATTTTTATTCTTCCGGAGAATGAAACCCAAACCCTTTTTTAAATATTCATTATATATTATAAACCCTTCCCCATTATAGATTAATGTATTTATAGGATAAATGAAAATATCCTCTATATTTCCATGAATATTTATTCACAATCATCTATTAAGAGTAACTTTACTCCCTTCCGAATGAAATTGGTTAGTGTATTTTATAACCAAAATAAATTTCTCACAAAGAATTGGAAATATCATGCTAACCCATGTAAACTATATATCTCAGTTATAGTGGTTGGTGTGTTCCATTATTCAATAACTTCTATTTTTGAAGGATCTACATATATACCCTTACAAGAGATTACGTGACACATGAATGACATTTTTGTTGGAAGAATTCACATTTTATAACTTTGGAATATAACTTCTCATATCGTAAGGTCATAAAAACAATCTATAAATGATCATAGTGTCTATACCTCATTAGAAATATGGTTTGAGAATTAATTAAACTGAATATAATAACTATAAAATCATAGTATCCATACCTCATTTGGAAAGATATCTCTGAATTATCTTCCCTTTTGACCCTTAAATTATGATACCCAGATTAAAGTACTATATTCGATAAATATAAAGATCCTATAAATTGATATAATACATTATTGATATGGGGTCGATGATAGTTTTTCATGACCACGATTTTATTAAGAGCATGATAATAATCATAAAGATGCATATAAGAATCATTATTTTTAATTCAGAGATTTTGCGTAACCCATAGTGAAACAATGGGTTGTATATAACCATTTTCTAAATTATCATAGAGTTTCTTCCTTCACTCTACTAATTTAATGGGATCTATTCTACATGTAATCTTTATAATATTCATGGATCACCATATGTTTATGATTTAAAAATCAACCTCACTCCCCAGGGGAAGAATGGATAGATTATTTGGAAACACATTAGTATATTCTCATACAATAGACATGTAATTAATGTTGATATAATCCCTTTTCATTTTACTTAAAAATATATGATTATTTAGAATCATAATCTATATTATATAATTTTCATTCATTGGTATTTCATAAGTTACATGTGTACATTAACCTATGAATATATTTTTTTATAGGTTATCCATTTTCAATTCCCTTTTAGTTTCTCCAACCTAATTACATTATAATATACTCAAATCCTTTATTATTGTTTTTAATGATAATGTGGTTACCAAATAATATCCCCTAGGAGTGTCAAACTAGCTGTGTAGATAGGCCTCTTTTTCATGCACCAAGTTACAGTTGAGTTACTTCCTAACACACCCTCTTTAAGGTAATTACACTGAGGTACATATATTATAGTGACTTCATCTACTTTTAGTATCAAGATAAGAATTTAATTATTAGTAGAACCTCAAAATACATACTTTACTAAAAAATTAGGATGTTATACAATATTTAGTCTCATCCCTTAAATTTTTACCTATGTGTTCTTCCAAATTTCTCTAAACTTATATAAAAATGTCTAAACCCAAATCTGATAACAACTATAGTTACCCAAGACATAATTAGCCTAAATAGTATAATAAACTCATGATTTACATAATATATCAATCACTATTCGCACAATCTAAGGAACAAAAGGTGTATTGTATTGGAAACTAGCTAGATAAACATATTACCTTACTAAAATTGGGAACATTTATCTATAATCATGCTCATCTAGAAAATTTTCTATATATCTCAAAAGATATAATATTTTAAAAAACCATGGGATTTGGATAAAAAAGAAAGGGTTGAGCTCAGACACTCAGTAAGGGAAAACATATAAAAAAACTGTCAGATTATAAAAATGAAAGAGATCATGAGGTGGATATAAAAATCATAATAAATGATCATAAAAACATAGATAATAATCATAAAATTTAATCGAGAAGTGTAAGATCAAAATTAAATCATTAAGGAACATAAATGTTGTAGTGTGGATCAAAATGCATATCAATAATCATAATCATATGTTATTGTTATTAATGTGAATAATACTTTCAAAATAACGAATAATCATAAAAATATGACATTTCATGGAAATTTCGGGCATCATAACTTTTTGGAATATCTTGATAAACAACTTGTAAATTTAGTACAACCATAAGAATCATAAATAATTTTTTAGAAAACCCATTATTTTCATTCTTTTAAAAGAACATATTATACCCACAAATGAAAAATTAAAAAAACTCATCATAGACACAATTATGTAAAAAAATATTTATTCCGTTAATTGAGTATATCATGATATATTAATTTAAATCAATATATTGGTGGATGGTATATATAACATCATGGGGTTTTTAGTGGGTCAAAATTACCACCCTTTTTGAAATTTTGATTTTTGTGAGAAAAAACATTAATTAGAGAATTTAGAACCTAATTATAAGAGTTTGAATGCCCCATGGAATTATTTTTAGATGGTTATATAATATCTTCATGTAACTTGGGTATTAAGGTAGATTTTAAGTGTTTCAGGGCTTGAAAATCCTTTTTTTGGCACACAGAGGTGCATGGTTAGATTAAACATTACAGCCTCTAAATGAAATTAGTGTAGGGTGTATTCAGTTCTTATTAGAGGAAGAATTAGAGATGTGAAATATTTTCTAAATCATGTGGTGCAACCTATCTACTTAGTGACAGAAAGGTAGTATATGATCATGGATGGAACACAATCTGTCTAAACCGTGCGTCCAAACAGTGTTACTTTTTTTAAAGGGGTGACAATTTGGACAACGAGTGTGAAAGGTTATTGCATGGATAGCCAAACCATTTAACATAATCATGTGCCACTTTTAAAAGTGTAAAATAGAAATTTTACTCCTCTTTAATTAAGATGTATTGTCATATTTTTCTTCATCACACATGTGCACCTCTCCTCCAATAGTCATGGAGCTTCTATTTCCCATTACTTAGGCGTTGACCCTCCTCTCTCATTTGAACTATAATTAAATATCCATTGGTTTATATAGATTACTATCGCTATGTCCTTCAATCCAATTGATTCTTTTCTTATTTATCTCACTATACCGAATGTTAAATTAGTGAAATCTATTTTCCTCTATTTTTGGGAAACTTGTCAAAAATCCAATTTCTTTCTTTTCTTCTCGAATTAGAGGGCGATATTAGATGTGTGAGATCCTATGATTTTAAGGTTGGTGGTTACTATATCTCTATTCAATTATATTGGTTTTATGTGGTCAATTATTAGAAATTATCATTGGGTTGACCCAGTTGAAACATTATATAATTAATGTTTTCCATTAAATTTATTTACAAATTTCATGGAATTATATTGGGTATGACCTAGTATATTTATATTTTCCTATCCAGGTATGATGCTTTTGACCAACTAGATAGGTTTTATGAGTTTTCTATTTTAAAATAATTAGATATTATATTAATGAATAGGTTTCATGGGAATTTCTTGGGAAGAGATTACGTTTTTGAGGTGATTTTGATCATTGAGACCAATAAGAAAAGGTTTTCCATCTCGAGGGTGTGACCTGAGATATATGGGATGATTTTAACAGCCTAAATGAGGTGATGAGGACATCAGGATAAGGGAATGGACTGAATTAATTTGGATGGAGTTAACCATGAAACATGGGTGATGTGGTCACATATGGAAATAATATTTCTAGTTAGTGTGACATTGAAATTATTGGTGGTTTACACTCACCATTGATGGCCACCATGATGTTGGAGTCATGTGCACAAAGACATGAATCTGTTGAGGTGGGTTTAAATCCTCATTATGGTAGAGGAATCTGTAGTTATTACAACTTATGGTATGTTGCTGAACATCAGTTATAGAAAAGGTTCTCAACGTAGAAAGACACAATTGATGGTGATAGACCATAGGGTCATTTTACTGAGACCATAGGTTGGGGGTTGAGTCTTCTATTAAATTTTTGGCCGATGATCTAGGATTATATGAGGATGGATATATCTATAACTCAATATTTAATACTATTAATACACTGGTGATTCAATATTTATAAGATGATTCATATTTTCATGCCTTGGGATATTGGTCCATTGAGATGATAATGAATTTGGTATGTAAGTGTGAGGGACATGGGAAATATTGGATGGTCATTCGGATAGGATTTAAATATTATCTAGGTATATGATATATGTGGTATCAGATTGAATGAGGTGCTAGGTGACATGGTTATGGGTGAAACCTGAGGGTTCACCTTCTATGATATTCGTTGTAGGATTCCTGGGTATTAAGCATGGGTCCTCACCACTGAATATATATATATATATAGATATATATATTTTTATAAATTGATTGGATGGAAAATATATATTTGTGGGAACATATTCAAATATTTATTGATGCTTGAAAAAGCAGGTAGATGCTCACTCATGGATGTTGACCACAAGTGGAGTGGGTTATTTATTTTATGTTTGAGTTTCTAATATTTTATTGACTTATGAAAACACTATGTAATTATGGATATAAGATAAGAACACATTGATGGTGGCCAATATATTTCATACTACAACCCTACGTGGCCGCCTCAGGATGTGTGTAGATGTTATTGTTTTAAGATCAGTTAATGGATTAGGCTCGAGAGTTGGACCTTAGTGATTAGAGTTGTACTACATTACAATTTATAGATAGAGGTGGACCTAATGGTTATTCTACATCGGGCTGGACATTATTTTGGGTTTTTATATATGTACATTTACGGTCATCCATGGTAGACCTTACTTATCTATTGGGTATGACCTAAATTGTTACGTATTTGTCTTCACATCTTTTTTTCATTTTGTATTATAATTACTACTATTGTTTCTTATGCTTTTTCTGAGTTTAATTTTTTTACTTATGCTATTATTATACTTCTTATATTGTGTTATATTTTTATAGACCATTATTACTATCCACACCAGAGGGTATGGTCAACCCACTACCACTTAAACATACCCTCGCTATTAATAGGCATCCTTTCACATACACAGAGGTGGATCTACAGCTTAGTGGCCAATCATTCTGAAGAACAGATTCAATAGAAAATTAAGTCAGAACATTTTAAATGGTACCATAGGAGTTTCTTTCCCTTATTTAACATACTATTTTATTTACAGTAGAATTAATATTTGTATGTAGTTTGAAATTTGTAATAATATGATTTATGCATTTCTAGAGCCCCATACTTAAGGGATAATCCATGTTTCTAGGGGTGTAAAATTGATGTTATGATATGTGATGTTATAGTTTATTTAATGTATCCTTAAGTGACACACTAGGGTGTGATGTTATTAGATTATGTGATTTTGACCCTTGGACCAGTATGCTAAGGGGGGATTTTTTATAAACCATGAAAGAAAATTTGCCTAATATGATGTTTTTATGATCTCTATTGGGATATTGAAATGTGATAATATGTGTTTTTAAAAAAAATCAACAAAAAGATAAATAGTGTTTTCCTTCTTATCTTATTTGGTGGTATTCTACTCAGACAACCCATGTATTTTTTCTAATGAGGTTAGTATGTGATGATATGCATGTATAGTATTTATGGGACTTAATATGATAAGGGTATCTAGGGACGATGAAAGGGGTGAGTTGTTTAAAACTTCTAAAAAAGATAAAAATTATTTTCCTGCATAACATTTTGGGGGAATTATACTCAACTAACCCAAATTTATGATAAATTGATAAACAAGAAATGTCATTCTTGACTCTGTTATGGGTAGGAAAGGGGGCATGAGGGTAGATGGAAAGTGACACATGACTCTGATATTGGTAGGTTAGGGGCCATGAGGCCGTATGTAATGTGACATGGGTGTGGAAGGTGAGTGTAAGTGTGGTGAGATGAGATTCCTATTATAGATATCCCTATCTATGATATATATATTTTTATAGATTTTGGACCGTGGTATTTGGACTTCTACATGATACCACATAAACAACTACTGATGGAGTGACATGATGGCAAAGATGCGATTTTCCTAGAGGGTTCCTGGGATGAGGCCCCAAAGGGTCAGGATGAGGATCTAAAGGGTTTGGATGATCATGAGAAATAGTTGAATCAATCGAGATATATAGGGAGACTATAGTAGATTGTAGTTTTTTGGACCATTGTTAGATGATTAACTTAGGGAAAGCATGGTGCGAGTCACACAAGGTGTTGATCAGGCAGCATAGGGTGAAAATAATTCTATTGAATATTTGATTTGTGATTTCATGTATTATCACCTTCTATTATTTTAGGGTAAGGGTGGACAGAAGGTGGTAGGAAACTATATCAAATTCATGAAGATGATATTTGACCAAGTGGAGACACCCTTATACCAGGGTATGAATCTTGCTATATACATGATTAGAGGATATGAAAAACTCAGGTAGGACACACATGTTCTTGATGGTAGACATTAGAAACTGGTTGGTAAGGATTTTGAGGCTAGGTTCATTGATCACTTTTTTCTGAAGATGTTGATGGTAGATTATACACATGATTTCGTGAATCAATAGTGGATAGATATATCTATTATGGATTATTATGCCAACATAAATGTCCGCTCTCAATTTCCACCACCAATGGTGGGAAAAACATCGCTTGGGTGAGGTAGTTTGAGTATGTAATTTGACTCATATATAGGGTTTAGGTGAATATATCTTGAGTGACCTCATTATAAGAGGTAGTGAATCAAGCACCTATAGTATAGGGAAAATTAATGGGATGGTCATATTGAAGCAGTGTGACAATGTTATATGAGTTTTGTGGTGATTCACCAGGTATCCCGAAGTAGGACCATTTGGAGTTTTAGTATGGAAGTTAAGCTATTAGAATAGTTAATCCACCATGGAGTGTTTCTTCAATAGTGTTCTTATTTTGAGGATAGTTGGGAAATTTTTGGAATTAGTCTAAGCGGGCTCCAAAGGAGTGTCTGGCATGTGGTTGAATAAGTAATATAGAATTTTTCTTTAAGATTCCTTATCAAATTGTTGGGAATCTAGGGACTAGGCTATATATAGGGATCTATAGTAGGACTGATAGTAGTACCAGAAGATTCTATCTAATATTCTCCTTCAATCACATGTTATGGAAGAGAGAGACACACACACAATAGGTGGGTTTGTGGTTGGTAGTTGGTGTAGATCCATAGAGAGGTCAAACCTTGAGTAGGTAGACATTAGGAGAAGTTCATGTTGTTGATCTGGAAGAATTCAAGAAGTAAAGAAAGATGATGATGATTAGAGGTATGCCTTGATTATTAAATAACCTTCTGTTTTTGGGCATGACCAGTTTTGGTGTATGAGATGTGGGACTGATGAGTCTCATGTATGACCCGGGTACCGATGAGTATATTGTGAGATATGGGACTTGATGAGCATCAGGTATGTCGAAAGTATAACAGATAAACTGATGAGGTAAAATAATAATGGCATATTATTTTATTACTTTCATGTTGATATATGTTTTGTGGAACTATCGACATGTTTGAATTTTGTGTCAAGAAGTGATCAGGTTGGTAATTCCTAAGGTGTAATGTGACATAATTTAAATTATCCTATGACATAATAACTAGGTTATACTAATGCTAATTAATAATATGGGAATGGTAATTTCCATATTTTTGTAAAATAATAATATATTGGGGATAATAAATTATAGGGTTGGGATACTATAACATCCTTGGTTTTTGAGTGGGTTTAAATTACAATCCTTTTTTAATTTTTGAGTTTGGTGAGTAAACCAAATTAAAATATATAATAGGAAGATAATTCTAATAGTTTTAATGAAAAATTTAATTTTTAGACCATTTTTAATATTTTCAAGTTCATTAGGGGTTCTGATGGGTCTAGGGTGCGTCTGGGCCCGCAAACAAATTTTTCATAAAGTGCAGTTAGACTTGCATAGTTAGATTTAAATGTGCAACCTCTAAGTTGAAACCATGTAGGGGTGTTTATAAATATTCATAGGGTTTTTCATGGTATTGTTACATTTTACAATCCATGTGGCCTAGATCGCACACTTTGTGCCACTTATGTAGTAGGTGCACATGATTGGGGAATGGTTTGACCAAATTAGGTGGCCAAACCATGTGACCTATTTTAAAGGGTTGACCATTTGGACCATGAGTGCACACAGTTGGCACATGATTAGCTAAATCATGTGACTTAACCATGTTCCTCTTTTAAAATTTGTATATTTCTAATTTTCCTTAATTATTTATGAGGTATTATCCTATTTATTTCCTTCGCATTCAGGTACATGCCCTCACATATTCATGGAGCTCCAATTTCCCACTCCTTAGGCTTTGAGAATAATATTTCATTTGGGCTCTGATTCACGATCCACTGGTTGCTATAGATTCCTCTTAATAAGGTCTTAAATCCTATTACATTCTTTCCTTGTTTATCTCACCATACCAAATTTTAAATTTGAATGAGAACATTTTACCTATTATAAATGTCTTGTATAAAAATCTGATTTCTCCAATTTCAGCTCCAGTTAGATCCTAATATTCAATGAGTGAGAACCTATGAGTTTAAGGTAGGTGGTTTCTATATTTCACCATAATTTTACTTTTGTTATTGGTTGATTTCGTAAATATTCATGTTAGTTTGTCATGGTAAGCCTTTAATAAATTAATGTTTGATTTTAAATTGATTAACTAATTTTATGGGATGTTGTTGGGAATTCTTAGTTTATTAATATATTATAATCCAGGTATGGGATATTAAAAAATATGTTAGGTTAGGCTGGTTGCCTATTTTAATTTTATTAAATGGGATATTATTTCATTTTTCCAATTGTAACATGATGGGAATGGCATGAGGTTTTGAGGTGATACCAATCCCCAAGACAAAGATGACTAGGTTCATTAGGTCGGGGGGTGTGGATCAAGATATATGGGTTTGGTTTAACCATCATACTAAGGCGATGAGGTGTTTAGGTTAAGGGAATTTCCCACTTGACATAGGGTGGTATTGAACATAATACTTAGGATATGTGGTCACATGTGTCAATGAGGTTTTCGATTGGTTTATTAGGAACTGTTGGTGATTTCGACTCACTATTATTGGATAACACACAATTGGGGTCATGTTTATAGAGATAGAACTCAGTTGAGGTGGTGTTGACTGTCATTATGGGTGGAGACCTCCATATATATTGTGGCTTAGGTGGTTGTGTTAACCATCAGTTATGGATAAGGTTCTCATTGTAGAATGCCATGATTGAAGGTGTTGGACCACCAAGTGGTGGTGTTTAGACCATCAATTCAAAAGGTGAGTCTTACCATTATATTTGAGGCCTATGGGAAAGGGAGGATGGATATCATTGTACCTCGGAGTTTTGTTGTTGATCCGATAATGATTCATTATTTATTGGAGGACATATTTCATCTTTCCTGGGGAGGTCGAGTCATGAAATCATTGGTGAATTTGGTACAGAAATATGAGGTACTTGGGATATATTAGTTTTGCATGTCGATATGATTCTGATACTTTTTCGATATATGAAATAGGTGGTATTGGATGGAATTAGGTGCCGGGTGACATGGTTATGAGTGGAACATGAGGGATCACCTCGTATAATATTCTTTTGGGGATTCCCATGCTTTAATACATGGGTCCTAACCATTGAAAATATATATTTAGAGACATGTATTGTATTAAAATAAATATTTGGGGCATAGTGTAATATTTTTACCAGATTTAGATGAAGAAAATAGATGCTCACTTCTAGATGTTGAGAATAAGTGGAGCTGTTTATTTATTTTATGGTTGAGTTACTCTTATTTTATTTATTTATTCACACATTGTTTAATTATGATTGTAAGACAGGGACACATTTGTGGTGGCCTAGTGAGTTCATAGTCATACCCTAAACTAGAAATTCGGGACAGATTTAGACTTTATGGTTTTGATATTAGGTAAGAGATCAGGCTCAAAAGTTGGTCCTTAGTGATCAGAGTTGTACTGATTTTCATGGGATGGATGGTAGTGGACATTGTGTCTCCTCTACATCATGCTATAAATTCTTTTAGTTTTCATATATGTAATTATATGGTTCTCCATGGGTGACATTGCTTATCTACTGGGTATGACCTGACTTGTTATGTATTTATCTATCATATGGTATTATTATTTTAGATTTATTATTACTGGTACTATTTCTTATGCTTCTTTTGAGTTTTATTATTTGTTAAAATATTTTAGTCTTTCATCCCCTATGTTATATGTTTATAAACCATTATTATTATTATGACCAATAGAGGGCATAGTCTCCCTACTATCACCTAGAAACCCCAAATTACTAGTCAATATCCTTTGGAATATGTGGAGGAACACTTAAGGCCTAATGGAAAACCAACTCAGAGCATATATTAAGTAGAAAGCTAGGTTGGGTTTATATAATATAGGATATCTTCCATAATCATCCATATGTATGTGTTCTTATTAAAATGAATCATTACCATATATTAAAAAACCCATGAAAAAATAAAGGGTTTCTTAAAAATCCAAATGTAAATCATCCAATTTTCATAAAAAACCCATTTAAACTAAATGGGTTTAACAAATAATCGAAATGGTATAAAATACCATCATGATACAAATCATCTAATACCAAAAACAAGATCACACAAAATAATCAAATAATTAATGAAATTATTGAGTGAAACAATAAATATAACTCCATTAGAGATAAATAATTTTATGATATAGAAAACTAAATCATGGAAAGATATTTTTGAAATAAATTTTTAATCATTGTTATAAAAGTCATTGTTATGTGTCCTATTTAAAAAATTATACTTTTTTTAAAGAAAAAAGGGAACTGAAAATTTTTCATGAAATTTTTTTTGGAAAAAACTAATTTTTTCCATATAAATAATGAAATAGTATAATTAAAAATGGATTTTTTTGGAATGATAAGTTAAAAAATAAATTATATAATTTAAAAAAGGAGTCCGAGTTACCAAGTCCGTTGCATTTAGATTCATTTCCAAAAAACTTAGTTATCATTCTATATCATAAAGATAAAAATATTAATTAACTATTTCATAACATTATTTATATACATTTCCATTTATAATTATTTATTAATAATAATTATATTTTTGAATTACATTGTTGTAATCTCTCTTAAACTTTGGGTGTTAATAATATTTACCATTTTAAACATGGTTTTTAAAAGTGGTGTTGATGTTCCTCATCCTAAAATTATAATCATTTAAAAATAGTTAATATTAATATAATTTTTATTTTATAAGTATTATACTATTATAATTCCACTATATTTTAGTTTTAGTTATATATTGAAAAAAGTAAAACTGAAATGAACTAATTTTAGGATATTTACCGATATTGACGGACTACCTTATAACAATCGTTAATTTTTGTGTTATCTAAAAAGAACCATATTAATTATATATATTACTTATATATATCAAATATAATTTTAAAATATAAATTAAAACCATCCTTGTTTTGAAACTAAAGAAAACAAAAAACATTTATTCATGGAGGCGGTAGTCATTGCACTGTATGATTCTTGTTTTCATTTTTCTTAATGAAAGAGGGTCGGTAGTTAATTATTTTAACATAATTATATAACATAATAGTTTAATAATTATTATTAAGTAATAATTTTAATATTATGAAATTAAATTTTAGGTTTAAGAAAAGTATATAAATAAATAGTAAAGAGAAATGGTGTATATGAACTTATACCTCTCATCTTGGATCGTCTCCTTTTTGAAGGGGATTAAACCCCTCAGGGATGGAATTTTGGAAAGATAAGAACCTCTTTAAGGTGTGTAGGACTATGGTGGAAAGGGTTGGTGTAACACTGTATGTTTTTTTGAAATATTAAATTTTCAAATGAATATAATCTTCACAATATTTTTTTACATGAAACACTGAGGTTAGCATGTGTTACATGAAATTGTGTGTTTAAACGAAACGTTCAATATTATTAATTTTTTTTATATAAATGTTATCAACTAGATATTGGAATGTTTGGTATGAATAATATAAAATATATTTTGAAAATATATTTTGATACATATATAAAATGAATTCATTGATGGCCAGTTAATTAAAATTGAAAATAAAAAACAATTTGAAAATAAAAGAAATATTTCTCTAAAAAACTATTTTTATGAAAACAAGTATGTTATAACATCATAAATTTTAAAAATAATTTTGTTTGAATTAATATGATTAAATTAATATAGTATATATTCAATAAACAATTTAAAATTCGTCTTATGTTTTTTCTAAACATGTGATAAGAATAAATCTAATTTTATGCTTAAAAACTGTGTTTTTCTGAAAATATGTTATGTAAATTTTGTTTGAACTTATTTAAAAATAATGTTTTGACAATTTAAAAAATTTATTTTAAAAAATAAAATTATGTTTTTAATCATATTTCAAAATAATATTAAGATTAATGTTTGAGAATTTTATGAAAAAACATATCTTTTGATGAATAATGAATAATACAAAATGTTAATTGAAACTTCCTTATCATTTAAATAATTTATAAAGATAAATTATGTTTAAAATTGGTTTTAAATTATAATTAGTTAAATTATACATATATTAATAATTTTTTTTTCATTTTAATCATTTTTATGATCAATTTCTATATAAAAATACATAAACTTGTGTATATTTCATATTTGAAAACCTAATTTCTCATCGTTATGTGGGATTAATTTTAAAATAATTTTTTCAAATTATTTGAATGGAATTTTGAAAAATTGATTCCATATTTTTAATAATAATTATTTATATTATCAAATTATATTTTATTATTCTTTTACTATAATTAATAATAAAAACTGTAAAAATTATTTACCATGGTTATGTAAAAATGGGTTTCTAGGGTGTCAAGCTAAACATTTAATTGTTAAAATTACCTAATAACTTGTCTAAAATATATTTTAATGACATATCTATACACTATATTCACAAAGTATCTAAAATATTTCATTTTATATAATTTTTTCAATATAAAAATGAGGATGCACATTTTTATTTTCAAATAATGAGAAGTGTCCCACTCATCTCATTTATAAAATTTCACCCCTCTCCTCTCTAATTTACATCATCCAACCCTTTTGGATCCGAAAATATGAAACTAAATAATTTAAAAACCTTCATAATTCCATCATATAATCCTAATTTTTTTTTCATAAACACAACCGAGGAATGATTTTGGTGAAACCCAAAGGGGGATACCCAAAGGAAAAGTAACATTCATTAATGAGTGTTTTTATTTTATTTATTCCTATGACTACATCAATTTTTATTAAAACATAAAAATATAATAAACTCAGTATCATAAATATAATTATATTTTTTTATATTAATTTCAATACATAAAACCATTTACACTTTCATCAAATGGGTTACAAAATTATCATACTTGTATACAATAGAATAATATCTCATGAATGGATGTCATTGATTTTTCCCTTAACTCCTCTCATGGTTGGGTATGATGAAAAAAATAATATATATATATATATATATGCTATTTATATAAAATTTAAATCTATGAAGTCATTATATCGTACATAAATATTTATTTTCTCCTCCTTAGGGGATATTATAACATTGCTCGTGTGTATGACGGACTACCGCCTCACAAAGGTATGTGATTCATATTTCACTAACACATTTCATGGAATATAATATGGATAAATTTAATTAATATAAGATAAATAAATGAAATAATTATTATTCCAATTACATATTAATAAATATGAAAATATAATATATCAGTTTCATTCTTAAAATATTACTTACTAGAAGATTATAATGTCATTCGTGTACGTGTGGACTACCACCTTCACGAAGTGATGCGACTCTCTATTTTCATTACTAAACCACGTGAATGATATAATTAATTATATTTAATTTAATAATATTGTATTGATGATATTAATATCATTTTATAATTATAAAATGTTACCTTACTATTTTCCAAAATGATCGTTGAAAAATTGAAATATTACTCATGCGTACATATGGCCTACCGTCTCCATGATCTTAAAATACATTATATATCAAAAGTAAATCTAATGATTGGTATTAAATGTGTATTTGGTGTATAAATATGATAACTATATCATGATTAATATTTTTTAGATGATTTAACCATGATCAAATTAGGAAGACAAAAAATAATTAATCAAAACATATACGAAAAACAAAGCGGTTATTACCCAAAACGTGATTTTAACAAGAAAATGGTATAAATGGGAAATGAATTGCATAATTCAATAAAATTTGGTATAATATACGTAATTATGTATCTATAATACCTTTATAATACACTTATATTTATTATATAGGAGGTTCAAATGTGTACGAGGAATGTTGAGACTTAAGTTACATGATTTCTATCTAACTTTTAAATTCTGTGAGACACAAAGAATATTCACCACATATTTATTTTATGTGGTGTGAATAATTAAAATGAATGTATTTTATTATTAATATCTTGATAATTATTTATATCTTCATATCCATTTCAATATCTATCTTTTATATGGTTTATGGTTCAAATGTTACTAAATCGGTAAGGTATTTTTTTTTCACAAATTGCCTTCCTTGAAAAAAAATGTTTAGTTATGAACCTATATAATTTAATTTGGTGTATATAGCACCCATTTGAAATGTAATATCATGAATTTATTTACTCTATTGATATTTTAACTTTCATTTAATTCTATTTCATCAGCGGGCATACAATTTATAGTTACCAAAATGATAATGATTATAGGTTTCAATCTCATTATTAATCAGCATTATTTATGATTATACTTCCAATAATGAAATATTCTGATATATATATATATATATATATATCAAGAAACTCATAATATTTTCATCATCTATAAATTTCATTAAAATAAAATTTTCTGTTCATTTTAATATTTTTATTTATGCATGAGTTTGAAAGAATGTTTCAAGAAAAATCATCTTTATTTTTATCTTCCATAGAAAATCATTAAAAAAAATCATATTTTCAAAAAATAGATATTCACAAACATGTTTTTGACATTATTAAAATAATTTTATAAATAAATTTTTACGCATTTTTGACTTTTTAAAAATTATTTAGAATAAAATATTCATTTATTTTTCCAAATAATGTTCTTTTGGGTTTTACTTAAAATGTGAAATGAATATTTGTTTTAACATGAAAAACATGAATGATATTTTCCACCATCATGACCATTATTTTAATTATTATGTATAATTTATATTTTTTCATGTTTTTTCCCTTGAAATGGATTTTTAAAATGTTTTATGATTTTTTAATTATTAAAAATTAATTTTTAATGAAAAGTTATTTTCAACAATAAATGTTCCAAGTGATATTTCAAAACCATTTTATATCTAAGTAGAAATAATTTAATGTAACTTATTATTTTTCGGATATATGAACAAAGTATTCCATTATTATTATTTATTTGAAAGGTTATCATGAAATTATTTTTATAAAACCTTTTTCATTTTATGGGTTATACCATGATAAAATTCTTAATACACCTACTTCTTTTCTCTTGAGTTATGCTATGATGAAATGATGAAATTAATATAAAACCTGTCTCTTTCTAAGGGTTATGATATGATTGAATTTTTATGAAACCCATTTCATTTCATGAGCTATCATATGATGAATATTTTATGATCTTGTGGTACATATATGTATGGTTTTCATTATGTGATTTTTTTATGTTATAAAAAAGAATAGTTGTTACATTATAAAAAAGGGAGATTGTTATGATATAAAAAAAATATGGTTGGGGCCTATATCTTCATAGAATTTATTATGTAAATATTTATATCTCATGAGTTATAAAGGACTATAAAATGGTCTGAACCTAGTTTAGTAGGGGAGTTTGTTTTCTATGATTCTATTGGGAGAGAACCATTACTACCATGATGGTTTGGTAAGTGAAATCCCTATACTATGACAGCTTTGGTAGTGAGCCATGAATAATATGGAAATTATTTTATATGCTTATTTTTTTGAAACAATTCTTGGTATTATTCCAATTTTATGATCTCAAGGATCATGTTATTTGATTTCCTTTTGATTCATGTCATCTAAAATTCTATTATTTATTCCACTATACAAGATTATTGTCTTTGATATGCTAGTTATGGGTTTCATATGTTATGATCAGGTTCTCAAAATCTTTTTTTAATTTTATTCTTATATATCTTTTTTATTTAACCTTACTCAGAATCAGAGTCCACCTTTTATTATTTTTATTTTCTTGGGGTGTTGAAGAAAATTTTTATGTAGGATACGTTTTTGAATAATTATAATGGAGAAGATATTTATGGGATATATTGAAGATCATTCACTAAATTTTAATATTGTGCACCTAGTATATAATGAAACTAAACTATTACGGGCCTCATGACTTTATTTGTGTAATTCATTTAATGTTCCTCTAAAAATATGTAATATCCATGTATGAAAATCCCAAGTCACTATAGTTGGGTATATTTTTGGCTAAACATAAGTGGTTCTTTGTGAGTGGAGATTAGGAGAGAAGAACCCCTTTTATAAGTGAGAAGTGATGGAATTTACATAAATACCAAAAAAATTTCAGTAATGAGAAGTAACTATAGAGGGAAGTGGATATAAAATTTATAAATTACAGTAATTATAATATATAAAACCATGGAACACCTTAAAAAATCAAATAAAAAAAATTCTAAAACATTTTTTTTTCATTTACCTCTTTGGATACTCATTTTTATCATTTCGACTTTCACGACAGTAACTTGTTTTTACCTAGGAAATTTATCCATTATTCAGTACAATAAAACATTCAGTAATATATAATTTGGGCCTAATTAATATTAAAATTAAATCCACTTTTTTATGTACATTTTTTAGAAATGGTAATAATTTATTTTAAAATATAAAATATGTAATGTATTATGTTTTTTTGTAAAAATATAAATTATATTTAAAAATGTAAAAAATGTGTTATAAATTTAATTTTTTTAAAATTATAAATAATCTTTTAAAATACATATTTTTTATTATAAAAAGGTTCCATGAATTTTAAAGTTATACATATATACTAATATTTTCATAAATTAGATGTTATTTGTAAAAACAGTAATATTCACTATTCACATAAAAATCAATAATTTTTAAAAAAAAAAAATAAATTTTAAGAAATTTTGGCGAAGAATAATATATAAATGACTCTATTTTTTTTCAAATTCACATCCTAAAATTTAAAAAAATAATTTAAAATCATAAAATATTATAGAATAATGTTTTTATAGGAAGACCGCTTTTAGTATCTTACGTATTATTTTTCCTATAAATTAAATACAAATTTATTGTTAATAATACATTAAAATATACAAATATTATAAATAAATTTAGATAAGTTTTTTTGGTTTCTCAATTCTAATAATTAATTCACTATTTAAAGAAACTTTTGTTTTGTTTTGTTTTGTTCTTCTTTATATATATATATATCACAATTTTGATACCATTATTTATACCTATCAATTTTATTAATACATTAAAATGTTATATATATATATATTTGTTTTTATTGTTGTGTATAGAGTATTATATTGAATAAATTATTTATTTAAGGTGGAAAACATGGGTCGTTACATTAGTGGTAAAATGTATAATTCTGTCACATATGTTATAATATCTTTCAAGAATATATATTCTTACAACTAGGGATTAATTTTATGAATAGGTGTTGGGATACATAGGATTCATAATGAATGTGAAACTTATTCATGATATACATGATGACCTATGGATGAGATGCCCATAGGATGTGTGGAACTGGAGTTTGAGAGAGAAAAACCAATGAGGAAGTGAAAGTGATGTACCTTAATATATATATATATATATATATATATATATATATTCCTATGTGTGTTTTCGATAAATATTAATTACATCCATGTATAAAACGGTGAGTAAAATATGGTGAGGATGTGAAAATAGTTTCACCTTTTTTAGGTGAAGAGTTAGTTTTATTTATTTATTCACTAGATAATGGAATTATTCTTTTACATTCAATACCATAGGTATTGGGTAGGACCATTCATAATAAATATGTTACGATCCACCAATTATTAGATAAACTAATTTTCTAGTCCATATAAGTTATTTGGTGAGTGATCTTGTTGTTACTTGCTTGACAAGAAGTTTAGGAGTGGTTTGAGCTTCATGGTCATTTCTGAGGATTTAATTTTTTCACATTATTTTTTTTTCATTATGTATGAAATTATATTATTTACTGGGATAGAATTTTTTATTTATTCATGTTCATATTGGTGGATTTATCATACTATCACTTGTTTATTAAATCATTACGAGGTTAGTGAAGAGGTGACCAAAGCATTTCTTATATAAATATTACATAATTTTAGATAAAAATTCAATACATGTCAGAATAATAAATTCCTTATAACCTTAATGGTTTATTTTATTTATTGTAAAGATAAATAACAATATTACTTAATTAATGATATTTAATATCCCAAATAAGGTTCTTCTCACATAGCACCCTTCTTAGAGATACCAAACATTAAACCTTTCTTCATAACCTATGAAAATGTATATATATGGAATGGTGTGATAAAATTATTTTTAAGGGTAGAAATAGGATATATAAATAAATGATCATAAGTGATAATAATATTGTAATAATACTATGATAATATCATTATAACTTATTAAATTCATACCCAATTAGTCAAATACTATTAATCATGGTTCACTATACAAGGCTTCGTCATAATAGAAGACATATATCATAAGAGTTCATAATTAAAAAGAATAAATCATGTTACATGAGAAAATATCCTAAGAATAATATATATGTTTTTTTCATACACATGATCTTATAAAATCATTCCATTAGTCAAGTGTCACTTCCAAGACTATCATCATGGAGAGAGTCCTATAGTGGATTGAGTTTAATTTCAATTCCCATAATTTATTTATTCAAAGAACAATTCCTAGACTATCATAGTGGATAGAGACTCATATTGTATTGGTTTAACTCCAAATTCTAATAATTAAATTATCTAAGGATCAATATCAATACAATCATTGTGGTTATAGTTTATTACTGAACTTCTTTCCATCACCATTCCTATTCATGTTATCTCATGGGAGATCAATAAATTCCCAATGAATTGGAGAGATGTATAATTTTGGTAACACACATAAAATAATTAAAATTATATATAATTGCACCAAAATATCATAAAAACATTCATATTATCATGACCCATTGAAAATAAATTGGTTTTATAAATATTTCATCATAACTTAATTAACCAATGGAAAAGTGTAGGGTTTTATAGGGTTATCCATAAAATACAATCATTATAAGAAATACAGATAAGTAAAGTGTATGAAATTGTATAATCATATAACTAGTGAATAAAAAAAATCTTATAAGATATTTACATAGACAAAAAATTAAATTTTATAAAGTAATTTAAAATATGTTATTAAAATAAAGTTAAAACCACCCCTTTCGTTTGGAAACTTTTAAGAAATAAAATTCTCAGAAAAATAGGAATAATATTTTCCTTGTAAAACCATTTAACATTCAAAATAATATTTATTAAATATTAATTACATGAGGACATGGAAATATTTTCATCTTATATACTTTAAAATATAAAATTCTTTTAAAACTTTTGTAAAATGTCAAAATTGAGACATATATATTTTTTGAAAATATTAATATTAATTATTTGTAAAGAGTAAATATGTCATATATTTTAGTTTTTATTATGGTTTAATTTCATTATTAAATCATTAATTTCTTGATATATGAATTTTTTATGTTGATATATAGGTGTTTTTTTGGTTTTAGAGTGTTTTAGAGTCCATTTTGAAGGTGCGTAGTTTGAGAAACGTTTATCCAAATGGTGTTGATTCTCTTGGAAAAAATAAATCCAAATGAAAATTAAGTTATATGGTTTTAAAAACCTTATGGAAACTATTCATCCCAATCATATTTAATTCAAATGGTTTTAAAAACCATTTTAAACCATTCAATAACCATGCAGCACAAGGCATGTGATTTAACAAACCATTAATCCCAGGGCACACATTTTAAAAAATTATGAAAAAAACATGAATAAACCATGAAAACCAATCAAACTTTTGGCCTATAGACCAAAAAAATGTATATGAACCATTTATACCATGAATGGTTATTTTAAATTGTTTAGAAACCATGAAACAATCATTAAATAACTATACGACCCAAGACACATGGTTTTTCAGAAAATGCATCCCAAGATGCATTGTTTGAAAAACTAAGTAGAAACCATGGAAAACTATACAACTGATGAATTTTTAAGGTTCATGGTTTGAAAAAACTACCTTTTTTGGGAAACTATGAAACTCATTATAGTGTAAAAATCACAGTTGGAACATTGTTTTTCAAATCAGGTGTCCAAAACATGTGCATGTGGATTAATGATATGAAAATATAATTTAATGGACATTTATTATATTTTTTGAATTTTTCTTCTTTATATAGGAATAATTTTCAAACATTGATACTCTTATATACTTATTTTAAGAATCTTTTTCCTCCAAATGTTGTTTTTAGTGGATCTACATAATTTTATGACTAGGAGTTGAGGTATGTGATGAAAAAAACTTCATTCTTCTAGTTTCTTCTAGATCAACACTTTTTCCCTTGAAAAACAATCATAAATACACCAAATCATTTTTTCTATTAATTTGTGTACTAACAAATGATTAATACTAGTATTTTTTCTATAATAAAAGTGGTTTTTGACATTTTATGATATTACATTGTCTAGAACTATATCTCTCATGAATAAAAGATGTTTTTAGGAATTTTATCATATATCGATCATATAGAGACCCTATTCTTATAGAATATATTATTATATCTATATTAAATTGAATAATTCATGGAAGATCATTGTTTTTTACTATAATTGAGGATATATTCTATATTTTATTACAAATTCATAATCCATTTTTAAATTGAAAAAAATTATAGTGAATTGAAAACCTCTACATTGACATGTCTTTGAACTAGTTTCCACGATGGACACTATGAGGTATTTTATTATATAACCAACCTTATTGAAATAGATTCTATTTGGTTATATATTATAAATATCCTTCTTGATGAAACATAACCTAAGATATTCATGCTTTTTGTGCATTCTAGTTTTTTGTGGGTGCACAACATGATTCAAGATTTTATCCTTTGATGAATATTAGAGTACTTCATCACTGGGATTAAGGTAGAAAGTTACAAACCTTTTTATGATTTATTATAATATTTTAGAATTTATTTTATATTATGATATCAGAAATTATTAACCTTTCTTGATGTTATTGCTTTTGGGTTTGTGTGTGTAGCCTATGGGACCCACGTGTGATCCTAGATTCCATGAGTACTCCTAGTCTAGCTTGTTTCCATGATTGATATTTTTCACATGTTATTATATGTTTCTACTATATACTGATTATTATTTTCTAGGATTTTACCTATTACTTTCTACCATGTTTTGTGTATTTACCATTCATTGTATGTAGTATCCTAGTACTCTTAATAGATAGACCATATATTACCCCTTATAAGGGGAGTAAGGAAAACATACGGTGATGAAGATAGTTGACCCAGACATAGGGAAGGATTATAATGGCCGTATGTCCCATCCCATAGCTTGATTATTTGTGGATACTAAGTAATATCAAAAAACTAAATTCTTTGATGATGTTGAGTACATGTTTACTATTCAGCCTTGTGTCTTGACCAAAGAATCTATTACTTGAGGATACAGAGTAAAAGGATCACAAACCATGTTGTGAGTTCTTAATAACTTTTTGAATCTTTTTACTATCCTTCCAATATCGAGTAGAAACATGTATGACTAGGGAACTTGGTGTCTTTATTAGCATTAATATGGTCTACATATGATTGTTATGATTTCTTTCACATTTATTATTTTCATTTAATACAACTATTATACTTGTGGAAACTAGTTAAAGATGAATTGGTGGTGTAATACTATTTCGAGTACTCACACTCTAAAGGAGAACCTAGATTCCCATTTAGAATTTATGTATATGGTTACATGAAGGGAAAATTACTCAAAACATATGGTTGAATCACAGATCGTGGATCATGTAGCGGTATTAGGATGTACTCAATAGAAATATCCAGTGTTACATTATTTATTACTATCAGTCTTATACTCTAGTTTTACTTTCCATATATAAAGCCCAATTTATTTATTTATTTTTATACCACATGTTATATTTGATATTACGTTATGATTTTTTATCTTCATCCTTGAATATATTTAATTGTTATAAAATTTATTTATAATATTGGTGTATGGATATGATTCAAATCATATAGTTTCCCCATTGATGAAATTTAGACACTTTGTCCTAGTTGAAAGCCTAATACATATGGGGAGGTGCACATGAGGTCTTATGTCTTTTCCACTCAGATACGATGGTTTATATTGTGGTGTTACAAAATGGTATCCATGAAAATTATATATTATTAACTTTTTCTTTGTTTTGGGACATAGTAGAAAGGAGAATTGATGTGTAAAACTTGAGAAGGGGAGTTTCCATATGCCATCCCAGCTCATGTGTTATAGACTTCTGAGTTACCATTGATAAGATTAATATTATTGTTTTATGGGATTTATGTTTATTCATGAATCATGACTATGTATATAGGATCATATTCCATATATATATATACCTATTTTGCGATTTATGGCAGTTCTTTTATTTAATGACATGAATTGTACAATCTGTTTGGGATAGACCTGTATTCTCTATTTTCATTATATCTATGATGTAATTAGTTAGTTTTACATTATCACACTATTTTATTTTGTATATTTATTATAATTAGTAATGTAAATGATCTAAGACCCTGAGTTTAGAAACTTAGTATGCTTAAAATGATGTTATAGAAAATCTATGTTATACATGACACTGATAATATATACTTATGTGAATGACTAACCTAGTTTCAAAGAATAAATTTTTTCATTTAAAAATAAAATGGATTTTTAATGGGTTTAATTTGAAACTAGTTCATGAATGAATTTATATTTTTTAAAAATTATTTTAAAATTATCCATTATAAAGAAAATAGTGTTTATGGATAATGGTTCTAAAATGAGTTTTGACTAAATTTTCATGGAAAATATGGGTGGTTATCCAATTTTTTTTCATTTATTAGGTTCATTTGACCTGTTTGGTCGATAATATTTCCCAAAACTCTTGTGATAATGTATAAAATTATGTGATATTTGATTCTTTCTTGATTACATTATTCCTTGATATTATCACTTATAGATATGCATGATTGTGAACTTATTATTTTACGATTTTTATATTCTTATATGGTCACTAAAAGTTTCGATTGATTATATTATTTCATTACCATATTTTTTTCATGATTATATAAATTTTTATAGCTAATTTGTTTGATAGTTTCATTTTGATGTGAGGTAATCCTGTGTTTTAAGAACTAATACCTAGTGTGGACTGAGAGTTTCCATAGTGGATTTAAATAGGCATGATAAGGAGGATGGAAGAGTTTAAGCCATTTTATAAGGATATATTTATATGGATCATAGGGATTTTGGGTCACTGAGGGGTGATATAATATGTGAGTGTTGTTATGGATCAATGGTATATGGAGATATTCATTGGTATGCAATGTTTTAGTGAGTTATGAGTTCAATGGTATTCCTTCTAGATGATTTCCATGCATTACTAATTCGGGAAAAATTGAAATTTTGAGGATGGGTTGGTATGTTGATATGATCTCTATATACCTTTAGTTAGTAATATTTGTTTGCTTAGATTGCTATAGATGGAAAAGGTAGTTTCATTAATAAATAAAGTCATATTTAATAATTCTTCTATGCCCTTTTTTTTGAGTAATATATTATTTAATTGTCCTCAGAAAGAAGGTAAGACATGTTCAGCTATTCCCATATTATTCCATAGTGATTACTAGATTATAAAACCTATGGGATTATCTAATTCTAGAAATGCAGAATTTAATGATATCTTTAATATCAATTGACTGACAAGCTTTTGAACTTGTATCACCCGTTACAAGAGAAAAATATTATTACCTTTTCCCATGATGGATGTATTTATAGATTAGAATAATAGAGTGTTAGAGAATGTAGTATGGGACAAGTGGTATGCTAAACTACTGCTATCATGACACAATTAGTGTATTTGGAACTCATAGAATAATCTATAGTAGCACCCTCTTATTTTAATCCTATTGTTGATATATAATAGTATGTATTTTTTGATTACTTCACAGGTATCCCTCTTGACTAATAGGTAGAGTTTGAGATAAAACTCATGTTAAGATAATATCTTATTTTGATTATTCCTTATCAGATGGTGTTGATAGAGGTCAAAGATCTCAAAATTAAGCCTGTAGACCTAAAGATGAAGGATTTATTTAGAATGATCACATCATGGTGGGGTGATCCTATGTTGTTTTCCTAGAAAGCAGATAGAATTATATGACATTTTATGAACTACATGAATATCAATTAGGTGATTTTAATGAGCATAAATCCATTACCTAGTATTTAATATCTCTATAATCAATTATGATAAGCTAGGTGGTTCTCCATGATTGAAATTTTATTTATCTATCACCAGTTTTAATTTAAATAGGAATAAAATTTGAAGATAATTGTTTAGAGTAGGTATGAGATATATGAGTATTTGGTGATGCTATTTGGACTAATGAATTTGTCAAAAGTGTTCATGGATGTCATGAAAAATATCTTCCACCCATACCTTGACTCATACATCATTTTTTCATTTGGGAATATCCTTATTTACTCATGGACCCTTGAAAAACATGAAATACATCTCAATATATTACTAAGAAAACATGGAGTACATCAAATTTAGGGCAAGATTAAAAAGTTTAATTTTTTGATTTATAATGGGAAATTATTAGGGAATGAGGTTTCTAAGATAGATATATTTGTAGAACTGGAGAAATTGTAGGTTGGGATGTCTTGGACATGTCCTTACAATGTGTTTGAAATCAATATATTTCTTGGGTTAACTGGATATTTTCAATGTGTTATTCAAGATTTCCCCCATTTATCATAACCCATGACTACACTGACAAATAAAGGGTTGAGGTTTTGATGGCTGTACCAGTGTAAAGATTCCATTCTTGAGATAAAGAGTATGTTAACTATAGATTATGTGTGGATTCTTTCTCATATTGGGATTTGATATATTGTATATTGTGTTGAATCAAACATTGTTTTGGGAGTATTATTAATTCATAGGAAGTGGGTAGTTTCTAATGTTTTACATAAGATATGACCCCATGAGCAGAACTATCATACCCATGAATTTGAGATGGTATATTTGGTCCACTCTTTTATGATTTGGTGACACTCTTTATTCGACACAAGATTTATTATATATATGGACAAAAATAGCCTCCACTACATGTTCCCATGGTAGTAATTGAATTTAATGTAGATCTTCTTGATAGAGTAATTGAAAATGTTTTATTTGAAATGGAATATTCACCATAAAGGGTAACATCATTATAGATTCCCTAAGCTATAATATACATGTAGCCTATGAGTTTGCTTAATGATCCTAAAAGGAATAGTGATGTCATGTGACCTTATTGGTTAGCTAGAGTATGGATGATTTTGAGGATAAAATATCAATGAAATGTGCCCCATTAGTGATCGTATATCCCTTAGTATATTGAGTAAATTCTAATTAGTAATCTGACCCATAGTGTGTTGTAATGGGAGAAAAATAGGTAGTTGTTGACCCCAAACATGGGTGGGGATTGGATGATGATGATGCGATCCAAATACATGTGAAATTCATAGTCCCTACTTCTATTCGGTAAGATTGTATGAGAGACTTCCATGACTCTAAGTGATTGATTCCTCTTAGAGAAACAATGTTATACTATGAATTTAGGTAGAAATTATAATGAAAATTGATATATATGGGAATTGAGGTAGTAGTTTCATTATATCATAACTACTAGAGGATAAATAATATGCACTAATACCTTGGTGGTTTTCTCTATCCACTTATTATTCCCATGTTATTGTAATAACATATGATGATAAATTTTTTTATTGGGTTACCCAGGACCCTAATGTAAGATCCTAACCATTATCAAGATGTCTCTTACTCATTTTAATGTA
This sequence comes from Viscum album, assembly GCA_963277665.1. NCBI lineage: Eukaryota > Viridiplantae > Streptophyta > Magnoliopsida > Santalales > Viscaceae > Viscum > Viscum album. The sequence goes on from OY728146.1 coordinate 515,244,860, forward strand.
TTATTTTACCCATATTTTGGTCATACATTGGTTGGGACATACTATGAGGTACTTTTATGTTAAATTGAAGGATTTTAGAAACTCATGGGGCTATTTATCATTGGCACATAATAAGTAAAAACCATGCATTTTTTCCTAGAAATCGTGTACCCCATTATGAGTCACTAGAATGGGGAAATTGGTTTGACCAAATAGAAGGACCACCCAACCACAATCCATGAACTCATGATTAGATGGACTTTACAAATTTGGAATACATTTTTTCAAATAGTGCACTATCACAGTGGAAACATTCACCATAAATAGTAGGGGCACATGATTAGGGGGCATGGTTTTTCTAACCATGCCGATCATCTAGGAAACCATGAACAAGACTTTCTAAACCCCCTAAAATTTAATTAAAAAGTATATAACCCCCATTTATTATCCCTAATCACCCATATAAAACATAATACATTTTACATCACTTTTGGAGGATCAAATGAGGGATTTCAGGTTACTTGAACCCCTATGTTAGGGAATCAAAGATACAGTAGAAGGATCAACTCCAATTTGGTATGTGATATACTATTATTTTTAGATTCATCTCACTCACACCATCTTATTCCTTTATAAAGGGATTGATTTCCTTGATTTTGAATTTTTATATCTAGGTTTTGATGGATATTTTTCAATATATATTGATCCTAGATTTTGATCTTGTATCTCACTTGCTATTATGAATACAACTATTCTACATAGAATTGAGTATTATGGTTTGGTGAGCATTCTTCAATGACCATAAGGTAGGCGGTCTAATTTATAATTCCTATAGTCTTGATTATGAGTGTTTGTATGTAATTGTTCAATTTTGTTTCCTTGTTTATTTATTTCATTTAAATTAAAATGGAAAATTTATTCCCATGTAATTGAGAGACCCTTCATGGATCCCACTGGACCCAATGGAGATTATGAAATAGGCTTGATGAAAACCCATGGGGTGTACCAACTATACATGAAATAATAATTATGAAATGTGAAAAGGGGGATAATGGATTTATGTAATTGAACTAAATCCATGATTCATGTTTGATAAAATGGATTTAAAGGCTTGATTGTCTTAACCTTGAAGTGTTAATGAGTTCTTAAAAATGATGATAAATGGATTAATGGGATAAATTTTTATATTTTTCCTTGTGATAAAAGTAAAGATAAATGGTTTTTATTGATAAATGAAATGTAGAAACTTCATGTGAATGATTTAAAAGAAGGTAAACGATGTTGAAACTTGATATATATGTGATAATTGTGAATAATTGAACTATGATTTTTGGGTCTAGGTCTACTGCTCAAAATACCCATGGGGTGCCCGACTACTACTCTTATCCCCCAATAAATGCATGTGAAAAATTAGTTGTGGGTCAGGGAGTACTACTCCAAATACCTATGGAGTACCAAACTACTGTTCTATTCCCCCTAGATATTGGAATTGAAATGATGTGCCATGTGACCTAGATAATAGTAATCGAACTGCAGCTATAGAGTGTTCATTGAAAGTGAAAATAATATGATTAATGAAATCCAATGAAATAATGAATTATAAAATACATATGGTGTATGTTTTAGACTCCAGTATAGGCCAATGTTAGTATTAAGTGGTTTAATAGAGAATAATAAATGTGAAACCTTTTAACTTTATCTTTTGATCTTTATTATTTATAAAACTAAAAACAATTTTATAGACATGATATTTATTTAGATGCCATTGGTTGTGGCCAACTGAGTTATTCTCACTCCCTACATGGGATGCCTGATTGGTACCTTAATAAACATAATTCTTAAAGAATAGGATATGTGAATGATCTCTATGTTAGATGGATGAGTTGTCATCCAGGATGGAGCATGGATGAGGGAACTAGATATGATGTCAGGACCCTCTTGGGTGTTTTTAGCATATGCTTATTTTAGGTTTTCATTTGACACTAGAAATATAACTGAAATGAAATATATACTACTTTAGTTTAGCTTCATTATCCCTATTTTCGATTTGTTCAACTTATAATTGGTTATAATTGATTATTTTTGTATCTTGGTTATATTTCATATCGATTTTCATTATAGTTCTACTTTGATAAGGAGGTAATAGTCTCCACACATTACATATTTGACCCTTGCTGCTAGTCGGAAGCCTCTGGTGTATGGGGATACATGCCCAAGGTCATGTGGAGAATTATCTTGGGGCACTGATATGTGGAACTTGTTTTAGGATTTTAAAAAGATATATCAAAGTGGTATTATTTTTTATTTTCAGTTTTCTAATTATTTTGGAAATGTAAAAAGGGGACTAGGATGAGTCAGGACTTGATCATGAGCTCATTCATGGGATTAACTAACCAATGTGTGGGGTAATTCCCAAGTACTCAAGGTTTTATTGATTTTATTGATGTTATTTGTTACAATTGTATATTATTTCAACATGGGTGACACACTAGTTGTCTATTGTAATTTCCTTCTGAGATTTTACTCATGGTATGGTATGACATAAGATTTGAGTATACATGAATTACTTTAGAAACATATGAATTTATGTGACATGAATCATATTAGGAACACATGGGAAAAAAATTCATGAGTGGTTTTGGGGAATGAGAATGGTTTTACTTATTTATATTTTTAAATGAAATTGTACCTAATGATTAGATAATAATGGTCAAAATATGTTATATGTGGTAAATTGAAATGGTTAAAAATGGATGTCTAATGGAAACCTTATTATGTGAAAAGTGTTTGCCTGATGTTAGCCATGGCCCAGGTTAGGGATAGTTGAGGGTTGTGATTGTGAATCATTTTTAACTATGGGGTGATGTACGAGGTATGACTTATTATTACATTATGTGAACCCCTCTTATATAAATGTGATGTGTTATGTGTCCTAATAAGTGTCTTTGTAATTTTAGAGATATGCCTCCATGATGGTGTTTTTTTTGGTTGATGACAAGAGAATATTGGAAGAAATGATCCTCCAACAGTAGGATAAGAGGACCTGATAGTTTGGGTGAATGGGCAGAAGAGAAGTGTTATGATAAATTTTATCACTTTATTAATTTCATGGAAATATACCTAGGGTGGCTACGAATAATTTGTATAACCTGACCTGGTAGTTCTAGTTTTATCTCCCTTTGATATTCATCGGTGAGTGTGGGCCTGAGGTAGTAGAGTTCTGGAATAAGGATATTTAGACAATTCATTTCCAATTGGAGACTTTTACTGAGTATAGATTTAAGTTGGCTTCATATTTGTTATGACTTCCATAGAAAGGTTTTTGGGATATTCATGCTTAATATGAGAAGTTGGAAGAAACTGTATGTAATAACATTCAGAAGAAATTCTTATAACACTTCTACCAAGAGATGCTCATGATAGAGAGGGTAGTTGAAATTATTCTGATCACCTAGGGAAGTACGTACGTGATGGACTATGCAAGTCACTTCATTGATTTGTAGTGGTTAGTTCCAACATTAGAAGTAGATGAGAAAACTATGGTGAGATTTTTTTAAGATAGACTTAAATGTGAGATTATGTCCTCGGTTAATATCTTCTAATTAAAGATTCTTGTTTTGGTGGTGAGTCAAACTCTCATTTCTGAGTGGAACCTAATGGAGGCCTATAGTGGGGGATAAGTAGTTTCTATTGGATGACCATGAGGTATGTATTTTGATGGTAGGAATCATCTATATGAAAATTTCAACCAGGGAAGTCGCAAACAGAATTTTCATAGAGAAGGATCAGTTACCCAGAGCAGTAATCAAGTGTACTTCTATCAGTGTAGTATGTTAGGTCAATTCATATATAGTGTCCCACGACCAGTGGTGGAGTGACAAGCTTTCATCAAGATGTGACACTTATAGAGTCACTACATGAACCTTGACAGATGGGTAGTGATGGAGGAACTAGGACAAATCAGGGTATTGGAAGGGGGTATTATACCCTATACTAATCTGGTAGTTAGAGTTCTACTAGTTGTGGTAGTTGAGTCTGTAGACACATTACTTTAGGGTAATATAACTTGTATAAGAAGAGTAGGGTTCTACAAGGGACTCAAGATAGAGAACTTGGCATATGGGATACTTAGTTACATACTGTTCAGCCTACACTTGTCAATAGTGAGGATTGGTCTTTGATAGTTAGATATACAATTTTTATAGCTTATATTAGTTTATGTGCTTTATTTGATGAAATATACTCACATTATTTTATATCTACTCAACTCATGAATGGTTAGAGCTTCACTTTGGAGTTTGTGAGTGGCGTTATGAAGATCGATACAATGTTAGGTGTATGGTGAAAGGAAATCATTCTATGTAAGGGATGTTCCCTTAAATTAAGAAACTATCATTTCCTTTGGGATAATTAATTACATTACATGTTAGTTTTTGACTTAATTTTGGGTATGTATTATCACATATCATACCGAGACAACATCAATTATCACCACAGTAGAGTTACCTTTACGTATCTATATGGTAACAATTATAATTGTTATGGAGAATGGGATATCTAGGAAGTCCATGTCGGGATAGTTCATCTGAAACCAAGGGAACTCAATACCAAGGATATAACTATTTTTTTGGATGAAGGGGGTGTGAAGTAATGTTTTTTCAACCCGTAGTGAACCAGTTTTTGGATGTTTTTCATAAAGACTTATCAGGGATTCTATATAAGAGAGATGTTGAGTTTAAAATTGAGCTAACTCTTGGAGCTAAACTTTTTTCCATTACACCAAATTAAATGTCACCAATAGAGCTTCAATATCTTAATAATTATTTATTGGTTTTTTTGGATAATGGATTCATCCATCCAATTACATCTCCTTGGGGTACTCCCATTTTGTTTGTTATGAAGACTGATGGGATTTTGCATATATGTGTCGATTACCATAATTTGAACCAGATGATTCTTTATAATTGGTATCCACTTTTTTTTATCTATGTTCTCTTTGACTAGTTGAGGGGATATTATGTGTTCTAGAATATTGAAATAAGATTAGGGTATCATTAATTTAGAGTTAGACCTCCTAATATACATCAGACTTATTTTAAAGGTACATATTACCCATATGAGTTCACTATTATATAATTCAAGATGAAGAATTTTATGGCTGTGTTTATGGATATAATGGAACAAATTATTCACCCATACTCAATTAAGTTGTGGTTGTTTTTTTGGATGAAATAGTGGCATACTTCAAGACTGATGATGATCATTCCCAATATCTTTACATCATCTAGAGTACAATGCCAGAATAATGGCTAGACACCATTCTATATAAGTATCAATTCTAAATTGACATGGTATTTTTTTTAGGTCGCATCATCTATAAGTAAGGTCTATTATTGGATCCATAGAAAGTTCATGTTTTTTTGTAGGATAATCCTAAGAATGTTTTTGATATCAGAATATTTTTTGGATTGGTAGGTTATTATCATATATTCATCTAGTAATTTTCCTATTTGGTATTACCACATTCATGATTAGACAAGAAGGGGATCAATTTTGAATGGTCTAGATCATGTGGGATTACCGTATATGAGTTAAAGGGTAAATTGAATAATGAATTTATTTTTATCTTACCTAATCCGAGTGAAGAGTATAAAATGTTTTTTGATGAATCCGAAATCAAAATTATAGAAATTTTTTTGTAGAGAGATCGAGTTGTGGTGTATGGGTCAAGAAAATTGAGGCCACATGATTTGAATATCCCTTTTCGTGATCTTGAGTTGGATATGGTAGTTTATTCTTTAAAGTGTTTGTGGAATTACCTATTTCTTGAAAATTTTATTATGTATACCAATCAAAAAAAAATTAATGTACATCTTTTACTAGTGACATTTTAACCTCCAAAAAAAATTAAGGGTTGGGTATACATAGTTGCTTGACTTTGATATAGCCTATACACTGGTAAATGGAAACAAAGATTCTAACACTTTGAGATAGAAGAAGAAGACTGAGGTAGTTCAATATTTTTTCTCTGAGTGAAATATTATAGCCCTTTTGGCTAAGATACATATAGAGTTTTAGGAGGTTTAGTGAAGATGACCCTCATGCCCTTATTAGTTGCATCCAAACATCTAATATGAAACAAGGAAAGTAAGTATGAGGATGTGGAGTGTTTCTCAATGAGTGAAATTTTTAAAGGAGTGGAGTCACCATCATATTGGACTATATATGAGGATTAGATAATTTATGCACGAGGTCATGTTGTTGTGTCTACGTGTATACATGATGAGATAATGCATGTGTTTCATGCCTTAAAATGGGTGGTGAATCTTGGTTTGTCCAAAATATACAATTAAATATATTGATAGTATTGGTGTTCATGTATAAGAAAGGATATTTCATGTTTTGTAACATGATGCAACACCAGTCAGTAGGTGAATTTTAAGCATCGAGGACCCGATGGGTTTTTACAGTCATTACCCATTCTGTAATGGAAGTGGGATGAAGTTTACATGGATATTTTGGTGGGTATTCTAAGGATACCTTTCAAAAATGATACGATATCAGTTAGTATGGACCTACTGAAAAAAATTCCCATTTTATTCTTATCTAGGAAAATTTCTTTGTTGATGAATTTAGGGATATATACATTTGGTTGATAGTATATATACATGGAGATCCAAGAATTATAGTTTCAGATAGTGATATATGTTTTAATTTTTTACATCATGAAATTATCATAGATAGAATTGGGCGCCCATGTGTTTCTGAGTATGGAATTTCCCCCATAGATGGATAGAAAATCAAATCAGAATATTCAGGTGCTAGGGGATATGCTACAGGAATGCATCCTAGTCATTGGTGGATTTTGGGAGAAGAACTTAGAGCTTATTAAGTTTTCCTATAACAATATTTATCAGGTGGAAATCTATATTGAACCATATGAGGCACTCAACAATATGCCATAAAGATTAACTCAATGACGGATGGTGGTGGGTGAGTCAGAGTTATTGGGACTGAGCCTCATAAAAGAGACATCAGGCCGGGTTCTGTTGATTTGGAATCATATGGATAAAGTACATATTCAAATGAAGTATTATACTAATAGAAATCATACTACACATGAGATTATATTAGGGGATCAAGTATTCCTTAAGTTATCACAGAGACTGTGGAGAGGATGAAATTGGAGGCATATGGATTTTCTCTTCTACAGAGGTATTTTGGTATGAATTATATTTTTAATGTGTCAAAGCTTTAGAATTATCACCCCACACTTTCTCATGTGATCTCCATTGACAATTTTGATCTTGTAGAAGATGTTTCATTTGTTGATCATCTGATTTATATTTTGGATCGTAGAGAGGAAGTGTTGTAGGGAAGGAATACTTCTTTGGTCTAAGTATTGTGGTTCTATAAATATGGTCACGATTAAAAATATAATAGGAAATCATACATGTGATCTCAGTTTCCCAAACTTTTTACCTCATAAGCATAGTGATTCTTGGGAGGGAAGCTTGAGAATGTGTTGTTATATGGTGGGGAGATTGTAATATCCCTACCTATCTAGAGATTTCTCAGACTTGTTTTTAGGTATTCTATTACCCTTATATTAGTCACACATTAGATGGGTCTTTCAAAATGGTAATTTTTGGGGAAATTAATTAATTTTGGAAGCTCATAGGGATATGAACTTCTGGAACACAATAAGGGTAAATCATGTGGTTTTCCATAGAAAACAGTGCACCCCATTGGAAGACATTGGAAGGGGTCATATGGTTTGACCAAACCTTGTGGTGTCCCTCCCTAATACTTCCACCCATTGACAGATAGGGTTTTCATAGTTGGTTAATAGTTTTTCAAACCATGTTCCCATGTAATATTAATAGTTCACCCCATATAGTAGGGGTGAAAAGTTATAGTTTATAGTTTGTCAAATTGTTTGGTCCATTCCGGAAACAGTGGGCATGGTTTTTTGAAACCCATAATAATTTAATTAAAAATTCCCAAACCCCCCATTATTATCCATAATCACCTGTATATTACCTAATAAATTCTCCATCACTTTTGGAGTTTCTAGATAGAGTTATATGGCTCCATGAACCCCTTTCATAATCAATCAATGATCCGATGGAAGGATCGACTCCTCTTTGGTAAGTGATCATTTATTTGATTAGATTCATCTATATCATGTCATTATCTCCATTTGGAGAGGGTTAAATTATCTTCTATTGTTTATAGTTTAGATATAAGTTTTAACGGATCTTGTTTCATTGGATCTTGTTTCATTGGATCTTGATCCTTGGTTTTGATCCTAGATGACGTTCACTATTGTGAATCTAGCTGTTCTACATCAAATTGAGTATTATTGTTTGGTGTGCATTCATCAACTATCTTGGTAATGGTGGTATAATTACTAATTCCTATATTCTTTATTATGACAGTGTGTATGTGAATTTTTCTATTTTCTTTACATGTTGTGAAATTTAAATTAAATTAAAAAGGTAAATTTAATCCCATGTATTTGACATACCATTCACAGATCTTATTGGACCCACTAAAGATTGTGAGAATAGCTTGATGGAAACCCACAAGGTGTGCCAAATATCCTTGAAATGATAATTATGGAATGTTAAAAGTGGGATAATGGGTTTATGGAATTGAACTTAAAACTTTTTTCATGTTTGAAAAAGGGATTTAAATGGTTTATTTTACTAACCTTGAAGGCTTAATGGTTTGTGAAATAAATGATGATAAATAGATTAATGAGAAAACCATTTAAGTTATTCCTATAATAAAAGTGAATAACCAAGGTGTTGATTTATAAATGAAACAGATATTCATTATTTTCATGCTTGATAATAAGGTTAATGATGTTCAACCTTGATATATATATATATATATATGATACTTTTTAATGATTGAACTATAAGTTGTGGGAAAGGGATTGCTACTCCAAATACCCCTGGGGTGCCAGACTACTACTATAGGATCTCGATTCATGAATGTGAACGATGATTTTAAATTTAGGGACTAATTCTCTAAATACCAATGACATTCCAGAATATTTCTCTAAGCCCCATAGATATTTCCATTGGACGGATGGTTCATGTGCCTGAGATAATGGTACGCATAATTCCACTTCAGGGTACTGAAATAAAGTCTAAAAAATATGAATAATTAAGGACCATATAAGAATTAATTGTAAAACCCATATGATGCTTAGTTCATACATCTAAATGGGCTAATGTATGTATTATGTGGTTGAATAAATGATAAAAAATATGAGACCAGTTTATATTCAACATTTGATATTTATTCTTTATACACTTGTATACACATTTATAGACTGGATATTTTTTTATAAATCATTTGTGGTGTCCTACTATGTTTTACTTACAATCTACATGGGACGTCTAATTGGTACCAAAATAAAACTCATGTTTCAAGAACATGAAAATAGAATGATCCCTGTGTTAGATAGTTGAGTTGGGATTCATGATGGAGCATGCATGAAAGAACCATACATGATGTTGTGACCATCATCAAAGTTTTTAGTGTGCCTTTGGGGTTATTTTACCGGTTTGGGATTTATTCAGGTGATGTTTGGTTGATTATTGATTATTTTTATATCATTGTTATATTCTATATTGATTTATATTGTTTTGATACTTTGATAAAGAGGGAATATTCTCCCTGCATTACATATTAGACAATCACTGTTATTCAGTGGACTCTAGTGTATGGGAAGGCATGCTTGAGTTCATTTGGTGAACTAGATCGGAGCACTAGTATATGGCACCCAGTTAGGGATGTTACACTTGAGGATCCATGATGTATTATTGGTCATTATTGATTAGTGAGTGAAAGTTTCTCAATTTTTTATAAATCCATGAGAATAAATTAGTAGATTATCTAGAAAATAAGCATGAACTTGATAGTGTAAAAATTGATAGATTTCCCTTGATCATTTTATTTGAAAACGAAACATGTTTTATAATGTGGTTTTTGGAAGGTCTTGTAGAATCCCTTAGAAAATCTGGTGAGATTGAGAACAATTTACCATCCCTAGAAAGATGGAAAATTTAAGTGAATGATATTTATATTAGAGGATATGATTTGGCGTTTCATCCAAAAATTTAAAATGGAATCGAATGATAACCTAGACATGGTTGAGTTTATATAAAACAAAAAAATTTAGGATTTTATTCAGTCTGTGCTTTTTGAGTCTCTTTACGGAAAATTATGTCATTTAATACTATATTGGTATAAAGAAGGTGAATAAGTTGTGGTGGGATTTAGCATGGTTTGTGAGACCTATAAGAGGTTCCATCTTCTTAGGATGTGGTTGACCACCACTCATAGTAGGTAAAGATCTTATGTTGACCATAAGAGGAAACATTTTTAATTTTCTATAGGTTATTGGGTGTTTTTGAGAGTGGATCAATAGTTAGTCCAGCGATGTTGAGGAAGAAATAGAGGACATAAACAAATTTTGTAGGACCCTCTGACATCACCAAGAGGGTTAAAATAGTGGCATACCCTATGGATTCTACTTATAACAACCAAGTTATGAATGATGTGTTTAATGTTTCTTAGCTCTGTAGGTACATTCCCAATTCTATACATGTCATTGATTATGAGGATAGTTGAGATGGATCCTGATGCACTGCATGAAGAAAACCCAGAGAAGATTATAGATTAGAGTGAAAAATTATTTTAAGGGAATATCATACCATTTCTCTATATTCTATTTAAATTTAAATGGGCACAAGAGGAGACTTGGGGGTGGGAGGATGATGTTAGGGATTTGTGGACTATGTTTATTGAGTATGCTTCTTAGAGGTGTTTCTCAAGGATAGGAAGCCCTTGGAGGGGGATATTATATTGACCTCAATTTTTGAAGTTCATTATGATTTATTTTCTTCATTTCATCATGTTTTTTTGAACTATGAATTATTTAGGTATAGTTTTAGAAGTTTTTCATTGATGTTTATGAGTTTTTTAGGTATAGATGAAGCTTCATAGTTTGAGCATGGTTTGTCCAAAACTTGATGATTCTACACATAACCCTAAAACCTAATCATTCTTAATGTGAGTGGTTTTAAAAACCATGTGGAAAACACGTAGTAAAAATGTATCCCAATCATAATTAATGCACACATATTGGAAAACCATGAAATAACCATGTAGTAACCATGTAGACAGAGTGTGAAGTTTGAAAAAACATGCATTAACCATGAAAATAATGAATGTTTATAATGAACGGTTTGAAAAAGTATGTAAACCAAACAAGGTTAAGGTACACAGTTTTAAAAACCATGCAAAAAAATGAAACAACAATGCATTATAGTGCACATGTTTTAAAAAACCATATATCCCAAGGTGAATTTTTTGTTAAACCATAAATCCCAAGGTCCATGGTCTTACCAAAAATGATGCAATAATGAATCAATTTCACAGTTAAAGCACATTGTTTAAAAAACTATACAACTTTTTTCCAGTAACCATGCAACACATTCTGGTTCAAAAAACATGGTTAGTGCTCATTTTTTCAATCCTTAAAACTAAAACATGTGTGTATGATATAGTGAAATGAGAATCCATTTTAACATCTATTTATAATCTTTAGAACACATTATTATAGAGACTAATACTTTTCATATATAATATATACATCTTATTAGATGAATATTCATTATATATCATTACGATCTTTTCTATATCCATTAAGGTTTGGGGTATTTGGATACTCGGATACATAAAAAATTGGTACTTTGAAGATCAAAATCAGATCCCAATTATTTCTTCACATCTGTCACCCTTCATAAAAAAATAATGCTTACATCCATTTTTCATATCTTGGGGAAACCGAAACATAATAATGTGTGACCTGATATTCTTAGTAAGGGTACAAAAGTATATTTGAATGATCATTTATGTATAACATGAGCATAAGGGTATGATAACATTAAAATACAATACCATGTAAGTTATAGATCATAATTATTAGCCATGGAATAAATATTGATAGTTCACATGAAGTGAATAATAAAATAATCAAAGAACCTGATCCACCAAAGACTAACAATGACAAAAAAACTTGTCAATAAGGAGTAGTATAAGGTGTGGTATAATAATAATAATAATAATAATAATAATAATAATAATAATAATAATATAAATACTATTTTAAACCTACCCAATAATATATTTATCACATGTTATGATTAGGCTAACCACCAATGTAACTCCATAAGGCATGGGATGACCTCCCTTGTACCCTCTTTAGGGATTGTGATAACCTCCCATATACCTTGTTTCGAGATTGGGATATACTTTTACCTACCCTATTTCAGGCTTGAGATAACCTCCCATGTACCTTTTGAGCTTATAAACCATTAATATTTACAAAAATAAATGGAGGGACATACAATTTAGGAACCACCCATGACATAATCATAATTCTATTAATATGTATACCACATGTTCGTAAAACATTCACCATTTCATCATAGCATAACTCTTATAAAATATTATTTTTGTAAACATCTCATCATTATAATAATAAACAATACAGAGGGAGAATAAGGATGATATCATTGGATTATATCCCTAGAAAAAAATAATTATCATAATAGGATTTTATAAAATAAGAAAAAGGCCTTTAAAAAATCACTAGAATATTTCTTGATAGAAAAACACTCTTCATTTTAAAATCACTTATTTAAAAGCATAAAATTTTAAACATATTAAGGCAAATTATTGATTGAAAATTATCTTCAAAACATTTAAAGAAATATTCAAATAATTGACCATTCATGGTGGTGGTAAAATTATATTCATGTCATGTAAATTAAGAAAATATTTCTATCAAATTTTCAGTAAAAAAATCAAAAGTTACATTATCATTAATCTAAAATAATATTAATTTTAAATGTTTTTAAAAACTATAAAATCAGTAAAAATATATTTAAAAAATCATAGTATAATAGTAAAATATTATTTATGACATTTTACAAAAAACATGGGCATATAAGAAATTGATTCCTAACCAACGATGGGAATAAAGCAGGTTGTTTAGAAAATCATTATTTCCGTCTATTGAGTACATAAAGTGAGTAAGATTGAAGGAAAAAAATAATATCTATAAATAACCATAGTATAATAAAAATAATTAAGTTTTTGGGGGACATATTTTATAGTTTATTTATTATAAATTTAAGCATAAACAATCCCGATATAAATGGTATTATGACATAAAACCCATACCAATTTAGTAAAATTTTAATCATAAGACCCAAGAAAGAATTACCTCCAAAAAACATTAAATATCTTTATAATAATACATTTAATTATTTAACATGTAAAAGGGGAAATATATACAACTTATAAACATAAATAGGTGTATTTAATCATACATGTCTCAATAAAACAATATTAACACCACGATCCCTTAAAACTATGCTAATATTTGAATCGAAACCATAAGGAAAAGAGAAATATATATACATTTTAAAAACCTCATAACATTCATGGAAATAATCATAAAATAATTGCATGGGTAGTATATATACCACCTAAATGAAATAAATTGTGAATATGACATATGTTTCAGATAAATAAAAGTTATATGAGAAAATATTTCCTCAAGTGAGGATTGATTCATAAGAATTGTAACATCATATGTAATTAATATAAATTTATTATAATTAAATAAAATAATCATGTAAATACTTATAGTATCATATATTCACCACTTATAATATTTCAGCAGAAATTTATTAATAATTCCATATGAAAATTATTATTTCTGGGTGTTAACTTCTTTTCATGAATGTATTGGTACGACAGTTTTAGAACACACTCCTAGATCTTGTTTACATCATCTCTAGAATATTAATCATTATAAAAAATAATATATATATATATTAATTATATACATATCTATTATCATCCATAAAAATTTGGACAGAATAATGAATTACACTATTTAAAGAGATGGCAGTCAGAACATACACATGAACACTATTTTCATTTTCGATGAAAAATAATGAAATAAAGACAAATAATATTTTACCAATATATAACATAATTATATCATAAAAATTATATATATAAAATAAATATTATAACAAACAATTAATAATTATGATTATGGATAATGAATTATGTATTTACTTTGATGTGGTAGTCAACATGTATGCACAATCAAAACATTCATTTCCGATTTGACGGAAATGATGATGGATAATGCTGGTTAATAATAATAATAAAACTTTATGTATATTTAATATAATTTTTCTATTTATTTATCATTGAATCCATATATTTATAGTAGGTATAAGTAGAAATAAATTAGAAGAGGTGAGGTAGGATGATTCACTCTTCTTCGGCATGCCTCCTTTATTTCACTTCTTAAGTACTCTGGGAATGGTATTTTATAAATACAATAACCTCTCAGTAATTGATATGTAATCATATAAGATAATTTATAATGTTTTGAAAATTTTGGTGACTAAATGTGCCATAAATAATAGAGAGGAGGGGGTCCTTTTTAAAGTGAGTTAAGGAGGCCTCTTGCAGTTTTTCAAGAATAGGAAATATTATGAGGTTATATTCCAGGAAATGTGGTTAGAAATTGGATTAATTTATAATTAAAGATTATATAAGATTAAAATAAACTGATCTATTAGAATATAGAGAGTTTTTATATCATTTTGTCCCATATCTCTTTATTTTGACTACCGTTAAACTTTTTTATCCTTAATTGAGGTAACACATTATTCAATCATTATGTGTTATAATTTTTCTTATAAGGATAAAATTAGAATAAAAAACTAAATAGATGACATTTTATACCATTTCTCATCCCCTTTTTATATTTCAATATTTTATTATTATAAAATTATTTTATAGAATATTATATAACTGAAAATATCAATAATGTCATTTTGGGACTATTCATTTAATTTTACTTTAAAGTTAAGAAGACAAAATATATTTTTATTATATACCATTAATCCATAAATTAGAAAGTACAATCACACATAAATTTTTTGTGACACAAAAATTTCTACAATAGTTATTTATTTTATTATTTAAATATTTTTTTTGTAAATATTTACACTCCTTGAAGTAGCTATGTATTATTGTTGTACAAGAATTTAAGGTAATTATTTTCCCCCTAAAAAATAATAATAACTTATTTTCATTAAAAATAAATTATTTATATTAAAAATTATCATTTATAATAGACCATATACTCTTTTTATCTGGATTAAAAAATATTAGTGTTCTTAAAAGAAATGGGAGTGACATTATCTATTTTCCTTTATTTAGAAAAACATACAAGTAATTATCAGAGAAAAATGAAAAAAACCCATAAAACTGAATAATGGATTATTAATTTTTAACCCCACATATCAAATATATTAAATTAATTTTTTATAGTTATTTTAAAGTCATATTGATTAGTTTCAACTACATTTTACATATTTTACCCTTATAAAGGTGAAAAATATTATTTATGGTTACAATTCACAGAGATCAAAACACAAAGGGAATATTTACCAAATTAAAATATACTGATTCAGAATGTTGAATCCATTTATCTAGATTAAATTTCTAGAATTGCAAGAAATTAATTTTTATAATAATACATAAACCCCAATTAAAAGTATTTTTGTAGAAAAATGCTTTTTTTCAGCATAAAAGTTTACTTATATAAAAATCAGGAATATTAATTATTACAATGGAGTTAATTAGATAATAATAATTAAATGGATAATATATAAATTTAAGATCTAATAAAAATTAAAATGGAACATTTAAATTAATCAATATAATGCAATTAAATGGTAGTATTTGAAAGTTTGAATTTTTCACTATTAATTGAAAAATAAATCATTTCAATATGATCCCAAAATTTTACCATAAGGTAATTTTGACAAAATGATATGAATAATTAGTTTTTTTTTATCAAATAAAATTTATAAAATTTTTAGACAGTGATTATAATATTTACTCACAAAAACGAATAAAGAACATGTTTTGAAGAAAATGTATTTTTATTGCATAAAATGAGTTTGAGTGCATATTTATTATGAATTATTCAATTTTCTTATTAGATCTATTATATATATTTTTCATAATTAAGTTACTCATATTAATAACCCAAATTTCAATGACCAGGTTATCACCATTGTATTTAAAAAATAATATTTCTATAGTATATCGCAATTCGTTTAGGATTTGTGTTGTGTTTTAGCAAGACATGGATATTATTATTATTTCAAACTAAAATTTTATGTTGTTAAATCCCCCAGAAAATTAAATTAATTTCATCCTATCATTTTTATCTTGGTTAGCATTGCTTCTATATCTTATAAGAACTTTATTAATGACCAACATCATACAAACAGATAATAAAAAATCCTTTGAAAAAAGTGGGTGATACACATAAAGGATACATAAATGAATATATAAGAAGGTTCCAATATAAGGATTTAATTAGTGATAGGTTAAAATATAGACACAGTAGAGGAAACTAAAATTCAATTAAAAATATAGAGTAATAGAGACAACAATTATGATAATTATAATGACCACAAAAACCTAAAATAGTTATGGGTGAGAAGACTATCAAATCATCATAAATGAAGGTAAAAGTATAAAATTTACATTTGAATATCATTTTTATAAATTTCAGGGACACTTTTTTTTCAAGAGAGAGGAACTGAGAAAATACACTTTATTTATATCATTCCATTCCATAAGCACAATTTCATCCTTTGGTTGTTATTTGATCAATTCCCAGATCAAGTATTACTCAATAAAAAGAGTATTCATGATGAATTCTTCATTCATGAGGCACTAAGAATAAATTTTAATGTATCATAATATTCATAAACTAATGATAATTCATTCCTTCTATCTTTAAATATTCACTAAAACCTAAATGGTATACATAAGTTATCTACTATGGATAAATATTACACATTAATCTCTAAAACCTAAACAATAACTCCCAATGTTAAACCTACTACATTTCATAAAATAGTTACCCTTAACAGTCCTAAAAAATATATACTACCAAATTCAAAACCCAAAAATATGAAAGATTTTATCACATATTTTTTTCCAAGATCATTTTTAACTTTTATACTAAGACAACATGATGTAGATTATATTATTATATACTAAAAAATTTAGTACACAGATCATATATTATTTAAAAACATGATAATAACATGAAGCACGATAAAACCTCAATGACATCCTATATGATTCCAATAATTAAATATATCTTTATTCCTAAAATAAAATCCCAATATGTGGAATATGTCCCATAAATTAAAAAATGCAAAAAAATTCCTCATAAATAACATTGTTATCAAATCAAAAAAAAATTTATAGGTCACAAATATGATCATATATTCTTTATTAAGACTAATAAACTCTTTATCCCAAATAAACATTATTATCTCATCATTAGGAAAATTATAAGGTTTATCTAACCCTCAATCATCTGGTTTCTAAAAATATCAACTTACAACAAATTCACCTTTCATGGTTATTAGTACCATTCAATGTATGATTTAAAATATTCAAAGATAAAATAATGATGAAAAAAAATATATTCTTTATGATTATTTAAATAAAATATTAATGACAAATAACTTTAAAATATAATTCTAAAATCTAAATAAATAAACAATTTAACCATTCCATTTAAATAATTGATATAACATGGTCCCTTCCTTGTTCTATGGATTACACCATGGATTAGGGTTTTGGTTTGGTTAATTATCATGTTCCCAATATATAATACATTTAACTCTAAATGGTACTTTATGATCTATTTTATTTTTCTCTATTACACCGTTAAATTTTCCTTGACAATTAATTTATTTATGACCCTATTTTCTATACATAAAACACACTACATTTCCATTGATACATTTACCTAGGGGATTCTTCCCACATTCTTGACATGTAAGAGAAAAATATTATTTTCTTTATGGTCTTCATTAAATAACACACTAAAGAAACAATTTTATATTATTAGGTGTGATTGAAAACACACCCATCACTACGAGAAAACCGCCGTTTAGCAGCGGTTTTTTCGCGGCAGTTTTAAAAACCGCCGTGAAATGCGTTTCGGGCCAGCATTTCGCAGCGGTTTTTGAAACCTCCGCGAAAAAACCGCCGCTAAACGGCAAAAAACAAATTTATTTTTTTTAAAATTTATTTTTTATTTATTTTTTAATTTTATTCGAGGATTAGCGGCGGTTTTTTAAAAAACCGCCGCGAAATAACGGCGGTTTCGGTAAAACCGCCGTGAAATGAAATGAAAAAAATAAAAAAACGTGAGAAAACCCGAAATCACTAAAACGACCATAACTTTTGATCCGGGCGTCCGTTGAAGCGCCACGACCAGTGAAATCAAAGCACATGAAGAGATATAGAGGCACATATAATCAAAACCGTGATACGTTCTAAGGTGTGGACGATATTAGAGTTATAAAAAAGTTGAAAAAAGTTCTCCAACTTCAAACGGCTATAACATTCACTCCGGGTGTCCGTTTGGGCTCTACCACATATCAAATCGAAGCCAGCGAAGAGAGCTACGCACTAACGTGACAGAAGCATGCTTTTGTCAGGTTTTTCGACCCCAAAAACCCCTCCTAAGGCCTCCAAAACCCCGTTTCTGTCACCGGTGTCCCATCGAACTTGTCTTCAAACGGACATAACTTTCGATCCGCGTGTCAATTCGGCCTCCTCCACCTGCCAGATCATAGATCGTTCCATGAGCATCAGTTTGACTGGTCGCGGCACCCACATGCAGTCCTAGATCATATGCTATGGCCTTTTTAGTGGGTATCGGGTTTGTTATGTTTTTCAATGCCTCGTTTCTAGCACCCGTTCCCCGTCAGCTTTTTTTAATGGTCGTAACTTCCGATCCGCCTGTCTATTCGGACTCTTTCACCTTTCTGGTTGAAGATCGTTTCAGGATCTTTGATTTGACAGGTCGTGGATCAAAAATGGACTCTCGGATCTTAAGTTATCTCCGTTAATGTGAGTTCAATGTTTTTGTCTCTTTATGACTGTTTTGACAGGTATTAACGATAGCTCCATTTATTACTGTTTATTTGGGTTTCCATGACTTGTTTTCTTTATCAATGGTTTTTTGTGGGTTATTATGATGATTATGTTGAATTATTAAAGAGTTTTCTAGAGTTGTCACGAGTTTTCATGCGTTCTCATTCTTTCTAATACCTCATTCTTCATATGCTTCTCCATCCTTTTTCATGCATTTTTATGATTTTTCATCCCTTATCACGTCTTTTCATACTTTTTCATGTGTTTCCTTTATTATTTATTATTTATTATTTATAATATACTTTAATTTATTTATTATATATTATTTGTAACTGGTTATTTATTATTTATTATTTATTATTTATTATTTATTATTTATTCTTTATATTTATTAATTATTTATGTTTATTTATTATTTATTATTTATTATTTCTTCTTTATTATATATTATTTATTAGTTATTTTCTATTTTTAATTATTTATTATTTAATATTTATTATTTATATTTATATTTATCTATGATTTATTATTTATTATTTATTATTTATTATTTATTATTTATATTTATTTATCATTTATATTTATTTATTATTTATTATTTATTATGTATATTTATTTATTATTTATTATTTATATATATTTGTTATTTGTTATTTATATTTATTTATTATTTATTATTTATTATTTATTATTTATTATTTATTATTTATTATTTATATTTATATTTATAATTTATAATTTATTATTTATATTTATTTATTATTTATTATTTATTATTTATTATTTATTATTTATTATTTATATTTATTTATCATTTATATTTATTTATTATTTATTATTTATTATTTATATTTATTTATTATTTATTATTTATATTTATTTATTATTTATTATATATTATTTATTATTTATTATTTATATTTATTTATTACTTGTTATTTATATTTATTTAGTATTTATTATTTATTATTTATTATTTATTATTTATTATTTATATTTATTCATTATTTATTATTTATATTTATTTATTATTTGTTATTTATATTTATTTATTATTTATTATTTATTATTTATTATTTATTATTTATTATTTATTATTTATATTTATATTTATTTATTATTTATATTTATTTATTATTTATTATTTATTATTTATTATTTATTATTTATTATTTATTATTTACAATTTATTATTTATTATTTATTATTTATTATTTATTATTTTTCTTTATTTATTATTTATTATTTATTATTTATTATTTATTATTTATTATTTATTATTTATTATTTATTAATTATTAATTATTATTTATATTTATTTATTATTTATTATTTATTATTTATTAATTTTTATTTATTATTTATTATTTATTATTATTTATTATTTATTATTTATTATTTATTATTTATTATTTATATTTATTTATTATTTATTATTTATTATTTATTATTTATTATTTATTATTTATTATTTATTTATTATTTATTATTTATTATTTATTATTTATTATTTATCTTTATATATTATTTATGATTTATTATTTATTATTTATATTTATTTATTATTTAAATTTATTTATTATTTATTATTTATATTTATTATTTATATTTGTTATTTATTTATTATTTATTTATGATTTATGATTTATGATTTATATTTATTTATTATTTATATTTATTTATTATTTATTATTTATATTTATTATTTATTATTTATTTATTATTTATTTATTATTTATTTATTATTTATATTTATTTATTATTTATATTTATTTCTTATTTCTTATTTATATTTATTTATTATGTATTATTTATATTTATTTATTATTTATTATTTATATTTATTTATTATATATTATTTGTTATTTATTATTTATTATTTATTATTTATCATTTATTATTTATTATTTATGATTTATGATTTATTATTTATGATTTATGATTTATTATTTATGATTTATGATTTATGATTTATGATTTATTATTTATATGTATTTATTATTTATTATTTATATTTATTTATTATTTGTTATTTATTATTTATTATTTATTATTTATTATTTATTATTTATATTTATTTATTATTTATATTTATTTATTATTTATTATTTATTATTTATTATTTATTATTTATATTTATTATTTATTATTTATATTTATTTATTATTTATTATTTATTATTTATTTATTATTTATTTATTATTTATTATTTATTATTTATTAATTATGATTTATGATTTATGATTTATGATTTATGATTTATGATTTATTATTTTTTATTTATATTTATTTATTATTTATTATTTATATTTATTTATGATTTATGATTTATGATTTATGATTTATGATTTATGATTTATGATTTATTATTAATATTTATTTATTATTTATATTTATTTATTTATTTATTATTATTTATTTATTATTATTTATTATTTATTATTTATTATTTATTATTTTTTATTTATTTATTATTTATTATTTATTATTTATTATTTATTATTTATTATTTATTATTTATTATTTATTATTTATAATTTATAATTTATAATTTATAATTTATAATTTATTATTTATTATTCGTTATTTCTTATTTCTTATTTATTATTTATTATTATCGAGTTTATATCTATTATTTATGTATTATTTGTTTTTTCAATTAATATATATAAGTATATTAATTTCTGTTTATTAACCACATAATCACAACGGAATCAAAGAACATAAGCCATGGGTAAACAAATTGACATAAGATCATGTAAAAAAGTGCAGCATAATGTGTGGTTTAATCATAATAATAGAAATATTATGTCAAGGCTACCCACTAACACATTTATAACATGATAGGATTGGAATAAACACTAGTTAACCAACATCAAGTAGTAAAGACCACCCATGTAGCCTCTTTCAAACATGGGATAACCTCATATGTACTAACCTCCTATGTACCATATATTAGGATTAAGAAAACCTTCCATGTAACATTTTGTATAGACCCTATCCAAATTTACCCATAAAAGGTGAGGAGTGAGTCAGTCTTTTACATTTAATTTTTTTTCTTTTGAATTAAACCTCATGAATTAGGTGTGAGATTTCATCCCTGGTGAAGGTTTGATCCATAGATAAAATTTTATACAAAATTATAGATTATAGTCTTCATCCCTGATCCTACATGATCAGGTATTCATCTATACATTTCATGTACATTCAATAACCACTGAACATGCCTATTGTTACTTCTAAATTAATTCTAATCATAGGTTTATGATTGATTTCTTTAGTGAAAAAATCCGAGAGGAATTATTTCTTCTTATTTTTATGTCCTGATGTCACTCAATATGTTCAATCAGTTAACATAAATTATTTAATATATTATGTGAGTATAATGTTTCCAAATTTTAATGTAGTTTCCTTCTTGAATTATCAATTTTATTATCATTATTATACATCATGTAAGAGTTACATAGGTTTATTGGATTCATAAACCTTATAACATATAAATTTACTACTATTATTATTTTATGTGTTATTAATCAAGTTCCATCCATTTTTATCAATTTTTTATTCCTTTTAAATATGATCTTAAATAATTTAGGAATGTCACTCGGCATTTATATATCAAATGATCAAATGCATGCAATGTCTTCTCCTTCCCATATCCAGGTAGATTACATGAATAATCTTCCTTTAATCTCACTATCCCTTCACATATGGTATAAGAAAAAGTTATAAAACTTCCTTACACACTTCTTGGTTCTTTGTGAAAATGTCTTAGTTTCTAATTTGTGAAATATCATTTTGCAAACCTTCAAGTATTCTCATTACCATATAATACTTTGTTTAATTAAAAGTATATGTGAGTAATTATGAAACAAAAAACACTTTAGTGTTAATGATATTCAAAATGATACTTGTTTTCTATCTTCTTCATGAAAATTTTATATTCTTAGATGCTTAATATATTTTTAATATAAGACATATTCTAAAATATGGGAAACAAGTATCTCTAAATTGGTTTCTTAGTAGTTATAGGTGAGGATACACTACATTACCCCCTGGGATTCAACCACTAAACTCCATAAAAATAATATCATATCAATTATAGTAATAATGTCTTCAAAATACCTAATAATATTGGTAGATTTTCATTCTCTACATGAATTAGATTATTCTATAAATCATGTTGTATTTATGATAAATTCCTCATATTAATATGAAATATGATATTATCCATTTATAATAAAAACTCATTCATTAATTTTGGATTCATGAAAAACCTCCTGTATCTCAATTTTTTCACTCAAAAGTATAATAATATTTGAATAAAAATTCATACAAGATGGTGATTTAATTAATTGAAAATCATTATCTTCTTCTCGAGATATCAATCATACAAAATCCCAACCAGGGCCCTAGTTATATAAGATTTTAACTTGATTAACTCTAGTGATATAGAAACCCATAACATACTCAGGGTAGAATGTAAAGGCATAGATAGATTAAATGGATCAGATTACAAAGATTATATGGTGGAAATTATTTCTCGAGGGTGTGATATAGAAAAAAATTCTTGTACATTGATTCCATGAATATTTAATGTATTTGAATGTTAAAAATCTTATTACATATTTTTTATTATTCTACATGGGTATAATTTAATAATTATCTATTTTATTCGTCCCATTAATATGGTTAGAGAAGTTCCCCTCTATGATGAGAACCTTGAAGTGCTATGAAAATATTTTTAAATATAGTTTTGTGGTTGGATAAAATACTGTGATGAGACACATAGTATAAAGACCGTCATGTGGGAGTACTAGTAAGTAGATGATACTTCTTCTTATGAAGTTTGCACTTGGTAATATTTTAGATGATAAATTATAGAAATAGACCCACCTACAAGAATTCCATATGTTTTAGTGCCATCAGATATTCCAATATGTGGGCGTGTTTTATGGTCCTTGGACTTCAAGATTATCATTAATATGTGTCATGAATTACACACTTAGATTTACTAACTAAAGTCGTCACACCATATGTTGGTGGGAAGTAGGGTAAGTCATGTGCATCATGAATGACATGTTATTAATGGATATGTAGAGGTAGGATTTTTTTACTTTCTTTTATGAAATTTTATATCTTATCCCTTTGATGGAAATAGAACAATCACCCTAAATTCCATGCCCATGGTGTATGGATGTGTTTATTTTAGGTCGTCAACGAATGACGTATCAAGACTATAGGTTGATGAAACTATCATAAAGCCTTCTTGATGAGATATTGTGATAAAGGTATTATATTAAACTATGAGCATTCATATGCGGATTTAATCATTGCAACTTTAATTTATTTCACATAGGTTCATTGACCCATTTTTGGACAGTAATCATGGAATTTAGGCAAGCCTGCCTAATGCCAATGAGAAAGAATCCTAGAGGGTTATACACTGAGTGTTTCTGGTTGTCTCGATGAAATTCTATTTGAATTTAATGAATGGAATAAATAATATTGTTAAGACTGAGGAATGATTTTATTCATGTTAAAATTATGGAATAAATAAAATAAATATTTATTCACTGGATTGTGGATAAAATATATTGATTTATTTTATTGACCATTTAATAAATATTTATTTACTAGTTTTTAAATAAGAAAATTATGTAAGATAATAAAATATTATATTTGAGTGTTCAATAATTTTAAGAGATGTTTGAACATACTAAGACCATGTACATTGATAAATTGATTATTTATAAGTTATTAAATAATGTTTATCCAATTGGTGCAAGATACAACAATAGTACCATAATAATTATGTGGCACAAAATTTCATTTATGGTTCCATTTTTTTCAAGTTGGCATGCCAAAACTTATGGTGCTGTTATTGTTATTATGTGGCATGGGTTTTCTCTAATTATTATAATTGAATTTAATTATTTATTCATAGTAAAATATTGTAACTAAAACCCCATGTATATTAATAGGTAGCTACTTCAATTGTGCCAAACCCCGATGAATTGAGAATTGTTGATCCAAACATTTTCTTTCACGTATCATTTCATCTCTCCATTAGAAGAACATGATATGTTCCTTAAGATCAAAGGATGAGCGATCAAGAAAGATTAAAGTAAGACATTCGTTCTGCCACACTAGCACCCAAAGAACTCATGGAGTTGATAAAAGACCATTGGAGCACATGTGGATCACTATTAGATGGATTATACTTTCGATTCTCATAAGAGTAATGCAAGAAATCCATAAGTTTCATTTGAGATGATCCAAGATCTCCAAAAACGAAAGTAACTAAGACCTAGGTATTTAATTTCTTTATAAATTATTAAATTAATTTTAAACATGAGGTGTAAGATCCTCTTCCTAAGATCTGGTGCTATTCTTATATTTGTCTAAGTTTCTGATTTAAATATATGGATACTCATGTTCATTGTCGTATTGCTCTCGAATTGGTTATTTATTATGAGAAAAAGCAATGTTGGGCGCTCCTAATGGCCACACTTCCACTACGTCCAGATCCTTCAAGTGCTATCAAAGAAATCACATCATTATTTACAATTATTTAAATAATTCATAAATGATTTGAGATTTAATTATTTAGTTTTTCAATTAAAGGTTAATTGTACTCGTAATTTGGATTTAGAGATGTGTTCTTACTCTTTCCATTCTCACAGATCTAACACAGACAAATAATTTATGGATTATAATTTAATCATGGATCTCATTAAGAGCCACAAACGGTTCTTTCTATGTGACATGAAAGTACACAATGTGTTTTTTGGACTTGAACGCTGTGTTCTCTTCCATTAAACCCATGTAATCCAGAGTACACACCACGTAAATTGGATTACACACCATTTAGTTGTGTTCAACTCATCAATAGTAATTCGGAAATTACATAAGTCGTGTGCAATAATGACATGCACTGTAGTAAATTCTTACACTGTGTGTTGACCGTGATAGAATGGAACATGGTCAGCTGGATTACACGATGCGTGGACCACTTGAGATAGTGTGTAGTCCCTTCAGGTCAAGGGCCAAACCATGCATCCCATACATGGATAAGATGAGTAGAAATCTTATGACCCAAATACAACTTGGAGTTTGGTCAACTGGTCACACCGTATACTCCAGGATTTTTGAAGTATACCTCACACACTGAGTCCCTAGGTGTGTACTTTAGATAAGATAGAAAAAGAAGTACATGTTGTGTAGATAGAACTACATTCCATGTAATATACTAAATTACACAGAATTAAAAAATTAATTTTTGGGTAATTTTTAGAATTTCATATCAAGTAGATTCGAACGGGTGTTCATTGAGTTACCTCTAACGTTATGGATGAGAATATCAGGGAAATTTAGAAAATTATTAAGATAAAATTATTGATTAATTTAAGATAATAAATAATTTATTGAAGAATATTTTATCTTAATAAGAACTATTAATGAATTGAATGCTAGTTTTATTAAATGCGTAACTCTTTTCATATATGTGGATGATCATGAGCTTGATTAGACTATTGTATGTGAACAGTTTCCTTTTAATTTATTTTAAATTAAATTATTGGTATGCGTTCCATTTATGCTCATTAATATATGGGGTCTACATGCCCATAGTTTCTTTTATTCAAACCCCCTTTTTACCCCTCACCTGCATGTGAGTTAAAATAAATATGTAATAGATGGAGCTCCCAAACTAGTGGAGGAAGTTCAAGATGGATCTGAGATGAAACCAATTCCATGAGATACAAAGGTGGACAGGTGTAAAGATGTAAACATAATCCCAAACATTTCAAGGTGTTTCTCCCCTTGGTCAGGGTTATATTATCCTTATGGATGTGTTGTCACAATCCCATAATTAATGAATTAAACAAGCATGAAAGATGAAATTAAACTAAATTTGGCAAATGTGTAAATATTATCAATACCCATTCAATCAATTAAGTATGTTCCACTTAATATTTACAAGAATATGATTAATATAATAATCAATTTATGAATAAGAGATAAAAACCCCTAAAAATATTAAGTCAGATTAAGCCTTCCATTATAGGATTAATGGAAAGACTCAATAAAACTATGAGTTTGAACAACACTTGTTGGACACATACTTTACACAAGAATACCCTATGAAATTTTCGGGTAGACTTAACCATATTACATCAATAAGATTAACCCTATCTAGACATGGTGTAATATTGGAGGAGAGTATTATGAAATCCATGTTAGGATTTTAGGATTGAGCATTACATTCAACCGATCAAGGAGTTACAAGCCCACAGTTTTAAATTACCTGCCTACCTAAATAACATCAAATATCTTGACCAACCCTTTTTGGGGTTATGCAAAGGGGAATATGGATCCTTGTCAATAGAATGTATAAGAAAATAGATATTCTGAGTTCAATGGTGAGGGACATTGGGACTTGATAAAATTGTTGGATACTTAAATAAAATTAATTTCTTGTTTATCATAAATGAAATCAAGAATGTACTACTTATTTTATATTTTAATTTTTTAATAAAAATTAAAAACTTATAATCCACACTATCCTTACAATGAATACTGGATAAAAAAAATTCTAACTAACTGTAACATTCAAGAATGGTTTTGACGCCTTGGGGTCAATCTATTCCATGAATGGAAATCTTACCTACTGGACTCATCATTAACTAATCCTCCTTCCCAGGATATGAGTGATGCAGAGTTCATGGTCTACGATAAAAATATGAGTGATGTGGTCAACATTTAGTGTTTGATGCTATAATCAATGTCTAGTGAACTCATGAAGTTTCATGAAAACATGGTTTCTTATAGCATGCTTGAGAACCTATGTGGTATTTACTAGGAGAGAGAAATATAAGAGCAATTTGAGATCTCTATGGAACAATTTCTGAGTAAGCTTTGAGAGGGTGTCCTTATTGGATCTCACACGGTCATGTTCATTGGCTACATTGAGTATTTGGAGGTTTGGGGGTTTATACTCCCCGATGAAATGGGTACTAATCTCATTCTTTCATCTCTCCCTCAGAGATTCTCTAGTTTTGTTTATCAATTTCAATACGATCAAAATTGAGAAGCCTCGATATGATCTTATTATCATAATTTGAAAAGTGGGAAATGAAATGAAGAGTGAAAATCCTTTTATCCTTATAGTAAATAAGAGAAAAGGAAATGAGAAGAGATTTATGCCCAAAGATTCTTCATGCCCTTCCAAGAAAAGGATGATCAAATGCAAGGAAA
Organism: Viscum album; assembly: GCA_963277665.1. Classification (NCBI taxonomy): domain Eukaryota; kingdom Viridiplantae; phylum Streptophyta; class Magnoliopsida; order Santalales; family Viscaceae; genus Viscum; species Viscum album. Next base: position 515,273,198 of record OY728146.1, read on the forward strand.
TGGAATATGAAGTTTCTTGTTTTTCTTGCGGATAGAAGGGCCACTGGAAGAAAAAATGCACCCATCTAAAAAAGAAAGGGGAAGCTTCAGGTGCATTTTGTATTGAGAGATATTTAACTATTTCTACAAATTTGGTATTAGATATAGCCTATGGTGCTCACACATGTATCTAAATATAGTAACCAAGTAGATTCAAGAAAATTGACCGAGCAGAGGAAGATCTATGAGCAGCAAACAGAGCTAGACTTGTTGTAGTGGCTTTCGGGGACTACCACCTCATGTTGCTAACTAGGATGATCTCTGTATTATAAGGTTGTTATTATGTTCCTTCTGTAACCAAAAACAGTATTTCTATATCATGACTAGTTATATATGGATTTATTTTCATGTTAAAAAATGTATTTTTCTTCTTTTTTAAAGATTGATTTTTTTGGTAAAGAACATTGATTTAATCCTCTTTATGTGTTGTATTATAGAATGAAAGTAATGGAAATCAATAATGAAACTAATTCACATGACTCATACCACACCAAACATGGAATCAAAACCTAGTTCATGTAAAAAGAAAATTCTTGACTAAGATTCATGAATATGGATATTTATATTCCTTCAAACTAAAACCAATTGGTGTATATCACGCATGTTTACAAGGGAAAATGACCAAAGGCCCATTTAGTGGGAAAGGGGAAATATCCAAATATATTATTGAAATGGTTCATACCTATGTGTGTGGACTATTTCGAATTGAATCAAGTGGTGGGTACTCATACATTATAACTTTTACTGATGATTTTAGTATGTAAAGATATATCTACTTAATGAGGTATAAGTCAGATTCTTTTGATAAGTTAAAGGAATACAATAATGATGTTGAGAACCGGCATAGTAATAAGATTAAGAAAATCCACTTAGATAGAGGTGTAGAATATCTTATTCCAGACTTCATAGATTACTTATGGGAGTTTGGGATCCTATCCCAACTCACTCTTCATTACACACCACAATGGAATGGTGTAACTGAAAAGTGGAACCACACCCTGTTGGATATAGCGAGATCAATGAGGAGTCATTGATGTCTTCCATTATCCTATTAGGGATATGTGTTACAAAAAACAACACACATACTAAACCAAGTACCAACTATATCATAAATGGTATTCCATAAAACCTTTGTAGTATAAAAAATACATGTTATAAAACTTACATGTGTGGGGAAGCGAAGCATCTGTTAAAGAATATTAAGGTGACGAACTTATACCCCGAGGTACAAAAGTACCTTTATAGGATTCCCCAATGAAAAAAGGGAATATTACCTATATGACCCCTTATACAGAAGGTTATAGTGGAAATACATGAAATATTTCTTGAGATGGAGAAAATATCAAAAAGTGATAGTTGGAGAGAGATAGACTTCAATAAAGTCGAGGCTCAAGGTAATGAAGAGTCGGTAGAAGATCATATTCAACAAATACCCATGGAATAAATATCTATTCCAAAGACACAAGTACTATGTAGGAGTACAAGATGTGTTAAAATACAGAAATAGTATGGCTTTCTAGTTAATGATGATAGTGACTGATTATTTGTTGATAATAATGATCGACCAACCTACATGGAAGGAGTGAGTGGAAGATATTTTACCAAGTGGGTATAATCCATGAATTTTAATGTAGTTTCTATTCACCGAAACCAAGTATTGATTTTGGTATATCCTCCAGTACATGTAAAGCATGTTGGATAAAAATCAGTATTCAAGAAGAAACTAGACAAAGAAGGACAAGTCAATACCTGTAAGGCCCGAGTGGTTGCAAAATGGTTTAAGAAACATTAAGGCATTGAGTATGATGAAACCTTTTTACCTGTTTCAATGGTAAAATCCATCATAATTATATTGACCATTATCTCTTACTTTGATTATGAGATTTGGAAAATGGATGTCAAAATATCTTTCCTTAATCATATCCTTCAGTAAGTTGTCTATATGACACAACCTGAAGGATTTGTGAATCCAAAGGTTACAAATAAGATATAAAAGTTTCAAAAATACATTTGTATATTAATGTAAGAATCCAGGTCATGGAACATTCATTTTGGTGAAGCCATAATAGAATTTGGTTTTATAAAGAATGAATGTGAGCCTTGGGTCTACAAACGATGTAGTGGGAGTGTAGTTGTTTTCATAATAGTATTTGTTGATGATATATTACTTATTGGAAACAAAATACCAGTCTTATAGTGCGTTAAGGAATAATTGAATAAATTATTCTACATGAAGGACTTCTGTGAGGAAATAGATATTCTTGGGATCAAGATATATCATGATAGATCTAAGAGATTACTAGATCTAAGTAAAAGTACATACATAGACAAGATACTACCGAGATTCAGTATGGAACAATCTATAGGGGATTGTTTCTAGCATCACATGATATTCATCATTATAATAAAATGTGTCCTTAGATGCATGAGGAAAGAAATAGAATGGAAAGGATTCCATATTAATCAATGATTGGGTGTAACACCCCTAGATTTTATGAAAAATATTCTTTTTAATTTCATTAATGTCTTGTGTTGTACACTACACCAAAAGGAGCTTGCACAACATGCATCCTTGACTTTCCTTGCATTACACGCAATCCCGACCTTCCTCGATAGCGTGTGTAGTATGCAATACTAAGTTTCACTAAACAACGATATGCTATTAAAATATTATTAAAACTATCCATTACGAATAGTAATACCACCTTTTGAAATTTTGTAAATTTTATTTTTTAAAATGGACTTCATTTTTGGATTCGGAATATCAAAATTAGCTTAGGGTGAAATTTTGGTACTTTTCGGATAACATTCATTTTCTGATGAATAGTGAAAATTACTAAATTTTAATTAAAAACAACCTTTTTAGTCGAAATACTTAATAGTGATAAATTATTAATTTGAGTGGTTTTAAAGTATATTTAGAATATATTTTTACAAGTTAATACAATATTGGTCATTGGATGTAATTTCATATTTAAACTAGACATAAACAAGTGTCAATCTTTTGATAGTTATTATCTCTTAAGAACGCGCTATTTGACGACGGAAATTAAATTTTAAATTAATTAATGCAACTGATTTGTTTTGAATTTTGTAGAATGGAAATAATTTTTGAGTTCATAATATCAAATATAGCTTAGGCATAATTTTTGGAATTTTTCTTGAAACTTTCATTTTTTGATGAATAGTGAAACCACTAAGTGGTAGTTAAAAAATGATTTTTTAATAAAACATAATTTTACCACTTTTGTGAGTGGAATTTCAAAAATCTGAGAGACATGGTTGATGTAAGTAAGAAAAATGTGGTTTAATGAGATGAAAATAATTTTTCGTGAATAGTAACTTTTTACTTTTTTACCATGGTTAAAAGTAAATAGGGTAATTAAGGGTAAAAATGATATTATTATTACCCTAACACATGTCCTAATTCTATTGGATAAGTGTAATTAGACAAAAAACAACCTTAGGAATAAAATATGACCATTTAGTCCCACTTGGATAAGATTAGGACATTTATTATTAATTTATTTAAAGAAGGGTTAAAATAGTTAAAATCAATGTTTAATAAGTAAATCATTTTTAATATATGGTTGTGCATAAGATAAATTAGACTATAAATATTCATCAGAAAGCTAAGAATATTTCATACATAATGATATATTATTTGTAATTTTTAGACATTAAATAATTTAATTTCTTTATGACACAAAGATGATGAAGTAGTTATCTTATTAATGAAATATTGACATAATTTAAGTTATAAAAACCCAAATAAATGTAATTTGAGACTTTTTATGAATTCCAGTAATTTCATAGGTTAATATGACATGTTAGTATTGATTTATGTAACTTTTTCGAACTAATAATTCTGTTATGATTTTCACAAAAAATCAATTACTAAATAGTGTCAAAATTGACATAAAATAGTTTTAAAAAAAATATTATATTATTAATTGTTATTTTATTCCTAAAAATATAAGGTTCGGCCAAATTACTTATATAAGGTTATATATATTAATAATAAACAACTAGGGGTTCGTTTGGCTTGTTATAGTATGTTTATTAACCTTATAGTGTAAGAACACAAAAAGACATGGTAAAAGTAAAATTATCTAACTTAATGTTAAAACTAAATTATAAGGTTAAAATAGTAAACTAAACTTGTCCAAATTCTATTGGATGAGATTATTTCGACCCATCCCCACCTTAGCTTTGAAATAACTAAATTTGGAGCTATTAAAAACCGAATATGACTTTATAACAAAATAATATTTTTAGTTATTCCAAAGGTGCCCCTCCCATCCTTTATAAAAGGGCACATCCTCCATCTCCTCCTCACACAAATTTGAGCCTTCATGCTCGTCCAACCCTGATGATTTCTCCTCTCCACTTCCCGATAAACATCTTAGAGGTCCTGGTCTTCTTCAAAGACCAATTTTAGTGCCCTAAAAGGAAGTCTCAAAGAAGCGCTTCAAAGAAGAGGTAATGTAGGTTACCGATTCTTTCATCTTTATTTCTTCTTCCACTTCTTCTTATTTAGTTGTTTCATTATGAAGTAATAACATCAGTATCACTCATATACTGATATGTAATTATAAGTATCAAACAACCCTATTTCACCATCTATCCATCATATGGAAAATGAAATCACCGCGTGTGTGTACGTACGGAATACCGTCTCCACGCCGTGGTGTAATCTATTTTCCCCCACCACCTTACTTGGATTGGTATAATGGTGTAAATAAAAACTATATATTATTATTGTAATGTTATATTGATTCTGAAATAGTATACATACATTCCAATACAATTTCACGATCATGGGAACGATATCATCGCTCATGCGTACGTATGGAATATCGTCTCCACGATGTGATGCGACTCGTTCTACATGACCTTCATTTCATAATGATTATATAAATGAATTGAATGAATGAATATGATATATATTACACTAATAACATTCTGGAAATGTTTTATCTATAACCTAAAGAGAAGAATAAGAATTTATTCGACAAAACACGCATAAGAACAAAAAGTAATAAACACCCAAATAACAAGTAGTAATGAAATATTACTAATAAGAAGATAATAATATGACCATATATGATATCATAACAACAATTATGATTCTATAATAAGTCAATAACATTATTTAAATCATTATACAGGAGGTTTAGACACCTACGATGAAAATCGGACCTAAGGTATGGGAAAATCTCGCAATCTCAATTTTTATCCGAGATTGTTTATACTTCAGAATTGACCGGGGAATATTTATCATCCACATCCATGTTTCCTAAATATTTAATATTTATATCCTTATACAATATTTTATATCAAATTTTACCCTTCGGTGAGTTTTTAGTAAAAGATATGAAAGGAATCTTTTGTCGTTTTTCATACGAGGTACTTTTTGACTTTTCCTACAAAAGTACGAGAAGAATGTTTTTTTAACTTATACAGAATGAATGGATTTTTAAAACATTATTTCCAAGAAGCTTCCTTTACAAGTTTTCAAGTTTATTTTGAATCAACTTATTTTAGTTTAAAATTTTATGACATGTTAAGAAAGGAAAAATGTTTTTGAAGTAGAAAGGATATTTTTCTCAAGAATGGAGTTCAAGTGTTTTATCAAAATTATTTTCCATCTAAGATAACATAGGGTTCTGTTTATATCCCTATTTTTACTTTGATTTGATAATTTTATTATGGAATTATTTTTATGATGTTCTTTTATCTTATATGGATTATGTTATGATGGCATGATGTTTATGATTCTTATTTCTATTACATGGGTTATGAAATGATGTATGATTTTTGATTTTGTGGAACACATAAGAATGGTATCATTATGAGATGGGTGGGAACTATAAATCCCTCCAATTCATTGGGTAAAGATTTTATGTCTCGTGATATAGACATGGCTGGAACGGCAGGTTAAACCGGTTCAGTGAAACAGGACTGAAACGAGGAATTAACTCGGTTAAGAAATGGACCTTTTCAACTAATATAGTCTTGGAAATGAGTGTTGACTAATAAGAAATGATTATCTATGATTATGTGTGTATGAAACAAAGTTTTATGTTTTATGTTATGATTGTTGGGATTACATTTCACTTCTATGATTTATCCCATGGTATGAAATTATTATTTCTTTTACAGTTTAAGATTTCCAAGATGTTATGTTCATGATGTGATTGATTTTTATTTTGTTTACCCTTACTGAGCATTTAAGCTCACCCCTTTTATGTTTTATTTTCACCAGGATATAAAGAAAGGTTTTAGGTAAAAAAAGAAGATCTTTATGGGAGATGTTGAAGATATTTCACCAGGATTAGAAGATTATATTCCGAGTTTCCAAAGTCACTAAATTATTATGGTCCTTGTGTGTGTGTTTTTGTTATGTACTAAGTATTCCGCAAAAGTAATGTAATTTCCAGGTACGTTAAGCTTCAGGTCTCTATAGTTGGTATCAGAGGAAAGGTTTAGTCAACCTTTGGAAACTAGGATGCGAGAACTTTAGTGAGACCCCTAGCGATATTTATAAGGTATGTCTAGGGATGTCCCTAAGGTTAAGTATAAGTATAGGTTATAGTCCTAGAATTACGGTAACGATCTAAGAATTAAACCTAAGATGTTAGATATTGAAGGTACTCCCCCTTTATTATGTTTTTTTCCTTAGCATGATTTTTGCCTCTCACACTATTCTTTTTGGGTTTTAGACGATGGTTGGAACCTGAAGGAACTGTGTTGATCAATGCAATGGAAAATACAATGATTGTCCTCCTGAAAAAACAACTGTTATGGGAGATGGAGTGAAAAATATTATTGCTATACTTAAACAATATTTGAATCATTCTGAAATTCGAAATGAGCAGAGAAGGGAAAAATATTCTATTGAGTCCTTCATGAGGCAACGTCCACCTTCTTTTAGTGGGTCTTCTGATCTATTTGTTGCTGAACAATGGATCAGTACTACTAAAAAGATATTTTCAGTTCTTCAATGTTCTGAACATGATAAAGTCATCCTAGCAGTTTATCATTTAAAAGGTGAAGCTGATCAGTGGTGGAATCTTATCAAGAATACGAGGCAAAGAGATGAAATTGAGTCTATGGAATGGGACGAGTTCAAGAACAAATTTTTCAATAAGTACTTCCCTCGTATTCTCCGAACAAAGATGGAGAAGTAGTTTCTTGAACTAAAGAAAAAGGATGATGAATCTGTTGGTACCTATGAAGCAAATTCTACAAGACTTTCAAGGTATGCTTCTGGTATTATTATCCAACCTAATTGTAAGATTTATTGATTCTTCAATGTCTTAAAACCAACTCTTTGAAGGGCATTAGCTATAAGAGACTTCAGTAGCTATAAAGAAATTGTGTGTTGTGCTATCATTGTAGAAATGGAAGTTGGTGTTACTTATCCATCTCATTGTTTTGACAAGAAACAAAAGATGGAGTTCAAGGAGAAATCTCAGAATAATGGTGAAAAGAAGATGAAGGTTTCCTTATGCTCAAAGTGTGGAAAGAAGCATGGTGGAGATTGTCTTAAAGGGACTAGAAAATGTTTTAAGTGTGGAGAAGAAGGTCATCGAGCAGCTGAGTGTCGAAGTAATGGAAAAAGGGTTTCTAATGATGTGAATAAAGAAAATACTGCAGAGAATGCACCACCAACACTTCAATGCTTCAAGTGCAAGGAAATGGGGCATTATGCTAATAAATGCCCTAATCCAAGGGTTAGGGATGATCGACATGAGAAACCACTTAAGGAAAAGGACAAAGGGAAGTCACATGAGATCACTATTGGCGATGTTGAATATGACAACAATGTGGTGGAATGATTAAGTGTTTATGTAATTGGATTCCAAAATAATGTTGTATATAGTATCGTTGAATATTGGAATATTTATATATTGGTCTATTGTGGTTTTCAATAATTTTATGGTACCAGTAACCATGGAAAGTCATTGAGATATTTTTGGAAAAAAAGATGATATGCACATAATGAAGGGAAAACGAGAAAATGAAATGTTTGACAGTATTCATGAGCTCATGATTGATACAAGGACTAAGTGATATCATGGTTTGAGTATATAGAATTTTGAGGATTTTGGTATGTGGAAAGAGTTAACTTTTAACAACATTCATGTTTTCAATAAGGTTCAATGGGTATTCATTTTTTTCAAGAGAATACATGATTAAGGCCTTCTAATGTTTGGAATGTGACCAACAAGACATATCTCATGATATATGGGGATCAACAATGGTATTAACATGCTTGTTGTATGAACTCTTTGGTAATCGTTTTCACTATAATATGAGATTGGACAACAGTATTTTGGATAAGCCTAAAGATTGGAATGGATTATGTTGGACATAAGTTAGTATTGTTTAAGGATATAAGTTTTTTCGATATAATTTATGGGATGTTATAGTAATGTAGTTTTAGAAAAAGGAAAACCTGTAGTATGGGCGACAGCCTATCGCGTAGGACAAGGTTGTGGGAATCGAACCCAAAACCAAAGTACGACTGGCCTTTATCTCCTACCACTGGCCTACAGGAAGTCCTTGTTTAGTAGAAACAAGTTTTATTATATTAATCAGTATGATATATGAAGTATAAGTCCATTTTAGGAACCAGATATGATTAATCTCACTATAGATGGACTTATGTATTTTTTGATAACTTTTCTAACCTTTTGTTTGAGATAGATGGAATGACCCATCATTCTATCACATGATTTGCTAACACACCACAGATGACAAATTCAGCTTCATTTATTTAATAGATAAAGTGGAAATTGTCCAAAGAACGACCAACGGTTAGATTATACTAAAATCACAAAATTATTTCTTCTAATTCCAATTTCATCAACTTTAGGGAAATGATCTTGAAAACCAAAAATGTTGTCCTAGTGCTCTTATATCTGATGAATTAGATGGTAACTTAGATCGTCAAAAATTTATGGATTTGTAATTTATGGCTTTTCTATAGCCATGTTCTCTACCACTCTCCATCAGAACATGATGGATAGATTTCTCTTCCATATCCATATTTTCACCTATGTGGAAACCCAATGATTAGTTTATTTGGGTAACCGTTACATTTCATAATTTTGTTTTTAAAGATTGGTTTTTGTATTCCTTTTTACGATGTAGGTTTCTATTAACAAAACTTTCGAGTAGTAAACCATTTATAACCTCGATGAATTTCGGGGGAGAAATTCATTTTAAGGGGGGTAGAATGTAACACCCCGAGATTTTTTGAAAAATATTCCTTTTAATTTCATTAATGTCTTGTGTTGTACGCTACACCAAAGGGATATTACACAACACGCATCCTTGACTTGCCTTGCATTACACGCAATCATGCCCTTCCTCGATAGCGTGTGTAGTACGCAATACCGAGTTTCACTAAACAACGATATGCTATTAAAATATTATTAAAACTAGCCGTTACGAATAGTAATAACTGCTATTTGAAATTTTGTAAAATTTATTTTTCAAAATGGACTTCATTTTTGGATTCGGAATATCGAAATTAGCTTAGGGTGAAATTTTGGTACTTTTCAGATAACTTTCATTTTCTGATGAATAGTGAAAATTACTAAATTTTAATTAAAAACAACCTTTTTAAGTGAAATAATTAATAGCGATAAATTATTAATTTGATTGGTTTTAAAGTATATTTAGAATATATTTTTAAAATTTAATACAATGTTGGTCATTGTATGTAATTTCACATTTAAACCAGACATAAACAAGTGTCAATCTTTTGATAGTTATTATATCTTAAGAACACGCTATTTGACGACGGGAATTAATTTTTAAATTAATTAATGCAACTGATACGTTTTGAATTCGATAAAATAGACATCATTTTTGATTTCATAATATCAAATATATCTTAGGCCTAATTTTTAGTATTTTTCTGGAAACTTTCATTTTTTGATGAATAGTGAAACCACTAAGTGGTAGTTAAAAAAATGAATTTTTCAGGAAACATAATTTTAACACTTCTATGAGTGGAATTTCAAAAATCCTAAAGACATGGTTGATTTCATTAAGTAAAATGTGGTTCAATGAGATGAAAATAATTATTGGTGGATAGTAACTTTTTACTTTTTTTACCACGGTTAAAAGTAAATAGGGTAATTAAGGGTAAAAATGATATTATTATTACCCTAACACATATCCTAATTCTATTGGATAAGTGTAATTCGACCAAATAAAACCTTAGGAATAAAATATGACCATTTAGGCCCACTTGGATTAGATTAGGACATTTATTATTAATTTATTTAAAGAAGGGTTAAAATAGATAAAATCAATGTTTAATAAGTATATCATTTTTAATATAGGGTTATACATAAGATAAATTCGACTATAAATATTAATTAGAAATATATAAAGATTTCCTACATAATTATATTTTATTTGTAATTTTTAGACATTAAATAATTTAATTTATTTATGAAACAATGATGATGTAGTAATTATCTTATTAATGAAATATTGACATAATTGATGTTATAAATACCCAAATAAATGTAATTTGAGACTTTTATGAATTCCACTAATTTTATAGGTTAATATGACATGTTAGTATTGATTTAAGTAACTTTTTCGAACTAATCATTTTGTTATGAGTTTCACAAAAATTAATTACTAAATAGTGTCAAAATTGACATAAAATAGTTTTTTAAACAAATATTATATTATTAATTAATATTTTATTCCTGAAAATATAAGGTTCGGCCAAATGACTTAGATAAGGTTATATAAATTAATAATAAATAACTTGGGGTTCGTTTGGCTTGCTATAGTAAGTTTATTAACCTTATAGTGTAAGAACACAAAAAGACACGGTAAAAGTAAAATTATCTAACATAAAGTTAAAACTAAATGATAAGGTTAAAATAGTAAAATAAACTTGTCCAAATTCTATTATATGAGAGGATTTAGACCCATCCCCACCTTATAATTTAAATAACTCAATTTGGAGCTTTTAAAAACCGAATATGACTTTATAATAAAATAATATTTTTAGTTATTCCAAAGGTGCCCCTCTCCTCCCTTATAAAAGGGAACCTCCTCCCTCTCATCCTCACACCAATTTGAGCCTTCAAGCTCGGACAAACCCTTCCAATTTCTCCTATACACTTCCCTAGAAACATCCTAGAGGTCCTGGTCTTATTCAAAGACCAATTTTAGTGCCCTAAAATGAAGTCTCAAAGAAGCACTTCAAAGAAGAGGTAATGTCCGTTACTGATTCTTTCATCTTTATTTCTTCTTCCAATTCTTCTTCTTGAGTTGTTTAATTATGAAGTAATAACATCAGTATCACTCATATACTGATATGTTATTATAAGTATGAAACAACCCTATTTCACCATCTATCCATCCTACGGAAAATGAAATAACCACGCGTGCGTACGTACGGAATACCGTCTCCACGCCGTGGTGTAATCTATTTTACCCCACTACCTTACTTGGATGGGTATAATGGTGTAAATAATAACTATATATGATTATTGTAAAGTTATATTGATTCTGAAATAGTATACATACATTCCAATACAATTCCATGATCATGGGAACGATATCATCGCTCGTGCATACGTACGGAATACCGTCTCCAGGATGTGATGCGACTCATTCTACATGATCTTCATTGCATAATGATTATATAAATAAATTTAATGAATTAATATGATATATATTACACTAATACCATTCTGGAAATGAGGTATCTATAACCTAAAGTGAAGAATACGAATTTATTCGACAAAACACGCATAAGAATAAAAAGTAATAAACACCCGAATAACAAGTAGTAATGAAATATTACTAATAAGAAGCTAAGAATATGACCATATATGATATCATAACAATAAGTATGATTCTGGAATAAGTAAATAACATTATTTAAATCATTATACAGGATGTTTGGACTCTTACGAAGCAAATCAGACATAAGGTAAGGGAAAATCTCGCAATCTCAATTTTTATCCGAAATTGTTTATACTTCAGAATTTACTGGGGAATATTTATCATCCACATCTATGTTTCCTCAATATGTAATATTTATATCCTTATAAAATAGTTTATATCCAATTTTACCCTTCGGTGAGTTTTTAGTAAAATATATGAAAGGAATCTTTTTTCGTTTTTCGTACGAGGTACTTTTTGACTTTTCTGAAAAAAGTACGAGAAACATGTTTTTTTAACTTATACGGAATGAATGGATTTCTAAAAAATTATTTCCAAGAAGCTTCCTTTACAAGTTTTCAAGTTTATTTTGAATCAACTTATTTTAGTTTAAAATTGTATGACATGTTAATAAAGGAAAAATGTTTTCGAAGTAGAAAGGATATTTTCCTCAAGAATGGAGTTCAAGTGTTTTATCAAAATTATTTTTCGTCTATGATAATATAGGGTTATGTTCCTATCCCTATTTTTACATTGATTTGATTATGTTATTATGGAATTATTTTTATGATGTCCTTTTATCTTATATGTATTATTTTATGATGGCATGATGTTTAAGAGTCCCATTTCTATTATATGGGTTATGAAATGATGTATGATTTTTGATTTTGTGGCACACATAATAATGGTATCATTACGAGATGGGTGGGGCCTATATCTCCCTCCAATGCATTGCATAAAGATTTTATATCTCATGAGATAGACATGGCTGGGATGGCAGGTTAAACCGGTTCAGTGAAACAGGACTGAAACGAGGAATTAACTCGGTTCAGAAATGGACTTTGTCCACTAAGATAGTCTTGGAAATGAGTCTTGACTAATAAGAAATGGTTATCTATGATTATGTGTGTATGCCACAAAGTTTCATGTTTTATGTTATGATTTTTTGGATTACATTTCACTTCTATGATTTATCCTATGGTATGAAATTATGATTTCTTTTACAGGTTAAGATTTCCAAGATGTTATGTTCATGATGTGATTGATTTTTCTTTTGTTTACCCTTACTGAGCATTTGAGCTCACCCTTTTGTATGTTTTCTTTCCCCTAGGTTAGGAAGAAGGTTATTAAGTAAGATATTCCAAACAGGACTATAGATATGATGAAATAAATGGGAGACAGTGTAGATGCTTTATGAACCAGTTGTTTATGTTTCCCAGTTTCTAAAGACACTATGCCTATACAGTCGTTCCATGGTTTTGTTATATGTTGTAATAAGTATGCTTCAATTTTTAAGTATTAACAATGTATGTAAAGTATGGGTCGTTATATTGGGTCAGTAATTTATGTTATGATATGTATTAGGATAGATGTCACCTACACATTTAGTGTGGTAGTACGATATCAAGATGATTTATGAGACCTCTATTGGATGGAAGTTAAGAGTATCCTTACGTATTTAAGGCGTACTAAGAATTTGTTACAGGTTTATGGAGGAGATGAAGAACTAGTCACCAAAGTATATTAATATTCTTGTTTATAGACTGATAAAGATGACACAAAGTCACAAATGAGATACATTTTCACTTGTAATGGAGGTGTTGTGAGATAGAAGAGCTCAAAGAAAAGTGTGGCAGCAGATTCTGTAGTAGGGTCCAAGTATATTGCATCTTCTAAGGTAGCTCAAGAAGTAGTTTGGATGTGGAGCTTCGTCTAAGAGTTGGATTTGGTACCAAGAATTGAAGATCCCATCACACTGTATAGTTATAATATTTTAATGGTGGATCTCACAAAAGAGGTAAGGTCACATCTACGGAAGAATCACATAGTATGAAAGTATCGTATCTTATGGGATTTTTCTCAGAGAGGTCAAGTTTTAGTGAGTAGTATTTCCCTTTGTTACCTATTATTATCCCATTTCCATAATCAATACTGTGTACTATCATGCAGAAAAATTTATTTCCAAAATTTATATATTTTACAAGAAATATTATTATATTGTGAATAACCAAACCCCTTCCATATCAATGGTAAGTCAAATAGATTCAAGAATAATTTATTTATTCTAGGATGTGAATAAATGAAACCCAAATTATCTTTTTAGGGGCTAAAAATAATTTAATGTTAAATTATTCATGAACATAAATACTCAATGATTTTATATGAAAATTTTCTTCATTTTCTATTGGTTGTTGATGAAATGTTTTAATATGATCTTTTTGTCTCACATGAATTTAGACATATGAAGCATGTACTATGATAGTGCTATAATTAATTTGGTAATGAATTTATCTATTGAGATGATATGTATTATAATACCTTTTTGAATAACCATTGTGATATTATTTATGAAAACTTTGTCATAAAACCTGGTGATATTCTTATAAATGTCTTGATTTTATATTATATAAAAATTTCAATATTTTTTATCATGTATTTGTTATTATTATATTGTGATGTGTATCACATATTATCCCTTATGATTTTTCATGTTTTAGTGACTTTGATTATCCCTTACATGTTTATATGATAACCATTCTCTTTTTATGTATGCCAAAGAAACTAATTTCATTAAGGTGACCTAGGATTGAATGACAAAATATTATTTCAAAAGTATTAAATAATGTTAATGTTAATGTTTTCCTTTTGTAATTCATGAATTATGTACCTAGTTTCCAAGAAAATAGACCTAAAAATATCTTTCAATGTTATTATTGTAATATTTATTAAGGATTTATATTAAAAGTCATGTATAAAAAATGTTGGATTCTATAGTTATTCTCATCTAAATAATTATTAATCAAATTTCAAAACATAATAGTAAACTCAATTTACAATTAACATATAAATAGGAAAATAAAATATAAATTCATGCCTATAATTCATATCTTTCATGGTATTCAATTATGATGAGGAGAGATAAGTTCTTACCACACATAGAATCTAACAAATGGCATTTATTATTCGTAGAAGGTTTCACGAAACTAGAACATGAGAATTATTATGCTTCTCAGACAAAAAGTATTAAACAAAACAAATGGATCAATGGTTCAACTATTTTATAAATAATAGAACAGTGTATATATCCTTATTATAAGAGACACAAATTAAACTAAAATTTAAATTTTTCATTAAGGTTATTATTAATATAATACCACTTTATTTTTCATAAAAATGTCAATTATTTGAAAATAAACCAACAAAATTTAATTCAACTATTTTTTTGATTTAAAACCCTTGAAATACATTATAGGTATGATATCTGGAATGTGTATTGTAATATTTGGTTTTTAAAATATTACTTCAAAAAATGGTACTATGTAAGTGTGACATGGATCACCCTAAAATTGCTCATATGTATTTAAAAAGGAAATTATGTTTTACCCTTAAATTAGTATCAAACCCAATTTATCCTTTGTGAATCCCAGGATTACACATACAAAAGCTTATAAAAGTCCATCTATCCTTTACACAATGCTATAATTACCCTTACATGACCTTTAACAACAAAGTCCTATCCTTAAGTGAAGTATAGACTACCTTGATACATCCTTTGCAAAACAAAAGGTACCTTTATATATGAGCCATGATACCCTTACAGAGATTTTTTTACCCTTATGCTACACCAAAAAACCCTTATTAAGCCAATTTATGACACTAAAACAACATTTTTTACCCTTACACAGTGCATATAATCAGGGCCTTTCCCTTACATAGTGTATATATTTACACCGTTACCCTTAAGAAACCTATGGAAAATCAGATATGTCCCTATATAACATAAGAAAACACCAATTAACCATTGAAGACAGGTATGAAAAAACAACTTACCCTAAAACAATTCATAATAAGTTACCTTACCCTAATATGACCCCTATAAATGCATGTTTTCCATTAGACAACCACATGAAAACATGAGTAAGGAAGATTTTTACTGAAAATTTAAAATTTAAAATTATAATAATCATAAATTATAATCATAATATGATTCCATGTTTAATTTAAAATTGAGAATATTATAATTTTATACCTCTAATGAATTCTCATCCTTGAGAAACATTTTGAATGGTCTTGATTGGAAAACTCAGTTCACTAAGCTCAAACATAAGAATCCTACTCCCATGTCATCACCTAGATCCATCCATGCTGTAATAAGATTCAAATAATTGGTTCTATAATTACTTACATTACCTTATCACTCTATCCTATAATCTACAATAAACAATCATTATAATGTGTATATGGATCTAACTCAATGTTCTCATAGTCTACAACATGTGCATGATTGGGTATGTTTCTATGAAGATGAGAATCATGGATCACATAACTTATTCTTCAATATCATAGTGGATGATTCAGATAATATGACACATCCTAAAATAATTTTGTGATCATAATGTTCCAAAAAACATTTTTCTTACTTCCCTACTTTTGAATATGTTGTCACCCCAACTTAAGTGACAATAACAAGAAAAATTTATCACCAACTATGAACTCAAAATTTTATCTCCTCTATTACTCATATAATCATTTCTTAATTTTAGTAGTCACCAATAAATTATAGATAAAATTCAACCTCTTTGAGGTCTCCTAGACTATACTAGGGAAAAAATACTATTTTACCCGCCTCATGAAAACACAATAGTGAGTTACAAAAGCATCCATATAGATCCACATAAAGTTCCATCTATAAATAAGAATTGAAGTTGTTGTTGTATGAATACTATACCATGGATAGATACTCATACCGACATCCAATGCTGTCTATAATGAATGCATGGATCATATCCTATTGTTTTGTAATCCTACTCTCCAACTATACAACTTTCTGAGGATGGTATATTGTGGTCAGTCTTAGCTGAGTACCTAGGGATTTTTTAAATCCCTAAAAAAAGAATAATTTGAAATTTTTATCCCCCCTAGATATAAAATTGATGGGAAATCCATGAAATAAAACTATCTCATTGTCATAAAAACACCCTAACTCATCTACTATGTGAGACTCTTAGATTAGAAAAAAGTGAGCAACCATCATTAGACGAAAATCAATCACCTAGAAAACATCAAGAATCCTCATGGTACTGGGTATACACTTAAAAAATAAATCATGAAATAATCCCATGTAAAAATGACCAGCATAGGTGGCTATAGAAAACCACCAGATTGTTGGTTCATGTTATTTACTCTCTGTTAGGTAAGGCATCGAGAAATTAAACTAGTGATGTCCCTCTTCATCCCTAGCCACTAGAACAATGACTTGAAATCATAGTACATATGTGTCATTCCAGGATGTACCACCCATATAGAGGTATTGAATTCCCTCATCAAAACCTTGTCATGATATAATCAGGGATTTCTACCCTCCCATTCCCAAGGATAACATCATTATCATGAAATGGTGGCTCAGGTATCAAGTCACCTCCACTTATCTTTTCCTGCATCAAAACACACTCAATGTCATTTCCCAATCCAATTTTCACTTTCTCTATTAGAGAACATTTGAAAACCACAAAAAATAAAGTCATCATTCCCCAATCCTCATAGTCATCCATACATTAGTCACCCAATAATCTAATTAAGGTCCACTTCCCATCTAAAGGTTTATCACAAAACAGCTTCTCAACATGTAACTTTTGGGAAATACCATATTCTTTGACATTATATTTTACAAGTGCATAATACATATAAAAAAACATCTATAGAAAAACCACTCGATACCTCGAACTCAGGTTTAGGTCCAGTTTTTTGAAGATGTACCTGAGGCTCTTGTGGTTAGATTAGAGAGAAAACCTCCTCTCGAAGAGATAGAATCACTAACACATCAGAGAAATAATAATGAAAACCAAATATAGGTTGTGATTTTAGAAGTTCCAATCATTTGGTCACAAATTATGTGACCCATAAGATACAACCCATACATTTTACATCATCACCACTCATAAATCAATACATGATTCCTTACAATATACTGCATATCTAACCTAAAGAAAAAAGAATTATCATTAGTGGGGTGGTACTCAACCTCCTCTTAGATCGTGAAATGCCTCTTCAAACCAGACCAAAAACTATAACATTACTATATTAGTCATCATTGTTGTCATATATGATAATAATCAAAAAATGTGTAAGATAAAATGATGGAAATATCTAGCTAATCCCAAAAATCTTCTGATCTTAGCCACATTCCTAGGATGTATCTAGGATATCACTACCTCTACATTCTTTGGGATGACATATATACCTATCACAACCAAAACATGCACCCGAAAAATCCCCTAATTAATTCATATGTTATATATATATATATTCTCATAAATATGATGTGATTGAATTATACTCCAAACCATCTCATTATTTCTAGCATTTCTCTCTAGTTTTAGAGTTTATATAAAGATGTTGTCAATGAACACTCTAATGAATGAGTCGAGGTATGAGTGGGAGATTTTATTCACGAGATCTAAGAACACAATAATGTAATCATTAAGAAAAACTACATCAATAGATAATCATAAAAACTATAAATAATCCAAAATGTTGTCTTTGATATGTCCACCTCTCTAACCCATAGATGGTGATGTCCTGATCGAAGATGAAGGTTATAGAATCACTGACCTCCAGAACTGAAAAAATTGTTCATTAATCCTAGTAAAACATTATTCATTCATCATCTTGACTTGGTTAAACATATAGTAATAAATTTAAATACGAATGCTAGAAACTTATTTATTGGTTAATAGAATAGGTTCACCCCATGATGATGTTCTGAACCTAATGAATCCATTCTTTCCAAGTCAACAAGCTATACCTTAAGCTCCTTCATCTTGGCTGGTGTTATATGTTATGGAGGCATAGGATTAGGATTCACACATGAAATAATATCAATCTCAAATTAAATTATTCTATCCTTATGATGTCTAGTTAATTCAACTAGAAAAACATATGGATAGAGATATATTTTCCAATGAAAAGTCATAGGGGTGGTCACAAATCCTTCCAAAAGACATAATCCCACCAACTTGGTTGTGACCGTCATAATCTAATTCAAGTTTAGAGAAACTCAAATTAATCGTAGTTACCATTATCTATTCATCAATAACCTCACTCCGATTATATAATTAAATTAATCCCATATATGATAATAATTAATGTATACTCAAAATATGGTATATTAGTATAAGTTGAGATTCACATCAAAGCTCATTATCTCTGGAATCATGAAGTACCATATATGTACACCTCTAGTGATGAATATAGTATACTTTGTGGGTCATTTAAGATAGTATTATTATTTTTTAATAGATTATATAGGGAAAATAACCTATACGGTATCTTACCATATAATTTATGTCTGACCACAACATTTACAAATATAGAGGAATGATTAACAATGGTAGAAAGAAAGATTCTAGTTTAATCGTATGATCCTATAATGTATATACTATTTCAAATAATCCCATAATAATTATAAATCATATTGTTTCATCTAGAGTTCCTATGGTTCCCTAAAAGTATATAGAATGTTTGAGTTTAAGTCATATAATATTCTGTATTAGTTATGAACTTCTATGCCTCAAACATTCACTAAGAGAAATATACCTAGATGAAATGACAATGTTACCTAAAATATAGAATAAGTGTGGGAGAATGATATATTTCATACACCTACAAGTCCACCAATTAAAAGGAAAATCCCCCTTTATAGAAGCATTCAATATCTACTTCACAAGTATCCCCATAAGACTTTGTCGAGGAGTCATGTTCTATAATGAAAATGAAATATTTTGTAAAAACACAGTCTTTAGGATAACCCCTAATCATTCTATGGGATCAAAAAAGGTTCTCCTAAGAGTATTCCCTAAACAAAATGCATAACCATCCAAGCACTAACCAAGGTTGTGTCAATGCATGTTATTCACAACCATAATATGTATTCTAATACATAACAATATACTAATTTCAACTAATCAATGCTAATAGAGATATATCATAATAGAAACATAAATCAGATATATCATTCAATATATTATAATTTTTGAATAGATAACAAAAATCAAGGAATCTCATTACAAAACTAATATGAAGAACAATAATAGTTATATATATATATGTAATGTAATCCTATACAGATAATCATACTGCATTAATGCACCTAAAATATAAAAATAATAGTAACAAAAATACATTCATTGGTAACATGGTGGTTGGTTGCACTTGAATTGGACATGTACATGGAAAATCTATTACATGAGTCCAATAAAATTATCACCTTTATACCATGTAACTTGTTGGGTGAAAATTAAATAAGAAAACTTGTTCTTTGATACAATGTTTTAACACACATTCCTAAACCAATGGGTTTGAATTGGATTAAAACCTGACCTTATGCATGACACCATATATGCAAGAGGATTCGAAATAGAAGTTATGGTCAAATTAAATAAATGGGGATATTATACCCTAAGTATTTTTTCCAAATGATAATAATAATATTAAAAATTATATTAATCAATCAGAGTAATCATGCAAAAACTAAATAATTAAAATATTAAACATGTCATATAGATAATACACAAGATACCAAAGTGGTATTACAAACTAGAATATAATGTTTCATAGATAAATATGTACATAAAACTATAGTAATCCACAATGATTGTTCCATTCCAACCTCTATATCTATACTCTACTACTCAACCATATTTAACATGAATTTTCACTTTCTCGGATACCTAAACATGAAATATGCACATGAATTGATATTCCCATGGATGCTTTGAGCATAAAACCTGGAATGAAACAACCAATTCATCCATAACATGGGTGATCATTCATAAGAGTGTTTGACATGATAATAAGTAAATGTTCACACAAGTAAAAAATCTTATAGAATGTTCCTATAATAAAAAAGATACATTAATCCTTGATTTTACCTTCTTTGGATCCTTATCAAAAGAAATTAGAATAGTCAAAGATAAGTCAGAAATGAAGGAGATATCCAAAATTCAACTCAATAACCATAAATAACTTATCCCTATAGGTCATAAAAACACTTGGACATTTTATCTGATAGTTATCTCCCATTTCAGTTCATATAGATCATCACGACTCTATACTTATATTGGGTATGATCGCATATAATCATCATTCCCTTTGGTCAAGTCACACTAGGACGTCATGCCCCATAATCTCTCTTGGTACCATCATAATATCATGTGAAAATTATAAACAGACTCACCCTTTTGGGCTACCAAGTCAGGAAGGGTCCACTGATCACTTTCGTACCATGCATAAAACAACAAAAACATTTTATATACCAAAATACAACACAAGGAAACAATGGTATCAAATAAATGTACATATAATATGTCATGAGTGTGAAAAAATCCAAACATAAACCTATGTTATTGAACTCATCACAGTCTAAAAACAACGAAAATCATCATCATATCATACTAACAATCTTAAATATAGCCTCAAAATGGTTAGTAACATTTACTAACTAATTATAGTTGATTTTATTTTCAATGTTCATCAAGGAATCATTACCTAAACCACATACACATGTTCTTCATCTCAAACTACTCACCAATTATCCCTATAACTGAATCCAACAATTTTAATTCCAATATAATAAAACCCCACATGAAATATTATATTCTCTAACCTAGATAATTTCCGAATTATAAATCTTTGTTAATCTATGTGCTAAAAATCCTACCTCAATGAATAATTAAAAAACCAAATGTGATAATAATCTATATCTCTAGAATAATATACATGTGAAAATCCTTTATTATTATTCTTTGATAATTTTGGGTTATTATTATCTCAATAATTATTTGTCAAATTCCAAAACTTATGAAGAACTCAATATTCAAATCACATAAAAAGACAAAGAGAAAATTTAAATTTGTCACTGTAATTTTTCCCCTTCATGCACTGCATGTAGGAAGAGGTGAGATAAATTATTTTAACACATGGAAACCTAAAGAAGTTATTTATTTTCATATAAGTTTTCCACAAACTATAAAAAAATAATATTTGGGCTTCCTGGACATATTGTATCAACCAAAAATGAAGGCTATAAGGGTTTGGCTATATTAGAAATAACGGTACCACTTATATGGTCGCATCATAAAATCCACATATTAAAATAACAATGTAATTTATCATTCAAATATTTATTTATAGATGAGTATTGAAGTCATAATAAACATTTTAATTAAGGTAAAGTGAATAAAAAAAATTTAATTATATGAATGTTTGAATAAAAAAACCATTGAAACATGTTGAAGGTGTGATTTGGAGAATAATGATAGTAAACAAGTTTTTTTAAAATATTACATCTAAATAGGGTACCACATTAGGGTAACAAGGTTTACCCTTAAAAATCATATATTTTCCACATAAGGGTGATATTTTTAACCCTTACATAGTTCTGAAACCCACTATTACCATTAGGAATCTCTAGAGTGCCCTAGTGTAGCTGTAAAAAGCTTCATAATTCCTTTACATAGGGATGAAAATACCCTTATGAAAAGGATATTCTTCCATACATTGATTTTTGAAAATAGAAGGTACCATTATGTATAGGCCACACTACCATTACATAGCTCTTTTTACACTTACAGAGAATTGGAAGGACCCTTAATCAGTTCATGGATGGCCCTTACACAACACCATTTACCCTTATTTAGAATTGGTACGACCCTTATCCAACACATATAATCAGGTACATACCCTTACAATGTGAATATATTTAAGTAATTAACTTTATTTAACAAATGGAATGTGTGTCAACCTTTATTAGACCAAGGTAAACTCTACTTTTCCCTAATGCAGAGGCTTGGAAAGTCCACTTAAAATTACATGATTCCTAAAAAGTCATCTTACCATTATATAACCCCTATTAATTTAAGATTACCTTTAAAAAACTCATTAATACTTTATTAGGGTTAATTTTTCTATTAAAATGTTAGTATTCACGTAAATGTACTTATAAATTATAAAAAAGAGGGATCAATGACCTAATTAAATTTGAGAATATTACATTGTGTAAAGGTTGTCTAAATTTTCATAATCTCACTTAAGGGTGGCCATCCGTGTAAGGGTAAAACCTTACTACCCATACACAATTTGTGTTAATTGTATAAGGGTAACATTTTTTACCAAATTTCCATAATTCTTATACATTTTGACTTGTAATTTTTTAATTTAAATCAATAAATTAATATTGAAAAAAAATATTTTTTAATATGGTAAATATTATTAATTTAATATTTTACTTTTCTTAAATTTATAGTTTTTAAATGAGTTTTATATGGGAATTAAAATCAAATCAAATTAATTGATAAATAAATTTGAAACTCTGATGATTTTTCTATGAAATATGTAGGGACACACTTTGGTATTTTTAAAAATATGAGATTCTTCATAGATTAAGTTTCCTATATTCTCTCTAAAAAATTTAATTTATCTCTTTTTAAATAATTTATTATATAATTATATAAAAATTAAGAATTTAAATAAATATTTCTAATCACATTACTTTTACTTTATTCATTTATATAATTTTCCAATCCTGGAATTGTTAGATTACACTATAGGGATAATGGTATATCAAATGGTGTAAATGTATAATATGATAAGAATTATCATTTCAAATTCAAATTATAATTTTTATTAATGAATAAATTTTAGGTTCATGCTATGAATTCATTTGATATTTTATAATATTTTAAGAAGAAATGAAAAATAATAATTTCATATTGTAGACTAATTGAAATTATTTTTGAAATTATCTAATAGTGGGAAATTGATATTTTCATTCCATTGTATAATTATTATATTATAAAATCATAATGATAGAAAAAATAGTGTTAATATTCTTAAATTTTATCAATAAGAATTATTACATAATTTAATGTATTAGAGAACTAAAATGAGGATTATCACATATTAATGATGGTTGATATTTATTATTGGGAATAAAATTTTGGTTAGGACTTTGTGACCAATTGTTTTTTATTTCCTCTTGATATTTAATAAATAGAGTGTTATCTATTGTTATAGTTGTTCAGAATGGTTGATATTATTGTAAATTAAAAATCAATATATATATGGTAATTCATTTATTATAAGAAAAGACGTATCTTGAATTAATTATCATTAATATTATTGATATACTAAAAAGAATTTTAATGTTGAATTATAGTTTAAATAAATAATATTTTCCCCTATAAATTCATATGGTTAGTGATACTATAGTTTATTCATTATTAATTAGTTAATTATAAAATTAAACAAATATTGTTGATTTGTATTATCATTTCTGTTGGTCTATGTGATCTCATCATTTTTTGATAAATTATTGAGTTCCTTATTTTTTCTATCCATAGATTCTTTTAAAATTATCTGCTGAAAGATACAATTAAGATGTATTTATAATATCTGAATTTAGAGCCTTGAAATTATGGATTGATAAAATAGTGTGGTTAGAATACTTTATGATTATAGGGTGGGAATAAATAAATATTTAGTAGTTGCATGAGGTTTTATTTATGATGATGTTGGTGGAATAAGGTTCCAGTTATGTTGGTGGTGGAGGAACAAGATGACAATTACGATGATGTTGGAGGAGTCAGGACATGTCAGTTGTGGTGAAGATGTTGTAAAGGGATGTCATTTGTGAGATTATATAAAATAGTGTGGGATACCAGGGTGTTTGAGCCAAGTTAAAAGTGGGAATTTCTCACTATTTCTTATATCCATCATGATGATTTTTTATGATCAGATGGTATATTGATATTTATATTATCAGTTTCTTGGATTGAGATACGCTTTGATGCTACGAACTAAGAGTATATCATTCAAGTGGTAGCTAAAATTTATTCCTAGTGTACTCAAATGATTTGATGTGATAAATTAATTAAATAAAGAACATGGTTTGTTCTTAATGCTAACTTATTATGGAGGCATACACGAGAATACAAGAAAATAATTAATAGTGTCATTGGAAAATGAAATAAATGATTAAGATGTTAATAAATGAAATTTGAAATAGAGTAATATAAATTAATAAAAAAAATTAATTATTAATATTTAATTTTTTACATGGGTGGTTATTTTAAATCTAGAATATAAAGGTCATAGTTGGGTGTCATATGTGATGATAGTAAAAGATGTATCTATGGATAGATAGTTTATCCTTGTGTGGTTTTTATTTATATGTACTCTATATGTTTTTTATTTTATATGATCCCCACCCATGTTAGAAGTAAAATCAATAAATAGAGGTTATATGGGGTTTTCACCAATATTTAGGTTAGTGAGGATACAGATGGATGACTACCCACTCTCCTCCACTATCTCTATAGTCATAGAATGACTTGAAGGTATACACAAGGGTGATTTCTCATAATTTTTCTTGTGGGATGTAATGTCTTTAGTTTATAGAGTATACATGTATGTTGTCATGGGGACTCCAACATCCCACCAAAATAAATGCATGGAAAGTGATGAATTGTTGTATAATATTTTTACATGGGTTTTAGTGGCTTCCGAACAAAAACTTGGTAATAGATTTGATGATGATAATTATGTGATAGATATGTGGACTAATGAAAAAATGAGATATTTTTCCATGAATGGGACTAAGGTAGGTGGGGTTGAGTCCTTACACACATCAAGGATTACATGATTTATTTATGGTATGGGATATCATAACATGTGACACTTAGGCATGAGAGTGGTAAATAGTGGGGATGTTGTTATAGGGTACCCATTATTTATATATATCTTTATTCTTAAAATTATGGTTATAACTATATGTGTTATTAGGTGAGTGATCCATAGTGAAGATGGGATAAGAATAGTAAAACATGTTTATGTGACGATTTAGTTACATTTGTTTATTCACTTGGCATTAGTAAACTTCATTAATGTAATGCCCTGACCCCAGTTACCAAGAGTCAGTGCATTATTACATAACATTTGAATGATCACAAGAGGCCAAGTCTCGAAAGACATATTAGTTTATTAGCCTTGGAAATAATCGATACATACATAAGTTTTACATTAAATTATGAAATGAAAGACAACATCATTGTTCCCCCTTTGAACACACTCATATCCGGTTATCTTATCCCTAATGTTCATTCATAATATACTTCTTCACATCTAGGGAAGAAAACATAGAAAGCGTTGAGCTTATATGCTCAGAAAAGATAACAATATAGCAGAAACATTAATAAATTAGCTTGAACATTTAATGAAATGTATAAGACTAAAACAGAAGGCTTTTAAACTTAAACATCAACGTAATATGGAAAATATAAATAAAAAATTCCATTTAGTTATTCACAAGGATATTCTACTTGTCTAATAATCACATGTAATATCAATAACTAATTTTATAATGATGGAATGTATAATTTAGGACATCATAACCACATATTTAAAGCCTCGGACCATGACTTCAAATAAGATTTTTTCAAGGCCTTGTTCTAAGAGACTAATTTGTCTCATGAGACCTACTGATGCATCGAGGAGCTATAGCGGCCTCCACCCATCACTTACTAAGTCTAATTCATTCTTTATATGAAAATTATGAAACATAATCTAGACATTCGTATTAAAACAAGCATATGAAATGAAAATGTTTTAACCACTAACCATGAATAGTATAAAAATTGCACATCCATAGTCAAACATAACTAATTTAATACAATATATAAAATTTTATTATAGTAAATAAACCTCAATCAATAATAATTAATGATATTGACATAAATGAAAATAATTAGTAAATCTTTTTCAGAGAAGTATCCTATTTTTTTTAAATAAATTTAACAGTATATTATAATTATATTATAATATCTATTTTATGTAATTTAATTAAATTCATCCTTTATACGTTCCACGCATGGCATGAATGAGTCATATCACTTTGAGGGGGTGGTAGTCCGCACTTTTTCGAATAAAACTTTTGTACCTACCAATTACGGAAACCATAAAGGTATGATATAAATGAAAAAATAGAAGTATAGAGAAAATATAAATATATTATATATCACATGTAAATAAAGTTCCAACTTAATGTACACCATTAGAGTTGGTAGGAGAAGATTGAACAATTATCGTTTCGTGTGGCAGTTGTTCGCCATCCATAGAAACAGTATGTTCTTTACCCATTAGACGGAGGTGTGTATAAGTGTAGTTCAAATATGTCACATATCAACAACCTAGTATATTGAGGATACTTTTTTGGTTATAAAATTAAGGAATAAAAGAGTTTTGAGGGTTTGAAGATTAAAATAAAATAAAAGAACTAAATAGAAGATGTTACCTTTAAATAGGGTAACTCCCGTTGGTTTGAACCAAAATGATTTATTAAAGTGCCTTCTACCTAAGGTAATGATTCTAGGCGAAGAAAAGGATATTTAGAGATTATTTGGGAAGAGTTTGGATGGGCCAAGGGGCTTGAGAGGTGTGAGTAATCTATTAGAGGTGATGGATTTTTATAAGTGGGGGGAGGGATTCTTTAGAAAAGTTAGAAAATATTAGTTTATTATGTAATTATTTTCGGTTTTTGAAAGTCCAAAACTTATTAAATTCAAAGATAAGATGACTCTTGTTAGAAATAAAATAATAATATAATAATTGTACAAGATTTGGATATTGTTTCAATCTTTAAAATCTTATTTATTGAAATCATTCATTAATGAGGTAATCACTGTATTATTATTGTGTCATAAATAATTTAATTATTTGAAGTATAAAAATTATAAAAAATACCATTATTTAGGAAATATTTTTATCTTTAAAATGAATATTTATATTTGAAGAGATAACTTATATAACCCCATGTAAGAATTGATTTACTAAAAGATATATGTTTATGTCATTTTTGTCATTACTTTAAAATTATTGGTATAAAGTGTCATTATCCCTCTTAAGTGGCTCTATGGGGTCCCATAATCGATGCAAGGATTCCTATAGTCGTAAATGTATCAATAAATAGGATTAGGACACTTTTTAGGGTAATTTAATATTATTATAATATAATTTTTTTCATTGAATTACCCTATTTATCTTTAACCGTGGTAAATAAAAGTCAATGGTTTTTATTCACCAAAAATTATTTCCATCTTGTTGAAGCACATTTTAATTACTAATAACAACCATGTCTGTCATATTTTAAAAATTAAATTCACTGAAGTGGTAAAATTTTATTTGAAAGAAAAATTCAGTTTTCGAACTACTACTTAGTGTTTTCAATATTCATTTAAAATTGATGTTTTTTCATAAAAATACAAAAAATTAAGCCTAAGATATATGTGATATTCAGAACTAAATAATGATTTCTATTTTACAAAATTCAAAACATAGAAGCTGCATCAATTAATTTAAAAGTAATTCCCATTGTCCAAACAAAAAGCGTGTTTTTTAAGAAATAATAACTATAAAAAATTTGACACTTGTTTATGTCCAATTTCAAAGTGAAATTACCTACAATGACAAACATTGGATTAAAAGGTAAAAATATAATATAATTACAGTTTAAAATCAATTAAAAAGATAATATAACCATATAAATAAATTTTATTAAAAGGAAGTTTTGAATTAAAATAAAATATTTTTCAATATTAATTAAAAATGAATTTAAGTAGAAAAATACCAAAAATTTACCCAAAGTAAATTTCTATTTCTGGGTTCAAAAGAATTATTTTATTTTGTAAAATGTAACAGATAAAGTGTTAAATATTATATTGAGAATGTGTTCTCCATTAAATGGTAAAATACTGAATTTTTTGAAAAATATTTCTTTTATCTGAAAAATTTATTCTTTTCCTTATATTATGTCTAGGAAACTCAAAAGATAAATGTTAAAATTATATGGTATATATATGAAATTCAAAATGTTGTTATTACTATTCATAAATGCTTTCTAAATATCTAGTTTGATAGGTCGTGGTGCGATTGAACTCACTATTGCGTACATCGCACACTATTGCATTATTCCAAGAGAAGCGTACCATGGAAGCTTGGGGTGTTACATTCTTACCTCCTTAAATAAATTTCATCTTTGCAATATGAAATTTTTCTTCCATAAAATATGATAAATAAATGAAAAGAAAATATATTTGTGGAAAACCCACATCGGAAATAGGGTTAATAAAATTTAGTCTTAATAAGAGGGATAAGGAAATTAAAAAGTCCGCACCAAATTAAGATTTACAATATTAAAACATATTTGGAAATTATAATTGGAAGAAAAACATAAATATTTATGGAAAGTTATTGAGGTCATTATTCACAAACAAGTGAATGGAAAATGGAGGCCCTCAAACAATTAAATCTATGATGAATAAAATAAGGTATTAGAATAATATATTTTGTTTTGGGATTAAGAACCTTTTCTTATGGTTTAAGAATTAATTTCTTTATAGAATAAAGAAAAAAATACTTGATAAGTATAGTTTTATCCTTTAACTAACTTCAACCACAAACTATTCTTTCACTCCAAATGATGGGTATTCAAGATGACTTGGTCACACCTGAAGATCTAGAATGAACTTATAGATAATCAAATAATCCAAAAAAGATGAACTATATATTTCCCTTGTCTTCTGAGATTAACCAAAAGAAAAATAGTTAGTACAAGAAAAGAAGATCCCCAAAAAAGATAATCCTTTAGAGAAAGAAATACTAAACTTAATTTATAATATTAATCCAAAAATACAAAAAGATAAATAAATACCATTCAATAAAAACAATGTCTTTAAAATATTTCAATATAATCCAAACAAAGATTGAAACCCAAAACTCATAAGAATTTGATTACATAGTCTTCCACGTTAAATTGTATCTCCAAATAACATCAACTACACTTAAATTCACATACTTAAAAGTAATTAACCTAATTACATATTCTTTATGATAGGTTAATAGTTCCCATAAATAACCCAAATTGCTATAAATACACAATAATAACACAGATAAAAATCCAGAATTACTCAAATTAAATCCCATAGAATTTTATTTTCCTTAGGCATATATTGTTCCTAAGAGAGCGAACATCTTCCAAAATAAGATTTATCACTTAATCACCAAATCTACACTAAGGATATCCATTTGATAAAACATAGGATCCCAAATCAACTTATTATTGATCAATAAAATCATTTAACTAAAACTAATTAGTCACACTAACTAGGTACTTCACATAGTGCAATGGTAGACGATAAATCATAGTCAGAATTTGGTTGTGGGTTTGATTCCTGCACCTTTATCCGATGCGACGGGTTGTCACATGGTCGGCGTGTGGTCCTTTTTCAAAAACTATATTTTATAATATTCCCAAAATGAGATAAATTTCTAAATATAACCATAACATAGTTTTTACCCCAAATTTTATCTCATACCTCTCATTTTCGTCCTAAAAATTAATAACCTCTAATTGCCTCAAATTCAAGGATCATATAATCCAAAATGGTTATTTATATCTATATACACACAAGGAAATATAATTATTCCTCAAATATTATTTTCACGCATCAAACTACAGGTTTACACATACAAGAGAAAAGTCTTTCAAAGTAATTCTATCAACAAACATCACTAATACTTTTAAAAATTTCTCCATCCATTTATTTCAACATAGGTTCTCCCTTGACCAAGAGGTCATCCTATAGAATAGGGCATTGAATTAGGTAATTCCTAGGTCCCCTACATTTATAGAAAATGACTGTAAATGGATTGTTAGTATAATTTTTATTTTCTTCCATATTAATCTTCATTTTTCGTCAAAAATTCTTTAATTTTTTTCCTTATTTCCCACACAAAAATCATTTTTTTGTTCGATTGACACACATTCTTGGGTGTCTCCTTCCACATGTCATGCATGATGGAAAAAGAGATTTATTTTCTCCATGGTCTCCACTTTTGGAGCTCTTATAATTCACAACAATTCTCTTCTTTATTGAGTCCAGGAGTGGGTTAATATATATGTTGTTGATCATATTTTTTAAAAACTGATTCGTCATGAACACGATATGTTTTACACCTATCAACATTTCATTTCGTTTCTCATTTCCACCACTGTGAACACCATGTACATCATGTTCAATGTTACTATTACTTCCTTGGAATACAATGATTGACTAAAACCAGAAAGTATTTTATGAGTAACAATAGTCATAAAATCATTTATAGAATATCATGACACCTTATTTTCAATATAAAACACCTTAGTATTAACCAAGGTTATTTATTATAATCATATATTAAAATCATTCAAATCAGTTTGTAAAGAAAACATGAATTATCTTAAGTATATCCCCTTGGAGTGTCAATACCAAGAGTGCAGAAAGTCTCGTTGTCGTGTACCAGGACACCCCGGGTCAAGCCCGAAACTCTTTATTGGTGTTTTCAATCCTAGGTAAATCTGTGCCAGAGCCACCTCTACCTATTTGTATCCAGACAGGGATGTATTTTCGTGTAAAATTCACATAATATTTACACTACCAATTTTTTGGATGTTATTCTATACTATTCTTCAAAGTCGATCTTAGGTTAAAATTATCTAATCAAAGTTTATTTAAATAATGTTTCCAAGGTTTGTACTAAACTTTCTATGATAAAAACTGTAACAACCCGACCCTAATTACCCAGAGTCGTTGCATTATTACATAACATTTTCATGATCACAAGAGATCATGTCTTGAAAGATAGATTCGTTTAGTAGCCTTGGAAATACTAGATACATACATAAGTTTTACATTACATTATGAAATGAAAAAAACAAAATTTTCCCCCTTTGAACACACTCATATCCTTTATCCTATCCTAGTAGGTCAATCATAATATATTTCTTAAAATCTTGGAAAAAATAAAACATATATAGGGGTGAGCTCAAATGCTCAGTAAGGATAACAATATAGTGAAACTTTCATAAATAAGCATAAAAATTTAAACATTTTATAAGACTAAAACACAAGCCTTTTAAACATAAAATTTAGAGTAATATGGAACATATAAATCAAATAATTTCATTTAGTTATTTTCATGGATATTCTACTATTCGAATAATAACATGTATTTTCAATAGTGTAACACCTCGAGATTTTATGAAGAATATTTTCTTAATTTCATTGATGTATTGTGTTGTACGCTACACCAAAATTAGCTTGTGCTATACGCGACACCGTATTAGCTTGCATTATACACAACACTATTCTTGGCTTGTGTTACACATAATTTCAAGTTCGTTTTGTAGAAATTATTCTACGCAACATTAAGTATAGATTTTTTTTAATGTATAAATGAAATAAATTTTTAATTATGTTATACGCAACACCAAAGGGAGATTTCACTACACGCAACCCTGATCTGGCTTGCATTACACGCAATCGCGACCTTCCTTGGTAGCGTGTGTTGTACGCAATACCGGGTTTCACTAAACAATGATATATGGTTATAATATTACCACGAACTAGCTGTTATGAATAGTATTAACTATATTTTAAATTTTATTACATTATTATTCATCTTACTCATTTTCTAGAACATGGTCTGAGAATAAAATAATTTTTTCGGTTAAATAAGTATTTTTAAAAAAATGCAGTTTTGCCGCCTTTTGATGGCGCACCCACATTAATTCTTTTTTTTACATGTTTATAAGTTCAATTTTACAAAATAAAATTATTCTTTGGAATCAAGATATAAATTTTTACCTTGGATTATTTTTTCATATTATTTTGATAACTTTCATATTTTAATGAATAATAAAAACACGCTATATTTTAATTAAAAACAACTTTTTTCATCGTAATAATTTATGTTGGTAAATTATAATATTTAATTGTTTTAAAGTTTAAACATAATATATTTTTAACATTTAATATAAGGTCTGTCATTATCATTGATTTTACATTGAATTTGTAGGTTAAATCAATTCAATCTTTTGCAATGTTTTAAACAAAATCCCGTTTTCTTTCGACAATGAGATTAATTTTAATTTAATTTCTGAAACTTCTGTGTATTGAATTTTTAAAAATGGATTCCATATTTGGAATCAGTAGGTCCAAATTATATTAATAGACTACTTTTTTATTTTTGGGCATTATGAATAGTAAGTACGGTAAATTTTATTTACCATAGTAAAAGGTTAATCAGGTAATTAAGGGTAAATATAATATTATAAATTTACCCTAACACTTTTCTTAATACAATTGGATGATTATATTTCGTCTTAAGTAATATTTGGGTCTAAATGGAATCCATTAGAACCCACTATGAGGTGATTAAGACCTTTAGTTTATTATATTTAGCGGAAAGTGAAATATGTCTCACTGAAACTTTAATAATTAAAGTATTTTTAATATAAGGTTATACAAAATATAAATTCAGTTATAAATACTCTATTTGAATATAAAATTATTTTATTTATCATGGTAATTTATTTTTAATTTTTAAGAGTTATTTAATTACCTTATTAACTTATACATTAATGATGCAGAAATTATTTATTTAGTAAAAAAATCAATATTATTGTTTCTATTGAAATAGTAATACATATTAAAGGGCTCAAAAACCTAACCAAAACTTAATTTTAGTGTATATATACACCATAAGCATCCAATGACCGAATATATGACCATTTGGAGTCTTATAAAAGTGATTATGACACTTATATTATTTTATTTTATATGATGCCAAAGTTGTCACCTTCATAATTTAATAAATATAACATTTTAAAATTTGGATGTTTTAGAAGATAAATCCGACTTATTGTATTATTATGAAAGCTATAAGATTTATATTCATCATAGTATTTTATTTTTAATTTTTATGCAACAAATAAGTATATTTAAAGATTATACAAAAATATTGTAGTAATTAATTTATAAAGAGAAGTATCAAATAAATGGTTTTACAAATAGTAAAATAAATATTATATGAACTATTTAATGTTCTCCACTAATTTTCTAGATTACTATGACATGTTAGTAACCTATTAAATATTTTATTTTGAATATATCCTCTGTTTGGATTTTATATAAATTCAAATTAATGAATAGTGTCGAAATTGATACTATTGTTATTTTTTAAAAATAACATATTATTAAATTGTTTAAAAATCACAAAAATATTTAATAATTATAAAATGAAATTTATATAGTCTAAAATTTCATAAATTATAAAATTATGGATAATTAATAGCACATAAGTAAATATTTATAACAATATAAAATTTATAATCTTATTACCACAAATAAAATTTAATAGATTAAATAAGGATAAATCAAGTTGATAATGTTTAAAATATATTCCCTACATGTTTAAATTTTACTGGTTGATGAGATTAAGACCCTATTTCATCAAATATTCGAATATGTGTCATTTTTAGAGGTTTTTAAGTGGGTTTAGATTTATTATAAATTAATATGTTTAAGATTTCCAAAGGGGCCCCTCTCCTCCCTTATAAAAAGAGAACCCATTCCCACTGTTCTTCACACCCTTTTGAGCCTTGAATCTCGGCCAAACCCTGCCAATTCCTCTTATAAACCTCTATAGTTATATCATATAGGTTATGGTCTTCTCAAAAGACCAACCCTAGTGCCCTAAGAAGAAGTTTAAAGGAGGTGCGTCGAAGAAGAGGTAATCTCTTCTACCGATTCATTCAATCTTATTTCTTCTTCAAATTCTTCTTATTTAGTTGTTTCATTATAAAGTAATAACATAAGTATCACTAAAATACTTATATGTTATTATAAATATTAATCAAACCAATTTCATTTTATATCTATCCTACGGAAAATGAAATCACCGCGCGTGCGTACGTACGGAATACCGTCTCCACGCCGTGGTGTAATCTATTTTTCCAACACCACCATACTTGGATGAGTATATTGGTGTAAATAATAACTATATATGATTAGTTTAAAGTGATATTTATTCTAAAATAGTATATATATACATTTTAATACAATTCCACGATCATGGGAATGATATCATCGCTGGTGCGTACGTACGGACTACCATCACCACGACGCGATGAGATTCTTTCTCCATGTTAACCATTCTTGAATGATTATAAAGTATATATAATGAATAATAATGAAATATATGAGATAATAATGATACTGGATTTATTTATATATATGTATGTCATCTACTTAATTCCATTCAATTCAATAAGGAAATGAAAGCAGCATTCATGCGTACGTACGACCTACCGTCTCCATGAACGGTGTATTTCATTACATTTAACGATCTATCATATATATTTATATGATGAATATATATTATATATAAATCATGTTTTAAATTCTAGAATTATATAAATCAGGATAAAATTAATAATATCAAGGATAACAATTTGAAG
The DNA here is from genome assembly GCA_963277665.1 of Viscum album. Lineage (NCBI taxonomy): Eukaryota > Viridiplantae > Streptophyta > Magnoliopsida > Santalales > Viscaceae > Viscum > Viscum album. The sequence goes on from OY728146.1 coordinate 515,308,560, forward strand.
CACATACGATAAATGAAACGATTTTACCCAAAACGGTGCTTTAACATGGAATTTACAAAAGAACGGGGGATATAAAGTCATAAGTGAACCATATATGATATCATAAAAATGAGTATGATTCTATAATAAGTCAACGACGTTTTTTAAATCATTATACAAGAGGTTCAGATATTTATGAAGTATATTAGACTTAAGGTAAGGGATAATTATTCCAATCTCATACTTATCCGAGATTATTTATTCGTAAGTATTTACTAGGGTTTTGTTTATCATCCATGTCCATGTTTTATAAAAATGTTTTCATAAAATGTTTAGTATTATTAAATGTATTTTTAAAGTCATTTTTACCCTTTTATGACTTTTACCACATGGTTTGGAAGGAATCTTTATTTTGTTTACCATACCAAGCACTTTTTGATTTTTCTGAAAAAAGTACGAGTAGAATGTTTTTTAACTTATATGACATTAAAGGATTTTTATGGTTTTATAAAGCCTTATTTTCATGAAGCTTCCTCCAAAATATTTCATGACTATTTTCAACAAAATCTTTCTTTTTAAAATTGCATGATGTTTTGTGAAAATAAATTGATTTTGAAGAAGAAAGGATATTTTCCTCAAGAATTCATTTCAAGTGTTTTATCAAAACCATTTTTCCATCTAAGATGAAATTATTTCATATGTGTATGTTTCAATAATAATGTCTCTATGATTTACATGGTTTAACTTTTCTTATGATGAAATGATATCCATTTGTTTTATATGGATTATGTGATGATGGGATGATGTTTATGAAACGCATTTTATTTATTGGGTTATTATGAATGATGTTTGTTTATTTTGTGGCACAAGTAAGAATGATTTCATTTTGAGATGGGTGGGAACTATATATCTCTAAAATGAATTGAATAAATATTTTTATCTCATGAGATAGACATGGCTGGAATGGTAAGTTTATCAGGTTCAGTGATACAAGACTGGAACGAGGAGTGAACTCGATTCAGAATGGAACTTTGTCCACTAAGATGGTCTTAGAAGCAATGCCTTGTCTACTATGGAAATCATATCATGTGATTAATGTTTTTCCACAATTACATGATTTTTTCCCATGCTATTGTTTCATGATTGATGTTCATTTATGATATATGCCTCACGTACATCCAAGATTTATGTCTTTGCTAAAGATTTTGATGTTTAGATTTTATGTTCATGTTTTTTCATTCAAATGTTTATGGATTGATTTATGTTCTCTATGTTTACCCTTACTGAGAATTTGAGCACACCCTTTATATGTTTTCTTTTCCCGAGGATATAAAGAAAGGTCTTGGGTAAGAATACAAAAGGGGAAGATCTTTATGGGAGATGTTGAAGATATTTCACCAAGATTAGAAGATTATATTCCGAGTTTCCAAAGACAATAAACTATTACGATCCTTGTGTTTTGGTTTTTTGTTATGTATTAAGTATTCCACAAAAGTAATATATTTTCCATGTACGTCAAGATTTGGGTCTCTATAGTTGGTATCAGGGGAAAGGATTAGTCAAACTCTGGAAACTAGGATGCGAAAACTTTAGTGAGATCCCTAGAGATATTTCTAAGGTATGTATAGGGATGTCCCTAAGGTTAAGTATAAGTATAGGTTATAGTCCTAGAATTACTATAATGATATTAGAATTAAACCTAAGATGTTAGATGTCGAAAGTTCTCCCCCTTGATTATCTTATTTTCCTTGTATGATTTTTGCCTCTCACAGAATTCTTTTTGTGTTTTAGTCAATTGAGGGAACCAGAAGGAATTTGGTTAACATTGAATCCAATGGAAAAATTGGTGAATATGAGCAATGAAATTTCTTAATGCCTAAAGAGAAAGATATTGTGACTTTTCAGAATCAGTCATCACAATATATGATTAACAAGGTGAAATTGAGTGGTATTCCAAATTCATCAAATAAGAGAAAGATAGACTTTTATGCATGTTCGCATGTTGAGGAGCATAAAGAAAGGAAGATTGAGATTCCTAAAGAAGGGATAAAGAACCTTTATAAATACATCAAATGGAGGGGAAAATGTTATCTGTGTGGAGAGAAGGGTCATAGAGTGACCGATTGTTATGGAGTCCAATGTCTTATCTGTGGAGAACCTGGGCATTACCCAACACAATGCCCTGCCCTGAGAGGCTACTTCTAAATCAAGGATGGACTTATTCCATGACAATCATTGAAATGGATGGATTAAAGTGTTTATATATTTGTATTAAAGAATAATGTTTTTGAGGTACTTTTATGGTATATTGGAATATCTATGTATTGGTCAATTGTGGTTTTCAATAAGAATATGGTACTGGTAACCATGAAAAGTATAAGGCCCCAGCCTTAAACCTTACTTAATCTTGAGTTATTAAAAGACTACACACTGAGGATCTTTTCGGGTTTAGAGTTTTAGAGAATTAGATCATAAAACTTGCATTACATTCCACATATAAACAAAGTGGTTACATAAAGATAGTATTCTTCATTCCCATCAATGGAAACACATTTAAAATAAAACAAGGATTATTTCTTGACACATCCTTGACTCTATCATCTTATCATGTACCTTTCCCTTGACCTGTGAAAAACATTTCAAAAACTTGGGATGAGCATAAAAACTCAGTATGGGTTATAAAAAAAACATGGAAAGGAAACATGAGTTCATATATACATAAGAATGAAATCATACTTTACCCATAAAACATAGGCACTTTAACATACCTCATAAAATCATGAATCAATCATAGAAATCATAATACATAAAGGTATCTTGAGGCATTCATAACATTCTTACGTAGGGAGTAACCCTCTTGGTTACGTTTGGAATACCCATCACAGTATATTCCCTAAAAATCTCTTCGGAGAAACCTTAACGTTTCACTCCTTCGCGTTACCCAATGCATTGGAGAGCTATAATGGGCTCACCCGCCCTTAGTTTATCACGGAACCACCCGTCTTCATAATAATGCCCAAGAACCATAACATAATCATATCACATAAAACATGCATAAAGGAAACATAACATTTCCACATTTCAATCACGAGATATCAATACAACACATTGATATAAAAAAATTATGAAAACCATTTTGAATACTAAAATAAAAGAAAAGTAAAACATGGTATTTATTTTTCTTTTAAAAAGAAGGTATGGCTTGTAGAGGAAGCCGAAACTCAAATAACGGTCATGACGGCGGAGAAGTCGTTGTCGCCGCATACGTACGACAAAAACATTCCCTTTTGTCGTTTAGTAAACGCTTCGTATAAAAAAGATTCCTTTTGAATAAACGTAAAAGTCAAAGTGGTTTATACACCGTATAAAAGAAAGTTGTGTATAAAATAAAATATGCCTCAACGAAAGGAGATTGAGACGAAGTCCCATACCTCGTATCCGACTTGACCCGACCGTTCCTTAATCTCCTGAATAATAAACTTGAGTTAATATCTAATTTCTTAAGAATCTTTTTCAAGTTCATTATTCCTTTTATACAATGTTATGAACATCATGTAATCGGTTAAGTTAATAATGTTCATTTTGTCGGTATTTGGTTCTTAAGTCAAAAATAGACTTCTTACACTTACATGTTATTAATTTGGTCAAAGGTTCATTATATCCAGAATGGTATTCATGATGTAGATATCATATATGTCATATATATCCAGTACATACATGCATTTATAATATTACATCACATTTAGAGGTCAGAAATGAAATGCACCGTTCATGGAGACGGTAAGCCGTACGTACGCATGAACGCTACTTCCATTTCTATTTCATATCTCCTGGAATGGAATCATAATGATATAAGAGTATATTATAATTCCAATATAATAACATATATAATATCATTAACTTTATCCTTTACACATCCCTCATATGGTATTAACGAATCAAATCACTTTTAGGGGGCGGTAGTCCGCACTTCCTAAAATGAAGATATCGTGTTTACCCATAATGGAAACCATAAAGGTATGCCCAAAATGAAAAAATAGAAGCTTAAGGAAAACATAAACATATTATATATCATATATAAAAATAGTGACATCATAATGGCAACCTATGAAGGTGTTAAATGAGTGTTGAACAATCATCGTTTCGGGAGGCAGAATTTCGCCATCCACTGAAACCGTATGTTCTTTAACCATTTGATGTAGTTGTGTGAGAGTGTAGCTCAAATAAATCTTATAAAAACATCCTAGTATACTGAAGATACTGGTGTTGTTACAAAGGAAGTAAATAAAAAGAGTTTAGGGGGTTGGAGAAGCAAAATAAAACAAATGAACATGAGAGAATGAATTACCTTTAAAAAGTGTAACTCATTTGGATTTGAGCCTAAAGGCTTACTTTGAAAGGATTATGCCCAAAGGGAATCCTCTAGGATGAGGAGAGGGATGTGGAGAGAGTAAATGGTCAGGGGTTGGCCGAGCCAAAGGCTTGAGAAGTGTGTGAAATGAGGTAGAGGTGGGGGCCTTTTATAAGAGGAGAGGAGGGGCACTTTTGGAAAGTAAAGAAATATTACTTTATTTGAAACTGTGTTTCGGTTTTAAAAGGTCCCACATTGATATAATTCGTGGATAAGGTGATAAGGGTTCGAAATCCACTCATCCAATTGGTTTTGGCCAAGTGTAGTTCATTGTCTTTCAATTTTATTTAAATCATCAAATAATGATGTCATCGCTGCATCATTATTATGTCATAAATAATTTAATTTATTTAATGTCTAAAAATTATAAAAAAATTACTATGATGTAGGAAATCTTTTTAGCTTTCCAATGACTATTTATAATCAAAAATATGACTTGTATAACCCTACTTAAAAATTGTTTTAGTAAAACATATCATGTTTGTGTCAATTTTACTTTTCCATTAAATAAAAATATATTATTGTCATTTTCCAACTAAAGTGGCTCCATGGGGTCCCCAAGTTGGCCCATGGCTTGTCTTGGTCGGCCATGACTCACCCAATAGGTTTAGGTCAAGTGTCATGGTGTTTTCACATTCCTATAATATCATTTTTACCTTAAACTACATTAATTACCACTAATCGCGATTAAGAACTTAATAAGTTACTATTCATCAAAAAATTATTATAATCTCATTGAACCACATTTTACTTCTTAATGACAACCATGTATGTCGGATTTTCAAAATTCAATACACATTGGTGGTAAACTTTCATTTAACTGAAAAATCAGTTTGCTTGATTACCACTTAGTGGTTTCACTATTCATCAAAAATTGAAGTTTTTCAGAAAATTACCAAAAATTCACCCTAAGCTATATTTGATATTCCGAATTCAAAAATGAAGTCTATTTTAAAAAATTCAAAACATATAGGTCACATTAATTAATTTAATAATTAATTCCTGCTGCCAGATCAAATAGCGTGTTTTTACAAAACAATAAGTATCAAAAGATTGACACCAGTTTAAGTCTAATTTCAAAGTGAAATTGATTCCAATGACCTCCATTTGATAAAATGGTAAAAATATATTCCAATTTCACTTCAAAACAAATTCAAAACATAATCTAATCATATAAATAAATTAGGTTAAAAAGCAGTTTTGATGTAAAATGCAGTATTTTTCACTATTCATTAAAAAATGAACATTGTCAGAAAAATACCAAAAATTCACACAAGGTAAATTTTGATGTCCCAATCATAAAGAATAAGTTTATTTTGACAAACATAGTTTATAAAATTGTCAAAATATAGATTCAAAAATGGTTTGCCATCAAAAGGCAGTAAAACAATCTTTTAAGAATATTAGTGTATTCCATGCATAAGATTGTATTTATTTTCATTTTAAGCCTCTATAACACTATCTTAATCATTAATAGACATAGATAAAAATATCTATTATTCATTACTTACTTGGGATGTTACATCCTTCCCCCCTTTAGAAAATTGCGTCCCCGCAATTTATTTACTTATCGAATAAATGGGGGTACTTATCCCTCATTGCATTTTCAGATTCCCATGTTGCCTCTTCAATCATGTGGTTTTTCCACAAAACCTTTACCTACTTAATCACCTTATTCCGTAACACTTGCTCCCTGTGGTCAAGAATCTGAACCGGTTGTTCCTCATAAGATAGGTTCTCTTCCAGCTGAACTACCTCTGGACTCAAAACATGAGATGGATCTGGCATATACTTTCTCAACATCGAAACGTGAAAAACATTGTGTACCTGAGATAAACTCGGAGGTAAAGCCACTCGGTATGCAACTGATCCAACTCTTTCCAGAATTTCGTATGGTCCAATGAACCTCGGACTCAACTTTCCTTTCTTACCAAATCTCATCACACTTTTCCAAGGAGAAACCTTGAGAAAAACATGATCACCTACCTCGAAAGATAGATCCTTCCTCCGGTTATCCGCATAACTCTTCTGCCTGCTCTGAGCTGTTCTCATGTGTTTCTGAATCAGCTGAACTTTTTCTGCCATCTCTTCTACCAATTCTGGTCCCATCAACTTCCTTTCACCCACTTCATCCCAGAAAGCTGGAGTTCGACACCACTTCCCATATAATGCCTGAAATGGTGCCATCTGTATACTGGAATGAAAACTGTTATTATATGAAAATTCAACCAAAGAAAGATGTTGGTCCCAACTTCCCTGATTATCCATAGAACAAGCTCGTAGCATATCCTCCAATGTCTGAATTGTTCGTTCTGACTGCCCATCTGATTGAGGATGAAAAGCTGTACTAAAATTTAATTCAGTACCCAACGACTTCTGAAGCCCTTTCCAAAAGTTAGAAGTAAACCTGGGATCACGATCCGATACAATGGAGAGAGGAACTCCATGTATCCTGACTATCTCTTTAAGATACAAACGGGAAAGTTGATCAAGAGAGAAAGTATCTCGTATAGCAAGGAAATGAGAAGATTTGGTCAAGCGATCAACAATAACCCAGATTGCAATATTACCTCGAGATGTCTTCGGTAATCCAACAACAAAGTCCATGGATATATTCTCCTATTTCCACTCTGGCACTGGTAAAGGCTGAAGCATCCCTTTCGGTAACTGCCGCTCTGCTTTAACCTGCTGACAAGTCAAACACTTCACAGTAAAATCAGCAATATCTTTTTTCATTCCATCCCACCAGTAATACTTCCGCAGATCTCTATACATCTTAGTACTGCCTGGATGAACTGAAAACGGAGAACTATGAGCTTCACATAACAACTCTCTCTTCAACTGTGAATCACAAGGCACACACAATCTCTTCCCAAATCTCAAAACGCAATCACTATCAATGTTGAATTCAGGCAACTTACCTTTCTGAACCAGCTCTACCTTTTTCTGCAACTCACTGTCTTGATTCTGTGCTTGCTTGATTCTATCTGATAGAGATGATCTCACTGATACCTGAAACAAAACAGAAGGACTTCCTGCACCAACAAATTCTATGCCAAAGTTCATCAAATCTTTAACCAAAGGATCACGTTCCAAACGCAACATTGTTAATGAAGCATTACTTTTTCGACTCAAAGCATCAGCCACTTTATTTGCTTTTCCCGGATGGTAATGAATTGTACAATCATAATCTTTGATTAATTCCATCCATCTCCTTTGTCTCATGTTTAACTCTTTCTGAGTGAATATATACTTTAAACTTTTGTGATCGGTATATATTTCACACTTTACTCCATACAAATGATGCCTCCAAATTTTTAAATCAAAAACAACAGCAGCTAATTCCAAATCATGTGTAGGGTAATTTACCTCATGAGTTTTCAACTGTCGTGAAGCATAAGCAATTACCTGATCATTCTGCATTAGGACGCAACCAAGTCCTTTCAATGAAGCATCACTGTATATAACAAACTCACCATTCCTGGAAGGTAGTGCCAAAACTGGAGCATTCACCAATCTTCTTTTCAATTCCTGAAAACAATCATCACATTCTATTGTCCAGATAAACTTAACACCCTTCCGAGTTAGCTTAGTCATTGGACTAGATAACCGTGAAAAATTTCTAACAAACCTTCGGTAATAGCCCGCCAAACCAAGGAAGCTACGAATCTCAGTTACATTTGTGGGTCTTGGCCATTCTTCCACAACTTTTGTTTTTGCAGGATCAATAATTATTCCATCTTTAGAAACAATGTGACCAAGGAAAGAAATTTGTTGCAACCAAAACTCACACTTGCTGAATTTCCGACAGAGTTTCTTTTCTTTTAAGGTTTGCAAGATAACCCTTAAATGTTTTTCATGCTCCTCTTTACTTTTAGAAAACACCAAAATATCATCAATGAAAACCACCACAAACTTATCCAAGAACTCATGAAAAATTCTATTCATTAATTCCATGAATACATCAAGTGCATTGGTTAGCCCAAAAGGCATTACTACAAATTCATAATGGCCATATCTCGTACGGAACGCGGTCGTTGGAATATCTGCCTCCTTGACCTTCAGCTGATGGTACCCCGATCTCAAGTCAATCTTTGAAAAAAACTAAGCTCCCTAGAGCTGATCAAACAAATCATCGATATGAGGCAAAGGATATTTGTTCTTAACAGTGATGTTATTCAAGGCTCTATAATCAATGCAAAGTCTCATAGAACCATCTTTCTTTTTAACAAATAGAACAGGAGCACCCCATGGTGATGTGCTAGGTCTAATGAAACCTTTCTCTAATAAATCTTGCAATTGCTCCTTCAACTCTAAAAGTTCAATTTGTGCCATTCGATAAGGGGGTTTTGAAATTGGCTTAGCATCAGGAACTAAGTCAACAGTAAACTCAACTTCCCGATCTGGTATTATTCCAGGCAACTCATCAGGAAAAACATCAGGATACTCATTTACCACTGGCACATCATTAATCTGAACAGTTCCTTTATTTTCAACGACGTGTGCAAGGTAACATTCATTTCCATCTTTTACAAGTTTCTCAGCCTCTTGATATGTTATCAAAAGTAAGGGTTCATTCTTGTAAACAAACTGAAAGTCTTTCTGAAAAAAAACTTCTTTAGCTCTACAGTCAATCTTATCACGGTAAATAGAGAGCCAATCCATACCCAGGATAACATCAAACTCTACTAGAGGTAGAACAATAAGGTTTTCAAGTAGGTTCTTTCCACAGATAAGGATAGGAAGATTCTTATAAATTCTTGTTGCCTCGACACTTCCCCCAGGTGTTTTTACCAAAAGTTCAGGAGTCATTTCTTGAGATGGTATTCCCATTTTACTAGAAAAGGTTTCAGAGATGAAAGAATGTGTAGACCCCGAATCAAACAACACACTGGCATAATATGAAAAAACAAACAAAGTACCTGATACCACTTGATTTGATGGCCCGACATCTGCTGAAGTAGTTGCAAAGGATTTCACCACCCCTTTCTACTTATAGTCTAACTGCTTCCCATCACTCAAGCTCCTTGTCGGACACTCGTTTGCATAGTGACCCATCTCATTGCACTTATAACATTTCACTAACTGTAAATCAAATTTGTTCTTACCTTCACCTTGATCCTTTTCAGTGCAATCACGAGCCTTATGTCCCATCTTACCACATCGGTAGCACTTCCCAGAATTCAGAAGACATTCCCCAGCATGCCTTTTGCCACATTTATCACAAACTGGAAACTTAGTTTTCTTACCATCAGACTTTTTTGAAGAATTCTTACCTTTCTCCTGCCACCTCGGTCTCTTCTTCTGCTGGTTGTTATAGAAAACTTGGTCCTCGGAAAACTCCATTTCCACCTTCTCAGCACATCGAACAAGCTTTTCATAACTTTTAAACTCACGAGAAGCTAATGCCCTTTGGTATTTTGGCTTTAATCCTGAGTAAAAACGATTGATTTTACTATCAAGGTCTCGAATAAAATTTGGAGCATAACGTGCCAATCGAGTGAACCTTTCTTCATAGGCAGCCACTGAGTCTTCCTCTTGCCTCAATTCCAAGAATTGCTTTTCCATCCTAAGTCGAACAGCCTTAGGAAAATACTTCTCAAAAAACATACCTTTGAATTCATCCCAGTCAAGAGCATCAATCTAATTGGCGTCCCTGATATTTTTAACCATAGACCACCACTAATCTGCTTCACCCTCCAAACGGTAAATAGCAAGACTAACCTTTTGATTGTCTGAACACCCCATGACATCAAAAATCTTCTCCAGTGCTTTAATCCACCCTTAAGCTAGCACAGGGTCAGATGATCCTCTGAATGATGGTGGATGTTGCCTCATGAAATGTTCCACCACTGACATGTTCCTCTGCGGTTGTTCTGGATGATCTCGTGCATGGATACCACCGCCATTTATCGCTTGAGTCAACTGCGCCATTACTGCAACAAACTGTTCGGTTCCAATTCCGACCATTTCTGGATGCTGATTCGGAAGGTTATTTCCTTCTGTATGCCTTCCTAGCACTGCTTCCATGTTTCCTCTGCGGAAAACCATTCTGAACAAACATGTCTTAGATGAAGCAACATGGTAATCTTTAAATGCTATATCATTTCAAAAAAATGTTTTTGGATAATCATTTAATAGAATTATAACTCCTAATGTTATCTAAACCGACCTCTGATACCAACTATAAGGCCCCAGCCTTAAACCTTACTTAATCTTGAGTTATTACAAGACTACACATTGAGGATCTTTTCGGGTTTAGAGTTTTAGAGAATTAGATCATAAAACTTGCATTACATTCCACATATAAACAAAGTGGTTACATAAAGATAGTATTCTTCATTCCCATCAATGGAAACACATTTAAAATAAAACATGGATTATTTCTTGACACATCCTTGACTCTATCATATTATCATGTACCTTTCCCTTGACCTGTGAAAAACATTTCAAAAACTTGGGATGAGCATAAAAACACAGTATGGGTTATAAAAAAACATGGAAGGGAAACATGAGTTCATATATACATAAGAATGAAATCATACTTTACCCATAAAACATAGGCACTTTAACATACCTCATAAAATCACGAATCAATCATAGAAATCATAATACATAAAGGTATCTTGAGGCATTCATAACATTCTTACGTATGGAGTAACCCTCTTGGTTACGTTTGGAATACCCATCACAGTATATTCCCTAAAAATCTCTTCGGAGAAACCTTAACGTTTCACTCCTTCGCGTTACCCAATGCATTGGAGAGCTATAACGGGCTCACCCGCCCTTAGTTTATCACGGAACCACCCATCTTCATAATAATGCCCAAGAACCATAACATAATCATATCACATAAAACATGCATAAAGGAAACATAACATTTCCACATTTCAATCACGAGATATCAATACAACACATTGATATAAAAACATTATGAAAACCATTTTCAATACTAAAATAAAAGAAAAGTAAAACATGGTATTTATTTTTCTTTTAAAAAGAAGGTATGGCTTGTAGAGGAAGCCGAAACTCAAATAACGGTCATGACGGCGGAGAAGTCGTTGTCGCCGCATACGTACGACAAAAACATTCCCTTTTGTCGTTTAGTAAACGCTTCGTATAAAAAAGATGCCTTTTGAATAAACGTAAAAGTCAAAGTGGTTTATACACCGTATAAAAGAAAGTTGTGTATAAAATAAAACATGCCTCAACGAAAGGAGATTGAGACGAAGTCCCATACCTCGTATCCGACTTGACCCGACTGTTCCTTAATCTCCTGAATAATAAACTTGAGTTAATATCTAATTTCTTAAGAATCTTTTTCAAGTTCATTATTCCTTTTATACCATGTTATGAACATCATGTAATCGGTTAAGTTAATAATGTTCATTTTGTCGGTATTTGGTTCTTAAGTCAAAAATAGACTTCTTACACTTACATGTTGTTAATTTGGTCAAAGGTTCATTATATCCAGAATGGTATTCATGATGTAGATATCATATATGTCATATATATCCAGTACATACATGCATTTATAATATTACATCACATTTAGAGGTAAGAAATGAAATGCACCGTTCATGGAGACGGTAAGCCGTACGTACGCATGAACGCTACTTCCATTTCTATTTCATATCTCCTGGAATGGAATCATAATGATATAAGAGTATATTATAATTCCAGTATAATAACATATATAATATCATTAACTTTATCCTTTACACATCCCTCATATGGTATTAACGAATCAAATCACTTTTAGGGGGCGGTAGTCCGCACTTCCTAAAATGAAGATATCGTGTTTACCCATAATGGAAACCATAAAGGTATGCCCAAAATGAAAAAAACAGAAGCTTAAGGAAAACATAAACATATTATATATCATATATAAAAATAGTGACATCATAATGGCAACCTTTGAAGGTGTTAAATGAGTGTTGAACAATCATCGTTTCGGGAGGCAGAATTTCCCCATCCACGGAAACCGTATGTTCTTTAACCATTTGATGTAGTTGTGTGAGAGTGTAGCTCAAATAAATCTTATAAAAACATCCTAGTATATTTAAGATACTGGTCTTGTTACAAAGGAAGTAAATAAAAAGAGTTTAGGGGGTTGGAGAAGCAAAATAAAACAAATGAACATGAGAGAATGAATTACCTTTAAAAAGTGTAACTCCTTTTGATTTGAGCCTAAAGGCTTCCTTTGAAAGGATTCTGCCCAAAGGGAATCCTCTAGGATGAGTAGAGGGATGTGGAGAGAGTAAATGGGCAGGGGTTGGCCGAGCCAAAGGCTTGAGAAGTGTGTGAAATGAGGTAGAGGTGGGGGCCTTTTATAAGAGGAGAGGAGGGGCACTTTTGGAAAGTAAAGAAATATTACTTTATTTGAAAATGTGTTTCGGTTTTAAAAGGTCCCACATTGATATAATTCGTGGATAAGGTGATAAGGGTTCGAAATCCACTCATCCAATTGGTTTTGGCCAAGTGTAGTTCATTGTCTTTCCATTTTATTTAAATCATCAAATAAAGATGTCATCGCTGCATCATTATTATGTCATAAATAATTTAATTTATTTAATGTCTAAAAATTATAAAAAAATTACTATGATGTAGGAAATATTTTTAGCTTTCCAATTACTATTTATAATCAAAAATATGACTTGTATAACCCTACTTAAAATTTTTTTTAGTAAAACATATCATGTTTGTGTCAATTTTACTTTTCCATTAAATAAAAATATATTATTGTCATTTTCCAACTAAAGTGGCTCCATGGGGTCCCCAAGTTGGCCCATGGCTTTTCATGGTCGGCCATGACTCACCCAATAGGTTTAGGACAAGTGTCATGGTGTTTTCACATTCCTATAATATCATTTTTACCTTAAACTACACTAATTACCACTAATCGCGATTAAGAACTTAATAAGTTACTATTCACCAAAAAATTATTATAATCTCATTGAACCACATTTTACTTCTTAATGACAACCATGTATGTCGGATTTTCAAAATTCAATACACATTGGTGGTAAACTTTCATTTAACTGAAAAATCAGTTTTCTTGATTACCACTTAGTGGTTTCACTATTCATCAAAAATTGAAGTTTTTCAGAAAATTACCAAAAATTCACCCTAAGCTATATTTGATATTCCGAATTCAAAAATGAAGTCTATTTTAAAAAATTCAAAACATATAGGTCACATTAATTAATTTAATAATTAATTCCTGCTGCCAGATCCAATAGCGTGTTTTTACAAAACAATAAGTATCAAAAGATTGACACCAGTTTAAGTCTAATTTCAAAGTGAAATTGATTCCAATGACCTCCATTTGATAAAATGGTAAAAATATATTCCAATTTCACTTCAAAAAAAATTCAAAACATAATCTAATCATATAAATAAATTAGGTTAAAAAGCAGTTTTGATGTAAAATGCAGTATTTTTCACTATTCATTAAAAAATGAACATTGTCAGAAAAATACCAAAAATTCACACAAGGTAAATTTTGATGTCCCAATCATAAAGAATAAGTTTATTTTGACAAACATAGTTTATAAAATTGTCAAAATATAGATTCAAAAATGGTTTGCCATCAAAAGGCAGTAAAACAATCTTTTAAGAATATTAGTGTATTCCATGCATAAGATTGTATTTATTTTCATTTTAAGCCTCTATAACACTATCTTAATCATTAATAGACATAGATAAAAATATCTATTATTCATTACTTACTTGGGATGTTACAAAAAGTGACTAAAATATTTTTGGAAAGTAGATGATATGTGCACAATTAATGGATAGGAGAAAATAATATGTTTGATAGTATTAATGATCTCATGACTGATATAAGGACAAAGTGATATCATGGTTTGAGTATATCAAAATTTTGGGATTTTGGTATGTGGAAAGAGTTAACTTTTGACAACATTCATGTTTTCAGTAAGGTTTAATGGGTATTCGTTTTTCCTGAGAATATAAGATTAAGGTATTCACATGTTTGGAATGCAATGAAAATGATATATCTTGTGATATATGAGGGATAAGTGATGGTATTCACGTTCTTGTTATATGAAATTTTTAGTAATCATTCACTTTATACTATATGATTAGACATAAGTATTTTCGAAAAGCCTGAAGGTTGGAATGGATTAAGTTGGACATCAGATAGTATTGTTTAAGGATATAGATTTTTGATATTATGATAGTATAGTTTAAAAAAAGGACAACCTGCAGGATGGGTGACAACCCGTCACGTCGGACAAGGTTGCGGGAATCGAACCCACAACCAAAGTGCGATAGGCCTTCATCACCTACCACAGGCCTACAGGAAGTCCCTGGTTTGTAGAAAATAGTTTTATTTTATTACGTGGTATGATAGTTGAAGTATAAGTCCATTTTTGGAACAATTTACGATTAACCTCACCATAGATGGACTTATGTATATTTAATATCTTATACTCACCCTTTATTCTGATAAAGATAGATGGAATGACCTATCATTCTATCTCATGATCTTATAATATTTCAAGAATGTCAAATTCAACTTCATATCTTTAAAAAATAGATGAAGTGGAAATTGTTCATGGAATGACCAATGATGATTTTACACTGAAATCAAGTAAGTATTTATCCTTATACAAAAAATCATCAACATTAGGGAAATGATCTTGAAAAGAAAAAATGTTTTCCTAGTACTCTTATATCCGATGAATGTGATGGTACCTTAGATCATCACAAATTCATGGCTTTGTGATTGATGGATTTTTCATAGCCATGTTCTCTACCACTCTCCATCAGAACTTGATGGACATATTTTTCTCTTCCATATCCATATTTTTCACCTATGTTATCCTATGTGTTAACCCAATGATTAGTTATTTTTGGTAACCAATAATTTTCATAATTTAGTTTTTAATGTTATGTTTTGGTATTCCTTTTTACAATTTGGGTTTCTATTAAAGAAACTTTCAAGTAGTAAACCATTTATAACCCCGACGAATTTCATGGGAGAAATTCATTTTAAGGGGGGTAGAATGTAACACCCCGAGATTTTATGAAGAATATTATTTTAATTTCGTTGATGTATTGTGTTGTACGCTACACAAAAATTAGCTTGTGCTATACACGACACCATATTAGCTTGTAGTATAAGCAACAGTATTCTTGGCTCGTGTTACACTCAATTTCAAGTTTGTTTTGTAGAAATTATTCTACACAACATTATGTATATATTTTTTTAATGTATAAATGAAATAAGTTTGGAATTATGTTATATGCAACACCAAAGGGAGATTTCACTACATGCAACCCTAACCTGGCTTGCATTACACATAATCGCGACCTTCCTCGGTAGCGTGTGTTGTACGCAATACCGAGTTTCACTAAATAATGATTTATCGTTATAATATTATCATGAACTAGCCATTATGAATAGTATTAACTAAAATTTTAATTTTATAACATTATTATTCATCTTACTCATTTTATAGAACATGGTATGAGAATAAAATAATTTTTTCGGGTAAAATAATTATTTTTAAAAAAATGCAGTTTTGCCACCTTTTGATGGAACACCCACATTAAATATAGTTTTTGACATGTTTATAAGTTCAATTTTACAAAATAAAATTATTATTTGGAATCAGGATATAAAATTTTTCCTTTGATAAATTTTTCTTATTATTCTGATGACTTTCATATTTTAATAAATAGTAAAAACACGCGATATTTTAATTAAAAAAACGTTTTTCATCGTAATAATTTATGTGGGTAAAATATAATATTGAATTGTTTTAATGTATAAATAGAATATATTTTTACCATTTAATATAATTTATGTCATTAGCATTGATTTTACATTGAATTCGTAGGTTAAATCAATTAAATCTTTTGCAATGTTTTTTAAACAAAAACCTGTTTTCTTTCTACAATGAGATTAATTTTAATTTAATTTATGAAACTTATGTGTATTGAATTTTGAAAAATTGATTCCATATTTGGAATCAGTGGGTCCAAATTATATTAATAGACTACTTTTTTATTTTTGGGCATTATGAATAGTAACTACGGTAAATTTTATTTACCATAGTAAAAGGTAAATCAGGTAATTAAGGGTAAATATAATATTAAAAAATTACACTAACATTTTATTAATACAATTGGATGATTATATTTCATCATAAGTCATATTTGGGTCGAAATGGAATCCATTATAACCCACTTGGAGGTGATTAAGACCTTTAGTTTATTTTATTTAAAGGAAAGTGAAATATGTCTCACTCAAACTTTAATAATTAATGTATTTTTAATATAAGTTTATACGGAATATAAATTCTGTTATAAATACTCATTTGAAAGATAAAATGTTTTTCTTTATCCTGGAAATATATTTTTAATTTTTAAGAGTTATTTAATTACCTTATTATCTTATACATTAATGATGCAGAAATTATTTATTTAGTAAAAAAATCAATAATATTGTTTTTACTGAAATAGTAATACATATTAAAGGGATCAAAAACCTGACCAAAACTTGTTTTTAGTGTATATATACACCATAACCATCCAATGACCGAATATATGACCGTTTGGAGTCTTATAAAAGTGATTATAACACTTATATTATTTTATTTTATATGATGTCAAAGTTGTCACCTTCATAATTTAATAAATATAACATTTTAAAATTTGGGTGTTTTAGAATATAAATCCGACTAAATGTATTATTATTAAATATATAATATTTATCTTCATCCTAGTATTTTATTTTTAGTTTTTATGCAACAAATAAGTATATTTAATAATTATACAAAAATGTTGCAGTAATTATTTTATAAAGAGAAATATCAAATAAGTGGTTTTACAAATAGTAAAATAAATATTATATGAAGTATTTAATGTTCTCCAATAATTTTCTAGATTAGTATGACATGTTATAAAACTATTAAATATTTTATTTCGAATATATCCTCTTTGTGGATTTTATTTGAATTAAAATAATTGAATGGTGTCAAAATTGACACTATTGTTATTTTATAAAAATAACATATTATTAAATTGTTTAAAAATCACAAAAATATTTAAAAATTATAAATTGAAATTTATATAGTCTAAAATGTCATAAATTATCTAATTTTGGATAATTCACAGAACATATGAAAATATTTATAACAATTTAAAATTTAGAATCTTATTACCACAAATAAAATATAATAGATTAAATAAGTATAAATCAAGTTGATAATGTTTAAATTAAATTACCTACAAGTCTAAAGTTTATTTTTGGATGATATTACAACCATATATCATCTAATATTCGAATATGAGTCATTTTCGGAGGTTTTTATGAGGGGTTAGATTTATTATAAATTAATATTTTTAAGATTTCAAAAGGTTCCCCTCTCATCCCTTATAAAAAGGGAACCCATTATCACTTCTCTTCACACACTTTTGAGCCTTAATGCTCAGCCAAACCCTGCCAATTATTCTTCTAAACCTTTCTAGTTATATCATATTTTTTTTGGTCTTCTCAAGAGACCAACCCTAGTGCCCTAAGAAGTAGTTTAAAGGAGGTGCGTCGAAGAAGAGGTAATCTCTTCTACCGATTCTTTCAAGCTTCTTCCTTCTTCAACATATTCTTATTTAGTTGTTTCATTATAAAGTATTAACATAAGTATCAATAATATAATTATATTTTATTATAAATATGAAACAACCCCACTTCATCTTCTATCCATCCTACGGAAAATACAATCACCGCGCGTGCCTACATACGGAATACCGTCTCCACACCGTGGTGTAATCTGTTTTTCCAACACCACCTTACTTGGATGGGTATAATGGTGTAAAGAATAACTATATATGATTATTTTAAAGTGATATAGATTCTGAAATAGTATATATTCACTTCAATACAATTCCACAATCATGGGAATGATATCATTGCTCGTGCATACGTACGGACTACCGTCTCCACGACGTGATGAGATTCATTCTCCATGTTAACCATTCATGAATGATTATAAAGTATATATAATGAATAATAATGAAATATGTGACATAATAATGATACTGGATTTATGTATATATATGTATTTCATCTATGTAATTCCATTTAATTCAATAAGGAAACGAAAACAGCGTTCATGCGTACGTACGACCTACCATCTCCATGAACGGTGTATTTCATCCATTTATCGAACTATCATATATATTTATATGCTGAATATATATTATATATAAATCATGTTTTAAATTCTGGAATTATGTAAATCAGGATAAAATTAATAATATCAAGAACAACAAGTTGAAACTCGAACGATAAATGAAACGATTTTACCCAAAACGGTGCTTTAACATGGAATTTACAAAAGAACGGGTGATATAAAGTAGTAGGTGAACCATATATGATATCATAAAAATTAATATGATTCTATAATAAGTCAATGAAACTATTTAAATCGTTATAAAATAGGTTTAGATATGTACGAAGCATATCAGACTTACGGTAATGGATAATTATTCAAATCTCATTCTTATCCGAGATTCATTATTCGTAAGTATTTACTAGGGTTATGTTTATCATCCATGTCCATGTTTTTTGAAAAAAATTTCATAAAATGTTTAGTATTCTTCCATGTACGTTTGAAGTCATTTTTACCCTTTTATGACTTTTACCACAAAATTTTTAAGGAATCATTCTTTTGTTTACCATACGAGGTACTTTTTGATTTTTCCGACAAAAGTACAAAGTGAATGTTTTTTAACTTATACGGCATGAAAGGATTTTTATGGTTTTATAAAGCCTTATTTTAGTAAAGATTCCTACAAAATACATCATGAATATTTTCAACAAAATCTATTTCTTTTTAAAATTGCATGATTTTTTGTGAAAAGAAATTGATTTTGAAGAAGAAAGGATATTTTCCTTAAGAATTCATTTCAAGTGTTTTGTCAAAACCAATTTTCCATCTAACATGATATTATTTCATATGTGTATGTTTCAAGTATAATGTCTCGATTATTTACATGGTTTCACTTTTCTTATGATGAAAATATATCCATTTGTTTTATATGGATTATGTGATGATGGGATGATGTTTATGAAACCGATTTTATTCATTGGTTTATTATGAATAATGTATGTTTATTTTGTGGCAGAAGTAATAATTATTTCATTATGAGATGGGTGGGACCTATATATCCCTCCAATTCATTGGGTAAAGATTTATATCTCATGAAATAGACATGGCTTGAACTGTGAGTTAATACGGTTCAGTGATATAGGACTGGAACGAGGAGTGAACTCGATTCAGAAAGGGAATTTTTCCACTAAGTTGGTCTTGGCAGCAATGCCTTGGCTACTATGGAAATAATATCATGTGCTTAATGGTTTTAAAAAATTACATGTTTTGTTCCCATTCTATTTTATCATGATTGATGTCCCTTTATGATATATGCATCATGTACTTCCAAGACTTATGTCTTTGCTCATGATTTTGATGTTTAGATTTTATGTTCAAGTTTTTGCATTCAAATGTTTATGGATTGTTTTATGTTCTCTATGTTTATCCTTACTGAGCATTTGAGCTCACCCTTTATATGTTTTCTTTTCCCCAGGATATAGAGAAAGGTTTTAGGTAATAAATGGGAAGATCTTTATGGGAGATGTTGAAGATCTTTCACTAACATTAGAAGATTATATTCCGAGTTTACAAAGACACTAAACTATTACGATCCTTGAGTTTTGGTTTTGTGTTATGTATTAAGTATTCTGAAAAATTAATATATTTTCCATGTACGTCAAGATTTGGGTCTCCACAAATAGATAATTTCATAATGAAAGAATGCATAATGCTGGACATCATAACCACATAGTAAAAGCCTCATTCCAAGACTACAAATAATATTTTGTCAATGCCATGTTCCAAGACACTAGTTTGTCTTATGATACGTACTGATGCATTGAGGAGCTATAGTGGTCTGTACCCATCACATTCAATCTCCAATGAATTCTTCATATGAAAATGTTGAAACATAATCAAAATATTTGTATTAAAACTATAATACGAAATGTCAATATTTTAACCACAAACCATGAATGGTATAAAATAGCACATCAACAGTCAAACATAACTCATTTGATACAATATGGAACATTTTATTGTAATAAATCAACCTCAATCAATAATAATTAAGGATATCAACATAGATGAAAATAATCAGTAAAACTATTCGAGAGAAATATTCTATTTCTCTTGAAAGCATTTAAAAGTCTCCCTTTTTATCAAGAAGTTGTTTAAAAAAGATTATTGAGTGAAAGTGTTGCATACCACATTAAAACTTTTAAAAGGAATTTTAATTTTAAAACATTCATGTCCATATAAATAAATCCTTGAAACAATTTTTAAAATATGTACATTAATGAGAACGGTATAGAAGAATAATTCATTAAAACATTTAAAATGATATTTTAGTTAGAGTTCCTAACCAAATGAAAGATGCTTGAATAAAAATAATTTATGTAACAAAGACATTATAATATAATTATAATAAAGGGATTCATGATATAATATATAAAAGTATAGTATATATACCATAAAAAAGTGAATTGGCGCATAATCAATAATGAAGTATCAATGTAATATAAATTGAGACGAAATCCCTTATAAATACAGTATCCTTAGATTAAGGATAAATCAATGACTTAATTATGTGTGAAACATATAAATAAACACAATATTATTAGATATTCAGTGTAAATCAATCAGAGGACATTCACACATATTCTTGTAAAAACGATACAAATGACTTGGATGTTTAACTCAATGAATAGAAATTGAGTTAAGATTACCCTTATCAAATTCATATCAATGGCATGAAAAATTATCAATGGAGTTATTATGTATATCAAAAGAATATACACACAAAGGGGTGTGTAAATTACTACATAAATAAATAAATAGTGATTTCACACATAATCATGGAGTAAAATTATCATTATAGTTTTCTTAAAACCCAATGTGTAGAAATTGATATTTGAAAATCCCTCAATGATTTGGTAACCTATGGAACATACACAACATGAAAGAATGATAATAAAATTAAGATGTAAATAACCATAAACTATATTATAGTTGAAAAATAATACAATCATGGGGAAGTATATCCACCACACAAAAGGAAACAGTGGCAATATAGAATAAATCTCACGAGAATAAGATGTGAGATGAAAACCCATTACCACGTTGTAATAAATCAATTCGTATGAAAAAAAGTTAATAACCACAAAATGAATCACAAAATAACATGAATATAAATATAATGAAGATGATATATATCAAATTGTGGTAAAAAATACACCACATGCACCAAATAAGTGGTGGACAGTAGAAATATCATGGAATTAAAAGTGAGATAAGAAACCCCTTACCTCGTGTCCGACTTGACTCATATGTTCTGTGTTCTTCCAAAATAATAAACTTAATTTAATTTCTACTTCCACAATAAAATTTTTCATGTTTATTATTCCTTTTATATCACTTATTACATTGATATAACAATTAGTTAATTATTTGAGTTCATATCGGACATTTTGTCGATGTTTAGAACTTTAGTAAAAAATGAACAAGTTATACTTAAAAATTGTCCATGTGGTCAAAATTACATTATCTCCAGAATGATATTAATTAATTAGATATCATATATATCATATATTCATAGTTTATATGTATTTATAATATTCCATATTATTTGGAGTAAGGAAATTATTCCCACCATTAATGGAGATGGTAAGCCGTACATACGCATAAATGATACTTTCATTTTTATTTTATATTTAATGAAATGAAAACTTAATAATACATAGGTATATTATAATTCAAGTATAATATCTATGTTATGTTATTTAATTAACTCCATCATTTATAATTTTCACATATGGCATGAATGAGTCATATCACTTTGAGGGGGTGGAAGTCCGCACTTACTCAAATGATATTATTGTATTTACCAATTATGGAAACCATAAAAGATGATGTAAATGAAAAATAAAGAACTATAGAGATAATATAAATATAATATATATCACGTGTAAATACGGTTCTATCTTAATGGCCACCATAAGAGGTGGTAGGAGAAGATTTAACAATCATCATTTTGTAAGGCAATAGTTAACCATCCACAGAAATAATATGTTATTTACCCATTATAAGGAGGTGTGTGTGAGTTTAGTTAGACTAATTATCATATAAACAACCTAGTATATTTAATACACTATTTTTCTAATAAAATAATTTAATAAAATAGTTTTGTGGTTGGAAAATTCAAATAAAAGAAAAGAACTTAAAAGACGACGTTAACTTTAAATCAGGTAACTCCATTTGGTTTAAACCAAAAGGATTTCTCAAAGTGAATTCTAGATAAGGTAAGGCTTATTGGTGGAAGAGAGGGATATTGACAGCTTCTTTGGGTAGAGGTTGGAAGAGCCAAGTGGCTTTAGAGGTGTGAGTAATGGGATAGAGGTGAGGCATTTTAATAAGGGGGAGGAGGGGCTCATCAAGAAAGTTTGAAAATATTATTTTATTATATAATGATTTTCGGTTTATAAAGGTAATTTTTTTTAAAATATAAGATACTATGTCTATTTTTCAAAATAAAATAATCCAATAAGAATTGGTCTGTTTTTGGATATTTTTTTAATCTTTATTATCTTATTCATTTAAATGATTCATTAATGAGGTAAACACTGCATCATTATTGAGTCATAAATAATTTTATTTATGTAATGTCTAAATATTATAAAAAAATTCCATGATGTAGGAAATTTTTTTAGATATCAAATGATTATTTATATTCTAAGAGATAACTTATATAACCCCATGTAATAATTGATTTACTAAAATATATATGTTTATGTCATTTTTGTCATTAATTTAAATTAATTAATATAAAGTGTCATTATCACTCTTATGCGGAACCATGGGGTCCCCAAATCGACCAAAGGGTACCTGTGGTCGGAAATGTATTAAATAATAGGATTAGGACACATGTTAGGGTACTTTATTATTATTATAACACTATTTTTACTTTAAATTACCCTATATACCTTTAACCGTGGTAAATAAAAGTCAAAAGTAACTATTCACAAAAAATAATTTTCATTTTATTAAACCAATTTTTACTTAATAATAACAAATATTGATTTTAGATTTTTTTAATTTAATTCACACAAGAGGTAAAATTTCATTTAAATGAATAATTTACTTTTTAACTACTACATACTGTTTTCACTATTCATAAAAAATTAATGTTTTTTAGAAAAAAACCAAAAATTCCACCTAATATATACTTGATATTATGAATTAAAAAATTATTTCTATTTTACCAAATTTAAAACATTGAAGTTGAATCAATTAATTTAAAATTAATTTCCGTTGTCCAAACAAAAAGCGTGTTTTTAAGAATTAATAACTATCAAAAGATTGACACTTGTTTATATCCAATTTCAAAATTAAATTACATAAAATAACAAAAATTTGATGAAATGGAAAAAATATAAACTAATTACACATTAAAATAAATTAGAAAGAAAATCTAACCATATAAATAAATTATATTATAAAGAGGTTTTCAATTGAAATACAATATTTTGTACTATTCATTAAAATATGAAATTTATCATAAAAATACCAAATATTTAGCCAAAGTAAATTTTTATATCTCAGTTCTGAATTAGAATTTTATTTTTTCTAATAGAACATATAAAAGTGTCAAATATTGGATTTATAAAGGTTTCACCATTAAAAGGAAGAACAACTGCATTTTTTGAAAAATACTTTTTTTATCTGAAAAATTGAATCTGTCCTTATATTATTTTTAAGAAACATAAAAGATGAATGTTAAAACTACATGTGATATATATAAAACATAAAATGTGGTTATTAATATCCATAACCTCTTTCTAAGTTGCTAGTTTGATAGGTTGTGGTGCGCTTGAACATAGTGCTGCGTACATCACATGCTATTGTATGATTGAAAGACAAGCGTACCGAGAAAGCTTGGGGTGTTAAATTTAACATTTATTAAGAGTGGTTTTAGGGAGGATCACACTATGTATACATGTTATCATCACCCTATGTATATATAAACTTTTTTTATGGTCACGTGTAGTTGGTTGAGGGTTTACTTGGAGATAACTAATTTGAGTAACTATTTATGAGCTTTTGAAGATTCAAGGTCCCTATAAAGGATTAAATCTTCAGTATTTTCATTTCCCATGTATTGAGTTATGTTTGAAATTATGTCATGTATTAGGATTAATTCTTCTTTTATTATGGTTATGAGTTTTATAGTGGTTGTTCTCATCTTATCTCTTACGTATCAAATACTTTTTAGGGAAAATCCTACCATGCATGTGATTATATACCATTGGTGCATGTCACTAACTTGAGTCTTCATTGAGGTGGGATTGAAGTGTCATTATATTTATTTATCAATTGCTAGCTTAGGAGGGGATACCTTAGAGAGAGGGTTCATGATAGGATAATTGAAAATATAAATTATGAATGGACTTAGAGAACCATAATGATGTAAAACATTTAATAAAATGTTAATTATTATTTTTTAAATATACTAATATTACTCAAAATGATTATGTAGTGTCAACACAAATTTTTTGAAAGAATAGTAACAATAAAATAAATTCCCTTAAAAATATTTAAAGTTATAACATTTATATGAGTTAGGTATTACATGAATTTTTTAGATATTTATTTGGGATACATGATGATGGATGTGTTTAGATTAGAATTACATTTAGTTCATGATTTCATTAATGTCTAGATATTTGAATAATACTAAAAATTATATAAAATGTCATTTAGTGTATTAAAATAATTTTTAAATAATTAGATATTCATAAAAATCCATTCTTTACTCATGTAGATTGGAAATGTTAGAGAGTAGCCTAAATGGTTAATTTTTGTTCTAGATTAATTTATTAAAATTACTTTCATGACCCTTAACTGTTGTTTTTTTCAATGGATAACTTTGAAAAGGGGTTATGTGGTAGTTAAATAAAAGTATAAGGTATAAAATGACATCTAAACCTATATAAAATGTATTATTTAATTTTATTTCCACATTTTTTCATTTATATTTGAATATAAAGTAGTTTAGAGAAATTTCTGATGAGTTAGATGTAAACCCCAATGTTTTTATCAAATTTTTTATAATAATAAATTCAATTTCATTGATAGTTTGTTTTAAACACAACAAAGAGTCTATATTTTGTTACTTCCAACATCGAGTTCTAACAAACCATGATATATTACTAATATTATTATTTAAATTTTACAGTTATAACCTAGCCATTAAACACAGTGACATGAATAGTTATAACTTCTTTAAAAATATTATTATTATGGCTCTATACATATAAAACATATTGATAAAAATGTACATAATTTTTAGATAAGTATTTATACGTTTTAAAAATACTATTTTCTCAAAAACTGCTTATATTAATTTTAAGAAGAATAAAAAATTACATTTAAAAAATTTTCAAAAATCAATTTGATAAAACAAAATTCATTTATAAATTCAGTATTTCAAAAATATCTTAAGGTGATTTTTGTGATTTTTTCAACATATAATAATTTTTTGATGAATAGTTAAAAGTATTGGTTATTAATTGAAAACTGCCATTTAAATTATATAATTTAAAAATTTATTATTTTTAAATGGTTTTAAATGTAAAATTTGTCAAATAATATATCTATTAATTAAATTTCTGTCATTTTAATCATTTTCATATTGAATTTTTATATAAAAACATTGTAATCATTTTAACATTTTCTCTTCGGAAACCTGATATCTCTTCACATCAATGATAATATTTATAAATTGAGGTTTTCCTCTTTTGTTAAAAGAATTTGTAAAAATGGATTCCATATTACAAATAAGAATAATTTATATTATTTAATAATTTCAACTTAATTTTTTACCATAATAAATAATGAAAACAATAAAAATTAATTACAGTTGTTATGGTAAAAATCGGTTTATTAGGTGTCAAACTAAAAAGATAAGGGTTAAAAAATGAATCCAAACATTCATATTCCCATTTGATGGCCATATTCTTATATTATACTTCCAAATTTAAAATCTAGAGTTATTTTAAATATTTTTTCATGTGAATTACTTTATCATTTTGGATTCTCTTGGGGAATCTCGAAGTAGTTTACAAGTGGGTTCATCTCCCCATCTTATAATATTCAACCACCACCCTTTAGTTTTCCACAATTATCAAGCCATATATTTCATAAAACCCCTTCCAAAATACCTCACCAGAATCCTTATCCCTATTATATATCTTCATGTCCTCCTAAAATACCAACTCTAGGTTCTTTAATAAGAGATCCAAAGGAGGTTCTTCTAAGTGAATGTAGTTGTCTTTAGTAAACTCATTATTTTTATTTCTTCATTTTTACATTAAATTATGTATGAACACTTAAAACATAATATAAATAGTATGTACTATATATTTCTATGTTATTATTTCAATTTAATAACTTATATCTATATCCACTTCCACCAAATGGAAAACAAAATTGTTGATCGTGTATACGATGGACTACCGCCTCACGAACCGATGCCATTCTTTTTTCCATCACCACCTCTCACGGATCAATATAATAATTTATTAAATATTTATATATTATATTTTTGATATTATGATACTTTTGGAATTATTATATCACGTATAACTTCATATATTCTATTCATTTAGAATATTATAACATCACTCATGTGTATGGAAGACTACCTCCCCATGATCTATGTGATTTGTTAATGATTAAAATAGAAGGTAATTGTTTCATCGGGTTTTTGGTGCGGAACATGGAATGTGATTTCCCTTTATGGTTTGATTTGGAGGTATTTTATGGCCTCCCTTTGTTGTGTAAATTTGGTCTACCATTTGTTCTATCCTCTATAGAAACTCCCAATTATTATTTTTTCTATAACTAGGTATGATCATTCTTTCCAAAGGTCAGTGGTCATATAGGATTCCCGGACCAGTGAATCTTAAGGAATGACATTGGTCTTAAGGATGGGAGATCAGGCTTATCCCACCCTTTGGGGTGGATTTAGTTCCTACTCGATGACTCTCTAATAGATTTAATTTATGCTCTTGAATATCTTCTTAATTCTGTTACGTGACCGTTTACCCTAAAAATGACTATGGGTTAATTTATTTCTCATATTCAAATGACTGGTATTTCTTTACTAAATTCATCTACATGTATCTGAGTTTATTTATCACTCTCTAGTTATAAGATATTTATTATATATTTAATCCATAAACCAAATGCTTCAAAACATTATCCATTATGAGATGGTCATTAATATTCTGACGATGGGATTGAGCCGTTGTGAGGCATCCTACATATCCAGGTTCTTACCGGAATATAAACCCACATAGTTTTTTAACCTGTTTAGTTTAAAATCATAAAGAAGGAATTATATGGTTTCCCGAGGACACCTTAAAGCTCAGGTCTTGAAAGGATGTCCTATGTATCTCGAATATAGTGATAATCAATGTTTTCATAGGTAATTCCTTTAAAAATAATATATTAGGGCTTCCAATGTCATTATAGAGACTTATGTTGTAGATGAAATGATTACTTAAACTCCATTTTTGTCACATGATCTATGTTTAGTGTGAGAAACAAGGTATATAATGTAACAAATGCTATTTATTTGAGTAAAGTGCTTAGATACTAGGATATCCATAAATGATCAATATGGATATCAAGCCTCTAATATAGGTTGCCTATGTATATTGAGAATAGTAAGAATCAGAGTCATCGTAGTTCCCTTTATATTCGGGCTTACACACTGAGGTTTCCTGGTATGGAAGATATTTATAATACTAGTGAGGTCTTTGTTACATCCCCCTAAGCCCATGTGAGCCATGCACATAGTGAGAAACAAGGGGTTATAGATGATAACCCTCATGGATTATGGGTATAGGACTTGTATATTTGAATATTCCATAGGGTGTTTGGTATAGAGATTGGGTATTAAGAAGGTGTCCTACATATCCTGGTTATTGAAAGATTATGATTTATCATAGTTAATTTATGTGATGGATTACACACTAATGTTTCCCTATTGATTGGGGATTACACGTTAAGGACACAATATTTTCTAGTCCTAGGATGCCCGAGTGATTTAGCCATCTTATATGGAAGATTTCAGAAGACCTTGTTGGTACATCCTGGAGGCCACCGTATGACCTTACGTGACACATATGAAGGGTGTCACGAGATTCAATGTGGCATATCCCATGGGGTGTGCAATTTCATAGATGACACCTCTAGAAGACACCATGAGACCTAGCCAACATGCTAAGATAGAATCACGAATCTCAGTTGAGTTGAACATAGGGTGTCACAGGGGTTTGGTTTTCATGTCAAAGTGATTTTTAGAGACTCAGATGACATGAGAGGGTTCTATTATACGAGTCACTCGATGAGTCTGAGGGATGTCGCAAGTCCTGGGTGATGGAACCAAGGAATCCGAAGGGTCAAATTAGTTTCTATAATAGAGTAGTGTGACTCATCCTGGTATGTCTAGAGTATTCTACATGTCCCAGGTGGCATGAATAGAGGGTGTTGCGAGATCTGGGTGACATGTCCATGTGTTAACACATGTCTTTGGATGAATCACGTGAAACACATGTGGGGTAGTGAGAATGTCTTTATCTTAATTCTAATGCCTTTGATATTGGTTATCACCCTTTTATTTTGAATACATCAGTTTTCTTTAGTTTTAGTTATCTTGAGTCTCTCGTGATCCAATGGGCCTATCAGATGTCCTTCAGATAACCCACTAGAGGCCCATAGTATGATCTATGAATGATCATGCAAAGTGATTTATGCATAGTGCATGAATAATATTCCTTCCCACTAGTATATTACCTTAAATAAATCTAGTCAATCACATGATCACTCCAAGAAGTCCATAGAAGTCAAGAGTTGAATTCGTAAGAGTCTAGGCATGAAGAATCCCATATTTCTTCATGTTGGGGTGGGTAATTTATAGGCATATACACCCATGAAACTCATTAGTTTCTGTGGAATATCTGGCACGAGTCTAGGCTGGAGCTGGTGAATGGGCCTGGTTCCATGTGTTTTTGTGAGTCTCCTCTATATACTGCTTTGAGCATGCCACCTAATTTTCAGTGATTATGGGTCTGATTTGTCAATGCCTCCTTGATTGGATTATTTTTTCTTTATTGTTGAATTGTTTGATCATTAAGACATGTTGAAGAACCTCCCTGTTATCACATTCACATGTCCAAAAGTCCTCATGAGATCTTAGTTCCTGTTGAAATAAACTTGCGGGACCTTGAATGACTTGTCTTATGGTCTCATAGGGTAGTTATGTGGTTTCCCTGGGTGCTTCGTAGGCCTTTAAACGACCACAAGTAACTCTCTCCTCCCCAATTTTTGTCCCATTTATTAGATGTGGTGAAGTTTGGGAGTCATGTGAGATTTCATGTGTGACGTCAAAGGCATGTCTTGTATTTTTTAGTGATGTTTCATGTGACAAATATGGGTCGTATGAGGAGTGTGTAAGAATATCATGGGAAAGTCCATTGGTCTTTCCTTAGAGTGGTGTGGGGTTTCTTGGACATGTATAAGGACTTCTACATGGCAAGGATGAAAAACCAACGGGTTTGTGCAGCAAACATGTCCCCAAGGACTTGCAGCATCTCAATGATTTCTTGGGATTCATGTCTCGTGTATCTCAGCGAATGTGAACCACTCTCATCTCTCACTCTTTATCTGCTTTGTTTAATGTGATGAAGGCTTTATGGTCTTGTGATTTGGAATGAATACCATCAAGGTATTTTATGATTTTGAATTATGGTTTGGTTTATGATCATTGTGACCATTGATTGTATCTCTCTTTGAATATCATCCCACTCTATTGTAGATAGATTTTGGGTGGTTTGTCAGGAACATTCCAATGAAAAACTATGAATCTGGGGGGACTCATTCTGTTTTCTGATGGGGCCTTTGAAAGATCAAGAAGGCCTTCCAAAGGGGAATCCATGGGACATCCAAAGAGATATACGCCATATGTGGATCCTTTGTGTGACCTTGAAATGTTCATGCGATCACTAGTCGCTTAGTGTCTTAAGAATCGTTCAAGTCTTAGCCTTCTTCTTCTTCCATATATTTTCAAGTTAAATAATTCCCATATTAAGGTATTCCATCTTTTATAATTTTTATGATTCTTATTTTCTGGGTGTAAACAAATGTCCCCCATTCGGAGTAGCATTAGAGGAGACAAGTTCACAATTATGAGGATAAACTAATGCCCTCCAAAACCTTTGACGATGTCACAAACCAGTGCTTCGTGTTACTTTTGTTCTTCAGGGGGATATTTGGTATTTTGAAAACTGCATATATATAGGAGGTGGAGGAAAATTCATTCCATCAGGTGCCTCCTTCTGTAAAGATATCATGTTTTCACTCCTGTTGTAGGACCATCTTGTGAAATATGATCATGAACCCAGACTGAATGTCTATGCCTTGTTTCCAATCCTCCAAAGTTCATGTGCATGTATGTATTCAACTTAGACACTTAAAAAACTCAATCAAGAACTATTTTTTGGTAATACCTCATACTTAAAATGTGAGGGCCATGTTCGCCTCGAGTGGTTTCATGATACTCTCTGACCTGATCAATCGAGAATTTGTGAATCACATGACCATGTTTAGGTCACACGATGATGATTCTCTATGGGTCCACATGATTCTTGTGATACCCTTTAGGGGTTATACACTCTGTAAGTACTCTAGAGGTTAGGTTGTTTAAAAACTCTTTGATACAATTTGTGAGACCATGGATGAGTCATGTGATGCACTTGATAACCTCAGGACCATTATGCCTTTATTCTTGACAATATTTTCTGTTATTATTTTTGTGACATGATCAACTTATTTTTTTATATGGATTAATATTCTCACCTTGTTTCCTTAACTACAGTTGATAAAAGGGCCATGATTTCTAGGGATCATGATGTGGATCCTTGCTATCACATGTGTACTGATAAAGAGGTTTTTTAGAAGTTCCTTTCATCCAGCATTCCGAATTATCCCCTATCTGGTTGACCTCTACTATACGATTTTTTATTTCACGATGACACTACTATACCTACCCCCAATTTTAACCTTCCATCTCACTAGGTATCTAGCTCTCCTGACAGCGTTTAGGTGAAAATTACAGATTATATTCGGCTAGTTACATCCAAATATCAGGGTTTGTCCTACTTGTTCACCCATTCTCCCTTGATTCTAGATGGTCACAAATTTTCTCAACAACTTATTCCACATATTTATTCTCACATATTATCTTTTTTATGGATGCCTTCTGAAGAGGTTGTTACTCAAAATGGGATCTTCCTCCTACTGTAAACATATCTGATTAATGGGCATGTCTATTCTTGGTGCAGTAGATCTGTGCGTAGTTTGTTAATGATCTAAACATGTTTAATCTTCATAAATCCATATAGAAATCTCAATTTTTTTTCTCCAGACCAACATTCTCTTGGAGGTGATTAATTTTTGGTGTCTTAGCACCAACATGTACTATATTCCTCATGGTGAGGTGGGTATCCGTTTATGGGATATCCATCAGTTGGGTAGTATCCTCCTCATGGAGAGATGTATGTAAAATTTATCCCTACTGAAGATCTCTAGGATGATCCTCTACTAAGATTAGTTCTATAAATGGATATTCTAATCATTGTGAAGAATAATTTTGGGAGGCAGTTGATAGTGTGATCACTTACATCTTTCACTGATTGGATCAATATTTTATTATTTGGAATAAGGGTTAAACCATATGTTATTTTCCCTATCGGTTTCCTTACCAACAAGTTTTAAACAACACTAGCTCATATTGATATATTATTTATGTTGGGGATCACACTTTATGGGGATATCGGGTGAACTCAATGGTTTCTTCAGACCTTAGGCTAGCAGGTTTTCTTGCTATGTACCTAAATGGGTTGATCTTCCAGCCGGGTTTATACACTCTGGAATCTGTGTCAGCAAATTGGTAATATTTGTGAATCTTGAAAAAGGGAGGAACCTTAACCTTGTTGTATCGGTTCATGCATGCCTATACTAGATTTTGGATCATATCCAATAAGGAAACACTCCCAACAGGATCAATGGTCCTCTCCAATTCATGTTCAGCTGGATAGGAGAGTATTTCCATTATAATGAGTACCTAAATACCTCTAGGACCCCAGACCTCATTTCCTATCATAGATTTCTGAACATATATGGGGATGGTCCTATGTCTATAACCCGTACCGAGGTCAATGGTGTGCTATGTTATCCTTCTATATTTGAAGTTTTTACCTTCTTTGCATCAGGCAGCCAGATGATTTATTATGACAACAGATCTCTTCACAAAAGTTATTATATAGTCTTGCTTCGGGATAGAGTCCTTGCAGCTTGGATGGATGAGCTTATTATCTGTGATCTTTACACACCGTGTGGATTTTCTCAATAGTTTTTCTATATTTATAGGGTTTACCCCATTCCTTTTCCCAATTTCTTATGGGAGAGACATCTTGTTTTCAACATCAAATTTTAGAAAATATTATCCCATGAATTAATCATAGTTATGATCATATTTTCTATTATCAATTCTCCTCCTTTCCTCACCTGTTATTATGACCAATCTTGGATGATAGCTTATCTGAATGGGGTGTCATTCCAGATAGTCCTCCATGTGTACATTCCTATTGTGTAACCAATTCCCTTATTTGTGGCACAGCTGGAATTCATTGAGGACTTAGTCGAGGGGTCGAGGAAGCGACTTACCTCTGATGATGGTTTTCTAAATGGTAAGTCATATTCTTTTGAGGAGATTAGTCCACCAAATAAGGCTATGGATGATACGACCATTGAGATAGAGGCATATTGGGATCGTTCTACTATTCTAGTGTTGATCTGACCAGTTAGTGATCCTTTTTCCATACCTACTTTGTGTTCTACCAAGTTTCAGTAGTGTCGTAAATATTTGTAGGAACCTATCCAAGTCTTGATTATTGGGACCCTCTTGAGACATTATTCCATCAAGGGGAGTGGATTTGCCAATTATTTCATGATCTAGGGTCAGACTACTTTGATCAGTATCCTATATAAAAAATTATGTTGTATATGATATTTACCAGAAGAGACTTTCATTCATCAGAAACGAGATTTCATGATTTTATGAGTGAGTCCTCCCTCTCCAAACAAATTTGGGAGACGATAGAGGCACTAGAGAAGGGTTTTTAATTTTGTTTTTCTGAATTGCAAGCCTATATGGATGATTGGACTGAACAAATATAGATGTATGATGAGTTGAACAATCATCTAAATCCAAAAATATCGACATCGTCGACCTTGTCGTACATAACTAAAAGGATGGTTGAATAGTTAAATATTCTATTCTATGTTCTTCATCCCGAGGAAGATATAGAAGAAAAGAGAAGGATGATAATACAATGATAAATTAATTCCTCTTTCTAGACTCTTGTAGATCTTACTGGCACTACCAAATATCTTTTTTTGTGATCCCAATGTTAGTACACAATCCCATACTTTTTCATTACACTCTAGTTTTGTTATTGTTTCAGAGATAGAATCCAAAATTTAGGGATTAATCCATATTTTTTATAATGTGAATGGATGATTTTTCTGAACATAGTACCCAATTTCTTTCTTCATATGATATCTGATTTTTCTTGTTGTTTTATTAATTTTCATCTATTCCCACCCATTTCTTAGCATCGCATGATCAAGAATTCCTGATTTGTAGATGGATCACCAAGTTAGGAGATATATTAGTAATAATGGGTGCTTTTTATATCTATAGAAAGTATCTCAAGTGTTATAGGTCCATGTAGTGGGCCTCAAACTAATTTCCATGTAATTTATTTTAAGGTCATTTAACTACGTCTATATTTTTCATTAGATTAAGGTATTTTAGCTTAGACCATCATTTTATTTAGTTTAAGGAATTTTATCTTATACCATATTTTGATTTAGTTTAAGGTATTTTATCTCAGACCATATTTTTCTATATTTTATGTTTATTTAGATTGGACTATCATAACATGGTATATGGTGTAGAAATTTCAGGACTCACCCAAAACACTGTGAGGTGTTGGATCCTACCATGTTTTTTCTAAGGATAATAAGGATCAGAATTTCCTTTTTACAGAGTGAAACATTTGGTTGATAGCCATAGGAGCATCTGCAAGAGCCATGAGTATTTATGCATAGTCAAACAAATATTATATAAGGTCAGTTATCTTTTCCGAGGGATGAGGAATATTTATGGCGGTAATATTGACGATGTTGGAATACTATTAATACTAAACCTTTCTAGATAGTTAGAGTATAGATGATGTAAATAATAACCCAAATGTTTGAGTCCATTACTATGAGGTGGTTCAGACATGCCATGCATTTCCCATGACATTATAAAATACCAGGTTCCACTATGGTGGTGAAAATGCTCACAGGTATTGAAGCTCATTTCTGGAAAGGTGAATATTCCATTTGTTGGTGGGTCAAGGCCCTTATC
The DNA here is from genome assembly GCA_963277665.1 of Viscum album. Classification (NCBI taxonomy): domain Eukaryota; kingdom Viridiplantae; phylum Streptophyta; class Magnoliopsida; order Santalales; family Viscaceae; genus Viscum; species Viscum album. Next base: position 515,343,616 of record OY728146.1, read on the forward strand.
TATTGGTAGAATGGAAAAGAAAATATAGTATTCACTTATTTACAAGGGAAATTGAAGAGTAAGGATGAATCAAACATTTTGACGATGATGTTGGGTATGGAAGGATTGCTATCCAGGAAAGGTTCTAGTACCCTCGGGAAACATATCTCTTAAATGTGAAGTTAAAGATCTATGGACTGTGGTTTAGAATCACAAGGCTCAAGCCACCAATGGTTCATGAATGGAGTTACACATTCCATCCTCGCTAATGGATACAAAACCTGGTGATGTAATTTCGTGGATATCATGTCCTATTGGATAGTTTGGTGTGGGGATGGTAAATCACAACCTAGAATGCTCGAGTTTGGAGAATGTTATCAGAAAATCATACAAGGAGTAGTTTCAAAATGATGATATTTTGAGTGTTTCCATGATGATGTTAGTGATCAGAAGAATTGGAATTTTCTTTTTCAGAGTTACATGCTTATTTGACGGCCATATGCATGTATGCATAGTCAAGAATATGTCTCTTGAAGCAAGATTTACTTTTTAATGGATATGGATGGTTATAGTGATTCAAGAGAGAGAAACTCAGGAAGTATGGTTTCCAGAAGATGTAAAATTATAGTAGTTTTCTAGTACATTAAAATTTCTGTCACAACCCTATGAACATATTCTCACGGTGAGAAGATGTGATAAAAATTACCATAATTTTTTCCTAGACCATTTGGTCCAGTGAGCATAGATTGTTTTTATAGGGTTATAGACCCTATGAACTTTTTCCCTCATGGGTTTATGCACTCATTTTATTTTTAATCTCTGAGAATGAGGAGTTTAGTGAGATGAGACTGGAATTTCTCTTAGGTTTCTTTTTATGGGTTTTTACCTGACGTGTTATACATATCTTTGTTAACGGTTTGATGTCTTGTGATTTGGACCATTATAGGCCAGAGTTTAAGGTCGTACATCTTAGAATGATGAGAGGGTATATTATGGTCATGACTCACATGGACTTAGTATAATATATGTTAAACAAAATCCAAATTAGGTTACTCAGTGCCAAGAGAATTCCAAAATATTTCCATGTGGGGGATAGAGATTTTGTAAACCATGGATAAAGATCCTGATATCATGGGAAATAATATAGGAAAATAATTCTTTGGATAACCTAAAACACTGTGGGTTGATAAGTTATGCCATCGTGATGTCATGATCCCAATAATTAAGAGGTCCCTTATATAAGACCATGATATTGGTAAACTGTGGGTCTAAATCCCTTTTGCGTTAGTTGAACCTCCAACCAAGAGATCTATTTTTCCCTATTCAAGGGAAATGAATGGCTTACCAAAATTTGAGGCATTCAATACGTGACCTGTGGAACAAGGATTGAGGTGATTTTAAAAGATGGTAGAATCATCTTTTACTCTAGTTGATCATAGTAAGTCTCTTTCGGTTCATTGATAAGGAATGAAAAATGGTAGATAGTTTGCATAGTTTATTATCCAATAGTGGGGATCTATTTCGTGTAGTTTTATTGTCATGAGATGAATAAATTTTCGATTTAGTTTAAGGTCATGTGGTTAGGACATATTTTCATATAGTTTAATGTCATGTGTGAGTGACGTATGAACTGATGTTAAAATTTGTAATGTTATTGCTAGAACTAAAGATGGTAGCTTTGGATTCATTATCTATCTCATTAAAATGAGTATAAATCCACATGTACTTCTGGATAACTGTGCATTTTAATGTTTTTTAGTGAATATTATGGTTGAGATAACTTTTATTTTCATAAAACATGGATGATATGACATAGTTTAATGTCTTTTTTTAGGGATATATGTGGACAGTTTATGGTCATGTTGTTGGGATCGTATAATGGATGTTCTAATGTGGATATATGCATTGTGATTCCATGAAGTGACCCAATGTGAATGAGATTCAAAGTGGTCTCATACACACTATGCACCTTTCCAAGAATACTTAGGCCAAAAGGCCAAAACAATTTATACCTATGGCTAGGCTCAAAGATGAAATGTATGGGGATCACTATATATCTTATGAGGTTGAGAATGAATGAACACATAGTTTTCTAAAAGGAAATACTCTATACAGGTCCAACCCATAAATAGAGGTGGAAATTCTCTCTATTGAACGTTTCAGTTGGGCCTACGATTCAAGATCCAGAAATTAAAATGTATCTGGTATGGGAAAGAATCAAGCTACACATTGTTCTTATAATTACATATAGATTAACGTTATGTAGTAAGGATTAAGTTAGACCAACGTGAATTGTTGGGAACATCACGGTTGGGACCGGGAGTGGATGTTAGTGAGTCATTACATATCTCACATGGATGAAAATCAAACCACATGTAGTTATTGGGGAACTGTATAGCTTAAAATAATATAGTACGACATCAACCCTGTAATTTAATATCATGAAACAAAGAATCATGGTTTTCCTTTTATGGTCTTGAATTTAGGAACTTAATGGATTTGTAGTCACCTCTATACACTGCTGGCGCGGGAAAGTCCATACACTAATTCCCAACTAACGTGAGTTATGCACAGTGTGAGAAACAAGGAGAGGAATAGGCTTCCCTATAGTGAAGAGACAAGAGAGGGGTATGATGAGGGAATTTTATATGATGTCGTGGCTAGACCAAGATGTAGGACCAAGGCATCCATATGTATCTCATTGAAAATGAGAATCAATCCATATCTAGTTCTTTTAGAACAATGTAGTTTAACATCCCCAAGAAAGGATGATGGATTACCATATGCGAAGGGGAAGTGGATTCATGGATCTGTGCATTTTTATATCATGATGTAATGATGTTGGCCGGACAATTTAATTTCTTGTGTTAATGAAGGGTTTTTTATAGCTTAATGTCATGTGTTTAGGATAAACTCCATAAAATTTATCATAATTGGTCATGATGAATAATGGGGATTAAACTAATGTGGATGCCCAATGATGGTAGTTATGAAATTTTTTTATTGAGAAATCTTCAATTGGTGGGAGGTGTGACACACTCTCCATCAATGGTGGCTGGTGAATAAGCTCCATTATGAATGGACATATGTATGATGTAAGGACCTTCCAATATGGGCTCTAATTTCAGGGGATTACTCCCCAGTATCATTGGAGTTATGAGGTATAACACTAGTTATCCTTGGAGGATTGAATATAAGAGAATATTTTTATTGAAGGTTCATGCAATACGGTTCTGGTGGATCTCAAGGTTGTGTAGTGTGAATAAACTTTTGTCATTTAACTGTTCTAACTCAACTAGACATCTTTTAAATTTTTCATCACTTGAGAGTTTCTCATAAATTTCATTTCAAAGTGGGGTAAGCTAAACTATAATGGGTAATACTATCTCGGTCCCACACAACAGTGAGAATGGTATTTCATTTTTAGAATTATGCGTGGTGTTACAATATGATCATAAATCATGGAAGAGTTTGTCTGGATAATATATTTTGTCGCTATTCATCATATTATGGAGTATGTTCGACAGAATATTATTGAAGGACTCTATACATATGTTTTCCACTATATGATAGAGGGATGAGTTATTCTACTCGATGTTCTACTCCTAGAAAAGCATCTTCAGGTATGTTGAACAGTAGTTAGTGTCGTTGTCCATTAATATTGTTTGAGGGACTCTAAACCTGGTGATTATATGGTATTTTAGGAATTTGATGACATTCTTCGTCCTAAAATCCTTGAGGTGTATCAACTCAGTCCATCTGGAAATGAAGTCCATAGTAGTAAGGATGTACTTGAACTGCCTCGCTATTGTTGGGGGGAAATGGAACCACAATAAACACCACCCATATAGAAAATTACCAGAAATATTCGGCTATATGTATAAATTATTTATGATGATGGATGATGTTTTCATGAATATATCATGCATGACATTTCATGGTGTATTCTATACAATATTATATCATGATTTCCCGGTAATATCCCAACCTCATGATTCGGTGTGGGAGCCTTCTTCTAGATCGATGAGCACCACAAGAGACTATGTAGACTTCTTCCATGATGGAGAGAACTTCTCATTATACTATGAACCTGAGGTTAAATCCATCAAATCCACACTTATAGAGGATTTTCTAATCATTTGGGCCATCCTATAGAGTAACTTTTGCTTCCCATTGCTGAATCTATTCCCTTCTATCATGGTATATCGGGAGGGTCACACTTTGAAGATCTCCAATTATAGGCTCCATCCATCTAGAGGTGTTCACTAGTTTATCTTGATCAAGGGTAGTTTAGACCTGATCTATCTCTTCTATATCACATATAATAATTGATGACATCATTCTTAGATGTGTGATACAGAAGGTTTCTTCCTTATGATTAGGGTTGGTGGGGACTATGTCTATGTTAGCCGATGTGTTGATGTGAAAATTATATGATCAATGAACATAATGTAGTGTGGGATCAAAAGGAAATTTTTCCAGCAATCCCATAACATAGACAGTAAGAGGGGCTATTTTTTCCTTTTTAATAGTATATTCACCATTGGTCTTCCTTCTCACTAGTTCTAATGCCCCTTTGATATTCAAGAAGGCTATGTGTAGTAGTAGGGATTGTTCCAATCCAGTGACCAGGGCTTGATATTCAACCTCATCATTTTTTCTGGATTTATATAGTAATAAAAAGTATGGAAAACTACTTTTTCTTGGGATACCAATACAATCCCTAGACCATCCAAATTTCATTTCAGGTTTTCAACTATTGTTCCAATATGACTCTGGGATGCACCATCAAAGTACATATTCCATGTATGGGGAGTTTCGTGGGAATAAAAGAATCTTTCTTCTCAGAGCTCAGTTTCTTCTTGTGTATTTTCTGGTACAAGATGTGTTGTTAGGATATCATCCATGGATTTACCTTTCAATATCTTCTGAGATATGAAATGAATGTCATATTATTATAGAATGACTACCCATCAAGTCAAATATATACTAAACATGGGGTGTCCATGTATGTAGTTTAGAAGGTCAATACGAGATACGATCTAGACCTCGTGGTGATGAAATTAATGCATCATATTTTTCACTACAAATGTTAGTATAAGGAAGTTATTTTCAATTGTAGAATATCTGGTCTTAGTACCCATCATGGTCTTACTAAGGGAGTATAGACTATTCTCACCCCCCCCCGTATCATTTTTTTGTGTGATGAGGGTTCCTAAGTAGAATTCCATACTGGACACATATAAAATGAGTGCCATCCATTATACTAGAAGAATTAATACTAGTGGGTTCATCAAGAACTACTTGAGTCATTTGAATGATTTTTTACATTCAATATCTCATTGGTAAGAAACTCTCTTCTCCAGTAACCTCGTGAAGTAGAGAGATTTTTTAGGTAGGTTGTCTATGAATTTCCAAATGTATGCGAGTTTTCCATGTATTCCCCTCAGTTATTTCAGTTTTCTAGGGGGTTACATTTCAAGGATAGCACTAGTCTTCTCTGGGTATACCTCAATGTAGTGGGGGAATACCAAAAAGGCAGGGAACTTTCCTAACATTACACTAAAAGCACACATCAGTGGAGTTATCTTTAGACTATGTTGTTGTTGCTTGTTGAAGATTTCTATAATATTCATGAATTAGTCACATCATAGTCAGGATATGATGACCAGGTCTTAGAAATAACACATGACTATCCTTACCAAGAATGGATTAAAGATATGATTCATAGCGTGCTCATATTTTTCATTGTAATTATTTAATCCAAAGGGCATGGCCAGATAACAGAAGATTCCCAAATTTTCTCTAAAGGTGGTGGATTCTTCATTCTTAGTGGCCAATTTGATCGGGTTGTACCTTGAGTACTTGTTGATGAGTGTTGTCTCACACTCTCTCAAAAATATTTTTTATTTACATTATTGTAGAAAAGAGGATGACCTAGGCCACTATTTTTAAGAGGAATTACGTTAAACAACTCATAATAGGCTTGAAGAATCCCTGAAATAAGGTTAAATTAAATGAAAAAAATCTAGGGTTTGATTGAGATTATTTTTAGACAATAACCAAAGAAATCAAATGACACTACTAAAAAACAACCAATACCCACGGGTCAAAACCGTCAGTATAACCCCCAAAACCATGGGTATAGCCTATACCCACGGTTTTGGGATCCCTGGGCTAGAAAGGCATCAATATAGGTACATAGCATATACCCACGGTTTTCCAAAACCATGGGTATAACTGTTTTTCCACCGTGTCAACAAAACATACCCATTTGCCAAGGTGTCAAAGTATTTTACCCACGATTACAAAACTGTGGGTATGAATCCTAAAATAATGTAGGCAGCGGGTTTCGATCCCACAACCTCTTCGCAGCAAACACCGCATTTAACCACTACCCTAACATCACCTATATGTATATATATATATAGTTAAATATAGTTATATAAACCATGGATATAGAGAGAAGAACTGTTGGTATAGGACTCCCGCAAAAAAAATTTCCTTCCCACAGGAAACAAAATTTCCCACGCACACACGAGAAACCTATACCCAGGGTTTTTCATAACAGTGGGTATAAGTATTTTAGCCCAGACCTATCCCCATGGTTTTGGGGAATACAATGGGTAGAGGTCCATTTTTCAGTAGAGTGAGAAAAATCTCTCAAGGACACAACTTCTTTAAAAACAATAAATACGATAATATATATTCAATATAATCCACCCCCTTCACCGTTAATTTATTATTATAAAATATTATTAATAATTCATTCAATTGTGATCCCTTTAACTTTTACAACCCCTAACGTTAAGGAAATTATCATGTCTACAAATATTGGGAAAATGATCCATAGGTTAACTTTTGGACATTCAATCGTAGCACCCAGATTTAATTATGATCTAAAATCCAACTTATGGTCAGTCAAAAATTATGGAATCTTCTCCTCCATAAATAAGGGATTTAATTAAGTTTGGGGATTATACTTTAACCTTATAAATCTATCCATTGATGACTGGATTTTTCGATTGATGTTTCACTCACACGAGTCACACAAGTACGACCTCGCAGTCAACTGCATGTCAATAGAGTTACTTAGAAAATATAACTCAATTAATTGATAAAAATTTATGATTTATAATATTTATATGGATTTAAACAAAATAAATTAATGTATTAGGTATTAGATCAACTATGTACAAAATCACTCTTCCATGAGCGGAGTTTTCATCGTGGAGACGCTCTGAATAAGAAATTGATTGAATAAAAAACACCCAATATTGTATCCACTCTTATATTATAGTACCAGGTAAAAAAAATAATAATATTAAAGGATAATAAAATAGAATATTTATTGAATACTAATTCAAGTTACAAGCATGAAAAAAACACAAAGTGGTGGTGGGAGAGAAGATCCTTCTTGGAAGATATCTTTGCAAAAAAATTACTTATTCCAAGAGGTTTTGAGATATTTTAACCACATCATAAACAACTTCTCAAAGCCTCTTTCAACCCTCCAAAATAGTTAATGTCTCATTTAAATATATTTTGGGAGGACTAGGGTTTTAAATTCCAAAAAGTTAACATGCATCTTTTTTCTCCACAATTACTTCTTATTGACCCTCATTTTCAACAACCATCCTCTAAGAACCAAGTGTCACACCAGTTAAATGAAACTATAGAAATTTATTCCTTTAAATAATAAAAAAATTCATCCACATAAAATTATTGATAAGAAGTTTGGGACACTTTAGTGAGGTAGGGTCTGGTCTACCAAATTCGGTCTAGACCTTCATTAATGACACTTTTGGACCAAACAATATGAGATTAAGCAGCCATTATATGAAAAAAATGAAGAAAATTTCGAGGTGAATATAACTTTACACTTAAAAGTGAAAATTTGACACAAAGAAAATCTTATGACCAAATTAAAAAGGGGATATTAAAATAGTAAAAATAGAATTCCCAAGAAAATTCCAAATTCTAGCCCAAAACATATTTTCCCATTAAATCATCAAAATAAGATAAATGTAGGGAAATTATTTCAATTAATATAAAATAAATCAACAAAAACATGTATTATAAACTCCCCATTATTTACCTTTTTGCACTCCCGAGAAAAATTTCAGGGCATGTAATCCAAAAAATGATGCATGTTGAAATTTCTCAGTACATGATGGAAATATGAACATGTACAGATTCACTAAAAATAAGTCAACGAAATTAAATCATGATATAATTGTCTCCAAATTTGTATCAAAACTAAATCCAATGATATAAATGAAGCTAATTAGGTGAGAATATATTACGAGTCAATCATGCCACAAATTCCCCATGTGTGTGTGCCAATCATTTAAAGAATGTCTCTCCGCCTTTTATCTCATATTTTAAGGTAATGAAAAGAGATTCTTATTACCTAATTCTACTCCAATGAAATTATTCAAAATCTTTTGTAATCATATTCCAAAACTCAATTATTTAAGAATTCCTAGAATTCAATCCTGGAGCTCCTGACCTAAATATCCCTACATGTTTTACATGTCTTCACTCCCCTCTTACTGATTATTTCCTTTATATTTTGGATTTTTTTGATTTTTTTACATTGTATAGTTGTTGAATATTATGTACACAAACATAGTTCAAAAATGCTATAGTAATGGAAGTGATCAAAAGAGAAACGAATGTATGGAAAGATCTTGTTTTAATAGAAAATGATTAATTACCCTAATTATACCTTCAATTATGTAATAAAAACCCACAAGTCATGATTATGTGTGATGTTAATGGAGAGATTAAATGAAAACATTTTACAAAAAAATTCTGACAATGAATGATGTCCAAAATTTCAAAGGATGTGTAGAGACACAATCAAACATATCATTGACCAATATCTATTTTCACCAAAATAAACAAAAAAGATGAAAAATTATCCATTCTAATCCTGATTTCCATAAAGGTGGAAAAATGAAACATGTATTTCCAATCAGTTCCATGGATATAATGGGCATGTGAAATTATTATTTTTTGTTTTGATTTGAATTTTATTTATTTGTTTTTAAATAAAAATAAGAAATAATCAAAAAGAAAAATACAATGGAGTCTATCGAAAATGTCATCATGTCACCCACACATAAAATATTACATTGTACTCAATGTGAATCTATGAATTGAAAAAATTTACATGAAATTCAGAATTAGAAATAGTACAATTAATATAAAAGTGAGAGGGTAAGGGATAACATGATGTTTTCAAGTGAGGAAATACTCATGTACAGTGATGATATTAACTACATGTGTTGGGAATCCCTTAAGGTATTACTTCAACCATTTCCCATTGACTATAAAGATACGTCATATTTCTTCTTGAGTGATCTCCATTACACCATAAGGAATTAAATTAGATACAACACAAGGTTCCAATCATTTAGAACACAACATACCATCCATGAACTAAAATTTCAAACTATAGAGATGCAATTTTTTTCTTACAGAAAACATGATTTTTTGAATCATTTTTTCAAGAGATGATTTTGATATTTCTTATGGATTATTTAGTTCTAAAATGATGTTAATAAAACCCCCTCAAGATCATGAATTTTTTTCATTATTTTATCTTCTTCTTAGGTTAAACACATGTTTCATTTATTTACATCCCAATATTCCCTATGCTTGACCTCCATGGGAAGATGATAGGTTTTCCAAAAATCATGATGAAATAGGGACATACTAGTGGGAGTATTGTATGAAATACTATAATCCCCAAGTGAATCATCCAATTGTCTACTCTAGTATTTCTTATTCATCTTTAATGTTTTCTCCAAAATTTATTTCAACACCCTATTTGAATCATGTTCTTGACCATTTGTCTTTGGGAGGTATGGTGTTTATGTTTTGTGTGTCACCCAATAATTTCGAAAGGGGAATGCCAAATTATGATTGAAAAAGTGTACCCCTTGTTCACTGAAGATGACCATTGATATAACACACTTTCAAGAAATAAGTTCCTTTAAAAAATCAACTGCAACATGAGAATCATCTGTTCTGGTGGGCTTATCCTCTACCCATATGCTAAAATAATCAACGACAACCAAAATATACTAGAGTCTAAATGAACTCAGAAAAAAAACAATAACGTCAATTCCCCATACATGAAAATTATCACATAATAATATGGGCTAGAAATATTTCCAGTGTGTTAGAAACATGAGAAAGACTTAAAAAACACATGAGCATTATGGAATAACCTTGGACAATATAATCCAGAGTCTAAGGTATTAGAAGATGTTCTTTGGGGTCTAATGTATCCTCCACATGATATTTTATGGTGTAAATGTGGAAAATACCCCAAATCATTATTAGGAACAAAACTCCTAATATATTGATCACAACACATGTTCTAGAGGTAGGGATCCTTCCACACATAAAACCAAGACTCATTTTATAATTTCTATACATTATGTTTCTTTAAATTTAATGAAATTTCAAAGGCAACAAGGTAGTTTTCCAAATCAGAATAATAAGGATGCATACCTGAGAGTGCATAAATATAATAATCAGGAAATATTTCTCAAAGTGGTACCTGGTCCAAGGTATCAACCTCTAGTGTTATAGTAATTATACTCCTATGATGCACCACAAATTTCTCTAAACCCCTCTTGTCCTTTATATCTATATCAAATTATTGAATAAGGAGAATCCATCGGATAATTCTAGTCTTTACATCAAGATTCTACAAGAGGTACCTCAAATATTAATGGTCAAAGAAAAGAACAACTTCAAAGACTAATAAATATGAATAAAATTTATCCAAAGAACATCTGATGGAAATAAACTCCTTTTCCCTGGTAGTTCAGTATGATTGGGCTAAATCCAATGTCCTCAAGTCATATTCAATCACATGTTAATATCCCTCCAACTTTTGTGATAAGACATCTCAATAACCAATGTGATAATTGCCACACATATGCTTAAATGGAATGTACCACTGTGGGGGATGTATGATTGGTGTAGTTTTTAGAAACTTCCTTATGTCATCAAAAGAATACCAACAAGAATCATAAAATACAAAATCTGAATCTTTTTTATGTAACAATTACAAAGGAACATAAATCTTACTTAAATCTTTCATGAAGAACTGATAAAATCATGCATGCCCTTGGAAGGATATAACATCATGCACACATGAAGGATATGAGTAAGGATAAAATAATAACTACATTGGATCTCTCATCCTATATCTCATGTTTTGACACTACATACCGTAAGGAAATGCCATGATCTACCATGAAATGAAACATTTCAATGTTCAAGACCACATTATTATCAATACAACAATTCAAAACCTTTCCAAAACTAAAGAGACATTCATCAAATTAGGATCCATATAATATAAAATAATCCATAAACACATCCATGCATGTCTCAATAAAATCAGAAAAAAATACTCACCATGCATATCTAGAAGGTACCTGGGGCGTTGTGAAGTCCAAATGTCATCCTCTAATAGGAAAATATACCAAATGGACAGGTGACTGTAGTCTTCTCTTGATACTCAGGGGAAATACGGATGTAAAAATAACAAGAAAATCCATCCAAAAAACAATAGTTTTTTCTCCCCACAAGTCTCTCATGAATTGGATTAGTAAATGGGAGGGAGAAATAGTCCTTGCGAGGGGTTTAATTTATTTTCCTATAATCAATACACACAAGAAAATTGTTTTTGACCATCATTGGAATTAACTCCTACTATAATTTTTTTTAAAAAATTCACTTTTATTTGGAACAACATAGATAGTGCTCACCCACTGGGAATCAAAAATTGGATAAATGATACGTACCTTAAGAAAATTTACAACTTCTTTTATCAAAAATTCCAAAATAGTTGGATTAAGTCTCTTTTATGGATTCCTTATCAGTTTTTACCCATCCTACAAAAAAATACTATAACTGGAAATGGATGGGATAATCCCTGATATGTCATCCAAGGTCCACACAATTTACCTAATTTTCTATGTTAATATATTTAAAAGTTTTTCTTCATGTTCAAAAGAAATATTGTTATCAATTGTTACTGGTAATCTCTCAACACTCAACAAGTCTACATATTTGATATCAAGTTGAAATGGATTGAGTTGAAATGTAGGTGGTAATGTATGGATGGAGATATTTAAGGAACTTAAATTTTTTCACAACAAACAACATTATAAGAATATAAATGATCAAAATTAGAGAATAATGCATCAAATCAATCAGGATACTCAAAAACCAAATCATAATAAGAGTGAACATGATCAATATTAGAATATGATTCCATAACAAAATAATATTCTAGAGAGGTTTGTGAATTATAAATGGGTGTGTAAATTTACATTAACATCAATATAGAACTAATACACATAATCAACCTCAGATTAGGACAATCAATATTCATGGGGTGTTTACATGGTGGTCCGAAATGGAATATAATAAAAGCAGAATGGTCCTCTGAAGGTTACTTTATGGTGTTTTAAACAATAATTTTCACAACATCCTCTCCAAAATTTATGTAATCTATTCTTTTATGGACATTTATTATATTTTTTTAGTTTTGAGGAAAGCGCTACCTAAGATAATGGGTGCATAATAACTTACATGGTCATCCTCCATGTTAAGAATGTAGAAATCTGTTGGATAGATAATGTCTCTTAACTATAAAAGTAAATCCTCAATGACTCCCAACAGATAGGTCTTAGCCCTATTATCTAACTTCACCACTACTCTCATCATCTTTAACTCACCAACCTATATATCAGATAATAAAGAGTGAGTAATCACATTTATATAATCTCTTAAGTCACATAAAGGATCAAAAAAGTCAAACACCCCAATGGCTCATGGGATGGTGAATGTCCCAGGATCCTTGCACTTTGGTTTCATTACTTTAGTTGGTGTAATGAGTGACAACACTTTCCGTCAAATATTGATATGATGATTTCCCTTGAGACCTCTTCAGTTTGTATAGTGTTCGTTTAATATTTTGGAATACCATGGGATTTTATTAATGTCCTCAAGAAGGGGGTTATTTTCTTCAACACACTTGAATGTGTCCTAAAACCATTTTTTCATTTCCTATACAACCATATTTTTTGTTTGAAAAACATATTTGAAAATTAAAGGGTTTCAAGAGGAATATAATCAATTTTATCTTACCTTTTCCATTATAATTTTTGTTCTCAATGACTGATGATGATGGGGTAGTATCCTCTGGTTGGGTGAATCCAAATAGACTACTAGGACTAATTTTCTCACCTATTTTCATCCCACACCTTAATTTAATGCCACTAACATTACACTTCATATTAGGAGTAGGTTGGGAGGGTAGGCGTCTAGAGTTCCTGTTCACCATTTAATGGAGGGACATTGTAATATGGACCCTTTTCATCTTTATGTACCTAAAATTCATTCCCTGCATCTCCGGCTCATTCTGTTGATTAAGAATATGTTTTTTAAAATATAATTATTATTATAATATACGATTGGTTGGGGATCCCATTTTTTCACTTGTTGATTATTGGGAATCAAATCTCTTTGGGGTTGTTGAAAACCTTACCATTAAGTTGGAGGATGTTAAATGTTTTTTTGAAAAGGGGGGCATTGTTGTTGTTCACATCGATATATCATTTCTGAGTGATCCTTCTAAGCATGATTGTAAGTTAGTTTGAATGAATCATACTTCTTTTGTGGGAGTTCATTCTATTGAAATGGTATCTCTTTGAACACTTCTTCACAATCCACTATCTCTTATATTTGTTGGAAACAATCTGTTGGATGGTTTTGGGCCATAAAAATTCTACAAAGATTCACCAAAGTGGGGTAAAATACTTTTTGGAACAATTTTAAATGTCTCAACATAAGGGTTAAAAAATACAACATAGTATTAGTAAAAATATTATAAATATTAGAGGGGTTTACCTAATGTATTCCCCTTATATCAATTGTACCTCGATAACTAACTTTTTTAGATTTTTTGTCATCTTGTCGATCAATTCTCAAGTAGCCATTATGGTTTTATCAACTAATGCTCCTCCTATTACCACATAAAAATTATCCTATCTATGAGAGTGAGACCTTCATAGAATTACTAGAGAAAGAGTTTCTGACTAATGCTCCTCCTTGTGCTTGCTTGATTCCTGAGATCTCGCTTTGAATTGTTTTTTCCTTGATGCTGGAAACAATTCCGACAAGAAAATATTTTTCAACTCATTAAAAGATGTATAATATTCAACTTTTTATGTAATAAATTCAATATCATTTGGTTCCCTCAATTGATAAAGGGAACTCCATTAATTTTATTTTATCATTAGAGATATTTCTTGGTTTTAGTGTTGATGAAACCAAATTAAATTCATTAAATTTTTTGTTTGGATCCTCATCAAATAGGCCATGAAATTTTGGATGTAGGTTTATCAATAAAAATGTTAATTCAATGTCTGATTCAAGATTTGGGTATGCAATTATGGTTTCCTGATAATTGGAATTCATTGTTTCCAACTCATGAATGGTTCAGTTTTGTTCATTATTATTGTTTTTAGCCATTTTATATGGTTTACAATTTGATTTACATGGGTTTCACATCTCAAAATTTCTCGAGTGGAGTTCCTCAGTTGGGTAAGTTTCGGCACTACCCAAAGTCTGGGATTGTATGATTTAATCTATATGGATATGTCCAATATTAGGTTTTACATCCAATATATCTTCAGGGTGGGGTCATGTCAAAAATCACCGAAAAGAGAGAAACAAAAAGATGAGGACACCAATATCATTAAATGAGGTTACTATTGATGGTCCAGAAAAGAAGTGGTTGGGATGAAATAATATAAATGAAAAGGGAGGAGAATAAAGGAAACAAAATAAAAAATTTACAATGAACTCACCTAAAAGAGGTTGAATAAAACACTATCCTCCCTAGAAGAAGTTCCAATTTGATGAGCGTTGTCGCACACAATCTCAAAAATATTTTGTATTTAGATAATTGAAGCATAGTGGATGACCTAAGTAATTATTTTTAGTAAGAATTAAATTAAAAATAACATTAATAGTATTTAATAAACAATGAAAATATGTTAAAATAAAAAAAATCTTGAGGATTTTGTTGTGAGTATTTTCAGACAATAAATAATGCAATAAAATGAGAAGAAGCAGTCAAAGACACAACATATTTAAAAAAACTATTATGAGAATATACAACCAATATAGTCCACCCATTAACCATTTATTTATCATTATATCATATTACTATAATTTATTAAATTATGAACCTCTAATATTTTCAATCCCTAAACCATACATAAATTAACAAGTCCACTAATATTGGAAAAATGAGCACTAGGTTAACATTGAGACATCCAATCATAGCACCCTTAATTGATTGTGATAAAAAAATCCATCTTAGAGTGAATGTAATATTAGTACATCATCTCCTCCCTAGATTGTATAATTAATTGTGTTTGGGGATAATAATTGTACCTTAAAACTCTATCCCATGTTGACTAGATTTTTTGATTGATGTTTCGCTCAATTGATTCACACAAGTCCAACCTCATGGTAAATTGAAAGTCTATAAAGTTATTTAGAAAATAAAACTCAGTTAATTGATAAAAATTTATGTGTTACAATATTTTTAGAGATTCAAAATAAATCAATAAAGGGACTTGGGATTAGATCAACGACAAATGAAATCACACTTCCATGGGCAGAGTTGCCATCAAGGAGATGCGTTGCATAAGCAATGGATTGAGAGTAAAATACCCAATATCATCTTCACTCTTATATTCCTACACTAAAGAGAAATAATAATAAGTTTAAAATAGAAGAACACATAATATTTATTGAATAGAAATCCATGTTACAAGCATGGTGAAAAAAATACAAAGTGGAGGTGGCGGAAGAGAGCCTTCTTAGAAGAGATATTTTCACATTGAATTGATTCACAAAAGAGATGTGAGATGTTTCCAGGAGCCAACTCTTTGTAAAATCCTTCTCAAATCCTATAAAATCCTCCGAAAGAGTGAAAATCTCATTTAAATAAATTTTGTGATGGATAGGGTTTCAAATTTCAAAAAGGTTACAACCATATTTTGGTCTCCAAAAATTTCTTCTTATTAACCTGAATTTTAGACCACTATATTATATGAATCAAGTGAAAATCCTGTTTAATTAAATAATAATAATTTATTCCTCTAACTCCTCCCAAAATTACAGCTACATCCAAGCATTAATGGAGACGTTATGGCCACATTAGTGAGGTGGGTTCTAGTTTTCCCAATTCTGTCAATCCCTTCATTGATGACCATTTTAATCCTACCTATTATGAGATTCAGATTTAATTTTATAAATATAATGTTATAAACTTTATACTTTAATATCACTATAAAATTTTAAGACAAAATTGATACAAAAAAAGTTATGAAAAAAATACAAATTTTACATTAAAATGGTAAAAAAAAATTCCAAGAACTTTCCACATTCTTGACCAAAACACATATCTATATTAAATAATGCTTATTAGATTAATATAGGGAAATTATATCAATTAATATCAAGATAATATTCTACAAAAACATGTATTATCAACCGTTCATGAATTAAATGTCTTGGAAGACAGCTATTGCATCAATCAAGAGTTTTGTGACCGAAAATGGGGAATCATTCTTTAGGAAATGCTGATTAAGGTCTTAGAAGTCAATGGAGACCATAATATACCCATTATTATTTTTTAAGGGGAATATGTTGGTATGAAATCTCAGATATTTCACTTCTTTGACAAAGTTGTCTTTTATCTATATGTCAACCTCCACCTCAACATTAGTGGCATGAGAGGGGTGCATTCAACTGGCTGCCTTCTTAAAGCATGGATGCTCATCAAAGAGATCAATATGGTTCATTGAAATATCTAGATATAGTCTGGTAATTTTTTTATAGTTACAGGGAAACACACATATGTGTTTCTTTAGAAATTTAATGTACATGTCTTTCTCTTTGTGTGTCATGGAAGTGCTTATAAGAGTAGGTCATGGATCATCTAATGTCCCCATGTTTATCTATCTGAACTCATATATGGTTGTTGAAACACCTTCCTCAAATGTTGTAGGGGGATTCCTAATATCATCCTCATCTTCCTCCATTTATGAGTCTATAGAGACAACATTTAGTGAGGATGGAAACCTAGGGCCCATGCATCACTATCAGGGTGACAGATTCCATGAGAGGAAACATCATCATCCATTTCCATCTGAGTTGCTACAGATAGATGCTGAATTTTACAGTTTCTAAGGACATGAGAGGATTGGATATATAAAATTATATCTTATATTTCGACCATGTTTATGGGGAGAACATTATTTTCATCGAGCATGCTCTAGGTATTTGTGGGGTTGTTCCCTAATACATTGGGAACTACAAAATGTATATCACCATCTTTCATTTGTTACTTACCTCCCTTCTTATAGAAATATTCATTCTGATATATGAATTTTAATGTCTCTAAGGGTGTGTCTTCACCATGTAGTATACCAACCTTTCCATTAAAATATTACATTATACATTCATGGAATGTCAAAAGAATTTCCAAGTGGCTGTGAATCCAAGGCCTCCCGAGGAGGATATTATTTGCGGTGTCTTGCTGGATAACCATGAACTCATCCTCATATGTGAGATCCATAAATTGGGCCTCAAGCATGATCCTCCCAATGGGGTTTTCATCACACTTATCATACCCCTTGATGGTCATATTTTTTTGGGGATAGTTATCCTTTACCATACCCCAAAAATAACAGAGTTTGGGCTGGGTTGATATTGATCCTAGATCAATTATCAACTACTACCCTTTAGAAAATGAAATTATTAAGTTTTTTCTGAAATGTATAAGGTCATGAGGTTCCCTTTAATGGACTCCTATAGATCTTGATTAGTGAATGAGATGGAGAGAAGACATACTATAGATATAGTATCCACTCAGAAGACCTCTGTTGCAGTGACTTCTGCCGTAATTTATTATGGGCTCTAGAGGGCTTCAACAAGTGCCTCCATGAGTTATTTTGAAAGATGAATTGAATCAGGGATAAGTAGATTATATGGAACTACAAATATCTATTTTATAACATCATATTTTTATGAAATAGGTCAGTGCTTCCCAATGTGAGGATGCTCCGGGGCATACAACTTAGGGGATGGAGCTTATGGTTCAGGAGAAAAAGTAGCTGAGGTACATAGACATGGAGCTTCCACGAAGGTTTATGGGGCATCTGCTGCCAGTGTCATAGAATGTACCAGCCTTCCCTATGGCATGGGTTGATCAGATTGAACCCATGTTAAGCGGTCATACAAGATAATCGGTTGTGGGGGGATACTGGAGGGCACTAAGGCACCTTCTTTCCTCCTTTGGCCCTATTTGAATGCTTTCCCATGAGTATTGGATGCATATATATATCCACCATGGGGATATGACCAGAATATTTAGTCTGACCATGTCTGAATTCTCCCATGTATCATCAGATTTGATGCAGACGACCTCCCATTTCTCAGTTTTATGCAGAAAACCCATATTATGGGGAATGATCATCTTTAGATATGGGGTTTCACTAGTGTATTATATTGAAAGAACCAAAAATGAATTTTTCATGTTATGATGATTCCATTTGGTGGGTCCATGCATGTGCTTCAGTTGTTGTAAGGAATAAATATTCTATAGTTAGAGCTTCCGTTGGAGGAGAATATATTTCTTCCACCTCTGCCACTTCCTGCTTATGGTGGTCATGGACACCCTTGAGAGGCACATCTAACACCTCCTTCTTCAGAGGTGGGGATATTCTGATATCGTGCAATTAAGCCTTAAAAGTACCATTAGCTTCATCAAATGTTATCTGAGACATCTAATTTTAAAACTATTGTGCCCACCAGGTAGGAACTTTCTGCCAACCGTCCTCTTATTATGATCAAAAAATGGTTATCAAAACCACCTACTCTAGAGTATTTTTGAGTTTCTTCTACTTAGAGTCAAAAATTCTTTTAAGTACATCATTGAAGATGAAGAAATAATGGATATTATGTCTTAGCCTTCTATAGAAAAGGCAGTAATTGGGATAGTCGGTGAGGCTTAGTTCATTAGGCCTCCTAGGCTATGGAAGTGTGGGTGGGTCGTTATTAAAAAATTCATGGAAATAACTAGGGACTTGTTCATTTTTCAAGGATTACACTTTCTTCATCCATTCCTCAAATCCCGGTCAACCCTGATTTCTCTTCACTTTTGGCTGAGGGTGAATTTGTGGTTGTCATTGTTGGACATGAGGTACTATGAGGTTTGGAGCTTTCCCAGGGTGTTGGATGGGCACCGCTATAGTCTTGAGAGCGATATCCATGGATAATGTACTCTTTACATTCTTCCCCTATGATGCGAGCATAAGTTGAGACTTGGATCGAGTTCACTGAATAGACTCTTCAAGATGCTGCCCTATTTCAGAGAAATTATGGAAACTACATGGATATTTCATGGTGATTAAGGTTGTCTGTAACTCATCTCTAAAATTTTCTACACAATGTTCCAATTTTTCTCTTACCGAAGATATATGTTGAGTGAATAGGTTAAAACTTTCCACCTTTCTATGAAATTAGACAACCTATTATTCTTGACCTTCTTGCAGTTCATCAGGTTTATGATCGTTTTCTTCCTCAGTGTAGAAATTAACTAATAAAGTAATTGATAATGAGTGTCTTTTTATCCTATAAATGATCCCATAGGAAGACTATTGTGCTAAACAAAGGATGGCCCTGTCAGTGTCTGTACGAAACACCTCATCTTTGTTGCCTCCTGTCAATCTTGAGGTCCCATCATCGGACCACATTGGGTTATGAAGTATGTGAGATGTTGTTCATGATCACCTATTCTATCAAAGATAAAAAGGTGGGATTTCAGAAGTTAGTTGGAGGTTTATCATCATCCAACCATTCATGATATGTATTCCTTTTATGTAGTATGGATGCACATCTACATTTAATGTCTTCCATTCGAGTCACCATAGATTCAATGACGATAAGTAGCTATGGGGGAATTATTATCTGAGATACCACCCATCGATAGGGAGTAGGTGGGACTGATGATGTGGTCCCACCTTCATCTATTGTTGATCCTCATTCATCCCTTGATTGAATGGTTACCCTTGCATGGGATAGGTTTTTCCACAACAGATGGAGTTACATTCATTTTAGGTTCAATATTTATGTACGATGGATATCTAGATCCAGATCGAACCTAATATCTAGATAGTAATCTTTCTTGAAAATCGGCCCTAGAAGGATGAATATTCAGCTATAGCTAGAGGTGATACCCAGTGGGAATGTTTCTCCTATGTATCTCCTCATTAAGTTGTCAGATAAATCATATTTCACATTCATATTGTAAAAATTGTTCATATACGGATGGTAATTCTGATTTCAATGCATATTCCCTTTATATTTACCAATATTCATCCATGGAGGTGGTAAAAAATTATTCAGTGGTGCCAAATTTTGGATCCTTCATTGGTTTTAGGTGCATGAAACCCCATTTGGTGAGTCCATATCACCCTCCTCCTGGGGTATGTTTTCCTTATTGCATCAATCTATATCTTCACCTTGATCAATTTTGTCAACCATAATAGTGATTAAATTCACATAGTCATATCAGGCAATGGTGGTCATGACATTGCCTTCGAGACAACAATCTGATTCTGCACAGGCTCCATGAGGGTTTTTATTTGAACCATTGGCCTTTTTTGACAATTTTTTCTTGCGACCCCAGTGGGGTCTGACTACAGTCATTGTATGTTCTGCTTCGCTGAGTTTATAAATGGTTAATTTGAGTTATTTTTCTGTCATGATTGATTAGTGGTCCCCAATAAGGATAATATTTTCTTGCGATGAATGGAACTGATATGATTCTGAAAGATTATATCTTTTTCCCAAATTTAGAGAATACTATTTACCTTTATAGTGTTGATGATGATGAAAATGCCCCAAGATCTACGGGTAGGGATCATTCAAGGCAGCCATTGGTAAGGATTGGTCCTGTTATAGAGAATGTAATGTCTCAAGTCAAGGACATGATGACTCTTAGGGTGGAAATGAAGGTATAAATGCCCCCAGTCTAGTTGTATGGGGATTAAATGAAATCACTACAAATGTCACCAGGGTCCTTTTCGGGGAGATTAATCCATGTGATGGTGTTTGAGAAATAAATTCCCCCATCCCAGTGGAATGGAGATTACTTTTAGCTACCAAAGGTATTCCCTAAATCCTTTCAGGAATAGATGACTAGTGGGGTTGGAATATATTCTCCTAGCCTGAGGGGATATGTCTGCTTCCAGATAGGCACTATGTTAGTTTCTTTTGCAGTCTCTATGATCTACTACAGATGTGGTCGTGTGGGAGATGGGTGTGATGGTAGCCCATGATGAGGATCATTACTTGGAGGATATTTTTGGGTTATTGCATCTTTGATCTCAATTTTTGAGACATGTAAATATTATATTTGTGCGACTAGTTTGGAATATTTTTGCTATCATACCTCCCCATCCACGGTGTCTCAGCACCGTTGAATTGGGGGAATTCTGTTGTAGTGACCTACTATCACAAGCACTATCTGGTCCCTTGATTTCTCTTGAGGCTATAACATTATAGGATGTCGTATATGAAGGACTCTATTATTCTATAGTAACGAAAAAGTGTAGTTATCTATTATTTCCACTTTTTCAAATGGGGAGGCTTAAAATAGCTTCATAGATCATATATTGAAGCATCATAACGAAATGGCGGCAAACATGTTGAATATTTTCATTATGCTATTCTGGATTTGGATCCTGAGCCCTAGAGATAGAGTCTTGGTTGAGCCAGAAATAGAGTATCCTAATTTTTTAAAGATGAAACTCATATTCTGGATGAAAGAGATATCAATCCATCAATAGTTGATGAATATCCCACTTATTTTTTTTTGTATATAAATAAATAACTCATTTTATAGCTCATCTAGGATCTCAAAACCGAAATTAGTGATGGGACAAAACTTGATTGGGAGGTTTCTTCACCTAAATATATCCATATATCAATGTCATCCTCCTCCTCATCATACATACACGTCTCCATCTGGTCAAGACATAGAATATTGATCTGATAGCCTCTTACTAATGGGAGTGGAGTGGTGCTGCAAGTTGATGGGGGAACCATATATAGTTGACCCCATTGTCTCGAGAACCTCTCTGTATGAAGGTGTTGGGTTTTAGTATAGCTGTCTATATGAAGGATTCTAGTAAATGTGAGGATTTAATTTCCCATGGTACATATCACTGTGGGGTGGTTTACCATAGTGGGTGCCAGGCATAATGTCATTGCAATCCATATCCAGACTACCATGAGGAGGTCTATCATGGTAATGAATGCCTTTTTCTTCCACTTCAATATAAAAGAATATGGATACTTGTGGTGTTGATAATGTGTATTTAATAACCTTAAGGACACATTAATTGGGATGATTATGAATATGATCCATGTTATGTGTCGTGGTCCAAATATGTCAAGATATCTTTTGTGGTTGGGTAGTGGTATGGGCCTACTGCATGATTGTTTTCAGAATATTTATATAATTCTTAGGTTCTTTTGAGAGTATAGTACCACTGTTGAGAAGATATTGGAATATGTCGATAACCTCTCTCATTATTTATAGGGATATAAAAATGTGCTGAGACATGTGCCACTCTCACATGGTGATATTTAGTCAATAAGAGAGTATGATCCTAATCTTAAACCTTTTGGATATGTCACTGGTCTTTCATGGAAGGAGTATGAGTTTTCCCCGAGGCATGTGCCACTCTCACCCAGTGAGCCCCGATTGGAATTGATTTGTGATCTCAGAATGAATATGAATCCCCTGCCAGAATATACCAATAGACCTCCAAAACGGGAGAAGGGATATGATCATCCTCTTGTATTTCCTTGAAATGATGCTAGTACAATCATTCATTAGAGGAATTAAGAATATTTTCCTTACTTATATGATCTTTTGGATTATGCTGGGAAGATTATCTAATAAGAGTATGAACCTATATTGATGCTTGTTCCGCTATCACTTGGTTATTTATAGCTAATATAGGAATATATGCTCGATCCTTATCCTTTAGAGTATGCTGATAAACTTTTTCGAAATGCATGTACCCCTGTCTCGAGGCGTGTGCTACTCTTAGCTGGTTAGACCTGATTGGAACAGGAGTATGGGCCTAGTCCGATGCCTCACCCTTCATCAGAACATGACGATAATCCCCCCGGGTAGAATCAAGAATGTTTGGTTGCTCCGGTATCACAACTTTATCGTGATGATTAGAGTATTGAGTTACATTGGATGTAGGGATAGCCGTATGTTTTTATTCCTTTATCTGTAAAAGTTCCAAAATATGTCTGCATAACTCTTCTACTGCCTCTAAAATACATGGTAATTTTTGAAAGGTGTGTGAAATGATTGTAATACCCTGACCCTAGTTACCCAATGTGGGAACATTATTACATAACATTGGAAGGATCATAAGAGATGAAGTCTTGAACGACCAATTTGTTTAGTATCCTTAGAAGTACTAGATACATACCTATGTTTTACATTACATCATAATCAAACAACAACAATGTGTCCTCTTTGGAAACACTCATATCCTTTAGCCTATCTGTGTAGGTAAATCATATTATACTTCTTCACATCTTGGAAAAAAGAGAACATAAGAAAGGGGTGAGCTTATATGCTCGGTAAGGATAACAATATAGAAGAAACAATCATAAATAATCATAAACATTTAAAGCAATGTATAAGAAAAAAACCATCATCCTTTTAAACATAAACATCATCATATTATAGAAAATATAAATCAAATAGTTCCATTTACATATTGACAAGGATATTCTACTCATCAAATAATAAAATGTAATATCAATAACTAATTCCATAATTATGGAATGCATAATGTCGGATATCATAAACACATAGTCAAAGCCTCGTGCCAAGACTACAAATAATGAATTCTTCAAGGCCTTATACAATGAAACTAGTTTGTATCATTAGATCTAATGATGCATCGTGAAGATATAGCGGGCTCCACTCTTCACTTAATAAGTCCAATTCACTCCTCATATGAAAAGGCTGAAACACAATCTAAAAATTCATATTAAAACTAGAATTCAAAATGATAATATTGTAACCACATTTCATGAATGGTATAAAAATAACACATTCACAGTCAAACATAACTCATTCAATAAAATATTTATGATTGTGTTATAATAAATCAACATCAATCAAGAATAATTAAGGATATTGACATAAATAAAAATAATCACAAAAACTATTTGATATAAATATCCCCTTTTCTTGAAAACATTTAAAAGTCTAACTATTTTTCAGAAAGCTGTCAAAAATAGTTTTTTAATCAAAGTATCCCATACCAATTTGAAACTTTAAAAAAGAATTTTAATTTTAAAATATTCATCTCTATATAAATAAATCCTTAACGCCGTTTTTAAAACATTTAAATTAATGAAAAAGATTTAGAAGATTAAATCTTTAAAACATTTAAAATGATATTTTAGTTAGAGTTACAAACCAAATGAGAGACACTAGAATATAGATAATTGAGGTAATAAAAATTTTATAATAGAATGATAATAAAGGTATTCATGATATACTATATCAATGTACAATATATACACCATATAAAAGTGAATTGGGGCATAACAACAAGGAAGTCTCAAAATAAATTGAGATGAAATCCCTTATAAAGACTGTATCCTTAGGTTAAGGATAAATCATTTACATAATTACATGTGAAAAATATAAATACACTCAAAATGATGGTATATATAGTTTAAATCAATCAGAGAACATTCACACATATTCTTGTAAAAAACAACACTAATGACTTGGATGTTTAACTCAATGAATGGAAATTGTGTTAAGATTACTGGTATCAAGTTCATATAGATGACTTGATAATTTATCAATAGAGTGATTATCGGTATCAAAAGTATATCCACAAAAATGAGAGAGTAAATTACTACATAAATAAATAAATAGTGATTTCACACATAATCATGAAGTAAAATAAGCAATGAGGTTTGCGTAAAACCCAATGAGTGGAAATCGAAATAAGAAATTCCCTTACCAATTTGGTATATTACGAAACATACACCCCATGAATGAAGGATCATACAATGAAGATGTAAATACCCATAAATTAAATTATATTACACAAATAATACAATCATTGGGAGTACATACACCACACAAACAAAAATAGTGGCAATGTAGCATGAATCTCACGAGAATAAGAAGTGAGATGAAAACCCATTACCTTGTACATTTCCCTAATTAAGGGTATTTTAACCTCTATTATAATATTTAAATAATTATTATTAAATTATAAAATAACCACATACTTAAATATGATATCATATGTGATCTTCTAATATTTTTTGTTGATAATATTTCAGTAGTACCATTGTTTTGGGTTTTAACTGATTTGTTTTCCTTTATATGTTTTGTCATGTAAGTCATGTTTGACACGAATAGCATGTATTTGATTCATATACATAATGATTTTATGTTCTTATAAATTATTTTTAATCGTAAAATGAAAATTATTCTTGAATGGTCATGATGGGGAATGAATCTCATCACATTCGTGGAGAGGGTAATCCGTACATACACACGAGCGATAATATCGTTCTATTGATTGTGAAATTTTATGTAATTGGATATTATATTGCATATAAATAATAATTAACATGTTATATTTTTTAATTACATAAATTATACCTCATTATTATACCCATCCAAATAATGAAGTGTTGAATAACAAACTACCCCATGATGTGGAGATGGTAAATCGTACGTACAAACATATGGTGGCATTGTCATTCATATGATGGAAATAATAATGATTATTGATGTACCATATTTATAATATCATCAGAGTATATAAAAGGTACATGATTTGTTATTTTCATATGGAAACAATAGAGAATGAGGAAGTAGATGAAGTAATGAAATTTGAAAGAGGTGATGAAATTATTACCTCTTATTCGGATGCTTCCTTTTGATTTGATCATAATGGATCATTAGGTTGGATATAAAATCATTTTAATACTTCTAGTTTTAAGTTAGGGTATTTGGGAGGAGATTTGATCAAGGTTTGGACAAGCCAAATGCCTTTGGATGTGTGATTTGGAGAGAAGGGGGAGTACCCTTTTATAAGAGAGGTGAGGGTCCCTTTAAGAAAAGTTTGCAATATTATTTTATTATAAAAATAATTTTCGGTTTATAATGTATCAAAATAGATTTATTTAAAGTATAAGGTGGGGATGGGACGAATTCCTATCATCCAATATGTTTTATACAAGTTTATGTCACCATATTAACATTATCTTTTAGATTTAACTCTTAGTTCAATAGTTTAACTTTTACAATGTCTTCTGGAATTTTTATATAACACGGTTAATAAACATAATATAAAATGACATGATAACATCAAGTGGTTATTTAGTGACATATATATAATTACATAAGTCATTTGGAGGAAGCTAATATTTTTAGGAATATTATATCATTTAATAATATAGTATTTGTTTTAAAAAGTCATTTATGTCAATTTTGACACTATTTTGTATTTGGTTTTTGTGATAGTCAATAGAACCTGATTATGTTGGAAAAACTACATTAAATAAACTCTATGATGTCAAATTATCCTATAAAATTCTTGGAATGCATCAAAAGTCTCAATTTACATTTATTTTGATATTTAAAATATTTATTATTCTATTCTTTCATTAATAAGGTAATTACTACATCATCACAGTTTCATAAATAAATTTTATTACTTAACGTATAGAAATTATAAATAAAATACCATGATGTAGGAGATGTTTTTAGATTTATAATGAATATTTATAGTCAGATTTATCTTATGTATAACCCTCTATTAAAAAAGTTTTATTTATTAAACATTGATTTTTACACTTTTAACTATTCTTTAAATAAAATAATAATAAATGTCCTAATCTAATCCATGTGGATAAAAGAGGATCAAAATTTATTCCTAATTTTTATTTTGGCCAATAAAAACTTTTCCAATATAATTAGGGCATGTGTTAGGGTAAATATAATATCATTTTTTCCATTAATTACCCTATTTACATTTAACCATAGTAAATCAAATTAAAAATTTACTGTTCAGTAGAAATTATTTGCATCCTATTGAACCACATTTGATTTAATAATGTCATCCATGTCTCTCAGATTTTTAAAATTCAATTAATAGAAGCATTATATTTATGTTTTATGAAAATTTGTAAATGTTCCTAGAAGGTTTTTAAAGACATTAAAGGTTCAATAAAATTTTATACATCCAATCTTATTATAAAATGATTCCAATGAATTAAATTTAACTAAAATAGATATTATTTATTTTTTTATTTTACTTTAAAACAATTCAATTAAATATAATAATTATTTAAATAAAAGTTGGTTTTATACAATAACTCAATGTTTTTCACTATTCCCCAAAAAATGAAAGTTTTCAGAAAAATACCAAAAATTAAGCCTAAGATAATTTTGATTTTTTGAAATTAAGAATAATTTCTATTTTACCAATTTCAATACATGTATGTTTAATTAATTAATTTAAAATTAAATTCCGTCGTGAAAACCTAAAAGTAGTTTTTTATGAAGTAAAAACTATCAAAAGATTGATTTGTGTTTATATCAAAATCAAATGTGAAATTAGATCCAATTACCAAAATTATATAAAATGAAAAAAATATAATCTATATATAATCTAAAAAAATTTAAGAGGATAATCTATAAAAAAAAAAAATTAGGTGAAAAGGATGTTTTGAATTAAAACGTAGCACCTTTCACTATTCATTACCAATTCTTCACCATACTCTAATATTGGTATTTTTAATTAAAAAATTAATTAAATTTCACCAAATTTAATTTATAATATTTTCTAAAATTAATTATATTATTCTTCAAAAAAGGACATAAGATGTTGTTCTTTTATCAAAACAGTACTTATATTTTAATGAAAGTTAAACATTTCCATAAAAATATTGTTTATTTATATGATAGAATTATAAATGAAATTTAATTTTTTTACTATTTCTATTACTATATTTAATATTTATGTTATAAATATATCATTTGAATGATTAATGTGTTGTTTCACAGAAACTCAATCATCCATATAATATAAACCAAGTCAGTGTTGTGTGCAGTATGAGATATTGAATTACTTTAATGATATATCTTAATATGAAATATTGGAGTTTTTCATTCTCCCCTCCTTCAAATAATTTTTTCCACAAAATTTAAACTCAGAAAAAAAACAACAGTTTTGATATTTCAAAATATCTTTGTTGAAATCCCACATCAAAAAATGGGTCAATAAAATTATCATTTTAAAAGAAGGAAAGAGAAGTACAAAGGTCACCTGAGATAACCCATACTAGGGTTCCATGTAAGAAAACATTGGTATAGGAGAGAGAAAAACCATCATGTTAGGATGGAGAGTGATAAAAATCATGATCAATAGAATGTTAACTATCAGAAAACAATAAACTTGTGGTGGGTTAAACGATCTTTTATTACATAGTATAAAGAGTAGACAGACAATGTTTTTTTAAGTTCCTTTTAAGGATGTTTTGGAATTTATTTATGAGATTGACTACTAAAATAAGGATATATACTTACTTTTCATGTATAGTTTCATCCTTTAATAAATATCTACCACAAAATCATCTTTTCTCTAAATGATGAGTATTCAAGATTACTTGTTCAGACCTAAAGCAATAGAATAAGATTCTAGAGAATCACATATTCAAGAAAAGATGAACTATATATTTCCCTTTTCTTTACATGTTAATCCAAACCTAAATGGATAGTAAAAGATCAGATGATCACCAGAATGATAATCCTTTATAGGAAGAAATACTACTCTTAATCTCCAAAAAAAACCAATACCCAAATTTCAACAAAGAACATTAAAAAAATACTTTAAAATTATTCAAAATAATACATACTAATTTTGAAACCCAAAAATCAGAAGGATTTTATCACGTAGTCTTCCATGATAAATCTCAACATTTATCCCTAAATAACATTGACTACTCTTAATGTAACATACTTAAATTTAATTAACATAATAACATATTATCTATGATAGGTTAATCATTATTCATAAATAAAACGAATATATATAAGTCCACAAAAAATATACATTCTTCCAAAATAAAAATCCATTATTACTCCTAATATTAAATCCCATAGTATACTATTTTCCTTTGGCATACAGTGTTCCCAAAAGAGTGAACAACTTCCAAAATAACATTTATTACATAATCACCAAATAATTTTCCTATAATTAGTATAAATCATAAGTTCAAAAAATCCACATATTCTTGATCTATAAAATCATTTAACTAAAAAGAATTATTCATAATAACTAGGGATTTCACGTATTCCAGTGGTAGGTGATAAATCTCAGTCGCACTTTGGTTGTGGGTAAAATTTTTACAACTTTGTCCAACATGATGGGTTGTCACATGGACTACATGTTTTCCTTTTTCAAAAACTCTATAATTTCATAACATTCCCAAAATGAGATAAATTCTTCAAAAATAAGCATAACAAATTTTAACTAAAACTTTTATCTCATACCATGCATTTTATTCCCAATAATTAATAACCTTTAATTGACTCAAATTCAATGATCATATAAACCCAAATGGTTCCATATAACTATGTCTAGAAAGAAAAGATAATTCTTCCTTGGATAACATTTTCACTTAACAAACTACAAGGCTACACATACAAGAGAAAAAGCTTCTAAAATATTCCATAAATATGTGTATTAATACATTTAAATATTTCTCCATACATGAATTTCCACATAAGTTCATCCATGACCTAGTGGTTATCTTATAGAATATGAAACTGACTTGGGTAATTCCCAGGTCCCCTAAATTTTTGGAAAATGACTCTAAATAGATTATTAGGATCATTTTTATTTTCTTCCATAGTACTCTTAATTTTTCTTCTGCAATTCATTACTTTATGTCATTATTTCCCACACATAAATAATTTCTCTATTCCATTGAGACACTTTCCTAGGTGTCTCCTTCCACATTAAATGCATGATGGAAAATGAGCTTTCTTTTCTCCATGGTCTCCACTACCGGAGCTCTTTCAATTCTCTTTTGTTAACTTCTTTGTTGAGTTTGGGAGTTATTTATTGTATATGTTGTTGATTATATTTTTTGGAAAATGATTCAAAATTAACATGATATCTTTTATTCCTATCAACATTCTATTTCTTTTCTCATTTAAACCATCATGACCACCTTATACATCATGTTCAATGTTAATATGACTTCATTGGAATCTAACCATTGAGTAAAACCAAAAATAAATGTACGAGTAACAATAGTCATAAAATCATTTAGAGAATATCATGCCACCATATTTTCAATCTAAAATACCTTAGGATTAATCAACACTATTTATTTTGATCTTATATTTAAATTATTAAAATTGGTTTATAAAGAAAACATCAATTATCCTAATCATATCCCCTGGATGTGTCAAAACCAAGAGTGCAGCAAGACCCATTGTCATGTACCAGGATACCCCGAGTCAAGCCCGAAACTCATTGTCGGAGTTTTCACTCCTAGGTACATATGTGCTAGAGCCACCTCTACCTTTTTGTATCTACACAGAGATATATTTTCATGGAAAACATACATAATATTTACACTATTTTTTTTGAATGATCTCATATACTAATATTTAATGTCTATCTCAGGATAATGTTCTTTAATCAGATTTTATCTAAATATAGTATCTAAATTTTTTACTAAACTTCCTCTGATACCAACTATAACACCCTACCTTATTTATGTAGAGTTAGTTCATTATTATGTAACATTTAAATGATCAAATGAGATCAAGTCTCGAATTACCGATTTCCTTAGTAGCCTAGGAAGTACTAGATACAATATATTATTTTTACATTACATAAAAAAAACAACAATAATGTGTCCCCTTTGGACACACTCATATCCATTAGCCTATCCATACAGGTAAATCAGAATATAATTCATCACATCCTGGAAAAATGAATACATAATAAAGGTTTGATCTTTGATGCTCATTAAGGATTAAAATATAGCAGAAACTATAAGAAATTTGCATAAACATTTAAGACAATGTATAAGACTAAAACACAATCCTTTTAAACTTAAACATTACCATAATATGAAAAAGATAAATAAAATATTAACATTTACTTATTCACATGGATATTATACTAATGGAATAATCACATATAACATCAATAACTAATGTCATAAAGATATAATTCATAATTCTAGACATCATAACCACATAGTCAAGTCTCGTGCCAAGACTACAAATAAAAGTTTTTTAAAGGCCTTCTGACAAGACACTAGTTTGTCTCATGAGACTTACTAATGCATCAATGATCTATATTAGGCTCCACTCATCACTTACTATGTCCAATTAATTTATTATATAAAAATATTGAAACATAATCTAAACATTTGTATTACAACTAGAATACAAAATGTTAATATTTTAACCACAAACCATGAATGGTATGAATATAGAACATCCAAAGTCAAACATAAACCATTCAATACAATATAGAAGATTGTATTATAATAAATCAACCTCAATCAAGAATAATAAAGGTTATTTACATAGATGAAAATAATCAGTAAAACTATTTGAGTGAAATATCCCCATTTTCTTGAAAACATTTAAAATTATAACTATTTATCAAGAAGCTGTTAAAAATAGATTTTGGAATAAAAATGTCCCATAACACATTGAAACTTGTAAAAATAATTTTAATTTTAAAATATTAATGTTCATATAAATATATCATTGACACCATTTTTAGAACATGGACATTAATGAGAAAGATTTAGAAGAATAAATCTTTAAATCATTTAAAATTTTATTTTAGCTAGAGTTCCTAAAAAAACTAGAGAAACATTAATAAATATAATTTAGGTAATAAAAACGTTATAATATCATGAGAATAAAGGTATTCATGATATACAATTTCAATGTTTATTATGTACACCATATAAAAGTGAATTGGCGCACAACAACAAGGAAGTCTCAAAGTAATTTGAGATGA
Source organism: Viscum album (assembly GCA_963277665.1). Lineage (NCBI taxonomy): Eukaryota > Viridiplantae > Streptophyta > Magnoliopsida > Santalales > Viscaceae > Viscum > Viscum album. Next base: position 515,375,856 of record OY728146.1, read on the forward strand.
AATACCTTATAAAGACTGTATTCTTAAATTAAAAATAAATCAAAGACGTAATTATATGTGAAAATTTTTAATATAGTCAATATGATTGTATATTCAGTCTAAATTAATCCAAGTACATTCACACATATTCTTGAAAAAAAAGAACACCAAGGACTTGGATGTTTAACTAAATGAATGGAAATTGAGTTAAGATTACTCTTGTCAAGGTCATATCGATGACTGAAGAATTTATCAATGGAGTTAATATGTGTATCAAAATTATATGCACACAAAGGGGAGTGGAAATTACTACATAAATAAATAAATAAATTTTGATTTCACACATAATCATGGAGTAAAATAATCAATGATGTTTGCGTAAAACCTAATTAGTGGAAATCAAAATTAGAAATTCCTTATCGATTTGGTAACATAAGAAACATACCCCCCATGAAAGAATGATCATAAAATGAAGATGTATATATACATAACCTAATTTATAGTACACAAATAATACAATCATGGGTCGTACATACACCACCCAAAAGGAAAAAGTGGAAATATAGCATGAATCTCATGGGAATAAGAAGTGAGATGAACACCCCATACCTTGTTTTTTTTCATAGTCGAGGGTACGTTAAACTATTTTATAATAGTTAAATAATTGTTATTAAATTATAAAAGAACCAAAAAAATAAATATGATATCGTATATGATCTTTTAATATTTATTTGTTAATAAGTTTTCAGTAGTATCATTGTTTTGGGTGTTAACTGATTAGTTTTCCTTTATATGTTTTGTCATGTAAGTCATGTTTGTTATTGATATGAAGTATTTTATTCATATCCAGAATGATATTGATTTCTTAAACATTATTTTATGTTATAAAAATAATTTTTTTTGAATGGTAATGATGGGGAATTAATATCAACGCGTTCGTGGTGACGGTAATCTATACGTTCGCATGAGCGACAATTTCATTCTATTAATGATGAAATTGTATGTAATTGGATGGTATATTACATATAAACAATCATGAACATGTTATATTTATTATTTACATCAATTATACCTCATTATTTTACCCATCGAAATAATGAAGTGTTGAATAACAAATTACACCACGACATGGTGACGGTATGCCGTACCTAAGAACGTATGGTGAACTTTTCTTTAATAGGATGCATAGAATAATGAGTATTGTTGTACAATATTTTTAATTACATAATAGTATTCAGAAATTATGAGAGTTATTATTTTGGTATGGAAAATACAAAGAAAGAGAAAGTGGAAGAAGAAATTAACTTTGAAAGAGGTGATGGAATTATTTTCTCTTCTTCGGGTGCTTATTTTGATTTGATCAAAAGGTTTCCTTAAGATAGATTTACGATCAATTTAATACCTATAGAATGAATTTAAGGTATTTGGGATGTAATTTGAGTAGGTTTTGTCAAATCCAAATGGCCTTTGTGGTGTGATTTTGAGAGAAGGCGAAGTATCATTTTATAAGAGTGGTGAGGGTCACTTTAGGAAAATATTGAAATATTATTTTATTATAAAATAATTTTTTGTTTATAATGGCTTAAAATGCATTTATTTCGAGTATAAGGTGGGTATGGGTCGAATCCTATCAACAAAATGGGTTTAGAAAAGTTTAGTTCAACATATTAACATTATCTTTTAGATTTGTCTCTTAGTTAAATAGTTTAACTTTTACAATGACTTATTGTATTTTTATATTACATGGTTAAAATAGATGCTTTAAAATTCCAAGATAAACTCAAGTGGTTTATTAATGACATATCTATAATTATATAAGTCTTTTCAATGAAATTTAATTATTTAGTAACATGATATCATTTAATAATATTGTATTTGTTTTAAAAACTCGTTTATGTCAATTTTTGACACTATTTAGTGTTTTATTTTTGTGAAAGTAAAAAAAAACTGATTACATATAAAATATATATTAAATAAACCATAACATGTCATATTAACCTAGAAAATTAGTTCAATGCCTCAAAATTATTAATTTACATTTATTTTGATATTTATAATTTTGATTATTTTAATCATTCATTAATAAGGTAATTACTACATCATCATTGTGTCATAAATAAATTTAATTATTTAATGTGTAAGAATTATAAATAAAATATCATAATTTAGGAATTATTATTAGGACTCTAATTAATATTTATAGTCAAATTTATATAATGTATAAAACTATATTAAAAATGGTTTACTTAATAAACATTGAATTTTACACTTTTAACTCTTATTTAAATAAAATAATAATAAATTTCGTAATCTAACTCATGTGGATTAAAGAGGATCATAATTTATTCCTAATGTTGCTTTTGGTCGAAAAATATTATCCAATAGAATTAGGAAATGTGTTAGGGTAAATATAATATCATTTTTACCTTTAATTACACTATTTACTTTTAATCATGGTAAATAAAAGTCAAAATTTACAATTCACCAAAAAATATTTTCATCCTATTGAACAACATTTTACTTACTGATGTCAACAGTGTCTCTCAGATTTTTGAAATTCAATTCATAGAAGTGGTAAAATTACGTTTTATGAAAATTTGTAAATTTTCCTAAAAGGCGGGTAAATGTGACAACCCCCTCCCCAAAATGTGTACCCCTCCTGGGACGACAATGTGGGAAGGTAGATAATAACCCCCGAGTCCCACCTTTGGTAGGCCCTAGGTTGGCAACTAGAACCGAGGGTATAATAAACCCACCAATGGGAGGCATTACCCTTTAAGATAACACACAAGAAAGAGAGAGCTAAGATAGAAACCAACCAACTCCAACTCAGAAAGAAATATAAATGAAATCCCATGTACACATATGTAATGCCCTGACGAACTACTACAACTAAAAGGGGAAAACTACAAGTACCTAATATAAAGTAAAAACAACAGCAACCACAAATCCCAAACAGATCCTGCAACCCAAAGCTAGTAGTAACCAGCTTGATCATCAACCTACTCTAAGTGACCTGAAAATAGTTTATATATACATAGGGTGAGTATAATAGTATACTCAGTAAGATCCTCCCCAAAGACTCTCTTGAACAAGTAATGAAAGAATGATAAAGCACAATGAACTATAAGTAAAACTAACTCATCACCTAAATTGGTATACTAAGTTACCATCCTCCCCATGGATACTCTCACCATGTAATACATATAAGAGTAAATAATATATTAAGGAATATCAAGGGTACCCCGCAACTACTTCCCCACTGATTTTTCACTTTTCCCCAACGTCGCACGTCATAAGAATCTCTCTCCAAAAAGGCTTTCCCGCAGACAACTGGGCAATGCACCACAACATGCACCTTGTGTAACAAAACATCCACATCCATGTAAAAATGTAACCATGTAGTTTTTGGGAGCCACCACAGTTCGCATAACGTGTATCATACATCAGGTATTAAACCTCATGGCATTATAGCCCATGCACTGAGCAAGGATCCTCAGGCAATCACAACCTATACACGTTACACCTATAATAGTATGTAGGAAAATATATCTATAATATATGTTTTTGAATAAACACAATCCATTAAATACCTCTACCCACATATAAGTGGAAAACTAACTACAATGCCTACCAGCACGAGTAACTACCAAGAGAAGAGAGTAGGGATAATGGGGTATTCAGCTATCTATCCTCCCACCGGAAAGATAGGGAAAACTCCCCCAAGGCTCAAAATCCATGGGGTTTTGGTTAAACATACTGAATGGGTGGAGTAGCATATAGAAACACAAAAAGTATAGAATATATTATAGCTCACAACCACACTATGGGCATAACTACTCTTAGACTCAACTGAAGCTAACATCTCTCAGACTTTTGGTTACCAATTTGAAGACTAGGTATCCTATAATCACACAACCATTTAAAGTGCTTTATTATATTACTTAATTAACTTCTTATCAGTTAAACTTTACATTAATTAATTATTTAAACATTAATTAACCATTAATAATTTCTACACTATTTCATTAGCATCCTACACAACGTTCATTTTTTCCTTCAAATTGAACCTCAGCATTACGCCCCATCATGATCCAACCCCATGGGTTAACATCATTTATTAAATTATTTATTTATGGAAATTAATTTTACATATTCCCAGACATTTTATAAAAAAAATATATGATACTAAACACAATGGGGATCAACACGGTGAGTAGATGAACTACCCCTCGAGTCTTTTCCACTTATAGCAAGTGCAAAGATCCATATTCCGCTGAGATGCTAATCACAGAAAGCACATGATATACTACACGTGTCTTTTCCCCTTTCAGAATAAGGGTAATCATGACTAGTTTCCTTGATCAGTGGGGAATGTAATGTAGATAAACAACCAATATGAATCAGCAAGCATCCAATATTCACAACCAACCCATTCCATCATCCCCAGTGTCCTCCCCAACACCCACATGAATAAACTGAAGCATATTTCCTCTATAGACAAATTTTTTTGCCACAATAAAAAGGGCTACCCACCCCCACATATCACAACAGCCTTATAGACTCACATCACAACACAACAAGTAGGAAAGCAACCATCATATCAACTGGGCTCGTATCCATTAATCGAGAAAGAGGGTAACTCAGAACCCTTCAAGGTATTATAAAACAATATGTTCTTTAATCAATCTTTGATTAACGAAATTATTATTCATAGGTTCCAACATCGGGAAACCTAAACATTAAGTTATCATGAATAAATAAAAATTCTTACTGCACCAATTTTATTAACATAAAATTACAAAAAAATGAACCAGAATCATTTACATGAAACTTTATCATTATCCAAACAATTATCAATTAATTCTAGTTTACGTTCTTTATGAATTTCCATAAATAAAGAAAAACTAAACAAATAAAGAATAGATATCACACTATCTTGAAAAAGAATAGGTAATAACATACGATGTATATCAATTTACTTATCATTTTCAAATATTTATTATGTCAATTCCATTGTGATCCAGTGGCTAAATCATGCTAACTCTGTAGTTTTATGTAAAATAAAAGAGAAGCAACGAATCAACTACCTCAAATAGTTCATGAAATTCATTATATGAGAATGATCCACACAACAGATCACAATCACCTCCTCTCGTGACAACTGCATCCACCCGAGGATGTCATTGGACGACGACACCAACCGAAACCCAAGAAATAACATCAAAATCATGGAGATCAGATTCCATAATATTGCAAGGAGAAACAAGAGAAGATGAACCCAAATGAATGGCGATAAATCATACCTTATATAAAAGTTGATGGATACTACATGGTTGCACAAAATCAGGGGTGCACTTATAGTAAGAAGAATGTCAAGGGAAAAAATCCATGGGGAAAAATTTGATCTCACAACTCCTACTAGAAGTAAGGAAAGGTTTGAGCATCTTGAACAAGATAATAAGAAGGAAGGACAAGGGATGAAGATATCGCGTCCCTTTAGAAGATTTTACAAAGCAGCTGTTTAAGATACACATGATTTCCATTAAAATCATATCACATTAAACCATGGGGTTTGACCAAGTAAAAGCATCTCGAGCCTTATGAAAATTAATATAGGAGTTATAGTCTTTGAATCATCCTTAAATACCTTAAAACAAGGCTTTGAATGCATATTACATTAAATAAAACCTTAAATCTGCAAAACTAGAATAAATCTAAAAATTTGGAAAAGGAAATATGAAATAGTTCTAGGAACACTGTTCATGAGCTGTGACACCATGTCTGTGATACCATGTATGTGACACCAGGTCTGTGACTCCATTTTTGTCACACTGTTTTGGTGATATCGTTTCTGTCCAACCGTTTCTGTGATATCGTTTCTATCACACCGTTTTTGTGACACCGTTTTTGTCACACCATTTCTGTGACACCGTAACTGTCACACCATTTCTATAACACAGTTTCAGTGAAACCATTTCTATCACACTGTTTCTGTGATACTATTTCTGTCACACCCTTTCTATGACATCGTGACTATGACAGAGTTTCTGTGAAACAGGCTCTATCACACCGTTTCTATGACACCATTTCTGCTACATTGTTTCTGTGACAACGTTTTTGTCACACCATTTCTGCGACACTGTGACTATGATATCATTTCTATGTCACCGTTTCTGTCACACATTTCTTGTGACATCATTTCTATGACACCATTTTTGTTACACCATTTCTGTCACACTGTTTCTGTGACACCGTGACTGTGACATCATTTCTGTGACACTGTTTCTGTGAAACTGTTTCTATCACACCATTTCTATGACACCATGACACTATTCACAGAACATTAAATTTAGAAAAGTGTTGGGGATGAGTCACCATGACCTCCTAGAACATCTCAACCACTAGATTTAGGCAAATGAATGGACTAGAGAGGTCCAGGCCATTATAGTAAAAGTTGTTAAAAGTTCAATAAAATTTTATACATCAAATATTATTATAAAATGAATACAGTGCATTAAATTGAACTAATATATGTATTATGTATCTATTTTTATGTTAAAATAAATTTAAATAAAAATAATAATTATTTAAATAAAATTAGGTTTTAAACAATAACGTAGTGTTTTTCATTATTTATCAAATATTGAATGTTTTTATAAAAATACAAAAACTTTACCCTATGATAATTTTGATATTTCAAATTTAAAAAAGATTTCTATTTTACCAAATTCAAGAATTATAAGATGAATTAATTAATTGAAAATTAATTCCCATTCTGAAAACCAGAATGTGGGTTTTTTAGAAGTAAAAACCATCTAACAATTAACATGTGTTTATATCCAATTTAAATGTTAAATTAATAACAATGACCAATATTATATAAAATGATAAAAATATAATCTATATATACTCAAAAATGAATTTAGAGAATAATCTAATAGTATAAATAAATTGGTTGAAAAGGTGGTTTTGAATTAAAATTCATTATTTTTCAATCATAATTAATTAAATAAAAATCCTCATAAAATTACCAAAATTTCAACCTAATATAATATTGGTATTTTGAATTAAAAAATTAATTAAATTTCAGTATATTTATTTTATAATATTCTGTTAAATTAATTTTATTATTTTTCACAAAAAGGACATAAGAAGTAGTTCCTTTATCAAAATAATACTTATATTTTAATGAATCTTACACATTTCTTTATAAATATGGATTATTTATGTGATAGAATTATAAATGAAATTTAAAATTTTATTGGATATTATTTGTATTACTATATTAAATATTAATTTTATAAAAATATCATTTGAATGATTAACGTTTTGTTTCACAGAAACTCAATCTTCCATATAATATACGCCATGTCAGTGTGCCGTACAATATTAGCTATTGAGTTACTTTAATGATATAACTTACTATGAAATATTTGGTTGTTACATGGATATAAGCATGAAATATTCTTTCTCCATTATCTATTTACATATATCTTTCATTAAATAAAGGATATGCGCCCACCTCTACCCTCCTTATGAAATTGAATTATGTCGATGGGATTCATGCATGTGGGTATGAGTGTCAGCCTCCCCCATGAATGTTGTAAGAATATTCCCATAAACATGTTGTAAGAGAGTAGGGGTATGAGATTTCATACTAGTCCCTTCTAGAGTAGGCTGGCAGGAATCATCGGTAGGAGAAAGGATATGAGCCCTCTCATTGATGAATATTGGAATATTCCCACAGACTTGTTTTGAGTTAGCAAGAATATAAGACTACTAATTGGTTACTTCTGGAGTATGTGGATAAGAATCTTCAATACGTGTGTGAACATGTTCCCTCTCCTTAATGTCCAACTCCCTCCACTACTAATCAGTATTCCTTGGATCCCATGTGTGGGCATCAGAGGTGGTTGTGCGTAAGATGATACCCCAAGTAGGAAATTGATGGGTGCCAGTGGGATTATGCTGATGACAACGGTCGGCATGTTCCCATCTCGGGGGAACATGAACCAGAAGGAATCAATATTGGGATTCCTAGTCCACTTTCATTAGTTATAGAAGGTGGTGGTTATCATGATTCAGGGATATTCTCTTGAAGTAGTTTGTTGTTGCAATGGGGGAAACTAGATTAATAGCAGCCATTGTGGAGTGATGTGGGCTCACCAGTTGTCATTATTGAAGGATCTTATGTGCAGATTACATGGTCAGGATTGTCCCATATCAGTGGTACTCTCAGATCATCATATTATATACCTTCAATTGATGTTATTTGGCTAGTGAGATTTCATTATGACCTGTAGGGGGTCTCAACTGCACATGAGGAACCATAACGGTCACAGGAAGATGAAGACATTCTCTTAGGATGGGATTATATAATCACATATACAACTAGGATTAAAGATACTGATTAGTGCTATATCATAGGTATAAAAAAGATCAATCATATACGATTGGTAAAGACAATTGTCCTTTTTCCCATTCCGACCATCTTACTCTTGTGGACTTGTCAGCGTGATGATGAACTTATAAGAATCCCACTTTATGCTAGTCTTACATCATAGTTTGTATAAGTGGTTTGAAAAACAAATTGGTCTAAGAGATTCATGTTTATCATGTTTGTGTTGTTTTCATATATTAGGTAACTAACATACTTCAACGGATTATAACACAATAATTTGTTATTAGAGAGCTTTACATCAGGTCCACTTTGATTGTCTTATTAGTGAACCTTGAGTACAATGGAAATTATTTTATATGCTTATTTGTATGTCACAAATCCATATATTATATGAATTGTATTCTCTCATAGGTCATGTTTTTTGATTCACTAATTAATCATTTATTATGAACTATAAATTTTTCTTAAATGACTCAATATTTTTTCTTTGATTTGCATGTTATGGTTTAACAATGTCATTATCTTGTACTCATAGCCTTATGTCGATGTTAAGCTTATATATCTCCATTTCTTACCCTTTCTGATTATCTAATGTCATCCTTTCTTATGTTTCATTTTCCCATGTTATAAATAAATTTATTATGTATGGTATGACAAAAAAGGGTTGTAGTTATGAATGACTTAGTGGGAGATGACATAGTTCCCTTATGAACTAGTTGATTATGTTTCTATTTTCTAAAGTAAATATGTCTTTACGATCCTTAGGTGTGGGCATATACAATGTCAGGAATGACCATCTAAAAGGATATCATATATATGTATGAAAATAATGGATTGTTGCAGTTTTAATCTAGGGATACATTTAGTTATCCTTGATAAACTAGTATAGGAATAATTTAGTGATATCCCTAAGGACTTGTAAAAGGATAAGTCTAAGGATGAAAAAAACTATTGGAAAATCTTCTAGAAAATTTTTAAATGATAAAAATAGTGGTTTATAATATATTAAATATATTTTTATGTGGATTTGGAATATAGTTACCCTGTGATAATAACAGTAAAACTGGTGCATAGAGATAGAATTAATTGTCACCTGGTTCAGGTTAACTAGACTTATTGCACACCTGGTGTGACACTCCTAGGGGATATGATTTTGAAATTCCCAAGAACCATATAAACCATCATGAAGTATTAAAATTTATGATGAATTTAAATAAATTATGAAAAAATTAATGATCCATAGATTAAAAATAACATTTCATGATTTAGACATCTAATATGTGATTTTTCATGATTATGGGGTTCCACACAATGAGTATAATTTATTGAACTATTAATTTTTTTTTGTTTTATTCAATGGATGGAGTATATATGAATCATGTTAATACAAAATGTGATGGATAATAAAACTATTTCTCTCTTGATTAGCTAATCATTAATGGCGAAGGAATGAAAAATCATAATGTTTTGTTCATAAAACATTTCATGCCTAGAATCATGCTAAACATAAAAATGAGAATTGGAGAGAACAAAATTCTGTTCATTCTATCGTGAAGCAATTTCAACCTTAATTTATTGGATCTTTTAATATTCTAGTTTTTTAATAATGTATTAATATAATTGAAAATATATTTTCATTCTATAGTGTTTGAAAAATGAAAAAGTCATTTTGGATGTCTATCATTTGGAATGTGAAGTGGATCGATTGTGGACTCTCATTAAGAATACAATGGAACATGATGAAATTTAATCCATGGATTGGGATGTGTTCAAGAACTTAATTTTCAATGTGTAAATTCCTTGTATTATTTTTATGAAGATTGATAAGGAGTTTATTTAGTTAAATTAAAAGGATGATGTATTTGTTGGTATATTTATCGACAACATTACAAGACCTGTAAGGTAAGCATATGGTATTATCATATAAACTGAATCTAATGTTGATCAATTATTTTGGGGCTTGAAAATAAGTCTTCAAATGGAGTTTTTAATAAGATAGTATGGGTTATATAAAGATATTTTTTGATATATTATATAGGTGGAAATAATGGTTATATTTACATATCAATATCATTGTTTTTATAAGAAGAAAAAAATGGATTTCAAAGGAAAATCTAAAAGATGAAAAGATAAGAAGATTAATTTTAAAATATGATCAATGTGTTAGAATTGGCATAGAGTAGATTTCATTAATGGGACTATAAAATATTTGAAGTATGGATGGGGAGTTCGTTGAGAAATCAGATGCAGAAATGATATCAATAAGTGTAAGGACCCGACCCCAATTGCCCAGAGCCGGTGCCTTATTTGATTACGTTGGCATATATACAAGGAATATGAATCCCAAAATACTGAGTAGTTTAGTATTATTGGAAACAAGATACATACATAAGTTCATCTTTACATATGGAAAGGAATAACAACAATAATTTATTCCACTAGAGTTATCACATCTCCTAGATTATTCTTGCAAGTCATTCATAAATTACAACTTCATGTCTTGAGAAAATGCAACATAAGAAAGGGGTATGCTCAAACAATCAGTAAGAGTAATCAATACAATGGATGATAATATAAACATTATACATGGTGAATAATTGAAAACACATTCCTTTAATAATAAACATGAACACATTATGGAATGAATATAAGCAGAGTAAATAATTCCATAATAAAACATAATCATGGGTATTCTACTAGTAAAATAACTGCATGAACTTTCAATTACTAGCTTCATAATGAGGGAAGTGAATATACCATACATACTGAAACATTTTTTCATGGCCTCGGCCAAGACGTCTAATGATTAAGGACTCGCCTAAAATCCATATCACATTGGGAAAGGCCTCGACCAATTCCACGTCTAGTTGTCTCATGAGACCTACAGATTCATCGAGGGGATATAGAAGTCCCCACCCATCACATTATAAGTCCAATTCATTCCTCATATGAGCGAGGATTAACATAAACAACAAATATATTCATATTGAAACTATCATATGAAATGTAACTATCTTTCCCCAATCATAAAACACTAACCATTCAGAATATAATGGAGAATGGTTTTAGGATAGATCATCCACAATTTAGTTATACATAAAAAATTAAATCCAATATGGTATATTACTTTATAAACGATTAAACCCAATAATACAATGGAATCAACAAGAGTGTTAAATTAGATGAAAACACTCTTATAAAATCATTAAGCAAATCTGAAGATAAATACTCTTTTATTTTAAAAAGAAGAGTACTTTTGTAAAAATCTTTGTATAAAACCAGAAGTTAAGTAAGATAGTATTTTCATAATAAAATTAGTTATTTTATAAAGATAATGGTTTCCAAAAACAGATTATAGAGTGCTCTTTAAAATAGGTAAGAATTTGAGAAATTCCCTTGTATCAGGCTCGTATTTTTGGAACAATTTTGTATGTTCCTTTTAAAAAGTGTAACTATCCATAAAATATGGAAGGATTATGGTTTGTAAACATATATATGATACTCGCACTAAATATATGAGGAGTATATAACAATACATAATAATTCAATTGAGGTATTGAGACAATGAAATTAACCCGAATGAAAATGGATGTTTGGGTGGAAAACCCTTACCTTAAATCGAAACGTGTTCCTCTATCATACTTAAGCTCCTAGAATATGAAATTATTCTTGATAATAACTTATTTCTGAACCTATTAGACATGTTTTTCGTTTACCATAATTCTGGTTAGTTCATTTATGTTTTTATTGATAAGTTATTTTATTGAATTTCGTTGTTTTGGAGTGTTCATTTCCTTTATTTTCATATTCCTTTCGCTTGTTTTTAAGTAATGAGGTTCTAGTGGAATGGTTATAAATCTCCAGGATTTAATTTATATGTTATTAATGAACATAATTAATTGATAATGGTCATTTATATTGTAACACCCCAGGTAAATAAAGAATATGACATTTTCATATTTATCCATATTTGTGAATAAAATATTAATATGACTTTAAAGGGGATGCAATGCTCGATGGCGTACCCAACACGCAACAACGAGTCTCTTGGGAATCTTACGTTGCACTCTAATAAAAAAATAATATTATTCTAAATGGTAGTTAACATGTAGCCGTTGTAATGGCGGGAATGGATAGAAATAACTAAAATATGATTATATATGTTCTTAAATATTTTTACATTTATACAATAAAAGATAAAGGCTTAAAATACGGAAAGAATTCAATTTTAGGCGTATATGCCCTAGTTTTCACTAAAGGTTCATTTATCACCTTTTGATGGAGAACCGTCATTAAATATAGTTTTGTTCACTCTTAAACATTCTTTTGGACCAAATAAAACTCTTATTAAGAATCGGGACATCAAAATTTACTTTGTGTAAATTTTTGGTATCTTTCCGATAAAGTTCTTTTTTTTAATGAATAGTGTAAAATGTTGTATTTTAATTCAAAACCACTTTTTAATCTAATTTATTTATATGATTAGATTATATTTTGAATTGGTTTTAAAGTGAAATTAGAAAATATTTTTACCATTAAATCCAATAGTGGTCGTTGGAATCAATTTCACTTTGAAATCAGGCTTAAACTAGTGTCAATCTTTTGATACTTATTGTTTCATAAAACACGCTATTTGTCATGACAACGGGAATTAATTATTAAATTAATTAATGTGAATTATATGTTTTGAATTTTGTAAAACGGACTTCATTTTTTAATTCAGAATATCAAATATAGCTTAGGGTGAATTTTTGGGATTTTTCTGAAAAACATAAATTTTTTATGAATAGTGAAACCACTAAGTGGTACTTATAAAACTGATTTTCCGTTTAAATGAAATTTTTCCATCATTGTGTTTTGATTTTCAAAACTCCGACATACATGGTTGTCATTAAGAAGTAAAATGTGGTTCAATGAGATTAAAATAATTTTTTGGTGAATAGTAACTTATTCAGTTTTTAATCGCGATTAGTGGTAATTAGTGTAGTTTAAGGTAAAAATAATGCTTTAATAAAATGAGATGAGCTTGACACATGTCTTACCCTCATTGGTTGTATCATGGCCGACCAAGACAATCCATGGGTCAACTTGGGGACCCCATGGATCCGCTTTGGTTGGGAAATGACATAAATATCATTTTATTTAATGTAAAAGTAAAATTGACACAAACATGATATGTTTTACTAAAAAAAATTTTAAGTGGGGTTAAACAAGTCCAAATTTTGATTATAAATAGTCATTGGAAAGATAAAAAGATTTCCTACAATATAGTAATTTTTTTATAATTTTTAGACATTAAATAAAATAAATTATTTATGACATAATAATGATGCAGTGATGACATCATTATTTGACGATTTAAATAAAATGGAAAGATAATGTAAAATATATGAACTAAACATGTCCAAACCTTATTGGATGAGTGGATTTCGAAGACTTATCACCTTATCCACGAATTATATCAATGTGGGACCTTTTAAAACCGATACACATTTTCAAATAAAGTAATATTTCTTTACTTTCCAAAAGTACCCCTCCTCTCCTCTTATAAAAGGCCCCCACCTCTACCTCTTTTCACACACTCCTCAAGCCTTTGGCTCGGCCAAACCCTGCCCATTTACTCTCTCCACATCCCTCTCCTCACCCTATAGGATTCCCTTTGGGCAGAATCCTTTCAAAGTAAGCCTTTAGGCTCAAATCAAAAGGAGTTACACTTTTAAAGGTAATTCACTCTCTCATGTTCATTTGTTTTATTTTGCTTCTCCAACCCCCTAAACTCTTTTTATTTACTTCTTTTGTAACAACACCAGTATATTCAATATACTAGGATGTTTTTATAATATTTATTTGAGCTAAACTCTCACAAAACTACATCAAATGGTTAAAGAAGATACGGTTTCCGTGGATGGTGAAATTCTGCCTCCCGAAACGATGATTGTTCAATACTCATTTAACACCTTCAAAGGTGGCCATTATGATGTCACTATTTTTATATATGATATATAATATGTTTATGTTTTATTTATGCTTCTGTATTTTTCATTTTTGTCTTACCTTTATGGCTTCCATTATGGGTATACGCGATATCTTCATTTAAGGAAGTGCGGACTACCGCCCCCTCAAAGTGATTTGATTCGTTAAATACCATATGTGGGATGTATAAAGGATGGAAATATGATATTATATATGATATTATACTGGAATTATAATATACCTTTATATCATTATTATTCCATTCTATAAAATACGAAATAGAAATGAAAGTAGCGTTCATGCGTACGTACGGCTTACCGTCTCCATGAACGGTGCATTTCATTTCTTACCTCTAAATGATTATGTAATGTTATAAATGCATGCATGTACTGGATATATATGACATATATGATATCTACATAATTAATACAATTCTGTATATAATAAACATTTGGCCACACAAACAACATATAATTGTAAGAAGTCCACTTTCGACTTAAGAACCAAATATCGACAAAACAAATATTATTAACTTAAATGATTACATAATGTTTATGACATGGTAATAAGTGGTATAAAATTAATAATTAACTTGAAAAAGGTTCTTAAGGAATTAGAAATTAACTCAAGTTTATTATTCAGGAGATTAAAGAACGATCGAGTCAAGTCAGACCCGAGGTAAGGGATCATACAACTCTCTTTCTTTTTAAGTACACAATTTAATGTCATTCCTTTTAAAGCTCATCTTTCTTGTTATTGGGATGATCTTTTATATTACATTTACTGTAATTTTTATGTTCATGTGATGAGAGACCCTATTCTCTTTCATCAATCCATTCTGGAAGTTTTGAGTGGCGCCGTTAGGCTGCCGAACTTTCGTAAGAGATCTAACCTCTCTCTTTCTTTTTAAGTACTCGCCTTTATGTCACTTCTTTTAAACTCCTCCTTGCAATGTTGGGGGATTTTCTTTTATATT
Source organism: Viscum album (assembly GCA_963277665.1). Lineage (NCBI taxonomy): Eukaryota > Viridiplantae > Streptophyta > Magnoliopsida > Santalales > Viscaceae > Viscum > Viscum album. The sequence continues at coordinate 515,391,188 of OY728146.1, forward strand.
CCACTTGCTGTAAATTCTATTGTAATATGATGGGATAATCTATTTGATCTCATCAATCCATATTCGGAAGTTTTATGTGGCGCCGTTAGGCTGCCGAGTTTTCGTAAGGGATTTTTCATCTCACTTTTATTCCCGTGAGATTTATGCTACATTCGCCAAAAATTCCATTGATTGGTGTATCTACTGCCCATTATTCTACTCTTTGTGTAATATACTTTCGTTTATGAGTATTTACATCAATGACCTATTGTCTTTCTTTCATGGGGTGTATGTTTTGAAAGATACCCAAGTCGGTAAGGGAACCTTTCACCCTCCTCTTTTTTAAAATAATTCTTTTATTGGGTATTTTAATTTACATATTTTTATGTTGGGATATGTTCTCATACATCCTTATTGATGTAAATTTTATGTCCAAGTGATGAGATACACTTTTTATCTCTCATCAACTCATTTTGATGTGATGCCGTTAGGCTGTCGAGGGAACTTTTTAACCCAATTTCGATTTCTTTGGGTTCAACTTGTAGTCATTGAATATGTCATCCATTGAATATGTGTGAATGACCTTTTATTGTTTTACACATAATATCCACTTATATTGGGTGTATTTATTTTTGTCACACATATTTTTGAGATTTATTTGTCCTTAATTTAAGGATACCTTCTCTATAAGGGATTTCATCACATTTGACATTTCTATTGAGGGTTCATTGTTGTTATGCACCAATTCACTCTTCTATGGTGTATATACTGTCCTTTGGATTATTATATCATGAATCCTTTTATTCTCATGATATTATAAAGTTATGACTAAATGTTATTCCTCGATTATTGTATTCAAGTGTCTCTAATTTTGGTAAAACCCCTTTAACCAAAATATCGTTTTAAATGTTTTAATTATTTGTTCTTATTAATATCCATGTTTTCAAATTTGTTTTAAGGATTTATTTATATGGATATTAATGGTTTAAAATGTTAAAAGCTTCAAGGTGGTATGGGACTTCGTCTCAATCTCCTTTCGTTGAGGCATATTTTATTTTATACACAACTTTCTTTTATATGGTGTATAAACCCCTTTGACTTTTACGTTTATTCAAAAGGAATCTTTTTTTTATACGAAGCGTTTACTAAACGACAAAAGGGAATGTTTTTGTCGTACGTATGCGGCGACAATGACTTCTCCGCCGTCGTGACCGTTATTTGAGTTTCGGCTTCCTCTACAAGCCATACCTTCTTTTTAAAAGAAAAATAAATACCATGTTTTACTTTTCTTTTACTTTGGTATTGAAAATGGTTTTCTTAATGTTTTTATTATATCAATGTGTTGTATTGATATCTCGTGATTGAAATGTGGAAATGTTATGTTTCCTTTATGCATGTTTTATGTGATATGATTATGTTATGGTTCTTGGGCATTATTATGAAGATGGGTGGTTCCGTGATAAACTAAGGGCGGGTGAGCCCGATATAGCTCTCCAATGCATTGGGTAACGCGAAGGAGTGAAACGTTAAGGTTTCTCCGAAGAGATTTAGGGAATATACTGTGATGGGTATTCCGAACGTAACCAAGAGGGTTACTCCCTACATAAGAATGTTATGAATGCCTCAAGTTACCTTTATGTCTTATGTTTTCTATGATTTATTCATGGTTTGATGAGGTATGTTAAAGTGCCTATGTTTTATGGGTAAAGTATGATTTCATTCTTATGTATATACGAACTCATGTTTCCTTTCCATATTTTTATAACCCTTACTGAGCTTTTTATGCTCATCCCAAGTTTTTTAAATGTTTTTCACAGGTCAAGGGAAAGGTACATGATGTGATGATAGTGTCAAGGATGTGTAAAGAAAGAATCCATGTTTCATTTTAAATATGTTCCGTTGATGGGAAGAATGAATACTGTCTTTTATGTAACCACTTTGTTTAAATGTGGAATGTAATGCAAGTTTCATGATCTAATTCTCTAAAACTCTAAACCTGAAAAGATCCTCAATGTGTAATCTTGTAATAACTCAAGATTAAGTAAGGTTTAAGGCTGGGGCCTTATAGTTGGTATCAGAGGTCGGTTTAGATAACTTTAGAGTTTAGGGTATTCTTTAAGCATAATTGACAATTACCATAATGGTTAGGATTTCAGAAAGAGTCCTAGTTTTAGATAAAGTGAATGAGTAAGTGTATCTTAGTGTTTACCTTCATCGTTTGTACATGATGGTTTTGTTGATATACTCACACTGACATTTCTATTTTTAGTGAATGGATGGATCTAGTAGGCACCAAAGAGACAACAGGTTTGAAGGAAACTGTGGTGGTTCTCTGATTAAGATACTAGATAAAATGGAGGATTCAATGAGGAAACTCGTGGTTGTTCTAAACCAAATATCAAGGAGTCATGATCAACCATTTCAACCTTGGTGAGTTCTCTAATGCATCATGTATGAGATGGCCAAACCGATGTGGAAATTCAGGTAATAATTATTAAGGTAACCATTAGGGTTTATATGATAATTAATTTTTAGGTAATTATGGGTTACTCTATGATATGATGGAAAATGAAAGGAATGAGATAAAATTGAGGTTAAAATATGTTATGATTATTCTTGAAGATTTTATCTCATTTTGGGGAATGTTTTGAGAATTATATAGTTTTGGAAAAAGGACAACACGCAGACCGTGTGACAACCCGTCGCGTCGGACAATGCTGCGGGAATCGAACCCACAACCAAAGTGCGACTGGTATTTATCGCCTACCACTGGACTACGTGAAGCCCCTGGTTATTTTGACTAATTCTTTTTAGTTATATGATTTTGTGAATTAAGAGTAAGTTGATTTTGGAGGATATGTGATTAGGATAATTACTTTTAAATGTGAGACTTTAGGAGCAACTGATGTTGTTTGGAGATAAATGTTACGATTTAACTTGGTAGACTATGTGACTAAATCCTTCAAATATTTGGGTTTCAATCTTAGTTTGGTTTACTTTGAAGAATTTTATGGACAAATTGTTTATCGGATGGTCCTCGTTGAACTTTGGGTTTTGTTGGAAAAAATTTGGAGATTAAGAATAGATTTTCCTTTTTATAAGGGGTTATCCTTTTCTGGATTATCTGATCTTGTACTAACCTTTTTGGTTTTGGTTTTGGTTAAAGACTAAATACATGGGATGTATATAGTTCTATTTTGGGGATTAGGTGATTCTCTAGAAGTTGATTATAGTACTCTTGATGCGAACAAGTCTCCCTAAATACTCGTCTTTTTGAAAAAATATGAGTTTGACTAAGGAATCTAGTAAAAGTTGAAAGTCAACATGATAAGTGATTATGCTTCCTTATGAATAAATTCCTCAATAAAAAGTAACTTAAAACAAAAATGTTGTCTATTAACTTTTCCTACTAGGGAACCAAACACCGTTTAACCCATCACAAGTTTGTTACTTTCTCGTGGTTAACTTTCTCCTAAACATGTTTTCTATCACTCTCCATCAGAACATGACCCTTTGTTTTTTCCTCCATGTCCATATTTTCATACTTGGAATCCTAGTATGGGTTAACTCGGGTGACCTTTGTACTTATCTTTCTTTATTTTAAAGTGTTTGTTTTACCGACTTTTGTTCCGATGTGGGACTTTCAAGGATGTTTCCAAGCTCATTTTTTTTAAAATTGCGAGGATGCAATTCCCAAAAGGGGGGAAGGATGTAACACCCCCGGTAAATAAAGAATATGACATTTTAATATTTATCCATATTTGTGAATAAAATATTAATAAGACTTTAAAGGGGATGCAATGCTCGATGGCGTAACCAACACGCAACAACGAGTCTCTTGGGAATCTTACGTTGCACTCTAATAATAAAATAATATTATTCTAAATGGTAGTTAACATGTAGCCGTTGTAATGGCGGGAATGGATAGAAATAACTAAAATATGATTATATATGTTCTTAAATATTTTTACATTTATAAAATAAAAGATAAAGGCTTAAAATACGGAAAGAATTCAATTTTAGGTGTATATGCCCTAGTTTTCACTAAAGGTTCACTTATCACCTTTTGATGGAGAACCATCATTAAATATAGTTTTGTTCACTCTTAAACATTCTTTTGGACCAAATAAAACTCTTATTAAGAATCGGGACATCAAAATTTACTTTGTGTAAATTTTTGGTATCTTTCCGATAAAGTTCTTTTTTTTAATGAATAGTGTAAAATGTTGTATTTTAATTCAAAACCACTTTTTAATCTAATTTATTTATATGATTAGATTATATTTTGAATTGGTTTTAAAGTGAAATTAGAAAATATTTTTACCATTAAATCCAATAGTGGTCGTTGGAATCAATTTCACTTTGAAATCAGGCTTAAACTAGTGTCAATCTTTTGATACTTATTGTTTCATAAAACACGCTATTTGTCATGACAACGGGAATTAATTATTAAATTAATTAATGTGAATTATATGTTTTGAATTTTGTAAAACGGACTTCATTTTTGAATTCAGAATATCAAATATAGCTTAGGGTGAATTTTTGGGATTTTTCTGAAAAACATAAATTTTTTATGAATAGTGAAACCACTAAGTGGTACTTATAAAACTGATTTTCCGTTTAAATGAAATTTTTCCATCATTGTGTTTTGATTTTCAAAACTCCGACATACATGGTTTTCATTAAGAAGTAAAATGTGGTTCAATGAGATTAAAATAATTTTTTGGTGAATAGTAACTTATTCAGTTTTTAATCGCGATTAGTGGTAATTAGTGTAGTTTAAGGTAAAAATAATGCTTTAATAAAATGAGATGAGCTTGACACATGTCTTACCCTCATTGGTTGTATCATGGCCGACCAAGACAATCCATGGGTCAACTTGGGGACCCCATGGATCCGCTTTGGTTGGGAAATGACATAAATAACATTTTATTTAATGTAAAAGTAAAATTGACACAAACATGATATGTTTTACTAAAAAAAATTTTAAGTGGGGTTAAACAAGTCCAAATTTTGATTATAAACAGTCATTGGAATGCTAAAAAGATTTCCTACAATATAGTAATTTTTTTATAATTTTTAGACATTAAATAAAATAAATTATTTATGACATAATAATGATGCAGCGATGACATCATTATTTGACGATTTAAATAAAATGGAAAGATAATGTAAAATATATGAACTAAACATGTCCAAACCTTATTGGATGAGTGGATTTCGAAGACTTATCACCTTATCCACGAATTATATCAATGTGGGACCTTTTAAAACCGATACACATTTTCAAATAAAGTAATATTTCTTTACTTTCCAAAAGTACCCCTCCTCTCCTCTTATAAAAGGCCCCCACCTCTACCTCTTTTCACACACTCCTCAAGCCTTTGGCTCGGCCAACCCCTGCCCATTTACTCTCTCCACATCCCTCTCCTCACCCTATAGGATTCCCTTTGGGCAGAATCCTTTCAAAGTAAGCCTTTAGGCTCAAATCAAAAGGAGTTACACTTTTAAAGGTAATTCACTCTCTCATGTTCATTTGTTTTATTTTGCTTCTCCAACCCCCTAAACTCTTTTTATTTACTTCTTTTGTAACAACACCAGTATATTCAATATACTAGGATGTTTTTATAAGATTTATTCGAGCTACACTCTCACAAAACTACATCAAATGGTTAAAGAACATACGGTTTCCGTGGATGGTGAAATTCTGCCTCCCGAAACGATGATTGTTCAATACTCATTTAACACCTTCAAAGGTGGCCATTCTGATGTCACTATTTTTATATATGATATATAATATGTTTATGTTTTATTTATGCTTCTGTATTTTTCATTTTTGTCTTACCTTTATGGCTTCCATTATGGGTATACGCGATATCTTCATTTAAGGAAGTGCGGACTACCGCCCCCTCAAAGTGATTTGATTCGTTAAATACCATATGTGGGATGTATAAAGGATGGAAATATGATATTATATATGATATTATACTGGAATTATAATATACCTTTATATCATTATTATTCCATTCTATAAAATACGAAATAGAAATGAAAGTAGCGTTCATGCGTACGTACGACTTACCGTCTCAATGAACGGTGCATTTTATTTCTTACCTCTAAATGATTATGTAATGTTATAAATGCATGAATGTACTGGATATATATGACATATATGATATCTACATAATGAATACAATTCTGGATATAATAAACATTTGGCCACACGAACAACATATAATTGTAAGAAGTCCACTTTCGACTTAAGAACCAAATATCGACAAAACAAATATTATTAACTTAAATGATTACATAATGTTTATGACATGGTAATAAGTGGTATAAAATTAATAATTAACTTGAAAAAGGTTCTTAAGGAATTAGAAATTAACTCAAGTTTATTATTCAGGAGATTAAAGAACGATCGAGTCAAGTCGGACCCGAGGTAAGGGATCCTACAACTCTCTTTCTTTTTAAGTACACAATTTAATGTCATTCCTTTTAAAGCTCATCTTTCTTGTTATTGGGATGATCTTTTATATTACATTTACTGTAATTTTTATGTTCATGTGATGAGAGACCCTATTCTCTTTCATCAATCCATTTTGGAAGTTTTGAGTGGCGCCGTTAGGCTGCCGAACATTCATAAGAGATCTAACCTCTCTCTTTCTTTTTAAGTACTCTCCTTTATGTCACTTCTTTTAAACTCCTCCTTGCAATGTTGGGGGATTTTCTTTTACATTCCACTTTCTGTAAATTATATTGTAATATTATGGGATAATCTATTTGATCTCATCAATCCATATTCGGATGTTTTATGTGGCGCCGTTAGGCTGCCGAGTTTTCGTAAGGGATTTTTCATCTCACTTTTATTCCCGTGAGATTTATGCTACATTCGCCACAAATTCCATTGAGTGGTGTATGTACTTCCCATTATTCTACTCTTTGTGTAATATACTTTCGTTTATGAGTATTTACATCAATGACCTATTGTCTTTCTTTCATGGGGTGTATGTTTTGAAAGATACCCAAGTCGGTAAGGGAACCTTTCACCCTCCTCTTTTTTAAAATAATTCTTTTATTGGGTCTTTTAATTTACATATTTTTATGTTGGGATATGTTCTCATACATCCTTGTTGATGTAAATTTTATGTCCATGTGAAGAGATACACTTTTTATCTCTCATCAACTCATTTTGATGTGATGTCGTTAGGCTGTCAAGGGAACTTTTTAACCCAATTTCGATTTCTTTGGGTTCAACTTGTAGTCATTGAATATGGCATCCATTGAATATGTGTGAATGACCTTTTATTGTTTTACACTTAATATCCACTTATATTGGGTGTATTTATTTTTTTCACACATATTTTTGAGATTTATTTGTCCTTAATTTAAGGATACCTTCTCTATAAGGGATTATATCACATTTGACATTTCTATTGAGGGTTCATTGTTGTTATGCACCAATTCACTCTTCTATGGTGTATATACTGTCCTTTGGATTATTATATCATGAATCCTTTTATTCTCATGATATTATAAAGTTATGACTAAATGTTATTCCTCGATTATTGTATTCAAGTGTCTCTAATTTTGGTAAAACCCCTTTAACCAAAATATCGTTTTAAATGTTTTAATTATTTGTTCTTATTAATATCCATGTTTTCAAATTTGTTTTAAGGATTTATTTATATGGATATTAATGGTTTAAAATGTTAAAAGCTTCAAGGTGGTATGGGACTTCGTCTCAATCTCCTTTCGTTGAGGCATATTTTATTTTATACACAACTTTCTTTTATACGGTGTATAAACCCCTTTGAATTTTACGTTTATTCAAAAGGAATCTTTTTTTTATACGAAGCGTTTACTAAACGACAAAAGGGAATGTTTTTGTCGTACGTATGCGGCGACAACGACTTCTCCACCGTCGTGACCGTTATTTGAGTTCCGGCTTCCTCTACAAGCCATACCTTCTTTTTAAAAGAAAAATAAATACCATGTTTTACTTTTCTTTTACTTTGGTATTGAAAATGGTTATCTTAATGTTTTTATTATATCAATGTGTTGTATTGATATCTCGTGATTGAAATGTGGAAATGTTATGTTTCCTTTATGCATGTTTTATGTGATATGATTATGTTATGGTTCTTGGGCATTATTATGAAGACGGGTGGTTTCGTGATAAACTAAGGGCGGGTGAGCCCGATATAGCTCTCCAATGCATTGGGTAACGCGAAGGAGTGAAACGTTAAGGTTTCTCCGAAGAGATTTAGGGAATATACTGTGATGGGTATTCCGAACGTAACCAAGAGGGTTACTCCCTACGTAAGAATGTTATGAATGCCTCAAGTTACCTTTATGTCTTATGTTTTCTATGATTTATTCATGGTTTGATGAGGTATGTTAAAGTGCCTATGTTTTATGGGTAATGTATGATTTCATTCTTATGTATATACGAACTCATGTTTCCTTTCCATATTTTTATAACCCTTACTGAGCTTTTTATGCTCATCCCAAGTTTTTGAAATGTTTTTCATAGGTCAAGGGAAAGGTACATGATGTGATGATAGTGTCGAGGATGTGTCAAGAAAGAATCCATGTTTCATTTTAAATATGTTCCGTTGATGTGAAGAATGAATAGTCTTTTATGTAACCACTTTGTTTAAATGTGGAATGTAATGCAAGTTTCATGATCTAATTCTCTAAAACTCTAAACCTGAAAAGATCCTCAATGTGTAATCTTGTAATAACTCAAGATTAAGTAAGGTTTAAGGCTGGGGCCTTATATATATCATCTGGTTACATGGAATGGGGATGAATCATTAGATGACAACCACTTCGATTATTCGGCGGTATTTGGACTATTATGAACTAGTTTTGCCATATAACTTAATTATATGTACATATTATGGTTCCTGAATATTAATTAGGTTATAACACATATATTATATTCTTTTTCAACCATGAATATGGTTTCATGGCCAGTAATGAAATATAATGGAAGAAAGAAACTTCGTTGTCCACGAATGTTATAAATTGGAACCTCATGGACGTCGATTTCGTTTATAAAAATAAAAGGGAGGGAGTAAGAAAATTTATGATGGTTCTTCTATTAAAATGATAAAAATCTAGTATATACTTATTACTGTAGAAATCATGATCATTTGGATAGAGAAGGTGAGGAGAGGATAACAAAAGAAGATAAATTCTAATGAAACTCAATGAAAAGGAAAGGTGCCTTACCTCTTGAAATAACATCCTCGAGAACCTCAATAAGGGGATGTGTTTTTGCTCTTTTGGAAAGAAAAAGAACTTCCTGGTTGTGGGGAGTGACTGGGGAAGGGTATTTGGGCAGAACTTTGTGGAGCTTCAATGCTTAGAGGAGTGAAGAGAAGAGGTAGTGGTGGGGGTTTTTATAGTGTAAGAGAGGAGTAAATTTTGAATATTTAATTTCATTATTTTATTATTTCCATCAATATAACCAATAGTATTGTTTCATGTGACCCATAATAGTAATAATATCATATGAGTTCAAATAAAGTGGGCTTACATAACTTATGATGTCATAAATAGTGTATTTAATTTATAAATTGAATATACAGTATTTTACCGAATTTCACTATTCATAAACAATTCAATAATTTCAGAAAAATCCCAAAAATTCACCCCTACCATTTCTCGATGTGTAGAATTAAAAAGTGAAATCCATTTTCCAAAATAATTTTCTAAATATTATTAATTTAATTTTTAAATAAGGTTATAGTTAATTCTAAAAATAACAATCTTGAAGTGTAGTTAGTTTTATGTGACATTGAAAAATTAATTAAGATCCCATTATCAGATTGCCTTAAAAAAATAAAATAATATCATTATTTACTATTCAAGGGTCATATTACTATTCATATTGCTATTCATAAGGGTTTGTTACTATTCACCAAAAATCAAGTTTGTTCTATCAGACTCTAAATGACTTACTGAACACAACACTAGAAGACCATTTCTTGAAATTCAAAACATATAAGATGAAAAATTGCATTCTATATTTTTTTTTTCAAAACCTTGGGGTATTACAATAAGTTAGTTAATGAGGACTCCAATTTTTAAATGAAAGGAGTATGGGAACTTTTCTAACCAGTTCCCAAAAATTTTAAAGTCAATGATGATGATCGATGTCATCAACCTCTTAAGATGATAGAAAAAGTAAAATATAATGTTATCAATGCTTCTAATGAAGGGTGTGATAATCACATGGTGAAAGGTAAACATACCATCTACTATAGAACTAAAAATTTATTATTTGAATCTTCAAATACCCATTAATTAATATATAAAGAATATACTAAGAGTATCATGATTCCACCAATTCATTAAAATCATCATTTGATAATATATTAATGAGATAATATATATGAGCTAGTGATGAAAATCACATAAATTTTGTGGGTTTATATTCCTATTATAGAGGGGTGTTCATATCAAATGGTTGGAGAAAAAATCAGCATCAAAGATACGCCTATTATGAGAGAGTTTTTTCTGCCCTTTCAAAAGTGTTTCCTGACCTTTCACCAAAACATGAAGTTGAGTTCTCAATAGAACTCATACTCTATGACACACCAATTTTAAATAATCCCTATAGAATGGCCCTAATTGGTTTGAAATAATTGAAAATGGAACTCTAGGATAACAATGACAACCAAATCATTTTTCCATGTGTGTTTCCTATGGGTGCACTTATTATTTTTTTTTCAAAAAATATAGATGAATCTACACAACTCTATATTAATTATCAGGAGCTAAAACAATCACGATCAGGAGCAAGTATCTCCTCTCTGTATTTATGACCTATTTGATCAACAATGTGGATCTCAATACTTTTCCAAGATAGAACCTCATTATGGATATCATCAATTCGGGGTCATGAAATAGGATATTCCCATGACAACAGTTTTTACAAGGAATTGATGCTAGGAATATGTTGTGATGAAATTTGGTCATTCAAATTCCCCCTCTATGTTCATTGATTTAATGAATAGATATTTTAGATATTATTATCATTAATATTTGGTATTATTTATAGAAAATATTATTATATATTTAATGAGTAAATAATAACATAAATATCACTTGAAAATTGTACTAAAGGACATAAGGAAGAAGAAACTATATGAAAATTTTAAAAAACGTAAATTTTGGCTACAAAAAGGTTCTATTTTTGGGTCACATAATCTCTAGAGAGTGTATATCAATAGATTAATCAATTACTGATGTTGTTTAGTATTGGCCTAGAAAGATTACAATGACTGGGATATGAGGATTTCTTGGTTTAGATGGAAATTATATATGGGTTGTGGAGAATTTAACAGGACTATCTAATCCACTCCCAAGTTAACTTGGAAAAGAGATAAGCTCCTCTGGATAGATGATTGTGAGGAAAATTTCATGAAACTGGATATAAGATTAGTTTGTTCACATGTGCTTATAATACCCTACAACGGACAAGGATTTTTAATTCATAGTCATGCATCTAAGAAATGATTAGGTTGTTTTTTATGAATAAATAAATCATTACAGCTGATTCCCCATGAAAATTTAATGTTCAAGAGAAAAGTTACACAACTCATGATTTGGAATTAGATATGACAGTATTTCATTAATGATATGGATCCATTATCTTTATAGATTAAATTGTTGTATCAATCACAAAATATTAACGTATATTTTCAAAAATAATTAGTTAAATCTATTTTAGAGAAGGTGTTTAGATTTGATTAATGATTATGACTAATAAATAGGTTACAAAACTGGGAAATTGAACAAGGTGGTTGATGCTTTGAGTCAAAAGGATCATGGTAGATTCTCAAAGATAAGGATTATAAATGATACAGTATTTATGTATCTTCAATGGATGTATCCATAAATATTGAAGTAAGGGGGAAATATTATATTTTTCAATTGAATGTTCAATCATCTATCCATGTAAAGATTAAATAGGTGCACAAGAAAGGTATAGAGCCGCAAAAGATGGTCAGAAATGATCATGAGTTTAATATTGATTATGATGGAGTGTAACTATTTAGAAACCATGTTTGTGTTTGACCTATATAATTTTAAAATAAGGAGTTGTTAAAGTAGTCTCATAGTTCCTTATTCTCTGTCATCGTTGACGTTTGAAGATATATAAATATTTTAAAGAGTACCTCTAGTGGGATGAAATGAAGAGAGTTATTTGAGAATTTGTATATCAGTGCATGGTATATTAGATAGTTAATTATCTAAGAATAAAGGATAAGTGGATGTTACATTCATTACCCATACCAAAATTTAAATTGGAAAACATCACCATGTATTTTTTTCATTAGAATCTCTAAAATTTATAAATTGTATAATGTTTTATGGGTTGTATTCAATCACCTTATAAATTCAGACAACCTCATCACTATTAAAGAAGGATTATTTCATGAACATATTTTAGATTATATATTATAGTGGGTGGTAAGGTTTTTCGGAGTACCACATTCAATTTTATCTAAATAGGATCTGAGGGTTACCTAAAAATTCTTGAGAAGTTTTCAACAGTATCTTGATATGGAGTTAAGTTTCAGCATTACATAGAATCCTCTTATAGGTCTTCATTTTAAGAGAATAAATAAAACCCTAAGATCTTATTCTATGGATTTTTAATGTTTTTGGGATAAAAAAATTCCTCTATTTGAGTTTTTATACAAGAATAGTTTCCACTCGAGTATTCTGATGGCTCATTATGAATCCCTCTTTATAAAACATTATAAAGCTATAACTTGATTGAATGATGTTGTAGAAATAAATCTATTGGGACATAAGATAGATGGAGAAATAGAAGATAATGTTAGATAAATTCAGAAAATGTTAAAGGTGGGTCAGAGTTGGTAGAAACATTATGCTGATAATCACCAGTGTGATCTAGAATTTAATGTTTGTGATAAGACAGTTTTAAAAATTTCTCCCTAGAATAACAAAATGTGATTTTTTAAGAAGGGAAAACTGAGCCCTAGGTATATCAATCCATTTTAAAATATTGGTTTTATCTGAATGATGGTGTATAATTTAACATATCCATTATAACTCTCTCAATTTCATGATGTGTTCCATGTATATCTCTTGAAGAAGTAGAGACATGATCCTTTACATATTCAGAACTCAGAGGTTATACTATTAGACCATGATCTTTATCATGAGAAACAATTGATGGATATTCTAGATAATTCATAATAAATTTATAAAATATAATACAACTCACCTAGTCAATGTTTTTTGGTGATACGATCTATTTGAAGAAGCTATATGGTACCATATAGAAATTTTCAGGCAGAATTATCCTCATTTTTTGTATTAGAATGAGGAATTTCAAGGGAGAGGTTATGTTTAAGGGGGATAGAATGTAAAAACATGAGTTTTTATGAATTTTTTTTATTATGATAAATTAAAAACCTTTGATATCTTGTGTTACATGCAACAACATATTTAGATTTCATTACACACAATATTGAGTTTAGCTTGAGTTACATGTAACAATAAGTTTTAACAAAACATAATATATTTTTAATATTATTATTTAAATGAAAAAATTATAAACTAGACATTAAAAAATTATATGAATAGTAATAAATTATTTTTGAAATATTGAGTATAATTTTTTCATATAAAGAAAACACATTTATAAAAAACTACTTAATTTTTTGAAAAGTCTTTTTATGTTTCAAAAATCCTTTTTTTAAAGAGAATGTTTTTACTTCTTTTTATGAAAAATAATTAATGTAAATTGTAAAAAATTTATAAAATTATATTTTTTTATATCATCATATAAAAATTAGTTCAAGGTGATTTTTTGTTTTTTTCTAAAAGGTTGAACTTTTTGATGAACAGTGTAAAAAATAGATTTTTCATTGAAAACTGCCTTTTAGTTTAAAGAATGGATAAGATTTATTTTCTTTTAAAAATGTTTTAAAAGTAAAATTAATTCAATTTTATATCTATTAATCCAATTTAGGTATTGGGAATCAATTTTATGTTGTTTTTATATATAAAAAATTATTAAATTTTTTATTATTTTCTCCTCAAAACCCCATTTTCTCATCACATCAGCATGATTAGTGTTAAATTAATTTTTTCATATATATGAATGTAATATATAAAAATGGATTAATTATTTGGAAGCATAATTATTTATAATATCTAATTCTTTCATATTAAATTTTTACTAGAAGGAAATAGTAAAAATTAATTTCTGTGATTTAGGTAAAAATGTGCTTACTAGGGGTTAGACTAAAAAGATAAAGCTTCAAAATGACCCAACACATGTATACATCCTATTAAATGGCCATATTTTCATATTATAATTCAATAAATTTAATCTATTTTAATTTTAAATATTTTTACATGTGGATGAATTTATCATTTCATATTCTTTTGGAAAATTTCTTTGTAATTTTCAAGAGGGCTCCCTTCCCCCACTTATTAAAGGCCACCACCATTATTCACGTATTCACACTTATAAATACATTAAATACATATAAACCTTAAAAACATACCTCACCAACAACCTTATACTTTTTATATATTTTTTTCCCTAAAAAATTACCAAAACTAGGGTCCTTAATAAGAGATCAAAAGGAGGTTCTTCTAAGTGAAGGTAATTTCATTCACTAAGATCCTTCATTTTCATTAATGTTTTTCCATATTAAATTATTTATTAAAACTTAAAATATTATTTCAGCACTATATGATATATATTTATATCATATTTTTTTTAATTTAATAACCTATATTCATCTTTACTTAAATCAAATGGAATACAAATCCATTAATTATGTGTATGGAGGATAGCCGCAATGTTAACCGATGTTATTCATTTTCCATAAACACATATAATGACTACATATAATGATATATGAATTGTTAATATATTATATTTTGGATATTTTTATACTTATCAAATCATTATATCACATGAACCTTCATACCATCCATTCTGTGGGAATACGACAATGTTGTTTATGTGTACGATGAACTACCACCTCGTGAAGTGACTTGATTTATTCACGCTTTATACCAAAGGTAATAAGGATGGTTTTCATGAAAATTTATGATATATATATGATATAAAAATGAATCCTAGATCATAATATATTATTTCTCTTTCTTTCATTCAATCTGTCGATAAACTGGGAATTGGGTTCGTGCATATGTACGACCTACCGTCTTCATGAATGGTGTATTTCATTTTCCATATCTATAATTTATGGATTACTACAAATAAAAATATAAGAAATATAAAAGATATTTATATCAGGTATATCCTTATAGATATAATTTAAACATGGTCAAAAGTAATATAATAAAAATAAAAAATCAAAATATACAAAAAACAATGCAATTATTGCTCAAAATGAGACTTTAATATGGAATTGATGAAAACATGTAATAAAAGGTCAAAATTAAATAATATATTGTTTTATATATATAATTATAGTTTTTTAATATATTTATAATAAATATATATTTATAATATATGATTTTTTAATGTGTGTGAAGGAATTTGAAACTTAATGTAATGGATGTTTGTCTCAATTTTCTATCCTAGAGACATATGTTATGACATGTTCATATACTATTTTAGGAGGTTTATAAAAAGAATATTTGTTATATAATATAATTATTTTAATTATTCAAGTGTTATTTTATGGTTCATTTAATTTTATTCACTCATGGTGCTTACAATTAAATGTCCCCAAATTGGTAAATATTTTATGTTACAATCTCATTATTAACCGAGATTGTTTCTACTCATGATTCCGATGATAAAAATATATGATCCATATCTCAAAAAACTCAGAAATTTTATTCTTATATGGTTATTTAAAGAGAATAAATGTTTCCCCTTCATTTTCCTATATTTATGTACTGAAGACTTTAAAATAATGTTTTAATAAAAATAGTCCTTATTTCTCTCATCAGTCAAAAAATGATTTTTTCTTCCGAAAACATGTTTTCTAAAAGTTTCTTTCGAATTTTTTTTAATTATCCAAATTATTTACTAAATTTATTTTTAACCATGTTTCATTTTTTACAATAAAATCTTAAATGAATATTCCTTTTATTTCCCAAAAAATTCCAAATTTTCATTTACCAAAAATGTGAATGGAATATTCATTTTATACTGTACAACATGAAATAAATTCACCAATATCATTACCAGTCATTAAATTGAAAATTACTTTATAATAATTCTAGGTTATTATTAAATTAAATTATCTATAATCTATATTATGAATTTGTAGTTTTAATAAGTGATTTACAAAGAATATTTATTTTCCTTAAGAAAGTATTTAATTGATCCTTAAATATCATTTTACCTCTATGATTACATCCATTGAATATACTTATGCTTTATTATGGATAAGATCCATGGGTATCACCCTTACTAATTCTATTGACTGTTAATTTTTATGATTAAAAGTTTTTTATTAAGCCCATTTCTCATCCATGAGTTCTACAATGAAAAAAATATTTTGAAACCCACTTCCTTTCATGGGTTATAGTATGATGAAATGATTAAATGATTATGAAACCTATATCTTTTCCATTGGTTATGATATGATGAATGTTTTCTAAAACACATTTAATTTTATCATCTATGATATGATGAATGTTTTGTGATATTTTTGAATAAATTTTTACATTTTACATTTTGTTATGATGATATTTTTTATGTATGATATGTTTGTGACGAGTTCAAGTTATGAAGAACATAGTGGGATAAGATGTAGTTCACTTATGAACCAGTTATTTATGATTCCCTGTGTCAAAATGTGTTGTAAACATACGATAATCAAGAATAGTATTTTATAGTATAATGAATTTCTAGATAAAATTATGTAGTTTATATGTATTAAAAAATTGGGCCAAAATATTAAATTCATATTATATATTAAAGTTTCAAGTAATTACAGTTTTCCACCGACCTAAATTATATAAGGGAATCTAATTCCCTATTATTTTACACCTATTGGTCCATTTAACTTGACAAATATCTATCCAAATAAATTCAAAACCTTCCTCCCCATTTATTTCGTTTCCTAGTGTTACCAAATGACCAATCCTATATGTATTAAGGTGTAATACAAAAGTACTTTTTCAAAGAAGATGTATAACTCTTAACCGAGTTCTTTCATTTCATTTCATCTTCTACTTATTTAAAATATTCTACAAACATGATGATATATAAAAATAAGTATTTTACATATAAAAAAATATTATAATGTTTATGTAATAACCCTTATTCATATCCTTTTCCATCTTATATGAAATTTAAACATCATTCATCTGTATGTGTCGACTACCACCACTGCGAAGTGATGTGTTTTATTTTATATCATAGTCTTTCATTTATAGTTAAAATAATGAATCAAATGAATATATATGATGTTTGCAAAAATTATTTTTATTATTACAAGATAATATATTACTTACCTTCTTACCCTTAAATCTATTTTAAAATGATAACATTACTCATCCGTACGTGTGGGCTACACCCACAACTATTTGTTACGATTCGTTTCTCAATACCACCTATCATGGGTGGTAATAAGCATGGAAATAATGATTACATAATACATTAATAACATAATTATGATTCTATAAAAGTAACATATTATCTATATTTTTTTTCAACCTAATAAGAAAATGAAAATTTCATTCAGGTGTATGTACATAATACCATCTTCAACAAATTATGTAGTTCACTATTCATGATCACCTTAAACGACCATTTATAATATTGTATTTAATATACAAAAAAATACAAAAAAATATTTATTAATATTCGGGATATTATTTAATAATTATCTGTTTGACCTCTCTTAACCTACAATAATGTTTTTTGGAATTATGTACTAAACATCACCAAAACACCTGACATGAACTTAATCAATTTAGTTACAATATAATATATGTTAGTAAATGATAAAAAAATTATTTTGAAAATTTAATAACCATAAAATGGTTTTTAATATAGAAAATAAATAATAAAAAAAAATTATATAGTATTTTAATAATTTATGTGTAGAGTTATACATAAGGTAATGGATTTATTATATAAATTTCCATTCATTGATACTTATTCAATTTTCACCACATTTTTTCTTTTATTTGTGGTATGAAAAACCATATTCGTGTATTATATAATTTATTTTTAAATATTAGTTCTTTTTACAAATCTATATAATTTTCTCATCTTAAACATCATTTTGTCCACATGTTCTGAAAGCTGTAAGAGATTTTTTAAAACATAGTTTTAAAGTATTACTTTAGAATTATTCTACTCCATTTTTATATTAATTTATATATTTTAAGAATTATATAATTTATATATAAATAGATATTAAAAATTATTTTCAACAAATTATTATTTTCTTAAAAATTATTTTAAAATGAAAACTTTTTATATTTATCATATTAGTCTTTTTGATGTCATTCCCAATGTAAAAAATGTTGTTTTTAAAAATACAAAATGAGAATAATTTCCCAAAATTATATTATTTAATAATATTAAGTATTGCTATATATATCTTAATTATTTTAAAATTTTAATTCAATTCCTATTTTATTGAGGAATATTTCATTGTAAAGAGTATTTAGAAGAAAATGGACTTTCTCTTTATTTTTATGAAAGAATGGGAAATTATTTTCTTATGGATTAAAAAGTGTTTTCCAAGTGTTTTATTATATAAAAATGAGATCATAAAATTTTCACTTACATTATACTATACTTCATAATTATATATAATGATAGGTAATCCCAATTTCTCCCATGAAAATGGGTGAGACAGATTTAATCTACAAATTCTTTAGGTAATGATTATTCTTCAAATGTGAAAAATGAGAGAGATAACTTGGTAGGATACTCTTATAGAATTAATATGGAATTACTTATTCTTGAATCAGTTAAACATGAGTGAAAACAATTTTCAATATTATTTTTTAGGATATTGATATTATACATGGTAATGGTTTTTATGGAAATCTTTTGACTTCATAAGGTAAGGATATTTTTTTAACATCTAAAGGTGAAAGGTTTTTTTTTAAAAATGACTTCACAATTGCTTTATGGTTTTAATATTATTTATCATGGTTTTAATGGTTTTATTTAGAGAATGTTTTTAATTTTCATGTGTATATGTTTTATTTATATGGTAAATGTCTCATTGTGAAAAAGGAAAACATTATCATGTATTATAATGTTTTCACAAGGATAATGTGATTCCTTAATTTTTTATATACTTTACTAAGAATTATTTCACTCATCCAATATTTTCAAATTTCTTTCATTGGATCTATGGTTTTTTAGGAACTATATAAAGGTTAATATTTATACTATGGAAACTCATCTAAATAAAGAATAAGTGTTTTGAATAAAATAAGAGTATAAATTTAAAATTACTATTTTCCAAAAAAAATGATGGAAACTATGTTTTATAATTAATTATGTAATTATTTAAAAATTATCTAGTTATATAATCCAAAAAACGTAAAAAATATAAGAAAGTACAGTCATTTATATAAATCATGTAATTAAGTGTTCTTTATGTTATATGTTATTATATATATAATGTGGAAAAATAATTGATATCGGTAATTCATCCCATTATCCACACAATTTAGAGATAAAATTTGATATATTTTTTTTCTTAACTCATCATTTAATCCTTTATGTCATTTGAAAATTTTCTTGGTAACTCAATTTATACCTTAGTAACACATTTTTTTCTAAGAAAATGAAACTATACCACTTTTGTTATTTCAAAAACCACATTCCAAAAAAATATACTTTTTTATATTTAATTTCTTATAGTGATTAATATTAATATTAAATAAGGAATGAAAAAAAATTCTAGAAAACAATATTTTATGAATAAAAGTGACCTTAGAGTACTCCTAAACAAATAATAATAATTTGTTGGTTGATACTAAATTTTTCTAAATACTAAAAAATTAGTTTTATTAAATTTAATAGTTTAAATATGAAAAAATATCATTAAAATAAAAATATATAATATAAAATAAAAATAATGATTTTATTTAAAACGTTATTAATTGAAAATTAATAAATAAATTCATATTACTGAAAACACTTTATTTATTTTTTCAATGTGTTTTTAATAAATTTAAAATTCATTCCTTGAATTATATCAATATAGTTTATAAAAATGGTTATATAAGAGTAATAAATTTAATTTAGAATATATTAAATACTAAAATCTATTTCATCTAAATAATATATATTTTAATCAATGAATTAATATCTATTTTAAATTTATTTTAATTTCTAATTAATTATGTGTAACGCATATCTACATATAACTATAATAAAATCAATATAATATTTTATTCCTGTATACCTAATGGCCATATAACCAATGAACATATATCAAATGACCTTATGTGAAAAAACTATATATTTAAT
Source organism: Viscum album (assembly GCA_963277665.1). Classification (NCBI taxonomy): domain Eukaryota; kingdom Viridiplantae; phylum Streptophyta; class Magnoliopsida; order Santalales; family Viscaceae; genus Viscum; species Viscum album. The sequence continues at coordinate 515,411,664 of OY728146.1, forward strand.
GACCATACATATAAATATCATATTACAATACTATATAAAACTTTACATGATTAAATAAAAGTTATTCATCCTATACATTATCTTCTCTCAAAATACGATAATTATATATCTAATACTTTTCTTTCATTCCATTGTTATAATTGATGGTATTATCTTTTTTGAAAATCATAAAGGTACAAATATCATATTTTTTTCTTTATCATGTAATTTTTTTTATTCAGATTATTTTTTTCTTAATAATGTTTCACATTTAATACTCATAATATATTAATTATTCATGTACATTGAAATATGTTATCTATATAAAATATATAATGGTTCATTTTAGTTTTTTATATATTTGAAAGAATGTATTAAACACATTAATGGGAAAATGTTATGATATCACATTATAACCCACTTAAAAATATCTTTCTTATTATTATTTCAGTTCTATAATAATTACATCTTCAGGTCTCCATTTAAGTTCATCAATCATATGATTCTTATGGATAATATTAACCATTTTATTGGTCTTGTTTTATGATACATTATCTCTCTAATATGGTTTCTCTATTGGTTATTTGTCTAAATTTACATCTTGTTCCATATGCATAAGCTATGAGTTTATTATATTTGATGTATTTGGTATTTAATTTATCAAAATAGATACATGAAAGACATTATGAACATGGGATTGGTTTGGGAGGAGTATAAGGTAATAGAAAACTATCGCCAAAAGATTATTTATTTATAAGGGGTCAATGTATCTAGAGAGAAACCTTCCATTCAAACTAAATATAATCACCATATTAAGTGGTAATATTCAGATTAAGTCCTTTTTCTCTAACTTTAAACTCTAAATCTCATTGATAATATTCAACCTAGAACTTCTATCAACTTTTTATATTTTTAATGTGCTACTGAATGGTTTGATTATTCTATAAAATATATTGAGAAATATAAAATACCAATAGATTCTATTATCTAATTTCATCCCAAAATTTTATATTTTTGAAACTCTTCCCATTTAGAGACTCGTATGTATCCATTTCAACGGAATAATGGATAAAAAATTTCTAATAAAATTCCATCGACGAAATATTATGATCTAAATATCCATTTATGTCTATCAATTATGATCCCAATATCTCTTCTATGGTTAGAATGGTTCTTTTTGTTTGTAAATTAGTTTAAGGATGATTATTAGTTCTGAATCTCAACGTTATATCCATTTTATGTGAACAATTTCCCTAAACTTTTAGTTTAACCCTATATACCAATCTGATATAATCGAAAGTGGACTACATACAACCTCACATCTTCCATTATGTATATCATGCAAATTTGATCTGTTGACAAATATTATATAATATTGATTAAATGATATGAAAAAATATTTCTCTAAAATTATACCCAAATGAAATGATTACAATTAGATGTCTTAGGAACACCTATAATATAATTCATTTAAATGTTCTCCTATTTGAATAATGTTATATGCAATGGTTGCATCATCTACTCTAAATAAAATTCCACCTTAATTTTATATCATATCAAGATTCAATATATATACATTGTTATCTCACTCTTCTTGTTATCCCACAATAAGTGATCATGTATATCTCTATACATGTTTTTTGGATGCATGGAAAAATAATTATGATTTATATTCCTCCGAAAATAGATCCTTCTTCAATTATGATATTAAATTTTTATTTATTATTTTACTGAATTATAAAATTCATTTATTGTGAAGGTAAAATTCTAGAATATTCCATCTATTCATATATTTCTTCATATTCTATATTTTTACCTCCTTGATCTTCATGTGGATTCATTTTTTAGTAAGTACGTGGAAATGTTATCATATCTTCGCACCCCTTGTGATTTAAAATTCCAACCATTAAAAACCATGATTATTGGGTCTCAATCAATCCTCATCATGGATAATTAAGCATGATCCTTCCTGATAGAATTAACATACTTTTTTTCCGTCATAGGATGGTAATATTTTGGGCATTCAAAGTCCTTGATCCTATTCAACCATGTCCTTTAGAACTTTTTCAACTCTTTTTTTATGAATATAAACCTTCTAGTCCTATAATCAAAATATATTTCATTATTTTCAATGTATAGATAATTAAAACATATCTTTAATGAATATACTACCACTAATAAATCATAAACAAGGATCATGTAATTTTTCTCAAGAATAATTAATTTATATTTGGAATAATCTATAATAATTTATGTTTTATAAATATGTATCTGTACACATTTATTGATAAATCACTATATATATAAAAACATTCTACCCATAAGTTTAGTTTCAGAACATTATTAGTGACCTGCCTTAGTTTTAAATCCTTGTAATTGATTTGAAATTACCCTATCTAGAGGGACATAAATCATTTTTGAGTTACCAATGTTAATGGATAGGTGGTCCTGAGAAACTTCTCAAAAATTATATATTTCATTCAACTATTATAAGAAGACAACAAATATATGTTATATAAGTCATTTTGGGTTAGTAATAATTGCATTTATATTTGAAGGATACATATATATATACTCTCATATGATTACATAACCAATGAAATATACTTTATATATCCATAATTATACATACAGAAGTTGGAATATTGTTTCTCCTTTATCACGATCTTTGAAGTGATCCAAAAATGATTTTAATGGTCGTACTAGCTAATGTGGTATAATAGAATACCACATATAAAGGCTATGAAAAATTATTCATGTAAATATTTAATAAATCATCTAATTTTGTCCACAATGATAATAGAAGAATTTATATGTTTGCAAATAATAACTATGAATTCATAGTTTCCAAATTTTTTATGTAATGTTTTCTTAGGCGTATCATCCATTTTTACCCTTAATTGTTCATATCCATATCAAAGTTCATTATTTGAGAAGTATTCATCCCCTTATATTTTTATCCAATTTATTAATACGGGGTATGTGGTACTAGTTCTTGATCATGATATTTTTATATTTAAGATAATTAATAAAGAAACACCTTGATTCATCTTTTTATATGAAAATGATGACTTTTTGATCTTGTGATGAAGAACATGAGAATATAAAACCCTTATCAAAACTATCTTGGAATTTCATTTTCAACTCTTCCAATTTAATTAGGGATATTCTATAGGGAGTATTTTTTATAGGTGTAACACCATTCATGAGTTCTATTGAAATATAAACACTTGGATTTGTGAAAATAGTAGAAAAAACTTTCTGAAAACAAAATTTTATTATTGATTAATTAGTATATTTTTAATATTTAGTTTCCCCATAAAAAATTTTTAAAAATCAATTTCAATAATGGGTATTAATACCAATATAAAGGATGAAATTCCTATAGATAATTAATAGTTATCCTTTTATTTATAAATTATTATAGGTTTATTTGGGATGTGAAGTTTGATTTTCCTATCCCAACATTTAATATGGGATCTATTTTGAGAGATCCAACCTATGAAAAAAATAATATCAAATAGGACTGAATGGGGAATAATAAGGTAATCAAGGTGCATATTCTAATAAATTTCTATTCAATAATTGTTTTATACATGGGATGAATTAAATTCTCCATTATGAGTTTTTATTTAAAATTAAATATCTACCGTTGTGGATATTCATTAATTTTCATTTATGAATTTAAATATATGAATTAATTCATAAAACTACACTCAAATTCAATTTTTTAAGTATTAACTATTCCTATAACCATTAAATTATCATGATTTTTTCTTTAATACCATACTAAAACCAAAATATTTAATGTGAGTATTAAATTATAATATCCATAGTAAATAATCAAATTAAAAATATAATATATCCTAACATATATTTAATTATAAGACCTTTATTTAAATATATTATTTTTTTGGTTAATCTTAAGACCCTCTTGGTTTATTCTATAATTATTTTTGTTCAAATTGGTTCATTTACATTTTATCCAATTTCTCTTCATAACCATATTCAAAACATTAGCTAAACCATGCACTAATTTAAAGTAGGACAACCCAACCAAAAAATACATACATATTATATAATTTTACATGAATATTAATTACATATCACAATTAATATCACCCCAAAATCTATAGTTATTATTCCTATATATATTTGACTCATAACCAGCTTATATTACAACCAGTCTTCATTGTCTCTAATATATAATCTTTATACATGTATCCCTTTAAGACATATCAATCGTAATAATGTTTTTTATTATAGATCAATGGAAATATAATAAGAGACCTTCTTAGATACTCAATAAGGGGTTAATATAAAAGGTACCTATTGAATATCATAAGTGGTAATAAGATGAAATTATTGGTATGACAACATGATCATGAAATAGGAACATATCATAATGAAATTACACCCAATAAAATACTGATCTCAAATAATGAATTAAGACACAAGTCTCTCAACATGACATGAATATGAATGTGGAATCATTTGAGAGTTATCATAATAAAAAACATAAGAATAAGGAATAACATATAAATGGGACATATGATTGAGAAATCTACAGAAGCATAAAACTGATTTCTTATATCAATGATCGCGTCCAAGGCCGTCATCACATAGTGAAAAGATTACCATAATGGATTAAGTTCACTAGTCAGTCCCTTACATAACATCTCATGAGAAATAATATATTAATCATTGCTTTAAATTTCTATATATTTCTAGGCTAACCAGTCACATGATGAAAAAACACACATATGTGTGGTATATAATCACAAAAATATCCATAATCCCATCACAAAAATAATTAAACCATAACAAAGAAATAGAAGTTAAAAAAATTTACACAATAAATGAACATAATATATCTAGTGTAATTTTCTTGATTTTATCATTTAAGAATATCCCTAGTGAATAATAATATATATTAAAATATTTTTTTATTGACGAAAAAACATTATTAAGAGCATTAGAAAATTATGTTGAAAAATTAGATGATATATCCTTTACATTTTAATAGAATTTATTTGAAATAGATATATTTTACCAAAAAATAGTTTTATAAAACTAAATAGAATGTAATAAATTAATTTACTTTAAAAAAATATGAAAATTTATAATTGAAACATTTTAATAAAAAATGATGAAAATAATGGGAGAATGTAACCATGCGGAAAATATTTAAGAAGGGTAATTTCTCACATTTTTAAATAATGTCACTATTAAAAGAAAATTTCCTCATGAAATCATATAATTTGGGGCAAAAAATAAATAGAATCTCTTTCAAAACATTTACATGGAAGGGAAAGATTCTCAACCAAAAGGGATATATAAGGTCAGATCTAATTACAACAATCCTTTTAATTATATTGGTAGAGAAATTGATCTAAAATGGTATCGAGACATTTTATAACAAAAAATAACATTAGGAGGATATAATATTTGAAATTTTATATATAATCAACATGTAACTTCCCCCAATGAAAATTTTTTCATAAGAAATATTAATTTCAATATGATAATGGAAAATGAGCCTGTAATAATTTAGGAAAATTTGAATCAAAAGAAATTGATAGAGAGAACATATTATGGATATGTAAATCCAATGTATTTCAATAAAATTATGATATAATATTTTTATTTTGTAGTATATACACTTTATAAAACAACATTGTTTGTTATCATGGATTATTCGTGAATAGAAGTAAATTGAGATAATAAACCCTGGAGACTTTAATAATTTTTTTAACAAAAATCCAATCAAAGTGATCACATAAGGTTAATTTTTTCTTTAATTTTATTTCATAAATATGATTATAAAATACTTCTATGTGGTAGTATAAGCACTATATAAAAAAAGGTGGAGAATATGGAATTTATCACAAAGAAAGTGAATTTAGATAGGAAACTCTTACCAATAATCTGAACATCCATAAAGTGATTTATCCTCCTGTATAACAAATAGAGTAATATTAATAACTTATTTCATAACCTTATTCATATATATTAACATTTATAAAATAAAAATATAATCATTTATTATAGATATATGGTTTAGTTATTGATTATTTTCATTTTTGTATGTTAGTGATTTGTATTGTTCTATATGAGTTTCATAATGAAAATTTTTATACTCGTTAATTGAAAAAAAAATCAAAATTAATATATTAGTAGAGGTAGAAGAATAAAATTAATTGAATTATTTATTTAGTTCCATATTAATTTTATTAAATTTATGGGTGTGGCTTGTGTGAATAATTTTTTTATTGAGCATGAGTTATGTAATTTACCAACGATAATGAGTTAATTTACATTGACAGTTTTTTTCACCCTTGGAAAAAATATATATACCATAATTTTTTAATTAATATCACTTATTAATAGTATTTATGTCTTTATACTCATTAATTATGTAAAATAACATGTTTAATAGCATCGTTCATGTTTGTGGATGAACAAACCAAATCAAAAAACATTCTATACTAATAAAATATTAAGATATTAGAGTAATATATTTTTAAAATAATTAAAAAAATAAAAATTATTTTAAAAGAACATAATTGTGGAAATTAATGATATTTTTAAATATTTTGTAGGATAATGTAAATGAAAAAGTTACAGAATATCTAGACACTTGATTAGATAGAATCTCTCATTAAAATCGGTTCCTTCAGAATAAATGGTCTATACACCTTTCATGGAACCATAGGCCACCAAACATTTAAATATGATTCAGGAGAGGAATATTCTTATTGTATTAAATAGATATTCAATGTAAAATATTTTTTTAGGTGGGGCATAAGAGGGTTCCTTTTATAGGTGATTTTTAACGACATTTTGAAAAAAAAAATTCATTCTCTAAGGTTAAGGCTATAATTTTACATTGAATGTATATCCAAAATGAAAAAATTAATGTGATGGGTCATTAATCCCCTTATAAAAACATTTTTTTATATAAATTGAGAAATATTTTTTTCAATTACCTTTAATTTAACACTTGTAACTAATTTTACCTTTACTAAGGTAAATAAATTTCTAACATGGTAACTACTATTGTTTCTAAAAAGGTGAACCTCTTACATGATTTCAATTTACAAACTCTAAAAACCAATTTTATTTTATTATATAAAATTAATAATAGTGATTAAAAATAATTTTTAATGAAAAAATTAAAATAAATAAATTGTTTTATAAAACTGTATATAAATCTTAAAAGTTACTCTATTGTTATTATATAAAATTGGATCATAATTTGATTAATCTCAAATTTATTATTTTAATGTCTAAAAAATATTTTCATTACATTTATTTCCCAAATATGAAAAATTTATATGCTAAATAAAATATAAAATATATAATAATAATCATGTTTTAACTAAAAAAATTTCATTACACATGAATCAACAAATTCTAATTATTTAAAACATTATAAATATTTTTTATGGATTTTAATTACTTATATTAGCAACCATTATTCAAAATTTTAAATCAATTCTATTAAATTATTTCCTTAAAATAATTAAATTTAATTTCAAAAAAATTAAGTATGGAAAAAATATCTTTAAAATAATATATATCTTATAAAAATGAATTAATGTTTATTTACATAATTTCATGTTAAATATTTTATATATAAGAAATAATTTACTTATAAATATAAAAAATCAACGTTCATATTTTATAGATGTATTCCAAAAAAACACATATAAAATTATAATATATAAAACATCCAAATATCTAATAACAACATATCAAATGAAAATATATTAGATAGTTATATTAAATTAAAATAAATAACCATATATGATTCATTAAAAATGAACTTTCCTATTTGTTCACTTCACTATCAAAATTTATATTATATTTATAGTTTTTATATATTTTGATAGCTATAATTTGGTGTATAAACTTCACTGAAAAACATGAGGATGAAGATTTCATTTCTGTGGTCTTTTTATTTACTTATGGTTTATTCCCTTGATAGTATTCATAATTTTGTTTCATATTGAATTCCCGTAAAAAATTATTTATTTTTAAATTTAATATTTATCTGAAAAATATATATTATATATCTCTTTAGTTTTGTGTTTCTTGTGAAACATTCTATTAAAAACATTAAATGAAAAATAATACATTGTGATATTGATATCTTCAGTATACATATAAATGTTTTGGATAAAAAATGTTTAGCTTTCCAATCATTTCTACGAAATATTATAGAAAATTTAACAATTAACTCTATTCCCATAAATAATATAATAATACATTTTTTAATAATCAAACTTGAGGATACATCAATTCCCCTACTGTAATTAAACATGGGATCTGTAATTTTGACATGTACTGAAAGGTAAGAGAAAGGTAGCATGGTTGAATTTTTCATCATCATGGCTAGAAATTCTCTATTAAAAAACTAATCTCAAATTATTTTAAAGTATACCAATAATTATTTTCTATGGTTTACATTCATTAGATAATATTTAAATAATAATAGGAAAATAATATTCACTGGTAATGATTACACATTCTTCATATCATAAATAACATTCTAAATAAATATATGTGTTATTATATGAACCATTTCATATCATAGATAAATAAAAAGAAGAATACAACAAGTAAAAAGTGAATTTCAAACATATATAACTAATTTCAAAAATTATATAGTATTAAAACTATTTTAATATCCTTTAAAAAATTAAAAACAATAGGTTTATTATCCAAAACATATCAATGAACTCTATAACTCTGTGAATGAGATACAAGTTGATTTAAAACCCAAAACAAACTTTTAGTATATTATTTGGCCACTCATCAATCATTTACATCATATATTGTATCCTTTCCTTTACATATATCCATTTAAATAACATATACATGTATACATTTAAAAAAAATGATATATGTAAAAAAGTTTGTAGTTTTTCTTCAATAACATAGATAACATGTAAATAATGTATAAAATGCTTACAATTTGTTAGTATGTTTTATGTATTTAAATTTTAACTCATTATTAATGTGTTAGGAAGTTTATAACTTTATGCCCCACAAAATTAAAAGACATAATTAAATCGAATTGCCTATTTTGAACAAAAACAACCCTATTTTGAATGTATGTTCCTTATAATATCTCTAAAAATCAATATATATATATATATGTGTGTGTGTGTGAAAATATTTAGGGTAACACCTCTATAACTCATAAAATGTATAATGTTCATCGGTATTTTTAACATAATAATATATATTTAGGGTCATGTAATATCAATGGAAAATACTCTATAAAATATTATTGTAGTGGTATTTTGAATATAACCATGTCTAAGTTACTATAGTATAGTTTCTGATGTCTAATTCAACATGGATATTTCTAATGAAAGTTTTAGTCAATACCAATATTATTTCCAAAGGTATGAAATCACTAGGGGTTTTACTCATGATTTTGTAGAATACACATTGGTCAGGAGAGTTTATTAACAATATCAGTGCAACATTTTCGATATAGTACATTCACATTATAGTAAAATCTTACAGATTTCTAGAATGATAACAAATCCTTCCAAAATCCTAGTCTAGGATAGGTTACCCTTGTATAAATGATAAAATTAAAGGAATATTGATTTATTAACACCTCCAAGTAACCAATTTTGTCAATATTTATCTTATTAATTAGCGATTCTAAGATTTACATCCACATTAGGGCTCCCTAAAAATTATCTCTCTCTGGGAGAGGGGAGTCATTTTGGAGTTCGTATTGGGACCCTGATAAGGGTTTACTATGTATTCATGTGAAAGGAATTACAACCCATGTATTGTGGTGCTATATAATGTGACACATCATACCTTTTACGACCGAGTGGGAAAGACCACTTTCAAGAAGTATTACATCATGTGTAATGGATGACTAGGTGAAAAGACATATAAATGGATGGTGTGGGGCTTGCAAATGAGAAGACCCATCTTTTTCATCATGTTTGGTGGTAACTAAATTATGTTATTTAGGGATAGAAATTACACCTTTTAGGATGCCTAAAGAGTTGGATGTCATACACTTTTTATGTTTGTAATTAGATATGGAAGGAAGAAACCAAATGATGGGGCCTATACATAATGGGGTTCCCAAATATGGTGACCAAGAGGTGTATCTTTTCATAAGTTAAATATTATTAAATAAATAGGATTATTTATACTATTTGTAAGTTCGGTAAAACAAGCCATCATATATTTCTCACTTAAGAAATCATATGGTCTTTGTATAGGGAAATTTATATTTGAGGTTATTGGGATTGAACCTTGTAGATGCATCCAACATAGATAGTTTGTTTTATAAAGATTATTCTCATATTAAAGGACCATTCCAAAAACATTATCATTATATATTAAATAAATATTCTATATGTAAGGACCTGGGTTTCCCCATATTTTAAAACAAGAGAAGAAATTTGAATTTTTTATTTTAAGTGATTATAATGGGAAAATGGTCATTTTCCCCTAATAGATGATCTAGAATAGTTCATTTGACGACTTTATTCATAAAAAATATGATATTTACCATAGGATAAGAGTTTAGTGGAATTTTTGAGTTGTTTTAGTTTTGGTAGAGTATTTAATATTCAATTAACTAAATATAAAATTATTCATGCTGGTTTGGATGGTGATATCTTTTGAGTGGAGTGTTAGATTAAGATTCTAACCCATCATTTGAGTCTTAAAAGGGGGTTTTTTCAGAGGTGTGGTATAAACCAACTTCAGATTTTGGAAATCAAGAAATCTGTTTTAAATAGGTCATAAATTTAATTAATAATATAATTAATCAAATCGAAACAACCTCCTTCATTTGGGGAATCCTATGCATGATAGAGATGGACAGTGGGCCTCTCCAATTAACATTTTATGAACTAGATGTGGATGTGGAAGTATATTAATACGAACTTTATCCATGATGAAGATCAAGACTGGGCTGAGGTGAAGCATCTTTCAAAAGAGTATTTCAACATAATGTTTAAGTGTTTTTTCCCAGAGGTAGACATTTTTTGTGTTTTATTCCTCGGATACCATATAGGTATTTTATTAAAAGTTATAAATCCCTATTTTAGTAGCTAATGACCCCCAAGGGGGGTTTTTCTATACTTAATTTTCATAAAATGGGTGTCTTAGGAGGTTCACAAGGATTTCATGTTTGTAAATCCAGATCATGCAACATTTGGTTTAAAAACATATGTTGTGTTGTTATCCTATTTAGAAATTTTGAAGATTTTGGAACTACACTCAATGTAATGGGATCACATGACCTGTATTTGTTCATGGATATGTGGTCTAATAATTGGGAGGGTATAATTTTGGTATTACACATCATGTAGTCAATGTTCATGGCATGTAGAGGGACATGGTTATATAGTCGTGCATATGGGAAAACACCCCATTTATGGGGGACATGGACTTGTAAAATTATATGGTTAGACCCTAGTTATGTGATAGTTATGTAGTAGTATATTGAAAGTCCCCATGTATGTAGTAGCCATGTAGTAATACACGACTATACCATATATGTGTTAGGACGTATAGAAGTACATGGATAGGCAGGTAGTTTTAATGAACATGTCGTGTACTAGGGGTAAATGATATGTACTAGGGGCTCACTAATTCCATTTCCTCTTCACTACCTATTTGAGTTTTTGATTGGTTTTATGTTCAATTCCAAAATTGGACACAACAATAATACCTTTTGAGTTTTGTTTGTGGTAAAACGTGATGGTGAATCCCTTAGAATGTATCGAGGACTTTTAAGAGGATGTTTGGGGATAATGTGTTTTTACAGAGATGTTTTCATATAAAAATTTAGATAATATATATCCCAAGGAGGATACAAAGGAAGGGACATGGGTGAGGTTCAACAAAATTTTTACAGTAGGTAGAATGAGTTCATTGGAGACCTCAATTGGTTTTGGGATGGGATTGTCTATAGCCCATGGGAATGTGTTTCAGCTCAAGGTGATGGATAGGTTGGATGTATGATCCAACCCATAGTGGTTTGTGAAGGGTTTTTTATTGAAGATATCTCCCTTATTAGTTTTAATACTATTGAACCGTGTGAGGCCATCAAATTCTAGATATTGGGTTTCGGGATATGTGCTATCTAAGAGATAGGCATCAGACCGATAGTATAGTTATTATCAGTGATTGGGAGAGGGATGACTCTACTTGAGTTTTAGTATTGATAATCCAAATATAGATGACTCTAATTATTTTTTAACTTAGAGGGAAAAGTGGGTTTTGAGTATAAAGTATGACCTTGAACAGGTTCCTTGTTTTGAGTAGTAATGGTTATAGGTGATCCCTTACGATTTGAATGGATGTAAGATCCATTTGGGGATGATATATTGATGAAGGTTATGGGAATTAATCCATCCCTTTATATGTTTATCTGTTTTCCATGGTTTAGACTTGGTTTACTCCCATGGATATATAGTTATATGGTTGGTATTTCTTGTTTTTGATCCTAGTTTAATGTTATAAGGTTCTATCACAGAGAGAGTTGGGCATGAAGATACATAGATATGGTTCCATATGTCGGAAATTATTTTATGCATTTGATACATAGGGATAATGACAAGATGGTATATAAATATCATTTTAGATGTCTAACATGACACTCCACATCCATGATTGATAGATTTAGACATGTCATTTCCCATTTATGATTTTGGATATCTAGCATGAAACTCCGAATCTATGGTTAGGTAGGTTGGACATGATGCTCGATTCCTATGTGATATGAGGATTAACTAGATTTTCTGTATTAGTACTAATAGTTTTTGTGGTTCAGAATACATAATTTTGTTCTAAGAAAGAGTAATATACTAATAGATCATGTGTTTTTTGAGGATTTGGGAACTAATAGTATACTCTATGATTTCTGTTCTATAGTGACACTCTAGGAATTGATGGAATACCATAGGGAATAGGATTTAGGAGTGAGGATCCTCACCTTTGGGATGGTACTTGGTGAACACTCGGGGAAACACTGGTGTTGATGTACAATTAGGTGCTGGAATGAGGCCCTAGGAACTATCCTTATGATATATGGGATAGAGTTTGGATTAATGTTTTATGTTTTTTTTGTAAACATGGGTATAATGAGTACATGAGATTGATGCATCTAGTTACAGAGTAAGAGATAAGGAGTAATTCCACAAGAGTTTGATTTAGAGGCCATAGAAGTGGAACTAATAAATTATTTAGGATGAGTGGCAAGAAGGATATGCTCTAAGAAATCCTAATTAAGTCCATAGAAGGTATGGTTGATTTAATTCACAAAAAATTATTTTAATATTATTTTTATCTGTATTTATTTGGATATGATTTAGATTTTCTGAGCATATTATGTGATAATGAACTTATGGAAGCAGGTTATAGGTTCACCATTGGGGGTGGCCTATTGAGATTTTTTTATAACCCTATATAAATACACTTTGGTGTTTATACTAATCTTATGTATTAATTAATGTTTATCATGGATTCATGATGGATAGTGAAAAGGTCTTGGATTTCATATTTGAGTGGGTTACTCATGTGGATGCTAGTGATCAAGATGGAGTAGTTCGACTGGGTACTGCTGATCAGGCATGTGACATGGATTGAAGTTGGAAGTGGGTATCGATGTATTTATTATTTTGTAATTGATTTTTTATATGGGATGGGACTATTGGGAGATTAATTTTTTATGTATGGAATGGATGTTCGGGCCTTTACTATGTTTCATTTTATTATATCGTCCTTATATTTCATTTTTTATTCCTTTCACAAACTATGATTTGTATGATGGTTGGTTGTTTAATTATAGTTATTCACTCTGATATGGGGGTATAGTATCTTCACACATCCATATTAAACCCCACTACTAGTTGGTAGCCTCTAGATTATGAGGTAGCACAGTTAAGGCCTTGTGGAGAACAGGCTTGAGAGACTAGTTTAGTTGAATCTGTGTCAGGATATTAAAAAGTTGTATCATATTTGTTAACCATCATATTACTTACTATTTAGTATTTGTTATACTTGATATATATGATTTTTTTTGGATCCTATAGTGGGTATTAGACTACTATTTCATGAAAAAAAATCAATATAATGTCACGGTTACCAAGGGCTATGATTGATGTTTTTTGTTTTTGATATTATAGTAATTTAATATTTTCTCCTTTGGAATAGAACATTTTTTTTTGATTTGATATTTTATAATGTATTTATAGATCATGTCCCATTTGAAAGAGGCATAAAGTTTTGTTTTGACTCTCGGCCTAAACAGTCAAGAGGCGCCACATACATCGTGGTAATGTAATATGCCTTATATGGCATGAATTTGCTGATGACAATGGATCATTTTTTTAAAGTTCCAAATATTAATCATACAATTTGGTCCATATAAGTACTTATTGGAATTATACTTAGATGGTCTGAGTTATAGATAGATCTATTTCTAATGGAAGGTTATTGGGATCAATGATGCGATTGTTGGGGGTAATTTTACTGATGAATTCCACATAAAAACTAAGTACAATGAACCTAGTGGGTTAGTGTATTATATTTATATTACCATTTTAACTCTTATGGGTGGTTTTTATTCAAGATGAATTTTGTGTCCTAGCACTCAACGGTGAGATATGATGTGAAAATTCTTATAGAGGATATGTCTAGTTATTGGTGGTTTGTTTGATGTGTGACATCATTAAGATGTAACATTGGAATTGGAGTGTGTTTGACACCACATGAATTTTTCTATTCTATGAGTGGGTGTGGATTTATGGTGTTGGACTTAGTGAAGTGTTGTGAACTTTGATCGTTAGGGTTACACGGGAGATCCTAGTGACCTTCTTCGATGTGGCTCTAGTTTAAGGAGATTGTGATTTGTATATTTTTAGGGTGATCCCTAAGAGGAGAAAATTGAATTATGTATGAATTTTGTTGTGTGATGAATGAGATTATGTTTCGGTCTTTTAAAAATGGTTCATGAAGATTTTACCCATATATGGGGTTTAGGAACACGAGATTCCATTTTTATAAAGAGAACTCATGGGACAATGATTCAGACTTGGGGTTGGTTTCAAGAGGAGAATGTTCTTTAAGGTTCAAAACCCATGTAATGGTTGTTTTGGTCACTTTTCCATGTGTTTATAATCTACATAAAAATCACAGGAAGTTCTCAAGGTGATGAGGTTAGTGATTTTGAGCTATGTTTTCATGAGATGTTACTCATTGGAGTCAAAAGTAGGTTTTGTGTTTGAGTTACACAATATAATGTAATGGTTAAGTGGTGATGGGATCATAGAGGTGAGAATGCATAGTGATTCATAGTGACATTTGTTTTTTGGATTGGATGAAATGCAAACAGACCCATGTGATGCTTGATTTAAGAAGTTATCCATGACTAGGCTTAGAACTAATGTGGTTGTGATGATTGGCTTGTGGCTATGGCGACTGGAAGTCGTTGTCATTGAGCTTTGATGTTCTTAGAATAGATGATGTTGTAGTGGTATTATTTGATGAAATATTAGTTTACACATAGTCTAGAGATGATCATTCTTAATATCATGAAATCATATCAAGTATAATGATATAGAGAATTATATATATTCCAACCTATATAGTGGTTGCGCTCATAGAGAGGTGCATGTGAAGTTATATGGTGGGATGTTAACCAGAATTGTTTTGTGTGTGAGGCCATTATGATGAACTGGATTCCATTGAATACCATGAGTTCCATTCTAATATACTAGCAACATTTTATAATTTTTGTTTTATTTTTAATCTTAATTGATTGAGATATTTCTAGGTCCAGTTCTGAGGTTTGATAGTGATTGGAACATGAGATAAGAAGTTTATGTTCCATTATGAGGTGATAATATACATACTCCTATGCTGGGGAGAATCATATCACGCATAGTGATTTTCATCTTGTATAGGTATGATCATGGATACATTTAGAATCACATCTATTGGGTTGGTAGGATGTTATAGATGTCTTTTCATAAGAGAATCTCATAGTGGGAAGTGTTGTGGATCAGAATCATCTATCGTATGTTCATTTCTCTTATGGGGAGTACCAAGAGCCCGATGATGAGGTCCAATGATGATGTGATATTGAATGAAGATGGGAATAGTTAGAAAATATCTTGGTATCTTACTAATGGTGGAAATCTATTTCTTAACATTTGATGGGTTATACACCTTATCATTGGAGTTATTTAGAAGATCTCAGTTGTCATCCAAAGTTAGAACCCAATGAGTTGATATTGAATTGATAAACAAAGTTATTTAGGATCTATTATTATAATATAACTGAGGCTTATTGAGTATGATATGTCTTATGGTGGTTATATTATAATATCTTTTGTTTCCCCATGTTTTAAAATTTATTTTAAAATTATAATTTTTTTGGGTGCTAGTGAGTGGTAAAAATGTAATTGACCCATGATAGATGATCCTAGATAATTTTTCTAACCTCTACGTTGGTCTTATAATATAGGTTTAAACCAGTATAAATGTTTTATGGAATAATGAGTTGTTCGTGTTTGGAAAAAATGTTTAATATCTAACTAATTCAATAAGAAATTATTCATGTGGGTTTGGATGAAGATATATTTAGAATGGAGTGTCATATTGATATTATGACTGCATGATTGAGTTTTTAATAGATGGACAATCATTAGGTGAGGAATAAATCCACATTGTGTGCTGTGAGATGATACAAGTGGTTTATATGACCAATAAATGTATATAATTGATTGATTAATTTAATAAAAACACCCCCCCAATTTGAGGCTTTATATGAATGATAGGAAGAGGATATTGCCTCTCCATCATGTAATGAATTATCCTAGGGGGAAGGGCGGTGGAGATTCCACCATAATTCAACCATAGTGGGGATCGAGACCAGATTGAGTTGCAATGACTTTAAAGAGAGTATTTGGACCTTAAGTTTCATGTTTTCACCACAGGTTAGGTCAATTATTGTGTTTTATTCCCTAATACTCATAGATTTATTTTTTCATGTTTTAATGCCATATTTTGACATCTAAGGACCCTATAGGGTTTATCTATACATAATCATAAAAAATGGTGTTTTTGAGGGGTTCATAGGGGTTTCCCGTTTATAAATCACATTCACATGACATGTTATTTAAGAATACATTCCATGTGTTCTTCCCATTCAGTGAAGATAAACTATTTATAACTACATGTTATGTACTATGAGTACACACCATTTATTCGGAAATGTACATGTGGCTGAGTACTTGGGTAGGTAAAATTTTGGGACTAAACTTGATGTAGTTGAAGTACATGGAATGTATAGAGACTTAGATATGTCTCCAGGAACATGGAAAAACCCCCAATGTAGGGAGGAATTGGATATATAAAAGTACACATCCATTCCCTAGGTATGACATGGTCATGTAGTAGTACAGGACTAGAACCTCTTTATATCATGGACATTTTGTAGTATAGATCTAGACCCAATGGGAAATAGACAATGTATAAGTAAATGTTTAGGATGTAGGTTTTTGACTACACACCATGTACTAGGGGTACACACTGTGTACCACATCTTTGTTATCCTTTTCAGGGTTTTTGTGTGGTATTCTTCCCCAGAGTCTGAATTGGACATAAGAGGAGTCTATTTTGAGTGTTTTTCCATATAGAATTTGATGGTGGATCCCTTTGGGTGTTTTGAGGAATATTAAGTGGTTTTTTGGGTAGGGTGTGTTATGAAATAGATGTTTTCCTCCATAAATTGAATTCATCGATCTGTTAAGGCTGAGACATGATATTTGACCCGAGTGGGGGTCTTGAGAATGATTGGAGGACATAGAACTAGTTCTTTGGAGACATTGATTAGTGTGGTGATGAGATTGTATACGGACAGTTGGATTGAGTTTTGACTCAAGTCAATGAATAAATTGGACATATGTGACATCCTATAATTGTTTGGAATGGTTTTAGGCTTTTTTCCATCCCCATTTTAAGGTTTAATTACATTGAATCTTATTAGGATTAAATATACCAGAGACTGGGATGAGGTATGTGTGGCCTCTTAGTGACGAGTGCTGGCCCAAGAGATTGGTTGTAATCAAGGATTTGAAGATAAAGTCATCTTCTTGAGTTTCAATTTTGAGGATCCAACGAGATCCCTTTATTTATGTGTTAATCTAGAGGGACAAGTGGGTTCCCAATTGGTAGGATTACCCAGAGTCAGTTCCTATGTTTGTGTAGTAATGATTATAAGTGTTCCCTTAGGACCTGAACTGATTTATGATCTATTTTGGGATAATTTATTGACGATGTTTATGATAATTTAACTAGATATTGATATGTATCTCTATGTGTCAAGGTTGAAACATGGTTTACTCCCATGGTAATGTTGTGATATGATTAGTCTTACATGTTTCAGTTCATGGTTTAATGTTATGGGATACTACAATTGAATTTTTTTTGACATTATTATAAGTAAAAATATGGTTTTGGATGTATGAAATTATTCACCGCATTCAAGGATTAGAGAATTGGACATGACAATCCACATATATGGTTTTTGATCTCTAACATGATGATTCACATCCTATATAGATAGAGTTGGACAGAAAATTCCCCAATCATGGCCTTAGATGTTTGACATGATGCTCCAAATCCAAGGTTGTGTTTGTTAGACATGATGTTTCACACCAGTATGATATGAAGTTAAACAAGAAACTCTATATTGATTCTGATATATTTTTTTGGTTGAGATATCTAATTGAGGCCATAGACACTGAATGTATACTATATGGATCAGGTGTCATACTGAGGCTATAGAAACAAAAAGTATACTCTTTGGTTTATGTTCAAGATCGATGATTTAGAAAGTGATAACATACTATATGAAATAAGATGTAGGAACAAAGATCCTCATATTTGGTCTATTTCTAGAAGGATTTTTTGTGTACCACATGTGTTAATGTATAGTTAAGTGTTAGATCGATGCTCCATGAACTATTGTTATTATTTTTTAGATAGAGGTCAGATTGATTTTCTAGTTTTTGGAACTAATTTCGATGAAAATGTGTACCTAAAAATGATGCATCTTGTTACTGAGTAACAGATAACATGTAAAGTCATATGGTTTGGATTGGGAGGTCATAGATGTAGAGCATGTATTTTATTTTGGATACACAGTCTTAGAGATGTGCCAAAAGACATCAAGGTTTTGGCTATAGTAGGTTTAATAAATTAGATTCATGGACCCAAGTGTCAATTTATTTTATTCATTTAGTTATTATTTTTCTTGGATAAGCATGTTGCATGAGCACACAATTATAGAATCAGATTATAGGTTCACTATTGAGGGTGGTCAATTGTTATATTTTTTCTCCCAATATACATTAACATTAATGTGCCTAAGGCCTTGTGAATTTGTTTAGTTGGATCATGGATAGACGATTGATACATAGAAGGATCATGATTGAATGAATGATTATATTTTAAATGTTGAGTTTGATGATCAGGCTAGAGTATCTTGATTGGGTGTTTCATATTAGATATGTGATATGGCTTGGAGTTAGCAGAAGCGCATGATGTATTTATTATTATTTTTTATTTTTTATATGTTATTGACCTAGTGGGTGATCGATTTTGAATATATGGTATGTTTTTTTAGGCCTTTAATATAATTAATTTTATGAAAACACACTTTTTTTTTGTGTATTTATTCATTCTATGGACTTTGGTGTGTATTATGTTTTTTAAATTATTTCCGGTTGTGCACTCTAATATGGGGGTATAGTCTCCTCACAGTTCCAAATTATACCCCTTATTCTATTATATGGTATTGGTTATATGAGGAGGTGTGCTTGATGTCGTGTGTTTAACCGGCATGGGGGGCGGATTTAGTGACATCTAGGTCGAGATGTTACACTACACAATTTAGATCAATACAGGTAGGATTATTTGGTGCTCCAGACATTTAACTTTGATAAATCTCAATCATTATAATGAAATTTTCAATTAAAACCTATAATCCCATGTGAGTCATGATCAATTTGATAAATTATAGATAATATATTTTTAATATATTAAACAAGAGCACATAACATGAGTTTAGTGGGACTCATGGTCCATAAAAGGGGAGATAATGGGGGACTAAGTGGAGAATACCCATTGGGCTTCATATAGATACCATACATATTAGGATAATAATGTGGATGATTTTTTGGGTTTTATGCCTAGGAAAAGGGAAATATAAGGTATGTTCGATTCATTGGTATAGGTATCGGGTTAAACCCATCAAATTGGATGTGTAGAAGAGTATTTCAATATTATCAATATTTTTAATCCAAGAGAAGTATCTCTAATCATGATTTTTGTGGGGATACAAGATGAATATCTCGACTCAAGGCATATGGGAGAACCATGAGGAGTATCTTGACTCAAGGTGATGTTATGGTGAATATTGTAGGTGTAGGTATAAAAATTTAAATCTGATCTAACCTAGTCTGAAAGTATTATAGTGTGACTATAAATTTTTTACGAGGGGACAATGATAGAAGAAAATGGGAAATGGTGAAAGGATATGTTGAAAAAATTTAAGACCAATCCTTTCACAATGATTGATTTCTGAGTGTACCTATGCGAACTATGTTCATATTTGTCATTCAGTAATAAGTTACCACAAAGGGGTGTCTAGGTAGTGGGGTGAAATGTACGTAGGGAATCCCCAAAAGGAGATTCTATGTATATGGATCCATGATGTAGGTGTCTTCATGAGGACTTCCAAGAAGGGATATCCCTGAAATGGGTTTAACTGGTTGGATTCACGAACAACCTTTGTGAGGTCATTTCATGTTGTTTTGATTCGAAGCATACTTCCCAAGAATAATTTACAACATCCCTCCCCTATCCCAACATCAAACTATAGGATTACCTAAGAGATCTCTCAATTTCCTTTCTTCCATGATAGAACCATATGAGTGTCATTTTGAGTTGGGTGAGGGGTACTTATAAGCAGTATTGGATAACTACTTCCCTAATATTGGCACCCATGAAGGTAGTACATGGATGTGCAGTGAAGCTATGAATTATGTGGTTCATATAAGAAGTACATAACCACATAACACATTCAAAAATGAGGGAGTTCATGTAATGAGTATACAATGTTGTATGAAATCCCAATACATGACTCTTGAATGATGATGCCTCATGAAGAGACTATATGATGAAGGTGGAATCACTATCTTAAATCTATATGTTTTTCAATTTCATAAATGACCATGGTATCTCAAAATGATTCAAAAACTTCATAAACATGCTTCAAGAAATGAGTGAAACTTCATGAATGATTTCATTATGAATCATGTGATGATTCATAATGCATTATATATGCTTTAAAAAAAATCAATTTTCCAATTTTATTTCTTGTTAAAATAGAGTCCAATATAGAATAGATATACTTTTTTCCATAATTATATTTTATCTCCCTTAGTAGTCAAATAAATCTTCTAAAATAATCTAAATCATCGGATATAAATTTTACTTATAACATGTATTTTCAAAGGACAAATGATGCCTAGAATACCCTAATATGTTTTTTTAGTTTCTACACTCCTTTTCATTGGTTACAGGAGAAATCCATGACCTACACCATATGTGATATTATCACCATAATGTCACTTGTATTAGAACTTATTTATAATAATCTATATCCCTCAGTGTGTAAGAATTCATGTATAAAATAGACAACCCATATTATTTTACTTTGGACCTAGATATAATTATCTTTTCACAGTGAATATTGGTTGACTGAGTTAAAATCATATCTTGGGTTCTAGAAAATATTTTGGAAAACACGTTTTTTTATTCCAAAATGTATGATTAATAGTTATTCCTTCTATTACATGACCCCAAGATACCATGAAAATAACATCACAAACTTGGGTCACCCCTTTGGGGATGTATATTGAATGGACATATTTTATTATATCAAAACAATGACTAGATGAATAATAACCAAGGAATAATTCATTATAAAATTTAACATGACACCTTATCCTGTCCAATTATGTCAATAAATCCACATAATCTAGGAACCCCAACTTTTATCTACCCTAAACGTAATACCCTAGACTCAATTGGGTTTTAAAAAATATTACATCATTTTATACATATCTTGACAAAAAATGTTTTTTACAGTTCTAAGAATTTAATGTTTTTTTCAGATCAAAGAAATATATTAAAAGTATAATGTTTTAATAATAAATATTTTTTAATTTTCTTGATATAATAACAATTAATAAGTCTTTTACTATAAAAATATTATATCATTTATTAGGATTTTATGTTGATTTAGAATTGTAAGATAAAATATATGGTATAGATAAAATAAAAAAATGGTAGTATGCCTAGGATTAATCTTCCATAAAATAAATATTATATCAATTTGTACATATAATCATTGGAAATATCATAATCTATAATAATAAATAATTAATTATGATATAAACATGAAACATAATTTCTCATTTTCAAATATTAGGAATAATGGAATTAGTAATGAATTATAATATAACATTCTAAATATGGATTTATAATATTTTCTATATAAAGGAAACTAACACAAATATTGTACACATGTAAAATTATAAATTTATAAACATTTAAATGCTATAATAGTTTTAAGACCTAATACAACTTTTGGGATGAATATCTATTCATGTATTGGTTTAAATCTCTTAAATTTTGTTAAGGAAATATTTCTTGAGTCTATGAGGAGGATCTGGGGTGTCCTTAACGATTGGGAAAGGGAAGAGTGGAGAATGAGGCCCCCTAGTGTTTGTTACATGATTGGTGCAAGGTTAGTAGTAACCATGTGGCTTATCTGTACACACTGGGGGAGGTAGTTCATAGTTGGAGAACTATGAAAGGGGCGAGGAAAGGTCATTTAGGCTTGGTTAGAGCCATCACACATGGTTACCACACAATATTTCAAGTAGTGTGGGATCCCTAGGAGACTGTATGACCTGACCCCCTCTTAAAAATATCCTGTCTCATGTTTGGAAAATGGTTTGTAAACCATGTGGCCAAACCATGTGGCTCATTAAATATTTGGAGTTTTACCATTTTCTCCATAGGATTAATGTTTTCTCACAAGAACTAATTCACCATTATTTCTATTAAATCCATGTGGGATGAACTATTCCTAACGAACTTCCCAGGGAACTATCTCCCTAGTGACTAATACATTTACAGAGCCATTGAGAGTGGATCAAAGATCCGAGTTATTCTAACACTCATCATTTCTTTGTTTTTTGGATTAGATATTTTTTAATCACTTTTCTTCTTCCGAATTCCTAAAATCAACTTTTTTCCAATGGTTTCTAGGTTGTGCATTCAAATGGTGTTTCAGTTTGAATAAAGGGCCAAGGTTGAGTTAGTGTTTGTCTATAGAATAAAGGTTGTAGGTATACCAATTATATACCATAGTCATGTGGTTAAATTTATGTATACGTGGTTCTGTGTTTGTTACATCATGTTGTTAATATGGGTTTCCATGGTATTAATGATGAATTTTTTGGTTATATGATGAATTTCAAACCTCATGATCCCTATAGGATTAATTGAGGTTGACTAGATCTGGTTAAGCGCCACCCATGGGGTGAACCTCTTTTTTGAGCATATAATTGGGTTGTTAAAAGGAGAATTGAATTGTTATGTGATCGATCGAATTATAATTTTTTTGACATGTTAACATGAGTTTAGAATGGAAACTAATGATAATTGTTTCCATTAATTGGTATGACATAAGGGGTGTTTGGTATAAATTGAATGTTATAAATAAATTATGGGTTTTAAACTTTAATTATATTAAGGGATGAGGAATTTAAATGGAAAACATGTTAATGGGTTATGGATTTTGAATAGTAATTTTTTGAATGGGTTAGTGAAAGTAAACAGAAATTTTTTAATGGATTAAGGCATGAAGATATTATTTATATTGAATGAACCATGGTTTATATATGGTAAATTTGTTCAATGATTTATGGTTTCTAAATAGTATGTCTGTGAAATGGTTAAACAAGAATGTGAACATGGATATATGGTATGAGTGGGACATGTAGTGAGTCTTCTCCCACAGATCAGGGTAGACTGCTACTCTAATATCTAATTAATCATTTCATTGGTTTGGGTATTGTACTGAGGCCCTATGCCACAAACTAATGCAAGAAGTATGATTTCCTAGACTAAGGCTCCAAGGTAAGATGATTCACCTAGACTGAGGCACCAAGGTGAGTTAAGGTACCCAGGCTGAGGCTGTAGGGTAATTTGATATATATTATTATGTGAATTATTATCCCTTGACGTAGGGAATTAGATCCCCTTATTCATAATTTATATGATCGACATAGTCTGAAATGTATTAGATGGGAATGTATAACCAATGTATAAAAAGGAGAGAGTGCGAAAGTAAAACATGTTAATTAATACAACCCTATTTATCTTCTCCTTATTTGGTTATTCATTTTGTATCTACATTCACTATATATTTATAATGAATATTTTGTAGAAATTATTTGGGATGAATTACTGGTTTATAATCATACCTTGCTCAGCCCCCACTGGGTACCCAACTAGACATCATGGATGTATTTTAGGATAATGGAAAGGGCCTTACACTAGAGGATTGATTCAGGATTAGGGATATGTATGGATGTGGGAACCAGAATTGGTGTTAAGACCTATTTTGGAATACTTTATATGTTCTTTATTTTGGGTATTCCTTATAGATAGAACTGTATAAAATGATATATCATATTTACTATTTGGTATTGTGTTTTTACCCAATTTTGTGAAATGAAATTTGGATGCAAGATTATTATTACTTATTTCCTTTATTTGATATATTATTTATTGTAATTTACATTGAGAAATAGGTTATAGTTTTCACACATGTTCTATTGGACCCACAATTCTAGTTAGCAACCTGTGGTTTATAGAGAGGTGTGCCCGAGGACATGTGATGACCCAGTACGGGGAAATTACAACGTGGTATCATATGGGGTATTTATTTTTTAATGCATTTCTATTTGGAAATGTTAAACTAGATACTAGGGTGTTTCATGTCATATAAATGAGCTCATGTGTTGGAGTAGCTAACCAATGTATGAGGGAAAACCTATGTACTGAGGGTGAGATTGTTGTTATTAATATCTTTTGTTGTAGTTAGATGATACATCACGTTGGGTGACGAACCTATTGTGTGATGTGACTATTTCACAGTATTTTTCTTGTGTTTAGAATGGAATTAAATTGTTCATACATGTATCATTTTAGACATCTAGGTTTATATGTGACATGCATCAAGATAATAACACATGGGAAATACATGTGGTATTTGAGGGATATAATAATTTTATTTACACTTGAAATTTAAAGATGTAGTACCTAATGAAGATGATGAAAATGGGTAAATGGAAATAATGTGAAAGAATTATTGTAGAATAATGACTGATAATGAGTCATAAATGGGTTATAAATTTGGTTGTGATGAGTTGTAAGGGTATATAGGTGCCTATATGAGAAATATATATGTTTCAAAAAGTGAAATAGTTAAATTAGTTCCTAAATGAGAAAAAAACATGGTGATAAAAGTGATATGTTTAAAAAGGTTGTCTAATAAAAGGTTTGTGTTTATGAAATTTGTGTTTCCCATGTTGAACATGGCCCATGGTAGGGATTCTTGAGGGTTGTGATAGATATGTGAGTTTATTTATTGGGATAGTGTATGAGGGTTACTTATTGTTATTAAATATCATTATTTTTTGAAAAATTGGATGCCTTAGGTTGTATGTTCAGAGATTTATACTTAGCATTTTAGAGAGATGTAACAAAAATTATGTGTCACATTTTTTAGAAAAGAAGATATCTTTTAGAATTCTTTTCTAGTAGTGAAGTAGGAAACCCCATTGATCCATGTTAATTGAGGGGAGGAGATGTTATGTGAGAGCGTTTCTCATTTTTTGCAGATGGTGGAATGGGACACATAAGGGGATACAACAATAGTATCTTCTATATATAATTAGATAGGGTGGACCTGAGGTGGTTGAGATTTAGATAGAGTCCATCTAGATGATTTTGGATTACATGGAGACTCATCATGAGAAGAGATTCAAGTTGGCATATTATATGTTTCAAGGAATGGTAAAGTGATGGTGGGATATCTTAGTTCAAACTGAGCGAGTGGATAGTATGTAGTGGAATGATTTCATAGGGAAGTTTACATAACACATTTAACTGAAGACATAAAGATATGAGAAGGATATGGAGTTCATGAGGTTGACCCAAGAGACTATGATAATGATTTATTATGATAGATACTTCAATGAATTGAAGAACATCATTATAAAATTCCCAGGGGATGAGGCAGCTACATCGATATGTTTTTATAAAGGAATTATACATCAAATAAATACCCATGTGAATATCCAATATTTAAAAAGGTTTTCTGAGGTGATGGATCAATCCCTTATCATAGAAGGGAACTTTATGTAGGCTTATGTTTGAGGACATGTGGTTCCATTTGGGGGGGAGCAATGGTGTAAATTTTGATAGTAGGAAGAATTTTTCAGAGGGTTACCACATGGGAGTGGTAGAAAGAGTATCCGAGGAGAGGTTTTCCCTCTTAGAGCAGTGATCTGGTGTTTCTTTATATGTACGAAAAGTTGGGGTACATGCCTGGTTAGTGTCCCTAACCACCATTTGAGTTGCAATCATTCTCAAGGATAGAGAATTTGCATAGGTTCTGTAGAAACCATTGTTAGATGAGTAGTTATGGAGGACTATGTCTGATGAATAGCATAGGATGAGGGAAGGCTACCCCTTACCAGATAGGTAGTGGGATCACTACAAGACATACTAGTTATGGTGGTGAATGTCGTACTCATGGAAAATTGTATTATTTTCAGAATGGTATTGAAACACTAGGGACTAATATAGGAGTGTGGGGAAGATGGTCAATTCATCTTCAAGAAGTTTAGCATGACACTGGATGTGTCGAGGATGGATTGTTGATGGTTTGACGTACAATTCATATTATTTCCATGCTTTATAGTGCTTTATATGATAAAAATTCCTCACATTATTTTATATCATATTAGTACGTAAAATATTTGGGTCTAGTGGTGGAATATATCTGTGGTGTTATATTTATTAACACATCGTTTGGAGTGCGAGAAGAAAATTTCTAGAAATGTTAGGAATTTTCTCTTGAGATTGGTGGGTACCATTTCCTATGGGACTTGTTTTTCCTTGTGATGTTATGTTTTTACCTCATATTGGGTATGGACTGGTTGGTATTGTACTAGGCCCATATTGAGAGTTTTATCTATATGTTAGTGTTTAGTTCCCTTTAGTTCTAAACTTATGTTATCAAAGGGGAATGGGATATCTCGGATGGGCGTACACGATCCATATCTCATAATTTACCTGATATCATATCCCAAGTGGCATGTGTTGTACTTTATGGAAGAGGAAAATAGAATATTTTCTTTCCTCTTATAGTAGATTAGTTTTTGGATGTGTTTCTGAAGGACTTATCCGGGCTCTTTCCTTATAAGGATATTGATTTCCCGATTGATTTTACACCTATGGACGAACCTGTTTCTATTCCTCCATATAGAATGGAACTAACAGAACACCAGGAAAATAAAACTCATTTGTTGGAATTGTAGAATAAAGGGTTTATTCCCTTGAGTATTTCATATCTGGGTTCTCTATTTTTTTCTAAGAAGTATGACATGATGTTGTTATTGTGGGTCGATTATCAAAAGATGAATTGAATGAATGTTAAGAACCAATACCCTATTCCACAAATAGGTGACCTCTTTTAACTGTTGATTGGTGCTTCTGTGTTCTCTAATATTGATTTTATATAAGGGTATCATCGGTTTACGGTGACACATTCTGATATGTTGTGGGATGATTTCAAGATTAGGTATGGGTTATATGAGTTTGTTGTGATGTATTTTAGGTGAAGCAACACACCAAAATTACTTATAGCATAGATAAATTCACTCGTACAAAGATCAGTTTTATTTTTTTGCGCATTACATATTAGTGTACTCCTAGACTAATGATGATCATTCCAAACATCTTCACATCGTCCTGAGTAAACTAAGAGATCATAAGCTATATGCTAACCTATCTAAGTATATATTAATGATTGATAAGGTACATTTCATTGGTCACATCAACTATATGTAAGGTGTGTTAGTGGACCGAGGTAAATTATAGGAATTTGTCTCTTGGGAGAATACCAATAATATTTTTGAAATATTAATCATTCTGGGTTTAGCATGAAATTACAAAAGGTTCATCAAATACTTTTTCTAACATGTGGAAACAATTTCGAGCATAAAAAAGAAGGTAGTCAATATTGAATTGTCTAGGGAATGTAGGAATGCCTTCTAGGAGTTATGAAGAGGTCTAATACTACACTGATTTTGATCTTACCTAAGATGGGTATGGAGTATAACTTATTTTGTGATGCATCTAATGTTGTTTTAAGGGAATTGTTGATGTAGGGTGATCGAGTTGTGGAATATGGGTCACGGTTATAAGGCCCCGGCCTTAAACCTTACTTAATATTGAATTAAATGAATAATTCACATTGAGGATCTTTTCAGGTTTAGAGTTTTAGAGAATTAGAACATAACTATTACATCTCAAAAGATTACAAAGTAGACATTTCTACTAAGTTTCCATAGAATAATAAAAAAAACTCTTAAAAAGAAACATGTCTAGTTCCATGTTTTATAAAGCATGACTTTCCCTTGATCCCATCCTTGACCCTATTCCACATTAAGTCCTGTGAAAAACATTTCAAAAAAACTTGGGGTGAGCATAAAAAGCTCAGTAAGGGATACACAAAGAATGAAAATTGTTAGTTTATCAAAACAACAAGTAAACCATGTATACTTTATCAAAGTAATACTTTTCACCTTTATGAAGTAATAAAAACTCTTTACTGAATAAAGTATCATTACTTACCTTTTTGTAACCAAAGGATTACCATAAAACCCATATAAAGAACACATAGAATATATAAATGTTACTTGGGACATAAACATACTTAAGTGGAATAACCATACGGTTGACTTCCACACATATCACTTAATGGAATAGCCATACGGCCAATTTCCATACATACTTAATGGAATAGCCATACGGCCGACTTCCATACCCAATGCATTGGGGGTTATAACGTAACCACCCGTCCTGGTATTCACGGCACCACCCGTCATATGGTTTATAACGTAACCACCCGTTAAAATGTCCAAGTACCAGTATAAATTAATAAAACATAAAACCAATATAAAGGAATGATAACATTTCAACATTTCAATCACAATATATCATAAATATATTTACATAATAGAATCCTTTTTCAAAACCAATTTCAATACCAAAATACATAAAAGAGTATATGGTATTTATTTTATTCTAAAAACAATACGGATTGTTGAGGAAGCCAAAGACCAAATAATACTCGCGGCGGTGGAATAGGTCGTTGTCACCGCATACGTTAAAAGAAACATTCCTTTTTTCGTCTAGTAAAACGCTTTGTAGAAAAAGATTCCTTTTGTATAAAAGTAAAATTCAAAGGGGGTTTATACACTGTATGAAATAAAGTTGTGTATAAAACGAAATATGCCTCAATGAAAGGAGATTGAGACGAAGTCCCTTACCTCGGGTCCGACTTGACTCGATCGTTCTTTAACGTCCTGAATAATAAACTTGAGTTAATTTTTATTTGCTTAAGAACCTTTTTCAAGTTCATTATTCCTTTTATATCACTTATTTCCATGTTATAAACATTATGTAACCATTTAAGTTAATAATGTTTGTTTTGTCAATATTTGGTTCTTAAGTCGAAAGTGGACTTCTTACAATTACATGTTGTTCGTGTGGTCAAAAGTTCTTTATATCCAGAATGAAATTCCTGATTTGGATATCATATATATCATATATATCCAGCATATATATGTATTTATAATATTACATAATCATTTAGAGGTAAGAAATGAAATGCACCGTTCATGGAGACGGTAAGCCGTACGTACGCATGAACGCTACTTTCATTTCTTTGTTATATTAGTGTAATTAAAACTAAATGAGAGGTATGTATATTTTAATTCCAGAATTATATTCATCATTTAGATATATCATTAATTATATATATACATTATATACATGTAATTTTAATAGTACATTACATTTGGGGATAAGAAATGAAATGCACCGTTCATGGAGACGGCAAGCCGTACGTACGCATGAACGCTACTTTCATTTCTATCTCATACTTTAATGGAAAGAAATAATAATGATATAGAGGTATATTATAATTCCAGTATAACATCATATATAACAACTTTAAATCCATCCTTTACACGTCCCACATATGGCATTAACGAATCACATCACTTTTAGGGGGCAGTATTCCGCACTTCCTTAAATGAAGATATCGTGTTTACCCATATTGGAAACCATAAAGGTATGCCAAAAATGAAAAATACAGAAGCTTAAAGAAAATATAAACATATTATATATCATATATAAAAATAGTGACATCATAATGGCCACCCTTGAAGGTGTTGAATGAGTATTGAACAATCATCGTTTCGGGAGGCAGAATTTCGCCATCCACGGAAACCGTATGTTCTTTAACCATTTGATGTAGTTGTGTGAGAGTGTAGCTCAAATAAAAAATATAACGACATCATAGTATATTGAAGATACTGGTGTTGTTACAAAAGAAGTAAATAAAAAGAGTTTAGAGGGTTGGAGAAGCAAAATAAAACAAATGAACAAGAGAGAATGAATTACCTTTAAAGGTGTAACTCCCTTTTGATTTGAGCCTAAAGGCTTCCTTTGAAAGGATTCTGCCCAAAGGGAATCCTCTAGGATGAGGAGAGGGATGTGGAGAGAGTAATTGGGCAGGGTTTTGCCGAGCAAAAGGCTTGAGAAGTGTGTGAAATGAGGTAGAGGTGGGGGCCTTTTATAAGAGGAGAGGAGGGGCACTTTTGGAAAGTAAAGAATTATTACTTTATTTGAAAATGTGTTTCGGTTTTAAAAGGTCCCACATTGATATAATTCGTGGATAAGGTGATAAGGCTTCGAAATCCACTCATCCAATAAGTTTTGGACATGTGTAGTTTATAGATTTTTCATTATCTCTCTATTTTATTTAAATCGTCAAATAATGATTTCATCGCTGCATCATTATTATGTCATAAATAATTTATTTTATTTAATGTCTAAAAATTATAAAAAAAATACTATGATGTAGGAAATCTTTTTATATTTCCAATAAATATTTATAATCAAAATTTTGACTTGTTTAACCCTACTTAAAAATTGTTCTAGAAAAACAACTCATGTTTGTGTCAATTTAATTTTAACATTAAATAAAAATATATTATTGTCATTTTCCAACTAAAGTGGCTCCATGGGGTCCCAAAGTTGGCCCATGGCTTGTCTTGGTCGGCCATGACTCACCCAATAGGTGTAGGAGAAGTTTCATGGTGTTTTCACATTCTTATAATATCATTTTTACCTTAAACTACACTAATTACCTCTAATCGCGATTAATGAAAAAAAGTTACTATTCACCAAAAAATTATTATAATCTCATTGAACCACATTTTACTTCTTAATGACAACCATGTATGTCGGATTTTCAAAATTCAATACACATTAGCGGTAAAATTTCATTTAAACAGAAAAATCAGTTTTTATAAGTACCACTTAGTGGTTTCACTATTCATCAAAAATTGAAGTTTTTCAGAAAATTACCAAAAATTCACCCTAAGCTATATTTGATATTCCGAATTCAAAAATGAAGTCTATTTTACAAAATTCAAAACATATTAGTCACATTAATTAATTCAATAATTAATTCCCACTGTCAGAGCAAATAGCGTGTTTTTGTGAAACAATAAGTATGAAAAGATTGACACCAGTTTAAGTCCAATTTCAAAGTGAAATTGATTCCAATGACCACCATTGGATTAACTGGTAAAAATATTTTCTAGTTTCACTTTAAAAACCAAATCAAAAGATAATCTAATCATATTAATAAATTAGAATAAAAAGAGGTTTTGAATTAAAATATAACATTTTACACTATTCATTAAAAAAAGAACTTTATCAGAAAGGTACCAAAAATTTACACAAAGTAAATTTTGATGTCCCGATTCTAAAGAAGAGTTATATTTAGTCCAAAATAAAGTATAAGAGTGATCAAAACTATATTTAATGACGGTTCTCCATCAAAAGGTGATAAGTGGACCTTTCGTGAAAATTAGAGTATATATTCCTAAAATTGAACTCTTTCTGTATTTTAAGCCTTTAGCTTTTATTGGATAAATGTAAAAACATTTAAAACATATATAATCATATTTTAGTTATTTCTATCCATTCCCGCCAGTACAATGACTACTCGTTAACTAACATTTAAAATAATATTATTTTATTACTTGTGTGCAACGTAAGTTTTCAAAGAAACTCATCGTTGCGTATCGGGTACGCAATCGAACATAGCAACCCCTTTAAAATAAAATTAATATTTAATTCGTAAAAATTAATAAATATGAAAATTCTTTATTCTTTATTTACCTGGGATGTTACAACGGTATTTGTGAAATCATTAAATAAATTACCCTACACATGATCTTGAGTTGGTTGAGAAGATTTATTCATTAAAATATTTCAAGGATTACATATTCGGAGAAAATTTAATTGTGTATACCAACCATAAAATCCTTAAGTGCATCTTCTCACATTGTGACTTGAATCTTAAATAGTAATGATGTGTTGAGTATATGTTGAATTTTAATTTTTATATGGTCTATATGTTGGGGGTATGAAATAGGTTTGTGGATTATTTGAGTTTGAAGATTCAAATTTAGGGAGTTTAGGAATCCACTTTCGAGTGGAGTAGAATGAAATTATTTACTGGGATACGTCTTAAGGTTTGAGATGGACAAAGAAAGATGATGCTCTTTTCGTTGGTAGATGATTGAAACCATTTTATCCAAATATATGATAGATAATATGATGATATAGAGTATTTTTCCTTTAAGGAATGTCTTGAAGGTGGGAAATCATCTCTTGATTGTACTGTTGAAGATGATGAGACCGTTTAGGTATATTGTTGTGCTTTTGTTCCTAAAAGAATGCGGGAATATCTGTTGTGTGATTTTCATTCTTCAATGTGAGAAGTGAATCTTGGTTTGAAAAATATGTATCGTGAAGTTCATATATTGTATTGGAGGTCCAGGATGAGAAAACAGTTTGTAGGTTTTGTGATGCGATGATACTTCTATGAGTAGGTGAAGGCCAGAATTAGCAAATGAGTGGTTTGTTATAACAATTTCACATTCTGAAAAGGAAGTGGAATGATGTCATTATTTTTTTTGTTTTGTTTTTTCTAAGTACCCTTCTAAAGAATTAAATTATATTGTTAGTTGTGTATCAGTAGACTATGGGGGCTTATTTCTTGCTGATACGAGAGACCATCATCATTGACCAATTTTGTGAGTTGTATATTCAATTGATAGTATAGTTGCATGGGGTTCCTCATATGATAGTATTGGATCATTATCTGCATTTTACATCATGATTATGATAGGGGTTATAGAAGGAACTTGGTACCCAAATGTTTTTGGGCATGACTTTCCATCCACAAACAGACAGGCTGTTAGAGCATAATATTTAGTAGATGGAGGACATGTTCACGACATGTATCCCAGAATTTTTAGGGTCAAGGGAGAAGAACATAGTTTTTGTTGATATTTCCTACAATAACAGTTAATTGAATAATATTCATATGTCACCATATTATGAAATCTATCATAGTTCTTGTAGATATCCATTTTTTTATACGTAGACCAGGGAATTAGAGTTATTGGGATCAATCCTTATAAATGAGAAACAATTGTTGGATTAGATGATTGAAAAAAGTTTGGATATTACTCTAAGTAGGAAGAAGTCATATATGGATTGAATTCATTGATATATTGAGTTAGGGTTGATGATATTATGTTCCTTCTGGTGTCACTAAGGATGGGTCACCAATAGATTTTGAAACAAGGTATGTTGGTGTCCAGGTATGTGGGTCTATTGGAGATTATGGAGAGGATTAGATTTGTGGCATATTGATTCGATATCCTATAGTGGTATAGGGAAATGCACAATGATTTTAATGTATCACATTTTCATAATTATCACCCATACCCTTCCCAGGTGATAGATGTTGAATACATTGATATTGAGGCTAATATGTCCTTTGAGGAGCATCAAGATCATATTGTGGATCGTAGTGAGAGAGTTTTGAGATGTAAGTTGGCCACGTTAGTCTGGGTGTTGTGAGATCATGGTAACATTTAGGAGTAAAATTGGGAGAGGTAGATAGATATATGGGACCAGTGTCTTGGTCTTTTTACCTTGGTGGCTTATTTATACATGGGAGTGTGACTCAAGGATAATCCATTATATGTTTGGTAGGTTGTATGTTCCTGGACAACTTTTGGGGTACATCCTTGTTTACTTTTTTGTTTAAATCCCTTAAATTTGGTTAATATATTTTCTCCCCAGGCCAATGAGGAGAATCAGGGGTGTCCTAGGGGTTTAAGACATGGAAGATGGTTAAATCATGCTAAGTAGTTCATGTTTCACAGTTTCCACATGGTTAGTAGTAATTGTGCAACTTAACATTACCCACCTAGAGAGGATGTGAATAGTTTATGAATCCATAAAAGGGGTAAGGTGAGCCTGTATTTCCTGGAAAAATTCTATATGACATGGTCTCCGGACATTTTTTTCAAATCATGTGGGATCCTCAGCAGATCGTGCGACATGTCCCCCCTCTTGGAAAAAGGGTGGCACATGGTTGGTGCATAGTTTGAGAAACCATGAAGCCAAGCATGAACCTCATTAAGGATTTGGAATTTTAACATTTTTCACCACATCATTTCTGTTTCCACACCTGTATTTTTTTCATTATCTTCCTACAGTAGCCAAGGTTGACTATCCTTTCCTCCCAAACTTTCCAAGGATCGATCTCCCACATTTATAAGTTTTTTTAGAGCACTATTGGGTGTGGATCAAGCTCTGGGTGAGTCACACACCCCTCATTTCACTATCTTCTAAATTTGGGGTTATAGAGTAATTAATATTATTTAAATCAATAAAACCCTCTTTTCCATCAATTTATAGGCTGGTGGTTTTAAGTTTGTTTGAATTCAAATAATTTGATATGGTTGAGAAAGTGTTCATCAACAGAATCAAGGTAGGTAATATTAAATTTATACCCCATAGTCTTGTGGTTCAATTTATGTGGATATGGTTATGTTCTTATGTCGTGTATTATTTATGGTTTTACATAATAGAAATGATCAATTAGTTTTTTAAATGATTATTTGGAACCCTCAAGGTCCTTGTGGGATGCATTCAGGTCAATTAGGCCACGTTAAGGGCCACCCATGGGGTGTGCCACTTTCTTGATCGTGGAATTGAGCGGTAAAGAGATGAATTGAAATATTATGAGATATAGCCCATGATAAATATTTTGATATGTTAAAATGATTTAATAAGTGGAATTAATGATAATTGTGTCTAGTTTTTGACATGACATAAAGGGTTGTTTTGTAATGTCTCAGATTTTCTGTGTATTATTTATAAATATTGTATAGAATTGTTATGAGACAAGGCTTTGTGATAGCATGAGATTCTGAGGCCCGAGGCTCCTGGAATAAATGATTTAAATAATTTAAAATATAAATAGTGTGTTTTAGTAGTTTTCCCTAAAGAATGTGAAATAAAATTTAAATGGGTTCCCTGATTAGAAATATCGTGGCACTATTGCTTATAGGGCTGCGATATTACCTTAGGATAGGCCTAACATTGACTGGTGCGGGTCAGTAGTAGAAGTTTGTTTTTGGATGTTTTAAAGGAACTAAAATTATATAAAAATATATTATTTCAAAA
The DNA here is from genome assembly GCA_963277665.1 of Viscum album. Lineage (NCBI taxonomy): Eukaryota > Viridiplantae > Streptophyta > Magnoliopsida > Santalales > Viscaceae > Viscum > Viscum album. The sequence goes on from OY728146.1 coordinate 515,447,715, forward strand.
TTTTCCAAAACACGTCAACATAATCATTTAAATAAGATGTTATGAGAATCACCAGGGTTATCTGCATAATGCTAGAATTCTCTAGAGGTGTTGAGAGGATACCCCTTTGAGAAACCTCTCAGAAACGAATGATGATAAATCGATTGATCGACGAACCTTGGATTCGACATAACATCTCCAACTAATGTGACCTAACGATCGTTCTTCAACCGAATCGAGGTAGTGGTTTGTTGTTTTGATTTAGTACTTACATGTTCTTGGATCAAAACGATGACTGTGGATCAGCCCAAAAACAGGTTGACCCGAAGATCGTGCGTTCTTGAAGGAGGGTTTCTATATGGTAATTTTTGGGGAAATAATCCTTGAATGAAAGTTTATTTTGATTCAACTTTTTTAAATCCTATTAATAGGATCAGATCAAATCGATGAAGACCAATGGTGGAATATTTATCCTCATTTTTTTATTGAATTTATTCCTCCTTTACCACACTTTCTTCACATTCTTCATGGGGTGACAAAAAATAGATAATTGTGAATCAATTTTGCAATGCAACAATAAAAAAATGAATAACATACATCGAAATGACCTAGAGGATGAACGATCGTGATGGAGGATGATAAATTAGCTCGGATTGACTAGGATCGTTCTTCATGTGATCTTCATGTGGGAGGATCAGGACTCATTCTTGGGGCCGATCGGATGCCCCAAACAAATTGAAATGACCTTGCAGTGTCAGAGTAACCAAAAATCATGTGTTTTAAGGCCATCAGATGACCAGATTGAAGACCTATGGAGCACCGTGGTTCATGGAAAAAGAACACTGATTTTCAGAAAATCCCAATCAACACGACATGTATTTCAAATAACAAGCCATGTGGGGTCGGCATTGAGGTAGCCACGGTCTATACACTGCACACAGATAAGAACACATAACTCTCTCAAAAGAACAAGGAATTTGGGCCCCATCTAGCGGTGGATAATTTTATGGGCAACACAAGGTGTTGACATTACAAGAAACCATTTTCACATGGATTTTTGGTTCATAAATGAGACTCATCATGTATCATAGATGACACACAGACACTCGGTGGAGTACATGACATGTACTCCACCACACGTCCAAACAAGGCTAGTTACGTGGGTCACCCCATGTACTAGTTACATGGGTTGGTATACATGGGATGAGGTAATGTACAAGAACATGGAAAAAATACACAGATCATACCCTAGATACCTTGACAAAACATGTGATCTTTCCTACACACCGTGTATATTCATTTTTGCACGATGTATTCACCAAACTCGGGGCGTTGTACACGGGTAGTACCTCGTGTCAAGGGAAATGGTGTGTGACCCGTTCTACATGTCGTGTAACATTTGGTACATGGATTGATCTTCTTTTCCATTATTCCTTGGGCATATTTTGTTTGCGTTAGTTACCCCTTTGGTCATTCCCTGAAATGTCATCTATCGTTTCCATCCACAAGAGTATGATCACTTTAGCAGGACATTCCAAGAGAGAGTTAGGTATCCCACCGAGAGGCCTATATAGAGATCCTATATCCATTATAGACCCTCGTTAGAGTTAGATATCAACGTGAAAAATCCTACAGGATGCTAATAATCTTCTTATAATGTGGAATCTAGATGAGTCGTGGTATCTGCCAATGCACTAGCAGTGATCCTCATCCATGTATCATGATATTTTCCCACTCTAGAGTGTGTTTTATGGGAATGAATGTATCCAATCTCTATTCTAATATATCAGTGAATCTACCTCCCTCATGGTCTTTCCTAATTAATAGTTCTTCTCATATGGATGTCATCATAGCTTCCAGACTCTTAGAGTGAGATCTCCCAGATTAGTTCTTTGTGGAATCATTGAACTGAATCCATAAAACGGGTATGTGGTCATTGTGACTTGTCTCTAGACTATGGGTTTGTGTTTAGAGTATATATAGATGTGTTTCATTTTTTTTATTTTTAGTATACATATGTTTTTTAGAGATAACTATAAATTTACTTTGTGTACTGCTTTGTGGATTTGGGTTCCCCAACTAATTATTCTTATAGTCACCCCTAAATGGGATTTTCCCACACGTGTCTTGTCTTGTACAGATGAGCAGCCCTTTGACGGAGTCCCGGGCAGAACGGGATCAGACTGATCTTTCTGATTTCCTTGCATGCTGGGGCAATCTTGTGGCTATGAGATGCAGTCCCAATAACTCCTTTTTCTAACAGGTTGCACTCTTTAGTATTTGGACTCTTTCTTTTGGTGGGATTCTATTTTGGACCTGTTTACCTGTCTTACTTACTTTCCATTGTACTCTATTAGTTGGGTTTAGTTGTATTCATGCATTTTGATCCTTAGTGGTTTTTACTTTTTAGTATTTGTGGGATTGGATATGTGCGCCTGTGAACATGTACTTAGGAAATGCCTCCAATGTTAGTGATATAACTACGTGATGCTAGTCACCAGCCCCTGGCCAATTAAAGGTGGGCTTGAGGGGTCACAATGCGAGGCCCACTGGGATGGGTTGTGATATAGTGGTATCTGTGGTGGTCGGTTATACCTTTGGACCAAGAGTCTCTGAGATTGGTTTGGGGAAACAATGTTAGGTTTTTTGAGTTTGGATTTTGGGTCAAGGATTCCAGGGTTGGTGTGGGAGGCTAACGTATCGATACACCAGGACTCTGACAACCTAAATTTTGACTTGGTACATGAAAATACTAGTTTCATGTAAAAAATAGTATGATACATGCATCATAGGACTGGGTTGTGTTTTCCATGTTCTTTTTGTCACCTATCCAGATATACTCTTGACCATGGTACATCTTGTCTCCTTATAGGATACCTCCATGGTGCATACCTTCTAGGATTCAGTAGCTCGATCACAAGGATGACCCACTCAGTGACGAGGCTTCCATACATGGACTAGTTCCCCAAGAATTACCTTTAATTCGTGCACCTACTATACCACCACTAGTGGAACAGCACGTGGCACATGCAGTGCCAATAGATGAGGAGCACTTGCTACACACTCTCTATGAGTTTCAGAGATAGAGACCCCTTGGGTTCTGAGGCGCGCCCAACCCCCAGGTGACTAAGGACTATCATGAGGTAGTGAACAATGATTTTTGTCAAGTGGCACCAGCAGACAAAATTTTGATCCTAGGAGTGAGCCTTTTGTAGGGTTCTGTGGGATGATGGAGGAGTTTGACCACCGAAACTCACGATGAAGAGACTCTTTCATGTATGGAGTTCAAGCGACTCTTTAAGGAGGAGTTCTTTCCAGTTATGCGTAGAGCAGTGCATATCCAATAGATTCCCTATCTCTTTAATAGAAGTATGATGGTGGCTAACTATTCATTGAGGATCACAAAAATCACCAGGTAATTGATAGATATGATCAGGGATTAGTGCATCTAAGTTTTGTCCTTAGAGTGATGACTATGATGAGACATCTGAGCTAGTGTAGTGCCTCTATGAATTTAGACATATGATGTAGTTCTCAAGTGGGTTTTTGTGATCTAGAGATTCTTGGTGGAGTAGAGGCATCCAGTGGTAGTCAGAAACAGGCAGGCAGTTTAAGAGACCTCAACATTAGGGAGCTGATATTTGGAATAGTGTTCGGGATGTGGGAGACATCACAGGAGGACCCAGGATAGAGTATCGATAGTCCAATGCTCTGAGGATGGATCCAATCAACCTTGGGAGAGGTGATTCTACTCATGCCACGGTAGAGGAAATATCTCTAGAGACTGTCCAAACCATCAATCTGCTGATAGGGAGGAGGTGGATGGAAAACTAAGGCAGAGTCGGAGAGTAGAGCAGGCATACCTACCAAGTGGTAGACATGGAAGAGGACCAGGGAGAGCTATATGTGGTAGAATATGATTTGACCTACATCCACCACCACCCCTAGGAGGTCATCAACAGCCTCAGGGAGCTGGGGGGACAAGGGAGGGGATAACTACATGCAATTGCGGCATACAACCCAGGGACTCCAGGGATGATATGAGGTGTGGTCTGTATCTTTTATACCTTAGTTTCCATACATATAGACACAGGTTCCAGTCATTCCTTCCTTTCCACATGTCTTGTGTGAAAACTTTATATTTCGGTAGAGCTGTTGATGTAACCCTTACACTTAGAGACACCTAAGGGGGTAGACTCAATGATCACACACCTTTTCAGAAAGTGTGATCTTTCCCTTATAGGTGAGAGTTTTGGTTGGAACCTCTGGGTGGTGACATCGAGGCCTTACGACATTATTCTCGGTATGGATTGGCTATCTTCAGTCCATTCCCTAATTGACTACTTGTGGTGAAGAGTGTGGTGTGTCCACAGTGATGGAATGAGGTTTCATTTTTTGGTGAAAGGGAAACCCATTAAGCACAGAATGAGCTCATTCATAGGAGGGTAAAGCTGATCACAAATGAGTTGGCTAGCCTTACACCCAGAGTAGCATATGTTGTGAGCTTCTAGTTCCCCGAAGTAGATATAGAGTACCAGGATGTCATTATAGAAGATGTTTAAGGATTACCTAATGGCTAGAAGATTGACTTTTGCATCGACTTACACCTCGAGATGACTTAAATATCCTCTGTATCATATCAGATGGCTCCCATTGAGCTCTTCAAGATGAGGGTGCAGTTGGAGGACTTTTTGAGTAAGGGCCCCGTAATACCCAATTTTTCACCCTAGTCGGCCCTAGTTCTGTGTGCCAAGTAGGAGAATGGGAGATTGAGGATGTTCATGGATTACTAGTGCCTAAATCTGGAAATAGTGAAGAATGAGTATCCACTAACAAGAATCGATGATCACTTCAATCAGAAAAGAGAGGAACAATGGTTCTCGAAGGATGACCTTCGATTGGGTTACCACCCATTATGAGTATGGGATGAGGATATTCCAAAAAAAAGTTCATATGCTGCTACGGCCACTAAAAGTACTTGGTGATGCCTTTAGGTGTGACGAACTCCCCCATAGTGTTAATGGGACTTATGAACCGGATATTCTAGTCATTCATAGATTGGTTCATAGTGTTATTCATCGATGACATCCTTTTGTAATTGGCGTCAGAGGAAGTGCACGCGAGACAACTATGGATGGTTCTAGTTGTACTCTGAGAGCACCAGCATTATGGGAATCTCTAAAAGTAGTAGTTCTCAATAAATAAGGTCTACATTATGGGACATGATATATTAGAAGATGGTGTACTAGTGGACCCAGCTAAGGTGAAGGCTATGTTAGCATGGGATCCACCCCGGATCGTGACATAGGTGCGTAGATTCCCTGGGATGGCAAGATACTACCAAATATTTATCCTTGATTTCTCTTGAATATCAACACTGATGAAAGCCTTGACCTAGAAGGGGAATCTTTTTTCCTGGATAGAGAACTGCCAGCCGACTTTCCAGCAGTTAATGCAGATTTTTAAGAGCACACTAATATTGAAATTTCTAGAAGAGGGTGTCGATTCCATAGTTTTCTATGACGTGTAAGTCTTGGTTGTGTCCTGATTTAGAGGCAGGTAGTGATTGCTTATGGTTCGCACCTGCTAAGGCCATGCGAGCAGAACTACGATACCCATGATCTGGAGTTTTTAGAATTAGTCTTCTCATTGAATATGTGACAACACTACCTGATGGGAGAACAATATATCATTTACTCTAACCACACGAGGCTCAAATACATATTCTCACTGAAGAATCTAAATCTGTGGTAGAGACTATGGCTATAATTCTTTTAGGATTATGAAATTGAGATTTCCTATACTCCAGTGAAGGGTAATGTTGTAGAAAATTCTATCAGAAGGAGATCAGGCTCGCAACTACTAAGAAAGGTGTCAGAGAAACTCGTCTCTATACAATTATCCTTTGCAGATAGAGATGATGCATCTTATCTCTAGTCAAATTTGGTCACCCCTCCACTCTTATATAATTTCAGGGAGGCACAGTTAGGGGAAGTCCACTATGAGGCTTTACATGATTAGTTAACCACATGACATGATTCTGATGGTTATTCTCAAGTCATGCATCACATAGTTCTTTTTAAAGGATGCAAAGTTATACCAATGGCATTACGAGAGGAGTTTATGAGGTACTTTCTTACATCCAACTTAGCGGTACATGTTGGAATAGAAAAAATCTACCAAGATCTCTGATTTCAGTTCTTGTGGATAGGTATGAAGAAGGATGTAATAGAGTTTGTTTCTGGAGGCCTTATGTGACAACAATTGATGGTTGACCACCTGGTTTCTCGTAGGGTTATCTCACCCCCCTGATGTTCTGGAGTGGAAGTGGGATGGAATATAGATGGAATTCATGTCAGGATTACGACGAACATTCTAGGGACATGATTCCATATGGGTGATCATTGACCCACTCACCAAGTCGATATGTTTCTTAGATATCAGTGAGAAGTGTTCCATAGAGGGCATGGGGAGCCTCTATGTGTCGTAGATTGTTCAAATTCATGGTGTCCCATAAACGATTTTCTCATTTCATGATGATCATTTCACATCCTGTTTGTGGAAGGGATTGCAGGAGGCATTTGGGACCCAACTATGTGTAAACATAGTCTTCCATCACTAGACAGATGGTCAGATGGGGAGAAACATTCAGGTTCTGGGGGATATGTTCTAGGCTAGTATCATGGAGTTTAGTTGCAGTTGGGTGGACCACCTACCATTGGTGGACTTCACGTACAAAAAATAACCACCACTCCACCATCGGTATGGCGTCGTTAGAGGCTTCATATGGGTGACCCTGTCAGTCACCACCTTTCTAGAGCGACCCTAGTGTGTCAACGCTCATGGGTCCAGAGTTGGTTCGAGATACAACTGAGAAGGTTTAGATCATCCATGAGCGGATGAAGACTTTATAGATCCATCTAATGTCTTATGCTGATAAATGATGAAGACCTATGGAATCCAAGAGGGGGACCATGTCTCATTTCGGGTCTCACCTCGATGAGGGTTGTGAAGATTTCGCCAGGGCTGAAAGTTATCTTCTAGGATAATTGGCCCGTTTTAAATACTGCCCAGAGTTGGTTAGGTGGCGTACTACTGTTGTTGCGCTAGGTACACAATGTCTTCCACATCTGACAACTATGGTGGTATGTGCATAACCCATCACACGTCATTGACTGGGTAAAGATGGACATCAAGGATGGAGAGACCTTCATAGAGTACATAGTGGAGATCATGGATTGACATGAGAGGATCCTTCATGGGATAGAGATTCCCTTGGTGTGTGTCCTATGGTAGTACATGAATCTTCTAGAGAGAACGTGGGAGTGGGAGACTCATATTCGTTGGATGTACCCACACATATTAGTGTAGCAGTTTTTATTTTTTGGGGACGTAAAATCCCTATTGTGGGGGAAATGTAATGTATCATATTTTCAAGGTATTTTTTATTAAATATTTTAGGATATTATTATGATACTAGGATTTGTAACAACATGTGATTCTGAGGCTCGGGGGGCCTGAAAAAAATTTCTGAAATATTTTAAACACTAAATATCAAATACACGTGGTTTCCCTAAAAATAGTGAAATAATATTTAAACGGGTGCCCAAACTAGAAATATGAGGGCACCATTGAGTTCAAATCAGTGTCTTTACCTTATATGGGGCCTTACATCAACCAGTGTAGGTCAGATGCAGAAATTATTTTTTGGACATTTTAAAGGAAACAAAATAAAATAAAAATATCTTATTTCAAGCATTTACATTAAGTGGGGATGTGGGATTTTAAATAATATGTTAAGATAATCTCTAGGGTTAGCCGCATAACCATAAAATTATCTGGAGGCATGGAGAGGAGACCCCTTGGAGTAACCTCTACATAATGAAAGATGATAAATTGATCGATGAACACACCTCAGATTCGAAGGAACCTCACCAACATAAGTAGCATAACAATCATTCTTAAATTAAATCGGGGTAGCGATTTATTATTTTGATTTAGTTCTTCCTTTTTCATGGATTAAACAATAAGCGTGGATCAACCTAAAAATAGGATGACCCATGGATCATGTGTTCTTTTAGGAGGGTTTAAATTTGGTCATTTGGGGAAAATAATCCTTGCATGAATTTTTATATTGATACAACCTGTTTAAGTCCTACTAATTGGAGTGGATCAATACTATGACAGAAAACATTGAGGTTTGTTCCTCATTTTGTTATTGAATTTCTTCCTACTTTACCGCATGTTCTTCACATTCATCATGGGGAAACGAACAACAGATCATTGTGAATCTATTTCACAATTCATGTAACACACCAAGATTTCATATTAAGTTATATCAATAAAGTAATTCAATAACTTATTCTACATGCAACACGGACTTGACTTACCTTATATGGATGATTGAGTTTCTGTGGAACAACAATTTAATCATTAAATTGGTATATTTATAACATAAATATTAAATATAGTAATATAAATAGTAGAAAATAAATTTTAAATATCATTTATAATTCTATCACATAAATAACCCTTAATTATATGGAAATGTATAAGTATTATTAAAATTTAAGTACTATTTTGATAAAGGAACTAATTATTATACCCTTTTGTGAACAATAATAAAATAAAATTTAGACACTATTGTAAATTTAATTTGGTGAAATTGGATTAATTTTTGAATTCCCAATTCCAATTTTAGAATAGGGTGATATTTTGTTAATTTTATGAGAAGTTTCATTTTTTTAATGAATAGTGAAAAATAATGTATTTTAATCCAAAACTGCATGTTCACCCAATTTATTTATATTGCTAGATTACCCCCTTATTTGGTTTTAGAGTATATATTTATTATATTTTAATCATTTTATATAATTTTTTTCACTTGAAGTAATTTCAGAGTTAAATTGGATATAAACACATTTCAATCTTTTGATAGTTTTTACTTCATAAAAACATTCATTCTGGTTTTTGCAACATGAATTGATTTTAAATTAATTAATGCCACTTAAATATTATTCATTGTGTGAAATCTTAATCTTTTTTAAATTAAAAATATCAAATTTATCTTAGGTTGAATTTTTGTTATTTTTCTGAAAACATTCAATTTTTGATGAATAGTGAAAACCAATGCGTTATTGTTTAAAACTGGTTTTTTTAAAATATTATTTTTTTGATTAAAATTTATTTTAATGTAATAAATAGATACATAATAACTATATTAGTTCAATTTAATTCATTGGAGGCATTTTATTATAATATCAAATGTATAAAATTTTATTGAACTTTTAACGTCTTTTATCCACCTTCTAGGAACATATATTAATTTGCATAAAATATAATTTTACTGCTTTTATGAATTGAATTTAAAAAAATATAAGAGACATGGTTGAAATCATTATGTAAAATTTGGTTCAATAGGATGGAATTTTTTTTAGTGAATAGTAACTTTTGAATTTTATTTACCACAGTTAAAAGTAAATAGAGAAATTAAAGTTAAAAATGATATTATATTTACACTAACACATGTTCTAATTCAATTATACAAGTGTTTTTATAAAAAAATAAGCATTATGAATAAATTATTATCCTTTTTTATCCACATAGATTAGATTTGGACATTTATTGTTATTTTATTTAAAGAAGAGTAAAAATTGTAAAATTCAATTTTTAATAACTAAATTATTTTTAATATAGGGTTATACATAATATAAATTTGACTATAAATATTCATTAAAAAGATTAAACAATTTCCCACATCATGGTATTTTACTTATAATGTTTATAAATTAAATAATTAAACTTATTTATGACACAATGATGATTCATTAATTACCTTAATAATCAAATATTAAAATAATTAATATTATAAATATAAAAATAAATGTAAATTTAGACTGTTGATTCATTAAAATAATTTTATTGGTTAATATAACATGTTAGGGTTCATTTAATGTATTTGTTTCAAAGTAATCATGATTTTTTGACCTTCAAAAAAACTAAAAACTAAATAGTGTAAAAATTGACATAAATTTGTTTAAAAAAATACTATATTATTAAATGATATAATATTACTAAAAATAAAAGGTTCGTCCAAAACACTTATAAAATTATAATTAATTAATTAATTAATTAATTAATTAATTAAGGTTATCTTTGAATTTTATAGAATTTTTATTAACCATGTAATATAAAAATACAAGAAGACAGTATAAACGTTTAACTATTTAAATATGTGTAAAATCTAAATGTTAAGGTTAATATGGTGACCTAAATTTACCTAAAACCAAATTTTTGAAAAGACTGCGACCCATCTAAACCTTATCCTAGAAATAAATACATTTAGATCCATTATACCCAGAAAATAATTTTATAATAAAATAATATTTCAAGATTTTCATAAATTTACCCTAACCTCTCTTATAAAAGGGTACTTACCCTTCACTAAAAATCAAACCTCCAAAGCCATTTGGCTTGGCTAAAACATGATAAAATATTATCCCAACTACCCTCAATTAAACCTAATGGCCTTACTTTGATAAAAAAGACATCATATAAATCCCTTTTGATCAAATTAAAAGAAGCGCCAAAAGAAGAGGTACTAATTTCACCACCTCTTTCAATGTTCTTTTCTTCTTACACATACACATTATTTGTTGTTTACATACTAAAATAATAACTCCTGTAACTTCTACAAACTATGATGTTTTTATTAATTTGATACAACAATACTCATTATTCTATCCTTCATATGAATGAAAAAGTATCTATACGCCCGTACATACAACTTACAGTCTCCACGTCCTGGTATAGTTTGTTATTAAACACTTCATTGTTTGGATTGGTATAATAATGTGGTATAATTGAAGTTAATTATAAATATAACATGTTAATTAATATTTAACATAAAATCCAATTAACTATGATTTCGCCATCAATATAATGATATTGTCGCTCATGCGTACGTACAGATTACCATCTCTATGAATGCGATGAGATTCATTCCCCATCATAACCATTCAAGATAAATTTTTATTTTAGGATTAAAAATAATGTTTAAGAAATTAATATCATTCTGGATATGAATAAAATACATCTTATCTATAAAAAACATGACTTACGTGAAAAAAATATATAAAGAAAATTGAATCAGTTAACACCTAGAACAATGATACTACTGAAATATTGTTAATAAAGGAAAATTAGAAGATCATATATGATATCATATTTATGTATGTGGTAGTTTTATAATTTAATAACAATTATTTAACTATTATACATGAGGTTAGAAAACCCTCGACTAATGAAAATTACATGGTAATGGGTTTTAATCTCACTTCTTATTCCCGTGAGATTCATGATATATTTCCACTATTTTCTTTTGTGTGGTGTATGTACTGCCCAAGATTTTATTATTTTTATAATATAATATAATTTATGTTTATTTAAATCTTCATTGTATGATAATTCTTTTAGGGGGTGTATGTTTCGTATGTTATCATATCAGAAATGGAATTTATATTTTTGATTTCCACTCATTCGGTTTTACACAAACTTCATCGATTATTTTACTCCAAGATTATGTGTGAAATCACTATTTATTTGTTTATATAGAAATTTGTACATAAATTTGTGTGGATAAAATTTTGATACACATAATAACTCCATTGATAATTTTCCATGTCATCGATATGAACTTGATAAGAGTAATCTTAACTCAATTTCCATTCATTGAGTTAAACATCCAAATCATTGGTGTTGTTTTTTTTTCAAGAATATGAGTGAATGTAGAATGTTTTATTTACACTAAATATCCCATAATATTTAGTGTATTTATATTTTTGACTCATAATTATTTCATTGATTTATCCTTAACCTAAGGATACAATCTTTATAAGGGATTTCATCTCAATTTACATTGAGAGTTCCTTGTTCATATGCATCATTTCAATTTTATATGGTGTAAACAATATACATTGTCATAGTATATCATGAATCCATTTATTCTTATGATACTATAAATTTTTTATTACCTAAATTATCTACATTCAATCTCCTCTCATTTTTTTAGGAACTCTAAAAAAATATTAGTTTAAATGTTTTAAAAATTTATTCTTCTAAATATTTCTCATAAATGTAAATGTTTTAAAAATGGTGTTAAGGAATTTTTTATATGGACATGAATATTTTAAAATTAAAATTACCTTTAAAAGTGTCAATGTGATATGTGACTCTTGGATTCAAAAATCTATTCTTAACAGCTTTTGGATAAATAGAGAGACTTCTAAATGTATTCAAGAAAAAGTTGATATTTCTCTCAAATAGTTTTAATGATTTTTTTATCTATGTAAATATCATTCATTATTCATGATTGAGGTGGATTTATTATAATACAATCTTTCATATTGTATTTAATGAGTTACGTTTGACTGTGGATGTGATATTTTTATACCATTCATGGTTTGTGGTCAAAATATTGACATTTCATTTTCTAGTTTTAATATGAATGTTTAGATTATGTTTCATCCTTTTCATATGAAGAATTCAATAGACTTAGTAAGTGATAGGTATAGCATGCTATATCTCCTTTATGCATTGGTAGGTATCATGAGACAAACTAGTATCATGGCACAAAGCCTTGAATAAATCATTATTTGTAGTCTTGGCATGAGGCCTTGATTATGTGGTTATGATGTCTGACATTATTCATTTCATCATTATGAAATTATTTATTGATATTACATGTTATTATTAGACTGGTATAATATCCATTTGAATAAGTAAATGTAACTATTTGATTTACCTTTTCCATATTATGATGATGTTTATGTTTAAAAGGATGGTGTTTTAGTATTATAAATTGCCTCAAATGTTTATGTTTATTTATGATAGTTTTAGCTATATTTTTATCCTTACGGAGAATCTGAGATCACCCATTTCTTAGTTTTTCTTTTTAAAAGGATGTGAATATGTATATTATGATTTAACTGTAGGGATAATATAATGGATATGAGTGTGTTCAAAGAGGACACATTTTTGTTGTTTTTTTATGATGTAATGTAAAATGTTTGTATGTATCTAGTACATCCAAGGCTACCAAACTAATCTGTCATTCAATAATTTATCTCTTCTGATCATGCCAATGTTATGTAATAATGAACCTAATTTGGGTAACTTGGGTCTGGGCCTTCCAATGTAACTATCCCAAACTGAATATTGGGCATCACAAAGACTTAGCAGAGGTGCGACGGTGATAGTGGACAAAAAATTGGCTCGAATAGAGGAGGATTGTTATTTGGGTGTTTTTCTTGTTGGAGGATAATGACTCATTCTTGGGGTCGATCGAAGGCCCAAAACAAACTGAAATGACCTTGTGGGGTCGGGGAGACCTATAATCATGAGTTTCGAGGTGATCAGATGGCCAAATCAAAGAACAGAGGAGCACCAGGGCGCGATGACGATGATCGAAGATTTTTGGAAAATCTTGATTAACATGGCGTGTATTATAAAGAACATGATGTCTGGGGTCGACATTGAGGTGTTCAGGGTCTCCAAACTACACACAATGAAGAACATGTAGTGATCCCAGAAGGACATGTTGTGTGGGCCCATCCCAATGACGATAGACGTTCCAGGAGACACGAATTGTTGACATGGCCTGTGACAATTTTCTCATGGAATGATGGTCTTGACACATGACTCGGTGTGTATCTCAGATGATACACAAATGCGTGGTGGATTACATGACATGTACTCTACCACATAGATGGAAGAGGCCTATTACGCAGGTCACCCCATGCACCCGTTACATGGGTTGGTATTCAAATGTTGAGGTTGTGTACGGACACATGGTCAATATAAATGGAATAGACCCCAGATACCTTGAAATGGCATGTGATCCTTCATACACACCATGTATATACATTTTTCATGGAATATTCTCTAGAGTCAGGTTTTTGTACATGGTAAGTACTTAGAGTCAAGGTACATGGCGTGTGACCCCTTATAAACACTGTGTACCTTTTTGTACATGGCATGATCTTCTTTTCCCCCATTCCATGGACATGTTTTGTTTGGGTTAGTCCCCCCTTTTCTCATTCCCCTAATGGTCAGGTATCATTTCCATCCATAGGAGTTTGATCCCTTCAGCAGGACTTTGCGAGATAGAGTCAAGTATCCCTCTAAGAGGACCAAAGCATGATCCTCTTTCCATTATATGCCCTAGGTAGAGTCAGGTATCAATGTGAAAAATCACAATGGACGTCCATCCTTTACTTACCATGTGGAATATAGATGATTCGTGGTATCCAATAAGTCCATGTAAGTGATCATCATCCATGCATCATGATATTTTCCCTCTCTAGAGTGTGTTATCCAGGAATGAATGTATTATTTCTCTCTTTAGATCTATCAAAGATGTAGTCTCCCTCAATGTTTTTTACACATGAACATTAGTTCTCTAACAAACGTCATCAGAGCTGTTAGACTTATGGAGTGAGTTATCCTAGAAAAGTGCTTTGTGGAATATTTGAACTAAATCCCTATTGTGGGAATGAGGTTTTTGTGACCTATATATAGACAACGGGTCTGGGATTTGAGTATATTTGGATGTGTTTATCTTTTTGAATGTCCAATAAACATAGGTTGTTTAGAGTTGAATGTACCTTTACTATGTTCATTTCTTTGCAGTTTTTTTGGTCCCTACTGAGTATTATTATACTCACCCATGCACAAGATTTTACCACACATATTGTGTCTTGTGAAGACGAGGGACCATTTAACGGTGTCCAGGGTAGACCAGGACCAGACCGAGCTTTCTCATTTTCCTATTGGCCGGGGAATTCCTATATCTAGGATAAGTAGTCTACATACCTCCTTTTTCATACAGGTTATACTTTGTAGTTTATAGATTCTTTCTTTTAGTGGGCTTTTATTCGGGCCCATTTTACATTCCGCACTTACTTTACATTGTATTATTTTGGTTGAGTTTAGTTGTATTCAGGCATTTTGTTCCTTAGTGGTTTTTACTTTTCAAAATATGTGGGCTTGGATATTTTTGGGTGTGTACAAGTACTTAGGCAATGCATCCCATGTTAGCGATATTCCTACTCAGTTCTAGTCACCAACCCCTGGCCTATTGAAGGCAGGCTTAGGGAGTCACAGTGCATGCCCCACTCAGAAGAGTCACGACATGTTTGGTATTAAGAGGTTTTGGAAATGAATTATGTACTGTAAAGATTAAATATTTTTAGGGTTAAGTAATGTCAATGGTAAACGTGTGAATGGGTTATGGAATGCGAATGATAATTGAATAAATGGGTTAGGGAAAGTAAAGGCTAAATTTTCTAATGGGTTAAAGAAAGAGTAAGGTATATATCTTTAATGAAATATACATTGTAAATGGAACACAAGTTTCATGAGTTATTGTTTGTAAATGGTATGTGTGTGAAATGGTTAATAAAGCCTGTGTACATGGCTATATGGTATGAGTGGGTCTTGGACAGAGGATCCTCTCATGGGTTGGGCTAGACTGATTCTCTAAGCTACATCCCAATATTGAATGAGTTAGGGTGTCATATTGAGGCTCTATACCCTGAATAAATGCAATTTGTATGATTACCTAGACAAAGTCTGCAGGGTATGTTGATGAACATAGAATAAGGCTCCAAGGTGAGTTAATATACCCATATAGAGGCTCTATGGTTATTTAACATTTACTGTTATGTGAATTATTATTCCTATGATTTATGAAATTATATCCCAATTTTTAATGTTTATATGACCTACATTGGCCAAAGTTTATTTTATGAAAATGGCTAACCCATGGAACAAATGATGGAATACTAATGTGATCATGGTTAATTAATAGACCTCTATTTATATTTTTTTAATAGTTATTATTTTTTGTATATGAATAAATTTTATATTTATGCATGATATTATATAGACACCATTGGTGTTGGCTAGAGAATTTATACTCACACCAAGATCATGTCTCTACTAGGTTCCATGAATGCATCATGGTTGTATATTAGTACAAAAGAAACATATGAATTCTATAGGATCTATTCGGGACAAGGGATGTGAATGGATGATAGAAAATTAATTAGCGTCAAGAACTATTTTGGAATTCTTTAGTTTTTCTTTATTTTGTGTTTTCTATACGCATGGCATTGTACAACATGACATAACATATTTACCATTTTGGTTGCTGGATTGTAAACAGTTTTGTGAATTGGAATTTTTATACATGCTTATTTTTACTTGTTTCCTTTATATCATATATTATATGTTGTGAGATACTCTGATAAAGAAGGCACAATACTCCCATGTGTTCTTTTAGACCCTCATTACTAGTCATAAGCCTATTGAATTTGATGAGGCATACCTAAGTTCATATGACGACCCGATTTTAGGGCACTAAGTTTTGTGTCTACAAAGTCATGGATGTTACTATATCAGTTATGTGGTCAATATAAATGGAAATATAAGTCAAGATCACTATATAAAATCAATTTCATTAATATGAAATAAATAAATTTAAGATATTTTTTATTTTATTCAAATATAACATTAAATTTAATGAAGTAATGATGCTAAAAAATTATGTAAAACATAGTAGAAATTTCTTCCTAAGGATTCTTCTTTGAATCAGAAATAATAGAATAAATAACTTCATGATCCCAAAAATACTGTTGTTTTTGTGGTCAAAAAACGTTTTCCTCGTTTATAATAAAATTCTAATGTTAGGATTTCATTACTAATATTATTTTATTTTATAAATTTATTTTTTATCATTCCACAATGTTATAAATAAATTAAGCGATTACCTTTATATCAAATTTTTCTAAATGAAGTCAGAGGATCCACAACCTATAAAATCATGTTAACCATTTTTTCAATAATTTATTGGATAAGATAAGTTATTTCATACCAATACCTATCAGATAATTTAATAAGATGAAATTTGGAGATACATTTGTATTGGTTTTCAATCTGTGAACACTAAAAATTATTTCTATATGAATTCATAAATAATTTGAAGTTAATTGTCTAACTTTAGTTGGATAAGAATTCCAATGTAATTATATTTATTAGACAATCAAATTATGTCCTAAAACATTTGGGGTATCCTAAAAAGTCAAAGAAAATCCATCCATGCGAAATCAATCTTATCATGTATTATTACTTGATAAATAATTATGATTTTCCCAAATTCAATTGATAATTATTCGATCAAATATTATCTTATGTCATGGTGTGATTCTATAAGAAATATTACACAAAAAAATTAATTATTGTAATAACCCAAGGCAAACAAAAATCCCACAAGAAGAACATATCCAGAGTTCTTTCCTTGAGACATGTAACCCCTCTATCTACTGACCATTCTGCAAACATGTCATGAGAGGTTTGAATTTTTTTAGTGACTGTTAAGCTATTATGTAATAGGGTTGAAAATAATCAAAATTATTCACAATGTTATAAAAAATATTATTTATTACAAATAAAAATTAATATAATATCGATCCATTTAAAAAATTATTTAAGATATTAAATAATTATCATAAAAAATATTTACAAATTCATAATAATCCACATTTTATGTTCAGATCGAGATAGAACATATTTATATAAACATGGTAATCACTATTTACAGATGGTTATAATAATAAAAAAAATATATTATATTATTTTGTTATAGAAATGATGATTAATTAAACCTAGTATCTAATAAAATTGGACAAAATCACATTTTTGATCACTAAAGATGAAGATAAAATTTTCAAGCACTCTATCGACATACAAGAGCCATTATTGAATGTGAATTTTTTTCACATATGAGAACAACTTATGATGTAAAAATAAACACTACAAATAGTTGACATGAACCATGATACAAATTTATTTTTGAAATACAGATAGAGTTATCCAATATACTAGTTGAAGATGGTCTACATTAAAAGACATATAAGGTTTGTATCTCACCATCATGTTGGTGCACAATAGTGTTTAAGGTGTTTTTGGTCTATTATCAGAGAAGAAGTTAAGGTGCGGTTATTACTCACATAGGTAGTTATGGTCATGTTGAATAGTGGGTTTTATTTTTTAGGTGGAATAAAATGTACTATGATGGAAAACTACATGATCTTGTTTCTATAGGTATTATCAAAGTTGAACAATTAATGTATTGTGTACTTTTATATATAGTATAGATTCTGGAAAGGGTTTATAATCAGAGGTTCAATGTTGGCAGAACCAAAAAGGTCTTTGGTGAGGAATAATGGAATGCAATGAATAGAGGGTGATGACATGATCTACATACGTAGCTTGGATGATTTTTTTCATAGATGATGGATACAAATATGTATTGAATGTATTTGTAAGAACACACATAAACCCTATGTGAAATTTTCTACAGAAAATATAGGTGGTGGACTTTTCAGTAAGTATTTTCCAATTTCTATTAGGTATGTGGATCAACCCCCGGAATCCCCCATTAATGGTGGATTTATGTTCTACATTTGAAATATAGAAAGTGTTTCTATAACTGGTATTTATGAAGATGATAATTGTACTAGGAAGAGAAGGTACCAATGTCTATTGGGGAATTTTATAAATTGAAGGGGATACCATGGATCTAAGAGTATCTTAAGGGGGATATGATTTGATCCACACTAGACCAATGAATTAATTTTTTTCTATCCATTATAACACACAGGCTTTATAATTAATGATATTAATCTAAGAAGGTGGGGGAAATGGTCCATATAACCCAATACCAACAAATTTAATAAAGAAAATTAAGGTATGGAAGTAAATATAGTTTAATGTTTGGTATAATAATAATCTATAACATTATAATGGTATAGGGGAAAGAAATAATCAGGAAGATAGAAGGACCAAAAAGAGTTTCCATCCTATAGTGAATTCTTTGGTTGGGCATCATCCACCATATTCTTCTCCCAAAAAATGTGAGTGATGTTGAATTAAATATTATCCACATATGAGTATAATTAAACCGATTAACTAAAGAAATTATATGGGACCATTAGTTATATAATTCTTAATAGATTTACTTCTAATTAGAAGTCACTTTAAATCCACAAGTTTTCCCATTGAACTTTTCTATTATAATTGATATTATAAATAACTTCCCAAAGCTCAGCCTCAAAGGAAATATTAGTTTTAGAGAATTTTATAGAGTTACCTTTCATAAAACTGTTGTTGGTTATAAAAGTAACACCATATACATATTTATAGGTTCACTAAGAGATAAACCATCAATATTAACTTTGATCTAGGAAGGTAGTTGAGTAATCCATCTACCAAACAAGTGTTGAACACTCCTAAATCCTAAAAGTTTTATTATAATGAGGCATTCCATAATATTCCTAATGCATCCTATGTAAATCATGGATTACATCTAAATATTCTCTATAAAATCTTCAAAGATAATTTTGGGGAGTATCTTGATCCCATAAAATATAATGGCATTTCTGGTTGTCTATATTTGATGTAAAATTGAAGCAATATAGAAACACAAGGGTTTCATTACTTGAGTTCTCATCGACATTGTGTATATATAATATATGATGTGTGGAAGAGTACCATGTGAGTGTATATTTCATTTGAAAATATGCTCTCCATGTATCTAAAGGCTCATAGATGAGATACACTCAAATAATAGATGTATAAGATACTCCCAACATCTCTTGAATAATGAGAACCACAAAATATATTTTAAACTATCCAATTGAATTTGATCCTCTATTGGTAAATTATTAAGACACAAATTTCACATGTGGAGCTATTTTTTGTGTAATAAAGACACACTGATTATCCCATAAAATATTCTAATATTCTTTGTTTATAATATAATATTCATGTGCTTTATTAATCATATACACCATTATTAGTACATTTTACACTTTGAACATTATTTCACATTATGATTGTAATTCCTTCTTAAAATTCACTATTACATGGTACCTTCTTGAAAATCTCATAAAACAAATAATTTCCTTGATTTTATGTTTCTATTTTATTTTCAGGTCTCCCATGATATAAATAACAATTCATTATTTTGGAGGTCTTTTAGATTCAATTTGGAGGACCACAAAAGTGGGCTTTGATCCAACCACATTCTGGGTGAAGTGATTTGGACAACATCCCAATAAAAGTAATGTAGAGGACAGAATTGATGCCCAATGATTCTGAAAATTTAAATGAAGATATAGGATATTATTGGGAACATTTTTTTAACAGTTGCCCAAGCTAATTCAGAGTATTTAATGGTGTTACAGGCGTCCCATGTTGATGATGAAATTCTGGGCCGTATTTTGGGGCCCAGAAAAACTGCCCACCATTTATATCATATCTCACGAACCGCATATCATTTTTGGCTGAAATTTTATATTCTTTTAGATGAAATCCGGGTATACATTTTATCCTTCTATATACCACTATAATTCTTTCATCTAAAAGGTCCTTTTGGCGCGTATTTCCATTGGATGCAAGATGGAATCCATTTCGGGGGAAGAGTGGAAAAGTCACATCTCCATTAATTTTCCACCCACCTTTCCCCAAAAAAATTAATAAAGGAACATGGGATGATGGGGGATAGGCCAAAAACTTCCAAAATTCCTATTTAAGGCCATAGTGGTGGAGTATTTGAGTAATCATGGATCTTTGTTTTCATTATAATGTTATTATGCCAAATTGTCATTGTAGCATTTTTCCTTCGCATGTAAGTTGTTCGAATCACCTTAGTTTTCAATAAAAGTTATTATTCTTATCTGGTTCAATTATTATTAATATCACCTTGATACCGTTTCCTGAAGGTGTGAACTTTTCTACCCCAAAACTTGGGATTTTGTTCACACAATAGTGGAGTGTTCATTATTTTGTTGTTTTTTACTTCTTCAATTCCACCCTCGTATATCTATTTCCCGCTTCTGTTGAAAAAATGTAATCAATGGAGGGATAAATATTTTATTGGTTGATCCAAGGGAGTAGAAAGGGGATGGATTGGATGTTATTTATCACTCTCTAAAAGTAATTAATTAATTTTATTTGAGTTTATTTGATTCAATGATTTTCTCTCTTCCTCTTCCTTATTGAATTTACCCCACTTTTATGTGCTAAGTAGATCCTTTACCTTGGAGTGCTCATGAAAATGATCATACAAGTGTATATATTATTATCATGTGTTTGTGAAGGTGCTTAATCAGTAATTGATGAGGTTAGTTTGAATTCATTTTATGAATCCTTCTCAAGATAATGAAATTGAAATTGTAAAAGAAAAAAAATAATTCGTCCAATCCACCCCAAGCAATAACATTGGATCAACTCATTTTATCATAATATCAATTCACATAGATCTTTTAGTGCTATTTTAAAAGCATAAAAAATCAACCAATGTTGGCCAGCTCATATCAAAAAACCCATCTCTTTTAATTGTGTGTCTAACGATCTTCTTTGGTCTCTTAGGATTCGGCAACCCAAGCTACACTGCAAGCGATAGCTTAACCCTTATAACTTGGGTAAATTTGGGTGAAACCAAATTTTGGCGCCGTTTCTGGGGATCAAGTAAGTTCCTTCGATCAAAAAACATCTTTTCTTACCCCCATTCTTCTTTTCTCACCCAAATTCTATTATCTTTTCCCTTTCTCACTTTTTTTCTTTTAGTGCATGTTTGCCTACACCTATGATAACTCAAACAGATTAGTTAGTGTAGAAACTCCTAGGGTAGGGGAGTCAAGTTCATCTAAGGGATTGTTTACATTTGATCAGAATATCCTTGAAACTCCAAATTCACCAATTAAAACAAGTCCAATGGAGGGCCTTCAAAGAAATCAAATGGTAAGCCCTGTGGGTGATCAAATGGGAAACCCAAACCAAGAAGCTCCAAATATATTGACTGTGGTCGATCAAACCATGAACGACAACCTCACTTCAGCATGGACCAATTACCCCTCATGAATTAGACATAATTACCTAGGATATGCCAACTACATATTTAAACACCATGTCCTAAACCAACTTCCAACATTCCATGGAATGGAGTCCGAGATACCCTACCTTCACATTATGGAGTTCAATGACATTGTAGAAACCATTTGTCCCCCACATCAACATGAATTAGCTAAAATGAGGCTATTTCAATTTTCATTAAAGGATAGAGCTAAAAATTGAATAAAATTTTTTTGAACATCATCCATCAACTGTTGGGACCAATTAAAAAGGGAATTCTACAAAAAAATACTTTCCCCAGCAGAAAACAATAGCACTTAAAAAGAGAATCCAAATTTTTTTTGAAAAAGAGGGAGAGTCATTCTATGAAACATGGGAGAGATTCAAAGACACCCTAAACATGTTTCCACACCATGGTTTTCCTATTCCATAACAAGTGATAATTTACTATGAAGGGTTGGGATTGGGGAACAAACAATTCATTGACATGATGTGTTATGGGACCTTTAAAAACAAATCCCCAAATGATGCTTCTATGTATCTAGAAATCGTTGTTGAACAAAAACAAACATGGGGAACATCACCTTATTCTAAAAATCCCCAAACTACTGGAATGAATACACTTATAGAAGAGTAAATCCTTAGGGATAAACTCTCAGTACTCACTAATAAGGTGGATGATATAGTCCTCGAAAAATTCCATGAAATCCAAACTGTAGACGTTTTTTGCACAATTTGTGACAAACATGACCACAAAACAGAAAACTGCGCAACCATTCCATCCATAAATGATGTTCTTCTAGGAGGACCACCTGCTGAAGTGAATGTCCAATCCTTTAAAAAGCCCCAATACCAAAACACATTCAATTTAAGGTATAATGACCACCCAGGTTTCTGCTGGAGAGATAACCAACAACCTAGACAACCACAGGGAAATAATATGTACCCCCATCAGAACTACCAAACCCATAACTAGTTCCAAACCCAACCTATCCAATACCAAAAACCACAAGTCCATCTTCAAAAAACCATCCCACCACCAAAATATACCCCCGAGATAAACCAATCTTTTCAAGCACCAACCCAAACTGTTCAACAGAGCCTACTAGAAAAACTATGAAAAAAATGGAGATGATGAACTCGGAAGTATACTCCCTTTAACAAGAACTTAAAACCATCAAAACTGGAAAGGAACCCATTCCTTATCAGGTGGTACCAACCTCAACTTCAAGGGGAGAGTCAAGCTGTACTAAAAAAACTCATGAACAACTAAAGACTGTGACTGTTTTATGAAGTGGGAAATCAATTGAAAAAAATGAACAAATAAGTCAGAAACCATGTGAAACTTCAAACTCTATTGAAAATTTAAATGAAAAACATGATAAAAATGAGTAAACTGATCACAATGTAAAAGAAAAAAATCTTCAATAAACAACCCTACAACCTTTACCATTTCCTCAACGCATAAGGGGGAAAACTAAGCCTTAATTGAGTGAAACATTGAGGGAAATCTTCTCACAAGTCAAGTTGAACATTCCCCTTCTCAATGCCATCAAAACCATACCTTCCTACTAAAATTACCTTAAGGACTTGTGCAATTTCAAAAGAAAATTTTCACATAAAAACCTAGTCCTTTTGGCTGCTAATGTGAGTACCACCATTCAAGGGACCATTCCTCCTATGTTTAATGACTTGGGTTTCCCTTACATTAATGTTGATCTAGGAGAGGGAAAATTTGTCAAGGACTTGGGTGACCTAGGTTCTAGTGTCAATCTCATCCCATATGCTCTATACTCAGTTAGGCCTAGAAGAGCTCCAACCCACATCTGTCACACTTCAACTTGTTAATCATAGCATTATGGTTCCAAAGGGGATTTTATGGGACGTTCTATTAAAGGTTGAAAACTTTATCTACCCTACTGACTTCATTGTCCATGAAAACCATCCAAACTTAGGAAATAAGAAAAAATCCCCAGTCATCCTTGGTCATCCTTTCCTTGCAACAATAAACTCTATTATCCAAGTACGAAATGGGACCATGATCATCACCATTGGAAACATGAGTCTAGACATGAACATCTATAATTCAAGCTCACAAATAGAATATTATGAGGATATTCATGAAGTAAACATGATAGGAAAAAATGATAATGAATCCATATAACATCAAGGAATATTTGATGGATTTTTAAGTTAGGATGAGATTGATTTCCTTTTTTCACATGAAGGAAGTTTATCTCCTTGGATTGAATCATTTTCAAATTACTCTTATGATGAAGTCTTAGGTCCAAAAATCAGTGAAACCTTTTAGAAAATCACATTCATGGAGACCAATCAAACTTCCTTCACTAAATCTGATCAAACCAATCTTGTAGCTGAAAATTATATATGTGGGGAATCAATCCTATCTGTAACTCTAAAAAAATAAATTGATATTGATCCAATGTCCCATTATTCTGCTGAAATACTAAAACAACCTGATCTTGAATTGAAGTAACTTCCCTCCACACTCAAGTATTCCTTCCTAGGGGAAAATAAAACACATCCTATTGTAATTTATTATTCTCTTGAAGCCAATCATGAGTGGATTCTTCTAGATGTCCTTCGGAAACATAAGAAAGCCATTGGTTGGACTCTGTCTGATATTTCTGAGATTAGAACACTTATTGGGACTCATAGGATTGTTCTAGAATCTAATTCAAAGACATGCCTTTAACCACAAAGAAGACTCAATCCTAATATCATGGAGGTATTATGGAAGGAACTTCTTAAATTGTTAAAATCTAGTATCAAATATCCCATAGCTGAGAGTGAGTGGGTCAGCCCAATCCTAGTGGTTCCCAAGAAGGCAGGAATCACAGTGATAATCAATAATGATGGAGAGATTCATCCAACTAGGGTGAGTAGTGGATGGAGGGTCTGCATTGACTATTGGAAGATAAACTCATTCACCAAGAAGGGAAATTTCCCCTTACCATTCATTTACCAAGTCCTTGAGAGAGTGGCATGTCATGCCTTCTAATGTTTCTTATATGGGTACTCAGGGTATAATCAAATTGAGGTCTCCCTAGAGGATCAAGGGAAGACTACATTCACATATCCATTCAGCACCATTGCTTTCAAACACATTCCCTTCAGGTTATGCAATGCCCCTGGAACCTTCCAGTGGTGCATGATGGGAATATTCTCAGACATGGTAGGGGATTTTCTTGAGGTCTTCGTGGATGATTTCTCTGTGTTTGGGGATACATTTGAGGGATCTATAAGGAATGTGGAGAGAGTCTTGTCAAGATGTGAAGAAATGAATTTGGTCCTAAACTCGGAAAAATTCCATTTCATGGTTAAAGATGGACTATTTATAAGCCATTTGGTCTCAGGTAGGGGAATTGAAGTTGATAAAGCCAAGGTTGACATCATTCGTTACCTTCCATCACCCAAAACTATCTAGGATGTGGGTATTTCTTAGGAAATGCTGGTTTCTATTGAAGATTCATCAAGGACTTAAGTTCAATCTCTCGTCCCTTTTGTGATCTCTTAATAAAGGATTCTCCATTTGTTTGGATAGAATGCTGTGAGGGTTCATTCTCAATCCTCAAATCCTCTCTCACCTCTCCTCCCATTGTGAAATCTCTAAATTAGAACCTTCCTTTCGAACTTATGTGTGATGCTAGTGAATTTGATGTAGGAGGTATGTTAGGAAAATGTTGTGATAAAACTCCTTATGTCATTTCTTATGCAAGAAAATCCTTAAATGATGCCCAAATCAACCAAACCACCATTGAAAAGGATTCTATTTCTATTGTGTTTGCCTTAGAAAAGTTTAGGTCCTACCTCTTAGGATCCCCTATCACTGTGTTCACTGACCATTCTCCACTAAAATACCTCTTCCAAAAACAGGATGCTAAGGCTATACTGATTAGGCGGGTCCTTATCTTATAATAATATGATCTCAAAATCAATGATAAAAAGGGTGTTGAAAATGTTTTACCTGATTACCTCTCTAGGATAGAATTCAAAGATAATTAAAATCACCTTTTTGTGTCTGATTCATTTCCTGATGAACACCCATACTCTGTGAGTGACTACCCTTGGTATGCCGACATAGTTAATTTCATAGATACAAGAGTCATTCCTAAATTCTTAGGGACTGATGCTTGAAGTAAATTCCTTTCCGATGTTAGACACTATGTGTTTGATGATCCATACCTCTATAAGTTTTTCCTTGACCAAGTCATTATGAGGTGTTTCCCAGAATCTGAACAAGAGTCTATCCTTAAATTCTGTCATAGTGACGCATGTGGAGGTCACTTTTCCTCTAAGAAAACATCTACTAAGGTTCTTCAGAGTGGTCTCTTCTGGCCCACCCTCTCAAGGTACACCTACTCCTTTTGTCAAATTTGTCCTAGGTGCCAACATGTAGGGTCCATCATAAAACGAAATCAAATGCCACTCACTCCCATCTTAGTGATTGAAATCATTGACTGCTGGGGAATTGATTTCATGGGTCCCTTCCCAAACTCTAGTGGATATTTGTACATACTTTTAGCTATCGACTATGTCTCAAAATGGGTTGGGGTGATTCCTACAAAATCTAAGGATCATCAGACTGTGATTTAATTTCTTAAATAAAATCATCCTCTCTAGATTTGGATTTCCTAGGGATATCATTAGTGATCATGGAACTCATTTTTGAAATCATCAATTCTCAACAGTCATAGAAAATTATTGAATTTATCCGAAAGTTGCAACTACTTACCACCCACAATACAATGGTCAAGATGAGTTAGCCAATTGTGAAATAAAACAAATTCTTGACAAAAAATTTTACCCATCTATGAAGGATTGGTCAAACAAACTGTTAGATGCTCTTTGGGCCTATTGAAATAAATTTAAAACAAATTTAGGAATGTCCCCATATAGGTTGGTTTATGGTAAAACATGCCATTTTCCAGTGGAGATTGAACACAAGGCCTTTTGGGAAATTAAGAAAATTAATTATAACCTCTCATTGGCTGAAACAAAAATGAAATTAGATCTCAATGAACTCGAGGAACTTAGGATGAAGGCTTATGAAAATTCAAGCATCAATAAAGCTAAGGTACAAGCCTACCAATATCAAAATCTTAAAGAAAATCACATTGTAGTAGGTAAAACAATCATTTTGTATAGTTCTAAACTTCATCTACACCTGGGAAAGTTGAGGTCCAGATGGTCAGGCCCATGCATAGTACAAAAGGTGTACCCCCATGGGGCTATAGAAATTCAAGATCCCACCAGTGGTCAAACCTTTAAAGTTAATAACCATAGAGTCAAACCATTCATTGAACCATTTCAAAAATAGGAAATTATTGAAGACTTGTGTGAACCATCCTTAGATGAGGAAAATACGTAAACAATTAGGGGTCTAAGTTGAGCTAGCGATGTTAATCGAAATCGCTGCACGGGAGGCAACTCGTGGTTTTCATGTTTAATTTTTTTTAATAAGAACATCAGACTGTTGACATGTTATTATTTAATGAGTAAGGATGAGTATGAATGGGGAGAACCAAATTCCCCCATGTCACGTGGTGTGATCCCTGAGTAATAACTTACCCAAAAATTTAAGAGAAGACAATGTATCATCAGTTTTTTTATATCAATGTGTTTGTATGTTAAAGGAAAAATAAAAAAAATCTTTAGACTATTGACATGATCTTATTTTATGAGTAAGGATGGGTATCAAAGGGGAGAACTGTATTCATCCATTTCACATGGTGTGATCCTTGAGTAATACCTTACCCAAAAGTTTAAAAGAAGACAATGTATCATTAATTTATTTTATTTTATTTATGTTTTTTAGGTTAAAAAAATTTAGACTGTTGACTTGTTCTTATTTTATGAGTATGGATGGGTATGAAAGGGTAGCACTGTATTCATCTGTGTCACACGGTGTGATCCCTGAGTAATACCTTACCCAAAAATTTAAAATAAGACAATGTAGCATTAGTTTTTAAAAAAAAACAAAAAAATGGAAGACCATAAAAATGATGATACATGGAATTAAATAAATTGTTGTGTTGTTTTTTTTTTGTCTGGTTTGTTCTTGTTTTTATGGTTCAGGGACTATTTTTGGTGATGCATGTTCACTCAAGGAGGTGACTACATCCCCCATGAGATCAAAGGAGTAATCTAGAGCATCATGAACTTCAACTTCAAAAACCAGGTGAATTTGTTCCATTTTATCATTTTCAATGTCTTCTATGAACTTCTACCCTACCCACTTATAATTTTTCATTTCTCTAAACACTTGGGACAATGTTATTCTATGTTGGGGGAGATAAAATAAAATCATTGTTTTTTTTCAACAAAAAATGTGTGGAAGGAAAATTTTCATAAACCTTGAACATGATAACACACATTGCAAAATCTAAAATTGGTTATAAAATAATTTTGAATGCCTTGATTCTGATTTTAATGCATGTTTAAGTTCATGTGTATAGATTTTGGAAACTGCGGTTGTCCGACATGATTTTTAACTGTTTATATTTCCATCCATTTATTAAAAAAACACAATGCATGTCCTTTAGATATTGGGGTATTATTTTGAATTCTCGGGGTCCATATTAAATGGCATAGGGTTGGTGATCATTTTAATTTTAACATGAGTATTCAAAAAAAAATTCAATTTCATGGAGAGAAATGAATTGACCTAATTTTTGGCTTTCTACACTTGGGGATCATGAATCCATAGTTGTCTGGCCCGGATTTGGCCATTTTATATATATTTGTGGTAATTAGAAATTTTTTGATTGAGTTAACTTGAGATGATTCCCGGGTATGTGAGATTCACTTAGTGCCCTAAGGTCTTTGAGCCTAGGAGTCATCAGCAAAGTATTTCTTCATGGGTTGACTCGATTGAGTTCAATTTCAATTACCATGGAAGAATTACAAAAAAAAAACAATAAAATAAAAAATGGGTACTCATCTTAATATTAATATTTTATTTCTCCTAGTGCTTCCATATTTTCACCCTAGAATGAAAATGAACCCCCATATCTATTATGATGCACAACACTTCATCATGATTAATTGAATTTGGATGAAATATGGCGATGAATTTGAAGAAAGGAATAGGATTGGGCTTGGGATATGCCTATGGACCTTGCTTGTTTTAAATGATTTTGATGGGTTTCAATTTTTTTGGTATAAGGTCTTTGGGTGAGCAATGTGTATTACAATGTTTTTGGAAAAAGGTAATTCAAATTTCATATTTTTGAGAAATATTTTGCTCAAGACTAATAAAACTCAAGTTGGGGGTGTGATTAGCCCCTAAAAGTGGCTAATATTCATTGTTTTTAATATAATAATCATGTTATATATTAATCATATACACCATTATTAGTTCATTTTACGATGTGAACATTATTTCACATTATGATTGTAATTCCATCTTAAAATTCACTATTACATGGTACCTTCTTGAACATCTCATAAAACACATAATTGCCTTGATTTTATGTTTATAGTTTTTTTTCAGGTCTCCCATGATATAAAGAAAAATTAATTCTTTTGGAGCACTTGGAGATTCAATTTGGAAGACCACCAAACTGGGCTTTGAACCAACCACATTCTGGGTGAAGTAATTTAGACAACAACCCAATAAAAGTACTATAGAGGACATAATTGAAGCCCAATAACTCCAAACATTTAAATGATGATAGAGTATATTATTGGGAACATTTAGTTTAACATTAGACCAAGATAATTTAGTGTTTTTAATGGTGTTATAGGCAGCCCAGGATGATGCTGAAATTATGGGCTAGATTCTGAGTCCCAGAAAAATAGCCCACCATTTATATCATATCTCGTGAACCACATATTATTTGGGGTAGAAATTTTACAGGTTTTTGTAGAAAATTCGGGGATACATTTTATCCATATATGGACAAATATAATTCTTTAATATAAAAGGTCATTTTGGAGTGTCGTTCCAGTGTATGCCAGATGGATTCCATTTTGGGGGAAGAGTGGAAAAGTCATATCTCCATTAATTGTCCACCAAACTTTCCCTAGCACAGTTAATTAAAGGAAAATGGGTGATGGGGGATTGGCCAAAGACTTCAAAAATTACTATTTAATGCAGTAGTGGTGGAGGATTTGAGTAATATTGGAGCTTTGTTTTCATTGTAATGTTATTATGCCAAATTGTCTTTGTATCATTTTTCCTTCTCAGGTAAGTTATTCGAATCAACTTAGTTTTCAATAAAACTTCTTCTTATTCTCTTGTTATGTTCTTATTAATATCACCTTGATTCCATTTTCTCAAGGTGTGAACTTTTTCACACCAAACTTTGTTATTTTTTTCACACAACGGTGGAGTTTTCTTTATTTTGTTGTTTTTACTTCTTCAATTCCACCCTCATTAGTCTATTTCCTACTTCCGTTGACAAAATGTCATCAATAGAGGGATAACTCTATTATGGGTTGATACAAGGGAGTATTAAGTGTCTATATTGGATTTTATTTATCACTCTCTAAAGGTTATTAATTTCTTTTATTTTAGTTTCTTTCATTCGATGATTTTCTCCTTTCCTCTTCCTTATAGAATTTATTCACCCCACTTTTTTGTGCTAAGTAGATCCTTTACCTTGGAGTGATCATGAAAATTATCCTACAAGTTTATATATTATTAGCATATGTTTGTAAAGGTGATTAATTAGTAAGTAATGAGGCTAGTTTGAATTCATTTTATGAATCCTTCTCTAGATAATGAAACTAAAATTGTAAAAGAAAAAATAATTCATCCAAACCACCCTGTGCAATAACCATGGATCAACTCATTTTCTCATAATTTTAATTCACATAGATCTTTTAGTGAGATTTTATAACCATATAAAATCAACCAATGTTGGCCACTTCATAGAAAAAAACCCATATACTTTTATTGTGTTTCTATGTATCTTTTTAGGTCTCTCAGGATTCGAGAACCCAAGCTACACTGCATGCGAAACCACACACCTAAAGATTTTTTCCCATATACGTGGATCTTCTGTAGCATCACATAAATTATTGTAGTGTAGTTTTGGGATGATTATTCCAGTCCTAGAATATTATCAAAGGGCCACATCCTATTTCAGGATGTTTAAGGTACTATTTAATATTAGTTGGATGGGTCTTCCTAAAGAATTCAAAATAGTAGAGATCTTAAAAAATTGTGAGGCTGACATGATTTTATAAGGGTAGTAAGGACTAATTTTTTTATTGTTATGCCATGTGGGGTCCAGAAAATGGAAATTTGTGTTTATTTAGGGAATCCATAGGGTATTCATAATGATTGTATCACACCAATAATTAATGAAATTCTATATAGGATATCTTATAAAGAAATTATTTTCTCTATAAAGACTTTCAATAATCCACACCTAGTTAAATTCAGATGAATGTTTACTAGATGAAAGCAAGTTTCAGGTGTAACCATCCAAAATCTATTTATTAAAAATTCAGAGGTTTTTAATGTTAGAGTTGCCCATGTAAATTGGAATCACACATGAATTCCAAGAAAACATTACAATTTTTAATTAATGAATATATCCTAACCAAAAAAATCTTATGATCTGGGTATCCAATAAATTAAAAGAACCCTAAGATTTTTATAATCATGTTCAAATTAAATAAAACATGGATTTGATAATAGTGTTTTCAAGGAGATTTCATCCACTTGAGAAAAGCATTTTCCCTTCCAACTTAAGAGTTATGAGGTGATCCTATTTTAAATTACATCTAGATAAGAGCAATGAAATATTGTAGAGAAAAATCAATGGACAATCCATCTCCTAACCCCAAAAAATTATAGTGTTCTTTTTCCTAAGTTCAAAAAATCTATTCATAAATAAAATAAAACATTTATTCCATGAGTTTACATTCCAAGATAATGTTTCAAAATGGCATAGAATATTATTTATGTATTTAAGAGAAGCATCCTAGGTATCATGAGAATGTAATATATCACCCATATCAAATACGTGAGTGGTGATACTATGTTTCCTTATACCTTTATCATGATGAATACATTGGATCTTAATAGAATTATATAGGTATAAAATATAGTAGAACTTAATGAGATAAAATTTATGTGAAAATTGAGAGTCCCAATGCTTGAAACCCTTTAAAAAATAAAAATATCCTTTGGAAGAAGAATTAAGAAAAATAGGCAATCTTGATCTCTATATCAATAAGAGAGTGAAACTGATTGCTTTATTAGAGAATACGTATATTTTAAAGACTTTAACAGTGAAACATAATATATTTATGTCAAATGATTTAGTTATGTCTAGAATAAGTGAAAATTACCAGGGTTATATGGATTTTGAAGGATATTTATATGTTCCAAGGCTATAATGAAAAAATCATGAAATTCTCTCCCAATGATTAAGCAAAAGTGATTTTTTAAACAATACCATTAGGAATGTGTTCATGTCTAATAGAAATAATCTTCCCCATGATATTGGTAGGTGTGTTAACAATAATCATGGGTTGAAAGTCATTAGCATTTATATCAAGTTACACCTTATGAATGATTCAAATAAAATGAGCATTAGGACCAGGTGGAATGTGGCCTTTGATACATATTTCATTGATAAGCTGAACCACTCCAATTAAAAGTTATACCAAGTATTAATGACTCATATTTTGGTAAAACCATCTATTTGGGAACTTCTATCAACATTAGGAGTGGGCATGGATTATTTGATCTCTTCATCAAGGGGAGTGATTGTGAGATATTTATTCTTTATATTTCAAATAACTCAACTAAAAACATCATATAAAAGAGGAAAATAGGATTATTAGAGACACCATTTAAGATAAATCTATATTATGAGAATAAACAACAATTGACGTCCACCAACTAATTTAGGATATTTTCATTGATGATGATAGATGTGATAGCATGATTGACATTCCTATTCCATGAAAAAAGTTAAAAAAAAGATTGAAGTTCCAATTTCCTTTATGTAATTAATGTCTAAGATGTATATTTAACATGATATCTTGTATTTTTATGATATAATCAAGAATAAATTATACATATAGATCTTCATTTGATGGGGGATATTTCCCAAAAATTATATAAATCCACCCAAGATGTTTTCTCTTATAGCATAAAATATGTTGTGTCTAGGATACTAAACATATCTTTGATTCATGCTCGAATGTAAACTTTATTCTTATTTCGTTTTATAGAGAGCCTCTAGAAAACATCGACAAAGATATTTTATGACCATTCAACCGCAATAATCTTCATAAAATCATCAAAAAAAATCTAGGAATTATTGAACATAAAAGTGGAGGGGAATTTCTAGCTAACTCTTGTCAGATAGAGAAGGATAATTTTATGATGTAAATGTATCCTTGGTAGGTTCCCATAAAGTAGTGAAAGAATATAATCCCCACATATGAGAGAGATAAAGGACCTATAAATTTTACTATACCACATGACATTAATGGGGTTCCATGACCCGATGAAATAAGCTCTAGATAATCTTACCTCGAACAAGAAATAATGGTCAAATTTTTTTAGAATTACATAGAATCCACTCTAATGTTTTTTATACTAATTTTATCATCATAATTGATAATTAAATTAAATTCCCCAGGAGGATTTTATTTTTTACTAACCTAGTTGGATATAAGATAGATTTTAATACATAATACACTTCATTTTTTGTAATAGATGATATCATAAATGAAATAAAAAGAAAAAATTAATTTCCAGTGTAAACATACATAGAAAATTATTGTTTTTTAGTTTTGAAAATTGACTCATGGACACCATTCCTTTTATTCACCCAAAGTGTTTCCACCCATGTAAAATTGATTTTAAGATCCATCCATTCATATTCAATCTTCCCCGAATCGAGAATCATGAAATTATCATTTCTTACATTTGGATTGGAAATACCATCAAGAATCAGTTTATATTGAGCGAAGAAGTGAGTATCGGTAGCTACTATATCATTATTATTTAACCCATGGAAACCTCAGAATAGGGAATTAATTTACAAAATTATTTAACCCAGCATTAGTGAAACCTCTTATTTTTAACTATCAGGGATGGATAATATTTTTTATTTCTCCCTTTTCCTCATTTTCTAGAGTTTTAGGCCCCCCATTATTCTATCATATTTTTTTCGAGACTGAGGAACCTTATCATCATTATGAAAGTACTTATTTTTCTAGGATTCAACGTCATCAACGCAATATTATCTATTAAATGATGAAAACATGTTGCTAGATTCTTATTTCCATAGGGAGAAAGCCTCAATAGGTTTATTTCTAGAAACTGTTTCCACGGGGACTTGAATAAATGGTAATTCATATTAATTATAAGAAGAATCTAATATAAAAGAGGGCCTATTTGAAGTTGGTAAAATCCTTGTATTTAGATTAGAGGCGTTTCAAGGATTGGTATCCCAAAAAAATTCCTCAATGGGTCCATGTTTCTAGATTTACCTAGTGTAATCATACACATGGAATGGGGAAATCAATCCATAAGAGGTATCTATATGGAAACCCATATGTATTTCAATTTAATTAATTACTCATTTCATAAATATACACTTTGTATAATCCCAAAACTCCATGAGGCGTAGTTTCTATGAGTAATTTTATCAGTAGCACAACAAATTAAAACATGTGTATAAATACATTATTTAAAAACACCAAAACATGACCTTATATTCCCCTAATATTTTAATACTAAAAGATATCGCATAGGGATGTACATAAGAAAGGGGTGAGATATAAATCATAGTAAGGTAATAATCAAATAATAACATGAAAAAATTAATACATGTTAGTATTGGGGTATATAATGGTGTCATAAATGTGCTGATAATCTTAAAAATGAACATCAAATCATGATATAAGATGATAACATCATAGAAACATACGACTTCATAAACAACATTAAACATGGAATCATAATCATAAGTTAAGCATAACCATGGAGAAATCATAATTATTGTGCATAGGATTAAATACCATGCACCTTATATGGAATCTCATGAGATAAAAACACAATCGAATTCATTAGAGAGATATATAATCTTGGGTCTACCTATCAAATTTATATCATGTACATGCATTTGTGAACCACATAGATCATACAATATTAGGATTTATTTCGTCAGTTTTAATATCATGATTAATGAGTGTGGTTTACATATATTTAATTTCATAATAAATGAAAGATAGGTAAACCTAGGTTAATACCATTAATTATAAAGAGGTTAGGATATAAATAATTAAAATTCATTGCTTTAAAAATAATGGGATAATTTGATCCGCATAATAGGTGTACATAATTGTTTATAGAAGGGTTTAATGAGAGTAAATGTTGGCCTCTCAATAATTTACAATCGTAATAATAGTAAGGGATGAGTAAAAAATATTCCAATATGGGAAATTCTAAATGAAAATTCATAACTAGGATAATGTTCTTGAACACAAAGGTGAAGAAAGAATCTCTTTACATTGATAGAGAACTTATAAATTCTTGGGAGGGGCTTTTTAGGGATTGTGAAAACCAACGGAGGGATTTAGTTATATATATTGGGAGGCAATTTATGATCAATTGGTTTTTATAAAATAGGAGTGGAAGGTTGTGTGGGTATTTATAGCGAAATAGTGAGTAATTATTTATTATTTTTTAAACATATTATTTGTACATTATATAATTGATTAATAAAAAAACAAATGAACCCATGGTTTCAACAAAATAGAACTTTTTTTCATTATTTTATATGGCAAATAATCTGAAATATTAAAAATAATACCATTATTTATGTGGAAGTGAGTCATGATAAAAAATAATTTATTTAAAATATAATGTCAGTTTTTGAGGATTCATTTAACACCCCAACCCTAGAATCCCAATGACATTGCATTATGTTATTACATTAGAATTTATACATGATTTAAATACAAATATACCAAACCTTTTAGTAATTTTTTTTAAAACATATGACATACATGACACCCATAATAAATTGGGAAATGAAAATGAAACATGATACATAACAGAATGAAATTAATAGCATCCTTGAAAGCTCATTTAAAAATTTATTCATCATAATAGGGGGAAATGGAAAACAATAGGGGTGATATTAAATTGTCAATAATGGTAAGTACAGTGGATGTTATAATTAATCAATGAGAACTATTCAACATGGGAAAGTAAATAAATTAAAACACATGTCATATAAATAACTCTATAAGGAATATTTAATATTGAAATTTAAGAAACTATAAAAACATTCCATCTAATTAATATACTGAGAATTAAATGCATCCATAGATTTTTTTATAGTGAAAACCTCACGGACAATAAATACTAAATCAAAATTATGGAAATTATTAATTATTTGACGTCATTTTTATGGAAAATGAAAACCTCTATTATAAATATCAGTCCTCCAGACAATTTAAATCTTCAGGTAGGAACCTCTTTAATTTAGAAAACAAATTTACCTCATAAAAACATGTTGATGAATTGAGGGTCTATGTAATGTTTGGGCTCCTACCATCATTACATGTCCAAATAATTACACATATCGAATAATAAATTTAATCAATAAATAAAATGACTTATCAAATATCTGTATTGACTAAAATGTACATATTTATCAATAATTACCCAATTAATCAAATAACTGTCAAATTAAACATTGTATATAGAAAATTTTATATAGTTAAGAAATAATTATACACAACACATAATAGTATGGATATAAAAATTATAATTGATCTCCAAATTAAAATGGTCTTATGTAGGTGCTTGTTTGATGATAAATTTAACAATCACAAAATAAAGTGAGATTGTAAAGATAACTTTTACTAATTGGTAATTTTCAAGTAAAAACCCATTGGATGAGATAATTAAAATTAAAACATTCAATTCTCTAAATATAAAAAATTAATGGTACAATATATCAAAATAGGAAATAGATACACCACACAAAAGAATTAAGTGGTGAATATGTCATTTATCTCACAAAATTATAAATGTTAAATAAAAATTCATTACATTGCATTTACATTTGGGAGAGAATCATGTAACCTCATATATAAAGGTTTTAATTATATTAATAAATTAAATCATAACCAAAATCATATTTATAATATGATATATTATTTTCTTATAATTTCTTATTACCCATTTGTTAATAATCATTCATTATTTTCACTATTTTGGGTGTTAAATGCATACTTTTTAGAGTATGTTTTGACTAGGTAATTATTGTTGCTATTTATTATATAATTATTTCATCATATAATTAATTTACATAGTGATTTAAATATCATATATTATATATATATATATATACATTTATAATAATCCATAAAATTTTGGGATAGGAAATCAAATTCACTGTTCATAGAGACGGTATGTCGTACGTACGCATGAATGCCACATTCATATACATGCCATATATGAAATAATGAAAAATAAATTATATAAATATATATTATTTCTCAAAGATTTATTAAAACCATCATTTATACATTCCTTTAATAGTGTGAACAAATTGCATTGCTTTAAAGAGGCGTTATCCCACACATCCACAAAAGATGTTATCGTATTACCACAAAATGAGAATAGTGAAGTTATATTTTATATAATAGTTATATAAGGCTAAATAAATTATAAATATTATATATATAATATATAAATAGAGTTTCCATCTTAATTCCCACCATTAGAGGTGGTAAATGAAGAACACACTTTCATTGTTTCGCGAGGTGGTGGTCTGTCGTACACATGAATGGAAAGTTCATTACTCATTAAATGGAAGTGTGTATAATTTTATGTAGAACCCTTAATATAAAAAATATAATTATGTTTTTTATATCATGTTTATTAGTTAATAAACTAATATTAATATTTTATGGGGGGGGGAGTAAATTAAAATAAAACAAAAGAGGATGAGGAAGGATGTTACCTCTTCTCTGTGTAAATCCTTTTGGTTTGAACCAAAGGGCTTCCTTATATAAATTTATGAAAAAAATAATGATTATAATTTGAGTGTAGGGATGTTGGGAGATTATTTCCATATATTTTGGGTGAGAAAAATTTCTTTTGATGTGTGAGTACATTGGAGGGGTAAGTGACTTTTTAAAGTGGAGGAGATGTGGCATTCATATAAATATAAAAATGCAAACAAATTTTGTAAGACTTAATTACATAATTTTTCTCAAATAATGGTCCTTTTTTGTGAAAATGGAATTTATGGTCGAAATATGTCCATAAAATTGATTTTTAACAAGTTTATAGGCAATTTTGGGACTTATGTTTATGGTTTAGTTCATTGTTATGATATTTTTTCACTTAATCGATGTAATTAATTTTAATCACATTCAATAATATTTTTTTATAACAAAATAAGATTACATTATTAGAAATTGTAAATTATTTTGATTAAAAATATTGAATCCATTTTTACAAATTTCAATCACATAAATGATAGAAAATAATTTAAATTTAATCTCACAGAAGAGATGACAATGCGTGTTTCTAAAGTAAAAATATTAAAATGTTTTCTACATTTTTATATCTAATTTCAATGTGAAATTGATTCCAATGACATAAATTGGATTAATTTTTTTATAATTAATCTATATTTAACTTTAAAACTAATCAAAAAACCTAAATATACCTTATAAGTAAATTAGATAAAAATGTATTCTGGATTAAAATTCAGTATTATTCACTATTTATCAAAAAATGAAACTTCACAGAAAAATACCAAAAATTTTACCATAAATTGTTTTTACATTTTTATTTAAAAATTATGTTTATATTTTCATATTAAATTTATTAACGTTTCAAAACTTAAATCTAAATTTGGTATTCCATTAAAATGTAATAATAAATATTTTATTAAAATAATTGTTTTAATGTGTAAAATTGGGTTCATTTTTATCTTATGCCTAATAAAATATATTTGAATAATGTAAAAATATTTTATTATATATATAAAATATAAATTTAACAAATAAATTATATGAAATGAGTAATAATTTAATTAACTTATCAAAACCTAACAATATAGTGTTTTATTTAAATATGGTGTTGTGTGCATTAAAAACTAACTCAATATTGATTATTATGAAGTCTATCAAGAAAATTAAATTTATTCTAACAGTGAAATATGGTAAATTAATTATGGTGCTACATTATTCCCTTCGATAAATATTTTTTCCACAAAAATTTAGGGGTATTTCATTCTAAAATGATTTAGGTAGCTATTCTTAATATAATATTCTTATACCCATGTTTCTTCCTATATTTTATGATTTCTCCAATGTACCTTTACCAACATAATTTTCTATTTCCTCAATAATTTATCTCTTATATCATGAATTTGGATAGGTTCTTCATAGTATGAATGGTCAGGTTCCTAATCTATTTCATCTAAGGTGATCACATGTGTTTTGTTAAGAATGTACATCCTTCACAGAGATATATGAAACACATCATATAATTTTGAGATATTTGGTGGCATTACCAAATGATAAGACAGAAATCCAACATATTAAAGAATCTTAAATGTTTTTATGTACCTGGGACTCAGTTTCCATTTCTTACAGAACCTTACAACACCCTTCTATGGAGATACATTCAAGAAAACATGACCTCTCATTTGTAACTCTAAATATTTCCTCTAATTATAAAAATAGTTATTTTTTATACTTTTAGATGATTTAATATGACCCCAAATAGCCTGATCATCTCATAAACATGTTCTGGGCCTAATATTTTCCTTTCACCAACATTATCCCAATTGGTTGTAGTACGAAAAATATTTTAATATAGTTATTTATATGGGAACATTTGAATACTTTAATATAAAAAATTATTATAGTTAAACTATAAAAAAGGTAAATAATGATCCACAAAACCTTGAAAGTTGAGTGAGCATGATTTCAATGCGTCATCCATTGTTTGAATATTTCTTTCTAACTTTACATTAGTTTGAGGATGGTAGGAAGTTCCCAAATGATGGTCACTGTCAATATCCTTCTGATTAATTTTCCATAATTTTATGTAAAATAGAGATATCAATCCAAAGAAATTGATTTAATTCCACCATGAATCCTTAAAACAAAATTAATATATAGCCTTTTGATTCTATAAATTGGTTGATCTTCTCTTATATAAATGAAATGTGTATATTTGGTTAGGCGATCAATGATAACACATATTTCATAATTCCTTCTAAGGGTCTTTGGTAGTACCATTACAAATTTTATAGTGATTTTTTTTCATTTAATTATAGGATTTGGAAGAGGATGAACGAATCCTTTATGATTATGTATCAAAACATTAATTTGATGAAAACCCAAAAATTTGGATTTATAATATACAATTATCTACTTCATGTTATCCCATAAAAAAAATCCTACACGTTCCTTTTCATTTGTAGGATAACCTGGTGTATAGATAACTTTTTATCTATGTGAATCATCCAACAATTCCATAATTAGATCATATATAGATGGAATGAATATCTTCTTTCTAGTCTTTGGAACATAATCTTCACAAATAAAGTTTTTTAATATTCCATCATTCACGTCATTAATTTTCTTCTAATATTTCTCATAATCAAATTGAGAATTATTTATATTCTCTAATAAATATGGTTTTCAATCATTTAAAAATTGATTGATGTCTCCCCATCCTTAGAATTACCATATCCATATTCACTATATCCATGAGCATAAGATCTTTTCAATCCTCATTTTTGTATGAAATCAATTATAATTTCTATTTAATGCATCTTCCCCCTTATTTGTATTCCTTGGGAGGTAGTGTATTGAGATATAATAATCCCTGAGTAGCTCGATCCATCAAATTTGTCTCATACTAAGATATTTTTTTTATGAAGATGTATATTAGGATTTTATTATCTGTGTATATCTCATATCTTTCACCATATAGATAATTCATGCATTTTTTAAAGGGAAATTTATAGAGGGCAACTGAATATCAGGCGTGGATAGTTATTTTAATGAGTTGTGAATTTTCTTATTTCATATTAAATAACTTTTTCATTTTTCATTAGGAAAAAACCATGTTCCTTATACCATGCATCACTGTATATGAAAAAATCATCACTTCCAGATGCTAGTGTCAACATCATATCATTAACCTGTCTTCTATTTCGTTCATCAATGAATTCTTCACATTCCTTTATTCAAAATAATGTAACCCTTTTTCATGTAAGAATTCTTAATGGGTTATCCAATCAGGAAATTTTTTGAATGATTCACTGATAGTAGCCTGCCAAACCATTGAAACTATGTAGCTCATTTATGTTTTTTTGGTGTAGTTCATTCTCTAATTTCCTTTGTCTTTGTAGAATCAATATATATTTCATCCTTAGATCCAATATGTACAATAAATGAAACTTCTTGAAGCTATAAATCAAACTTACTAAATATCCCATATATCTCTTCCTTTAGAAGAGTCTTAAGGATGATATACATTTAATTATAATGGCCCATGTAGGTTTTAGAATACTCTTTAATATCACCAATGAATACTACAAAAAATCACCAAGATATTCCACGAATACTCTAATCACTAGGTCGATAAAAATAGAGCATCAATAAGTCAAACCAAATTTCTTTACTGTAAACAAGTAATTTCTATTCCTATTCTGAAAGGTTGTCTTCAAGATGTATTCATTATTTAATCACGATTTGTGTTACCCAAGATTAAGAATAATTATTGAAAAAATATTGGGATTCCTAAATTTGATCAAATTGGCCATCAATGAAATGTAGATGATACAATTTTTTTATTATAATTGCTTTTGTTTCTCTATAATCAATGAAAAACATCATGGATCCATCTTTATTCCTAACAAAGATGATGGGTTCTTTGCATAGTGAAACATGAGGGAGAATAAATCCCTTATTAGTGAAATAATCTAGTTATTTCTTCAACTCCACTTATTATATATTGTCCATTCTATAGGGAATATTTGTTATTAACCTTATATTGGGGATTAAATTGATAAAGTATTCAACTTCATAGAGTAGGGGATGCCTAAGTAATTAATCTAGAAACAAATCAATGTTTTATTTCATGATAGGTGGATCTTCAATTTTAATATTACATTCATCATCAGTAGATTTTTTTTCTCTTCTTCCAATATAATTTCATTCAATAGAAATCAGGTGAGGTTGTTTCTACTATAGGGATATACAATTCTACATCCAACTCACAAATTATAATTTCCACCCTTCTGAAATATTTTTTTCATCATATTCTTTGAGATAGTACATACTAAGAACTATATAAAAATGTACCATTGGAATCCATAAACAAACAATTAAAAAGAAAAAATTAAATTTTTTTCCAAATAAAATTACGTATGAAAACAACATGTGGGGTGCATGGAATCCATAAACAAACAATTAAATTTTTTTCCCACACAAATGTAAGTTGGATATAACTTATATTCTATAAAAAAATCTGTAGTATGAAGAAACAAGTACAATATTAATGAATATAAAATAATTCAATGTGGTAAATAAAATTAAAATAGATTAGATGCTTCAATAAAAATTTAAAATAGTATAGGAATAATGAAATAAAATCATTGTGTGTTTGATTACAGTCAAAATATTCTTAAAAAGATATATATTTCCAAAAAATCCAATAACATAATTCTTCACTATTACCCCAATCTGGTAAGAGATTTGATAACATAAACTGAAGTATCATTGCTCAAACCTATAAGTTATTTAACTACATAGAAAGATAATATTCACACATAAGTATTTTTTTATTTATCCATGAATTGAAGATGAATGTCCCTACTATGACAACCTTAATAAATCCATCAATAACAGATATCTTTATAATTATGATAATCTTCAATCAGATAATCGATAATAACATAGGAATTAGTTAAACACAATGTTTGGAATAAATTTTTTTAATATTCCCTAAAATATTATACTCACACTCAATTAGATAATGTGATTACAATAATAACATAATTCATTATATTGAAATTATAACTATAGTAGGACTGTGTATACAGAGAAAATGATTACAAACGAAATCACTCAAAGACAATGAGATGATATATATATTTAAACATATTTCAGTTTATTATAATTTTTTAATAGGTTAATTCCAGGAAATTACCATTTTAATTTAAAGATGATGATGTAATAAACGTCATTTTAAATTTTTTTATAATTTTGGGTTTTTTTGAATTATCATTAGAAGTAACTATATAAATTTTATCTTATAAAGAATGAAATTCAGCATGTCTTCATGATTATCTAAAAATTTTAAACACATTTAGTTCACTAGAAACAATAATAAAATAATTTTTCTTTATAAAAATATAAATTATATCTTTAATAATAACAAAAAATTTAAATTATGTGTATTATAATTTTAATAGTAATGGATACAATTTATTCATTTGATTCAAAAATATCCAATTATTTTTGTGTCATAAGTCACAATTGTAAAGATAATTTTATTGAATATTTATAAAGGAATCTCCATTATATGTATAATAAATATCCCTTAGATATATCATTAACAATTCCAAATGAATGTTTTTAAGAAACACATGAGAATATCAATAAAATAGCCCTATAAAACCACTCCCCCATAAAACATTATTCAACTTTAAATGCACAAAAAACCTTTAATGAATAAAAACTAACAGAAAAAACAATTCCATAGAAACATTTACATAAAAAGAATAAAAAATATACCATTTATATTATCCTATATAATTAGTGATCCATTATGATTTCAAAAAACATTCAAACAAATATTATTAATTTAGAAAGAATAAATAACATAAATATCAGTTAATATAAGGAGAATAATAAAAGAAATCTAGTTATGTGTGGCAAATATACCCAAATATGAGATTTAAAGTAAACTCATATAACAAAAATCATATTCTATAACTAATTTCCCATTGATATATTCTTATATGATATTACATAGGGGTGGTTTCATAAAATATAATTATAGAAGCATCAT
Source organism: Viscum album (assembly GCA_963277665.1). NCBI lineage: Eukaryota > Viridiplantae > Streptophyta > Magnoliopsida > Santalales > Viscaceae > Viscum > Viscum album. The sequence continues at coordinate 515,491,735 of OY728146.1, forward strand.
GGATGCTAATGTCATGTCCTTTTATTTTCATTAACTACTAATATAATAGAAATATTAAATATTTCACTAAATCATTATAAATTGAAAATTGTTATATCCCTTTCAAGAAGTAAAATAATGAATAAATATGAAAGAAATAATCAATGGGGTAGAAAAAAATACCATCAATTGAATTTATCTTCCAGTACCTAGAAATGATCTTCTTTCAATAAAGATAGTCCTAGAATATTTATTTCTAATAGTTCCATAACCTTTATAGAAACTCTAAAACAATATAACTATATAATAGTTAGAAAAAAATTAATATAAAATGTTATAATGATTTATATAAAATATTTATTCTAAAATGAAAAAAAAATTCATTTTCAAAGATATAACTTCCATATTGTAATAAATATGTAAAATTAAAAATAATAAACACAAGAGTAATATTCATAAATATGCAATAGTAACTTTATAAATGTAAAATTAACTTAAAAATAGTGTGGGATTTATTTTTTTATAAAAATAAGGTATAAAAAAAATATAAAATTAGGAGGAAAATTATCATTGTATTCATTGGGAATGGTAATATCTATAAGGTTTGGTTTTGGTAGATGTTCATAATGAAACATGTAATTTCAATTGAATTCACATATGGATTTTATAGCGTACCTTTAGAAATGATTATAACAGTTCTAAACAATGAACCTTACCCACACTATCCTCAAGGACATTTTTTAATGCATATAGATAATGAAAAAATATGTAGAATTTATGATCAATTATCATTGAACATACGAATATTTTATTTAATGTATTCAAATATACATGAATAGAATAGTTTATTAAAAGTTATAAAAAGATAATATATTTTTATAAAAATATTGAGATAATATATCATTTGTGTGTGATCCTGATGGTAGTGCAGCCATATATATTTGTATAAATCATCCATGTTTTATTTATATAGTAAATCATCCCAACATCAAAAGTATATGATTATTATTTATGAAGATCTCAAAAACCATCCATGGACTAGAACTACTTTATCTCATCCATGTACTACTTTCAGGAGGGATAAAATGATGTAGTTGACATGATGGTTGATTTTTGAAAAATTATATATGAATATTAAACACCGATAAACAAGGTTTCTCAGTATGAATGTACAATATGAATACCCAAAAATTTAATGAAACACAAAATATTCAATGTTTTTTAGTCCAGAATTTTAATTTCATTAATTATAACCAACATAAAATATAAAATATAAATATTAAATAACGATTAACATCTAATCCTATATTAATTTATATAGTAAGTTGTTTTACAGATTGTGTGTGTGTAATATTTCATTTTTTCTTCCAGTAAGGCCACAAACAATTAAAATCTGAAAAATTGAAATTGAAATACAAATGATAATGATATTATTTTTAACTTCTTCAAATCCAATAATTTTATTGATTTCTTTCTGATACAAATAATTTAATATCAAAATCATATTTTTAAAAAAATTAAATAACTACCAACCCATCATAAGACCCCCATATGATCACCTTTGATCAAATTATTAAAAAACACTAGAATCAGAAGGCAAATATATTCTTAACAATGAGACCAGATGGTTTCATTGTAACTTATATTAATTTCTAGATTGGTCATTTAATGATATATATCTTCATAGTGGTAGGATATCTCACAAAACCACTGAAATATTCTCATCATTAGTCAGGGTGTGGCTTACCTTTTTACAGTGTAAGATATCTAATTTCATAAATTATCAAATCTTTACATATTTTGTCATGAAATGGATTTTTTATGACTCAAAAGAACCACATAACAAAAAATATGAAAAATGACAAAATATTTCATGATTCAACACATATCATACACATTTTAAAAATTTATTATAAAATTCATGGAAGGTGAGATTTTTTTATTTTACTATGTGGTTAAAATACAATGTTTTCAAAGTATTCCTTTAGAAATGACTTAATAATGGGATGTTCAATATAACTAAATATTTCACACTTGAAAATTTGTTCTGATTACTCTAAAAAAATGCTTATTTACAATATTTTTCATACAAAAACTCATTGACATCACAAAATAGTCTATCACAATGATATCACTATTTTTTATAGAATTCATAAGATAAATATAGAGTTATTATTTTCACACATTGAGGATCCTCATGTAACTTTCATTAAAATATAAATTTACTAAAAATAAAATAAAACATCACCTTATGAAAAATCCAACCAAATACCACTGGATTTCACATATCCATAATATCAATCCTTCACGATGAGACTAACCATAGGTCAAATATTTTTCAATGATAAACAATTAAAAAGAGATAAAATCAAGATAAGTATTCACAAGTTTCACATAGGATTAGGTTTCAATATATGGGGTTAGGATACTCCAAAATCATGGTGTTTGACGTGTAGTGGAACTAATAATGGTGTGGTTCATTGGGTTGAATCTATGAATAATAATGCTCCATTTTTCATTTATTTCAAAATTTTAAATAAACCATTATGAGTTGTTAGAGTGTGATATATCACTACTTAAGTCAACCACATTGAAGAATTAAAGAAACATATGACACTCGATCTGTAATATTCTATAATTAATGAAATAAAAGTTAATAACTACCATGATTTGTTCTCATCATTGGCCACACAATCCACCTGAACAACTATAATTACCCATTCTTTTCATACATTTATATTAAATCATTTTAAAGATAAATAACATAATGATAATGTATTATATAATTTAAAATTTTAACATATTGGGAAATTTAGAAATATAAATCACTTATGAAAAGTAAAAAAATAAATAATATTTATAATTTATCAGAGCAGTTATTCTAAAGGATTCTAGGTTATCCTAACAAAATGAATTCACTAAAGGATTTAAATCTAATATTGGGGTGAACTAAAAGCCAAGTATGTGGAGGAATAGCATGTAAGGAATATGAGACCCGATTCAATAGTATATGGGTGAGAATATTTATTATAATATTATCATAATAATAATATCATCATCAAAATAATGAGGAAATAATTTGAAAAATAAATGGATTGTGGAATATTCCTAATAATTAAAAACTATAACAAAGCTTTCAATTACTGCACATAGTTATTAATGAATCTAGCATCATGATCACACATAAAATATGTGAATAAACCATAAAATCATTATTTAGAACAAATATAGAATCATTTTCATGCATAATAAATATAATCACAAGATATATATAACACTACCCAATTTACGGGAGTGATATATAACTTTGGGACCACCTATAACATGATAAAATATTTATAATCATGAATTCTATATGTAAATGGAACATATAACAGTCTAAGTAATGAAATAAATCCATTGAAAGAAATAGATTTCTTAATGATGTGATAAATCATATTTCTATGAATTATCATTTAGTTTCACAATTAAATAGTGGAGAACATATATTAGAATAAAATATCATCATTACGGTGCAAAGAAGAAACAAACAAAGAAGAGTAAAAGTGATGTTTTATAAATATAATTTCTTTTTTAGTAATATCATTCATGGGATTAGAAATATTTTTGAAATGGTATAAACTTTAATATTTCAATAAAAATGTTTGAATGAATAATAAAAAGAATATTTAAATATATTAGAGAATAATATATATAGAAAATAATTACAAAGAGGAGGCAACACAAATGCAAAGAGTATGATTCAAGAATTTCCCTTACCTTATTTCTTGTTACAATTCATCATATTTTTTATCCTTGTATAATAACATATAATTAATAATACATGAATACACTAGTGATTTGTGTTACATTTTTTTACTCTTGATCAATTATAGTCATTAGAGTTTACTTGATAATAAAATTTTTTAGACGTGAAATATTTTTATATAATATTTTCATTAAAAAATCCAATCCTTCTTTGATTTCATGATTTTGTATTATTTATATTTATGCATCTAGAATATTAATTCCATATGGTTAAAAAATATTTATAATGTTATAAATAAAATATAATTTATTATAACCATACATAAATGTGGTTATAAGAAGAGAATTGGAAACATCTTTGTTGGTGGTTAACCGACTATTAAAGGGACATTGCCAATAGGGGGTGAGAGATTTATGAAATTTAAATATATTGAATATTTAATCATTAAACTAGGTTAATATCATTAATAAATTTTTAACCTATAACATAAGTAATTTTAGGGGGATTTTAATAGAGAATAATTTAAGGATTTAGAAAGAAAAGATGAAAATAAAATGGACGATACCAAGGAATCTTATCTTTTTATATGTGTTCTTACATTTCAAAGGCTATTAAAACTTTGAAATTATGGAGTTATATGACTCAAAAACAATCGTATATATTCTAAGGGGATTTAGATAAGGTAAGTGGGTCTTGATTTCAATTTGGTAATTGTACGTGAAGTGTTCTTCCAAGGGGTGAGAGAGGGTGTATTTATACTTAAGGAGAGGGGTTTCTAGGATAAAATGATGAAGAAAATAAATTTTCTCTGGAAAAACTTTTCAATGTGATATATTGAAATAATGAGTAATATTTGATTAATAATACATCTTTTAATAATTTAATACCATTTAAATACCAAATTCATTGGTTTGTTAAAATGAAAAGTTAAAAAATGAACCTTGTTTTTCTAATGGAATACTTTAGTCTTTAGACTTTGGAAAATGCTTTTTAGGTGTATCATTTCAATTTCATGAATTATTAAACTTATCAAAAAAATTTATTGCGCCTAAAATTATAGAATTCATTATTTTAATATTACACCCCGAATGGTATAATTTAAAACATATTGGCTATAAAAAAATAAACTTTAAATATTCACATAATAATTGATGTTTAAAAAAAACACCAAACCAATACAATATAAAAATTAAATTGCATGGTTCTGAATTCGGAATTAATTTTATCAAAATAATTTAATAACATAATTAATTTTAATTATTAAAATAAAAATAATGATTTTATAAGAGACATAATAAAATACAGTTTATTAAAAATGTTCTTAAGATTTATTTTATTAATAATAATGATACTTATTTTATGGAATTATAGTATTTATATTTTATTGAACTAAACTTCTTAAATTTTATTTAAAATATGAATTACCATTTTTGGTAAATTTTATATTCTAACAGCCCGATTACTATTTTTAATAGTCAAGTTAATATTCTTACAGTCATTACTATTTCAATAGTCATATTTTTATTCCAACAGTCAAATTACCTCATATAGATACCCTTAAATTTTTCATTCATCATTAACCTCAATTACATTTAAGGATTATTCATTTCACATTTCTAAAATTTCGATGAGATTACTAATTGTTTGTGTCTTTTTTATTGTGTTATTTGAAAATAAGATAATTATAGCATATAACATGATTAAAATTTTATAGTTATAATTTTATTTATTATTATTATTCCTAAATTTACATTTTCAAAGTTATATTGATTATCAAAGTTTAATATTCCCAACTATAGAAATAAATATTTATATGCTTCATGTGTTTAAACTAAAATATATTCCTAAATATGAAGGAATTTTTTGACAAGTTTAATCTAAATATATATAAATGTTTAGAGTGTTTTATTATCCCTAGTTTAAAATTTTATCCATGAAATGTGAACTCATATACTCATATTAGAATATATGAGGGTACTTCTGTTTCATTACCCCCACTGGTTCCTAGGTTACATCTTCATACTTTTGATTCTTCCAAATAACTTTATCGATGTTTGTTGTCATATTGCATAGAAATTTTTCTCTAAAGTCTAGGATATTCACTAGATACTCCATATTATGGATTTCATGTTCCATTTTTACCACCACCGAATTCATTAAATATGATGGATAGAATATTTACATCCTCAGGAGATATATGAAGAACACATCATGAACTCAATCCATGTCTGGAGGAATTGAAAACTAATAGGCCACATCTCTTATAAGATCAAGGATCTCAAAAGACACATTAAACCAAGGGAACATATTTTCCTTCTTCCGATACTAAAAAAATATCTCCCATAGTGATATTCAATGGAAAACATTATCTCCAACTAAAAACATCATGTCCCTACAATGGTATTCCACATAACTTTTTCTTTCAACTCTAAGCAGCTTCAATGTGATAATAAATGACTTAAACGAACTTGTCCATCCCTATTAAAAGATAAAATCTAGGTGGATTATTTTCACTAACTTTATCCCAATATGTAATAGTTCAACATTTCATCCAATATAGTTCTTCATATGGGTGAATTTTAATAATAGAGTTGAGGCTATTATTGAATGATAACATTACCAATGGGAGATACTGATCACATACTCTAAATTTTATTGATAAAGCCCTCAGTATTTAATTGAGTGTTTAAATAGTCTGTTCAAATTACCTATTAGTTTTAGGGTGATTGGATGTACTGAAATTAAATTAAATATTAAAATAATATTAACGACTTCTATAAATTTTAGAAGTAATCCTTGGATAAAATTTTTAAGTAATAAATAGTGGTTCCGCACCTATCCTCAAAACTTTTGTTACCTATTACTTAGAAAGTTTTTCAAGTGTGAAATCCCCCAAAATTTTAAGGACCCAATCCTTATTTAACCCACAAAATAATTTCTAAAAAATTATTCATTTTCCCACATCCACACATATACTTTCCATTTTATAGTTTTATATAATTAGTTCATAACTCAAAAAAACATGCATTATAAATATTAAATATCTAATTTTTTCAGAATAAAATACTTATAAAGTTAAACAAGTTTTATTTTTATGAAAATTTTTATTACATTTAACATGAATTCATCATTATTTATACCCATCGTTAAACCTTATAAAAAACATTTTAATTAGTGGTATGTGAAAAAAATTATTATTAAGAGACATAAACAAAAATAAACTAAAACAATTAGTGCATTTCAAAACCATTAAAATATATAATAGGGGTTTCCTTAACATAACAAATATTAGTGAGTTCACATACACATGAAATCAGATTTATTACCCATGATTTTTTATAAAAAAAACAACAAGAGAACGTAGAGTCAAAATCATTATCATTATTCTTTCCTAGAAAAGATGACTATACTTGAAAAACATTTTATTAAAAATAGATTATTTTACTGTAAGGGCCATAATAATTCCATTAAAAAAATATCATTAACTAAACATATGAAATAAAAATATTTTAATGAAAACTCATTATAAATAATAGAAAATTTCAGTAGGATCCTTATTATATAATTTTGATAGATCCCTTACAAGAATCGTCTTAAGAAAATTTACAAATATAATAACAAACTCAGTTAATTCCAATGTAATTATCCAGATAACATGATAATTACCCAATTTATTGGAGGGATATATCAGGCTCATCCATTATCATAAATAATTTAAAAGAAAAATAAAATAAATTAAATTCATAAATATTTCATTTCCATCATCAAACTTACTAAAATATAATTTTGATACCATAATAAAATGATATTTGGATATTGATGAATCCATTTCATTTAAAACCCAATTTCATAATAAAATTAAATAGAACAAAGGGATGGGGGGTTCTATTTAAAGAAAATATTGAATATTTAAGGGATATGAAATATAAAATACTTGTTTTGGTGGTGGAAAAAATTTATTGACGTTGTATACATTAAAATAGGAAATATTTTTTTCCCTTTTGTAAATAAAGTGAAAAACGTTAGTTTAAGTTATAAAAAAAGATAAATTTTGAAAACCGTTGAAAAAAATAAAAAGTGGAATAAAATTATTGTTTATAAATTATTTACATACATTAAAATCATTCATAAAATCATTTTATGAATATGGACATGGGAGAATATGATTTAGATCTAAAATCTCTAAAACATTTGAAACAATGTTTTAAGGTAAATTGTCCCTTACGTTGAGTTTTAATTTTTATATAAATTGTTTTTAATCCTAAATAATAAAATTTTAATAATTATTTAATTTAATAATAAAATTTGTTTTATTTTTCCTTTTATTTCCCTTATATCCATGTTATACTTAATTACTTAGTTGGTTATTTTCCTATCAGATGTTTTGAGAACATTCAACTTTTATGTCTAAAATGACTTGGTAGGATGAATACAGACAAATGGATCATAATTATATCCACTGTAGAATATTAAAAATATTAAAAATATAATTTTTATAAATTAATTTTTCTTCTAGAATTAACTATGTAATATATTTCTGAAACATTAATTACATTACATTCATAAAGATAATAGTTTTTACATATGCATGTGTAAAATTTCCATTTTTCAAATAACATGAGGGATAAAGGGTAAGTATTATTTTATATTTATATAATAATTATTATATCATAAACATGATATTATTTATTTAAATCCTCTTATATATATGATCCATGTGAGGTGCTAATGAAAAATAATATACATCAATCCATGAGGTGGTAGTCTACACGTACAGGCGAATAATATTTTAATTTTTATCTAGATGTAAAAGAAGAAGTCGAATATTTATTTACCATTAAATATATCATATTATTTCATTTTTATCCATAATTATATTCAACTTTAATACCCTATGATTAAAAATTAAATGCATCATCTCACGAGCCTATAGTCTTCACATTTGCATGAGGAATGATTTAAATCTTCATTGGATGGTTTAATAGATAAAAAAGTATTATAAAATAAACATAAAAATATTAACATATCATAAATATATATATTTTGTTATTTAATTATGGTTGAAATTTATTTTATGGAGTAATATGTACAATAAAAATGTAAACACTTGGTTAAGAACTATGCCTCTTATTTAAAAAAACCTCTTTTGATTTATACCTAAAGCCTTCCTAGGATGATATTATAATAAAACTGGGAACTATAAGATGTGGGGAGAGATTTTGTTATGGGATTTTTTTATATATTGGATGAAATAATTGGTTTATTAATTTTTTATAAGATAATATAGGGGTGACTTTTTATATGTGTGGGAGAGGACACACTTGGTACTTTTCAAGAGATTTAAATATTATTAAGTCATTTTCATGGAAAAGTGTCTCATAATCAAATAGATTTCAATAAAAAGTTGTTAAGTGTAGATTTAATTTATTGAAATAATAATTTAGATAAATATTATGTCTTTAACTCGTATATTTTACATAGGATAACCTAATTTACACATTTACCATGGCGACATGTTTTTTTTACCAATGTTATAAGTAATAATGGTGAAATATAAATTTTACAACATTAATAATATTGGGTATTAGGATTAAAAATATGGAATCCATTTTATCAAATTAAGTTTCTATATGTATAATATACTAATTTTAAATAAGCATGAAAAATGAAACAAATACACAGTTTTATATAAATTAATTTTTAAGTTCAAAAATAAAGTTACTTTTATTTTTTTCCTTGTAAAAATTTTCAAATAAAGTTTAATATATTTTTGTTATTATAAAATATATAAATTACATAAAAAAACAAATCAATTGAAATTAATATAATTTATTTAGATAAAAACACAGTGCGCGCATAATAACAGTTTTTAGAAAAAAATTTGTTTTTTAAGCCCAAAAGGTGAACTTATACAAAAAATCAGGTATAATGATGATCACTCAGTAATTAATTAGATTATTTATAGTTAAATTATTAATATGTAACTTTATTATAATATTAAAATCAAAATTTTATTTTTCAATTATATTTTTAATGAAATGAAATGGCAATTTTACAAAAAACGATATTTTTCACTATTCCCCGAGAAATCAATATTTTCATAGAAATCCCAAAAACTGGCCATAATATAATTTTGAAATTGAAATTTAAAAAATTTGACTCACTTAAAAAATTAAAATTTTAAAAAAATGATGAATTAATTATAATGTACGTTCATAGAATGAAATAAGAACATTTTTTGAAGAAAATATATTTTCAAAAATAATAATTTACCAAAAATTGGGAACTTATTTATTATGACTAATTAAATTCATTATATAAACCCTTTATAGATATTTTTATAATTTTTTTCACTAATCATACCTTCAAATTTATTATGTAGTTTATAACTATCACATAATATTAATTTAAAGTATATCAAAAATTTCCTAATGATCAGCGTTGTTTATACCAAGTCTAATGAGTATATTACTTCATTAAAAAAATTATAAAAAATTGGAGAGTTATATTCTTTCCCCTTTTGTAAACATTCCACACAAAATTTTACCCCATGTCAGATAGAAAGATTTTGAAAATTTGTAAATATCAATTTACGGAATGTATGATAAAACATAAAAACCTGATAGGAAACCCATTTTAATATATTTAAAAATAACATCATTGAAATCCCACATTTTAAAAAGGTATAACAAAAAATAGTCTTCAAAATATTGACTTGTAATGATGAAGGTCATATAGAATAACAAAAAAATATGGGTTTATATAACGAGAACATGTGAAGGAAGTGAAAACATGGACATAGAAAGAAACAACCTTTTATATATGACATTATACATTTTTCAGATGATAAGAGACCATGAATACATCATAAATGATAATAAATGAATAAATATGTTATTTAAAAATCATTTTCCTACAGTTGTAGTATTATATCACCATTAGTATTGAGAACACATGAAAATATACATACTTGAGTTATTTCCATTTCATAAGCACAATTTCCTAATTTGGTTGTGATTTGATTAATTACAACTTCTATAAAATATCTTATTCTATAAAAATACTATTAATTATGATCATTTCATACATAAAACACTAAAATAATCTTCTAATATATCACATGATCCATTAACGTATAACATGTTATTTCTATTGTCTTTAAACATTAACAAAAACCAAAATGGTTTTAGTATGATAATATAATGTCAAATATGATGAAATAATACATTAACCTAAAGGGCCTAAATAATAACAGACAAAAAAAATTATTAATCATTCCATAAATAATTGAAGATAATATAATTCAAAATATTTATGACAAAGCTAAAACACCAAATACAAAAAGGGACATAATAACATATCTTCCAAAATCATTTTAACATATATCTATAAAAAAATTATTCACTCATAAAGTAATATTCTCAAAAAAAATTATAGGTTCAAATCCTATAATCCTCAAAGAATGCTAATTTTTTCCATAAATTACCTAAATCACCAAAAATTCAAAATATAATGATATATACTTCTAAAAGGTAATGAAACATATATTCCTAAAATAAAATTACATATTATCCATAAGTAATTACATTTACCTTAATCACATAATGTTCCCAACATAGTTAAATATTTCATGAAAAAATTTACCACATAGTAAAAAAAACTTTTCATTCCCACGATTATCAATATGATAAAACAATTTCCCCAAATTTTAGTAACACTTCTATCCCAATTAATCATAATTTCCTCAAAAGATAAGATCTTCTAAAAACTAATGGTTATGAATACTTGTATACTTATACACAGAAAACAAAAAAATAATTATTCATCAAATAACCTTTTCAATTAAATGGAATATAAACATAAATTTTCATATATAAAAATAAATTAATAAAAATCAATAAATTATTCTAAAATTACTCTTATTAAATAAAAAGTAATAAAATATTAATGTATTTATATTTATGAAAATACTTAAATATAGCATGGATCATAACTCGTGAATCCCTATTTGTAGACACATCAATCCTTCATTATTATTCGTAATCCATTATCCATGATTTTTCATCTTATTCCTTACTACTTCATTCCTATAATATAAAATTTCACTCATGTACTATGGTTCATAAATATCAAAACATAATCCAAATTTTAATTTATACTTTTGATATTCCATTCATAGTTTCCTTGTATAAAACTACCCGGGAGTTAGCTATTTATAAACCTATTTCCGTATGGTCTTGATGATCTTCTTCTTGAGCTTATCCTATGGTACATTAATGTGCATAATTTCTATACTCCCTGCATTTAAATAATTCAAAGGATACATTAGGAAGAATGTTAATTTCCTTCATAGTGTTAATCAGACTATTCTTTATTCCTTACAAATTTGTTACTATATTCCTTATGTTACCACGTATAAAACAACTTCTAATTCCTTTAAGACATTTCCCTAGGTTCTTCTTCCCAAATTTAAGCTACATAAGATGCTAAATATTTTTAACAAAATGATCATTACTATCTGACCATCCATGGAAATCCATGTCTAAATTATTTAGTGAGTTAATACAATCACATTGGTTCATGTTTCTAATCATAACTTATTATAGCTAGTAATGAATAACCACATGAGTTTCTACTATAGTTGTAATGTCCTGGACCTCTCAGGTCCATTACTTTGTAAAAATTAGGGTTAGGAAGAGGCTGTGTGAGTTTCAAGGGAGAAGGATTTAATTTATGGGAGAGAGGGAGTAATTATAAGATGATAATGGGAATCAATAATAAGAATAATAATTATTAATTATAATTATGGTGACTCGTTGATGAAGTTGAAAGAGGATTTATTACTATTATGTTAAATAATAAATGGTAATGGTGGATTTTTTGTGTAATTAATTAAATGTAGTGGTTTTCATTTAATATGAGAATAACCATGGTAAACTAATTTAATGGGATTAAATAAGAACATTAATGATTGGTGTTATTATTAATTTTATTAATAATAACAATGAAGTGATAAAATAGATGGGGCGTGATGGAAATGGAGTAAATTCAAGGAGAGGATCCACTTTTAATGGAGTGGGTGAAAAATCGTGGAAAATTGGAAAGATATTGGAGAGAGAAATAGTTTAAAGGAAATAAAGATTTAAAAATTAAAGCAATAAAATAAATAAGTTAAAAAAGGAAATCAATCAAGGTGGAATGGGGTGATGCGCACCAAATTGGAGAGATATTGTGTGTGGATTTTGAAAGTGAGAATTTAAGGAATGAAATTAAATTAAATAATATAATATTTTAAATATTAATTTTGTTGGGAAAAAAATGTTTAGTCCACAACTTCGTCATGTGACCTCAGTTTTACGAACCGTCAGCAGTAGTGTGATCCTGACTTCGAGACAGAAATTTTGAGTCCTATATTGGTTTTATTTTTTTGGGTTTTTTGATTGCATACCCAAAACACTCGTGAATTAAAATATTTAATAATATTATTAAATCTTTGACCCGCCATAACTCTCGCATGAGACATCCGATTGACTTCTCATTAGTGCCGATGTGATCTTGTCATTAATACGATCGATTAAAGTCAAATGTGGGATATTAAATTATGGTTTGTGGCTCAGGTCCACAAAACACCCAATAATAATAATAATAATAATATGGGATCTTGCATCCAACATATCTCCCTCATACAGTGTTGTAATGGAGAACCGTCTGTGACATTACAACCTTGAAATTAAGACGGATGATTCAAAGATCATAAATCCTATGTTAATTATTCCTAGGGCTCAGGATGTTTTTACTCTGTCAAACTGTGTGGTTTAATGCGATCCTCTTTTAATGAGTAATTAAGCGTATCTTAAACCATCTCCCCATTAAATCTTCAAAAGGGACAAAATATCATCATCCCTTGTTCTTCCACTTTTTTCTCAGATGTGAAATTATAGAACCTTTCAATCCTTCACATAAGAGTTTCACAATTAAACTTTACCCCTCGGATCGATTTTGCTCTGTTTTGATGCAACCGAGCTGTATCAATCAATCCTCGATATAAGGTATGTTTTATCATCATTCCTTTTGGATCATCATCCCCTATTTCTCCCTTCCATAATATAAAATCTAATCTCTATATTCTAATATGGGTTTTCTTGGGGTTTGGTTGGTTTGGTCATATCGTGGCATCCTCTAGTGGATGATGTTGGCGCAAGAGGAGGATCATGACCCACTGTGTGGATAAAGAACGCCAAGAACTCTTCGAGGTAAGGGATTCGATTCTTCTCTCTTCTTTTACATGCAACTATATTGTAAACATGTTTAATCCCACTGGATGAAAATTGAATTGACATAATAAATATTTAACTAGATAAATAAATTTATAATGATCATATGTTATTGCCTCATGTTTTTCTAGATAGTGTGATATCTATGCTTGCTTTGATTAGCTGTCTGTTCTTGATGGAAATCGGTAAAGAACGTAAATTGGGATTAATTGATAATTGTTTGGCTAAAGATAGAGAGGCATGTAAAATAATATGGTTCTATTTTTAATTCTATGTTAATCAAATTGGCGTATTAAACATGTTTAATTATTTGTGATAGATTACTGATTAGGTTTCCTGAATTTGGATCCTATGAATAATAAATCTGTAAATTCAAGATAGATTAAAGAACTGATTGTTCAAAAAAAATTAAAGGGTTCTGAGTTACCCTCTTCATTATTAAAGGGAAAAGAGCCCAATTAAATGTGGTTTTTTTTCCTGTTGTTTGTGCTGTGATGTGATCTTGGATGGCTGTTGTGATATGTAGGGGAATGCAGGATTTTGGTTGTGGCAGGAGATGATGCCTAGAGTGGCGAGATGCATCAGTTTATGCATGTGGGTGTTAGGGAGGACACCAAGGATAATGAAATGGAGTCGATGTGATTGTCGGATGCTTGTTAATTTTTATTGGTTGTTTATCTACTTTACTTTTCCCCCAGCTCAAGGCAGCTGGTTTTAGTTACCCTTCTTCTGAAAGAGGCAAAGACACATTGGGTATGCCACGTGCTTTCCGTGTCTATCTTATCAAGGAAATATGGGTATATTCTATTACAATAAGCCGCAAAGACTCAATGGGTAGTACAACTACTCACTGTGTTGATCCCCCTTATGGTTAGTAGCATATAGTGTTTTTCTAGAATGGATGGGAATGTGGGAAAGTATTTCTATAACGAATAATTGAATAAATTATGTGAAACTATGGGGATGTAGTTTCTGGAACATATTTATGAGGTTGTAATTTTTGAAGTAATAATTGACTTTGGGTGTGATTCTAATGAAATTTAATGTGGAATTGTTCATGGTTAATTAATGTTTAAAGAATTAATTAAAGTAAAGTGGAACTGATAAAAAAGGAATGAATTAATCTAATTAATATCTTTAAATGGTTGTGTGCTTATAGGATACCTAGTCTTAGAAGTAGCAGCCCAGAGTCTGAGAGACGTTAGATGCAGTTGGGTATAAGACTAGGTTATTCCCATAGTGTAGTTGTGATTTATAATATATCATGTACTTTTTGTGTTTCTATACAGTAATCTACCATGTTAGTAAGGGAAACTGACACCCTAGGGGATTCTGAGCCCTGGGGGTGTGTTGTCCCCAATACTTTGGTGGGATGATGGATGACTGACTACACCCTTTGGCCCCGATCTCTTCTCTTGGTAGTTACTGGTGCTGGCATGCACATTGGTTAGTTTTTCCAATATATGTGTGTAGAGGGCTGTAATGGGTTGTGGTTATTCACACACATATATTCTGGATATAGTTTTCAATGTACTACTATAGGTGTAATGTTTATAGGTTGTGATGGATTGAGGAACCTTACTTGGTGTATGTGCTATAATGTATTGAGGTATAATACACGTCGTGTGATACTAGTTATGCGAGCTGTGGGGGCTCCCAGAAACTACCTGGTTACTTTGGTGTGTGGACGTGGTGGTTTTTTTGCACGAGGTGCATATTATGGTGCTTCACCCAGGTTTCTGCGGGCAAGCCTTATAGGAGAGAGATGATCATGACGTGTGATGTTGGTGCAAAGCGGAAAACCAGTGGGGAAGTAGTAAGAGGGTACCCTTGATATTCTTTATGATATGATATATTTTTGTATGAGTTACTTGGTGAGAGTAGCCGTGGTGAGGTTGGGAACATAGTTTATCTATTTAGGTGACGAGTTAGTTTTACTTTTTGTTTGCTATGCTTTAGCATGCTTTATATACTTTTGCATGAGAGGCTTTATGGAGGATCCTACGAAGTATACTGTTATACTCACACGATTTATATATAAACTATTTTTCAGGTCACATGGATGAGGTTGGAGATCAAGCTGGTTTCTACTAGCTTAGGGTTGTCAGAGCTGTTCTGGATTGTATGTACTGCTATTTTATTCTTTTGTTTGGGTACTTACAGTTTTCCCTTTTAAGTTGTAGTACTTTTTCATGGCAATGCATACGTGCACTTGGTTTTCTTTTATATTTCAATTATATGTTGGAGTTGGTGGGTGTCTATCATATCTCTCCCTTCCACAAGTGTTCTCTTAGAGGGTAATGCCTCCCATTTGTGTGTTTATTATACCCTCGGTGCTAATCGCCAACCCATGGCCTACTAGAAGCGGGACTCAGGGGTCATTATCTCACTTTTCACATTTCCAACCCAAGAGGGGTACACTTTGTAGGGAGGGGGTCGTGACAGAGTGGTATCAGAGGTCTGGTTGAGAGATATGATAGAGTTTGCGGTTAGGAATAGGTGAGGTTGAATGGGTTGGTTGGGAATCGATGTCATTCATGTTTACAAAGTGAGATAAACACTGGAGACCGGCTGAGACATAGGCATTTAAGTCCCCCTATGATCTAATTTATGGACCTTTAAGTTTACAATGGATACTAAACCAGGTGATTCTAGTTGCAGGTTAGAGTCCTAGGAAAGGATCATGCATCATTCTTCCTTTTGGCTATGTTTGAATGGGTAGACCTTGGGATAGGTGAACCTAAAATAAAAAAAAGAATAAATTTAATTAATTAATGTTGAGTCTTCAATATTTCGTGTTCAGGAGCCACACACTCCTTCATATCTCCTACCCTTGTCCATGCTTTGGGACTTGAGGTGGATAGGCTTCCAGTGACCTTGGAGTTTACTACCCCAGTTAGAGGTTGAGATGAATTGTTTGAAGTATGTCAAGACTATAAGCTAGTGTTGGGGAAAAATTTCTCTTGGGGATATTTCATATGTTTACGAATACAACCATATGATATCATCCTTAGTATGGATTGGTTGTATTCGGTGCAGGCTATTGTTGATTGCTTTAGGAAAAAGGTCGTCTTCATTGGTTCAGATAGAGAGAAAGTGGTGTATGTTTGGGAGTGAGACCCTCAGATGGGTCATAGGCGCATTCTATCCTTATCATCCATGATGTTTGAGTGGAGGTTGAGTTCTTTATAGGTTCAGTAGTTGGAATTTCATAGGATCGTAGAGAAGTACCTTGATGTCTTTCCAGAAGAGGTTGTAGCATTACCCCCTCGTCGAGAGATCATGTTTGGGATCAAACTATATCTAGAAGCATCTCATATCTCTTTATCTCCATATAGGATGGCCCCTTTTGAGTTACGATAGCTACGTATATAGCTTCATGGTCTGTTGAAATGCAGTTTTGTTTAGCTAAGTGTGTCACCATGGGGTGCACCAGTTTTGTTCCTGAAGAAGGCCGATGAGCATTTACGGTTGTGTGTCGATTATCGTCACTTAAACAAAGTGAAAATAAAGAATCGCTATCCTCTTCCATGAATTTATGATTTATTCAATCAACTAAAGGGTTTAAGTTGGTTATCAAATATCGACTTGCGGTCGGGATATCATCAGATTCATGTGAACAATGAGGATATTCCAAAGAATACTTTCCATTGTCATCAGGGGCATTATGAGTTCATTGTAATGCCATTTGGTGTGTCAAATTCTCCAGCTATATTCATGGGATTTATGAATGTTGTGTTCCATGAGTTCCTGGACAAATTCATGTTAGTTTTCATTGACGACAACCTTGTGTACTCCACATCTGAAGAGGAGCATTCAGAGTATCTACAAGCCGTTTGGGGAGTTCTTCACGTACATCTGCTATATGGGAAGTTATAGAAGTGTGAGTTTTGGACATGAGAAGTCGATTTTCTTAGGTCATGTTGTGTCCCAACAGGGATTAGCTGTGGATCCATCGAAGTTAGATGCAGTTGTGTCTTGGGCAGCCCCCAAGATAGTGTAAGAGGTGCGAAGTTTCCTTGGTCTCACAGGCTACTATAGGCGGTTTGTAGCGAATTTCTCATGAGTTGTGACTACTCTAATAGCGTTGACCAAGAAGGATCAGGGATTCATATGGACTGATCAGTGTAAGGAAAAATTCAAGTATCTAAATGAGAAGTTAGTAAGTGCTCTAGTCCTTCGTCTTCCAGCTGAGGGAGTCCAGTTTGATATTTTTCTGTGATGCATCACATCTGAGGTTAGGATGTGTTCCCATGCAGCAGAGGTCATTTGTTTCTTATGGGTCTCTGCAGTTTCATCCCCTTGAACGCAACTATGCCACCCCTAATCTTGAGTTGGCAGCCGTGGTATTTGCTTTGAAGCTCTGGAGTCATTACCTCGTTGGTGAGCGCTTTGTGGTTTTCACTGATCATAAGAGTTTGAGGTATGTTTTCTTCCATCGTGACTTGAACATACAACAACATTGGTGGATGGAGTTCTTATATGAATATGACTTCAAAATATCGTATAAACATGGAAAAGGGAATGGTGTAGCTGATGCGCTGAGCTGAAAGTCACGTAGTGATGCTGTGAGTGAATCCTGTGATTCTTGGAGAGTAATGGAAGAATTTCAGCATTATATCTTGATATGGTAGAAGTTAGGGGTAGAGGATGTCTTTCTCATACGACGGTGCAATCATCCCTCGTGTAGAAGGTGGAAGAGCCCCAGTTGGGAGATCTAGAGGTGGAGGTTTGGAGAGACTGAGTTGTTTGTAGTGAGGCCCCTGATGGTTTGTTGGAGGTCGAAAACACTGAGTGTTGTATCATGGAAGTATTTTTTTCCCTTGAGGATTCGTGAGACGGTTCTCCGAGAGCTACATAGTTTGCACTTAGAAGTACATCCTGGCATGATAAAGATGTACCAATCCTTAAGGAGTCAGTTTTGGTGGCCTGGGCTGAAGCATGCAGTTGCGGAATTTGTCTCTCACTGTTTAGTCTGCAAAAAGGGAAGGTCGAACACTGTGTTCCTGGTGGTCTTCTCCAGCAATTAGAGATTCCTCCGTAGAAGTGGGAGGAAATATCAATGGACTTTTTTACAGGTTTACCTCGAGATCAGGGATGAAATGATTCCATTTGGGTGGTAGTAGATAATTTAACGAAATCGGCCCACTTCATAGAGATCAAGGAGTCGAGCTCAGTGGATTTTTTGTTGAGGCAGTATCTATAGGAGGCGGTGAGACTTCATGTAGTCCCTAGGACTATCATTTCTGATCGAGATCCTCATTTTATATCCAGGGTGTAGAGAGGTCTCCAACCTACTTTTGGTTCTCAACTATGCCTTTGGACTTCTTTTCACCCTCAAACAGATGGTCAGGTAGAGCAAACCATCCAGACTATTGAATACAAGTTACACTCTTGTGTTCTTGATTTTGGAGGTTCATGGATGAGGCACTTACCCTTGGAGGAGTTTTATTACAATAATAGTTTTCACTAAACCATTGGTATGGTGTCATTTGAAACCTTGTATGGCCAGCCTTTCCATTCTCCATTGTGCTTGACTGGGGTCAGAGAGTCGGTAATTCCTGGACTGAAACTAGTGCAGAATACAACAGAGATGGTTCAGGTGATTCGTGAGAGGACGAAGCGAGAAAAAGATCTTTAGAAATCATATGTTGATCAAAGAAATAGGACCTTAGTGTTTAATGAAAGGGATCATGTGTTTATGAAGGTGACTCCGCTCCATGGGAAATGAAGGATTGGTTGTCGAAGTAAGATTTCTCCTCGGTTTTTTGGGCCTTTCTTGGTGTTAGCATATGTTGGAGATCTGGTGTATCAAGTAACACTTCCACAATAGATGATCCAGATACATAATGTTTTCCATGTACCATAGCTCCATCATTATCTTCATGAGGAATCTCACATTATCGATTGGGGATAGATCGATGTTAATGATGATGAAACCTTTGAGGAGCGACCTGTGGAGATTCATGACTGCAAGGAGAAGGAGTTGCATGGGCATTCTATCGCCTTGGTTCGTATCTTGTGGGGACACAGTGGCATGGAGGAGAGTACTTGGGATCGTGAGTCATAGATACGTTCTCATCACCCAGAGTTGTTTGATGCTTAACTTTTTTCATGTAATGATTTTCCCTTTGTGGTTATACCTTTCATTGTTATATTTATGAATTTCTTTTGTGGCTTTTGTGGCTTGGTCTTTTTTGAGATGTATCTCGATGGGTGGTTTTCCGGACCCTGTTTTTTTGTATCTTTAGGTTGGTTTTGAATTCTCAGGGATGATAATGTTTTGAGAGGTATTTGATGTAATGGCCCGGACCTCTCCGGTCCATTACATTGTGAAAAATATGGGTAGGAAGAGGCTGTGTGAGTTTTTTGGTTGAATGATTTAATTGATTGGAGAGAGGAAGTAATTATAAGATCATAATGGGCTTCAATAAAAATAATATTTATTAATGACAATGATGGCGACCCAATTATTAAATTGAAAGAGGATTTACTACTATTATATTAAATAATAAATGGTAATGGTGGATTTTAGTGTGTGATTAAATAAATGGAATAGTTTTAATTTAATATGACAATAACCATGGTAAACCAATTTAATGGGATTAAATTAGAACATTAATGATGGGTGTTATTATTAATTTTATTAATAATAACATTGATGTGAGAAAAGAGATGGGGCATGATGGCAATGGAGTAAAGGAAAGGGGAGGGGGCACTTTTGGTTGAGTGGGTGAAAAATCATGGAAAATTAGAAAGATATTGGAGAGAGAATGAGTTTAAATGAAATAAATATTGAAAATTTTAAGCAATAAAATATATAAGTTAAAAAAAGAAATAAATCAAGGTAGAATGGGGTGATGTGCACCAAATTGGAGAGATATTGTGTGTGGATTTTGAATGTGAGAATTTAAGGAATTAAATTAAATTAAATAATATAATAATGTAAATATTAATTTTGTTAGGAAAACCATATTTAGTCCATAACTTCTTCGTGTGACCTCGGTTTTACAAACCCTCAGTTGTAGTATGACCCTGACATCGAGATGGAAATTATGAGCCCAATATTGGATTTATTTTACAGGTTTTCGGATAGGGTACCTAAAACGCTCATGAATTAATAGATTTAATATTATTATTAAATCATTGACCCGCCATAACTCTTGCGAGAAACGTCTGATTGACTTCTCGCTAGTGGCGATGTGATCCTGTCATTAATACTATCGATTCATGTATAATGTGGGATATTAAATTATGGTTTGTGGATCAGGTCCTTGAAACACCCAATATTATTATTATTATTATTATTATTATTATTATTAAGGGATCTTGAATCCAACATATCTCCCTCATACGGTGTTGGAATGGAAAACTGTCTGTGACATGGCAACCTTGAAATTAAGACAGAAGATTCAAAGACCATTAATCCTATGTTAATTATTCATATGGCCCAGGATGTTTTTACTCGGTCAAACCACGTGGGTTAATGAGATTCGCTTTTAATGGGGAATTAAGTGTATCTTAAACCATCACCCATATAAATCTTAAAAAGGGAAACGATATCATCCTCCCTTGTTCTTCATCTCTGTTCTCAGCTATGATATGCTTAAACCTTTCAATCCTTCCCTTAGGAGTTGCACAATCAAACTTTACTCCTCAGATCGGTTCTACTCTGTTTTGAAGTAACCAAGATTTATCGATCAATCCACTATATAAGGTATGTAGAGACCCAAATCTTGACGTACATGGACATTACACTACTTTTTCATAATAATTAATACATTAAAAGAACCAACACTCAAGGACTGTAATAGTTTAGTTTCTTTGGAAACTCGGAATATAATCTTCTAATCGTGGTGAAAGATCTTCAACATATTCCACAATAATATTCCCCTTGTTTTCATACCTAAAAACATTCTTTATATCCTAGGGAAAAGAAAACATAAAAAGGGTGAGCTAAAATTCCCAGTAAGGGTAAACATAGAGAACATAAAACAATCCATAAAAATTTGAATGCAAAAACTTGAATATAAAATCTAAACGTCAAATAAAGAGCAATGCCCTAAATATTGGAAGTACATAAGTAATAGATCATAAAAGAACATTATTCGTGATAAAATAGAATGGAAATAAAACATGTAATTGTGCCATCCATTAAGCACATGTTATGATTTCTATAGTAGCCAATGCATTGCTTCTAAGACCATCATAGTGGACAAAGTCCCTTACTAAATCGAGTTCACTCCTCATTCTTGTCCTATATCACTGAACTAGATTAACTTTCCGTTCCAACCATGCATATATCATGAGATATAAATATGTACCCAATATATTGGAGGGAGATATAGTTCCCACCCATCTCATAATGAAATCATTCTTACTTTTGCCACAAAATAAACATAAATCATTCATCATACCCCAACGAATAAAATTGGTTTCATAAACATCATCCCATCATAATGTAATCCATATAAAACAAATGAAGATCATTTAATCATAAAAAGAATCAAACCATGTAAATAATAGAGAAATTATACATGAAACATAAACATACAAAATAATATCATCTTAGATGGAAAATAGTTTTGATAAAACACTTGAAATGAATTCTTGATGAAAATATCATTTCTTCTTCAAAATATTTTTCTTTTTACAAAATGCCTTTGAATTTTAAATGAAAAGGATTTTGTTGAAAATAATCATGAAATATTGTAGAGTAAGATTCTTAAAAATAAGGAATTATGAAACCATAAAAATCCGTTCACGCAGTATAAGTTAAAAAAACATTCTCCTCGTACTTTTTCTGGAAAAGTCAAAAAGTTTCTCCTATGGTAAACAAAATAATTATTCCTTCCATAACACAATGTAAAAGTAAAAAAAGGGAAAACATGACATTAAACATACATGGATTAATTTTAAACTCTTTATGAAAAAATTCTTATAATACATAGACAATGAAGATAAGTATAAACCCCAATAAATACTTATGTATAAGCAATCTCATATAAAAATGAGATTGCAAAATTATCCCTTACCTTAGGTCCAATTTCTTCTATACGTGTCCAAAACTCATGTATAGTGGGTTTAAACATATTATTAACTTGTAAAATAACCATAATAATATTTATTATATCATATATGATTCACTTATGACTTTATATTACCTATTCTTTTGTCAATTCCATGTTAAAGCAGCGTTTTTGGTAAAATCGTTTCATTTATCAAACGTGTTTGGACTTGTTGTTCTCAATATTGTTAATTATTTCATGATATAATTACTTCCAAAATGTAAAAAATGATTTATAAATCATATATATTCAGGATATATATGTATATAATAGATAGATAAAAGAAATGAAATACACTGTTCATTGAGACGGTAGACCGTACGTACGCATGAACGCTGTTTTTATTTCCTTATTGAATTGAATGGAAGTAAGTAGAGTAAATATATATATATATATATATAAATCTAGTAGCATTATTATTTCATAAATTTAATCATTATTTATTATATATATACTTTATAATCATTCTAGAATGGTTAACATGGATATGAATCTCATCGCATCGTGGAGATGGTAGTCCGTACGTATGCACGAGCGACGATATGATTCTTTTGATATTAAAATCGTATATAATTGGATGGTATATCATATATACCGAATAATAACAATGTTATATTAATTATTTAAATCATTCATACTCATTATTATACCCATACAAATGATGAAATGTTTGAATAACAAACTACACCACGATGTGGAGACGGTAAGCCGTACGTACGCATGCGTGGTGACTTCTTCATTAATAGGATGGATAAAATAACTAATATGGTTGTAACATTTTTATAATAATATCAAAATATATATATGATAATGGATTTATTATTTTATAATGGAATCAAAAAAGAAGAAGGAAGTGGAAGAAGAAAGGAACATGAAAGAATCGGTAGAAGAGATTACCTCTTCTTCGACGTGCCTCTTTTAAACTACCTCTTAGGAAACTAGAGTTGGGATTTTGAAAATACCAGAACCTCTATGATATTACTAAAGTGTTTGAGGAGAGAAATTTTTAGGGGTCGTATGAGCCTGAAGGCTCCAAATTTTGTAACGAGGAGAGGGAGGACATGCCCTTTTGTTAGGGAGGAGAGGGGCACCTTAAGAAAAAACATAAAATATTATTTTATAATAAATTCATATTCGGTATATAATGGCTCCAAAGTGACTTATTTCGAGGATAGGTTGGGGATGGGTCGAAATCCCCTCAACCAATAGGTTTTATACAATTTTAGGTTACCATTTCAACCTTATCATTAAGATTTAACTCTAAAATAAATAATTTAACTTTTACTGTGTCTTCTTGTATTCTTACACTATATGGTTAATAAAAAACTATAAACTACCAATAGAACCCCAATTGGTTAATTAATATCATATATATTATCATATAAGTCTTTTGGCCGAACCTTAGATTTTTAGAACCATTATATCAATTAATAATAAAATAATTTTTTTAAAAACTCTTTTATGTCAATTTTGACGATATTTGGTATTTCGTTTTCTCTAAATTCATAACAGCATTATTAGTTCGAAAAAAATTCTTCTAACCAACACTATTATAATATATTAATCTAGAAAATTAGTTTAATTAATAAAAAGTCACAATGTACATTTATTTAGGTATTTATAATATCAATTATGTTTAATATTTCATTAATAAGGTAATTACTGCAACATCATTCTGTCATAAATAAATTAAATTATTTAATGTCTAAAAATTATAAATAAAATAGGATTATGTTGGAATTTCATTTATCTTTTTGATGAATTTTTATAATCGAATTTATCTCTTTTATAAACCAATATTCAAAACTTTTTAGTTATTGAAAATTGATTTTAACTCTCTTGACTCTTCTTTAAATAAAATAATAATAAGTTTCCTAATCAAATCCAATAGAATTAGGACAAGTGTTAGGGTAATAATTATATCATTTTTACCCTAAATACCCCTATTTACTTTTAACCGTGGTAAATAAAAGTAAAAAGTTACTATTCACCAAAAATTATTTTAATCTTATTGAACAACATTTTACTTGTTGATATCAACCGTGTCTCTTGGATTTTTGAAATTCCACTTACAAAGGCGGTAAAATTAAGTTTTATGTAAATTTTTAAATTCTCCTAGGAGGTGGGTAAAAGACGGTAAAAAGATCAATAAAATTTTTATATATCTAAAATTATTATAAAATGACTCTAATGAATTAAATTGAACTTATATAGGTATTATATTTCTATTTTGACTTAAAATAGATTTAAATAAAATAAATGATTATTTAAATAAAAAGTCGGTTTTAACCAATAACTCAATGTTTTCACTATTTATAAAAAATTGAATGTTTTTAGAAAAATACCAAAAATTCACCCTAGGCTAATTTCGATATTCTGAATCCAAAAATGAAGTCCATTTTGAATGTTAAAATTTATAAAATTTCAAAAAGTGGGTATTACTATTCATAAAGGCTAGTTCATAATAATATTATAACAATATCTCATTTAGTGAAACTCAGTATTGTGTACAACACACGCTATCATGGAATGTTGCTCTGGCATACAACACAAGCCTAGAACAGTGTTTGCGTATACTACAAGCTAATACAGTGTTGTGTATAGCGCAATCTATTCTTGGTGTACTGTAAAACACAAGACACTAAAGAAATTGAATAGAATATTTCTCATAGAATCTCTGGGTGTTACATTCTACCCCACTTAAAATGAATTTCGCCCTCGAAATTCATAGGGGTTATAAATGGTTTACTACATGAAAGTTTCATTAATAGAAACCCAAATCATAAAAAGGAATACCAAAACATAACATTAAAAACTAAAGTATGAAACATACGGTTACCTAAATTAACTAATCACATGGTTTCCACATAGGATAACATAGGTGAAAATATGGATATGGAAGAGAAATCTAACCATCATGTTCTGATGGAGAGTGGTAGAGAACATGGCTATGAAAAAGGCAACAATCACAAATCCATAAATTTGTGATGATCTATGGTACCATCAGATTCATTAGATATGAGGGCAATAAGACAAAATTTTTGGTTTTCAAGATCATTTCCCTAATGTTGAATAATTTTTGAATTAAAATAAATACTTACTTGATTTTGGTACAATATCACTGTTGTTCATGCCCTGAACAACTTCCACTTCATCTCTTAAAGACATGAAGTTGAATTTGTCTTCTGTGAAGTGTTATCAGATCATGTGATATAATGATAGGTCATTCCATCTGTATCAAACATAATTTTAGCGAAAGTTATATACATAAGACCATCTTATGGTGAGATTAACTGTATGTGATTCCAAAAATGGACTTATACTTCAACTATCATACTTCTTAATAAAATAAAACTAATTTCTACTAACCAGGGACTTCTTGTAGGCTATTGGTAGGTGATAAAGGTCTGTCCCACTTTGGTTGTGGGTTCGATTACCGCAAACTTGTCCGACGCGATGGGTTTTCGCCCATCCTATGGGTTATCCTTTTTTTAAAACTGTACTATAATATCATTTCAGAAATAATATCAAAAATTTCTAGCTTTAAAAAAACCTATCTTATGTCTAACTGAATCCATTCCAATCTTTAGGCTTATCCAAAATATTTCTGTCTAATATCATAGTATAAAGAAAACAATTACTAGAAATTTCATCTACTGACCATGTGAATACTGTCATTTATCATATGATCTATATTATTGGTCACATTCCAAAAATGTGAATTCCTTGATCATTCATTCTCTTGAAAAATGAATAACCATTGAACATTAGTAAAACATGAATGATTTCAAAAGATAACTCTTTCCACCTACCAAAATTCCAAAAATTCTATATACTCAAACCATGATAACACTTTGTCCTTGTATCAGTCATGAGCTCATGAATACTACCAAACATATTATTTTCTCCTTATCCATTCATTATGCACATATAATATTCTTCACAAAATTATTTCAATATAATTATTTAAAACCAGAATAAACCAATACATGGGTATTCCAATATTTCACAATACTATAAATGAGATTCCATGATACAATTTTGAAATCCCATTAAATAAAAAGTTAATCATCCCACCACATCATTGGCATACTCAACATGAAAAATAATGATCACATGTGACTTTACTTTTTCCATTACCTTAAGAGGTTTTTGATGTCTATCATCATTAACCCTTGGATTAGGGTATTGGTTAGCATAATTCCCCATTTCCTTGAACTCGTAGCATTGAAGTGTTGGAAAAACATTCTCTATAGTCTTTTCTTTATTCAAGTCATTCAAAACGTTTTTCCCATTATTTTGGTACTCATCTGCTCGATTTACTTCTTTTATACAATTGAAAAAATTTCTAGTACCTTTTAGACAATCTCCCCCAAGCTTATTTCCACACTTTGAGCATAAAGAAACATTCACCTTCTTTTCACCATTGTTCAGAGGTTTTTCCTTGAACTCCATATTTCCTTTCTTTTTAAAACCATGAGATGGATATATAACACCAACTTACAATTCTACCATGATAGCACAACAAACAATTGCTTCTTAGCTACTGAAGTCTCTTATAGCTAATGCCCTTCGAAGACTTGGTTTTAAGCCTTTGATGAATCAATAAAATTTAATTTAAGGTTGGATGATAAAGCCAGATGCATACCTTGAAAGCCTTGTAAAATTCGCATCGTATATATCAACAGATTCATCATACTTTGGGTTAATCTCAAGGAACTCCTTTTCCATATTTTTTCTAAGAATACGAGGGAAGTACTTATTGAAAACAAGTTCTTGAACTCGTCCCATTCCATGGATTCAATTTCATCTTCAGGCCTTGTATTCTTAATTAGAGTCTACTACTGGTCTGCTTCTCCTTATAAACTGTAAACAGCTAGAATGAATTTTTCATGTTTCAAACATCGAATTATGGAAAGTATCTTTTTAATGGTATTGATCCATTGTTCTGCAACAAGTGGATCACAAGACCCACTGATAGAAGGTGGACATTGCCTCATGAAGGACTCAATAAAATATTGTTCTCTTCTCTACTCATTCGGAAGTCCAGAATGATTCATAGCTTGTGTAAGTATAGCAACAATATTTTGCACTCCATCTCCCATATCATTGGTTTGTTCAAGAGGACAATCATTTCATCGTCTATTACATTGATCAACACGGTTACTTCGGGTTCCATCCATCATTCAAAATCCAGAAAGAATAGTGTGAGATGAAAAATTCATGTCAGGAAAGCAATATAATAAAGGGGGAGTACCTTAAATTTCTAAAATATTAAGTTAAATTCTAAAATTGTTACCGTAATTCTAGGACTATAACCTATACTTATACTTAACCTTAGGGACATCCCTAGACATGCCTTAGAAATATCTCTATGGATATCACTAAAGTTTTCACATCCTAGTTTCCAAAGGTTAACTAAACCATTCCTCTAATACCAAATGTAGAGACCCAAATATTGACATACATGGAAATTACATTACATTGGTGGAATACTTAATACATAAGAAGAACCAACACTCAAGGACCATAATAGTTTAGTGTCTTTGGAAACTCGGAATATAATCTTTTAATCATGGTGAATGATCTTCAACATCTTCCATTAAGATCTTACCCTTTTGTTTTCATACCTAAAACCATTATTTTTATCCTGGGGAAAAAACATAAAAAGCGTTAGCTCAAATTCTCAGTAAGGGTAAACATAGAGAACATAAAACAATCCATAATGATTTGAATGCAAAAACTTCAACATAAAATCTAAACATCAAAATCACGAGCAGTGACAAAAATATTTGAAGTACATAAGGCATTGATCATAAAGGAATATTAATCATGATAAAATAGAATGGTTTGAAATCACGTAATTGTGTAATCCATTAATCACATGTTATGATTTCTATAGTAGCCAAGGAATTGCTGCCAAGACCATCATAGCGGACAAAGTCTCTTACTGAATCGAGTTCACTCCTCGTTCCAGTCCTGTATCACTGAACCAGATTAACTTGTCATTCCAGCCATGCCTATGTAATGAAAAATAAATCATTACCCAATTCATTAGAGGGAGATATAGGTCCCACCCATCTCATAATTAAATCATTCTTACTTCTGCCACAAAATAAACATAAATCATTCCTCATAACCCAAAGAATAAAATTGGTTTCATAAACATCATCCCATCATAACATAATACATATAAAACAAAAGGATATTATTTCATCATAATAAGAATCAAACCATGTAAATAATATAGACATTATACTTGAAATATAACCATACTAAATAATGTCATCTTAGATGGAAAATAGTTTTGATAAAACACATGAAATGAATTCTTGATGAAAATATCCTTTCTTCATAAAAATCATTTTTGTTTCAAAAAATGCCGTTCAATTTTAAAAGAAAATAATTTTGTTGAAAATATTAATGAAATATTGTAGAGAAATCTTCATAAAAATAAGGTGTTATGAAACCGTAAAAATCGGTTCATGCCGTATAAGTTAAAAAAAATTATCCTCGTACTTTTTCCGGAAAAGTCAAAAAGTTTCTCGTATGGTAAACAAAAGAAAGATTCCTTCCATAACACAATGAAAAGTCAAGAAGGGATAAACATGACTTTAAACATATATGGAAGAATATTAAACACTTTATGAAAACATTATTGTAATAAAATTACATGGAAGATAAGTATAAACCCAGTAAATACTTACGTATAAGAAATCTCGGATAAAAATGAGATTGCAAAATTATCCCTTACCTTAGGTCCAATTTCTTCCATACATGTCTGAAACTCTTTTACAGTGGGTTTAAAAATATTATTAACTTGTAAAATAACCGTAATAATATTTATGATATCATATATGACTCACTTATGACTTTATATTACCTGTTCTTTTATAAATTCCATGTTAACGTAGCGTTTTGGGTAAAATCGTTTCATTTATCGTACGTGTTTGGACTTTTTTTCTTGATATTTTTAATTATTTCATGATATAATTACTTCCAAAATTTAAAACATGATTTATGAATCATATATATTCAGGATATATATGTATATAATAGATAGATAAATGAAATTAAATACACCATTCATGGAGACGATAGACCGTACGTACACATGAACGATGTTTTCATTTTCTTATTGAATTGAATGGAAGTAAGTAGAGTATATATATATATATCCATTAAAATTATTATTTCATAAATTTAATCATTATTGATTATATAAATACTTTATAATAATTCTGGAATGGTTAACACGGAGAATGAATCTCATCGCGTCGTGGAGACGGTAGTCTGTACGTACGCACGAGCGGCGATATCATTATTTTGATATTAAAATCATATATAATTCAATGGTATATCATATATAAAGAATCATCAAAATTTTATATTTATTATTTACAACATTCATAATCATTATTATTCCCATCCAAATGATGAAATGATTGAATAACAAACTACACCATGACGTGGAGACGGTAAGCCGTAGATACGCACATGTGGGGACTTCTTCATTCATAGGATGGATAAAATAAAAAATTTGGTTGTAACATTTATATAATAACATCACAGTATATATAATATATTGGAGTAATTATTTTATAATGGAAACAATAAAGAAGGAGGAAGTGGAAGAAGAAAGGATCCTGAAAGAATCGGTAGAAGAGATTACCTCTTCTTCGACGTGCCTCTTTTAAAATTCCACTTAGGGAACTAGATTTGGTCTTTCGAGAAAACCGGAACCTCTATGATATAACAAGATAGGTTGAGAAGTAAAATTGGAAGGGTTTGTCGGAGCTTGAAGGCTACAAATTGTGTAAATAGGAGAGGGAGGAGGTGCCCTTTTATAAGGGAGAAGAGGGGCACCTTAGGAAAATCTTAAAATATTATTTTATAATAAATTCATATTTGGTTTATAATGGATCCAAAGTCACTTATTTAAAGGATATGGTAGGGATGGGTCGAAATCCTCTCCAAAAATAGGTTTTAGAATAGTTTATGTAACGATTTTAACCTTATCATTTAGATTTAACTCTAAGTTAAATAATTTAACTTTAACCGTGTCTTCTTTTATTCTTACACTATATTGTTAATAAACATACTATAAACTACCAATCGAACCCCAATTGGTTCAGTAATGTCATATATATTATTATATAAGTCATTTGGCTGAACCTTATATTTTTTGAACCATTATATAAATTAATAATATAATATTTGTTTTAAAAACTCTTTAATGTCAATTTTGACACT
This sequence comes from Viscum album, assembly GCA_963277665.1. Lineage (NCBI taxonomy): Eukaryota > Viridiplantae > Streptophyta > Magnoliopsida > Santalales > Viscaceae > Viscum > Viscum album. The sequence continues at coordinate 515,523,057 of OY728146.1, forward strand.
ATTTGGTATTTTGTTTTATCTAAATTCATAACAGCATTATTACTTAAAAAAAATCATCAAACCTACTCAAATATCATATATTAACCTATAAAATTAGTTTAATTCATAAAAAGTCTCAAATTACATTTATTTGGTTATTTATAATATCAATTATGTTTAATATTTCATTAATAAGGTAATACTAAATCATCATTTTGACATAAATAAATTAAATTATATAATGTATAAAAATTATAATTAAAATACCATTATGTGGGAAGTAATTTTATCTTTATAATGAATATTTATAGTCGAATTTATCTTATGTATACACCTATATTAAAAATGTTTTTAATTATTAATCATTGATTTTAACTCTTTTAACTATTCTTTAAATAAAGTAATAATAACTGTCCGAATCTAATTCAAGTGGACCTAAAGGGTCATATTTTATTCATAATGTTGTTCGTGGTATAATTACACTTATCCAATAGAATTAGGACAAGTGTTAGAGTAATAATAATATCATTTTTACCGTAAATTACCCTATTTAATTTTAACCGTGGTAAATAAATGGAAAAAGTTACTATTCACCAAAAATTATTTTTATCTTATTGAACCAAATTTTACTTATTGATATCAATCATGTCTCTAGGATTTTTCAAATTCCACTCACAGAAGAGGTAAAATTATGTTTTATGTAAATTTGCAAATTCTTCTAAGAGATGGGTAAAAGACGGTAAAAAGTCCAATAAAATTTTTATATATCTAAAATTATTATAAAATGAATCCAATGAATTACATTGAACATATAAAGGTATTATGTATATATTATCAACTAAAATAAATTTAAATAAAATAAATGATCATTTAAATAAAACTTCAGTTTTAACCAATAACTCAGTGTTTTCTCTATTCATAAAAAATTTATAGTTTTCAGAAAAATACAAAAAAATCACCCTAGGTATATTTTGATATTCTGAATTCAAAAATGAAGTCCATTTTGAATGATAAAATTAAATTTTTTTGAAAAATTGTGTATTACTATTCGTAACGGCTAGTTCATTATAATATTATAATAATATCTCGTTTAGTGAAACTCAGTATTGCATACAACACACATTATCGAGGAATGTTGCTCTGGCATGCAACACAATCCTAGAATAGTGTTTGCGTATACTGCAAGCTAATAAAGTTGTGCATATAGAGTACTCTAATCTTGCTGTAGCATACAAAACAAGACATCAAAGAAATTAAAAGGAATATTTCTCATAAAATCTTGGGGTGTTACAACGTATATTTTATCATCATTCTATTGGGATCATCTTCATCTATTTCTCACTTCCATATTATATCATGTAATCTCCATTCTTCTAATGGGTTTTTTCTTGGGGTTTGGTTGGTGCAGTCATACCGTGGCATCCTCAGGTAGATGTAGTTGGCACGAGAGGAGGATCGTGACCTGTTGTACGGATAAAGAACGTCATGAACTCTTCGAGGTAAGGGATTTGTTGCTTCTCTCATCTTTTGCATGCAACTGTATTGTTACCATGTTTAATCCCACTGAATGAAAATGGAATTGAAATAATAAATATTTAAACAGATATATAAATTTATATCGATCGTATGTTATTGCCTCATGTTTTTCTAGATAGTGTGATATCTATGCTTTATTTGATTATTTGTTTGTTCTTGATGAAAATCAGTAACGAACGTAAATTGGGATTAATTGATACTTTTTTGTCTAAAGATAAAGAGTCATGTAAACGAATATGGTTTTAGTTTTAATTCAATGTTAATCAAATTGGCGCAGTAAGAATGTTTAATTAATTGTGATAGATTAATGATTAGGTTTTCCAAATTTGGAACCTATGAATAATAAATCTGTTAATTAAAGATGGATTCAAGAACTGATTGTTTGATAATTCCTTAAAGGGTTCTGAGTTACCCTCTTGATTGTTAAAGGTCCAAGAGCCCAATTAAATGTAGTGTTTATTTTCCTACTATTTGTGTTGTGATGTGATCCTGGATGGCTATTGTGATATGTAGGGGCATGGAGGCTTTTGGTTGTGGCAGCAGATGACGCCTAGAGTGGCGAGATGCATCGGTTTAAGCATGTGGGTGTCAGGGAGGACAACAGGGATGATGTAATGGATTGGATGTGATTGTTGGATGCTTGGTAATTTTTATTGGTTGTTTATTTGCTTTACATTTTCCCACTGCTCAAGGCAGCTGATCTTACTTACCCTTCTTCTGAAAGAGTCGATGACCCATGGGGTATGCCACATGCTTTCTGTGTTTAGCTTCTCAAGGAAGGATTTGCATATGCTCTTGCTATAAGCGGAAAAGACTCGATGGGTAGTACATATACTCACCCTATTGATCCCCCTTGTGGTTAGTATCATATAATGTTTTTCTAGAATTCCTAGGAATGTGGGATGTATTTATATAATGACTAATTGAATAAATGTTGTTAAACCATGGGGATGGAGTTGCTGGAACATAATGATGAGGTTGTAATTTTTGAAAGAATAATTGACTTTGGGTTTGATGCTAATGAAATTTTATGTGGAATTGTTCATGGTTAATTACTGTTTAAAGAATTAATTAACGTAAACTAGAACTGATAAAAAGGGAATGAGTTAATCTAATAAAGCTCTTTAAATGGTTATGTGCTTATAGGATACCTAGTCCTAGATGTAGCAGCCCTGAGTCTGAGAGACGTTAGCTGTTGTTGGGTCTAATACTAGGTTATTCCCATAGTGTGGTTGTGAGTTATAACATATCTTGTACTTTTTGTGTTTCTATACGCTACTCCACCCTGGCAGTAAGGGTAACTGAAACCCTAGAGGATTCTAATCCCCCCCGGGGGGTGTTTTCCCCAACATTCTGGTGGGAGGATGGATGGATGACTACCCCCTTTGGCCTCTCTCTCTTCTCTTGGTAGTTACTGGTGCTTGTAGGAACATTTGTTAGTTTTTCCCATATATATGTGTAGAGGTATGTAAAGGATTGTGGTTATTCACACACATATATTCTGGATATATTTTTCTATGTACTACTATAGGTGTAACATGTATAGGCTGTAATGGATTGAGGACCCTTACTGGCTATATGGGATATAATGGCTTGAGGTATAACACCTGATGTATGATACACATTATGTGAGATGTGGTGGCTCCCAAAAACTACCCGGTTACTTTGGTATATGGATGTGGTGGTTTTGTTGCATGAGGTGCATATTTTGGTGCCTCGCCCAGGTGCCTGTGGGTAAGCCTTTTTGGAGAGAGATTCTCAGGATGTGCGACGTTGGGGAAAAGCGGCAAACCAGTGGGGAAGTAGTAATGGGTTACCCTTGATATTCTTTATTATATGAAATAATATTGTATTCATTACTTGGTGAGAGTAGCCACGGTGAAGTTGGGAACTTAGTATACCTGTTTAGCTGACGATTTAGTTTCACTTGTTGTTCGCTGTGCTTTAGCATGGTTTCTCTACTTTTGCATGAGAGGCTTCAGGGAGGATCCTACTGAGTATACTGTTATACTCACCCTTTGTATATATAAACTGTTTTTTAGGTCACATGGAGTAGGTTGGAGATCAAGCTGGTTTATACTAACTTGGGGTCGCTGGAGCTGTTCGGGCTTGTGGTTGCTACAGTTTTTTTCATTATTTTGGGTACTTAAAGTTTTCCCCTTTTAGTTGTAGTACTTTTTCATGGCATTACATATGTGCACGTGGGTTTCGTTTATATTTCAGTTCTGAGTAGGAGTTGGCTGGTTTATATCTTATCTCTCTCTTCCACATGTGTTCTCTTGGAGGGTAAAGCTTCTGATTTGTGTATTTATTATACCCTCATTGCTAGTTTCCAACCCGGGGCCTACTGGAAGTGGGACTCAGGTGTCATTATCTCCCTTTTCACATTGTTAACCCAAGAGGGGTACACTTTGTTGGGAGGGGGTCATGACAATAGCTCCCATTTCTTTCTTTTCTTTTTCCGATGACCACTACATTGTCCTTCACATACATAATTAGTTTGGATCGTACCGGTTCTATCTATCTACAAAAAAATATAGTTACTCTGAGTATATCAAATAGAATTGTTATCTATGTTAACTGGAGAATGAACTCAAATAAATCATTAAGCTTTTTATATTATATTCAACCCTTTCTAGTTATCCAAAAATATTTTATTTCTCTATAACATACTATTTTTTTGTTATGGAGTAATTTTAAATTATGTTCAAAGAACATCATGAAAAAAAAATTTATAAAAACTCTTTCCTCATATACAAACCATAATGACCAAATATTTATTCAATCCATAATTTATTTTTTCAATAATAAATCATTTTCATTTATTCTCGAAGATCAATTATAGTTTAAAGTTTTTTATAATCAATTCATAATTGTAACATAATAGTCCAATGCATTATAAGTTCAAAACATCCACTCAGTATCCATTTTTTCATAATAAAATAATATTTTATTTTTTTTAAAATTTTGGATGTTAAAAAAACTCCATAACTTATAGAAAAAAAATAAAAGAAACTCAGTTGTCTATTTATAAAACTTGAAATAATATAAATGTGTTTTTCATTAACATAATAAAATTTGAGATCTAATAATCATTTAGTTACACATGAAATATGTTTTACTACCCACCGTTTTTTGTAAAAGACACTTATAGAAAATCAAAGAAAAAAAATTATTAACTTGAGGTTTTCATAGAAAACATGATAACCTTTGAATGAAACGTTTTTTGTAAATTTAGCTTTTTAACTTAAAGTGGATAATCATTCCATTAAATAAAATATCAATAGATTAACTTATGAATTCAAAATACTTCCATGGAAAACTATTAGAGAGAATATATTTTTCTTCTAAATACTCTGGGAAATAATATTTGTAAAACCATCTCAATAATAATTACTAGAAACCATATGAATAGAATAAACCTACTTAGTTAATTCCAACATAATTTTCCAAAGTACATAATCATTAACCAATGAATTAAAGAGCTATAAAAGTCTCACCCATCAACATAAATAATGAAAATGTACCATAACATACATAAATAACATAATTTCATTCATTTCGATCATTAACCTCATAAAATTATACTTTCGAGTCCATAATGATTTTTTGATATTAATATAACCATTTACATTACAAAATGTTTTAAATAAAATTTCAATAAAGGAATAGTGGATTATTTTTTATAAATATCTGAAGCTTTTAAAGGATAAAAAATATCAAATAATAGATTCAATTATGGTAAAATTAATTTACATTTTATATATTGAATTAAAAAATTCTTTTTCCTTCTATAAATAACGTAAAAACATTCAATATAAAATATGTAAAATACTCCTTTTTAAAATATTTGAAAGAATTTGAAAAATAAAATCAAATTTCCTTTATAATATATTTTTCTCTATATAAATATATTAATAATATAATTTTATTTATATTTCCATGGATGAAAAACTAAAGAAATCAAATTCATAAAATTTTTTAAATGAGGTTTTATGGTAAAGTGTACCTTACCTAGAGTTTAACTTATTAGATAAATTATTTTTCCTAAATAATTATAATAATATTCTAATTATTTATTTTTTTAATATCCACTTTTAGGTTTATTATTTATTTTATTTCCTTTATATCCATGTTATTGTTAATTAATTAATCTATTTTTTCACGTCGGATGTTTTGTGAACATTTGGATTATATGTACAAAATAACTTCTCTCTGTTTCTTGTGGTCAAATGGATAATTATTATAACATTTAAATAATCACAATTATTAAATAATTATCATGTCAAAATTACATATACTTTAACAACGAAAAATTTAATATTGTTTGTAAAAATTAATTACATTACAATCATACAGACTGTAAGGCATATGAACATATGAGTAACGTTTCAATTTTTCATAAAAAAGCATGAAGGAAATAAGGAGAGTATCATTTTAATTTACATGGTATTAATTATATCATAAATATGATTTTATTTCATTAAATATACATATATATACTATAAATTTGAGGCAGTGATGAAAAATAAAATACTCTTATTCAAGTGTTGGAAGTTTGAACATACATATGAGTGACATTTGTTTAGTTGGATTTTATATAATGAAGTAGAATATTTATTTACCTTTATAGAATTAAATTTATATGGTATATATTATATTATTATATTTTCAATCATTTTTATAGCCAACTATAATAGTTGGTGACAAAAAATGAAATTCATGGTATGACAAGGTGGTAATCTAAACATACACTGAACTGATGTTTTAGTTTTTCATTAGATAGATGTATATTGTGACACTAAAAACCAAATTATTAAGTCTTAGATGGAGTGAAACATGACTTCAATCATGGATCAATAAACACTATAAGATAATAAATAGTAATAAGTTCCTAAGTAAAATCATGGGGATTTTATACCCTCAATCGAAGTATGCAGTAAAATTAATGACCAAAAATGTAATGTTTTTACGATCAGAGAGAATATAAAAGATAGAAATTACATCTATATAAATGATATTTAATATTATATAGACTCCATATACATAAAAACATTATTTGATCACTAACTAGGCTGATCAAATATACAGACAAAGAGAACAATTAAAGTAAAAAAATATTTATAAATCCAAACTCACCTAATCCTAGTTTCTATATTTTTTTGGCCTATCATTACCAATGATCAATCACATTACCCAAGATAACTTATTACTACAAGAATTGAGTAAATCATGGGTACCCAGGTTTCACAACCACCCAAGAAGGGTGTGAGTATAACTTTGTAGGTCATAACGAATGAGGTTTTGTAAATGAAAATTATATGTAGTGTTAATGCATGTGATAAGAATATATAAGAATAATATAAATAGAACAGACATAAATTGTTTAATCATAGTAAATAAACATAAATTCAAAACTAATAAAGTAAACATGCATGTTCCAAGTGATCATGTTTTTAACGGGCCAATTTGCATAATAGATATACCTAATTCAACTTCATTCTAGAGGAAAACCACCCACGACATGGAACATCAACTCAAATAGATAGTTGTAAACATGACTAAAACATCCCTCATTAAAGGATCAAAAATTGCATACCAGCCTCACACCAAAAAATTTATCTAAGGTGATGTCTACCAGGATCAACCTTCACACTCATCTATAGAAAACTGGAAAAGAAAATATGGTACAATATGAAATTAAAAAACAAAACATCACATCAATTAAATTAGTATCCTAATATAAAAACCACATAATAGAAAGAAATCATAGCTAAAGGGGTGATAACACATAACTCATGTGATCATGAATCAAGAAAAGCTATCACGGGCTACCCATGCACAACATGTGGTCAAGCATAAAACATAGACTAAATAGTACACAAAATATAATCAGTGGATATCTAGCGAAGTGTAAACAATTGGAATTTAGACCATAATCATGCACACAAGGCGTAACATGGTCCTTGGAATCTTGTTAGTTTATTATGAATATTCATTAAATTAGTTATGATGGTTCATTCATTAACAAATTCAACATGGAACTGGTTATAGAATTTTAAGTGATTATGATAGTCAATTAAAATATATTATGATTCAATCATGTCATAGTTATTAACTAAGGTTAATTATCCTAAAATAGTGAACCTAATATATCATTATAACAAAAGATACATACCACCATAGTTTTGATTACTGTGAACCATCTATGTCGAAGGGATCCAACTCCATACAAGTAAAGATCAACAAATATTTTCAAGTCTTCAAATTATATTTCACCACACACTGCTCCATGAGGTTCTACCCTTACCAATGAATCCCAAATTTATTAATTAGAAATAAATTATAATCAATTAAAAAAATAAAAGTAATCATATATCCAAAATTGAAGGAATAAATTTTTGAATGACTTTCCCTAAATCATCACCTAGAAGAACCACAACCAACCATTATTGGGGGGTCTGTCTCCCACCACCAACATTATTCTGAAAAATCATTTTCATGTGGAAATAAGTCACAAGAAAACTGAATTTAATTAAATTGTAACTCTTTAGATGATACCAACCAAGTGACATACCTTAGATATAATTTCATCTAATTTATTTGTATCCACTCCCAACACACATGCGATTTAAAGCCAAGAAAACCCCTCAAATCAATTTCATGGTTCAGAGGCTAATTGAAATAAATTAACCAAAGTAATATAAATAATTATCAAGGTTACTAAATTCATTGAAAAACCCATAAATGGAACACCTTCATCAACACGAGATATCTTATATCCATGGAAATCTGATGTCTCATCATCCTCATAAGAATTCTTCATGATCTGGTGGAATTCCATCTGATTTCTCTAATAATAATAAATCCATGATCAATAAATAAAGGTGATTTTTATGATAATTAGAAATATATAGGGGTATTGAAGGCTAATACATATAGATAGGATTCTATCATAATAACTGGTGCTTTAATTAGAGCATAAATGAGATTAATGGAGTTCTTATAGGCTAAAACCCTTAATTCATTTTCTAGTTCTCATTAGAGGTTTAGGGGAATGGGATATGAGGGTTACAGATTAAGAATATAACATTTTATCACCTATAAAACATCATAAGAGTAGTTAATTATGTGAATACATTATTCAAATTATGAGAATTTGGGATGGAACTTCAATGTAATATGGTCATAACAGTTCAGGATGTCACACTATGTGTCGTGTTGTGAATCCTTCCTGTAACACCCAATTGCTGCAAGAACCCCTCCATATTCAATTTAAGTCACCACTAAACCACACAAAATATAATTTATCTTCTCATAAATTCTCTTAGAGACATTAAAACACTTGAATTATAGTCCTGAGATCTAATTCTAAAAAAACCATCCACTAAAGGAAAAGGTCAATCTCCCTTGGGAATTTCCAACCTGTAATGACATGGGTTGTTAACATCTCCGCACCAAAGAGCATCACTTCATCGCGAAGTTGAGGTGGTATGTGAAACACATTAATCTATCATCCATTATTATAAACCAAAAATGTTTTAACACCTTCATCCCTAAAATTATAAATTCATCAATCAATGACTTTGATTATACCCAAACATCTAACACATTATTTGAGTAAGAATTTTTCTTGTATAGAACACCCAATGTTCATCCAAAATCTATTTTTTTATAATAATTTTGATATAAGTCACTACATCCATCTCTCTTAGTATTCCATGATATACATTACCAAAATTTCTCAAAATTCATTGTGTATCCACCATTAAAATTATTCTTCCAATGGCAATTTTCAAAACATGGTGCTCCCCATCATAGGAATTTTCTAATGAAACTGCGAAAATAGGGGTTAACCGACATACTAACCATGTTATATAAGATGTTCCATGCATTGTTCTCTTATCACTATGTCGATTCCCAAGCTAGAATATCCAAATATCCTCCTATGTAAAAAATTAGGAAAATGATCTGTCACACCACTGACATTTCTTTTAATAAAATGCCTATCTCCACACAAAATGTATACAGTGAAGCAAACATGAAAGGCCTCAGTCATTAAAAATAGAACAAACCCATTATCCTAAGATTTATATGACTTTTTTTTCAAAAGGAAACTTCATAAATTTTCATCACAAGGTTCACCCATTGAATTATGTGACGAAACTGATTTTCACCAACTAAAACTTGTCAACTAAAAAATAGTTTTAAAGTAGACACCAAAACCAAGACAATGTGTCATACTATTATACATGACCCAAAGTAGTATACAATTTATTGAATGGTCCAAATAAATTTATGTATCACATTAATTTCCCAAAATATGAACTCGATGTAGTTTCAACCCACCATATTCATGTTTATGTGGATACACTAGTCAGTTCTCTTCCCATTGTCTACCCATAATGGTCCTGTATCAAAGAATCCAATACTCCATGAAGCCACCAATCATGGATTATTAATCCTTGAATTATTTGGTGAATTTTTTCAATATCCCAACTAAATTATATACAATCTTTGAATTATTTTCGCAAGTTTTCGCACAAATCACTAGCACCGACCATAAGGCTCTCAACCGTGCATTAATGCACCAACAATCTAACTTTATATCAGCACAGAAATTTTTTATCTTGAATATGATTCTCATATAAAGTCATTATCCATTATTACATTTGAATCAAATATCATACATTCAACACCAAACTAGATACTCTTTGGTCAACTTCCTATCAGTAATACAGAGTCACTACATTGTCCAATAGTCATTCATGCAAAGAACATGAAACTTTCCACAATAGTGGTCATTTCATATGTTACAATTTTATACTCCCCGCAATATAATTATTCTTTTTTTATTCTCATAGGACTTACATCATTCATCATATCCCCATAATTGTTTATCACTGAATGTAATGTGTAATCATGACCTTCTAAACATACACAATTTTCAAAAAGTTTCCATGTAATGTAGATATCTATAATTCCTAGAACATAGTCAACCTAGTCAAATGATACATTCTAAACATGTTAAATATTATTTATTTACTTTTTAATAGGATATGACTCCTGAACGTGATGTTATTGTTCTCTTAGGAAATTCTTTATTTAGAACAATGACACATTCAATGGATGAAAACACAGGTGAACCACCCAATAATACAATGAACCATTTTTTAAACTATATTTTACAATAGAGATATTTATATATTAGAAAACATTGGTCACCATGACTTGTGAGGCATCATTCAAAACTCAGTAGTTGACATTTTCAATGGTGACTCTAAATCGAAATTTTTGTTAGCCTACCACCTCTACCTTAACTCAGTTCTTCTATAGAACCTAGATTGTTCTCGATGTTTATCTCACCACCCCACCCCACTGATTCAACAAACACACAACTATCCGTAGGAATGGAAACTAACACATTAATTATTCCATGAAAGGCAATAAAATAACTATTTTTACTATAATAGTTTGATATAGTCACAAGTCATAGGACTCAAAGATTTACTCCACTACGTTTAATGTTCCACACTACAAGGCTCTATCTCTACTACAACCAAGCACACATAGTGACAATTTTAGAATAGGCAACTCCTTTATCCCTAGATTCATAGAGCACCACCCAACTCTAGGTGTCATATAGAGTTATTGAGATTCTATGCACACTAAGAATCTCCCATGTCTGACCACCTAAGATCTTCACATAGCATCCAATGTGAGTTTTGTTATAACAAAATAGGCCAGAAAACCCCTATAGTCCACAATTCCATCCAACAGGTGCCTAATTATTTTGATACCCAACCATGTATCATGAGTACTAGAACACAAATTTTTCAATACTCTTAGGTTATATGAAAACTTACATAACCTTACTTTTAGCCTTTTAATGGTTATTCGCATAAATATTGATTTTTTTAACTTAAAACAATACCTAAGGAATAAACCATTACGATAAATACACTTGGTAAAACTCACTCAGTTTGTAATTAATCAATTTTTTCCTTGTACGAATTTAAATAATTTTAATGGATATTTTTGGAGCCAAGCACTAAGAAAATGTGTTATTTTGAAGCCTAAAGTTTCGTGATGGTGATATAATAAAGTTATTCAAAATATTATTTCATGAACATGATTTTTTATATAATAATAGAATAACTTCTCAATTGTTGCTCAAATGAGAAGTCAAAGATTGTCGTTCAGTATGAAATGTGGGTTTTATCCTATGTGAGACATTATTTTTATCATTTTTAAGAGTCTAGTTAAAAAGTAGTTGTGAGTGGAATAATTAATTAATTAATTAATTTTTTACATGAAATAACCTATCTTTATTAATACTGGTTATGGAAAAATAATATGTTTAATGAACCAACCCAATATATTTGAGAAGAGTTATTGCAAGAGGGCTTAGAAAAAATAGATTGAGGATCATGATCCATTACCAAAGGGTTTTCATCACCAATGATGTTTGTGGATCTCAACAATGTTGATGATACAGAACCATTATTTATAAATTATTGATCCAAACTATAGGTAAGGGATTTTTTCCAATTATTTTATTTTCCAATATCATTATCCAATGATGAAAAATAATCAAATCCACCAATAGATTTATTTTTGGGTAATTCATTCTTCCAGGTTCTGGTTTTATCTTTTGGTATTTTGGTATTATTGATATTTGATTATTTTAGGGTTATTTGTTCATAATTATAATAGAAATTAATCAAGACCTACAATAAATGTCCAAGATTCATTTCTATTATTATGTTTTATTTTTTATCTCTCTGTTCAATATGTGTTCATATTCGAAAACCCTTTTTGGTTGGTGGTTTGATAAATACCTAGTGGATGACCGTTTTTAAATTTTCTAATGGAATGGATCATCACCATGGGGTTTGGATTGATATCAATGATGTGGTTGTAACAAGTAGTGACAATAGTAGTTCATGATTGAATTTTGGATACCCCATTTGTGATTTGGCATTTGGAGAAAATATGGTTTGATGGGTGGCATGTTTTGAGTAGTAGATGTTGCTGGAATGAGGCCAATAATGATGAAAATATCTATCAACCCCATATCCATGATTTTTGGGTAATATTTTTTATGAAATCCATAGTGGTAGAGGAATAGGAAGATGCGTAAACCATTATTTGTTTTTTGAAAAATTCCCAACTACACAGTGTGTAGTCTAAAGAACACAGGTCTTGTGGTCCCCCTTATATGGATATAGGGTTTCTATGTAGATAAAATATCACATGTCATGTGAAATGTGTCAAAAACTAAGTGAAATGATACTTGTAGATCATCATGTACCCTAATGGTACATGGGAATATACATATCCTTGCACACATGCACAACTAGAGTACACAAACATTCCTGAGGATATGGCAAAGTACACGGGAACCACCATAGTACATGGGAATAGCCTGGAGTACATAGGCATGAACAAAATTACACATGAATATAATGGTGATAGTATGTGTGATAGGCCGTCCTCTAAACCATTTGTATCAAAAAAGGACACACATTATATGTGATTAAAAACCTGACATGTGAGATGGAAATACATGGGAATACCCTGGGATGTAAAGACATGTCATGTACTCTTAGTATAGATCATATACTTTTTATAAGGAAATTTGAGTCCCTCAGTATCATCATTATGGAATAGTATTAGTTTGGTTGTTTCCTATAGTCCATATCTTTGATAGTATAGTGAGACATGACATATTAATAAAAGTACTATGATCCCCTATATTGGATTAGTCACAAAATAGAGCTTTCATGAATCCATCCAGGAGGCTTAAAGAACGAACCTCTATTGTATATCTTTCCCTATGTAGAGGTTGGGGAGTTATTAGGACCAACTTATATGGTCATATGATCGCCTAATTAGTGGGTTATTAAATATTTGGTTTATGATGACAAACATTAGCCCATAGTGTGATCCCCATTCTATGTATTGATTGATTAAGATGTATAGTGAGTGTTACTTCTTCATGTCGAGGATAAATGATCATGATATCTCAAATTTTTACCATCAATGATAGCATGGATCATGGAGTGAAATCTCTTGTAATAGTGTTACCTTGAAGTCCTGTGAAAAATAGTATTGTTGAGAGTATGTTTGATACCTCTAGAAGAATTAATTTATGTTATGATAATAACATGCATATTATTATTTGTATTATTTATCATATCCGGAATGAAACTCTTTTTTGATAATTAAATTACTTGTGTCTTGATGCTTTATGATTGGTTATTTTGAGGTGTCCTACTGGGTATTTTTATACTCAACACTTCATGGGCTCTGCCTGAACATGTCATGTACAATGAATATGACATGCCATTTTATAGTGTCCAAGGTGGACTAGTATGTGGTGGATCATAGTGATCTAGATAAAACATGGTTAGACCAGCTATTTCATTTGATATTTGTTCATGCCTAAATTCTAGCTCGGACTCATTTATAATAATTTTTGTCTTTTATTTTACCCTTTTATATTTTTCATTACTTTTTCTGAACTCTAATTCTAGGACATATATGTATGCTTGAATTTGGTCATAGTTTAATTTTATATTTCAACATTGTATGGGTGTTTGGATATGCATTCATGACATGATGTGCCTTATTCTAATGCCTCCTATGTGTGTGATATGCTTACTCAATACAAGCCTCCAGCCCATGGAAAATTATAGGTGGGATTGGGGTGTCACACACTTCATACTACATTTTATGTGGGCCCTGGTGGGTTGGGATATGATATAGTGCTATCAAAGAAGTGTTCATCCAGGTACCAGAGCTTAAATATTTTTTAGATGTTAGTATTTTTTTGGGAACTAGGGAAAAATGTTACATTATTTTGAGTTTAGATATCAGGATTGGAAACCCAATGTTTGTGTAGCTACTGATGTATGAATTCCCCAGGACCTTGATAACTTTATTATTGACCTGTTACACATATGAACCTAGTTCAGGGGTAAAATGGTACATGCATCATATAGGAATGGGTTTGGGTTTCCATTTCCATGTTTTGTTATCTCCCTAGATACTCTTTGATCATGGTGTGTCTTGTCTCATTTCATGATGTTTCTATAGTGATTATCAATGAAATTTCTGCAGAAAAGTTGAGAGTATGATCAAATGAGTGATGAAACCTCCATGGAGGAGTTTCTTCATGAAGTGGTTTTCCTTGTGTGTGGAAAATAGGTGGTTATTCCACCCGGTGATCAGTATATAAACCTACATCTAGTGGTTCAGGTGTATACATCATGTTAGAAAAATTCATGGATAGATTTTTTGGTGTTATATGATGATGTTCATTGGTAAAACATATATTTTTAGAATCTGTGTCTGAATTAGATTTGGATCCTGGGTGATCATGACACCTTTATTGATCTCATGTGATGTATTTAATGACATAGGAGGCTATGTTGTTCATGAGGAATTTAAGGATAGCTCATTTCATCAAGGAAGAATCATTTTTGCAGATATATTGGATATGGAAATTTCATAAGAGATTATCCAACCCATATTATTGTAGGAAGAGACATAGTTTATGTACTACTTAGTAACATAAATCCATTAGAATCGTGAGGTTTAAAGGGTGGTAGATGTGATCGAGGAGTTGGGAGAGCTATATGAGGTGTTAGGTGCTTTGGTTTGTTTCCACCACCACCACCCTCTTGTGCTCATCACCAAGATCAGGGAGATTATGGTTAGGATTATGGGTAGTTTCAAGAACAAGAGTCTTATTACTCAGATGATTTGAAGGGTACTCATTGTATGATCTATGTTATTTCAAATTTAACTACTGTATTGATAGACATGGGTGTGAAACACACTTTTCTTTATATATCTCTTGTTTGAAACCGAGAGATTATAGGTGGATTTTTTGAATCAACCATTAAACTTGGAGAAATATAATAGATGAAATTTAGTGATAACTATTTTATTATAAAATATTGAACCAAATAATTAATTAGAGAGAGTCTCCTTATAATTTTTTTTAACTTTGAGTAGATTTTACAAAATCATCCTTAGTATAGACTGACTTTCTACACTACATGAACAGATTGGCTATCCTTGATGGAGGATGTGGTGTGTCTATGGGTTGGGGTGAGTATTTCCTTCATGGGTAATATGGAAATATTGGTAGAGAATTATCGACTAATATGTAGGAGGATACATTTGATTACTGACTGATTGGATATTATTAACCTTGGAGTAGTGGCTGATATGGGATTTTAGCTTTTTATAGTGGTGGTGGAGTTTGATGATATCTATTTTGAGGATTTTTCAATCCTACCACTCCACAAGGATATATATTTCTATAAAAAAATATCACCTTTGGACTACCCTACTATCAATTACATCATATTAGATGGATCTAATAGAGCTACATGATATGAATATTTTGTTATAGGGTTTACAAGGGATGGTCTTTGTTAGATTTAGTTTGTCACCCTATGTAGCCATCAAGTTGTTCACTAGATGGTGGACAAAATCCTGAGGTTTTTTTTGGGATTTCATCCTAGGATCTAGGTGAACATAAAGAATAAGTATCCACTAATAAGGATCAAATACCTCTTCAACAAGTTGAGTGGGGTGAGATGGTACTATAATATATACCTCTGACCAGGTTATCATCATCTTCAAGTATGTGATGTGGATATACCGACTACATAATTATGATGTTAGAAAAATCAATATTATTAATTTTTATGCCTTTATATGTGATGAACACCCTAGAATTGTTAATGGGATTCATGAAAAAGATCTTTTAGACATTCTTAGACTAGTTTGCAGTGGTAGTATTCATCTAAATTCTAGTGCAATCTGCATGAATGTGGGAGCATGCACGACAGTTGAGGAAGATTATAGACAAACTTATAGAGAACAATATCTATAAGAATATATATAATTGTCAACTTTGGGTCATATATGTCCAATTATTGAGACATTTCATCTCAAAAGAGGGAGTATAAGTGGACCCATTAAAGGTCAAGTAAGTGTTAGTTGGGAGCTAATAAATTGTGTGATGGAAGTATAGATCTTCCTAGAGTTGGTAGCTACTATTGTTACACCGCAAGATTTTTTGAAATATTATTTTTTTCAAATTAATTTATCTTTTTTTGATATTTTTCTTTTCATGTGATTCTGTAAATAGTTAATCATATATATATTAAAACACTAAGTCAAGCATTCCATTCACACACAATGTCGACTTGGATTTCACTACACACAATACCAAATTAAATTGAGCTACATGAAATACCAAATTTTCTTGCGCTACGTGAATCACTGACTTGGAATACATTACATGAAACCCCAGCTTGGCATACAACATGGCATACGATGCACCCATTATTGACTTGGCGTACGATGCACACAAAAATGGTTTTCTATAAAAAATATTTTTATGCATATAATTATTTAAATGAGATAATTATAACCTAACCATTATACGTAGTTATAATAAATAGTAATAAATACTTTTCAAATATTTTTTATAATTCTTTTACATTAATAAAACATTTTGATAATGAAGGATATGATTTTTGGTAAATTCCTTTTATGTTAAAAATACAGTTTTCTTAAAAGAACCAATTTTAATAATAAATATAATTTTTGAAAAGTTTATAAATTTCATATTTTAATTTATAACATCTATACCATCATAATGTCATTTTATTTATTTTTATGAGAAACTTCATTTTCTTGATGAATAGAGAAAAATATTGTTTTTTAGTTAAAAGCTGATTTTTTGTTTAATTAATTATTAATGTTAAATGATATTATAATTTTTTAAAGTAAACATATATAAATATTACATATATTAAAAATATTTAATTCATTATAATTAATTTCACTTTGATATTGTACATAAAATCTTAACAAATATTTGAACATTTTTTTACTTTCAAAACCTGTTATTTTGTCTCGTCTGTGGGATTAGAATTAATATTAATTTATTCACTTAGGTGAATTGAATTTATAAAATCTAAAAAACACAATTTCATTCAATATAATATTTATTTTATAATAATATGAATATATTTATTTACCAAAATGATTAGTAAAAGTGATTAAAATTAATCACAGCGATTAAGGCCAAATTAAAGATAATTTGGGACTAAACCATAATGTTAAGGGACCAAATGACCTAGAAACATGTACAAAACCAATTTTATATCCATATTTCGTCCATAAACCGTATAGTATTGAGTTTTAATTGTTTTTATGACTTTTTTATGTAAGAACAAGTGTACACCTAACTTGTTTCTACAACTTCCAAGGGAGTCCTTTTCCTTCCCTATAAAAGGCCACCACCAATCCCACATCCTCACACCTATAAAAACTCTTCAGTTTGTACAATACCTTCCCAATATAGTTACAAGATATCCTAACTTCATCCTATAATCCTTCCCTTGGGTATAAGGAAATCCAAGGAATCCTTTCAGCATAAAGTAAAAAGAGTAACATGATTAAGAGGTAACATCTTCCCTCAAGTAATTTCATTAATTTTCCTTCTATACCCCCTCCAAATATCATTACTATATGAGTATAAAACAAAACCAGTATCCTAAATATATTATTATTTTTTTATATAAATGTTTTGACTACAATTACACACACCACCATCTAATTGGTAATGAACATATTATTTCTGTGTACGGTGAACAACTGCCTCACGAAACGATGATTGTTAATTTCTTCATTACCACCAATCATGGGGAAAATAATGGTAAAACTTTTTTTAATATAATATATATATAATTTATAAATTTATAAATTGTTTTTTGGAAAATACCTTTCAAATTTCCATCTTATGTAAAAATGTGCCACCCCCTCAATGTGATATGATTCATTAATAAAATACATGGATTGTATTAAGGTTATTTTTACTGAATATATATCATATATATGTTATCATAAATCTTATATAATAATTATATAAGTATATATATATATCTTTTACTTTCTTTCTGTGAACATGACAATTAAACGGAAATAGCATTCATGCGTATATACGGGCAACTGTCTCCATGAACTGTGTATTCCGTTTGTTACTTATATATTATATATGTAATTATAATTCACATATACTCTAGGTAAATAATATTTATATCATTTTTTACATTCATTAATCATTATATAAATATAAGGGCCTACAATATAACAAATTAAGATATACATGAAAAACAAAACGAATATTATCTAAAGTAAAACCTTGACATAGGATGGTTAACTATAAGGTAATATAAGGTCATAATAAAACCATATATGGTATTAGATATAATAATATGGTTCTTTAGAACATGTATTTTTAATTTATATTTACTATATTGGTGTTTCAAATGATTATGATGAGAGTTAAGACATAAGGTATGGGGATTTCATCTCACTTTTTATTCCCATGAGATACATGCTATGTTTTACACTCTTTAATTTTGTGTGTTGTATGTAATACCCATGATTTTATTTTATATATAATATAAATATATTTATAAGTATTAAAATATCTATTTTATAACTTTCATTCATTGGGTTTATGTTTAAAAAAATACCAAATCGGTAAAAATGTTAGTCCATGATTTTTCTTTCATTGAGACTCTTTTTTTTGTTACGCACCTAAACTCTTTATCAACATGTATATAATTCCATTTTATGTGTTATATAATGAGTATACTTATTTTCATGATATTTTATGATTCATTTAATTTTATTTTCTTACATGGAGAGTATGATCCCATGTTACCATGTTATAAGAGTTTATTGAGAACATCTCATCGATTTTCAAGATTGTGTGTGTTTATGGTTCCTTTGAAGAATTATTATGTTCCATATATCATGACATTAATAAATGTTCTTATCCTAAACATATTAATTATATATTAATGTATTGGTACCATTTTACACTCTTTGGTACGTAGGATAGTTAACAATCTATTTAAGAAAGCTTGAATTTACCCTCTCTTTAGTTAGAATCCCATGATCCTACAAAACCATGTTTCTTAAAAAAGGTTTCGATGAATATTCTAAAAATCAATTATGATAATTAAAAGAAATTTTTACCATTTTTCTCTCTTATCAATTTTCTCAATGGAATATTCATTACACTTTCTTAATGAGTAAATTCTGTATCATTTTATCATAAAAAAGGAATGTTCTTTTTACCTAATACAACATGTACGTATTTATCCATTTTCAATCCTTTGAAAATTTATTTTCATGTTAAGAGGTTTTTTAAAAAAATTAATATATTTTAAAATAAAATGGTTTTCAAAAAAATATCATGAATTTTTTATAAGTTTTCTGGGAAAATGTTTTTCAAAAATTTTCAAAATTCATTTATATGTATTAAAGAAAAGTGGTTTCTAGAATGTTCTCAGGCTTATTTTATACGTTTTCAAGAAAAATGATTTTCAAAATGATTTTAATCATTATTTATAAGTTTTCAATGTTTTTTCTACGAAAATATTTTTTCAAAAGGTTATAATCTTATATTATAAGCTTTAAATGAAAAATGTTTTCAAATTATTTCAAGTCTTCTATATAGGTTTTAATGTTTTTTATTTTAAAATGATTATCAAATGGATTTACGTATTAAAAATCAATTTTCAAAGAATAAAGGATATATCCCTCAATTTTTTTTGAATGATATTTTAAAATTACATTCCATCTAAGAAGACTTCTTTTTCTGTCACTCATACCCTTCTAGGAAATGATCTAAAGGGTTCATTCATATCCTTTATATGAATGGGTTAGGCTTAATGTCATTGTAATTATGAAATTAGTATCTATTTCATGGCATTTATGTTTATGAAATATGATTCTCTTTTACTGGATTTATGTTTATGAAATCCATTTCTCTTTTATGGGTTATATGATTAAGCAATATTTTTACCATTCATGTGTTATGCTTCTTATGAAATGATTAGTAAACCTATATATTTTCCACAAGTTATTATATTTTTACATGTGTGTGATTCCAATTTAATTTAATGGTTTAAGATATTATTTTTGATGATTTTGTGGAACATGTATGCATAATTTCACTATGAGATGGGTGGGACATATATCTCCCTCCAATGTATTGGGTAAATATTTATATCTAAAAAGATAGACTAAGATGGTCTTTCGAGTGAACCTTGACTATAATGATGGCGAAGGGTCTGAACCATGACTACCAAGATGGAATGAAGAGTGAAATAATAATTGTAAGATGGACATGGAGTGAACCATATCTTCCAATTTTGTATGAGGAGTGAACTCATGATAATAATATAGCTATGTGAGTAAACCATGACTACCCAGATTGTATAGGGAGTGAATCCATACTGCCAAGATGGCCTTGGAAGCAATGAATTTACTACTTTGAGTGAACCTAATTAAATGTCCAAAATGTTCTGCATGGACCGGATTGCATATACATAAATTTATGAGAGGCCATAATCTCATGTCCTAAACCTAATGAGTGATCCTCTTTTTACATATACATCTTCATAATATAAGATGATTATGTTTCTACCAAAATCCAATTTTTTATTCTTATGTTATGATATCATTTCATGTGTTAAATATTTCTTTATAATTCATGTCTTATGAACTATGAATCTTTATTTGATATCTGATATTAAGGTTATGATCCTTTAATGTTATGCTGAAGTTATATACACTTTTGTTCATTTTATTCTTGCACGTTTTCTTTATTTATCCTTTCTGAGCATCTAAGATCACCTCTTTTATATGTTTCGTTTCTCCAGGTTACAAAGGAAGGTTTTATGTAGATGTAATAAAGGTGTAGAAATTTATGTGAGAAGCTAATGATATTTCAACATGATTGATGATTTTGATTCCATGATTCCTAATACACTAAAATATTCCATTCTTTGGGCGTGTATTTTTTTAATGTAATGAATATTCATCTAAAATGACATAATATACATTTATGATAGGCATGGGTCGTTATAGTGGGAATAAAAGGAAATATTTATTCAACCAATAGAATCTTGGATAATAAAACATTAGTGATATCTCTATTTATATTTCTAAGGACATGTCTAAGGATTTATCTAAGGATAAGTATAAGTATGATTTAATGTATAGGAAAATATCCTTGAATTATGGTAAATGATAGAGTGAGTGATTTACTAGAATTAAAAACCTATATGGATACTAAAAGTGGATGTGGCTATGGGAAAGATGTACCATGGTGTAATAACTATGACAAGATGTTTAGGGCCTGAATTGGGGTAGTCTGGTACATGAAAATGGGCCTTGCTGCACACTTGGTTTGACACTCCCGTGGGATTTTCTTTGGAAATTCGGAAACTATTCACAAAACATCATAAAGGATTAAAATATAAGTTGACCATGAATAAACTATGATCAACCTTAGGTTTCATAGATTAATGATTAAAGATCCATTATTTTGGCGACCTATAAGTAATTATTCCTTATTATATGTTTTTTTTCTTTGATAAATATTTCTCAAACTATTATTTCATGTTTTATTCAATAAATTGAACCCTAAGGAACTGTATTAAAGAGGGATGTAATGGAAAAATAAATGGTTGTTCTCCTAAGTGACCAAATTTTGTGGGACCTAAAATGAGACACCTTATTACTATTCATTTCCCATTCCACGAATCATGGTGAACATAAAACTAAACAATTAAGGGAACAACTCTATGTTGAGTACTTTACATGTACTATTCTTAAAAATATGGAGAACGGTTTCTTAGATCATAATTAGGGGGATTATGAATTTGTTTGGTTCCTATGTTGAAAATTTTACAATAATTTCAATTTACTCTTCTAGTATTATAATTTATCTTAATTGTGAAATTGAATGAATCATCAGTTGACAGAAACCAACTCTCTGAAGATCATTATCCATAAGGGAATCTAAATGTTATGAAGAAATAATTCTATGTGAACTAAATGTGGAAATGTATGCTTCAAAACCTGTTGGTTCTCATAATTAGAATGAAAAAATGGGGTTACATAGAAAATCCAATGATACTGTTTCGACCCGAGGTGACACATTTTTTTGGGAATGAAAAATGGTCAGGTGGGAAACATCACTCACCATTTATTGTAGAGAGTTTCACATATCAATTTTATATTTTATCCTAATCCTCAAAGTTATCCTTTAGGGGGAATTAGATTGGCCTCATTAGGATGGAGAAGTTTATCCCTTTTTCATTATGAAGGAGGTGTCACATTCAAATTTTCCTTCTGGTCAACTACAGGGGGTTAAGTATTTGTACAACCAATCCTCCTTGGATATGATTTCCTTGAATGGTCTTCAATAGGTTTATTTGTGGATCCAAAAACACAAAAAATCCCTGGAATCCATAATTCATGGACCAACATTGCAATTTCAGGTTCTTATTGGATGATTATTTGGCCAATAACACTTAAGGACCCAATTGGTCGACAGGTTGGGAGGTCAGGATCATCACAACCTTTGGGGGGGGGGATTATTGTCAATTTCAAAACCCTCTTATAGATTTATGTCATTTTCATATGTTCTTGAATCCTCATTTCATTATCGGAGAGTGTATCCATGGGAAACCCCTTGATTGCAGGATCATCATGGATATACATGGATTTGAAGCTAGAGAGGAAATGCTAACTTAAGCCATGATATGAGGCTCTCTCGAGTTTATCGTTTTCTATTAGAGACAGATGGTAGTTTGATTTTGGGGTCAAAACAATAATATGGGAATCCTATGCATCATTGGGACAGGAATAAAATCCCATGTAATTTGGTTATTAGGACATACAACTAGGAGGGAGTCCTTTCGAATCTCGGGGAACACTTTATCGGGACTCACTTTAGATGTGCATGTCCCTTGAGCTCAGGCTTTGGAAAAGTGTCTTATGTATCCTGGTTAGAACAAGAATCAGAGTTCTCATAATTCATGTATCTTGGGGCTTACACCTAGGAGGAGGGCTATTTGTTGGGGGAATAATTGGTTTATCATTTTGGAAAGGCACCCCTTTGAGCATGAGCCTTCAAGAAGGAATCCTACATATTCTAGTGGGAATATGAATCAGAGTTCTCATAGTTTTTTATATTCATTTTTTCAAATGTCATATCATAATAGGTCTCCAAGACCAAATTATCCATGGTTGGTATGAGAAACAAGAGGATGTGAAGGATTAAATGAGGAAATATATTCTCCTGATTGCTGATGGAAACGAATGATGATGATGGCGGAATAAGTTGTGGTTATGAGCCCAATATGAGAGGGAACGAGGAGCTTTAAGAATTAATCCCTCAACCATATTGATATCTAGGATACTCATGTCTTGGTTATCTATCCAAACACATCCCAAGATGAGGAGAGGAGGGTGAAGAGTGATACCTTTCAAAAATGGCTAGCAGATTACATAAGGGGGAGTTCCCTTTTTTGTAGTCACTGGAACTCATTGGTAAGAAAGGCCAATGGTAACTCCTAAAACTGAGAATATGGAGGGTCTGGTTAGCATCCCGAAGTTGGTCCTCAAAATAACTTGGGAATTTAGAGTTAGAGACATTCTTGGGGTCAAAACCATTGTGGGGATTTCCTTTGTCACTCCTCTTACCGTAGGTATGTATATTCAGAAAGGTATGCTAGTGCACCCGATGATCTAATCATATGGGTCTGGTGGATTTGGAGGGGGCTTTTCCTAATGATGGTGGACTGGTCTTCAGAGGAGTCAGGGAGTGATGGATGGTGATGGAGGGGCATGATTAGAGTCATAAGGAAGGACACCCAAAGACACACTATTCCTCGTACTATTTTCTCAACCGAATAGGGGTATCCTCGCATAGAATAATGCTATGTGGGTAGAGGGTTCATCTATACACCAAAGTTGTAAATGGTCCTAGATGTTTATTTCTACCCAATTTTGGGTTACATATGCATACTGATGCATTACGTGGAATAGGGTTTTATAAGAATAGTGATATGTTTTGTGGACCACCGAATTGAAGAAGGTTCATAGAGCTTGTGGTTCACAGGGAATTCATGTATGAGGGATTTATGGTTCACGATGTCACTAATTATGTTCACAGTTCACCAATTATTTTTAAATTCATTATTTTTATGGTTTGCAGCTTGTTATAATAATAGAAAATGTGGTTCGTAGATCCCACTTCATTGATGATTTGAAACTGTAGTCTGAATATTCTTTGAATCTAAATTCCTTATTCTAGCCTCTAGGGTCTCCTTTGGGCTCTCCTCCATCCTCTTCTCTTCCTCGTTTGATCGTTTTATAGATCACTATAGAAATCATATATGAGGGCATGGAGAACCATTTTTGAAATCCCGTGAATACATAACTAAACACATGGAAGTCTCAATAAAATGGGGTTTGTGGAGGTTGGGGCTCACGAGACATGGTTCTCGGAACCCTACCAACTTACCTCATTTGCGAAGTGCTTAGTTCATGTTAAAATATGTGGAATGAATTTATACACTTGATTTCTCCAACAATATAGTTTGCGGCTTCTTGGGATTGCTGGCCCTCGCCCCATGGTGCAGTGCATCACAGATCCTTCCGTGTACTGATGGTTCGTGGTTCATGCACCTCATGAAACATTCGTAGTGATGCTACACAGAACACTAAAACCTCTTTCCAAATTTGATTTAATCATGTTTCTTCTCAAATTTGGTATCCAATTTACATCAATTTTCCTTAATAGACCTATATGAATGTTTTTGTCCCTATGAAAAGTTCATTTGGGGGTCTTTAATTCACTTTATAATGTTTTCAGGACTGCATAAATTCTCTCCATCAGAATGGGGTCTGATCAAAAATAATATGAGGCTATTCCAATGTAGAAGAGGTCGAGAATTGAAGTGGTTTACGGTAGAATGGGTAGGTCTGGTAGGGGGACCGAGCCTATTTATAGGGGTCCATGCCATTTTTCTTTTACCCTTTCATGTGTAGAAAAGTGCTCTTGAACTCTCCCCAGCTTCTTTTACATCTGCACACCAACTCATTTTAGAAATCTGTATTCACGTACTTATCTTTAGGTTCCGTGAACCAAACTCTTCACAATTTACTTTTCCCTCGAACCCAATTTTTGGTTCACAAACTACAACATAGAGTTTAAAACTTATGTCCAGACCTCCAAAAAGAGAACGCTATGTGATTTGCATGTTACACACACCAAACATAATTCCGGAAAACTGAACTTTAATCATTGTTAAACCAAACATAATATATCAATCGAAAAGCTTTGAACATATGAATAACAAGGAATTAGTTCGCAGTTTATTCATATCATAAACCAGTTAGTTTTATGGCCAATTCTTTGTGGGATAACACCTCACAGTCCATCCGCATACTGAGGTCGAATGCTGAATATGGCTCACTCATGAAGATACAGCATGCAAAAAATGACTCCAACATAACTTTTCTAAGAGTAGTATGCAGATCCCCACACAAAACCTCTTTTTAATGTCCCTTGGACATTTATTCGATTCTTATCCTATAATTTTCTCATTGGACTTACATTTTTTTTGGGATTTTAGACCTTTCTGTGCAAACTGGGATGACTCTTCCATAGACCGCGACAAAATAAACTTTGATTAGAAAAGCTAGGATTGAGGAAAATGAGGACCGTATTTGATCTTAAATTGTTCCTTAGGATAGTTCCTTAAAATATATTATTCTTATAGATCTTCTAGTTTAACCATTTTTTATATAGTTGCAACTATAGAACTTCGGTCTTCTAATTACCTCCCTCTTCCATTGTCTAATCACAATACTGCCTTCATTCTCGTATAAGAACCCTGAGAGTGTAATCGAGGCAATATTTCTTCCATAGGATAAATCATAACTAATCCTGTTCAAGAAAATGTTTTCACACTAAGAGGCTCAGCATGGACTTAGAGAAATCACAGTTGTTGCAACACTTCCTTAATAATAGTCACCTAGAATTACCCAACTATTATCATCTTTTCCGAGAAAACCCTAATAGTGGGTGGAGCACCAAATGGGAACTGCAAGACGGAAGATTCTTTTTTGATTAATGGTCTTCAGAATTTTGGGCACATAAAATCATTTTGGAGTCCCCAAATCTATTAGAAGATGTGAACTTGTACCAGGAAGATTGGGTCTCCCAATTTAATGTTTTCTATCTATGAGAAATCCTTCTTGAACTGCTGATCCGATTATGCTCAAGTAACGATACATTTCATGTATCTCATGGAGAGTTGGGTACTATATTATGGGAAATATACCAACTTGGAGGGCTCCCCATTGTTAGCAATATGTACGATGAGTTCCTTCCAGCATCCACTACTTGTGACCATACCAATCAAGTATCCCCAATGGATAGGAGATTTCTGGTCATAGCATAGGGACTGCTTGCTTAACCACTCTAAACTAGCCCGCTTATCCCATTTTACTATTGTATAGAGTCATTTCTGTGGGTGAATGGGCCTAGGCCGAGGGTCCTCCAAAGTCGGAATCATCCAACCCAAAAATCATGAAACATTCAAGGGCCATATTACGCAACCCTTGATGTGGGATGATACATTACCTGGAGATATGGGACTTGAACGGACATTCCACTTGAGCATATATTATCTGGTTTCTTCAAAAAAATTTGATTGGATAGCTCTTTCATTCTCGTGACATATACATGGGGGGTTAGAGTTCACAAAATGATGATGGTAGCTACATTGGTAGAGGGTCAACCGATCAATCTAGAAATTCCTACTCTTGCCCAACCATATGAGCTGTTTGGGCAGAGATAGGATGGTAAAACTCTTCATCATCTTAGTGAACCATATCAATTTTTATATGGGTTTATATCAGAACATTTAACCTACTATGAATATTGATATACCACGAGGGTTCCTCATTCTTACTTTCACCCCACCCTTCTTAACATTTCAATTTTTCTTCGTATGATTGTAAGCTTTAGTGATGCGATCAGGCTACTTAATGATACTTCTCACTTTTCTTTTGAACCTTACCCTACCCCTCATTTGTCTGTAATGGGTTTTGGAAGAGGTTCGTCAGAAGAGTGCTCATATATCATCATGCTTGAAGACAGGATGTTTATATCTCACATAGATTGAGTGTCTATTTACAAGCAATACACACCTACCGGTTTTCAAGGCAAGTCTGATGCCTTCAACAGACTATTCTTCTTCCCACTATTCAGTTGAGGGGATAATATAATCCTATAATTCTTGAAAAATTATGGATTATAATGATGCTGGAAGGTGCAACCCTAGAGGTCATCATCCATAATACGATGATATCCACCTTTCTATCATTGGAGTATTCCCAACTATTGGTGGACTCTTACCTTGAAGAGGTATGGGGACGACCAATTCAATGGATCCAAAATCCATTAACCCTATTTACCCCTATCATGACCATGATAGACACACAATATATTCCTCTCCATGTGGTGAGAAGATGCTCGCACCACTGTTAGATGCATCTTGAAGGGGCTTCATCTGCATAGCCCATCTCGGTAGGGAGTGATTTAGACTACTCCTCTTATGAGCATACCATTCACATCCCTGATGAGGCTGGCCCCTGCAGAGTGTCACCGAATATCTCAAAAGTCATAGCTAGTCCCTCATGTCTGGATCAAGAGTCTAAACCATCTGTAGAGAGGGAGATCCCTCCCCCTACATAGGTAACATATCTTCAGTCCCTTCCAACTGCCATAATGACGCTTCCCATCTATACACCTATTGTAGCAGGGGAGGACGAAGGTCCTGATTTCGTGAGGAGGCATCAAGCTGTGAAAAAAAAGTGTTAACTAAATTATGCTCCCTTGACATGGAAACTCCTATAGCTGACATCACTGATGAAAAGGACCACTTTCATTGAATATTTATCAAATTAGGTTCGGGTGGCTTCAATTACTGGCATCTACACTTTCTTATTAACTAGATTGTAATAACCCAGGACGACCTTACTTATTGTGAGGACAAGCTTTCTAGATTCAATTCTTCACATCATCAGGCAAGATCTTCCATGATGTTTCTAAGAAAATTGATCATCTTATATATGAGGAGGTGAAGTCTCATGACTTGGTGGTTTCCCAAACTGAAAATCTATGAGAATGTGAGGATCACATTGTAAGGTTGAAGTCTCAAATGGCCTCTATAGATGTCCACTTTTAGGTTGTCAAGATGAAAGGTTAATAACTCAATGAAAATATAGAATTTGTATGCTTGAGGGTCAAAATTGAGGTATAAGAGAGAGATTCTCTAGAGAAAACCCTTGACAACCCATGACAGTCATTCGTCATTATTCTGGAAAGGGAGATCATTGAATCACCATAATTTTCTTAGATTGTGATGTACTCACATTATGTCGATACCATGGAGAGACTCCATACTGGGGATGTTTCTCCATTTTTGAACTAATTGAACTATTTCTCCCTACAAATATTCTCTTTTTTTTATTTTTCCTGCAATGTGAATCAATCACAGTCGACCTTATAAACATCTTTTGAATCATGTATTAATTTAAACAATGATTTGAAACGGTAAATGGAAATAATTGAATCCGGATATAATTTTTTCCTGAGATATGGGACTCAATGTGGATAGTTCAACTATTTCTGGGTTTATATGGAAAACCACATGAACATTTCTACATTGTCATTATCTCTCTATCTTTTTTCTAAGATGGTTTTGTATGCGGTTAGTGGGTATAGGTTGACTTTTTCTTAGGTCGACATTTGTTCATTTTCAACCCAACATGATTTATGTCTTCATTGAATATTTGATAACTCAACATTTTTTCCTAAACCATAAAAAATATCTATTTAATGAGATGATACTTTTCTATCATCCAAGGGAACCCTTTGCGGGGTTTTACACTAGTTAAGATTGTGTTTTTTTTTCATTTTTTAGTTTATATTCTTTCCAATCAAACTTATTACTAATGTTTTAAGTCGAACATCTTTGACCAAAATTGATGGGTTCAGGGCCCCAATTTGGGATTAATTAGCTGATAAAGTCTTAATAACACTCAAACATGAATGAGGGATTGTTCGTGAACCCGACATTGCATGTTTTCGATGTATATGGGGATTCAGAGCCATTTTAGGTGTACAGAGGTAGGAAAGGACTCTCTTGAGGATGAGTTTTCCTTTGGATGATGTTAATTTTGTAGGAGACATATGCATATCCATCGGGGCATGATGTGCATAGTCCAACAAAGGACTTCGCATGACACTAGCCATCAATTTCTGATGGCCTCGGGGATTGGTAACACGGTATTATTTTTTGGGGTTGGGAACCATAGTGGGTGGCCTATCTAAGGGATGTTATACATAAGTATTAGAGAAATTTGTATCGTCTTTGAATGGGAAACCACTCCCTCACGAATTTTTCTTGTGTAAGTGATATCCTGTGAATGGTACAATTTAACATTATACACCTGGGACACATGAAACATATTATAGGAGGTCAATTTACTCTAACCCATAGAGAGTTAATTGTTCATCAGTTCAACTAGAAATGATTTTCATCATTGGGAATTTGAAAGGGGGAACATTATATAAATAATAATCCATGTGGTTTCTGAATATGGGGATTGAAATATGACATAAATTCCATTCAAGTGCATTGAAATAGTTAATTACTCTCATATTGATTACATTGGCCTTAGATTGATTGTCGTCTCACAGTCAACATTTGCAGAGCCACCAAGGCATGGTGTGCATAGACAAACAAAGGGGTCTGAAGGACACTTGCCTTCCATTTAGGATAGATGTGGAGGATTATAGGTATTCAGACCATTCATAACACAATGTGTGGCTTATCAAATGTGGTTCACTAAAACCTAAAAATGGGACATTTATTTGGATGAACATTACTAGGAAAACTAGAAATAAGTAGAAGAATTGTTTTTTGTATCGGGATCAAATTCACATATATATATATGGGGAATCTTTATTTTACATAAGCCTTTAGAAAAGGGAGGATAATCATGCTAGGATGTATGGATATATCTTGGCCATGGGTAGGAAAGAGAATATAAATAATGGCATTGAGGGTTCTTGAATCTGGAGGGATGTCACAGGGCTTGGGATCTATTTGGCATACTAAGGTAGAATATGACCCTACTTAGGAAGAATTATACTTTGATTGATGTTTTTTTATAGGCATCAATTCTAGAGCTAGGGGCATGATGTGGATAATAAATCAAAGGGGTCCACAAGACACTGGCCTTCCATCTCTAATGGCCATGGTGGGTTATGGGGATCTAAGATTACTCAAAGAACAGAGTTTGATGTTTGGAAGGAGTGTATCCAGAAACATTAGAAATGTCTGGGGTCTGATTCACTGATGGGATCAAGTAATACCCTAAATAGATCTTTCTCATATGTAGGGTGAGGCAAATATTCCATCATTAGAGTACGTTGGATCTTAATGTCCTATGATATGGACCTGAGGTTTCTTATAGGGAAGGGAACCATAACATGCCTTTTAGGGTTGTGCTTCTTGGACCAAAATCCTGGACTAGTTTTTCATGAGACCATGGTAGATATTATTCTATGTTCTATAAGCTCATGACAGCTACACTCAGTGTGAGAAACAAGGGATTATAAGGATTTTAGGTCACCACATAAGAATGTAATAATCAATGGAAGTGAGTGTTTTACACTTATAAGAATTTTGTGTTGTTTAATGTTGTGAAACAAGGATGAATTCCACAAAATTTATCATCATGTGTGGTGGATGTAGGGTAATCATGTTATGAAAGAAGAGAGATATGATTAACCTTAAGAATCCATATAAATAATACATTTCTAGGGATTCTCTTCTTTGACTCAATTCATGCACATATAATTATACATTTCAGTACTTTTTATGGCTGAGTCTGGATCGTAGGATTCGATTCTATCACACATGTATCATGGGAAAAAAGATATACATGATTCCCAATGAGCATTACTTGATGATTTCTATCACATACATAGGAAGGAATGTCATTTTTTTTGAGGAGAAAAATCCAATATAAGAATCTAAGAATTACCATTGTGTGGTGTAGTTTAATGTCGTGCAGCCAGGACACTTCTATCCATGCATTTTATCGTCGTGCGGTAAGGATGTCGGTAGAAACGTTTATCGTCATGTTGCGGAGACAACATGTAACAAATATCATAAATACCATCGAGTTAATTGTGGTCACGATATTCTGGTATTCCTTAGACATGAGCGATAATAGAAGGTGTAAACCATAGTCCTGGGGGTAATGGATCAGGAGGATTAACATGGGGCTTGGAATCCATTGGACATACAAAAATAGAAAAAGGCTCTACGAAGGAAAACAATTTACTTTGATTGATGATTATTTTGTAGGAAAATTATTTAATTCCACCAAGAAATGATGTGAATAGTCAAAAAAATGTGTCTTCAAGACACTGGCCTTCAATCTCCGTTGGCCATGAATGTTAATGGGGACCCAAGATTTCCTAGTGTATTGAGTTTGTAAAACGGGAAAGCTGTTTCTGGGAACGTAAGAAACCTCAAGACTATGATTAAATATGAAATACTAAAGCTTATAAATATATTTAATGCATATGTAGAGGGTATCATGATCATTTGACTCCTTCTATGTGTTATAATCTAGATGTGGAATTTTTACCATCTCTATGCATTTTATTGTGTATGAAATTGGTTACATATTCGGGATCTCGGAACGTTGAGAATCAGGCCGCTCATGATTCCTGAGGAAGAATTCAGTTTAGGGTCATATGGTTAAGACCATTCATAGATTACTCTATTCAATTCTGTATATTAAATAGAGGAAGGTGATTTTTATCATTTTTTTTGAAGTGGTGGCTAGACCAGAATGGTGGATCCGGCCGGCACTATGTATCCTTCGAGGGCATGAATCAAGGCACACATAGTTCTAGAATAGAATTTCCTACGTAGATACTATAACGACCCATACTTTACATACATTTTTAATACTTCAAAAATTGAAGCACACTTATTACAACATATGATAAAACCACAAAGGACTGTATAGGTATAGTGTCTTTAGAAACTGGGAAACATAAAAAACTGGTTCATAAATCTTCTACAGTGTCTCCCATTTATTTCATCATATCTAGGGTCCCTTTTAGCATATTCTACTTAATATCCATCTTCCTGACCTGGGGAAAAGAAAACATAAAAGGGTGAGCTCAAATGCTCAGCAAGGGCAATAAAGGAAATAAAAATCATATCATATCTTTTTTTTGAAAATCATAACCTGCAAAAGAGATCATAAAATCTTAATAAATCATAGAAGTGAAAATGAGATCCCCATAATCATAACATGAAACTTGAAACTTTGTGTCATGCACACATAATCATGGAAAATCATTTCTTGTTAGTCATGACTTATTGCCCAGACTATCTTAGTGGACAAAGTCCCTTTCTGAACCGAGTTCACTCCTCGTTTCAGTCCTATATCACTGAACCGAAATAACCTTCCGTTCCAGCCATGTCTATCTCATGAGATATAAAATCTTTACCCAATGCATTGGAGGGAGATATAGGTCCCACCCATCTTATAATGAATCCTTTCTTATGTGTGCCACATAATCATAAAACATACATCATCACATAACACATGTAACAAAAATGGGATTCTTGAAACATCATGACATCATAAATAAATTCATATAAGATAAAGGAATTCATAAAAAATAATTCCATCACAACATGATCAAGTCAATGTAATAATAGGGGTAAAAACAGAACCCTTTATTATCTTAGATGGAAAATAATTTTGATAAAACACTTGAACTCCATTCTTGAAGAAAATATCCTTTCTTCGTCAAAAACATTTTTCCTTTCATAACATGTCATACAACTTTAAAATAAAAGAAGTTGATTAAAAATAAACTTGAAAACTTGTAAAGGAAGCTTCTTGGAAATAATGTTTTAAAAATCCATTCATGCCGTATAAGTTAAAAAAAACATTCTTCGTACTTTTGTCGGAAAAGTCAAAAAGTACCTCGTACGAAAAAGCGACAAAAGATTCCTTTCATATTCTTTACTAAAAACTCACCGAAGGGTAAAAATGGATTTAAACAATTGTAGGTGGATGGAAATAATATTACATATTGATGAAACATGGATGTGGATGATAAAATACACCCCAGTAAATACTTACGAATAAACAATCTCGGATAAAAATGAGATTGTGATATTTCCCTTACCTTAAGTCCGACTTGCTTTGTAAGTGTCCGAACCTCCTGTATAATGATTTAAATAATGTCATTGACTTATTACAGAATCATATTCATTGTTATTATATCATATATGGTTCACTTGTGACATTATATTACCCGTTCTTTTGTAAATTCCATGTTAAAGAAGCATTTTGGGTAAAATCGTTTCATTTATCGTAGGTGTTTTGACTTGTTGTTCTTGACATTATTATTACTTATATCATGATTTACTTACTTCCAGAATATAAAATATGATTTATATATCATATATATTCAGTATATATATATATATAATAGATAGATAAATGAAATGAAAAACACCGTTCATGGAGACGGTAGTCCGTACGTACGCATGAACGCTGTTTTCCTTTCCTTATTGTCTTGAATGGAAGTAAGTAGATGACATACATATATATATATACATAAATCCAGTATCTTTGTAATGTCATATATTTCATTATTATTTCTTATATATACTTTATAATCATTCTTAAATGGTTAACATGGAGAATGAATCTCATCGCGTCGTGGAGACGGTAGTCCGTACGTACGCACGAGCGATGATATCATTTCCATAAATACTAAATTGAATTGGAGTGGATTATACAATATATCAGAATCAATATGATGTTGTAATAACTATGTATAGTTATTCTTTACACCATTATACTCATCCATGTAAGGTGGTGGTGGAAAATAGATTACACCACGGCGTGGAGACGGTATTCCGTACGTACGCACGCGCGGTGATTTCTTTTTCCGTAGGATGGATAGATGGTGAAATAGGGTTGTTTCATACTTATAATAACATATCAGTATATGAGTGATACTGATGTTATTACTTCATAATGAAACAACCTAAGAAGAAGAAGTGGAAGAAGAAATAAAGATGAAAGAATTGGTAACGGTAATTACCTCTTCTTTGAAGCGCCTCTTTGAGACCTCCTCTTAGGGCACTAAAATTGGTCTTTGAGGAAGACCAGAACCTCTAGGATGTTGCTATGGAAGTGGAGAAGAGATTTAGGCAGGGGTTGGCCGATCTTGAGTGCTCAAATTGGTATGAGGAGGAGGGGGAGGAGGTGTCCTTTTATAGGGGAGGAGAGGGGCACCTTAGGAATATCTCAAAATATTATTTTATATTAAAGTCAAAATCGGTTTATAATGGTTCCAAATGGTCTTATTTCGAAGCTAAAGTGGGTATGGGTCGAAATCCTATCAACCAATAGAATTTAGACAAGTTTAGGATATTATTTTAACCTTATCAATTAGATTTAACTCCATGTTAAATAATTTAACTTTTACCGAGTCTTTTTGTTTTCTTTCACTATATGGTTAATACACTTACTATAACATGCCAAACGAACCCCAAATTA
This sequence comes from Viscum album, assembly GCA_963277665.1. Lineage (NCBI taxonomy): Eukaryota > Viridiplantae > Streptophyta > Magnoliopsida > Santalales > Viscaceae > Viscum > Viscum album. The sequence goes on from OY728146.1 coordinate 515,558,169, forward strand.
TTTATTATTAATATATATATCCTTATCTAAGTCATTTGGCCGAACCTTAGATTTTTAGGAATAAAATAACAATTAATAATATAATATTTGATTTAAAAACTATTTTGTGTCAATTTTGACACTATTTGATATATGATTTTTGTGAAAGTCATAACAAAATTAAATGTTCGAACCAAGTTGATTAAATCAACATTAATATATCATAGTAACCTATAAAATTAGTGGAATTCATAAAAAATCTCAAATTACATTTATTTTGGTGTTTATAACATCAATTATGTCAATATTTTATTAATAAGATAATTACTGCATCATCGTTGTGTCATAAATAAATTAAATTATTTGATGTCTAAAAATTACAAATAAAATACCATCGTGTAGGAAATCTTTTTATCTTTCTAATGAATATTTACAATCGAATTTATCTTATGTATAACCCCATAAAAATGATTTACTTCTTAAACTTTGATTTTAACTATTTTAACCTTTCTTTAAATAAATTAATAATAAATGTCCTAATCTAATCCAAGTGGGCCTAAATGGTCATATTTTATTCCTAAGTTTGTTTTTGGTCGAATTACACTTGTCCAATAGAATTAGGACATGTGTTAGGGTAATATTAATATCATATTTACCCTTAGTTACCCTATTTACTATTAACCACGGTAAAAAAAAGAAAAAAATTACTATTCACCAAAAATTATTTTCATCTCATTGAACCACATTTTAGTCCTTGATATTAACCGTGTCTGTCGGATTTTCAAAATTCTATTCACAGAAGCGGTAAAATTATGTTTTATGCAAAATTCAGTTTTTTTAACCTACCACTTAGTAGTTTCACTATTCATCAAAAATTGATGTTTTTCAGAACAATGCCAAAATTTCATCCTAAGCTATATTTCATATTCCGAATTCAAAAATGAAATATATTTTACCAAATTCATAACATAGAAGTTTCATTAATTAATTTTATAATTAAATCCCGCTGTTAAAATAAATAGCGTGTTTTTAGGAAACAATATATATCAAAAGATTGACACTTGATTAAATCTGGTTTAAATGTGAAATTACAACCAATGGCCAACATTGTATTAAATTGTAAAAATATATTCTAAATATACTTTAAAACCACTCAAATTAATAATTTATCACTATTAATTATTTCGATTAAAAAATTTGTTTTTAATTATAATTTAGTAATTTTCACTATTCATCAAAATGTGAAAGTTATCCGAAAAGTACCAAAATTTCACCTTAGGCTAAATTCGATACTCCGAATCAAAGAATGAAGTTCATTTTGAAAAATAAGATTTACAGAATTTTAAAAAGTTGTTATTACTATTCATAACGGCTAGTTTTAATAATATTTTAATAGCATATCGTTGTTTAGTGAAACTTGGTATTGCGTATTACACACGCTATCGAGGAAGGTCGCGATTGCGTGTAATGCAAGGCAAGTCAAGGATGCGTGTTGTGCAAGCTCCTTTTGGTGTAGCGTACAACACAAGACATTAATAAAATTAAAAAGAATATTTTTTATAAAATCTTGGGCTGTTACATTCTACCCCCCTTAAAATGAATTTCGCCCTCGAAATTCGTCGGGGTTATAAATGGTTTACTATTCGAAAGTTTCTTTAATAGAAACCCACATCGTAAAAAGGAATGTCAAAACCAATCTTTAAAAACAAAAGTTTGAAACGTAACGGTTACCCAAATAAACTAATCATTGGGTTTCCACATAGGTGAAAATATGGATATGGAAGAGGAATCTAACCATCATGTTCTGATGGAGAGTGGTAGAGAACATGGCTATGGAAAAGCCAGTAATCACAAATCCATAAATTTGTGACGATCTAAGGTACCATCTGATTCATCAGGTATAAGAGAACTAGGACAACATTTTTGGTTTTCAAGATCATTTCCCTAAAGTTAAAGAATTTGAATTAGAATAAATACTTACTTTATTTTGGTACAATCTCACTGTTGTTCGTGCCTTTAACAATTTCCACTTCATCTCTTAAATAAATGAAGTTGAATTTTTATTCGTGAAGTGTTAGCAGATCATGTGATAGAATGACGGGTCATTCCATCTGTCTCAAACAAAAGGTTAGCAAAAATTATATGCATAAATCGATCTATAGTGAGATTAATCATATATGGTTCCTAAAATGGACTTATACTTCATATATCATACTGCTTAATATAATAAAACTAGTTTCTACTAAACAGGGACTTCCTGTAGGTCAGTGGTAGGCGATAAAGGCTAGTCGCACTTCGGTTGTGGGTTCGATTCCTACAGCCTTGTCCGAAGCGATGGGTTGTCGCCCGTCCTGCAGGTTGTCCTTTTTCTAAAACTACGTTACTATAACATCCCATCAATAATATCGAAAATCTTCTATCCTTAAACAATACTAACTTATGTCCAACATAATCCAGTCTAATCTTTAGGCTTATACATAATATTGCAGTCCACTCTCATAATATAGTGACAACGATCAGAGATTTAATACTGTCGTGATCCCCACATATCATAAGATATGTCTTATTGGTCACATTCCAAACATTCAAAGTCCTTAATCGCGTATTCTCTTGAATACCTTAGTGAAAACATGAGTGCAGTTAAAATTTAACACTTTCCACATACCAAAATCCTCAAAATTCTATATACTCAAACCATGATATCACTTAGTCCTTATATCAATCTTGAGCTCATGAATACTATTAAACATTTCATTTTCTCGTCTTCATTATGCGCATATCATCTTACTTCCAGAAAATATCTCAATCACTTTGAATACCACATCAATAAATATTGCAATACTCAATGATACAACATTATTTTGGAATCCCATTACATAAACACTTAATCATTCCACCACATCGTTGTCATATTCAACATTTCCAATAGTGATCGCATGTGATTTCCCTTTGTCCTTTGCCTTCAGTGGTTGCTCATGTTGATCATCACTAACCCTTGGATTAGGGAAATTATTAGCATAATGCCCCATTTCCTTGCACTTGAAGCATTGAAGTGTTGGCGGTGCGTTCTCTGCAGTGTTTGCTTTATTCACATCATTAGAAACCCTTTTTCAATTACTTCGACACTCAGCTACTCGATGACCTTCTTTTCCACACTTAAAACATTTTCTAGTCCCTTTAAGACAATCTCCACCATGCTTCTTTCAACACTTTGTGCATAAGGAAACATTCATCTTCTTTTCACCATTATTCTGAGATTTCTCCTTGAACTCCATCTTTCGTTTCTTGTCAAAACCATGAGATGGATATGTAACACCAACTTCCATTTCTACCTTGATAGAACAACGCACAATTTCTTCATAGCTACTGAAGTCTCTTATAGCTAATGCCCTTCGAAGACTTGGTTTTAAGCCACTGAAAAATCGATCAACTTTACATTCAGGTTGGATGATAATTCCAGAAGCATACCTTGCAAGTCTTGTAAAATTTGCTTCATAGGTACCAACAGATTCATCGTCCCTTTGCTTCAGTTCAAGAAACTCTTTCTCCATCTTTGTTCGAAGAATACGAGGGAAGTACTTACTGAAAAATAAGTTCTTGAACTCGTCCCATTCCATAGACTCAATTTCATCCCTTTGCCTCGTATTCTTAACAAGATTCCACCATTGATCAGCATCTCCTTCTAAACGATACACTGCTAGGATGACTTTATCATGTTCAGAACATTGAAGAACTGAAAATATCTTTTCAGTAGTACTAATCCATTGTTCAGCAACTAATGGATCAGTAGACCCACTGAAAGAAGGTGGACGCTGCCTCATGAAGGATTCAACAGAATGTTGCTCCCTCCTTTGCTCGTTTGGAAATCCTGCATGATTCATAGCTTGAGAAAGTTGTGTGAGCATGGCTACAAGATTTTGCATTCCATCTCCCATATTGTTTGGTTGCTCAGGGGGACAATCATTGCATTGCCCATCGCATTCCGCATTAACACGGTTCCTTCGGGTTCCAGCCATGGACTAAAACCAAGAAGAATAGTGTGAGCAACACTAATTATAATAGGAAACCACATAATTCAAGAATAAAATTTTCATGCTTATGGTCTTATCCTAGGTTATTCAAGGCCATTTCTAAAACACTAAGATTGTGTTCTATGCTTAGACTTATCCTTAGGGTTCTTACTAAGGCTTTCACATCCTAGTTTCCAATGTTTGACTATACCTTTCCTTTGATACCAACTATAACGACCCATACTTTACATACATTTTTAATACTTCAAAAATTGAAGCACACTTATTACAACATATGATAAAACAACAAAGGACAATATAGGTATAGTGTCTTTAGAAACTGGGAAACATAAACAACTGGTTCATAAATCTTCTACAGTGTCTCCCATTTATTTCATCATATCTAGGGTCCCTTTTAGCATATTCTACTTAATATCCATCTTCCTGACCTGGGGGGTTCTTACTAAGGCTTTCACATCCTAGTTTCCAAAGGTTGACTATACCTTTCCTCTGATACCAACTATAACGACCCATACTTTACATACATTTTTAATACTTCAAAAATTGAAGCACACTTATTACAACATATGATAAAACCACAAAGGACCGTATAGGTATAGTGTCTTTAGAAACTGGGAAACATAAACAACTGGTTCATAAATCTTCTACAGTGTCTCCCATTTATTTCATCATATCTAGGGTACCTTTTAGCATATTCTACTTAATATCCATCTTCCTGACCTGGGGAAAAGAAAACATAAAAGGGTGAGCTCAAATGCTCAGCAAGGGCAATAAAGGAAATAAAAATCATATCATATCTTTTTTTTGAAAATCATAACCTGCAAAAGAGATCATAAAATCTTAATAAATCATAGAAGTGAAAATGAGATCCCCATAATCATAACATGAAACTTGAAACTTTGTGGCATGCACACATAATAATGGAAAATCATTTCTTGTTAGTCATGACTTATTGCCAAGACTATCTTAGTGGACAAAGTCCCTTTCTGAACCGAGTTCACTCCTCGTTTCAGTCCTGTATCACTGAACCGAAATAACCTTCCGTTCCAGCCATGTCTATCTCATGAGATATAAAATCTTTACCCAATGCATTGGAGGTAGATATAGGTCCCACCCATCTTATAATGAATCCTTTCTTATGTGTGCCACATAATCATAAAACATACATCATCACATAACACATGTAACAAAAATGGGATTCTTGAAACATCATGACATCATAAATAAATTCATATAAGATAAAGGAATTCATAAAAAATAATTCCATCACAACATGATCAAGTCAATGTAATAATAGGGGTAAAAACAGAACCCTTTATTATCTTAGATGGAAAATAATTTTGATAAAACACTTGAACTCCATTCTTGAGGAAAATATCCTTTCTTCGTCAAAAACATTTTTCCTTTCATAACATGTCATACAACTTTAAAATAAAAGAAGTTGATTAAAAATAAACTTGAAAACTTGTAAAGGAAGCTTCTTGGAAATAATGTTTTAAAAATCCATTCATGTCGTATAAGTTAAAAAAAACATTCTTCGTACTTTTGTCGGAAAAGTCAAAAAGTACCTCGTACGAAAAAGCGACAAAAGATTCCTTTCATATTCTTTACTAAAAACTCACCGAAGGGTAAAAATGGATTTAAAAAATTGTAGGTGGATGGAAATAATATTACATATTGATGAAACATGGATGTGGATGATATAATACACCCCAGTAAATACTTACGAATAAACAATCTCGGATAAAAATGAGATTGTGATATTTCCCTTACCTTAAGTCCGACTTGCTTTGTAAGTGTCCGAACCTCCTGTATAATGATTTAAATAATGTCATTGACTTATTACAGAATCATATTCATTGTTATTATATCATATATGGTTCACTTGTGACATTATATTACCCGTTCTTTTGTAAATTCCATGTTAAAGAAGCATTTTGGGTAAAATCGTTTCATTTATCGTAGGTGTTTTGACTTGTTGTTCTTGACATTATTATTACTTATATCATGATTTACTTACTTCCAGAATATAAAATATGATTTATATATCATATATATTCAGTATATATATATATATAATAGATAGATAAATGAAATGAAAAACACCGTTCATGGAGACGGTAGTCCGTACGTACGCATGAACGCTGTTTTCCTTTCCTTATTGTCTTGAATGGAAGTAAGTAGATGACATACATATATATATATACATAAATCCAGTATCTTTGTAATGTCATATATTTCATTATTATTTCTTATATATACTTTATAATCATTTTTAAATGGTTAACATGGAGAATGAATCTCATCGCGTCGTGGAGACGGTAGTCCGTACGTACGCACGAGCGATGATATCATTTCCATAAATACTAAATTGAATTGGAGTGGATTATACAATATATCAGAATCAATATGATGTTGTAATAACTATGTATAGTTATTCTTTACACCATTATACTCATCCATGTAAGGTGGTGGTGGAAAATAGATTACACCACGGCGTGGAGACGGTATTCCGTACGTACGCACGCGCGGTGATTTCTTTTTCCGTAGGATGGATAGATGGTGAAATAGGGTTGTTTCATACTTATAATAACATATCAGTATATGAGTGATACTGATGTTATTACTTCATAATGAAACAACCTAAGAAGAAGAAGTGGAAGAAGAAATAAATATGAAAGAATTGGTAACGGTAATTACCTCTTCTTTGAAGCGCCTCTTTGAGACCTCCTCTTAGGGCACTAGAATTGGTCTTTGAGGAAGACCAGAACCTCTAAAATGTTGCTAGGGAAGTGGAGAAGAGATTTAGGCAGGGTTTGGCCGATCTTGAGTGCTCAAATTGGTATGAGGAGGAGGGGGAGGAGGTGTCCTTTTATAGGGGAGGAGAGGGGCACCTTAGGAATATCTCAAAATATTATTTTATATTAAAGTCAAAATCGGTTTATAATGGTTCCAAAGGGTCTTATTTCGAAGCTAAAGTGGGTATGGGTCGAAATCCTATCAACCAATAGAATTTAGACAAGTTTAGGATATTATTTTAACCTTATCAATTAGATTTAACTCCAAGTTAAATAATTTAACTTTTACCGTGTCTTTTTGTTTTCTTTCACTATATGGTTAATACACTTACTATAACATGCCAAACGAACCCCAAATTATTTATTATTAATATATATATCCTTATCTAAGTCATTTGGCCGAACCTTAGATTTTTAGGAATAAAATAACAATTAATAATATAATATTTGATTTAAAAACTATTTTGTGTCAATTTTGACACAATTTGATATATGATTTTTGTGAAAGTCATAAAAAAATTAAATGTTCAAACCAAGTTGATTAAATCAACAATAATATATCATAGTAACCTAGAAAATTAGTGTAATTCATAAAAAATCTCAAATTACATTTATTTTGGTGTTTATAACATCAATTATGTCAATATTTTATTAATAAGATAATTACTGCATCATCGTTGTGTCATAAATAAATTAAATTATTTGATGTCTAAAAATTACAAATAAAATACCATCATGTAGGAAATCTATTTAGCTTTCTAATGAATATTTACAATCGAATTTATCTTATGTATAACCCCATAAAAATGATTTACTTCTTAAACTTTGATTTTAACTATTTTAACCTTTCTTTAAATAAATTAATAATAAATGTCCTAATCTAATCCAAGTGGGCCTAAATGGTCATATTTTATTCCTAAGTTTGTTTTTGGTCGAATTAAACTTGTCCAATAGAATTAGGACATGTGTTAGGGTAATATTAATATCATATTTACCCTTAGTTATCCTATTTACTATTAACCGCGGTAAAAAAAAAGAAAAAAGTTACTATTCACCAAAAATTATTTTCATCTCATTGAACCACATTTTAGTCCTTGATATTAACCGTGTCTGTCGGATTTTCAAAATTCTATTCATAGAAGCGGTAAAATTAAGTTTTATGCAAAATTCAGTTTTTTTAACCTACCACTTACTAGTTTCACTATTCATCAAAAATTGATGTTTTTCAGAACAATGCCAAAATTTCATCCTAAGCTATATTTCATATTCCGAATTCAAAAATGAAATCTATTTTACCAAATTCATAACATAGAAGTTTCATTAATTAATTTTATAATTAAATCCCGTTGTTAAAATAAATAGCGTGTTTTTAGGAAACAATATATATCAAAAGATTGACACTTGATTATGTCTGGTTTAAATGTGAAATTACAACCAATGACCAACATTGTATTAAATTGTAAAAATATATTCTAAATATAATTTAAAACCACTCAAATTAATAATTTATCACTATTAATTATTTCGATTAAAAAAGTTGTTTTTAATTATAATTTAGTAATTTTCACTATTCATCAGAATGTGAAAGTTATCCGAAAAGTACCAAAATTTCACCTTAGGCTAAATTCGATACTCCGAATCCAAGAATGAAGTTCATTTTGAAAAATAAGATTTATAGAATTTTAAAAAGTGGTTATTACTATTCATAACGGCTAGTTTTAATAATATTTTAATAGCATATCGTTGTTTAGTGAAACTTGGTATTGCGTATTACACACGCTATCGAGGAAGGTCGCGATTGCGTGTAATGCAAGGCAAGTCAAGGATGCATGTTGTGCAAGCTCCTTTTGGTGTAGCGTACAACACAAGACATTAATAAAATTAAAAAGAATATTTTTTATAAAATCTTGGGCTGTTACATTCTACCCCCCTTAAAATGAATTTCGCCCTCGAAATTCGTCGGGGTTATAAATGGTTTACTATTCGAAAGTTTCTTTAATAGAAACCCACATCGTAAAAAGGAATGTCAAAACCAATCTTTAAAAACAAAAGTTTGAAACGTAACGGTTACCCAAATAAACTAATCATTGGGTTTCCACATAGGTGAAAATATGGATATGGAAGAGGAATCTAACCATCATGTTCTGATGGAGAGTGGTAGAGAACATGGCTATGGAAAAGCCAGTAATCACAAATCCATAAATTTGTGACGATCTAAGGTACCATCTGATTCATCAGGTATAAGAGAACTAGGACAACATTTTTGGTTTTCAAGATCATTTCCCTAAAGTTAAAGAATTTGAATTAGAATAAATACTTACTTTATTTTGGTACAATCTCACTGTTGTTCGTGCCTTCAACAATTTCCACTTCATCTCTTAAATAAATGAAGTTGAATTTTTATTCGTGAAGTGTTAGCAGATCATGTGATAGAATGACGGGTCATTCCATCTGTCTCAAACAAAAGGTTAGCAAAAATTATATGCATAAATCGATCTATAGTGAGATTAATCATATATGGTTCCTAAAATGGACTTATACTTCATATATCATACTGCTTAATATAATAAAACTAGTTTCTACTAAACAGAGACTTCCTGTAGGTCAGTGGTAGGCGATAAAGGCTAGTCGCACTTCGGTTGTGGGTTCGATTCCTACAGCCTTGTCCGAAGCGATGGGCTGTCGCCCGTCCTGCAGGTTGTCCTTTTTCTAAAACTACGTTACTATAACATCCCATCAATAATATCGAAAATCTTCTATCCTTAAACAATACTAACTTATGTCCAACATAATCCAGTCTAATCTTTAGGCTTATACATAATATTGCAGTCCACTCTCATAATATAGTGACAACGATCAGAGATTTAATACTGTCGTTGATCCCCACATATCATAAGATATGTCTTATTGGTCACATTCCAAACATTCAAAGTCCTTAATCGCGCATTCTCTTGAATACCTTAGTGAAAACATGAGTGCAGTTAAAAGTTAACACTTTCCACATACCAAAATCCTCAAAATTCTATATACTCAAACCATGATATCACTTAGTCCTTATATCAATCATGAGCTCATGAATACTATTAAACATTTCATTTTCTCATCTTCATTATGCGCATATCATCTTACTTCCAGAAAATATCTCAATCACTTTGAATACCACATCAATAAATATTGCAATACTCAATGATACAACATTATTTTGGAATCCCATTACATAAACACTTAATCATTCCACCACATCGTTGTTATATTCAACATTGCCAATAGTGATCGCATGTGATTTCCCTTTGTCCTTTGCCTTCAGTGGTTGCTCATGTTGATCATCACTAAACCTTGGATTAGGGCAATTATTAGCATAATGCCCCATTTCCTTGCACTTGAAGCATTGAAGTGTTGGCGGTGCGTTCTCTGCAGTGTTTGCTTTATTCACATCATTAGAAACCCTTTTTCAATTACTTCGACACTCAGCTGCTCGATGACCTTCTTTTCCACACTTAAAACATTTTCTAGTCCCTTTAAGACAATCTCCACCATGCTTCTTTCCACACTTTGTGCATAAGGAAACATTCATCTTCTTTTCACCATTATTCTGAGATTTCTCCTTGAACTCCATCTTTCGTTTCTTGTCAAAACCATGAGATGGATATGTAACACCAACTTCCATTTCTACCTTGATAGCACAACGCACAATTTCTTCATAGCTACTGAAGTCTCTTATAGCTAATGCCCTTCGAAGACTTGGTTTTAAGCCACTGAAAAATCGATCAACTTTACTTTCAGGTTGGATGATAATTCCAGAAGCATACCTTGCAAGTCTTGTAAAATTTGCTTCATAGGTACCAACAGATTCATCGTCCCTTTGCTTCAGTTCAAGAAACTCTTTCTCCATCTTTGTTCGAAGAATACGAGGGAAGTACTTACTGAAAAATAAGTTCTTGAACTCGTCCCATTCCATAGACTCAATTTCATCCATTTGCCTCGTATTCTTAACAAGATTCCACCATTGATCAGCATCTCCTTCTAAACGATACACTGCTAGGATGACTTTATCATGTTCAGAACATTGAATAACTGAAAATATCTTTTCAGTAGTACTAATCCATTGTTCAGCAACTAATGGATCAGTAGACCCACTGAAAGAAGGCGGACGCTGCCTCATGAAGGATTCAACAGAATGTTGCTCCCTCCTTTGCTCGTTTGGAAATCCTGCATGATTCATAGCTTGAGAAAGTTGTGTGAGCATGGCTACAAGATTTTGCATTCCATCTCCCATATTGTTTGGTTGCTCAGGGGGACAATCATTGCATTGCCCATCGCATTCCGCATTAACACGGTTCCTTCGGGTTCCAGCCATGGACTAAAACCAAGAAGAATAGTGTGAGCAACACTAATTATAATAGGATACCACATAATTCAAGAATAAAATTTTCATGCTTATGGTCTTATCCTAGGTTATTCAAGGCCATTTCTAAAACACTAAGATTGTGTTCTATGCTTAGACTTATCCTTAGGGTTCTTACTAAGGCTTTCACATCCTAGTTTCCAAAGGTTGACTATACCTTTCCTTTGATACCAACTATAACGACCCATACTTTACATACATTTTTAATACTTCAAAAATTGAAGCACACTTATTACAACATATGATAAAACCACAAAGGACCGTATAGGTATAGTGTCTTTAGAAACTGGGAAACTTAAAAAACTGGTTCATAAATCTTCTACAGTTTCTCCCATTTATTTCATCATATCTAGGGTCCCTTTTAGCATATTCTACTTAATATCCATCTTCCTGACCTGGGGGGTTCTTACTAAGGCTTTCACATCCTAGTTTCCAAAGGTTGACTATACCTTTCCTCTGATACCAACTATAACGACCCATACTTTACATACATTTTTAATACTTCAAAAATTGAAGCACACTTATTACAACATATGATAAAACCACAAAGGACCGTATAGGTATAGTGTCTTTAGAAACTGGGAAACATAAACAACTGGTTCATAAATCTTCTACAGTGTCTCCCATTTATTTCATCATATCTAGGGTCCCTTTTAGCATATTCTACTTAATATCCATCTTCCTGACCTGGGGAAAAGAAAACATAAAAGGGTGAGCTCAAATGCTCAGCAAGGGCAATAAAGGAAATAAAAATCATATCATATCTTTTTTTTGAAAATCATAACCTACAAAAGAGATCATAAAATCTTAATAAATCATAGAAGTGAAAATGAGATCCCCATAATCATAACATGAAACTTGAAACTTTGTGGCATGCACACATAATCATGGAAAATCATTTCTTGTTAGTCATGACTTATTGCCAAGACTATCTTAGTGGACAAAGTCCCTTTCTGAACCGAGTTCACTCCTCGTTTCAGTCCTGTATCACTGAACCGAAATAACCTTCCGTTCCAGCCATGTCTATCTCATGAGATATAAAATCTTTACCCAATGCATTGGAGGTAGATATAGGTCCCACCCATCTTATAATGAATCCTTTCTTATGTGTGCCACATAATCATAAAACATACATCATCACATAACACATGTAACAAAAATGGGATTCTTGAAACATCATGACATCATAAATAAATTCATATAAGATAAAAGAATTCATAAAAAATAATTCCATCACAACATGATCAAGTCAATGTAATAATAGGGGTAAAAACAGAACCCTTTATTATCTTAGATGGAAAATAATTTTGATAAAACACTTGAACTCCATTCTTGAGGAAAATATCCTTTCTTCGTCAAAAACATTTTTCCTTTCATAACATGTCATACAACTTTAAAATAAAAGAAGTTGATTAAAAATAAACTTGAAAACTTGTAAAGGAAGCTTCTTGGAAATAATGTTTTAAAAATCCATTCATGCCGTATAAGTTAAAAAAAACATTCTTCGTACTTTTGTCGGAAAAGTCAAAAAGTACCTCGTACGAAAAAGCGACAAAAGATTCCTTTCATATTCTTTACTAAAAACTCACCGAAGGGTAAAAATGGATTTAAACAATTGTAGGTGGATGGAAATAATATTACATATTGATGAAACATGGATGTGGATGATAAAATACACCCCAGTAAATACTTACGAATAAACAATCTCGGATAAAAATGAGATTGTGATATTTCCCACACCTTAAGTCCGACTTGCTTTGTAAGTGTCCGAACATCCTGTATAATGATTTAAATAATGTCATTGACTTATTACAGAATCATATTCATTGTTATTATATCATATATGGTTCACTTGTGACATTATATTACCCGTTCTTTTGTAAATTCCATGTTAAAGAAGCATTTTGGGTAAAATCGTTTCATTTATCGTAGGTGTTTTGACTTGTTGTTCTTGACATTATTATTACTTATATCATGATTTACTTACTTCCAGAATATAAAATATGATTTATATATCATATATATTCAGTATATATATATATATAATAGATAGATAAATGAAATGAAAAACACCGTTCATGGAGACGGTAGTCCGTACGTACGCATGAACGCTGTTTTCCTTTCCTTATTGTCTTGAATGGAAGTAAGTAGATGACATACATATATATATATACATAAATCCAGTATCTTTGTAATGTCATATATTTCATTATTATTTCTTATATATACTTTATAATCATTCTTAAATGGTTAACATGGAGAATGAATCTCATCGCGTCGTGGAGACAGTAGTCCGTACGTACGCACGAGCGATGATATCATTTCCATAAATACTAAATTGAATTGGAGTGGATTATACAATATATCAGAATCAATATGATGTTGTACTAACTATGTATAGTTATTCTTTAAACCATTATACTCATCCATGTAAGGTGGTGGTGGAAAATTGATTACACCACGGCGTGGAGACGGTATTCCGTACGTACGCACGCACGGTGATTTCTTTTTCTGTAGGATGGATAGATGGTGAAATAGGGTTGTTTCATACTTATAATAACATATCAGTATATGAGTGATACTGATGTTATTACTTCATAATGAAACAACCTAAGAAGAAGAAGTGGAAGAAGAAATAAAGATGAAAGAATTGGTAACGGTAATTACCACTTCTTTGAAGCGCCTCTTTGAGACCTCCTCTTAGGGCACTAGAATTGGTCTTTGAGGAAGACCAGAACCTCTAGGATGTTTCTAGGGAAGTGGAGAAGAGATTTAGGCAGGGTTTGGCCGAGCTTGAGTGCTCAAATTGGTATGAGGAGGAGGGGGAGGAGGTGTCCTTTTATAGGGGAGGAGAGGGGCACCTTAGGAATATATCAAAATATTATTTTATATTAAAGTCAAAATCGGTTTATAATTGTTCCAAAGGGTCTTATTTCGAAGCTAAAGTGGGGATGGGTCGAAATCCTATCAACCAATAGAATTTAGACAAGTTTAGGATATTATTTTAACCTTATCAATTAGATTTAACTCCAAGTTAAATAATTTAACTTTTACTGTGTCTTTTTGTTTTCTTTCACTATATGGTTAATACACTTACTATAACATGCCAAACGAACCCCAAATTATATATTATTAATATATATATCCTTATCTAAGTCATTTTGCCGAACCTTAGATTTTTAGGAATAAAATAACAATTAATAATATAATATTTGATTTAAAAACTATTTTGTGTCAATTTTGACACTATTTGATATATGATTTTTGTGAAAGTCATAACAAAATTAAATGTTCGAACCAAGTTTATTAAATCAACATTAATATATCATAGTAACCTATAAAATTAGTGGAATTCATAAAAAATCTCAAATTACATTTATTTTGGTGTTTATAACATCAATTATGTCAATATTTTATTAATAAGATAATTACTGCATCATCGTTGTGTCATAAATAAATTAAATTATTTGATGTCTAAAAATTACAAATAAAATACCATCATGTAGGAAATCTTTTTAGCTTTCTAATGAATATTTACAATCGAATTTATCTTATGTATAACCCCATAAAAATGATTTACTTCTTAAACTTTGATTTTAACTATTTTAACCTTTCTTTAAATAAATTAATAATAAATGTCCTAGTCTAATCCAAGTGGGCCTAAATGGTCATATTTTATTCCTAAGATTGTTTTTGGTCGAATTACACTTGTCCAATAGAATTAGGACATGTGTTAGGGTAATATTAATATCATATTTACCCTTAGTTACCCTATTTACTATTAACCGCGGTAAAAAAAAGAAAAAAGTTACTATTCACCAAAAATTATTTTCATCTCATTGAACCACATTTTAGTCCTTGATATTAACCGTGTCTGTCGGATTTTCAAAATTCTATTCACAGAAGCGGTAAAATTAAGTTTTATGCAAAATTCAGTTTTTTTAACCTACCACTTAGTAGTTTCACTATTCATCAAAAATTGATGTTTTTCAGAACAATGCCAAAATTTCATCCTAAGCTATATTTCATATTCCGAATTCAAAAATGAAATCTATTTTACCAAATTCATAACATAGAAGTTTCATTAATTAATTTTATAATTAAATCCCGCTGTTAAAATAAATAGCGTGTTTTTAGGAAACAATATATATCAAAAGATTGACACTTGATTATGTCTGGTTTAAATGTGAAATTACAACCAATGACCAACATTGTATTAAATTGTAAAAATATATTCTAATATACTTTAAAACCACTCAAATTAATAATTTATCACTATTAATTATTTTGATTAAAAAAGTTGTTTTTAATTATAATTTAGTAATTTTCACTATTCATCAGAATGTGAAAGTTATCCGAAAAGTACCAAAATTTCACCTTAGGCTAAATTCGATACTCCGAATCCAAGAATGAAGTTCATTTTGAAAAATAAGATTTACAGAATTTTAAAAAGTGGTTATTACTATTCATAACGGCTAGTTTTAATAATATTTTAATAGCATATCGTTGTTTAGTGAAACTTGGTATTGCGTATTACACACGCTATCGAGGAAGGTCGCGATTGCGTGTAATGCAAGGCAAGTCAAGGATGCGTGTTGTGCAAGCTCCTTTTGGTGTAGCGTACAACACAAGACATTAATAAAATTAAAAAGAATATTTTTTATAAAATCTTGGGCTGTTACAGATACGTTGGGAATAAGGGAATCTATGTTTCTTGGTGGCATGACAAAGATTTGGGGTCGATGTGTCACTATTTATCCTTCAAGGGTAAGAATCAAGCCACACATAGTTTTGGAAATATCCTCCCTGTAAAGTTCTAGTCTATGCACAGGGAGGGGGAATGAATTTTGAATGATGGGTAAACTGTGATATGAGATCCGATCATCACTATATATCCCACTGAGATAGGAATGAAGGCATATATAGCTCTAAAATTACCCTATAGAGGTATGGTCCACGTATAGGGTAACGAGTAGAAATTTTTCATTTATTAGTGGCTGGGACAGGATGTTAAATCTGGGAATCACTATTTATCCTACATGGTCATGCATCAAGAGATATGTAGTTCTATAAAAAATATGCTCCTTGTACCAATCTAACTTGAGCATAGGAGTAGGGGCATTTTCGATTCACCCTCTATGGGTGATGGATCTACCATATTCCTCTATGTTTTTTTTATGCAAGTAACCCTTACTACTGATCCTTATCTCATGCGATTTATACTCGATATGAGAAACAAGGAGAGAAAATTTTTTCCCTCATAGCATAGGGTGATAGAGGGTATAACAGGGGCATTCTATTTCATGTGATTGATGGGCCAAGACCATGAGACAGTGAATCTCAATGTATCCCACTGATGAATGGGAATCTAGCTATATATAGCTCTATAATTCTATGCCTATGTTTTTATGACCTGTTCATAGAAAGGGGTAGGGTATATCTATATTTTCCTCGTATAAATTTGACTTATACATGATATATTTATAAATAGAACACAATTTCCACCATGAAGTTTATCATATTGTGGGTAGGACGATGATGAAATGCAGTTTAGTGTCATTTAGATAGGACATTTATAGCTATTTAGCTTAACGTCATGAGGTAAGGACAATGTTGTTTCTATGTAGCTTTACATCCTGTAGCTAGGTTATATGTGTCACTATTATGTGAAGTATGTTTTCCGAAACCTTGAAGTGGTGGGAGTTTTGATGAGTTTTCTATCCACTCATATCATTGTATATGCTCCATTAGAGTAGACCTTATTTATGAAATATGGTTCCTCCCATTTGGGATCCAGATTTGGGGGTTTCCTACTATGTATCATCAGGGTTTTGGGGACCAAAACCATCTCTCCTTTGAGGATATAAAAGGTGCTCCTTTTTGTTGAAGGATCATGTGATCTGATTTTGGTTGATTTCCAAACTATGTAATGTATGAAACATTTTCTCATCCTGTTACTCCAAATCATCAAAATATTTTTGGTATTTCTTATCCATCAATAGTTGGTCACAATCAATAATGTGGAGTGATGGATCTTGAACTTCTATGGGAAAACCCGCCACTATCCTGTATACTTTTGAGTACGGGGTTTCTTGGGTGGCAGTGTGGGTTGTGGTCTGGTAGGATCACAAATCACGGAGAAGCTTGTCTGGACATGATTTCCTGTCCTTGTGTACCATCTTCTGGTGTATGTTGGGAAAAGTCTTATTTAAATCCACTATCTTCCTATTGTTTGTTGCACGATAGCATGATAAATGATTAGCTTCAATTCTATACTCCTGGTATAACATTTCCAACAATGTATAGTAGAATTTAGTTCCATTTTCTGTAAGTATTATATGAGGGACACCATATATGGTAATGATGTTGGCTTTAACAAATCTAACAATACTTCATTCCCTGACCACTTTAAGGGGTATGACTTCAGCCCATATAGAGAAGAGATCAGTTTCTATGAGAATGAGCTTAAATTTTCTACCTGTAGCGGGAGTATATGGTCCCATGACATCCATCCCCCATAAGGAAAATAACCAATAGTAATTTTCTATGTGAAGTATCTTTGGGTGTTGGTGAATGAAATTGGTATGAAATTTTTTGGGAGGAAATTCGTGGATAATGTGGCACAATCCTGTATCATGGTTCGCCAACAGTATCCAATGCTTCATATTTGATGAGAAATCTTGTTGCTAATTGGTGTGATCCACAAGTTCTGGTGTGCACATCATTCATAATGGCAGTAGTCTCTTATCTATCAATACACATTAGAAGGACTATTTCAGTGCCTCAATTGTAGAGAAAAATTTCTTGGTTTTTATCATTGTTCAAATCAAAATTGACTTCCCGCATCCGGATTTATCCTCTTCCATCCCTATCTAGTGAGAGTCTCAACTTCAAAGATGATTTGAAATGGGATTCATCCAGCCGATGGTGTGAATGTAACACTCAGGAAGGCGATAGTCACTTAAATTTCTTCGGTACTGTTCTAAATGAATGGAACAACCATCTGATCATGGGAAATGCTGATGACTATTTCATCCTAGGTCTGGATCAGCCAAGGTTGTGGCTACATTTTCCAATGCATAGAATTGATAATTTTTTCACATGGGGACATAATTCAGTTTTGATTTTGATAGGAATTCTTCTATCATCTCTCAGACATGGTTCATCAAAGGTAACAATACTTCTTTCAAAATGGAGTAGCTACCATTGACCTACATGATGACCAACTCTAAGTCATAGTTTATCTCCAAGAATTCGACTCGTGCATGAAGTACCAGCTCCAAGCCTACAACAAGGGCCTGGTATTATACTTCATTATTTATGCACCCTTTTGAAAGTAGGAAAGAGTAGGGAAAGATGGACTTTTCTAGAGATATCAGTATATCTTCTAACCCTACATTATAGAGCTTGGGATCCTTCATCCTTTTGGGATTCTAGAAGCACCGTCAAAGTAAATTTTCCATGTTTTAGGGCCATCTTAGGATATGAAAAAATCATAATTATGGTGTTTAGTAACCAGTGGGTTCATATTTCCAAGGGTTTCTCCACAAAGAAATTTGCTAACACATGGACTTTGATGTATTTTTGGGGGATGTACCATATGTAAAAATGTTGTATAATTATTTCCCACTATGATATACATCTAGTTAGTTTATGATGTTTGAAGATATACTTGAGTGGGATGTAGCGGGATACAAAATGGACATTGTGGGGTTGCAGGTAATGCCAGATATTCTGAACTGCAAATATCAAGGCTAGGAAGTACTTTCAGATTCTTGAATATTGAGTATCAACATCGATCATTGTTGGGAAAGGTAATATAGACTATTTTCACTGTCAGCATCATTCTTCTGTGTGAAGAAAGCACCTAGATACCATTCCAAGGTAGTTACATACACAATTACTGTTCTTCCCACATCTGGGAGCATATGCACTGATGGAATTAGTAAATACCTTTTAAAATATTTGAATGAGTCTTGACAATCATTTTCCCACATCTATGTGACCCATTTTGTCACCAACATGGTGAAAGGAAAAAACTTACCTGAAATGTTGGTTATGAAGTTCTGAATGTATGAAAAGTTCCCCTAGATACCCCTTAACTCAATGAGGATACAAGTTGGATATATTAAATGGATGGATTTTTTATTTTCAGTGTTGAAATTGATACTACAATGGCATACGATGAAGACGAAGAATTTATCAGAGGTAATTCTAAAATCATACATCAGTGGATTTATCATTAGATAGTGTTTTCACAGTTTATTGATGATGGTTTCAATATATTTTAGGTGGTTTGATCATTTTTGTGATTTACCCACCATATTTTTGACATAGCACTCCAAGAATTTTCTTAGGTATGGCTCAAAATCCAATTCATGGCACACTGAAATGTAGCGCTAGTATTTTTCAAAAAAAGGGGAATCACATTATAGAAGAATACACTATGGGGGCATGAAAGTATTGGATTCTTAATATTCTCATTCCATTATGATCTGGTTGTATTTGTAATCACCATCCATGAAATAGAGGGCCTCATATCTAGAAGTCACATCGATCAAAAATTCCATTACCAGGACAATAAATTTATCCTTCAGGTAGTGCCGATTGAGGTCTCCAAAGTCAATCCAGACTCTGATCTGTCCATTATTATTTTTGAAGGGGACTATGTTTTCTATCCAGATTATACATTGTACTTCCTAATTTATGTTATCTTTTATTAGTTTTTCAACTTCATCCCCTATTATTGAAGCATGTTTTGGGTGGGTCCTTCTAGGAATTTGCTTGTAGACATGATTGTCTTCTGGAAGACCCAGGTGATGAGTCGAGACTTCAATATTGAGTAATCACATTTCTATTTATTTTTATGTGAAAACATCTTGATTATTCTTTAGTAAGGAGGTAGACACCTATTTCTCCTCGAAAGTCATAGACACACTAATCAGAGTGGGTCGCGGTTCATCTGCAATTCCTTGGATTATCTCCCTAAGTTCATTGATCATAGTAGAGTCTCCATCTTTGAATGTGGGAGGGAAATATTAATATCTTCTTCTTATTCTTCTTGGTCCTATTTTTCATCTATTTCCTCCTCTGATGGAGAATTAATTCTTGATATTGACTCTCCAGTGTTATGAGAGGAGTCAGAACTTTGATTTAATGAAACTGAAATAGCTCTTTAGACCAGATTGACTGTAGGGAATTTTCTAAAGAGGATGGAATGTGGGGAAGAGTTTAGTAACATTAATTTAGTGATAAGATAGTTTATTATGACTTAGTGAGTAAGGAAGGTACTGTTTGGGGTCCTAAGGACGGGTTGAGAGATTTTTTGTTTGATCCTTCACCATCATCATGGGGGTTAGCACGCTTTTTAGCATCCTTGGACTTGGAAGTTATCATGGAAATTATGAATATGGATAATTTCATGACTGAGATTGAACTTATGAACTCATCCTCATTCATGGGTAATAAATACACTTCCCCATACTATTTTAGGGGATTGGATGGATCCATTTCTAATCCATTTGGGGCAGTGATCCAACCAACTTCGTCGACCAGAGACTGATTCATTTTTAGTTCATAGGACCCTGAATCAATGTAATGTGAGTCACAAGATTTGAATGGAGTTTTATCAGTGAGAACTATCCCATTTTTACCATTAAAACATTATTTGACGCGCTGATGGTTTAATGATGGAATCAAAACATCCTGATGTTGTCATGGCTTCTACCGAAAGGCGTTGGATGCCATATTTTTCCACACTACTATAAACTCAGAGTCATACATGAGGTCACCGAGCCAATTTTTAATCTTGATTTGTAATAACATATTTTTATCACTTTTTTCATATACCAATAGAGTTTTTTGGTAGGGTGTCAGACCATCCTCATTATAGCCCAACCAAAGAAGTGTTTGTAGTAGAAGAAGGTTAACTCCAAATTCATTATACATGAAAATTTTCTGAACATAAATGCCAATTATCTTTCCAAAAACATATTAGGGTTTAATGTGTCCCCACATGATGGAATATTCATCCTGATATATAAAGGGTATTAAAGTGTGGAATTCTGTGGTATTGGTATTTGTATGATTGGCTTAGATAACTGCTACTTCAGGAATGAATTATAGGAGACTTAGTAATGCTTCGATGAGTGACAACCTATGGTATGTTGATTTTTTAAAGGAATATAGGATCAATATATTTTCTGGTACTTAGGCTAGATGCTTCAAAATTTCATCTTTTTTCTGTAAAGAGTGGTGCTTCCCGGCTTGGGATTCACATTCATGGGCATATTTGGGACATGAGCTTTCAATGTAGATCATCTGAACTCTCTGATATGAGCTGATTGTGTTGTTGTTTTTTATGAGTTTTTCCAATCTGGTTAGCCTCTCTATCATGGGTTACTAGACATCTACTAATCCTCTGATGGATACTCCATGATGATTTGACACAAATTTCATCTGGCAGGGGCATTGAAACACTCTGGTTCCATTTTTATCTACAGAAGGGTTCTTCAATGAATTTACAAAACATTAATAGTTTGAGTTAAGTTGAGCATGGAAACTTCAATCCTATCATAATGACGCTCATGGAAACACTATGCCTCTGTGGCCTCCTCCTATAGTTGGTTGAGAGGAATTCAGGTTCATGTCCATAGTCCCCATTAAGGAAGGGGTCCATCAATTGAATGAAATTAATGTAGTTAACAATTAGTTTTTTATTTTACAATAATTCTATCTGCATGTCTTCTTCTGATGATGTTGTTTGGTGGGGCGGTGCCCGTTGTCCAATTTGGTTGGGGTGGTTCCCATACTTTCAAGTCTGCTGGTATGACATTCCAAAGTGCCAAGACCAATTTTGGCTTTGGTGCAAGATCAACTTCATTGACCTATATTCTTCGTTTTCATCCCTAAGAGGGTTGTGGGATTAAGAACAATGGTTTTCTTGCATCCAAAGCTATTGGGGTCATGGTTGGTTTCTTCAACTGTTCCTAGAGGATGTTATGCACTCTGTGGACAAATTTTTGAGTCATCTAACTATCTAATTTTTCTTCCTTTTTTACGGTTACAATCCACCACTCCTCTTCCTATCTTGGGTCAATGGTGGAGACATTCTCCACCTCTACTGGCGGTGGAACTGACATTATTTTTCCGAAAACCATGATCCTTTTCTAGATATCCTTAAAGATTATGAATTTTTAAATGGTGTGTCATAGTATATAGTGGTAGGGACAATGATATTTATAGTCATCCAGGCCAAAATCATTGGGTAAATTTTGTTTTTGTATCTAGAGTAAGTTGCAATTCATGGCATCTACGAAGTAGAAATGGACTTGGACATCTCAAAACGAGTATAATTTATTTATTTGTTCCTCCAACTAATTTATTATTGAACTCTTTTTCTCGTACTGTTGAGGTGAGGGTGTTTATTGGTGTCTTGGGTGGTCTTACATGGTTTGGTGGAGGCCTAGCAACTAGAGATGGTGCTGGGGGTAGATTAAGTGTGATAAAATTCACTTAATATTTTCCCATTATTTTTCATACGGTCGATGGGGCCACTCGAGACTTGAGATTGGTCTACTGAAAGGTGTCTTATATACTTTGGGAAATGGAAGAGAAATCTCAGAACCCACTTGTGTAATTAATTGTGATGAATTGTGTCCTCAATTCATTGTGAATATTATCAATTCACATTATGAGAATTTCATTATGGGGGAGTGTCTGGTTTAGGGAGTAAGTCAAGAAATTTCATCAAGCAGTGAAGTCTAAAACTAATTCATTCTCTCAATGATTTTAGTTCACGAGATCACTGATTAATATCTTAGGTAATGTAAAACTGAACCAGAATAGAAACTATTGTTGGAAGTCCTCCTAGCCTATGATTTAGTTATCCAGAAAACAAATATTCCATATGAAGACTAAAACCTGTTGAGTTCTCACAAAGTAATTGAGTTTTATTTTTTCTTGTTGCTCCAAGGGTCCCATCATGGGGTCACAGTAAGATGCATAGTGCATTAGATACTATTCTAGGTCTCCTGAACCATTGAACACACAGAATACTATGTTTTTAAATATTAGAGGTGGTGGAACGTTGCTCAACCAATCAAGGTAAGGTTTGCATTCTATTTGTATCAGATTGAGACACCATTCCATGTATTCCATTCAGTCTATCAATTTCTTTATGGTATTTATGATACCTTGATGCATATCCTACCAGACTTTATCTTGGTCGGGTGTAGTAGGGGGAAAACTGGATGTGTCAGCGCTGCTTGAATTTAGGGTGTATACCCAACTTGGGGTATCCTTTTTGGGTTTTCTTGAATGTATTCTAGATTCATTCCCAGTGGAAGGAAGTCTTGAAGTCCTTGTGGGGGTAGATTCAGGTAGACTGATTGTCCTGGTGTTGGATTGGATGGGAATCCCAGCTTAGGTTCATTTATTGGGATGAGTTCCTATGGTAGAGAAACCTTTTCTGGGAACATCTATTGATGTTCTTCTTGAGAAACAAATCTGTAAAGATATCTTCCACGACATAGCTCATCATTTATTTTTCTGAGCACTTTCATTTATTCCTCTTGCTTGGAAAATCATTCCTTGACCAAAAGGGACATATTCTCAGGGAGGGGAGGAGGTGGTTCATAGATTACCTAGGATTTATTCTTCTTATTATTGGGGATTAGCAGGCTAGGTAGTATTGGTATTTCTAAGGGTGCACCCAAATTTAGGGTAGTTCTCTGATTCTAGGTATGCACACAATTGGGTTTAGTTTGGGACACCCCTAGGATAAAAGAAAATTATCTTGAATCCTTTATATTTTTATCATTTCATGTAATATCTTTGGGACAAAAATTAAGCACATTGATAGATTCATACTGTAATGGGGGTGATGTAGACATTATTGAATTGTAGGAGTGATTATTCATACTTTTTTGGACATTCTTCACCAATTATGTGATATTATTCAGATTTCTTATTGAAGATCAACCTGAAGGGAGGCCTCATCAGACCTCAAAATATGCCTTCATACCTTGGGGTATGAACCACGATACGAGGCTAAATATTTGACCTCTATGCTCATCGTTCTTCCCGGATGGGAGAATACATAATTCCACTGTGCGAGAATTTTATGTAAAAATACCCCCAACCCTATGGGATGGGGTTTCTACCATTCTTCTATTGATGCACTATATCCCAGATTCATTGGTATTACGGGATCACTATGAGTTTAAACATCCCCTAGTCTTGTGAGCTGGGGTAGTTCTCATATTTTGGTGGTAGCTGCTAGTATTTCTACCTTCTTGATTTTAGGCACTTTTTTGATGTTGTGATCCAAGTATGGCTATGGGTTTGAATGGTACTGATTTTTTTCAAGGATATGAGAACTACTTGTTGGTTGTCTTCCCTTATATGGGAAGCCTGATAGATGTTCTTGGTTTCAAAGCATAGAATATTCTAAATGGCTTGATCTCATCAGGTCTGACGGTTTTGAGACATACTCAAGGCCAGTTCTGGGTGAGCATTACACCTTTCCTGAGTATAGATTTCATTTGATTTCCACCTTTGTGTAAGGAAATTCCAAGATTTCAATTTTGATGAGGTATATTTGATAAGAAATGGATTGAAGTGAAGAGCCCCATGTTCTCCCCATCCCTAGATACGAACTCTTGATGATGCATCACTGATTTGGAAATGCAACTTGTGCAACACTTGGAGTCAAGGCATTTCAAGGTCATTCTTTTGCCTTTCTGATTGTGGTCATACAGCAGATAGAATGGCTTTTAGGTTAACTAGATGGGGAAGATCTCCTAATATATTGACATGGTATTCATAACCTTCATAGGGAAGGAACATTTCTTTTAGCTGGTGGAGAGTTGTCCATATATTGAGGTAAATATTTTGCATACATTCCCCATACAACTATCTTGGTATGTCAACGTGCAATGTGTTCATGGTCTAATACATTATTGGTATGTCCTCCTTAGCTAGGTTTCTTCTCGTGAGAAACATATCCCATTGTTGTTGATTCAGAGACACCTTTACTTGATATTACCAACTTGACTGATTTTTAATGATTTCGTTCTAAGCAGTAAGGCTGGTTGGAGACTCATTGATATATGAGTGGCACAGGGGGTGGCTCAGAAGTTGAGTGTGTCTATAGACCATCATATGGTTGAGAAAAAATATCAATATTCATAGATAGAATATCCAACATGTATGACTCCATTTTTTGAGCACCTCAACATAGGAGGGCTTTCTTACATTTTTTCCAGCAAGGGGAGGACCCTCTATCTAGTGTTAATTTTGATTTCAGAGAGGATCTTCACAATCAGTGCTAAAATAGAGAGGGATACCATTACAACTTGATTCCCAATGGTTAAGAATTTCTGAACGATTTATTCCTTAGGTAAAACCATTAGGGTGAGCTGTAGCGAGTGGAGGGCCTTCTTGCAACTTTATTTAACTGAGGGGAGGACCTTTTTGAGGACTAATATGATGGTGAGGACTACTATCATGTCTTGATATCTAGATGCAGGTAGAATTTCTATATTATACATCCTGGGGAGGGCCTTTAATACATATTGCAATGAGGAGAGGAGCTTCTCATATCATTATGTTTCTATGGGGAGTGCCTTAACAACAACTTTCATTGTAGGGAGGGCCTTCTAAATAGATGTCATCATTGAGAGGACTACAATCATGACATGACATCTGACTATAGGGAGAAGCATATCTACAGTGTATACCATAGGGAGGAACATCAAGACGGATGTCAGAAAGGGGTGGGCCTTCATGCTCTGTGATCTTCTAGTAAATGGGAGGTCTTCCCTAACACACATTAAGAGATAGGATTTCATGATCAATCATTCCTGAACCACGGAGTAAGCCCCATGTGGGTGCTCTTAGGAGGACCTCTAGAGCAGCTAGTAGCAACATTACGGGGATGGCCTTTGAAACTGTTACTACCACATCAATAATTTTGTTAGGAAATGATAGGATCAGGGGCCTCTATTAATATACTCTCAAGGGAGTTAATAACTGCATCTTCCAATATATTAGAATCATTAATATTCTCTAAATTTTTATGTTGCCTTTGACGTATTTAATTTTTGTGTACTCTCTTATGGGTAACCAGGGTTTTCTACTTTTGGTAACAGACTTTATATATGGGTCCCTATTTATTTATTCCCATGATGATGCTAAGATACACCGATGGACATCATGAGTTTTTGTAGAAATACATTCCATACCTAGAGAGGCCACCACATTGAACCATAATCCCTCAGTTAGAATGAGTCATTGTTCTGGATCTAGTTGTCCTTGTATCGCAAGATATTTCCACCGAGCCTCCTAGGATGGAGAAGGGATGCATCACTACTACAGAGTGATCAACCCATTTTGTAGGTAAGTTATTATGTTCGAGGAAACTTGGTAGTGGGCCTGGTTCTCCAAATTTATCACTGTTGTAATGATATCTTGACATGTCTGGAGTATATGGTTTGGAATCGACGTTTAATCATCCATAACTTCCAAGATGTGATGAGTTAAATCTTTGTATGTAATGGGTATGAAGGCCCATTATGATGTCAGAGTAGGTTTTTGTGCCTACTCCGCTCCTCTATTTGTTTCTAGTGGATACCAACAGTTCACCTATGTTGGGACGAAGGAATGATTCTGCTGTCAATTGTCTTCTTTAGTTGACACTGTATTTGACATGTGGAATTCATATTTATGAGCAGTTATCTTCATATACTCACTTTCTACCATATTTGTTTCATGGATATTTTATGAATCTGTAAGAATTTTACTCTACTCAAATTTGTTTTCCACTTTATTTGGATGATGGGATTCTTGGGCATAGGTATATATTTTCATCTACAAATAATTCTCAACTCTATCTACACATAGGGAGTAGAGGGAACTGACAGGAATGTGCACATGCTCGTATTGTGATACCATATTTCCATGGTAGTCTTGAGTGGAGGGATAAGAGTTGTATGTTTACCCATTGAATGTTGTTGTGTTTTTACAGTAGAGTTCCTCATCAAGAATCAAGGTGATGGTCTGTTCTTGGTTATATGTTTGTCACCCTCAGTGGCTAGACTAAGGGGCCCATGTCTTTTGGACATTAGTGGGTGCCCTCAATATGAGATCCTCTACAAATTAAGGATACATGGTTACCCTATGTTGGTGGTGATGCCCTTTGACATGGGCTTGTGAGTAAGACCCCAGGTGCTAGTGGGATGAAATCATCAGCCTGGAATTCATCTACCTCCCTATGATATGGGTGGTTTTTGTTGTCATGTTCTGGGGATAGGCTCTTGAAATGGTTTGAGATGACCATAGTGAATGCCTTGTATTAGAGTTTCAGATGTGGATGAAAAGATGTGTAGCTTGATTTTGTATATTTGAGAGCTTGTCTTGCGACCTCCACTATGGGGAAAGTACTGTTTTGGTTATACACTATAATCTGCGTGTTTGATACCTTGGGTTAATGAAGTTGGGTAGGATTTGGGGTCCTGCTCTTCTTCGGGCCCCGACCTCCTGTGGGATCGCTGAGGGGTGTGTCTGAATTTGTTTTAGGGATTCCATTTGGATCCAAGGTTGCTTTGAAAACCTACAATATATATATGGAATATACAGAACAAACCCCAACAAAGTATAATCTCTTTATAATATTCATATATGACTGTTTGACTTAACCCCATTTATTTTTTATGAGGTGACGGGACTGGAGTGCGGTAAAAAAAACCAACTTGGTTGTGGATTCATGTCTGGTTCACTATTTTTTGCAACCTGAGGTGACCTGTTTTTTTAGGAATACAAGATGGTCTAATAGGGATCTTCATTCATTTATTATGGTACAGAGTTTAACATCTCAGTTTTTTTTTGTTTTAGCATGATCTACATCATTATCCATTAGGAGGAATTGGATTGACCCTATGAGAACTGGGCAATTCATCATTTTTTCATTATGAACGAGGTGACACAGTCGAATGGTCCTATTGGGTGATTGTAGGGGGTTATGTATTTTTTCAATTGGTCCTCCTAGGATATTGTTTCTTTATATGGTCTCCAAGGGGTTTATTTGTGGAGCCAAAAACACTAAAAGCCCTTGGTATCAATAATACATGGACATGCATTCCAAAGTATGGTTCTTATTGGATAATAACTGGCCAACAACACTTTAGGACTCCATTAGTTGAGAGGATGGGAGGTCGGACTTATCACACCCTTTTGGGGGGAATTATTGGATATTAATGGACTCTCTTATAAATTAAAATCATGTTCATATGTTCTTAAATTCTTAGTTCATTCCCAATGAGTGTATCCATAGGCTACCCTAGGTTACAGGATCATCATAGATATACATGTATTTGATTATATGAAGGAAATGATGACATAAGCTATGAAATGATGTGCTTTGGAGTTTATAATCATCTAGGAGAGAAAGATGGTGGTTTGATGTTTTGGTCAGACCCATAATATGGGTTTTTTACATATCCTTAAGAGAGGAATCAAAGCCCACGAAGTTCGGTTATTGGTACTTATACCTAGGAGGAAGCCCTTTCAAATTTGGGGGAACATTTTATTGAGATTCACTTATATGGATAACGTCCCATTAGATTGTTCCCTTGATAGGAATCTTATGTATCCCAGTTGGAATAGGAATCAATGTTCTCAAAGTTAATGTAGCTTTGGGATTACACCTGGGAGGAGGCCCATTTGTTGGGGGCATAATTGAGTAATCCTTTTGGAAGGGAACCCCTTATATCTTGGTATTTAAATAAGTAATCCTACATATCTTGGTTGGAAAATGAAATAGAGTTCACTTAGTTCGTTTTGTGGTTTTAGCCAATGTTTGATCGTCAAAGACCTCTAATCCCACATGAGTCATGATCGGCGTGAGAAACAAGAGGATGTGAAAGATTGAATAATGTTATATATTTTATTCTCTGCTGATTGAAAAGGAGGATGATGATGGGAGAAGATTCCATGGCTAGGAACTTAACATGAGAGTTAAAGGAGAGCTTTATGCATGAACTATCACCCTTGTTGATATCTAGGATAGTAATATCTTGGGGATCTATCCTGACACATCTCGAGTTGAGGTGAAGAGGGAGAAGAGTGATATCTCTCACAAAAGTCTAGGGACTTACCTCAGGAGTAGTTCCTTTTTTTATTTCACTAGAACTCATTGGCAGGAAAGGCCCGTGGTTAACCCTAAACATGAGAACTGTGAGGTTCACATTGGAATCCCAAAGTTGGTCTTCAGGTCACCTTGGGAATATAGACATAGAGACATTTTGGGTGTCCAAACAACTGGTGGGACATCCTTCATCAATCCTCTTACCTTATGTATTTATATTGAGAAATGCATGCTGGTGCACCTAATGATATGATCATATGAGTCTCTTGGCTTTGGAAGAGGATTTAAAGGAGGCATAGGATGATTGTTGGTGGATTGGTTCACGAAGGATCCATGGAGGGATGGATGACGACAGAATGAAATTATTGGAGCTAGTGGTAAGGAATCCTAAAGAAACCCAATTTAATGTAATATTTTCTCTTGCGGGATGGGGGAATCCCAAAATAACATATTTTTTCGCTGGTATATGGGTCGTCTGTGTACTGAAGCGGTACATGGGCATGGGTATGGACCACTGCATACTAATGTGGAATGCAGTCTTGGATGTTGTTCTATATGACACTCCAGGTTCTATCTATGTACTAATGCAGCACGCAATGTATGGTTCTATTATCATAATGATGTGATATGGGGAGCGCCGAATTGAAGAGGTGTCCTAGAGCCTATAATTCATGGGTAATTCACCCATTACGGATTTATGGTTTGAGATGGCTCTAATTATGTTCACATTTTACTGATTATTATTAAGTACATTATTTTTATGGTTCACTTCTTGTTATACTTATAGAAAAAGGGGATCACAGTTTGTAATGTGTTGATGATTCAAAACTGAATTCAAAATCTTCTTTGTATCTGAATCCTATTATCAATCCTATTAGGTCTCCTTCATGCACTCTTCCATCCTCTTCGATTCTTCTTATCCATAATTTATATAGGACTACGGAAACCATATCTGTGGGAATGTGGAACCATTTTTGAAAGCCGATAAGATATATCACAACTAGTAAAAGAATCATTCAACTGAGGTTTATGGAGGTTGTGGCTCATGAGATGTAGTTCTCGGAACCCAGCATGATTAACTCATCTTTGAACTGATTAATTCATCTGATGCTATGTGGATGGAATTTCTACACTCAATTTTTCCAATGACATGGTTCAAGATATTCTAGGTTTTTATGGATATCACCCCATAGGCTAGTGCCTCATGGGTCCTTCTGTGTACCGATGGTTCATGGTTCATGCACCCTTCAATCATTTCACAATGAGGGTAAATGATACAATAAAAAATCTTGAAATTTTTTATTTATTCAAGTTTATTATCAAATTTTCAATCCTATTATCACCCATTTTCCTTACTGGACCTGTATAAATGATTTCTTCCCTCTGTAATGTTCTTATTGGAGTATTTACTTCCCTTTTCAATATTTTTAAGTACATCACATGGAGAGAAGAAAAAGATTCAAACTCCCACATTCCAAAACACTGGGAAAGAGAATTTAGGTTAATTACTAAAAGCCATAAGAATGCGTTTAAAGTATTGGAAGACATTACAATGAGAAAAACATTATAGAAGTTATTATAAGAGTAAATTTAATGAAATTAATAGAGTAAAATATAAATAAAATGAACCACCTAAACCTCATTGTTACAAGTGCAAGGATTTTGATCATTTTGTGAGTCAATGATCCAATACAAGGGATAATATGGAGGATAATAAACAAAAACCTATGAGGAAAAATGAAAAAGGGAAAACTTATGAAATCCCAATAAGTTATTTTAATAATGAAAATTTTAGAAAATACATATCCTTTTCCCACTTTATTTGAAGGCCATGTTTAATTTTGTATGAATAAACCCTGTAAAAATCATATTGTTCATCATTTTGTGAGGATTAATGTGATTATATCCCTCTATATGGATGTTATAATAATAAAATAACATTTAATGTTCTATTGTTTTAAGGATGAACCAAAATTTTTAATAAAAATCTTTACTGTATAAGATAAGATAATATTTAAGGAATAGAGGGTGAATTATATTTTGGATGGGTTATAAGGTTGAACATTTATGGGGTGATTAAATAAAACATTGTATTATGTGTCTGAGATTAATGTATTATCTCACCATATGAGGACTTATGTAATTTGGATTTCTTATTTGTGATGATGGTAACTAAAGATAGATGGGTTGACTTATCAGGGATCACATGATCTATTAGTACTTCAGGGGAAAAAATCATTCTCATTCATTTCATAAGGTAAGACATGAAGTGGAAATATAATAAGGCATAACCAATAGTTGGGATTGTGTATAAGAAAGTTAATAATACCATTTAATTATATTTCCTTATATTATTTGTCAATAAAAGGAATTACTATGTGATAAGATACTGATCAAAAAAATTGTAGTTTGAATCCATTAATTTTAGTTGAACAGATATCATTTTAAATCATAAATGACTTACAAATTTACGTACCTTAACATTACATTTTTCATTCACTTTTTTGTGATTTTGGACCTCAATCACTCCCTATAAATATTGACAATTTTCCTCTATGTGTAATATTCACTCTCAACATTTGTTATTTTATATAGAAACCAGTTATATGTTACTTTGTGAAACCAATATGGATCCAAACATCCCCTTTTTAAGTTAACTTTTAGTATTCATTCTTATGATGTTGGATTCTATTAATTAACCTTTATTGTTTTAATCCATTAATAACCTAGAAAAATAATGAGGATGATATTCATTTTAAGGGCGGTAGAATTTAACACATTAAGATTTATTGAAACAAAGTTCCAATTAATTAATCTATTAAATATTTTTCATTTCATGTGACAATGTAAATAGTTTTGTATATATATATATATTAAAACACTAAGTTAAACACTCCTTTCACATGCAATGTTGACATGGCTTACACTGCACAAAACAATGAATTGACTTGTGCTACATGCAATACCAACTTCTCTTTCACTACCTGGAAAACCAAATTGTTGTATGTTACATGAAACACTAGCTTGGAGTATTACTTGGCATACGTTAAACACAACATCGACATGGCATATGATGCATGCAACACTGCATTTCTATAAAACATATTTTTTAAATATATAAAATTATTTGCATGATATAATTATAAACTAATTGTTAAACATAGTTATAGTAATATTAATAACTTCTTTTAAAATATTTTTTATATTTTTTTATATAAATAAAATATATTTATAATGACATATATTATTTGTTTTAATGTCCTTTTATGTTAAAAATATCATTTTACTAAATGAACCAATTTCAATGATAAAATTAATTTTTTACATATTTAAAAGTTTAATTTTATATTATAAAATTTATTTTTTAATTTATAAAATATAAATTAGAATAGTGTTACATTTTGAGATTTTTCTGAGAAACGTCATTTTTTATGAATAGTGAAAAATATTGCTTTCTAGTTAAAAACTACCTTTATGTTTAAATAGTTATTAATATTAAATGATATTATAAATTTGTTTTTAGGTCACATTAAATAAAATTTTAATCTATTAATGCCATTTAATTCACTATAATCAATTTCAGTTCGAAATTGTATACAAAATCATAACAATCTTCTGATCATTTTTGAACATTAAAAACCCGTTATTTCATCCCATCTGAAAGATTAGAATTAATTTGAATTTTAACTGCTTCTATTAACTGAATTTCTAAAATAAGATATAAATCATTATATTGACAATAATAATTAGATTATAATAATAAAAAGACAATTTTTGTCAAAAATTATTAGTAAAAGTGATTAATATTACTCCCATTGATTAAGGACAAATTACACTTAATTAGGGACTAAACCATAAAATGATTGGCGCAAATGACCTAGAAACTTGTCCAACACCCATTTTATTTCCATATATATGCCATAATCCTTCAATTATATATTTTTCGACAGATTTTATTTAATAAATTGTGTAGACATAACTTGCTTCTAAAAATTCCATCACAGTCCTTTTCCATCCCTATAAAAGGCCACCACCACTCTCACTCCCTCACACCTCTCGAACCTCTTATTCCCAATGAATACCTACCCAATAAACATTACATAAATCTTCCCTTACATCTATAATCCTTCTCATGATCAGAACTCAATTCACGGTAGCCTTTTCTCATAAAAAAATGAGTTACCCTATTAAGAGTTACAGTCTTCTCTGATGTACTTTCTTTTATTATACTTATCCACCCCTCCAAATCTAATTGTTTAATTATTATATAGAAAAACCTATATCTTAAATGTAATATTTTTTTATGTAAATGGTTCCACTTACACTTACACATACCTCCATCATATGGGTAATGAAAATATTGTTTATGTGTAAGGGGAACTACTGCCTCCCGAAACGATGATTGTTCGCTTTTCCATTACCACCAATAATGCTAGCCATTATGATATAAAATATGTTTATATATGATATATATTATATTTATAATGTCTTTATGCTTCATTTATTTTTATTGGGAACAATCCATTATTCTTTTAATTTTATTTAAATATGATAATTTCATTTGTGGAAGTGTAGAATACCGCCCCATCAAAATGATATGATTCATTCATACACAACATGAATTATATTAATGATGGTCTTAGTGAAAATATATGATATATATGATATCATAAATATAGTTTAATAATGATATATTTTTACACATATATTTCTTTCACTTTCTTTTTCTCAACATGACAATTAAACAGAAATAATGTTCATACGTACGTACGACCGACCATCTCCTTGAATGGTGTATTCCGTTTCATACTAATATATTATATATATTATTATAATAAAAATATAATATATATAACTGATATTAATATGATTTATTAAATTCTTTAATCACAATATAAGTTTAAGGACCGATAATATAACAAATTTAAACACACATGAATAACAAAGTGAATATTACCCGAAGTGAAACCTGAACATGCGATGGTTAACAATCAACTAATATAAGGTATTAATCAAACAATATATTATATTTTATATAATAATATTTTTCTTTAAAATATGTGTAATAAATTTATATTAATTTTATAGGTTTTTTAATAAGTACGATGAGATTCAAGGCAGAAGTTAAGCAGATTTTATCTCAATTTTTATTCCTATAAGATACAAGCTATGATTATCATTATTTCTTATTGTGTGGTGTATATAATACTAATAAATTTATTCTATATATAATTTAAATAAATTTATTTTTTTAACATATCTATTTTATGAACTTTCAATGATGGTTATTATGTTTCAAAAGATACTAAATTAGTAAAAATGTTTTATCTCAATTATCCTTCTTTGAGACTCATGCTTTT
The DNA here is from genome assembly GCA_963277665.1 of Viscum album. Taxonomy (NCBI): domain Eukaryota; kingdom Viridiplantae; phylum Streptophyta; class Magnoliopsida; order Santalales; family Viscaceae; genus Viscum; species Viscum album. Next base: position 515,592,887 of record OY728146.1, read on the forward strand.
TTATCCATCTAAACTATTTTTTGAGTTGTATATACTTATATTTTATATGTTATAAATTGAATATAATTATTTTCATGATAATTTTTGTTTTATATAATTTCATTATCTTACATGGATAGTATGATCCCATGTTAGAAAGTTATAAGTGTTCATTGAGATAATCTCATCGCATTTCGAGATTGATTACGTTTATGCTTCCTTTGATGAATTATTCTGTCACATATCTGAGCACATTAAAAAAAGTATTATAGTATATTTATTCATGTTATATTAATATAGTGGTGCCATTTTATAATTTTTTTTACATAATATAGTCAAAAAAGTGTTTTTAATAAATTCTGACTTCACCCTCTCTTCGGTAGGAAATCAATGTCCCTTAAAAACCATGTTTTCTAAAAAGGGTTTACAAGAATATTTTACTAATATAAATTGATCATTAAAATTATTAGTTAACCTTTTTTATTTTACCAATGTTTTCAAGGGAATCATCTTGTCTTTTTATGAACACCAAGACTTTCATTCCTTTTTCTCATTCAAAAGAACTATATTTTTTACCCTATATGACATGTATGGATTTATACATCATCAATCCTTTAAATATTTCTTTTCATGTTTAAATGTTTTTTAGGAAAATGATTTTAAAAGTTATTTTCAAAGAAAATGGTTCTTTAAATGTTTTCATGATTATTTTATATGTTTTCAAGGAAAATGGTTTTCCGATCATATTCAAGCTTCTATTATATGTTTTTAAGAAAAATGGTTCCCAAAATGTTTTCTTGCTACTTTTATAATTTTTCATGAAAAATGATTTTCAAAACATTTTCAAGATTTATTTATATGTTTTGAACTTGTTTTTAAATAAAATGGGTTTTAAATAATTTTGAATATTTTTTATAGGCATTAAAGGAAAAGGGTATTAAAATGATTTCAATTATTCTTTATAATTTTTAATGTTATTTTCTATAAAAGTGATTATCAAATCGTATTATGTATTAAAAATATTTTTTTTCACAAGAAAATATATTTTCCTAAATAAATGTTTTTGAATTATATTTCAAAATTATTTTATATCTAATATTAAATATAATGATGTTACTCATTACCTTATAAGAAATGATCTAATGGTTCCATTCATATCCTTTCTATGAATGGGTTATGAATAATGTCATTGTCTTAATGAAATCCATTTCTCTTTCATAGGTTTTATATTGATGAAATCTGTTTCTCTTTCATGTGTTTTATGTTTATAAAATCCATTTCTCATTCATGGGTTATATTTTTATGAAATAAGTATATCTTTCATGAGTTATGCTTCTAATGAAATGATTATCAAAACTGAATCTTTTATACAGTTTATGATATGTTTACATGTTTATGATTCACATTTAATTACATGGTATAAGATATGGTTTTTTATTATTTTGTGGTACATGAATGTATGATATCACTATAAGATAGGTGAGACCTATAACTAATTCAAATGAATTGGAAAAATATTTATATCTCATGATATAGACTAAGATGGTCTTGGGAGTGAAACTTGACTACTAAGTTGACCATGAGAGTGAACCATGACTAGCAAGATGGTATGATGAGTGAAATCATGCTACTATGATGGTCATGGGAGTGATCCATGACTACTAAGATGGAATTTTGAATGAACTCATCCTACTAGGATGTCCATGGGAGTGAACCATGACTACCAAGATGATATTAGGAGTGAAACCATTCTCCCAAGATATCCTTGGCGTCAATTCCTTCACTGCTATGAGTAAACCTGATTATATGTTCAAAATGTTATGGATAGACCTGATTGAATATAACTATGTTTATACAACATCCAGATCTCATGTCATTAACCGAATGAGTGAGAATGAATATACTTATACATTTTCACAATATTATATACTTATGTGTCTTCTATAATTCCATGTTTTATTCCTATGTTATGATATCCTTGCTTATGTTCAATATTTTATTATGATTCCTGTCTTATGAACTACCAATATATATAATGATATATGGTATGTAAGGTGTGATCTTTAAATGTTATTCTCATGTTATATACCCTTTTTTTTTCATGTTATTCATAAAATTTTTCTTTATTTACCGTTACTGAACATCTAAGCTAACCACTTTCTTATGTTTCCTTTCTCCAGGTTACAAATAATTGTTTTAGGTAGAAGTACTAAAGGTTCATGTCTTTATGGGAGATGTTTAAGATATTTCACCAGGATCGAAAATTTTGTTTTCAAGTTTCAAAATACACTAAACTACTATAATCTTCAACCATGTATTTTTGTATTGTAATTAATATTCATTTAAAATGATGTAATATCCATTTTCATTAAAACTGGTTTTCTATAACTATCGGATATTCATTCCTAATTTCTTTAATATTGTATCAACATTGAATACATAGAATCAGATGGGGGATCATTTTATTTGGTTTTACGGTTTCCATAAGGGTTTTCATGAGTTGTTTTAGAGGTTTATGAGTGCTCCCATTTTGAAATTTCCAAAGGAGGCTGTTTAGTACATAGTGTTCTGTAATGCCTCTATGCCTAGGGTTGGATATTCTATGATGTATATACAGTCAATGGTTTTTTATGAGTCATGATAGATGATTCCAAAAGATCATAACTACGTGACCCATGATTTATATGATGACAGTTGCAGTATTTTCCTTGGAGATGTGGTAAAACTGCCTCCTAGGTGAGTGGTTTATCATTTATTCTCACCATAATTGTCTCAAGTATATATTTTAATGGAGGCTGATGTATTTAATAGGTTTTCTCTAGTATTATGAATTCGACAAATTATATAATCTGGGGAAGTGGAACATGGTCGAAGATGTTCTTAGCACAAGATATTATTCATAGTTATTTAGAAAGTTATCAGAATAGTTAGCATCATTTCAATTTTCTATAGTCAGTGAGGATGGTTCATATTACCTCCAATTAATGGTTGTTACCCCACAACTTCTACTGCGTGTTAGGGAGGATCATCTTGGAATTATTTATTATGAGACATTATATACTCAAATATAAATTAGATGTAACCCTGATTGGTTTTTTGAGGTTGGGGACCATATCATTCTATTCGGATGGTAGAAAATTGTACTATTGAAATCACGTGATGGGATTTTGGGGGATTTGCTTATATCCCACATGGAGGTACAACTAATAGTGCTGAATATTTACATAGACATCATGATTCATTTATGGTGGGTAGGGATAAAGAAGTGTGTAATCGATTTTATCTCTTAATACCTTAATTTTCAATAGGTAAAGGTTATGAAACAGGTTCTATAGTGTTTTACTAAACCCCTTAAGGTTACAAAGTAAAATGGCTATTTAATATCTATGAAAATAGTAATGGGGATACCACAAACATCTATAGGACACAATGTCGTATGGGTAACTGTAGACTGACTCACCATGTTGGCCTTCTTATTAGTTATCTAAGAGAATTGTTTAGTAGAGACATTTATATTCTTTTACATGATGGATATAATCCATTTTTATAGAGTTCCCTCAACAATAATATCAATCTATGATGCTCACTTCCTATCATGATTATTGATAGAATTTTAGGATTCCAGTAAGAATTAGTTATGTTTGAGCATGATATTGAACCCACATAATGATTTCTTGACTAAGTGTACCATTTTGATTGTAGAGGAAATGTTGTGGGAATATATGATAAAATTAAGCCATTCTTGGCAGGATCACCTATCCTTGGTGAAGTTTTCAAAAAAAATCTACCATTCAACCATCGACATAGCACAATTTGAGGCCTTGTATAAGAGACCATATTGTTCGCTACTATGTTGGTATGATCTATTTGAGTCATAACTCATGGGCCAAAAGAATGTGTGAGTAATGATAGAAAAGGTGAAGATTATACAATAGTTTATGAGGGCTTCGTAGAGCCATAAAATATCTTATGAAGTCCTACAAATAAAGAATTTGGTGTTCTAGGAGGGATAACATGTGTTCTTGAAGGTCACATATGGACAAGGATTGAAGATATTTTTTCATGTGGAAGTCTATCTCCTTGATTTATTGGATCTTTATAGATATGTTTTGGGTTCAGTGAGGTGGTGTACCATATGTACCTACCACCACAATTATGATGGTTACACAATGTCTTCCACACCTCTCATATGAGGAGGTTTGCGCAAGACCCATCACTTTATATTAACTGGGGAGAGAATGTCATAGATAATAAATTTAACATTTTATATTACCTAGTATAGATCAAGGATTTATAGGATTAGATCCTTCGTGGATATTTGATACCCATGGTGAATATCTGATGGTAGAATAAGAATCCTCAAGAGAGCACCAGGGAGTAGGATTCGTGTATGTGATCCGAGTACCCTTATATTATTTAATTGGTTTTTTTACTTTCATAGATGAAAATACTTAATGTGGGGGTAATTAAATGAATTAATGTTTTCCTTATAAGTCATTAAAATATTTCAAGGTATATTTTTTAGGAATGGTACAAAGATGGTGTGAGATTCTGAGGCCTGAAGAGGCTTACTGTTTATATAATAAAAATATTAAATATATTATATCACACATTCATTGTTTTTTAGGAATGATTTAATAAATCTTTAATGGGGACATATATGTTAAATTTTAGATATTCATTGACTTTGGAATTCAGGTTATACCTTAGGAATGACATAAACTCTGATGGCATCTGGTTCATGGTTAAAAAGTTTTAATGTATAGAATAGTAAATTTACTAATTAATTAATTTCTAAAATTTTCCATGATATAGACTCTTATTTAAAACCTATAATAATAAAATCATAAGTCCAGACACATAACCCTAGATATTTGAGAGGAGATAGTGGAGAATATATAGAAAATGAAAATAGATTAAGGATCATGATCGACTACAAAAGGGTCGTCTCCACCAACATAGTTCATGGATCATCTCAAATGATAATGACACAAAAATATTATTCTTCAGGGATCAATCAAAACAATAGGTAGGGGTTTTATTTGTAATTGTTTTATTTTTGTATTTTATAATACCATGATGAACAGAAATCAAATCTGCCTAGAGATTAATTCATGAGTCCTTCTTGCTTATGGGCTTGGGTTTTCTATACCCAGATTTTGGGGATTATTGATATTTGATTATTACATAGTTATTTATTCAATATTCTAATGGTAATAAATTAATCACAACTTGAACAATATCCTAGGTTCACACCTCTTATTATCTATTGTGATTTTCTCTCCCCTTTGTTCAATCATTCATCATCAGCACCCCTTTTTGGTCGGTGGTTCAAAAAATACCATATGAACGCTCATTGAACAATCATTATATTGTGAAATGGATCATCACTGTCAGTTTTGGATCAATATCGATGATATAGTTGTTCCATATAGTGATGAAATAAGGTTGGGATCATACTTGGGATACCTCTGTTTATGAATGAGCATTTAGAAATGGTGTGGTTTGACAAGTGGAAATTCTTTACTATAGGATGTGGCTGGAAGATGAACACTAAGGATGAAATGATTGGTAAGCCCTATATCCAACATTTTGGGTGAGATTTTAGTGAATGTACAAGATGAAGTAGCATGGGAGGATAAAAGAAACATTTAGTAATTTATATAAAATCCCTAACTACACAGTGTCTAGTATGAATAACACAATCAGTGTAGTCCCCCTTATATGGTTTTAGAGTTTCTATATAGAGAAACATATCACATTCTATGTGACATGTGTCACATGTTGTGTGACCCTATGTTGGTGGATGGGGTGTTCCTTAGAGGTACATGGCCAGAAAAATGACCAGGGACAGGGGTTGAACCAGAGTAGATAAGAAAAACCAGATACTCAGACACGAACTCATGCACATGTATTCCTATAGTATATAGGTTTGACCAAAAGTATATGGGAATGACCCAAAGTACATAGGAAGGACCCGTACTTCACATGAATGGGCTAGAGGCATGCTGAGTTCTAGACCAACCACTACACGTCATGTGTCCTAAAAAGAGATTACATTAATTTGAAGAAGAACATGTCATGTGAGATTGAAAGACATAAGAAGTCCTAGGGTATGGAAGTCACATTTTCTACTCCCAGTATACACTGGGTACTTTTTCCAAGAACAATAAAGGCCCTCCATATCTTTACCATGGACTAGTATTAGTTGGGTTCTTCTCTATGGTCCACCTCGATAAGGGTGCAGTGAGGCATTACATCCTGATCATAGGATTGTAATCCCCTATATAGGGTTAGTCTCAAATATAGTTTTTTCACAAATCCATCCACAAGGCAAGGGTGGGGATCTTTTATCGTATCTCCCTCCCTATGTTGGGTTTGAGGAATCTTTGTCACCAAATTACACGAACGTATGATCCCCTACCTAGTGGGTTATTCTAGATTGGGTTTCTAGTGTCTCCCATGATCCCTAGTTTTGACCATATAATTTTGTATCAATATCTTATAAGTTCTATGAATTTCGTAAAATTCCTAGTGATTCATGGTTAGAATAACCAATTGGACATATTCTATCAATGATATCATGGATCATAGAGTGAAATATCCGAGAAAAAATAACCTCTAATCCCTAAGAAAAATTTGGTGGCTGAAAGTATGGTAGAAATAATATTAATACATGATGATTTTGTATTATTATGTATCATATTCTGATTAACATTCAATTATAATTATGATAATAGTAGTATCTTTATTCATTATTTTTACAAATCACAGAGTGTCCTACTGGGCATTATTATTCACAACCCTTCTTGGGGTCTACTCAAACATGTAATGCCTTATGAAGATGGGATTCCATTTTACAGTGTCCTAGGAGTAAAAAAATAGGCCATGAATAGTGAGTTTCATTGATTGTGGTTATGTCAGGTTTTGAACTTGATAGAATTCCTCTAATACATGTCAGGATGGGATCTTTTGTTATCTTTGGATTTCTTCTATTTAGAACTTTTATGTTTTCCAGTAGTTTCTTGGTATTCTAATTGATGGATATTGATGTATTCATGAATTGGGTCTAAGTTTTATATTACCATTCAACATTTTAAAGGTATTTTGAGGTGTATGAATGCATACTGCTACCTTAGGATAAGGCATCTCATGCGTTTGATATGACTACTTAGTGATGATTAACAGTTCCGGGAATATTAGAGGCATGCTTAGGGTGTAAAACTAAGCTCACCACTAGATAAGAGAGACTTAGTCAGACAGTTCATGACACAGTTACCTTGTAGCAGTATGAGACACCAACTCACTAGTTACTAGAGTATTATTTAAAAGTCCATGAGTTCTTACACCAAACTCACATAGGGATTCAATAAGTGTTACAACTCATGTAATGTTATATGTGAATATCCAAAATGACATTCAATGTTGTATTATCCCATATAATTTCCACATTTAGTGTTGAGGATTCATGGATTAGTTAAAAATAATTCCACTAAGTGCTATATGGACAAATCACATAGACTGTAGTTGGAACCTTAATGAACTAGACCTATCCATAGGATTATAACATAAGGTTCCTAATAAGACATTTAATAAATGGAAATGACCTCATTAGGAATTATGAACTACTTAAGAAATGTAGGATCACATTATCAACACACCACCCTCATTGTCACCAGCATCACCCAGGTTGACCACACCATTATCTCACATGAACTTCTATCATAAGTATACATGCATCGGAATCCATCAAAAGAGTAGTCACCAGGAACACTCACGTGCAACCATAGTACAAGTTTTTGAAACTATGTAGTCGAATATTATATATTTAGTATAATAAAACACAAAAATCATATATGTAATATGAATCCTACATGCCTAATATTAGTCCTGGGACACCCCCAACAGATTCTGTAAAGAGTAAAGTCCATATAAAATCATGAATCTAAAATTCCACATGGGTTGCACAATATGAAATATTATGCAACCATAACATTATAAACCAAAAACTTCAATCCCATTCCTTGGTAACCTGGTCTACCCTCAGAAATGGTGCTCATGATGTACCTACTTGAGTTGCATCACATCCTCTAACACATCCATATGTTTCCAATCTACCAACTCCCCAAAATATAAAAAACAACATAACTTCATATGATACCATTTTGTAAAACCCTAAAACAAATTATCTGGTTTGAGCCAGAGTCCCACTTGACCTCAAGTGCACCTTTCCATACACTAGAGGCTTTAGAGTAGAAGAGATGGTCTAGGTAAAGTCATTGGGAGAATATATCCTCAGTCAGAGTACACAATAACCATATAAAAAATATGTCAACAATATAAAATTTAATTACATGAAAACAATATACATTAAATTTATATAGATGAGATGTAAAAATACATAGACTCAACAATCATGCAAATTAAATCGGTGATTTCTCCTTGGTCCAATAACATATAGAGATAAAGAGAATAGAAAAAGTATATTTCGCTCAGAAACATTAGCCTTGCCTCATCCAAATCTCCAAAATAATTGCATGTTATCCTTATAAATGAAAACAATGTGCCTAATGACAACCTATAACTAAAAAAAGTGAGGGTTTCTTGGGTATCAATGTTTCATGGAAACCTGACCAGGATGTGAGTTCAACTCAGTTGGACACCACCAATATTGTTCTATACATGACAATATATTAGTGTATGTTCATGTGATATGAATAAATAAAAATAAGTTAAAAAATAAATATATAAAACGTATTATAATGTAAAATAAACATCAATTAACTTATAATAAAGTAAAAACCATGTTCCTAATGATCGTATACACAACAATCCATCATGAACCCTCAATGTAAATCATTTGGATTAATTATATAATAAAACCATCCCAAATCTTGGAAAACCCCCCTTGAATAGATATTCCAATGAATGAATGAATCATCCCTCCTAATGGGAGAGTCCAATGCATGCGCACCTCATGCCTAACACATCCTCTAAAGGGAGATCTACCAGGATTATCCGACACACTCATTAATAGAACAGAGGAAAAGAAAATATGATACAGGGTAAAAATGATATATTAAACATCACATCAAGTTAGGCACTATCAAAATAATAACAAGAGCATGATGGAAACATAAATCATAGGTAATAGGATAAAAAAATACACCTCATGTGATGAAACATCAAACCTTTGTCTCACAGGATTCCCATGCACACCATATGATCAAGAATAAAACATATGTTCATCAAAATATATATATTAAATACATATACATTAAATAATAGGCCATTGGCTGTCAGGAAATAAGTCAAAACACATATTCCTATGGCCATTTAAACCATGTTATTTTATTAGTAATTTCAATTTAATTAGTTATGATGGTTCATTCATCAACTAATTAATCATGGTAGTGAGTCTCTCATATTAATTGATCTTGATGATCAATTAAAATTTATTATGTTTCATTCATCTGTAGTTATAATCATTAGATCACTTTACTAATCTGGTGAACCTAATATCACAATCTAGGAAACGTTACATAATAACAGAGGGTCATGTAAAAAAAACAACCAACCTTAAACAAATATAACTCCATCAAATAAATGCTTAGTAGCTTTATCTGAGCTATCCAAGTCCATTATTACCCCCACTATATTGAGAGGTTATAATCTTTTCCAATCATAAAAAATTAATTAATTATAACTAAATTATAATTAATGAAAATATTAAAATTAATCTTCTAACAAAATCTAAAGAAGCACTTTTTTGAACAGTTTATTAAATATCACCACCTAGCATGAATCATGACCAACCACCCATTGGAGGTTTCTTTCCCACTTCCAACAACATTCTGGGAAAATCCCTATGATGTTGAGATAATAAATATACTAATTTAATATCATTAAATTTGAACAATATAGATTAATCCAACCAAGTGATGTACTTTAGCAACAACATAGTCAAAAAAAAGTTCAATCCACTCTCATCACACACCCAATTCTAAGATAAGAAAAATCCCCAAATCAATTCCATGGTTTAATGGATAATTCAAATAATTGAAAAAAATCATAGAAAGAATAATCAAGGGACACACCATCATTGAAATTACCATAATCAACATCCAGTTATTAACATGGGATATCCTATCACTATAACGACCCATACATTACATACATTTTTAATACTTTAGAATTGATGTATATTTATTACAACATATAACAAAACCATGATAGGACAGTATAGGTATAATGTCTTTAAAAACTGGGAAACGTAAACAACTGGTTCATAAAGAAAGTACATTGTCTCTTGTTTATTTGATCACATCTAGACTCATTTTTGGAATATCATATTTAATACCCTTCTTCTAGACCTGGGGAGAAGAAACATACAAAAGGGTGATCTGAAATGATCAGTAAGGGTAAACAAATGAAATGTCAATAATATCATATTCTTAAGATCATAACGTTTGAAAATCTTATCCTGCATAAGAGGTCATAATATTAAATTATAGAACTGAAATGTAATCCCAAAAAAATCAGAACATAAGACATGAAACTTTATGGAATACACACATAATCATAGAAATCATTTCATATTAGTCAAGGCTCATCGCCAAGACCATCATAGCGGACAAATTCCATTACTGAACCAAGTTCACTCCTCATTCTATCCCTATAATACTAAACCAGATTTACTTTCCATTCCATCCATGTCTATATCATGAGATACAAATCTTTATCCAATGCATTGGTAGAATATATAGGTCCCACCCATCCCATAATGAATTCATTCTTACGTGTGCCAAAAAATAAACATAAATCATTCATCATAACCCAAAGAATAAAATGTGTTTGATAAACATCATCCCATAATAACATAATCCATATAATAAAATGGATATAATTTAATCATATGAAAAATTAAATCATCTAAATAATAGATCCTTTATACATCAAATATAAACAAACTATATAATTTCATCTTAGATGGTAAATAGTATTTATAAAACATTTGAAATTAATTCTTGAGTAAAATATCCATTCTTCATTAAAATAATTTTCATTTCTCAAAATGCCATGCAATTTAAAATAAAAGGATTTTGGTGAAAATAATCCGGAAGTCTTGTACTAGAATAATCATGAAAATAAGGCATTATGAAACCATAAAAATCTGTTCATGTTGTATAAGTTAAAAAACATTCTTCTCGTACTTTTCTTAGAAAAGTAAAAAAGTACCTCATATGGTAAACAAAAGAAAGATTCATCCATACCATGCAGTAGAAGTCAAAAAGGGTTAAAATGACTTAAAACATACATGGAATAATAGTAAACATTTTAAGAATACATTTTGAGAAAATATGGACATGGATTATAAACAAAACCCTAGTAAATACTTACGAATAAACAATCTCGAATAATTACAGGATTGGAATAATTATCGCTTACTGTTGGACCGATATAATTGGTACTTATCCAAAACTCTTGCATAATGTTTAAATAATGTCATTGACTTATTCTAGAATCATATTCGTTGTTATGATATCATATATGGTCATATTCTTATCTGTTTATTAGTAACATTTCATTGTTACTCGTTATTCGGGTATTAACTTCTTTATGTTCTTTTGTATGTTTTGATGAATAAATTCTTATTACTAATTTTAGGTTATAGATATATAATGTATATAATGGTATTATATATCATATTTATTCATTAAATTCATTTATATAATCATTCTTCAATGAGGATCATTTAGAATGAAGCACATCCCATCGTGGAGACGGTAGGCCGTACGTACGCATGAGAGATGATATCATTATTATGATTGTGGAATTGTATTGAAGTGTATGGAGTATGATATTTCAGAATCAATATCACGTTATAATAATCATATATATTTCTTTCTTACATCATTATACCCATCCAAGCATGTTGGTGAAGAAAAAAAGATTACACCACGGTGTGGAGACGGTAGGCCATACGTATGCACGCATGGTGATTACATTTTTTAATAGGATGGATAGAAGATGGAATATGGTTGTTTCATATACATAATAACATATCAGTATACAAGTGATACTGGGGATATTACTTAAAAATTAAAAAACTCATATAGAGGAAGTAGAAGAAGAAATCAGTTTGAAAGAATCAGTAAAGGATGTTACCTTTTCTTCGATGTGCCTCTTCTAAACCTCCTCTTAGGGCACTAAATTTGGACTATTAAGAAGACTAGGACCTATAGTATATTTTTAGGTAAGTTTAGAAGGGAAAAGGTCAGGGTATGGACGAGTTTTAATGCTTGAAATGGGGTGAAGAGAAGAGGGAAGAGGTGCCCTTTTTATAAGAGAGTAGAGGGTCACTTTTGGAAACCTCCAAAATATGAATTATAATAAACTCAAATATAACTTTAAAACATCCAAATTAAATAAAATTAGAATATGAGATAATATAGGGTGGTGATATCATCAAACAATAAAATTTAGACAAGTTTTCATTTTATTTTAAACCATATCATTTTGATTTATCCTTATTTAATCGATTTAATTTTATTTGTGGTAATAATATTCTAAATTTTAAATTGTTATAAATAATTACTTATGTGTTGTTAATTTTCAATAATTGGATACTTTATGAAATTTTTCGACCATATAAATTTAAATTAATAATTTTTTAAATATTTATGTGATTTTTAAACAATTTAATAATATAAAATATCAATAGTGTCAATTTTGACACTATTCATTTATTTGAATTTAAATATAATCAACACAAAAGATATGTTTGAACCAAATTATTTAATAGATTTTTAACATGTCATATATATCTATGAAATTCGTGGTGGACATTAATTAATTCATATAATATTTATTTTAATATATTTTAAACCATTCATTTGATATTTCTCTTAATTAAATAATTACTACAACATTTTTGTATAATTATTTAGTATATTTATTTGTTGCATAAAAATTAAAAATAAAATAATATGATGAAGATAAATATAATATATTTTTTAATAATACTTTTAGTCTAATTTATCTTCTAAAAAATCAACTTTTAAAATGTTATCTTTATTAAAGTATGAAGGTGATAACTTTGACATCATTTAAAATAAAATAATATAAATGTCATAATCTGTTTTATAAGGCTCCAAATGGTCCAAACGTCTACCCATGGATGATTAGGGTATATATATACTCGAAAAACAAGTTTTGGTCTGGTGTTTGGTCATTTTTATGGGTAGTATTATTTTAATAAAAACTATATTATTGATTTTACACTAAATAAATAATTTCCGGATCATTAATGTATAAGCTATTAAGGTAATTAAATATTTCATAAAAATTAAAATAAATTAACATAAAAAAGAAAAAAAAATTATATTTCAAATTAGTATTTATAATCGAATTTATATTCTATATAAATTTATATTAAAATTACTTTCATTATTAATGTTTGAGTGAGACATATTTCACTTTCTTTAACTAAAATAAATTGATGGACTTAATCACATCCAAGTGGGATCCAAAAGTTTCTATTTCAACCCAAGTATGAATTAGGGAAAAATATAATCATCCAATTATTTTAATACAAGTTTTATGGAAATTTTATATTATTATATTTACCCTTAATTACCCGATTTACCTTTAACTATGGTAAATAAAATTTATCGTAGTTACTATTCATAATGCCTAAAAAAAATTAGTCTATTAACAAAATTTAGACCTACTGATTCCAAATATGAAATCCATTTTTCGAAATTAAATACACAGAAGTGGCAGTATTTAATTTAAAATTAATCCTGCTATTGAGAAAAAAATGTTTTGAAAGTTAAAACATTGCAAAAGATTAAAATGCTTTTACCCATGAATTCTATGTAAAATTAATGATAATGAAATAAATTAGATTCAATGGTAAAAATATATTCTATTTTTACATCAAAACCATTTAATGTTATAATTTAACCATATAAATTATCTCGATGAAAAAAGTTGTTTTCTATTAAAATTTAGCATATTTTTACTATTCACCAAATTATGAAATTTAACAGAAAAATATTAGAATTTTAAACAAAGTGATTTTTTATATTCTGATTCCAAATAAGAGGTTTAAATTGTAATATTAAAATTACTATTGTGTCTAAAATCGGTTTCCATTAAAACGCAGAAAACATTATTTTAATATCTATTTGATGAATATCAAAAATACAATTTTAATAACATACATATCTTATTAATTTCATTCACTCAAAAAGACTAATATGAGAAATAATTTATTTAAATTTAACATAGAGTTTAGTAAAATTTAGTTATATTTATTCCCAATAACATAGTGGCCAGGTTATAATGGTAACTTTATATTAAGGGCATCTCCCAGTTTGTTTAAACTCAGGATTGTGTGCAAAACAAGCTATAGAAAAATTATTTAAATATTTCATAAAACACATGGGTGTTACATTCTATCCCACTTAAACTAAATTTTTCCCTCAAAATTAATCACTTGGAAATAAATAGATGAGGATACCTATCCCTCATCATATCCTCAAGTTCTCATGTTGCTTCTTCTAATTGGTGGTTCTTCCATAAAACATTAACCAATCGAGTGGTCTTGTTTCATTGAACTTTTTCACTATGATCCAGAATCTCTATTAGTTGTTCTTCATAAGAAAGATCTTTCTCCATCGGTATGACTTCTGGTGTTATTACATGTGAAGGATCAGGAATGGACGTTCTTAAGAGGGATACATGGAACACATTATGAACTAGAGAGAGATTTGGTGGAAGCACGTGTTAGTAAGCTACCATCCCAACATGATCCATAATTTCTAAAGGACCGATATACCTAGGTATCAGCTTTCCCTTCTTTCCAAATCTTATTACTCTCTTACAGGAAGATATTCTTAAGAACACCGTATCTCCTAATTCAAAATCTAGGTCTTTTCTTCTATTGTCAGCATAAGTTTTTTTCCGACTCTGAGCTACTCTTATATATTGTTGAATAGATCTGACCTATTCTTCCCTTTCATCAACAATATGAGGCCCTAATAGATTTCTTTCCCCAAATTCATCCTAACATGTTGGAGATCTGTACTTCTTTCCATAGAGGGATTTATAAGGAGTAATCTGAATACTGGAGTGAAGGATATTGCTGTAAGATAATTCCATCAATGGTAGGTGTTGATCCCAACAACCATTTAAATCCATAGAGTAAGCTCTCAACATGTCCTCTATAGTTTGAATGTTCCTTTATGATTGACCACATGTCTGAGGATGATAAGTAGTGATGATACTCAACTCTGTACCTCGAGCATGCTGAAGACTTCTCCAGAACATCGAGGTAAACCTAGGATCCAGATCAGTTATAATGGAAAGTGGTACTCAATGCAATCTTACCACTTCTTTTACATATATCTTGGAAAGCTCATCACGAGATAAATCCTCTCAAATAGAAATGAATATTGTCGACTTCGTAAGACGATCAACTATAACCGAGATAGCATTATTGGCTTTGGATGTTTTGGGATGTCTAGTGAAAAATTCCATAGTGATGTTTTCCCATTTCCATTCTGGTATTAAAAATGGTTACAACATCCCCATAGACTTCTATATTTTAGAATTAACTTTTTGACAAACCAAGCATCAAGAGACATATTCAGCAACATCTATTATCATTTCATCCCACCAGAAGTACTCTTTTAGGTGCCCATACATCTTCATGCTTCCATGGTGAACAGAGAATGATGAGCTACAAGCCGCGTACAATATTTCCTTCTTTAATTATTTTATGGGAGGAACACAAACTCAATTCCTAAACCTTATTATTTCATCATAATCAATGTTTAATTCAGGAACATTTCTCATATTCTTTTGTAACTCTACATCTTCTTTCTGTGCCTCTTTAATCTTCACATGTATAGTTGGTTGAACATTCATTTGGAAAGATAATATTCATCCCTTAACATTATAATTACATGATCCTTCCTTTGAAAATCCATAAATATTGGGTCTTTCATGATCCTCATCATGGATAAGATGGCATGGTCTTGTCGGCTTAATGCATCTACCACCTTGTTTGTTTTCCCCAGGTGGTAATGTATGGAGGAGTCGTAATCATTAATCAACTCCAACCATATTCTTTGGCACATATTCGAATCCTTTTGTGTGAAAATATTCTTCAAAATTTCTTGATCAGTATAAATATCACATCTTTCACAATAAAGATAATGCCTCCATATTTTTAATACAATGATTACCACGACTAACTCCAAATCCTGAGTTGGGTAATTTTGCTCATGGATTTTCAACATTCGTGAGGCATAAGCTATCACAATATCATTTTGCATGAGAACACACCCCAATCCCTTATTAGATGCATCACTACAGATCACAAACCTTTCTCCACTACAAGGTAGTGTGAGCACAGGTGCACTGGATAACCTTGTTTTTAACTCCATGAAATTCTTTTCATACTCCTCTGTCCAAAGAAACATAACTCTTTTTAGATTCAACCTAGTTAGTGGATTAGAGAATTGTTAAAAATATTTGAAAATATGTCGATAATATCCAATAAAACCAAGAAAACATTGGGTCTGAGTTACTGTTTTTGGTCTCGACCATCTTTCGATAACCTCTATTTTTTCTAGATCCATAGATATCCCCTCTCTTGAGTTTATGTGACAAAAAAATTATACTTTTTTTAGCCAAAATTCACACTTAGATAATTTTTCATAATGCTTCTCCTTTCTCAGGGTCTTCAATACAATTCATAAGTGATATTAATGTTCTTCTTTGCTACTTGAATAGACAAGAATATCATATATAAAGACTACCACAAACTGATCAAGATAGTCTCTAAAGACTCTATTCATTAGATTGATGAAGATAGCAGGGGCATTAGTAAGACCAAATGGAATCACTATAAATTCACAGTGTTCATACCTTGTACGGAAATCCGTCTCTGGTATATCCTTCATTTTTACCCTTAATTGTTGATACCCTGAATGAAGATCAATCTTGGAAAAGTATTGAGCTTTGTGTAGTTGGTCAAATATGTCATCAATGTGTGTGGGAAGATATTTGTTCTTTATAGTGATCTTGTTAAGTTCTCAATAATCAATGAAGAGTATCATTGATCAATATTTATTTTTAAAAAACAGAATAGGTGCTCCCCAAGGTGATGCACTTGGTCATATGAACCCCTTATCATGATTCTCTTGGATTTGCTTCATCAATTATTGAAACTAAATTGGGGCCATTCTATAAGGTGTCATTGAAATTGGCCCAATACCTAGTATGAGTTATATTGAAAACTCAAATTCTCCATTTGGTGGTAGAACTGAAAATTCCTCTAGAAAGACATCATCAAACTTCTGTACAATGGTCATATTCTTAATCGTGATTTTTTCTCCAACCATTTGATATAAATAACCTTCATTTATTGGAATCATGACCCATAAGATGGAAGAAATTTTCACTAGAAGGTTATATTCATCCTTGCATCGATAGATGATTATAGATTGATCTAGAATATGAAATGTGACTTCCCTTCTTTATAAATTTATATTAGCTCTATATAAGGAAAGCCAATCCATGACATGAATCTTATCAAATTCCACTATAAGAAGGATCAAAGGATTTGTAGGAATCATTTCCCCACAAATGTGAATTAGAGAAGATTTATAAATTTTTGAGGCAACCGTTGTGCTAATAGGAGTTTCCACAGCTAACTCAACATCTAATTGTTGAGGTAGTATGGTGATAACCTTAGAAAATGCATCAGAAATAAATGAGTGGGTAGATCCAGAATCAAATAAAAGATTTTATACTTTAGAGTGGATGGTAACTATAGGCTGCCCCACATCATTATCACACTCCACATCGGCGAAAGAAATTACAGGTGACTTCCCTTTTCCTCTGGCCTTAAGAGTTTGTTAATGTCGATCTTCATCAACAACCATTGGATTAGGGAATTTATTGGTATAATGCCTAATTTCCATGCACTTTTAACATTGAAGTGTAGGAGGTGCATTCTGTGTAGACTATTCTCTATTTTCATCATTAGACATCTTTTTCCCATTACTACGACATTCAATTACCCGATGACAATCTTTTCCACATTTAAAACATTTACTTGTCCCTTTAAGACAATTTTTTCATGTTTGTTTCCACACTTTGAGCATAAGTGAAAACTCATCTTCTTTTCAGTGTGGTCTTTAGATTTTCCTTTGAATTACATTTTCATCTTCTTATCTAACCCATATGACTGATGGGTTAATCCAATCTCTATATCATCCTTGAGAGTACATCTAACAATTTCCTTGTAGCTATTGAAGTCCCTTATGGTGAACACCCTTAGAATACCTGGTTTCAGGCCACTAAAGAATCCATCGATCTTACACTCAGGTTGGATAATAATTCCAGAAGCGTACCATGAAAGTCTTGTAAAATGGTCTTCGTAGGCACCAACAGATTCATCATCCTTTTGGTTTAGTTCAAGAAAATCCTTCTCCATCTTTGTTTGAAGAATGTGAGGGAATTACTTATTGAAAAATAAGTTCTTGAACTCGTCCTATTCCATGGACTCAATTTCATCTCTTTGCCTTGTATTCTTGATAAGATTCCACCGTTGATCAGCTTCACCTTCCAAATGATATACTGCTACGAAAAAATTATCATGTTCAAAACAGTGTTGAAATGAAAATATATTTTCAGTGGTTCAGATCCATTGTTCAGCCACTAATGGATCAGAAGACCCGATGAATGACGATGGATTCTCCCACATGAATGATTCAATAGAATGTAACTCTTTACTTTTCTCATTTGGAAGTCATGTATGATTCATAGCTTGAGAAAGTTGTGTGAGCATAGCTACAAGATTTTGCATTCCAGCTCCAATAATGTTTTTTTGCTCAGGGGGACAATCATTTCATTTCCCGTCACATTCAGAATTAACACAGTTCTTTCGGGTTCTAGCATTTGACTAAAACCAAGAAGCATAGTTTGAGAAACACTAATTAAAATAGGAAAAAAACATAATGAGGAATAAAATTTCACACTTTATGGATTATAATAGGTTATTAGTGGCCTTTTATAAAACACTAGGATTGTGTCCTATTCTTATACATATCCTTATGGTTCATAATAGGGCTTTCACATCCTAGTTTCCAAAGGTCAACTATAAACTCCCTCTGATACCAAGTATAACGACCCATATATTACATACATTGTTAATACTACATAATTGAAATATATTTATTATAACATATTACAAAACCATGACAGGATTGTGTAGGTATAGTGTTTTTAGAAACTGGGAAACATAAACAGCTGGTTCATAATTTTTCTACGTTGTCTCCCATTTATTTGATCATATCTAGACTCCTTTTTGGTATATCATATTTAATACACTTCTTCCTGACCAAGGAATAAGAAACATACAAAAGGGTGAGCTCAAATTCTCAATAAGGGTAAAAAAAGGAAATTTCAGTCATATCATATTCTCAAGATCATAACATTGGAAAATCATATCCTGCATAAGAGGTCATAATATTAAATCATAGAACTACAAAGTAATCTGAAAAAAATCAGAACAAAAGACATGATACTTTGTGGCATACACACATAATCATATAAAATCATTTCATATTAGTCAAGGCTCATCACCCAGACTATCATAGTGGACAAAATCCATTACTGAACTGAGTTCACTCCTCGTTCCAGCCCTATAATACTGATCAAGATTTACTTTTCATTCTAGCCATGTCTATCTCAAGTGATACAAATCATTATGCAATGCATTGGAGGGAGATAAAGGTCCCACCCATCTCATAATGAAATCGTTCTTACGTGTTCCACAAAATAAACATAAATCATTCATCATAACCCAACGAATAAAATGGATTTCATAAACATCATCCTATCATAACATAATCAATATAAAAAAATGGATATCATTTCATCATAAGAAAAATCAAACCATGTAAATAATAAAGACATTATACTTGAAAGATAAACATACTAAATAAGTTCATCTGAAATGGAAAATTGTTTTGATAAAACACTTCAAATGAATTCTTGAGGAAAATATCCTTTCTTCTTTAAAATCATTTTCTCTCAAAATTCCATGAAATTTTAAAAGAAGCGGATTTTTTTGAAAATAATCAATAAAAATTGTATAGGAGACTACATGAAAATAAGTCTTTATGATCTCGTAAAAATCCTTTCATGTAGTATATGTTAAAAAAACATTCTTCTCATACTTTTTCCTGAAATTTCAAAAAGTACCTTGTATTGTCAAAAAAAAAGAAGATTCCTTCCATACCATGTGGTAGAAGTCAACAACGATAAAAATGAATTCAAAAATAAATGGAAAAATAATAAATATTTTATGATTTTTTTTAGAAAATATGGGCATGGATGATAAACATAACCCCAGTAAATACTTATGAATAAACAATCTCCAATAAGAACAAGATTGGAATAATTATCCCTTACCTTTGGTCCAATATGCTTGGTACGTATCCGAACATCCTCTATAATGATTTAAATAATGGAATTGACTTATTACCAAATCATAGTAATTGTCATGATATAATATATGGTCATATTCTTAAATGCTTATTAGTAACATTTCATTGTTACACGTTATTCGGGTGTTAACTTCTTTATGTACTTATGCATGTTTTATAGAATAAATTCTTATTCATCCTTTTAGGGTATAGATATATCATTTACACAATTGTATTAAATATCATATTTATTCATTCAATTCATTTATATAATCATTCTTTAATGAAGATCATGTAGAATGAATCACATCACATTGTGGAGACGGTAGGCCGTAATTACGAACGAGTGATGATATCATTATTATGATTAAGGAATTGTATTGAAGTGTATGGTGTAAAATATTTCAGAATAAATATCACTTTATAATAATAATATATAGATATTTCGTCCATCATTATACCCATCCAGGCATGATTGTCAAGAAAAACAGATTACACCACAGCGTGGAGACGGTAGGTCGTACGTACAAACATGTGGTGATTTCATTTTTTATAGGATGGATAGAAGATGGAATATGGTTGTTTCATATTAATAATAACATATCAATATAAAATTGATACTTGAGTTATTACATAAAAATGAAACAACTAATATAAAGGAAGTAGAAGAAGAAATATGTTTGAAAGAATCAGTAAAGGATGTTACCTCTTCTTTGATGTGCCTCTTATAAACCTCCAATTAGGGCACTAAAGTTGGACTTTTAAGAAGACCAAGACCTATAGTATGTTTCTAGGTAAGTTTATAATGATAAATCATAGGGTTTGACTGAGTTTGAAAGCTCAAAATTGGGTGAATAGAAGAGGGGGGAGGTTCCCTTTTTATAGAGAGTAGAGGGGCACTTTTGGAAATCTCCAAAATATAAATTTATAATAAACACAAATCTGAAAAAAAAACTTTGAAAGTGACTCCAATTAGAATATGAGATAATATAAGGTTGTAATATCATCAACCAATAAAATTTAGACATGTTTTAATTTTATTTTAAACCTTATAATTTTAATTTAACCATATTTAATCTATTTAATTTTATTTGTGGTAATAATATTCTAAATTTTAAATTGGTATAATACTTACTTATGTGTTTTGAATTGTCCATAATTGGATACTTTAAGAAATTTTAAACCATATAAATTTTAATTTATTATTTTTTAAATATTTTTTGTGATTTTTAAATGATTTAATATTATAAAATATCAATAGTGTAAATTTTGACAATATTCATTTATTTGAATTTAAATAAAATCCACACAAGAGATATGTTCGAAATAAATTATTTAATAGATTTCTAGCATGTTATATGTATCTATAAAATGCTTGGATCACATTAATTAGTTCATATTTTATTTATTTGAATAATTTTAAAACCATTTATTTGATATTTCTGTTAATAAAATAATTACTAAAACATTTTTGTATAATTATTTAGTATACTTATTTGTTGCATAAAAATTTAAAATAAAATACTATAATGAAGGTAAATCTAATATATTTCATAAAACTTATTTGAGAAGAATTTATATTCTAAAACAACCATCTTTTAAAATGTTATATTTATTAGTGTATGAAGGTGACAACTTTGACATCATTTAAAATAAAAGTATATAAATGTCATAATATGTTTTATAAGGCTCAAAATGGTCCACAAGTCGACCCATGGATGCTTAGGTTATAGATATACTCGAAAAATACGTTTTGGTAGGGCGTATCGGCCTTTTTTGGGTATTAGTATTTTAATAAAAACTTTATTATTGATTTTTAACTAAATAAATAATTTCTGCATCATTAATGTAAAAGATATTAAGGTAATTAAATATTTTTTAAAAATTACAAATAAATTACCATAAAAAATAAAAACATTTTATATTTTATATTAGTTTTTATAATCTAATTCATATTCTGTATAATCTTATATTAAGAATACTTTAATTATTAATGTTTGAGGGAGAAATATTTCACTTTCTTTAAATAAAATAAATTAAAGGACTTAATCACATCCAAGTGGGTTCCAAAAGAATCCATTTTGACCCAAGTATGCTTTAGGGAAAAATACAATCATCCAATTATATTAATAAAAGTGTATGATAATTTTATAATATTATATTTACCATTTATTACCTGACTTACCTTTAACTATGGTAAATAAAATTTACCATAGTTACTATTCATAAGGCCTAAAAATAAAAAAGTAGTCTATTAACATAATTTGGACCAAATGATTACAAATATGGAATCCATTTTTCCAAATTCAATACACATAAGTGACAATATTTAATTTTAAATTAATCCCGCTGTTGAGACAAACGGGTTTTAAAAGTTAAAACATTGCCAAAGATTTAAGTGTTTTTACCTATTAATTCAAAGAAAAATTAATGATTATGACATATATTATATTATATGGTGAAAATAAATTCAAATTGTAATTTAAAACAATTATATATTATAATTTAAACATATAAATTATCTCAATGAGAAAAGTAGTTTTCAATTAAAATTTAGCGTATATTTATTATTCATCAAATTATGAAGTTTATCAGAAAAATATCAGAATTTTAACCAAAGTAAATTTTTATATTACGCTTCCAAAGAAAAGGATTACATTGTAATATTATTATTTTTAATGTGTCTAAAAATGTTTTCCATTAAAAGGTGTAAAAATATTCTTTTAATATCTATTTGACGAATATAAAAAATTCCATTTTAATAACATACCTATCTTATTAAATTCATTCACTCAAAAAATTAGGAAAAATAATTGATTTACATTTTTCATAGGTTTATTTAATAGTTAGTTATATTTATTCTCAAAAACATAAAGACTAGGTTATAACAGTAACTTTATATTAAGGTAATCTCACAGTTTGTTTAAACTCACGATTACGTGCAAAACAAGATACTGAAAAATCTTTTATATATTTCATAAAAAAATGGGTATAACAGTCACTATGTAATTTCGAAGTTTCATCGTCCTCAGAAAAATCATTCAACATCCAAAGGAATTGCCATCCAATTTCTCTAATTGGAATCAATAAATGATCAATAGATGAAGGAAATTTTGAATATAACTGGTAACATATAAGGATTTAAAAGGATAAAAATTAAGAAATGGAATCCATATAAAATAATTACACTTCAATTAGAGAATAAATGTGATTATATGATGTTATGAAGGACAACACCCTCCATTCCCATCAAAATTCTCTTAAGGGATTTAGGGTAATGGGATATTGGAATTATGGTCCCAGAACGTAACCTAGAAACACCTATAAAACTACACAATATTATTTAATGATTTGAAAGCTTGTTTCATGTCACGACCCGACCCAACGAGGCTCGAGCCGCGACTCCCCAAGCCCGCCTCCAATAGGCCAGGGTCTAGCGTCCAACACCGAGTAGGCTATCACACACATGGGATGCATTAGCCTAAGGTACCTGTACACACGCACCCACAAAAACCTCTATGCAATAGTGCAGATATATAGAAAATTGAGAAGTAAATGCACGCATACAACTATCCCACAAACAGATTACAACAGAAGTACAAAAGGGCAAAACGAGGCCCACCAAAAGATAACTGCAAAGTGTCCAACTTACTCAGAATGAGGGAAAACACTTCCAAACACCCACCAGTCAGCTCCTCGGTCAAACCCTATCACTAAGATCCACCTGATCTGGGTCCTGCTAGGACTTTGTCAAAAGGCCTGTGGTTTGCACAAGACAGAAACACATTTGGGCAAAGCTCGTGCAGGGGTGAGTGTAAAAATACTCAGTAGGCACCCCAAAAACCCAAGGCAAAAGAGAGAAACTGAAAGGCAACAGTCCTCTTATCCCAGCTATAAGGAACCCAGACGAGAGAGGAACTCCATCTCGTAATCATCCTCAGCTAAACACAACTAGACAGCTCATCCCCGGTGTATACCCATACATACACCTTGAACAAACCAGATATACTCAACTCACGCAACAAGCCACATGAGGTACCGACCTCCTCACCAGCAACAGTTCGCAACCAGGAGAACACACTCTATGATCACTGTCATCCCAGATGACACGCGCCCGAGAGATACACTCCATCTGGTCCTAAGAAAACATGTCAGACGCTCACCCGAGAGACCACGCTCATCAGATTCCTAGGGGATCACTCTTAGGGTATGCTAGGGGATACCGAAACCCACTCCGGTATACGAAGCTCACAGATAGGGGATCACTCCCAAGGTCCGCTGGGGGTTACAACGAACTGATCTGGCATAAGTAGTTCTCACAGATAGGGGATCACACCCAGGATCCGGTGGGGGATACCACAACCCGAACTGGTGTTCGACAGAAGCACGTCACTCAGATAGAGGATCATCGCCCATATAAAGGGGGTCATGATGATACCGGAACACTATGTGGTATAACTCGTGATGTAGGGGATCGACCCAATGATGCCGCAACCCTACCGAAACCACGCACTGAGTAGGGTATTACATAAACAATGATACTGTGACCCTACTATACACCTCATGCTGAGTAGGGGATCGTATATCCGACGATGCCACAACCCTACTGAGTACAGCCCACCATGTTGGGTATCATAATCCCAATGATGCCACAACCCTATAGGGTTAACCAGCTTGATAGGGGATCACCGCCCGTCGATAAGCGGTCACAGTGATACCAAGAACCCAATCTAGGGAAAAAATGCTAGAGGATCCCACTCCGGGCCCACCAGAGGGATGCCACAACTGTAACAAATTAATCATCCCATCGAGGGGATCACAAACCTATACTAGGGTTCTGATACCACTGGAACCATCATAGTAACTAACCAAGAGAGTACCCTCAACCACTGTTGGTCCAAACATCGCTAACCCAAGCGACCTGCCACAACACTACACTGAACACCTCCTAGGCTGATACCAAGGCCACCACCGCGATCTACATGAAAAAACATGCAAGATAGGCTGTTAACTCGCCCAAAATAGACAACAGGTGAAAAAGCACTATTCACCGTAGCTAGCTCAGGCGGCTCCCACACAACGATCCCGAAACTCCTCAAGTGGATCATACCACAACGATCCCCTCAAAAAAACATACAGAATCAACTACTCGTTCATCCGAAATGGACACCCGGTGAAAAGGTACTATTCACCAAAGTCAGCTCGGGTGGGGCCCACGCCATGATCCCAGAACTCGTCAAAAGGATCACACCATTGCGATCCTCTCAAAAAAACACACAGGTTCGACTATTCATCCGCCAAAATTGGACTCCAGGTGCGAAAGCTGCGATTCTCCGCAAACGACAAAACCCAGCCTCGTGAGGCCCGCACCCTGTTCTTAGACCCAACACAATAAAACCATATCAAAAATTTGATCGTACCATTAGGGTCTCAACGACACTGACAACACGTCAATCGGACGCTCCAGGTAGAAGTTACAATGGCCCGAAGTCATAAAATAATAAAATATTATTATTTTCTATGATGCTTCTAACTCTCAAGATAGAATCTCGAACCTTTAAACCCTTGAACCCAAACTGGAGGGTTTGCCCCGTCGTCAGGGTAACTTCACCGCAGACGACACGT
Organism: Viscum album; assembly: GCA_963277665.1. Classification (NCBI taxonomy): domain Eukaryota; kingdom Viridiplantae; phylum Streptophyta; class Magnoliopsida; order Santalales; family Viscaceae; genus Viscum; species Viscum album. The sequence continues at coordinate 515,619,001 of OY728146.1, forward strand.
GAATCTGACTCCCGGATTGCAAGAAATGGGGGTGTAAAGACCCCCGTATGACAAGAAGGGGCCGGATCGGCCGAGACCAGCCGGTCCGGCCAGCCTGGACCGACCGCCACTGCCGGCCCACCCTAGCCGGCGGCCCTCCGCCGTGCTCTGCTAGCGCGCCGCCGCTCAGGGCGGCTGGCCGCCGTGGTCCCCCGGGGGTCCTATTTACGATCTGAAAGCACCGGTGCGACCCTCAAGACGCGACCTTTCCTGAAACGACCTCAAAATGAAGCAATTCGACAAAAAAATGAGATCGGGTGATTAAAACTCAAACCGCCTACCTCGAGGGGGAAACGCTGACGACGTGATGGAGCTCGATTTTCTGACGATCTACGTCGAAAATGGCTGATGGTGGCACCTATGCGGCTTGTTCGTTGAAGTATGAGGAGAGGGAAGGAGGAGGTGGCCTCCTGCTGTGCGCACAAAGGGGGGGGGGAGATGAGGCGTTTTTTAAACAAAAACCTCCTCATCTCCCGTTCACGTCTCGGCTCGGACCCGACGCCCGACGCAGACAAAGGTATGGTCACCCTAGGTTAAAAACGACGTTCTGAACACAAAGAAGGACTCTGATTTGTGATCTGAGACTCCATTCAGAAGATATTCAAGCGAAAGGTTGAAAACTAACTCTTCCAGTTATTTACAAAAATGCCCATGGTGGTGTTTTCCATGGCAGGCCTGTGCCTGCAAAGTTTACACCATGCCAAGGGTAAACGACACGTTCTAATTGCAATTGTGCTCTTAGATTCCCCTTCTGACCTACTATTTAGGATATTTCACACCCCCTCCACGTGAATAGTAAAAATATACTTAATATTTTTATAAAATTAATTCTAGGCACACTAGGCCTCAGAAATGCACAACGTCTTCGTGCCTAGATCTAGAATTATTCATAGAAATAATCCAAAGTCTGACAAGGCCAAAACCAGAGTCGCTATATCCTCCCCCCCCCTTAGAAATTTTCATCCCTAAAAAGCCATAAGTTCCGGGAAAGCGAATGGACTCTCAACTAGATCTACCACACAAGCGAGTTCACCAACAAACACCCATGCACGAAGACATAAGTTAGAGGGACTCATCCACAACACCTGAACACTCTCCTATTTGGGAGGCACTGAATCACCCACACAGATTTAATCACATCACAAAAAAATGTCTCGATGGGGGATATATCCCTCTTCCTCACGCATTCGAAGCACACCGAACAACACCCACTCAGGGTCTTACCAACGCCCGGAACAAAGCTCGAGAAAACAAAAGAAAGGAAGGGTACCGCTAAATAGTGTCTATCAAACTACTGTAGAAAGTATAAAGGACACAAGTTGTACCTCTATCCATCCATGGTGCCTCTGGGTCAATAGCCTCTAGGGCATACAGCTGTCCTCGCCCTCAGCCACCAGCTCCCTAATCTTGGGGTGGACCTCTTGGGGGTGGAGGAGGTGGTAACTGATACCGCCTACCACCCCCTGCTGCTGCACCAGCTCCGTCACCACGTCCGCCACCCTACAGACCTCCTTGATCGAGACGCTGTCTCTGCCAAGGCGGTATATCGACCGACTCTCTCTCAGCAGCACGACGGGTCGGAAAATCTCTATCAAGATGTCCTAACCGTCGCAAGCATAACACCGCTTCTCCTGTAGTAGACCAAAACGGGCTTGTGATCCCTGTGAGCCCTGATCCTCAGATCCTCCATCCTGGGGTTTCCTCCTGAAACGTCGGCCACGTCCAAACCCCTGAGTCTGTCGTCAACTACCAGATTCTAACTTCTCTGCTCTCACGTGCCCAGCACTAATAGGGGGAATCTGCTCAGCTTGAAATCTCTCCACCACCAACTCTTGCTCCAGCACTCCAGCATAAGTGGGGAGGCACAAGGAAACCATACCTGCTCGGATGTCTATGCATAAGACCTTCTTGAAGCTCCAAGCCCAAAATAACGGGTCCCGAACCATATCCGGGGAGTAGCATGACAGGTCTGTAAACCTCGATGAGTACTCTTACATATTCATGCCATCCTACCGAAGCTGTAGAAGCTCCTAAATCCGCACTGACCTCAGCATCACCGAATAGAACTATTCCCTGAAGAGCCGCTCAAACTCTGCCCACGCGAGCGTCTCCTCTTCATGGGACTGCACCACAAAACTCAACCCTCGCCCGACAGAACCATACAGAAGGCTCACCGCTAAGACCAACATCTGATCTGGAGGTGTCCTCACTAGAAGGAAAACTCAAGTGACTGCCTCAAGCCAGTCATCAGCTTCCTGGGGGTCTGGATCACCCCGAAAACTTAGAGTTCACTGCCTCTGGAACTCGTGCAGTGCAATCAGCCTGCGTGCAACCTCGTCCTGCACTACCGGCACAACCAGCTTCTTGAAAAGTGGTTTCTCAACTGGTGGACCACCTAGAGGTCCAACCTTAGAACCTATACCCTAGTCCACAGCATCTACACGGGGTGGATCATCACCACAATCCCACTGCGGAACCCTCGCTGGCTGTCGTCATAGAGGCATCCTGAAATACATTCAAGATGCACCACAATCAAAGTGTATATTTGGAGAGATGACTCAAGAAGGAAAAGGAAAACCCAAAAAACCTGTCCTATATGATGCATGTACCATTATTTCCCTTTGACCAGTGTACAAATGTCCCATGTCAAAAGGCAGGTTATCAGACTCCTGGTGTATAGATACGTCGGCCCCCGCACCAACACTGGAGTCTCTGGCCTGAAAGATGAGCTTGAAACATCATAAAACTGCCGCTATGAATCCCAAACCAAAATCACAGCTAGAGTATCTACGCTTTGAGATCCCAAAGGAGGAACCTGCTCTGATACCACTCTGTCACGACCCGACCCAATGGGGCTGGAGCTGCGACTCCCCAAGCCTGCCTCTAATAGGCCAGGGGCTGGCGTCCAGTGCTGAGTAGGCAATCACACACAAGGGAGGAATTAGCCTATGGTACCTTTACACCCACACCCACAAACACCTCCATGCAATGGTGCAGAGATACAGAAAACTGAAAAGTAAATGAATGCATAAAACTATCGCACAACCAGAGTACAACAAAAGTACAAAAGGGAAAAACATGGCCCACCAAAAGAAAACTGTAAAGTGTCCATCCTGCTCAGAAGGAGGGTAAAAACTTCCAAACACCCGCCGGTATGCTCCTCGATCATACCCACTCACTATGTTCCTCCTGCTTTGGGTCCTCCTATGACTCCGTCGAATGGCCTGTCGTCTGAACAAGACACAAACATGTGTGGGAAAGTCCCGTGCAGGGGTGAGTATAAACATACTCAGTAGCCACCCCAAAAACCCAAAACAAAAGAGAGAAACTGAAAGGAAATTGTCCGCTCATCCCTGCCAGAGGGAACCTAGATGAGAGAGGAACTCCATCTCGTGACCATCCTCGGCTAAAAAAAACTAGACAACTCAGCCCAGGTGTATGACCAAATATACACCTTGAACAAACCCGATATACTCAGATCATGCAACAAGACACCTGAGGTACCGACCTCGTCACCATTAACGGTTAATAACTAGGAAAACACACTCCATGATCACTTTCATCCCAGATGACACGCGCCCGAGGGATACACTCCATCGGGTCCCAAGAAAACATCTCAGACGCTCACCTGAGAGACCACGATCATCTGATACCTAGGGGATCGCTCTTAGGGTCTTCTAGGGGATACCAGAACCCACTCCGGTATACAATGCTCACAGATAGGGGATCACTCCCGGGGTCCGGTGCAGGATACCATGACCCTATCTGGCATACGTAGTTCTCACAGATAGGGGATCACACCCAGGATCCGCTGGGGGATACCACAACCAGATCTAGCGCTTGACAGAAGCACGTCACTCAGATATAGGATCATCGCCCATATAAAGGTGGCAACGAGGATACCGAAACCCTATCTGGTATAACTAGTGATGTAGGGGATCGAACCGACGATGCTGCAACCCTACCGAAACCACGCACTGAGTAGGGGATCACATAACCAATGATACCACAACCCTATTATACACCTCATGTAGAGTGGGGGATCTTATACCCGACGATGACAAAACCCTACTGAGTACGGCCCACTGCGTAGTAGATCATAATCCCGATGATGCCACAACCCTACGTGGTTAACCAGCTAGATAGGGGATCGCCGCCCGTGAATAAGCGGTCACAGCGATACCAAGAACCCAATCTTGGGAAAAGATGCTAGAGGATCACGTTCCGGGCCCACCAGAGGGATTCCACAACTCTAACAAATTAAACATCCCATCGAGAGGATCAAAAACCTATACTAGGGTTGTGATACGACGCGAACCCTCCTAGGAACGAACCAAGGGAGTACCCTCAACCACTATTGGTGTAAACATCACTAACTCGAGCAACCCACCACGAATCCACACCGTGCATCTCCTAGTATAATACCGAGGCCACCAACATGATCTACGTGGAAAAAAATACAGGATAGGCTGTTTACTCACCCAAAAAGAAGTACCGGTGAAAAATGCACTATTCACCGTAGCTAGCCCATGCGGGGCCCACACAACGATCCTGAAACTCCTCAAGTGGATAATACCACAACGATCCCCTCAGAAAAACACATGGAATCAACTACTCGTTCTTCCAAAACGAACACCCGGTGAAAAATGTACTATTCACCAAAGTCAGCTCAAGCGGGGCCCATTCCACGATCCTGGAACTCATCAAACGAATCACACTATTGCGATCCTCTTGAAAAAACACACAGGATCGACTATTCATCAGCCAAAATTAGACTCTTGTTGGGAAAGCTGCGTTTGTCCGCACATGCCAAAACCCGGCCTCATGGGGCCCACAACCCGTTCTCAGACCCAACACCTAGAAACCATCTCAAAAAGTCCATCGTACAACCATGGTCTCAACGCCACTGATGGGACGTCAATCGGACGCTCCAGGTAGAAGTTACAATGGCCTGAAGTCGTAAAATAATAAAATATTATTATTTTCTATGACGTTTCTTACTCTCGGGCCACGATCCCGAACCATTAAACCCTCTAACCCACACTTCCCCATCGTCAGGGTCGCGTCGCCACAAACATCATGGGAATCCGACTCACGGATTACAAGAAATGGGGGTGTAAAGACCCCCATATGACAAGAAGGGGCCGGACCGGCCGAGATCGACCGGCCTGGACCAGCCGCCGTCGCCAGCCCGCCCTGGCCGGCGGCCCTCCAATGCACGACGTTCAGTGCCGCCGTGGGCTGCCGCGCTCTGCTGGCGACGGCGCCGCCGTGCCTGTGCTGCACCGGCGGACCGTCGGGGGCACCCCAGTGGTCCGATTTGCGATCTGAAAGCACCGGTGCGACCCTCAAGATCCGATCATCCTTGCAAAAACCTCAATATGAAGCAATTCACAGCAAAAAGGGGATCGAGGGATTAAAATGCAAACAACCTACCTCGCGGGTGAAACACCGATGTTTCGGGTGCAGAACGACACCGGCAACGTGCTGGAGCTCGATTTGTAGACGATCTCCGTCGAAAAAGGCTGAAGGCGGCACCTATACGACTTGTTCGTCGAAGGTGGGGGAGAGGGAAGGAGGTGGTGGCCTCCCGCTATGCGCACAAAGGGGGGGGGGGTAGAGATGAGGTTTTATTTATTTACTTTTAAAACAACTACCTCCTCAAAACCCGCACACGTCTCGGCTCAGACCCGACGCCTGACATAGACAAAAGTAAAGTCACCACTAGGGTAAACACGACGTTATGAATGCAACAGAGGACTCAGATTTAAGATTCGAGACTCCGTTCAGAAGTTATTTGAGACGACGCTCAAAAACTAACTCTTCCACTTATTTACGAAAATACCCATGGTGGCGCTTTCCACCGCAGGCCCGCGCCCGCAAAGTTTACACCTTGCCTAGGGTAAATGGAACGTTCCGGATGCAACTGTTCCCTTAGATTCCCATTCCGAGCGACCATTTAGGAGAAATCACACCCCCTCCACGTGCATAGTATAAAAATACTTTATAATTTTATAACATTAATTTCGGGCACACGGGCCTCAGAATCGCAAGCCATCTTCGCGCTTAGCTTTGGAATTATTCATAGAAATAATCCAAAGTCTGACAGAGCCAAAAAATGAGTTTCTACATTTCACGTCATAATAATTTGGGATGGGGCTTCAAATGAAGGTGGTCATGATGGTTCATGACATGACTGATAGTTTCACAACTTGAATCCATCCTATAACATCCTATTGCTTTAGGAACACATAGAAATTCCATTGAAGTTACCACCAAACAAATAAAATTCATTATTTTTTTAAAATATCCCTTATATGTGTTTAAATCTTTATAATATAGGCTAAATATTTTGTTTAAATAATAATGATCCACTAAAAGAAAAAGGTCAATTTCCCCTATGAATTTTTGACCCGTAACAATGTGGGATGTTACATAGATGAAAAAGTGTTAGACCATAAGAATAAAAATATTATATTATTTTTAAGATATTATTTTTATTATTCCATCATGGTTGAATTATATTTTATGGATTTATAATTAGCAATGAAATGAGTATTCTATGTTAAGATATATACCTCTTCTTCCGAAAACCTATGGGTTTAAACATGAAGCCTTCCTAGGATTGTATTCTGATCAAAACATGACCTATATGACATGGGGGTATCATAGGAATGAATTTGGTAATAAATTGGATTATCTAATGTCACTTAATTCTTGTAAAATATAGGTTAGTGGGTCCCCTTTTATAAGTAAGGTTGACGACACACATGGAATTTTTCAAAAGATAAAAATATTATTATGTCTTTTTTATGGAAATGTGTCTCATAACGAATAATTTGAGATGAAGGTGACTATTGTTTTTAATAAATTCATCTAATAATTATTTATATGAAATTTTGATTCCTTTTCAATTATTTTTAACCTAGGTTAACCTAATGTACCCTTTTACCGAGGTGACACATTTTTTTACTAATGTTATTATTCATAATGGAAAAAAATAAAATTGACCTCATCAATAAATATATAAATTATGATTAAAAATATGGAATCCATTTTAACAAATTTAATATCTATAAGTGGAAGAAATATTTTTTAAATAAGTGTTAAAACTCAACAAGAATTTGTTTTTAGAAAAAATGCTTTTTAAGCATAAAACTAAATTTACATTCATTTCATGCCTAGTGAAAAAAATTAATATTAAAATAATTTATTGAATATATAATATATAAATTTAATTAAAATAGTAATAATTTATTATCATTATTTATTGAGATAAGAACACATTTCCTGTGTAAAAGCAGTTTTTAGAATGAAAAAATGTGTTTGTAATCCTAAAAACGAACATACATAAAAAATAAAGAATAAGGACTATTCCTATGTAATTAATTATATTTTTTAAAATTAAAGGATTCTAAAATTACATGAATATAAATTTTAAAGAATAATCGTAATTTTAAATTACATTATTAAATGAAAATAAATCACGGTTTTTCAAAATCAAATATGTATTTTCACTATTTATTGAAAAATAAATCATTTCAAAACAAAATCCTAAAAATTCACCCCTAGATAATATTGAAAATATGATTTTAAAAATTATATCAACTTCTTAAAATAAAATATCAAAAAATTGACAACTATTATTTCATATGTCTGCACAAAAAGTAAAATAAAAACTATTTTGAAGAAAACATATTTTTGAAGTATAAAATGACAATACAAAAAATTATGTATATATATTTTACTCATCGATAAAAAATTTATATAAAACCCTTATAAAAAATTGATCATGTAGTTATAAATATTATATTTTCCAATTTAGTAGAAAAGTTATAACGATCACATAATAAAATTATTTTAGTATATCCCCAACAACATAAATCTTTACGGCGTGTTTACCACATGCTAATGAATATATTAATCAATGAAAAAAATAATAAAATAATTTGGAGGTGTTATAAGAATTTCATTGAATATTATAGTCTTAGTTACTCAATACACTATATCCCATATCATATTTTATCTGTTGTTTGTCTTCAAGAGACCGATAACAATGTCTATAATGATGTTCTCCCATCTCCTTATTGACATGGGTAATTATTGCATCATTCCATTATAATTTTTTTACTCTAACATATCTTTGTAAAATACCAAGTGTATTATTGTGTACTGTATAATATAATTCTTTATATTATCCCAGATTATGTTCTCTCTAATATCATGATACATCTTGGTACTTCATGGATGGATGGTGAAAGATGATATATGAGAATTACCAAATAGATATTTCTTTATATCGAGTGATCATTAAACAAAATGAACATTTAGAAACTAACCAATGAAGTCTTCATTATTATTTAATTCATTAAACAACCCTTCATCTTCCCCTATCACCATTTAATGAATCTCCAAATCATCCATTTTTGTATCTTTAGTCTTCTACCTTAATCTCATTTTCATGATATTAGTAAATATTGTAATTATAGTCCTTGATTAAATCTAACCATATTCATTTGATTATGTTGGGAAATTTCTATATGAATATATATTCTAGATTATAATGTTATGAATATATTCAACACCTCTCTCCATAGAGGATGTGTATCCATATATTTAAATAATTGATCATAGTTGTTGACTCCGGATGGTGTCTCTAGTAGTTTTTCACTTGGATCGTCAACTTTCACGAGGAATAGGATATCACATTTTTAGTATGTATTATTATAGAAACCAATCCATTTTATAAAAAAATGAAGTATTCCAAAAACCCTAATCCAATTCAAGGTAGTGTTAGAATGATTTTAGTGATTATCCTATTCATGATATCATTAAATATTTCAGCTCATTATTCTATCTATACATATATTTCTCCTTTTATGTTGTCTCAGTTAGCAGGATAGAAAAACATGAGAATTTTCTCCCAAAAAATCAGTAATACACAGATAGTGTAATAATACTATAGATCTCCGTGACACATGAGGGTTTGGTTCATTCATCAATTTCATTTATCTTTAAGTGGTATATATAAATTCCCTCACTTTTGATCACATTCCCTAGGAATGTTACTTGCTACATCAATAAGTCACACATTATGAACATTGTATACATCTTATCCTTTAATAATGTCAATAAATAATTGATATATAATCTTCATGTTCCTCATTTTTTAGGGATTATATGTTAATATTATCATTAAATACTACCATTTTTTTAATATAGTCTCTAAATACCCCATTCATCTTATCTATGAATATTAAAAGGAAATAATTGAGTCTAAATGGCATTAAAATAAAGTCGTATTATCCATATCTCTTCTGGAAGGCTGTATTCTAGATATCTTATATATTAAACACTTACCAATGATTCTAGGAATTAGGATACACCATTGAAAAGTGTTAATATCCTTTAATTTTATCGATGAATTTATCAATCCTTGGCAGAGTATGCTCGTCCTTTATGGTGATCTTTTTGATATATTGGTAATCTATACAAAACATGATTGATGTATACTTGTCATAATAAATAGTACTGATATTCCCCAAGGTGATACACTGTGTAATATGATGTCTTTTCCAAAATTCTATTTTTTTCAAATTCATTATTCATCTTATTCTATTTGGTCCAACCTATAGGGAAATTTAGAGATAAGAGTGTCTCCAAGTATAAGTTCTATTGAGAACTGTACCTCATGATCTTGAGTAATTCCAAGAAAAGAATATAAAAATACAATTGTATATTCCCTCACAATGGTAATTTACTCACGATTGATTCTTTAATCTAACAAAACCATTTTAGAATGATATGATTCTTCACTGGATAATTGCATCCACCTCATTGAGGTATTTTTGAATGGAGATTCATGATCTTCCATGAATTTTTACGAGGGAAAGAGATGGTTTATAATATATAATGATATTTTCCTTTACTCATAGTTTATTTGAGCTCTATATAATGGGATAAAATCCCTTCATATTATAGAATAAAATTTAATAAAGATAGATGTTATGATAATCATTGGAAGAATCTTTGCACAAGCACTAAGTAGAGAAGAGTCAAACACTTGGTTGCAAAGATCACATTACTCTGTGTATTTATAGATATCTCTATGTTTTGGTATTGATTATTTGATTCAATAATCTTTTCAAACTATTTTTATATAAATTAATGAATAAGGCTAGTGTCAAATAATTATTTTTTAATTATTTACTAAATAGGGACTGTATATTGTGTGACATTATTTACACACATCACCTCGATGGTGATGGTGGAATCAAAATTTCCTTACTCAATCATATTTAGTGGTTATTGATGTTGATTACTATAGAGACCTAGGATTTACATTCAAGGATATTACATCATTTTAGATTAATAATCATTACAGTATAAAAATATATGTCCAATGACTATAATATGTAAGTGTCTTTGGAGACTTTGAAACAAAATCATCTGTCCCGGTGAAATATCTTCAACATCACCCATAAAGATCTCCAAATTTAGTAATTATACCTAAAACCATCATTCATAACCTAGATAAAGGAAACATAAGAAAGGGATGAGATCAGAGGCTATTTAAGGATAAATAAGGAAATGTATAAGAATAACATTAAAAATGTTGCTTATAAATTAATCATAACATTTGAAGATCATACCCCACATAATAGTGATAATAATAAATATTGGATGATCAAAAGGCATGGATAATAAGAGAATTATGACAATATGATTTTAAAGCATAAAAGATGAAAAATACATGAAATTTGTGTCATGTACACAGGTTTATAATTTTGTGATTATGCATATGTAGAAATAGGTTCACTCATTAAGTAAAGTACATGAGATCAGGCCCCCACATCAAATTTTTGACATGAAACTAGGTTCATGCATAAATTTGTTAACATGTAATCATTTTCACACATAACATTTTGAACATGTAATAATATTCATGCATAAACTTATGTACATGAAACCAGTTCCATGCATAACATTGTGAGCACATAATAAGGTTCACTCATAAAATTGTGAACATGTAATTTGGTTTATATATAAAGTAATGTACATGAAACTAGGTCTATGCATAACATTGTGAACATGTTATCAGGTTCACATATTAATTTTATACTCATGATTCGTCCATAATTACCCAATGCATTTTAAGGAGATATAGGTCCCAAAGATCTCATAATAAAACCATTCATACATGTACCACAAGATAATAAAACTCCATCATTTCATGACCCATAAAATAGATAGGTTTTATAAACATCAAATAATGACACATGAAATGAAATGGTCATAATTAAAAATTTTATCACATAATAACCGAAGGAAAAAACATAGGTTACATAATCACATCATGAAATCATAACAAGTGAAAATAAGTGGGTTTCAAAATCATAAAACTTGTTTTATTGAAATATGTTTCATAAGAATTATTACATCAAAAAATAAACTTTTTGAAAAAATATTATGAATGGAACTATTGGATCTTTTTATAGAAGGACTTTACCAACATAAATGGATGTTATATTTTATATAAAATAACATGGAATGATATTTTGAAAACATTTCATGAGGAATATATCCTTTATTCTTTGAAAAATTCTTTTTAAATAATAAACCATTTTGGAAATCCATTTTCATTGAAAATACTTTGAAAACATATAAATAAATCTTGAAATAATTTTTAAATCATTATTTCTTGAAAATATCATTTTAAAACATTTAATTAAAATTTATTCTTGATAGAATCATTGTTTAGAGTGAACAAAAATTTCTGACTGAAGAGGGGGTAAAATCTGGCTATCTTAGAAACACTTTCTGACTATATTAAGTAAATAATAGTTTAGAAAATGGTACGAATATATTAATAAACCATTAATAAACATAGGAGAATAAATTTCATTCAGATATGTATTATAATATTTTATCAAAGGATGCATAAACATAAACAATCATGAAATGTGATAAGTTTGTCTTAATAAACACTTATAACATAGAAACATGGAATAAAAATCTCCCTGTAAGAAAATGAAATTTAATTAAGAATAAAATATCATTAAAATAAATAAATTCATGATATAACATGTAAAATGTAATTATATACACCTATAAAGAGAATTTTGGTGTATAACAAAACATGAGTCTAAAAGAAGGAAAATTGAAACAAAACTACTTAAACGATTTTGTAACTTTTGAAACATAAACCCCATGAAAGAATGCTCATAAAATGGATATTTAAATTCCAATAAATATTATTATAATATAAATATAATTCAATCATGGGACATACATACACCACACAAAACATGTGAATGGTGTATATACCATTTATCTTAAAGAAATAAAGAGTGATATTAAATCCTCAAACCTTATGTCTGGACTCTCATCATACTCATACAAACTACTTGTATAATAAATAGAAATTTATGAAAAATATTTTATAGATCCATATTACTGTATCTAAAACCATAAATGGTTTTACAATGACATTATATTACTCTCTTGTTAATAATTCTATGTTCATGTTTCACTTCAGATAATATTCACTTTATTCATCGCATGTTTCTTAATTTGTTATATCATTGGTCTTTATAACTATTTCATGATTTATTGAACTTAAAAAATAATATAAATACAATTTATATACAGTTTATTTTTGTTATAATAATTTATATAATATATAATTATGAAACGGAATACACCGTTCATGGAGATGGTAGGCCGTACATATAAATGAATGTTGTTTCCGTTTAATATATCACTATATAGTTGTATTGAAAGAAAGTAAATTGATATATATAACATTATTTTATTTGATTTACTATATGATATATATATTTCATATAATCAATAAAAGAATCCATAATAAAATCAATGTAGTGTATGAACGAATAATATCGCTTTGAGGGGGCGGTAGTCCACACTTCCTCAAATGAAATTAGTGTATTTACATAAGATGGAAAGAAAAAAGATATATTAAAAATAATAATTAAAAAATAATAAATACAATATAAATACAATATAAATACAATATATATACAATATATATAATATATAATCTTATTTTTTATCACAATTTCCACCATAATATATGGTAATGAAATAATGAACACTCATTGTTTCGTGAGGCAGTAGTTCACCATACACAATAACATTATGTTCATTACACATTATATAGAGGTGCATCTATTTTTAGCTTGAACATTTCTCATAAACATATCCTAGTATATATATTATTTTATTTTTTCATATAATTATATAATAATTATATTTTATGGGGTGTATAAGGGAAATAATAAAAATTATATTGAGAGAAGGTGTTGCCTCTTAATTAGGTAACTCCTTTTGGTTTGTGACAAAAATCATCCTTGCGTTTCCTTCAACCAAAGGTAAGGATTTTATAATGAAGGTGTGATTTATGGATAGTTTATTGTGAATATAATGGAATAACTTAATAGGTTTGAGAGGTGTTAGGAAGTGGGGGTTGTTGTAGCCTTTTATAGGGAGGGAAAAGGACACACTTGTAATTTTTGAAAATAAGTTATGTGTGAACATTTTCATGCCCAATATATGTCATAAAATACCAATATAAACCAATAATTGAAAGTTTATGGATGTGAAATGGACAGAAAATTGTTTTTGGAAAATTTTCTAGGTCATTTAGGTCTCTAAGATTTAGGTTTAGTTCCTTGTAAGCTTAATTTTACCATAATTTCTATGATTAATTTTAATCATCTTAACTAATAATTTTGGTAAAAAAAATCATCAGGATATAATTAGACTCTTAATATTATACTCATTAAAATGGTTTATATTATTTTTTAAAAATTCAATTCATATAAGTGGAAAAATTAAGAATAATGCTAATCCTGTAGACCGGAAGAAATGACGTGTTGTTAAAGTAAAACAAAATTCAAAATATTATCATGTTTTTATAATCAATTTAAAATTGAAATTGAATATAATGACCTAAATTGTATTAATAGATGTATAATTTATCAAATTTTACCTAAAAATAAAAATAAAATATAATTTATCATTAATATCCGTTTAAAAGAAAAGGAATTATTAACTAAAAAGAGTTATTTTTCATTCTTTATCAAAAAATACAGTTTATCAAAAAATTCCAGCAAATAACCCTATTATAATTTATACCTTACAAATTCTGAAATTATTTTTTTCTTATTAAATTAAATTTATAAATGTTTATATAATAAATTTTATTATTAAAAGTGATTTATTGAAGAAAATGAAATTTTTAAAGATAAAAGGACTTTACCAAAATTTATATCTTTTGTTATCAATATGTTATATTTCATTTGAAAAATTATAAATAATATTATAAAATTAGTTTTTATTTTTAATACCATTATGTTTAATGGCTATGTTATAATTATATCATTTTAGTTTTTTTATTAAAATTATGATTTGTAAAAACTCGGTGTTTCTTGTAACATATGACACATAGGTGTTGTGGGTAGTAGAAGATAAGATAATATTTCATATATCAAAATCCATGTTAGTATTTCATGTTTCATAAGACAAGTCTGTATTGTGTGTATCATGAGCCATGTAAATATTATGTGTATTGAAATCCATGTTAGTATTGTGGGTAACATAATCCATGTGGGCGTCATTTGAAGGCAATGTTTAACTTAGCCTTTTAAAAAATATATATATTTATAAATATAACTATTTCCATGGTCATATGAAATTTAAAATATCTAAAAGATAAATTATCTTGAAAACAATAATTTATAAAATATTAGTGTGTTACGTTCTACCCCCCATAAAATTAATTTCACACACACAATTCATCTATGTTTCCAAAGGTTTTATACATGACTATTTCTTATATTGAAAACCACATCGTAAAAATGAATACTAAAACTTCTCTTAAAAAGCTGGAGATGGAAACATAACGGTTACCCAAATTAATATATAACTATGATTCCATATGGGATAATGTAGTTGAAAAGTGGAAACATGGATGTAGAAGGGAAATATGACCATCATGTTATGATGGATAGTGATATAGAACAAGATTATGATAAAGTTAAAAATCATAAATCCATAAATCTACGATGAACAATGGGAAAATACAATTCATCAGAAATGGATGTACTAGGATATCATTTTTTGTTTCAAGATCATTTTCCTAAATTTACTGAAATTTATTAAAAATTTATACTTGCATGATTTTAGGAAAACCTCACAATTTTTTGTTCCTTGATCCAATTAACCTATTTATCCAAAAAGGAAGGTGAATTTTTCATTCCCAACGAACTAACAGATCATGTGATCCATTATACGAAATCCCATCTATCATCAGTTATCATCAAAAAAAAATTTTTAATAGGTTATCTAATACACATAAATCCTCACATGGTAAGATAAAACAATATTCTGACAAACGTAATACAAAGTTTAACTTAATCTTTCCCTAAATAGCTAACCTCATAACCCTTCTGAATGTTAAAAACCAAAAATGTAGAAATAATTCACCAAATCAGCATAACATTGATTCCCCCATATATCACAAAGTATATATTTTTCATTACATTCAAATTATGTAAATATCCACATCATATATTCACTTTAAATATGTTAGTGACTGAAATGACCATAAAACCTTGATGAAAAATGCATGACTCCTTACTCAAAAGGTTGCTGGATATATTCTTTAAATCCATGAAGATGTAAATTTTATCTATGCGAACATATAATACTTTTTCAAAATATCCTTTATAAGTTTTGAGGTCATCAGTTCTATCAAATTTACTTTATCCAAATCAATCATCTCTTTGTATTCAAAAACATAAGAATTTATTTCATCCAACATTATTCTTTAACCATTACTCAGGCTTCATCAATTTATTCCTTAATAAGAGTTTCCAAGAATATATGAATCCCATATTAAGGTTCCTCAACCTCAATCTAGAAATTATTCTTTTGAGTAAGGTAAACAACACTAGAAGAACATAACATACCTTTCACTCATCTTTTGCAGTATCTTTATCGTTAGAAGTATAACCAATACTCATACCACCTTTATTATTATCATTAGGATATTTATACTTGGGGAATCAATTTTCATAATGATCGCACAATCTACATCTAAAAAATTCAATTTTAACAATGTTCCTTCTAGTTCACTCAATTGACTAAAACCAGAAAGCATGGAGTGAGAAACACATATCATAGAAGAAAACTGCATTAAAGTGAAAAATTACATATATGATGTCTAAAATATGAAGCCTCACTTAATATATGATACCATTGGTTTATCCAATGTTATTTATCATAATATTCTAATCAAATACTTTATAATGGTTCATAAATAGTTTGTAAATTTTCACATCATATCCCAGGGAAATGTCAGACCAGGTGTGTGGCAAGGCCTACGCACATGTAACAGATTACCCAGAGTCTGGCCTGAAACATCTTGTTAGAGTTACTACCCCTAGTTAAATCTATTACAGAGCTAAATCCACGCATATTTTCTAGATATGGTGTAACACCCCAAACTTCCACGGTACGTTTCCCTTCGAATAATGCAATAGCGTGTGTTGTACGCAACCTCGAGCTCTAACACACACCACAACTAATTAAACTAGCCGTTGTGAATAGTAATACCTACTTTTTAAAATTTTATAAATTTTATTTATCAAAATATACTTCATCTTTGGATTCGGAATATCGAAATTATCCTATGTTGAATTTTTGGTATTTTTCTGAGAACTTCTAATTTTTTATGAATAGTGAAAAATACTTAAAAAAAACTTTTCAAATCAAAATAATTTATAGTGAAAAATTATACTATTTAATTGTTTTAAATTATAATTAGAATATATTTTTACCATTTTATCCAATGGTGGTCATTAGAATTAATTTAACATTGAAATCAGACATAAACAATTGGCAATCTTTTGATATAAATTGTTTCTTAGAAACACGCCATTTTTTGTAACAGCGGGAATTAATTATAAAATTAATTAATGCAACTTTTATGTTTGGAATTTTTTAAAATAGACATCATTTTTGAATTCGGAATATCAATTATAGCTTAGGGTGAAATTTTGGCTTTGTTCTGAAAAACTTCAATTTTTGATGAATAGTGAAACCACTAAGTGGTAGTTAAATAACTGATTTCTCATTTAAATGAAATATTACCACTTCTATGTTTTGATTTTCAAAAATCCGACATACATGGTTGTCATTAATAAGTAAAATGTGGTTCAATGAGATTAAAATAAATTTTTGGTGAATAGTAACTTTTAAGTTCTTAATCGCGATTAGAGGTAATTAGTGTAGTTGAAGGTACAAATAATGTTTTAATAATATGAGATGAGCATGACACTTGTCGTACTCCTATTGGATGAGTCATGGCCGACCAAGAAAACCCATGGGTCAACTTGGGGACCCCATGGAGCCACTTTAGTTGGAAAATGACATTAATATATATTTATTTAATGTTAAAATTAAATTGACACAAATATGAGTTGTTTTACTAAAACAGTTTTTAAGTGGGGTTACACAAGTCCAAATTTTGATTATAAATATTCATTAGAAAGCTAAAAAGATTTCCTACATCATAGTAGTTTTTTTTATAATTTTTAGACATTAAATAAATTAAATTATTTATGACATCATTATGATGCGGCGATGACCTCATTATTTAACGATTTAAATAAAATGAGAAGATAATGAAAAATCCAAGGCTTACACTTATCCAAAGCCTATTGGATGAAGATATTTCGAACCCTTATCACCTTATCCACCAATTATGTAAGTGTGGGACCTTTAGAATCCGAAAAGTATTGTATAATAATGTAACATTTCAATCTTTCCAAAAGAGCCCCTCCTCCCCTCTTATAAAAGGCCCCCACCTCTACCACCTTATTCATACATTCAATCCCTTTGGTTCGGCCAAAATCTGCCCCAATACTCTCCCAACTTCTCTCCCTTCATCCTAGAAGCTTTACTTTAGTCAGAAATCCATCCTAAGGAGTCCTTTTGATCAAATCAAAAGAAGAACCCGAAGAAGAGGTAACATTATCATCACCCTCTTTCAAGTTTCTTTCTTCTTCCACTCCCTCTTTGTTTATTATTTAAATTCTAAAATTATAACTCCAGTATCTTCTATATACTGTGATGTTATTATAAATATGGAACAACCATATTCAGTATTCTACCCATCATTTGAATGACATTTTACCATACATGCGTACGTACGGCTTACCGTCTCCACGTCGTGGTGTAATTGTTATTCAATATATTATTATTTAGATGGGTATAATAATGATATGTAATTCATGTAAATAATAAGTATAACATAATAATGATTCTGTATATAAGATATACTATCCAATTATATATTATTTTAATATCAAAATAATGATATTGTCGCTCGTGCGTACGTACGGAATACCGTCTCCACGAACGCGATAAGATTCATTCTCCGTCGTATCCATTCAAGTATAATTATCATTTGATGAATTAAAAATAATTTTTAAGGACATGATATCATTCTGGATATGAATAAGATACAACCTATCCATGAAAAACACGACTTACATAACAAAACATATAAAAGAAAACGAGTAAGTTAACACCCGAAACAACAATAAATCTAAGATATTGTTAACAAAGCAATGTTAAAAGATCATATATGATATCATATGAATGTATATGATTCTTGTATAATTTAATAACAATTATTTCACCATTATACAGGAGGTTAACCTACCCCAACCAAGGAAAAGTACAAGGTAAGGGTTTACTTCACAACCTCTTCATTATCCAAGGTTGTTATTACATAAATATCTACTGGGACCTCGTTATCATCCACATCCATGTTTCTTCAAAATGTATTTCAAAACATTATTATTATTTACAAGAATATGGGTTAAAGTCATTTATACCCTTTTTGACTTTTATAAGACGAATCTTTCCGTCGTTTTCAAAACAAGGTCCTTTTTAACCTTTTCGACATAATTGAGGTAAGAATGTTTTTTTAACTTTTACGGTGGGTGCGGTTATTTTCCGCCGATATAAAATCTTCAAAGTTTTCCTTACAAGCTTATAAGAATATTTTCAAGAAAATGTTTTGTTTTATATGGCTCTTAAATGATTTCAAAAATAGAAAGAGATATTTCTCTAAAAAGTGTTTTGATTTCATCTATGTCAACATCCTTTGATGGATTTTACGCTTATTTGAAGTTGATTTATTATAATACAAAACTTCTATATTGTATTGAAGGTTTTGTGATTTGTTTGACTGTGGATGTGCTATTTTATACCATTCATATTTTATGGTGAAACTATTGACATTTCGTATGCTAGTTTTAATACGAATGTTTATGTTATGTTTAAACCTTTTCATATGGGAATGCATTGGACTTAATATGTGACGGGTGGAGCCCGCTATAGCTCCTCGATGCATCGGTAGGTCTCATGAGACAAACTAGTGTCTTGGCACAAGGCCTTGACAAAATCTTATTTGTATTCTTGGCACGAGGCCTTGGCTATGTGGTTATGATAGTCTGGCATTATGCATTCCATCATTATGAAAGTGGTTAGTGATTTTGCATGTGATTATTCGGTTAGTAGAATATCCATGTGAATGAGTAAATGGCATTATTTCATTTTAATTTTGCCATATTATGTTGATGTTCAAGTTTAAAAGGCTTTTGTTTTAGTTATACATTGCCTTAAATGTTTATTCTTATTTATGAAAGTTTCCGCTATATTGTTATCCTTACTTGGCATTTGAGCTCACCCCTTTTCTATGTTTTATTTTTCCCAGGAAGTGAAGAAGTAAATTATGAATGACCTGTAGGGATATTATGAGGGGATAATAGTGTTGACTGTGGAGACATTATGTTGTTGTTGTAGTTTTTCATTTTATGATGTAATGTAAAACTAATGAATATATCTGGTGTTTCCAAGGCTACTAAACCAATCGGTCTTTCGAGATTTGATCTTTCTTGTGATCATGCCAATGTTATGTAATAATGCACCGACTCTGGTTTACTAGGGTCGGGGCGTTACAGTTGGTATTAGAGGAAGTTTAGTACAAACCTTGGAAGCTAGATTTAGAGAAACTCTGATTAGAGGACATAGACCTCAGATGTACTTTGAGGATTAGTATAGAAGAACTTCCTAGAATTTTGGTATTGTAGAGATTTTTTGAGTTTTCCGAGCAATACATCCCTGTATGGATACGGGCAGGTAAAGGCGGCTCTGGCACAGATGTTCCTAGGGGTAAAACCTGAAAACACCGCTTTGAGCTAGACTCGAACGGGAACTGGTGCACGACAACGGGCCTTGCTGCACTCTTGGTTACGACACTCCCGGGGGATATGCTTAGGATAACTCTCATTTTCTTTACAAATCATTATGAAGGGTTTATGAGTATATACTTCCTCAAAGAAAACATTTTTATGATTATGGATTATATCCATAAATAGTTCAATTTATGTTAAGTGTTTTATAAGTATGGGATTATGTAGTTTGATTCATAAACTGATCTAGTTTATGCCATTGTTTAGAAATGGCACCTAGTAGAAGAAATGGAAACCATATCCATGCACGCACTCCATGTAGGGATTGCCCTCCTACTCAAGATAATTATAGTGGGGCTGGTGATGCAACTTGTGCCGATCAGCTAATCACCATACTGGGACAACTTACTCAGGTTATGAATAATAACCTTACCCGTATGGAGCACCCTGATCCACATCATGGAGGATCAATGTTAGATCGATTCATGAGGCAACAACCACCAACGTTCAATGGGAGTACAAATCCCTTAGTAGCCGAGCAATGGATAAATTCCCTAGAGAAAATATTTCAGGATTTGGGGAGAAGTGAAAGGGAAAAAGTTATCATGGTAGTTTACTGCCTCACTGGAGATGCCGATCAATGGTGGTCACTAATTCAAAACACAAAGGAAGATGATGAATTAACAAACATGGAATGGCCGGAGTTCAAAGAGCTGTTCTTAGAAAAATACTTTCCTCGAGACCATCGAGCGGATTTGGAAAGGCAATTTATGAGTCTGAGGCAGAAGGAGGATGAGAATGTCGCAAAGTATGAGGCTAACTTTACAAGGTTAGCAAGGTATGCTGCAGATTACATACATAACCCAAGAAGTAAGACTGATCATTTCTTTGATGGGTTGAAACCATTTCTCCGTCGAGCTTTAGTATCACAAACCTTCTCTTCATACGAAGGTATTGTCTCGTGAACTATCAAGACGGAAAAGGAATTCTCTATGTCTTATGACTTTAAAGCAAAGCAAGAGAAGAAGAGACCTGCTGATCAATCTGGGAATGGAAATAAAGGGAAGAAGGGAAAGGTTGAATATCTATCTTGTGGTAAATACGGGAAGAAACATCCTGGTACTTGCTTGAAGGGAATGGGAGTCTATTACAAGTGTTGTGAAAAAGGCCACCAAGCTCATGATTACAAGGGGAAGAAGGAAGCTACCAACGTTCGGTGCTAAAATTCCAGGGATATGGGGCATTATGCAAATGAATGTCCTAAGCGTCAGGAGAACTTACCTCAGAAAAGGACAAGGGATCAAGGCCAGGCTTATGCTATCACTACTGCTGAGGTAGAAGCTCCGAAAGACGTGGTGGCAGGTAATTTAATGGTTTCCTCAAGTTTAGCAAATGCGTTATTTGATTCTGGATCATCGCATTGTTTCATATCTTCCCAGTTTGCTAAGAAAATTAGATATTTCCAATTTGATTTAACAAGGGAGTTGACGGTCAATACCCCTAAGGGAAGTATTGTTGCAACAAAGTTTTGTCGATTAGTTCCCATTAGAGCACCTAAATGTTCTTTACCTGCTGATCTCATCGTCATACCCATGATTGGATTTGATATAATCCTCGGTATGGATTGGCTTTCGGACCATGATGCAAAAATTAATTGTAAGAGGAAAGAGGATACGATTATTGATGATGATGATAAGGAACACCTTATCTTTAGAGACGAATCGTCGCCACATAATTATTATCTAGATCCACCCCCAGTAGCTCAACTAAATTCAATTATTGGGGAGGAAGAGAAGGAAATTACTGAGGGTGAGTAAAGAAAGATTCAAATAGAGGATGTACCTATTGTGAGAGAATATGTTGATGTGTTTCCGGAAGATTTACCTGGACATCCTCCAGAACGAGAAGTTGAGTTTCCATTGATTTAATTCCTGGATCAAGGCCCATATCGAAGACCCCTTATAGAATGACCACTGTGGAATTAGTTGAACTAAAGAAACAACTAGAGGAATTGAGTAATAAGGGATTTATTCGCCCTAGTGTTTCTCCTTGGGGAGCCCCTGTTCTTTTTGTTAAGAAGAAAGATGGATCTATGATGTTGTGTATTGACTATAGGGAGATCAATGCTATAACAATAAAGAACAAATATCCCCTACCTCACATTGATGATTTGTTTGACCAACGGCATGGAGCTAAATACTTTTCAAAGATTGACCTTCGGTCTGGATACCATCAGTTGTGTGTAAAGAAGGAAGAGGTTCCAAAGACAACATTTCGAACAAGGTACGGGCATTACGAGTTTACAGTAATGCCTTTTGGATTGACTAATGCACCCTCTGTTTTCATGGATCTAATGAATAGAGTTTTCAAGGAATATCTTGATGACTTTGTAGTGGTATTTATTGATGATATCTTGGTATACTCCAAAAGCCACGAAGATCATGAAAATCACTTATGCATTATCCTGAAGACTCTTAGAAGACATGAATTATATGGGAAATTTAGCAAGTGTGAATTATGGCTTCATGAGATTTCTTTTCTTGGCCATATTGTCTCTAAGGATAGAATTTGTGTTGATCCTTCTAAAACCAAGGCAATCAAAGAATGGCCATCACCGACAATTATAACTGATGTACGCAGTTTTATTGGTTTAGCAGGTTATTATCGACGTTTCGTCCAGAATTTTTCCAGATTGGCTAACCCATTGACAAAGCTCACACGTAAAGGGATTAAATTTGTCTGGACAAAAGAGTGTGAAGAATGTTTTGAAGAACTGAAGAGAAGATTAGTCAATGCCCCTGTATTGACTCTACCATCGGGGAATGATGGGTTTGTTATTTATAGTGATGCATCGAAGAAAGGACTTTGTTGTGTCCTTATGCAGAATGATAAGGTCATTGCCTATGCATCATGACAGCTAAAAATTCATGAGCAAAACTGTCCTACTCATGATCTTTAGTTAGCAGCTGTGATCTTTTCTTTAAAGATATGGAGACATTACCTCTATGGTGAAAAATGTGAGATTTATACTGATCACAAGAGTTTGAAGTATATTTTCACACAAAAATAACTCAACATGAGGCAAAGGCGATGGCTTGAACTACTCAAGGATTATGATTGCACGATACATTACCACATGGGGAAGGAAAACAAGGTGGCAGATGCTTTGAGTAGAAAAGACCATGGAGTTTTGAATGTGATGAGAATTGAAAGGGATCCAATTTTCTTGGATCTAGTGAAGATGGACATGGGAATTACTAGGGAAGGTGAAACATCAATGATTTTTCAAATGGTTGCCAAACCATCATTAATAGAAAGGATTAAGAGTTCTCAGACCAATGATGAAGAATTTCAGAAGAAGATTAAAGATGTGAATGATGGAAGATTGAGGGACTTTGTGTATAAGGATGGAATTTTGAAATTCAGGAAGAGACATTGTGTTCCCGATATAACTGATCTAAAAAGGGAATTGCTGGATGATGCTCATAGTTCCAATTTCTCTATACACCCTGGGAGAACCAAAATGTATAGAGATTTGAAGGAACATTTTTGGTGGGACAATATGAAGAGGGAGATTGCTGATTTTGTGTCGAGGTGTATGGTTTGTCAACAAGTGAAAGCGGGAAGGCAACATCCTGGTGGAGTATTGCAACCTCTTCACATACCTGAGTGGAAATGGGATAATATTACGATGGACTTTGTCATGGGACTACCAAAGACTCCTAGAAGGAATGATGCAATATGGGTCATTGTTGATCGTCTTACTATGTCAGCACATTTTCTGGCTATACGGGAGGATCTACAACTTGAACGTCTAGCAAGATTATATATTAATGAAGTTGTAAGACTTCATGGAGTACCCCTATCGATTGTTTCTGATCGTGATCCTCGTTTTACTTCAAGATTCTGGAAAAGTCTTCAAAAGGCCTTGGATACTGAACTTTGTTTGAGCACTGCCTATCAACCTCAAACAGATGGACAATCAGAACGGACTATTCAAATCTTAGAAGACATGTTGAGATCATGCTCTCTTGACTTTCAGGGTATGTGGGATCAATACTTACCACTGGTAGAATTTTCCTATAACAATAGCTTCCATTCAAGCATTCAGATGGCACCTTATGAAGCGTTATACGGAAAGAGATGGCGTACACCAACCTGTTGGGATGACGTTGGTGAAAGAAAACTTGTGGGACCAGAACTGGTTGAAGAAACAATGGAAAAGGTGAAGGTAATCCAAAACCACATCAAATCAACTCAAAGTAGGCAGAAGAGCTATGCCGATAACAGAAGAAAGGTTTTGGAATTTCATGTGGGAGATCATGTTTTCCTAAAGGTATCTCCATGGAAGGGAGTTATACGTTTTGGTAAGAAGGGTAAGTTGAGTCCCAGGTACATCGGACCTTTCGAAATTCTAGATCGTATTGGGGCTGTAGCTTATCGTTTGGCGATGCCGCCAAATCTCTCCAAAGTTCACGATGTTTTCCACGTATCTCTGTTGAGGAAATAGATGCCTGACCCAACGCATGTACTCACCTATGAGGAATTAGAACTTGAACCCGATCTTTCCTATTGTGAAGAGCCCGTCAGGATTCTTGATGTGAGGGAGCAGGTGCTGAGAAACCGGACGACTCGTCTGGTAAAGGTTTTGTGGAGAAATCATAAAATGGAAGAGGCAACGTGGGAACCTGAGGAACTTATGATGAAGAACCACCCGAGTCTTTTTATGCAGTAATACCCTAGAAATTGCGAGGACACAATTATTTGAAGGAGGGGAGAATGTAACACCCCAAGCTTCCATGGTACGTTTCCCTTCGAATAATGCAATAGCGTGTGTTGTATGCAACCTCGAGCTCTAACACACACCACAACTAATTAAACTAGCCGTTGTGAATAGTAATACCTACTTTTTGAAATTTTATAAATTTTATTTATCAAAATAGACTTCATCTTTGGATTCGGAATATCGAAATTAGCCTATGTTGAATTTTTGGTATTTTTCTGAGAACTTCTAATTTTTTAAGAATAGTGAAAAATACTTAAAAACAACTTTTTAAATAAAAATAATTTATAGTGAAAAATTATACTATTTAGTGGTTTTAAAGTATAATTAGAATATATTTTTACCATTTTATCCAATGGTGGTCATTAGAATTAATTTAACATTGAAATCGGACATAAACAATTGCCAATCTTTTGATATAAATTGTTTCTTAGAAACACGCCATTTTTTATAATAGCGGGAATTAATTATAAAATTAATTAATGCAACTTTTATGTTTGGAATTTTGTAAAATAGACATCATTTTTGAATTCGGAATATCAATTATAGCATAGGGTGAAATTTTGGCTTTGTTCTGAAAAACTTCAATTTTTGATGAATAGTGAAACCACTAAGTGGTAGTTAAATAACTGATTTCTCATTTAAATGAAATATTACCACTTCTGTGTTTTGATTTTCAAAAATCCGACTTACATGGTTGTCATTAAGAAGTAAAATGTGGTTCAATGAGATTAAAATAAATTTTTGGTGAATAGTAACTTTTAAGTTCTTAATCGCGATTAGAGGTAATTAGTGTAGTTTAGGGTACAAATAATGTTTTAATAATATGAGATGAGCATGACACTTGTCCTACTCTTATTGGATGATTCATGGTCGACCAAGACAACACATGGGTCAACTTGGGGACCCCATGGAGCCACTTTAGTTGGAAAATGACATTAATATATATTTATTTAATGTTAAAATTAAATTGACACAAACATGAGTTGTTTTACTAAAACAGTTTTTAAGTGGGGTTACACAAGTCCAAATTTTGATTATAAATATTCATTAGAAAGCTAAAAATATTTCCTACATCATAGTATTTGTTTTATAATTTTTAGACATTAAATAAATTAAATTATTTATGACATCATTATGATGCGGCGACGACCTCATTATTTAACTATTTAAATAAAATGAGAAGATAATGCAAAATCCAAGGCTTACACTTGTCCAAAGCCTATTGGATGAAGAGATTTTGAACCCTTATCACCTTATCCACGAATTATATAAGTGTGGGACCTTTAGAATCTGAAAAGCATTTTATAATAATGTAACATTTCAATCATTCCAAAAGAGCCCCTCCTCTCCTCTTATAAAAGGCCCCCACCACTACCACCTTATTCACACTTTCAAGCCCTTTGGTTCGGCCAACCTCTGCCCAAATACTCTCCCAAATACTCTCCCTTCATCCTAGAAGCTTTACATTAGTCATAAATCTATCCTAAGGAGTCCTTTTGATCAAATCAAAAGAAGAACCCGAAGAAGAGGTAACATTTTCATCACCATCTTTCAAGTTTCTTTCTTCTTCCACTCCCTCTTTATTTATTATTTCAATTCTAAAATTATAACTCCAGTATCTTCTATATAATGTGATGTTATTATAAATATGGAACAACCATATTCAGTATTCTACCCATCATTTGAATGAAATTTCACCATACGTGCATACGTACGGCTTACCGTCTCCACGTCGTGGTGTAATTGTTATTAAATATATTATTATTTAGATGGGTATAATAATGATATGTAATTCATGTAAATAATAAATATAACATGATAATGATTCTGTATATAAGATATACTATCCAATTATATATTATTTTAATATCAAAATAAAGATATTGTCGCACGTGCGTACGTACGGACTACCGTCTCCACGAATGCGATGAGATTCATTCTCCGTCGTATCCATTCAAGTATAATTATCATTTGATGATTTAAAAATAATGTTTAAGGACATGATATCATTCTGGATATGAATAAGATACAACTTATCCATGAAAAAGACGACTTGCGTAACAAAACATATAAAAGAAAACGAGTAAGTTAACACCCGAAACAACGATAAATCTAAGATATTGTTAACAAAGCAATGTTAAAAGATCATATATGATTTCATATGAATGTATATGATTCTTGTATAATTTAATAACAATTATTTCACCATTATACAGGAGGTTAACCTACCCCATCCAAGGAAAATTACAAGGTAAGGGTTTACTTCACAACCTCTTCATTATCCAAGGTTGTTATTACGTAAATATCTACTGGGACCTCGTTATCATCCACATCCATGTTTCTTCAAAATCTATTTCAAAACATTCTTATTATTTACAAGAATATGGGTTAAAGACATTTATACCCTTTTTGACTTTTATAAGACAAATCTTTCTGTCGTTTTCAAACAATGTTCTTTTTAACCTTTTCGACAGAATTGAGGTAAGAATGTTTTTTTAACTTATACGGCGGGTGCGGTTATTTTCCGCCGATATAAAATCTTCAAAGTTTTCCTTACAAGCTTATAAGAATATTTTCAAGAAAATGTTTTGTTTTATATGGCTCTTAAATGATTTCAAAAATAGAAAGAGATATTTCTCTAAAAAGTGTTTTGATTTCATCTATGTCAACATCCTTTGATGGATTTTACGCTTATTTGAAGTTGATTTATTATAATACAAAACTTCTATATTGTATTGAAGGTTTTGTGATATGTTTGACTGTGGATGTGCTATTTTATACCATTCATAGTTTATGGTGAAACTATTGACATTTCATATGCTAGTTTTAAAACGAATGTTTATGTTATGTTTAAACCTTCTCATATGGGAATGCATTGGACTTAATATGTGACGGGTGGAGCCCGCTATAACTCCTCGATGCATCAGTAGGTCTCATGAGACAAACTAGTGTCTTGGAACAAGGCCTTGACAAAATCTTATTTGTAGTCTTGGCACGAGGCCTTGGCTATGTGGTTATGATAGTCTGGCATTATGCATTCCAACATTATGAAAGTGGTTAGTGATTTTCCATGTGATTATTCGATTAGTATAATATCCGTGTGAATGAGTAAATGGAATTATTTCATTTTACTTTTTCTATATTATGTTGATGTTCATGTTTAAAAGGCTTTTGTTTTATTTATACATTGCCTTAAATGTTTATTCTTATTTATGAAAGTTTCCGCTATATTGTTATCCTTACTGGGAATTTGAGCTCACCCCTTTTCTATGTTTTATTTTTCCCAGGAAGTGAAGAAGTAAATTATGAATGACCTTCAGGGATATTATGAGGGGATAATAGTGTGAACTGTGGAGACATTATGTTGTTGTAGTATTTTTTCATTTTATGATGTAATGTAAAACTAATGAATATATCTGGTGTTTCCAAGGCTACGAAACCAACCGGTCTTTCGAGATTTGATCTTTCTTGTGATCATGCCAATGTTATGTAATAATGCACCGACTCTGGGTAACTAGGGTCGGAGCGTTACATATGTAGTTATTTGTAGGAAACCAATTATTATACCCTTTACCCAAATTCCAAGACAATTTTCCTAAATGTTAAATTAAATATATACTTATCCTTAGAGACGTCCCTAGACATGTACTTAGAAATATAACATGGGATGTCACTAATGTTTTCTCATCTTAGTTTCCAATGGTTGACTAAAAATTTCGTTTGATAAAAACTATACTGACCTAGGATTGAAATTCATGTATATTAGATAATTTTAGATGAATATTCTATACATTACAGTAATACATGCTTGATGACCATAATAGTTTGGTGTCTATGGAAACATGTAAATAAAATCATCTATACTAGTGAAATATCCTGAACATATCCCATAAATATCTCCAACTTTTGGAATTATACCTAAAATATTTCTTTATAACATGGATAAAGGAAACATAATAAAGGGGTGAGCTCAGATGCTCAGTATGGGAAAACAATGGAAATGTGTAAGCATTACATTAACAAAATGGCATGGAACATGAGCATAACATTTTAGGATCATACCCTATATGTTAGATATCATAATCAATATTGGAAGTTCATAAGCTCGGGAACACACGTGAATTAATAGGATATGTTATGAAATCATATCATATGAATAAGATATTAAATTTGTGTCATTAAAATTGGTTCATAACATTGTAAACTTGTATATGTAGAAATAGGTTCTATCAGTATGTTATTGACATGAGATTTTCCCCAGCATCATCTTATGGACAAGCAACTAGGTCAATCCATGACATTGTTAATGTGTAATCTGGTTCATTCATAATCTAATGGACATGAAACCATGTCCATGCATAACATTGTGAACATGTAATCAGGTTCATGCAAAACATTTTGAATGTGTAATTAAGTTCACACATAAACATATAGACATGAAAAAAATTCCCTGAATAACATTGTAAACATGTAATAAGTTTCACCCATAACATTGTGAACATGTAATCAAGTTCATGCATTAACTTAATGACATACAACCAAGTCCTTGCATAACATTGTGAACATCTAATCATCTTTAAGCATAAAATTTATACTCATGATTCATCCATCATTACCCAATGTATCATAGGAAGATATTGGTCCCACCAATATCATAATAACATCATTTATACATGCACCATGGGATAATTAATCTTTATCATATCATGACCCATAAAAAGATATAGGTTTTACAAAACTCAAACCATAAAACATGAAACAAAATGTGCATCATTAACATTTACTCACATCATAACCTATGGAAAATAGATAGGTTTCATAATCACTTCATGAAATCATTAAATATGAAAATAAGTGGGTTTTAAATGTGTAAAACACGTGGGTGTGAAATGGGAGTCATAAGAATCATTCGATCAAAACCTAAACCATTCATGAAATAATATGAATGGAACTATTGGATCATTTAAAATAATTATTGGATTAAAATCAACGGATATCATCTTATTTATAAAATAGCATGGAAGTCTATTTTGAAAACATATCTTGAGGAAAATATCCTTTCTTCTTTGAAAAAGTATTTTTAATGTATAAAACATTTTTGAAATCCATTTTCATTAAAAATGCATTGAAAACATAGAAAAAAGGAATGGAAACAATTTGAAAACTGTTTTCTTGGAATATATCTTTTAATAAAATATTGATAAAAATTTACATTTAATCATGAAATGAATGAATCAATGTATTTATGGATGATAAATTCACACATGTTGTATGAGGTTAAAAAAACATTCCTTTTGAACAGTAAAGGGATATAAAAATGCATCATTCGAAAAGTGACAAGATGATTCTTTTAAAAGAACTGGTAAAAGAAAAAAAGGGTAAAAATTTATTTTAATAATAATAGGATATTAGTAAAATATTCTTGTAAAACATTTTTAGAAAACATGGTTTTGTAGGAACTTAGATTTCTGGCCGAAGAGAGGGTAAATTTGAGCTTTCTTAAAAATATATTCTTAACTATCTTACGTATCGATGAGTGGAAAAAACGACATCAGTGTACAAATAAATCATTAATGACCATATGAGATGAAAAATAATTAATTTTTATGATATATATATATCATAATATTTCATCAATTGAATAATAAAACTAATAAATATTGAAAAGAAATGAGGATCTCTCAATAAACACTTATTACTTGATAACCTGAGATCATACACTCCATATAAGAAATGGAAATTAAATAAAGATTAAGATATTGTGAAAATAATTAAATTCATTATATAACATTTAAAATTGAAGTTTATAAACCTCAAAATATAATTTAGGTGCATAACAAAGCATGATTATCAAAGATGGAAAATTGTGACAAAACTATTTTTTCAATTTGGTAACTTTTGAAACATAAACACCTTGAAAATAAAGTTAATAAAATAGACATGTAAATACCTATAAATTTAATTATAATATATTACTAATACCATAATGGGTAGTATATACACCACACAAAACAAGTAAGTGGTGAATAAATCATGAATATAATAGAAATAAAAAGTGAGACGTAATCCCCTTACCACGTGTCTTCACTCTCGTAGTAATCGTTCAAACAACCAGTATAAAAAATATAATTTTTTATAAATTTTTCAAATGACCATATAATTATATATAATAAAATATATGGTTTTATTACTACCTTATATTTCCCTCTATTTAATAATCATATGTTTAGGTTTCCCATCGGTTAATATTAACTTCATTTTTTACATGTGTCATAATTTTTTACATCATTTTTCCTTATACTTATATCACGAATTTAAAGTTTTAAACCATGATATAAATATAATTTATATAAAAGATATTTTTATTGTTAAAATTTATGTAGTATATAAGTATGAAATAGAATACATCAGTTATAGAGATGGTAGGTCATATGTATGGATGAATGTTATTTCTATTTAATTATTGTGTTAATACTCAGAAAAATACACACACACACACACATATATATTTATTAATGTATATTAATGATATCATATATATTATATATTTTCATGAAAACAATCTGTAATACATTCTATATACTGTATGAACGAATAATATCTCATTGAGGGGGTGGTAGTACATATTTCTTCAAATAAAATTATCATATTTACAAAATATAGAAAGAATAAATTTATTTTATAAATAAAACTTAAATAATCATAAAAAGTTATAAATATAATATATATCATATATAAACATATTTTCTATCATAATTTCTTCTAAGATAGGTGTTATTGTAAAAATGAACAATCATCTTTTCATGATGCGATAGTTCACCATACAATGAAACGGTATATTCGTTACCCATTAGATGGAGGTTTGTCTAAGTGTAGGTATAACCATTTACATAAAAATATAATTTTATATTTATTATACTAGTTTTTTATATAATCATATATTAAAGAAATTGGAGGGTGTGGAGAAGGAAAATAATAGAAATGATCTTGATAGAAGGCGTTACCTCTTAATCGAGTAACTTCTTTTGGTTTGTGCCAATAGGCTTCCATGGATTTCCTTATTCTTAAGGGAATGATTATATGAGAAATGGGGTATTTTATTATTATGTTCTTGGATTAAATTAATATTTTTGTGAAGTGTGATGAAGTGGGAGATGTGGTTCTCTTTTATAGGGAAGAAAAAGTACTCAATGAAAATTTTAAAAACAAGTTACATGTGTAGAATATATGACCTAAAAAAAGTAACAAACCAAAATAAATTAATAATTTAAAGTTTATGGTCAAATAATGGCTATTAAGTAAGTCTTGGACATGTTTCTAGGTCATTTACGCCCCTAAGATTAAGGTTTAATCCCAATTTATGCTTAATTTTACCTTAATTGTTGATATTAATTTTAATCACTTATAATAATCATTTTGGTCCAAAATAAACATGATAAGATATTAATATACATATTATTTTGATTAAAATGGTGTATTCTGGTTTTTGAAATTTATTTCATAGATTCGGAAAAATTACGATTAAGGTTAATTCTGCGGATGAGGCGAAATTATGGGCTTTTAATGTAGAAAGAAGTTCAAAAGATTATAAATTTTTGAAATCAATGTCACCATGAAATTGATTATAATGACATCAATTGTATTAATAGATTTATTTTTGATCTAATTTTGAATTAAAACAAATACAAAATATAATTCATGATTAAAAATTATTTAAATGAAAAGCCATTTTAACTAAAAAGCAGTATTTTTTTACTATTTATGAAAAAGTAATGTTTCTCAGAAAATCACCAATAAATAAAACAATGATAATTTCCTCATTATAAATTCAAGAAGTAAGTTTATTTTATAAAATTTAATATCTAAAAGGGGCAAAATTTTATTTTATTGTTAAAAATATTTTATTCAAGAAAAAGGTATTTTTAAACATAAAAGGACTTTACCAAAAATTATATATTTCATTATCAATATATTATATTTCTATAGAAAAATTATAAATAATATTTTAAAATTATTTATTAATATTTATATCACAATGTTTATCGACTAAGATATAATTATATCATTTTAAAAAAATATAATAAAATGGTGCTTCACAATAACGTAGTGTCGCTTGTAACGTATGCTAAGTAGGTGTTTTAGGTAGTGCAAACCAAGTAGGTATTGAGTGTAGCATGAGCTAAGATGGTATTGCATATAGGGAATGTCAATTCACTACTGCATATAGTGTAAGGCAAGTCGTTATTGCTTGTAGTGTAAGACAAGTAAGTGTCCGGTGAAAGGAATGTTTTATTTAGTGTTTTAATATATATATATACAATGAAATATTTCTAGATTCACGTGAAATTTAAAATATCTAAAAGATAAATTAATTCGAAAAAAATAATTCTATAAATCTTGGTGTATTACAATTACCATCAAAGACACTAGTTTTCTTTCATTGGATTCTAAACTTCCCATGATCTATATATTTGAGGCATTGAACCATAGGTGGTGCATTGGGTGGTGACTTCCATTCCTCCATTACGTTTGTTTTATTTTTCAAATCTATTTTACATTCATGACATTTATTAAATTCTCTCCCACACATAAATCATTTCCTCATTCAATTAATGAAATTTCTACAATTCTTCTTCCCTCGTGCTTAACATGTGGGCGGTTAGATATTTTTTTCGCTCTTTATCATTCAATCACCCAACTTGAACAATATTCATCTCTTAATATCTCTATATCCTGGGGAAGTATTATAAAAAATCCATCCATACTTTAAGATTACATCAAATCACTACCCGATAAGTCCCAATTTCTTGTATAACTAGAGACATTCAGACATGTGGTTCTAGTCCAATATAGAATCTATCAATTTTTCTATAATTAATGATAAAAAAAATATAAGGCATAAAATGAAATACTTGTGAAATATTTTCCTTATAAACCATGAATAAAATCAATCTATTTTTTCATAATCTCAAGAAACTCCCTCTTTATGTTTTTTAATATTTCAAGGGAAATACTTATTATAAAATACAATTTTAAATTCATCTCACTCCATTTCTATATTTCATCTTTTGGATTTTCATTCTTTATTACTGTCCACCATTGATATGATTCTCTATATAATTGATAGAAATATAGAGTAAAATTATACTAATTAGAATAGTGGAGTATAGAAATGTACTTTTTTGTTGATCCACCCCACTACTTCAAGAACATTATATTATAAGATATGATAACTGTGAGATGTAGTTGTTGCATAAAAGACTTGAGGGATACTTTATTCTTCTTTGGTGAAGTCGGATGTTGTACAAGGCTCAATTTATTTTTCACAACTTGAGATAGATGCGTAAGTACCAACATGTTTTTAATCAGTCTCTCATTTCATTGGGAATGTGGTTCATACAATAATTTCATTGTCTTTGATATGGTTTGTCTGCTAAGTTTCTCCCAATTTATACCTTTTTCTAAAATAAAAAATGTATTAAAATTTTTTGATAAAGAATGAAATAATAATTTATTCTATTATAAAATAAAATTATAAATTCATCACTTATAAGATAATTAGGTTTGGAATAGCATTCTTATTAAATGATTATTTTAGGATCTTTTACTTAAATTCTTTTTTATCATAAAAAGAAATTATTACATCAACAATATATCATTTATAATTTTTTGTAATGAGAATATGAATATACTAAATAATATCCCTCAGGAGTGTCAATACATGTGTTTTGTAAGACCCACTACTCATGCATAGGCTGAAGATCAAATTAATACCCAACCAACCCATTTATGGTTATTAATCCTTGGTGAATATATGAAAAAATGACATCAACTTTTATTATACCAACACAAATATAATTATTGGGAGACCACACATTACATTAACAAAATTTAATAAATTTTCATACCGAAATACTTACCCCAAGGGGTATCAATATTATTTTCTAGACATACTACTCAAATCAACTAATATTCACTTAGATACCAACTATAGAGACCTAAATTTTGTATACATAAATATTACAACATTTGGAAGAAAAATATAATAATAGAAATACATTCACAAATCAAAAGGATAAACATGTTGGGGAAATTAGGAAAATAAAAAATTTATACATTATAAACCCTATTTTTTTAAAATCGTTAATTATAGTCCTCTTAAAATACCTCGTGTTCTATTAAGTACATGTATTCAACCCTAGATATACCTTAATGAAATGGGTGAGAATAAATCCTATTAATTGGAGTAATAAAATGGAAGGAATAATATACGTGAATCAATAATACATGATTGATAATAATCATCATAATCCTATCATAAGCATAGAATCATCAACATAATCATGGTAGAATTGTAACACCCTAAGATTTCATAGTGTGTTATTTCCTCAAAATAATTAAATAACATGCACTACACGCATCACCGAGTTCAAGTGCACCATGACTTACCAAAAAAGCCGTTCATAAGAGGTTATGAATAGTATTAACTAAATTTTAAACATTATATAATCCTTATAATTTTAGAATCCATTTTATGAGTTTCTTAAACATAATGTAAGAACAAATTCATTTTCAGTATTGCACTTTTACAAACTTTTAATAGTGAACCCTTTTTAAATACAATATTTTAAACTTTTTGACTAAATTGGGACATCAAAAATTTAAAATTAAACACCCCATGCTTCTACGGTACACATCTCTTTGAATAATGTGATAGCGTGTGTTGTACGCAACATCGAGTTCTAACACACACCACAACCAATCAAACTAGCCGTTATGAATACTAATACCTAATTTTTGAAATTATATATATTTTATATTTCAAAATGGACCTAATTTTTGGATTCTACATATCGAATTTATCCTAGGGTGAAATTTTGGATCTTTTCGGATAACACTTATATTTTGATGAATAGTGATAATTACTAAATTTTAATTAAAAACAACTTTTTTAATCGAAATAATTTATATTGATAAATTATGAATTTGAGTGGTTTTAAAGTATATTTATAATATATTTTTACTATTTAATATAATTTTGGTCATTGTACATAATTTTACAATTAAACCAGACATAAACAAGTGTCAATCTTTTGATAGTTATTATCTCTTAAAAACACGCTTTTTGTTTTCACAACGGGAATAAATTTTAAATTAATTTCTACCACTTCTGTGTTTTGAATTTGGAAAAATGGATTCCATATTTGGAATCAGGATGTTCAAATTGTGTAAATAGGTATCTTTTATTTTTAGACATTTTCAATAATTACTTCGGTAAATATTTTATTTACCATGGTTAAGGGTAAATCCGGTAAATAATGGTTAAACAATAATATTATAATAATACTAAATTACCCTAAAACGTGTCCTAGAATTATTTGTGGATACATGTTCTACCATAGGCATCTTTGGGTCGATTTGGGGACCCCATGGAGCCACTTGTAGGTGATAGGGACACTTTATTTTAATTAAGTTAAAATGAATACAAAAATGACACAAACATATATCTTTTAGAAAAACAATTTTTACATAGGGTTATATATGTTGGATTTTCGACTATAAATATTCATTAAATAGCTAAAATAATTTCCTACATAATGATATTTTATTTATAATTTTTAAAGATTACATAATTTAATTTATTTATGACACAATGATGATGCAGTAATTACAATAATAGTAAAAATTTAAAATAATTTATATTATAAATACCCAAATTAATATAATTTGAGACTTTTAACGAATTAAAATAATTTTATAGGATAATATGTCATATTAATATTTTTTAATTAACTTTTTTCGAAGTAATCGTTCTGTTATGAGTTTCACAAAAATCAACTATTGAATAGTGTCAAAATTGACATAAAACAGTTTTTAAAACAAATATTATATTATTAATTGATATTAAATTCCTAAAAATCTAAGGTTCGGCCAAGAGACTT
Organism: Viscum album; assembly: GCA_963277665.1. Taxonomy (NCBI): domain Eukaryota; kingdom Viridiplantae; phylum Streptophyta; class Magnoliopsida; order Santalales; family Viscaceae; genus Viscum; species Viscum album. Next base: position 515,656,056 of record OY728146.1, read on the forward strand.
ATATGATGATAGTTTTATCATTAATTGACCACTTGGGGGTCTCTTGGATGTATATAGTAAGTTTTTTAACTATATAATATAAAAACACAAAGTAACATGGTAAATGTCAAACTAATTAACTAAGAGTTAAAACTAAAGGATATGGTTAATATAGTAACCCAAACCTGTCTAAATTATATTGGTTGAATGTTTTTCGACCTATCAACACCTTAACATTTAAATAATCAAATTTGGAGCTATTAGAAACCGAATATTAATTTATTATAAATTAATATTTTAGCTTTTCCAAAGGTGCCCCTCACCCCTCTTATAAAAGGTCACTCCCCCTTCTAATTACTTCACACGATCAAAGCCTTTTGTTTCGGCCAAACTCTGCCCCAATACTCTCCCAACTTCCCTAAATACAATATAGAGGCCTTAGTTTGATAAAAAATCCAACCTAAGGAGCCCTTTTGATCAAATCAAAAGGAAGAACCCGAAGAAGAGGTAATGATTTCACCAGCCTTTTCCAGGTTCCTTTCTTCTTCCACTTCTTCTTCCTTTGTTATTACCATTCTAAAATAATAACTCCAGTAAAATATATATATTGTGATTTTATTATAAATATGGTACACACATATTCAGTATTCTATCAATTCTTTGAATAACATGTCACCATACGTGTGTACGTACGACTTACCATCTCCACGTCGTGGCGTAATTGTTATTCAATAAATTATTATTTGGATGGGTATAATAATGATATGTAATTCATGTAAATAATAAATATAAAATGATAATTATTATGTATATATGATATACCATCCATTTATATATTATTTTAATATCAAAAGAATGATATTATCGCTCATGCGTATGTACGGACTACCGTCTCCACGAACGCGATAAGATTCATTCTCTATCATATGTATTCAAGTATAATTATCATTTGATGATTTAAAAATAATGTTTAAGGACTTGATATCATTACGGATATGAATAAGATACAACCTATCCATGAAAAACATGGCTTATGTAACAAAACATATAAAATAAAACGAGTAAGTAAACACCCGAAACAACGATAATACTAAGATATTATTAACAAATAAATGTTAAAAGATCATATATGATATCATATTAATGTATATGATTATTGTATAATTTAATAACAATTATTACACCATTATATAGGAGGTTTACCTACCCCCAACCAAGGAAAAGTACAAGGTAAGGGTTATTTCACAATCTCTTCATTATCTGAGGTTGTTTTTACGTAATAATCTACTGGGACTTCTTTATCATCCACATCCATGTATCTTAAAAATGTATTTCAAAACATTTTTACTATTTACTAGAATATGGGTTAAAGTCATTTATACCCTTGCTGAATTTTAAAAGTGGTTTATAATGGAATCTTTCCGTTGTTTTCCAAACTAGGTCCTTTTTAACCTTTTAAACATAATTAAGGTAGGAATGTTTTTTAACTTATACGGCGGGTGCGGCTATTTACCGCCGTTATAAAATCTTCAAAGCTTCCCTTACAAGATTATAAGAATATGTTCAATGTAAGTGTTTTATTTTATAATTATGTGACTTTTAAATGATTTAAAAATGAATATTTTAAGAATTTGTGAAAGGTACTCTTTATCAAGATCATAATTTTAAATGTTTTAAAGATTTATCTTTCTAATTATTTTTAATTAATGTCCTTGTTTTCAAAATGATTTTATGGATTTATTTATATGGACATGAAGTCATTGAAATGATATATCTTTTCAAAAGATTCAAAGTGGTATGGGACACTTTGATTCAAAAATCTCTTTTAAATTACTTCCTTTATAAATGTGTGACTTTTCAATGATTTCGAGAAAAGAGATATTTCTCTCAAATAGTTTTGATTTCATCTATGTCAACATCCTTTGATGGATTTTAAGCTTATTTGAAGTTTATTTATTATGATACAAAACTTTTGTATTGTATTGAAGGTTTTGTGATATGTTTTATTGTGGATGTGTTATTTTTATACCATTCATGGTTTATGGAGAAAGTGTTGACATGTTTTAATACGAATGATTATGTTATGTTTAAACCTTTTCATATGGGAATGCATTGGACTCAGTAAGTGATGGGTGGAGCCCTCTATAGCTCCTCGATTCATCAGTAGGTCTCATGAGACAAACTAGTGTCTTGGCACAATGCCTTGGCAAAATCTTATTTGTAGTCTTGGCACGAGGCCTTGGCTATGTGGTTATGATAGTCTGGCATTATGTATTCCATCATTATGAAAGTGGTTATTGATAGTGCATGTGATTATTTGAATAGTAGAATATCCATGTGAATAAGTAAATGGAATTATTTAATTTTAATTTTTCTATACTATGTTGAAGTTCAAGTTTAAAAGACTTTTGTTTTAGTTATACATTGCCTTGAATTTTTTTTCTTATTTATGAAAGTTTCCGCTATATTGTTATCCTTACTGGGCATTTGAGCTCACCCCTTTTCTATGTTTTATTTTTCCCAGGAAGTGAAGAAGTAAATTATGAATGACCTGCAGGGATATTATGTGAGGATATGAGTGTGGAATATGGAGACAATATGTTGTTGTAGTAGTTTTTCATTTTATGATGTAATGTAAGACTTATGAGTTTATCTAGTGTTTCCAGGGCTACTAAACCAATTGATCTTTCGAGATTTGATCTATCTTGTGATCATGCCAATGTTATGTAATAATGCACCAACTCTAGGTAACTAGGGTCGGGGCATTAAAGTTGGTATCAAAGGAAGTTTAGTACAAACATTGGAAGATAGATTTAGATAAACTCTGATTAGAGCACATAGATTTAAGATGGACTTTGAGGTTTAGTATAGAAGAAAATCCTAGAATTTTGTTATTGTAGAGATTTTGTGAGTTTTCCGAGCAATACATCCCTGTCTGGATACGAGCAGGTAGAGGTGGCTCTCGCACAGATGTACCTAGGGGTAAAACCCGAAAACACCGCTTTGAGCTAGACTCAAACGGGAACTGGTGCACGACAACGGGCCTTGCTGCACTCTTGGTTACGACACTCCCGGGGGATATTCATAAGATAATTCTAATATTCTTTACAAACCATTATGAGGGGTTTATGAGTATATACTTCCTCAAAGGATAAATTTTTATGATTATGGATTATATCCATAAACTATTTTATTTATGTTATGTGTTTTACAAGTTTTGGATTAGGTATTGTTATTCATAAACTAATCTAGTGTATGCCATTGTTTAGAAATGGAACCCAGTAGAAGGAATGAGAACTCCAACAATGCACATGATCCAAAGAGAAAGAAGGATCATATCTTTCATAGTCTTAAGCCAGAATTTATAAGAGAAATAGTCTCCCATGTATTATCATCATATGAAGAAATAATATCATGTGTTTATAAGATAAGTAAAGAGTTTACTGAGTCCTATGTATTTTAAAGGAAGCAAGAGAAGAAAAGGATGGAAGAGAGATATATGGATAAAGGGAATAAGGGAAAAAAATAATTTTCCCATATGTGATAACTGTGGAAAGAAACACCCTGGAACTTGCCTTAAAGGAATGGGAGTTTGCTATAATTTTGGAGGAAAAGGGCACATATTACGTGACGGCAAGGGTAAGAAAATGGTTTCAAATGTACAATGCATTATTTTCAAGGAGTTTGGACACTACGTGAACCTATGTCCCAGTCATCAGACTATGCCACAAAAGATGCTATTGGATAATAATCAAGTTATGATACTACCATAGATGAAGGGGAATGATTAGAGTTCTTATGTTGATTATGTCATTTGAGTGTTGTATCAACAATGTACTTGTTATAATAATTATGGAGTATATAAGGATTGTACTATAGTACTATTTCATTAAGGATTTTAGATTGTGTGGAACAAAGAAAAGTGTCTCAATACCAGGATAAATTTTTGGAAAATATATGGTTAAGAGAATGATAAACCATAATATAGTTCTGATACCGAGGTAGTGATTTTGGAATAATACATGATTGATTTGGATAAATTATATTGGATATTCTTGACTACCTTGAAAATGATTAATGATTTGTATATTCCATCATTGTTGGGGTTTAAAACAATTTTGGATTGAAGGATTATATCTATTATTTTTTGAGGAATAAGGGATCATGAATGTAATAAATAAGGTTTTATGGTAATTCAGGATGTTACAGTGTTTTAAAAGAATACATGATGAAGTTGTTTACATGTTATTACGTGGATAAAAGGATCTTTATTTTGTTTACCTTCCTTATAAATTTTGGACTGATGTTTTTTGGATTGTTCTAGTTTGGATTATTTTGGATTGCCCAAAAAGGACAACCCGGAGGTCGGGCGGCAACCCGTCGCGTCCGACAAGGCCGCGAGACTTGAACCCACAACCGAAGGGCAACAAGGTTGTATCACCTACCACTAACCCACATCATGTCCTGGATTGAATAATGTTGTTTTTTTAATGGTTCTACTAGATGATTTATAAATTCATTTTTTAACCCTATATGAATAGGATAAATAGAATATTATTTTTAAGTTCTATATCTTTTAGAGTGAAAGATGAGTCTGTGGTAGAAATTAGTTAAAGGGTGGAACTCTACTTGTCAAGAATATATTTTTCTTCTTCTCTTATTCTATGCAAAAATTAATTCTTATACTTTATTTAAGGAATCCTAAAACCAAAAATGTGTTATCCTAATACCTTATGTTTTGTTGAACCGATGGTATTTCAAATCATCATAGATTGATGAATTTAAGGACCTCAATTTTACACTCCTTTGTGATTGTTGACCTCAGTCACTACCTATAAATATTTACGTTTTTCCTCCAATTATATGTCTCTAATTTCCACCTATGTTCTCCTAATCTAGATCATAATTTGGTGGTGACCCTTTCATTTCTCTTTTCCTCATATTAAGAATAAATTTTAGTAACCCAATTTCTGATGTAGGTTTTACCACAAAGACATTTTCTATTTTCAATATTTTATTTTCAAAGAAAAATTTCAAATTGCGAGGACGCAATTTATTGAAGGAGGGGAGAATGTAACACCCCAAGATTTCATAGTGTGTTATTTCTTAAAAATAATTCAATAACTTGTACTACACACAACACCAAGTTCAAGCGCACCATGACTTACCAAACAATCCGTTCAAAAGAGTTTACGAATAGTTTTAACTAAATATTAAACTTTATATAATCCTTATAATTTTAGAATCCATTTTATGAGTTTCTTAGACATAATGTAAGAACAAATTCATTTTCAGTATTGCACTTTTACCAACTTTTAATAGTGAAACCTTTTTAAATACAATATTTTAAACTTTTTGACTAAATGGGGATATCAAAAATTTAAAATGAAACACCCCAAGATTCTATGGTACGATTCTCTTTAAATAATGTGATAGCTTGTGTTGTACACAACATCGAGTTCTAACAGACACCACAACCAATCAAACTAGCCATTATGAACATTAATACCTAATTTTTGAAATTATATATATTTTATAATTCAAAATGGACTTCATTTTTGGATTCGGAATATCGAATTTAGCCTTGGGTGAAATTTTGGATCTTTTTGGATAACACTTATATTTTGATGAATAGTGAAAATTACTAAATTTTAATTAAAAACAACTTTTTTAATCGAAATAATTTATATTGATAAATTATGAATTTGAGTGGTTTTAAAGTTTATCTAGAATATATTTTTACCATTTAATATAATTTCGGTCATTGTACATAATTTTACAATTAAACCGGACATAAACAACTGTCAATCTTTTGATAGTTATTATCTCTTAAAAACACGCTTTTTGTTTTAACAACGGGAATTAATTTTAAATTAATTTCTGCCACTTCTGTGTTTTGAATTTGGAAAAATGGATTCCATATTTGGAATTAGTATGTTCAAATTGTGTAAATAGGTAACTTTTATTTTTAGACATTTTGAATTATTACTTCGGTAAATATTTTATTTACCATGGTTAAGGGTAAATCCGGTAAATAAGGGTTAAAAAATAAAATTATAATAATACTAAATTACCCTAAAACGTGTCCTAGACTTATTTGTTGATAACTATTCGACCATAGGCATCTTTGTGTCTATTTTGGGACCCCATGGAGCCACTTGTAGGTGATAGGGACACTTTAATTTAATTAAGTTAAAATGAATACAAAAATGACACAAACATATATCTTTTAGCAAAACAATTTTTACATAGGGTTATATATGTTGGATTTTCAACTATAAATATTCATTAGAAAGATAATAAGCATTTATACATAATGATAGTTTATTTATAATTTTTAGAGATTACATAATTTAATTTATTTATGACACAATGATGATGCAGTAATTACCATAATAGTAAAAATTTAAAATAATTGATATTATAAATACCCAAATAAATATAATTTGAGACTTTTAATGAACTAAAATAATTTTATAGAATAATATGACATATTAGGATTGATTTAATTAACTTTTTTGAAGTAATAATTCTGTTATGTGTTTCACAAAAATCAAATATTGAATAGTGTCAAAATTGACATAAAATAATTTTTAAAACAAATATTATATTATTAATTGATATTAAATTACAAAAAATATAAGGATCGGCCAAGAGACTTATATAATGATATTTGTATCATTAATGGACCAGTTGGGGGTCTCTTGAATGTATATAGTATGTTTATTAACTATATAATATAAAAATACAATGTGACATGGTAAATGTCAAACTAATTAACTAAGAGTTAAAACTAAACGATATGGTTAATATAGCAACCCAAACTTGTCTAAATTCTATTGGTTGAATGTTTTTCGACCTATACCCACCTTAAAACTTAAATAATAAACTTTTGATCCATTATAAACCGAATATGAATTTATTATAAAATAATATTTCTAGCTTTTCCAAAGGTTTCCCTCACCCCTCTTATAAAAGGGCACTCCCCCTTCTCATTACTTAACACCTTCAAAGCCTTTTGGTTCGGGAAACCTCTTCCCAAATACTCTCCCAACTTCACTCAATACAACCTAGAGGACTTATTTTGATCATAAATCCAACCTATGGATCCCTTTTGATCAAATCAAAAGGAAGAACCCGAAGAAGAGGTAATGATTTCACCACCCTTTTCCAATTTCCTTTCTTCTTCCACTTCGTCTTACTTTGTTATTACCATTATAAAATAATAACTCCAGTATCATATATATACTGTGATGTTATTATAAATATGGTACAACCATATTCATTATTCTATCCACCCTTTGAATAACATGTCACCATACATGCGTACGTACGACTTACCGTCTCCACGTCGTGGTGTAATTGTTATTCAATAAATTATTATTTGGATGGGTATAATAATGATATGAAATTCATGTAAATAATAAATATAACATCATAATTATTCTGTATATATGATATAACATCCAATTATATATTATTTTAATATCAAAAGAATGATATTGTCGCTCGTGCGTACGTACGGACTACCGTCTCCACGAACGCGATGAGATTCATTCTCTATCATATCCATTCAAGTATAATTATCATTTGATGATTTAAAAATAATTTTTAAGGACTTGATATCATTATTTATATGATTAAGATACAACCTATCCATGAAAAACATGGCTTACGTAACAAATCATATAAAATAAAATGAGTATGTTAACACCAGAAACAACGATAATACTAAGATCTTATAAACAAATCAATGTTAAAAGATCATATATAATATCATATTAATGTATATGATTATTTTATAATTTAATAACAATTATTTCACCATTATACAGGAGGTTGACCTACCCTCAACCAAGGAAAAGTACAAGGTAAGGGTTATTTCACAATCTCTTCATTATCCGAGGTTGTTTTTACATAATAATCTACTAGGACTTCTTTATCATCCACATCCATGTTTCTTAAAAATGTATTTCAAATTTTTTTTACTATTTAATGGAATATGGGTTAAAGTCATTTATACCCTTGTTGAATTTTATATGTGGTTTATAATGGAATCTTTCTGTCATTTTCCAAACAAGGTCCTTTTTAACCTTTTCGACAGAATTAAGGTAGGAATGTTTTTTAACTTATACGGCGGGTGCGGTTATTTACCGTCGTTATAGAATCATCAAAGCTTCCCTTACAATCTTATAAGAATATTTTCAATTTAAATGTTTTATTTTATAATTATATGAATTTTAAATGATTTTAAAATGAATATTTTAAGAATTTGTGAAAGGTACTCTTTATCCAAATCATAATTTTAAATGTTTTAAAGATTTATCTTTCTAAATCATTTTAATTAATGTCCATGTTTTCAAAATGATTTTAAGGATTTATTTATATGGACATGAATTCTTTGAAATTATATTTCTTTTCAATAGTTTCAAAGTGGTATGGGACACTTTGATTCAAAAATCTCTTTTAAATTACTTCCTTTATAAATGTGTGACTTTTCAATGATTTCGAGAAAAGAGATATTTCTCTCAAATAGTTTTGATTTCATCTATGTCAACATCCTTTGATGGATTTTAAGCTTATTTGAAGTTGATTTATTATGATACAAAACTTTTGTTTTGTATTGAAGGTTTTGTGATATGTTTTACTGTGGATGTGTTATTTTTATTCCATTCGTGGTTTATGGAGAAAGTGTTGACATGTTTTAATACGCATGTTTATGTTATGTTTAAACCTTTTCTAATGGGAATGCATTGGACATAGTAAGTGACGGGTGGAGCCCGCTATAGCTCCTCGATGCATCGGTAGGTCTCATGAGACAAACTAGTGTCTTGGTATAAGGCCTTGGCAAAATCATATTTGTAGTCTTGGCATGAGGCCTTGGCTATGTGGTTATGATAGTCTGGCATTATGTATTCCATCATTATGAAAGTGATTATTGATATTGCATGTGATTATTCGAATAGTAGAATATCCATGTGAATAAGTAAATGGAATTATTTCATTTTACTTTTGCCATACTATGTTGAAGTTCATGTTTAAAAGGCTTTTGTTTTAGTTATACATTGCCTTAAATTTTTATTCTTATTTATGAAAGTTTCTGCTATATTGTTATCCTTACTGGGCTTTTGAGCTCACCCATTTTCTATGTTTTATTTTTCCCAGGAAGTGAAGAAGTAAATTATGAATGACTTGCAGGGATATTATGTGGGGATATGAGTGTGTAATAAGGAACAATATGTTGTTGTAGTAGTTTTTCACTTTATTATGTAATTTAAGACTTATGAATATATCTAGTGTTTCCAAGGATACTAAACCAATCGATCTTTCGAGATTTGATCTTTCTTGTGATCATGCCAATGTTATGTAATAATGCACCGACTCTAGGTAACTAGGGTTAGGGCACTACAAGGATAATTTGAAAAATGAATGGAATGTGTAGTATTTATAATAATGAAACATCATAACATAGTGGACAAATAAAACACATAGTTGTGAACAAATATAGAAAAAATTTCACACATAACATATGTGCATAAACCATAACAGCATAATTGTGAAGAAAAATAGTATTTTGTTCATGCATAATACATATAATCTAATGAGATATATCACATTACCAAATTTATTATAGTGCATATAATTCCAATCCCACCATCACATAATAAAATTCTTTTAATAAAGTGTTCCAAATGGAAAGAGAATATGTAATAATCATAATCTTGAAAAAAATCATTAAAAGAATTATGGTTCATAAAGATGTTGAAAATCATATATTAATGAATAAACTTTTAGATTCTCAAATTAATAATATAGATAATATTTTCGTATTTAATATCATCATCTTTGAGTGGAGGGGAAATAACTCAAGATGGGTTATTGAGATGTATTGGAAAATGATATATTTTTGTAAAAAATATGTGGTTGGAATAGAAATCATTTCAATAGGGGAAACATGTATATAAACATAAATAAGTGATAAAGTATACTAAAATTAAATGTTGATGATGTTTTGGAAGAATACATATTGAAAATAAAGTGAAATAGGCAATAACCCAAATAGAAAGAGGTTGGTTCATGAATTCCCATTAACTTATCTATTAAATTATTTTGTCTCCTTTTTTTCTTCCTATCTAAAAAGTTAAATTTATTAATTGATAAATTTATTATTAAATTTTGTTACATTTTCACTCTTGATCAATTATAATCATTTTATTTTAGTTTGAAATTTTCATTTTTAATGGTGAAATATTCTGATAAAATATTTTATTGAAAATATCGACTCTTGCGTCAATTTAATGTTTTTGTTTATTTATATTTATAAATTAATAGAATTAATTTAATAAGATTATAATTAAATATATTTATATATTTATATATTTTAAAAAAATATTTAACCATACTTATAGGCAGTGTTAATAAATGATTTGAAAATATCCTCATTAGAGATTAACCTAATGTTAACAAGACATTGCCTATAGAGGAGAGGAGAGATTGATAATATTTAATTATATTCAAAAAAATCATAAATGTTCCTTAATGGAGTTAATATATTTCTATAATAATACTTAATTAATATTATGTGTTTTTTGAGAGAAAATAATATAAGGGTTGATAAAGAGAAGTGGAAAATGATAGGGAATAGATGATGCAATCTTACATCATTAATAGGGTTGTTCCTTTACTAAGGCTCTTAAATCATTTAATACATGGATTAAAATGACTCCTGAATAAAACTAAGAATTATAAAGGACCTAAGAGATGTTATTTGTGAAGCTATTATTCTTTGTAAAGTATAGGTGAAGTGTATTTCATAGGGGATAGAGAAAAAAATTTGTATTCTTGATAGGAGGAATTTTTTTAATATAAATATTGAATGAAATATTATTTCAATTGTAAACCTTGTAATAGTGATATTTTGACATTATGAATCAAATTTGATTAAAATTGTTTTTTAATAATTGAAAAAACATTATAAGAATTATTTATTAGTTTTTTAATAAAGAAAGTGGAAAGTGGAAAACTGTTTTTAAATTGAAGAATTTAGGCTTTTGACTACGAAAATTAATTTTTAGGCTTGAAATTTGAATTTTATAAATAATTTAACTTATATATATTTTTTATAATAATTAAATAATTAAATTTGTTATTTATTTTTTACATCATTCATGATTTAATTCAAAATATACCAGTTACAATAAATAAATAGTATTTCTATTATTCCCCTAAAAATTGATGTTTTCAGAAAATTATCAAAAAATAACCATTAAAAATATCGATATTATGATTCTAGAAATGAAATTAATTCATTAAAAATAACATTATATCATTGGTAAATTTAATTATTAACATAAATTATTATTTTTATGAAATATATTATAATACAGTTTATTAAAAATGTATTTTTATTTTCATTGAGTTTTTAATCTTGATATTCATGTGAGGTAATTATAATGGTGTAATTTTCCTAAATTATTCTTGGTAAAAATATTTATATAACACTTTACTATTATTAGATTAATTTAATATTCAAATGGTCAAGGTATTATTTCTAAGAGTCATGTTACTATTATAATAGTCATATTACTATTCTAATGGTCATAATATTATTCCAACATTCATATTACCTGCAAAAAATTAACTTAATTTCATTAATTTATAATTCAAATTAATGGTATCTACATTTATCATTTCTAAATTTTTGATTGGATTACTAATTTACTCTCTCATTTTCATAGTGTTATTTGAAATTTTGATCATTCTAGGAGATCAATGATATCCACATTTTCTATTTTCACTTGTTTTTTTTGTTTTATAGTCTGATCATAAAAGTTACCATTTTTATGGAAATATTTAGTTTGTATATGTAATATTCATAATTAATAATATAAAGAAATTTTTATTTCATATGTTTAAACTATATTTTATTCATTAATATGAGAAAGAATTTTTATTTTGATGGAAAATAAAATATATATAACATTTTGGGATGTCTCAACCACCATTGAAGATATAGTGAGAAAGGTATATCAATTGAAATGTATTATGATATAATCATGAATGTAACCTCTTGAAAAGTCTCCTGACCCATTACAGTACTTGCTTGTATATTATTTAGGAAAAGGTTATCTTTATTTTTTTAGATCATTATCTCCATAAAATATTATAGTATTCATATGGTTCTTTACTATATAATTTTTTTGGACTTTTATCTACCTCACCGAATGAAACAGTTGTCATGATCATACATAGAACCCAATTGTGTTCTGTTAATCATATATTTCTAAAAATTTAACTATTGAATTAATTTTATTTCTCTTTTCTCATCTTAATATTCAAATATTACTATACACTCTCTTCTTTTACGATGGAATTTATCCAATAGATACAACCAAAAATTCTTATATACTTTCTGAAATTGTTTCTTTATCATAGAAGTTTCATTTCATATACTAGTTTGAATTTGAATTTCAGAGACTAATTTAATTAAAAAACTTTACCAGACTCTTGATTTCACCACATTTTTATTCCACTTCTTCTATATTTTTTTGTATGTTCTTGGTCTGCACTTTGATAATTTATGGTGTGATTGCATTCACAATGGTGTGACAAGCCAATTAAAATGACTACTTCTATAAACTATTCTTCCTTTTCATTGTAACACCATACTTTATGGTGAAACATGTTTTACTTATATTCTTGGTTTTTTGAAAAATGTTGTGACAAAAATCATAATGATGTTATTTATTTAACCATTTCAAAACATCCCAAATAATAATTCTCATGATATTATATCATGGTGTGACTGTACCCAGTGATTCATAGATTCTTTCAATAAATGTTGTGAAATTCCCATCATGACATGACCATCTATGAAAATATAGATGTATTTTCAATTTTTATATTTTCTATGGAATACAACATGACATGCTGATTCGTAAAAGATAGATTCCATTATTAATTTCCATCATGATATATATTCCATTGAATATAAAATTTGGTTTCATCGTATTATAAATCATAATTTTTCGTAATTTTTGGAAATAATTATTAAAAATATATACTTTTAATTTCTAGAAACTCCCTATTATCTTCCCTTTACATTCTTTAAATCATCATTTTAACTTCTCGAATCACACTTTTCAAACATTTCTAAAATCTCCATGCATGGACTTTACATATCACCCAGTTATAGAAATAACACTTACACTAATTTTAACTAATTTATTTAGAGTAATATTTATGGATACAGAGAAATTTTTTCTTATGTATTCTAGTGTTTTCTAATTTTCACCAGTTTTTATAGATTTAACCATATGTATAGTGTGTAACTATTGTTATGTAGTGATTCCTAGCTATAATTTTTATTCAATCATCACTCTAATGACCTAATGTTTAATACATGTAAATTGTTTTCTTATAATTATTCCATTTAATCACCTGAATTCACAACATAATGAACTACCAAGTGCTATGTGACCTTTAAACAAAAGTTTTTCAATTATATGTTTTGAATTTCGAAAATCTGATAGACATGGTTGTGATCAGTAAGTTGTTTAGAGTCGGGTAGGGAAAACAAAATTTTTGGTGAATAGTACCCCACCCTTAAGAATTGTAACCTACCCTTATAAATAGTAATACAACCCTATTGAATGGTAAATCATCCAAAATAATAGTAACCTTATTCATGAATAATGAAAAAAAATTTAGGCATCATATAAGTTACAATTTGACTATAGTAAATGTATTAGTATTTTTGTAAGTTATAAATAATTAATTATAGTTAAATAATTAATTTAAGATAAAATTTATTCATAAATTAACAAATCTATGTCTTCTAGATTTAAGATAAATTTATGAGACCTTACATAATTTTCTAAAGCATTATAAAATCAGGTTTAATTTTAAAAATTATTTTTATCATGTAAATTATGAATTTAATTAAAAATTAAATTAATCATATTTATAAGATTATTTTTGAAAAATATACTTCATTTTGGATTCTATGTGTCGAATAATGGTTAGGGTGAATTTTTGAGATTTTTCTAATATACTTGAATTTTTGATAAATAGTGAAATACCATAATTTACAAAATAAGCTATATAAGCTAATTATATAGTCATGCATGATTTTCTACTAATGTAGGCCTAATTGGTTAGGTTTCGCATTATAAAATAAATATTCTTGGTCATGGAAGACATGTTATTCCTTGTCTTGTGGGGAAATAATTAATTAATTTAATATTCAGAAATCCACTCTCCTCTCCACTATAAATACCACCCTTCACACCCTCATTTCCTCACACCTCTAAAGCTTCTAGAATTGTCTAAAATATACACAAAAATCATCCCTACAACCACCACCACGTCCAATAGCTTCTTTTCCCATCAAAATACCAAGCCTAGCTTCCTTAAAAAGGATCTCTAGAGATGGATTCCAAAGGTATTACCCCTCTCTCCTTTTCCATTAAATTTCTTTCAATTTCAAGTTCTTTTCTCATTCCATCTCCAACAATCTTCATTAACATGGTATGTTAATTCCATAATCATACATATAATTTAATGTTATTATAATTATGGGATATTATACCATCAGACCCCCTTCTCTCCTTCCATTTATTTTATAAAAGAAAACATTGTTGGTGAGGCGGTAATCTATCACCATCAAGAACGAAATGTTTTATTTTTTTCATTTATACCTTCAGATCTGATCATGAAGCCATTTTTAAGGATGAAAAAAATATTTTATTTGTATTATTTCCTATTTAATATTATATATCTAACATATGTAAATATTACTAAATTATTTAACAAGATCGTTGTGGTTGAAAAACTTCCCAAATTAAGACAAACAATCATCATTTAATTCTTATCTAATGATTCATCAGCATGGAAAATAATATAATCAATTATAAGATTATCTAAAATCATGTAATATAATTAATAACATGTAATATCAGTTCTGGATGTTTACCCATGTGCTACCCGAACTTCAATTTATGAATACATGTGACAAGCTCAAGAAAACCATAAAACTGAACATTCCCGAACAATGTTTTGAAGCATTATAACTCATCAAAATGAACCTAAAATAACTTAATTAAACCATAATGAACCATATTCATGTAAAAATGGTTATTTAATTGTTAATTTATGAATATATTATGGTTATACAGAACATTAATGAAAATAAAGTGTTCAGATACAGGGTAAGGGGAAATTCTCGAACCTAACATTCATCTTTTGGGTTATCCCTAATTCACACCATTATTTATATGATTACTCCATAAAAATAATTTTTCCATCATTTTAATTCCATTTTTGGGATATAAATGTTTTTTACTAGTGTTATGTAAAACCAAATTTTTTCTAGAAGAACTCTTCTTTTAAGAACACACCTTTTACTTCTCATTCAAGGTTGACAGTTCTTGTAACATGTATGCTATTAACTCTTTATTTGGGGAACCCAATGTTTATGAATTTGTTATTATGAGTTGAAACCCATTGAATTCCATGGTTATGATTGATATATGTTCTATTTGGAAAGAATGATAATGAAAATGTTATGATTTGACAAGTGCACCCGGAATTATATAGCGCAATACGAATGTTTAAATGTGACGGGTGCACCTAGAATTATACAACGGTCCAATGAATTGGGTAAAGTGATGAAACTCATGAGTTAAAGTGAAATGATTATTGAACATGATTCTAGCTTCATTCTCAAATATGTGTGGTAGTTAACCAATAAGACACGATGTTTTCATTTTTTATGCATTGCCACATTTAAAGTCTTTTATTAATGTTTCCTCTCATGATTTTGAGGATGATGTTTTGATTATACTCAAACTATTCCATTTTTTATTATGTACCCTCTTAACAGGACTCTAGGTCACCAATAATTGATGTATATCCTTAGTTGACTACATGTACTAAGATGAGGTCTTTTTCTAATAAGAAGTTATAGAAGGAGGAATTAAATAAAATTTATGCTTGAGGTTGTAATTGTTATGTATGGTCCTAGTTTTCCCAAGACACTAACCCTTTGGATCCTCTGTGTGTAAAACTATTATCTAATTAGCTTTAAAATGATTTAATAGTAATGTAATAGAAATCTGGGTCACTATAGTTGTTATCATAGGAAAGGTTTAGTTAATTTGGAAATTTGGATTAGTGAACCCTAGAGAAAACATCCAGTAAGAGGTTGAGTAAAACAATGAAAACAAAAATCTTTAAATAGGGATCCCATATGTTATGATTTTAGTATAAATCGTACAAATGAATAATTTATTCCTGACTATTTCACTTATGTTTTTTTCGAACATTTTCTATTTTATAAAATGGTGGGAACTAGGAAAAACCATGACAAAAACTCATGCGAGATCCAACACAATGATTTCCCAAATGACATCCCCAATGATTTGGGTGGTGGAGTTAAAAACATCATGGAGATGATTACAAAATTATATCAGGTTATTAACAATAACCATAATAATGGGGAATATAATCTTTCCCCAAAGTTGGATAAACATGCTATCGAAGTTTTAATGTGACAATGACCACCGATGTTTCGTTGATCTTCTGATCCACTAGTTTCAGAACAGTGGGTCAACTCCATGGAGAAGATATTTTTTTTGTTTCAATGTTATGAGATGGAGAAGTTAAGACAAGCCATCTATCTTATATATGGAGATGCCGATCAATGGTGAGATTTTATTAAGAACACCAAGCAAAGAGAAGAAATTAATGTGATGGAGTGGGAAGAATTTAAGATAATGTTTAATAACAAGTATTTCCTATGAAATCTTCGTATGAAGATAGAGAGAGAATTCATAGGAGTCAAGATAATGGATGGAAAGTCTGTCACAACCTACAAAGTGAATTTTATGGGGAATGAATGGTATGCTTCATCATTTATTATAAATAGTTATGGAAAAATGGATATATTTTTTAGTTCATTAAAACCACACCTTCAAAAGGATCTTGCAATTAGTGACATTGGGTGTTATAAATAAGTCGTTCGATTAACTATCAATGAGGATATGGAGTTTGAAGGATTTTCCCATGGCTATAGTGATAAGAAACTAATAATGGAGTTTCAAGTCGGTGGATCTAATGGCAATGGTATGAAGAAAACTCAACAACCCACATGAAAGAAATGTGGAAAGTTGCACCATGGGAACTACCACAAAGGGATGGGGATGTGCTTCAAGTGTGGGAAAGAAAGACTCCATGGTCAAGAGTGTCTAAATGTAATGAAAAGGAAATAGAATCTGGTGGACGAAAGGATAGAACCACCCATGGATCAATGTTACAACATTATAGAGCAAGGGAACTATGAACTCCAGTTCACTAAACCTCAATATCTAAAGGTTAATTAGTATCAACAGACACCAAATCCAAAGGAATAGGGTAAGGCTTATTCCATCACTACTTCAGGTGTGGAGTAATATAATGATATAATACAAGGTACACTTTCTATTCAATCAATAATGGAAAAAGTAATATTTTATTCTGGTTCTATGCATTCCTTTACATCATACTAGTTTTCTAGAACTATATAATCGATGCTCCAAAACCACAAAGTAGAGATATCTATAAAAACACCAAGTTGTGAAATCAATGCAACCAAAGTGTTTGATTCTTATCCTATTAGAGTATGTGGTAATATTCTTCCAATGAATATCACAATACATTCCTTGGTGGAATTCAACTCTATAATGGGAATGGATTGGCTCTCATTATACAGAGCACATATCAAATGTCAGGAAAAGAAATATATTTTTTTATTCAGAACAATCCCATGCTCCTCTAAAAATTCAAGGAATATCATGATTCCCCATTTAAAAATATTTCAATGGTGTGGGTGTTTATTTCATATAAAGAATCATACCTTTCCCAAATGGTTGAGTCAAATGATAGTACCAACCTTGTGGGAATACCAATAGTGAGTGAAGACTGTGATGTATTTTTGATGAGTTACCTAGAATTCCCCCATATCCCGAGGAAGAGTTCTCAATAGAACACATACCTGGACCTACTCCTATATCAATGTGTACCTATTGGATGGATCCTATCTAACTGGAGAAGTTAATGAAGCAGCTGCAAGAAAATCTAGACAGAGTGTTCATACACCCTAGTGCATCACCTTGGGGTGCGCCAGTGCTCTCTGTCAAGAAGAAGGATGGAACAATGCAGTTGTGTATCGACAATCAGAAACTCAACAAGATCACCATAAAGAACAAGTATCCTCTTCCGAGGATAGATGGAATGTTAGATTAGTTAAGAGTAGATCAACACTTCTCAAAGGTTGATCTTCATTCTGAATACCATCATCTAAATGTGATGAAGGAAGGTATTCAGAAGACTGCCTTTCATACAAGGTATATGAACTATTAGTTTCTGGTTATGCCCTTTCGACTTACTAATTCCCCTGAAATATTCACGGATTTGGTGAATATTGTATTTATACATTACCTCAACACATTTGTGGTAGTGTTTATTGATTATATTCTCATCTACTCCAAGAGAATGGGGGACCATGAAGAACATCAAATACTTGTATTGGAGACATTGAGGAAAGATAAGTTGTACGCCATGTTAAACAATTGTGACTTTTCGATGAATCAAGTCACATTCATGGGACATGTCATCACAAGTGAGGTAATTTATGTGTACCCTTAAAAAACCATTGGGATTGAGGAAAGGTCCAGGACCTCTAGTGTCACAAAAATCCATAGTTTTCTTGGAATAGTTGGGTACTATAGAAATTTTGTGAGAAATTTCTCATGATTGTCAAGCCCCCTAATAAGTTAAAATGGAAAGGGGTAAAGTATGTCTAGATACAAGAATGTGAGAGAAGCTTCAAGGAGCTAAAGAGAAGGATGATCACCACACCTGTACTCACAGTACCAAAAAGTTGAAAAAGATTAGTGATATAATTTTCTGCTTCAATGAAAGGCTTGGGTTGTATACTCATGAAAAATGATAATTTGATATCCTATACATCATGGTAGTTGAATATCCATGAGTAGAACTACCTGACGCATGATCTAGAGCTGACAGCCATGATTTCTTCCTTGAAAATCTGGCGGCACTACCTTTATGGCGAGAAGTGTGACATATAAATCGACCACAAGAGCCTAAATTATATATTCACACAAAATATTCTCAACATGCATCAAGTGATATGGTTATATCTAATCAAGGATTACTATTGCTCTATTCACTATCATCATGGAAAGGAGAAAAAGGTTTCTTATACTCTAAGAAGAATAGAAGCTTCTACTATCTCCGTGTTACATATTGAGAAAGACCCCATATTTTTGGATATGAAAATGATGGATTTCAAAATTATAAGGGTAGAGGATATATCCTAACTTTCCAAAATGATTGTGCAACCATACATATACTATAATATTATGTAAGCACAAATGGATGATGTCGAGATGCAAAATAGGGTGAATGCAGTAAAGAATGGAAGCAGCAATAGTTCCATATCAATGATGATTGTGTGATTCATATTGGAATGTGGCTTTGTGTGCCTTCATCACCCGAGATAAATAAGGAGATATGAGAAAGTGCACATAGCTCCACATTCTCCATCCATCCTGGGAGTACCAAGATGTTCCATGATCTTCAATAACACTAATTGTGGGATAACATGAAGAATATGATTCTATAATATATATCAAGGTGCATAATATGCCATCAAGTTAATGTAGAGAGAAAAAAGTACAAATGGATGATGAAACCATTGATTATAGCCACGAGGAAATGAAAAAAATTTCATTATAGACTTTTTCACAGGTCTCCTGAAGACGTCGAAGGGAAATAATGCGATATAGGTTGTGGTTGACCACCAAGACTGCCCATTTTATCATTAATAGAGAAGACCTCTCTCTAGAAAAAATTGTCTAGTTATATGTGAAGTAAGTGGTGAGACTGCATGGTGTTCCACTCTTGATTGTCTCTGACGTTGATCCAATGATCACATCTAAATTTTTTAGGAGTCATCATCTTAATTTCAGAACTAAATTATATTTTATCACAACCTATCACCCCAAAACTTGTGGAAAAACTAAAAGAACTATTCAGATGCTTGAAGATATGATAAGATAATACTCTGTAGAACTCAATGGTGGATGGGATCAACATCTTTATTTTGGTTTTGTTCTCTTACAACAATAGATTCCACTAGAGTATTCAGATGGCTCTGTATGAAGCTTTGTATATAAAGCGATGTAGAAATCCAACCTGTTGGTATGGATTTGGAGAAAAAAATCTACTTGGACCAGATCATGTGCAAGAGATGATAGAGAAGGTTCAATTCATCCAGAAACACATCAAATATGCTCAAAGTCGCCAAAATATCATATGCTGAAAACTATCGAAGGGACTTGGAGTTCAACGTTGGGGATAAAGATTTCCATCTAATATCACCATGGAAAAGAGTCATGAGATTTAGAAAGAAAGGGAAGTTATGCCCAAGATACATTAGAACCTTTTAGATCCTTGAATGCATAGGAATAATGGCCTATCGTCTTGAACTTCCACTGAATATGGCTCAAGTTCATGATGTGTTTCATGTATCACTCCTTAGAAAGTACATACCCGACCCCTCACAAGCACTAAACTCATACATGATATAGTTGGATGATAATATCTCTTTTTGGGAGCAGCCAGTAAAGATTATATTCTGGAGAGATAAGGTTTTACACAACAAGACAACCCCCCTTGTCAAAGTGTTTTTGAGGAACAATAGGTTTTAATAAGCTAATTGGGAACCGGAAGAGGTGATGAAGGAGAAGTATCCTCACCTTTTTGTGTAAAACGAAATTCCGAGGGTAAAATTTCACAGGGGGGAAGAATGTAATGACCCAATGTTTTATTAATGGAATTTTATTTATTATAATTATTTCATATAATGACATAAAAAAATAGTAAACTACTAAGATCTACATGACCTTTAAACATAATTTTGTTAGTTCTGGGTTTGGAAATTTTAAAATCTAACAAACACAGTTTTGATCAGTGAGTTTTTCAGAGTCTGATTGAAAAAATATAATTTTTGGTGAATACTAACCAACCCTTATGAATATTAATTCGTCAAAAATAATAAATAAAATTTAGGCATCTTTAAGTGAAAATTTGACCATAGTAAAAGTATTAGTATTTTTGTAGGTCATAAATAAATAATTATATTTAATTATTTAATTTAAAAGAAAATTTATTCATAAATTAACAATTATTTTTCTTCTAGATTTAAGATAATTTTTGGAGCCCATACATAATTTTTGAAAGCATTATAAAAGCAGTTTCAATTTTAAAAAATGTAATTTTCAAATACATTATGTAGATAATTAAAAATTAAATTAATCATATTTAGAAAATTATGTCTGAAAAATATAATTCATTTTTGAATTCCCCATGACAAAAAATTGTTGTGGTGAATTTTTGGGATTTTTCTCAAATACAATAAATTTTGATGAATAGTGAAATACCACAATTTACAAAATAAGCTAAATAAGCTAATTATAGTCATGCATGATGTTCTTATGAGTTAATCCCAACTAGTTTTTGTTCATATGATAACATTACTATTATTTGACATGGAAGACTCACTATTCCTTGTATTGTGAGGAAATAATAAATTAATGAATTTTATAATGACAAACCCCATCTCCCCTCTACTATAAATACCACCCTTCACATCCTCATTTCCTCACACCTAATAGGCTTCAATACCCCTTTAAAATCAAGAAAAAAAATCTTCCCTAGCCCCTTCCCCATGTCCATGAGCTTATGGTTTGATCAAAAGACCAATCCTATCTTCCTTAAAGAGGATCTCAAGAGGAGGATTCAAGAAGAATTTCCTCTCTCAATTTTTCCTTTAAATTCCATTTAATTTCATATTCTTTTCTTATTATCCACCTAGATATTTTAATTCACCTGGTATGGAAAATCCATTATCATACATATAATGGAACTTTATGATACTAATTTGATATTATACCATCCAACGCCCTTCTCCTCTTACTTTTATTTTATAAAAGAAAATGTTGTTCGTGACGTGATAATCTATAACCTTCAAGAACAACATATTTTCTTTTTTCATTTCTACCATCAGATCTCATCATAATACAATTTCTATGGTTGAACCAGAAATTCTTTTATGTATTATGTCCCATTTAATATTCTAGATCTAACTTATGTACATATTACCAAATGATTAAACAAAACTAGATTGTTGTGGTCGAAGAACAACCCAATTTAACCCAAACAATCATCATTTAATTTTTATCTAATGATTCAACCACATGGTATAAAATATGATGAATTATAAGATCATTTAAACACATGTATGATAATAATAACATCTAATATCATTTATCTATGTTTACCCATGTTCTCTTCCAACTTCAATTTATGAATACAATTGAAACGCTCAAGAAAACCATAAAAATTAACATTCATAAACAATGTTTTTAATCTCTATAACTCATAAAAAATAACACAAAATATCTTAATGATACCATAATGAACCATATTCTTGTATTCAAGGTTCTAGAATAGTTATTTAATTAATCGTAGGTAGTTATATAGGACATTATAGCAAAGAAAGCATTTAGATACAAGGTAAGGGGAAATTCTCGAACCCAACATTCATCCTCTGAGTTCTCTCTCATTCACACATTTTTTGATATGGTAACCCCTTTAAAATAATTTTTTCATCATTTTATTTCCAATTATAGGATATATATGTCTTTCACTGGTGTTATTTGAATCAAATTTATTTACAAAAGAACTCTTCTTTTAAGAAAGCACCTTTTAGTTCTCATTCAAGGTTGACGGTTCTTGTAACATGTATGTTATTCCATCATTCTTTTCGGGACCCAAAGTTTATGAATGTTTTATTATGAGTTGAAACACATTATTTTACATGGTCATGATTGATATATGTTCTATGTGTCAAGCATGATAATGATAATTTTATGATGGGACGGGTGCACCCAGAATTATATAGCGCAATATGAATGTTTGAATATGACGGGTCTACCTGGAATTATACATCGCTCCAATGAAATGGGTAATGTGAATAACCTCATGAGCTAATGTGAAAATATGGGTGAACATGATTCTAGAATTTTTCACTACTATGTATTTTAGTTAACCACTAAGACCCGATGTTTTCATTTATTTATGCATTGCTACATTTCATGTTTTTTATTAAAGTTTCCTCTATTGATTTTGATGATGATGTTATGATTACACTCACCCAATTCCATGTTACTCTTATCTACCCTCTTACTGGGATTTTATCTCACAACTTTTTTATGTATATCCTCATGTGACTTCATGTACTAAGGAGAGGTCAACTGCCAATATGAAGATAGAGAAGATGGAATTTAATAAATGATTATGCTTGATATTGTAATTATAATGTATGGTCCTAGTTTTACCAAGACACTAAACCTTTGGATACTCTATCTGTAAAGATATAATATTTTTTATCATTAAAATGATGTAATAATAATGTAAGAAAAATATGGTTTCTATATTCACAAAGACCAACAAACTCTATATTTCTTCAAATCAATTCTAAACTACATCAAAAAATAAATAAACTTCTTAACGACCACATCATTACATGATAAAGTTTATTTTATGTTAGGGGGAAAATGTTTTAGTTATTAATAAAAAATAAACCATAATAAACTAAAGTGCACCAACATTTTTGAAATTTTAAAATTATTTTCAAGGATAATTACCACTAATTAAATTCAATAGTAGGAAAAATATTGATTTTTATTGAATTTTAAAAATCAATCCATAATTCTTGAAAGGATAAATTAATGATCTTTAATTTTTTTATTCAAACATAGAATTAAATTTAGAAGTTATAAAATTGAAATTGAAATAAATATTTATTTGAAAGCTTGAATTTATATTTTTCTAATTTAATCTGGATCTAATATTCCTCAATGGATTTATTATTTATTTTAAATGAATGATTAATTTTTTGAGTCTAATGAAATTATATAAAATGAAATTGTTTTAAAAATAAATTATGAATATCCATATACAACTGGGAAATGAATTTGATTTTAAAAAAGAAAAAAATGTGATGTTTGGAAAAATAAAATTTTGGATTGGTGGATTTAAATGAATTTAAAATTATTCTTGAATAAATTGTTCGAATTCTAATGTTATGATTTAATAGTTCTTGAAATAAAAAGGAAAAAAATATTTATTAAAAAATATTATTTTTTTTCTTTTCAGACTATAAAAAAATGATGAGTCAATGTGACGGAATGAAATTCATAGTCACAATCCAGGTGATTGCACAAATTATCTGGCGAAATTCACAAGTGACCCTACATAAAAAAATTTCAAAGACATGGAGAGATACCAAAATTGAAAATTGATTTAACTGTGACACTTGAAAATTGAACTATGTCATTCACAGCCTCTTATATTTCCAAAAAATTCACATATAGGTGATTATAAAATTCCTACCATCCTCAAGATATGGTACCATGAGATCTAGTCATGTCTGAACATGGTTGCCGATAAAGACTATTGTAATATGGTAATGAGAGAATACAACCCCCAAATATATTTCCATGGACAACCAAACCAGAAAAATGCTTCAATTCATTATGAAAACCAGAAAATTAAATTTTATTACACTATAAAACAAAAAAAAATACAAAATTGTTCTATAAAATAACAAAAAAATAAACTGAAAGCAGTAGAAAATTATGATTTATGTGGTTTTATGCCTTTTTGGTCCTAATCCATAGTAAGAACACCACCCTCACACATTTTGTTATTAATTTTCAAACAATAAAACAGATTATAGAATATAATTCCAACAAAAAAATAGACAACAAAAAAAGGACCACTATAAATATGATCAGGAATACTGCAAAATAACATACAATGCTAGCCTTAACAAAACTTGGTAGTCCTGATCTCTTTAGGTCATGCGTTACTGGAAGAGAAATACGGCTGCTCTGATTGCACTTGTCGAGGGTGTATATTCCCAGATCTAGAGGTGTGGTCAATGGATCCGAGTAATGTCCACACATCATCTCTGGGTAAGTACTCCAATGAGATCGACCATTAAAATGCGGGATCTAGGGAGAAAATCAAACCACCAAAGGCATGAGGGTGAACCATCATCATTTAGAGAGCACACCACCAGAAGCTAGAGAGAAATTGATTTTCTGAATCTTCTTGATGAATTAATCGTTGATAATGATGATCAAACCCCATACCAGATGACAAATAGCATAGCAGCCCCACCAAGGGAAAACTGCTATGATGCCAACACTGAACATCCCACCCAGTGGCACATGGAATGACTAAAATCAAGATATGTACATGATAGATTCGGTAGCCGCATCCATCAACGACCAGAAATGATGAGAATCACAAATTTCCATGGTGGATAGCATAACATGGGACATAACAAAACTAGTGGCCTAATTTCATGGGGAAACAATATATTCCTAGTCAGAAATCTCAAATTCAGTATAGAAACACAAAATTGTGAAAAAAAATTGAAAAAAAATTTCATGTAACTAAATATTTAAATGGTCATATAAAAGGGATCAATTTTCAATATAAAAAGAAGAAAAACTTAACACCAAAATTAACAAATCACTGCTATTTAAAATTTAAAATTGGTGATGTTCATTCATAGTAATTTTATTCATGTGAAACCAAGTTCATGATATTTAAGAAATTCTTGATCTTGGATAAGGTTACAACCTTAGTCAAACTATCAGCTGAGTTTTTATTAGTGTGTATCATGGTGACACACACCACTCCACTTTCAATAACATATATAATAGAATGACACTTAATATATATTTTACTAGACCTACTATGGAATACTAAATTTTTAGATAGAAAAAGGGGAGACTTAGAATCAAAATGTAAATTAATAATAGAATTTCTTATACTAAGTATATAAATCAAACCATTATTGAGAGCTTCCGTTAGTAATATGTACTTTGATTTAGTGATCAAGAGTTTAACCACCGATTTCATATTGAACTTCCCTGATATAGGTCCCCCCATATATAGAAATAAAATAACCAGTTAGGGATTTAATAGTATCAACATTTCCAGCATAGTTAGAATCCACCTAACTAGCCACTAATTAAGAGGAATTAACATTTGTACCATAGAAAATTGAAATTGACGAAGTA
This sequence comes from Viscum album, assembly GCA_963277665.1. NCBI lineage: Eukaryota > Viridiplantae > Streptophyta > Magnoliopsida > Santalales > Viscaceae > Viscum > Viscum album. Next base: position 515,682,257 of record OY728146.1, read on the forward strand.
GAAGAAATTTTGATCAACAACAATTTAAGAGCATTTCAATGTGTCTTTCTTGTATTTTGAATAAATATACTCAATGTACAGATAGAATAAGAAACATCTATTTGAGTAAAAATCATACCAATAATAATACTTTTCATTACATTAGAATATGAGGTTCTACTCATATATTCAATATCAAAAGTTTTAGTGGGTGACAGAGAAAATGTCAATATTAAATATTGACCTAAAAGAAACCTATCAGGATTCAAAGAATCAAATAAATACATCGTAGGAACTTTAAGTATATAATAACATTAAGATACCTAAAATAGATTATGATTCATATCCATAATAATTTCCATGTGCAATGTTTTCTTAGAACATCCTAGATCTTTCATTTCAAAAGCTGAATTCAATTTTATTTTAACAAGGGTGATTAATTTCATATCCCTAAATATGAGTAACATGTCATCAATAGAGAACAATAAATAAATAAGGGATAATTTTACTAATATAAAATATACACATGAATTAAACCAACTCCTTCTGAAACCATTTTCTAATATGAATTAATCAAATTTATTGAAACAATTTCTTGAAGAATGTTTTAATCCCTATAACAATTTATTAAGAAAACAAACATGGTTAGAATTAAATTCATGTTCAAACCTAACAGGGAACTTCATGTATACTTTTTCAACTAAATCACCATACATTATAGAATTTTTGACATCTAGATGTTCTATATGAAAATTTAAATGGGTAGAAAAGGAAATATAAAATCTAATTGAATAATGTTTCACTACAGGTGAAAAAATTTCATATTAATCAATTACTTCCCTTTGAAGGAAGAACTTTGCCACAAGTATATCTTTATACTTAATTTTATTCCCTGAAATTTTGTCTTATTTTTTTATATATCCATTTACAAACAATAACCTCAGAAGTTGGTGGTTTATTCAGTATAGACCATGTGTGGTTCTTTCTTAGGGATTTGATCTCATCTTCTATAGATAAAATCCTATGTTTAGAGTTATTATCATTGAAAACTTGATTGTAGCTATGGGGATCCTCTCCACTGTGATCCAGTACCACATTTAAGGAAAAGGAAACCATATCATCATATTTATACCTAAGAGGATGTCCAATGACTCTCCTATTTCTATCCATGGTGAGATGATAACACAAAAGGTCACTAGGAACTCCATGATCATGAGTATCATCATAATTAGACCTGGATTCTGACTTAGGATGAGAAAGAGGCACTAGAGTGGTAGAAGCAGTCTCAATAGTAGACTCACTATCAATGGGAGGATCAACCTTAAGATCCCTCTTCTGAGAAGAATCATCACTATTTTTATTGGATGGCTAGACTCTACCAGGAACTAACTCTTGAAACCCCACATCCCGGCTAAGAATATACTTCTGATAAATGGGATTATCTACCCCAATCTTATACCACTTCACCCCTCAGTATACCCCATGAATATGAACTTGGAAACACTATGCTCATGTTTATCACCCTTAGCATGAGTATGGGAAATGAATCCAAACACATTGAAACGTTCATAGGATGTGAGTTATTTCTCAACAATTCAATATGAGTCTTAAAGATTTGGGAAGATGAGAGAAAATTTTTTATTAAGTAAAATTTCATAGTAACAACTTCTTCCAAAAATTATTTAGCCATGCTTGAGTGTGATAGCATGCTACGAACCCATGCAAGAATGGTATGGTTTATACGCTCAGCTATTCCATTCTACTGAGGAGTATGAGTCATTTTTTGGTGCCTTAAAATTATCCTACTTTCAAAAAACTTGATGAATTTTGTAGATATGTATTCAAGGCCATTATCCTTCCTTAAACCTTTATCTTCTTCACATATTGATTGTCTATATAGGGATTTCAAGTTTTAAACACCTCAAATACATCATGTTTATTTATTAAAATATAATCCCTGACATTATTTGAAAATCCATCTATTAAATGAAAAATTCAAAAGCCTCCACCATGAGAGGTAGTCCAAGCAGGTCACCCCAAATCAGAATGAAAATAATCTAGTGGGAGACTATGTTAAATTAGGGATTTATGAAAACTGACCCTTTTAGACTTACCCAAGAAAGAGTCCTCAGAAAATGGTTTGTTACATGGTCCAACTTAAGTGAGTAGTAATTTATTTCTCAATTCATCTAGATCTTTAGAACTCACATGTCCCAGTCATCTATGCCAAAACATAGTTCCATCATTATCAGTGACATTGGTGTTTTCCAACTTCTTAACATTTGTTCTTCCATAAAAAAACTTACAACCCATTCCTCAAGGCACCTTTAAGATCTATACAGTCTCCCGTAAAGATTATAAGACAATCGAAATCATAATTAATAGTAAAAACTCTCTTATCTAAAAAATATAATGATATTAGATTCTTGTGTATATATGGAACCCATATCACATCCGGGAAGGTGAAAATAGAATATTTTGAGAGCTATAGCATAACCTAACCTCTACTCATGTTGCAATAATACTTTTTCCCTATAATGAAATCTCCTTCAACTCTCTCTGTCAAATAAGAAATGGAACTCAAATTTCGGCACATATATAATGAACACCCTCATTCTATGACCCAATCACTGTGAAGTGTATATAAATACTCACAAAACATTTTATTACTTTCATATCCTTGGTCGGAAATGAGAGAGTGATCACTTGACTTTTTAGAAGGTTTCCAGATTTTAAATAGTGGCATTTGGGTCTAGTATGGATAGGTTTTTCCGTAATGGTAGTATATAACTTTATTTATCCTGAGTATAGACTGATGTTCAATCATTTGTTATAAATCTTTCTTCCCTTTTTATGTTTACCTTTTTTCTAACATTGAAGCTCTAAACAACCCCTCACATTCAGACCCTCATATTCAGGTTTAATCTTATCCTGGGTAAGCAACTCAACAAAAAACAAGGCAAACTTAATGTCCTATAAGGTCAATGAATATATTCCATTAATCATAGAATCATTAATATGTTCATACGAACTATATTATGTAATATCGAGTATGATGACTAGGTCGTGATCTTCAACATTAACATTTATATTGGCTAGGTTTAATAAAAGTTTATTAAACTCATCCAAGGTGGGTCTAGATGGAAGATCCATGATGCATCCTGAAGTTCTAAAATTCATATTTCTTATATAGATGACCAATTAAGGATTTGTTCATATATAGTTTTTCATGCTTAGATCAAATATCAAGTACAAAAGTATCATAAGCAACGTCACACATGAATTTATCATCAAAATACAGTGTTAAAGATCTATGTTCTTCCATCAAAATGTCAGGAGGGACATCTAAATAGTTTGTCACCGTATGACCATCAGTGGATAGACTTACGTGGGGTTTCTTAGGTCTTTAAAGGGAATCTTGTATCACTTGTTGTACTAAGATGTATCACATATTTAATCACCAAAAATTAAAATCATTACTACCATCAAAATTTTCTATTTCATATTTCACAATAGCCATTGTTTATTCATGGTGGATGTGATACCACTTTGTTAGGAGGAATGTTGAAATAAAACCCCCAAATATAATGCCAAGGACAACTAAAAAAATAAAATGGTTCAATTAAATATGAAAATATGAAAATTAAATTTCATTAAACTGCAAATTAAACAAATTCCAACACTGTTGCGGCAAATAGTGAAGTAAGAAAACAGAAAGAAGTATAACACTGAGATTTACTTGGTTCAAAACCTTTTTAGTCCTACTACACCATATTAACAACCAACATCACACATTTTATTATCAATTCTCAAATAAGAAAAAGAATTACAATATATAATATCCCTAAAACAACAACCCAAAAAAACAAATCTTTTCTAAATACAGAGAATATCATTTCAAAAGTTCTTACAATGCCTGGTGCAACAAATCCCAACAGTCCTATTCTCTTCAAGTCGCAAATTAATGTAAAAGGAACTCTCCTGCTCTGATTTCACTTTTCAAGGGTGCATCTTCCCAGATCTGAAGGTGTGGTCAATGGATTTGAGTTATGGATACACTTCTTCTTTTTGGAAGTCAGCTGATGTGCTCCACTGGAAAAATGTGGGATCTTTGGCGAAAGATCAAACTACCAAAGACAAGAGGGCGAACCACTAGTCACACGAGTGTAAACCACCAATGGTGAGTGATCAGTGGATTTTCAGAATCTTCTTTCTCTATGAACTGACTGTATATGTGATCAAACTATTAGGATATTTTTTTCTCGATACGACACTACCCCATTGATTTGTCAAAGGGGGTAGGTGGTGGTAGGTGGTGGGTGGAAAAACCAAACCAAACTCATCAGCGGGGGAAGAGGATGCAGTGGGAGAGGAATCGAATATATTAGTCTCCCTCCCAATGGTTTTAATCCTTGACATCAAATTATCATCACCAATAGTTTCATTTATTAGTGGTATTTGTGAGGCGGTTTCCCCATTATATTCAAGAGTGATTATACAAATGTTTTCTCTTTTTAAAAATTGGGGGTGTGTGTACCCACTTTACACAAAGTGATCCTTCTATTCTCCTGTGAGTTTTTACCCCATCCGTTTGTGGTTTTTTCTACGTTACATCTGGTGTCCATTTATTTCAGCATTTTTCACTATTTTTTTATCCCGTAATTATCAATGCACTAGTGAGACAATCATTTTCAGCCCCAATAAGTGGTATTAGATATGTAGTTTCTACCTCGGTGTTGTTCACATTTTTGAATATTAATAATTCTCATAAATTTTAGTATACATTGTGATTGTGACTACGGTTGATCTTTCACATCAGAAAAAATTAATTGATATTACTAAATCTACCATTGTGAAATGATGGTGGTTCTAGATTCACAACGTGTCTATATGGAGACAAAATTTGAGATCGAAAAATTCAGTGGGAATAATATTTCAATGTGGAAAATTAAGTTCTTGGAAATGCTGCATATGGATAATTTCACACCGAAAATTCGAGAAAATCTAGATTTTGTGATAGAGGAGAAATAGAATAATATAGACATGAATTCTATTTACAACTTCCATTTGTCTTTGGAATATTGGGTCCTATAGAGCATTGTGAATAAAATACTGAATATGAAATATGGGATACTCTGACGAAGTTATATGAGGCCAAGTCACTACACAAAATAATTCCCCTAAAGGGAAAATTGTAAACTCTTCAGATTGCAGAGTCATCATTGGTGACCGACCACATCAATAACCACAATACCCTATTAGCTCAGCACACTATGTTGGGATATATAATTTTGGATACTGAACGTCTGGAGATTGTACTCTAGAGTTTTCCAGATTCATATGACCAACTCATCATCATCCTCACCATCAATATCAAGATATATATAATTCTCTTTAATGATGTTGTAGTCGTGGATCATGATGAATAAAGTTGGATTAAGAATAAGGAGGACATAGAGACAAATTCACATGAAGTAGAAGTTCTGTCAATGGAGAGATGAAGGATGATAAAGTATGGGTCCTGTGGGATCCAAAATCATGGCAGGATTGAATCAAGGAGTAAGAAGAATAATGTCACATGTTTCAATTGAGGAAAGAAGGGTAAAATGAAGATGGATTGTTCGAACCAGAAGATTAGTTAAAAATATCTTAGGTAAATGTGGCATGTAGTTCTTGAAAAGTAGATATACTAGTTAGTGAAGAGGCAAAGACTACTAGAAGTAGAAAACATCTCGACGATTTATGGATTATCGACACAGAAGAAACATGGAACATGAAATCTATATGGGAATGGTTTGACAAATATTAAACCATCCTCTAAGGACTTGTGTACATGGGGAATGATCACTCCTTGATTATCGTTGGAGTAGGTACCATCATACTGATGATGCATGATGGTATTTTTCGAACCATCCAAGGAGTATGTCTTGTGAAGGGAGTGAAGAAGAACATATTGTCTTCTGCATAATTTGATGACATCAGATGAAATAATTACATTGAGAATGGAGGGATGAGAATTTTTAATGGTGTTATTGTGGTAATAAAGGAGGATAATATCTTTACGAACCTGTATGTGCATATAGGTGAAACGTACAAGGATGCAGAGATAGTTTTTGCATCAACATCCTTGATGGAAGAGTTGATGACGTTATGGCCATAGAATGATGGCCATATTTTGGAATGAGGCTGAAAGATTCATTCATATTAGATATTACTACCTGGCCTTACAAATGTATCCTTAACATTTTGTGAGCAGTGTGTTTTGAGAAAGAAACACTGGTTAATGTTCTCGATGTCAACAACCTGAAGAAAAGAGATCATAGAGCTGATCCATTCCACCATTTATCATGCACCAGTTATATCCCTAGGAGGAGAAAGGTAATTTATATCATTTATTGATTATTATTCTAAAAGATGTTGGGTGTACCCAAACATTTGGAATGCAGATTTCTTGTAATTCTTCAAAACATTCAAAGCATGGAATAAACATGAATCTTGAAAAAGGATCAAGTGTCTAAGGACTAACAATAGTGGAGAACATAAAAGTGAAGAGTTTTTTTCTTTTTATTAACATGAAAGAATCAAGATATAGTTCATGGGGGTGTACACACTTCACCAAATTGGACTGGTATAGAGGATAAACAGGACCATGTTAGATAGAACAAGGAAAATGTTGAAGACTATAGGTATTGCAAAAAACATTTTGGGAAGAAGCTATGAATTCTACATGTTATGTGATCAATAGATGTCCCTCAATGGAGACTGATCTAAAGACACCATTGGAGTTGTGGAATGGTAAACTCGTGGACTATTATTGGCTACATAATTTTGGAAGTCTTGTATATGAATTATTTAATGACCAGGAAATATCGAAGTTGGATATGAGATCCAAGAAATGTGTCTTTTTGGGGTATGCTGATAGTGTGATGGGGTATTTTATATTGGACCCCCTGCCCAAAAATTTATCATCATCAGAAATTTCATTTTTGCAGACGACAAGGTGAAAATGAATTCTGATCACGACATGGGAAAGTAGAATATAGAAACGACAATAGTCGATGTAGAGGACAAGTCCAAGGAAGAACCAATTTATTTTGATGCATTACTAGAGAACGATGATCAAGTACCAGTTGAGTCTAGACCATGAATGTCAACTAGGGAGAAAACAGAACCAATATGGCCCTCATACTATGCCATTGAGAGGAATATTGGTTACTGATTATTGATGGAGGATGGAGATCCATCTTCATTTATGGAGGCGACTCAGAGTCGGGATGAATCCTCATGGATTGTGGTGATGCAGGAGAAACATTAATCCCAACACTTGAATCTTACTTGGGATCTTCTTTAACTACCACATTGAATGTAGGATAATAGAAACAAATGGGTCTTTAAGATCACGAGTGATGGAGAGTACTTGGTGGAAAGATATCATGCAAGATTGGAGGTCATAGGATTTTCTCAAAAGGAAGGTATTGATTTTAATTGAAAATTTTCACATCTATTTAGACTGACTGTTGTTTGGTTAGTTCTGATGGTGTGTTCTACATAAAACTAACATATTTAGTAGCTATATGTGAAGACTTCTTTTCTTTATGGTGGTTTTGATGAATAGATATATATGCTTCAACAGGACAATTTTTCAGAAGAAGGAAAAGAGAACTTGGTTTGTAGGTGGAAAAAATACTGGTACTGTCTCAAAAAGGTGCTGAGGTGTTGGTATAAGAGATTTGATTCCTATGTCCAGAGCTTTGGATAAGGAAGTCTTCATTCAGATCCTTATGCATATTTCAAGGGTTTTAATGGTAATGATTTCATCATTCTTCTATTTTATGTGGATGAAAATTTGGTAGCAGGTTCCAACAAAGATCAGATCCAGGAAACGAAGGCGCAATTGTCCAGGGGAATTGGATATGAAGGACTTGGGACCAATAATCAAGATTCTTGGTAAATAGATTTACCAAGACAGAAATAATGGGATGATTTCGATATCACAGAAGAGTTACTTATAGAGAGTCTTGAAATGATTCATCATGAAAGACTGTAAGCCAGTCTCTGCCCCAATTCCTATTAATTTCAGGTTATCCTTAATGATGAGTCCTAGTATAGAAGAAGACATGATGGAAATTTTTCGAGTACCGTATGCATCAACAGTGGGTAGTCTAATGTTCTCTATAGTTTTTACTAGACCATAAATTTCACATGTAGTGGGAGAAGTAAGTCAGTACATGGAAAATCCAGGACGAGGTCATTAGAGAACTATATAGAGGATCTTAAGATACATCAAGGATACCCCAGATGCTTCATTATGTTTTGAAGAATTAGATTTCATTGTTAGAGGCAATGTTGATTCAATATTTGTAGTTTATTCTTACAAGAGGAAATCCATTACTGGTTATGTTTTTAATATTACAGGAGAAGCTATGATCTGGATTTCTATGTTACAGTTAGTTGTGGATTTATCAACAATAGAGGCAAAGTATATGGAAGCTATATAGGATTTCAATATAGAAATTTGGATGAGAAAGTTGTTGGAGGATCTCAGGCACAAACAAGAGAAAATTTATTTGTTTTGTGATAGTAAGAACACCATGAACATTGCATGAAATCCATATTTTCATTCTAGGATGAAGCAAATTGGGGTAAAAAATCACTTTGTCCAAGATATTGTGGAGGAAGGAAGTGTGTACATATATAATATTCACACTAAAGAAAATATGGAATATTTAATGATTAAGTCAATTAACATTGATATGCTCAGATAGATTAGATCATTGAGCGGCCACACAGATACATGAACAACATGTCTTGAAAATAGAAATGATTTGTGGAGATTTGATTAGTTCTAATTCAAAACTCTTAGTGGGAGATGTATCAGAAGATTTTTTCCTCTATATGGCACCCCAACCCTTGATTTGTCAAAGGGGGTTGGTGGTGGTAGGTGGATGGTGGAAAAACCCCTCCAAACTCATTAGTGGAGGAAGAGGAGGCAGGGGATGAGGCAACCTATAAATTAGGATCTCTCCCAATGGTTTTTATCAATGGTTTCAAATTAACATCACTGATGGATTCATTTATTAGAGATATTTGTGAGGTGGTTTCCTCATCATATTCAAGATAGATTTTATGAGTGTTTTCTCTCTGTAATAAGTGAGGGATTGTGTACCCACTTTACTAACAGTGATACTTCTATTTGAACATGGTTTTTTACCCCTTCTATTTGGATGTTTTCAACATTACATCTAATTTCCATTTATTCCCACATTTTTCAGTTTATATTTATCCCGTAATTATCATTTCACCGGTGAGACAATAGGTTTTGGTCTAAACACAATCCCCCTACAAGTATAGGACCAGATGTCCACCCAAGCTCACCACTGTAAATGATGAAGCTGACCGAATGTTTACCCGAGCTCACAACTTCGAATTAGGCAGAAGAACAAGTGATGGCGGAACCCACATCCTATATAGAAGAAGACCAGATATGAGGCCCCCACCCTATTTCGAACTATGATGGTCGATATAACCCACCTTTCTTCTAGATAATTTTTTTCCACCATGATGATGATGGATAAATAATCACAATCACAACAGAACAACCAGTAGATGTACAAAGCACCAAGATTGAAGAACTGGAATGTTGAATCCCCAAAATATTGGATGAATATCCTCAGAAGTTACCTCATTGGGTTTTTCTTTTAAAATAATATTAATTGGTTGTTAAATTTTTTTTCTTCCATGTTAATGAATTTGAGGGCCGGTGAGACATCACCTTTCCCAACTCACCAGCTACAACTTCATGAAAACACACAACCAAAGTGATATTTTAAATGCCTCAATGAACTATTTCATGACTAGGATGATGAATAAAAGCTTATCCAAATTCCTAATTTAATTCTTTCTACCCATTACCTATTTTTTCGAGTGAAAACCCAAGGAAATTTAGTGACGACTATCTCAACTTTTAAGTCCGACATTACTGAACCCAAACCAGCTGTGAAACTATCCATTGTATCCCAAAATACATTTTGAGATGTGAAAAACCACCACCAACTTGATAGATCCATCCACACAACTCCACATTTTATTTCATCAAATATTTTGAATTAATATTTTTCTAAACTGTTTCTTTTTATATGTATAAATTTGAAGGCACCAATTCCAGTTTTAAAGTCTAATAGCATTGACATTGCACGATCAAGCCTATTCTAGCCTTTTCTAATACACTGAAATCGGATCTGAAGACATTTCCTTCTTCCATTAAGCATAGTATAATGTCCACTATGCTCTGAAGTACTAACACACTTTTCATCTAAATTGCATGAAACATTGATCATGGGATGAATCTTGATTATAAGAAATATCCATTATGACCATCAAGATAGGCACTTTTCAAAGATCCAAAATTCACTAAGGTTTGACACTGATATTGAAGAACATTCTAGAATAACTTGAAGAAACTCATTCCATAAATGTGTATAATTTCAAAGCCCTCTAAGGGATTTAGTGTGTTATTCTATTAAAATTACACTATTCACTATACTGAAGAGTTCAATATCAATGAAGATCATTCTCAAGGGATGTTTTTACTTTTTTCATGGATGTTTTTCTCATTGATTTACTTATTGTAGTAATATTATTGGTGATTACATACTATGGACTTAGTGGTTGAACCAATGAGATGTCACATATTCCCTGCTAATGAGTTATGCATTTAAATAGTTCAATATCTTCTGTTAATCTCCAAATTTATTCGATATGTATAAGAAATAAGTTTTTTTTATTTTTTTCTCATTCTTATCTGTCTTCTCTTCATCTCTAGGTCGTACACAGACTTCATTTATGGATTCATTATTACATGTGGTTATGATCAATGATTTTACTTAAGGGTTATCAGAGATGTTTGATTATTAGGATATAGGATATTAGAGGTTAAGATGATCACTTTACCCCTGTAGTTAAAATAAAAAGTCTTGTAGAGAGTAATCGAGTGGGACCTCAATTTATTGGAGAGAAAAAATGGAGTTAAAATTATAATAAGGATTTAATGAGGATGTTAAGGGGATATCTGATGTTTAAAAACATCACTTACAATTATCTTAAAACATAATATTATTCAATCTCCCATTCTATTTTAATATAATGAACCCACCAAAACAATAAAGAAAATACCCATAACAACAACCTATATGGTGAAAAACTAGAGTCCTGCTACTAATTCATTTTACTTAGGTTTAAAAACAGTTTAATAGAGAACCCCTTGATAGGTGGCTCATCAAGCATGGAACCATTTCCACGGTGGATAATGTTTTTTTCATTTAACACTTGGTCATAAAGATGAATGAAACAAATGGTCATATCGAAATCATATCACCTCATTGGTTTTGATCCCATGGATGAGTGAACACTTTTTGAGAGATATAAAACATTATAAATAACAAATTATGTGGAATGAGATTCTGTCACCATCCCATTGACTAAATCCTCACCTTCTTGTTCGTCCTAGATAAAGGTCACCATAGGGACAAAAATACGGAAAGTAATGATGTCCAAATAAATAGAAATTTAAAATAAATGCATGCATATAGTTTTAATAACCATAATTTAAAGTTACAAATGGATAATCAATAGAGTTATGAGCGTAAAAGTGGAATTACAAGTCACCAAAATTAATTTCATGGGTTTTCAAGAGAATAACCCAATATTAATTTGTGTGATTTTGAATAAATATAAAATGAATTCAATCCTAGAGGAGAAACTAAGGCTCAGATCTGTTGGAAGATATTTCCCTTCGCTCGTGAATGATTTTCAAAGCAGTGGATCTACAACATCCAACCTAGATAGATCACCACCTGAGATGAATCATTTATAGAATTCCTCTTGAATTTCTTCCCTACATCAAGGAGTGTCAAACTAAGGAAGGATATATATACAATAAAAAATAAAGTGGAGGTACCTTTTACGAATACTAAGAGATATCCAAAATATTAACAAACTCTTACCCACACCTACCCTATAAAGAGACCATTTATTATAAATATATTACCAAGGATTTATGAATAGTGATCATAATCGTTTGGATTATACCTCTAGACATGAACTGATCAAAAATTCATCTGGTAATGTCAGAGAGTTGATTGAATGAATTTTCCAGAACTAGAAAAAATTCAGCCTGCAAACAACCACAAAGGGAGTACATGAGGTGAAAAATTTGACTCTATGTTTATGAAAAAATTGATTAAAAACTTGCCTATTTTTTAAAGAATTAATGTTTAAATAAATATAAGGAGAAGGAATAATATTTACATGATAGGCTCAACCAAATGGGAGCCTTTCAATTAGTCAACAAATTGCTACTGCACTCTTTAATAAGGAAGTTGATGCTAGGTTAAAAACATTCAATGAATACTAGAACATTTAAAATTATTAATATATTTATATTTGATACAATTTAAATTAAGAGTGCTGAATCTTTAATCTTATTCATGATGAAGGTCTAGTAGATAATTAATTTTTATAAATATCCTTGGTAAGAGCCCATGGAGGAGACCAAAATCTTCCTTGATTCCCTCAAATGATGGAAGCTAGGTTGCCTCTTTCCCAAATATTTTCCTAGATACTCATTTTTTCCAATTAATTCCTTCTTGAAATAATTCAGGGTATACATATATAGATTGGATTTTAATATATGTGTGGGGGAGTGGGATAATTTACTTTTAGGATATTAACACCATTATTCAATTTTAATCATTTTTAAATAATAAAAAATAATTATTATATAAAGTAAAAATCACAAAATATTTTAGGAATCTTTATATATACTATTTATGTAACTACTTTTAGATATTTATAGTTTAAATAAATAAATAAAAAAATAATAAATGGATATGAAAATTTAACTTCAATGGTGTTCATCCAAATTAAAAAACCATTCCTGTTTTTGAGGATTATATTGATTTTGAAATTACTAATTTTTAATTAAAACTCATTGAGAATAACCCCAATTTAACAAAAAATGTATTTTTAAAAAGTTAAATAGATTTAAAACTGAAAATATATTTGCAGAATATGAATCATAACATGCGGTCACTAGTATTTTGAACTCAATCTCGAGAGACCTGACCTTTGTGATCAAATAACACCTTAGGAAACCTACCCAAAAATAAATTCATATAATCCCATTGAACCTAGAATAAGATATGAAATATGTATCCCAAAATAATTTTATAATACAATGCCATTGTGTTTTTTAGTATCTCTGTGTAAAAATTTCAATATGTTCTTTTTCAAAGTTCTCTACACATGCATGGATAAGATTTTTTAAATAAAAAATTAAAAAATGGATGAAAAATAAAGTTCCTATATGTTAAAAATATATTCATTCAGTTCAAGGGAATACTAAACATGTAAAGTGGGTAATATACTAGTTATAAAATCATTTATTAAGTCTCAATAAAGTTTTAAAATAAAATTTGGATTAGGAAGCATTATAATGAGGGATATATGGATGTTATACTTTTTAAAATATAAATTCAACTTAAATATATTAAATTGACAAGTGGAACTAGTATTTTAATGTGAATAATGTAAAATAGTGTGTGAAAGTCATATAGGAAGAATGACTATTTATTAGGTTAATTATTTTATTTCTTTCAATTCTATCTTATGTAATTTATTTTAGGTCGAGCCATCATATTTTTTGAAATGAACAATAATATTTCCCCCGAGGACAATAGTTCAATTGTGGGGGAGTGATATGATCTATAAAAATCATAATCCATATCAAAATTTCCCAAATAACTTTTTTATTCTTTTATAATTTTATCATAAAATTTCTTTTTGAATTATAAATCTCTTTTTGTCCATCATGACTTTTAATTATTTTCATCCTCAATTTCATCGTGTTTCTCTTCCCTATGGTTTCATAGTGTCTCTTAACATTGTAATTGTTTTTCATGTATAATAATTCAATGACCAGTGTGACCTCTCTCAACCCCAACTCACCAGTTGTAACTTTATTAAAAGACCCATCCAATGATCTCCTTGAAATGAATCAATGAATTTAGAACTATGGGAAGGATAAGACAACAAATCATACCTCCTCCATAGTTTCCATGGAAATCCTTATGTGAAATACCAATTAATGATGAGCATGAACCCATGAAAATTTATTGATGGCTGCTTAAATTTGGAATCTTTTCCATCATAGAACCCAAGCTACCCATAAAACACTCTAATGCATCCTAGATTTCATTTTTATATTCTAGAACAATCACCAACATGCTTGATACTACATTATGACACCGATTTTAATTACATTAAACATTTTGAAATATTTTTTTTACTAATTTCTTTTGTTTTTAGGTTTGAATTTTAAGATACCAATCCCATTTTTAATTCCCAAATACAGTGAAATACTATGTCAAAGAATATTCAACCTAATTTCAATCCACTGAAATTTAGATCCATAGAAATATTCTTTTTTCACATTATGATAACGTAATATCCACTGTGCTATGAAGTACTTGATCATTTCACCTCAAAATTTAGTAAATATTGATCTTATGATGAGAAAAAATTGGTTTAGGAAGATTATCATTGCCATGAAAAAACCATCACACCCCTCAAATTGGAAACATGTCATGGATCCAAATTTCACTGTGGTAGGGTACTAACATTGAAGAACATTCTTGATAAAGCTGATGAAACCCATGCCCCTCACATTGTGAAATTCTACGTCTTCTGCAAACATGTTATAATTGTTATATAAATATTACACTATACATTAAGTTGAGTAATTAATTAGAGATCATTCTCATAGGCTATTTCAATGATCAGTCTCTACTATTTATAAAATTTATTTATTTATATTTTTAATATCTCTAGTTATAGAACACTAAACTTTCAATGGTGGATATGAGGAGATCCCCCCTATCCACCTGATAATGATTTTATCATTTAAATATTTTATATCTTTAATTAATATTTAGAATTATTAAATATCTATATGAAATAATATATTTATTATTTCATTCATTTTAAATTAGTCTTCTCTTATTCACTAGATCTCATATAAATGCCACTGATTTCTTCTCCATTTCAGGAAATCATGAGTAGTGGGTTGACTTATGGGTAATCAGAGATCTATGATTACTAGGAAAGGGGATGTTGGAGTGTAAAATGATAATTATATCCCTCTAGTAAAACTGAAAATTATATGAGAGTGTAATCAAGTGAGATATCACTTGATTATAGAGAGAAGAGGAGATAAATTTTTTGAATAATGATTTAATAATGTGTGTATGTGGATATCTGATATTAAAAAACTTACAATAAAATTAAATTAAAAACAAATCCATTTTAATATACCAAAAAATTCTCAACTACTTAACCAACCAAAATATATTAGAAGACAACTATATCAGTGCCCTCTATAAAAAAAACATGAGTCCCACTACTTATACTGTATTATTTTTCTCAAGATTAAAAATAGTTTTATTGAGAACCCATGATTGGAAGATCATAATAATCAAATACACTTATCCACATATTCATGTATTCTTCCAAAATTTAACAATAAAAATCTAAAGGATACTTCATCCACAGCAAATCTCAAAACACTTTCTATGGGTCTCATCAATCTCATAATGGTCACAATTATATATTCATCTCATCATATTCTTCATGGGGTCTACAATCTCCATAATAACTCTCCTTGTAAAAAAATATAAATATTTTGATTTTATGGAATCCTTTGAACAATGATAACTTTTGAAAGACAAAATTCATGTCAATAAATCATTAATAAACAATTTTAAGACTATATATGTGAAATATATATGTGAAAAAATAACATTGAAAATTAACCATTTATATTCCATTAAATTTAATTACATTCCCTTCTATTCACAATTTTTGATACCTCTTGATATCAAATGTGAATAAAT
The DNA here is from genome assembly GCA_963277665.1 of Viscum album. Classification (NCBI taxonomy): domain Eukaryota; kingdom Viridiplantae; phylum Streptophyta; class Magnoliopsida; order Santalales; family Viscaceae; genus Viscum; species Viscum album. The sequence goes on from OY728146.1 coordinate 515,698,183, forward strand.
CCTATTAAATTTATCAAAAAATTATTTGAAAATGTGTATTAAAATTTCAAACTTATATGATCAAAATATTTGATTGATCATTTCACATGTTGGATTAAAAACCTCACTAATGAAAAATGATCATTTAAATAAATGATCCATTTAAATAAGATCTATCTCTCAAATCATATTAAGCATAGAAATTTTCATTATCCTACAATATAGTTTTATTATCCAATTTTATGTACAATAAAAGATAAAATATAATGGGATTTATGTCGTTTTCACCACAAATGAAAATAATATTCCAAAGAATATGTTAGTAAGGGGATTGATTCATCATATAAGAGTCTTTGATGAGTAAAGGATAAAAATTCATGTCCAACCTCATTTTCTGGGAATTCAACTTTCCATTTGATTGAAATCCACATTAAATATCGATGTTAATATAAAAAACCAATATAAATTTTGGAAAACACATTTATTGCTGAAATCAGTACTATAAATTTCCATAGAATAGTTCCTCATGTTGTTATTCATTTCATCTTTATTTTCGTAGAAATGAATTTTTTGTCTTAAATTAATAAAAATTAATCCATATTTGTTTCTTTGATATCCCCTCTTTGATGTTACTCTTTCCCAATTATTCTTGGGTAGACTTGTTTTTACATGATTTTTTGAGTTAACAATGTCCAATGGATTCTCAACAACTTATTTATTTTCTTTATGAGGTAAATTTTCCATCACTATTTTATTTGTCTCGTGTATCACTTGAAATCCATTTGCATCTTATTTTTTAAACTATTTAATAGGTTGGATAAAAAAATATATTTTACTAATACGAAATCATTGGAAACATCACATATACACTTCAATCAAGTCGTTAAAATGGTTCATAAACTTTTCAATCAGTTATTGAATAATTTTTTTTAATTTATTTCATTGAATGGGATTTGCCCCATACATGTGAAAATAAATGATATATTCATAGAATGAAATTTTCTTCCTAAAAACTATAAATATCTGATAATATGAATTTAGTCAACATATAACCAACACTGACCATAAAAGTTCAATCTTTTTCATGTATCTTATGTCAATCTAATAATAGTACTTATTTTAAATTTATCATTTTCAATATCATTATGAATTACAATAAATGAACTATAACACAGTTATAACCTGTAAATCATCCCTTATTTTATAGATATCATAATACTTTTCACCTCTTCAAAAAAATATAAAATACTCCAATAATGTTAGATTTCTTCAAATTAAAAAAATTGGAATAAACTCATCCCGTGTGGTTTTTTTAATATTTATTATCCTTTATTGGGATTCAATATTTTATTTTGGGATTCCATAATATTTATGTTTATTTGGTTGAGATTATTATTGATTGAAATAACCTACATGTATTACTTCAGGGAAAATTATCATCTATTTCCTATTATAACCTCATATATCATGATTGGAATTTATAATGTCATTCCTTAAATATTTTATATAATATTATTTCTCCATCAAATAAATATTGATAGATTTTATGAATTTATCTTGTGAAATAATAATCTCTTTCAATTTTTTAAACATTGTTTTCTCTACATTGAGAATATTTTATACATCATCAACACTTAAGAGTAATAAAGCAACCATTTTTTCTGAATTTATCATTATCAAATAAATCACAATTGGATTCACTAATCAATATTATATTTGTATTTTTAAAATAATAAAATTTGGAGATAATAATATTTAATTACATATAAAATATGATCTTAATTTCATATTCATGTAGCTTTTAATGACTATTTGATTAATCATGTCCTTTTATTATATCAAATTCTCAACTAGGCTCCATGACTTCCACTATTGAAATGAATGTATTCAATCATATATCACTAGAGGAACAACCACTATAGCTTCCATTAAATTAATAAATTTTCTCCTTAGGTAAATAAATTTCGTTTTTAGTAAGAGGAGTTATATGTTAAATAAAATTATGAAAACATACCAGTTTTGAATTTATTTTAATCAATTCATGAAACACATTAACACGAATCAAAATTACTATCAATTTTACCTTCATCCCAATATCATAAACCTTCAATGAAATATATAATAACCCAAATATAAAACACTTCAATATATATTTTTACCTTAATTTTACCTTTTCCTCTTTTTTCACAGCTTCACAGGAGGGACATGATCTCATTAAACCTCAACTCAACATCTTTATTTGAATATGAATATTGAATTTTATCTTTATATTCTTTATCATTTTTTATTAGGGTTAATTCCATATTCATGAAATTGAATAATATTAATTTCTCAATATAACTCTTATGATTATGTACTCATATGCTTCTCATCTAATAAGAAATAAATATTCAATGTATGTTGTCCAAAGGATGTGTGTGATGATCATGATCCTCAAGAAACAAAACATTGGAATCAAATTTTTCCAATCAAATTTATAGTACTTTCTTGATTATATTATAACAAATAATAGTCTTATAGAATCCACTAATGGGTCTCACTATTTTATTGAATCATGTAAACTATTAATCAATATATTCTCATTTAATCATATTTATATGTCGATACATTAATTGTAATGATAATAGAAATTAACATTGAAGTTTATCATTTCATCTATAGATATTTTCCTTATATCTCAAATTACTTTTTTGTTATTTATCCAAATAAAAATTAAAATTAATTATACTATAGTGATGATAGAATTTAATTTATTACATTCCCATCAATCATTAAATTAATTATAATATTTAAATCAATTATAGTCTATGTGCAATAGGTGTAAAACCATTAGTCATATTATACTGAAAATCCATACCAAAGGAAAGTAAGTAGGGTTGCATTATTTCGTTATACATATTTTAATTGCTATGAGTCAATATGATAACTCCATTGATAACCATCAAACTAATAAAAATCCATGAAAAATTTAAAATATAAAAAAAGGACATCAATGGAAACTATAATAAATGAAACTAAGGCACCACCTCCATTCTGAAAAAGGGATAACATCTTAAATACAATGTGAGTTCAATATCCTTAAATTTAATGATATTAAATATTCTTGATCTATATATGTGACTTATATACTTTGATAAAAATTAAAGTATCCCAACCTATGGTTAGATTCACTAGGAGAGAAAATTGATAATAAAACTATTTTATTCCTTTTAATCTTTCTTTTGAAATAAACCTCCATAACTTGTAAGGGGGAGAAATAAATTGCTTTACTCTCACACACCAACAAATGATAAAATTAAAGGATACTTGATGTATAAGTTTGAATACTGAAAATGATAATCTAATAATTAACATTATTATTATTCATCCAAGGCCATTAAATCTAGTAATATAACAACAATGAATTCAATGTGTAGGGATTATCCAAGAACTTGTATTTTAATATAATTAATAATTTTCTCTCTAAATAAGTATCCCAACTAGTTAAACTACTTTTTTATACATTGATGAGTATGAGAATATCCTAATTACACTATGATATTATCTTGACAATATTATAAATCCCTATAACATCTTCACTGTATATAATATGTATGAATTACAACTTCCTCACCACATTAAATAATTTTGATTACCAAAAACCAAAAATATCATATGGTATTTCTATTATTCTTCTTATTATTTTTATATATGTACTTCTATAAATATCATATTTATATTAACTCATCTTATTTTATGAAAATAATTTTAGACACTTGTATTCCATGTTTTAGTCACTCATTATTGGAGATAAAAAATAACACTTACTTGTATACAAGACCCTATTCATTTTGTCATTAATAACAACATCATTTATTATTCCATTATAAATTTAAATTTCAAATAATAAATAAAAAAATATTATTAAATTAATTATAAATTTGTTCTCCTCTTCTCCCATATTCTCTTCATTCATAAGAGATTACCAAGTACATACTTGGATAATTAACAGTGTGGCTACATTCAACATGACAAAAAATGTTTGTTCATGTAAATTCTTCTATATACTATTATTAATTTATGAGATAAAAATATTATTCATGAATAAAAATTTATTATCATACCTTATAGGTACTCATGATAATTTTTTTAAATCATGATTCATGGAATTATTTATTTAACCACATAAAAAATCCTAGATAATAATAATTATAATTTTATTTCATGGTGTGACTCCATTCCTTAATACTCAATCCATTTCATGTAATTTCTTGTCATTACGAACATGATATTATCATATATAATGAAAAATAAATCTATAAGATTATACCCATCTAGGGATTGAGTCATAGTGTGAAAATCTTCATCAGGGGTTAATATTTCTAATCTAATAACTTTAATCATGAATTATCATTATGATATTATGTGTGTAGTAGATATAATTTAAAACCATCAAATAATGATTCTAAAATCTATTACATTCTAGAAATATTTTTTCTAAAAAAACCATTTGAAAATTACAAAAAATCCATGTCATTTTTCATTAATCATTTATAAAATATTTTATTCTCATTTTGAATATCCTATTTTATCCAAGCCTATAATCATTATGAATCACTTTTCTTGGAATTTTTGTATCAACAAGTCTAAAAAATTACACATACGCATTTGAAAATTTAACATTATTTATTTAAGAAAAACTAAACATTAATTTATATGTTAATTGAATGATCATTATGAATTGGTAAATATAGTTATAAGAAATTAAGTCTTTGTGAATTTTCATTGATATGTTCATAGTTACCTTTAAACATACATGAATAGTTACTCTTATATATTCTATATTTTTCCAATTTTTACTAGTTTTTCTACAGTTTTCTCTATGAATAGAGTATAAATATTCATACATATATATAATATGAACAAGATAAAAGCATCAAACATTTATCAAAATAAATAAAAACTACTTCCAATCACAATAAATAACGTTTTAATCCCCACCTAACATAATAAATTATATTCTCTGTTATTTTAAATATTATTTAAGAAATTTAAAAAATTCCACATAACAAATATATTCACTTATTAAAATCACATAATATTCTTCCATTATAAAACACATAAAATATAGGAGATATTTATTTGTTACAATATCTCAGAAAACACCAATTTGGTATCATCAATATCCCAAAATTCATAACCACTTCTTCACCTAATTTTATTTTTATTAGCATAAAAATCTCAAAAAAATCAACTTTTCTTCTAAAAAAATGGCTTTTGATCACCAAAAAATTACAAGTGTTTCCCTTTATGATGAATTACTATTCAAATACATTGAAATGGATCTAAAGAAGTGGCTCTGTGATTTTTGTTAGATAAGAGAGGCATTACTGTGGAGGTATTTCATTTTTTTCATTCCCCATATATTAAGTATAGAATATAATGTTTCCTGATAGAAATTTTTAGAGGATTTATTTAGAATTTAGAGCTTGATAATCAGGTAATATATATCATAGAGTTTATTTCATAGGAAATAACTTCTTCTTGAAGTGTGTTCTATATTATTTATAGGTTTTTTGTATATTTTTTTTCTAAAAATTAGTAGGATATTCATCATAATGAATGTACGTTAGAACATATAACTTACACTTTAAAGTGACAATGACGACATGTTGATCGACTTATCTGATGTTGAGGAAACTATAATATACATGACAAATAATTGAGTCTGATGTGGTGAATATTTTATTCTAATGCAACAACAAATTTTTCATATTGAATTTTCCATTATCATGATGATAACCACTTAAATATTATGGGACCCATAATGCTTTCTATATAGACCAGATATCCCACATCCCACTAACTCAAAACTGCAATCAACTAGGCCAAACGATAGGTCAGAGTATCACGTATTATCCCCTAACCAATGGGGTTTTAATCTCACCTTCCCGGAGATATGAACCCAGGATCGACAGGCATAAGAGCCCTTGGGGAGCATCTCTAGTACCACCATACTAGTGTGGAGGTAATCATGATGCTTTCTGGTCACTATAAAACCTACAGAATGAGGTTAAAATTGTGAAAGAGACATAATAAATCCTTGTTGGGATGGTGAAAATACTAGATATACATCCCAAGTTATTGGACTAGTTGAGCAGAGTCCCGAGTAGGTTGGTTGCAGTGTATCCAGACTATGACTCGGTTGTGGCATAAGTCCGCTAAAAAAGTGTCTTTTTAGTTGGATCCATGATGCTCCGTAAAATGGAACATATACCCCACAAACAACTAACTTGAATCTAAACTCAAATTAGCTACTTAACTAGGTCAATTATTAGTGAGGTGGTAAAATAAAATCTCCCAGGTGGCCATTAACCCTGGTTTTCCTTGGTTTGAATCTATGGGGAGGTGAGATAAATCACTATCTGGAAGGGGATAATAATTGATACTAATCCCAGTGGAGTGGCCCAGTTAAACATAGTCATGATTTAGTTGTATATTGGGGTATCAAGTCCATTTTGGGGAGTGTCACGAGTCCAATAAATATCCCATTGACAGAAAAATGCAGCCACGTCTACTTTAGAAAGTCACTCCAAGCCCTTAATAATGTTAAGAATTTAAACATGATAGAAATATATAACTTTCTAATGAAATATCAAGACTACAATAATTTTACTTTTCTATCAAAGATATCCTATAAAATTATTCAAAAAATAGTCATGCATCCAACTATTACACTTTTAAAAACCATTTTATTTTTTCATAGAAAATTTTCCATTACCATTTTATCTTGCCTTCCATTATTCATTATGGTGATGATCCATTTTTCTTGGTCCTATAATATTCCATCCTCCGATTTGGATTTGACGATATGGTTAGGATTAAATTATAAGGAATTTATGTTACTTTATATAAGATATTAATGGTTAATATAAGGGTCACATCTCACCTAAAAAATAACTGTATGGGGTCCCTCATTTTTTTTTTGTAAATTTTGGATTCTATGATATTTATCTTTCATTAAAAAAATTCTACTTTTATTATATAAGATATGATCCATATAGAAAATATAATGTTCTTTGATAATAATGCTAACCACCTATTATTTATGATAAATACTCAATTTTAATGTAATTATATGAACTCCATTAATTCTAAATATTTTTATGCGACATATTCTATACATTACATTTTATGAGAGATTCCTTACATTGTTAATTTTTTTAACTTTCTTATTAAAAATAGATATAAAATATTATCATATTTTATTTATATTATAACAGTGTGTTCTAGTTTATTTCTTCTCTCAGACTAGATGAATGTAGGGAAATGGAGGGATTATATCACTAGGAACATTGATAGTAATTATTGTCACTATTCCATATATTAGAATAATTCTCTTAATATTATCCTGGAACTACTGATTTAAGACTACACATAACATAATTGTATAATATAAAAATAAATTTAGGATTGATAATAATGTTCAAATTCATTCATAATATCTAAAATATTGTTAGTGTGATTTTAATATTCTCTTAAAAATATGAAATAAAACCTTTCTGTTGAAGTCTCACTTATCATAGAAGAATATCAGGGAAGAGAATGCATCCTGAACAGTTCCCCACTAACATTGGATAATCATGATAATATCCATCCCCCAATCTCCGATGATCAATCCACCATATTTATCATACCATGGAATAAAACTAATGAATGATGGATTCTAAAGTCTTCTTTGTTTCACAATTTCATTAGCACTTTCAAATAAGGATTCCCATTCTAGGTTCATTAATACTATATATATTTCACTAAAAAAATAAATTGATCTATTTATACTATAATAAATAGATTTAAAAATTCATATCCTATCAACTAGTAGATATTATTCAAGAATTAATTATCCACTACTGTCTCAAAACTTTGACATTTCATCTACCCTATGTTGATATAGGGATTAACTTGTAGGAAATAATAAAAATGGATGGAATCATAATCTGTGGGGGAATATATAGTTGGTTTCTCCATATGTATAATAATTGGGAGGACACAGACCACTCTATTTTGTTAAAGCGATACATGGTAGTCAAATAAGAGAAAATAATTTGAATATAACCATAAAATTCCACTCTATTTTTAATTTTAGGGAATTATTGGAAGCATTTTTCAAACCAATTAATAGAGTTCCATGGTTAGGTTTCTAAGTATCCATCATGATAAATGATCCTTAAATGTTTACAGTCTGAAATGGGACACCATGAGCGTGTAAAATCATTCCATGTGGTGGAATTAAACCAAGATAAGTTTGGATTCATACATTTGAGTTTTTCTACTTTTAAACATTTCATATGTGGGTGTGTTATCCTTATTGGGGATCAATAATTTGGTGTTAGGTTTAGTACCCATAAAAATGGAGTGTCTCTCAGACAAAGAAAACTAATAAACTTTTATTTTTTCATGCTTTCCCAGGTTTACAATACAATTGGTCATATACCATAGGAAAACACCTTATTCATGATAATCGTCCCATTTTAGTTATTATGAAGTCGGTTGAAAGGAATCATTAAGATCTAAGAGTTTGAGAACCATATATAAATAATGTTTTCTATTTTCCTATATATACTACTAAAATTTTTATTATTTTATACTACAATAATATTTACAAGTGTTCTATACAAAAATATAGAACTTATTATGGGGATATGATTGGTAAATGGATGATTATCATGGTTTGAGAAGGATAAAATCATTGTGTTAATCTTACATCAACACCAAAATAAAATTTAATCATTGGATCTTAATTTTTATCTTTGGAAATTCCCAATACAAGTGATGTTAAGGATAAAGTACTATAAAAATATGGATTTTAATGGGGGTGTCTTCATTATTTATAAGGATAGAAAACAAAAAATTAATTCTAAATTGAATAAGGATATGAGATCATAGATTCATTATATATTGACCCAATGTATGATTGCTATTGAAAACATAACATAAATTTTGATATCATACACTAATAGAACACAAATGAAAGTAAAATTAATTGGTGGTTCCATGATAAGGGATATGTACTTCACTTCATATCACATAAGAACATGAATTAATCTACTCATAGTTCTTATTCAGGGTTTGTGAAAAAATATTAATCTTGTACCTGAGAAGATAAAATTGAATCATCCTTGTGTAGTGTTATAAGAGTATAATCATTGTTATCTAGTGAACCCATACACTAGGAACTCTTACATTGATTTGGATCATTTGTAAGTTAAATAAGACATCTAATAAATGGAACTCTATGAAAACTATGATCCTTTAGAATGGACCAACATTTCATGAGATTTGAGATCATGTAATGAGGGCCATACAACTAATGAGAATTTTTTAGGGTGATCATATCAATTCAAGTGTTTTACATTTCTAATATGAATAATCACCTTGATTCATTTTATATTATAGTGTGGGGTCAATGAAGGATATGTAGACCTAAATGGTAGTTATCAAACTTTTTATTAAATAAAAATATTATAGTTAGTATTATTTGAGGATGAACCTAGTTTGGGATCTCCAAGAATCACTACATATCATGGTGTGACATAAATAATGTCACACATTTATTATTATTCCTCTTAATAGATATAGATTGTATATAGGGGGAATGTGCAGTAGCTTCATCCAAAAAATAAGATGTTTTGGTAAACAAGATTTGAAATGGGATGAGCTTAAACTCATGGGTTATAGTTAATGAGATATACTACTAGAATAGAAATAATAGATATAAGGAATATTAATAATATTGAACGAATTTGAATCAAGAAATATTTAATTCTTAGAAGGGATCTACGTGAATCTAGATCATGTGTATGGGAAAGATAGAATGATTATATCCTACTTTAAATATATGGATAAAAATGATTAAACATAACAAGGAAACATATTATGGAATAATTCCTAGATATATGGATAATTTTTACTTTCATAGGGTTATCTATAATAAATGCTTCTCTAGGAAAAATTACACATATTTGGTTGTCATGTAAGGAATTTATATTATATATAATGTACCATTAAAATCATTCTATGGGACATATAGGATGGGAAAAGTTTTATGAGGTTTTACATCATGTGATCGGTACTCATAAATGTCATATTTTAGGTTCATAAAATAAATACATCTATGAAGATGAATTTCAGCACATAAGGATTATGTTCAATAATGAAATAGTCTTGTCTTAGTACAAAGTCCCTTTGATAAAAATCTAATGCAATATAATGAAATCCTAGACATTGGGATGAAATGGGAGTTTGATTGAAATAAAATTTATGTACAGGTCTATGATAAATAATATGGATGTCACAATGTATATTGGAATGATATGTATTAAAACATACATAGTTCATTATATAGGATTGTATTATTCTATTATTAGTCCCATGAAGTTATCCCAACATGAATTGAGATAGTCCATACTCTTGGATCGTTTGGAGGATTAGGTGGAAAATGGATTTATAGCTAGGAACAAGAGAATGGATTTAGTCATAACAAAATATCATGTGGTAATAGGAATCAAAAAATACAAAATACTTTAAAATGGAATTTCTGTAATAGGAAAGGAGATACATGACATTAGGGACAAAAGATATTTCGATAATCATAAAATTTTATATGAAATATGGCCATATGTTGTGTATTCTATTCCACAAGTATGGTATTTTATAATTTCATTTTATATGAAATAAGAATATCAAAGGTGTTAAATTTAATTGTGGATGGAAAAATTCTAATATTTTAATGTCATCTGTGATGAACAATATTTGTTTTAGTTTAATTTCATCTGATAACTACTCATGTTTCATGTTGTTAGGGTTATATTACAAAATACTTTCCAATTTTTTTTAAGGTTATATAATTAGGACAATATCTATATAGTTTAGAGTAATGTGAAATAGATTTTTAGAATCCCAATATAAATTTAAATGATGTATTTTTTGAGAAACATTACATTGGTTCCACAAGTGACATGATATCCATCAATCATATTCAATGACGCTGATCTATTTAAATAAAACATGTGTACAATAGAATGTCTTCTTTTTTTCCCATCCATTAGATAAATTTTTCAATATATCATATGAGTTATTAAATAAATGAGTATCATTTTTTGTTTGAATGTGTAGAGGTGAACCTTATTATTTAATTCTCATGTAACAAAATGTTGATGAATCTAAATGATGTTCAGTGTGTGTATCATTTTATCATAAACAGTAAAAAATTCATAACTCTGAAGCTATGAATTTTTATATTTTGATAGTTTATTACAGAGGTAAATAGGAAGTGTGGTAAAATAAACCTTAATGGGTTGGTGTTTTGGTAATATTCTAATGTGATGTATTCACAGAACAGAAATGATACAATGTATCTCACATCGACAAAAAGATATTTTTTTATGAAGCTTCTTTCTAAAGGTATGAGGTCACTATTTTTTTCTTACGAATGAACCTAAATAATATTTGTCAATCAAGAAGTTCCATGGTCAACACCATCACGCATTTTTTGATGATTATTTACAACTATATTATAATTTTATAGATTTAGGACATGTTTCATGAATCTTTCCTATATCCTAGTGTAGAATAAGTTATCACTGCACCAACCATTGGTTATTATTATGTATCAATGTGAGAATATATACATATCATAGTTTTTATGTCAATTATAGCATCTATTATTATTTGTGGTTATCCATAAACATGAATACAATTTCATTATCATAGATTCTCCATTAATTAAACAATATATATGTATAAGAGTTTTTCAATCGATTGAAACATCTATAATAATCAATGATTCTTTATAAATTATATGATATGTATATATTTGAGGTTACCCATATTTTTTTAACACTTAGTGATTTTTATGTTTATGGAGATATGGTTTAAAGCCACATAGTTGGGAACTCCAGAGTTTATCACTATACAACGAAGTGGTATATTCATGTGGTATTAGGATCAATCCATTGAATGGTGATTCCTATTTACCCTTGTGAAATTAATTAGAAACAAAATATTTTAGTGAAATTTAATCAGGAAAACCATAATTTATAATGTTATCTTACCAGGACTAATACATATAGTTTATCATCTTATAGTTAGAAAATATGAAATAATTATTCTTAATAATGGTATATGTGGTTATTACTCATGATTGACCCTTTCTAGTTCTTATCGAAGGGAATATATCCCAATGAGAATATATTTTTGTCAAGTAAAATTTCCCTTTTAGGATAGATCACATAGGGGTTATGATCCATAGTCGATAATATGGTGGGAGTTGGAGGGAATTCCCCACGGGTGGGGTAATAATTTTACCAGGAGTATGGCCTAATAGTGAGATGATCTTTAAGGAGTATGAACCTCATTAATATGGGAAGAAATCTTATATAGATTATGTTTTAATGGGTGAGTATTTCTATACTAATGGGAATATAGAATGCTTGGGAGAGTTACATTTTTTTTATATTCGGTTGGAACATTACGGAGGAATTATGCATATCCTTCTAAAAAAGAATGAAATCCCCTGTAATTTATTATTCATAGTTTAAGTAAATGGGATAGGACTGTACCATATATTTTAACATCTTATGGAATGAAAAACTACCAGAAATTCCCCAAGTAATGATTGGTGTGGAAATTTGGCACGATGAAACATCAAATACTAGATCTATTAAATGAGTATGGTGATTTTATGTTTGGGACCAACTACAAGGAGGAGTTCAATGTGGAAATAGAAGGATAAGGAATACTCTGATTATACGACCGTATTGGAGGTATTTTAGTTATGATAATGGAATGACTAAATTTGATCCCTATGTCAAGAAGACTAATACTCAGTGTGAGAAAAAAGAGACAACTAAGGATATAAAACTTTATACAAGGATTCAAAATTAGATTTGGATATGGATTATGCATGGAGACTACCCATGAATGATGCTAGGTATTCACATGCTCGTGTCACCTGGTATCCAGTACTTCTTTCATGGGGCATTCCATGTTAGTCACATTGGATATGATTACAATTTTTCATCTTATGTTGAATTATTTATTCCTCATTTTAATGATATTATACATGGATTCTATAAAATTTAGTTTATTATAATGAACATAAAAAATTATGCTATATATTTATTATCATTCATCTCAAAACTTATTCCATGAAAGGATAAAAAATGAATGGTTTTTTAGGGGTTATACATGAAGTTTACATTTAATGATAGTTGTTCTTACTCCTAAGAGGAGGACCAATGAGGTTCCCTATAAAATTGGAAAGTTCATCAATGGGAAACATGTTGGACATTAAAACTAAAGAGGAATCTCACCCTTATATATTTATTCATACTAGTAACCTAGGATGGGGTTTTGACCTTAGAGAGAGATCCATAAAGATAATTTGTAAGCTTAGTGAAGGGACTATATTGATTACAAATGACACATGGTGGTGAATATAAAGAAGGGTGTAATAAATACTGTATAGGATCCCAATATCACATTAAGAGATTGTTTTGTGAAACATGGAAACCAAAAATGGTTACCTTTATACAAAAATTTACTTCATGAAAATTATATTTCTTGAAGGAAATATTTTGTGTAGATCCCACACATTGTTCATTCGGGAAGGGATTTTGGTACACACTCCATCATAAGGGGCTCATTTTTCTATGGGTATGCGACATATTTTTCCATTGTAGTTGGCTGATTACCTAGAGGTATTTCATAGTGAGGTATATATCTCCAATTTCAAGATTTGGGAAGACCTTATATTATCCTCTTTTCTCTATCCTATCATAATTTGGGAAGGAGTATGATATTTATAAGAATTTTTAAGTCATCCAATTTCAAAAAAATAGACTTATACATGGCTCTTCATGAACATATTATAATGTAGTAATAACATTCACATAGATATATGTTGTAACGACTCGAAATATTGAATAAATCTTGTTTCCTAATATTGTGTGTTATTTTATTTTTGATACTCAACAAATCTGTTTCATTTGATAACATGAGTATAATTAAAATGAGACCATTGGGTTTTGACTGATTATATGACCATTGGTCAATATGACCACTAGATACTAAATGTTTTGATTATTGTCTATAAATACAAGTAATCTTGTTTAATTAATATAGAAAGAAGATTTGATGACCTCACCCAGTAGTCTTGGACCGATCGAAGCACATCTAACAGAACATGGGAAAGAGGTAGCACCACTGGGCTTTGCTCTGGACCAAACCCAAGACGAAATTCATCGTGTGAAGATAGAACGAAATATCTTTTGCGAGAAGTTCAAACTGATAGAAATTAATACTCGTGCGATGTTGGCCGAGCCTCCCTCAGATTCTCTCACCTTAGCACACCTTACACTTAGGTCCTATGCTCGTGTGATAAGGGGCTATGTAAGGAGACCGTAACTGCATTGTGTAATCCGTTGTTTTAAAGAAATTTTTTGATTTCTTCTTATGATGAGGTTTATGAATTTTTAAATGACCGGATAAATATAGTATGATTATTTTTGATGAATTTTAGAAAATGGATATTTTAAAAATGTTTATGTAAACCTTAAATAATCAAAAATGTGAAATGATTTTCAAAAAATGGTCTTCTACAATTATGTTCAGTACAAAATTTGCAGTCTAATAAGATCAACTTAAATTTTGATGAATAGTAAATTATAAATAGTGATTTTATGCTTAGGATTAGTAATGTGACCAAATGGATTAGTAATTTCACTCAATGAAAGTTTTAATATAAATTAGACACCTAGATTAAGTAATGTGATTCAATAAAACGGGTGAATAACGGTTTCATAAATTATTTTTCAAGTATTAGTTTTTTTGAGTGAATAGTGTTTTTTGATTAAAAATTAAATTAAAAATATTTAGAAAATTATTTTTATAAAATGGATTTCATTTTTAAACTCAGAGCATCGATATTATGTTAAGGTAATTTTTGGGGTTTTTCTGAAAAAAATGAATTTTCAGTGAATAGTAAAAATACAGTTTTAGGGTTTCGGTATGTTTAATGACATCATAACTGTGTCATGATGATTTCATGAGATATTTTATGGGTTGGCCGACCAAAGGTGATGGATTATTGTATTGGGGGCCCCATATGGCCTAACTTCATGGGAAATATCTTGGGAGAGCACATGGGTTTGAGAAACCCACTTATGAGGTGTCCATTGGCCATTAATGCCTTGTCCCCTCACTTTGCATATAAATACCAAGCCATTATCTTATCCTTTGGACTCCAAAATCATTCTCAATGAATTTCCGGTCTCCTTACCTCCCATGGAGTCCTCCCAAGGTGCCCCCAATCCCTCAAGGTCTAAACCTTTGAGTTTTAAGAGTTACGTTTTAAGGTAAGGGATCCAAACTCTCTCTTTCTTTTCAAATGCTCTCTTTTAAGTCATTTCTTATATTCTACATGTTATTATGTTGTAGGATGTTCTTTTATATTCCAATTACTGCCATTTTCATGTTCATATAATGAGATATCCCCTCTTACTCTCAATATTTCGATTTATGAAGTTTTATGTGGCGTCGTTAGGCTGCCGAAATTTTTGTAACAGATTCTTTCTCCCTTCTCATTTTTCAAGATCTATTTTCATGTAAAGTATTTCAAGTTCCTTTTTATTATTTTGGGGTATGATCTCTATATAAATCATACTTAACCCTTATGTTCATATGATGAGAGACCCTATTTTGATCTTGTCAATTCATTTTTGGTTGAAGTTTATGTGACTCCATTAGGCTACCGAATTTTTACGGGATTCGTTCGCCTTTCTCATTTTTTAATGATTTACTTTCAAGTAAAGTATTTCGAGTTCCATTTGTATTATGTTGGGGTATGATATATATATCTATAATACTGATCTTTTATATTCATAAGATGATAGACCCTATTTGATCTCGTTAATTCATTTTTGTTGAAGTTTAAGTGACGCCATTGAGCTGCCTAATTCTCATTAGAGAAATCTTATTTTTGTCTTACTTTCATGTTCTTCATTTCACATGGTATATCTTTCAAATTTCATTACCATGTTCTCAAATCCTTTATATTCTATCTATATACTATTTTATGGGTCATTTATGAGTGTTTGACCCATGACCCCTCTCTTTTCAATGTTTTCTAAAACCATATATCATAGATGTTATGCTGCATAGTTTTCATCTCAAAATGCCTCCCTCTTTATCTCAAAATTATTTTATGCAATTAATTGAATACTCAAAGCTCATATTTATATAGTATTATTCACATATATATCAGAATGTTCTATTTTAAATTCTGGGATTTACATACATGAAACCCCCTTTCCCTTTTCTGTGGGATTAAAGTGACATAAAGATAATGTCATTAAAGCAGTTTTTAAAACGTTATGATTATGAAATGAAACCCATTTCTTTTATGCTATATGGGTTGTTTATTAAATTATTGATGATGATATATGTGGCTCACAAGATAATAAAGACATGTCAAGGGTGCGCCCAGATAGCGCTCTAATGCATTGGGTAAAGACTTAATCTCTAGGGAAGACTTTTTAGACTGATACCTTTGTGAATAACCTTGGTAAATTTTAATGACACCTTGGGGATGGACCTTGGTGAAACATAATGATTTTCAATATTAAATATTTCATCCACATCTTAAAGTTATGAAAAATGTTTTTTTTATTATGATATGCCACATCATTCTTTCTCATGCCCTAATGTTCTTTTTCATGACATAGTTGATGTATCTCAAGTTCACATGTTAAATGTTTCTCTTGTTTCCCTTACTGGGCCTTCTGCTCACCCTTTGTTTTGATGTATGTCCCCAGGTTATCAGATTCAGTAATGAACCTAGGATGAACATGAGGAGAAGCCTTTCAAGTGTTTAAGAAGAAAGCTTAATGTTTTCATGTTTTAAGTTCCTGGTTTCCAAGACACTAAACCTTAAAGATCCTCGGTTTTGTAAAATGTAATGAAAGTTTATGTGATAAAAAGGTGGGATGCTATATATGTGATGTGATTAAAATCATATCCTTTAAGATGAAACCAAATTAAATAGATTTTCTAAGGCCTAAAATTGACACCTTTACCCAAATGGCATCGATTAGATGGATGATCGAGGCTTCAAAAATGGAACAAAATGGTAGGATTATCCCCTAAATTTCTCAAATTTTTTAAAAATAAACTTTTACATGAGAGGAAATAAAAAAATTTACTTTCAACTGAAAATGGAAATTATATAAGGGAGATGGATCCATGTGAGGAAATAAAAACACCAAGTAATAACCATATATTTTTCATAATATTTGTAACTAAAAATCATATTTTAGATGGAAGAAAGCAAAATTTAATTCACAAATGATAGTGATAGATAGAATATGGTGCTTTGTAGAATAGTGTTGGTGATTTGCAGACAGGGGCCTCACAATGGAGAAGGTGGTTCATTTAAGGACTTAGCCTTAAAAATTATATTATATAGCTACTGAAACTAGATTCAAGTAATTAACATTCCCAAATATCATTCCATTAAGAGTTTTATAAATTTATGAAATAACTCATACGTATCAAACCACAATCATAGAAAGTGGGTACCATTAAAACAATATCAATTTCATCAAAAAATAAAATTTTTAACAGAAAACAACAACATGGTTTCTTTAAGAAAACCTCATAACATTTAATGAGACTTAATTATGAATCACAAACATTCTTATAACCAGTTAAAAATAATAATAAAATGGGATTAGAGTAAAAATATCATTAAGGTATATGAAAGTAATGAAAGAAACCATTAGTCCATGAATACTTGTAAACATATCTAATCATTTTCATGAAGACATACTTCTCACCCATATATACATACAATGTGAAATATGATATTTACATAAAACATTACACAGAATATATGAAGCCATAAAGGTATATTAGGGGATTACAAAATTATATGTAACTGTTGTGGATACCTTATGATTTGTAACCCTCACGGCTACCTTAAAATGTAACCCTTATGACTACCTTATGGTGTAACCATCACAATCACACGTTGAGTAACCATATGGCTGACCTCCAGCATAAAAATACCCAACGCATTAGGGGGATATATTTGTCTGAAATTTCATAAAAAAATAGTCCCAAAGAACCATAAAATAATAATATAATCTGAATATTTCATAAAAACGTATCTTTTGAACTGTGTAAATTAGAATTTTAACATATGATTTTTAATGGAAATTCCATTACAAAAATATTATAATTGATGTGAGAATTAATATAGTGAAATTCTTATGTTTATAGACTATAAATAAACATAATAAAAATTAATATAAAAAATTTAATTACTCAAAAAATCATAGTACTAGATAAAAAATGAAGTTGATAGATAACCCAAAGAATGGAAATTTGGTTATGAATTCTCGTACCTTGGTGGTTTCTTACATTAAACGTGGTCAAAATGCATATATATTGGTTAATATAGTGTTATTAATGTTTTAAATAATCATATTCATGTTTAAAACGCCTTATATGACTATTTTATAACATTATTCCACACATTAATTAATAATATTTTGTTATTTCCACTATTTTGGGAGGGTGCTTTACATGTAATCTATGGTCTATTTGTAAAGGATTTCATTATAGAATGGAAGTTAATCTATTTCAGTGGGATTAAATGGCATTAATATGTTACAATAATATTAAATTAATCTATATATAATTTTTATTATATGGTATGTGTATTAATCATTCGATAAATCATTAGTGATATCTGTTTAAATCATTTTGACGGTTCTTTGATAATCACGAACTAGTTTTGTTAAATAACATAATATTATGTATATATGATAACTACAGAACATTAAAGAGGATATATAATAAAACGTAAAATCTGTTTCTACCATTAAAATGAGTTTATAACAAGTTTTGAAGGATATAATGGAAATGGAAAACACATCATGCACGATTTTGGTAATTCTGAACATCATTGACAATATTTCTCTTTTTAGAATAAGAGGAAGTGGAGAAGAAGAATGATGATGATTTTTGATATAATCATGGTAAATTACAATATATATAGTATTATGGAGATTTAATTCCTCTGGTATAAGGTTAATAAGAAGATAGTATAAGAAATGAAAAGTAATTGAAAACAAAACATTGAAAAATGAAAGAGGATCATTACCTCATGATGTCTTGTCATTGAGATCCTCCTTAAGCACTTTGGGTTTGGATTTTGGTGAGAATAGTAGCTCATAAGAATAGGGAAGAGGATTTTTAATATAACTTGTCAAAATTTAGATAATTCTAAAAGCTTTATAGGTGTGAGAGGAAGAAGGTGGCGAGGGTGGTTTTTATAGTGGAGGAGAGGATGGGTTTTCCATTATTTTAAGGATTAATTTAATATATTTACTGAAGACTATAAATTTTATTGATTCATGTGATTATTTAAAGTAATAATTGCATTTTATTTAAAAAAATGGCCATTTAAATCACCCATTACTCAATCATGATGTCGAATTTCAATTATTAATCAATATTCAGAAATTATCGAACATAACTATTCACATAAAATTCATGTGTTTTAGAAAAATTAAAAAAATTAACCATAATCATTTTTTGATGTGTAGAATACAAGAATGAACATATTTTATTGAAATTAATTTTCTAAATATTATTAATTTAAATTTTAAATAAAATTATATATTATTCCAAAAATAACAATTTTAAAACTATAACTGGTTTTATATAACCATGATAATTTAATCAAGACCTTATTATCTTATAAACATAAAGGAATAAATTAATAATATTATTTAATATTCATAAGGTTAATATAAATATTCATATTACTATTCATTAAGGCATGTTACTATTTAACAAAAAAGTAAGTTGGTTTTTATAATACTCCAAATAACATACTTATCACAACCGTAGATGTCCGTTTTTCAAAATGAAAATCATAGAAGTGGAAACATTATGTTTATCAGCTAGATTACGAATATATCCTTTAAAAAAGTGTCTTTAGGTAGAGAAACTATATTTCATGCATTTAAATTTATTTTTAAAACCTTGGGGGTGTTACATCCTCCTCACCGTCTAGAAATTGCATCCTCATAATTATATCTACTTTTTAAAAAAAATTAGGGTACATTTCCCTCATTGAATTTTCAGATTCCCATATTTCTTCTCCGGCCATGTGTTTTCTTCACATAAATTGTACCTTGTGGATTTCTTTATTCCTCAATAATTTATCTCTTGGATCAAGAATCCGAACATTTTTCACTTCATAATAAACATTCCCTTCCAACTGAACTACTTATGAGATCAAAACATGCAACGAATATGGAACATACATTATCAACATCGAAACATGAAAAACATTATGCACCGATGATAAAAATGATCTTCCATAGGAAATAGGTCCATGTTTCTCTAGGATTTTATAAGGTCCAATGAAACCTCGACTCAGCTTCAATTTCTTAAAAAAATTCATAACACTTTTCCATCTTAGCAATCTAAAAAAATGATCACCTACCTCAAATGAAAAGTCTTTCCTCCTGTTATTTTTTATCATTTCAATATTATCTGAGCTATCCTCATATGTTAATGGACAATCTTAAAATTCACGGTCACTTAATCTATTAATTTTGTCCTCACAAACTTCCTTTCTCTGACTACATCTGAAAATAATGGAGTTTGACACCACTTCCCATATAATTCCTTAAAAGGATCCATCTATATAATTGAATGAAAACTGTTATTATAAGAAAACTCCACTAAAGGAATATGATGATGCCAGCTTCCCTAGTAATATATTGAACAAGATCAGGGCACATCCTATGAAGTCTCAATTATTCGTCTTGACTGTCCAACTAATTGAGGATGAAAAGATGTACTAAAATTTAATTCGGTTCCCAAAAACTTCTAAATACCTTTCAAAAATCTAGATGTGAACATGAAATCATGGTATTGTACAATAGAAAGTGGAAATACATGTAACCTGATAATCTTCATGAAGTATAGAAAAAAAATCTGTTCCAACGGCATAATATCTTGAATAGGAAATAAATGAGTAGTTTTAGTCTATCGATAAAAAATAACCAAGATTGCATTGTTACCCAAAGAATTCATTGTTAGTCCCCTAATGAATTACATGGATATATTTTCCCATTTCCACTATATAACTCATATTGGCTAAATCATCCCCTATGGTAACTCCCTCTATGCTTAACCTCTTGAGATGTTTAACATTTCATGGTAAAATATACAATATATTTTTTCATTGCATCCCACCAGTAATACTTCTAATGGGCTCTGTACATCTTTATTCTTCAAAGATGCACTAAAAATAAATAATTGTGAGCTTCACCCAATAATTAATTCTTCATAAGGGAATCAAAAGGCACACAAAATCATTATCCAAATCGCAAATCACAATCCACATAAATGTTAAATTCTGGAAACATACCCATTTTAATCAATTCTTCCTTTTCTCTATCTTCACATATACCTTCTACATATTCTATATTATGTCTGAAAAGATGAAAGTATTGAAACCTAAAACAAAATAGTAGAATTTCATACACCAACAACATACAATCCAAATTTTGTCAAATTATTAATAATAGGTTCTTGTTTCTTCTGTAACATGGATAACGATGCTTGATTTTTTTTGACTCAAGGCATATGCCACAGTGTTTTATTTTCAGGAATGGTAATTGATCATGAAATAACAATACTTTATAAATTAATTCCATTCTATATTCCTCATTATTAATTTTTTCTGAGTGAATATATACAACAAAATTTTATTCTCAGTATATATTTCACATTTGGCTCTGTATAAATGATATCTCTAAATTTTCAAAAAAAAAAACAACTGCTGTTAATTCTAAATAATGTGTTGGAAATTTAACTCATGATTTCTTAGTTATCTTAAACCATTTAAAATTACATGATCATTATTCATTATAACACAACCATGTCCCTTTAAGAAACCATTTTTATAGATGACAAAGTCTCCATTCCATGAAGGTTGGTTCAGAACTGCATCTTTCACCAATCTTCTCTTCAATTCATGAAAAAAATCATCACATTCATGTTTTTAGATGAATTTAACTATTTTTTATTTAACTTATTCAGTGGACTAGGTAACTATTCAAAGTTATTAAAAAACCATTGGTAATAAACTCCTAGTCCAAAAATTAAAAAAATCTCTATAAAACTTTCAGGTCTTGGCCTTTCCTCAACCACTTATGTTTGGTATTATTAACTGTTATTCCATCCATATTTAAAATATATCCAAGAAAAGAATTTTTTTTAAACAAAATTCATGGTTGCTGAATTTTCCATAAATTTGTTATTAATTCAAGATTTTCAAAAAACCCCTTAAATGTTTTTCATACTCCTTTTTTACTTTTAGAATATAAAATAATGTCATCAATAAAAACAACCACAAAAATTATCCAATAACTATTGAAATATTCTATTCATAATATCATTGAATACAAATTTCACATTAGTTAACCCCAAATTTATGAAAAAAATTCATAATTCTTATATCTAGTATAGAACACAGTCTTCAGGATATCTTCTTCCTTTACTTCCAACTGATAGTATCTTGACCTCAGGTCATCCTTCGAAAAATCTTGTGCTCCCTAGGGAGAATAAAATAAATAATTGATATGAGTCAAAGGATACTTGTTTTTAATAGTGATTTTATTCGGGGATCTATAAAAAATGAAATGCCTCATTGAACTATCTTAATATTTAACAAATAAGATAAGAGTACCCCATAGTGAAGTGCTAAGTAAATGAATCCTTTATCTAATAATTCATTTAAATTATTTTTCAACTGTAAAAGTTCCATTTGACCTATTTTATAAGGGTGTTTTGAAATTGGATTAACATCAGGAACTATTTCAGTAGTAATTTCAACTTCTTGAGAAATTATAAAACTGGGAAACTCATCAGAAAAAATCATGATATTCATTTACGACTGGCACATCATTAATATGAACAATCCCCTTGTTTTGAAAATTATTAGAGGGATTAAATTAATTTCCGTCTTTAAATATATTCACAGCTTCTTAATATGTTATCAATTTTATGGGTTCATTCTTGTATAAAAACTAAAACTCTTCCTGAAAAATTACTTCTTTTTCTCTATAATGAATCTTAACTTGATAAATACAAATCCAATACATACCTAAAATGAAATAAAACACTAATATGAAAAAAATAGGTTTTTAGGTAATGTATTTCCATAGATGAAAAAATTAATATTCGTAAAATTGATTTTTAATGTAAAATCCCCCTGGTGTTTTTAAAATATGTCGTGGTTTCATTTTTTAAGGGGATATTTTCAATTTAACTGAAAATATATCAAAAATAAGGGAATGTGTTGAGCCCATATCAAATAAGACTTTAGAAAAATTAATGTAAACAAACAAGGTACATGATACAACTACATTGGAAGAATGACATATACTGACGTATTTACGAAGGATCTCACTACAACTTTATAATTATAGTTTTGATGCTTCCCACCATTCATATTATTCATTGGGTAGAAAATTTCATAATTATTCATCTATCCACATTTGAAACAATTTACAGTTTTCTTATCAGTGTTAGACATAGGATCATTTTCATTACAATCTAGAGCCATATGTCCAAATATTCCACATAGAAAACACTTCTTGGTTTTGGTAAGGCATTCACTAGGGTGCTTTTTTCCACGTTTTTTACAAATTAAAAAACTGATAATTCTTACCATCATATTTTTTTATTTATGCTTATCTATCACATGACATATGGACCTCTTCTTATTTTTGTTGTCAAGGTACATGTGGTCATATGAAAACTTCAATTCCACCCTATCAGCACATTGGTCAAGTTTTTCATAAATTTTGAATTTTTAGGAGTCCAATTCCCTTCGGTATCTTGGCTTTAATCCTAAGTAAAAGATATTGATTTTGCTATTGACATATCAAAAATGATTTGGATTGTACCATTCCAATCAGGTGAAGTTTTCTTTATAAAAAACCACTAAATATTCTTACATTTACCTCAATTAAATGAATTTCATCTTCATCATATGTCAAAACACCTTATAAAAATATTTTTCAAGGAAAAGACTTTTAAATTAATCCAACACTAACACTTCAATCTCCTATCTATCCTTGATATTCATGACCATTGACCTCAGCTGATAAGACCCACCATCAAAATGATACATGTAAATACTAACCTTTTGATTATCTAAACATCCCAAAACATTCTATTTTATTTAAAGGGCTTTAATACATCCTTCAGTCGCTATTGGGTCAGAAGATCCCCTGAAAGAAGGAGGGTGTTAGATCATAAAATGTTCCACTATCGTCATATTCCTTTGTGGTAGATCTGGTTGTTCACATTCATGGATGTTGCTACTATTTATATCCTTAATTAGCTCATACATTACTATAAAAAAACTTCTCAGTTCCTATTCCATCCATTGTCGTTTGAATATTCGAACATATATTAACATCTCAGTTCATTCTAACTTCAGTTTCCTTGTCCCTTCTGCAAAAAAACATTTTTAAGATACATAACTTAGATAAAGCTACATGTTAATCCTTAAATGCAATACCATTTCAATATAAACATAAAATAAAAATCATTTATTGAATTATATTGATATCATGTTAACTCTAATAGTAATCTAAACCAACCTATAATACCAACTACATGAACCCGAACTTAAACATTTCATAATCTAGCTATTTCAACTAGATTTAACTTTTTCAAATTCCCAAAGATCATTTCCATTTAGAGTTTTAGAAATTTATGAAATAAATCAGAAATATCATCCAACAACCATACATTTTGGGTACTGTTAAAACAATATTCATTTCTTCCAAAACATATATTGTTTAACACAAAACAACAATAAGATTTCTTTAACAAAATTTAAAATCAGTTAACTTTACTTATTTCTCATACACATCCCTATAAAATATGAAAACATAAAAAACCATGGATGAGAATAAAAGTCTCAATAAGGGATATAAAATGAAGGAAAAAAACCATTAGTCTATGCATACTTATAAACATATGAAATCATTTTCAAAAATACATTCTTCTCACCCATATATACATACTCCGTGATACATGATATTTACATAAAACATTACAGAACATATATAAAACCATAATCATATCTAGGGGAGTTAATTACTTATATTTTAACCATCACGGCTACCTTATGATTTTTAACCCTTATGTCTACCTTGAAATGTAACCCTAATGGCTACCTTATGGTTTAACCATCGTAGTTACACTTGGATTAAACATATGACGGACCACCAACCATAACATACCTAATGAATTGGATTGAGATATAGGTCACACCAATAATAATAAAAAATTACCATGTACGAGAACATAATCAATGAAACGAATAATTGCATAAAAATATTTCATATTAATTTAATAAAATAGTATTTTAAAAGGGGATTTTTAAATGAAATTTCCATTTCATAAATAATATAATTAATGTGAGAATTAATAAAATGAAAGGATTATGTGTATACAATGTAAATACACATAGTAAAATAAAATATAAACAAATATTCATTATTCATAAACTTTTAGAAACATATAATCAATGAATTGGATGGATAAACAAAAGAACGGAAATCATGTTAAGAATTCCATTCCCTCAGGTTTTTCATACATGAAACTTATTTAATCCTCATGTGTAATGGATAAAATAGTGTTATTAATATTTTAGAGAAACATAATAAATTTATAACACCATATATGATCATTTTATAATATCATTCCACCAACGCATTAATAAATTGTTTTATTTACATTTTTTCGGGTGTGTACTTTATAAGTTACATATGGTGGGTTCTTCAAGTATTTCTGTATCGAATATTAGAAAAACTCTAGAATTTGAATGAAATGTTATTAATAATTTTTTTAAAAATAAATTATTCCATAAATAATTATGGTAATATTTTATTAGGATGAATCATTAGATAAATCATTTGTGAATCCATTTAAATCATTTTTGGCAGTTATTTGATTAACACAAACCTGATTCATTATAAAAAAATAATATTATGTATATATGTTAAATCTAGAACATGAAAAAGGATATGTAATACAATTTAAAATATGTTTAACCATTAAAATGTATTTATATTAATTTTGTATGGATGTAATGGAAATTGAAAACACATCGTCTATGATTTTAGAAAATCAGAACATCACATGCGATGTTTTTATTTTTGGAATAAGAGGAATATGAGATGAAGAACGATGATGATTTTTATTGATAATAATGATAAAATCCACAATATATAACATTCTAGAGCTTTCATGCATCTTGGATAATGGGTATTGGAATAGAGTATAATAAAAGAAATGGAATTGAAATAAAATATAAGAAAATGAAAGAGGATCATTACCTCTTGATATCTTCTCCTTGAGAAACTCCTTAAAGACTTTATTTTTGGCTATTTGGTGAGACCATCAGGTATTGGACATGCGGAAAAACCTTTGAAATGGTATTTGAAATAATTTAGAAAATTATGAAATCTTGATAGGTGTGATAAGAAGAAGGGGGTGAGGGTGGTATTTATAGTGGAGGACTTGAGGGGTCTTCCATTATTTTAATCATTAGTTTAATATTTTATCTCAAGACATTGAATAGTATTGATTCATTTGACAAAAAATAGTAATAAGTTCTTGTGATTTTGAAAAAATGATCATTTACACCATCCATGACTCAAGCATGATTCAATAATTCATTTATTTTTCATTTTCTTACATTATCAAATTTAACTAATCACATAAAATTAATGCATTTCAAAAAAATAAAAAAATTTACCCTAATTGTTTATCAAGATATAGAATTAAAAAATAAACTCCATTTTTTAGTAATAAGTTCCCAAATATGGTTAATTTAATTTTTAAATAAAATCATATTTTATTCAAAATATAATTTTTTTAAAACTATAACTCATTTTATATCACCTAAAAAAATTAATTAAGATATAATTATATTATAACATTATAGAAATAAAGTAATAATATGATTTAATACTCTTAAGGGTCATATTACTAGTAATATTACCATTTTTAAGGGTATATAACTATTCCTCAAAAAAATCAAGTTTGTTCTATCAGACTTCAAATAAATTACTAATCACAACTATTGATATTTTTTTCAAAATTCAAATCATAAAAGCTGAAAAATTGAGATTAATAGCATGTTTATTACTATATACCAAAAAAATTATCAATACGTCGACAATAATTATTTCAAGCATTTAAATATATTTACAAAACCTTGCGATGTTAGAGTTCACAAAGCATGGTAGTCACTATACACAATCACCCCCCTTTAAGATTTTACATTTACTTGTTATCTGGATGATCCTATTTTTGAGTGATGATCTTCTTTTTGATACTTTTTAATTGGTTTTACAATTTGTGGCTGAAAACTACCCACCCTTGGAATGGGGTTTTATTGACAATAATAAGAGATGATTTCATGGAAGAAACATGGAGAACTATTGTTATTTTCAATGCACCAGTGTACTGGTATGAAGGAACACCAACATATAATGGGTTTCATATGTGATTATTTTGAACATAGTTCTTATGTCCTTTTTGATTGACTCAAAGTTTATGACCTCAGTTTTCTACTGCATAGTGTCCATTATTTGTGACTGATATCCATTAAATATAAATGTGAATTCACATACTATAATGACATATACTATTTTTGATTATTTTTATAAGAGATTCGATATCTAAAATGATTTTCTAACATATAAATTATACTATACTTATATCTATGTTGGTGTTACATTGTACACATAACACCTATTTTAATATTAATATGTTTACATATTACCAATTTTTATTTTCTTAAACATCCTAAAATATTGAATCATTATTTAAACATATAGATAAAATTTGTTCTATACAGATACACATATTTTACTAAATACCTATGACTAATAGGTGGGTTTTTTATCTCTATAAGTCTTGAGTTTGAACCTAAATATCTTATTATCTCTATGAATGAGACCTTGGAGAGTTGTGTCCATCCAAAATATTAAGAATACCCAATTTCTAACAAACATCCTATATATGCCTTTGTGTTTCAAGAATGTTTTGAAATGTAGATAGTTGGTTATTTATTTCAATCCACATAGATTCAGTTCTACACAAATTATGTACATGTGAACAACTACATCATGGATCAAATAGTCTTATAGAGTTTTCAAGGAGGTGACTTCATTCTAAAACTATATATTTGTACTATAGATTTTTAGGATGTGACCTTTAATCCTATAACCAAAAATTACCAATGAAATTTTAGCATTTCAAGAGATAATTTTAATGGAGGATGGAGACTAATTTGAGACATATTATTTGATGGTAGTGTATGAGTATATGATTTTTTGGGTACATCAAAGCTATGTTGAATTCACCAAATGGATAGGTGGAAGTTTGTTTTTACCATACAGTGGGGATCTCTCAATTTATGATTTACTAACTTGATGAACATTTACCAATAATTGTAAATCATTGGATCTGAGGTTAAAAAACATTCCACGTACCACATAGTAAATTTTGGATTATTCTATGTGATATTTTATATCTAGTAGGAATCCCAGTCCTTTGAATAAATTATCAATAGGACCCCCTATGGTCTAACATTTTGGAAAATATAAAACATAAACATCCTATATTGAGGGAATTGTTGCCCGAAGATGATAGATCATTAAGAATATCAATTTATTCCCATATAGTCATAGCATTCAATGACTATGTGAAAATCATTCTACAACCTAATAGGACAAGGCCAAATGATAGGCGTATAGAAACCCACACCACCCAATAGGCATGTTATATCCCATTATCATACAAAGACACAAAATATTTTTCTAATTACACCTAATGAGGATATATATTTCTTGTAGATGTGGATTCAATTATTCATCTAGCTGGGGTTTTATACATGATTATGAGCTATTAGATCCCCCCAGTAGATGATGCATGTTTGGAAGTTTGGTTTGGTACCTTGGTGATGGAACCATCACTGGCTTGAGAAAATTCCATTAAATTACAAGTATATACCCCTGATAAAATTTTTCACCTTATGGACTATATAAATAATGTAATATACCCACATTTTATTATTTTACCATTTAAATATTGATATAGTTAGATGGTATAATATTTCCATTATTATGAGTATCAAAATGCTATAAAAATACCTCATTCTTCTTCACATGCTAGGTTTTTGAAAATTTCTATTATTCATATGACGTTACTGGTAATAAATACATATGTTTCTATACTATGGGATATTATTTTATTTGAATTCATCCCCTTAATCAAGCCCTATAGAATAGTTATTGAAAATGGTGAAGGGACCTGAGAAGAGCATTATTATATTTTTCTCATTTCATGATGATGTTTGGATATCTCAAGTAGATGGAGTGATTATTTTTGAACATTAAACACTTTATGGTTTCTATTGAATGTTTTTTTCTGTAGTATGTGTCATAATATCATCTTACAATGGTTATGAGAGATAATCAACTAGAAATACATCATCAAAATTGGTTGATACTGATACATTATGGAACAAGAATGATTATTACGTTTCCATCCCCTAACACTTTGATGAACTATCCATGTTAATATTAAAAATAATGAATAGAATATTATATGAATAACCTTTTAGGGTAGCCAAAGTGATATGTAAAAAAGCAATTGGTTTTCCATAGTTCCACTATTGATATATTCTTAGAGAATTTTTTGGAAATGATGAAACCTAAGACTATGCATTCCAAAAATTGTAGATAATGTTTTATTTTAGGATACCTTCATACTAGGAGTAGTAAATATTTAGTGTATATGTGTTGGATTATTTCTTATATCATCTACCATGGCCCTTCTATTCTAATGAAAAATACTCCACTAGTGGGGACCACCCATATTGATTTGGTCCCTAAATATTACTTGAAATAAATAAAATAAATGCCCCCTTATACCTATATCAATGAATAAATTGGTTCCCATTATATAGAAGGTTATTCCATATTAGATACCACTGAATGAAAGTGCATGGAATATGGATTCCAATACTATTTTAGAAGGCCAAGATGTGAAAAAATGGGAATGGTTCTATGTTTGTTCTACCACCACATTAGCTCCATTGGAAAATGTTTTTGATAAGGTTGAGAAACTTCAATAGAAATTTTATTACATGGGTTCAAGAAGGTTCAACTACTGACATTTACACACTCCGATCAATTATGTTTTATCGCATAGAGTAAAACTAACAGCCTAAAAGTGTGACATCCTATTATTCAATCATGATAATAGCCAAAACAAATTAAAGGGTTATACTAAGGAATTGAATCACCTCTCTACCGTAAAAGAAATAATTTTTGATCATATATATGTACATTTCATTGGGAAAAAACACTACAAGGCTCAAATAGAAAAATTTACCGTGTAGTAAATAGTTAACATAATGAAACATGATGTTTCTAAAAATGGATACATGAACTAGCAGTTCATATCAAAGAAACGCATCCCTATGGATAAGGTGGAATCTATCCAACATGTGAATTTTTAGTAATCCATAAGTGATTACCATCAAGAATTAGTTTACTTACTTGACATGATTCATTTGTTCCAATTTTATTTATTTATATTTTTTTGCAATCATAGGGAGAGACTGTAACACCCTTATATTTTAAGATATATTTCTATTCAAATAAATAAAAATTCTATAATATGATATGATATTTTAAACCTTGAGTCTTAATAATATCTAATATAGTATACTAATATAATCATGCTATTACATTTTTGGAGTGAATAAAAATAATCATCTTTTGGAAATTTTCTGTAAAGTTTTTTGATAATTAAATTATATTTATTTATAAGCACATTATTTTTAGTGAAGTCATTATATGTTTTTTCATAAATAATGGGGTTTATTTATTTTTATGAGAAGAAATGAAATTAATTTTCCACATTTAGAGATGTTATTTTTAAAATTAAACATTATTTTTTAAATCATAATATCAAAAACATTTAGGGTGAAATTTTTATATTTTTCCAAAATGATTGATTTTTCATAGAATTGATAAAAATATAGTTTATCAAATACCATAATTTATTTTCATTAAATTATATAATTTTAATGTAAATTTATATTTTTTATATTGTATTAATGTGAAATATGATTCATTTTATTTATAATAATATATGAAATTTCATTTGAATCAATAATATTCATGAATTTGGTATAAGTTATTTTTTGTTGGAACCTCCATATTTTAATTCTCAAAAATAATATTTACTATGTCTCTAATGAGATAACTATTTTTTGATAGATTTTTATCTCTTATGTCAATTTTATTAATATTTGGATATGAGTCAAACATAATTCACCATTAGTTCAAATGAGTCACCACAAGAATATCTTCCCGCCAGGTGTCTTACCTCCATAATGTCATTCTGCTAGACACATCTCACCATTATTACATATGTATCACTACAAGACATGATTCACCACTAGAATGTCTTACTACCAATGTATTTCCTTAAAAATGACTTGATTCAAGATATATATCACTATTAGTAATAATGTCTCAATACTAGACATGAGTGACATCCAGAATGGATTACCACTAAGAATGACTTACTTCCAGCCTGAGCGACCGTTAGTTAAAAGGAGTCATAGCCAGACATAATCAACATCAAATATGAATCATCACCAGATACGAGTCACTACCAAATATTTCTTTCCACCAGAGATGTCTTGCTGCCATAAGTGCTATCATCACTGTTTTGACTTAATTGAATTAAATTTGTCTAATTGATATTTTATTTAAATTAATATATAGGGTTTATTTAATTATAATTCATTAAACTATCATACAAATGCATTAAAGGATTCTAATAATTTTATAAGGATTCATACTATATTTATGATTATTATTCAAATGGACACTCTCGCATGTTTTGATTTTATATTTTTAAAATCTTCCTTAATGTGTGATATGATGCGTGATCCTGATGTGAAAGAATTTTTGAACACTATGAGAATTATCACACAAAAACCTATATAATTAATACATATTGAATTTTGATTTTTTAAGAGAATAGAGTATAGATTATTGATGATTAATATCCTATATTATATGTAGAATAAATATAACCGTGTGACGATCATTTTTAATACAACTTTTAGATAAATATTTTGAGCACCATACCAAGACACATTTGAGGACACTTGAGCATATAGATCACTATAGATCGAGTATAATTAACATTACTATATCTTATTTAATTCCCTTTCTATTATTTTATTATGCACTCATGTAGTGTTTTGTTTCCTCTATTCATTAACAAACAGTAACTCCCATTATAGAATTATAGAATTCTATTATATTTTCTTATCTCTATTTTTTTATTTTCTTACCGACTGTGTTTGTGGAAGAGGTCCTTGTATAGAATGCATTTGTTTTTTACCCATGTATGACTTTGGAAGAGTATTTTTGATCCTGGATATCTTGGATGATGTTGTTTCTATACATGATCCATGTTGTAGACCAGATAATAATTATATAATCTACTTGGTAGTGGGTGAAAACCAATTGTAGGGGATTCAGTCTCGACTAGATTTTGGACCACTTTTTTCTAGTATGTGATTTTTTATTCATTTCTAAGATTTAAATTTTCTCTGATTCTAAAATGTAAAAAATACCGGATATTTGATAGATAAACTTATGTAGTGTTTTATAAGGAATTTGTGAGAAAATTGATTTCAAAAGTTAATGTAATTTTCAATATTTTTTACTGATATATAATCAATATTTGAGAAATATTTTTAAATATTAAGCATATAAAAAAATATTCTTTTTTTAATGGGGTGTTTTTTGTTTTAATTGATATATTTAATTGAATTTTTTTAATTCACTTTTTTGGGAACCTAATTCACCCCCCATTTAGTTACATAGTCTGACCAACATTTGTTATCATTGGATATAAATATCTTTTCAACTATGATTTCAGTTTTCATTTAAATAAATTAATTTCTATTAGTTATAAATTTATTTCAATATAGATACTAGATAGAATGGTTTAGCTACTAATAACCACCTTTCTTTAATGGCACAAATTATGAGCAGTGGAAAATAATGGTGAAAATGAATATCAAGAGAATGATTTTTAAATTTTTGACATCTATTATAGATAATTATTAAATACCTAAGACTTTTAGAAATAAATGGGATGATTCTAATGAATTTTTTTATAATAAATATAAATCAATGAATCATTTGTAAAATTATTTGGGAGATGAATAATTCAATATAATATCTTCATGTACAACTTCTTTCGAAATTTGGGACACTTTAGACATTTCTCATGAAGTAACAACTATTGTTATGAATATGAGAGTAAATACCTATATAAAAAAAAATAATATTTTTTAGAGGAAACCTAATGATATTAATTCTGAAGAGTGTGTATTTTTCAATGAGATATAGAATACAACACACTCATTATGAAATACTATTTTTGATAATCACCATGTGATGTGTTTTTTGATGTGTATTTAAGAAAGATTGAGGGAAACATCAATATCAATCATAGAATCATGTTATGTTAGTAGGATACCTATTAAAGAGTTTATTATAAATTTAATGATGTAGGAGTAATAACACATGGTTAACTTAGAATAAGAATATTAACCAATAAGGATGTTTGTAGACTTCAAGTACACTATTGTTAAATAGAAGGAGAAAGTTCACGGTGATAGTTCAAGTGATAATGAATCAAGAGAAGTTATTGGTAATGTGATGGACCACATGGATTGATGATGCCAAATGTTTTAGAATAAAAAATGTTCATTAAGAAACCAAAATATAAATGTAAATATGATAATATAGGAATTTGGAAAAAGGATTGGAAGAGAGATGACACTTTAAATGAAATAATATTGCATGAATATAAAAGAAAAGAGAATGTGAAAGCTGATTTCCCTAAGATGAAAAAATAAATATTCTAATAAGGATAATAAGTACATGAATGAAATAACGGAAACTTGTAATGATTTTGAATTCAACTCAATTGATTTTGACATTACCAGTGAGGAAAAATATAACAATGTTAACATTTATTTCATAGAAAACACATCTGAGGTAACCAATGTAATTTTTACACATATTTCAACTCATTATGGAGATGGATATAATAATTAAAATATGTATAATAAATGGATGTTTGAGTATTATAAAATTCTATAAGATAAAATCCATTAGTTTAAGGATAAGTAAAAAAATTGAAGAAGAAACATGATTTAACTTCGTATTTTAATTATGTCTTTTCTATTGAAAAAGAGAGAAATGATCAATTATTAATGGAGAATAATTAATTAAAATTGACTAAAGAGAGACTAAATAAATATTAATAATGATTAAATATGGGATAAATACCCTAAAATATATTCTAGTAAAACAAATAGAAATTTAATACATTACTGGCTTAGGTTATCAACTCGAATAGAGGAGAATTATCAAGATTGGTTTTATTCCAAAATCATACTCTAGAAAATATGCTACTTGTTTCATTCAATTATAACTACTAAATTATTAATTTTAATAATTTTAAAAACTACTTATAAGAAACTGATAATGTAACTATATCTTCCAAATTCCTTAATTACAAACATTTCTCGACCCAAGAATATTTGGGTACAAAAATCATTTTTGTGTAAAAATTTGTTTTGTAGGGAACATGATTGAAGGGCTCCATTAATAACCTAAGCTACATGGAAAATTATTATTCTAGACACATAAATATAATAAATTTTAGATTCAATAATTTTATAAAATTAGATGTTGGACATGTCACTTTTGATGACAATACTAATGGGAAAATAAATTGACATGTCCAAGTCAACAATACTAACACTATTTTAATTTCTAAAGTATTATTTGTTGAGGTTTTGAAGTTAAATTATATTATCATTTTACAACAATGTGATTTTGTTTTTATGAAAAATTGTAAAATAATTCTTGAAATGTTAATAATTATTAAAATTTCTTAGTGTTTACTGATTTGAAAATTTAAAATGTTTATGTTGTTAATTTAGATTATTTATTTTCACAAAACAATTCTTATATATGTTCCTCTAAAAAATAATCTTGGATTTAGTATAGGATTCTAGGAAATTACAATATCCAATTTCATAGAAATAATACAAAAAAATTGTTCGTCAAATATGTACCTAAACTGGAATTCCCAAATGAGAAAGTTTGTAACCCATGTCAAAAATGAAAACAAAAAAAAATATTTCTAATCTAAAAAAGAATTTTCATATTATCAACCCCTAGAGTTGGTTCACATGATTTTTTTATACCATAGAGATTATATAGATTAAATGTAAAGCATCATATTTATGTCATCTTATATTAATTTTCTTGGTATACTTGTTTATTCTTCTTAGATCACAAAAGGGGTGCTTTTTCATACATTAAAAAGTTTGATAAATATGTAGAAAACTGTAGTGGACTTATATTTAAGACCTTAATAAGCGATAATTGTGGGGAGTTTGAAAATAAATAAATTCAATATTTTTTTCTCACAAATGGCTATAATCACAATTTTTTCTCCTAGGACCCCATATCAGAATGATGTTTTAAAAAGAAGAAA
Organism: Viscum album; assembly: GCA_963277665.1. NCBI lineage: Eukaryota > Viridiplantae > Streptophyta > Magnoliopsida > Santalales > Viscaceae > Viscum > Viscum album. Next base: position 515,733,937 of record OY728146.1, read on the forward strand.
TATAACACTTCATGAAATTTCTCAGACTATGATTAATGACTATGACCATCCTATTTATTTTTAGTTAGTGGATGTGAATAAAACCTATTATATAATCAATATAGTATTTATTACACCTCTCTTAAAAAACGCTTATAAATTATGAAATTGTAGAAATCTAAAGATTAATCAATTTAGAGTTTTTGGTTACAATGTCTTTATTAATAAAAGTAAGTATAATATTAATATATTTTATTCTGAGAGTGATTATTGATTTTTCCTTGGTTACTAAACATCAAGTAAAAAATATAAAGTGTTTAAAAAAACTTACAAGACAACAATTGAGTCTTTACATGTCATATATGATGAGATATATCCACATAAGCCTAAACCCCCTTTAGAAACATGTGAGGATGATTTGTTAACTATAAACATAAATTCCAAAGCTTTTGAAAATTATGTGAAGAAAGAAGAAAAAAACATCCAATTATGAGGAACATCAAAAATCTAGACCTGATCCTATTGAAAACCATGATATTTATATCCCTCATTTTCAAAATCATGTTTTAAAAAATTCATTGTGCAACTTTTTTTCAGTGATGATGAAAAATGGTTTTGAAATTACTCTAATGGGTGAACAGAAATTCTTTCTTCGTTTTAGTTTTTTGAACAATAATTATGGAATTATTTTATGTTAAATTATGTAAACCAAAAACATTTTAATATGTTCTGGTTTGGATAACACTAAAAGTAGTGACACTCCCATTAGTAACACCTGTAAGTTGGCTCTTGATGAAGGTGGGAAATCAGTGGATTAAACCAATTTTAGAGGTATGATTAGAATTTTTTTATAATTAACTACTATAAAACATGATATTATGTTTAGTGTGTGTATGTGTGTCCTCTTTCAAGAAAATCCTAATGAATCTCAGATACTTGTTATTAAAAAAATTTCAATACCTCAAATATACAACCAATTTATGACTTTTTTATCCTTAAGAACAAGAATTTGACATAGTGAGTTATTCAAATGATAATTTTTGTTCTTTCAATTTAGATATAATAATTACCTTATGAATGTGTCATCTATTGGGCATGTCTCTAGTATCTTAGTGTAGTAAAAAAAATTTACTGTCTACCACTGAGGCTGAATACACAGCTGCAAAAAGTGGATGTGCACAGATTTTGTGGATTAAAAAAACATTACTAGACTATGGATATAGAGTAGTACATGTACCTATAAATGGTTTCAAAAAAATTGTGATAAAAATTTCAAAAAATCATGTGTCTCATCATAGAACAAATCATAATGATGTAAGACATCACATTCTGAGGGACAATTTTCAAGAGGGTGATAAAACTCTATATTTCATAGGAACAAAACATCATATTACAGATATTTTACATAATCCCTGAAATATTATAGATTAAACTACATCAAACATGAATTAGGAATGATAAATTTTAGATATTATTTAGTATTCGATGAGTCACCATTGGTGAGTAACCATTGGATGAGTCACCATGGGTGAGTCAACATTGGATGAGTGACCATTGGATGATTCATTTTTAGACAAGCCAACATTGGATATGTAACCACTCTAAGAGTCAAAATTGGAAATGTCACCATTGGAGAGTCATAATTGAATGATTCATATTTGGGGGTTTATTTATCATTGGAGAGTCAGCATTGTACAAGTCAAATGTCTCTATTTTATGTGTGTCTACCATTACTAGTTTTTTATTCAAAATTATTTATTATTTTGTTCATTTGTTTTTGTTAATGTTTTTATATTTTCAAATCCCTAATTGAAATATCAAACTTATGTTATTGAAATTGAGTCTCTCTCTCACGCTTGATTACTTTAATCCATTTCACATTCTCCTTTCCCTCCCAAACTTGAGCCTACCTGTTCCCTTAATTATATCTTCATTTCACTGAAATGGTGAGAGTCAAGTGACCTAAAATGGAACCTCATATGTAATCAAAGACTTTTAAGAAGTTGAAAGGGGAACCAAATTGAGGAACCATAATAATGAAAAACATGTGTTCATTGATGAAAAATTAAATCTATGCTGAATTATTTCTTTTTTGTAAGTATTTGTTGATAATGGTGATCTAGGATCTGGGATGGGTAGATTGGTTCTTAATAAATGATCAATATTTTTATCATCTGGTGGTTCATCATTAATATCCTTACAATGAGTTTTGTTTTGGAATGAATATGAATTTTATAATATGTACGATAGATAAACATGAGTTTTATTTTTCTTTAAAGAAATGAGAAATATGTTTGAATGTTCCTCATCGAGGAGTACTTCATCATTATCAAGGTATGATACCATGTAACATTGAATAGTTTAGTTTAGGAAATTCATTATTGGAGCAATATGGTGATGGAGCTCTATGATGTACTCCTTATACTATATTGAGTATAGAATAAAACCATCCTTTTATGTTTATCATGAATTTTTATGTCATAGAAAATCGGACATCAATACATTTATATATCAAGATGGTTACCTCTGATTATTTTTGATACAGGGGTGCTAGATAATCTTATGTAGATACCTCATGCTACACATGTTTGAGATTTATATGTCGTCCTCTAGATCCAATTTTCACATTTATCAAAAGTTAATTTCAGCCTTGATGGAAACATATTTGCAATTTATGATGAGGAAGAAGTTTAAGTCAAATGTAGTGGTTTGTGCCTTACTAAGGTGATCTGTAGAAGGATGAGGGTGAGCTTGAACCCTTGGATGAAGAAGTGGGTTGGAGAAATTAATAATATCTCGGTGTATTTTAATCCCATTGATCATCCAATTATACCCATGAATATATTGGATCCTATATTGGAGCTTTATGAGATACTGGAATACTCTTTTGAGGAATAAGAAGGGGATATTGTTGTTGATATGGAGGAGGATACCTATATTAAAGAGGTTTGTGACCCTTAAATCCCAAAGGCCCGTACAATGTTTTTTTCTATAGTAGTCCTCAATTTTCTCTGCTAGACATATAATGTTTGTTCTATGATATGTAAGAATATGATGATTATAAATAATTTTATGGTGATGATAACACTATAAGTTCTTCATAAATATATTATAAAGATGTTATGGATATATTTGATGGTGAAAATAGTGAAAATGTAGATGATGGTGAGAATAATGATGATGAGGATAGTGATGGTGGAGGATATGATCATGATTATGATGATTCTCATGCTATTAGGGAAAAATAACATCATCCATCCCATACTATTTCTATTACCTTAGTTGGGTCTATAGAGATACCTGACACACCTAGAGATGAAATTATTGAGAAACCTATTTTGACCGAATCAGTATCATTATATATATCAGTTCTAGTGAATCTTCTTGGTAATGAATCTTCTAATAGAGGAGAAACCATTAAATTTTCTGAATGGGAGAAATATTGTAGTTTTTTTCAGAGATGATGTTGCTCATGCTAAATGAGATAAATTGACTAGACATATTCACCTTGTTTTGTACTAGTTGGAGTCCTTAAATGTTAATGAATATGTTGGAGAGTATTGGGATTCTTAGGAAAATATTGAGGTATCCTCTAAAGGGGATACATCCCTTGGTTATATACTTATTTGTGTAGAATATTATGAATAGGATGATTATGGGAGAAGTCAACCAAACGATCTAGGACCTATTATATTTTCTAGAGTTGATAAAAATCATCTAGGATCCCTTGATGATCAAATAGATAATTATTGTGAGCTTGAGGATGTTTTTTTATATTATATTTCTTCCAGATGAAACCCATGGAGGCAGCCATTCCCAGTGTTGGGACACTTGATGCATGAGTGTCTTCAAATGAAGTTTTAATGGAAAATATATAATATTTTAGAGGATGTATTCTTGGTTGATTTTTTTTGTATTTTAAGGTCATAAGAATCTATAGTCACTCAGCTAAATGAGGCTAATTAGAGACACCTTTTGAGGTATTTGTATTCCATATCCAATTAAAGATTAATCATCAAATTTAGGAGGTGGAAATTGAAAACTTTTTGTTGGAAAATTAGATAGAAACCATGAGATTCATGATGGAAGAGGTGAGACCCTCCTTTGCAGGATGTCAGTATACAATGATGGAAATGTTGGAGAGTTTACCTATAGTGTAATCTATATCTAATGTTTCTCATCCCTCAGTTTTAGATAATTATGAGTTGATTTGGTCTATAGTTCAAGATCCACATCATGATATATTGGAATTTGTCCGTACTACACATCTGAAGGATATGAGGAAAATTTATCTGAATAGGGAGAACATATAAAACCATTAAGAGAAATATTAAATAAATAATGAAGTGATTTTTAATGCATTACTAAGTCTATTAAATATTATCTTCCTAAAGTGTAAAGAAATAGTAAATTGAATGATAATATAATGTTTCTTTAAAGAATCATAGGATTACCCTTGTCACTAAAGAATTCCCAGAACAAGTAATCTAGTTGAACATTTTAGCAGTATTTCTTAAGATATTTATGAAGGTGAGGAATTTTATTTGTTCAATTGAACAAGGAGGTTGTAATACCCTTGACATTGTCTATCTTATGAAGCCCTCTCTATATGTGTACCAAACTATAGTAGTTTCTATAGAAGAAATTGCTATGTTTTATTAATTATATTCCTTTTCCTCTAATCCTTTAGCTCTATAGTACCAACCATTTATCATTTCATCAATGGAAGTAATTATTCATCTCAGACTGGTGATTATTAGAGAGATTCCATGCCCTCCTTCTATACCATCTTTACCTGCCTCAATACCTTCAGCCATCACCACTAAAATCCATCTTCTGTATCAATTCATCCTCCATCTTAGGTTGAGTGTGAATTTTATTAAGTTCTTTTATTTGATAGGGTTTTTTTGTTGTATTTTCCCTGTAAATATTTTTAGGATGTAATATCCTGACTCATTGTGATTAATGAAATTTATCTATATTATTATTTATATCTTTTTCCTTTCTATTTCTTGTTTTACCTTTTTTATCCCAAAAAAAGGTTAATGGTTATGGAATTTACATAAATTTTAAATGAACTGCTTTTTATTCTTAGTTTTCATTTGATAAAAATTTATATACCCTTTTATATGATACTTTTGTTTCACAAATTTCCATATTCTTGTTTTTGTAGAATGTCTATAATACCATTCTTATTTATATATCTTTATATTATCACTTTTCTACCTAGATTATTTGTAATCATGTCATCATAAAAAAAAATTTTATTCAAAGATGGGTAAATAGTAGCAAAGGAAAATAGATAAAAACAGGAAAATCCAAACAAGCCAGCCCATTCCTAGGGGGGCCAAAAATAGTAGAGATCGAGGGAATCCCCTCTAATCAATCTAACACCTGGGGCTCAAGGCTGGCCCTAGTATAAACTCACACATTCTCTAAGCTAGTAAAATCTAGTGTTTCCATATGGACCGCTACATTATTACCTTCCCTCCATGTGTGTAAAACATTAGTATTGTTGGTGAGGATTCCTTTACACTTCCTAATGATATTTTCAATCTCGCATGGTGGGTTCATGCTCCTATGTCATCAAAACCTCAGTCCTATGAGCATTACCATTTCTTCTTCCCTCAATGAAGATCCTTTTCAATGTTTAATGGTAAACGCCATTAAGATGAATCCCCTAATGTCGTGCACCACCCCACCACCACATATAGTACCCAATACACAAGAACCGTCCATGTTGAGCTTCAGGCCATTCTGTGGGGGCTGCCAGTGAACCGAGATGTTCCGTATCCCACTAGGGGTGAAAACCCAATACATAGAACAAAACCAACTCATTGAAAGTGTCTTTATTCTAGTTCTGCATCACCCTATCCAGGTCAACGATCAGGTTCATCCTCCATATGATGATCAAAACCACCAAAATGTTTCCCCCCTTTGTGCCACATGAAAACTTTCTAATTTCTTGTTTGATATCAATATTTGGACGTTATTGTTTAATGCCAATTTTCTGTATGAATTTTATCCTTTGATACCACATATACATGATCTGAAATTTATTTATACCTAACATGTGACATTTGAGATGTTAATCATACTGCTATCCAGAAATATATCTATTTATAAATATGTTTATTTTATACATGGGTTAAAAAATCCATTAATTTTTATCATAAAATAGGGATATTATTGGATCCTCCTTATTTTAGTGTTAAAAAATAATGTTTACTATGTCTCAATTGAGATTAATATTTTATGAATGCATTTTATATCATAAGTAAATTTTGTGAAAATTTTTCTAAGTGTCAAAATTTGACTCACCGTTAGTTCATATGAGTTACCACTAGAATGCATTTTCGCCAGATGTCTTGATGTCAGAATGTCATGCTACTAGAATTGTACCATCATTAGTAAATGTCACACTGTGAGACACGATTGACTTCTATTATATCCTTCCACTTTATGTATTACAACTGTATGTTTTTCCACCAGAATGTCTTGTTGCCATAAATGTGTCACCATTAATAAAAATCTCTCACCACGAGGCATGAGTCACTGCTATAATGTCTTGCCACCAGGAATGACTTACCACTATCCTGAGTGACTGTTAGTTCTAATGAGTCACTACCAGACTGTCTAACTGTAAGAAATGACTCACCACCATATACGAGTCACCAATAGAGATTTCTTTCCACCATAATTTATATAATTTCCTTATTTGAATTAAATTATTCTATTGACTATTATATTGTAATTAACGCAAAGATATCATTTAATAATTAATCATTAAACTATTAAATATATTTATTAAAGGATTTATAAATCAATATGAGGATCTAGAAGATATAAATGATTATTATTCAAATGAAAACATAAGCATGTAGGGGTTTATATTTTCATAATCCTCACATATTTGTGATATGATTCATGATATGAAAGTGCAATAGTTGATGAACTCCAAAATCATCATAACATGAAATATTACATGTTGCATACCTACTGACTTTCGAATATTGGAGAGTATAAATTATATAAGATCAAAATACTTTCCTACAATCAAAACAAAAAAAACACTATGAAAATCTGTTTTACTAAAAAATTTAGAGAAATATTTTGAGAACCTCACTAAAAAATATTTGAGGACACTCATGAATTTTTAGTAATATAGAATCAATAACATTTACCTTTCACTATATTATTACTTCCACTTTTTGTTTTTTATTTTACATTCATGAATTTTGTTTTTTCTCTATTTGTTAAGATACAATGACTCCTAAAATATAACTATGGAATACATTTATATTTTATTCTATATATTTTAATTTTATAACACAAGGTGTTTCTCTAAGAGGTCCCCAAATGGAAAGTGTTTATTTTTCTACCCATTTATAACTGTGGAAGAGGATTTTGTGCCTAGATAGCTTTGTAGAAATTATTTTATTTACCTGATCTAGGTTTTGGAAAAAATTATAGTTATATTATCTTTTTTCAAGTGGCCGATTGTCATGTAGAGGGGATTATGTCTCGGCTTGAGACTGAATCCCTTATTTATTCAATTGTGTAATTTTTTTTGTTTTATTTATTACAAATATTTAAACTATATATGATTTTAAGTTGTACCAAAATATTTTACTTTGATTGTTAATATTAACTAGTGTTTATCTATGAATTTTTTGGAGTAAATTTATTTCAAATGTTAAAGTAATTTTCATTATTATTTTAACTGAGCACTACCCATGATTTGACAAATATTTTAAATGAACAAAATTCTACTAAAATACACTTCTGATTAACCTGGAAAATTATTTTAAATAGGGTTATTTCATTTAAACTTTTTTTAATATAAATTTTTATTGGGAGCATAATTAAACACTCTCTTGAGTTATTCACTTTGACTAAAAATGATTATGCTGGGAAATACATTTTTCATAAACTATTTTTCATCATGTTTTTTGAATGAATATTAAAATTTACTTAGTTAAATTAAATAGATTTATTGTTGAAAATGTATATAAGGATTTACAAATTTGGTTAATAGGTTTCTATTATTTTTGGACAATACGAATAGTAACAGTGATAAATATAGGTCACCTTGGTAAAGATAAAATTGGTAAAACAGGGTTAAAATCATAAGATAAGGTCTCAAGATCGACTAAAATCATGAAATTATTTTATATGAAGGATGAAATTCGATGATATAAACCCCCAATTTTAATATATTAAATTTTGGACCCATTTTAAATTGATAAATATGTTAATATTATTTCATGAAATGAAAATTACAAAATTTCAATCAATAAAATAAAATATTTATAAACGTTTTATATAAGTATAAAAAGTGGATATGTATTTTTATAAATGTTTATTTCATATAATAACTAATTTTTTATCATGTATTTTTTAATTTTTAGTGTTGAAATAAATAAATTGAATTCTTATACAGTGATGAAACACTACCTGTACATGTAATAGAGTAATCATGTAATTGTTTTTTAAAGAAATTAAAAGTGATAGAATTTGGTTGACTTATTGGGTTGCATGAATTTTTTAGATAAATATAAAATTTTAGGGTTGTCAGAAATGTTTACATTATAATTCCATAAATATCATGGAACCTTTAATGAAAAATTGTATGAATAGTGTCAAAAATGAAACCAATGATATTTTTTGTTAAATAATAATTTGTTAAACTATTTAAAAATCATGAAAACATTTATAGAAAATATGTAGGATGATAAATATATGTAAATTTTATCCCATTTCCATTTATGTTGTAATTAATAATTTATATATAAAATTTTAACCCTTTAAGATTGAAAGTGTTGTTAATTGAGTCGTGGTTAAAATCCATTAATAGAGTGGTTAAACCAGATGATAAGTTTTAAAATGACATGAAAACATGTATAAAGTTTCATTGGTTGAGGATATTTTGGCATTAAATATTTTTATTTAAATATATATCCATTATAAATAATTGTATTTGAGAATGAAATAATTATATTTTAATATTTTTTGTAACTATAAGTTTGTCCTTTTCATCCTTTAAAAAAGACACCCCTCTCTCTTTTCATTACACCACTTTGAGCCATCTAACTCGACCAGAATCTACCCAATTATATTCTAAACATACTTATACATGAATTAAATGTTATGGAATTATTTAAACACCCTAAAAAGGATCCTTTATACTGTATTTAGGGAAGTCCCCCTAAATAAGAAGTAATATTCCTTCCTAACCGATTTCAATTTATTTTTTCAAATACCTCATCTAAATTCATGGTATTAATAATAAAATAATAAATTAAGTATCCTAAATTTACTGAAATGTTTTTATGTATATATGGCTTCCACTATTCACTTAATTTTACATAAAATGGGATGTGACCATTTCGTTAAAGTGTACGGGTGGACAACCTCCTCCACATAGTGATGTAATTAATTTTATACATTATCATTCAGGGATTATAATTCTTATAGGTTAAATTTTTATATATTATAATTATGATGTAATTATAATTCAAAAATAATAATAAAATATCTACCTTTTAACCATTTTATCCTTTGTAAAGTGATTATGTCACTCGTGCTTATATGTAAACAAAAAGCACCACAAAATGATGTGATTCATTTTTCATTTTTATTTTACATTGATTGTAATAAAGACTGATATAATGAATATATATGATATATATGATATATATGATATATATGATATATATGATATATATGATATATATGATATATATGATATATATGATATATATATGATATATAGGATATATATGATATAATAATTATTCTAGAAATATTAATTATTATTTAACATTCATTGTTTCCATCCTTTTAAAAGTGATAATAATGTCGATGCTTATGTATGACCTACAATCTCAATGAACCATTCAATACATTTTTTATCCTTATATTTTTTTGATACAACACATTAAATCAGGAGACACTTAAATAATCACCCGATCTGGTTAGTCACAACTCCCCAATAATGAATCCCCATATTCTAGAGGCTATGGAATATCATAGAGGGTCTAAAGGGGGTTAAATGGGGATACTATACCCTATGGACTAGTAATAAGTACAACAACATAAAAAATCAATAAAGAGGAAAATAATAAAAATAAGATAACAAATAATTGAAAATAATTTTAAATAGTTCAATAGAAGATTTACATTAAAAATGGCTAGAATAAAGACGAAATAAATAATTTAATGACATTGGCTTCAGACGATAGTATGAGTATATCCTCAGCTGCTACTACCCATATCCAATGTCTAGTCATAGTCAATAAACAAAAAAATCACATAACTTGGATTATTTCTTAAATTATAATCACGATACTTGTTCAGGTACCATCGAGGGCCTAAAAGGGTGTGAGATATACACAGTAGGCCGCCACCAAAAATTTATAGTGTAATATAGTCCATGAGTATAAAATAAAAAAGTGTGTAGGTATAAAAAAAGAAGAAAGTGTAGCACTGTAAATGTAATCAATTAAACTTAGGTTCCTCAAGGACACCTGAATGACTATACCTTATTTGGCCAAAACCAAAATATCTATTAACATTCCATCATGTATATATAAGTCTACAAGGATGTGTGTATGTAGGTATATACATACACAGGTGATGACTTGAGGATTAAGACCAAGGAATAATCATAAGTACAATATAATAAGTTTCTTATCATAATTACCGTAAATCATGTATTAGGATCATGTATAATGAGGTTAAACCATACAGTAATCATATATGATATAACTCATGTGACCAATGTTCCCATCGAAGTCGTTCTGTGTCAATAACATTGTTATATACAAATTCATGTAATAATATAATTCCTATTAACCTCAGAGCCCATACGAGGAATATTATATCAGGGTTACATGTGTCTCTAAAAGGATAGAATAAATCCATTTTCCATTGGAGCCCATACAAGGAATTCCCTATTATTAAATCTATGTATCTCTCAAGGAAAAATATATTCTATTTGAATATATGATCTTGTCCCAAAAAGACCATATAATGAACCCATGTATCCCACAAGGTGAAATTTTATTTCATTCCCTCTATGTGCCTATAAAAGGAATTCAATGTAAATAACTAGAATAATTTTCAAGGTATATTATAATAATCATAGTAATTTATTAATTATGTATCAGTCATGAAAAACACCCATACCATGAAACAAATCTATAAAAATAATTTTATTAATCTATCCCCTTAAAGAGATAGGAATGTCTATATGTGAATACACAACATGTATCCATTCAAATTTATATATTAAGGAAGGATATGTTATTAATCATGTAATACTATAATTCAAGTCTGAATAATAGTGAGGCCTTGTCAATAAGATTTCCATATCATAATTAAAATAACTCATTTAATTATTAATTTTTTATTAGATAAGACAACACATCAAAAAATTAGTTGTACTATAAAATGGATGTACAATAGTAATATTACTTTATTTAACTCAAATTTTACATATATTGAATGAGGGACAATCAAGGACACCTCAAAAGGTAATTTAAAATGTATGTAGAGTATTTGTCTTCCAGAACATTAAAATAACACAAAAGTGGTGGGTTGGTTACCCAAAAAATTTACACATGTCATATCAAATAAGAAATTCAGCCTAAGGTTGTGGGTAAAGTTGTAGTGAACAATATCTAAGGATATAATCAAATGAAACAATACAATCTAGTTTAAGAAATTAGGATGAAAATAATTTATTTTTTATTTTAAGGGGGATGCATAGAAAACATGCATGTGGATGAAAAATATATTTTATAAAATTATGGGACTTTGCGGGAAATACAAATACCCCCTTCCTGATCCTTAGGATTCTCCACTCATCCAATTTTGGGACTATATTTGAGATTGATTGAGAGAAATTAGATGAAGTGAAAAAATTAAAGGGAATATAGCATATTGGATTGCACATAAATATAATCAAATATGGAATAAAAATGAAGAAATTATGAAGATTATTGAAGCACATACACAGATTGTTCCAAGGTGAATGACGATGAAGGAATCAAATACAGAATGAGGAAGGTAGCTCAAAGGCTACCTTGGAGGAGAAGAAAATGATTGTGTTGTTGAGGGCACTAATGGTTTTTGAATGGGATAAGGATAAGGACAAAAACAACTAAAGGAAATTCGTGAAAAATGTATAATCCACCCTTTTAAGGTGTCATATAGTTTGGTCACATAGCTCTCTAAACTGTGCCCATAACCATGCACTTATATTTGTTAAGTGACACTATCCATAGAGGCTAGGATCACAGATTAGAAACCCACACACAAAGATTATAGATACTATAAAATATGATGAATAATTTTTCATGGATTCCTTTAGAGGACACATAGTTTCAGAAAACAATGCCCCAGTAGAAAACATTCCATAGTTTTTGGGCACCACATTTTGAAATAATAGGGTGCCAACTGTGCGTCCCTAATTTATCATCACGAAAAAGATTGTTTCAAATTATAATGATTTAAAAACTCAAATAAATAATAATATAACTATTAGAACAAAATACATGTATATGAACAATAATATTATGTGTTCCAACATGCATAGTTACATCCAATTATTTAGTTTAATATTTAGCCTATCTAGCAAATGAAAAGTTTGAAATCCTTTAGAAATTTCAATGGTTCCAAAATACGACATCTTACATCATATGAATATAAATATATATTTAATAAATATATATGGTATTTATGTAAATAATATTATTAAATATATTATTTAATCACGATCAATTTAGTAGTAGTGAAACATTAGAACAATATCTTACATGAAAAAATGGGGAGCTAACACAAAAAACTATGATATTAATATGGATTTATTAATAAATAGGAGTTGGAATGTCTAATGTAAACCATATATGATATTATAGTTTGTAAATAATTATATTATATAATTATAATAATTTTAAATTTCTTATAATATATTTTAAAGTGATTTAGAATCAATTTGAAGTCCATGTAAGGGTTTTATGGCGAAATCTAATTGTTTCATGAGATTGTTTTTTATTTAGTTTTCGAGGATGAAATTTTGTGATATAACATTATGTAATATTATAAATTTTATTTTCTTCATGTTTTTTCTCTATTATTCATGTTTTCCATTCATATTCGTCACATTAAATATGCAAGAGATTGAGATAACATTTTTTAAGGAAAACTGAATTTATTTCCCTCTTCAGAGGAAAATCCTTTTTATTTCATATCAGGGTTTTCTAAAAATATAATACAGAATCTATTTATTAATATTGAATGAATTTTTAAATTCATTTTATACCAATGTTTTTATTTTTAATTTTTTAAATGAATCTTCTTTTTATTTCTTAAATGAGGTACTTTTGACTTTTTACAAAAAATGTGAAAGGAATCAATGATTTAACGTACACGACATGAATGGAATTTACATATATCATGAACAATAATTTATTTAATTTTTAATTTAAATTTTAAAACAATATTTTAAAATATTAATGGTTCCATAATATTTGGGAAATTTTTAGCTTTTAAATGTTTTTAAAAAATAAAAATTGTATTTTCATCAAGAAATATTCTATTTATATTATAAAGGAATTTATAATCTATGATAAAATTATTTGATGTTAATAAGGATGTAATGGTGATATTATACAATAATACTTTAACACCCTAATATTTTTAGAGAACACTTTGTTCGATAGAGTATAAAATATAAAACATCGAGATTATGAGAAACACAAAATATTATTATTTAAATATTACTGTTATAGATTAGAGATTGAAATTGTAGCACCCACGGTTTGAGGTATGTAGCCTTTCTTAATGAATTATTATGTATTTAAAGTGCATGGGATGAGTTGGGAAGAGTTTGGGAGATCTTGGAACTGTTTTGGAAGATTTTGGAGGCTTTTAAAGGGGTGCACGGTTTGAGCACGATTAGTGCAAACCATGTGAATTCTCTATGAACCGTGCAGGGGGAGACAGTAGGCTCCACACAACCTGTGCACGGTTTTCCAAATGGTGCGAGTAAATGGTGCAGACCTTGTCTCTTGAGGCAGTGGCGTGCGCACAGTTAGCACACGGTTTTCCAAACCATGCGGGCTAACCGTGCGACCCCTTAAAAATACGGTTTTCAAATCTGGGCTCACTCAGGATTGACCTATTTCCCTCCTCTCTTCCTCCCACCCGATCCTCACTCGGGATTTTGGGTTCTCAGGTGTTTTGGGTGCTCTCCCACTTTTTTTGGAAGGATTTTGAAGGGGTTTCAAGGCGAATTGAAGGTGGTTGCTCCTGCGTAAGTCTTTTCACATGGTTTCTTTGTGTTTTCCTCTAGATCTGCTCTTCCCTCTTTCTTGGTTTTCTAGATCTAGACTTGTGTTGTGTAGATATGGGGTTGTGGTTGCCTTGAATGATGTTTTTAAGGCTTGGGGATGTTAGGGAAGGTTATCTAGAGAGGTTTCAGTGGTGCGTTCCATGGATAAGAGGTGCGGTTGGTTGTGGGTCAAGTTTGCCAGAACCCTAAAGGTAGGTGGCTTCTATCTCGACTCCACTTGGGGGAATTATGTGGTGCATTTAATAATAAATTATTTTTTTGAAATTTAATTGGTAAATCATGGGGTAAATTTGTTGAAACATTATGGGAGATGAAATTGGGGTTTTTTGTCATGAAATTGGGATTTTGGGAAAAATGGGTTTTGTTGAAAATGGATTCAATGGGATGATTTTAAAATGTGGATTTTAAATTGACATTGAACTTTAGTGTGATAGTGGTATGTGTTGGTGATTGCAATAATGGGTGATTTTGTGTGGCTTGTGCTTGTGTGGATATGTATGGGATGTTTTATTGCAATGTGTTGTGATGTGGTTGAGGGGTCGAGAAAGTGCCACTATAATCAATGAGAAGGATGGATAGTGGTTGAGAAAGTGCCACTAAAATCAGGGAGAAGGATGGATAGTGGTCGAGAAAGTGCCACTGTACTCAGGGAGAAGGATGGATAATGGTCGGAAGTGCCACCATCAAGGCTAGTGGTCGAGAAAGTTCCACAATATTCAGGGAGGTGATGGATAGTAGTTGGAAGAGCCACTATCCGGGTAGTGGTTAAAAGTGATGCTACTCATTAATGGGTGAATGAGTTGGGCGGATGTCCCACTGGTTTATTTGCTTTTTTGTGAATGGGTGAATGGGTTGGGCGGAAATCCCACCATTTTTGTTGTGGTTGTTGTGAATTGCTTTGCAAGATGGAATTTTTGTGCTAATGCGAATGTTGAAATTGCTTATGGAATGTTCATTGGATTTCCCTTGTTTTCTTGGGTTGGGTGTTATGGCTTGGTAAGGCATGGTTGGCTTATGAAAATGGTTTCATTGGTGATTTATTTTATATAAACTATTTTATATAAATTTGCTAACGGTTTTATCCTAGTGGCATATGTAGGGAAGTCATTTGGGGAAAACCTACTGAGTTTTTGTACTCACCCCCAGATTTGACACATTGGTGTCTTTGCAGATGTCGTGTATCGTGACGTGGGAAAAGTTAAGGCATCATCCTACTTTGGTATAGCTTTGTGATTCCTTGTTAGAGCTTGGAGCTTGGAGCTTAGTGTGGAGCTGGGGTGGTGTCTTGGCTTGTGGTGTTGGTTGTTAGTTTCCACAGTGTACTCTGATGTTGTGTGGACATGTTTGGATATATTGGTTTTGGGTTGTTTTATGGAACAACTTAGTTATCTTTTGGAAATGAAGGGTTGGATTTTGTTGACCTGCATCATATAGTGGTTTGTGGGTTGATTTTTTCCTTAGGGAAAATCGTTCCCCATTTGTTCTTGGAGCCCTTTACATTTATTGCCAGCCTTTGGCGCCTTGGGAACGTTGCTTAAGGCCATGTAACCCTCGCCACCTCTTCAAGCCAATAAGATTGGGGTAGGGTGTTACAAGTGGTGTCATCTTGTTCGGTCCTTTGGAGTTGATTCTTGGATTTGGAGTTGACATTCATTCTTGGTTATTCTTTGAGTCAGGATGGTAGCAAGGCGTAGGAATGTCAGAACATGGAATGTATAGCATAAAAGTACGTATCTAACCCTTTTATGCAGAAATTCAAGTTACCCGGGAGTTGGGTACATAAGTGTTTTGAAGACACTTATAGGCATTAGATATCTCATTGTCGTGGTTGTAGCCAATGAGATAAGCATTGCATGCATGGTAGAAGTGACTTCCCTCTAGGATTCATATATCATTGGGATATAATGACTAATGGTACGATATGAGTGCGTGTATTTTGGAAAATAAATTTGAACTGGGTTTCAAGATGGAAGGATTGGAAACATGGAAACTAGAGGTATTTTAAAAATGGTTCGGTTTTCAAAAATAGTGAAACATGGGAAACGTGAACTTGTTGAAATCCTTGTTGTGATAGTTTTGTGTATTGTAATTTTAAATGGGAACTCTTGTTGTCTACAGAAGTGAGACTCATGGTTTGTTTCATGTTTATAGAAATGGCACTGAGTACGCGTACTACTGATTTCTTCCGTCTAAAGTAAGAGCATATGTCTGTGACGGAGTGTGCAGCTATGTTTATGAACTTTGTGCGGTTTTCACCTGATGTGGTGGGTATCATGTTGGTGAAAGATCGTATATTTGAATTGGGGTTAAGGCCATAAATGTGTTCAAAGATAGCGGTGCTGTGTATAGATGATTACACAGAGATAGTGAATAGAGAATCAGCGGCTAAGTGGGATCTGTTGGGCGCTCCGGGTGGATGAAGCATGGTGGTACCCAAAAAGAATAGTGGGAAATCTATCTCTGGGTTCAAGAGGAAGAGGGACACTTATTCCTAGGGAAGGAATATGGAAAATAATCCACCTGCGGGATCAGTGAATCTTCCTCCGTAGCCCCAGAGTAAGCCAGAATGTTTTCATTGTGGTTCTACGGGCCACATCAAGCAGGATTGTATAGCACAACATCAGGCATGTCATAATTGTAAGCAAATGGGGAATTTCCAGTGTTATTGTTGGAATTCCCCATGGTCAGGTGCGCGTGACACTCCTCAGGGGTCGCAGACGTCATATGCTTTGACAGGACGGCGGCAGCAGCATACCCCTCGACGACAGAGTAAAGTGGGTCATGGTGATTCCTGGAATACCACGACGCCTCAGTAAAGCAATAAAGAGTAGAGCGTGGCAAGAAAACATGTGTTTGGAGCTGAGCATGTTATGGTGGATGATCATTCGGGACCATCCACAGTGCGAGGTACGATTGTTTTATATTCTAACTTGATGCAAGTGCTATTTGATACAGGTGCTTCACACTCTTTTATTGCTACACGTGTGGTTGAGATAGTGTGGAACTTCTTAGTGCTTGAGATGGATGGGTATGATGTAATTCTGGGAATGGATTGGCTAGCGGCGATCAAGGATCACATTGATTGTGATGCGTGAACACTGGCTTTTACGACACATGATGGTGTTAGACATCTTTTTAGAAGAGTGAGACATGAAAGGTAGGGTGCAATAGGTTGGTTGGAACCGGCAGTGGGTACGTTATCATATCAGTTCGTAGTCTTGTCGTTGGAATCAATAGATGAGATATGTAGTTTTCTTGGTCTAGCTGGTATTATCGGTGTTTTATTCATGATTTTTCATGATTGACTTCACTGATGACAGCTTTGACAAGAAAGCATGTTCCATTCCAGTGGAATGAACACTGTCAGCAGTGTTTTGAAGAGCTAAGGGGTCGCCTTACACTAGGACCAATCTTGGGTTTTTTAGAACCGGGAAGAGGGTACGTTCTGTGTTGCGATGAATTCGGATCAGGGTTGGGCTTTGTTCTCATGCAAGGAAAATCATGTGGTTGTGTATGGCTCATGGAAATTTATAGTGCATAAGAAGATCTGCCCAACTCATGATTTGGAGTTGGCAGCGGTGGTCCATGCTTTGAAAGTGTGGTGTCATTATCTCTTTGGTGAGAAGTTCACGGTATATACGGATCATTAGAGCTTGAAGCACATTTTATCACAAAGATATTTGAACTTGAGGCAAAGGATATGGATGAAATATCTCCAGATGTTTGATTTTGACTTAATGTACACACCAGGTAAGGGAAATTCGGTGGAAGATGTATTAAGTAGAAAATCATATGCTCAGGTGGTGAAACGTGCATCGGACCAGTGGTAGTTGATGTCGGTTATAGCCGATATCCTGTTGGAATGTGAGGACCAGGATGATCGAGCGGTCTTTTTTTGTTATGTTGATTCGTGACTTGGTTGGCCTGGTTAGAGAGGCACATATATCTGATTCTGAGTGTGTGACCATGGGGTCGAGACTCAATGGTGGAGAGACCAATGAGGGTTCTCAACTAAATGGAGATTCAGTTTTTTGTCTTTTGAATTGGATTGTTTTACCTATTGTTTTTCAGGAGTATCTTATCAGAGCGTATCATCATTCCAGGTGTGTTGCTCATCCTGGAATTTAGAAAATGTATAAATCGTTAAAAGCGCAGTTTGGGTGGGCTGGTATGAAGAGAAGTGTGGCTGAGTTTGTTTCGAGATGTTTGACTTGTCAGCAGGTCAAGGAAGAGCATCAGAGGCAAGTAGGAATGTTGCAATCTTTACTAATCCCTGTTTGGAAGTGGGAGTAGATAACGATGGATTTTCTCACAGGTCTCCCAAGAATGGTCAAGAATTACGATGCCATTTGGGTGATAGTGGATCAGCTAATGAAGTCGTCCCATTTCATCCCGATTCTTGAATCTCATATGGTGGAGGATCTATCCAAAATCTATATTCAGGAGGTGGTAAAGAGCCATGGTGTTCCATTTTCTATTGTATCAGATAGAGATTCGAGTTTTACATCTCGTTTCTGGATATCTTTGCAGCAATCCCTTGGAACCCAGTTGACCATGAGTACAACATATCACCCTAAGACAGATGATCAATCCGAGAGGACAATACACACTCTGGAGGATATATTGTGAGCTTGTGTCATGGATTTTGGTGGCTCATGGGAGGAGCACTTGTTGTTGGTTGAGTTTCCATACAATAGCAGTTATCAGGCATCCATACAGATGGCTCCGTTTGAAGCATTGTATGGGCGGCCGTGTCGTTCTCCACTATGATGGGTTGAAACGGGCGAGTCCTTGATGGTTCGACCGAGCCTTGTCTAGGAGACTATGGAGAATATCAAGTTGACCAGGAAGAGAACGGAGACGGCTCAGAGTCGTCAGATGTTGTATGTGTATCATCGTCGACAGCCATTGTCGTTCGATGTGAGTGATCATGTGTTCTTGAGGATCTCTCCTAGATTGGAAAATCGTCGGTTTGGGAAGCTGGGAAAGTTATCCATGAGTTATATTAGGCCTTTTGAGATTCTTGAGTGGGTTTGTGAGGTGGCTTATCGTTGGGCCTTGCCACCAAGGTTCAGTGCGGTGCGCAATGAGTTTCATGTGTCATAGTTGAAAAGGTATCAGCCGGATCGTGACCATGTGATTTGATGGGATTATGTTGAGCTGTAACTGGATGCTTCGTTGGTGCACGTGCCAGTGCGTGTTGTGAATAGGAAATGAAAAGTCTTGCATGGTAAAATAATTGTTTTAGGTCATGTTTTGTGGCATCATGGTCAGATCCAAGTGGAGACTTGGGAGTGGGAGAAAGAGATGATTGAATAGTGGCCCAAGCTCTTTCGGCAAAGGGCAGGTTCACTACTTTCTGAGGACAGAAAGTCCAATGGTGGGGAGAATGTATCCCCCCTAGTCTGAGGTATGTAGCCTCTGTTTATGCATTTTTATGTATTTAATGTGAGTGGGATGAGTTGGGAAGATGTTGGGAGAGCTTGGAACGGTTTTGGAAGAGTTTGGAGGCATTTAAAGGGGTGCATGGATTGAGCACGGATAGTGTAAACCGTGTGGATGCTCCAGGAACCGTGCAGGGGGAGACAGTAGGCTCTGCACAACCTGTGCACGGTTTTCTAAATGGTTCGAGTAAATGGTGCGGGCCCTGGCTCTCGAGGTAGCGGTGTGCATACGGTTAGCGTACGGTTTTCCAACCCATGCACCCACTTAAAATAGGGTTTTTAAATCCGGGCTCACTTGGGATTGACCTATTTCACTCCTCGCTTCCTCCAACTCGATCCTTACTCGAGATTTTGGGTTCTCAGGGGTTTTGGGTGCTCTCCCACTCGTTTTGAAAAGCTTTTGAAGGGGTTTCAAGGTGGATTGAAGGTTGTTGCTCCCAGGTAAGTCTTCTCTCATGGTTTCTTTGTGTTTTCCTCTAGATCTTCTCTTCCCTCTTTCTTGGTTTTCTAGATCTACACTTGTGGTGTGTAGATATAGGGTTGTTGTTTCCTTGAATCATGTTTTTAAGGCCTGGGGATGTAAGGGAAGGTGATCTAGATATGTTTCGATGGTGCGTTCCCTGGATTGGTTGTGCGGTTGGTTGTGGGTCAAGTTCGCAGGAACCCTAAAGGTAGGTGGCTTCCCTCTCGACTCCAATTGGTGGAATTTTTTCGTGCATTTACAATTAAATTATTTGTTTTAAATTTAATGGGTAAATCATTGGGTAAATTTGTGGAAAATTTATGGGAGATGAAATTGGGGTTTTTTGGCATGAAATTGGGATTTTGGGAAAAATGGGTTTTGTTGGAAATTGATTCAATGGGATGATTTTAAAGTTTGGATTTTAAATTGACATTGAATTTGAGTGTGATAATGGCATGTGATTGTGATTGCAATAATGGGTGATTTTGTGTGGCTTGTGCTTGTGTGGATATGAATGGGATGTTTTATTGCAATGTGTTCTGATGTTACGGAGTGGTCGAAAAAGTGCCACTATAATCAGGGAGAAGGATGGATAGTGGTTGAAAAAGTGCCACTATAATCAGGGAGAAGGATGGATAGTGATCGAGAAAGTGACACTATAATCAGGGAGAAGGATGGATAATGGTCGGAAGTGCCACCATCAAGGCTAGTGGTCAAGAAAGTGTCACCATATCCACGGAGGTGATGGATAGTGGTTGGAAGAGCCACTATTGGGGTAGTGGTTGGAAGTGCTTCTACTCATTAATGGGTGAACGATTTGGGCAGAAGTCCCACCTGTTTATTTCCTTTGTTGTGAATGGGTGAACGGGTTGGGCCGAAATCTGACCATTTTTGTTGTGGTTGTTGTGAATTGCTTTGCATTATGGAATTGTTGTGGTAATGTGAATGTTGAGATGGCTTGTGGCATGTTCATTGGCTTTCCCTTTATTTTCATGGGTTGGGTGTTATGGCTTGGTAAAGGCATGGTTGGCTTATGAAAATGGTTTCATTGGTGATTTATTTTATATTAAATATTTTATATAAATGTGCTAACGGTTTTATCCTAGTGGCGTGTGTAGGGAAGTAATTTGGGGAAAACCTACTGAGTTTTAGTACTCACCCCCTGATTTGGCATATTGGTGTCTTTGCAGATATCGTTTATCGTGACGTGGGAAAAGGTAAGGCATCATCCTCGTTTGGTGGAGATTTGTGATTCCTTATTGGAGCTTGGAGCTTGGAACATAGTGTGGAGCTGGGGTGGTGTCTTGGCTTGTGGTGTTGGTTGTTAGTTTCCGCAGTGTACTCTGATGTTGTGTGGACATGTTTGGTTGTATTGGCTTTGGGTTGTTTTATGGAACAACTTAGTTGTCTTTTGGAAATGAATGGTTGGATTTTGTTGACCTGCATCATATAGTGGTTTGTTGGTTGATTTTGTCTTTAGGGAAAATCGTTCCCTGTTTGTTCATGGAGCCCTCGGCATTTATTGCCAGCCTTGGGCGCCTTGGGAATGTCGCGTAAGGACAGGTAACCCTCACCGCCTCCTCAAGACAATGAGGTAGGGGCGGGGTGTTACAGAATGTGTGGTCATAAATAATATTTTTAGAATTATGAAATATATATAAATTAACTTATAAATCCAAATTAATTTATTAATTCTTATGAAATAATTACTTAATTTTCAGTAAAGGTTGTTTTTTCAGAAATATGTTTTCATCAAAATTGATTTTTATTCATTTTTGTAAAAAAAATATACAATTTATTTATAGAACATATATAAATTTAATTTTACTAAATTTATATTAATTTTTTAATCATAATATAAAAATTATCTTAGGATTAAATATTAGGGTTTCTTTTGAAAATATTTATTTAATAGGGAATAATGAAAAATACCACTTTCAATTGAAAAGTATATTACTATTTCTAGAATTTAAAAAGTTCAATTTCTTTAAAATGATTTTAAACTAAAATTAGTTCTCTAATATTATTAATAATTCAATTATGTTATTTGGATCCATTTTTATTATTTTATTTGTTATAAAAATATTTTTATCCTTAGAAGTAATTTTTCTAAATAATGTTTTTCATTATATTTGTGATATTACATTGAATTAATTTCTTCAACATTTAGGAATTCAATCGGTAAAAAAAGATATAATATTTTTAATTAGGAGGAATATATTTTTTATATAATTCCCTTTAATTTATGGCCATTATGAATAGTAACCATGTTAAATAATTGTCCCCACTGAAATGGTAAATGGGGTAATTTTGGTTAAAATTAATGTGATATGGACTTATAAATTACACTAAGACTTATATTAATTCAATTTAATGAATATAACACATTAATAAATATCTAAATAGATATTATATGATATTTTTATGGTATTTTATCATTTTTTTGTTTTCTAATATTTAAGTGAGATATAAAGAAAAAATGTCACTTTTCATATTTTAATATCTAAAATATTTCATTATAGTAAAAAATAAATATTTTTTTAGATTATAAATATTAATTATAAAAATAAAAGAGTTTATTATATAATGTAATTTTTTTTAAATTTCTAGTGATTAAATAATCTCTTTAAATGCTTGTGCAACACCTGGAGAGTGTTTATTCAATTTAAATAATATAAAATAAATGGGTCTAAAAATATTATAAGTGATATAATTTGATTGAATTTATATGTCCCATGAATATTTTAAATATATATAAAAATTTTGGTTTGTTGGAAAGGATTATATTCTAATTATCCCTTTGATGTCAAATTAAATGAATAGAATAAAAAATGTTAGTTATGAATATTATAACAGATATTGTATTGTTAAATGTTTTAAAATACAAAAAAAAATATTAAATTAAAAAAAACAAATGGGATATGATTAAAAAACCAATCATCCATTTATTGGTCTTTTTTAATTTTAGATTAATATTATTGACAGATAAAGGGTAGAAAACCTTAATATTACGATAATTGTAAAAAGTGTTAACATGCGGTCAAAACAAAAAAATAGTGGTTAAAAAACTAAAAAAAATTATAATTTTTATTTTATGAAAATATATAGACTTATAATCATATTATATTCTAATTATATAAATTTAGATCCATTTTGGATTGAAAAATTATTTTTAATACTTTAATACATTAAAATATTCCAAGAATACCCCTCCCTAGAATTATAAAAGGGCATATCATCTTTCCCATTCTAACACCATTTTCATCCATATATATTGACCTAACAAAAACAATTACTCTTTTAAAAATCCTTATCTATGTTCTATAGGTTTAATTCAATAAATAATACCAAGCCAATGTCCCTTAAGATGATATATAATTAAAGCATACTAAAAAATAGGAAATCATATTTACCGACTATATCATATTTGTTTCTTCTTCAAAAACCTATTAATGTATTATAACAAACCTAAAATAATAAATAAATTTCTATAAATATGTATAAATATTATTATTATTAATGTGAATCCATATTTAATCTCTTTTTCATTCTATGAAAAGCGAAAACATCGCTCATGCGTAAGTAGAAATTTTCATCTTCACATAGTGGTTCAATTCATTTTTCATCACAAATTTAGTTGGATGGTTATAAATATATAACTAATGGGTATATTTTATATTAAAGAATATAATATGATTATGAATCAATAATTTTATAAATAACTTCTTACCTTTCAATCTTCTAGAAAATAAAAACATCACCCGTGTGAACGTTTCGACTACCACCTCCATGATGTGATGGGATCCGTTTTTCATTTAATCTTTATATGTATGGTAATAAGGATGAGTTTAATGAAAATATATGATATATATTATCTAATAATTCTATTTTAAAGAGTAATTATTATTAAGATTTATGTCTTTCTGTCTTTTGGAATGTGAAAATAATGTATATGCGTACGTATGAGCTTCTGTGTCCATGAACTTTGTAATTAATTTTTATATCTCCATATTTTATGGATGAATATAAATAAATATATATATATATATTAAATATATAATATATTTATACCATGAATAAAATTCGGGAGATTATGGAACTATGATAGGATTCAAGGATCAAGACTACCGAATCAATTTAATTTTGAAAACTAAAGAAGTTAACACCCAGAAAATTGATAATAAAAAAATAATATTACAAAACAGGTGATAAAATGTTATAAATGTATCATATATGATATCATATATATGTATAGGCTTATTTTATGTAATTATAATAAATATAAATTTATTATAGAGTATTTTAAATCATATTCAACAAAATAAAATTGCAAGGTATGTGATTTCATCTCAACATAAAATTCATTGAGATATATTTGGTATTATGAACCTATTTGTTTATATGAGGTTTATATAACAACCATTTGATGTATTTAACATAGATTTAAATTTATTCATTATGACTAATGACTTAATTAAAGTTTCTCATTCTATATATAATTTTTTAAAGAAAAGTTGATCTTATTATTCTTTTTGACCAGGTATATATTTCATCCATATCCATATTTTTCAAAATTAATTTACAAAAGTCGTTTTTATTTAATAAAATATTTTATTAAGGAAATTTTATGTTATATTTTATTTTTTATAATACTTTAATGCAATCATTCTTTTTTTATGTAATGGTGATTTTCAAATTTCATTATAAAAAGTCAAAAAGATTTTTTAATGCATAAAACATTAATAGAATTTTCCACCAATATAAAAATTTTATTCCCTTTATCATATTATATAATATATCAAAGGGTTTACAAATAAAACTATTGAATGTTAAATTATTTAAAACATTTCATTTCAGATTTCATATATTCTTTAATGAAATATATTTTAACACAAAATCTACTTTTTTATGTTAATATGTCATATCATGAAAAATTCCATTGATATTAACTATATATTTAAAGTCTCACAATCCCTTGATCATTGAAAATTACATTTTTCTGAAATATCTATCATGGAAATGATTATTTTGTAAACTATATACCATTTATGTAGATGTTTTTTACTTTGAAATTTAATTTTTTGAGTGAGTATTTATTGATAATATGTATTATTCAATTGATGTGGAAATTTCATTATAATGAATATCATTTTTAAATTTATGTTGATCATTAAACATATGAAGAATGAATTAGACAATATATGATGGGTGGGCCCCATAATTATATATACCCTTTAGGCATTGGCATGTATCATGAAATAAATTAATAAGCTAACAATAAATATGTTTCTCATGTATAACCACTAATCCATTAAACTGTATTGAGATATGGATTTTATGGTATATATATCATGATGTATGAAATCATGATGCCTAATATTAAGAATTTACTTCATTGAGAAGTCATTTATTATAATCCATGATATTAATATATTTATAATATCGATGGATTTATTTTATTATTAGTTATTGAATATATTGAACGTGATTTCAGTTATTTACCATGCCATGTTGCTCATTAATTTTTGATTCATGATATATTCTTCTAAATGTACCCCTTTCTAAGAATATGAGAACAACCATCCATCTGTTTTCATTTCCCAAAGATATGAAGAATGATAATGTGGATAATATCGAGGATGGAAATTTTCATTTATGATATTTATTTTATATTTATTATATAATATAGGAATCATTTACATATCTGGTTCCTCAAAAATACTATATTATTCTATCCCTTAGGTTAAAATTACTTTTATCTATACAAAATATAAAAATAAGATTGCAACTATGGGTTACTAGAGTTGGGGTTGTTATAGTTGGTATCCTAGAATGTTTTGTAGAAGCATTAGGAATATGATTTTATATAAATATATCCAAATTGAGAATTATGATAATACCTTACAGTATTTTAGAACATTTACCATGATAGGAATAATATTTTAAGGATTGATAATTATGATGTTCTAACTCATTGTGTGATATTATTTAGTGATGGTGCCTAAAAAATAAAAGGAACTAACAACCATTGTCAATGTAGGGATTCCACTATTGAGTAATCCACTAAAATATTGTTGAGACTAATATGTTCTCTACATTTGGGTAGCTAACTGAGGTTATGTTGAATAATCCTTCCCATATATAACATCCTATTGTTCCATACTGTGATTTACCTATTTCAGTTCACTTCAACTTATAGAAGCCACTATACTTCATCAAAACAAATAATCCACTAGTAAATGATAAATTTATTATGTCTATTCAAAATTTATTACAAGAATTTAAATTTATTGAATGTGGAAAGGTATTCTTGTTAGTTTATTTTTCAAAAGGAGAAGTCAATCAATGGTGATTATTGATCCAATACAATAAATAGGCTGAATAAATAGAATTTATAGTATGAATTACTATTAATGTGATATTTTTTGAGAAATACTTCCCACAAGAATGGAAATAAAAATTCGAGAAGAAGATCCTCAATTTTATGATGAAGGAAAAAATAATGGTGGTGTAATATGAGTCTAACATTATATGATTAACAATATCATATAAACTACAAACATAAAATAGATAGTAAAATTGATTGTGTTATTTATGGGATTAATACAAGAAATTGAAGGGAATTACTTTCTATGATATTTTAATAATAAGTTGATATGATATATTGTTTTATCAATATGGAGCTATTATTCTCCAATTAATATAATTTCCAAGGAAATAAAGAGAATGAGAGGACAATTGAGAACTATAGAAAAAGAAATGAGGTGGTGGAAGAGAACGGAAGGATGAAACATCTGAAATGTGATAATTTGGAAAAGAAATAACTTGGTACATTCGTTAGAAAAATTTGTATTTTCATTAAATGTAAAATTAAATTTTATTAAGCATGTAAACTCAAGGGTAATAAAGTTACCTTTAATGTTTAGTGTTTTAACTGTATTGATATGTGGCACTATGAAAATAATTTCCTCAAGAATCAATGGAAAACACCTTAGAAAAATTCAAGCATAGAAGGCCAAGATTATTTTATTATTAATAACTGGTGTGGAATGATGAAGGTTCATGTGTATTTGGATTCAAGAATAATTTATAAGTATTTTATCAATGATGTTTTGGTTATAATAATCATGAAACATGAACGGTTTGTGTTAAATTGGTTTAAATTATGGATTTTAAAGCATCTGTTGAATGGTACTAATAACTAAGAAATGTGATTTAGTAGTAAAGTGATATTTTTTTTATAATACATGATTTTTTTCAATATTTTTTAATTTATGATGGATTTTTCAACATTTTTTAATTTTTGAAATATATTTGATAATCATGTATTAGATTAAATAAATAAGGATAAATTAAATTTTTGGAAGCATTTATAATTCCATTATGGTTGTATGGTGATTCATGAAATTAGTATGTTATAAAAAAATAATTGATATGGGTAATGACATGTTTGGTATGTTTTAACCAATTTTGTTTTTCTTAAATACATAGAAATATGTAATGAATTTTAATTCTTTCATGGATCTTATGAAAAAATTAAAATTTATTTTTAGTTCTTCGGGTATAAAAAAGTCAATCTAGAATACTAATCATTTGGATAAAGGGTGAGATTACAGTAAATGTTGATTAAAGGATAAAATTGTACTTTCCCAAAAAGTTTGTTTCCTCATATTAAAATTATTGATAGTAATGTATTTACTAATATATTTGAATAGAATATTAAAATAAAAAATTTATCCTATTGTGATCATTTTAGATGAGTTGATGGGTTTTTAACCAATCATTGATATGTTTGTTTTTTTATTATTAATTTTCTCTTGAAAATGATTTATATCACTCTTTATTACTCCTAGAGAGAAAGGTTTCACCTCCATTTCATTATTTCCACATCTCACTAATTTTTTCTTTTTTGGAAACCCAGTTTTCTAGTTACCATCATATTTATATTTCCCTATTTTTGTGACCATGTTTTATTATCCCTTTTTACTGTATTTGGTTTCCACAATAAAATTTAAAAATACAATATCCGTGATAATTGATAAAAATTTAAAATAATGAGAATTCAATTTATTTAAATTTGTAAAATATAATAAACCCCATATTTAAAATAACACTATGTTCGATAGCGTATAAAACACAAAACACCAAACATAAATTATCCAAGATATATTATTATTGAAGTTTTACCATTGTAACATATCCATTGTTTTAGAGGGTATGATTGGTATAAAAATAATTATGAAATATATATAAAGTACCTACTCAATAAAAATTTATTTATTAATTCTTATGAAATATGAACTCAGATTTTAGTAATGTAATTTAATGATTCAAAAATACATTTTTAAAAAAAATGATATATATTTAGTCTTATGAGAAAATATTATTAATTACTATATCTTATATAAATTTTATTTTATTAAAATATTAAATTTTTTTAAATCCTCATATAAATATTTTCTTAGGATGAAGGTTTTTTATTTTTCTGTAAAAAATTATTTTTCAGTCAATAGTTAGAAATACTGAATTTTATTAAAAACAATATTTTTGTTTTAAGAATTGAAAAAGTTCCACATTTTTTAATATTATTTCAAACTGTAATAATTTATAATATATTATTAAATTTTCAATTTTTTTAATTGGAATCATTTTATGATTGAATTTGGTATAAACACATTTTTTTATTTTTAAGGAATTTTTTGAAAAATAGTATTCATTGAATTTATTGCTTTTATATTATATTAATTTCCACTACTTATAATAATCGAGTATTCAAAATGGATATCATATTTTGAATTAGGATTTCTAAATTTGGAAATTTTTCTCTTTAATTTATTATCATTATGAATAGTTACTATAGAAAATAATTTCACCACCATAAGGGTATATTGTGTAATTTAGGATAGATGTAATATGAAAAGTACTAAAAAATTTCCCAAACAACTTTACTTAATTTAGTTTATAAGTATATATCATTAATAATTATCTAGATGATGAATATGTGGCTCTTTTTGTTCTTTTGAGCATGATTTTAATTTCTATAATATTTAAGTGAGTGATAAAGAAAAAAATATC
Source organism: Viscum album (assembly GCA_963277665.1). Lineage (NCBI taxonomy): Eukaryota > Viridiplantae > Streptophyta > Magnoliopsida > Santalales > Viscaceae > Viscum > Viscum album. The sequence continues at coordinate 515,763,257 of OY728146.1, forward strand.
AATTTTATTCTTTTAATATCTATAATATTTTATGAATTGTATAAATAAATATTATGTTCAAATATAAATAATAAATTTTAATATAAATTCTTTTCTTATAATCATGGTAATTAATTTTAATTTTTTACTGATGAAGTAATTACCTTAAGTTCTTTCACAATACAAGAAAAATATTTATTCAATTAATAAAAAAATAAAATATATGTATTAAAAATATTACAAGTGATATAATTTTAATGAATTAATGTGTACAATGAATTTTATAGATCTATAGGAATTTTTATGATGGTTTTTTAAGTATTATACATGAATTCCCCATTTTACGTGACGTATTTAAATCCACATTATCTTAATAGTATAAAAAATGACATTAATGATATTTTATAATGAATAATATTTTATTAATTGATTTAAAGTTTATAAAAATATTATATTTGGAAAAATTAATATGATTTAGTTTTAAGCATCATATATGTTAAATTAATGGTTTGTTTTTCATTTTATAATAATATTATTAACCTTTAAATTGTAGAAAACATTGATATTATGGTAATTGTCCAAATTGTTATCCAGGGGTTAAAACTAAAATATAAGGGTGAAAAATACCCAAAAAATGGTAAAATATTTTAAAATGAGAAGATTTAAATATAAAATCCTCATTTCTCCCCATTATATCAATTAGGATCCATTTAAAATGAAAAATAATTTATATAAATTTAATACCTCCTGAAATTATAAGAATTCCCCTCCCCTCAATTTTAAAAGGACACCACTAATTTTTTTATTTACAACAAATTGAGCCACATAGATAAAAAAACCATACCCATTGCACTTATAAAAAAACAGATCCATGTTATAGATGTTATGTTCCTTCAAAAAATTCCAAACCTAGTTTTCATTAATAAGATATATAAAGAATGAATTATAAAGAGGAGGTAATCATCTTGACTGGCCTTTTCTTGTTTTTTCATATTATAATATATATTAATGTGTTGTTAGAATATTAAAATAATAAACTCAATATCCAAAATATACTTATAAGTTATTAGTATTATGGTAAAAACATATCATATCTATTTTCTATCATATAAAAAGTGAAAAATAACTCGTGTGTGCGTATGAATTACCATCTCCACATAGCAGTGCAATTTATTTTTTACCACCACTTTACATGGATGGGAAAAAATATTGGACAATTGAGTATATATTTTATTTATTAAATAATGGTGATTATGTATCTATAAAATCATTTATTAATTATTACCTTCTAATCCATTGGAAAATGATAACGTCACTCGTTTGTACATGTGGTCTACAAGCTCCACGAAGTGATGTGACAATTTTTTTATTTACAATTTCTGTGTATGGTAATGAAAACTTATTTTATCATTATATATATGATATATATGATATAATAATTATTTTTAAGGAGTAATTATTATTCACTATTCTTTTTTCCATATATAAAAAAGTTAAAATAGATTCCATGAATACATATGACCTATAATATCCATGAACGTTGTAATTCATATTTCTATCTATGAATTTTATGGATAACTTCAAATATCTATATATGGAATATATAATATTATCATACTATTAATAAAATAATATATATATATATATATGAAAAAATAATATAATGATTCATGTATTGAGACTACCGAAGAAAACTTTTCTAAAAAACAAAGTTGATAACACCCAAAAAAAGGATAATAATAAAATATTATTATTAAATGGGGGATAAAATTTTATAAAAGGATTATATATGATATTATAGATATTAATCTATTTATTTTATATAATTATAATAAATCTAAATTTATTATAGAGATTATTTACGCACATTTCACTAAAGGAAAACTTGAGGAATGGGATTTCATCACAATATCCTCTCAATTAAGACATATTTGGTATTATGCACCTATATATTTTAATAAGGTGTATATACTACCCATTTTAATTAATTAAATTTATTAAATTTTATTAATGACAATTAATTATTTAATTCAATTTACTCTTTTCTTATTTATTATTAATATAAAACCCATTGTTATTATACCTATTGATTGGGTATATTTTTCTTCCATATACTAATTTTCAAAAATTACTTTACCAAAGTAAATTTTAAAAAATAAAATAATTTATATAAGGAGTTTTAATTTAAAATATACTTTTTAATATATTTGAAATTAATTTTTCTATTTTTTTCTTAAAATTTCATTTTCAACCTTTTTTATAAAATGACAAAAGGAATATTGTTATACATTTAAAATGTTGCCAAAACATTTCAAAAAACATAATCATTTTATTCTATTTATCATATTCTATAATATTTCAATGGTTTTGAAAAAAAACTATTTAATGAAAATATATTTTAAATGTTTTAACTCAATTTTCATATATTCTTTAAAATAATATATTTTACAACTAAATATTATTTTTTTATGGCCACGTCTAATCTCTCGATTAATCTTTTTGACCTTAACTTTCACATGAAAAACTCAATTTTATGGGATAATTGAAAATTACTTGTTTCTTAAAAATTCTATGGTTTATATGATTATTTAGTAAAAATTATACCTTTTCTACATATGACTGTTTAGTATTAGTGTCATTTTAATGACTGGGGATTTTTTGATAATTCATATTTTTTATTTTAAATTATTTTTTATAAGGATTATTTTTTATAAATTTATGTTGACAATTTAACATATATGGAACGCTTTATAAATGTAGTTATGGACGGTGCCTAGAATTATGTACCCCCTTGATGCATCGACATGTCTTACGAGATAAATTAGTAATGAAATATTAAATGTGGTTATAGTGTATACCTAACCATTGATTAAACTATATTAGCACATCGACTAGATGTTATAGATATCGTGTTGTCTAGAATCATGATTTCCACTATTAAGAATTTACATCACTAATAATTCTGTTATTATTTTATATGCTATTACTCCATTTATATTATCTATAGATGAATTTAGTTCTTAGTTATTGATTAAATGGAATGTTTTTTCAGTTACATACCTTTACATATTGTTTATTTTTTATTGAATCATGGTCTCTTCCATTTTTTGTAACCCTTAATAAGAATCTAAGACCCATATTTTTTTTATTTTTGTTTACCTAGTATATAAAGAAGGATAATATAATTAATATATAGAATGTAATAATTATTTAATTCTTTATATTTAATATTTTAAATGTAATATGGGGATCATGTATGTATCTCGTTGTTTAAGATGACAAAAATATTTTGTCATTGGGATGTGATTACCTGTATCAAGTACCAATCTAATAAACAATATAGTAGCTTTTGGATACCATATTTTTGGGTTATTACAAATTAAAACAATATTCATTCTCTAGATATTTTATGGTTGTGTTGATGAAATATCGATGAAACCCATTTTCTTTTCCATAAGTTATGTTATAATGAATGTTTCTAAGATTATATGAAATCAATAGTAATGTATTTGTTGTTATGATATAGGTGGGAATAGAATTATATATATATCCAATGCATTGGGTAATTATAAATGTTCAATGAGATCAAAGGATGTACAATAGATTTTATCAAGCACGAAAAATAGGGAACAAGGGAGGTTTTACCAAGATTGAAAGAGGGGACACATGAGGTTTTACAAATCCTAAAACTGGTACACAGGTAGTTACGCCAAGCATTAAATGTTATTAATTTCACAGTGGGTATACTTGAGATAATGTTTCTATTATTAGGATTATGATATACATTATTTCAATCATTTATGATACGATCTTATGCCAATTGTATATTCTCATGGATCATGTAATTTGTTACCTATATGATTCATGTCTTATGAACATAAAATCCTTGTGTTGTGGCTCATTTTTTTGATCTATGAATTACAAGGTATGATTTTCAAAATTTATGCTCATATTCTCATAAACATTATGATAATGTTATGTTTAAATGTCCATTTATATCACTATTGTTTTCCCGTAATGTGAATTTGAGCTCACCCTTTTTTATGTTTACTTTTAACCAGTATATATAGAATTTTTTTAAGTATGATGTGTCTTATATGGATGAATGTTATTAAAAACTACATCTGAGATGATGTAGTTATTTTAGTAACTCGTTTTTTATGTATCCAAGTTCCCAATGACACTAAACCATTGTGGTTCTAGAATATATTTTATTGTTATGAATTGAGTATTCAACTAATAAAATGTGATATTTATAAATAAAGGTATGGGTTAATTCATATTTTTCTAGATAATGGTTTCATTGACTTTTGAAATTAGGATGATAAAAAATTGGTGAGACCCCTTATAAAAACATTATGTATATGAGAATGACATAGGTTATGGTAATGAAAGGGGTGGTTTTCCTAGAAAAAATCCCTATTGATATGACAAGTGGATATGTTTTTTGGTGTAGATCTATCTAGGGGTAATATCATAAAAAGATATAGTAAATTAAATCTTTAAACTAATTCTAGTTCACAATAAGTGTAACCTTAATGTACATATGTTTTGACAATACCATGGCATATACTTGGGATAATTCAAATTTTCCTTATGAATCATTATAAAGGATTTGAAATGATGATGATCATGGAGGACCTTCTTTATCCTAAGGTGTTATAAATCAAAAGAATTACTCATTATTTAGACATCCTATGAATGATTTTTGATGATTGATCATTATAATTATTATTTCATACATTATTGTTTTTTATTTTAGTCAATGGATGGAAACCACTGGAACCATGTTCATGTTGAATTTGAAAGACAATGACATGATTGCACTATATAGAAACCAAATATTATGGGAGATGGAATGAAACATATCATTTCTATTCTTATACAGCATTACTGGGATATTAATGATGCTGAGCTTATAAATGAGTAAAGGAGAGAAAAAAAGTATGTTGATTCCTTCATGAGAAAACACACACCTTCTTTAATGGATATGTTGATCCACTGGTTTTTGATAAATAGATCAGTACCATTAAAATGATATTTTCTATACTACTCTGTTTTATGAATGAATAAATGCATTTTGGATGTCTATCATTCAAAAAGGAAAGCTTATCAATGGTGGGCTCTCATTATAAATAAGAGGTGTCATGATGAAATTGCCTCTAGGGTGTGTGATCAGATCGAAGGTTATTATTCAACAAGTAAATTCCTAAAATTCTTTATAATCAAATAGAGAATGAGTTCCTTGAGTTAAGGAATAAGGATTATGATTCCATTAGTTCATATAGTGGTGAATTTTACAAGAATTATGATGTATGATTCTGGTATTATCATTGAACTAAAATATGATATGGATCTATTATTTAGTAGACTAAAACCAAATATATGAACATATTTATCTATAAGGGACTTTGGATGTTAGGAAGAAATACTTATATGTGATATAGTGGTAGAAATAAAGATTATAGTTACCCATCAATTTCATGGTTTTGATATGAAAATAAATTTATAATTCAAATGAAATTATAATATTTATAACAATATATGACGGAAGATGATAATTCCATAAATCTTTAAATATAGAAGGTGAAATAGAAGAAATTATCTTAAGTAGACTACTTTATTATTTATGTGTGGAATGGAAGGTCATTGGAAAAATTAAATAGCGATGGGATGGGAAGAATCTAGTAAATTTTGGAGGAAAATCAACACATAATTCACCACCCGCACTATAATATTTAAAATATAATGAGATTGTTCCTTAGGATAAACAATTCTGAAATATGAAGGTTAATGATTTTGATCGACCTATAAAACATTTTAGGCCTATAGAAAAAGGTAAATAACATGAAATCACAATTTCCAATGTAGGGTATGCTAACTATATAGTGAAAGGTACACATACGATCCATAATAGAAATATTAATGTCTTATTCGATTATAGATAAAAAACACTTTATTCCTAAAAAAATTAAAATGGGTATCAAAATATTAGGTTGACTATTAGATGTTGAATTAGCAATGAAATCCCGTAATGGAATGATTATCACATCAGAAGACTATAGTTATTCTCGTACTAATTTTTTTGCGAATTAAATTTTTCATAACCTTAAGTGTGTATAATGGATTTATTAAAAATAAGTGTGGAATGGATTTTTTGAAAACACCATTGTTGAAAACACATGTTGAAGGTGATCATTGTGTTTCTTAGGAGATTGGTTCATCCTAAGGATTATTGGACAAGGTAAATCATATGTTGATGATTTCCCATGAAGACTACTTATTTACATGAAAATGTTTAAATAACACTTATAAAGGGAAAATAAAATTGTATTTTTCATTAATAATTATCTTTGGAAAAGATATTTATGTTTTTAGAGATACTTAGTATCTAACACATACATATTTGAGTAGGGAATTACATAAGGAAATGAGAAAACCTGTGACTAACCAATGACCCTCTCAACCACATGTGGGTTCCAAGTGGTCAACTCTGTGGGAGATGAAAACTTACATAGTAATGGAAGGTAGGTGTGAGAGGGTGAGAAAATAACCTATATTAGGTGCATATATGGGGAACAATGGGCACATAACATCAAAAATGGTTATCAGGGTACCACAGAAGTGAGGAATGACCCATGAGGTGGTTTGTGAAAGCGTTATAGCTACTGAATCTCATTTCTATCTTGAGAAATTTGTCAGGGTGTTTTATTTATTATGATTTGATCATCCAAGGACCAAACATATATGGTACATGCATCAAAGTAATAAAATTACCACCATTGAAAAAGTAATAGATATAAAAATCTTATCTAATCATCATTTATATGTCCATTAATCGACCTCCACATTATCATCCTCATACTTCGTTCATCTAGTATCCTCAACACCACTATTCATTTATTCCTCATGAATGTATTACTCACGGTAACTCCATATAATTCATTTTTCCTATGTGAAAACATCCTTCTTCTTCAGATAGGTTTTGAAACAGAAAAAGAAAAGTATTTTGATAAAAATAATATCCAATAACATTCTACTCTACAACATAATCCTATATCCTAGAAGGTTCAATTTTAGTATAGGTAACAAACCTAAGCTATGAAATGCTATTAAACAATGCATAATATTTTACCACAACAATATATTCTTGTTTTTTAGTTCTAAGAAATTTTGATGGTGTTACATCGTCAGAGAATTTTTATGCCTTAAGGGTTTCCATGAGATTCTTTAGAAGTATTTATATATTGAAGTGAATGTATTTGTACCATTGTGAACTAAGGAAGAAACTTCAGTTCCACATAAGAGTATGTACCGATACACTATATTCGAAGTCATAATTCTTTTATATTTCATCTTTCACTATAGAGACATGAAACTACATCCTAAATCTTATATATAATAAAATGCACTTGAGGTTGAGTCGATAAGGCTACATGATTTGTGGATCTAATGTGACTAGTGGATGTTAAATAATGGATTCAACCATTTATGATTTATGGAAGAGTTATGAAATTTTATTTTGTAGGATCTGGTCATAAATAATACCACACCATAGTGTACTGTATCACACGATAGAAATACATGTGGATTTTGAGGCTACACCATGGTATATAAGATCATACTATAAAAGAATCAAAATGGGTGGTGATATGTCATATTCCATTTGACTATTCCAAATCCAAGTGTTTTCCAGAAGTTTTCTAGATGCCCCGAAGTGGTTAATTCTCAACATTTATAGTGAAATTATTTGGTTTTAAATGTTATAATTGAATATCCCAATTTTGTTTCAATAGGTTGATATTGGCTGTAACATGATTTTTTTAGAAAGGGAATATCATGAAGGAAAAAATATCAGTTAATGAAAAGGAGGACTCTCTACGCCTATCCTGCAAATCCAAAACATATAGAAAATAAAGGAACATATGTTTCTATGAAGAAGAAAAAAAATTTATAGTGAATGAAAAGGTTATATTCTAATAATTTTATCGAAGTCTTGATAAATTAGAAATCATTAAAGAAAAGGATAAATAATAATATTGAGTACTATATCTACAGTAAGGTGATGGTTATTATAAAACAATTCTAAAAATCATAAGTGTTGAATCAATCTTTTTTCCTAGATTAAGAAGAAGAAATAAAAGTCACTTTAACAGAGTATCAACCTATAATTCAATATGAATCTAGTGTTTCTGATGAAGGGACCTAAATTTACATAAACTATGTGTGAATTCCTTCTAGAGTTTTGGGAAAGGTAAAAGGAAGAAGGTGGTTCTATCCCTAGGAAATTATTTATAAAATAATGGTTTGGGGGAGGTACCCAAGGGATTAATTGAGCTATCCCTATTCCTTGAAATGAAACACACCTGGGAATAAGACTAACCAATTTTGACCCAGTTTAAGATTTGATATTTATAGTACATTTTAGTAAATAATTGAAGACATATGTATGATAAATGACAATATCCCATTGAGGGGGAACTATGTAAATTCTCATTTTCGTATTTATATATTTCCAGAACAGGAAAATATATCACACAAAATAAATAATATATAATCAAAGATAATAAAAAGTAGCCCTCGAGTTTGATAGGTTAAGAACCTAAATGTTATGTTTGACATTTAATAGAGTAACCATTTTATTTAATATTGGTAGTTCATAAATTAATTCACCACCTCTATGTATAATGTCACTATATGTCCCCTGTATAAGGCTAAAATGTGTTTTAAAAGGATAGGTTTATTTATATATTTTATATTTATGTAATATAATTTTTTTAGAGACTTCATTCATAGTGAAGGATACATTCATTGATTGAATGAATTTATTAGAATACAAAAATGAGTTTTACCAAATCATGGAATTATCTCTTACAGTTTCTCAATAAGTGGTACAAGATGAAATTGTTTTATTAGGATGACACATAGTTAGCTTTGGTAGAGATTAAATAAAATTAATATTGATGCCTCAGAAAAAAGAAGATATGATGGAGGATCATTAGTATGATTATAACAAAAATCTGAATGATTTAAAGTTCTCCAAATACATGATGATGAAATTTGAAGAATTTTTTTAATGTAAGAACATATAATTTTGAAGTGCCTTATTAAAAAAGGCATGAAGAAGAAGAGTAAGAAGAATTAATAGTTGATGTTTTGGTCTTAAGATGAGCTAAAATATAAAGAAAATTATATCTCTAATTTTAACCCTTATAAAATGAATGTGTGTGAAATTTCAAACTCTCTCATAGATATGAAAAGAATTTGTGATTTTGGAGATAAAATAGGAATAAACCGAGTAGATATTCCAAGTAATACTCATCAAATGAAAATGAAGAATGTTGCATGGACAAAAATGGGATTTAAATATCAATAATATAAGAGTTATCCTTATAAAATAATAGATGAATGTATAATTAAGTGTCCTTTAATTAAAACTTGAATAAAATGATAATGATGATTAAATATCAATGTGATGTGGTTGAAGATATTTCCAAGAGACGATAAAAGAAATGTACAAATAAAAGTAAATAAAGGAAAATGTTCTTTAAATAAGAACAGAATATTGAGAAATTATGTGGGCTCTCAGAGATTTCATATTAGAGATAATGAAGATCGATTAAAGTGGGAGAGAAAGATATGAATATTAGGGACATTTATATATCAAAAGAGAAGGTGAATATTTATCTAAAATGTAACTCAATTTTTGAAATTAAAAGGACAATTACAAATCATAAATCTGGATGAAATTAATTTTTCTATGAAAAAAGTATAGTTACAAAAATTAAGGAGGAACCAAAGTTCTTCTATTGTGGAGAATTTGGTCATATCATTGGAAGATTATTTGAATCCATCAATCCAAATGAATTTAAAAGATATCCTACAGAACCAACATCTAATTTTAGGAGAATCTAAATAACATATGATTATTCATTGAATTTATTATACAACATTCGTCACATGTCATGGTCTTTCTTCTAGTTGAATGTATGGATGGGTAAATAATCCATATGTATATAATCCAATCCTGTAATTCCAATAGATCTTCTTATCATGAAGAGGGGAGTGTTAAGCTATAAAATATGTCCAATGTTTTGGAGGATGAGAAAGGGCATAAATGAAGGGTGTATCAAGAATTTTTTTTGTTTTAATAAAAAATTTATTGATAGAAAATGAAGAAAAATTCAGAACCAAAAGAAGAGATTATTTTGGTTGTGAAGAAGGTCAAAAAGCGTCTTAATTTGACTCATTTAAAGAAGATATATTCCATGATCTCACTCTTTTCCATCAAGGAATTGGTTATACAAAGTGGTAATATAAAGAAAAATAAGGATAATTAGGTGAATATTAAATTTATTATAATAATAAAGGTGAGAACTAAATTTTTTTTCAACCAAGGAATATACTTGTCTATGTGTGATCGATTCCAATATTATGGAAAATCCCAATCGAATGAAGGTTTAAAATGATTACATTCTTGGAATTATGTGTGAATGTAATGCCATATAAGGGAATTTTTTTTAAAGAGGCACAATCATATGAATACAAAAATATGATTAATATATTTAAGAGATGATAGTATTCCTTTTAAAAATTCAGAAAACAGAAAATGAATAGTGGATGGTGATGGGTTGGTTCATCATTCCTCACCTTATGGCTTAACTTGAGGACGTTAGAGGCATCCTTATAGTCATATAATTTATTTTGTCCAAATCTTATTAAAATTTTGAAGATTTAAGGGAGAGATATGATCCATGGGATGAATGTTCTTGAAAATTACATGCCTGATTGTTCTTGAAAAGCACATGGCTAACTATGCTACAAAATTACAAGTGGTTTGAACCAAATGATTTTTTATTTCCATTATGTTATAAAGTGAAACATCATAATTTATTATAAAAATTGATTTAAATAATGAAGATTCATGTATATAAAATATTTCAATGATAATAATTACATGTCAATAAGTCATAGGTGGTGCTAAATAATTATGGTATCAATTTCATTATTTTCAGGTCTTATAAATGAAGAATATTATTATGAAACAACAACAGGAAAAAAATGAATTTTATCTAATTATATTTGTTTTTATAACAAGTACAGTGGAGTTTAATAAATATTTGCATTATTATAAAGGATTACAAAATATATTTTCTGATGTTTCTTACCAATGTAGTGATTACCCCATTACCAAACCCATACAAGTGGAATAAACAAGTTGGGTCCATAAACAATGACTTGGGGGGGTTCTACTGAAGATAATAGGATAATAAGACACAATAAAGTTTATGTTGAAGCTTATGAATATCTAAAAGTAATGGGGGGAAAATTATATAATTTATTTAAATTAATACTCTTTCAAAACAAGTTGTGAATGTTTATCAAGTTCAATAATTTAATATATCATATTGAATTTTTCTCACAATCAATATATTTTTTTATATAATAATGATTTTGTGTGATGTGATTGAGATTATAAGTTATATTTTGATAATAAAAATCCAAATATATTATGTTTTTATTGGTATTCAAGAGTAACATAAAATGTAATGTTATTGTCTATAAAAAACTGGTTCCTACATTGAGCACTATCTTAGTAGGAAAAGAGGATATATGTGTCTTCTTAGTTTCCAAGGGGTAAATTAAATTAGTCAATATATTTTGAAAATACAATAGGGTGGTTTTTGTAACATGTGGTTTTAATGTATTTGGATGATTAACATGTTTTTTATACTACGGAATGTAGACATTTTGGGAATAGTGGAAAAAATCTCCAAAGGGGGAGTGGATATTTCTTGGGATTGTTTTATATAGTAGGGGGAGATAAATATCAAAATTAAATATGGTGATGATATTTTTATAACGGGTGACCTATCATTCAACATGAGATTATATACTATAAAACTCAAATTTCTATTAGAATTTGAAGCACATACACTAACAAATTATGTTATATTTATAGTAATGGGGAGAAGTGAAAATGATCTTTTCCCACTTGATCTCAAGGTGAAATTATTATATAAATCCAAGGAGAGTCTATTTAGACCCAAAGAGCGTGGAATATTGTTTTTGAAAATATGTGTGGAATGGATTTTTTGACTATTCAATTTTTTAAAACACATGATGAAGGTGATCAAATTGTTTATTTGGAGATTGAATGATCCTAAAGATTAGTGGAAAAGGAAAATCACATATTGATCATTTTGAAATTTTTTATTTTAATGAAGTACATTAATTTTCATGAAAAATATAAAATAAATTTTATCTCCTCATGAATAATTATCATAGGAATGGTATTTGAGTTGGTTAGAAATTATTTTTATTTACTATGTATATATTTTATTAGGACATTAATTAAAAAACGGGCTAGAATACAATCAACAAAAAAACCCCATAAACACATGTGGATCCTAGAGGTCATCCATGTGGGAGACAGTCAACTTAGGAAGTCATTGGATGAAATTTTGCGAGGGAAATAAAATATCCAAAATTACATGAGAACATGAGGAACAAATATATCATAGCATGATAAGTGTACATGGGGGACCACAAAGGTATGACATTTTCCCTGAGGGAAGTGTGTGATGGTGTTGTGGGTGACAAACCCTACCTCTAGCTTGAGAAACTAGTGGAATATTTTTTACTATTAATCAGAGATCATATAAGTTGGAAACTGATGCATGATTTACATCTAGATTTTTTCATTCTCATGTTTAAATGTGTTATAAAATAAACACATCGAAATTATAATCATTGATATGAAGATTAATTGTCCTCCACATTATTGTCTTCATCCTCCATTGATCCAAGCTCCCTGAATGCACTATTTTTCTATGTTTTAGTAATGAGCTACACACCATTATGCCATGGCTATCGAGTTCCCTATACCATATCTATTCTATTTATCAAGGATTGTTTAAAAAGTATTGAGGAATGGATTTTATGAAAAACTAGCTTATATAGGTCTATTTCAATATTAAATCATATGTCATGAATGGTTCATTTCTGGACGAGGAATAAAACATGTGTTATAGTGTGATACTTTGTAAGGAATATTATTCACCATAATGTGATATTACATTTCTAGTGGTTCTGGAAATTATTGGGGTAAGGCACTATGAAATAATAACTATTCCATAAGGCTATCATTTCCTCACATTAAAAGAATCAATACACCCTATTAGATAACATTAAATTGTAATGAACCAGGGAAAAAATGGAAATGATGTAGAAGACTAATCCATAAAACAAACTGTTAGATGTAATATTTTACAATATTATCTCTTATTCCATATTGATATGAAACCAAACCATAAAAAGTATATATTATCACATGAACATGATGATGGGTATGATACAAATCATGAATTATGGATATAGCATAGTTAGTGGAAGTCAAATAATAAACTCCCACAAGTTAAAGTTATATTGGAGTTATTGAACACATGCTTTTTGGGTTTGGTAATACATAATAACATTCTATAGTGTTCTAGACCAAAATGTTTGAAAACATTTGGAGTTGAAGGATACACCAAGGTAGATAAAAAATTTCTATAAAGGTTACACAATGGGAGGTGTTATTACATAGTCTTCAAGACCATGCGACAACTAGGTATTTTCCAAGAGTTTTCCAAATGTCTATATAATGTTAACTCTCAGTATTTGTAGAGAAATTCATTGGTCTTAATGGGTGGTTTGAATAGACCAATTATGGTTAAATAGGTGGATATTTTTTGGAACATGATTTACTATTTTTAATGGTAACATTAAGAATTCAAAAGAGTGGTATGAAAAAAAGAGGATTATCTATTCACATCCTTCATGTCTAGAAAATAAATATAAATGAAGAAACATATGATTTATAGAAGTTATAAATTTCGTAAATAGAAGAATAAATTTTTTTTCTAGTAAGGGGATAGAATTAATGAACAATTAGAAACCGTTAAGTGCATATCTAAAGAATGATATTTATTACTCTGACTATAACAAGGTAAAGGTTATTCTAGAACAATTCTAGAAAGAAGAAGTGCTCCATCAAGGTATTTTCATATTTTTTGGAGATGTTGTAAAAGGGACTTCAATATATAATTTTCCTACAATTCCAGATTCATTTAGTGTTGCGGATTAAAGGTCATACTGTCCATAAGCTATGAGTGGATTCATTCTAGAGAAATAAGAAAAATACGAGGTAATAAGAGAATCTCTGCACTAGTAGTGATCTGTCGATGGATGGTTCAAGGGAGGGTCCCTTGGGAAGTATTGATCTGTCCATAAACCTTGTAAGGTAGTTATATTGGCCATATGCATGACCTATCCTAAACTTATGTAGATAGTAAGATTAATATTTTATTTTTGCACATGACACAACCTTGATTTATTCTCCTTTGACATAGCCTAGTGAGGGTGAAACAAGTATATTCTCATGTCCATATTTTCATAATTCACACAGACAAAATGATAGACATAATTTAATGAATATCTGATTTAATATCACAACATGTGACCCTTAGGTTTGAGAGGTCAATATCCTATAAGGATAGAGATACACATAATTAATTTAGTGTTTTAATTAATATTGATTGTGAATAAACTGATTCACCCCATCTTAGTTAATACTCACACTATGTCCCTTTAATAAGGCTATCATGCTTCCTAAAAATATCATTATTCTCCCTATAGTCTAATTTGATGTTATATAAGGCATCGATTGAATTTTTTTATACAAATCCGACATAAATTCTAGAGTAAGGTAATTTAAATTTTACTTTCACAACCAAACTATGATCACATATTTTTGTGATAATAGATATTAACTTCTGATGGAAATTACACCCATCATATAGGTATTTATTCCTATTCAAAAGGGTTGTTTTTATTAGTTATTGGGGGAGAAAATAAACATCAAAATTATTACTATTTACTATGAGTTTTAAATGATTTTCTATAAAAATTACTAGGTATTCCACCAAATTGTGAATTTGTTTTCAAAAGAACTCATAAATGTTGATAAAACTATTTAAAAAACCCTATATTGAATGACTCCAATTGAATTATAGAATAATATCCAAGATAATGTTGAAAAGTGACTAATTTTTATATATATGTTACCTTGGGGTGAACCCATTATTTTTATTAAGAATAAATATAGATCAATGTAATTATACATGTATTATTTATATTTTAATAAGATCACAATCAATAATAAGAATCCTCTACTCCACATTTATGATTTGTTAAATTAATTATGAGGATAAATTTTTTCCCTGATTGATCATTGATCTGGATACTATCATTTGAGGTTAGAAAGTGAATACATACCCATGAAACATTTTTTATGAGGTATGGAATGTAAAAATATATATTGATAATATTTATTTTTACTAATTCCCCTACAAACATAATTTATTTAATGAATAGATTACTGAGATATTTCCTTGATAAATTTCTGGCAGTCATTATAAAAGATATTATAATATATTCAATGAGAATAGAAGTGAATTTTTATTACTTTTATATTCTATTAAATACAATAATAAAGTATAAAACGTAATAATAGTTTTAAAATATTGAATTTTGGATTCAAAAAGTTTCTTTTTAGGGTCATACAGTCTCAGTCGAGGGTATATTGATGGATCCAATAAAGTCAAAAGTTATGTAACATTAGGTCGGTCTAACCATTATGATAGAGATAAATAATTTTCATTTATTAGATTTCTATTATTAAAGTTATATTTTATATATTCTCTAGTTTATCTAATCCACGCACCCAGTTAACTCATAAGAAATCCAATTTCCATTGGATAGATGGATGTGAAGAATATTTCATAAATATGATAAAAAGGTTAGTAAGTGAAACTATGCTTACATTAACCAACACGAGAGAAGGGTATAAAATCTATAGTGATGCATAAAATAAGGGACTAAGATGAATACTTAGGTTTAATATTATGGTTATAACTTATGTCTCACACCAATTTATGGTTTGTGAGAAACATTACACAAAACATGATTTAGAGTGAGATTTAGAATTATTTATTTTATGATATGGAGGAATAATATTTATGGAGAATGGTGTGATTTATTTACTAATCATAAATTTTTAAAGAATATATACACTAAAAAAGGTGCATATGTAATAGAGAATATGGTCGGATTTTATTAATGATTATGAATACTCAATACATTACCACACTGGGAAATCAAACAAAGTGACAATGGTTTGAGTCAAAAGGATCATGTTATCTTATCAATGATGATGATAAAAAAGATCCAAAATTTATAGACATTCAATGTTTGTATCTCAAAATAATGATGGAAGGAGACAAATATTATCTTTCTCAAATTACTATTCTACTATTTATCCATGTTAGGATTAAAGAGGCACAAAAAGAAGATGTGGAACTTCCAAACAAGGTAATAAATTTTTATGTGTTCAACATTGATTACGATGGAATGATATGGTTTGTGAATTTTGTATTTTTTGCATTCATACTATATTTTAAAAGGATTTATTATGTAAATATCATTTTACATCACTGTCAATTCTTCCTATAAATAAGAAGATGTTTACATATCTGAAAGAGTATCTCTAATGGGATTGCATGAAAAGAGATATTTGTAGAGTATATATCTTTGTTCATGGGTTTTCTACAAGTTAAGGCTATGATATATAATTCTAATAGAATTTATAATCCATTACTCATACTATCATTGAAATGGAAAAGAATTATAGTCTAGTTTATCATTGGAATCCTTGATACATTTAAAGGACATTATACTATTGGGATTTTTATTTATTATTGTACTAAGTCCTAACACTACACTGTTATCATAGATGATTTCTCTATTGATCATATTTCCTGAATAAACATTATCGAAGTGGTAAAGCTTCATGAAGCACCACAATTTTTTATATATAATTGGATTTTGAGGATTATCATGATGTTTTGGTGAAATATTTAGTAGAAACTAGGTATAATTGTGTTTTTCAATACTACTTATAATCCTCATATGGATGGTCAGTAATAAGGGAAATTTCAATGAATAGAGGCTATTCTGAGATAGTTTTTAATGTATTTATAAGGTGTTTGGGATATTGTCATTCCTTTAGTTGAGTTTTTAACAACAATATCATTCACATGATCATTTAGATGAATACTTATGAAACCCACTATATATGGAGGTGTAGAACCCTAACATGTTTGGTTGATTTTGGAGAGATATAATGTTACTGGGACCTAAGATAACTAAATAATTGTAATATAATATAAAATCTATTCAAAAGCACTTCATGGATGCTCAGATTCAGCATAAAATTTATACTCAAAATCATTAGTGAAATATGTAATTTCACATTGGTGACAATGTATTCTAGTGAATTTTTACATAGAATTATATAATGAGACAAAAAAAGGAATACACAGACCAAGGTATATTTCCACTTGACGATTCTTGATTGAGTTGGGACAGTTTCATATTTCATAGAACTTCAACCGAACCCCTATCAAGTTAACGATGAATTCTATGTGTCTCTCATATTAAGTACATACCTAATCCATTATATGTACTAAAATAAAATATCATGCCATTGGATAATGATCTTTATGATGCATAATAATTGGTAGAAATCGTTAATTATAGATATAATGGGCTATAGGAGGATACTAATTACCTAGTTAATGTTATATAGAGGAATAAAAATTTAAAGGAAGCTACTTGGGAACCTAAGAATGTGATTGAATAGAGATATCCACACTTTTTTCCATTAGTGTTGTGAAAATATTATGGATAGATTCATTTTAAGGGTATATAATTTTTCTCCTCAGGATTTAATGATACATTCGTCTTCAAATAAATTGTATTTATTCAATATCTTACTATTCATGTAACCCCAATTCCAAGTGAACCACAATTTAGTATACAATTATTACTATTCTGTTAAATTATTAGAGTTATTGGAATAAAAAAATTCTGAAAATTATGAATAAATGTTTTAGATAAATGGAATATAATGATAAATAACTTATTACTTTTTATTGAAGTCTTTATATGTTTTTTCATAAAAAGGATAGTAATTATTTTATGTAATAAAATAATAAAATAATTCTCTTACACTTTTATATATTTTTAGAACATGTAATTTTTTTTCAAATATATATGTCAAAATTAAATTAGGCAGAAAGTTTGGGATTTTTCTGAAATGATTGATTTTCCACATAATATAACAAAAATACCTATTTTTCAAATACTATCATTTTTTCATAAAAAGATGTCATATAAAGGTAAAAATATATTGTGGAAATTGTATTAAGGTGAAATATAATCTATTTTATTTATAACAATACCATTAATTACATTTTAATCAATAATATTTATTACTGTGGAATAAGTTAATTTTTACGCTTAAAAACACATTTTTATAAAAGATTTTTTTATTACGTTATCTTAATTTATGTCAATATTGATATATACCAAATATAAAGAATTATTAATTAAAAAATTATAACAAAATTATAATTATGAGGCTTATATTTTGTAATTATCTCTTCATTATTTTGGGTCAATATGAATAGTAACAATGGTAAATATTTTTTACATCTCTAATGGTGAAATAGGGAAAACCTGATTAAAACCATGAGATAATGTATCCAAATCAAACAAAAAAATTACTTTATTTCATTTTATGGATTCTATTTGACCATATACACCCCAAATTAGAATTTATGAAATTTTCATTCCATTTTCCCTTGATAATGTTGTTTTTATTATTTTAAATAAGTAATTTCCAAAATGTCACTCTCTTGAATTTAAAATCTATAAAATTATTACACAGATACAAGATGAGTATAAGTTTAGTTATAAATATTTATATTAAATAATAATTAATTTTTTATCATGGTATCAATTTTTAATTTTTATTTATGGAACAATTACCTTAAATGATTACACAACATGAACACATGTCTTGTATAAGAAGTATAAATATCATGTAAATGTATTTAAAAATATTAAAAGTATTATATTTTTTGTGAATTATCATGTCAAATTGTTTTAGACAAATATAACATGTTATTTATGTTGTAAATGTTTACAGTCTAATTCCATAACTATCATGGTTTCTTTATTTTCAAATTAAATGAATAGTTACAAAATTGACATTAATGATATTTTATGGGAAATGATATTTTGTTAAATTATATATAAATTCAAGACATAATTTGATAGAACATATAATATGAGAAATGGTATAATTTTTTATCACTTATCCATTTTTGTGATACATTTTTTCTTAGTAGTGAACTTATAACCCTTACAAATTGAAAAAATCATTACAGTTGTTAAGGATAAAATTAGTTAACAAAGAGGTTAGTCTAAAAGAAAAGGTTTAAAATGACACAAAAAATAATGTAAAATTAATTATATGATCTTATCTTTACCAAATACTCTATTTTTTAAGAAAGAGCCATTTGGAAGGATTATTATGAAGAATTGCATTATTATATTTTAATTATTTTAGTAATTCCAAGTGTGTCCTTTACTCCATTATAAAAGGATATAACTTATTTGTTTTTTATAGAACCTTGAGCAATATATCTGAAAAAAAATTAAACCATAATTACTAAAATTAAATATAAATTAATTAAATGTTTTTTACACCAGGAAATATCATTTCAACGGTCATTAAGAAGCGATCTAAATGCAGCCAATCGAAGAATATATAATATTTATACATGACCTAATTCAATTTATTTCATATTCTAAATATTTTAAATATATGATATTCATAATAAAATAATATATTTAGTATAATTAATATAATTAAACTTTATTATTATTATTATAATACTAACATTTTTAACCTTCTTTTCCACCAAATGTGAAGTTATTGCATCACCCTTGCGTACGTGTGGACTGTCGAATCCATATAGTGATTAAAATCATTTTCCATCACCATATTTTGTAGATGGCTGTTATGATGGTTTTAATTTGGATAAATAATATTTATGATATAATTATTATTATTGAATTATAATATAATATCTTCCTTCAAACATTTCCATCCATGGTAAAATGATAATGTCACTCGTGCATCTGTGTTGACCATCACCTCCACAAAGCATTATATCTTATTTTTCATTTCCACTTTACATGGATAATAATAGGTATTTATTTTATAAATATATATTTTATATATGATATAATAAAAATATTAGGGGTAAATTTTTATTTATCATTACTTTATTCTATCTGTTCAAATGTGAAAATAGTGTTCACACGTATGTATGGCCTACTATCTCCATGAATGGTAAAATCCATTTTTTTACCACTACATTTTGTTAGTGATTCTAAATATTTATATATAAATATGTATAATGAATATATATTTTACTTATATCATAAATAATATTCTAATTATTATTTAATTAGGACTAATTTAGGAATTAATCATCATAACCAAAACTTCCATGAAAAACCAAATAGTTAACACCCAGAAATGATGATTTTAATTAAGAATTACCAATAAAGGTCATTTAAATGTAATAAGTGCATCATATATGATATAATTAATATTTACATGAATTTATAGTATAATTATTATATATTCAAATTTATTTTATAGGATATTGTAGTTCTTTCAATGAAAGTCAAACTTGAAGTATTGTATTATGTGACAATCTCAATGATTACCATGATTGTTTATCATTTTGTTTTTCATGATGAAAATTCATGATAAATATCTCAAGAATCACTTCAATTTTCATCCAATATGGTTATTTCTTGGGAATACGTATTTTCATCTAATTGTCCACACTGTACATACTCATGATAATGGAAGAACATTTTTAAGGAAAATCGAATTGATTTCTCTCTTTGGTAAAAAATATTTTTTATTTAATATCAATTTATTTAAAAAATATTAATATAGAACGTTTTTACAATTGTCTTGTTATTTTATAAAGTATTTTTTCACATGCATGTCCTTCTAAAAAGTGCTCAAAATGGAATATTGTTTTATTTTTCTGAATGCGGTTCTTTTGAATTTTTATTCAAAACGTGAAAAGGGTCATTGTCTTACCATACTAGACATAAATAGATAGTTCTTCTATAATGTCCTCTCAATTATTTGAATATATATTTATATTTTTCTATGATTAATTTCAAATACTTCTTTTCTTTAGTACATTAGGACTTTATAATTTTTAATATTTATTTTAAAAATGAAAAGGGTATTTTCTTCATGTAATATTCAAGTGATATATTATTGTAAATTTTCATCTATGATAACATCATTTAATGTTACTTAGTATTTATAGAGGATATTATCTATTTGTATTAAAATGAAATAACCTAGGATATACATCAATTGGATTCCTAATCTGGACTTCCATATACCCTAGGATCTTCTTCGATCCCCCTGAGATGATGATAAGTTACATGTGAATAAAAAATATTCATTGGTTATAGTTTAACCATAAAAATAAAAATGAAATCTTCTAGAAATGGAATAAAAATATAAAAAAATGAAACAATTTACAAGAGACATATCGTATAAAAAAATTTAATACAAGTATTATAATACTATAATGAAAGATAAAAGAAAATAAAACCAATGACAGAGGTGGTTGAAACCAAAACATGGGCCAACAAGTTTCAAAAATATATGGCTTGATAAATATCTATTGGTGACTAACAATTCACTAGTATGATCACAAAAACCATTTTATTCATAAATAATGAGGCAAGAAAAGAATTGTGAAATCCTAATATTATAAAACCTATATAAGACATAAATACTATATTCCCACCAATGTGAGAATATAAGGTGTTAGAAAAAGCTAGTAGGATATAAAAATGAGTTAAATTCATTCCTTTTTATAAAAAAACCAAGATGATAGTTTGGAAATAATGTATTCAACTTCTTTAACCATTTATCTAAACATAGTGATTTTTTCTAATAGATATAATTTCAAATAAAACCAATAATTCACTTTTAAAACAACATACATTTGAAATAAAAACCCAAAGATGGGTTTTAAATGTTTAAAAGAAATTCCAACAAAAAAGTTTCACTATGGAAATAATTAACCCATTTTCCCTCAAAATATTTAACGAACTCAACAACATTGTAAGGAGAAAACAAGGGAAACTAAAATTAAACTTTTCCACAAAAGGCCAAAAAAATCACACAAATGGATAGAATAAAAATTGATAACAACATGGAAAAATAATAAAGGAATAAAAAATTCAATAAAATCCATCTAATAAATAATCATCACATAGGAAAATACATAAAAGAAATGTATAACATTGATACATAGAATGATTTAACACCATAAGGATGAATAGTATAATAAAAGACACAAAAAAGTGGACGTAATAGCTAGCAGGTTAACGGTCAATCATCCATCAACTGAATCTATATTAGTAGTCTCCTAAGTGAATACCCCCAATTTTAGATGTTATATATAACTGGGGAAGGGTTTATCTAGTGAAAAACATTATCTATCCATGAAATGAAATAATAATTACCACTTAGAAACCTCAGTCTCCTCATGGAATAATAATGGAGGTGGGCCATGAGAAAATAATTCCACCACATGACAATAAAAAACCATGAGATTAAATTATAATAACACAATCTCCACTAAAAACATATAATAAAAGATTAAAAACCCATGAGAAAATCACGAATCACATTATAAGAATCCATTAAATGTATAATACAATCATCAACATCAAGAAATGTGGATAAAAAGGGAAAGAACAACACCACTTCACATGTTATAAATGAGATTTTATTTATATCATACACATTTGGAAATAAATTTGTTATAATTATTTGAAATTTAATGAACATTTAAAATTAAACCATAATAATTCACATACACAACAAAATAAGAATTAGGGAAACCCTATTTTTCATTATAAAAACAAAAAAACTCATTAAAACATGTATCCCTTTTAAAAAAAATGGGAAACCAACTTTAAAAAAATGTACCAAAGCATAATGAACTAGTGCATTTCATGATGAAAAAACTATTTATAATTTTACCAAACATAGATAATTCATAGAACACCAATGTCAAACCAAATTACATAATAAAAGTCTATTCACCCATTTTTTCAAAGGAACAATACCACTCAAGCATTAAAAACCGTGAAAGTAAAAAAGAGATATCATATACATAATTAAACTAAATATAAAGAATATTAATACATTAATAAATCATCTAACTCTTAAAAAGGTAATAAATCAGAAACACCATCCTCAAGTGGTGGAACAAAGTCACCTTCAATGAAATCCACAATAAAAGGACCTAAAGTAGTGTTAAAACCCCTAAGAAGAAACAACTTAAATCTATCACAAAACAAATAAATTAAATCATTTGAACATGTCCACTAGTTTTATAAGAAAAGATTAAAATGGATGGAATCCAAAGAGGAAGAAAAATGAATCTCTAAACATCCAACCTGGGGGAATAATCACCACTAAACAACCTTGATATCACCATGGAGGGTATCTGGAATAGCCAAGGAGGGGTTGGAGAGGTATGAAGTTTTGTGGAATGGGAAGATAATGTATGAAACCCGACATAAAAATAACCTATGAGGAAAAAATACCCCTCTTTATATTGGATGCACATTTTACAGACGTGGTTAAACAAATTGTGTGGTATCTATTTGCATCCCCATTGTAGAAGGTTAAAAGGGTTGTACACTTAGGAAACATGGTTAAAAATATGCGCTCATTAGATGGGTGTCCGGAACAAATTCCACATAATTTTACAATTTTAGCCTAAAATAACTCAAACTAGATGGGATAAACTATAAATCAAAAATAAAAACATTAAAGTGATTATAGTGGTTTCAAAAACACCCAACTATGCAACATTACACCCCTAGAATGTCCCGAGTCAAAACAAATGTAACCGATAAAAATCCAGATCCCCACCCTTTATTATGTGAGGTGTGTTAGATAATTAACCACTAGACAGGCCCCGAAGAACCAAATTCATAAAAAAATGATTCTCAAATACCAATCCACTAAATACACAAGGATACCATATGTCTCTATGAAAAACACAATCACACTTTGTTAAAAGACCCAAATATAAAATGGAGATTAGAATGGGTCTCCTAAGAATTTATAATCCCCCTAAATGGTGTAAAAACGGGAACACATAAAAAAAGTTCCACTACTTTGAAATGTATCCAAAAATGTTTGAAAGATCACTTAGAAACAAAAACTCACTAAAAGTAAAAAACCTCAAGAAACTCAACACCCACATGGTGGATGCATTGGAAAGACTAAAACTCACCTTAAAAATAGATTACTCTCAAGGCATTCCACAATAAGTGATGACATATTCCCTTGAATTAGGTAACCGTACTCATAAGGTAAACTAGGACCTTAATATAGAACATTTTCCCATAGTGAACCACAAAAAAGTAGCACTATAGAGTGCACAAAGGACCAAGGTAAATATTCATCATAATTTACCACACACAAAACCAATGGTAAATTATACTCACATTAATAAGAAATTGACCATAAAACCTATCATGAATAAAGAATACACTAGAGGCTTCTAATTACAACAATAGAACAACAAGTCATGCGATTATGTTAAAAAAACCAATGCATCACACATTCTAGAAGTTAAGCACAAAAACCAAAAGAATTCAAAATCCAAAACACACACAATGTTTTTGAAAAAGATCAATGACTTGGTTTAAATAAAAAACCACAAAAAATTCATATTTTTAGGCCTCAACACCTTTTGAAAAACAAAAAAAACACCATTTCCCAAAATATAACATTTATCAAATCAATAAAAATTGGCATCTTTTATACATTTTCCCAAACAATAATTCAAGGAATAACATCATTTTTTTCCAAAACCACCATCCAAATAATTTTCAAAATAAAATTTCAATTTGAATTAAAACACCAATCACCCATTATATTTAGAAAAAATAAATAGTTATATATTTTCATTGGTTATAATTCTCACTTAAAATTATCCTGAGAAAACCATGAACATGATATCCATATTTGGAAACATCTTCCAAATAAGTTTTAAAAAACCCTTGAAAGGAAAATTTCTAAAATCAACTAATTTTCATTTAAAATAGTCAACATGCTTAAAAATCCAATTCAAAATTTCACAATATGACCCAATTTAGGTCATAAAATTTTAATACATCACACCCTTTTTAGAAATCCTTTCCAATAATCTTCAAATCACTTGGAACATTAAATCATCATATTGGATCGTCCATTGGAATAAACCATTGGATATTCAAAACCTAAACTCTAATTTAATTTCATGAAATAAATGTGTTCATGAAACATATTATGTATTATATATGTTTTATATCCACCTAAAAATATTTAAAATACATTTCATTTTATGTCTTAAATGAAAGTATATGTGGAATTCATCTTTCAATAAGAACAAATATATCCACCTTAAAATATTTTAAAAAACCCAAAAAATCAAACATGAAAGCGTTAATAGTTAACAATAGGGTATTTTAAGACCATTATGAACACATATCATTATGACTATATTAGAGGATTCTTAAACCCTAGGAATAAAACCATCAAATGAAAACCTCTTGAAAAAAACTCTCCCTTCCTCGATGATTTTTTTGGGAGGAACATAACAAACCTCACATTTGATGAGCCCAACCACCCATTCTCTTGAAACACAAAAAGCATCCTAGTAACCAAGAAATAAAGTAAATAACCATTTAAAAATATCCCTTGAATTTTTCTCTTCAAAAAATATTGGAAATATCATTTGAAATATCTAAATTTTCTTGATACTCTATTATCAAAACATCAACCCATTACTGAGACAAACTGATCTCAAAAATCACTCTAATCAAGGTTTAACCCCTGTATTTTCAAATATTAAAAAAATATTTTCTAGAAATGAAATATCACACTCAATTATAATAAAATTTCAAAAACACTCTTTAGAATAACCCATCTTATAGAAAACACATTCATAAAAAAATTATTAAAACATCCACATTATGAATTAAAATATATCACAATGATTTCAAATTTTGGAATAAAATGATTTGAAATAAATTTTTTTCCATAGAATTGTTTCAAGACCAATAAAATTGTTACCAAACCACCACATTTTTTAAAAAACAAGACACCTATATTCCATTTTGAGAACTAAATTTCAATTCAGGAAACAAAGATCACAAGGGATGAAAACCAAGAACACAAGAACACATACCAACAAAACCCCAATTCACTAAACTAATTTTCATAAGAATCATAATTAAAATTAACCTATATGATACTACCCAAATGGAATAATCCATTAGAGTTAATACTAGATGAAAGGGAGGAAAAATACAAATTCTGATGCAGAAAATTCATTATACATGGTTTGGATACATCGATGTTAAAACATGAAAAAATCATGCAATTGTAATTATCATAGTTGTAGAACCATGCTTCATGTCCACGACATTGTTTACGAGGCCATGAATACTAACAGTGAAACCCTTTTCTATTCACTATTTTCACCTCTATAATAAAAAACCTCCATTTCAATTATTTCTACACTCAATGGGGATCAAATAATCATGAAAACATATAAGAATTCATCAAAACATCCAAATATGAACTCAATATCAATACTTAAGTAGGATTCTTCCATGAAAACTTGAGGTTCAGTGCATCAAATAACTGATCAGGCCCTTGACCAGACACTCCACTTGATCCCCAACAATAATCATATACTATAGACTACCTAAACACATCCTAAATAATAGAGGGTGGCTATCAATAATATATAACCCTATTAAAGGAACCTATATTTGATACCATTTTGTACTGCACCAACCTAAGACATCCTTCCATTGGATTCTTGATTCGGACCATGACATATCCACCGATAATCATAAAGGGTATCAAACATATCTATTTTGGTTGATTTCACCCTCAAAATCTATATGAAAAACTCCAAACATGGAACGCCATAAAAAATATAATACATGAAAAGATACATATCATATAAAAAATATATTATTAGTATTACAGAAATATAATTAAATATAAAAGAAAAGAAAACTAAATACACAAGGGGATAAAAGAAGAAATTGATCCAAATGGTTCCATGAAATGAAGGTCTAATCACCATCTCTATTTTACTCACATGTAACCACTATAATCCCAATATCCATATTCTTCCCATGTAAAGTGGCACCGAAAACCAACCTGATGTCCAAACCTCAGGAATCCTACACATGATATGAAGTGTACATATCCATCAACATGAGTAGTTAGGTTTTGGGATGAATCTAGTGGGTTACCATTATGATTCTAATAAATTTCTTTTATAAAATAAACTCGAATTCATGTATGGAAAAAAATTATACAAATAGATTTTCATTTATATTATAAACTGTATATGAAAAAAAATTGTGGAACATTTATTTCCACAGAGTAAAATATTTTTAAAACATACCATAAAAAGGTTCTTTCAATTCCTATTCTATATATCAGACCATTTAACAAAAATTTTACTTTTCAAAAAAAATTCAAAGGAAACTGATTATTTAAATTGAAGAAACCACACCGATTAAATCAAAACCCACACTAGGATTCAAAAGAAAAATCAAAATCATAGGAAAAAATTACTACTATAGTGATTTTTCTCCCATTTCCAATCCAAATATTCTACCTACCCCAAAATAAGGTAAGATTAAAACCTGTAAATTACCGGAAATATTAACCATAAATGTCACCAATAATGATAAAAATGGATGTAACAAAACAGGACAACAATATGACTAAACCATAAAGGAATAAACATAAAAAGAAATTCCATCTAAAAAATAATCATCAAACATTGGAATAAAAATATAAAAGGAATAAAAAAGTTACATAGCTTGTGGAAACACTATAAGGGATAACAGGACAACACATGAAATTAAAAAGTTGACCAAACTACCCAAAGGATAATGGTCACAATTCATCCATTATATCTCTATTATTCGTCTCCTCGGTGAAAACCCCCAAAGCCAGGTGTTTTGTATAACTCGGGGGAGCTAGTGAAACCCTCAACTAACTAATAAATGCCACACTACTTCCCACATAGAATATCTGATCTCCCCATGGAATAATAACTAAGGAATTAAATGAGTAAATAATGTCAATATATGATAATAACAAAGACCAATGTAATAACACAATAATAATAACCTTAAACCACAAAAATTCCTTAAAAATAGCTCCAACCCATGATCACATCATGAATCACATCACGATCATCCATCAAATGGATAAAATAATCATTATCAACAATCAAGGATGATTAATAATGGAACAAAAAACATCACATCACAAGTGACAACCAGGTATTTATTTATAGAGACCCTCACTTTTCAACCAATGAAATTGCATTAAATTTTCTCAATACTAATAAAATAAACAAATAGACACCCAAAGACTTTTATTGGTATAGTAACATTGGAAACATGTAATCATAAAAACGAATATATATGAGAGATAGATCATCTCCCACTATATTGTTCTTGTCTAGAACCCTTCTTATTCATATCATACATAGTAATTATCATCATAACTTAAGGGAAAATAAGCATAAATGGGGTGAGATCAAATGCTCAGTCAGGGTAATGAAGGAATAAAAGTAAGAATGAACATTAGAATAAGGGTATGATAACATGATCCTAGAAATATAAGATCATACGATGGATATCAAAGATCATAAACAAAATCATAAAATAAATATTGTTAGTTCATGAGACATGAATCATTTGAAATAATGGCATAATCCATGAAATAAAAACATAGAAATAAGACGTGGAATTATGGTAAAAACATAAACAAGTAATGATTTCCATTGTAGCCAAGGAATCGATTACAAGAACGTGTTAGTAGTATGGGTTAACTCCCCATACCATTGTAGTAGCATGATTTCATTCCTCATACCATCTTAGAAGTCATGGTTCACTTACATGGCCACCATAGTAGCATGAGTTCACACCTAATACAATATTAGTAGCCCTGGTTCATTCCCAAGTCTATCTTAGTTTATGTCAAGAGATATAAATCTTTTCCAATGCATTGGAGGGAGATATAGTTCCCACACATCAAATAATGAAATCATATATACATGATCCAAAATATCATAAATAAACATATCATAACCCATTAAATTAAATGGGTATCATAAACATGTAAACATATCCCAACCTGTGAAAAAAGTATAGGATTCATAATCATTTCATAAAAAACATGACCAGTGAAAGAGTAACAGATTTCATATACATATTAAATAGGAATGAGATATGGATTTCATAAAGACCATGACATTATGAATAAGCCATTCATAGAAAGGATATTAATGTAACCCTTATATTTACATGAGTAATATCAATAGATTTCATCTTAGATGGAAAGTAATTTTAAAATATCTTTTAAAAAACATTTCACAAGGAAAATATCTTTTCCTCTTTTAAAAATATTTTTAATACCTAATACCATTAAAAAATATTTTTATTAGATAATACCTGAAAACAGATAAAGAATGCATGCAATAATTTTGAATACCTTTCTCCTTGACAACATATAAAATAATATTAAAAATATATTTAAAAACTTTTTCTTCTAAAACACATTGAAAATTTATAAAAATATAATTAAAAGATTTTTAATCCATTTTACATGAAAACTTATAAATGAATCTTGAAAAAATTTATAAAACCATTTTCCTTGAAAACTTATAAAGGAATCTTAATATTTTTTTGAATTTTTTTTTAAAAATCTCTTTTAAAAAAATATTATTAAAGATTAACCTTTTAAAAATGAAAAATAATATTTGACTACATGACATTGAGTAAATCTGTACATGTTGTACGGGGTTAAAAGAAAATTCCTTTTGCATGGTAAAAAGGTCAAAAAAGTTTATTGTTTAGAAAGTGACAAGAATATTCTCTTGAATTGATTGGAAAAACAAAAAATAGGGTAAAAATTTATTTTAATTCATATAGGATAATGATATAATATTCACGGAATCCCTATTTTGAAAATATATATTTTTGACCGAAGAATGGGTAAAGTCAGGCTTTCTTAAAAAAAATTATTTACTATATTATCTACCCAAGAGTATAATATGGTACCGATACATTAATATATCACTAAATAATATTGGATAAGGCAGATCATGAATATTCATCAGAGATGGATCATAATATTTCATCAAAGGAAGCATGAATATAAATAATCACGAAAAGCAATGATATTGTATTAATAAACTGTTATAACTTTGTATCTTGGGGTAATATTATCCATGTAAGGAAAGTAAATATAATAATTCATATAATATCATGAAAATATTTAGATTCATTATATTTCAGGAAAAATTAAAATATATACACATTGAAAAAGTTTTTAGGTGCATAACAAAACATGAGTCTTTAAGAAGGAAAAGTGTGACAAAACATTTTAATGATTTGGTAACTTTTGAAAGTTAAACCCCATGAAAGAAGGATTATAAATTGAAAATGTGAAAAAAATAAATTTATGTATAATATAAATATCATACAATCATGGGTGGTACATACAAATGGATTTATTGGCGAACATAACATGTATCTAAAGGAAATTTAAAGTGAAATGAAATTCCCTTACCTTTTATCTTGACCCTCTTTATAATCATATAATATTCATGTATAATAAATATAATTTTATTATAAATTTTTTAAATAATAATATCATTATATCTATTACCATATATGGTTTGATTATTCCCTTATATTACCCTCTTGTTAATGATCCTATGGTAGAGTTTCACTTCGGGTAATATTCACTTTGATCTTCGCATGCGTCTTAATTTTTTATATCGTTGATCCATATACTTATATCATGGTTAAATAATTTAAAACTATATATATAAATAATGTATATAAAACATCTTTATATTATAATAATATATTGAACAATTAACTATGAAATGGAATACACCGTTCATCGAGACGGTAAGCCATACGTACGCATGAGCACTGTTTCTTTTTTTTTTGTTATCGTATTGAAGGAAATTATGTAAATAAAAAACATATACATGTATATATATATAATATTTAAATTATATTGAAAATATAATATATATTATATAATTTTAATAAATCCATCCTTAGTACATTCCATATGGTGTGCGAACAAATAACATTATTTTGAGGGGTGGTGGTTTATACTTACTCAAAAAAGATTATCATATTAAAAAGAAATGGAATGTAAAGAGATGTTTTTTAGAAGGAATAAAGATGCATAAATACATAATAAACATAATATATTAATTTTATAAATTGTTTTTACATTATAATGGCCGTCATGATAGGTGATAAATGAAAAATGAACCATCATCATTCCGTGAGGCGGTAGTTCCCCGTACACAGATACAATAGGTTTGATATCCATTGGATGGAGTTGTGTGTAATTTTAGATATTAATTTTTGCATAAAAAATTCATATTACATGTAGCAGACTGGTTTTTTCACACAATAATTGAATACACATAGTAGAGGGTGTGAATAAAGACCATAAAGTAAATGAGTTTCAGAGAAGATGTTACATCTTCATCAGGTAACTCCTTTTCGGTTATACCGAAGGGCTTCCTTAAGAGGCTTTATACCCAAATAGTGGATTAAAGGATGAATGGATGATTTTTATTAGGCTAATTTTGTAAATTTATACTGTAGGTAAACCATTTTAGAGGTGTGAGGAATGTGTAGATTTGGTGGCATTTTATAGTGGAGGAGTTGCAGTATAGTAATTTATATGAAAATAGAATTACAACCATGATTTTCATAGGGAAAGTAGATTAAATAATATACCAAGGTTGAAAAAATTTATTATAGGGTTTAAATATGTACATAAAATGGCTGTTGGAAAATTTTATTCATGTTTTTGGGACTTTAATTTATGGTTTAGTACTTTATAAACCTAAGTTGTCTCTTACCCGATGTAATTAATTTTTTTTATATTCACTTATATTTTTTGTGGAAAAAAATTAAAATTATTAGAAAATATAAATATTTATTATTTCAAATATGGAATACATTTTTTCAAAATTAAAATCATATAATGGGTTGAAATTAATTTATAATTAATTCCATTTTTTGGACAATACTCTGGGGTTTTATAGTAAAACTGATCGAAGGATTGCTAAGTTTTCATATCCAATTTCAATGGAAAATTGGTTTAAATTACCTAAATTGGATTAATTGTTAAAAATATTATCAAACTAAAATATAAAACCTTTCAATAATATAATTTATCATTATTAATAAATCATATGAAAAAGATGATTTGAAATAAAATCTTTCATTTTTCACTATTCATTAAAATTGAAACCCTTTATGAAAAAACCAATAGTTTATCCTAACCTGATTTTTATGTTTTTTTTACAGATATAAAGTTAATTTTGACATATGAAATCTATAAATGTTCCGAAATGTTTTTTTAAATATTTTATTTATTTAGAAGTAGTAAAACTACGTTTATAAAAAATAGTTCTTTATGCATAAAATGGGGCTTGTTCTTATATTATGTCGTTCAAATATATTGTATTAATATAATTTTTTTATAAAAAAATATTTTTATATTAATAAAACATACCAATTATAATAAATTTAATTTACTACGTTAAAATAGATTTGTGAAAATAATTATATTTTATATTATATTCAATCATTTTTCATATTCATTAATTGGTATCATGTGAATTAATATTATATTTCAGTAAAAACCTATTTCATAATTTAGTTGATACTATTTCATATATATAAATCATATATCTAGGTTATATTCCATTATATTAGTAATTTTAATAATATATTTCAATTAGGTAACACTCGGTCTTGCGTGTTAGGAAATCCATCAAGGATCATCAATCTTATAGGTAATGTACACTAGCCATATTATTCTTTGTTATGTATGATCGGTTGGGATTTCTGGTAACATAATCCAAGTTGGATCCATGATAATTGAATTTTTTACTTAGTGAAAACTATTTTTAGGGTTGTGTGAAATGAATAATATCAAAAGATCAAATTAATTTGAGAAAAATGACCAATATATCTGGGTGTTACATTATACCCCCTTAAAATGAATTTAAACCTCAAAATTTGTATGGGGTATCATGTTTTTAATACTTTAAAGATTAATTCTCAGAAACCAACACCATAAAAGTGGACACTAAAACTTCACATAAAAAGGGAAATACTGAACCCTAAAGGTTAGCCAAAGTGACATATAACTAGGCTTCCACATTGAAGAACATAGGTTGGGAGTGAAGATTTGACATAGATGAAAAGCATAAATATTTATAGGGAGTGATTGAGGTTATAAATAAAAAATTGATAGATCAAAAAAATTTGAGGGCCTCAAAGTCATAAATATTTGATGATTTAAATGGCCATCAACTTAATGAAAATTAAGGTATTATGAAAATAATTTTTGAAAACAATCATAATGTTGTGTAATTCTTGATAAATTTATATAATTTTTTTCATTCTTGGGTGTTGGTTTAAAAAATTTCCAAAACATACATTACCTCATGGAATGAATGTATTGAAATTAAAAATGATGCATAATGAATTAAAATACACTTTTAATGGATCTTATGTCCCATATAAGAATGAAAAAATATTACTATTTTTCTATTCAAAATCAACATGAATAATCATAAAAAGTAATAGTAACAATTTTTAATAAATATTTATTCATTAAAAATAAATATAAATTAATTAGTATATCACGTAAGCTTGTGGTAGGTGTGAAACCCTTATCATTCTTCTAGAATGGGTTCAAGACCTAAAGCCTTGTCGAATTTGATTGGTTGTCACTATACATTCATGATGCATTTTTTGAAAAATATAAAAGTTTGAAATCATTTAATTATGGTTAATTAATAAATATCCTTTTAAAAAATTATTTCAATAAAAACATAGTACATAAATACTTTCTCTAATGTTTAACATAATCGTTTAATGAATGGTAACCTTATAACCATTCTCAAAGAAGAAAATACAAAACTTTTGAAAGATAGTCACAAAATCAGATTAACATTGATTCCCCAATATATGACAATATAGATCTTGGTTATTACATTCCAAACATGTTAATAACCTAATAATATATTCCCTTGTAAGCATGATAGCGACCTAAATTACCATAAATCCTTTTGGAAAACATGTATGCTACCTCATTCCAAATTATTTTGGATTTACTCCTTAAATCCAAAAATGTTGCAAACATAATTAGAGTTATCATAAACCACCTATAAAAAGATCATATTTATTTCCATGGTATTCAATAATTTATAATTTAGTTATCCATATCCCACACAACATTATCCATAAAACATTATCTTATCATAAAGAACATATTAAGGGTTACCATCCCTTAAACAAAGTATCATCTCTTAATTAAATAACTTCACCGGTCCCTCATAAACTGGTAAATACTAAGCCAAAAAAACATAAGTAGAACAATCCATGTATATTTAATAATTCATAAATTTTTAATCCAAATATATAAATGATTCGATTACTTCATCCTTAATCCATTAAAAATAATACCTCTTTCCTTCCACATTTCATTCGTAGTTTTATCATCATCTACAATGTAACCATTACTTGAAACACCTTGCTAATTCTCTTTAGGAAATTTTCTCTAGGGACATTGGTTTGTATAATGAAAATTTCCACCACACATAAAAAATATAAACTTCAATCATGATATAGGGAGGCCAAAGATCACATCCATTTCATTAACCAAACTATTTATTTTTCCATTGAAGTCACATGCTTTGTGTCCTTTGTATAGTCAAAACACATTCTTGTTCCACTAAGACATTCACTTAGGTGATTCATTCAACATTATTAATATAACAGAATCCAAATATTCATTAACCCATGGTATCCATTACGAAAAATCTCAAAAAACCCCTTTTTTCTTCCTTGGTGAGTCTGAGAGTTGGTTAAGGTAAACATAGATAATTGTGTTCCATGGAAACTAATTAGGAATGATCATGATATCTTTCACTCTAGTGATCGTCCTACTTGACTCATCATCAGAAAATTTTCTATCACATTCAACAATAACCTAGTTATTTTCGTTTCCTTCCATTGACTACAACCATAAGCATAGTGTGAGGATTACAAATTATAGAATAAAAACACATACAAGAAAATAATTACATATAGGATTTCTAAATAATGACACATTCTAGAATCTATGAAAGCATGGGTATATCTTAGGTTATTCATATCTAACATATATCGAAATCCTTCATGATGGTTTCTATCGTGTTTTTGAATTCTCAAAATATATCACCAGAGAGCTTATAACTAGGTCTGCCTCAAGGCTTGTTGTCATGTAATAGATTACCCATAGATAACCCCGAAACATAATGTTAGAGTTGTTACCACTAGGTAAATATATGCTAGACCACATCCACTTTTAGTATCTATATAGGGATGTATTTCTTAGAACCCACTCACTCTATACATTACCAAAATTCTAGGACATTATCCTAAATGTTAATTCATCATTATACTTATCCTTAGATACATACCTATACATAAGATTATAAATATACCTAGGGATCTAAAAAACGTTTTCTCATCCTAGTATCCAAAGGGTAAATATAAATTTCCTATTATACCAACTATAGAGACCCTCACTTTTTAACCATTGAACTTATATTACATTTGAAGAATACTTAAACACAACACTAACATACACCAAAAGATCTTGATTGGTATTATGACTTTGGAAACATGAAAACATAAGAACGGGTACATATGAGAGCTAAATAATATCACAATATGTTCTTTTTGACTTGAATTATTCATAGAAGTATCATACATAGTATGTATCATCATAACCTAGGGAAAAGGAAACATAAAAGGTGTGAGATAAAATGGCCAGTAAGGGTAAACAAGGAAGACATGTAAACATAAAAATGAGTATAGAGGTATGATAACATGATAATGAAAATAGAAAATTATACCCTGCATATCAAGGATCATAAATGAATTCATGAAATAAAGATTAGAGGTTCATGAGACATGAATCATATTAAATAAAGGGGATAATCCAGGAATGAATAAAAAAGGAATTAGACATAGAATTTTGGAAAAAACATAAGAATATAATGATTTCCATAGTAGCTATGGTATCTATTACAAGACCATATTAGTAGTATTTTTTCACTCCCCATACCATTATAGTAGCATTAATTCACTCCTCAAACAATCTTAGTTGTCATGGTTTACGCCCATGACCATCATAGTGGCAAGAGTTCAATCCTCATACTATTTTAGATCCCATGATTCACTCCCAATTCCATATTAGTTTATCTCATGAGATATAAAATTTATCCGACATATTGGAGGGTGATATAAGTCCAACCCATCACATAATGAAATAATATATACCTATTCCCCAAGATCATAAATAAATATATCACAACTTATGAAATGAAATGGGTATCATATACATGTAAAAATATCACAACCTATTGAAATATTTCAGGGTTCAAAATCATTTCATCAAATGAATAACCCATGAAAGACTACTATATTTCATATACATATTAACCTTAACGGGGAAATGAGTTTCGTAATGTACATGTCATTAAGCATAACCCATTCATAGAATGGATATGAATGGAAACATTATATTGGCATGTTTAACATCAATATATGTCATTTGAGATGGAAAATAATTCGGAAATATCTTTTAAAAAAAATTCTACAAGAAAATATCCTCTATTATTTGAAAAGGATTTCTATACATAAAACTATTTAAAGATATTTATCGAGAAAAATATATTGAAAAATTATAAAACAGACATGAAATAAATTTTTAAACCATTTTTCTTGAAAATTTATAAAATAAACTTGAAAAAATATTGAAATATTTTTTCATCAAAAAAACATTGAAAACATACCAAAATAATTGAATTTTTTTGGAAACCATTATTCTTTAAAACATACAAAGATGATTGATAATATTTAGAAAACCATTTTTCATGAAAATGTAGAAATAATCTTGAAAAAATAATAAAACCATTTTCTATAAAGACATCTTTTAAAAACATTTTCATTAAGATTATCATTTTAGAAATTCAAAGGTATCTTTAAATAAATGATGGTGGGTAAATCGGTACATGTCATATGAGGTCAAAAGAACATTCTTTTTGCAAGGTAAAAGGTTAGAAAATCCACTTGTTAGGAAAGTGACAATAAGATTCCCATGAATAGATTGATAAAAGATAATAATGGTAATTTTCTTAAATCATATGGTATAATGGTATAATATTCTTGGAATCCCTTTTTATAAAACATAGATTTTTGAATGAAGAAAGTATAAATTTGGGCTTTCTTAAAAAATATTCTTAACTGTCTTTTGTAACCAAGAGTATAGTATGGTTCCAATACATGAATATATCATGAAATAATTTTGGATATGTAAATTTAAGAATATACTTGAGAGATTTATCATAATATTTCATCAAATTAATCATAAACATAAACAATATCTAAAAGCAGTGAAATAGTCACAAAAAATCTTATATCTTGGTATCATTGGATAATATTATTAATGTATGGATAATAAATTAAATTAATTATATAATATAATTAAAATATTTAGATTAATGATATTTCATGAAAAATGAAATATATTCACCTTGATAAATTGTTTATGTGCATAATAAAACATGAGTCTAAACAAAAGAAAATTTGGCAGAAACATTTTATTGGTTTCGTAACTTTTGAATGTTAATCCCCATGACAGAAGGATCATAAAATAAAAATTTTCATAACCATAAATTGAATTATAATATACATAATATAAAATCATGGTAACTATATACCCCACATGAATGGAATTAGTGGTGAACATAACATGTATCTGATGGAAATTAAAAGTGACATGATATCCCCTTACCTCGTGTTTTGACACTCTACATACTTGTACAAGATTCCTGTGTAATAAATATAAGTTTATTATAAATATTTCTGAGAATCATATTATAATTTATATTACCATATATAGTTGTATTATGATATTATATTACCAACTTTTTTACTATCATATGTTAAAGATTCACTTTAGGTAATATTCTCTTTGTTCTTTGCATGTATCTTTATTTATTATCTCCTCGATCCTTATAATTGTATCATAATTACATAATTTTTTAATTATACATTTATCTAGAATATCCATTATATGTATATTATAATAATATATATCATAATTAATTATGAAATGAAATACATAGTTCATGGAGATGGCAAATCGTACGTACGCATGAACACTGTTTCCATTATTTTGTTATTGTATTAAAAGAAAGTATATAAATGACATATATTAAGTGAATTTATATATATAATCATTTAATTACAATTATTACATCATATATATTATATAATTTTACTAAAACCATCATTAATACATTCCATGTGGTGTGTGAATGAATCACATCGCTTTGAGTGGGTGGTAGTCCACACTTCCTCAAACATGATTATCGTGCTTACACCAAATGGAAAGTAAATAGATGTTTGATATAAAATGAATAAATAATATTAAATATATATTTTATATAATAAATTACATATATAAATATACTTTCCATCATAGTGGCCACCATGATTGGTGTAAAATGAAAAATGAACAATCATCCTTTCATGAGGCAGTAGTTCACCGTACACAAGAAACATTAGGTTTGATATCCATTGGATGAAAATGTGTGTAATATTTGGTAAAATTATTTACATAAAAGGATCCTATTATATATATCATTATAATTTTTACACAAAATAATAGAATAATGAGAGTGGAGGGTGTTAATTAGGAGAAAAAGGAACTGAACTCAATATAAGACATTACCTCTTGATCAGGAAACTTCTTTTGGTTTATGCTAAACTGATTAATTGATAGTATTTATGACCAATGGTATGATTAAATGTTGAATTAAGAATTTTATTTAGGCTACATGGTAATAGTTTGTCAGAACATAATAGGTTTAGTGGTGTGAGTAATGGGTAGAGGTGGTGACCTTTTGTAGTGGTGCAGGAGTGGCACTCATGAAAATTATTTGTAAAGAGAATTCCAGCCACGTTTTTCATGTTACAAGTAGATGAAATAACATATAAAGGTATATAAAATTTGTGATAATCTCTAAATATGGAAATAAAATGGGTATGCGACAT
This sequence comes from Viscum album, assembly GCA_963277665.1. Classification (NCBI taxonomy): domain Eukaryota; kingdom Viridiplantae; phylum Streptophyta; class Magnoliopsida; order Santalales; family Viscaceae; genus Viscum; species Viscum album. The sequence goes on from OY728146.1 coordinate 515,802,518, forward strand.
GTTTCTAGGTTTTCTTGGTTTATAAATGCAGGGTTTTGAACTTTGTTAACATATTTTTCTCTCAACCTATGTAATTAATTTTGAATCGTTTCAAAAAAAAATTTGTTAAAAAATGTTTTACTTATTAGAAATTAGAAATTATTATTATTCCTTAAGTGGAATAAATTTTTAAAAATTTTAAACAAATATGTTTTAGGAATTAATTTAAAAATAATCCTGCTATCGGGATGACACTACAAGGTTTTAAAGTAAATCTGATCAAATGTTTGATATTTTATATATATATATATCAAATTTCAATGTGAAATTGGATAAAATTATATAAATTAGATATATTTATAAGAATATTATATATATAAAAAACTTAAACTATTTATATATATAATTTATTTTTATAAATAAATTAGATGAATAATAAGTGTTAAATAGAATCCAGTATTTTTAGCTATTAATGAAAATATAAAACCTTTTATAAAAATACAAAAAATTTATTGTAAACTATTTTTTATATTTTTATTTAATATATAATGTTTATTTTCATGTATTAAAAATATAAAAGTTTTATAAAATTGTTTTTAAAATGGGTTCACGTTTAAAAAGTAATAAAATTACCTTTATAAAGAAATATGTTTTTATACAAAAAACAAGGTTTGTTCTTATATTATGTCTATAAAATCTATTTGATGAATATAAAAAATATTTTATAGATTCTGTAACATATTAAATATATTAATATAAATAAATTTTTATAATTAATTTAATATTCTAGGATAAAATAACATTGTGACTATAATAATATTTTCCATTATATTTAATTGGTTTTCAAATTCATTCATTGGTAACCTATGAATTAAAATTATATTTTTTCAAATGAAATATTTTTATAATATATTTAACAATATTTAATATCTATAAAAATAACGGCTATGTTATTTTCTTGTATAATATTATTTTTAATAATATATTAATGTTGGGTAACACTTGGTCTTGCATGTTATACAATCCATCATGGAAGGTCAATATTTCATTTAATTCATGCTATTCATGTTGTTCCATGTAACGTATGACATGTTGGGATTTAATGTTACATAATCTAATTTGGTTATCTAAGATAGTAATGTTTAACATAGTGAAAATTTGTTTTTAGTGTTTTTTAAAATGAATAATATCAAAAGATTAAATTAATATGAAAAAAATTACACCAAAATATCAGGGGGATATATTATTTATTTCAAATAAAATTGTAAATACCTATCCGAAAATTATTTGTAATTTAATGATAATTATAAAATAAACTATAATCATTCACAAAAAAACAAACAATATGAATGGATGCTCCAATTTTAATTATAAAAACAATACCTCCATTTAAAACATTTAACCCCTTAAAAATGTTATACCGGATTAATATCCCATTTAGACCAAATACAAAAGAACAAATGAATATTATGATTAAAATCCTAGTTATCATTTTATCAAATAGAAATAACACATAAAAAACTAATTTCAAACCAAATTATATAGCACAATAATGTTAATCCATTTTTTCTAAAGAGAAGAATACACTAAAGAAGGAAAACCATTGAAAATCCAAACTAGAAATCATATACATCATTAATTAAAGTCTAAAAAACATTTAGGGAATCAATAGGTCATATTACTCCCAAAAAGTAGGGATGAATTAGAAACCCCTACCTCGAGTGTTGGCTCCATGTCACATTCGACAAAATCCATTGAAAAAATAATCCAAGGAGGATTTAGAACCCAATGTAAGCAAAAAATAACTATTAACACAACCTTAGTCATAAAAATATTCCAAATAAGGACACTACTATTAAATGAGACGGGAAAAAAATATTAAGACCAAAAATACTGGGATGTAATATCTAACCTTTCAAACCTGACAGGGAATTAACAAAAAAATGCATAATGAAATCACCTTACAGTGGCCTGGGAATATCCAAGGAGGGGTTGGAGGGGTTCCAAAATTAGTGGAAAAGATATGGTGAATCCCTGGGAAGAAACCCACTTAAATATAACCCCAGAACAAAAAATACCCCTCATTAGGTTTTTTAATGGTTTAATCGTATGTTTATACAAACTGTGTGATAACTATGAAGATCCCCACTCTGAAAGGGTGAACATGATGCACACATAGGATGCATGGTTAGAATAACCACAATCCTTAACCATGAAACTTGAAAAAAGTCATCGAAATTTAACCATTTAATCCTAAAAAATGTAAACTCTAGGGGACATACTATCCATCAAATAACCTCCATAAAAGGAACACTTAGTGTGTAATAGACACCATAAGTATTATTTACATGGATGGCTTAGGTCTATGAGAATAAAATATTTATGGAACCCATTCTATTTTCATGGGTGTAGTTTTATATTTGTTTTCATGATATTGGGTAATATATGTCACGACCTGTACCAGTGGGGCCCGAGTCGTAACTCCCCAAGCCCGCCTCCAATAGGCCAGGGGCTGGTGACTAGCACCATGTAGGGATGCTACTAACATGGGATACATTTCCTATAACTTGTACACACACACACATATCACCAAGCCCACAAAGCTGAAAATTAAAAACTATTCAAAGTGAAAGATGCTTGCATACAGTAAAACCCAACCAACAGAGTATGATAGGGAAGTAAAGTACAGTAAAGTAAAAACCTAGGCCAAAATTACAAGCCCACCAAAAGAAAGTCTGCAACAAGTCCAACTTGTAGAGAAAGGTACTGGGATTTCAACCCAACGCCAAAGGAACACACCTCGGCCTGTCTGATCTCACTGAGCACTGTTTGGTCCTGGTCTTCCTAGAATCTTGTCAAAGGCTCGCTCGTTTGCACAAGACACGACACATGCGGGAAAATCCCATGTAGGGTTGAGTATATCAATACCTAGTAGGACACCCTGAAAACCACAAAGGAATACAACAAAAGAAAATACCACAAAGAAAGGTACATTCAGATCTATATAGTATATGTCTACAGAACATATAACAAGAATATCTAGATATACTCAAACACATGCAACCATCGTGAAACCACCACTAAGTTCCAGCTCGAAGATTCCACTAAGCATACCATCGGGAGAACACACACCTAGGTCTGAAGAGAGAGACACGAAGTACTCATTCCGGGAGAACACACTCCACAAGTACCTTGGGATAAAGATTCTCAGATGAGGATCACAGCCAAGTCATGGGGTGATTCCAACAACTCAGTCTGAGCTAATATTCTAAGAAGAGGATCGGTGCCCAGGTAAATTTGGTCACGTCGATACCAAGAACTCTAACTAGGGTTGTAGGAATTAATAGAGGATCCGGCTCTAAGGCTCTTAGAGGGGATTCCAACAACTCTATTCAGGGAGTTCTGCTGAAGGGGTCATACTCCTGTGTAAAAGAAATGATACCAGAACCTTCAGGGAAACCACCAAGGGTACGAACCCAAAGAGAACTAGTCCAAGTCACAAAATACTAGTGGTTCAAGCCATGAAGAAAAAGATACACTGTGTGTAGTATGGTTACACACTATGTTCCTTGACCCCGGGTACTGCCCTTGTAAACAGCATGTGTCCTTCGTTCAAGCCGTGAAAAACCAAACTACATGGCGTGTAGAAAAGTACATGCTGTGTTCCTTGACCTCGGGTGATGCATGTGTAACAGGCCCGTGTCATTCGGCTTTTCAGATAGAAAATAACTACATGGCATGTAGAAGAAATCACATGCCGTGTTCGAGTTCCTCGGATCACTCCGTGTACGTTGGCCATGTGCCCGTACATGGTCTTTGTCCATGTCTGTGTCGCCTGCCCGTGTATGATTACACAGGGCATCTCGTGTATATGGCTGGGTCTGGCCAGGGAGGGGTATACACAGCATGTCCATGGTCGTGTACCCTGCCAGTGTCCATGTACTCCTTGATTACACGCTAGGTCGTTTGCTGACGAACACACGCCGTGTAGCCTATACTACATAGCATGTAGTCAAGAATTTTCTAGAACTGTCGTCTTCCTCCGTGCGCCTCAGCTAACCCTTAAAATTTTGATCCAACAGTCCAATCATCATGAAACATCAGATTTGGGGTCGTCTCGCCCCTACTAAAACGATTCCATTAGTTTTGGGCTTCTGATCGGTCTTGAAAGCGCATCCTGATTCGTCTGCATGAAAACGCCTGAATAACAGGAACTTCCAAACCGTACTGATTCATCCGCCGTCGTCATCGTCGCACCTCTGCTAGGTCGCCTTGACATTGGATCTTTTATTTCAGATCGTTGTGTCATCAAATGAATGTGAAACGATCGATTTCCTCCAATAAAGCGTAGAACGCAACGAAGAACGTGAGGGGGGAAAAAAGAATCAACAAGAGGGGTGAACCTCGATCGTTGTTCGTGACAATCCGAGATTGTCGTCGTTTTATTGAAAACCAAAACAATCTCTAGAATCAAATACTGAAATCCCCACATGAACCCGCCCCGCAAGAACGATCGACCCGTGGGCTAATCTATACGTGGATTAGTCCGCGTTCATCCTGTAAATATAAAATGGGGGAAGGAGAAATCAATAATAATAATCCAACCTGGATTTTATGGCGTTCGTTGGTGAAGATCCGATGGATGAATCGTCGTCACCGGCGAAGCTCATCAAGAACACTTTTGCAGCATTGGGAGGCTTCCTCCAGGTCCTCCAGGTCCACCAAGGGTTTTCATGGTTATGGAGTTTGTAACCCTGGATCCTTGTGAAAGCCTCTATTTAAAGAGGATAAAAGATATTTGGTGCAACATATTTTAAAAAGACATCACTGTAGAAACAAGATTTTAATAAAAAAAATTTATTAAATATTTTATTACTATTGCATCCAAAAACCAGATTTCACCACCGACCTGCACCGACAGATGTTAGGCCTCGCCTAAGGTAAAATCGTTGTTCTGAATGGAACGTCGCCCTCAGATTTTTGATCTGAGCACCTGTTCGGGAGTTATTCCACTTTTTCAGGAAAAATGCACTTGTTCTTAATTTAATTATTAAATTAAATTCAAACATTTGTTCTGGGATCACGGGGCCCCGGAACTGCACGCCATCTCAGATCTTAGTCTCAAAATAATTCCCACATAATATTAAAATAATACATGAAAAAATATGGGACATTACATCACACCCACCTTAGGGATTTTACATCCCCGAAAAGCCAAAACAAGGGCTACTCAAAATGGTGTGGGTACTTCACGTGAATCTGAGCCTCCCGCTCCCATTTTCCCTCCTAGAGATTCCCATGCTGCCACTGGACACACACCAAGGGAATAGATCACCCGCGAAGGATCTTCTCCTATAGATCCTCGATCTCCACTGGGTACTCAGCAAAGGTCACTCCATCATTGATGTCCAGCTCGCCCCAGTCGATGACGTGCGATTGATCATTCATGTACCTCCGTAGCTGTGACACATGGAAGACGTTGTGTAATCGGTCCATCTGAGGACGTATATCCAATTGATATGCCACCTTTCCAACTCTACTCAGAATCTGAAAAGGGCCAATGAACCTCAAATATAGCTTGACGCCTCAGCCAAATCTCCACAATCGTCATCGAGTCGAGACCCGAAGGAACACATGGTCTCCCTCCTCAAACTTCAAATTCCTCCACCTCTGGTCAGTATAAGAATTTTGCAGACACTGTGTAGTCTTCATCCGCTCCTAGATGACCTGCACCTTCTCTCTAGTAGCTCTCACTATTTCTGGGCCCATGAGTGCTGACTCTCTCGGGTCAGTCCAGCAAAGTGGCGACCTGCAAGGTCGCCCGTATAGTGCCCCAAATGGTTCCATACCGATAGTGGAATGATTATTGTTGTTATAAGAAAATTACACCAGCAGTAGGTGATCCTCCCAGCTACGACTGAAGTCAAGTAGGCAAGCTCGTATCATATCCTCCCGGACCTGGATGGTCCGCTCTGTATGACCATCAGTCTGGGGATGAAACTTTGTGCTCAAGCGTAACTAAGTCCCAAAATCTTCTTGCAATCCTTCCACAACTGGGATGTGAAACGAGCATCACGATCTGAGACGATCGTGGATGGTACTCCATGAAGTCGAACTATATCATGCATGTAGAGGTTTACCAAGCTATCTACTGAACTCTGCTCCCGTATGGCTAGGAAGTGGCTCGACATGGTGAGTCGATCAACGACTACCCAGATGGAAATGTTTCCCCTAGACATGCATGGTAAACCCGTCACGAATTCCATCGATATCCTATCCCACATTCACTCTGGCACCTCAAGTGGCTGAGTCAAACCTGTTGGAACTTGGTACTCAGCCTTTACTTGCTGACAAGTTAGGAACTGAGAAACAAACTCTTCCACACTCTTCTTCATCCCTGGCCACCAGAACTGACGTAAGAGGTCTTGGTACATCTTTTCCATGCCTGGATGCACCGCCAAAGGGGATGTATAGATCTCCCTCAAAACCTCCGCCCGCAACATCACTGGTACTACCGTGCGCCCTCTGAAAAGGACAACGTGCTCCCCTCCTGAAAATCCATCAGCCGCATCACCTATGGATATCTGAGCATGTAGAGTCTCACAACTAGCATCCTCGCGCTATGCCTCCCTGACCCGCTGTAAGAGTGGAGGGGTAACAACCATCGACTGAAGGTAAGCTCCCTCATCTCTATCCATGAAGGACAAGTGAAAAGAGGCCAAATTCCTTGTTGCCTCATCCAGCAACTGCGAACTGGATTTTCTACTGAGAGCATCTTCCACCACGTTCCTTTACCAAGAGTATAAACGATCTCAAATTTGTAATCCTGGAGGAACTCAACCATCGCCTCTGTCTCAAATTAAAATCCTTCTGAGAAAAGATATATCTGAGACTCTTATGATCAGTGTAGACAGTAAATCGTTCGCCCATTAGGTAGTGTTGCCACTTCTTCAATGCGAAGACTACCGCTGCCAACTCAAGATCATGGGTCATGTAGTTCTGCTCATGTGGCCTCAACTGAAGTGAGCCATAGGCAATCACTGCTTGCCTTTGCATCAAGACACGACCAAGCCCGGTTCCTGATGCATCGCAGAACACTACGTACTAAACACCCTCCTCTGGTAATCTAAAGATTGGGGCACTCTTTAAACTCTGTCTCTACTGCTGGAAAGCCTGCTGGCATCTCTCGGACCACATGAAAGGTTGTCAATATCAGTTCAAAGCTGTGATTGGTGTTGAAATCCTAGAGAACTCATGGATGATTCTCCGATAGTAGCCTGCCAACCCAAGGAAACTCCGCACCTCCATCACACTCCGTAGTGGCTCCCATGCTAGCACTGCCTCCACCTTAGCTGGGTCCACTGCTACACCATCTACTGAGATAATGTGCCCCAGAAAGTGGACCACCTGTAACCAAAACTGACACTTCGAGAGTTTCCCATACAACTGGTTCTCTCGGTGTGTGTCCAGAACCATCCTTAGGTGTCTCGCATGCTCCTCCTCAGACTCAGAGTACACAAGGACATCATCGATGAAGACCACCACAAATTAGTCTAGATAAGGCTAAAAGATCCAGTTCAAGAGTCCCATGAACACTTCTGGGGCGTTCGTCACGCAGAAGGGCATCGCCAAGTACTCATAGTGACCGTAGTGACATCTGAAAGCCGTCTTCGGTATATCCTCCTCCCATACTTGAAACTGGTGATATCGTGATCGTAGATCAACCTTTTAGAACCATCGTTCCCCTCTCAACTGGTCGAAGAGGTCATCAATCCTCGGTAGTGTACACCGGTTCTTCATAGTCACCTGATTTAAGCAACGGTAATCTACACAAAGCCTCAAGATCCTGCCCGCCTTCTTGGAAAACAGCACTGGGGCCGCCCAGGGTGAAATGTTGGGTCTCACAAATCCCTTCTTCTGCAACTTGTCCAACTATATCCTCAGCTCATGAAGCTCTGTAGGATCCATCCGATAAGCCGATGCTAATATCACGGTCGTCCCAGGTTGCAACTCAATACAGAAATCTATCTCCCATTGGGGAGGTAGCCCAAGGACATCCTACAGAAAGACGTCCTCGTACACAACCACCACGGCTGGGAAGCAGAAACTCGTAAAATTTGCTGCGCCAAGGGCTAGGCTAGCCAACTTGTGTGAAATCGGTTGTGCCCTCCAATGCACGAGTCCATCCTGCGCTGCCTGGGTCTCTCTTTCACCGACAAATGAGAACCTCATTCCATCATTGTGGACACACCGCACCCTTCGCCTAAAACAGTCAAGTTGGGCATGAACTATGGATAACCAATCCATGCCAAGAATGACATCATAATGCCTCGACCCTACCACCAAGAGGTTCCAACTGAAACTCTCACCACCAAGGGTCAGGTCACACTACCTGCAAAGGTGTGTGTTCTCCGAATCTTCTCTAGTAGGTGTTTATATGTGTAAGGGTGGAGTCAATGGATCAACTGGAATCTCAAGGTCTCGAACAAGATAAGCAGCCAGAAAGGAATGACTAGAACCTATGTCTATCAATACGGTAGCCAAATTAGAAAAGACAATGATATTACCTCTAATCATTCTGGGAGTAACTGGGTCATAAGCCCCTATCTCCTACAACTGTCCCTGACTCTATCCACCAGCTCTCTGAGGCTGGGGTGGACCTCCTGGGGGTGGTGGTGGTAAAGGGTTGAAACTCTGACCACCTCTATCTGCACTCATAGACACTCTTCCACGTCTGATGCCATGAAGATTTGCCTACTCCACGCACTGCCTCTGGCTCGGTGGTCCATCCACTGCTCTCGTGTCCGCAGTACGGCAGGTCAGACAATATGGAGCGAGATGTCCCCTGCCGTCACATGAGTAACATCACCTCTCTAGAGGCTGGATGGATGTGCCCTGTGAACTCTGTACGGCTGATCCCATGTCCCGGGATCTCCTCTGGAAACGTCTCTCGTGCCTGGGTCCCTAACGTCAGCTCCCCACAACCGAGGTCTCTGCTCCAGCTCACCCACTACTGACAACTGTCGGCTGTCCCTGCTCCTCAAGGAAGCTCTCGACCACCAAAGCCTGCTCGAGAACCCCATCATAAGTAGGAATGCTCATAGGGATGATTCTAGCTCAGATATATCTGCGCAAGCCCCGCTCAAAAGTCCGGGATCTGAAGTACTGATCTCTGACCATATCCACTATGTACTGTGAGAGGTCGTTAAACCTTGATGAATAGTCAGCCACCATCATGGTTCCCTGCTGGATCTGAAGAAGCTCCTGTATACGTATTTACCTAATGGTAACTAGTGAAAACTCCTCTATGAAGAGATGCTCAAACTCTAACCATGAAAGAGTCACCTCGTCGTGAGTCTGGATGACCAAACTCCACCATCGCCCAGCTGAGCCCTGCAGACGGCTCGCTGCCAGGATCACCATCTGGTATGCTGGTGTCCTGCCCAAATGGAAGACTCTGGTCACTACCTCAAGCCAGTCCTATGCTGCTAAAGGGTCATGCTCATCTCGAAACCTAAGGGGTCAATGTCTCTGAAACTTGTGGAGTGTGCTCAGCCTGCTCTCCTCCTCCACTGGTATAGCCGGTGCTAAACACTGCTCCACAGGTGACGGGATAACTGGCACGCCACCTGGTTGTAGAACTGGGGGATCTAGTCCCTGTATCGAAGCTTCATCACCGAGGGGGGTCATCTTCGTGATCGAGCTGCTGGATCCTAGCGGGTGCACGTCGTGGTGGCATCCTGTTTAAGAAACAAGATGTATTATAGTCAGTGAGTATATCTGGAGATCTGACTCAAGAAGGACATGGAAACCACAACCCATTCCTATATGATGCATGTACCATTATTTTTCCCCATGAAACTAGTGATTTCATGTTCTGAGTCGAAAAGCAAGTTATCAGAGTCCTGTTGTATGGATACATCGGCCGCCGCACCAACAATGGGGTCCCTAGCCTGAGAGTCGAACTCGAAACACATAACACTATTTCCCAAAACCAACTCACATACTCTAAGTCCTAAGGTACAACCAACCACCTCCGATACCACTCTATCATGACCCATTCTAGTGGGGCCCGAGTCACAACTCCCCAAGCCCACCTCCAATAGGCCAGGGGCTGGTGACTAGCACTGAGTAGGCATGCTACTAACATGGAAGGCATTGCCTATAACCTGTACACATGCACACACATATCCAAGCCCACAAAGATGAAAAGTAAAAACTACTAAAAGGAAAATATGCATGCATACACTAAAACCAAACCAACAGAGTACGACAGGGAATTAATGTACAGTAAAGTAAAACCCTGGGCCAAAAGTACAAGCCTACCAAAAGAAAGTCTACAATAAGTCCAACCTGGAGAGAAAGGTACTGGGACTGCAACCTATCGCCGAAGGAACAAACCTCGGCCTGTCTGATCTCATTGAGCACCATCTGTTCATAGTTCACCTAGAATCCTATCTAAGGCTCGCTCGTCTGCACAATACACGACACGTGTGGGAAAATCCCATGAAGGGGTGATTATAACAATACCCAGTAGGACACCCCGAAAACCACAATGGAATACAAAAAAGGAAAATACCATGAAGAAATGTATAGTCATCTCTACACAATATATGTATAAGGAACATATATCATGAAAATACAGATATAGTCATACACATGCGACCATCACGAAACCACTACTAAGATCTAGCTCGAAGATTCCACTAAGCATACCATCGGGGTAACACACTTTTAGGTCTGAAGAGAGAGACACGAAGTACTCGTTTGGGGAGAAAACACTCCACAAGTACCTTGGGAGAAAGATGCTCAGATGAGGATCACAGCCAAGTCATGGGGTGATTCCGACAACTCAGTCTGAGCTAATCCTCTATGCAGAGGATCGACACCTAGGTAAAGTTGGTCACGTCGATACCATGAACTCTACCTAGGGTTACAGAAATGAACAGAGGATCCGGAACTAAGTCAATTAGATGGGATTCCAATAACTCTATTCAGGGAGTTCTGCTGAAGGGATCATACTCATGTGTCAAGGAAATGATACCAGAACCTTCAGAGAAATGACCAAGGGTACGAACCCTAAGAGAAATATTCGAAGTCACAAAAGAAAAGTGGCTCAAGCCATGAAGAGAAAGATGCATGGCGTGTAGTATGGTTACACCCCGTGTTCCTTGACCCCTGGTAATGCTCGTGTAAACGGCATGTGTCTTTCGTTCAAGATGTCCAAAACCAAACTACACAGCGTGTAGAAAAGTACACGCCATGTTCCTTGACCATGGGTGCTGCCCGTGTAATCGGCCTGTGTCATTCGGCTTGTCAGATAGAAAACAACTACACGGCGTGTAGAAGAAATCACATGTCGTGTTCAAGCGCCTGGGCTCGTTCCGTGTATGCTGGCCATGTGCCCGTACATGGTCTCTGCCCGTGACCATGTCGCCTGCCCGTGTACCAGTACACGGGGTATCCCGTGAATCAGGCCAGGTCTGGCTGGGGAGGGGTATACACGGCGTGTCCATAGCCGTGTACCCTACCCGTGTCTGTGTGCTCCCAGAGTACATGCCAGGTTGTTCGCTGACGAACACACTCCGTGTAGCACATACTACACGACATGTATTTGGGAATTTTCCAGAACCGTCGTCTTCCTCCGTGTGCCTCGGCTAACCCTCCGGATTTTGATCCAACCATCCGATCATCACAAAACATCCGATTTGGGGTCATCCCGCCCCTATGAAACCGATTCTGCCGGTCTCAGGCTTCCGGTCGGTTGTGAAAGTGCATCCTGATCCGTCCGCATGAAAACGCTCAAAGAATGGGATCTTTCGAACTGCACCGATTCATCCGCAGTCGTCGCCGTCGCACCTCTACAAGGTCACCTTGACATTTGATCTTTTATTTCAGATCGTTGCGTCAACAAACGAATGCACAATGATCGATTTACTTCAAGAACGTGTAGATCCCAACAAAGAACACAAGGGGGAAAAACAAGAATCAAAAAGAGGGGCGAACCTCGATCGTTGTTCATGACGATCCAGGTTTTCTGCCATTAGATTGGAAACCAAAACAACCTCTAGAATCAAATCCTCAAATCCCCACATGAACCCGCCCCACAAGAACGATCGACCCTCATTCTAATCTGTTCGTGGATTAGTCTGTGTTCAATGTAGAAATCAAAAAACGGGGGAAGGAGAAATCATTAAAAATCATCCTACTGGGATTTTGAGGCATTAATTTTCGAAGATCCGGTTTCCGAGTCGTCGTCGCCGGCGAAGCTCTTCAAGAACACTGTCTCCACGTTGGGAGGCTTCCTCTAGGACCTCCAGAGCCGCCAAGGGTTTTCAGGGTTATGGGGTTTGTAACCCTGGACCCTAGCGTAGGACTCTATTTAAAGTGGATAAATGATATTCGGTGCAGCCAATTTTAAAAATATCTCACTGCAGATACAAGATTTAAATAAAATATTTTTATTAAATATTTTATTACTATTTCATCCAAAAACCAGATTTCACCACAGACTAGCGCTGGCCAATGTTAGGCATCGCCTTTGGTAAAATCAATGTTATGAACACAATGGATCCCTCAGATTTCTGATCCGAGCACCCGTTCAGGAGTTATTCCACTTTTTCAGGAAAACTACACGTGCGCGTAATTTAATTATTAAATTAAATTCAAACATTTGTTTCGGGCTCACCGGGCCCCGAAAATGACGTCGTCTCAGAGCCTAGTCTTGAAATAATTCCCATATAATATTAACAGAATACATAAAAAATCCGAGACATTACATCACACCCACCTTAGGGATTTTACATCCCTGAAAAGACAAAACAAGGCCTACTCAAAAAGGTGTGGGTACTGCACGTGAATCTGAGCCTCCCGCTCCCACATGCTCTCCTAGAGATTCCCGTGATGCCACCAGACACACACCAAGGGAATCGCTCACCCACGAAGGATCTTCTCCTGCCGATACTCAATCTCCACTGGGTAATCAGTAAAGGTCACTCCATCATCGATGTCCAGCTCACCCCAGTCGATGATGTGCGATGGATCATGCACGTACCTCCGTAGCTGCGACAGATGGAAGATGTTGTGTACCCACTCCATCTGAGGAGGAAGAGCCAAGCGATACGCCACCTCACAAACTCTACTCAGAATCTGAAAAGGGCCAACGAACCTCAGAGATAGCTTTCCACCTCAGCCAAATCTCTGCAATCCTCATCGAGGTGAGACACGAAGAAATACATGGTCTCCCTCCTCGAACTCCAAAGGCCTCCACCTCTGGTCGGCATAAGACTTTTGCTGACTCTGTGCAGTCTTCATCCGCTCCTGGATGACCTGCACCTTCTATGTAGTAGCTCTCACCATTTCTGGGCCCAGGAGTAAGGACTCTCCCAGGTCAGTCCAGCAAAGTGGCGACATGCAAGGTCGCCCGTATAGAGCCTCGAATGGTGCCATACTAACAGTGGAATGATAACTGTTGTTATATGAAAATTGTACCAGAGGTAGGTGATCCTCCCAGCTACGACTGAAGTCATGTATGCAAGCTCGTAGCATATCCTCCATGACCTGGATGGTCCGCTCTGTCTTACCATCAGTCTGGGGATGAAACGCTATGCTCAAGCATAACTGAGTCCCAAAAGCTTCCTACAATCCCTTCCACAACCGGGATGTGAAACTAGCATCACGATCTGAGATGATCGTGGATGGTACTCCATGATGTCGAACTATCTCATGCACGTAGAGGTGTCCCAAGATCTCTACTGAACTCTGCTTTCATGTGGCTAGGATGTGGGACAACATGGTGAGTCGATCAACGACTACCCAGATATCATCGTGTCACCTAGATGTGCATGGTAAACCCATCACGAAGTCCATGGATATTCTGTCCCACTTTCACTCTGGCACCGCAAGGGGATGAATCCAACCTGCTGGAACTTGGTGCTCAGCCTTTACTTGCTGACAAGTATGGCACCAAGAAACAAACTCCGCCACACACATCTTCATCCCTGGACACCAGAACAGATGTCGAAGGTCATGGTACATCTTTTCCATGCCTGGATGCACCACCAAAGGGGATGTATGGAAATACCTTAGATCCTCCTCCCGCAACGTCATTGGTACTACCGTGTACCCTCTATAAAGGAAAATGTCCTCCCCTCCTTCTGAAAATTCATTAGTCGCATCACCTGTGGATATCTGAGCACATAGAGTCTCGCAGATAGCATCCTCGTGTTGTGCTTCCTTGACTCACTATAAGAGTGGAGGGGTAACAACCATCGACTGAAGGTAGGCTCCCTCATCTCTATCCAAGAAGGACATCTGCAAAGAGGCCAACTGCCATGTCACCTCATCCAACAACTACGAACTGGATTTCCTACTGAGATCATCTTCCACCATGTTCCCCTTCCCAGGAGTTTAAATGATCTCAAATTCGTAATCCTGGAGGAAATGAAGCCATCACCTCTATCTCAAATTCATATCTTTCTGAGAAAAGATATATCTGAGACACTTGTGATCAGAGTAGATAGTAAACCGTTCACCCATCAGGTAGTGCCACCACATCTTCAATGCGAAGACTGCTGCTGCCAACTCAATATCATGGGTCACGTAGTTCTTCTCATGTGGCCTCAACTGATGTGAGCCATAGGAAATCACCGCTTGCCTCTGCATCTGGACTCAACCAAGCCCGGTTCCTGATGTGTCGCATAACACTACGTACTCAACACCCTCCTCCAGTAATCTCATGATCAGGGCACTCGTTAGACTCTGTCTCACCTGTTGGAATTCCTGCTGGCATCACTAGGACCACACAAAAGGCTGTCCCTTTCAGGTCAAAGCTGTCATGGGTGCAGCAATCCTGGAGATATCATGGATGAATCTCCTATAGTAGCCTGCCAACCCAAGGAAACTCCGCACCTCCGTCATGCTCCGGGGTGGCTCCCATGCTAGCACTGCCTCCACCTTTTCTGGGTCCACTACTACACCATCCACTAAGATAACATGCCTTTGAAAGTAGATCTCCTATAACTAGAACTGACAGTTCGAGAGTTTCCCATACAACTGGTGCTCTCAGAGTGTGTTCAGAACCATCCTTATGTGTCTCGCGTGCTCCTTCTCAGATGCAGAGTACACAAGGACATCATCGATGAAGACCACCACAAACTGGTGCAGATAAGGTTTAACGATCCAGTTTATGAGTCCCATGAACACTGCCGGGGCGTTTATCATGCTGAAGGGCATCACCAAGTACTCATAGTGACCATAGCGACATCTGAAAGCCATCTTCAGTATATCCTCCCCCCGTACTCGCAACTGGTGATAGCCTGATCGTAGATCAACCTTCGAGAACCATCGGGCCCCTCTCAACTGGTCGAAGAGGTCATCGATCCTCGGTAGTGGATACAGACTCTTCACGGTCACATGATTTAAGTGCCGGTTATCCACACAAATCCTCAAGCTCCTGTCCGCGTTCATGGAAAACAGCACTGGGGCCGCCCAGGGTGAAACACTAGGTCTCACAAAGCCCTTATTCTGCAATTTATCCAACTACATCCTTAGATCACGAAGCTCTACATGAGCCATCCGATAAGCCGATGCTGATATCGGGGTCGTCACAGGTTGCAACGTAATGCAGAAATCAATCTCCCGACTCGGAGGTAGCCCTGTGAAATCCTCTGGAATGACGTCCTCGTACTCAGCCACCACTATTGGGAACATGAAACTCGTAACATATGCCATACCAAGGGCTAGGCTAGCCAACTTGTGTGAAATCGACTATGCCCTCTTATCCAGGAGTTCATCCTGTGCTGCCTGGGTCTCTCTTTCACAGACAAATGAGAGCGTCGTTCCATCACTACGGACACACCGCACCCTTCACCTAAAACAATCAATCTGGGTATAAACTGTGGATAACCAATCCATGCCATGAATGACATCGTAAGGCCTCAACGCTACCACCAGGAGGATCCAATGGAAACTATCACCTCCATGGGTCAGGTCACACTACCTGAAATGGTGTGTGATCTCTGAATCTTATACATTCGGTGTTTCTAAGCGTAAGGGTCGAGTCAATGGCCCAACTGGAATCTCAAGGTCTCGAACAAGATAAGCAGCTAGAATGGAATGAGTAGCACCTATTTCTATCAATATGGTAGCCAAATTAGAAAATACAAACATAGTACCTCTAATCATTCCGAGAGTACCTGGGTCATAAGACTCTACCACCTACAGCTGTCCCTGCCCCTGTCCACCATCTCCCTGAGCCAGGGGTGGACCTCCTGGGGGTGGTTTTGGCAAAGAGTCGAAACGCCGACCACATCCAGCTACTATCCCAGATCCTCTACAACGTCTTCCGCCTCAAGGATATTCCTGCTCCACACGTTGCCTCTGCCTCGGTGGTCCATCCACTGCTCCCGTGTCAGTAGTACAGTGGGTCGGACAATCTCGAGCGAGATGTCCCCTGCCACCACATGAGTAACATCGCCTCTCTCGAGGCTGGATGGATGCACCCTGTGAACTGTGTATGGCTGATCCCATGTCCTGGGATCTCCTCTAGAAACGTCTCCCACGCCTGGGTCCCTGATGTCGTCTCCCCACCACCGAGGTCTCTTATACAGCTCGCCCACTACTGACAATTTTCGGTTGTCCCTGCTCTGCCAGGAAGCTCTCGACCACCAAAGCCCGCTCGATCACCCTAGCATAAGTAGGAATTATCATAGGGATGATTCTAGTTTGGATATCTCTACGAAATCCTAACTCAAATTTCTAGGATCTGAAGTACTAATCTCTGACCATATCAATCGAGTACCGTGAGAGGTCGGTAAACCTCTATGAATAGTCAGCCACCATCATGGTTCCCCGTTAGAGCTGAAGAAGCTCCTGTATACGTATTTCTCTCAGGGTAACTGTTGAAAACCCCTCTATGAAGAGATGCTCAAACTTCGACCATGTAGGAGTCGCCTCGTCTTGAGTCTGCATGACCAAACTCCACCATTGCCCAGCCGAGCCCTGCAGAAGGCTTGCTGCCAGGATCACCATCTGGTATACTGGTCTCCTGACCAAACGGAAGACTCTGGTCACTGCGTCATGCCAGTACTCTGCTGCCTGAGGGTCAGGCTCACATCCAAATATGAGGGGTCACTGTCTCTGAAACTTGTGGAGTGCGCTCAGCCTGTGCTCCTCTTCCATTGGTACAACAGGTGCTAAACACTTCTCCACAGGTGGCGGGATAACTGGCACACCACCTGGTGGTAGAATTGGGGGATCTGGTCCCTATATCGAAGCATCATCACTGAGGGGGTCATCCTCGTGATCGAGCTACTGGATCCTAGAGGGTGCGCGTCGCAGAGGCATCCTGTTTAAGAAACAAGATGTATCACAGTCAGTGAGTGTATCTGGAGAGCCGACTAAAGAAGGAAATAGAAACCACAACCCATTCCTATATGATGCATGTACCATTATGTTTCCCCATGCAACTAGTGTTTTCATGTTCCGAGTCAAAAATCAAGTTATTAGAGTCATTGTGTATGGATACATCAGCCGTCGCACCAACACTGGGGTCCCTGGCCTGAGAGCCGAACTCGAAACACTTAACACTGTTTCCCCAAACCAGCTCATAGACTCTCAGTCCTAAGGTAGAACCGACCACCTCTGATACAACTCTATCATGACCCGTTCCAGTGGGGCCTGAGCCGCAACTCCCCAAGCCCACCTCCAATAGGCTAGGGGCTGGTGACTAGCACCGAGTAGGCATGATACTAACATGGGAGTCATTGCCTATAACCTGTACACACGCACACACATCTCCAAGCCCAAAAAGCTGTAATGTAAAAACTACTAAAAGGAAAGATGCATGAATACACTAAATCCCAACCAACAGAGTACAACAGGGACGTAAAGTACAGTAAAGTAAATCCCTGGGCCAAAAGTACAAGCCCACAAAAAGAAAGTCTACAACAAGTCCAACCTGTAGAGAAATGTAGTGGGACTGCAACCCGTCGCCAAAGGAACACACATCGGCCTGTCTGATCTCACTGAGCACCGTACGGTCCTAGTCTGCCTAGAATCCTATCAAAGGCAAGCTCGTCTGCACAAGACATGACACGTGCGGGAAAATCCCAAGCAAGGGTGAGTATAACAATACCCCGTAGAACACCTCGAAAACCACAAAGGAATACAACAAAAGAAAATTCCACGAAGAAAGGTACAATCTGCTCTACACAGTATATTTCTACGTAACATATAACATGAATATCCATATATACTCATACATAGGTAACCATCACGAAACCACCACTAAGATACATCTCGAAGATTCCACTAAACATACCATCAGGAGAACACACTCTTAGGTATGAAGAGAGAGACATGAAGTACTCATTCCGGGAGAACACACTCCACAAGTACCTTGGGAGTAAGATGCTTACATGAGGATCAAAGATAAGTCATGGGGTGATTCCGATAACTCAGTCTGAGCTAATCTACTAAGTAGAGGATTGATGATTGGGTAATATTGGTCACGTCGATACCAAGAACTCTACCTAGTGTTGTAGGAACAAATAGAGGATCCGACTCTATGTATATTAGAGGGGATTCCAACAACTCTATTCAGGGAGTTATTTTGAAGGGATCATACTATTGTGTAAAGGAAATGATACCGAAACCTTCAGGGAAAAGACCAAGGGTATGAACCCTAAAAGTTCTAGTCCAAGTCATAAAAGACAAGTGGCTCATTCCATGAAGAAAATGTTACATGGCATGTAGTATGGTTACACGCTGTGTTCCTTGACCCCGGGTACTGATCGTGTAAACTGCCCGTGTCCTTCATTCAAGCCATGCAAAACCAAACTACACGTCGTGTAGAAAAGTACACTCAGTGTTCCTTGACCCCGGGTGCTGCCCGTGTAACCGGACCATGTCATTCATCTTTTCGGATAGAAAATAACTACATGATGTGTAGAAGAAATCACATGCCGTGTTTGAGCGCCTGGGCTCGCTCCGTGTACGCTGGTCGTGTGCCCGTACACGGTCTCTGCCAGTGTCTGTGTCGCCTGCCTGTGTTCCAGTACACGGGTTATCTTGTGTATCGAGCCGGGTCTAGCCAAGGAGAGGTTTACACAGCTTGTCCATGGCCATTTACCCTGCCCGTGTCCATGTACTCCTAGAGTACACACCAGGTCATTCGCTGACGAACACACGCTATGTAGCCCATACTACATGTCGTGTAGTCCGGAATTTTCCAGAACAATCGTCTTCCTCCGTGCGCCTCGGCTAACCCTCTAGATTTTGATCCAACCGTCCGATCATCACGAAACTTCAGAATTGGGGTCATCCCGCCCCTATGAAACTGATTCCACAGGTTTCGGGCTTCCGATCGGTCTTGAAAGCACATCCCGATCCATCCGGATGAAAACGCCAAAAGAACAAGAACTTTCGAACTACACTGATTCATCTGCCACCGCCGTTGTCGGACCTCCGCTAGGTCGCCTTGACATTGGATCTTTGATTTCAGATCGTTGCGTCAAAAAATGAATGCACAACGATCGATTTCCTCCAAGAACATGTAGAACACAACGAAGAACGCGAGGGGGAAAAACAATAATCAACAAGATGGGAGAACCTCGATTGTTGTTCGTGACGATCCAGGTTTTCCACCGTTAGATTGATAGCCCAAACAATCTCTAAAATCAAAGCCTCAAATTCCCACATGAACCCGTCTGGCAAGAACGATCAACCCGAGGGCTAATCTGTTCGTGGATTAGTCCGCATTCATCATGGAAATCAAAAACGGGGGAAGGATCAATCAATAACAATCAACCTACCTAGATTTCACAACGTTCATTGGTAAAGATCTGGTTTCCGAGTCGTCGTCGGTGGCGAAGCTCGACA
Source organism: Viscum album (assembly GCA_963277665.1). Taxonomy (NCBI): domain Eukaryota; kingdom Viridiplantae; phylum Streptophyta; class Magnoliopsida; order Santalales; family Viscaceae; genus Viscum; species Viscum album. The sequence goes on from OY728146.1 coordinate 515,822,378, forward strand.
AGAACACCGTCGCCGCGTTGGGAGGCTTCCTCCTAGACCTCCAGAGCCACCAAGGGTTTTCAGGGTTATGGGGTTTGTAACCCTGGACCCTGGTGTAAGCCTCTATTTAAAGAGGATAAAAGATATTTGGTGCAGTAGATTTAAAATGATCCCACTGTAGAAACATGATTTAAATAAAATTTTTTCATTAAATATTTTATTACTATTGCGTGCAAAAATATGATTTCACCACCGACTTGCACCGGCTGATGTTTGGCCTCACCTTAGGTGAAATTGATGTTCTGAATGTAACGACGCCCTTAAATTTATGATCCGAGCACCCTTTTGAGAGTTATTCCACTTTTTTAGGAAAACCGCATGGGAACGTAATTTAATTATTAAATTAAATTCAAAAAATTTTTCCAGGCTCACCGGGCCCCGGAACTGCACGCCGTCTCAGAGCCTGGTCTCAAAATAATTCCCATATAATATTAAAATAACAAATGGAAAAATCTGGGACATTACAATATATAAGAATATATTTATGATTATTTTATTGGTGGTCCAAGAATTATATATTCCTCAAATTCATAGGGTAATTATTAATGTTTTATGAACTCATACGGTATACTGGAGGTTATCCCATGCATAAAAAAGATAGTACCCATGATTTTATCCAAAGTCCAAAAGAAGGTACATGTGAGATTATCTATTTCCCAAAATCAACACACATGTGGTTAACCCAACACTAACATGATATGGATTTCTTGTTGTGCATCCTTGACATAACATTTCTATGATTATTTTTGTTCCACACATTATTCCAATATTTTATGACATGATTTCATTGAAATGTTGTGTTCTCATGGATCATGTTAGTTGTTCTGTTTATCATACATGTCTTATGAACTATCACGATTTATTTTTTGACTCATGTTTATGATATAAGAATCACCATGTATAGTTTTCAATGGTTAATTACATGTTCCAACACACATTATGATCATATTACATTTAAGTGATCATTTATATCTCTATTATTTACCCTTACGAAGAATATGATTTCAACCTTTATTATGTTTTCTTTTCCCTATTATTTAAAGATAGTTTTTAACTATGATGTGTCTAAGAAGGGTAATGTTTATGAATTACTAATAGGGAAACAATATAAGAGTTTTTATAAACTATTTGATTAAGTATCTAATTTTTTAAAGGCACAAAATATTTATTATTCTCAAATGGATCATAATTTTATGTATTGAATATTCATTTAAATAAATGTGATATTTATGTATCAAAATTTCAGGATGGTTAAAATACTCAATGTCATGGATTCTACTCTGATTATTTAGCTTAATTAAAAAAATCATTTGTTTAATGATTATATAACCCTTAATATATCATAGTTTTATTTTAACTTTATGATATCCTTGGTCATTGTGGAAAATAACATAATATAGATAATTCATAACCATTTAAACATTGAAATGTGAAAATTAAAATTAAATCATAGAACGTGTAATGATGATTAAAAATTGGTGTTCCCTCTAAGCTATGGCTTAAGGAAGGGTATGTTCATAAATACCATAAACATAAAAAAATTACTCCATTTGAATGAATGTGCTAACTCAATGTGATAAGGATATTGAAAGTAATATTTTGAATTAGGATTAAAATGTTCAAAAGGGTTCAAGCACAATGAATTTATTTTTTCATGATTTTGTATAGATCCTGAGACTAATAAACTGTGCATGAGAGATATATAAAATGATCTAAAATTTTCCAAAACCAACGGGCCAAGGAATAATATCTTGATTTCAATTGGAGCCATATTATAGATGCTATATGCTTTGATTATGTTATTTCATTATCCTAATCTTACTCAAGCCTCATATTAGGGAGGCTTATTAGTCAAGGACTTTGATTTTTCATAGGAATACGTTTATGGGTTTTCAACCCAAAGAGTTATTTGTCTCTTTACATATGTAGTTTCAGGTTATTTATGTTAAGAAAATGAGGATAATTCTTTTGATATGTTTTCATTGGATTAAATAAATATTTTATACGGTCATTATGTGTATACAAAAGCTAGGTTTTATGCAAAATAATAAAAATGAAGTTAACCTGATGTGAATTGGGAAAGCCTAATGTGACTAATATGGATTATCTCAAAAACAAATCAATCTTGATCAAACCAGTAATTATTACAACCACTTTTGTTGTTTGTGGGATTATATTCTTCAAGAGTTTTGTAGAGATTGATTATGTGACCTTAAGTGGACAATTCATGCACTCTCTGAGTTTCTTCCAAAGAATTATTATACGTTCTAGGGAGGTTGATATGTCTAATACCTGAGAGTATTATATAGATTGATTTTTTAACATGATTATGTGATATTGGGAGGAATATATGTTCACTCTCCAAGAGTGTTGTATAGAATGATAATGTAATATTATAAGGTCGATACATGAACTATCTTACATTTAATGGAATCTCTAATAGAATGGATGTATCACTATTAAAACATAGGCCATAATAACCATAGAACACTCTTTAATACATGCATTTATTTTATGGTCACAATGTATAGACCATAATTCCATGATATATATAGTTAAATGAAAAGGTATAATTAAAATATTAAGGGTGAGATTATAGTCTAAAGATTTGAAAATGATATTGATACACAATTGTGTAACATCTAGGGTACTGGATCCACATAAAAAGTCATATTATGGGTTGTTTTAATCACAAATTAAGGAGTTTGAAATATTAATGATGATGTGGGATATGAATTCCTAGAATAAACATATAATATATTCAAAATATGATTTCAAATTCAATGGTTTCATGGAATAAGATGTTGGAGGATCTTCCATTTTGGGATTATGATTCCTCTAGTTGAAAATCCATATAAAGGGTGCTTATGTAGTGCCATATTAGGGGAACGATATGCATAGTAAAATGAAGGTATTATTTTTTCATGATTAAAGTCATTACTAGTAGTCAAGGAATGGTTTATAATTATTCCAAAACTTGTGAAATTAATTAGACTCATGGATAAGATAAATATTCCAAAATGGATTTTGAAAACGTAAACTCCTGGAAAAAAATGTACGACCCACATACTGAGGGTGAAGATATGTGTAGTGGCATTGATCTAACATTTTCATAAACCAACGGGTCAAATGAACATTAACTAACTTTTTATAGGGTAATATTATGGGCCCTAAAATCCTTTGGTAATTTTAACTTATTATATGCTCATATTTTTCAAAAGAAAATAATATAGAGGTTTAAAAAGAGGAGGAAATGAATTTATATTAGGATATAGTTTACAACATTTTAGATTGACATGTTTTATATCATTGTACATATAGTCTTGGGCCTTGCTATTTGGACCAATGATGACTTGGTCATACAACCTAAACCAAAAGGTTGGATAACATATATTGTAAGAGATAGGAAAAATAAACACGAATGAGAAGACTAATTCTAATAAAGATAATGTCATGGGAGAATACACATATTTTATGTTCACTATTCTAGGACCCAAATGGTTTGAGATAGTTCTCCTAGTGGAAAGGGAAAGGTTAATGTAACATGAATCATGTTCCCAATGCAATTATAGACCATCTCAAAGGAGTGATCATAGTTTATAGTCATGATTCATGGAATAGATGGATGATAATACCAATCCAAATGGGAGAATATGGATAATAATGTACGGAAAACATTTTGAATAGGGAGTGGTGATGGTGTAAATTAAAGCATGAGATTATTTGGCCATGAAGAGTGATGTGACATACGTATAATAGGGATGACCATGGATTTTTTTCAAAAGATTGAATTTCATCAACATAATATAGGTAGAAAAAATAGAGTATATCACATTTAGGGAGAATATGACTCCAATTGAGATTCCATATCTGGGGAACATAAGTAGAGCCATATCCTAAGAATAATATGAATAATAAAAAATATGTTTATTTAGTGGTTGAATATAAATATTATCGATAGATAATGATTGGATTATGGTGATTCAAGACACTCAAGGAATACTGTATGATTTAATATAAATTATTTCTAAAATATTTGATGATGAAATTTTAGATTCAATCTTATCATAACTGGGCTATTAATATTTACTTGAAAGGGGTGGAAGTTACCTAGAACTAGTGATAGGGTGCTGAATGTATGGTTTTTATATGTTTGCTGATATTGATAGAAAAAACCATTAATAGTCTTCATATAAACTAAGGATCCAAAATTTAGGATATAAAAATGATAAGGGTATTTTTTATATATATATTTTTTGGTGACTCACCCTATTTCTCAGGACTTTACATAGATATCTCATTCAAGTAAGAACTTTTCTATGTTTAGAGAGCCACTATATGTACATTAAAGTCATGTAGTGTGGAACACATGTCATTAAATTTTTGTTTCAGTGAAAAGGAACCAAATTACCATATAAAACATTAGGGAAATTTTATAATACATAGAATTTTGGTTGATAGAATTTATGTATTGTTCCTTTATTTAGGATCTAACCATTACTATTTATCCTATTAGAACCTGAATAATACCACACATATTTCTTAATTTTTAAATTCCTCAAATATACTTTTCATACATATAAGGAATATATTTATTTTTTAAGTCACTATTGGGATCTACATAAGATATCTCAACATCAAAATACATCCTACTAGAGTATGAATCAAACTAAACATAGTTCTTATGTGAGCTACTCACTTATGAACATATGGATTCTACAGAGGGTGGAGAAGTTATTGTTTATTTTCTCAATCATGAGAAAATTGAACATTGAGAATACCTACATAGATAAATCTCTTATATAGGATAACTAGGACAAGTGGGTTGCTCCATGTATTTTGAAATCATTCAGGATGGACCAAACCACCCCATACCCTTATACATAGTGTTGTTTGGTCATTATAGTATGATTAATCATAGAATATCTCTACATTAACATGAGACATGATAGATGTGAGAAAAAAATGACATATGAGGGTTATCCATACAACATTATAACTAGTGTGATTTGAAATTATGGTACACATCACTGGAGAAAACATCCTATGGAATGGATGTTGTCATATGTTTTTACTTAATGGGACTATGATCTTTAATATTCAATTTAATGACTCTTATTTGGGATTATAACCAACATTATTAACATAATATATAGATTAATTCGTTTTATAGATTTACATCTTGCGGTTAGGATGTTATATTATGTATTTTAGTGTAATTCTCTAAGGACTTCTGTATCCGAGTTTAACATTATGTGACAAGGAAGATCATGATGTGAAAATTAATGTCGTATAAAAAGGAAATGGGTGAATTAATGTGAATAATATATAAATAAATTATTTATAAACCTAACATTGTTTTATGGTATGACGTGTTCTCCATCCATTGTGATAACAGACTAAGATACATTTATTCATTCCTCGTGTATGATGTAAGGTACTTCTTACATTTGTTTGAGCATTAGATTAATCATTATTAGTATCACGGAAGACCTTATAATCCAAACAATATATCTTTGGAGAAAATTATAGTGATTAAATTATTATTGAAATATCATGTAATCCAGTTCACATAAACACCTAAGGTATGCAATGTGTTTATTATTTTATCATCAAGTCAATCCAAATCATCCAATCAAATTTGACACTATACATATTTATAGATTTAGTTTTTTATTGATATTAAAAGACATAATATCTAAAACATTATGTCTGGTAATTATTATATACCATATGCAAGTGAATATTGGGTTTCTTGAATATACACATTGGTTATAATGTGATAATACTAAATTCCATGAAAAAGTTTTTTATGAAAAAAATTATTTTCCTTATCTACCAAATTTTGGAGTTTGAAACATGGAGTTTTATTGAAATCCTTAATCCTTTAATTTTTAACTAAATCATATCATTTTTTTTCATTGGAATAAATTATATATTGTTGATATAGTCGTAAGAAATTATTAGAGAAACTTTTGGTGCTATTTTTCATCAATTTTTAGTGTGGAACAACAAATCTAGTGATAATATTTGTCTTCATGACGATTATAACTACCTTTATCCCATTCAACTTGAGGGTTATTGCCTCGATCCACTTTGAGAATAATTTAGTAGTGGTAAGTATATAATTGAACTACATAGCTGTGTATGTGGAAATGAACCCAAGAAAATGAATCACTAGGTAGAAAATAATCAAGTATATTCATTAGTGTGAAATAACGTTGGGGATGATTTCTAAAATTGGAATGTATCCGTAAGGAATCAAATTTTCTAGAAAATTCAATGAAGTCCTATTTCATTGAAGGGAATAAAAATCCATGTTGCTTTATCTAATGGAAATTATTTATTTTATATTGATGAGAACCCAATTAACCTATATAGACTTTATTAAATATAATGAGAGATTCTCCTCCTTCAATACAAGTGATGAAGAATCTATCAATTCCTCACTTATACAGGAATTTATGGTAATTCTTCCCATCATAGATTACGATTTTTATGGACCTCCATTAGATATAATACTTCTTTTCTCATTTTTATTTATAAATTATACTAATGAGATAGTCCAATATGGGGGAAATATATCCATTAACAACATCGACTAGAGTCGGTATCAAGCTGACTATATGTTATGTGTGTTAATCTCATTGATATAATTTATATCATTTCCAATGAATGGGCTTAATACCCTATGGTATGGAATATTAATGACTAAATTATCCTTTTTATATCATCCAGGGTATTTGATACATTAGTCAAAGCATATTCCTAAGAATATAGTTAATGAGTAACATGAAACAATGTATACAAGAAATGAAAATCTTTCATCGACACTAAAAACCTAATCAAACTATGTAAAAAATTCATCATTCAGAATCACATATTCAAAATTAATCTATTTGATCATTATCTATAAATCTCCATTGATATTCATCTAACCCGTAGGATTTGTAGTGAGAAATTGATTCCTTTTATGAGGTCATGGAATTTGGGTTTAGTATTGGTAAGACCTATGGTAATAAGAAAAAATAGGCCAATAATTCCTTTTTTGAAGAGATGAGTATAATTCCATAACTTACCCAGTTGAGTTTGGGGTTTTTCATCCTTCTTATTATATCATTTTAAAAAAAATATCAAAAAACATCTCCCATGTATAGAGACTTTTTAAATATATAATACCATTTTGTTGGGCAGTTCATTTTTTACTGGTGTATCCCCGTGATGGGATGTGTGAAAGTAATTTATTAAAATCCTTTCCAGCCACAATGAAAATAGTCTAGTTAATAATTATAGATTGATGATTAAAATGAGTGGATCAATGTAAGAAGTAAAATGGACCACTTGACATTGTATTATGTTCCTAAAGTTCTTAGCTGAAGATATAAATGAATGAAAAATATTCTTGATATTTTATTTTTGAGTATCATTACCTTGATTAGTTTTACTAAGATATTAAATGATATTTTTTATTTCATCACTGTTTTTATATGGAGGGAAAAAAGTAATCATTAAAGGGATACGATATATAAAATTAGTGGATTACCTTCTTCTTGTAACAACAACACCAGTGGGATCAAGAGGTATTTCTTGATATTGTTGAAAGCCTTATGAAATTCATTGTCCAATTGATAAGTGACTCCCATCATTATGATATTAGTGAAGGTTAATCACGTTTCTATATTGTTTTCTATGAAGAAAATCATGTATGAAATTAATTATTTAATCCCTCTCATCTAATTTTTATTTTTAAAAGGTGACATGAAAGGTATATCCTTAATCTTCTCAAGGACGACATTGATACCACAATGAAATAGAACTAAACTGAGATGTTTACATAGAGTTACCCTAATAACACATTTTAATGTGTTCATATTTATACAATATTTCCAAATATTGTTCAAAAATAAATCATGTTCAACAATATTATAATTTAGATTCTAATATTTTTTCATCAAATCATCTAGATAACCTTCCATGATATTTATTATCCAAGTAATATATATATTGTCCATTACACATTGAAATATGGAGCTAAAATTTTCAATATAAGGGGAATTACTTGGTAGAAATACACACCTAGAGGATCTGGTAAAATAGTGTCCTCCTCATCCTTAGTGGCCATCCAAATATGTGTATATCGAAAATATCCATTCATGATAGAGAGAACCTGAAACCTAGTAGTTTCATAAATCAAAATATCCATGAAACAGTTGGGAATTTAATCTTTGGGAGATAACTTTTGATATTTCTAAAGATGATTAAAAATATAATTTTCACATTATACTTCTAAATATGGATGATATTAGAAATCTATTTTGGGTACAAAATTAATCAAATAATATCATACAAGATAATATTGTCAACATTGGATTCATCCTTTACAACATGAAACAATATCATATAATTTTCATCTTATTTTATTGATATGGATGTTTCTCTGAGTCTCAAGTGCACAAATTTATGGTAAATTTTGTCTTTGGTATTATGGATATTCTATCCCTCTTATATATTTCTCTTAATTTGGGTGAATTTATATGAGCAATGAATATTTTTGGACATAAAAGATAATATAATGGTATTCTTATCTTCTGTAAATGATTAGAAGGAATATCTATATTTATAAAGTGCATATACATGAGTAATATCATTTTGAAAAATCATGATATTACCACCTTTTCCAATTTTATCATCAGGAGGCAAAAAGGTCTCGACATCATATGATTTAGAAAGTGATATTGGGTCATATTCTAATTTTTTCAATTATGTGGGGTACTTTCATGCTTAGATAGTACTTGATTTTTAGAGATAAAGCAGTAGGGGCATTATTTGGGACATAATCATTATTTAATAGAGCACAACCATCATATATAGAGTAAGACATAGATAATTCAATTGACATGATGAAGAGAATGCAAAATATTTCCAATCCCTATTCTATCCTCCTTCCTAAAGGGTATCAAATAATCTAGTCAATGATCCCCAGTTGTGTAGTTTAAATGTTGGCTAGACCAAACCTCATGTTGATATGTTTTGGAGTAGAATTGACTCATTTATTTGACATGGTTATATCTTCATCAATTGGTTAAAAGTAATCTGTGATGGTATTTTCCTGACATTCATGTAATAGTGATGTGATCATATTCTCTATCATTTTAAGCATAAATTTAAGGAATTCATGATTTACTGAATTTATAATGGTTACATAGATATAATTGGCGAAAATGACATATTATTTATCTATTTGAGGGAATAGGTTAACATAGTCCATCTCTAAATCATCGTGGTAAGTGATCTTAGATGAATGATACGCAACAAGTAGTTTTCCCCCTCACTAATAGAGGCCCACATATATGCTCTAAGATTAATTGTAATCAAAAGGGGTAGAATCAATATGTATCACATTGGCCATTCCCCTCGTAGAGTACATGAGGCATTGTTTATATGATGAGGGTATTGCCATATGGGAATGAATCCATAGTACTTCTAATAGATATTCAATGATGTATCCAAACAAAAAAACATGAACATGAGATCAATGATATGCCACCAAATTGTGATCTAATTTATAATTTTTTAAGAGGATTCCACTCGATTTTAATTGAACCCATTGATTTTCAAGGTGGAGGGAGACAAATCAACCTCACTATGGTATATGAAAGGAATCGTTCATGATAGAATGTGACTAATCTTAGAACCAATATCAATGAGAGATCAATGATAATCCACATCATCCAACACTACATAAATGTATAGGGTTATGATATTCAATTATATTATGGTTTCCCTATCTAAATTTATGAAGTAAATGACTAGATGGAACACACACGACAATTTTATACATGGAATACATCAACATATAGGTCTTTAAATTCAAAATTTCAAGGTCTTAGGAAATCCTCAACAAGATCTTCTTGAAGTGTCATTAATTTATGGAGGACAATGAGAATTGAAATATTGTTTGTAATGATGACTATATATTTCAAGATGACATACATATGAATCAATGGACTATGCTTCACTACATATAGCAAGAATCTATTATAGGGCATGAGAGTAGAGGTATTCGATGTGGGAGGGCGTCCTCAATGACTGGATCTTTTGGACATTCCTAGTAATTTGTAGTTAAGGATTAGTTGAATTTACCATATTTTTACACTGTCCTGATGAAAATTGGTTTTCTCATTAATTATCTAATATAACAGGACTTGAATTGGACACAGATAACATAGGTTTAGATCAAAAATCATGATGGACCTATTGAAGTTTATATCTTTAGGTCTCTCCTATGTAAATGGTTTCAACATGGATGCAACCTAAATTTCACGATCCATATCATCCTTTTCTCTTATGAACTATTTGAATTTGGTATAACACTCTTCCTTCTTCTTGATGGCTAACGTCGAATTGGGAATTGTATGTAACTTCATCCTAGTAGAAGGGACCTGCCATAAAAATAATGTTGATAAATTCACATTTATATTGTTCATTTGAGGATGATTTAATTTAATGGTTTAGTTTCTATCTAATCATTTTATAGGGTGGTCACTATCCTCTTAATAAAAAATTTATGAGTTTCAAGAGGGATTTAACTAGTTTAGGCTTCAATGAGGGTTCATACACTTTAATATATTTATTTTTATACCAATTTTATATGTTCATAGAATACTGAATCTTAATAGAATATCATGTTGAAGAAGTTATATTAGTTTCCTCATAAAAGGATTGGGTCACACCTGGTTAATTCAGTTGTAAATTGAGAATAACATGAGCATGGTGTACCAGTTTTTCTATATAGTTATCAATTATTAGGGGACCTTTATTTAGCACCAGATTCCATTTGTCTTATTATTCTTGTAAATTTTCAAAAACACAAGACAATATCATTGGTGTATTTCCCAACATAACATGTCTATAATATACTATTTTTGGAGGATTTTTTGGAATAAATATCCCTCCTAAATGGTATTCCCATACAATTAGTGGAAGGTAATGTAATTCAGATGGTCAATGTGGCTAACCGAATCTGAATTCATTGGATTTAAAACCATTATAAAATTATTTCCCATACTTGTAATAAGATATCCAAGGACCTTTTAATTTAAAAAGAACTAATTTTTTTTATTTTAGTCATTATATATTAAACATCAACACTCTTTCCTCCCATATAGATGTGGGAACTACTATTATTTCTAAAATTCTAGAGGAGGAAAAATGTGATATTGTGTATGTTTAGTTATTGGATCACATGTCTGAGTTGGTTAAATCATAAAACATTCTAAATCTACATTTCTATTCCTCTTTTCTCGAGATTCTTTCATCAGTAAAAGATTACGATTTTTCTAACTAATTGGGATATTCTTACATCAGTTTTACTATATCAATCAGATATAACCCAACTAAGTTCATTACAATGATGAGTTGTTTTTGTAACTGATCATTAAAAATTTCAATAAAGACTCCTAGAAACTATTCTTTAGGTAATTATATGTTCCATGAATAGTTCAGCCCATACCACATGAAAAAAACATACAATTCTCTATCAAATTCACATTTTAATAGTCTGAGACGTAAAATATTGTTGTCTCCCATATATTAAAGTTGAACTAGAATAGAAATTCACAATATAGGTCTTCCTATACAATGATCAATTTGAATGATAGATCCCTATACCGAATAAATGTTGGAATGTACATATTCAATAAAAAGAATATTAGATTATGATCCCCTTTCTATATGAGGGTTCACATCATGAGACTGCATCAATATTTAAAGTTTATCAAATACTGTATAGCCTCCAATTCAGGGAATGTAATTATTTCTATTTTCATTCGTGTATGTCACCCCTACATGGATTCCATTTTAGTAGCTAGAGATTAAATATATTAAATAATCTCTGATAGAATTTTTTAATAGACAGATGATTGATAATAGGTTGTTTTAAAAGCGTGATATGGTTTTCATTCCTGTGTCTATTATTAATGAATATCATTTTTTGACCTAGTGTAGCTTGTATGACTCGGTTTTTCCTTTCACACCAATGGGGGAATATTACAATATTTCCCAATCACTAGATGTATGTATATTGACATTTTTTATATCCCAACCTATTCAGTTAGTCGTAATACTCTCTTTTTTGTAGAGAAACATATCCACACTATGGGTTATTTTCTAGAGTATAAATGAGAATATCCACTCAAGGGTTGTATATGATGGAATTTTTTCCCAAGTGTTCTTAAACATGAAGTCACTATAACATAATGAGAGAACATTCATTCAATTGTAAGAGGCTCAAAATTTTTGGGATGTGGGAGGGATATTTATATAACCTAACATTTTTATTTACTGGTACTTGAAGAAGAGGAGGTAATAAAACATTAAAGGGATTTTATATATTTTGAGTCTATTTCTATTTACAAACATGAACAACATATTAATTTTTTTTATTGTGGAATATATTTAGAATAGATACATTAATATTCCATAATTCCACAATAGAATCATTTTTTAGATCATTAGTGGGGCCACTATTGATGAAATTTATTGACCTATATTATTCATCTAAGTTCATTTATTCTACAAAAGGGAAATAATATTGGGTACCTTTTGAATATCCATCATGTAAAAAACCCAAACTTTTATTTTCCTTTTCCTTTATTGGTAGAATAATTTAGTTTTTGACAATTGTTATTCCTCACCTTTTCTTTTTAATATTATTCTAGATCATGATTTTATAGAGTGATCAAGAAATAATTCTCAGTTACTCATATAATGCATGTATCTAAAGGGGAAGATATGTCATGTGATATGATAAAGTGTTAAGGTTACTCTTATGAAAAGTTTCCAAGCATAGTGAAGTTCGAATTTCCTAGATTAGTAAGTAGTTTTGATAATTATTCTTATAGCCCTGTGATATTGTGTTGACATGGCCTTGTTATTACAAAACACTGGATCCATTATATAATCAATGGACCTCATGGTGGTGGTAGTGGAAAAAGATTCCTTGGACCTATAGATTCAGTTTTCCCCTATATCACCTCTATTATAACTGATGTTCCTATCATTCTAATTTTGAGATTTTTTATACAAGTATGGGTTGGGTGGAATGATCATTATGAAAATGAGTTTCTTACTTTTTTAAGTAGTCCCTCAACTAAGGGTTTTTAATTTCATGAGAATTGATCTTATTAAATATATTGAGACACCTAATGTAGATACATTTCGATGGACTTATCCTATCTGGTTATCATTTTTTAAGACTTATAAATAATGATATTGTACATAATATACTAATAGGATTGTGTAGAACACTGGCTCGAGACATGGATTAAAACAATGACATCGCATGATGCATAAGAGGTAGGATTTTATTACAAGGGATAAAATTGAAATAAAATTTCCAACACTCATCCCACCCTATGATGTGAATTTAAGATAGATTGAAAATAATTAATTTTCATAAATCCCAAAAATCATCAAGGTACTCTTAATGGATATTTCAATGATTCATTCATAACATTTGGCATCATGAAACCAAAAGGATGATTGGGTAAACATGATTATCAGGTTCATCTATTCAATTGAAATGGATTGAATATTCCATATATGTAAAAGGTTTTTGCATCCAATAATGATGTTTCATCAACAAAATCATTTGATGATGGTGTATATTCTTGTCTATAATGGCCTACTGAGAAGTGTATATGAGACAAAACATGATCAGTATATTTCCATTGGAATGTTAATTCCCCATAATCACATTATTCTCTCCTTATATAGAGGGATATTCATCAACATTATCTAAGAATGTATGTTTCATTAAATCATCTTTATTTATGAAAAAAATGATCAATTAGAATCTTATCTATTATATTAGAATCCATGTGATCCAAATGTTTTATAGATAATGGTTGTTTTCATAAGATTAATTTGGGTTGAGAAAAGATAGTGTTTTTTAGTTATATAAAACAGGGTTTATCTATCACAAATATCTTAAGTTCCTTATGATATAACGTATTTCTCAAAGTATCTTTGGAAATGGGAGATGTTTTTTTTGTGTGTGACGTCATCATAGGGAGGAAATTGGCATTAAATTCCATGATGATGAGAACTACTATTATGAATTAATTTCTATTCATAGTAGAGATTACTATATAATATTCATTATGGAGGACTATATGTTTGGAAAATGTAAATGTGATATCCTTTTTTCCTAATGATCTTTCAAACATGAGGATGATTTTTATGGTTTACATGAAGAAAATAATTACTGTAAATGAGATTAATTTTTCTATATGGAGGACCTTCAGAGTGGGTTCTTAGGGTAGGAAATCAAGAGTAGATAGTAGAAAAATTATCCGGAATTCTTTGGTAACTTATGCTTCTTTCTCTTAATGATGATTCACTAGAATTATGAGACATTATTAAAATGTTTTTTGGGCCTATGTAACACCTATATTAATAAGTGGAGTATTATAGTCATTCCCTTGATATTTTGGATTTTTATGGAGATACTTCTTCATAGATGTTCTTTATTTAGGTACCACAATCATGTATTGAACATGAAATATAGTTGTGGGAGACTTGTTAGAAAACACCCTCTCTTCCATTGTACTAGGTTGATGCTGTTATTCAAAAATAGAATGACTGTGTGTATGCTTCTTGGTTTCCAACCGGATATGATGACAAAATTATACAAACTAAATGGAGGCATGAATGTATTCATACTCTCAAACAATAACTAGAACATGTCAAAATGTTCTTAATTAATTCATAAGAATATGTCCCTTCCCTGAATTTTCCATTAGAATGATTAATTGACCTCGAATTAGAATGATAATGCGTGCCCAATCATATTTCTAATTCATTTTCAAGATTTGTTAACAATAAACCTGAATACGTTTAGGAATGTGGGCATAATCCTGATCAACTCTTGATATACACACATGGGATACATGAGATGTGGTGGTATGAATATGTACCTACACCATGTTGTATTTTGAGATATGTTGATTTCTATATTCTTCTACTACTACATGGATATGTAGATAGTTTGGTGTAATATATCTTGAAATATATTACTACTAATATATTTCAATAAAAATGTGATGAAAAGATTATATAGTGTAAATGTGGACATTATTCCATTCAATGATGGGAGTGGGGGTATATTCCCTATAATTTACTATAGTTTTTGTTGTGACATATTAAGGGGTTGATGTCAGGAATAAAGAATTTATTCCTTCAACTATAAACTATAAAAATGTGGTGGATGTATTCCTCTAATGATGAAAGAGTAATACTGGTTGGCTTGATGAGTACGAATAAGAATATGGGACTACAATGTAGTAAATGTAAAAGTATAATTGTATTGTTTTTTATTAGAAGTAAAATTATTCTCCCACTCTCGGTTGTTGGAAGATCTTTTCCTAGGATGAGCTCTCTTTGATGCTTGGGTTTATATTATCAAAGATAGGACCCACTTGGTTTCATATTTAACATATTTTTGAGAGATCGTGGAAACATGATTCTAATTGAGATAAATATAGGTCAGATTCCTTTGAGGTGGATCTATAATGGGGTGAGACCATGGTAACCCTCTCGATGAACCTCACTGTGATATGGGGTGAAATGTCTGAATATTTTGGGGAGAATCCCCTAAAACGATAAATTATGGGGGAAGTTTCCTCATATTTCATAACAACCCATCATTAAAAATATTGTTTATGAGGAATTTTATAGATAGAGATTATCAAGAAACCCCCCAAGTAACATATACACCATTTAGGTGATACTATCAAACAATCAAATTCATCATATGATTCTAAGTAGTTGATAATATCTTTCCATCTAATAGTTTCCTATATCTAATAGCTACTCAAATTTATATCTGTTATTGCTATGATTCCATTAATTTTGACATAGGGTAGTTATGATCAATCCTCAAAATATTAAAATTTTCAAAAAATAAAACCCATAAATTCAGAATAATTGGAATGAAACATGTTTTCACCATAACATTAAAAAATATGGATTCATGTCAGACCATTTTTCATCACATGAGAATGTCTTGACATTAAATTTTGAATTTATAGATTAATTGAAATATTCAATTCTGGTTCAATTTTTTTTGGGTCAGTTTCTAATGGGGTGTTTTTATGTAACTTGAAACATCCTACAAGTCCCACATCCCTGAAAATATATGTTATCATGATGATTATTTAAAAAGATATATTTTCATTGGTTTATTCCTACAAATAATGATTAATAATATATGTTGTAGGAGAGGGTTATAAGTCATGACTATCCAAATTTTTTTAGGGGATTCTTACCTACTCATGGAATCTCTTTTATATTTGAGACATGTTTTTGAGTTTTTTCCCTTATCCAAATGCCAAATAGATTACCCTTATACCAAGTATTGATCAATATCATCTATCTATGTGAATTTATGTGTGTATCATATTTTCCTCATCGATGTGAAGATATTTTTGTATCATAGGTTATTTATAATCAAGAACAACATTATTTATCTACGGTTATACATAAATAGAAACATCTATACGTAAAATAGGCTATCCATAAATGGAGTTATATTTATATATCAAATGTTCCCCATTATCGAAAACATTTATATGTATCATAGGTTACCTTTATTGATTCATTGTTACATGGTAATGATTAACATCAAGGGAATATGGTATAAATATTCATAGTTGGAAATTATATAATTTATCACTATCCAGGGAGATAGTAAATGTTTATAGTGTCAGGATCATGCCTATAAATCATTCTTCCTACATATCCTTTTAAAAGGAATCAAAATAGACATATTTCATTGACATTTGGAAGGGAATAACATTTTTCATAATGTTGTGTCAAAAAGATTTATGAGCAAGTTTAATCTCATGTGTGAATGTAATATAGGATAAATATTCATAAAAATGAATGATTAAGGACTTATGCATGTGTTTCCCATTCTATTAAACCTAAAATTGAATATGGAGGATTGATATTATGTTATTTTCTAGGAATATTGCCTATTGGGATGATCCTCAAAGGGGATATGATGCATGGATGATAATTTGATGGGTCCCATTAGAAATTTTGACCTTTAGATATGAGCATAATATTTTCATGAATGTGAAATGATAAAGGTATAATTGATAGTGTTTTTTGACTTGATAGCTATGAATAAAACCTCATGAGGAATATGGATCAATGAATGATGATGACTACACTCATGGGAGTATAACCTGGTGAGGAGATATGTAGATAGTTATTATGTTGTGTTTGAACCATAAGGAGGAATCCTATGTAGACTTCTTAAAAGTAATAAAGTCCCACATAGATCAAGATGTACAATTTAATGTAATGTGAAAGGACAATTCAACACAATTTTCCATCGTACAATTATGAAATATAGATGAATGTTTTCTTGGATTGGTTGGAAGATGGATTTCCGATGAGCGGACCTTAAATACTAGACATAGTAAATGAGTTAGGTGAAGTTATTATTGGGACTTAATATGAGTAGGAGGACCATGTTGTAAGATATAGATAGGGATTACACACTTTATAAATTGTAATTAAATGAATTTTTATTATTATAATGATATGATAAACATTGATCCAAAAGGCAATGTGAGTCAATAATATTATTCTAAATAATATATAATAAATGATCAATCTCATTACATGAGAACATTATATTTTATTTTGATGGGGCAAAAAAACTGAGACTACATAACAATAATAATAGTTTACCTCATTATAGTATCACAATAAATCCAATAATTATTTTTTGTGGAATCTAATTTTCATCATATTCAGTGAGCTTTTAGTTTTACATCTTATGTTTAACATGTTTTACACATAGTTTAATAGAATTCTATAATAATTTTATTCTTAAAAATTTATTTTCATCCAACTTGAATGTTATGATATGCAGTTTATCACCATGAAATGTAGCTGTTATTCCATGGAAATAGTGACAATGAAGGGTTGTTTGGTGAATACACATCATGATTACCTTTGATGTATAGTTGGGAAATATACCTAGGAGGATACTCAGTGAGTTTACCTCATTAATTGAAAATATTTCCATTGAGAATCATCTTAGACCTTATACCTAAAAAGGAACCTTCCTCTCTCATTTCCATACCTAATAGTAGACCATGAAAGGGTTTTTACATTTGTGATAGAAATCCATAACGACCAATTAAATTCTTCAAAATGAACTGTGGTTAATTCAAACACTATGCACAATGAGAGAATTTATAAAGGTGTATTAAATACCCTTGAAGTAACCCATATAGACTAAGGATATTGTTACGTGAAATACAATGGTAAAAAAGGGTTCTTATAACACCCAATGGATAAAAAAATGTAATTATTTGTTTTATAAATGGTTTGAAATTTATTATATTTCAAGGATATTTTTGGTTTTCATTTTTATAAAATATCGGTTAAATTTTACATATAAAAATCTTATATTATAATACGGACGCTTCAAATTTATATTCATTTTATTATAAAAAATTAGATTTTTAAATTTAATATTATTTCTCATTAAAAAGAAAATAACTTATATAAATAAGGATCCACATTACCATAAGATAATTCGTTATATAGTTATTTATCTTCATTAAGCTATGTTTATAACATTTGAAAATATGGGATGATTAAGAGAAATATCTATAATGGATATAAAAATAAAGAATATCAGAAAGTCCAATGAAAGACATAAAATCACCATGAAAATGTTTTATTTTTTTACATAATAATCTTTGATATTATAACAAACACATATGAACTCTTGAAATCTAATCCTTTCCTAAAACATATAAATTATCATTTTATATTAAATAATGATGTAAAAAATCATAATTGATGAGGGATTAGTTATAAAAATGTGAAAATATTCCATTCAAATATTGTATTTATCTAAAAGATGTCCTTGAACATTCATTTAAACGAAAATCTCAATTTCATACTAGGTGAAATATAATGAAACCATAAAAACCCATAAAAAATAAGAACATGATATATATCCATGAATTATTTAAATAAAAAAATAGTTAATAATGTCTGATTTCATAATGTTGGAATACATATGGTCATACATTATATTATTTTAGCTAAGGTATCATTACAAGAAATCATACATAAATATGTAATACATATAAATAAATTAGAGATAGTTTGTCTGATAAGACCAACTGATACACTAAGGGGACCTAACAGGCCCCGTATGTCACACAAAATGTCTAACACAATCATCATTTTAAATAAATGAATAAAAAATAAATACAAAATAAAAATAAAAATTCAAATAGATAAAGTGGAATATAAAATGTCAGGATTTTCTCTAATCAATAAATAGAACACCATAATAATAATCTATATAGGTAAATAAGGAAAATTTTTATTATTAGATAATATACCTTGTAAAACATTATAATAATAAAATTATATTTAAATTAATTAAAATAAAATTAAAAGAACATGAAAAACATTATTTGAAAAAAATGAGTTGAATATCATTTTTTATAATATTTTAAATGAAAATTTAGTGAATAATAAGAAAATTATTTTATTTTATAATTTTAATAGAAAATTTTAAAATAAATATTTATTTAAAGGATGTCTATGATGGTGTGAAAATGATTTCATTTTATGAATGTTAAAAAAATGTTTTCACAATTATGTAGAATGTTAAAATACAAGTTACATGGAAACAATTTTAAATGATTCATTTTAATCATTTATAAACAATATATAAATTCATTAAAAACAAAACATAAAAAATTTGTGAAACCTAAATAAAAATATAGTAGAAAAATTTTATTATCATTGACATATATGAAAATAATTTTCAAAGGAAAACATTCAAACAAGGTTTTAAATGAAAACCTTTTACATTGTGACTTTATTCATTTTTTATGTTCTATAACTATGTTATAATAAAATTATATTAGTTTTATACTTGATTAATACAATTTATCTTATTTATTCCATTAAAATTATTCATTTTATTTCATTTATTACCATGAATTATGGGGTTACTAAATAAGTTATGTTTATATTGGATGTTATGGGGATGATTGATCGATAATTTCACAAAAACTATCATAAGTGGACAATGGTAAAATGGGTTTTAGTTACATCATATACATAATTTTAAAAATTAAATAATATTTAAAACCCATTTATGGATGGAAGAGATGAAAAATATACCACATAACTTCGTAGAGGTGGCGGTCCACATGTACACATGAGGGATTTCATCATTTTCCAAAAAATTGAAGTGTAAAGTGATAATTAATCAAATATACTTAGATAATCTTAATTATGTAAAGAACATAATATATATTCCCTAATTCCACCATTATTACCATCCTTGTGTGTTGGTGAAAAAAAAACAATTCTCTTTATGGAGGTAGTAGTACACACTTACGCATGAGAGACATTTTAATTTCACAAATGATGGGAAAGAAGATGAAAAATGGTTATTTCATAAAAAAAATAACAGTTTCATGTAATTAAACCACTTGTTATATATTAATTTAATTTATATATATGATCTTATATATTTTTAATAAGAAATAAACATGAAGGACTTGTTTTTGAGTTATCAAAATTCTTTCTAAAACCTCATTTGATTTAAACATTGATTCAAATATGATCATCTTTTAGTGGGACAAGAACCTATAATATAAGGGGATAAAATTTATGAATTTAATTTTTTATGATATTTTATAATTTAAACATATTTTTTGTTTTGAAGAAGATAGGACATGAGGTTACCTATTATCAGTGAGGAGGGTGACAATCATTCAAATACATGAAATATTAAAATATAATATGAGTTTAACTCATGAAAATTTTTACCAAACTGAAATAAATTTTAATATAATTAGGGTAATGTTGAATAAAATTAAACCAGTAAAATTTAAACATGTTTATGTTGCATTTATAATATTATATCTTAGTTTAACACCCTGTTAACTCTTTTAACCTTTACCATGGTAAAAAAAATCCGTTTCAAAGGATCATAAAAGTAATTTGAAATAAAAAAAGTTAATAATAAATAAAATATTCATGATATCATAAAATATTTCCCATACAATCAAGTTATTATATAATTTTTATGATTTCTAATGATTTATATGTTATTTTTAAACATTAAATATCATTTAAGATCATTTTCTAGACTATTGAAAAATATTCAACAAAAATATCAAGAAAAAAATAGAAGTATAATGTAATTAAATTATATATTAATTAAAGACTATAATTATATTTTTTTATTCCTTCATAATTCATAAAAAACGTATTACTTTTAATATTTTTTTAATAATTTACTCTTTTTTTCTACTACATTCACAAGAACAATGAAAAATTGCATAAACATTAAAATTAAGTATACAATCCCTAAATTTTTTTATGAAATTAATATATAAAATATAATATATTATTAATAAATTTTATAAAAATATCCATTTGTATATCATTTTTATCAGTACAAAAATCATGAGAACATAACAAGTGAGAGCTAGTGACATTTTGTAATTAATCTGTATGTAAAATGATATGAAATTCAAAATCATAAAAAAGTGGAAAATAAATTCCCCATCATAGAAATGATAATAATTAGAAATTAATTTAAACTGTTAATTAAAATAATGGGTTTTTTTGGAAAAATATTTCTGCCATACCTCATTGTTTTATCCTTATTTAACTGATTTTACCATATTCTATGGTAACAAAATTTACCATGGTTACTATTCATTATGAATGAAATTAAATAGACAATATTATATAATTATAGTATGTTAATTATAAATATGTAATCAATATTATATTAATTAATATCTATAAGTGGTAAAAATAAATTTTAATATATGTATGAGAAACGCAATGAATTATTTTTTAGGGAAATACATCATTTATGCATAAAATGATTTTATAACAAAATAAAGATTAATTTTGATTATAATGGAACAAAATAGATTATTTTTAATAAAATTAAACTTATTTTATTAAAAAATACAACTCATAATGGAATATTGAAATCTCTTTTATTAATATTAATGAAATTTATTTTTTTTCAAATTTTCTAGGTTTCTCTTTTCCCCCAAAAATAATTTTTTTAGAAAAATAGAAAAAATGTTTCTTAATATTTATTTTAAATCATTATTTAACTTTGTTTCCATCTTATAAAATAAAATTTCTAAATACAACATCAATTATTCACAATATCCATGAAAATAATTTTATAAACATTATTTTTTCAAGAAAAAGTATTTTGAAATTATAAAAAGAATTTTTTATTATTAAATATCTTGTGGACACCATTAGATGAATTATAATTTATTATATTAAATATATTCTCTTCAATGTAGTTCAAAAACATTACTCAATAGTGATTCATGTAATTTATTTTGGTAAAAATAATTTTCCCACATAAGACAGTTTTCTAAAATCATTCCTTATTGTTCTTATATTATTTTATTTAAAATTGATTTCATATTTCCTAAAAAATTATTTCGTATTATGGAAACTTATATACATGTATTTCAAACTTATCTTTCCCCTATTAATTCCCAACCATCCATCAACTAGTTTATGAGAATATATATAAATAATAATATATTTAATGTACATTATGGATTGTTTAAAATTGGTGTTGCGTGTAGTAGAAGTCATCAAAAATATTATCATTTAAAGGTGAATTACATATTCAATTGTTAGTATGTTAAATTATCCCCCTGTTACGAAAAATTTATCCTCACAATTTTATTTTGATCCACTAATTGTGAATTTATCATAACATAATACTAAATGAAGATATAAATCTTATTTTGAAAATTAATTTTTTGATCAAGACACTTAAAAATAAATTCATGTTCCACTATACGACTCATACAGTAGAATGTGTTTCTAATAGAATAACTTTATAGATGAGTGTAACATTCTATATAATACTCGATTTATTTGATGAATTATTTTACCATTGAGATAGACATATACGTAATTTGTTGATCTTCACTTCATATTTCGGATTTCATCCTTCATTCATCTATCTCATTAATTTCCACTTCTATATCATCTTATTATCTATGAAATTAATATTTAAGATTAATTTCATTACTTAATGAATAAAACAAACTTATAATGGAAGAATATATCCATTAAAAAGGAAAATTTATACCTCATGTTTCTAAAATTTAAAGAAAAAAATAGTTATCACATGTTAAGATAATATATGATATTAAATAACCATAATATAAATAAATACCAAATCAATATCCAACACTTTAATGATAACATCCAAATTTATTGTCACGATCCATGTCAGAATTCCATCTTATAAGGCACCTGAACCAGTCCATGGCATGGACGAAGGGTGCACCTAATTCCCATGGGTAGGCAACAAGTGCCTGGGTATCAAAAAAATTATCTGGGAATGATTTCACCTGATGACATAAACATAAACAATCAATAATATTAAATAAACTAAAACTGAATAATAATAACCAAATGTGCAATATTAATCTCGGGATTAAATGTTTATAACATTAAAATAAATCCAAAAGGGGATATAAAAATGGAATAAGAACCTATCCCAAATACCACCATATAACATGAGGATAATCTCCCTTAAGCCACCACCACCGCACCTGAAATGTAAGACCATTATCATCCTGAACCACCATATCCTATCATCATGCCTTTACCTAAGTTAAACATAACCATGTCTACACACACCCAAAGGTGTATGCAGGGTGTGATCCAAAGCCAAATAGGATTTGAAATAATAAAAATATTCAATTCCAAACCATTATATGAAAAATTTACATGAATGTTTTATAAAAAGAATTGAATCATTGTATATGGAAACGTTTTAAATGGAAAACATGTTTTTATTTGTAAATAACCAACTAGGTGTACAAAGTGCGGAGAAAAAGAAAAATATAACAAGAGATAACTAAGTCCTGGGAGATCCCTATAGGCCCAAGATAAAATAGGATGCTAGGTATATCATATCTCACTGAAACGTGGTTGGAATCCAAAAACAAAGGCTTTCATATACATGGGCCACTATGAGGGAACATCCCATTGGACTAGTGGTTTCAAATCATCATCAATATTTAGTTACTGTTGTAATCGCCAATCCTTCTAGATGAAACCAGGAAAATCCACTTTCAAATCAACTAGTGTACTAGTCCTATCCTACCCACATAGTAACATAGGATTTCTTTTGTGTTTAAATATCTTCTCACATGTCATATACAAAATCACTTTCTAATATATGTATGCCAAACGCCATAAAAACATTATAAACCACCATTTAAACATCCAAAAAACTTTTTTAAACTATACACACACACTGATTGAATTTCAAAATAGGTTTCACACCACATTAAAATTTTATAAAAATACATTCATGAGACAAAACAAGGGGAATATATGAATCACACATGGAACAAATACGATTTACTTTGAACCATAATTTTTTTAATATCCAATCAACATTAATATTAAAAAACAATTTTCACATCACATTAAATCCATAGATTATAACCAAGATGGGGAGAAAGCATATTAAAATCACCAAATAATGTTTAATAATGGATACACATACCTCAAGTGTAAAATTTTTGGGAAAACAGTTGAAAACAACTTCCACAACTCAAGAGAATCTGATAGAGGAAATATCAAACCACACACATCAATATTATTCCCTAATAACCAATATTCAACCCTAAATAGGTCACCCTACATACTAAAAAAATAAAACCCCATGAAATAGAAGGATATACCCTACAAAGGATGAATAGATAATGAGAGAATAGCACATACATGAATAATCTTGGAGAAATAAAACCAAATACACCTCAAAAATATAGGTAGAAGTGAAAAAGAGTGATGAAGGGAGGCTCCTAGTACCGAGAACTCTATGTTGGGAATAAAATGAGTGATTTGGGGTTAAATCTAGATAGGAGAAAAAAAGTAAAAACCCAATTTTTAATGACATTGACCGGCTACACAGTTAACCCGCATTGTTTACCAAAAATGTGCAGAAACCATGTGGCTACTACTATCCAACAAAGATGTGCCACATAGTTACCCACACAGTTTGGAAACCTGTGTGGTTTCTTTCAGTTTACAAAATTCCACAGGCCGCATGGTTTGGGAAACTATGCACCGACTGTGCGCCTCATTCTGCCAAGCACAAAAACATCATTGTTTTCTACAAATGCAAGGGAAAACGATTGGGTAACTCTTATGTCACAAATAAAAAAAATAATACCTCAAAATGAATAAATGTATTTTACATTTATTATTATATAGTTCTATAATTAAATAACCATAAATCCATAAAATTATTCTTCACAAAGATGAAAAACAAAAAATCTAAAATATTATAACACACATTCAGTGAGATTAAATTTATGTTTATCTAAAAAAATTAATTACTGATAATGTCACATTAACAAAATGTAAATTCTATAACAATATAATATCCAAAATAAGATAATAATTGTAAAATATAACATTAATCACCTTAAGCCACAATGAAATATTATATCCATTATTTTAAAAATAAAATACCATCATATCCAAAAAAAATAATTTACCTTAATAATATAATATTCACAATATAGTGAACATATTTTAATATAAAACCAATCACATAGTCAATAAATAAATTATCAATACCATTGTTATCTATATGATAAAACATATGCTCCTAAAATTTAATAACACTTTTATCCATTTAAATATAATTATTTTAACATTAAATATCAATTCAACAATATATATTAGAATCTATAAATATATATCCCTAAGATATAAAATATTTCTTTTTTAAATAATCCTTTTAGAAAAAAAAATATAGTATTATGGGATAATTATACCTCAACCATCAATTTGAACATAATAGTTATCTAGAAAAATACTCTCATCAGAAAAAGGTCTTCAATATATTACTAACAACTTTATACATTTTATCATCATTAAATATATTAACAACTACATCATGACTCATCAAATCCACAATGATGAAAATTCAATAAAACATTACCTTTATAATTAATTAACAATAATTTTTCACCATATAGTATAGCACATATTTCTTATATTCAAAGAATATGAGTGATATACTAAGACTCTTCAATTTCTATCTAATAATTTTTTCTACTATAAACATAAGAAAACCCATTAAAATAACACATACATTTTATATTTTATTCAAATACTATTCAAATTTATCATATAACATTGCTAATAATTTATTCATATGATCTTACTAGTATCATTTAACTGCATTCCTCTAAGGGAATTTATTTTATATACTTCATTAATACTCCACATTATAAACATATTCATGTTTCCTTAAGTCATTTACTTCAGTTATTATTCCATAATACGTAATATTTTGGAAATTATTTATTTTTTCTATTATTATATTTATCATATTAACATATTTGAAAGACAATTTTATATTTTATTTTGTGTTTTATAAAATTAACCTGGATTTTGGTTATTAATCATATGCCATGATCGCTATTTATGAATAGCTGTAAGTGTTTTTACACTTTATATTTTCTCATTTTTTTATTGTTCAGACAATGACCACATTTTTCATGACATTTATTGTTAACATGGTTTATACTCATTTCAGACATTCACTAAAACCAAAAGTGTTTGTGTGGTTCTATTAAATGAATTCATAATAAACAATTATATGAGTTTGATAGAGATAAATATATCATTAAAAATTCCATATTATATTCAACACTTTCATTTTAGCCATAAATAACCATAAATCCCCATAACATATTGAGATTTAAGGTTATATTAAAATCCAATCATATAAACAAATAACTTACCAACATCAAAAGTTATCTAAACCATTAATTTTATACCAAATACAACTCTTTATAATATTAACAACCAATAACTACATGATTTGTTATAAGGGTTTAACTTTCTTAAATTTCATGGATCTTTTTTGTTTATAGTTTTATGGAATTCAAAAAATCTATTACATATCATACCGTTATAATAAAAAGTTTACACATCCACTCAATGTCTATTTTATTCCAACAATTGTATTCTTAAACATAAACTCATATTTTACTCCATGTAAATTTGTTTATTTTAAGATGGACTCCCATTTAGGAAAGATATTTATTTTTGTTGTTCAAAATCATCTGTAAAACCGATTAGTTATTTTAAAATATAATTAAAAAACTCATTTATTGATATAAAAATAAAATAAATCAAATAATTTAGTGAAAAAAGAATAAAAAACTGAATTTTTATACATATTTTTACATAATAATAATTTTTGTCAAAATAAATAAATAATTACTCTAAAAATAAACTATTTCCCCATAAATGTTCTCAAAAAATTCTATAAAGAATAATAAATTAATAAATCACAATTCAAAAGTGTAATATTGAAAAACATTAAAAAATTTCTTGGATTTTTTTTCACCAATAGCAAATCACGAACATTCCATTACATCATAAGCTCATTAGATTACATTGTGAAATCTAATAATGTCCATAAAAATAAATCAGTAATATTAAATTTATATTTATACATGGATAATGTTAATAATCATCTAGATAATAATAATTAATTTCATAATTATAAAAATCATAATTCTATAAATTTTAATCTTAACATCAAGGCCTAATACAATGACAACATACACATATAGGTAAGTCATATGCCAAATACCCCAACTAATTTGTCTTCTGATAACTACCGAGAAATCAATAGTCTATAGAATTCTATTCCCATAAAATACTAAGTAAAATTAACCAATTATATTATATTAATGATAAGAAAAAATATATAAACTACAAAAACATTTATATTGAAAAACATGTATACAAAATGTTAATAGTTTCTTAAATTAATAAATAAGAAAACAAGATAAAAAACTATACAATGAAATAATATTGTCTTTATTATTATATTATATCCAATGTTTAGAAAAATCATCATCTAAGGAAGAATAAAATAACTAAAATACATTAAAATAATGTTGAAACCTTTCAATGAAAATATGATAAAAAATAACTTTCTTTTGATTACATTTTCAATAAGACTTTATAATTTTTTTTAAATTAACCATATATAGTTATAAATTTATCATCAATGTTGATAATGTTCATGATGGAGGTAATTTTTTTGATTCTATTTACTTTTAAAGAGAACATTCTTTTAACACTTTTGTAAAAACTAAAATGTGATTTGTATGGAAGACATTTGAAAATAATCATTTTAATCATTTTAAAATAAATTTAAAAGTAGGTGAAAAATTCATTTAAAAATATTTGTAACATAAAAAATAAAATTATTGAATATTTTTTTGAACATGGAAATGGAGGTGAATGATCATTAAAAGAAGTATATAAAAGATGGTTTTAAAGTAAAATACATTACCTCATGTCATGAATCATTTTGTACATTCTATAAGTCCTAAATAGTAAAATTATATATGTCTTATACATTATTGACAACCATTTTAATCATTATTACAATATCATTATTCCTTTTATTTCCTTCTTACATGACTTATTTAGTTACCAAATCTGCTAATTTTACACCACATATTTTGAGAATGTTCAAATTATAATTCCAAAACAATATAGTCATGCAGACCATGGGAAAAGGGGGTATGTGCAACACCCCAGGTTTAAAATTAACTTTTATGTTTTGTCAATTTTCCATAATGAAATAAAATATACAAACTTCTGAATGCAGAGATATAGGTAGTAGGCACTTTATTTATACAAATACCATAATACATCCTTGACATAAAATAACTAACCAATTAATCCCACTACATTCGATAAAAAACATTTTGAATTCATCAGAGAAACACAACGATATCAATCGGGTAGTTCACATATTTTGGATCTGATAGAAGAACAAAAGTTATAGAATGAACAATAGAAATGAAACTAAGAATAATAATAACATATAAAACCATTTTTGAAAGTAGTGGCATGAGTGTTACGGTATTATTTTTCTGTGTGTTTGAATGAACCTTATACACCGATATATATAAAGATTTTATCTGACTGTTATAAAAACTACCTATTAGATCTTGTAATATTTAAAAACGACATATGAAAACGCTTAATATATATAAATAAAATAAATAAACAATTTTTATTTGAATATTATTATTTAACTATTAATTTATATTCAATAAAAAACATTTATTTTAATAAATTGTTTTATAAAATATAATATATATATATATATATTAATTTTAAATTTGAAATTATAAATTAACAAAATTATAATTATTAAAACATAATATTAAGAATAATATTTGAATTAATATTTAAAATTATGAGAAAATAATATATATGATATTAAGACTTGTTTTATAAATATATTTATTTTATTAAGTTACATTTAAAATTATAATGTATTTTTTAAATATATATATATATGTAAAAATGTTAATTTAAGATTTTTATAATAGTGTTGTAGTCCAAAATCTAATCTTACATTGTTTAAAAATATAGTAATACATATATGTAACTTTATAAGTTTATGTTTAAAATAAAACAAAAATAATAATATGAAATACAAAAAAATGAGAGAAATCAGAATTAGGGGTAGGGTATTGCGTGATCGGGGTTGCGAGGTCAGAGGGTGAGTTTGAGTGGGAGATGAGGCCTTCGAGATAAGAACCTGGTGAGCGCAGGCTGAAGCCAGTTTGTCTTGGGAGTTGAGGCCGAAGTAGGTTCTAGGTGAGAGTGAGTCTGATCAATGTCAATGCTGATTCATCTTCAAATGCCGATTTGTGGATGATTGCTTCGATGGGTGATTTTCGATCGACATTCGAAATACGAGGAGTAGGTTTTGGACCGAAATGAAAGTCGATGGGAAGTGTGGAATGTGATTCTAGATCTGCGTCGTGTGGAAGATATTTGAGGGAAAATTACCTTATGATTTTGGAAATCCGAATGGTCCGCAAGTATGCCTGTTTTAATTCATTTTTGTTATCCAAATACTCCACAAAAAATATTGTTATTTTGTTAGTTTTCTAATTTATCCTATCGACAGTATTATATGGTTATCCCAAATATTTTTTAATAGTTATTAAAATTATTTGTGAATGAGGTTTCATCTTTTTCATTTGATTTAGATTATTATAATCTGTGTATAATCAATTCGTTCTCCCAATTTAGTTTGATGATTTTGATAACTTTTCATTCATTGAATATGTTTTTGGTTCTGTTCCTATTCATTGATTTATGATATTTTCATAATAATGGTATTATGTGTTGAAAATGATATGTCTATCATTTTCAATTTTCAATCGACATCATCTTATTAAAACATCACGATGATCATAATAATTCAACACAATTATATAATAAAAACTGTATCAATTATTTTTCAACAATCAAAACATTATAGCTTTCTGTCCAGTTGCAGCAATATATGAATGTAATATGTTATATTACTCAATATGTGTTTCACCAAAACCAATTTTCCAGGTAATTTCATTGATTACATTTAAGAGAAACTTTGTCTATATTGTCCTGTTGATATTATAAATAGACAGGGTATTGCATGAGGCCATTATAAGGCACCGCATAATTGCTACACAGAGAAGAAATGGTTCTTCAATAAAAAATCTTTAAGGTTTTGTTATTTTTCAAATACATTTTGTGCAATTTACACATATATTTTCATAATAGAGATTATATAGCTTTTAATCATTTTCATGTTTTTAATTTATGTTTGTGAACTGGATTTTAAAGTAAATTATTTTTATTATAATTTTAATTTGGAAAATTATATTAGAATTTTGTAAAAAAGTTCTTCTACCTTATGTTCATAAATTCAAATTTGGTAAGGTAAAGTATTTGGTTTTAAATATTTAGTTTTATGAATTAGTTTTATGTTCAATGTTGATTTTGATGGATTTTTTTGTTCATGTGAATCTATACATTTTATGGCAAGGTAAACTCATTTTATTTATTCTTTAGTTTCCATGTAAATATAAACTATATAGATTTATTGGTGATATCTTTTCAAAATTTAATTATTATTCTATAAATGGGTTCTAGTAAGGGAATGATAGTTTTAATTATTTGTTTCGTTAAATTTACACCTTCCTTAAAAATAAATAAATACATTTATTTTATTTTTCAATTAATCATGTAAATATAAAATTAAAAATATACTTACATGATGTTCATGTATATAATTATTTTAAATATATTATTAATTGTGTATTAATTCACATAAGAATTTATAAATTGAGAATGTCATAATTGTATCATGTGCATGACATATAAAATTGAAGATTATAACCATACATAAATGAATTTGTTATCATGACATTTAATACACATATGTACATAAAGTCAAGTTCATTAAAACATAGGTGCATATAAAGGATAGTTGTATTTATTAATGGAATATTGTATTGATAATTTTGGAGCACGACACATAATTATCTAATTTTATTGATTGATTTCACGAAGATAGAATTATTTGTTCTCTATTGATATTATATTACCTTCATGCCTAAAATAAATTTAATAAATGCATAAATAAAATTTTATAATCATGTCTTCAAAATTTCATATTAGTGGAGGTTGATTTAACTTCCAGGTGATTATGCAATGTCATGTATCCTAAGATCTGATAATACAATGTTGAATATGTAATTTTCAGTAAGGATTAGTATTTATTTGTTCGAATCATGATTATAAATATATTTTCAAAACTAAAACACTAGTAAAATATATATATACATATATAATCCAATCTAAGAATGAAAATGTTTTATAGAAATTAGTACTTGAACATTATAAATGTGATAGGTAATTGGATAGTAAATCCATCCCACAAGTGGGTAGGCCCAAGATAGCCTTCAAAGTTTCAAGCGGACTCAAATTTTGGGTTTTTAATAGCTTGATTAATGTTTTCAACTCGATCACTGGATTAGTTTAAAATCAATTTCAATGTATAATTATTTTTTTAAAATAATTATCTTATTTTGTAAATGATGTTTCACCAATGTGAAAATAATTTAACTTTTCAGAATATTTTCGCAAATAGATAATTTAATGGGATTTACGAATGGTATTCAAAATTCCTTACCGGGAAATTGAATTCCCACCCTTTGTTTGAAAATTATTTTTCACAGGTATCTTAGGAGTTTTTTTACAAACGTTGTCACTTTCAGAGTTAGCACGCGGAAGTGTAGTGGAAACCTATTTTCTTTCAAATCTGATAAAACAGGATGTGTACTCTAGTTTCTCTAAAACCTAGATTGGTAACAGTTCCTCATTTGTATAATGTGTGGAGTAATTGTTTAGCTTCTTTTTTTTAAATAAATTTACACCACACTTTTCAAACATCGACTCTAGAAGAGCGGTCTAAGTGTTTTATAATTGGTTCAGTGGCATGGTATAGATAACTCAAGAAAGTTATAACCCTTCGATATATTGAGTATCATTACTTAGTCAAAAATTATTCTTCGTAATTTTTATATGGAAATAAGGTGAACTCAAATAAGTCTCTTAGGCCTTCCAGATTAATTACTTGTTATGATCATGAAAAAATAAGGCAATGAAAAATATCATCCCTATGAAGCCAATAGCTTTCCTGTAAACGACTTTACAATGTATCAGGCATGCCTGATATACTTTTTATTCATTGTGGATTGGGTTTTGTCTTCAAAGACATCAAACAGAATCAACATCACTTCTATAGACTCCATGGGGAATATCCCAATGGACGTTTTAGGTTCTTTACACTATTTGAGAAACCAGAATCAATATCATCCTTTTATAGATCAGAAAAAGAAGGAAATATTCATGCAATTTAGATGTGTCAACTTTTTAATGTTTGTTTCTCATGAAGAATATACTATTTTTTGAATCATTCGATATTGAATCCCTGAGACATTCTTATAGGAATTGAATTCAAGACGTCCTTCTCGAATACTATATTGATTATCATTCCATGAGGACTGTCTTTTGATGCATATATCCATACAACCCATTTGTCACAAGTTGTGTTTGGGAAAAGGATGTGGAGTATTTCGAATCCACCTTGAACATTAATCTCATAGGAAGATATGGTAACTGTGTAAGACAAATTTACAGACCTTGAGGTTATCATGTGAGACTTATAATAGATGGAAATTAGAAGTGATAAGTGTAAATTAATTGAAAGGATGCAATTAAATGGGGGGGGGGAGAATGTAACACCCCAGGCGTAAAAACAAGATTTATGGTTTATCAATGTTCCAAAATAAAATAAAATACATTAACTTCTGAATGCAGAGATATATGTAGTAATCACATTATTTATACAATGAACATAATACGTCCTTGGAATATAATAACTAACCCATTAAACACACTACTATCGATAATAAAACTATTGAAATTCCTCCACGAAACACAATGATGCTAATAGAGTAGTTCACATCTTTTGTATCTGATAGAAGAAAAAAATTTATAGCAATAACAATTGCAAGAAATTTAAGAATAACAGTAATATATAAAACGATTTCCTAAAGTAGTGGTGTGACCATTACGATACTATTTTTCAATGTGGTTGAACGACCATTAGATATTGATATTTTTAAAGTTTTTATCTCACCATTATAAAAAACTATCCATTAGAACTTATATATTTAAAAATGATAATTGAAAACTCTTAATATATAAATAATATAAACAAACAATGTTTATTTGAATATTATTATTTAACATTTAATTGATATGAAACAAACAAAATTTGTGTGTAATAAATTTTCTTGTAAAAAAATAATATATATTTATATATATATATATTTTTTAATTATGAAATTATAAATTAAAAAAATTATAAATATGAAAACATAATATTATGATTAATATTTTAATTAATATTGAAAATTATTAACAAATACAATATACGGTCTTAATACTAGTTTTATAAATATATATTTTTTATTATGTGACATTTAATATTGTTACGATTTTTTGTATATATATATATATATATCTATAAGGGGAATGATAATTTAAGATATTAATAATATTGTTGTAATTAAACATCTTATTCTACATTGTTTTAAAATATAGTTATACATATAAATATCTTTATACGTTTAAGTTTAAAATAAAACCTATATATTGACATGAAATATAAATAAACAGAGAGAGAAACTGGAATTATGGTTGGGTTTCGCATGATTGGTGTAGTGAGGTCGGAGGGAGAGTGTGGGTGGGAGCTGAGGCCTTCAGGACCAGACTCGGGAAAGTGAAGGAAAAATCCAGTTCATCTATGGAGTGGAGGCCGAATTAGGTTCGAGGTGAGCACGAGTCCGATCGATGTTGGGGATAATTCTTCTTCAAATGCAAGGCTATGGATGATCACATCAGTGAGTG
The DNA here is from genome assembly GCA_963277665.1 of Viscum album. Classification (NCBI taxonomy): domain Eukaryota; kingdom Viridiplantae; phylum Streptophyta; class Magnoliopsida; order Santalales; family Viscaceae; genus Viscum; species Viscum album. The sequence continues at coordinate 515,856,869 of OY728146.1, forward strand.
ATTTTTGACCGTCGTTTGAAATACAATGAGTATTTTTTGGATCAAAATGCAAGTCAAAGACAAGTGAGGTATATGCTTCTAGATCTATGTCATTTGGAAAATATTTGGGTGAAATTGAATTTCTGATTTTGAACATCTGACTAGTCCGCAAGTATGTCTGTTTTAGTTAGTTTTTCTTATCCAAATCTTTCGCAAAAATCAATTTGTTTTGTCTGTTTTCTAGTTTTTCAATTTTAATGAATTCTATTGTAATCCTGAATATTTGTTTAACAGTTATTATATTTATTTTAGTATCAGGTTTCTTTTTTTCATTTGATTTTTATTATTATATGATGTGTATAATAAAATCGTTGTCCCAATTTAGTTTGATGATTTTGATAATTTTTCATTCGTTGAATTTGTTCACAGTTCTGTTCATATTCATTGATTTATGATATTTTATAATTAATGGTTTTATGATTTGAAAATGATATGCCTTTCATTTGTTATTTTTAGTCAACATCAACTTGTTAAAACATCACGACGAACATACTAATTCAACGGAATTATATAATATAAAATATATCTAACAATTTTCAATAATAAATAAATTATTGTTTTTGTCCAGTTGTAGCAATATGCGAATAGAATATGTAACAATTTCTCAACAAACGTTTCATCATAACCAATTTTTAGGGCAATCTAATTGAATACATTTATGTTTGAATTATATATATTATCATGATGATATTATAAATAGATAGGGTATTGCATGTGTCCATTTTAAGGCACTGCATGCTTGTTATGAGGAAACAGTTATTCAATCAAAAGAAAATATGTAAGGGTTTATTATTTTTCAAATACATTCTGTGTAATATCCATTTATATCACTAGTAAAAATATTGGATTTAGCATCTATGTAATAACATCAGTTTTTAATAAACTGATGGCAATATTATGTCCTTGAACCTATTTTCATCGGTTTTCAGAAAAACGGAGGCCAAAACCCATTTATTGATGATTTTTCACATCAGTTTTGGTTAAAACCTATGCAAAAAAATAATAATAAAAAATGTTTTGGAATCGGTTTTAGGGAAAATTGACAGAAAAAAATAATCTTTTGGAATTGGTTTTAGAGAAAATAGAAGCCATGTGATTAATATTTGGCATTGGTTTCCCCAAAAACCGAAACCGAAATGAAAAAAATCGAATACTTTTGTCGTCGGCTTTTACCAAAATGGACACCAAAAAGGTATTTTTTATTTTCAGCATCAGTGATGCCAAAAGTATTTTAAAAAATGTCAGGATTATGAATACCTCATTTTTCATGGATCTTTTAAATCAAAACCCACGGCGATGCTCTCATCTTGCGATGTCCTCAAAGCCATATTTGTGATCCTTGATGGCCATTACTATTGATTTTCTTCCATTTTATTTTTTTTAGTTTGCATTCTTCATTATCCGCCATTGATTTATCTTCCACAATATATTTCTTTCTCTGTAACCCTACATTGCATGATTTGTAATTGTAACACCCCAGGTAAATAAAGAATATGACATTTTCATATTTATCCATAGTTGTGAATAAAATATTGATATGACTTTAAAGGGGACGCTATGCTCGATGGCGTACCCAACACGCAACAACGAGTTTCTTCGGAATCTTACGTTGCACTCTAATAATAAAATTATATTATTTCAAATGGTAGTTAACATGTAGCCGTTGTATTGGCGGGAATGGATAGAAATAACTAAAATATGATTATATATGTTTTTTAAATGTTTTTACATTTATCCAATAAAAGCTAAAGGCTTAAAATACGTAAAGAATTCAATTTTAGGCGTATATGCCCTAGTTTTCATCAAAGGTTCACTTATCGCCTTTTAATGGAGAACTGTCATTCAATATAGTTTTTTTCACTCTTAAACATTCTTTTGGACCAAATAAAACTCTTATTAAGAATCAGGACATCAAATTTTACTTTGTGTAAATTTTTGGTATTTTTTCCGATAAAGTTCATTTTTTAATGAATAGTGTAAAATGTTGTATTTTAATGCAAAACCTCTTTTTAATCTAATTTATTTATATGATTAGATTATATTTTGAATTGGTTTTAAAGTGAAATTAGAAAATATTTTTACCATTAAATCCAATAGTGGTCGTTGGAATTAATTTCACTTTGAAATCAGACTTAAACTAGTATCAATCTTTTGATACTTATTATTTTATAAAAACACGTTATTTGCGCTGACAGCGGGAATTAATTATTAAATTAATTAATGTGACTAATATGTTTTGAATTTTGTAAAACGGACTTCATTTTTGAATTCAGAATATCAAATATAGCTTAGGGTGAATTTTTGGTAATTTTCTGAAAAACTTCATTTTTTGATGAATAGTGAAACCACTAAGTGGTAATCAAGCAAACTGATTTTTCAGTTAAATGAAATTTTACCACTAATGTGTATTGAATTTTGAAAATCCGACATACATGGTTGTCATTAAGAAGTAAAATGTGGTTCAATGAGATTAAAATAATTTTTTGGTGAATAGTAACTTATTAAGTTTTTAATCGCGATTAGTGGTAATTAGTGTAGTTTAAGGTATAAATAATGCTTTAATGATATTAAATGACCTAGACACATGTCCCAACCTTATTGGTTGTGTCATGGACGACCAAGACAAGCCATGGGTCAACTTGGGGACCCCATGGATCCACTTTGGTTGGGAAATGACATAAATAACATTTTATTTAATGTAAAAGTAAAATTGACACAAACATGATATGTTTTACGAAAACAATTTGTACATGGGGTTACAAAGATCAGATTTTTGATTATAAATAGTAATTGGAAAGATAAAAAGATTTCCTACATCATAGTATTTTTTTTATAATTTTTAGACATTAAATAACTTAAATTATTTATGACATAATAATGATGCAGTGATGACATCATTATTTAACGATTAAAATAAAATGGAAATATAATGTAATATCTATGAACTACACATATCCAAAACTTATTGGATAGGTAGATTTAGAACCCTTATAACCTTATCCACGAATTATATCAATGTGGGACCTTTTAAAACCGAAACACATTTTCAAATAAAGTAATATTTCCTTACTTTCCAAAAGTGCCCCTCCTCTCCTCTTATAAAAGGCCCCCACCTCTACCTCATTTAACACACTCCTCAAGCCTTTGGCTCGGCAAACCCATGCATATTTACTCTCTCCACATCCCTCTCCTCATCCTAGAGTATTCCCTATGGGAAGAATCTTTTCAAAGGAAGCCTTTAGGCTCAAATCAAAAGGAGTTACACTTTTAAAGGTAATTCATTCTCTAATGTTCGTTTGTTTTATTTTGCTTCTCCAACCCCCTAAACTCTTTTTATTTACTTCTTTTGTAACAACACCAGTATCTTCAATATACTAGGATGTTTTTATAATATTTATTCGAGCTACACTCCCACACAACTACACAAATGGTTAAAGAACATACGGTTTCCGTGGATGGCGAAATTATGCCTCCCGAAACGATGATTGTTCAATACTCTTTTAACACCTTCAAAGGAGGCCATTATGATGTCACTATTTTTATATATGATATATAATATGTTTATGTTTTACTTATGCTTCTTTATTTTTCATTTGTGTCTTACCTTGATGGCTTCCATTATGGGTATACGCGATATCTTCATTTTAAGGAAGTGCGGACTACCGCCCCCTCTAAGTGATTTGATTCGTTATATACCATATGTGGGACGTATAAAGGATGGAACTATGATATTATATATGATATTATACTGGAATTATAATATACTTTTATATCAGTATAATTCCATTCTATAAAATATGAAATAGAAATGAAAGTAGCGTTCATGCGTACGTACGGCTTACCGTCTCCATGAACGGTGCATTTCATTTCTTACCTCTAAATGATTATATAATGTAATAAATGCATGCATGTACTGGATATATATGACATATATGATATATACCTCATGAATAAAATTCTGGATATAATAAACTTTTGGCCACACGAACAACATGTAATTGTAAGAAGTCCACTTTCGACTTAAGAACCAAATACCGACAAAATGAACATTATTAACTTGAATGATTTCATAATGTTTATAACATGTCAATAATTGATATAAAAGGAATAATTAACTTGGAAAAGGTTCTTAAGGAAGTAGAAATTAACTCAAGTTTATTATTCAGGAGATTAAAGAACGATCGAGTCAAGTCGGACCCGAGGTAAGGTATCCTACACCTCTCTTTCTTTTTAAGTACACTCTTTAATGTCATTCCTTTTAAAGCTCATCTTTCTTGTTATTGGGATGATCTTTTATATTAAACTTACTATAATTTTTATGTTCATGTGATGAGAGACCCTATTCTCTCTCATCAATCCATTTTGGAAGTTTTGAGTGGCGCCGTTAGGCTGCCGAACTTTCGTAAGAGATCTAACCTCTCTCTTTCTTTTTAAGTACTCTCCTTTATGTCACTTCTTTTAAGCTCCTCTTTGTAATGTTGGGGGATGTTCTTTTATATTCCTCTTTCTGTAAATTTTATTGTAATGTGAGGAGATACCCTATTTGATCTCATCAATCCATATTCAGAAGTTTTATGTGGCGCCGTTAGGCTGCCGAGTTTTCATAAGGGATTTTTCATCTCACTTTTATTCCCGTGAGATTTATGCTACATTTGCCACAAATTCCCTTGAGTGGTGTATGTACTGCCCATTATTCTAATCTTTGTGTAATATACATTTGTTTATGAGTATTTACATCAATGATCTATTGTCTTTCTTTCATGGGGTGTATGTTTTGAAAGATACCCAAGTCGGTAAGGGAACCTTTCACCCTCCTTTTTTTTAAAGACTTCTTTTATTGGGTCTTTTAATTTACATATTGTTATGTTGGGATATGTTCTCATATATCCTTATTGATGTAAATTTTATGTCCAAGTGATGAGATACACTTTTTATCTCTCATCAACTCATTTTGATGTGATGCCGTTAGGCTGTCAAGGGAACTTTTTAACCCAATTTCGATTTCTTTGGGTTCAACTTGTAGTCATTGAATATGTCATCCATTGAATATGTGTGAATGACCTTTTATTGTTTTACACTTAATATCCACTTATATTGAGTGTATATATATTTGTCACACATATTTTTTGAGATTTATTTGTCCTTAATTTAAGGATACCTTCTTTATAAGGGATTTCATCACATTTGACATTTCTATTGAGGGCTCATTGTTGTTATGCACCAATTCACTCTTATATGGTGTATATACTGTCCTTTGGAGTATTATATCATGAATCCTATTATTCTCATGATATTATAAAATTATGACTAAATGTTATTCCTTGATTATTGTATTCAAGTGTCTCTAATTTTGGTAAAACCCCTTTAACCAAAATATCGTTTTAAATGTTTTAATTATTTGTTCTTATTAATATCCATGTTTTCAAAATGGTTTTAAGGATTTATTTACATGGATATTAATGGTTTAAAATGTTAAAAGCTTCAAGGTGGTATGGGACACTTTGATTCAAAAATCTCTTTATTAAATGTTTTAAATGGTTTTGGAAATGGTTTCTTTTTGAATGGATTCATTATTTCAATATCCTAAAATGTTATATTGTGATCGAAATGTGGAAATGTTATGTTTCCTTTATTCATGTTTTATGTGATACGATTATGTTATGGTTCTTGGGCATTGTTATGAAGAACGGGTTGTTCCGTGATAAACTAAGGGCGGGTGAGCCCGATATAGCTCTCCAATGCATTGGGTAACGCGAAGGTGTGAAACATTAAGGTTTCTCCGAAGAGATTTAGGGAATATACTGTGATGGGTATTCCAAACATAACCAAGAGGGTTACTCCCTACGTAAGAATGTTATGAATGCCTCAAGTTACCTTTATGTCTTATGTTTTCTATGATTTATTCATGATTTGATATGCCTATGTTTTATGGGTAAAGTATGATTTCATTCTTGTGTATATATGAACTCATGTTTCCTTTCCATATATTTTATAACCCTTACTGAGCTTTTTATGCTCATCCCAAGTTTTTGAAATGTTTTTCACAGGACAAGGGAAAGGTACATGATGTGATGATAGTGTCGAGGATGTGTCAAGAAAGAATCCATGTTTCATTTTAAATATGTTTCCGTTGATCGGAAGAATGAATACTCTATTTTATGTAACCACTTTGTTTAAATGTGGAATATAATGCAAGTTTCATGACCTAATTCTCTAAAACTCTAAACCTGAAAAGATCCTCAATGTGTAATCTTGTAATTAACTCAAGATTTAGTAAGGTTTAAGGCTGGGGCCTTATAGTTGGTATCAAAGGTCGGTTTAGATAACTTTAGAGGTTAGGGTATTCTTTAAGCATAATTGACAATTACCATAATGGTTAGGATTTCAGAAAGAGTCTTAGTTTAAGATAAAGTGAACGAGTAAGTATATCTTATTGTCTATCTTACTCATTAGTACATGATGGTTTTGTTGATATACTCACACTGACATTTCTATTTTTAGTGAATGGATGGATCTAGCAGGCACCAAAGAGACAACAGGTTTGAAGGAAACTGTGGTGGTTCTCTGATTAAGATACTAGATAAAATGAAGGATTCAATGAGGAAACTCGTGGTTGTTCTAAACCAAATATCAAGGAGTCATGATCAACCACTTCATCCTTGGTGAGTTCTCTAATGCATTAGGTACTAGATGGCCAATTCGATGTGGAAATTCAGGTAATAATTATCAAGGTAACCATTAGGGTTTATATGATACTTAATTTTTAGGTAATTATGGGTTACTCTATGATATGATGGAAAATGAAGGGCATGAGATAAAATTGAGGTTAAAATATGTTATGATTATTCTTGAAGATTTTATCTCATTTTGGGGAATGTTTTAAGAATTATATAGTTTTGGAAAAAGGACAACACGCAGACCGTGTGACTACCCGTCGCGTCGGACAAAGCTGCAGGAATCGAACCCACAACCAAAGTGCGACTGGTATTTACCGCCTACCACTGGACTACGTGAAGTCCCTGGTTAGTTTGACTGATTCTTTCTAGTTATATGATTTTATGAATTAAGAGTCAGTTGATTTTGGGTTATTTATGAAAATGATTATCCTATCATGGAGGATATGTGATTAGGTTAATTACTTTTCAATACGAGATTTTAGGAGCAACTGATGTTGTTTGGAGATAAATGTTACAATTTAACTTGGAAGACTATGTGACTAAATCCTTCAAATATTTGGGTTTCAATCTTATATTGGTTTACTTTGAAGAATTTTATGGACAAATTGATTATAGAATGGTCCTCTTTGAACTTTGGGTTTTGTTGGAAAAATTTTGGAGATTAAGAATAGATTTTCTTTTTATAAAGGGTTATCCTTTTCTGGATTATCTGATCTTGTTCTATCCTTTTTGGTTTTGGTTTTGGTTAAAGTCTAAAGACATTGGAAGTATATAGTTCTATTTTGTGGATTAGGTGATTCTCTAGAAGTTGATTATAGTACTCTTAATGTGAACAAGTCTTCCTAAATACTCGTCTTTTGGAAAAAAAATATATGAGTTTGTGTAAGGAATCTAATAAAAGTTGAAAGTCAACATGATAAGTGATTATGTTTCCTTATGAATAAATTACTCAATAAAAAGTAACTTAAAACAAAAATGTTGTCTATTAACTTTTCCTACCGGGGAATCGAATACCGTTTAACCCATCACAAGTTTGTGATTTTCTCATGGTTAACTTTCTCCTAAACATGTTTTCTTTCACTCTCCATCAGAACATGACCCTTTGTTTTTTCCTCCATGTCCATATTTTCATACTTGGAATCCTAGTATGGGTTAACTCGGGTGACCTTTGTACTTATATTTCTTTATTTTAAAGTGAATGTTTTACCGACTTTTCTCCGATGTGGGACGTTCAAGGATGTTTCCAAGCTCAATTTTAAAAAATTGCGAGGACGCAATTCCCAAAAGGGGGGAAGGATGTAACACCCCAGGTAAATAAAGAATATGACATTTTCATATTTATCCATAGTTGTGAATAAAATATTGATATGACTTTAAAGGGGACGCTATGCTCGATGGCGTACCCAACACGCAACAACGAGTTTCTTTGGAATCTTACGTTGCACTCTAATAATAAAATTATATTATTTCAAATGGTAGTTAACATGTAGCCGTTGTATTGGCGGTAATGGATAGAAATAACTAAAATATGATTATATATGTTTTTTAAATGTTTTTACATTTATCCAATAAAAGCTAAAGGCTTAAAATACGTAAAGAATTCAATTTTAGGCGTATATGCCCTAGTTTTCATCAAAGGTTCACTTATCGCCTTTTAATGGAGAACTGTCATTAAATATAGTTTTGTTCACTCTTAAATATTCTTTTGGACCAAATAAAACTCTTATTAAGAATCGGGACATCAAATTTTACTTTGTGTAAATTTTTGGTATTTTTCCGATAAAGTTCATTTTTTAATGAATAGTGTAAAATGTTGTATTTTAATGCAAAACCTCTTTTTAATCTAATTTATTTATATGATTAGATTATATTTTGAATTGGTTTTAAAGTGAAATTAGAAAATATTTTTACCATTAAATCCAATAGTGGTCGTTGGAATTAATTTCACTTTGAAATCAGACTTAAACTAGTATCAATCTTTTGATACTTATTATTTTATAAAAACACGCTATTTGCGCTGACAGCGGGAATTAATTATTAAATTAATTAATGTGACTAATATGTTTTGAATTTTGTAAAACGGACTTAATTTTTGAATTCAGAATATCAAAAATAGCTTAGGGTGAATTTTTGGTAATTTTCTGAAAAACTTCATTTTTTGATGAATAGTGAAACCACTAAGTGGTAATCAAGAAAACTGATTTTTCAGTTAAATGAAATTTTACCACTAATGTGTATTGAATTTTGAAAATCTGACATACATGGTTGTCATTAAGAAGTAAAATGTGGTTCAATGAGATTAAAATAATTTTTTGGTGAATAATAACTTATTAAGTTTTTAATCGCGATTAGTGGTAATTAGTGTAGTTTAAGGTATAAATAATGCTTTAATGATATGAAATGACCTAGACACATGTCCCAACCTTATTGGTTGTGTCATGGCCGACCAAGACAAGCCATGGGTCAACTTGGGGACCCCATGGATCCACTTTGGTTGGGAAATGACATAAATAACATTTTATTTAATGTAAAAGTAAAATTGACACAAACATGATATGTTTTACGAAAACAATTTTTACATGGGGTTACAAAGATCAGATTTTTGATTATAAATAGTCATTGGAAAGATAAAGAGATTTCCTACATCATAGTAGTTTTTTTATAATTTTTAGACATTAAATAAATTAAATTATTTATGACATAATAATGATGCAGTGATGACATCATTATTTAACGATTAAAATAAAATGGAAATATAATGTAATATCTATGAACTACACATATCCAAAACTTATTGGATGGGTAGATTTCGAACCCTTATAACTTTTTCCACTAATTATATAAATGTGGGACCTTTTAAAACCGAAACACATTTTCAAATAAAGTAATATTTACTTACTTTCCAAAAGTGCCCCTCCTCTCCTCTTATAAAAGGCCCCCACCTCTACCTCATTTAAAACACTCCTCAAGCCTTTGGCTCGGCCAAACCATGCCCATTTACTCTCTCCACATCTCTCTCCTCATCCTAGAGTATTCCCTTTGGGAAGAATCCTTTCAAAGGAAGCCTTTAGGCTCAAATCAAAAGGAGTTACACTTTTAAAGGTAATTCATTCTCCAATGTTCATTTGTTTTATTTTGCTTCTCCAACCCCCTAAACTCTTTTTATTTAATTCTTTTGTAACAACACCAGTATCTTCAATATACTAGGATGTTGTTATAATATTTATTCGAGCTACACTCCCACACAACTACATCAAATGGTTAAAGAACATACGGTTTCCGTGGATGGCGAAATTATGCCTCCCGAAACGATGATTGTTCAATACTCTTTTAACACCTTCAAAGGTGGCCATTATGATGTCACTATTTTTATATATGATATATAATATGTTTATGTTTTACTTATGCTTCTTTATTTTTCATTTGTGTCTTACCTTGATGGCTTCCATTATGGGTATACGCGATATCTTCATTTTAAGGAAGTGCGGACTACCGCCCCCTCAAAGTGATTTGATTCGTTATATACCATATGTGGGACGTATAAAGGATGGAACTATGATATTATATATGATATTATACTGGAATTATAATATACCTTTATATCAGTATTCTTCCATTCTATAAAATATGAAATAGAAATGAAAGTAGCGTTCATGCGTACGCACGACTTACCGTCTCCATGAACGGTGCATTTCATTTCTTACCTCTAAATGATTATGTAATGTAATAAATTCATGCATGTACTGGATATATATGACATATATGATATATACATCATGAATACAATTCTGGATATAATAAACGGTTGGCCACACGAACAACATGTAATTGTAAGAAGTCCACTTTCGACTTAAGAACCAAATACCGACAAAATGAACATTATTAACTTGAATGATTACATAATGTTTATAACATGTCAATAATTGATATAAAAGGAATACTGAACTTGGAATATGTTCTTAAGGAAGTAGAAATTAACTCAAGTTTATTATTCAGGAGATTAAAGAACGATCGAGTCAAGTCGGACCCGAGGTAAGGTATCCTACACCTCTCTTTCTTTTTAAGTACACTCTTTTATGTCATTCCTTTTAAAGCTCATCTTTCTTGTTATTGGGATGATCTTTTATATTAAACTTACTGTAATTTTTATTTTCATGTGATGAGAGACCATATTCTCTCTCATCAATCCATTTTGGAAGTTTTGAGTGGCGCCGTTAGGCTGCCGAACTTTCGTAAGAGATCTAACCTCTCTCTTTCTTTTTAAGTACTCTCCTTTATGTCACTTCTTTTAAGATCCTCTTTGTAATGTTGGGGGATGTTCTTTTATATTCCTCTTTCTGTAAATTTTATTGTAATGTGATGAGATACCCTATTTGATCTCATCAATCCATATTCAGAAGTTTTATGTGGCGCCGTTAGGCTGCCGAGTTTTCGTATGGGATTTTTCATCTCACTTTTATTCTCGTGAGATTTATGCTACATTTGCCACAAATTCCCTTGAGTGGTGTATGTACTGCCCATTATTCTAATCTTTGTGTAATATACTTTCGTTTATGAGTATTTACATCAATGATCTATTGTCTTTATTTCATGGGGTGTATGTTTTGAAAGATACCCAAGTCGGTAAGGGAACCTTTCACCCTCCTTTTTTTTAAAAGACTTCTTTTATTGGTTCTTTTAATTTACATATTGTTATGTTGGGATATGTTCTCATATATCCTTATTGATGTAAATTTTATGTCCAAGTGATGAGATACACTTTTTATCTCTCATCAACTCATTTTGATGTGATGCCGTTAGGCTGTCAAGGGAACTTTTTAACCCAATTTCGATTTCTTTGGGTTCAACTTGTAGTCATTGAATATGTCATCCATTGAATATGTGTGAATGACCTTTTATTGTTTTACACTTAATATCCACTTATATTGGGTGTATATATATTTGTCACACATATTTTTTGAGATTTATTTGTCCTTAATTTAAGGATACCTTCTTTATAAGGAATTTCATCACATTTGACATTTCTATTGAGGGCTCATTGTTGTTATGCACCAATTCACTCTTATATGGTGTATATACTGTCCTTTGGAGTATTATATCATGAATCCTTTTATTCTCATGATATTATAAAATTATGACTAAATGTTATTCCTCGATTATTGTATTCAAGTGTCTCTAATTTTGGTAAAACCCCTTTAACCAAAATATCGTTTTAAATGTTTTAATTATTTGTTCTTATTAATATCCATGTTTTCAAAATGGTTTTAAGGATTTATTTACATGGATATTAATGGTTTAAAATGTTAAAAGCTTCAAGGTGGTATGAGACACTTTGATTCAAAAATCTCTTTATTAAATGTTTTAAATGGTTTTGGAAATGGTTTCTTTTTGAATGGATTCATTATTTCAATATCCTAAAATGTTATATTGTGATCGAAATGTGGAAATGTTATGTTTCCTTTATTCATGTTTTATGTGATACGATTATGTTATGGTTCTTGGGCATTGTATGAAGAACGGGTGGTTCCGTGATAAACTAAGGGCGGGTGAGCCCGATATAGCTCTCCAATGCATTGGGTAACGCGAAGGAGTGAAACGTTAAGGTTTCTCCGAAGAGATTTAGGGAATATACTGTGATGGGTATTCCAAATGTAACCAAGAGGGTTACTCCCTACGTAAGAATGTTATGAATGCCTCAAGTTTCCTTTATGTCTTATGTTTTCTATGATTTATTCATGATTTGATATGCCTATGTTTTATGGGTAAAGTATGATTTCATTCTTGTGTATATATGAACTCATGTTTCCTTTCCATATATTTTATAACCCTTACTGAGCTTTTTATGCTCATCCCAAGTTTTCGAAATGTTTTTCATAGGACAAGGGAATGGTACATGATGTGATGATAGTGTCGAGGATGTGTCAAGAAAGAATCCATGTTTCATTTTAAATATGTTTCCGTTGATCGGAAGAATGAATACTCTATTTTATGTAACCACTTTGTTTAAATGTGGAATATAATGCAAGTTTCATGACCTAATTCTCTAAAACTCTAAACCTGAAAAGATCCTCAATGTGTAATCTTGTAATTAACTCAAGATTTAGTAAGGTTTAAGGCTGGGGCCTTATAGTTGGTATCAAAGGTCGGTTTAGATAACTTTAGAGGTTAGGGTATTCTTTAAGCATAATTGACAATTACTATAATGGTTAGGATTTCAGAAAGAGTCTTAGTTTTCGATAAAGTGAACGAGTAAGTATATCTTATTGTCTATCTTACTCATTAGTACATGATGGTTTTGTTGATATACTCACACTGACATTTCTATTTTTAGTGAATGGATGGATCTAGCAGGCACCAAAGAGACAACAGGTTTGAAGGAAACTGTGGTGGTTCTCTGATTAAGATACTAGATAAAATGAAGGATTCAATGAGGAAACTCATGGTTGTTCTAAACCAAATATCAAGGAGTCATGATCAACCACTTCAACCTTGGTGAGTTCTCTAATGCATCAGGTACTAGATGGCCAATTCGATGTGGAAATTCAGGTAATAATTATTAAGGTAACCATTAGGGTTTATATGATACTTAATTTTTAGGTAATTATGGGTTACTCTATGATATGATGGAAAATGAAGGGCATGAGATAAAATTGAGGTTAAAATATGTTATGATTATTCTTGAAGATTTTATCTCATTTTGGGGAATGTTTTAAGAATTATATAGTTTTGGAAAAAGGACAACACGTAGACCGTGTGACTACCCGTCGCGTCGGACAAAGCTGCGGGAATCGAACCCACAACCAAAGTGTGACTGGTATTTACCGCCTACCACTGGACTACGTGAAGTCCCTGGTTAGTTTGACTGATTCTTTCTAGTTATATGATTTTATGAATTAAGAGTAAGTTTATTTTGGGTTATTTATGAAAATGATTATCCTATCATGGAGGATATGTGATTAGGTTAATTACTTTTCAATACGAGACTTTAGGAGCAACTGATGTTGTTTGGAGATAAATGTTACGATTTAACTTGGAAGACTATGTGACTAAATCCTTCAAATATTTGGGTTTCAATCTTATATTGGTTTACATTGAAGAATTTTATGGACAAATTGATTATAGAATGGTCCTCTTTGAACTTTGGGTTTTGTTGGACAAATTTTGGAGATTAAGAATAGATTTTCTTTTTATAAAGGGTTATCCTTTTCTGGATTATCTGATCTTGTACTAGCCTTTTTGTTTTTGGTTTTCGTTAAAGTCTAAAGACATTGGAAGTATATAGTTCTATTTTATGGATTAGGTGATTCTCTAGAAGATGATTATAGTACTCTTAATGTGAACAAGTCTTCCTAAATACTCGTCTTTTGGAAAAAAAATATATGAGTTTGTGTAAGGAATCTAATAAAAGTTTAAAGTCAACATGATAAGTGATTATGTTTCCTTATGAATAAATTACTCAATAAAAAGTAACTTAAAACAAAAATTTTGTCTATTAACTTTTCCTACTGGGGAATCGAATACCGTTTAACCCATCACAAGTTTGTGATTTTCTCATGGTTAACTTTCTCCTAAACATGTTTTCTTTCACTCTCCATCAGAACATGACCCTTTGTTTTTTCCTCCATGTCCATATTTTCATACTTGGAATCCTAGTATGGGTTAACTCGGGTGACCTTTGTACTTATCTTTCTTTATTTTAAAGTGATTGTTTTACCGACTCTTCTCCGATGTGGGACATTCAAGGATGTTTCCAAACTCAATTTTAAAAAATTGCGAGGACGCAATTCCCAAAAGGGGGGAAGGATGTAACACCCCAGGTAAATAAAGAATATGACATTTTCATATTTATCCATAGTTGTGAATAAAATATTGATATGACTTTAAAGGGGACGCTATGCTCGATGGCGTACCCAACACGCAACAACGAGTTTCTTTGGAATCTTACGTTGCACTCTAATAATAAAATTATATTATTTCAAATGGTAGTTAACATGTAGCCGTTGTATTGGCGGGAATGGATAGAAATAACTAAAATATGATTATATATGTTTTTTAAATGTTTTTACATTTATCCAATAAAAGCTAAAGGCTTAAAATACGTAAAGAATTCAATTTTAGGCGTATATGCCCTAGTTTTCATCAAAGGTTCACTTATCGCCTTTTAATGGAGAACTGTCATTAAATATAGTTTTGTTCACTCTTAAACATTCTTTTTGACCAAATAAAACTCTTATTAAGAATCGGGACATCAAATTTTACTTTGTGTAAATTTTTGGTATTTTTCCGATAAAGTTCATTTTTTAATGAATAGTGAAAAATGTTGTATTTTAATGCAAAACCACTTTTTAATCTAATTTATTTATATGATTAGATTATATTTTGAATTGGTTTTAAAGTGAAATTAGAAAATATTTTTACCATTAAATCCAATAGTGGTCGTTGGAATTAATTTCACTTTGAAATCAGACTTAAACTAGTATCAATCTTTTGATACTTATTATTTTATAAAAACACGCTATTTGCGCTGACAGCGGGAATTAATTATTAAATTAATTAATGTGACTAATATGTTTTGAATTTTGTAAAACGGACTTCATTTTTGAATTCAGAATATCAAATATAGCTTAGGGTGAATTTTTGGTAATTTTCTGAAAAACTTCATTTTTTGATGAATAGTGAAACCACTAAGTGGTAATCAAGCAAACTGATTTTTCAGTTAAATGAAATTTTACCACTAATGTGTATTGAATTTTGAAAATCCGACATACATGGTTTTCATTAAGAAGTAAAATGTGGTTCAATGAGATTAAAATAATTTTTTTGGTGAATAGTAACTTATTATGTTTTTAATCGCGATTAGTGGTAATTAGTGTAGTTTAAGGTATAAATAATGCTTTAATGGTATGAAATGACCTAGACACATGTCCCAACCTTATTGGTTGTGTCATGGCCGACCAAGACAAGCCATAGGTAAACTTGGGGACCCCATGGATCCACTTTGGTTGGGAAATGACATAAATAACATTTTATTTAATGTAAAAGTAAAATTGACACAAACATGATATGTTTTACGAAAACAATTTGTACATGGGGTTACAAAGATCAGATTTTTGATTATAAATAGTCATTGGAAATATAAAAAGATTTCCTACATCATAGTATTTTTTTTATAAATTTTAGACATTAAATAAATTAAATTATTTATGACATAATAATGATGCAGTGATGACATCATTATTAACGATTAAAATAAAATGGAAATATAATGTAATATCTATGAACTACACATACCCAAAACTTATTGGATGGGTTGATTTAGAACCCTTATAACCTTATCCACGAATTATATCAATGTGGGACCTTTTAAAACCGAAACACATTTTCAAATAATGTAATATTTCCTTACTTTCCAAAAGTGCCCCTCCTCTCCTCTTATAAAAGGCCCCCACCTCTACCTCATTTAAAACACTCCTCAAGCCTTTGGCTCGGCCAACCCATGCCCATTTACTCTCTCCACATCTCTCTCCTCATCCTAGAGTATTCCCTTTGGGAAGAATCCTTTCAAAGGAAGCCTTTAGGCTCAAATCAAAAGGAGTTACACTTTTAAAGGTAATTCATTCTCCAATGTTCATTTGTTTTATTTTGCTTCTCCAACCCCCTAAACTCTTTTTATTTACTTCTTTTGTAACAACACCAGTATCTTAAATATACTAGGATGTTGTTATAATATTTATTCGAGCTACACTCCCACACAACTACATCAAATGGTTAAAGAACATACGGTTTCCGTGGATGGCGAAATTATGCCTCCCGAAACGATGATTGTTCAATACTCTTTTAACACCTTCAAAAGTGGCCATTATGATGTCACTATTTTTATATATGATATATAATATGTTTATGTTTTACTTATGCTTCTTTATTTTTCATTTGTGTCTTACCTTGATGGCTTCCATTATGGGTATACGCGATATCTTCATTTTAAGGAAGTGCGGACTACCGCCCCCTCAAAGTGATTTGATTCGTTATATACCATATGTGGGACGTATAAAGGATGGAACTATGATATTATATATGATATTATACTGGAATTATAATATACCTTTATATCAGTATTATTCCATTCTATAAAATATGAAATAGAAATGAAAGTAGCGTTCATGCGTACGTACGGCTTACCGTCTCCATGAACGGTGCATTTCATTTCTTACCTCTAAATGATTATCTAATGTAATAAATGCATGCATGTACTGGATATATATGACATATATGATATATAAATCATGAATACAATTCTGGATATAATAAACTTTTGGCCACACGAACAACATGTAATTGTAAGAAGTCCACTTTCGACTTAAGAACCAAATACTGACAAAATGAACATTATTAACTTGAATGATTACATAATGTTTATAACATGTCAATAATTGATATAAAAGGAATAATGAACTTGGAAAAGGTTCTTAAGGAAGTAGAAATTAACTCAAGTTTATTATTCAGGAGATTAAAGAACGATCGAGTCAAGTCGGACCCGAGGTAAGGTATCCTACACCTCTCTTTCTTTTTAAGTACACTCTTTTATGTCATTCCTTTTAAAGCTCATCTTTCTTGTTATTGGGATGATCTTTTATATTAAACTTACTTTAATTTTTATGTTCATGTGATGAGAGACCCTATTCTCTCTCATCAATCCATTTTGGAAGTTTTGAGTGGCACCGTTAGGCTGCCGAACTTTCGTAAGAGATCTAACCTCTCTCTTTCTTTTTAAGTACTCTCTTTTATGTCACTTCTTTTAAGCTCCTCTTTGTAATGTTGGGGGATGTTATTTTATATTCCTATTTCTATACATTTTATTGTAATGTGATTAGATACCCTATTTGATCTCATCAATCCATATTCAGAAGTTTTATGTGGCGCTGTTAGGCTGCCGAGTTTTCGTAAGGGATTTTTCATCTCACTTTTATTCCCGTGAGATTTATTCTACATTTGCCAAAAATTACCTTGAGTGGTGTATGTACTACCCATTATTCTAATATTTGTGTAATATACTTTCGTTTATGAGTATTTACATCAGTGATCTATTGTCTTTCTTTCATGGGGTGTATGTTTTGAAAGATACCCAAGTCGGTAAGGGAACCTTTCACCCTCATTTTTTTAAAAGACTTCTTTTATTGGGTCTTTTAATTTACATATTGTTATGTTGGGATATGTTCTCATATATCCTTATTGATTTACATTTTATGTCCAAGTGATGAGATACACTTTTTATCTCTCATCAACTCATTTTGATGTGATGCCGTTAGGCTGTCAAGGGAACTTTTTAACCCAATTTCGATTTCTTTGGGTTCAACTTGTAGTCATTGAATATGTCATCCATTGAATATGTGTGAATGACCTTTTATTGTTTTACACTTAATATCCACTTATATTGGGTGTATATATATTTGTCACACATATTTTTTGAGATTTATTTGTCCTTAATTTAAGGATACCTTCTTTATAAGGGATTTCATCACATTTGACATTTCTATTGAGGGCTCATTGTTGTTATGCACCAATTCACTCTTATATGGTGTATATACTGTCCTTTGGAGTATTATATCATGAATCCTTTTATTCTCATGATATTATAAAATTATGACTAAATTTTATTCCTCGATTATTGTATTCAAGTGTCTCTAATTTTGGTAAAACCCCTTTAACCAAAATATCGTTTTAAATGTTTTAATTATTTGTTCTTTTTAATATCCATGTTTTCAAAATGGTTTTAAGGATTTATTTACATGGATATTAATGGTTTAAAATGTTAAAAGCTTCAAGGTGGTATGGGACACTTTGATTCAAAAATCTCTTTATTAAATGTTATAAATGGTTTTGGAAATGGTTTCTTTTTGAATGGATTCATTATTTTAATATCCTATAATGTTATATTGTGATCAAAATGTGGAAATGTTATGTTTCCTTTATTCATGTTTTATGTGATACGATTATGTTATGGTTCTTGGGCATTGTTATGAAGAACGGGTGGTTCCGTGATAAACTAAGGGCGGGTGAGCCCGATATAGCTCTCCAATGCATTGGGTAACGCGAAGGAGTGAAACGTTAAGCTTTCTCCGAAGAGATTTAGGGAATATACTGTGATGGGTATTCCAAACGTAACCAAGAGGGTTACTCCCTACGTAAGAATGTTATGAATGCCTCAAGTTACCTTTATGTCTTATGTTTTCTATGATTTATTGATGATTTGATATGCCTATGTTTTATGGGTAAAGTATGATTTCATTCTTGTGTATATATGAACTCATGTTTTCTTTCCATATATTTTATAACCCTTACTGAGCTTTTTATGCTCTTCCCAAGTTTTTGAAATGTTTTTCACAGGACAAGGGAAAGGTACATGATGTGATGATAGTGTCGAGGATGTGTCAAGAAAGAATCCATGTTTCATTTTAAATATGTTTCCGTTGATCGGAAGAATGAATACTCTATTTTATGTAACCACTTTGTTTAAATGTGGAATATAATGCAAGTTTCATGACCTAATTCTCTAAAACTCTAAACCTGAAAAGATCCTCAATGTGTAATCTTGTAATTAACTCAAGATTTTGTAAGGTTTAAGGCTGGGGCCTTATAGTAATTGTGTTTTTTTAGTTGTTGTTTATCATTATTTTTCATTTGTATCATCAATTTTGGTATAGATTTTGTAGTGTATATTTTTTAAAGTCATTATACGGACAAAGTTTGGATTGAGGATCTCTATTTGGGTTAAACATCAACTTTTTTACATTTTATTTAAATATGTAGATAAATTTTTTATCATTTAATTTTGTTATTTATTTTCTTCAATTATTAGTTTATATATTATTTTAAATGTGTTGGGACATGGTTCAATATTTTGTCAACAAACATTCATTAATATCCGTTAAAAAAATTTCATCGTTTTAAATTTACTCCAACTTACTACACCTAACACATGTGAGAATTATAATCAGACACGGGCACCCAACCCACATCATTTTTGAATCCCAAATAGATGTGCATCTGTAGTATAAAAAAATCACCAGAATATTTGTATCTGAAATCAAATATTCAATGGACTGTTAATGTGTTTCATATCTGATGTTTTCTATCTGATTATCAATATATTTTATTAAATGTGTTTTTTGATTTCAATTTATCTGATATATATTTAAATATTTATATGTTGTAATATATTCACCAGTTATATTGGGATATCAGGTAATTAATGGATTGTAATTGGATTCATTTATGATGAACCACTAGTGAAAATGAAATAGGATTTGATTATTTATTGGAATTTTATAAATGCCATATTTGAAAAATTGATTGATTTTCTGTCCATGTGTGAAGTGTATAAATATGAGAAAGTTAAAATGCAAAAAAATCAAGAATCGTCTCATTTGTTATGGTTTTATCCTTAATTATACACATTGGATCTGGCATGGTGAATGAACTGAAAATTCAACCTCCAATGATGATGGCCATATTCATAATGATGTAGTGGATCATTTTGAAGAATTAATTCATGATTTAGGGGTTGAAACAATTGAAAAAACACCAACAATTGGAAGATTGTATGTAGATTCTGAGAAACCATTATTCTTAGGTTATAGTAAATATATAGTGTTATCAATATTTCTGAAATTAGTTAACTTAAAGGAAAAAAATGGATGGAGTGATAAAAGTTTCTCCCACATACTTTAGATTTTAAATGAGCTACTTCCAGAAGGCAACGAGCTTCCAGATTCCAATAATGAGGCGAGTAAAATAATATGCCCAATAGTTTTGGGTTATAAAAAGACACATTCTTTCCCAAATGATTGTGTACTGTATAAGAAAGCAAATTAATATTTATCAAGTTTTCCTACATGTGGGATATCACACTATAAGGAATATGGGAAAGTCATCTCATATTCATTCTCAGGTGATGTCATCTAACGTCATGAAAAATCAATTTTGTACATTCCAATGACATCATCCATTATTTTTTGCATACAATTATGATAATTAAAATCTGATTCATTTTTAGTTACCAGAATCAAAACTCCTAGAAAAGAAATTTGGTACCTTCTAATAATTCGTAGTTTGAAGCATTTATTTGCAAATTCAATTGATGCAAAAAAGCTTAAGATGGAATTCATATGAGCGTATCCTTGATGGTAACTTACGTCACCATGCCGATTCACCACCGTGGTAGAGTTTTGATAAAAAAAATTCATAATTTTGGAAGTGAAGTTAGAAATCTCAGATTGGAATTTATAATGATGGAATGAATCTATATCGGAGCCTTAGTATCAAACATAGTCCATGCACTATTTTTATGGTAGTTTACAACTTGTCCCCACATTTATGTATGATGAAAAAATATGTTATGATGAGTTTGATGATTTCAGGACCAAAACAACCGGGAAATGATATTGATGTGTTTCTTTCACTATTTATTGAAGATTTGAAACTGCTATGGGAGGATGGTGTTAATGATTTTTTTGAATACCAGAAAGAATATTTTATTTTACATGTTATGATAATGTTTAATATAAACAACTTTCCTGCATATGGATACTTATCTGGATATAGTGTTAAGGGGCATAAATCATGTCCAATTTGTGAAGAACAAACTTCATATTATTAATTACAGAATGGAAGAAAGATAATGTACATGGGAAATCTATGAATCCCACATTGTCTTCGAGATGGTTTTGTCTTCGAGTTCAGATGCGCTCAATGCGCCGCCTCCCCCTCCCTCATTATTTTTGTATTCTGCGGCGGACCCCCTGCCGCCTCTGGCTCCCTTCCCCCGTGCAGACATAGGGGGTGCCGATTCCTCACGGCCCTTGTGGAAAGAGGTCCTCCTCAGCACCTTTCCAGATCTGGCGGCCTCTCAACCCTCAGGCCCTTCAGTGCCTCCCTCTCCTCAGCTTCCTCCTGGGGATTCCAGGGGCCCACGGGGAGTTCCGTTGGTGCGTGTGTCGAAGTCAGACTTCATGGAGGCCTCGCTATAGCTGATATGGTCCTTGGTGGCTCGTTTTGGGGCTGTCAATCTCCCAATTGGAGTATTCCAAGAAGCTGATCATAGCTGGGATCTCATCCGTCTGGATAGTGTTTCATCCCTCAACTGCAGGTCATTCCTCATTTTCCTGGAATCCCAAGAGGACTTCGTCCACGCTTTGGCCAAATGCCCTCGATCCTTCGGTCGCTGGAGGTTCTTTCTCTCTCGTCGGTCCATAGAGGTTCAACAGGATCGGGAGTCACCGGATGCTGCGGTCTGGTTATCCTTACCTGGCCTTCCCTTTCCCTTCATGTGCGCAATGTTTCTGGAATTGATTGGAATATTTATCAGGGAGTTTCTCTATACAGATGATCAAAACCTCTGCCTCCAGAGTTCAGGGTTGCTCAAATTTGTGTGGTGATGTATATCTCTTCTCCCCTGCCATCCAAGATCCATCTTAGTGTTGGGGAGCTCCTGGATTGGAGATAGGATATTGTGCTCTCGGCGGTGCCCCGATTCTGCTCTGCCTATCACTTGGCAGGCCATGCGGTTCATGTGTGCAGGAGATCGTCGGCTTCCAGGCGGTCCTCTCAGGAGGCGTCCAGCGCCTAGCCTTCTAGCAGGCGTGTTGCCTCAGCACAGTGGGTTGTGCCCCCCTCGGCCCCTGGTATGAACCCTTCCCCCCTTCCCCCTAATCATTCCCCCTATCCTGGTTTGCCTTTTACTGTGGACCCCAGGCTCCCATCCCCACTCCATCCTCCCCCACCCTTAATTTCTCCTTCCCCTCTCATGTCTCCCTCCAGCCCTCCCACTCTCCCTAACCCTCGGCCATTCACCATTAGCCCCCCTCTTCCATGCCGGGATATAGTTCCCTATGTCCCGCAGGGACTCCCCCCTCCAGCTTGCTCTCACCCCTCTGCCTTCCTGGGCAGTGCTAGTAGGCTTTCCAAAGGGAAAGTTGTCCTCTTCTGTGATCCTCCTTAGTCCCTCCCCCAAACTCATGCTTCTGAACTCCCCTTCCTCCCTATATCCTTGACCAATTGCTTCAGTGCACTAGAGCACGCCCCCACCCCTACCCCTGCCTCCTTCCTGGGCCCGCCTCTGGGTCCCCGCCAATGTCTGGTCCTCATCAATCCCCCCCCCCGCCCAACCCTCCTTCCCGACCCTCTACCTTGAGCGGGTCATCTCCCCTGCTTGCTTATTTTCCCCCTGTCTTGGCAGCCCGATCCCCTTCCCCCAGTACCCCCTCTGGAAGGATGTGTACCCGTTCAGTGGAAAAATCCCTTCTCCTCTCTTCAAGGGAACTCCAACGCGGACCTTCTCCTGGGGTCAGGAAAATGACCCTTTCCCTTTAATGCTATCACTGATTATCTAGAAAGCTAGGGGACTAGGAGCCCGTGTCAAAACAGACATTCTCTCCAATGAGGTGGCTAGGAACAATTCGTCCCTTGTGGTTATCCTTGAGCCGAAGGTAAACTCTTCCATAATTGGAGAGTGTGCTAGAAGAGCAGGGATGCGGTTTTCTTTGCATGGTGAACGAGAAAATCATCATATTTGGTTTTTTTGGAATGAATCTATTTTGGTGGACAATTTTTCTGGGACTTACTAGCATCCCTCGGACAAGGTGGACTCGGGACAGTGTATTTGCTTCTTCTCCTTTGTCTATGCTAAATGTGAGGCGCAACTCCGTGAGCAGTTATGGTTTGACCTTAGTTCCTTCAATCCTGGGGACGAACCCTAGCTGGTTGGGGGTGATTTTAACTACATCTTGGACCCCTCGGAAAAGAAGGGTGGGGGGGGGGAGCTCCCTCCCTCAGAGTGATAGGGCCCTCTTCTCTTCCTTTGTGGCCCAGGAGGGGCTTCTTGATTTGGGTTTTTCTGGAGATAGCTTCATGTGGTGCAATAATCAGAGAGGAGTATGTAGGACATGGTGCAGATTAGACTACTGCTTTGGGAACCTTCATGCTATTTATGACTTACCTAACTCGGAGGTCATCCATTTGACCCGCGCCCTGTTAGATCATTCCTCCCTTCTTGTCCACCTCAGGTCGGCTTCTCCCCAGGGGCGAGGCTTCTTCTTTAGTAAAAGTTGGACAGCTCTCCCAAAATTTCTTGATCTGGTCCATTCCTCTTGGGTGGAACCCTGTGAAGGGGGGCCCTGGACCTGCCTCAATAATAATCTTCAGCGCCTAAAGACTGCTCTCAGAGGCTGGTCAGACTCCATCTTTACTGTGCAGCCCGTTCTGGAGGCCTTGATAACTGAGATCGAGAGGGATGAGGCCAGCCTAGAAGTCCGCTGCGATGAGGGAATTTTAGGCTCTCTAAGTCACAAGAAGAAACAATTTAGTGAGGGTTTACTGGAATAAGAAATATGCCTTCGTGAGCACTCCCGGGACACCTGGCTCAAGGAAGGTGACCGAAAATCGGCTTATTTCCACGCTTACATTAGGGAGAAGCAGCAGCGAGAGACTCCGAATATCCTACGTGACTACTGGTCCTTTACTAGCGAGTTGGACAACATCAGTGGCATGGTTGAATATTATTTTACCTCCTTACTATGTAACAATAATCCCCAATGGGAGAATGGGTATCCCTAGGATCAGACCAATCTCTTCAGATCAATCCCAAGGGTGGTCTCTTCTCACAATAATGAGGCCATCAGACAAGATTTGTAGGATAAAGAGGTATGGGATTCAGTTACCTCTTTGAATCAGAAGAGTTCCCCCGGACCTGATTGGTTTTCAGGATTTTTATTTTTTAGTGCTTGGGGTATCATCAGGGAAGAGCTTGTCAGTTCCATTCAGGACTTCTTCTAAGGAGGTGGGCTGTCACGGGTTACCATTGCTACAAACCTGGTTCTTATTCCCAAGGTTATTGACCCCACTGCCATAGCCCAATATCGTCGTATTAGCATGTGAAACTTCACGTACAAGGTGATGGGGAACCTCATCAACAGAAGAATTTCCAAGTTTATCCACAACTGGGTTGTGAAGGAACAACATGCCTTCATACAAGGGAGGTCCATTCAGGGGAAAATGGCTATTGTACAAGAGATGATTGGGGAGATGAACTGGAAGGTCCGAGGGTCCAACATCGCAATCAAGATTGATATAGAAAAGACCTATGAAATATTAGAGTGGGGGTTCATCATCTGTGCCATGAGAAACATGGGGTTTTCTGAATGCATTATTGACCTCATGTTCCACTGTTATATCTCGCCGTGGATCAACCTAGTCTTTATAGGGAGGCAATGCTGCTTCTTGAAGACAGTTAGAGGACTCGGGAAAGGCGACCCTCTTTATCCCAGCATCTTTATTCTGGTGCAGGATGTCCTGAGCAAGTTCGTGGCCTCCTCTATCCAAAGTGGTCAAATTCTTCTTTATCACTGTGGGGCCCGTGTCTCGGGAGTGCCTCACCTTCTATTTGTGGATGACATGGTCTTCTTCATTAATGGGGGCAATGGCTCCATCAAGGGATTTTTTAGTATCATGCATGAATATGCTTTAGGGAGTGGTCAAATGATGAACAGGGACAAAAGCGGAGTTTACTTGCCCTCTTCTTGCCCGGCTAGGAGAAAGGAAAACATTGTATCCACCCTTGTTATCTAGAGTAAACACTTCCCTATTCTCTACCTCGTAGTTCCCATTTCTGCGGGCAGGATTCGGGCTCGGTTTTTTGAGGGTTTGGTCGGCAGAATTACCAACCATATTCTCAACTGGAAGAAAAGGTTCCTATCCTTTGGAAGAAGGATCACCCTCATCAATTGTGTCCTTTCTTCGATCCCTATGCACGTTCTCTCCACCCTCAAGGCCCCTAAGTATACCATTATCCTGATTTAGAGGATCATGAATGACTTTATTTGGGATAGCCAAGGGGAGGGGAGATGTTGGTGGTCCTCGTGGAATAAGCTTGCCAGGCCAGTGGAGTTGGGAGGCATTGGGGTCAGGGATGTGGGCTAGGACATGTATTTACTCCAGGGCAGGCTTGCATGAGAGGTTATTGAGGGATACTCTTTTTGGAGTCAACTGATTCGAGGGAAGTATGGATATGGCCTTCGCGAGAATGGTAAATCTCCTTCAATCCTCTGGATATCTCTTTGGACTCACCTCCCCGCGCTTTTGTTTTACTCTTAGTGGGTCCTAGGTCGGGGGGATCTCAAATTCTGGAAATGTGATTGGGGGGCGGCTTACTGGTCTTCCCTGGATGCCCTACACCAAACATTTCCTTCTTGGAAGCCAATGCTCACCCTTCCTTCATCTCGGGTGTTCTATATCCCTCTCAAAAGGCCTTCTATGATAGGATTTGCTTGGATGGCTCTCCGGATAGATGAATCTTCACTGGTTCCCCCATAGGGAAGTTCTCGGCTAAAGCATATCGTCTTTGTATGTCAGCCCAGTATGTGAGAGACCATTGGGGGAGGAATTTATGGTGCAAAGCCACCCCAATTAAATTCTCCTTCTTGATTTGGAGAATCAGAAATAAGGCTCTGCCTTCAGACCTGGCGATTAAAAGGAAGGGGGTCCAGTTTGCCTCCAAATACTCTTTCTATTTGATTCCCTCTGAGTAATCCACGTTGCACCTCTTCTTCCAAAGTGAGTGGGAAGTGCGGATCTGGAGCGAGCATGGGAAGTTCCCTCTGCCACCTAGCGCCATGGCTTACCTAGAGGCTTTCTTCTTGAGCTGGTTTAGCGGCTACCTGGATAACAACCATGAGTTTGTGGCCAGGGGAACCCTTCTGTAGGCGGACTGCTGGTGCATTTGGCAGGTGCATAACCAGACGCGCCATGGGACTCGATGCTCTGCTCTGGCATTGCTGTTTAGAGCCAAATGCCTCACCTCAGAGCTGATTGGACTCCTCCACCGCCAGGATGCAGCGCCTTCTCTCTGCTGCTTCTCCTCTAGGACTGCTTCTCTGGACCGTAACCGCCCTAGGCCGTAGGGATGATGGGTCCACTGGATGCCCCCCTTTCACTCCTAAAACTCAACGTTGATGGATCCTTTGGATCTGGCACCATGCACGGTGGCGGCGTGGTACGAGACGCAGCAGGCTCAGTTAGTTTTGCCTTCAGTCCCTTCTATGGCTCAGGGAACTCCCTTAAGGCAGAGGCATTGACATTGCTCAGCAGCCTCTCTCTTTGCCGATCCAGAAACCTTCCCCTGTCTTCTGTTGAAACGGACTCTGGTATTGTGTGGAGATCTCTCACCAGAACCTCCTCCTCCCCCTGGCATATAACTTATCTAATCCATAAGTGCATGGCTCTCCTCTCCGACAACATGGAGGTTCTCCATACGTGGAGTGAGGGAAACCGGGTGGGTGACTTCTTGACACCCTTTGCTTCCCCGGAGTGCCCCCTTGTGGAGTTTTTCTCCCATGGATCACTTCCCCCTTGTTGGGTGGCCCATGTTATCAGTGATGCTCTTGGCCTCCATTTATTTATGCCACCTTGAGTTGTACTGCTCTTGTTTCCCATTTTTGAAATAAAATAAAATTTATTTGTGGGTATGATTATTGTGAATTTATCATCCTTATCATAGATTGAAAAATGAATTTAATGGTTTACAAGAATACAAACTTCCACCTTGATGATTATCAGTTGAAGAATATTCTGATAGGGTGAAAGATATTGATTCGAAATTTGGAAAGAGAAGAAGTTCTGGGTTTCCATGAAATATGTAGAAGACGAAGCCTATTTTTATCGAAATACCATATTGGAGATTTCTATAAATAAAACATAACATTGATGTTATGCATGTTTATAAAAAAATATGTGACATTTTGATTGGAATATTATTAGACATAAAAGGAAATAAAAAATGTGGATTGAATTCTATATTTGACTTGATATTAATGTGAATACATTTGGAGTTAGATCGCACTATGAAAGGAAACAGAACATATTTACCTCAGGCTTGTCACACATTAATAAATATTGAAAAGATGAATTTTTTTCAGTGTCTTCATGGTATTAAAATACCTCATGGTTTTTCTTCAAATGTGAATAATTTGGTGTCATTGATGGATTGTAAATTAATAGGTATGAAATATCATGATTGTCATGTGTTGATGCAACCACTTATACCAGTGGTAGTGCATGGTATATTGCCTAAAGTTGTCAGAAAGACTATCATAAGGTTATGCAATTACTTCAAAGCCATTTGTAGCAAATTATTTGATCCAAATTTGTTATATGTGTTAGATAATGAAGTAACTCTTATTCTTTTTCAACTAGAAATATATTTCCCACCCACTTTTTTGATATAATGGTTCATCTACTGGTTCATTTTTGTGTGAGTCTAGAATTTGTGATCCTCTTTATTTTAGATGGATGTATCCTTTTGAGGATATATGAAAATTTTGAATGGAAATGTTAAATATACTTATCGACCATATGCCTCTATTTTTGAAAAATAGGTATCTGAAGAGGTGATTGAGTTCTGTAATGATTATTTATATAAGGTGGATCATAGTGGTCTACCTGTGTCTCGACATATGACAGTTGATATTGAAGGTAAAGGGTTGTGAGGCTTAAAGGTATTGTTTATTACATGTGATGAAGTAATTCTAGAACATTTAAACATTTTGAACAATAGATATTAGGTTCAATCATATATATCCTCACATATTTCTCAATTAATGTTACGATATCATAAAAAAACTAAAATTTGTTGATTATTGAGCAAAAGAAGACATTTTTTCATGTATTAAAGAGAATGTAACCCTAGATATATTTGCATTAAAATGATTAAAGTGATTAATAGGGGGAACATCTCTTAAAGTGATCACATTATCCCTTTTTGATATCAATGGATACACATTTTATACAAAAAAAATGGATGAATAGAGTATCGTTCAGAATAATGGTGTGATGGTTTTCACTAAAGCAGTGCATATTTTGAGTGCTAAAGATGATAACCCAATTTCTACATCAACTTCATATTTTGGAGTTCTTGAATACATATGGTAAATTGATTATATAAAATTTCGAGTCACTTTTATTAAGTTTAATGGGGTTGATAGTAATAGTGGTATGAAACATGATGAATATGGGTTTAAACTAGTTGATTTGAAATGATTTAATTATACTGATGAACCATTTATCATGGAAACACATGAAAAACATGTTTTTTATTTCATTTATCCATCAAATGATAAGTGGTCAGTTGTTTTTCAAGGAAAAATATACCATTTGGGTGATGAGGATGATGTTGATGATGTTAGGGATTTACACGAGCCTTATTTATCTATTACACAATATTAAATTGATTACAATTGGTATAAGATAGATATAGTGCAAGAAGTACATAATGATCATGATAAAGTCATGTGGTTGAATAATAAATTTGTTCCCTAAATTTTTTGGTAAATATTTATATTTTGTTTCCTTTTTTGAAACATTCAAAAGCATGCCTCTTTTTTTACTTACTTATTTTTGTCTTCCTTGTATCTAATTATTCAGTTTTCTAATGATATGTAGGTAAACAGAATTTCATTACACTTTATAATAGCAATGTCAGATACATATACAAAGGATCAGTTACCAAGGTATATCTATTTTGACATATTATTATATATTTAGTAATATAGTTATATAATTAAATAAAACTATTAATTTACCAAAAATATGTGCAGGACTGGTTATGCATCCTTGGTAGAGGCAACTTCTACTATTGCTACTAAAAAATCACGTCCTCAAGTTGGAAAACATGGTAATACACATTAACCAAAACTATCACTTTCTTGTGATGACGACAGGGACCATATCCATTTTGATGATGATAATAATGCAGTTGGTCCATATGCAGTTCATTTTGTCAATTATATAGCGATGAAAATCCACTACAGGAAAAATAATTTATATCTAGATTGGCTGTTAGTGGATAGGATGACGAAGCAACAACTTTGGTAGGCTGTGCTTGTAAAATATATTAATTGATTTATTTTATCTCATATTTTGAATATTATTAATATTAAATGACATATTTAATTTATTAAATTACTGATGACATTCAATTTTGAGGAAACCAAAGAAATTATGAAAAGACATATCTCTTTATCAGTGGGTCAATGGATGTATTTTAAAAGAAAACTGACAAAAAATTTGGTTTTCGGAAAAAAAGGTCTGAAAGACCATGCCTTATGTATCAATTTATATATGAAGATACATGGAAGAGATTTGTTGATAGTCGTTAGGCAGAAAAATTGCAGGTATGATAATTATTTTATATTTGAAATTTTATGATATATTGGACTTATTACTTAGTAGTTTATTTTTATATAACAGGACACCAAGAGACCTCATTAGGATATCTAGTTTAAAAATGTATACCCTCATACTTTATCACATGGAGGGTATTCGTATTTGGAGCAGAAAATGGTTGAAGAAAAATTTTAAGCATTAAGAGCTCGATCAAGCTGTGGTTCAGAAGAGGTCTAGTTTGGTCTCCATCTCTTACCACACGCCATGAGAAATATAAATGAGCAATAAGAAGGAAAAATGAATAATATCTTACAAAGTAAGTTAAAAAAGTAGTTGATAAAATTGTAAGTAAATATTATTTATCTATTAACAATTTTTCTATTTTATACATTATGAAAACTAATATTACTTTTTTCATTTTCATTTTAGAATTAACATGAGGAGCAAGAGACACATGGATATTTTATCCCAGAAGGTAGCATGGACATCCAATCCACTAATTTGGGAATGGAGGAAAGCCCTGGCCATGTTAGAGGATATCCGGCGAGTGTTAGTATTCAGAAGGTTTTTGGTAATAGTGTGAAATCAAAATACCTAGAGATAGAATCCTTAAGAGAAGAGATGAAAGATAGTAAACCGTCTATGGGTTATCCAATTCAAGAAATAGTGCATAATGATTTGTTAGAACACTTGGAAACATAGTCACATTCTGCGTATCCCTCTCTTGTATATTATAAATTTGTCACCATTTTTTTATTTTATAAATTATAATCACTAATATAACATTTTCATTTTTTAGCCTTCTCATTCTGCTCACCTAGACTACCCTGCCACATCGGCATACCATGCCCTGTCTATGAAGCCTTCCCAGATATATTATTTATTGGTCATCAATTTTTCTATTTTATAAATTATAAACACTAATATAACATTTTCATTTCTTCTTTCTCAGCCTACTCAGCCGGACTACCCTTCCCAATCTGCTTACAATGCCTCGTATGTGTAGCCTTTCACGATATATTATTTTATTGTCATCAATTTTTATATTTTAGAAATTATAATCACAAATATACCTTTTTAAATATTCTTCCTTCTCAGCCTGCTCACCTTGAATACCATACCCCATTTTCTTACCCTTCACCATCTGCACAGCCTTTTTTGGTATATTATTTTATTTTCATCAATTTTTCTATTTTATAAATTAGAAAAAAATAATATATCTTTTTCAGTTTTCTGACTTTTCAGCCTGATCACCCAGAATACATTTCCCCATCTCCTTACTTTGAACCTCCACCTCCTCGCTCAGATAAAGCCTTGTATTGGGAGTTGTTTGCTGGAGATCCTTATGTACATATTGTTCAATTAGGAAAGGTGAATTTTTTGGGGGACTCATTAAATCATTACCCTATGTAGATGTGTCGGGTTAGAGTATCAATACTTGATATTATAGATCCTAATTCTCTACTACAGTTTCCTACTGCAGAGATCACCTGTGTTGGAGAATGCATGTGGAATTTTTTACTTTGGCAAACTAGTCTTTTACGTTATATTTCATATGAGGTATGCATTTTTAATATTAATTAAAAATGATCCAAAATTTCTTGAACTGTCTTCTGACATTTATCTTATATAAGAATAAATGAAAGCAAAAGAAACTTCCCAAATATAACAAAATGTTCAGGAACAGTCGGTTGTAGAAACTTCTAATATTTCTTCTAGGATACAAAGATTATCTCTGGCTTCTAATTCCTTGAATTATATCATTGAGTTTTGGATGAAACTTTATATATGTTGAAGAAGTTATCTATTGAGAATAATGAAAGATGATATCATGCATTTAGTTGATTTTTAAAAGCTCGGGCTGAGTGTGGTGCAGTTGTTTTCCATGTATGTAAATTGACATTTGAATTTCTATTTCTTTAATAAAATATGGTTTTAAATTGACCAACTATATTTTCTTTTTAATTTAGGTATCTATACAAGATTATTTTACAAAATGATAGTATATTTATTTATAGTTTTATAGATCCGTTGAACATTTCCTTGGAAGTCATAAATTTGAAGAATGAGGATAGAGTTCAATATATATCTAAGAGATTATCACAGAGATAAATTAAATGCTGGTTTTTCCATTTCATGATATGTATGAACATAAACATAATTATGAACTAATGATCATTATAATTTCATTTATTGTGAGATTTTTTTATTGTAGGGGACATTTGATGTTAGGTGTATTTATCCCAAGTGAATACACCTTATATTGGTTTTTATCTTTATTAAGAACATTTTGTAAACCATTTTACAACTTTTTAAATAAGTATGTTTTTTTATAAGATCATTATTTTTAATTTTCATTGTTTAGACATGCATATTACTTCATATATATGAAGATTCAGTTCATGGAAATAATTTAACAAGTAATACATGTTAGTAAAGAAACTAAAGAAAACAAAATATGAGGAAGTACATGTAATTTTTTTATTATATTTTTTATGAATTTATTATTATATATTGTATTTATTATCAGTTGAATATTTTATAACTACAGTTTCATCTTCATAATGGAAATGATGAATGTCGTTATTATATTTTATGATTCATGTACGAGATAATCACAACTTTGGAAACTACTGATTTTCATAATGTCATTTGTGTTAAATTTTTTATATTTTCTTCCATACTATTTTATTTTTCTAATCTCATATCATTCAATATTATTATAGTCATTCAATGATTCAGGGTATTATTCCCAATCTGATATGACCCATATTGGACTTACTTTTGTGAACTATTAGTTAAATATGATTTTGAATTGAGGTATGTATATTATAATATTTATAAATAATAATACATATGGGTTCAAAAAAATAACTCTTTTGATATATTAGGTGTTTGAACGTTCCAATAATCAAATGAATGCTTCAAAAATAACCAACAATGAGCCTGCCGTAAATTTTAAGTACATTTATTCTAATTTTTTTTGACTTTCAACGTAATTTTTATTTATTTTTGGTATATTTATGATATAGGTTTTTATTGAAGGATAAATATTTTTTGACAATAGTTTTATATTGTGTTTTATTTATAGTGGTTTTAATATTTTTAGAAGTGTAAGTTTCTGATTTTTCAAAAACAATTTTTTTTAATTTACTGCGTCGGTTATTTTAAAAAATGACACCAAAACCTGATTTTCGGTGTTTTTTTAACTAAAAACATCACTGAAACCCTTAATGATAATACTTTTCAGCGTCAGTTTTCTAATTTATAATACCAAAAATCAAATTTTTTACGTCACCTTTATAGACATCAGTTAAAAACTGACATAAAAATTAAAAATAACTAACGTAAAATTGTGTTTTTTCACTAGTGTTTTTTCATAAGGGAGATTATATAGATTTTAATAATTTTCATGTTTTTGATTTATATTGGTGAAAGTGATTTAACAAAGTAAATTATATTTATTATAATTATAATTTGGAAAATTATATTAGAATTTGGTATAAAAATTCTTCTGCATGAGGTTCATAAATTCTCATTTGGTAAGGGAAAATATTTGGTTTTCAAATATTTAGTTTTTTAAATGACTTTTATTTTTAATGATGATTTTGATGGCATTTCTTTTTCTTTCGAATATATTTTTTTGTAAATGAATCTCATTTTATTTATTCTTTAATTTCTATGTAAATATAAACTATATCAATTGAATGGTTATATCTTTTCAAAATTTTATTATTATTCTGTGAATGGGTTCTAGAATGGGAATGATACTTTAAATTATATGTTTCATTATATATAAACCTTCATTAGAAATATATATATATATATATATATACATTTTTTTTAAAATTTATCATGGAAATCAAATATTATATATTCACATATATATAAATACTTGATGTTTAAGTATATAATTCATTTAAATAAATTTTTAATCATGTATTAATTCATATATGAATTTATAAATTAATAATGTCACAATTTTATCATGTGCATGACATATAAAATTCAAGATTATTACC
The DNA here is from genome assembly GCA_963277665.1 of Viscum album. Lineage (NCBI taxonomy): Eukaryota > Viridiplantae > Streptophyta > Magnoliopsida > Santalales > Viscaceae > Viscum > Viscum album. The sequence goes on from OY728146.1 coordinate 515,890,818, forward strand.
ATACATCAATGATTTTTTTTATCATGACATTTAATATACATATTTACATAAAGTCATGTTCCTTAAAACATAAGTACATATAAAAGGATGATTGTATTTATTAACGAAATGCATCTTCAGTAATTTTTGTGCAACACACATAATAATTTATTGTTATTGATTGATTTGAAGAAGATAGTATTATATGATCTATATTGTTATTATATTACATTCATGCATAATATAAATTTATTTAATGAATAAAGTAAATGTAATAAACAAGTCATTGAAATTTCATGTGTGTGGATGTGAATTTAACTTCCATGTGATTATAAAAAGTCGTGTATTATGAGATCTAATAATAAAAAGTTGAATATGTAATTTTCATTAAGGATTAGTATTTATTTTTTCCAAACATGATTATAAATATATTTTCAAAACTAAAAACCCCTGAAAATATAAATATATATATAAGGCAAGATAAGAACAAAAAAGATTTATAAAAACTAGTACTTGATCATCTTATATACGATGAGGAACTAGATAGTGAATCCATACCACAAGTGGGTAGGCCCAAGATATCCTTAAATGTTTTGATTGGACTCAGTTGTGCTATTTTTAATATCTTTCTAAATGTTTTCAATTGAATCACAGGATTAGTTTAAAATAATTTTCAAATATTATTTATTTTTTAAAAGAATAATATTATTTTTTAAATGTTGTTTTAAAAATTTATATATAATTTAATTTTTATGAATGTTTTATCAAAGAGATAATTTAATGGGATTTACGATAGGGATTAAAAATTACATACTGGGCAATTGAATTCCCACCCTTTGTTTACAAAACATTTTTCACAGGTGTCTTAGGAGTTTATTTGCAAATGTTATCGCTTTCGAAGTTAGCACACAGAATCTCAGTAGACATCTATTTTCATTCAACTATGATAAAATCAGAAGTGTACTCTAATTTCAAAAAAACCTAGACATCTACAAGTTCCTCATTTTTATAAAGTATTGTGTAATTATTTATCATATTTAAATAAAATTACATACTAGTTTTCAAACACTTAGTCTGGATGAGAGGGAACTTGGTGTTATATTATGGTTACATCATATCAAAAAATTTAATTATTAAATAATTATAATTTTTATACATTTAGTAAAATTTAATTAATTATCATAAAATGTGTACATGAAAAATGAATCACATCAATTTATAGAGGTGATATCACCTTCACATGCACGAGTGACACCATTATTTCCCAAAATTTGGAAGGGAAAGAAGGTATTGAATATAATATATTTATAGAGTCATAAATATTTCTTTAATATCATAAATATTTATTAAATATGTATTAATGATCATCCATGGGAGGTAGTGATGAAAAAATAATCACATCACTTCATAGAGGTGTTAATCCACACATATGTACAAGTGGAATTCTAATTTACCATATGATAGAAAATGGAATGAAAAAGTGATTTGGTATCCAAAAAATCCCATTTTAGTATTTTATACAATCTTATTTAACAATATAATAATAGGTATATATAATTTTATGGTGTTGGATAAATAAATTAATATAATAATACTTGGTTAAGATTTATACCTCTTCTTTAGAAAACCTTATTTGAACTGCACCTTAAGCAATATAGGATGGTATTTTTGTGAGAATAAAACCTCTATGACATGGGTATTATGTTTTCGAGGGTATTTATCTATATAATTCCATGAATACACTTCAAATTAGGTGTAAGGATTGTTGGATATATGGTTCTATTTTATTATTATGGTGGGTGGAAATATTTTAAATATATTTAATATTAATTTAAAAATGTTTCTAGATCATGTAAAATGGCTCAAGATTTAAATAAAGTCTATGATAATGACATTAATATTTTTGGATAATTTTGAAACATATATCATAGTATCACTGCCATGTTAACCCTTTTAAGATTATTTGGATGGCCAAAATGTTTAATGTCTAAGGGTTATTAAAGTAATATCATATACTCAAAGCCTCCCACACATCAACCATTAATCAAATCCTAGATAAGTTCCAACAAATTGAGTTATTATAATGTTTTTTATGATCATTTAATGAGTTTGAAAAATTTTAACAAATTAAATATCAATTAAGGCCATTTTTAGGGATATTCAAAAAATTTGACTTCAAAAATATCAATAAAATAATGTTATCATAATACAAACAATTTCACTTCTAATTATACATGTTATGTTTCTAATAAAATTTTAATACAACATAATTCGTCCAAAAGAATTTAATATTAATGTTTTGAATATATTTTACATTCTTTTATACTTCTTGCCCAAGAGCTATGTCGATGTTTCATAAGTTTTCAAGGTAATTATTCAATTACTAAAAAAATTAAAGTACAATACTTTCATAAATATGGATTACTGTTAATCAATTTTATCTTCTAAATTATTTAATATATAATTTTTATCATTACCCAAATCCTGACAACATAATATGGGAGGGAGAGTGAAAATTGGAAATTATTATTTACCTTAAATAACATAAGGGTCATAATGGAAAAAAAGAGTAAATGATACCATATTTTATAAATTATGATAATATTGTATGACATAAAATTATATAATTAAATAAAACAAATTAATTGATTTATTTTTAAACCCCATCCAATAGTTTTGACCATGTTTAACCAATTTTACCTATTTACATGATAAAAATATTTTACCGTTATTATTAATCATTATAAAAAAAATGAAATTGAATATTCAAAATATGTTTAATATTTTTTTTCCAAATATGGAATCTATTTTTTGAAGGTATATTTAACTTTTAATATTATGAAACACTTATGTAGTGCTTATGCACGAAGTGGAGAAGGAAGGAAAATTATTTTGAAAACATTAAATGTATTATGGTTATTTATCATCCATTTTCCAAACTATATTCTTTCATATATCATTTAAATATATATAGAAAAATATTTAATACAAAATATGATAAAGGTATTTTTAAATTATTTATTAATTAAAATAGTATAATTGTTATAATAAAAAAAGTGGGAAATTTTCCATATTTTAGAAATTTTTATAATTATGGATGATATACAATCATCTAATGAAATAAAGGCAATTGTTGGATTTATTTTGGAACCATATCCAATTATTTGAACCCCATTTTACACATTTAACCTTTTACTATGGTGATAAACATTTACTATGATTACAATTTATTATGGATAAAAATTAAATGGATCATATTACATAATTTTATTATAATGATTCCAAATATAGAATCCAAATTCCTTAAACTATTTTCTCAAAACGGTAAAATTTATTTCAATAATAGCTAAAAAACATAATGAAAAATATTTTTTAGAAAATACAACCTTTGAACATAAATAAATTTTTCAAATAACTATTATATAATATCTATTCTCATGAAATTAATTGGATTATATTTAATAATCCGATTAAATACATGAGAAAAATTTTTATTGTAGAATATGAGATGAATCATAATTATATTTTATTAACATAGATATAATTTATATATATAATAATAGCTGGTCTTTTGAGGCGGTGAGGAGAAACAAAACTAAGTGCTTCATAGGGGTGGTAATTGACACGTAAAAATGTGCGACATTTTAATTTTTCATTAGATGAAAAATATAATGAAAATGGATTGTTCCATAAACATAATAGAATTTAATTTTAAAAAAATAAATATTTTATCTATTAGAATAATAATAAAACATATAAATGAGTTAAAAGAAGAAATAATAAAACACATAGTAAATTATTTTTCCTCTCCATTGGAAAATCAACTATCGTTTACACATTAATACATCTAGGATGATCTTTTGGATATAATATAATGAATGACACAATAATTTTATTCTATATGTAAGGTTAAGAAGGAATGTAATATCATATAATCATTGAATAAAAATTATTTATTTAATATCATATATATTTATTAAATCTTTAATAATAACCAACCTCATGATGTAGTGAAGTGAAACAAAATAAATCACTTCGGGTACATCATAGTCCACTCATAGACATGATTAGTATTTTAATTTCTTATTATATGTAAAATGAGATAGATATTTTTTTACATTATAATAATATAAATTTCATAATATATAAGATACTTATTCTATCATATCATCCTGGTTACTGAATTTTAGAAGTATGTGGAGGAATATATAAACATGAAAGCACTTGGTTAAGAGTGTTAGATATTATTTGAAAAACCTCATTTATCTTACACTTAAGCATTTGATAATGATATTTTTGTGATAAAAAAACCTCTGAGACATGGGAATGAATTCTGGGAAGGGACTTGGGCATATATTTGTCCTTGAAAATGGATCAAAATGAATTAGGAATGGAGGTTATGTGGCTAAAAATTTATAATTGAGGTTGGAAGAAATCTTGTAAATAGATGAAATATTAATATAAACTACATGTATAACTATTTTAAAATCGATTCATAGTTCCATATATTTTATAATATAGGGGATAAGGTTTAAATAAATTAATTCAATGAAATTTACATAATTTTATGCATCATTTTGAACACCATCAATTAATTTAACTACATAATCAACCCCTTTAACCAGAACCATGTTATCACATTTTTATATATCTAAGGGTCATGGATTTAATTTTAAATTTTTGAAGTATTATTTTAATGAATTATTAATTATATTATTGAAAATTTCATATCCAATTGTGTTTTTATATGATGTTTATAATTTTTTAATGATTTAAGAATACTTTTTACACATTATAAATAAATTAATGACATTATATGGACTATTATCAATATTTGAATTTAATTATATTGTGAAAATAATATAATTACAATATAAAATCATTCACCATTACTTATGAATTGAAATAATCCAATTTTATGGGAACCTAGTAATTTATAAAAAACAAATTACTAGTATTGTTTTGATAATAATTTACCATATTTTCTATGACTTTCACAAGCACTATGTTAATATTTCATAAGAAGTAAAGGTATTTATACTGTCACAACAAATTAACAATAAATTAATATAATAAATATAGATAAATTATCATAATCATTATCATTTATATTCCATCATATTTCAATTTTTTGTTCCCAAATCATGCAAACATAATGACTGATATAGGGTGATTTTTTATTCTTTACCTAAGACAAAAGAATGGTAATAATAAAAAACAAGTGAAAAAATAGACATTTGTTAAAAAATATGGTAATTATCAAAAAAATACACTCATACAATGAAGTAATGAAATAAATTGGATTTTGTTTTAGAATTTGTCCCATAATTTCACCCATTTTAAAAAAATGTACTTTTACCATGGTGATAATAATTTCGAATGATCATTATTACCCAAATGGACCAAATTCCTTCTATTAATATTCCTTTTTTGATAATCCCCATTTTAACGGAAAATGGGGAACTCATTCATGGCCTGAAGGCTTCATGACATTACATTACCTAAGGATATTAAAGGAAATAATCCATATAATAACTACTTAGAACTGATCCTCCCTATAGACTATATCATGACGAAAACTAACCACATTTACATGAATTTTCTTCTTAGATTCCTTTTCATACACAACCTGTTCCTAATAGAAATTTTCATACTATCTCATTCTTCCAAATCCATTAGCTATTCTCTGGTTAATACACCTTGCTCAGAATCCTCAATTGGAGAATGTTCCTTGTTGATACTTCCGAGTATATAAAGTGAAAATTCATGTGGTATGAAGGACTTGAGGTAGACCGAAGGCCTTGATGTGGCATGGATGCCTTCAGGTGGCCAAAAATCTTTACTGTTCTAAAGGCCATGGGTGTCCTGAAGGACATGAAAGGCTCAAGGACCAAACCGAATAACTGAAAGATCAAATAGATGAAGAGGTATGGATACTAAAGTACCAAAAATCACTTACTATAGTACATATTATTGTACAAAATAATTATGTCTCAACCTAATTTGATCTTGGGTTTTTTTACGCACTTTCTGTGTTCTCACAAACCGAGTTGAGGCTCTTATGCTAAGGGTTATTATTCATTATGAAAAAAATGAAATGATCCTAACTACGTATTTTCAATATTTTTATACCATATATGGAATCCAATTATGAAGATTTAATTTCAAAAAATAGTAAAAAATAATGATAACCTAATTTCATGAAATTAAATTAAAAACAATGTTAATAAAAATAACCATGTCCAAAATAAAAATGATTATATGATAAAATAAGGAATAATGTTTATTCTCAGTGGATTAATTTGATTTTTTAATAAAATGAAACTAATTTTATTTAAAAAAATCAATAATGAGATGGATCATTGAAGATAAATTGATTTAAATTAATGAAATGACAATTTTTTAAAATTTGTATTTGTACTATTCAACCAAAAATAAAAAATATTTAGAAAAATGAATAAAATATATGATAAGATTATTTTGAGATAATTATTTGAAAAAATATTTCTATTTTATAAATTAAAACATATAAAGTCAGTAGAAATTAATCACAATACCAATTCCCCAAGCTCAATAAAAACCAAATACATTGAAAATATATTTTTGAGGTATGAAATTAATTTATAATTATTTTATATCTAGGGACCATAATTAGATAAATCATAATTTATTTAATTGAGTATATGATCAAAAATATTAGTAACCACATTCTTTTATTTTGATAAGTTACTTTTGTTTTATTAAAATACATTATGTACATAAAATCATTTTTTGAAAAATATCTTTTTTAATCCTATATGATTTTTAAAAAAATATTGTTCTAATATATTTATTAGTTCATTTTTATTTTTAAAATTTTTCACATATATTTGATTAGTTTTTAAATCATATTCAAGACTAAAAATGGAACTAATAGGTTATATTGGTTATATTTAATTATTAATAATTGTATAATATATAATGGTTTGTTTAAGATCATTTATTTGTGGTTAAAACTATAAAATATAGTGTAATTTATGTTAAAACTACATATTGAGATATTTGGGTGTTAGAGTTCCCTTTGATAAATATTTTACATGAAAGATTATTTTGTGCAGGACTACTTTTTCAAAGAGCCTATGTGGACCTCCTTCGAAAAGGGATTTGTGAATTCACTCCCATAATACGGGTTTCATTTTACATGGGATGGATTTATTCCCATCATTTTAGGATGATTAATAGGTGGTTTATTATGGTGGGGTCTTATTCCCATGCATCGATTAATCGGTGGTTTATTTTGGTGGGGTCTGATTCCCATGCGTCTAAAATTTGGAAGTCCTTTTCTCTTCCTGTTTCCTTTATCCAATCTTACTTCAATATAGAATATGGAATTTTGTAGTATTTCAAAGTCAATCAATTTTCCAAAAGGGTGGGACACATGGTGGTTAAGAAATTTCTTTATTAGTAGAAATATCTATCATGTAACAATATTTTATTGGATTAAAATCCCCATATATAAGTAATAAGTGAATTAAATTGCTTGTGGGAGGCCGAAAATTAACACCATTCAATAAACAACATTTATTATCGGGATGATTGAATCTTTATAAGAGGATATAAATTCAATGGCTATAACATGATTTTAATGTAGAATATTGGAAAATAAATCTCATACATGGGAGGTAAAAAAATGGATTTCAACAATAATAATTAATTGTATATATGTGATTTTGTTCCATGAAGGCATTAAAACTCTATACAATTACCTTGATTTTTCTGAATTTTGGAAACTAAAACAACTTTGCAAGTGAGAAAAATGTAATATACATGAACATAATATAATAGATAAAAAAATATATTTTTGTATAAGGATATTTTATTTTATGATTTTATATTTATAAATAGTTGATTTCATGGTGAAAAGTAAAAAAAATTGATTTTTCAAATACATTCATTTTTATGAAAATGAAATGAAATAATATTTAAGTGATAGTTTCTATAAAATAATTTAATGACTAAATTTATGTTTAAAAAGTAATATAATCCTTTTATAAATAAAATATTTAACATATATATATATATATATGATTTACATTTCCAAATTCTTATTAATGGGTTTATATATATAAAATCCACTTTAGAAATTTTCTTTTAATAAATTATTTTAGATATATATTTTTTGTTTTTGTTTAGTTTCAGGTTTAAATTAACCTATTTTTAATTTAATAAATTTTAAATAATTTTTTTAATCACATTTTTACATGATTTTGGAATGAAAATTTTTTTACACTTAAAAAGTCATTGTTTTTTAAGAACTATTTTTCATCATGATACATGTATTTGATTGAAATTTTATGTTTAACACATCAAAAAATTTAATATTAAATAATGAATTTTGTATGTAGAATTAAAATTTTCATATTTTTTAACATGTTCAATTTCATTTTTGGTCAAAATTAAAAGTACATGTAGTCTGAATTGACCACCATGTTAATTATAAAAAGAGTTAATGAGGGTGTTAAAACTAAAATCCAAGGTTTAAAATATCATAAAAACATAATTAAATGTTATAATATGAGTTTATTGCTTCTCATATGAATATTATATTATAAATAATTCAATTAGCTACCATATTCATGTGAGTAATAAATTTATATTAATTTAAATTTAAGGATACATATAGTTGTGGCACTCCTATCACTTATAAAAGGGAACCTCCTATTATCATATATTGAAACATCATGAGACACATAGATAGACCATTGTTATACCATATATCCCTAGAATAATCCTCCTCATTACATAGAGTTGTAATTATTATGATAAGACTAGCCTATTGAGGTTTACAGTTCAATCCAAATGAGGTTTATAATGAAGAGGTATAATTGTTGACCATGTTCCCTTATGTTTATTTCCTATTATACATCTATCAAACCTCTCATAACCACAATAATATAAGGAAATTAGTATCTCCAATACACGTATGTTTTTATTGTTTGTATTTTATAACGAATTTTAATATCTTTTTTTTGTTGGAAAATGAAATCGTCGCTTATACATATGTGTGGAATTCTACAACAATAAAGAATTTTTATTCATTTTTTATTTCATATTTACATAGACGATAATAAAATAGATATAATTATTAAATATGATATTTATTATATTATTAATAATTAAAATTAATTCTATATATATATCATGTTGTTTTCATCCATTAGAAAATTGAAAATGTCATTCTTGCATTCATATATACTACATAGTCCATGAAATAATGAGCCTCATATTACATGAATACCATTCATGGATGATTATAAGATTTTATTTAATGTATAAAAAAGTTAAATATATCATGAATAATATTCTCTATTTTATGGGTCAAAGAACACTTTGACCATGGTTAAAAACACACATTTTTTTTAATTTATGAAGAAAACTGCCTCAAAATATCCCACATGAACTTTACTAATTTTGTGAATATATAATAAATGATAATAATTGAATTAGAAGGAATTATAATTGGGTTGAAAATTTTAAAATTGTTCTTATGAATTTAAATAATAAATATAAATATTCTCTATAGAAGTTTGTAATATTTTCAACCTAGAAAAAAACCAATCTATTAGTATATTAATCAATTTCATTTTTCAAGATTGTTTAAGACTATATATTCATTGAATTAGAATTCAATATATTTCTATCCTAAACCCCACTTATTTTCTTATGATAATAAATTATGTATTTTGTATGTTATGATTTAATTTAACTTTCTTTTTTATTTTACATGAAAACAAACTACTTTACAACGAAAATCAACCATTTTAATTCTTTTAGTCTCGATACATTATTATCCATTTCCATGTTCACTGAATTGTTTTCAAATTATTTCATTAATCCAATGTTTTTTTAGATTCATTTTAACTAAATATTACTTCTTTATACTGGTTCAATAGTAATATTCTAGTAATTTTCCAAACAAAGTTATTTGGAGTTTTTACCAAGAGTTTGAAAGGAATATTTTCCTTGATGTCTACTGAATGAATGAAATCCCCCATTGTGATAGATATTTTTTATTCAAAAAATCATAGATTATAGGTTTTGATGGTAAATTTTAATGAAAATAATTTTTTAATTATTTTCATTTTTTGTTAAAAATTTATACGAAAATTAAAGGTTATTTTTCACTCTTTCAATGAAATATATTAATATACTTTTAATGGTATTATCATCTATAAAAACATTTAATGATTATTATGATTTACATGTGATATAACCAATTTATAGAATCCATCCAATTTATTTAGATTTATTATAATTATGTTGTTATATTTATTGATTAGGGGAAATATTAAAATTTTTATTACAGTTTTTCAAGGATAATGTTTTTAGATTATGAATTGTCATATTATTCATTTATTTAAAATGATTAACGCATTAAAAATATGATGTAATGATCATGGACCATTATTTCCCATTGATGAATCTATATGTATCATGATTCAAAATATTTTTTGTATTTGGGATATACCATACCGATTTATATATAATTTCATGACAAAGGTTCTTGATTGAAATATTATGATGTTTGAAATTACACATTCTATTATTATGAAATTAGTTACTATTATCCATGTCATTATTGATTTTTTTTATAATCCATGGATTTATTCAAATTTATTGGTTTTATTTATATGGTATATTTTATTATTATTTTTTTCCAACCAAATTATTTATGTATAATTTAATCCATGATAGCTTTCATAATACACATTCATTTACTAAGAATTTGAGCTCTCCCATGGTTATGTATTAATTTACTCATGGAACCAAAAAGTGAAATTTGAATGATTTAAAAGATATAATAGATGAAATAATAATTTTATTACTATAATTTTATGATATGTTTTATGTTTTGGTCTTAATGTGAGAATCCCATATATATCTAGTCTCTCAAGACTAATAAACTCTTTGATCTTTTTTGATGTGATCTCTTGTATCTCTCAGAAATAAGTGAATTAAAATGTTTAAAGGGGTCTCAATATAGTTACTATAATATAAAATAAACTTTTTAGGGATTAATGGTGATTTATGATGCAATAAATGTTAATTGTGGCACCAATGCCCTTGCTGAATTTTGGAAACTGAAACACACACATGGGGGGGGGGGGAACAACATGATGTTGTTAAATAGAAAATGAAAATAAGATGTGGTTGAAGGGGAATTAATAGGGTATCCAACTCATATTTTTATGCCCTAAATTTTCTAAATTTTGGAAAATAATAATCCTATGTCAGTGAGAACAATGCCATATATAGGAGCATTCTGCAATAGGTAAACACAACATTTATTTTCAAATAATAAGCATATATTCATGATTATATTTTAATTTTTCATTTTATAATCTATGAGTTCTATTTTAATAATTTTGAAATTATTTTTAGTATAATTAAATCAAAATTAAATTCATTTTTTATAGTTTTTTAGAAATTGTTCAATCTTTGGAGAATAGTGTAAAAACGGTTTTCCAAATACTAGAAATTCTACGACACCATCTTGAAATATTATATATTTGAATGTTTGTGAAAATATTTTTTCATGAACTAATATTTATTTTAGATGTTATATAATTATTTTGAAATATATAATACTTAAATTAAAAATATATGATTGGAATTTGGGAAATTGAAGTAATGGTTTTAGTGAAGTAAAATTTTATTTGGTTCTTTTAATATAACAAATTATTCATGTTATTTTTTTTGTATTTTTAGTTCAAAATCATAATTACTCTCATTTTATTGAAAATTATGTAATTTATTTCATGGAAATAAATAATTTACATTATTTCTCTATAAATAATTTTTAAACATAAAAATATTTTTTTCTAATTTTATTTCATTTCGATTGTTATACTTTTTTTATCTATAACACCGAATATATATATATATATATATATATATTTAATATTATAAAATGGATTTATATTATAAATAATGAGTTCCAAATATGTTAATGATTTCAATTTCACTTTTTGTTATAATTAATAGTAAATATGGTAAAATATTTCTCCATGTTAATGCTTAAAAGAGTAAAAAAGTGCGTTAAAAATACTAGATATGGATTAAAATACCTTTAAAACATGATTAATTTTTTTTATGAATATATTTTAATTCATCCTAATCATATAATCTAAATACATTCTTTTTTTCCACTTTCATGTGAGTAAGATAATTATTATTTTAATGTAATGATATTTGAATGTTTTCCACTCCCCTAACAAATAAATAACATCACATTGATAATTATTCACACATTTTTTCCAATTATATGGACTAATACATAATAAAATATCTCACCAAGTATCCTATAATTGTCATAGTGTTCCTGGTCTAATCAAAATACCAACATGTGATGGATGAATTTTTAATCTGAATGTGGTGTTCAAAAAAAGAGTTATAACATTTAGCTAAGTAATTTTGTGTTTATTTAACCTTCTACATCCTTCAAAAACTATAATAACCATAATGATATAATAACATCTTTATCTAAAATAATCTATATTTTTATGCTATAACATTTTTTCTTCTCATTATCCATCTATTTTAAATTGATAACTTCTCAGAAATATATGTGTGGACTACCACCGCCATAAAGAGATATTATTAGTTTTTCATTTCTTCCTTAAATGGATTTTAATAATATTTCATTTTATGAATAATTAAGATATTTATATTAATATTATGATTATTTTAATGTAATAATTTACCATATCATTTTTTTTCATCCATTATAAAAATGAAATGTCATCCATATATATGTACGGACTACCATCTCCATCAAACGATGAGATTCAATTTTCGTATCTTTTTTTCATAGCTGGTTATTAAATTTTACATTATTTATAAACAGTATAAATATTGTAGGACTTATATTTTCGAGATTATGGAGAAATGAAAACTTTTACCATGGATAACCTACAAATTTATTGTAGGTTAATGAACTGAATATCCTCAAAAAATTAGACATGAACATTACCATTTTGGTACATTTTAAGATATAGTAACAAATTAAATAAAATTTATTAAGATAATTGAATAATACTAAAACTATTTACTTAAAATTTTATTAATTAATATAATTTTATTTTAGAGGATATAAGAATTCACTTGATAAATCATAAATCCATGGTATAGATTTATTATAGAATCTCATTTTTTATTCAAGATTATTTATTTTTAAATATCCATGGAAAAAATTATAAGATATTTATCATTTAAAATATATCTATTTCTTTCTCCCCATATTATCTACGGGTTTTTCTTTTTTCATTTATTTTCATCAAATTGGTAATTAACATGGCCAAGAATATTTTGAAAGAAAACTTTATTTGTTTCACCTTTGGGTTGGGAATATTTCTCTTTAGTGTCAATGAGCACTATAATTATTTGAAGAATTTTTTTTCATAATTCTCCAAAGATTATTTAATTTTATTTTCAATTATATTCTACTTCCTAACCATGGATTAAAATAAAAATTATATTTATTTTCTGAATGAGGTAAATTTTATTTTTTTAAAATGTGAATGAACATATTCTATTGAAAATTAAAAAAAATCAAAAATTTTCCACTATAATAAATATTTATTTCTTTTAATCATCTATAATATGATTCCATGTCTTCTTCACTGAAAATAATTTTCTCAAAATATAGTATAATTTAATTTAAATTATAGAAAATTATATTTTTCTTTAAGTTTAAAAGAAAGTATTGAATTTTATTTTAATTGTATTTTATTATATATAAATATTATTTTTTGATTCCCATGATTTTATAGCGATATAATTTAATAATTTCATCAACCTTATTTCTACGGATGTCTTATGATCATGTTGGTAATTTATTTATAACATAAAATAATAATATTTTGAATGCTAGTTTTTCAATAGAAATAATTATGTTTATTATGTATCATATTTATCTTAATTTATTTCATATAACGTATTAATTTGAAATATTATGTTATAGTTAGGGATTGATCTATCCATTAAATGCACATGTTAGTCTTTAGATATAAACATGTTTTGGTATTTGGTGAATTCATAACCTATTTATGTATGATTTCGTAGGTTAAGACCTTGAAGGTATTATTATGATGTGTAACATTATAAATTGTCTCATTATGAAATATGAAATTATTGAACTGGTTATTATTAGGTTCTCATATCGTACATTGATATATTCCCCTTTCTTTAAATTAGTTATATGGAATATGCGATTATTATTTATCTCTTCTATATTATTAATGTTTTATTTACTCTATGATAGATTTTATTTTATTAATTTCATTATTGAGGACATGAGTGCACCATTTATAATTTCTTCATTTTCATAGGATTCTAATAAGTTAACTATTATTAATTTTAATGATATAGAAGAATAAATGAAAAGTTTTTGACTTGAATTTTTAGTTAAATTAAATGTTTTTAATTATAAATTGAGATTCATGTTTGTATATATTATATCAAATATACAAAACTATTCAATTTTCTCAGATGTTATCTCTTGTATATTGTTCCAATATAGTAATGTAACCATTGGATCTGGTTTAATTGATTCATGTTGTTTATTGATTGTATAATAGGAATTTTTTGCAGAAACAGTTGAAACTATATATTTAAGAACATGTTATAAGATAATGAAAACATTTTTATAATCCCTAAATGTATAACTAAAACATTATATAGTAGTTTAATTACATAGGAATCATATTTTATGAATCAATATTGATGATGTTAGGAGATATTTCATTATATAAGATTATTTAGAAAGGATACCTAGATGATGGAATGTAAACTGCATCAAAATTCACAATATATATAGGTATTTCCCTCATGATCAAGTCAATGAAGTCAATTTGGATGGTGCTAGAGATGAGTATATTATAATAATATTGGGACATTTGACTTTGATTGTGAAAAAAAATATTATCCTTTGTTGAGAAACCTATTGATCGCTAGTATATTTCAATAATTCTTGAGTACATCATGTGAAAAATTACCTAAAATCTTAGGGGACTACTAATCCTTTTGTTACTGAGTAATGGATTAAGTCCTTAAAAAATATATTTCAATCCTACATAAATATTTAAAGATATAACATTATCATAAATTATTATCATCTAAAGGGATATATTGATTAATGGTGGTCCTTGATCCAAACCAAAAAGAGGTATGTCATATAAAGAGTATTTAATGAAATACATTTAGTGTGAAATTATTTGTATTGAACATTCATAATAAATAATACAAGGATATAGAACATAAATTTTTCATCCTAAGGAAATATGAAGTGGAAAATTTTGCTAAATATGAAAATAACTTTAAAAGATTGGAAACTAATACTATCAATTATATACATAATCATAAAATTAAAATTTATCGCTTATTTTATTGTAGAAAACCTATCCTTCTGATGGAATTAATTTAAAAAAATTTCGACACATTAGGTTATAGTATCAATCACTAACAAGGAAAAAATAATTACCAAAGTTCTATGATTTCCTAGGAAATAACGAAAATAAGTGGGGGATAAAAACCCGACAAAAATTAATATTAAAAAGTAATATATTGTATAAAATCCCATATTTTCATAGTACACCACACTTTGAATTATTTTCGATCATATTTATTTTGGTTCCTATTCATTTAAAACTATGGTGGATAGATCTTTTTTTGGGTATGTGGATATTTATCATGAATAACGACCTAAGCATAGGGATAAAGATTTTATGAATTAATAATGTCCCACTATAAATGTGTCAAATGAATACAAGGGTCATCCATGGGTTTGGAAATCAT
This sequence comes from Viscum album, assembly GCA_963277665.1. Classification (NCBI taxonomy): domain Eukaryota; kingdom Viridiplantae; phylum Streptophyta; class Magnoliopsida; order Santalales; family Viscaceae; genus Viscum; species Viscum album. Next base: position 515,906,631 of record OY728146.1, read on the forward strand.
TATAGGTGGTTTTTTTTCTCTTTAGAGAATATGGACTGTGATTTTAATGCTGGAAACGTTCACATCACGAACATGTTACAGGATGTGAATATGTTCTTAGGTAGATGTTTTGAACTGGTTCAGAGCGTGATAGGTTTAAATGCTGTCAAACTATTTCATATCCGAAAAAGGCTGACTGAGGTTATTTTAATAGGAGTTGACATAATTTTGGATATATAATCCATGTAGGACATTCACATGATGACCAATGGATTCATATCTTTAATTCCTCATGTTATTAATTATTTTTATGGTGATGTGAAAAAAACATTTCATTCATTTTTCATCATTTGCTATTATGCCATAGGGATACTTGAGGAAAATTTTGGGTGATTTATCCCTTTATGTATGTCCTATAATAGAATTTGATAATTTGTGAGTTCATTAACATTGGTATTCTTCTTCCTTCATATATTCTTTATTATAGCAGTGTGATCTTGTTTTAGTCTTTGAATTTGGATTTGAAACATAATGCTTGTGTGATCTGGGTTCCCCTTGTGATATCCTTCTCCTTCATTTGGCATTACAATTCCCTTGAGAGTTTATATTTGATCACTAAATTAAGGTGGTGGGTCTAGAACATAACCCTAATGTATGTTTTCAATTATCTAGGTTTGTGAAATAATTGCAATCATACCGACACACCATCAATGAAATCAATATAATTTATTAAATATATTCTTGATAAAAAAATTATATTATGATACCTTCCATTGGACCCCACTTGGTCCATCAGTATTGAGACTAGGATTGCAGCCACCTATGCAGTGAGCCATACCGTGAATTTATAATGAATGTATCTTTATAAAACACAGGATTTTGATTAACTATATAAACTTATATTTCTACATGTTGTGACTTGATAAATTAATTAATATATCTAAAAACATGGCATGGTTTGATTGTGGTGATCCATCCTATCATTGGTTAATTTACCAACTAAGAATATATATATAATAGGTTGAGATAAATTCTTCAACAAGGATAGTGATATGAAATGGGATGAGAGGTATACGTTTTATCTTCTATATATTTTTTATAATAGAATGATTGAGTACTTAGACCACTATCTTGTGAGACTGGACACTAATAGTTCATCCTAGAATAGGTTAACACTACTATTTATTTGGGATTTCACATTTTTTACCTAAAAATGGGAATACGTAAGTGTCTCAATAATGGGAATTCTCATGGAGTCTAGTATGATACAATTACTTTCTCCTTGGAATGGTATTTCACGCTAGGAATACGTAAGGAACTCCCACGTGATAATATAAATAAAGCCTAGTAATGATTTTCGAGACATTGTACAAGTGATCTATATAGATACAAGAGGATTAATTGTGTGATATAGGTATCTAATGTGAAGCTGAGGATGATCTGGCAAGCCATGAGTTTCAAACTCAAATGTGAGTTTTGGAAGGTTTATTTTATTTATTGTATTAATTGATTAATTTATACTAACATTTATCACTATATCATATGCACATACTATCATAGTGGTTTTTTTAGACATGGTGATGTGGAATAATATTTTTCTAATGACACTATATTTGATCCACCATTGGGTACCTAATAAGATTTCATAGATATAGGTTTTGTCAAGGTGAAATTACTTTATTGTTGATTGTTGCTCGTAGAATGGGTTGGAGCATGCAGATGAGACCGATGTGGGGATGGGGACTACGATATGTGGTGAATTCATCAGGTTTTTTTCATTCATATATATTTATTTCATTTTTACATTTAGACATATTACATCCTATCTTTATATTATTTCATTTATAGTTGGATTGGTTAGTTGCCTTCACCATATGGTTTATCTGCTCTTTTTGTATTTTTTTCTCAATTTCCATTACTCTGATATTTATTCTACTATATTACAACTCTATAACTATGGTAATAGTTTCTCAACGGTGTTCCTTACACCCCTTCTTATAGTCATCATCCTCTAAAATATTAAAATATGTTCTTGGGGTCCAGTAATCAACCAGGTTTGGCCACACAAGACAGTGCCATTTTTGGGGATGTTATAATGTTATATCAAAGGAATCAAGATTTATTTTATAGTGTTCTAATATTTATGAATAGTTTAAAAGAGAATTTAATCATTTAGAGAGTTGGTAATGATCTTATGCATGAGACTAGATGACCTATGTATAAGGGAAAATCCGATTACCTAGGGATGGTCTTATTGTTCATATTTTCTTGTTATTACTGTTGATATTATTTCACCATGCATGATTCATATGCTTTGAGTTTTTATTATTTCTTGAGATTTGAAATTTTATCTCAGTATGGAATGAGTATCTAGTTATAATCGATGAAAAAAAAACTATTTTTTTGTTCTGATTTATCTATTAATCCTTATTTAAATAGATCATGAACTAGTGGTTATCAGTCCTTATCACATGTTGATGTTGACCATGATTTTTTTATAGTATCCTAAGGAGTGCATTTATCTTATAGATAATATTCCACCTCCTTATATTCATGTTAAGAATTAGAAGATCTAGAATAATAACACTCATAACATAGGGAAAAAATTTCTTCATGTGGATCTAGAGAATTATATGTAAGATTATCTTTATAAGAACTTCCTATGGGTCATGAGATCCATTGAGAATAATAATATTTTTAACATAAACTATATTTATAATATGATGAGAGAGTTTCAGATTCAATATTTGACTAATAGGGTGATGATTTCTATATACAATCATCATCAACCTGCCAACCATTGATGGGACATTATAGTGGAAGATGATTAGTAGGATGAGGTAATCTGTAAGGACATTGAGGTGAGGTTCCTGAGCAAATATTGTCTAGATACATTGATGGATGAGAAGGATCAAAATTTTGTTCACCTAACATATAAAACCATGTTATTGAAGGAATACACTATAATTTTCACTAACCTATAGTGTATTTATCCATCCTTATAAGATAATTAGCTATCCCATGTGAGACATTTTTTAAGATGGTATTTTGTTTGAGGTATGATCATTAGTGAGCATCTATATCTGTGGTAAGTTATAGGGAATGATGAATCCTGATCTCAACATTAGGGTAATCTAGAAGAGGCCCAGATTAATGGCTAGGTAGATTCATTTGAGAGAAATGGGATCTTTTCTTCTATTAATGAGAAACATTTTTATGATAGTTACTTCTAGGTCAGTAGTGGGATGGGAAGTCACGTGATTGGATAACCATATTAGAATCATAGCATGTTTGAGTCTTTCTAGTATGAAAAGTGAATCCAATAACACAGTTAGTTCCCTTACATCGCTTTGGAGTGCCATTTTTGTGACACGATATTCCATCTTCAGTGGTTTTGTGGGAACTCACAATATTTGAGTAGTGGCAGGGGATTAGTACAAGCACCTGACTTTGGAATGGACTCATCCACTCTTTTGCAGACTAATAGAAAAGGATCCACCAGATGGTTAGGTTGAGGTACTGTATATAATTCCCCGACCAATGTGACCCAATGTTAGTGCATTATTACATAACATTGGCATGATCACAAGAGATCAGGTGTCTAAATAACAATTAATTTAGGAGCATTGTAAGTAATAGATAGAGACATATATTTTACATTACATAAAAAAACAATGAAAATGTGTCCCATTTGAACACAGTCATATCTTTTATCATATCCCTATAGGTTAATCATAATATACTTCATCACATCTTGAAAAAACAATTAACAAATCGGTGAGCTCAGATGCTCAGTAAAGATAACAATATAGTAGAAACTATCACAAATAAGAATAAACATTTAGGGAAACATTTAGAATAAAACACCATACTTTTAAACTGAATTTTTAGTATAACATGGAAAAGATAAATCTAATAGTTCCATTTACGGATTCACATGGATATTCTACTAGTCAAATAATCACATGTAATATTAGTTTCAAATTTCATAATGATGGAATACCTAATGAAGAACATCACGACCACATAGCTGATGCCTCATTCCAAGACTACAAATAAAGATTTTGTAAAGGCCTTGTTCCAAGACACTAGTTTTAATCAAGTGACATACTGATGCATCAATGAGATATAGCGGGATACACCCATTACATACTATGTCCAATTCATTATTCATATGAAAAGGATGAAACATAATATAAACATACATTTTAAAAATAGCATACGAAATGTAAATATTTTAACTACAAACCATGAATGGTATAAAAAAACCACATCCACTATAAAAATTAACTCATTCAACACAATATTTTAGATTGTATTATAATATATTAACCTCATTCAAGAATAATAACATATATTGACATAGATGAAAATAATAGTAAAACTATTTGATATAAATATTCCCTTTTAATGAAAGCATTTAAAATATCCTTAATTATCATGAAGCTGTTCAAAATATATTTTTGAATCAAAGTGTCTCATACAACTTTGAAACTTATAAAAGGAATTTTAATATTATAATATTTATGTCCATATAAATATATCATTAATACATTAAAATGATATTTTAGTTTGAGTTTTTAACCAAACAAGAGATACTTGAATAGATATAATTGAGGTAATAAAAACATTATAATATCTTGATAGTAAATGGATTCATGATATACTATGTCAATGTATAGTTTTTACACAATATAAAAGTGAATTGGCACAAAACAAAAAGGAAGCCTCAATATCAATTCATATGAAATAACTTATAATGATTGTATTCTTAGTTCAAGGATAAATAACTAGCATAATTAGGTGTGACAAATACAAATACATAAAATATGATTTGATATTAAATATAATTTAATCATAATAAATTCACACTTATTCTTGTAAAAAAACATCAATGACTTGGATATTTAACTCAATTAATGGAAATTGAGTTAATATTACTCTTATCAAGTTCATATCCATGATTTGAGAATTTATCTGTAAAGTGATTATATGTATTAAAAGTATATCCAAACAAAGGGGATTTTATATTACTTAATAAATAAATAAATAGTGATTTCACAAATAATCTTGGAATAAAATAATCAATTATGTTTCCGTAAAACCCAATGAGTGGAAATTGGAATTAGAAATTACCTTACCAATTTGGTAACATACTAAACATACACCCTATGAAATAAGGATCACACAATGAAGATGTAGATACAAATTATTTTATTTTATATTATATAAACAATACAATCATGGATAGTAGATAACCCACCCAAAAGGAAATAGTGACAATATAGCATGATTGTTACCTGAATATGAAGTGAGATGAAACACCATTACATTGTACTTTTCCTTAGTCGAGGGTACATTAACCTCATATATAATAGTAAGATCATTGTTTTTAAATTACAAAAGAACCACATACATAAATATGATATTATATATGATCTTACAATATTGCTTTGTTAATAATATTTCAGTAGCATCATTGTTTCCGGTGTTAACTGATTCTTTTTCATTTATATGTATTGTCATGTAATTCATGTCTGTTATGGATAGGATGTTTTTGATTCTTATCCAAAATTATATTAAGTTCTTAAAAATTATTTTTATTCATAAAATTAAAATTATTCTTTAATTGTTACGATGGGGAATGAATCTCACTTCCTTCTTGGAGACAGAAATCCATACGTATGAACGAGCGACAATATCATTCTATTAATGGTGAAATAGTATGTTATTGGATTTTATATTACATATAAATAATCATTAACATGATATATTTATTATTTACATCAATTATAACTCATTATTATACCCATCCAAATAATGAAGTGTTGAATAACAAACTACACCACGACGTGGAGATGGTAAGCTGTACGTACGCACGTATCGTGACTTTTTCATTCATAAGTTGGATAGAATAATGAGTATTGTTGTCATATATTTATAATAAATCATTATATATAGAATGTAATTTAGTTATTATTATGGTATGTAAACAATATAAAAAAGAAGATTTGGAAGAAAAAAAGAACTTTGAATGTGGTGATAAAATTATAACCTCTTATTTGAGAGCTTCCCATTGATTTGATCAAAAGGTATCCTTATGTTGGATTTCTGATCAATGTATAGCCTATAGGATTAAGAAAAGTTAGTTTTAATTTGATTTGAGCAAGTTTTGGCCGAGCCAAATGTCTTTGTTGGTGGGATTTTGAGAGAAGATTATGTACCCTTTTATAAAATAGGTGAGGGTCACTTTAAGAAAAGCTTGAAATGTTATTTTATTAAAAAATCATTTTCGGTTTATAATGGAAAAAATTGATTTATTTCAAGAAAATGATGTGAATGTGTTGAAATTATCTCAACCAATAGGATTTATACAAGTTTAGATCACCATATTAACCATATCTTTCATAATTAATTATTAGTTAAATACTTTAACTTTTACAAGGACATCTTGTATTTTTATATTACATGGAAAATAAAAATTCAATACAATTTCAAGATAACCTCAAGGGGATCATTAATGAAACATATATATTTATATATGTCTTTTGGAATAACCTTATATTTTATGGAATATTATATCATTTAATAATATAGTATTTGTTTTAAAAACTCATTTATGTCAATTTTGACACTATTTAGTATTTGGTTTTTTTGAAAGTCAATAAAAACCTATTACTTATAATAAAATACATTACATAAACCCTAACATTTAATATTAACCTATAAAATTATTGTAGTTAATAAAAAGTGTCAATATACATTTATTTGGATATTCATAATATAAATTATTTTAATCTTTCATTAATAAGGTAGTTACTGCATCTTCATTGTGTCATAAATAGATTTCATTTTATAAGGAATAAAAATTATAAATCAAATATCATGATGTAGTAAATCATTTTTTCATTCTAATTAATATATAATGTCAAATTATTCTTATGTACAAACCTATATTAAAAATGGTTTAGTTATTAAACTTTAAATTTTACACTTTTAAATCTTCTTTAAATAAAATAATAATAAATGTATTAATCTAAGACATGTGGATCAAAGAGGATCATAATTTATTCGTAAGTTTGTTTTTGGTTGAAGAAAACTTATCTAATAGAATTAAGACATTTGTTGGGGTTAATATAATATCATATTTACATCTAATTACCCTATTTACTTTTAAGTGTGGTAATATAAATTCAAAAGTTATTCATCACCAAAAATTATTTTCATCCTATTGAACCAAATTTTATTTACTGATGTCATCCTTGACTCTCGATTCTTTGAAATTTGACTCCCAAAAGTGGTAGAATTATGTTTTATGAAAATTTGTAAATGTTCTTAGAAGAAGGGTAAATGACATTAAAAGATCAACAAAATTTAATACAATTAATCTTATTATAAAATGAATCCAATGAATTAAATTGAACTAATATAGGTATTATGTACATAATTTGAATTAATTAAAGTTTAAATAAAAATAATATCTATTTAAATTGTTTTTAAATAATAACACAGTGATTTCACTATTCATCAAAAATTCAAAGTTTTCAGAAAATTACCAAGAATTCAACATAAGATAATATTGATTTTCAGAATTTAAAAAAGATTTATATTTTACCAAATTCAAGAGATGTGTTTTTCATTAATTAATTTAAATTTAATTCCAATTGTAAAAACCATAATGCGGGATTTTAAGAAGTAAAAACTATCAAATGATTGACTTGTGTTTATATCAAATTTAAATATGAAATTAATTACAATGACCAAAATTAAATAAAATGATAAAAATATAATATATATATATATATTCTAAAAAAATTAAGAATATAATCTAACAATATAAATAAATTGGTTTAAAAGGTAGCCTTAAATTAAAACACAGTATTTTTAACAGTTCATAAAAAAATAAAACTTCTCATAAAATTACCAAAAATTCAACCTAATATAATATTTGTATTCATAATTCAAAAATTAATTAAACTTCACATAATTGAATTTATAATAGTTTCCTAAATTAATTTTATTATGGTTCACAAAAGGATATAATAAGTAGTTCATATATCAAAATAGTAAATATATTTTAATGAGACTTATACATTTCCTTATAAATATGGTTTATTTATGTGATATAATTATAAATGAAATTTAAAATTTATATTTTAGTATTTTTATTAATATATTTTATATTTATGTTATAAATATATCATTTTGCAGAAACACAATCTTCTATATAATATAAGCCAAGTCCGTGTTGCGTGTAGTTTATGATATTGAATTACTTTAATGATTTAACATAATACGAAATCATGGGGTGTTACATGGTATGTGGTACTCTTGTGTATGAATTACAATGCCTCCTACAAGGTGTAGTGTAGGGGAGTTAGAATAAATCACATAGTATAGGGATAAATTTTATGTATTCTATGAAGACTACTCTATCTTGTTTGGATGCAAGAACTTGTACCATAAAAGGTATGATTCTTATATTATCTACCCTTGAATTTGTTTTATTTGATATATGATCATAACACTATATTATATATTCTATTTTTGAAATTTTTTTTGGATTGGTTCTGGAAAGACAAGATGGTGTCTTGACTATCGATACACCATTATGAGTGTGGTTAGAGAATATCAAGAATTGTAGGGAATCTTCTCTAAAAATCAGTGATTACATTTTATTTGGGGAACTATTAGTTCTATAAATTATAGGTTTAAATTAAATTTTCACTATGTATTGGTCAGTTATATACCAAAATCATATCTACTTTTACCATAGGGGAGTTACCTTTCGATCATTATGAGGAGTCAACTATTTTCAATAGGGTGAGTGGGATCTTCAGGCAGGTCATGTAGGTCCAATTTTGTGTTTACTGTATTTAATCATTGATCATATATAGTTTCATAGTCTAAATGATGGTGTAATGTATGAAGATACATTTCATTTAATGGTAGATTTTTTTTTTATGATTTTTCCTGATGGGTTTTACGGCATACCAACCAAAATAGATACCGAGTTCACGATCAAGTTAGTATCAATAGAAGTACTAGTTTTTATACAAACTAATAGGATGGAACCAAAATAGCTACATGATTTGGTATTTTATGTATCTAATCAATAGTAAAAGGGATTCACATATCCTAGTATGTGACCATGGGGTTCTCCGATGCAATTCGCTAAGTAGGTTGATGGGACTTCGCACTAATGTGTGGACTATTAGAGATTGAAGTAGATGACAATCATGAGACGGTATTTCCATCCATGAATTGTTGATAATTTTAATAATATGGAATTATTTAATATAATTTATAATCCTGAATTGAGATCATGTTTCCATGATTTTTTATTGAGACCATTAGACATTCCTCAAATGTATTTTAGGAGAAAGTATGGCATGTATGAGTTTATTGTGATATCATTTAGTCTTAAAAATTTTCTAGTGTTATTCATATACATGATGAATAATATTTTATATCCATATATAGATATTCATATGGTGGATTTAATAAATGAAACATTATTTTACTCCCAATCAAGAGATGATAATGCCCAATATCTTCAAATCATCATGAGAATGTTGAGAGAGAACTGAATTTATAGAAATATATCTAAATAATGTTTTTGGATAGATAATGTGAAGTAATTATCTCATCTAATATCATATGATAGAGTTTTAGTGGACCGAGATAAGGTTTCATGGGTAATATCATCGATGTGGTCCAACAATTTCTTCATGATTCAGATCTTTCTAGGTTTAGAATGTTATTATTGAAGATTTATCGAGAACTTCACTAATATAGGGACATTGATGTCTAGGATGACAAATAAATTGGTGATTTATTATTGGTAAAAGTATTGTTAAAGAGTATTTCAATAGATAAAGTGCAGGATTACCTCATCACTGATCCTTACCTTACTTGTTCATGGTAAGGAATATAACATGTACTATGACACATCCAGAGTTTGAATATGAGTAGTTATTATAGAAGATGTTTGATTGGCAGCCTATGTAATTAAACATCTAAGACAACATGAGAATAATTAACTAAATCTTTAACTAGAGTTATCTATGTTGGTACATGTCAAGAGATACTAGATACAATATCATTTTGAAGCATAAATTCTCTTTTTTCCATTGTTGCAAATAGGTTCCTATTGGTTTCAGTGAGGAGTTGTTGATGGAGATTCATGGTTGTAGATGAGTGGTACTTACATGGTTGAAAAATATGTATCCTGATCTTTGTAGATAGTTCTAGTATGCCATTATAAAAAATGAGGTAGAGTGATTTTTAACAAGATGTTTCAATTGTCAGCAAGTGAAATTAGAGCACCAAAATCCATTTGGTCTATTACACCATCTACCCATTACGAAATAGAAGTGGGATGATATATATATAGGCTTTATAATGAAATTAATTATGATACCTAATAATAATTATACTTTTTGGGTTATTATAGATCTATTGAAGATGGGATCCCACTTTTTTTCTATCTGGAGGCCTTTACCATTGATGATATGTGTAGTCTTTATATACTAGAGATAATTCAATTGCATGGTGTTATAATGTATATAATTGCTGAATGGTTTCTTTATTTCAAATCAATGTTTAGTTAGGTTCTTTAAAAGGATACATATCATATTTTATTCTAAGTACCACCCATCATTATCATACTTTAGGCTAATCTGAGTGGATGATTCAGATTTTAATTGATATGTGACAGAGCTATTTGATGTACTCTGTTGGATTGTGGTAGAAGCATAAAATACAAATATATTTTTCTTATAATAACAAATTCAAGGAATCGATCTTGATGGTAAATTTTGAGACGATGTATGGAAGGATGTTTTGATAACCACTTTTTTGGTTAGACATAGGTGAGTCCGTGATTGTTGGATATAGTCACGTGTACGAGACATCTGAGCATGTTTAATTTACTCAAATATTGTAATTCAATGGCCCTAGTTACCCAGAGTTGATGAATTATTACATAACATTTGAATGATCATGGGAGATCAAGTCTCGAAGGGCCGAATAGTTTAGTCTCCTTGGAAGTACTAGATACATACATATTATTTGCATTACAGCTTAAAAAACAACAATGTGTCCCCTTTGAACACATTCATATTCTTTACCCAATCCCTACAGGTCAATCATAATATACTTCTTCACATCCTGGGAAAAAAAATAAAAAATGGGTGAGTTCAAATGCTCAGTAAGGATAACAATATAGCAAAAAATATCATAAATAACCATAAAAATTTAAGGCAATGTATAAGACTAAAACACCATCCTTTTAAACATAAACTTCAGCATAATATGGAAAGGATAAATCAAATAGTGCAATTTATTAATTCACATCGATATTTTACTAGTCAAAAAATCTCATTTAGTATCAATATCTAATTTGATAATGATGGAATGCATAATGTTGGACATCATAACCAAATAGTCAAGGACTCATGCTAATACTGAAAATAATGATGTTTTCAAGTCCATTTGATAAGAAACTAGTTTTTCTTATGAGACCTACCAATGGTTTGCAGAGCTATATCTTACTCCAACCACCGCTTACTAAGTCCAATGAATTTCCCATACAAAAAGGCTAAATCATAAAATAGGAATTCATATTAAAACTAGCATTCATAATGTAAATATTTTAACCACAACCCTTTAATGCTATAAATATAGCACATCCACACTCAAACATTACTCATTATATACAACATAGAAGATTGTATTATAATAAATCAACCTCATTCCAGAATAATGAAGGATATTGACATAGATGTAAATAATCAGTAACACTATTTGAGAGAAATATCCTCTTTTTCTTGAATACATTTAAATGTCTAAATATTTATCAAGAAGTTGTTAAAAATAGATTTTTGAATCAAACTGTCATATACCAATTTGAAACATTTAAAAAGAATTTTATTGTTAATATATACATTTACATATAAATAAATCCTTAACACCATTTTTAAAACATTGACATTGATTATAAATATTTAGAATAATAAATCATTAAAACATTCAAAATTATATTTTAGTTAGAGTTCCAAAAAAATGATAGACTCTTGAATAAAGATAATTGAGTAATAAAAACATTATAATATCATGATAATAAAGGGATTCATGATATACTATGACAATGTATAGTATATACAACATTTAAAAGTGATTTGGTGCATATTAATAAGGAAATATCAATGTCAATTTAAATAAAATCCATTATAAATATTGTATTCTTAGGTTGAGGATAAATCAATGACACAATTATTTCTGATAAATATAAATACACTCAATATGATTTCATATTTAGTGTAAATAAATCTGAGTACATTCACACATATTCTTCTAAAAACAACACCAATGACTTGGATGTTTAACTCATTGAAGCAAAATTGAATTAAGATTACTCTTACCAATTTCATATCGATGACTTGAAAATTTATCCATGGAGTGATTATGTGTATCAAATGTATATAAATACAAAGTGGAGTTTGAATTAAAACATAAATAAATATATATTTAGTTCTCACATAATCTTGGTGCAGAATAATCAATGATGTTTGCGTAAAACCCAATGTGTGGAAATCAAAATTTGAAATTCCCATATTGGTTTGGTAACTTCCAAAACATACAACCCATTAAAGAAGGATCATAAAATGAAAATGTAAATACCCATTAATTAATGTATATTACCCAAATAATATAATCATTGGCAGTATATACACCACACAAAACGAAATATGGCCAAATAGCATGAATCTCACGTGAATAAGAAGTGAGATGAAAACACTTTACCTTGTACTTTTCGGTAGTCAAAGATTTGATAACCTCATAAATATTAGTTAAATAATTTTTATTAAACTATAAAATAACCAAATACATAAATATGATATCACATATGATCTTCTATTATTTATTTGTTAATAATATTTAAGTAGTATTATTATTTCGGGTGTTAACTGATTCATATTAAATTATATGTTTTGCCATGTGAGTCATGTTTTTTATGGATAAAATATATATTATTCATATACATAACGATATTAAGTTCTTAAAAATTATTTTTAATCATAAAATGAATATTTTACTTGAATGGTTACGATGTGGAATGAATCTCGACGCGTTCTTGGAGACGGTTATCCGTACATACGCAAGAGCGAAAAAATCATTATATTGATGGTGAAATCATATTTAATTGGAAGGTATATTAATTATAAAGAGTCATTAATTTTTTTATTAATTATTTACATAAATTATACGTCATTATTATACCCATATAAATAATGAAGTGTTGAATAACAAACTACACCATGACATGGAGACAATAAGTTGTACGTACACACGTATGATGACTTTTTCATTCATAAGATGGATAGAATAATGGGTATTGATGTAACATATTTATAATAACCTCAAAATATGTATAAGGTTCTGGATTTATTATTTCTTTATGGAAACAAAAAAATAAAAAGAAGTGGAAGAAGAAAAGAACGTTGAATGAGGTTATAGAATTATTACATTTTCTTCGGGTGTTTCCTTATGATTTGATCAAAAGATATCCTTAGGTTGTATATCTGATAAAGTTAAAGCCTGTTAGTTTATGTGAGGTTAGTTGGGATGTTATTTGAGTAGGGTTTCGCTGAGCCAAATGGCATTGGAGGTATGATTTTGAGAGAAGGGGAAGTACCCTTTTATAAGAGAGGTGAGGTTCACTTTAAGAACAACTTGAAATAGTATTTTATTAAAAAATAATTTTTGGTTTATAAAGGCTGAAAATGAATTTATTTCGAGTATATGGTAGTTATGGGTTTAAATAATCTTAACCAATAGGTTTTAGACATGTTTATGTAAGCATATTATCCTTATCTTTTAGATCTAACTCTTAGTTAAATAGTTTAACTTTTACAATGTCTTCTTGTATTTTTATATAATATGGTTAATAAAAACACTATAAAATTACAAGATAACATTAAGAAGTTCATTAATGACATATTCCTAATTATATAAGTCCTTTGTAGGAACCTTATATTTTAGGGAATATTATATCATTTAATAATATTGTATTTCATTTAAAAACTCGTTTATGTCAATTTTTACCCTATTTAGTATTTGGTTTTTGTGAATGTTAGAAAAACCTGATTACATCAAAAAAATACATTTAATAAACCCTAAAACGTTATAATATCCTATAAAATTAGTGGAATGCATCAAAAGTATGAATTTACATTTATTTTGGTACTTATGATATCTATTATTTTAATCTTTCGTTAATAAGTTAATTACTATATCATCATTTTTTCATAATTAAATTAAATTATTTAATGTCTAAAAATTATAAATATAATACCATTATGTAAGATATATTCTTATATTCTAATGAGTACTTATAGTAAAATTTATTTTATTTATAACACTATATTAAATTTTTTTTAATTATTAAACTTTTGAATTTTACACTTTTAACTCTTCGTTAAATGACCTAATCTAGTCCAAGTAGATCATAGAAGATCATAATTTACTCCGAATGATTCTTTTGGTGTGAAAACACTTATCCAATATAATTTTGACATGTGTTAGTGAAAATTTTCAATTCATTTTTACATTTAATTAACCTATTTAATTTTACCCGTGGAAAATAAAATTCAAAAGTTACAATTCACAAAATCATATTTTCATCCTAATGAACAAAATTTTACTTAATAATTTCAACCATGTATCTCAGATTTTGGAAATTCAATTCTGGGAAGCAATAAAATTACTTTTTATGCAAATTTAAAAATGTGCCTAGAAGGTGGGTAAAAGACGTTAAAAGTTCAAAAAAATTTAATACATTTAATCGTATTATAAAATAATTAAAATAAAATAAATTGAACTAATATAGGTATAATGTATCTATTTTTACTTTAAAATAAATATATATATAAAATTAATAATTATTTAAATTAATGTCGGTTTGTAACAATAATGTAGTGATTTTCACTATTCATCAAAAATTGTAAGTATTGAAAAATATACCAAAAAAATCATCCTAAAATAATTTTGATATTTTGAATTTAAAAAATATGTCTATTTTACCAAATTAAATTTATGTAAGTTTCATAAATTATTTTAAAATTAAATCTCGTTGTGAAAACCATAAAGTGCGTTTTTAAAGAAGTAAAAACTATTAAAAGTTTGACATTTTTTATAACCAATTTAAATGTAAAATTACATAAAATGTCCCAAATTATATAAAATGATAAAAATATAATCTATATATACTCTAAAACAACTTATGAGTATACTGTAATGATATAAATAAATTTTTTGAAAATGCAATCTCGAATTAAAACACATTAGTATTCTCTATTCATTTAAAAATGAAACTTCTCATAAAATTACCAAAATTTCCCCCTAATATAATATTGGTATTCTGAATTTTAAAATTAATTCAATTTCACCATATTTAATTTATAATTTTGTCAAAATTTAAGATTATTATTTTTCGTAAAAGTTATAAGAAGTGGTTCCTTTTTCAAAATAGTAATTATATTTTGATGAATCATATACATTTCCTTATAAATATGGTTTATTTATGTTATAGAATTATAAATGAACTTTAAAATTTATTTGTAACTATTCATATTACTATATTTAATATTTATGTTATAAATATATCATTTGAATGATTAAAGTTTTGATTTGTAGAAACTCAATCTTCCTTATAATGTATGCTAAGTAAGTGTTGTTTATAGTATAAGCTATTGAATTATTTTAACGATATAAAAAACTATTATATATTGGGTTGTCACATTCTCCCCTCCTTGAAATAAATTTTTCCTTGAAATATAAACTCGGGAAAAAAAATCTTGGGGCTTGTCATTTCAAAACCTCTTTGTTGAAATCCCACATAAAAAAAGAGTCAATAAAATTATCACTTTAAAAGAATGAACAATAATTACAAATGTCAACTGAGATAACCCATAATAGGGTTCTATTTAGGAAGACATTATTATGGAATTGAAAAAAAAACCATCAGGTTCTGATGGTGAGTGATAGAAAAGATGATAATGAGGAAGTTAACTACCATAGACCATAATATTGTGATGGGGTAAATGGTCTTCGGTTACCTAGTAGAAAGAGTAAAGAGAATATGTTTTTTGTTTGTAGTTCTTTATAATAATGTTTTAGAATTTAATTATGAGATTGAAAAACAAAATATTCATATATACATACATTCATGTAGATTTTCATCCTTTAATAAATTTCTTCCACAAAGTCATCTATTCTCTAAATGATGAGTATTCAAGATGACTTGGTCCCGCCTGAAGAGATAGAATAAACTTCTATAGAATTACATAATAAAAAAATATAAAATTTATATTTCCCTTGACTTTATACATTAACCAAAACCAAAATGGGTGGTACAAGATCAGATGATCCCCAAAAATGATAATCCTTTATAAAAAAAACTACTGATCTTAATCTTCAAAACTAAACAAACAATATCCATGATTCAAAAAAGTTTATAAAAAACAATTTTCCTTAAAAATCTTCAAAATGATCCAAATTATGTTTGAAACCCAACATTCAGAGGGATTTGATCACATAGTCTTACATGATAAATTATAACATTTATCGCCAAATAAAATCGACTACTCTTAAAGTCTCATACTTAAAAGTAATTAAACTAATCACAAATTCTCAATGAAAGATTAATCATTTTTCATAAATAACCCAAATCACAATATGTCCAAAAAAATTTCCTCCAAAATAAAAATCTACCATTACTCATCAAATGAAATCAAATAGTATTCTATTTTCCTTATGCATGTAGTTTCCCCAAAAGGGCGAACAACATACAAAATATCATTTATCACTTAATCACCAAATAATTTTCTTATAATAAAGGTAAATCATAAGTTCCCAAAATAAACATATTTGTGAAACAAAAAAATAATTTAACTAAAAATAATTAGTTATACTAACCAGGGACTTCACATAGTCTAGTGGTTGGTGATAAATCCTAGTCGCACATTGGTTGTGGGTTCAATTCTCACAACATTCTCCATCACAATGAGTTGTATGCGTGTTGCCCTTTTTCAAAAACTATATAATTTTATAACATTCTAAATTATGAGATAAATTCTTCCAAAATAACCATAACATATTTTTACCACATATTTTATCTCATACCTTTCATATTTTTCCCAAAAATTACTAACCTATAATTGACTCAAATTCAAGGATCATATAAACCCAAATAGTATATTATAACAATATCCACAAAGAAAAGTTAATTATTCCTCAAATTACATTTTCACATAACTAACTACAAGTTTATATATAAAAGTGAAAAGTCCTCCAAGGTAATCCCATCAAGAAGAGTATCAATACTTTTAAATATTTATCCATCTATATATGTTCACATAGGTTTTTCCTTGAACTAGTGGTCATCCTATATAATAATTAAAATACTTGGGTAATGCCCAAGTCCATTACATTTTCAGAAAAGGAATATAAATGAATTCTTAGTATAATTTTTATTATCTTTTATAGTACTCTTCATTTTTCCTTATCAATTCAATACTTTATGTCCTTCTTTACCAAAAATAAATCCTTTCATTATTCCATTGAGACACTTTCATGGGTGTCTCCTTCCACATTTCTTACATGATTGAAAATGATCTTTATTTATCCATGGTCACCATTGTTGGAGCTCTTACCATTCTCTACTTTTATTTTCTATTTTTAGTTTTGGAGTTAGTTAATGTATATGTTGTAGATCATATTTTAATAAAATTTATTCGACATGAGAAAGATATCTTTTACACCTTTCAGCATTCCATTTTGTTCCTCATTTCCATCACAATGCACACCTTGTACATCGGGTTAAATGTTACTATGAATTCCTTGGAATCCATCCATTGACTAAAACTATAATGAAATGTCTGAGAATAATAGTCATAAAATCATTTAGTCAATATATTGACACTATCAGATTAATCAAAGTTACTTATTCTGATTTAATATTTTTATTCTTCTAATAGTTTTGTATGTAAAATTTGAATAATCCTAAGCATATCCCTTGGGTGTGAAAATACTAAGTGTGGAGAAAGGCATGTTGTCATGTACCAAGATACCCCTAGTCAAGACTGAAACTCCCTATTGAATTTTTCACTCTTAGGTACATCTGTGCCAGAGCCACCTCAACCAAATTATATCTAGACATGGGTGTATTTTCATTGAAACCCCACATAATATTTACACTAAATATTTTTTCATGTTCTTGTATACTAATCATTAATGTCTATTTTAGGGTAACGTTCTCTAATCAGAGTTTATCTGAATCTAGTTTCCAAGGATTCTACTATACTTCCTCTAATACCAACTATTACGTCACGACCCTAGTTACCTAGAGTCAGTACCTTATTACATAACATTGGAATTATCACAGAATTCAATGTCTCAAAAGAACGATTATTTTAGTATCCTTAGAGGTACTATAAACATACATAAGATTTACATTACATCATAAAAAACAACAATAATTTGTCCCCTATAAAGAAAATCATATCCCTTAGCCTGTCCATGTAGGTCAATCATAATATACTTCTTCACATCCTGAAAAATAGAAAAGATAAGAAAGGCATGTTCTCATATTCTCAGTAAGGATTACAATATATAAGAAACTATCTAAAATAATAATAAACATTTAAGGTAATATATAAGACTAAAACACCAGTCTTATAAACAAAAACTGCAATATAATATGGAAAATATAAATCAAATATTTCAATTTACTTATTCACATGGATAATCTAGTATTCTAATAATCACATGTAATATAAATAATGAATTTCATACTGATGGAATGCATAGTTCTTGACATCATAGCAACATAGTCAAGGCCTTGTACCAAGACTACAAATAATGATTTTGTCATGGATTTGTTCCATGACACTAGTTTGTCTCATGAGACCTACCGATGCATCGGAGAGTTATAGCGGGATCCACCCATCAATTAAAATGTCCAATTAATTCCTCATATGAAATGGTTGAAACATTATCTAATCATTCATATTAAAATTAGCATACCAAATGTCAATATTTTAAGCACAAACCATGAATGGTAAAAAAAAATAGTTCATCCAGAGTCACACATTACTAATTAAATAAAATATGGATGAATTTATTATAATAAATCAATATCAATCAATAATAATGAAGGATGTTGACATAGATGAAAATAATCAGTAAAAATATTTGAGAGAAATATACCCTTTTTCTTGAAAACATTTAATAGTATCAATATTTACAAATAAACTATTAAAAATTAATTTTTGAATCAAAGTGTCCCATAAAAATTTGAAACTTTTTAAAGGAATTTTAGTTTTGAAATATTCATTTCCATATGAAAAAATTCTTAACGCCATTTTTAAAACATGTACATTAATGAGAAAGATTTATAAAAATAAATATTTAAAACATTTAAAATGATATTTTAGTTATAGTTCTTAAAAAATTGTGAGATTATTTAATATAGATAATTGTGGTAATAAAAAATTTATAATGTCATGAGAATAAATGGATTCATGATATACTATGTCAATGTATAGTATGTACACCTTATAAAAGTGAATTTCTGCATAATAAGGAAGTCTCAATGTAAATTGAGATGAAATCCCTTATAAAGACAGTATCCTTAAGGTAAGGATAAATCAATGACATAAATATGTGTGAAAAATATAAATACACTCAATATTATTGGATATTTATCTTATATAAATCATATTACATTCACACATATTCTTGAAAAAAACAACACCAATTACTTGGATGTTTAACTCAATGAATGTAAATTGAGTTAAGAATACTCTTATCAGAGTTCATATCGATGACATGAGAATTTATCAATGGATTTATTATGTGTGTCCAAATTATATAAAAACATAAGGGAGTGGAATTTACTAAATAAATAAATAAATAGTTATTGAACAAATAATCTTGGAGAAAAATAATCAATGAAGTTTGCGTAAACCCAATGAGTGGAAATTAAAATTAAAAATACCCTTACCGATTTGGTAACATATGAAGCATAAAACCCATGAAATAAGGACAATTAAATGGAGATGTAAATACCCATAAAAAAATTAATATTACACAATGAATACAATTATGGTCAGTACATACAACACACAATAGGAAATGGTGGCAATATAGCATGAATCGCATGGGAATAAGAAGTGAGATGAAAACCCCTTATCTTGTCATTTTCCTTAGTCGAGGGTTTTTTAACCTCAAATATAATGGTTAAATAATTGTTATTAAATTATAAAATAATGACATAAATCAGTATTATATCATATATGATGTTCTAATAATGCATTTTAAATAATATTTATGTTTTATCATTGTCTGGGGGTGTTAACTGATTCATTTTCCATTATATGTTTTGTCAAGTAGGTCATGTTTTTTATGGATAGGATGTATTTGATTAACATACAGAATTATATTAAGTTATTAAACATTTTTTTAATCATAAAATAAAAAATATTCTTGAATGGTTATGATTAAGAATGAATCTTGTCGCGTTCGTGGAGACGGTAATCTGTACGTACACACGAGCAAGAATATCATTCTATTGGTAGTGAAATCGTATGTAATTGGATGGTATATTACATATAAAGAATCATTAACATTCTATAGTTATTATTTAAATCAATTATACCATATTATTATACCAATTCAAATAATGATGTGTTGAATAACAAACTACACCACAGCGTGGACACGGTAAGCCGTATGTATGCATGTATGGTGAATTTTTCATTCATAGGATAGAAAGAATAATGAGTATTGTTGTACCATATTTAAATAACATAACATAAAATAGAAGGTTTTGGATTTATTATTTTGGTAGGGATACATCAAAGAAAGTGGAAGACTAGGAATAAACGAACATTGAAATAGGTGATGAAATTATTAACGCTTCTTCGGGTGATTCCTATTGTTTTAATCAAAAGGGCTCCTTAAGTTGGATTTTTGATCAAAGTAAGGCCTATAGGGTGAATTGAGCGTAGTGGGAAGTTTATATTATTAGAGTTTTTCAAATCCAAATGGCATTGGAGATGTGATTTTGAGAGAAGGGGATGTACCCTTTTATATGAGAGGTGAGGGTCACATTTGGGAAAGCGTGAAATATTATTTTATTATAAAATATTCTTTGGTTTATAATGGCTCATAATTTAATTATATCGATGCTAAGGTGAGTATGGGTCTAAATCCTATCAAACAACAGGTTTTAGATATGTTTAGGTCACCATATTAACCTTATATTTTATATTTAACTCTTAGTTAAATAGTTTTTCTTTTACAATGTATTCTTCTATATTTGTATTACATGGTTAATGAAAATACTATACAATTCCAAGATAACCTCAAGTAGTTCATTAATTACATATATATAATTATATAAGTCCTTTTTATGTACATTATATATTTATTAATTTTATATCATTTAATAATATAGTATTTGTTTAAAAAACTCTTTTTTCTCAATTTTGACACTATTTAGTATTTGGATTTTGATAAAGTCAAAAGACCCTGATTACTTCGAAAAAAATACATTAAATAAATCCTATTATTTTTTATTAACATATAAAATTAGAGTAATTCATCAACAGTCTAAACTTACAATTATTTTAATATTTATAATATCAATTATTCTAATCCTTCATTAATAAGGTAATTATTTCATCATCATTGTGTCATAAATACATAAAATTATTTTATGTCCAAAAATTATAAATAAAATACCATGATGTAGGAAATATGTTTATATTTCTAATTAATATTTTTACTGAAATTTAACTTTTGTATAACCCAATATTAAAAATGGTATTGTTATTAAAATTTTAATTTTACACTTCTAACTCTTATTAAAATAAAATTATAGTTAATGACATAATTTAATAAATGGGGATAAGAAAGGATCTAAATTTATTCCTAAGGTCAATTTTGGTTGAAAAAAACTTATCCAATAGAATTAGGACTTATGTTAGGGTAAATATAATATCACTTTTTCTTTTAATTACCATATTTACATTTAACCATGGTAAAAAAATTCCAAAGTTTCAATTCACCAAAAATTATTTTAATTCTATTAAACAACATTTTACTTACTTATGCAAACTACTTATCTCATATTTTTGAAATTCAATTAACAGAAGTGGTAAAGTAATGTTTTATGAAAATTTTCAAATGTGCCTAGAAGATGGGTAAAAGATGATAAAAGGACGATAAACTTTTATATATATAATCTTATTATAAAATGACCACAATGAATTAAATTGAAATAATATAGGTATTATGTATATAATTTTTCATTAAAATAAATTCAAATAAATATAATAATTATTTAAATGAAATATGGTTTTAATCAATAACACAATGTTTGTCACTATCCATCAAAAATTGAATGTTCTCAGAAAAATACCAAAAATTCACCCTAAGCTAATTTTGATATTTATAATTTAAAAAATATTTATATTTTACCAAAATGAATACATGGGAGTTGCATTAATTAATCTAAAATTAAATCTTGTAGTGAAAACTAGAATGTGATGTTTTATGAAGTAAAAACATTCTAAATATTGACATGTGTTTATATACAATTTAAATGCAAAATTACTTCCAATGACCAACATTATATAAAATGATAAAAATAAAATCTATATATACTATAAAACCAATGATGGGGGTAATCTAACAAAATAAATAAATTGGGTGAAATGGAATTTTTTAATTAAACTGTAGTATTTTTCATTATTCATTAAAAAAATGAAACTTCTCATAAAATTACCAAACAGTCACCGAAATTTAATATTAGTATTCTAAAATAAAAAATTAGTTCAATTTACAAACATGAAGTTATAATAGTGGCTAAAATAAATATTATTATTGTTCACAAAAGGACATAAGAAGTAGTTACTTTATCAAAATAATACTTATATTTTATTGAAAGTTATAAATTTCCTTTATAAATATGTTTTATTTATGTGATAGAATTATAGATGAAAATAAAAATTTAGTTTTTACTTTTTGTATTACTATATTTAATATTTATGTTAAAAATATATCATGTGAATGATTAAAGTGTTGTTTCACAGAAACAAAATATTCTATATAATGTAAGCCAAGTTAGTTTTGTGGACAGTATAAGATATTGAATTACTTTAATGATATAACATACTATTAAATAATGGGGTGTTACAGATGTGGTTGTGACATTATAGAGTTGGAATAAATCTTATGGGTACTATCAAAGATAACCTATAAAGATTGAGGTGGGTAATCATGTTTTCCTTTTTGGGTCACCTAGGTCAGGAAAACATCAAATTTGGAAACAGGGAAAGATGGAACCCATGTTAGTTGGGTTGTTTGAGAGATTAGTGAGTGTTGTTCTAGTGGAATACCAATTTTCCCTTACATAGTTATATAATACCATGCATGCTGTGTTTTTAGTCGAAAATCATTAAGGATATCATCCAAACACTTCTCATGTGAAAGATATTGATGTCATTGTGTTTTGTGTAGATGATTCCATTGAGGAGGAGCCAATATGGATTGTAGACCATAGTGAAAAGAATCTCCATGGAAATTATATAACTCCCATAAGAGTGTACTATAAACAGTATAATTTTCAAGACGATACATGGGAGAGGTAATCGGATTAACAAGCATAGTTTCCAGATTTGAATTCCAAGACACTATAGTTATGCCTGGAATGGATAGGAGATGAGCTGTTATATGGTAGGGATGTGGTAAGATCCCATATTTTTCAGGTATTTCCCTCTCTATGTTTTGTTTGAACCTCTTTTATTAAATATTATCTTCATTTAAAACAATGGTAGATATAAATTTTCATTGGTGATGAGGATATTATCTTGGAAAATTAACTAATGTTCATGGAATTATTCTTGTTGAATTAGTTGAATGTAGGTGTAAATGTTCCAAATACTTATAAAGTTTCCCTATTTCATTGGTAACTTGGTTTCTTCTAAAGAATATGGTCTATGATATTTATGATATAAAATTTCACATCATGAATGGGTTATACAAAATTAATATGTTTCAAGGAATATGGTGGCAACTATTTCATATCATGATATGTTTACTTGTTGTGAAAATAGTTCCTGATGTGAAAATAAAGATCCATTTTATTTTAATAGATTCAATTCCCTTTTCACTATATACACTAGGTTGAACATTCACATAATTAATCTAGTATTCACTTCATGAATTACTTGGATGTAATTGGTTTTTATATGTAAATTCCAAAAATTATTTTCATTTTCTATGTAGCATCTTCTCAAAGACCCTAGGGAGAGTCTAGGAATTTTATGGTTGATTCCTTCCCTTCCAAACACCCCAATCTGATGTATGATATCCTTTTGGTTCCTTCACTTTATACTTCTTCTTGATTCCAATATCATCCACATTATCGATGTGATATTTTATTATTAATTAAATAAAGATCTTGATTTTGATTATTGTGTGATATGGGTTTTATTTTTGATCTTATTATCCATTATTATTCATTGGAATTCCCATTACTTTGTTTCCTTGATCATTAAATTAAGGTCGGTAATCTAAAACATGTCACGATCTGCCTTCACAAAAATGAGAGAAGGGATAATAGATTTCTAGACCCATCTTTCATCAAGTTGAAGGAGAGATAATAACCCCCAAGACCCATCTTTAATATGCCACGGAGTGGTGACTAGCACCAACGGTATTGAATCACACAAAAAATAGAAGGCATTACCATTTTTATTTATTACGATTGGGAGATAAGAGAGTAAGTCCTACCAACACCAAAACTAGAGGTAAACGTAATGAAAAAAGAAAACCATTCCCATATGCATGTTTAAAATGTATGTTCTACAATATACATGAAAACTCCAAAGAAAAGTACCGAAGAAAAAAAAACTGCAACAGCTACTGTCCCAAGGTACAAACTAGTATAATCCAGTCCAATCCCCGATGCCCTCTTGGAAACCTAAAAAATGATTTTATACGTAGGGTTTGAATACAGGTATACTCAATAGGTAAAACCAAAAGCTCTCATGCCCATGTGGGGAGGCATCCTAATGACCCATGAGAAAAGTAGATAATCAGAGAACCTATCAAGGTAACTATCCACCCCAACCTCACCAAATCACACTCCCCAAATAATGAAAGTCACATAATGTAATAGTAATAAAAAATTGATGTTTGGGTACACTATGCCACATTCCCACTGGTTATTGAAGACATCCTAAGCATCAGTCCTCTCCTAACATTCTCGCCACAATCCCACTACCATACACCGCCTGCACACACATTGGCTATAACCACACATCCCGCCCATAAAAACCTGGACCAAAATGACAACACATAACCACACCCACAAACACCTGGTCTAGAACAACTATCGCCACACCTGATGACATCAGGACCTCATTCCAAATACAATAGGGACACAACCTACCCGCACACACTTGTGATGACCACCAAAACTACCATCCATGAAGAATATTTGGCTATAAGGGACCTCATTCTATAAAATCCTACCTGATGAATCTTGGGAAAATCGAAAAAACGATCAGAAAATGAGCTAATAACTAGCCAATGACATGTGTGTTGGGAAAACACCCTCCCCCATGAAATGGGAGTATTCGGCATGAAGTGCTCAACTTGAATGGGGTGTGAATAAGAATCATAATAACTACATTATACATATAGGTAACAAGAACTCATCCCATCCTAGGGGTTCCAAAACCAGCTCAACCACAAACACCCACGTTACTAATCATTAATAAGAACCACCATAGCCACAAACATGTCACTACACGTTCTCGGTAAATAATTCCCCATTGAACCCATTCCTGTTTTAATATTCTAGGGATTCCCTATATATAATTCATCACTATCTGAAAAGTAACAGGCTTAGCCACAAGACTAGTAATTAAAAACAACCAAGCATAAAATTTAAGCATTCACACCCGGTTCTCTTGTAAATTCACAACAACAAAAGGGATCTGTGAGATCCCTCAATGTATTGGAACCAGATCTAGACCCAACAAAAAAGCATAGATTTATAAACCGAAAACTGAACTGCAATTGGGGATCCCATCCCCATCCATGCCACTTCACATGTTACCATGATAGAGCAAGGTATTTTCAAGACATAACCAAATCATTCATTAAGTTCCTTTCTAGTGTTTGGTTAACCGGGGTGATCACACAAGGATTTATATTTTATGGGAAACCACTATATTGATACAAATTTACGTGATTAACCAGTTTCCAAGTTATAAACATTCAATAAAAAAAAGAAATCCAGAAAAAAGAAGTTTATCATTTCACATGGAAGGACCACCAACAACCACGATTTTTAGTGGACATAATACCATATTATTCACAACATATTAGAAAAAGATGAAGAGTACAACAACATCATCAAACACACCCCATAATTCTAAAATTCTATTTATTATGTTCAATAAGGTTCAGTTTCATCTATCCCTATTGAAACACTATCATACCCTCCCCGTATGATACACCATAAAGAGAGATGAAGGAATAACCCTACTTAAATGATCTATGATCGATGTTTCTCTCCACACGCTAACAACTAGTGTTGCATGACTTGAAGGGGAGGAGTTTTAGGGAATCCAAGGGTGGGAAGAAAAGCTCCAACACAGGCGCACCACTTTCCCCAGGAAGGGGGACTCAAAATTCACAAGGAATAAAAAGGAGACGATTCAAGAAGTATAAGAAAAGAAGAATAAAATTCCCATGAGATAAAAAGGTGAGATCCTGGGGTTATGAAATATTTAATTTTTAATGGATTTAAAGGAGGATCACGGTATCTCCATGAGGTTTGGTGGGTACAAGATACGGAATAAATTTCCCTTTAAAAATTCCCATATGAGAGGTGGCCATAATGGATGTGTGTTAAACAGTTTCCTTTAATCAGAATAAAATGCGCAATAGGGGCAGAACTGGAAAGTATGGGGAAAGGGTGTGAAATTGAAGAAAAGAAACACATTTTGGAAAGTCAAGGGTCGTCTGGCTCTTGGAAGATTTTATATATTATTGAATGGATTTAATGGATTTTAATGGAGGGTATTAAAAAACTTTTATGTCAAAAGATACGTTGTGAGAGCGAGACGAGAAGAAAATCGGGAGAAAAAGGAATTGGGAAAGGGAAAGAGTGAGACACCGTTTGGTGAAACACCGTAATAGTGAGACACCGTAACAGCGATACACTATAATCGGTGCCACCGTGACCAGTGCCACCATTTTGATGGAGTTTTTTGGTGGAACCATGTTTTGGAAAAGTACTGGACTAGGAGAGTCTTGGCCATTACATCAGATAACTCTCAAAGAACCATCACCCTCAAGAATTAAAACTATAGCCCATGTAAATAGAGGGGTCCGAACTACCACCTTGAAAGATACCTCTCAGGAGTAAACCTAGACATCTGGGGACACCTCTCCCTCAGGTAACCACACAAACATTATAATGTCATATTGTCCAGTCATATGGGTTAGGGAGTCCCTTATTCTATGTCAAGATACTATCCACTTTGGGCGGCACTGTCCCAACCACCCGGGTTTAATCGCATCCACTCTAATTCATCTGGATTAGGGATCAAGTCCTCCCCATCCCAAAGTCATGACTCTTCACACAAAGTTAGAGGAAAATGAAAAAAAAACACATCTCATAGTTTAAAAGGTAAAGTGATTCATCTCAATAAGTAGCAACCAAAACATAACAAAAATCAAAATAGCTTTGGGTATTGGGCACACATCTTTGCCTCTTGTTCTGAGGTACTATCCTCAAAGCCATCATGCCTCTATAACACTCGAACCAAGGTAATGGATCACACATAGAGCACCTTATCCTCATGATAATCGTTCCCCATAAGTTTTTCTATGATCGTTATGTCATCCTCGATATCCAGCTTTCCCCAGTCAAGGATGTTTGAATCGTCATGTAAATGCCGATGAAGTTGAGACACATGGAAGACATCTTGTTATTATAGTAGTGGTAGTGGTAGCGCTAGCTGATAAGCCACTCCACCGAACTTCCACAACACATTGAAGGGTCCAAGGAATCTGAGAGAAAGCTTACTCCTCTGTCAGACCTCTTTTGTCTACACTGAGGGGATACATTCAAGAACACGTGGTCCCTGACCTCAAATTACTAGGGTCTCCTCCTGTTATTGGCATGAAACTTCTGAAGACCATGAGATGCCTTAATCCTATCCCATGTAAGATGAACCTTATCCATTGTGCTTTGCACCACATCTGGCCAAAGAAAACTTGCTTCCCCGACCTATTTCTAGCATACAGGTGAGCGACACGACCTCCCGTACAAAGCTTTGAATGGATCCATTGCAATGGTATAATGATAACTATTGTTGTAGGAAAACTCCACAAGAGTCAAGTTTCATACCCACGATCCCCCATGTCAAAAACACATGCTCGTAGCATATCCGCCATCTTGTGGATAATCTGCTCTATTTTCCCATCTGTTTGGGGATCGAATGTAGTGATGAGGCATAGGTGGCTGTCAAAAGCATGTTTCAATCCTTTCTATACCTGTGAGGTAAACCGATTATCATGATAAGAGACTATGGATATCAGAACCCAATGCAACCAAACCACCTCATCCACGTAACTTAGTGCTAGGGCATCCACTCTACTTGACTCCTTGATCTCCAAGAAGTAAGCATATTTCTTCAACCGGTCTACCCCTACCCATACAACATCACTGCCTCCCTGGACCATGGGTAGTCTGGGGACGAAATCCATCAAGATGTACTTACACTTCCATTCAGAGACAACCAATGTCTGCAACAAACCTCTTGTAATGCGGTGTTAATCCTTCACCTACTGACACAAAAGGATCTTCTTCACAAACTCATCCACAACTCGCTTTACCCCAGGCCACCAAAACAGATCCATCAAGCCCCAGTACATCATGGAAACTTCCAGGTGCACCACAAAGGGTGAGTTGTGGAACTCACTAAGAACTCTCCTGTACATCGTCTCTAGAACAAAAACCGTTCCTCAAAACAGGATCTGATTTTGACCATCCTCTGACCACCCTTCTAGAGCATTGCCTTGGTTAGTCCGGTTGCACATCACTTCACTCTAAGAGTCTCCCCACTGTGACTCCTATACCTACAACAATAGAGAGTACTACACTATCATTTGAAATAGGAAACCTCTACCACCTTCCTCCCCTGCATCCTGGTGCAGGGGAACCAACTCCTCCATTGACTTCCAAGCATCGGTCGACTCTCAAACCACATCCTTCTACGACTTCCTGATTTGGGAATCAGCCACAAAGTTTCCATTTCTTTAGGTGTAGAAAATCTCAAAGTCGTATTCCTAAAGAAACTCCATCCACCTCTACTACCACACATTCAGGTCCCATTGGTAGAAGATATACCTCAAACTCTTGTTATCTGTGAAGACCACAAAGCATTCCCTGATGAGGTAAGGCCTCCATAACTTTAGTACCAACACAACCGCTGTGAGATCTATGTCATGGGTGGAATAGTTACGCTCATGGAGACGTAACTTCCTAGACCCATAAGTGATGACCCCATGATTTTGCATCTGCACACACCCTACACCTGGTCCTGAAGCATCAAAAAACACCTCATACACTGCCCCTTATTCTGGAAACCTGAACACTGGGGCACTAACGAACATCCAATTCTGATAAAAGTAGGCTGATGTACACTTCCCATTCCAAAATAATGTCTGATCCTTCTTGGCCAAGGCTGTCAAAGGTGCTGCAAATCAAGAGAGGTTGTGAATGAAACTCTAGTTGTAACATGCTAGACCTAGGAAACTATGAACCACTACCACATTATTAGGTGTTTCCCAAGAAACAACTGCCTCAACCTTTGATGGGTACACCACTATTCCCTGCTCAAACACCACATATAGAAGAAAATGCACTTCTCATTCCAAGAACATACACCTGGATAGTTTCCCCTAGAGTTGGTGCTGTCAGAGGACCTCCAAAACTGTTCCAATTTCTCAGCGTGATCCTCCTCTGATCTTGAGTAGATCAGGATGTTGTTAATAAACATGACTATGAACCAGTCGAGATATTCCTAGAAGGAATAGTTCATGAGACCCATGAACACAACTAGTGGATTCGCTATGCCGAATGACATGACTACAAACTAAAAGTACCCATATCTACACCTGAAGTTAGTCTTCACGATATCACCCTCTTCACCATCAACTGGGGATATCCTAACAGCAGGTTGATCTTGGAGAACCATCCTGCCCAATTTAACAGGTCGAAAAGGTAATATATCCTCAGGAGAGGGTAAAAGTTCTTTATAATTACCTAGTTCAGTCTCCAGTAGCCTGGGCATAGCCTGAGGCCACCATTTTCCTTTTTTGTGGAGAATACTGGAGCACCCCAAGGTGACCCACTTGGTTGAACAATACCCTTCTTCATCTGATCGTCAATCTGAATCGGAAACTCCTGCAACTCAGAAGGCATCATCGAGTAGGGAGCCATCGATATTGGATGGGCACCAGGTTGCAAGTCTATCTAGATATCAACATCACGTCAATGGGGTAGAGTTGTTAACTCTTCAGGGAAGACATAAATGAACTTACTGACGATCCCTAAGACTTCCACCATCTCTTTATCCACCAACACCATGGACATTTCAGCTAACAAGGAAAGGAGGGGATCCACTCATCGGTTGCCTTCTTGGAAACCCATCGTGCCGATGAAAGTTACACGTCGACCACCCATACCTGAAAACATGATCCTTCCTCGGAAGCAATCAATAACAGTATGTACAGATAAAAGCCAGTAAATTCCCAATATGACATCGTATGGATGTATCTGAAATAGTAGAAGATCCCTAATAGACTGATGTGGCCCTATCATCAGTCTACACCCTTAAAAAACATAAGAAAAGTTGGTCTGACCACCGACTATTGTACTCAACACCAGGGGAACTGGAAGTCTCTCAGTGTCTAGACCCAGAGCATGGGCCAGACTATGTGCAACAAAGGAGTGAGAAGCTCCTGTATTGAACAAGTCATAGACATTATTTCTAAACAAGCTGATCGTACCTTGAAATAACTTCTGGCCCTGCTAGAACTGCTAACTCTATGGCGTGAAACTTCCCATACCCAGATCCTCTGCCCCTCTGATGTTATACGCTTCCCCAACCATGCCCTTGTTGAGGTCTCTGAGGAGTGCCCTAAGGTTGGCCTCCTCCTGCCACGTCTGCACCTCGAGGAGAGGGATCTCACTATCCTTGTTGCTACTGGTGAAAGGGTCTGACTGGAAGCTGGTACTACTAAGGTGAGCACTGAAACTACCCACCCCTACTATACTGCATTCTATTCGAGAACATATTCTAATGGTTCCCATAACTCCCACAAATGAATCACCTCGGTCCTGGACCCATGAGGAAAGGGCGAGGACCGAGAGATCAAAACTAGAACTGCTCGGGCTTGCTCCCCACTGGTCAAAACCAAGATGTCCCTAAAGCTGGATGACTATAGATGATGGCCTTCCCCTTTGAGGATCTGATCTAGCTCCCCTCTCACAGCACACCTCTCAGCGTGTGCATCCTTTCTACCACTTGAGCCTTCTTCTGGACCTCCATGTACGTTGGGAGGGTGAAAGGAGTAAAAATATACTAAATAAAAGGTTGGAGTGCCTCCTCTATACATCCTGTCTGAGACTCCTTATCCGGAAAAAGATCCTAAAAAATGAAGGAGATCATTGAAATTGATTCCCAGGCCCTTCACTGGCATGATCCCCTGGTAGAGGTAGAGAAACTCTTGCCTCTTCTCAGCCATCATCGTGGAAGAGCGGAATTCTTCTCGGAACTCCTTCTCAAAGTCATTACATGAAGCTTCAGCCTCAATCTTTGCCCCAAGATAGAGATTCCACCACTAAAGAAATGCTCCCCGCATTTGCATTACATCCAGAAGAACCCAGTACTCTTTCGGAGCCTGAATCAAGTTGAAAGCTATCACCAGTTCATCAAGCAAGCTCTTTGTCTCCATGTTCGAGACGCTGACTTCATACTTCCCGAGGGGATTCCACTAAAAGTCATGTTGCATCCTCTGCCACTGATCATCCTTATCTTCTCGATCAACCCTCTACTGATCAGCAAAATTAGCCTCTTGGGCCTCGACCGCCCGCACTAATCATGGTCTTCATCCGGGTTCCACAGTTTTAAGGTAAAAAAAGAATGATTAATATTGAGTAGTGTTGAAGGTTGATTTTTAAATTTTTTCTTAAACTTTTTATTCATTTAAATTTCCAGACCACCCAGAACACACAAGAACAAAAGTCATTATGATGCATATAACTTCCCTAGGGTCTCTAACATGCAATCAGTGGAGCCTCACTTGTCCGTTTGGTAGGTCCAGAGTCCTTGCATCGGATCATGGGGGGCCTAAAAATCCCATGTCCTAGAAAATCTTTCCTAGCCTATTTCACGTACCAGATTCCCTAACATTGTTTCCCTACCATCCTATACAATACTGACTATGACAAAACCTAAGTTCCATCCTATCTCTCAACCACTGTCCTTTGATACCATTTTGTCATGAACCACCTTCACCAAGTTTAGAGAAGGGACATCAGATTGCCAGACTCTTCCTTTATCAAGTTGAAGGAGAGATAATGACCCCCGAGACCCTCCTTCAATAGGTCCTGGAGTGGTGACTAGCACCAAGGGTATTTAATTACACAAAACATAGAAGTCATTACCCTTTATATTTAGTCGGATCTGGAGATAAGATAGTAAGTCCCATCAATACGAAAACTGGAGGTAAAAGTAAATCCAAAAGAAAAGCATTCTGATAGGCATGTTCCAAAAGTATGTGCTATGAAGTACATGAAATCTATAACGGAAATTACCAAATAGAAAAAAGAAATAGAAACTATATCTAGGTCTGAACTTTTATAATAAATCACGATCCCTTATTCCCTCCTAGAAACCTGAAAATAGTTTTTATACGTAGGGTGAGTATACAGGTATACATAATAGGGAAAACTGAAATCTCTCGTGCAGAAGTGGGGAGGTATCCTAATGCCCCATGACAAAAACAGATAACCATAGCACATAGCAAAGAAACTATCCACTACAACATCCCCAATGCACACTCCCCAAATAACACAAGTCATGTTATGTAATAGTAATAACACATCGATGTTTGGGTACCCTGCGCCACTTTCCCATTGGTTATTGAAGACATCCTACGCATCAAACCTCTCTCGCCATTCTCACCGTAGTCCCACTACCATACCCCACCCGTACACACCTAGGATATAACCACACACCCCCCCTAAAAAATCCTCAGCCACAATAACCACACGTAACCACGATTGCAAACAACTGGGCAGAACAACTACTACCACACTCGAAGACACCTGGGCCTCATCCCGAAGACTCTAGGGAAACAACGGGCCCATACACACCTGGGATAACCACAAAAACTACCCCACCCAAAGAATCTTGGCCTATAATGGACCTCAAGCCGTCACAACCAACCTAAATAAAATTATGATACTTGAGAAATGGAGTAGAAAAGGAGCTAATAACCATCCACTCATATGAGGGTTGGGAAAACACCCTCCCCCATGAAATGTGGGTGTTCGGCACAATGTGCTCTACTTTAATGGGGCGCGAATAAGAAACATAATGACTAAATTATACATATAGGTAACAAGCACTCATCCCATCTTAGGGGTTCCAAAACCAGCTCAACCACAAACACCCACATTACTAATCTTTCATAAGAAGCACCCCAATCACAAACATGTCACTACACGTTCTCACAAAATAATTCCCCATTGAACCCATTCCTGTTTTCATATTCTAGTGATGACATATAGATAATTATTCACTACTGAGCAACTAACAGGCATATCTAAAAGCCACGTAAGGAAAAACGACCTTGCAGAAAATTGAAGCATTCAAACCCGATTCTCTTGTAACGTCACAACCACAAAAGGGATCCCTAAGATCTGTCAAATTACTGCAACCAAACCAAGCCCCAATATACATCCACAGATCCACAAGACAAAATCTAAACCACAACAGGGGATCCCATCCACATATATTACACCCCACAAGACAGAACAACCAAAAATGTATCCAAGACAGATCAAGGGAGTTTCCAGACATAAGCACACCATTCATTAAGTTCTTTTCTATAGTTTAGTTAACCGAGGTGATCACACAAGGATTATTATTTATTTGGAAAACACATTATCAAAAAAATGTACATGATTAACTAGTTTCCATGTTACAGACATACAATCAATGAAAAGAAATCCTGAAAAAACATGTTTGTTATTGCGCAAAGAAGGACCACCAATGACAATGATTTTCAGTAGACATAAGACCATATAATTCACAACATATAAGAAAATGTTGAAGAGTAAAAAAACATCATCAAACACACCCCATCATTTTAAAATCCTATTTATTATCTTCATTAAGGATCAATTTCATCCATCCCCATAGAAACACATGCATACCCACCCAGCATGATATAGAGTAAAGAGAGATGAAGGATGAACCATTATTGGATGATCAAAGATAAAAGTTTCTCTCCACTCACCATGAACTGTAGATGCACGACATGTAGGGGAGGAGCTTCAGAGACTATAAGGGTGGGAAGAAAAGCACTAGCACAAGCGCACAACTTGCATCGGGAAGGGGGACTCCAAATGAACAAAGAAATAAAAGAAGACTAGGTAAGAAGAGGAAGAAAATAATAAGAAAATTCTCATGCGATAAAAATGTGAGATCTTGGGGTTATGTGATATTGAATATTGAATGGATTTAATGGAGGATTGTGGTTTCACCATGCAGTTGGGTGGTTAAACAAGATAAAATAATCTATCATTTAGTAATTTCCATCAGAGAGGTGTCCATAACAGTTATGCATTAAACAGTTTCCTTTAATCAGAAGAAAATGCACAACAGGGGAAGAGCCAGAAAGTATAGGTAAAGGGTGTCACATTGAGTAAAAGGCACATGTTTTGGCAAGTAAAGGTTCATTCAGATCCTGGTATATTTTAGATATAATTCAAGGGGTTTAATGACTTTTAAAGGGGGAGGGGGTATTAAAACACTTTTATATAAAAAGATAAGTTACGGGAGCGGGACTAGAAAAAAAATTTGGAAAAAAGGAAAGGGAAAGGGAAAGGGTGAGACACTGTTTGGTGAGACACCATGACAGTGAGAATGTATAATGGTGAGACAGTGTAAGAGGTGCCACTGTGACCGGTTCCACCGTTTCGATCAAGCCTTTTGGTGGAACCGTGTTTTGGAAATGTAGGGGACAAAGAGGGTCCTTGCCATTACAAAACATTACACCAAAGAATATTTTCAATTATAAAGGTATGTGAACTAGTCATGATCATGTTAGAATCCCTTTCAAATGATAGAAATAATAAAGGATATTGATGTTTTATAAAAAATAATTACTTATACCACCCATTGGACCTCACTTGAACTGTTGGAGTTCAAACCAGTATTGCGGCCACGCCCATAGTGATCCTTTCTATGAAGATATATGGAATCAAAATTTATGAAAAATGTGTTTGGAGTTAAAATTTTCAAGATATTTCTATATTTTTTGTGATGTAGAATGAATTATGATTTATAGAAACATGACATGGACTGATTGTGGTGTTCAACCTATCACAATAGAACCTACCAATTGAGAGTATATTAATATTTAATATGTTGAGATAAATTAAGAAACTATGCACATGATATGAATAGTTATTAATGGTATATATGGTTTTCTTGTATATATGTTTTCTAATATTATGTCATGGAATATAGTAACATGAGCCATGGAACCATTGTTTCATCCTTGTATAGGATAATACATCACTTGAGCTATGATTCATCCATTGTTATGTGAACATGGGATGATGTAATTGAATCCAGAATGTGAATTCTCATGGAGTCTACTAATATATGGTTATCATCTTCTTGGAATGGTATTAATCATTAGGAATATGAAAGAGACACCAATATGAGAATTCACATGTTTTATGTTGTTATTCATGAGATATAGTAATGGTGTTCCATCCTAATAAAGGAGGATCATCTGTGTGGCAAATAAATTTGGCATAGAGCTAAGGTAGGTTTGTCGTGACTTTAGTGTCAACTTGGAACTGAAGGGTTATAATGTTTATCCTAAATATTATATTAAATGATTAATTAATGCTATTATCTATTTATTTATTGAATATACTTACTATTATGTTGGTTTTTTAGACATGTTGGTGTTGACCAGCGGAGTCTTACTCAATCCTTATTATGGCCACCATTTGTTACCCTATAATATTTCATGGATGCTACTTTGGATATGAGTAATGACACTCATTGTTTTTATTCACTAACTCGATGGGTTGGAGTTTGGAGAAATGACCATCATGGGGATATTGGCTGGGATATTTGGCGACATCCTAGGGGTTTTTTGTCATTAAATTGTATTAATTTTATTTTCAAATTTAGACACATTCCATCATTTCATTCCATTAGTTCATGTTTTCCTATATTGGCTAGTTTCCTTCACATTTTTGTTTATCAGTTGATGTTGTACAATTTCCATTGTTTCTGTTAATATGATATTTATTTTTTATTTTGCAGCAACTCTATACTCTACGGTATATTCACTCGACTATGTTTCTTACGCCCCCACTACTAGTGACAAAGAGTGTGAAGGGAATATATTTATTTCTAGTAACCAACTTGTTTTTTCCACATGGATGAGTTATGGGACAGGGGACATTGTAATGGTAAGATTAGAATTTCAAAATATTATTAGCTTTATAAAGTAACATTGTATAACATTATTAGAAGGAAATATTTTTTTCCTCAATTATATAGAGAAAGGATGTAACAAGTTAAAAAATTATAAATAAAATTTTATATGTTATTTTATTAAATTCTATATTATATATTATTTTTATAGAAAACACTTGAACTTATTTGGTTTTATTATATCATATCATATTCAAACGACTATTAAGCATCATAACCATTACTAATGTAAGCATTAAAAAGTATCCATATGATTAGTATAAATATTGGTCTATTAAAAATAAAATTATAATACATAAATTGATGAAATTGATGTAATACCACAAAATTATAGAGTAAATACATTGTATTTATAGCGTGTATGACAAACAATACAAATTACCCAAGGGAATATAACATCTAGAAACTTTATAGTATATTTAATATTTTAATTGAAATAAATATATTATATATCATGAATGCACATGATTCTAGGTTATCCTACAATGCATGACCCAATTAATTTCTTTTATGACTTGCGTTACATGTAAGATTGACTTTTACCGAACAAAAATATTTTATTTAAATATTATTATTTAATATAATAATATATAACTTAACCATTAAATTATGATTTATGAATAATATTAAGAAACATATGATATTATATATATATATATATATTCATAATTTATATCAAATAAAATATTTTAAAATCGAAAAAATGTATTTTATTGTCATAAGATAAGAGAAAATCCAATAATACACATAAAACCCTATATTTTTTTAATGGAAATTTTACAGCCTTTTATTGGTGATCATTTTTAAAATAGCATTCATGTAACATTTATATTTTTTATATGTCAAAATAAAATTCATTTTTTAAATACAAACATAAATATTATGTTATGTTAAATTTTTAGTATTTTTTGAAATATTTCATTTTTTGATTACTAGTGAGAACTACTTAATTTTAATTCAATAATGATTTTAAAAAAAATTATTTATAAGGATAAATTATAGTTTTAATTTATTTTAAAGTTAAATTAGATTAATTTTACATAAATTAATACAATTTAGGTCATGGTAATATATTTCACATTGAAATTGGATATAATCGCATCTCAAACTTTGGAACATTTTTGGTTTGAAATCCGGTTTTTTCATGTAGTCTATGGGATTAATGTTTAATTAATTTATACCAATTAATGTATTTTAATTTTCATAAATAGATAAAGTTTTTTTAATTATAATTAAATAAATTTTCAAATATGTTCGACATAATTATGATCAAAAAATTAGTGGAAGTGATTAAAATTAATTACATCCATTAAGTGAGAAATTAGCATAACAATAGACCAAACCTTAAGATTAGGGGACACAATTTTTATAAACTTAACAAAAAACCATTTTATGGGCGTATTTGGACAATAGAATCAATAATATTGAATATGTACCATTAATTTAGGAACATGATTCAAGGGAGTCCTTTCAATAGGGATATCCTTTTTATTTTTATAATAATTCCACTCTTTCTACATTATAAAAAGACAGTCACACCGCCAAATTATTCAATCCACTCTTTCAATTTATGTCATGAAAAATATTCTAAAATAAGATCCCAAAATCCCTTCTCGCAATCTATATTCCTCACTTTTTGAATAAATCCATCCAAGGAATCCCTTCAATGAATTCCAAAATGAGTTACCCAAAAAAGAGGTGACATCATTCCATAAGATCTTATGTTTTATTTTCATTCTCCAATGCGGAAGCATTATAATTACATTATTATATAATACAAAAATTATCAAAAAATATTAATATTATTTATTATATGGTTTCTACATACACACAATCTTCCATCTAATGGGAAACTAACTTACCATTTATTTATATGAAGAACTACTTCCTCAAGATACGATGTTATCCATTTTTTCCTTTACCAACTATCATGGTTAGAAATTATGATGGAAATGTTGTTTATATATGATATATATGATATTTATAATATATTTATTATTATCTAATTCTATGATTCACATACCCTGATTCTTTATATTTCATGTAAATACAATAAAATCATTTGTGGACGTGTGGTCTATTACCTCTTCAAAGCGATGCGATTCGATCACACTATACATGAAACTTCTCAAATATAGTTTTGGTAATGATATGTGACATATAAAAAATATATATGATATTATAATTATAATATAAATTTATATAATTTACTTTTTACTCTTTTAATATGTGAAATAATTGAAAAAACATTCATGCATACGTACGACATACCATCTTCATTAACCATGCATTTCATTTCATATCTCCAAATATTATGATTTATTATAAATACTGAAGTGCACTGTGTTGCATTTTTTGTCAATGAGGCATGATGTTGTCAAGGAATGAATGGATGGATGTCAAGGAGTTTAAATATGTGAATGAAAAAGGATTTGATGGTGATGGTGATTAATGGAGAATGGCCATGGAACTAAGATGCATGTCCCTTAGGAGATTCACTTAGTGACATTGGAGGAAATGGTTGAAACATTCTCATAGACTATCAGACGATTGTAGAGCTGTTCTTAATGTTTCAATACTTGTATCAAGGTGATACTAAGTTACAAAACTTGAAGAATGAATGATGATGGAGCATCATTACATCTGACGATTGTTGAGCTGGTCTTTATGTTCAATGAATTTGTATCAACTGGATACAATGTCATAACAATGTCTGAAGACCATGCATTGTCTTAACAATGCATGAGGAGGTGAAGATGATCCATCCACAACTACTAAGTGGATGATGGGGATTAATGAAGTCTATGCACTATTACTTAGTGCATGTGAAATAGAAGAAGTTCCAATTTGATCTCTGATTGGATCAATGAAGCACATTGAAGAAATAATTGATCCAAGTGATTCGGTTGATGATGAACCTTCAGGAATTCCACCTTCTAAGTATAGATTATATTTTAAGGAGGATTGATGAATTCTAATGAAGAAGAGAGGAAGATGTGGCATTTGGAATTTGAACTAGGTCACTTTGTTTTTACACAAAGGACTTGTTCTATATTCAAGAAAAAAGAAGCCCCTAGGGGCCAGCCCAAGAGCCCAGGGCTGTGTATAAGCCCCGAGGCCATGCGGTGATGAAGCCCGCGCAGCGTGAGCATGAGGAGCGTGCCTAGCATGCATAGTGTGTGCCAGTGGCGCTCCCGAGAGGTAGAGATTGGGCGCAGGAGCGCGCCTGTAGGAGAACTCGGTGCGGGGCGGCACCGAGAGCGGAGAAGTTCAATTGAAATGGAGCGGGGAGTGAGAGTTTGATAAACCGTGGAAAAACTGGGAGCCGTTTCGATGTGGGATGCAGGATTTTTCCGCGGATGTGATCATGGCCACTCATCTGATCGTGCAGTCGATCTGGACCGCTCATCGCAACCTGCACGCGATCTTCTAATCCCGGTCGTCCAAGTTAATTAAACGCCAGATCCGACGGACGAGGAGTCGTCCCCTACCTTGAGCTCACCCAAGGGCTTCACGTGAGCCACCATCGAACCAGGAGCCCTCCCAAAGATGAATTTCGAGTTCCCGACCACCGTTGTTCGAGCTGAAGGATCCATTGGGTTCGTCTCGACGTAACGAACATGATCATGCAAGAAAATGGGCATGCATGCAAAGTTTGGAAGATTTCAAAGAATGCCAAGGCAAAAGATGTTTCCGAGGCTTCATGTGTTTGTATTTTGCATGGATTGGATTTTAATAAGGCCATGCATGCGTTCTAAGTCGCATGCACGTAGAGGAAAAATAAAGTAAAAAACCCGTGTGAAACACAGAGAAGAAAAATAAAGATTTGGAAAATCTTGAATGCCTGAATATCTCGGGGATTTGAAATGTATCTCATGTGGATGAACCGCCTCTCCCTTACCTATAAAAAGAGTGGATGAAGCATCTTGGAATGCTTGCTAATCCTCTGAAGAGAGAAGTCCCGCGAAGCCTCTGTGCCCAGCGAAGTAAGAAGCTCCGTGCAACCCACTTGCGCGACGAAGCAGCCCGAAGCCATTCCTGGCTTCGTGTGTTCCTTTTCCGCACCTATTGCGCGAAATAAGAGAAAGGGAGAGGCCCCTGTGCACCTCCCTTGCGTGACAGGAAGAACCCAAGACGCATCTTTTTGCATTCTCAAGGTTGGTTGAGGCTTGCGCGGCCCTTGCACCCATTGCACACTTGTGTGGCTTGGTACCCTGCGCGGCAGTGTTGAGGAAGATAGGCCGCACACCTTGCGTGCCTTCATATTGGCAGGAGGTTCGGGTGATGTGAATTACACACCTTGTGTGTATGGGCTTAAGGATAATACACCCTAGCCAAGTGAGTTCACACCTACGGGTTGTGTGCAAGAAGGAGTGGAAGACCACACTTTGTGTGTGTTTAAGAAACAAAGAAGAGGCCAAGCTCATGTGTGTGAAAAATTGAAAGAAGTGTGTGCAAAAGTGACAAATAGGCCGAACCTTAGTGTGTGTGAAAAATGACATGTTCACACTAAGAATAAGAATTGGAAGACTCTCACACTAAAGTATCACACACGTTTATGTGTGTGAACAAAAAGAACAATGTGTGTTAAGGAAGTAAGAAGGTGTGTGTGCTGAAAGTGGTTACACCCTTTGAGGGTTTATTGCACCAAGAGATGAAATAAGAGGAGTGCATGCTTGCATGCATGCACGTGCACACATGAAAAAAAGGCTGAATCTACTTGTGTGCAATTTGAGGTGTCCAAGACCAAGAGTTCTTGAAGAATTTGAGAGGTCATGCTGTCAGTGCATGAGGATGAAGAGATGCCATGCACTCAGTGCATGAAGTTGATGTTTTGAGAACAGACTGAAGCTAGACTGAAGTTAGAGATATCAGTTGTCTGAGTTTTCAGTGATTGAGAAGACCCTGTTCAACAGAAGTGATCAAAAGTTGTGAGCATGACCAACAGACCTTATCAGATGTTGTTGAAGATTCTTAAAGATAGAGGCCAGGTCATCCTAAGAAGAAGGAGATAAAGCCTGAGCAAGACGAGGAGTCCTGATCAACCACAGGTGATCAGAAGAAGAGAGCAAGGCCAGTAGTCCTTATCCCAGAATGCTGAAGATACTTGAAGAAGCTTAAAGTGAAGAAGAGCTACTCGTGTGACTCGAGGAGCCAAGAGAAGCCCCCTGTGAGACTCAGGGTGGAAGAAGTCTTCAGTGGGATTCTGAAGCAGGCCAGTGGGACTCTGGTAACACTATGGGACGCATTATAAAGACCCTCAGGTGGGACTCAGGAGAGATACAGTGGGACTATGAATCGACCATTGTAATACTAACTGATTATAATGGAAGAAACCATGTTGGGATGTTTAACCAACATGGCAAGGACGTAGGCCTTTGGAGCCGAACATTGTAAATCCTTGTGTCCCGTGCCTTTAAATTTACTGCACTACTCGAGAAAAGGCTGAGAGATACAAGAATAGTGGATCGAGGCCTTAACAAGCCATAGAGGTTTAATTTATAAATAATCAAATAGTAAAAAGTTTTAAACGATCACTGATTCACCCCCTCCCCCTCTTAGTGATCACACTGATCCGGGAACTTCAATTGGTATTAGAGGGAAGGTTACCTCTAAAAGATCCAAGGGAGTCTTTATGAAGTGCAGATTTGAGGAAATGAGTGACCAGCCTCAAATGGATATATCTGCCAAGACTCAGAAAAATAGAAAGAAGAAACAGGCCAAGAAGATGAAGAAAGCATGTCCTAGCTGTGATGAAGTTGGAACAATGAATGATCTTCAAAATGAACTCAAATATCTTCAGAAGACAGTCCCCATGGAAGTGGCAAAGTGTATAGCTACAGGAATCCATGATCTTCAAGAAGAAAAATTACAGCTAGAAGAATAAGCTAATACAATGGAAGATCAGTTGGCTAAAAGGGTGGGCATAACCAACACTCTCAGAAAGCTGGTGAAGGCTAAAGATGAAACAATATTTCTTTGCAACGAATGATATGAAGACACTACTGAAGAATTGCAAATAATACATTCTGAGAATGAATTCTTTAAGACAATGGTCAAAGAAGTTTTCCGTGCACTAGAAAAATTGCACAGAGTTTCAATGGTTGTCAAAGATGCTCAACTAGAAGAGAAAGTCAAAAGGGTGAAAGAGCTGGACAATTCATTGCAAGAAATGAAGAAAGTGCATGAAGACCATATGAAATAGCTGGAAGAAAAATGGGAAGGAAGGCTAAGAACTGTTGTGGATGAGAAGAACTCCCTCAACATGAAATGCTTAGAACTAGAGGTGATACTGAAAAATCTGCAATCACCCAAAGCTGAAACCTCCCAGTCAGCTGATAGAAGAAATGTTGCTACACAAGTATGCATTGAGAAGCATGATTCCAAAAGAAGGACATCCTCTAAAGAAAGGGAAAAATATTCTAAGAAGAAGGTACCATCCATCCCATCTTGTACTCATGCTTCTAAATGTGTTTCCACAAAAAGTGCAGGATTGAAGAATAACTCTGATCAAGTATGGATGAAGAAGATGAAGAAAGAGAGCTCTCTTGAAACAACACTGCAATTCAAGAAATCTGCCCAGCAATCAGAAGGACTGAAGAGGTCAAGATTTGCGGGTCAGTGTAGGTGTTGTAATAAGTATAGACACTGTGCAAAGGATTGTTGGTACAATCCACTGAATTTCAAAGCACAAAGCAAGCCCATTCCAAGGGGGAGAAAGCCAGAGGAAAAGAAGCAGCATCCACAGGTCCAGAGACATATGTTTACTGCAAATAGATTTGGATTACTTGACAACATCTGGGATGATTGCAAAAGTGGTCAAAAAGATACATGTCAATATCC
The DNA here is from genome assembly GCA_963277665.1 of Viscum album. NCBI lineage: Eukaryota > Viridiplantae > Streptophyta > Magnoliopsida > Santalales > Viscaceae > Viscum > Viscum album. The sequence goes on from OY728146.1 coordinate 515,950,364, forward strand.
AACTGTATCCAGAGCTAAAAAGAAGAGAAGATCATTGAACCTGGCTAAAATGGAATCCTTGGGAAGCAAGAAGAACATTGAAGATGCTCCCAAGCAGGTTTTGAAAAAGGAAAAGAAGTCCTTGGAGTCTAAATCCAAGAAGGGTGATGCATCCAGAAGGACCACCAAGAAAACATGCTTCTACTGTTGAAAGAAAGGACACACCATGGATCTTTGTGAACAAGCCATGTAACTGAGTAGAAGCAGACTGGAATCAAAAAGACAATCAATCCAGAAGAAGCAGAAGGGATTGATTGAAAATAAGTTTCCTAAGAAAGGTAGCTTAACAGCATCAAAAGAACCACGTGGAAGATCCAGAACTGAGGCCACACTTCAAAGTGACTTACTAGTCATATGGCCTAATCAGTTGCAACGTGCCAGAGAACTACAAAGAGCTGAAGATGAAGCACTGGTAGTAGCTAAGGTAAAAGGGAAGCAGAACATTTCACATGAAGATCATGTTCTGTGTGTGAGGTTCAATCAAGCTAGACATACTAGTGAAAATGCATGATATTCATTCCAGCTCAGAATGGATTCTTCAAAAGAATGAAGATTGCACCAGGAGACTCTACTGCTCAGAAGGCACCTAGAAATAGAGGAGTCACACACAAAGAATTTAAAGAGGTGTTGAGATCCACACCAGCACAAACATCATTGAAGATCAAATGTGAAAGTGTGAAGAATGGTGAAAATGGTACATCTCAGTTGAAAGAATCTTCTCAACCTTGTTGTTCACATTTATGAACCAAGGAGGTTCCGTCTTATTCCCTAACCACTTGTATTTACATGTGCTAACATTTCAGGGAATTGAAGATGATGATCATTCTCATCTGGAGAGTGGTTTGGACAGAATGGAGTGCACCCCTTGAGGGGGAGCCAATCTATAGAATATGGGATTCTGAGATTTAATACCATCTTGAGAAAAGTGATGGTATTCCAATCATACTTTCATCCCTTGTTTCTTAATTGTATTCATCATGACAATTAAGGGGGAGTATTGATTGAAGAAAAATGGTTGAAAGGGGAAGCTTTATCTTTGCACCTGAACTTTCTAATGAGTTTTATTAAGTATGTGTAGGATTTAGCAATTCATTGATATATCTGAAAAATTTCAACCCCTTGATGCCTAAGCATGATATCATATGTATAGTGAATTATGGACAGCATTCAGTTCCTTGGTTACATCACTCGTGTTTTCTACACCGGGTTAGCCTACGTAGACTTAGAGTTGATCTACTAAAGGTTCTTTGCTAAAGAGAACATGTGACATCATCCCTCTATTAGTGATTTTGAAGAAAATGATTTTTTGAGGGAGGAAGAGATTTTTGAATGTGAACCACACCACATCATTGCATTTGATTTCCAATTAGGGGGAGAAAAGATTGGCACACATATTGACCCATTCATATGTGCTGAAGAAGTGTATTGACAACAAATACAAAGGGGGAGATTGAAGTGCACTGTGTTTTATTTGTTGTCAATGAGGCATGATATTGTCAAGGAATGAATGGATGGATGTCAAGGAGTTTCAATATGTGAATGACAAAGGATGTGATGGTGATGGTGATGAATGCAGAATGGCCATGGAACTAAGATGCATGTCACTTAGGAGATTCACTTAGTGACATTGGAAGAAATGGTTTAAACATTCTCATACAGTATCAGACGATTGTAGAGCTGTTCTTAATTGTTCAATACTTGTATCAAGGTGATACTAAGTGACAACACTTGAATAATGAATGATGATGGAGCATCATTACATCTGACGATTGTTGAGATGACCTTTAAGTTCAAAGAACATGTATCAACTGGATACAATGTCATAACAATGTCTGAAGACCATGCATTGTATTAACAATTCATGAGGAGATGAAGATGATCCATCCACAACTACTAAGTGGATGATGGGGATTAATGAATTCCATGCACTATTACTTAGTGCATGTGAAATAGAAGAAGTTCCAATTTGATCTCTGATTGGATCAATGATGCACATTGAAGAAATAATTGATCCAAGTGATTCTATTGATGACGAACCTTCAGGAATTCCACCTCTTAAGTATAGATTATATGTTAAGGAGGATTGATGAATTCTAATGAAGAATAGAGGAAGATGTGGAATTTGTCATTTGAACAAGGTCACTTTGTTTTTCCACAAAGGACTTGTTCTATATTCAAGCAAAAAGAAGCCACTAGGGGCCAGCCCGAGAGCCCAGGGTTGTGTATAATCCCCGAGGCCACGCGGTGATGAATCCCGCGCAGCGTGAGCGTACGGAGCGCACCCAGCATGCATATTGTGTGCCAGTGGCACCCCCGAGAGGTAGAGATTGGGCACAGAAGCGCGCCCACTGGAGAACTCGGTGCGGGGCAGCACCGAGAGGGGAGAAGTTCAATTGACATGGAGCGGGGAGTGAGAGTTTGATAAACCACGGAAAAACCGGGATCCGTTTCGATGTGGGATGCGGGATTTTGCCGCGGAAGTGATCCTAACCGCTCATCTGATCGCGCGGTCGATCTGGACCGCTCATCGCAACCTACACGCGATCTTCTAATCCCGGCCGTCCAAGTTCATTAAACGCCAGATCCGACGGACGAGGAGTCGCCCCCTACCTCGAGCTCACCCAAGGCCTTCGTGTGATCCACCTTCAAACCTGGAGCCCTCTCGAAGATGAATTTCAAGTTCCCGACCACCGTTATTCGAGCTGAAGGATCCATTGGGTTCATCTCGACGTAACGAACATGATAATGAAAGAAAATGGGCATGCATGCAAAGTTTGGAAGATTTCGAAGAATGCCGAGGCAAACGAAGTTGCCGAGGCTTCATTTGTTCATGTTTTTCATGGATTGGATTTTAATAAGGCCATGCATGCGTTCTATGTCGCATGCACGTAGAGGAAAAATAATGGAAGAAACCCGCTTGAAATAGAGAGAAGAAAAATAAAGATTTGGAAAATATTGAACGCCCGAAAATCTCGGGGATTCGAGTTGTATCTCATGAGGATGAACTGCCTCTCCCTTTCCTATAAAAAGAGAGGCTGAAGCATCTTGGAATGCTTGCTGATCCTCTGAAGAGAGAAGTCCTGCGAAGCCTCTGTGCCCAGCGAAGTAAGAAGCTCCGCAAAACCCACTTGCGCGACGAAGCAGCCCGAAGACATTCCTGGATTCGTGTGTTCCTTTTGCGCACCTCTTACGCGAAAGAAGAGAAAGGGAGAGGCCCCTGCGCACCTCCCTTGCGCGACAGGAAGAACCTGAGCAATATCTTTTTGCGCGCTCAAGGTTGGTTGAGGCTTTCACGCCCCTTGCACCCATTGCACACTTGCACGACCTGGTACCCTACGTGGCAGTGTTGAGGAAGATAGGCCGCACAACTTGCGCGCCTTCATATTGGCAGGATGTTTGGGTGATGTGAATTACACACCTTGTGTGTATGGGCTTAAGGAAAATACACCCTAGCCAAGTGAGTGCACAACTACGTGTTGTGTTCAAGAAGGAGTGGAAGACCACACTTTGTGTGTGTTTAAGAAACAAAGAAGTGGCCAAGCTCATGTGTGTGCAAAAGTGAAAGAATTGTGTGAAAAAGTGACAAATAGGCCGAACCTTAGTGTGTGTGCAAAATGAAGTGTTAACACTAAGAATAAGAAGTGGAAGACTCTCACACTAAAGTATAACACACTTTTAAGTGTGTGAACAAAATGAAAAAAGTGTGTGAAGGAAGTAAGAAGGTGTGTGTGCTGAAAGTGGTTACACCCTTTGAGGGTTTATTGGACCAAGAGAAGAAAGAAGAGGAGTGAATGCTTGCATGCCTGCATGTGCACACGTGAAAAAAATGGTTGAATCTGCTTGTGTGCAATTTGAGGAGTCCAAGACCAAGAGTTCTTGAAGAATTTGAGAGGTCATGTTTTCAGTGCATGAGGATGAAGAGATGCCATGCACTCAGTGCACGAAGTTGATGTTTTGAGAATAGACTGAAGCCAGACTGAAGTTAGAGATATCATTTGTCTAAGTTTTCAGTGATTGAGAAGACCCTGATCAACAGAAGTGATCAAAAGTTGTGAGCAAGACCAACATACCTTATCAGAGGTTGTTGAAAATTCTTGAAGACAGAGGCCAGGTCATCCTAAGAAGAAGCAGATAAAGCCTGAGCAAGACGAGGAGTCCTGATCAACCACAAATGATCAGAAGAAGAGAGCAAGGCCATTAGTCTTTATCCCAGACTGCTAAGGATACTTGAAGAAGCTTAAATTGAAGAAGAGCTACTCGTGTGACTTGAGGAGCCAGGAGAAGCCCCATGTGAGACTCAGGGTGGAAGAAGTCTTTAGTGGGATTCTGAAGCAGGCCAGTGGGACTCTGGTAACACTGTGGGACATAGTATAAAGACCCTCGTGTGGGACTCCAGAGAGATACAGTGGTACTCTGTATCGACCATTGTAATACTAACAGATTATAATGGAAGAAATGATGTTGGGGTGTTTAACCAACATGGCAAGGACGTAGGCCTTTGGAGCCGAACCTTGTAAATCCTTGTGTCATGTGCCTTTACATTTACTGCACTACTCGAGGAAAGACTGAGAGATACATGAAGAGTGGATCGAGGCCTTAACAAGCCATAGAGGTTTAATTGATAAAGAATCAATTAGTAAAAAGTTTTAAAGGATCACTGATTCACCCCCTCCCCCTCTCAGTGATCACACTGATCTGGGCACTTCAAATTCATATATAATGAATATATATGATACATATATCAGGTTTTTTATTATTTTTATGATTAAACCATGATCTTTTTAATAGTAACAACAAGTAACAAGTAAAAACATACTAAAAAAACTAGGCAATTAATACCCGAAACAATGAAAATAATGAATGGTTGTTAACAAATGGGTAATAAGATATTGTAAAAACATAATATATGATTATATGAATATTTATATGGTTCTAGGATTGTTTAATTACATAATATAAACCATTATACATGAAGTCAATGGATTTTCTCCTTAAAAGGAAACACAATGCAGGGGGTTTTCATCTCACCTTTTACATTTGTGAGATAATTTTCATATTCACCACATACAAATTTTGTGTGTTTTATATAATTAAAATTTTTATATGTTATAAAATGAATAATTTTATATTAATTTTATTTTTAGTTTCAATTTTAAATATTTATTCTATGGGTATTTGAGTTAAAAGTTACCGAGTGGAAAAATATTTAATAACATGATTCGGTTTCATTGGGATATATTACTTCTTTGTTGTCATCAATATTATAAGATTATATGTGTAATAATATTTACAATATATTGTTGTATTTTAACTTATCTAATGTGTTTTTATATTTGACAAACATAATATGTTCATTGATTTATTCTCACATCAACGTTATGGTATTGATAAGTGGGTACATCAGAATTTCATTTTTTGGGAATTTGTTACACATAAATTTTCATCTTAATAAATTATTGAATAATTTTTAATAAATAATTTAATTTTATTCTCATTTGGTTATTTTTGACCTTTTCCATGTAATATTACACATTCTCTAGTCTTTCATACTTGAAATGTCTATATATTGTTTTTAAGAAAAAATGACTTCATCTCTCTCATTAGTTGGAGAACCTACTTTCTTCAAAAAACCCTATTTTATAAAAAGGTTTTCAAAAATGTATTTTTCCATTCCAAAAGTTATTCATTAAAGAACATTTTACCCATTATTTAATTTATAAATTTTTTCAAATGAATCATGTTATATATTTCCGAATTGAGAACTTTTCTAACCTTTTTTATAATAAAAGAAATTTTATTTTTACCTTTTATGGAACATATGAAATTATCCGAATTCATTTATTTGATGATTCCTTTGTATAATCAGAATGCCATTTTTTAAAGAATTGCTTTTTTCAAAAAGATATATTTGGATAAAATTTTTCTCAAAATTTATTTCATAATGAAATGGATATTATTCTAAATAATGATTTTTGAATACCATTTAATATTATTTTCATTCACCAACAACAAAACATGTTAATTTTACACCATGTGTGATATGTTTTATTCATACCATAATTTTTATTCCTATTTATGGTTTATGATTTATCTGACAATGGATAGTATTGGGAATCACTACTTTTATTCCTTTTATTACACATGAAATGTTCAATTTACTATGACCATAGAATAATGAATTTCCTCTATTTTATTTTTTAATTTATCATTGATATGTTTATTGACTAAACCGTAGATAATTTTTACATTGATTGTTTACATTGATTGTTATTTGATTATCTAGGAAATTTTTGATAAATTCTTATACATTATTCAATATCAATATTTGATAAGGAAAATTATTTATTAATTAAATTGATTATTTAAATATATATGGAATTCTTTATAAATTCACTACTTGGGTTGGGGACCAGTTCATGAAAGCCCTATGGGTTGGGAATTAATTAATGAAAGCCCTATGGGTTGGGGATTATTTAATGTAAACCCATCGATGCATCGTTAGTCTCATTAGCTGAAATTAGTTAGAGATAAAACCTTTTTGTTCATTTCCAATTAGAATATATAGGTTTATACCAACATATATAAAATTCATTTTCAATAGTCTTGATGGTATATGTTTTTATGTGACTCAAATATGACATCCAATACTTAATAAATTATATATTTACATTTTGTTATTTATTTTCCTTTAGATTTTCTCTATGAAATTTTATATGGATTTATTTCATTTTCATTTTATTGATTTAATGGAATGTGTTTTATTGTAATTACATTGACATATTTTTACACACTTATTTCTCAGTTTATTGATTACATGGTATGTCTGTTTAGTTATTTCATTTATCTATATACTCTTCTCATTGATTTATTATTTATTCCAATGTACTTTACCATTAATGAGAATTTGATCTCACCCTTATTATAATTCCTTTCCTCAAGATCCCATGATGTGTAAATAATAAAGATATAACAGGATACTCTAGATGGAATAGAGTTTCTATCCTCAATAATGAAAATATTTTTTTTTAATTTGTGTATTCATTTTTAATACAAGAATCATATATTTATTTGGTTTACCATGAATACTAAACTGTTTGGTCATTTGGGATGTGATTTACTTGTATCTTATGCCAATGTAATGGTGGGATGACATCGACATTAGGATTTTTGGGGCCATGTCTCTACAATTGGAATAAGTGAAGGTTTAATATCATCCTTGGAAACTGTATTAATGAAAGAATAGATTAGGGAAAATAACCCTAAGATATACCTTAAGGATAAGTATATAATAACATCCTTGAATTTTAGTATGATACATATTATTTGGGTCTTCATAGAAATACATCCCTATATGGATAGAATGGGATGGACGTATAGATGTGAAATTCTACTCCAGCTCTGAGAAACTCTATTCTAGCTCTGAGAAACATCACAGATGTGGTTACCAAAAGGTCTTTGGATTATATTGATTCTGTAATGAATGATATCGTGGGGCCTAATCATCACATAAACCCAATAGAATAATTTCACCATCTCCTACTGGAGATTTATTTCTTAGATAAGGAAGTAAATATTCTCTCATCATATTTATGATTTATGATTATTGGGAAGTTTCCTTACCACAGACCATCCTTGACATTCTTATGTAATTCTCTTGAAACCATTGGATTTTTGGGTTTTCATCTCGGTCTCTTAAATTATTAAAAGTTCATTTTCAACATTCTTATGTGGAGGAATATTATAGAATTTGGGTGGTGAGATCACAGTTTTTAGGGGTTGTTTTATAAGAGTTTTTAATTAGACCCTCTATATCAATCTATTTTTCGATCCCCCCATTGTTCAGATATTGAGCATCTTCCATGGGATGCCACTCCACATGATTAAACATGAATCCCTATTTCTAATTTCCATGCTCTTTAATAATACTTTAAAGATGGATTTAGTGATAAGGAATCTAGAAATACAATTAGTTTCTAGGATATGTGTAGAAATTAATGTGTCTAAGCATCTTCCATTCCATATATAGATTCAATATAGTGAGTTTTGATTAATAAAGGATGTTGTTTATAAAAAACTACCTGATTACTCTCATTATTTCCATAATCATGGGAATTATCAGAAGAACTGTGACTAAAAACTTATAAGTTCTATTTCCAAAAAAGTTACACTGGTTGAAAAAGGAATGATTAATCCTGAAATAGAAGAGATAAATGTTTTTCAAGTAGCTAATCGTGGCCCTTATACTATTAGAGAGTGGAAAATAGTAGTGAAAAATGAAATTTTTTATCCAATTATAATCCTTTTCAAACATCACACCATCCAATATAAGTGTCAAATATTATTGTTTCTCTACCCAAACACACAAGTGAAAATACTGTCACCCACTCATGGAGTAGCAGGAGAATAAACTTGAATGAATTGACTCAAGAGACATGGATAAATGCGATCTTTTTTATTATAGTGAATCTTTCCTATAGGTTGATGATCACCCTATGAAAATTGAAGAAGACATCCTAAATCAAGTAATAGGAAAAAAATAAAATCAAATGGTGGATAATTATGGTTTCATTACCCCAAATATATGAATAATGAGGAAGATAGGAGACTATTATCACCTAAAAAGCACAATCATCACAAGATCTCTTGAAGCCTCTAAGGAGGAGTTGACCAACCACGTCAAACTATGGTTCCACTTGAAATATCTAGTTTAAATGAGGAAAATGAAGAATCTAAAAAACAACATGTGTACAATGATGCCTATTTCAATGAAGAGGATGCAGGAGAAGCAGCTGATGCCCGGATAGATGAACAATATGCAATCACTTTCAATAAATATCGATATGGTATCATCACTAATGAGAAATACCTTGAAATTAGAAAGTTTATAATCATTAGGATGTTGGATGAACACAAAAAAAATTCTGTTTTTTACTACAAATATATTCATCGGGTGTGATTATTTTTAATTTTTATTAGCATTGCTTATTCTTGTGAATGAATCTTTGGTGTAGTGACATATTTTGAATGGGATACACCATTATATGGGTTTCCCCCATTTTGATGTAATCTACTATTCTGTCTTCTCAATTTCTTTGGTGTTTTTTTGTTTTTTATATGGATGGTCTATTGAGAACACACTGTTTTCAAAATGGTTTTTTCTGCTATTAAATGATTTATCTGGTTTTTTCAATTTCCTGAGTGTAACTTCTTCTGGCATGAGTAATTACAAGTTTAGTGATGGTGACTAGTTTTCCATCTTTATTCAAAATCGCTATTCATTATTCTCAGCATCAAATATTCTAAATTATGGTTTTTATATTGATGTTGGCATTTTGATATGTAGATGATTTTACTTTTTTTTATGTCTGTTATTAATATCTTTTAGATGTTTGGGGATTCTCATTAATTCCAAATATGAAGATTTCATGATACCTGGGTGGATATTATGTGAATATAAATTAAGGATTATTCTATAGAAGATGATTTGAAGACTCAGTGCTGATAATACATGATAGAAGGTGAGATCAAGATTTTGGATTTCAATTTTCATTTAATTCTACTTGTTGTCTAGAATTTTTATTTATATTTAATGTTGTTTATCATGTATGATCGTTAAACCTCATCTGTAAATTGTATCTTTCATTTTGTTTAATAATTTTTTGGGGGGGTATGGTTTGGGAGACCAACAAATATATAATTCCATTTAAAAAACATCCCCATTTAGATGCTACCAGTGGATGTGGTATTGGCACATATGTACCTAAGGGTAACAACTTTGAGAAGGGTGTCAAGTCTGGCTCGAGCATAACCTAGTACATAACAACACACCTTACTGTTCACCTCATTTGACACACTATAGGGATATAATTAGGATAATTTAAATATTCTTAACAAACCCTTATGATTAATTTGAATAGATAATGAATATGAATGACCTAGGTTAAACTTGATGTTTCCTAGATTTAAATAAATGCTTTAATATTTTGATATCCTAAAAATTATTATATTGTTTTTTTCAATATAATTATTGATGCTTAAAAAATTGTATTTGTGTTTTAGGTAATTCCATATAATAAAGGATAAAATATATACTACAGAAGTACCTATGGAGAGATAAATATATGAAACATTTATGTATGGAGGAAGTACTGGAATATTTAGTTAAAATTTTATTCAGTGAGTAAATTTATATAATGGATGTATATGATATTTATTTCGGAAATTATATGGTTTTACAAAAGGGAATTTATATAAGGTGGTGGGTCTCGATCCCATGTATGATGGATGATAAGTGACTTATGCCATCCATTAGACTATGTTATTCTCTGATTTACATATCATATCTTTTAGCTAAACAATTTGAAATATTAATAATAATGATAAAAAATTAGTGCTACTTTTTTGTTTAGATACTAAGGTATTAACCATATTTTTTTTAAAATAGTTATAGTAAAATATAATTACATGTTTCATAGGTATTATGATCAATTAAAAGAATATTTTTGTCCTTAAAAAATGAGTTCGATCTAAGATATCTATATCATGGAGTTATGGATGAATTAGTATTCGATTGAAGCATAACCCAAAGAAATAATTGTTCATATGTAATTGAAATATAAAAATTATGAAAATTTCATTATATTATTGGAAATAAAATAATTATGAACATTAATAATGATAAAGAAATGTTTTACTAATACATTAATTTTTGTTCTACCAATGTCCTTTTAAATTATCACATATTTAATGTTTTGAGGCCCTAAAAGTTTTATTTATCATTCAATTTTTTAGACATTGATGATATCAATAAATCCCTATAAATAGTTACACTTTCATCTATTTAAATATCTTCAATTTCCACTTATGTTATGCATCATAGATACCTCTTTATATGTTAGTCTATGTGACCATTATAATTCGCATTCTCTCTGTTCTAGAGGATGTTTTATGAAACCTTCAATCGATGTTCTATTTAGAAATAGGAACTATAAAATAATATATTTCAAATTATGTGTTTAAACTGTGATGAAGAAATTTATTTAATTTGTGGATAATGTAACACCATATAATACCCCAAAACACCAAGCACGTTAGGGAATATAATACCCTGAAACATTAAAATATATTTGATGTTTTATATAAAATAAATCTATGATATATATTCTGATGAATATGATACCATGTTAGTGTGCATCAAACACAATAATGAGTTTATTCGATGACTTGCGTTACATGCAAGACCGTGTTTTACCAAGAAATAATATGTAATTAAAATATTATTATTTAATATTAAATGATATAAGATAAGAGTTAAATTTGTGGTTTTGAATAGTATTAACTAAATTATTTGAAAATATAAATATTAAATAAAAAATATTTCTAATATTTATCCAATATATTTTATTGGCATAATATAAGAGAAAACCCAATTACACGCAAACGAACGTATATGTTTCTAATAGAAATTTTACATCCTTGTAATTGGGAACATATTTTATATATTTTTTGGAATATTAAAATATTATATATGTTAAAATAAATTTCAATTTATTAATGTAAACATGAAAATTATGTTAGGAATATTTATTGGTATTTTTTTCAAATATTTCATTTCTCATGAATAGTGAGAAATAATGAATTTTAAATCAAAATTGTGTTTTCATCAAATATATTTATAAGATTATATTATATTTTTTTATCATAATGTTAAATTAGGTCAAAGATATAATAAATAATACAATTTATGTCATTGTAGAAAATTTCAGTTCAAAATTATATATAAACACATCTCAAACATTTGAACATTTTTACATTAAAAACCTATTATTTTTGTTTCGTATGTGGAATTGAATTTAAATTAATTTTTTCCAATAATGTGATTGGATTTTAGAAAAATTGATTCAAAATTTATAATAATAAAATTTTATAATTTATCATACGGTCAATTAAGTTTTTGACAAAACAATATTAGTGAAAGTGATTAAAATTAATTTCAGTGATTAAGTGAAAAACTATCTTAAAAAGGTACAAAACCATAAAATTAAGGTCAAAAATGAAATAGAACCATTAAAAAAACATTTTATGAAATTATATAGACCATATAATCTCTTTTAACTAATACATACCATTATTTTCGGAACATTATGTGTGCGAGACCTTTCAATAGTGTTTATCTTTCACTATTGACAAGAATGCCACTCCTCCTCCGATATAAAAAGCCACTAAGCCTTCCCACAAACTCACACATCTCAAGACATTTGAATCACCCAAAATATACTGAATTAATATCCCCAAATCCTTCCACTAAACAGATTATCCTCACATTGGGAAGAAATATATCTGATGATGTCATTTTGTGCAAAACAAAAGGAGCTTCTCATACATGAGGTAACATCCTTTTTCAAGATCTTCTGTTTTATTTTCATTCTCCACACCCTCAAATATTTTAATTTAATGATTATATAATTACAAATTTATCATAAATATAATGATATTTATTTATTCTAATGGTTCTCCCTACACATACACACACTTAAATAAATTTTCTAACAAACTTTCCATTGATGTGTACAACCAACAACCGCTTCACAAACCGATGTCAGTCGTTTTTTCTTTACCACATCTCATGGTTGGGAATTATGATGGGGAAACAATTTATTTGATATATATTAAATATTTAATGTATTTATGATCTATAATTATTATACAGTACTTAACCCTATTCTTTTCATTTTTCATTAAATATAATGCCATCATTTGTGGACGTGTGACTACAACCTCTTCAAAACCATATGATTTGTTCACACGATACATGGGAATTATCAAGGATGGATTTAATAATAATATGTGAAATATATGACTTAAATATGATAATAGAATTATAATATACATATATATCATTAAAGTTTCATTCTTTTAAAATGGAAAATAAATAAAAGTCGTGTTCTTGTGTAAGTACGATCAAATGTCTCCATAAAAGATGAATTTCATTTCATATCTCCAAATATTATTGATTATTATAAATTAATATATAATGAATATATAATATAATTAAATCATGTATTTAATAACATTTATGATGAAATAATTATCTAATAAATATTAAAAACAATTAAAAATTCAAAACATACTCAAAAAAATGGAAACTTAATATTCAAAATATGGAAAATAATGACATATTTTTACCAAAATTGTAATAAGATATTGTAATAAGATAATATATTATTTTATGAATATAATTAGAGTTTTTTATAAGTTATTAACCTTATTTATTCTAATATACATGAGGTTAAATTATTTTTACCTGAAAAAGAAAAATCAAGGTGACGAGTTTTCATCTCAATTTTTTTCACATTAGTGAGATAAATGTCAAATTCACCCCTAAAATCTTTGGTGTGGTGTATATACTTCTCATTTTGATATATTATATCATTATTAGTTTTATCTTCATGGTTATTTGATTTTTAATTTGATTTTTTTTTCTTATAATGGTATTTAAGTTAGAAGTTACTAAGTTGTAAGGAATTTTATAAGCTGATTCCTTTTCATTGGATTATATTATATCCTCTTCATCATTAATATTATAAGATTATGTGCCCAATAAATTTTAATATATATATATATATATATATATATATATGTATATATATTTAAAATTATTTTCGATGGATTTAAATTTTAATAAATTAATCTATTCAATGACTGATTATCACATCAATATTATGGACTTTTCAAGGGTTTATTTCACAATATGATTTTTTTTGGATTGATTTTAAATAAATTTACCTTAGAGAAAATAATTATATAATTTTTGAATAAATAAATTAATTTTATCCTCCTATTATTATTCATAAACATATACAATTTATAGTACAATTTTTTAAATATTTATTTCTCAAAATGTTTTACAATTATTTTTAGAAAACCCGAATTTAATTCTATCTTTTGTCAAAGAACCAGTTTTCTTCTAATTTTTTTTCTAAAAAGGTTTAAAAATTATTTTTTACCCTTAAAAATTTATTTATTTAGTATTTTTTAACATTTTTTTATTTTACAAATGTTTTAAATGTAATATTCAATTCTATTTCTGAAAATGTAACGTTTTAAACATTTTACGTTAAAAAAGAATGTTCTTTTTACCCTATATAACTTGAATTGAATTGAGCACCATCATGTCATTTAGGATTCATTGGTATGTTTAAATGGTTAATTTTACTTTTTTTTTCAAAATATGTTTATCAAGGAAAAGGATTTTCAATTTTTTTTTCTAACAGTAAAGTTTATTTTCATCAAGAATATTTTTAAAAGATATTTTTATATTATTTTCATTACTTAATAACAAAAACCCCTTATTTTTACTGAACATTGAATATTTTGTATTGATTATATTCTTATTTTTATTTTTGTATGGTTAATTATTTATTTGAACATGGATAGTATTGACATTAAATTCCTTGATTCCATTTATTCCCCTTCTAATATTAAATTTCATATGATAATTGAACAATGAATCTCCTCTCATTTTCTACGTCATTTATCATGGATATTTTTATTTCCAAAATAGTATTTTTTTACATATGGTGTTTAATTTGAGAGTTTTTTAATTATATAGAGAAATATTGATAACATCATTTCTATTATTCAATATGGGTATTTGATAATGCACATTTTTCATCAAATAAAATCTTTATTTCACTATGTGAGGAATACATTAGATATTAACTATATTGGTTGGGGATGTGTTAATGAAATATGTATTGGTTGGGTAACGGTTAATGTAAGAGCTATGGGTTGGGGACAATTTAATTATAATCCCTAAATGCATCGACGGTCTCGAATGTTGAAATTGGTTGGAGAAAAACTGTTTGAATTTGATTCCAAGAAGAATAGAAAGATTTCAAACCATATATTTAAATATTATTGTGAAAGGTCTTGATGGTATATGTTTTCACGTGACAATGACATAATGTTTAGTAATTAATCACTTCCTTCATTTAGATAAAACTATTTATTTTCCATGATATTTTCAATATAAAATTATTAATAGATTCATTTCATTTTTATTTTATTTATGAAGATGATTGTGTATTCAGTTATTTACCTTTCCATATTGTATAATCACTTCTTTAGTAGTTTATTGATTATATTTCATGTGTATTAAGTTAATATATTTCAATATTAACTATTATCATTGATTAATTATTAAATCTATTGTACTTTACTATTAATGATTATTTAAACTCACACTAATTATGTTTCATTTATCTACGATTTCCTATTGTGTAGTAAGAATGGTATGCAATGATACGCTACATGGAATAAAGTTACTATCCTAAAAAATAGAATAATGTTTATTTTGTAATTAGTTAATTAATTTTTAATACATGACTCCTGAATGTATCTATTTTACCAATACTACTAAACTGTTCAGTCCATCAGGAGGAGATTTCCTAATATTTTATTCCTATGTAATTGTTGAACGACATTGAATCAAGGCTTTATAGGGCTAGGTCTCTAATATTGACTAGTAGGATTGTATCCTATGAAGCCTATTTATCAAGGAATTTGAGAGATATATTATCTCTATGATTTTTTTAATACCATTCTCACGAATATATCTAACAATTAAAGCATGAACGAAACCGTTTATGGGATATATTTAATCTCAACGAGATCAAGACCCAAACAATGTACACTGAACCACCCCATGAAAACATCACCATCACAAACCCTTCCCATATAGAAATTAAAGGTGTAAAAATGTTATATATAACTATGCTGTAATAATATGAATATTTATATTTTATTTTAAATTGAATAATTCTTATATTTGCTTGTTATTATTGTTACATTGTAAATTATTTTTATTTTGAATCGATAAAACACCAATTGTATTTTTTTTGGTAAAGATTAATTTCAATTAAAAAATGTCATTTTATGAATTAATTTTTATTTTATATAAGTTATATTTAAATTTATTATTAGTAATTAATAATATTTATCATTTATAGTGGATAATATAATTTTACGAAGTCAAAAATAATATTTATTAGGGTTCAAAGATTTTTTATGTAAAAAACTCCTTTTTTTCTCACTAAATGTAAATTATTGTTATAAAAGTTGAAATACACTTGTATAGAAAATTATTTGGATAAAATATATATTATTTGTTGATTTAGAACATCAAATTTGTCAAACTGTGAATTTTTATAATTTTCTAAGATACTAGAATTTTTTAGTAACAAGTAAATACACTATAAATATACAGTGAGTATTATTACATTATAATGAAAAAAAGTGTTTTAATAAATGATATTAAGGGAATAATTTACCCTATATATGTTTCTAATTTAGAACATTGTGAATTAAAGGTTATTGGAGTATTTTTATAAATCCTTTATGAGTCCTCCAAATCCAATATTATATTTTGGGTTTCCAAAATCATTAATTTTTTAACATTAATCACTTCCACATAACCAAGGGTTATATTTTAATTAATGTTTTCCATGGAATTATAAAAAATTTAAATCCAATTATATTTGGAAGAAACAATATAGATAAATCAGGGCACGGTTTGTGGGTTTCATTACTTTATTTTATAGATTCTAAAACATAAGTTTGGGAAATAATATCGAACCCCATATTTTCCTATACTAATCCACCAAATCCCTCATTCCTCTTCACTCAAATACTTATTATAAACTCCTAAAGCCTCCAAAAACTCTGAATTTTCGTCCAACGGTGCCTCGAAGCTATCAAGAATCTTCTCCCAAGCTTCTGGAATCACCATCTAAAGGTAAGGGACCTCTCTCTTCTATTCAATTCATTTACATTCATTGTATTTATCCTTCTAAATATAAATTGGTTATGTTTTAAAAATTAATAAATATACCAATAATTTAAAATTTATGTACTAATAATTAGATATCATACACCCCCTCTTATTGTAGCACTTACCTATGCTGTAACCATGTCAAAATTTAGTATGGGATCATTTCGTTATACTCTTTATTTAAGAATATTATTAATTTTATGCCTTTTATTTAATATTCCTAAAGATGGGTTATATTTTTCTAAATCCTACATAAATTAAATTTGGTTTTATAATGGTGAGAGATCCATTTTTCTCTTCTGATATTATTTAATGAATCTTTATGTAATATTTTAATACTGCTAAAACTTCACTATGATTTTTTCATCCATAACCATTTTTTGTGAATATCCTCAATATTTATACTCATAGGTATTAATATAGATATAGACATACATATTTTATTTTGTAATTATATATTTTTATTCCAAAATACTTTATAAAGGAACAAAATTCATGAAATATGATCTTATGATGAATGATCTATGTGGTACACTTATGCATGCACATGATATGAAAGTGATGGGTGTGTCTGTAATTGTATATTACTCAAATAGAATAGGTAATATTTTAGTCTCATAAGAATTTATTGGTTTAGGGAGTGACTCTTATTTATTATGGGAATTTTTATACCTTGTTATTATGCCTTAGAAGTTATCCTTAAACAATTTTATGATGTCCTTTTTAAAGGTGACCTTGCTTTCCAATGTCACCTTTATGTATCATGTTATATAATGCATATTTATTCATTTACATATAATATTTATTCAAGGATCTTCTTCATTTTAGTATTTTTATTTCCAAATCTTAATGTGGGGATATATTTTTGTAAATAACTCTTACTTTATATTTAATTTAAAAATGTTGATAGACTGCATTAAATTCATTAAATTATTTTATGAATATTTAAGTACAACTATAATTTCCCTAAAACTTCGCTGTGATTTTCATTAAAACACCATAGTAATATGAATACAATCTCCATTTTTACTCAAGGTTATAGAAAAAGATATACATATCCATATTGGATTGTTAAATTATATAATTTTATTCCATTATCCTTAATCATGGAAATGAATTTTATGAAATAGGATCATTTGTTGAATGACCTATGGGGAACAGTTATTCATGTACATGACATGAAAGCGTAGGGTGTGCCCCAAATGATTTTGTAGTCCAATGAATTGGGTAGTATTTTCATCTCATGAGATATCATGTATGACATTAGGGAGTGAAACTAGTCCATTATTAGAATTTTAACACATATTATAATGTCTTGGAAGTTATCGTAGAACAATGTTTATGTTGTCATGTTTAAAGGTGTTGCCACTTTCCCATGTTTCCTATAAGTATTATTTTATATCATTCATATTTATTGATGTTTAGGATTATGAAACATTTTATGTCCCATTAAATTTTCTATTTTTTAACATGTAATACTGTATCCTTGTTATGAAATGTTTATTACATTACTGTGATGTTTATCTCACCCCTTTCTAATGTATGTCCCCAAGATATCCCATTCAGTTTTAGAGGACTGATTAATTTTTGGTTCATGTTAAGGAAGTTTAAAATTGTGTTACCATATCTGATGTTCAATATGTTATTATATGTAACTAACTACATAATAAACATGAATTATTGATATTCCAGGTTTTATTAAATGTATTATCATGCAATATATAAAGAACTAATGTGTAATTAAGATAGGGGTTTTCATAGTTGGTATCATATATATGATTAGTTATTTTTGGGAATAGTATAATAAAAATATTTTCAAAGCCTTTAGGATAATAATAAACATAATAAGACATCCATAAATTTTGCTGATGTATAAATTATGTCATTTCTAAGAAAATACATCCCAATATGGATACTATAAATGGATGTGGCTCTAGTACAGATGTACAATGGGGTAACACTAGAAAAGACCACATTAATCTAGACTCAATCTGTAACTGGTGAATGAAAATGGGCCTTGATATAGATATATTTTGACATTATATGAAGATATAATTTTCTAAATTTTTAATCTCATTTATGAATTATTATTTAGAGATTAAATATTCATATAAGTGACTATATAAAAAATATATAAGTGATAACATAGATTAAAGCCTAGAAATTCATAATTTAATAAACTAAATTTCATTTATAAATTATCCCTTTAATGATATCTGATTTCTAATTATGAGTCTAATATTTTTAAAGTGCTCTTCCCTGAATTATACCTTTATTTTAGCCAATGTCCAAAAATAGGAGGAACCACGTAAACAACCAATGCGGTCGTAAATGTGAAAACTACCCAAATGATATTCTCAGCTAGATTGGAGTAGTAATAGTGAAATTTTTTATGATACTATCTCATTTTAGTCATGTAATAAAAAGAAACATGAATAATAATGAACACCCAAATCCCATTTAGGATGAACATGTCGTGATTGTGACATGTGTGTGACAAAGGGCTTTGAATTTCAATAGATCATCTGATCCATTTATCATGACATAGTGGATAAACTCTATTAAGAATATATTCTATATACTTCAGTGTAATGAGAAAGAGATATTTATAGTTTTGTTTATCATTGGGAGGGAGAATTCGATTAGTGGTGGACATTGACCAAGAATAAAAATCATGAGTAAGATATTTAAGTGATGTGGTGGAAGGAAATATAGAAAATGTTTTTTGGATAAATATTTTCATCAAAATCTAAAATAAAAAATGGAAAGGGGTTTACTTAACCTCGTGAAAAAATACAATGAATCCATTAGGGTGTATGAGTCAAAATTTATAAGACGTGCACAACACCCATTCAAATTTGTGGTGAAAGCCAAATTCAATGTTTATCACTTCTTTTGTGGGATAAAAATAATTCTAGAAAAATCCCTAATGATCCCATAATTTCATATCTAGTGGGATTTCTTACAGTTTTTCTTCAATTTCAAAATAGGGATAAAGTAATCTTAAGGGTATCATGGGGTTAGTAATTGGATGTAGAGTTTAATAATGCAAATGAAATGGTGAAATAAAAAGGTGGTAAAAAATTCAACACCCCACTTATTGAAAGTGTGGAGTAAAGAACCCCAGATATTTTTGGAAGGTGATGAGGAAGTGACATAGGTGTGGAAAGGAAGAGAATGTGTCTAGGGATTTATGATAGGATTAACCCAAAAATATAATGGTAGAGATGAATTCTTTAGTCAAATCTCAGCCTATTATCTACAATTTTAATAGTAAGGGATAATGATACTATGTGAAACTATGAAATATTCCAAGGGTCTTGAGCTATAATCAGTGAAAAAAACAATAGTAGCTCAGGTTTGACCAATAAAAATTCATAATACTTCTAAAAATATTTCCAAATCAAGGAATTCAGTCAGCATGGGATTTGGAGCCCCGAGAGACTCGACGTAGTGATTCTTAAAAATATTAAATATTTTTTTTCACAAATACACATTTATATAAAATTTGAATAAATACTGAGAGGATTCTTGAATCAAAATTCCATGAAATCAGTTTAGTTAAAAAAATAATGTTTACCCTATATGTGACATGATGTTTTCCACATTGGGTGCAAGAGTGAGGATAAGTTGTCATATTGTAGAATGGAGATAATATTAATTAAATAAGAATTTAATTAAAATGTTTAACATAATATAAAACCTCTCATGTTGTGTGAATAATTAACAGTAGAAGACCGATCCACCTCACCTCCTTTAGAGATAGATGAAAATTGATCGAAATCAAAGTGATGAAGCACTGTCAATCTACATTCTTGGCTATGATCAAAATCAAATCATGGATCAGCATGATTCAATCAAGATATACCTAAAGCATCATCATTTTTACCTTGAAGAAAGTGATTTTATGTTTATTCCCTAATCCCCATCAGTTTTTATTTCTTTTATGGTTTGAGATTTGTATATCAATTTATGGGGAACACTTACAGGTTGATGTGTGGGTTTTGAGGTAAACCGGGGTCAATTGGGAATTTTCCAATATAGTTCCCATCTGTAATTATTATCTACACAATGAGAAGACTAGTGAGACACTCCATTTATCTCTTCCTATTTGAGGAAGATTCATATTGGGGACTACATGATGTATACCAGGGTTATACACTATATAGTGACCTCATGTAGTGTGCACATAAGACATGGTCTGGGAAGCTGCATGACTATAAATCTCCATGTAGAAGTTCATGAACAATGTACCTAGGAATGATTTCATGGGCATGTGAAGGAGAATTCCACATGGCCAAGTGGAATTTTTTCCAAGAAATTCCATGTAGTATTGGATACGCGGTTTGTGAGGGACACAAATTTATAGGTTGTGTGGAAGAGGATACATGACCAAGGGTCAGGTGAGGTGACACATGCTGCGTATGGTCTATGCATGTCTTAAACCTCTACATGGCTTAGATAGGCCATGGGAATAGGATACATAGATAGGTTGACGAGTGATTCCACATGTTCTCTATGATCCAGTTCACACTGTGTATATTTGGAGCATCTTCTAGATATATTTCACCTTATTTATCTCCTTCATCGATACATAGATACATGGTTGTATATAGACCATACAAATAAGTCTTAATTATATATCATGATGGTGGAATCCATTTCATCCTATGAGATATGATGTGTCATGTTTCGATAATGACACATGTGTAGTGGTGGTTAACCTTGGCAGTGCTCATGGTGGATCACTGGGTTGACGTAAGGGTTGGTATAATTCCCTTTCATCATTGGATGTGGTCTCTTATACGTTTTAGACCGATAGAGATGTGAACCCTTATTGTATCAGGGAATGGGTCACCTAAATCTTTTAGTGTTGTGATGAAAGGTTTCATAACTTTGATACTCCTTTCATAAGTGGTTAATCGATGTTATTGATCAGTGTGGTATATGAAGAGAGATGCTTGGACTAGTATTCCTCCATGGGATTATGGAATGAGTTTCCTTTAACTCTATTCTTTGGTAGAGTCCGGATTCCTTACCTCATGAGCATGGATTCCTCACCAATGGGGTTATTCTTATGTGGTTGGTACTCCCCTGTTGGACTGTGGTGCATGTTCCCTATATTGTTCTATATTTGGATAGTGATCCACTACCTACAATGGGTGAGGTATCTCTATACTCATTAGATATATCGAGTAGGTACTACCATATTAGACCATGTGAGGTTCCACTATCCGTGGATTCGGTTCTCCACTATTGTACCAAGGCGTGATTCCTTCATATGTTACCTATATATAGATTGGGTACTACCTTATCATGTTAGGGTGTGGTTCCTCTATCCTTAGTTGAAAAACTCCCCTATTTTTTGAAGGCGTGGTTCCTCTATACATGTTATTTTTGAA
Source organism: Viscum album (assembly GCA_963277665.1). Lineage (NCBI taxonomy): Eukaryota > Viridiplantae > Streptophyta > Magnoliopsida > Santalales > Viscaceae > Viscum > Viscum album. The sequence goes on from OY728146.1 coordinate 515,972,636, forward strand.
GAGTTCGTACTCCTTTATCATACGTGGGAGTGGTCCATGAAACTCAAGGCCAGTAATCAACTATCGTTTCAAGGAGCATGTATCCCATAGTTATTTAGATAGTAGAGTGGTACTCCCCTATAATAATAATGTGAGGGTCCTCAATTACAGAGTAGTACTCCCCCATATCTGAGTATTAGTAGGTTATAGGTACACAATTGGAGTCAGTTATACCTTGACAGACTATGGTTTGTGGTGCTCTATACAAGAATGAAATTGGTTTCACAGGTTATATAGAAGCTAGTAATCCCTTGGCTGTAGGGAAATAGTGAGGGGAAGGTCCCTCTATTATCTCTAGTTAGAGAGGATTCATAGAATGCATAGTATAGAGTAGTGTTCCCTCAAAAATGTGTATTGTTGAGGGTTGGGCCTCTTCACTTGAATTCGTATAGCCTTGCACAACGAATCTTTTTTCATTCATAAGACCTTTTGCACCGGTCACTAAAGATACACCTAGTGAGATAATCCATATGGAGTCTATCACAAGGAAGGGTTCCATAAGGGGTGGCTGAGCTTATAGAGTGTGTCATCCATGTTTTTTGTCAATGTTATATCCTCGATTAGATTCTTATTACTATTTACAAGGAAAAAAACCCCTGATACTTTTTGTTTAAGATGCGTATATCTAGGTGATTTTGGGAGACCTAGTGGTGCTGTTAAGTTCTAGGTTGATAACCCTTATGTGATTAGTAGTTAAACTTCATTTTTATCAACACCATTGTTTTTGTTACTATCTTTCCATGGGAGGTGAAGATGAATGGGGTATGCCACATGTTTTCTATGTTTATAATATTTGGATTGCATTAATTTTATACCCCACTAGGCGTGGAAAAGACTCAACATGTAGTTCATCAACTCACTGTTTTGAGCCCACTTGTCTTGGTTGATGATTATTCTTTATGTTATGGGATTTAAGATTGGGGGTTACTTTATCATTTGGGATTCGTTTGACTTAGCTAACTTGTGATGTATAACAGAGGATGTTTTGAGATGGTTTTTCTCTCTCACTAGGGTTACCTATAGCTTGGTTGAGCGGACTGTTGCATTTTAGTCACTCCCTTTATCTTTTTGGGGGTTACAGTGCCAATTAAGTAGTTTTTTATACTCACCAATTCATGGGATTTCCCCACACGTTTTTTGTCTTCTGCAGATCATATGCCTTATGATAGATTCCCCAAAGGACCCGAGGTAGGAAAATTTTTGTGAGATAGGTCTAATGAGGTGTTCACTGAAGCTGAGTTGAGGAGATTTTCGGTAGTTGAATTTGACATCGATCCCCTCCTTCTGAGTTTGTTGAATGATTATATATTATTTGGTTGGAATGTGTTTTTACATTTTTAATATTTTAATATATTTGTGATATTCTGTTTTTGGATAGATGTATTCATGCATTTTTGTTTCCATATTTTTATATATCCACACTATTTTTAAAAGGTTTTTTTCGGTGTGTGCATACAAGTACCTAATTAAAATGCCTCCCATTATTTTGATATTCCAACTTTGATCCAGTTTCTAACTCCTGGCCTATTAGAGGTAGGCTTGTGGTGTTATAGCCTGGCCAGCATTGGGTCGGGTCATAATTCAGTGGTGTCATAGTGAGTTACACGTTGTAACTCTAGTGTCTTGAGTTTGTTTTGTATTACATAGAAATATTTTTTGGATGGTTTGATATTGGATCTCAAGAAATAGGTTCCAGTGTTGGTGTGTAAGCCAACATATCCATTCACGATGACTCTGAAAACATGTTAATCAACCCAGTAGATTAGGACAAGTTTTTCCAGGAAATAATGTTTTGTACATCATATATTGATGAATTTTGGGTTTTCATTGTCCTTCTTGAGTCAAATCCTCATATATACTCTTTAACCATGTAACTTTTTGAATTTTGATTTAGGATAATAGAAAAATGATATCCAGATAGGGTTCCATAATGGAATAGTTGTGAAGATATGTCTCATTATGAGGCTCAATGCAAGCCACTGGTTCTGAGGCAGTACCTTATGGTGGTCCACTAGTTGAGACACCTCACATTAAGAAGCTGGTTGTGCTGGTAATTCATGGTGAGGATGCATGTAGGATGGGAGAACATAACTAGTTTCAGAGGTTGAAACCACTAAGGTGTTGAAATGATCTAAACCTCCATGAAACTGGTTATAGGCCCGAGACAATGACATGTGTTTTACTCATAGTTTGGACAGATCCTGAATAAATAGTGGTCCTATTGGGAAACCATCTATAGGGTTTGACTAGGTGATGGTTGTGTTTAGTGACTTAGTCCCACAAGTAGGAAATTCTCACATGGTAATAGATCGAGTGACTCTTCAAGGTTTTGTTTTCCCTAGTCACATTGATGTTATTACATATCTAGGAAATATTTCAGATTCAGTAGGGTGGGTGATAGTGTAGGAGTACATGGAGAGGATCACAGACAAGTCACATACCTCCTTTGATATAATTTGAGACCCAATTTTTAGAGCTCAAACCACTTATAATGACTTATATAGTTATTTATATGTATGAGTGGACTCCTTGTACCATCCCCCTTATACCGGGGGTACGAGAGTGGGCTTTAGTAGTAGGGAGATTCTTAGCAAAGGGACATGTGGATGTGGACTGTAGTGGTGGTCAGGAGGATTCAGTGTTTGTAGCACTTATAAGATGGTAGATTATTGGTTCATTGATCAAGAGGACTACACAATACCAATATCTGGCACCTGGACCTATAGAACTGGATCTTCCATGATGATCTGGTCAACCATAAAAGAGTTTGTGTTACACTTTTTGTGACCAAGGATGTGTTTCTAGATATTGTTTGACTATACATGATTTTAAGAGGGAGTCAATCGATGGTACTCCTTGGAAGAGGTTGAATTTCGAGTAGGGATTTTCACTATATGGACTACATGGAAGAGGAAATGAAAAAGCAGAGGTTGGTCAAAGGTGGTTCAAGGTATTTCCAAAACCACCCCCATGTGGTGCACGCCCAACTCAGAGAGTAAGAGGACATGAGTGATGATAGATGTAGGCCATAGAGTCCACTGGCTAAGAACATACAAGGATTAATATAGGTATTCTATGTGTCATTTCTAATTTATGTTGCATAAATTCTTAGGCACTGTTGTGAGGTACTCTTTTGCTTCATCTTCTTGGTCAACATTTAAATGAAGTGATAGGAGGCAGTAGTAGAACCCTGTGTTGTTTTTATTTTTTGTTGCATTAAATTAACAAGGAATATGGGTCCCTTCCCCACTGAGACATGTTTTTTGTTGCATGTAAAATAGTGTCGGTGATTCCATGACACCCAAAGAGGATATGATAAAGGAGTGGTGTATGATTCTCTCTGCCATGTGTGTTCAGGGCCTAGTGACTTATTATTGGTTTGTACATACATGGTCTAATATGAACTAGTGGTATTGTTTTAGAATCCCTATATTGTTCTTCAGTACACTGGTGTTCCTAGTTCCATCATTACATGAAATAAACTCATTGAGGATGAGGTACATTTTGGTGTAGAATTAGACTCACGAGGGAGAGAGACTTTATCCCCATAAAGATATTTTTTTGCGATGTGATAAATATCATATTGGTGAGACAGATATCCCAAAAGTGGATAATATTGCGGTGTTGTGGATTAGTTCCATAAACTTGTGTTTTCGTGGAGAGGTTGTGTAGTGGAGTGTCAAAGCAGTTTTTGGCATTTCCCGGGGTGTTTTTCTACCTCAACACATTTTTCATGGTATCCTAGGTGGAGGGAGACCCTTTCCTAGAACCATTCTATTGTTGAATATACATAACCTATGATATTCCACAATGTGTATTTTTTTCCTACCATCCAAACTCAGTTGGGATTCTAATAGTGGATGATATGGTGTTTTCATTTTGCTGAGCTTTCTTACAATGACTAGTTCACATATGAGGGGCCTAGTAATACATAGTGGTAACACATGGGTAGCCCTATTTTGATTTCTAGTACCCTTCCATGGTCATATTTAACATTGAATTAATGAAACATGTGGTGGTTTTAGTGCATTTCATTTTGGGGTTGTTCTGAACAGTGTGGTTACGTTGGTGTTTGCGTTAGGTTAGTGAGATGGTGTACTACTAGACCCTATGATTGTATATGGACCATCCTTCGATGAGATTTTCCACCTGTTGTAGATGAGGATACATGTTATCTTTTGATACATGATGTTTTCAAAGTTGGATCTGGATATATTTTTGGTTTGGACTTGGAGGCACCCTTCATTACGTGCATGTAAGAAGTATGAGAACCCTTGGTGAGCTCATTAGCATTAGAGTTCACGTGGTGCTGAGGTTATTTCCCCTGTGACCAGGATTTCACTTTTATGGGAGGAATAACATTAAGGGGAGGGAGAACATAGTTTATCATGTTTGACTGATAAGAATTTGGTATATTTCTAAGAATATTTTAAAATGAAAGTGCTATGTTGGAATGCGATTATGGGATCTGAAGATCCTGGACGTGGTGATTTTAATGATATATTAAATTTATTTTTTCATGCACACATATTTTTTATTATAATATGAATAACTTAAAATAAATTTCATAGATCCAAACTATGAGATTTTGGTTGATTTCATATTTTCATGTTTACCATAGTCATCGTATAATGTTTTCTATGCCATGTGTGGGAGCAAGGAAGGGTTGGTGGGGAATTGAATGGTGATATTTTTAATTAATTGAGAATGCAATTGATAATTTCAACCTAATACAATAGTATCATTTTGGGATAACAATTGATAAGATTAGAAAACTCCTCATCTCCTACTCTAGAAAAAGATGAAAATCAATCCAAATCGAAGCAATAAGGAACTACCGATCTATGTTCTTGGCGCCGAAGTCATTAGAATTTTGAGTAATACAATACAAGTGTTGTTATACACTTGAAGCTTCTTCTTTTCTACCTCAAGGTTGGTGGTCTTGACTTTTGGTCTTGATCTTCTTCATTTTACATTTTTTATGGTTGTAGAGATCTATTTCAATTTCTACTATTACCTAATAGGTAGATCTAGTGATATTTTAGAAACATTATCTTCAATTAAGTGTTTTCCTTGGTAATTACCATATTGAATTATCTTATACATGGCATGTAGTCTAGCGTGACATGATGTGTATCTCTTTCTATTTATGGACGTTTATTTTTGTGGAATAATTGCTATGTAATGGAATTATACGACGTATGTTGACCACATGCCATGTGCCTAGAGGACATGTACTGGAAGCCGTATGACTTTATAGGGCCATTTAAAAGTACAAAACCAAAGTAAATGCACATTGGGTTCCATACATGGACATGGGAAAATAGAATTACCATGATACCAATTTTCACGAAGACACCCACCAATATGGGATTCACAACATGTTAAGGACTAGTATGGTTTGTCCATGTGAAATAGGATACACGAATAGGGGTGGGTATGGAGGAATACACCATGTATGGTCTATAAAATATGTGTAACTCTACATAGCCAATCTATTCTATGTTAATAAGAGACACTTCTTGGTGCACTGCTGAGCCCACATGCCATGTGGGATCTAGTGCATGTCATGTACGTTTTGAGGATCATCTTGAGATCTTCAAACCTATGTTTCTCCTTATATAGGACTCAAATAACAAATTTTGAGTAGCATGCCTTGAGCAATTTACCATTTAGATTGTAATGGTTTTCTCGGTTTCGTCCATTGAGACAGAATGTGATGCATTTCAAGCATGATTCTTGGGTAGCAGTGCTTAACATTGGTAGTGATCTGGGTCGATCAATTAGTTAATTTTGGGGCCAGTATCCTTCTATATCACCTTTGGATATTGGTCCCCTAGACACTTTAGACTGGAAGATTAGTGATCTCCCATTGTATAAGGTTGCAGGTCCCCTACCCATGGATGTGTTATGGCATGAGGTATGATAAGTTTGAAACTCCTGTGAAGAACCATTAATTGATGTTTTATATTGATGTGGTTCATTAATATAGACAATGGGAATGGTACTCTCATACGGGATCCGCGAGCGGGGTTCCCTTACCTCTCTACTTTGGTAGAGACAGGACACCCCATGTCATGGTAGCGGGTTCCATAGTGATGGGGTAGTTCATATGGGGTTGGTACTCCCCTTTTGGACCAGGTTTTAGGTTACCCAAATGGTTTATATAGTTGTTCAATTCTACCCTATATAGAGAGTGTGTGGGCCCTCCATACTATTTTTCCATATTCTTTTGGTACACTCCTATCAGACCATGATGTAGGTCCTCTATTTATGGAGTCAATAATCCTATGTCATACATTGAAGTGGATCCTACATACGTGTGATATAGAAAATATGGTTACTAACCTATCATGTTATGGTGAGTTTCCACTATCCTTGGAGTCAGAACTCCCACATCTTACTAGGGTGTGTGTCCTCTATACATGTTGTTTTAATAGTGTTGTTACTCCACTATTATATCGTGGAGCAGGTCTTCTATACTATGGTTAGTACTCCCTCGTTGTGTCACGGTGCGGGTCCCCCATTGTATCTGACCTTGTAGAGCAGTACTCCCATATCATACTAGGGTGTAGGTCCGCTAGCCTCAAAGTGGTACTCCTCTATTATACCAAGGTGTAGTTTCTCACATATAGAGTATTAATCCCTCATTTCTAAGTAGTAGTGGGGTATAGTTCTTCCATTGGAGTTAGTTATCCCTTAATAGACTGAGGTGTGGGAAACTCCATACATGAGTGGTAGAGGATTCACTGGTATTCATTGAGTTATTACTCCATCGACTATAGGGAAGTGGTGAGGTGAGGGCCCCTCTATTATTTAACATTTGAGAGGATGCACATGGTGAATATTTTGGAGTAGTTCCCCCTAAAATATGTGAAGCGGTGAGGGGATAGACTCTCTTCTTGTGTTCTTATAACATTTCACATAGTAAAGGTTAGTGATGGTAGGACCTATAGTGTTGAGAAATAGGGATAAAACGAATTAGTTGTTCCCAATTGATTTTATCTTTCAGATGGGTGTCATCTAGGATGGTTGTGGTCATGGAGCATGTTCTACTAGTTTTCTGTTATAGTTAAATCCTCAAGAGGAATCATATTTCTAGCTATGAGGTTTGATCCTCAGGAGACATGGATCCTGAGATTATTATATCTAGGAGATCTATTAATCCCTTGAGTATTTTTCATGTTCTAGGATAACACCCCTTTTAGATTGAGAATTTATACATCTCCTATCTATACTCATTAGCTTTGGTTACTCTCATTCAATGGGATATAATGACATGTGGGGTATATATTGTGAGTTCTATATTTAAATTCGCATGGGTGAATGAGTTTATTCACTTCATATGGGTGGAAAATAATCGTCATTCTGTTCAACTAATCACCATGTTGAGCCCCATGTTCTTAGATGAAGTTTATTCTTTCTGGGAAGAGCTCTGGGTTTGAAATTCTCTTTTCACATTTGGGATTATTATGGATTAACTATCTAGTTGTGTATAGAGATGTATGGTCTGAGATGGAGTTTATCTCTCTATTGTGTTCCATCTAGCTAGGTCGAGTGGACTGCTTCCTTTTAGTTTCTCTTATTTAACGTGGTTTTTTGGCGTGCCTACTGAGTAGTTTTTATACTCACCACTGCATGAGATTTGTATGTATGTGTTGTGTATTTTGAACAGCACATGCCTTATGATAAATCCCTTGAATTACCCGAGATTGACAGAGCTTAATGAGCTAGTCTAATCAAGGTGTTTACTAGATCTTGGTCAAGGATCTTTCTGGCAGTTTCATTTGATAGTGATCCCATCCTTCTGAGTAGGTTGGATTCTTTTATAGTTTTTGGTGGGTGTATATTTTTCCATTTTGATTCATTGTGTACTTTTTCCGATAATATAGTTTGGGATAGATTAATGCATTAATTTTTGTTTCTATATTTTTATATCTCTATATTGTTGCATCAAGGTGTTTGGGGGTGTGTGCATATTGGTACCTTAGGCAAAGTATTCTCATCTATATGATATTCCTACATAGAGCTTGTCATGAACCAAATCTGGTCGCCGCCAAAACTTGCACCAAACCCGGACCGTGACAAGTCTTTCAGGGATTTACCAATCCCCACGGGCTGGTACAAGTGCCCGGGTATCAAAAAGTGATAATTGGGATCGATTTACCCGAGTTTATAAACATAAAACAACAAAAGAATCCAATAAAATGAATCTGGATTTTTGAAACCAAACAATCCATTAATAAAATTCAGAACTGAATTACATATTTTTAAATAGCCCAACAAGACTATAAGAAAGGTAAAATACCAAAAGAAAAAATCCAAAGAACCCTCATGGTAAGGGGAACCTCCCTCAAGCCATCTCCACAATACTTCACCACTAAGGACCGGCTTGAAAACCGAACCCCTAGCACTAAAAACTATACCCAACTTGAAAAAACAAATGAAAACCAACTATACTTACACCCATGGGTGTAAGGAGGGTTTGAGCCAATTATTAGTATGATACCACCACTAACATATTCCATGAGATAAACATTCAAAGACTTTTGTCATGCAAGTATTCAAAAACAAGTAATTGCAAGTTATATTTTTTAAAAGATGCAACTTAAAAAAATCAATTTTCACATGGAAAAATTTAAAGAATCAAAACTTTTAAAATAAATTACAAAGATATTGAATTTTCCAGCCAAATATAATGTATTCCAACGATAGTTATAAAAGATCTAATGAGCACAATCAATAGGAAATAACCCCTAGGCACTAGCTCATTGTGGGTACCAGGTACCTCATATCCTGGGGAGAGTAACCATCACAAATATTCATTCTCATGCACGAGCCTCTAGTAGGGAACATACCCATAACCTACTGGTCCCCAATCATCATCATCATAGTTTAGTTATAGTTGTAAGAATCAATATTACAAAGTGAAACTAAGGCCAAACCCCACTGATTCACTAACAAACTAGTACACATCCACCCACCTAGATATCCGTGTTTTCCCTTTGTGCTCAAAGAAGTTCAACAAGTCATGAAATATACTTTTCACATGAAAATATCATTCACAAATCACAAATTCCGAAAACACCCCACATGTATACCACACAAGTCACAAAAATCTACTTTTCATTCAAATTGATTTTTAAACCTGACTCACACCAAAATAGCCCACAACACTTTTCAAATTTCAATTACACTTCCAAAAATCATTTAATAAAATTTATAAACCATTATAAGAAATTATATCTCACATAATTTCCCACTAAAATATCATATAATTCTTATTTCATCAATAAAAACAATTTTTCACAACACACTCACACAAAACAGCCCACAACCATGTTTTGCAGCTCTCCTTCCATTTTCTAAAACATTTCATCACTTTATAAAACATTATGAAAAAAATATTACACGTATTAAATAACCACCTTACCTTTAGAAAACCCATATTAGGCGAACCCCCCACCCCCAAAAAGTACATATACACCCATTTATCCACTTGTGTTAACCAAAAAAAACATTCACAATTTTAATAAAACAAACTCAAGGGGTGTAACTATGTCTTCCACCAACAACTCATTTCAAAACCCGCATTTAAACAAAAATCTACACTAATTCCTATCCAAAATATAATTTTAATCCCAAGATACATTTATAAAACCTCATTCAAGTGTTATAAAATAACCATAAATAATACGACAAAAGATACAAATGAAAGCACACATTTTCATAAAATGATCTTAGAAATTATAACAATGTTTACACATCAAAACTTTTCAAAAATCATCTTTTTAGGACCACATGACAATAATAAATTTACAAACCAGAATTTATAGGCCAAAAAAGATTTAGTAAAACAATTCTATAAGTTATAAAATACACCAAAATAATACCCCATGGGTTACACATGAAATCACACAATTTCAAGTAAAAAAGAAACTATAAAATTTAACACTTAACCAAAAATATCATAACAAGTTTTGGAAAAACACCCAACATATGAGGAATATGAAAAATGGGTAAATACATCAAGCTAACTCATAAATAATTGATTACAAATGGAATCACCTACCTTTTTAGTCAAAACACTTGAATCTTGGTGTGAAACCTCAACCGCACCTCCGCCGCACCACAAAGAAGTGAAAACAAACCCTAAACCACAATATTTTACACACAATACCCCAAATCATACCCTAGGTATAAACCCTAACTTCTGGTCAGTAAAAATTTATGAAATAGGGAGGAAACCCTAATGGGAAGGAAGGAATTGAAAAGAGAAACACATACCCAAAACAATCTTGAAGAAAACGACCCAAAATCCACCATAATCTGAATTTTAAAACAGCTAAAAATTTAAAGGAGTTTTGAGCATGGATGAGTATATCATATAAAAACTACAATAGGGGAAAATAATTAAAAATATAAGGAGTTATGAAATGATCAATTTACCTCTTCAAATCTGGGCGATTTGAGAAGTCTAGACAAGTTTCACCCAATTTTTCAATTATATTGAGTTTCAAATTGGGGGAGGATAGATTGGGGACGCGCCTTAGGTAAGTGGGTTTATGTGGGAGTTGTAATATATGAAAATAAGTTAAAAAAAGAGTTATTAAAGAATTAATAAGTATTTTTAATGTAGGAAATGGGGTTTCGGGCAGGGCCAATCCCTCTAGTAAAAACTAACATCCATCAGGATTATAATTTTTTAAATGGTCCAAATTAATTTTTTTGGTGTTCATAGGTCAGGGGATGACAAGTAATAATTGGAATGGATGGGAAAATTATAACATTTAAAGAGTTATAAAGGAAACAAAATTTATTTTTAAAACTGTAATTGGGCTCACGGTTTGGCCAAATTCATTAAAATTCACCCATTCCACCATAAAACCTTGGGAAACCCCCAAAACAAAGCATTAATGGAAATTAAATTAAATTTACCTTTACAACATGTCATTTATGTGACAATTATTTCCACCAAGAAAACAGTTTGTCCACGGAAAGCCTCAGCAAGGCCAGAACAACAACCAAACACTACTGAGAAACCAAGAGGTACTCCCTTGCCAGGATTCCCCCTCAAAGGCCAAAACTCCTCCAGAGATCAATTAATGAAGCAATGCTCACTTAAACCAAACTTACACCACTTTAATGAAACAATCAAGTATATTAATATTTTATCTCAAATTAAAACTCCTCAAACACTATCCAAACAGGATTCTAGTAATTTTCCCAAAGGAACAACAACAACGAACAATGTTACACTTACCTTACTTTAACTAGACCCTTAGTCATTCTCCACTCCCAAAATTTTCCAAAGGAAGGTGTTGGCAGTTGGATAGATCCAAAAACGTACTACATACTTCCAATCCAATACCATGGACCAATCTGAGTTACTAATATGGGGAGACACAAATGGGATCCCCACCATAGGAGACAACTCAATGTTTCCCGAGATAGAACCAGGATACTAACTGGTGGAGTCTGTAATGGACTCCCTAGTACAGGGTGTATAAATTCATTAGATATTTCTGAAAGAACATATATGAGACCCATAGTGGGTCTCCCCACCATGGGAACCAACCATCTTAACCAACCAAAATGATCCGACACAGAAAGACCCAAATTTATTTAAATATTTGGGAAGGGCGTAGGGTTAGTCCGCACGGTTTGGGAAACTATTCACTAACTATGCATATAATTATTTCTGTATGGCTTCATATCACACGATCACTTCTAATCATGTACAAACTATGAAATAAGCCCATCTATCCAAATTTCCAACCATTCTCTAGTGACTCAATGGAAACCAAAGCGGGAGGATGACGTTATGTGATGACATGGGTACAAGGCCCTCCACCAATTTACACTGAATGAGAACAATAGAAGAAAGATGATGACACCAGACGTTTAAACTCTTCCTATCATTCATACTAAGGATATGACATTACACAAGGGATTAAACGACCATGGAATTTATCCTGACTATGAGCCAGCTTCACTTCGAGACCTATGGCTAGAACTCAAATGATTCAAGCATCTTCAGCCTCACAGTTAGGCTATGGAAACCCCCTAAACGAGAAATCTTCTTTCAGTGCAACCAGCTACTACACTACAATCCCTGATAAGATTGACAAGACATTACATATTCGAAACTCACTTTACCCTAACCCAATATTTCACTGAAATAATGGCTGAGAAGATGCATAAACATCACACCCTATTTATTCGGGTGAGAAAAATAGAAGAAAACAACAACTATACTCACCTTCCTATAAAATAGAATATTTTGAAGTTTTTCCATGGGAGACATTATCCCAAAATAACAAGGAATCTCAGAGGATTTCACAGCTTTTACCCTTATGGTAAATCGATCACATGACATCAGAAGGAATTATCAAATAAGACCATTGGTGACTAATTTAAAAAATTCTTGGAGAGGGACCATATACAACATCCTAATGCAACACACTATTCTTTAATGTGGCCACAATATTCAATCATGCACAGATTTCCCACACTGGTAGTTTAACATGAACACTTTCTTCAAGGAGACTACAAAGTACCCAGAGGCCCTCTTAGACACCATCTGGATACTCATCCATGATAACAACCCCATACCACTTCCACCTTCGGCAAATCAGAAAACATAAGAAGCTATGGTATCTTTCAGCCTTCCACAAGCACTCTCCTAATATAGGAGTATCCTCAAACCAAAAAATGAAAGGGTGTAGACTCAATCTACAATGCTCGAGAATATATTCCATACATTGATCAACTGGAGGATTTTCTAACGGTGAAACAATCTGTGTTGCACTTCACTTGTGCACTAACCATTACTGGGGGAGTACCTTATCCATCAAGAGAACCCATGTACCCAACAAATCCGGTCCATTGGTTATCAAATACAACAACCAAATCCAAATAGATGAGGTGAACAACCACAAATGCTTTCCAAAATATTTTTAGAAGAGACCAATAACCAACCCTTCAACCCAGCTTTCTGACCAAACACAAACCCAAAACACTTTTCAAACAAGAGGTGTTCTTGGACACAAAACATTCAACAACATCATCATTTCCAAAAAATAAATAATAAAAACCATCCTAATATACTTATTAAGACATAATTTTTTCCTTTTAAATACTTTTCTAGGAAAACAAACGGTTCAACAGTTAGCGTCCCCACCAATGGTAGTTGGTGGGACCCACACATGCATGTTTCCATGCCACACCAGGCACCCACCTCATATCCATCACGACACTCATCTAGTTGTTCCATTAACCATACACCATCCCATTTAACCCCATTCATTTGGTCACTAATGAAAAATACCAAAGGTTAAAATAAAAACTCTTTCCACTTTTCATTGCCAAATGAATCAACCAACACATCCTTTTTCTCAAAACCGCTAACCACAAGATCAAAATACCAATTCACATCTTACAAGAATTTTCAAAAAGTCACAACAATTTTGAAAATAACTAACTTTCAATTTTCTTCACATCAATTTCAAAACATCTCATCCCATTAAAACACCCTTTTATTGTTTCTAAAACTCTATTAGAAACACTTTTTCAAAACCAACATCAAAATAGTTCCCACATTCAAAAGAGATGTAAGCACACCATTTTCAATTTCAATAGAATTATGAAAATTCAGTTCCACCATTTCATAAATCAATACATTCCCCCTTTATTTAAAAATTATTTCACAAAAAAATTACACTTCTTAAAACCATGACACATTAAAACCCAAGTTTCAGGATTTCAAAACTAAAGCACAGAACAATTAGAGAGGAAACTAGTTTCAGTTGGTGACTTGGACATATGGTTGGCAGACATATTCCAATCAAATCACCATCACCGAGAGTGTTCTTAGGAAATATCCCTGGCTCCACATGACTTTCCAGACCCTGCAAGATCACTGATACCATTAACCCATCTCTCTTTTCATTTCCACTAATCATCACCTAACCAAGAAAACCAATGGACTCATAAAATTCTTGACATCCTCTGGCGACTTGAATCTCATCATGAGGTGTGGTGATCATCCAAACTAGTCCAAACCATATTTCCAAGTCTCGATAATCCTAACTCTAGAATATCCCGACTTTTTTTGACAATAATATTACACAAAGAGAGTGGACCTCCTCTAATACCATTTTGTCACGAACCAAATCTAGTCGCCACCAAAACCAGCACCAAACCCATCTCGTGACTAGTTCTAAAGGGAAATCCTGATCCCAATGGGCTGGAACATGTTTCCGGGTATTATAAAATGAGAATTGGGAACTATTTACACGAGTTTATAAACCCAAAACAACAAAATAATCCAATAAAATGAATCTGGAATTCTCCAACCAAGCAATATTTTACAAAAATTCTGAACTGAATTAAATAATTTAAAACAACCTGAAAAGACTATAACAAAGGTAAATAATCAAAAGGAAATAGGCCTATAACCCTCATGGCAAGGGGCTCCGCCCTCCAGCTACCTTCACAAGACTTCACCACCACAGACCTGCTAGAAACACGAACCACTGGCACTAAAAGCTATACCTAACCTCCGACAACAAAAGAAAACCAAGTCCACTTACACACAATGGTGTAAGTAGGGTGTGAGAACATTCCCATTAGTAAACCATTACTATGAGATTCCATGCGATAAACATTCAAAGATGAAAAACATGCATGTTTTAAAAAATATGTAATTTCAAGTTGCAATTTCTAAAAGATGCAACTCAAAAAAATTCAGTTTTCAAGTGGGCTAATTTAAAGAATAAAAAATTTTAAAATAAATTCTAAATATACTTAATTTTCAAGAAAAATATACCATATGTTGATGATAAGTATAAAGGATCTAATGAGAACAATCAATAGGAAATAACCCTTATGCACTAGCTCGTTGTGGGTGTCACGTACCTCGTATCTCTGAGAGAGTACATATTACAAATAGTTGTTTTCATGCACGACCCACTAGTTGGGAACATACCTATAATGTAGTGGTCCCCAATCCTCATCATCATAGTTTAGTTAGATTTGTATGCGTCAATCTTACTAATTGAAATTGAGGCCAAATCCCATGGATTCACTAGCATATCATTACATGTCCACCCACCTAGATACCCGAGTTTTTCCTTTGTGCTCAAATAAGTTAAACAAGTCATGAAATATACATTTCACATGAAAATATCATTTACATATCACACATTCAGAAAATAGGATACATGTATACAACACATGTAAAAAAAGTCCACTTTTCATTCAAATTGATTTTGAAATCCGACTCACATCAAAATAGCCCACAACATTTTTCACATTTCTTTAACCCTTCCACAAGTCCTTTAAACAATTTTTATAAACCATTCCAAGACATTATAACTCACATAACAGCCCACTCAAATATTATATAATACTTATTTCATCAACAAAAATCATTTTTCACAACACACTCACACAAAACAGCCCACAACCATGTTTTTCTATTCTCTATCCATTTTCTAAAACATTTCATCACTTTATAAAACATTATAAAAAAATATTAGACATCTTAAATAACCACCTTACCTTTAAAAAAACCATATTAGGTGAAAAACCCACCCAAAAAGTACATATTAACCCTTTAACAATCTTTTTTAAAACAAACAAAACATTCAGAATTTTCAAAAAACAAACTCAAGGGGAGTAACATTCTCTTACAGAAAAAAGACATTTCAAAACCCCCATTTAAGACCATAACCATACCAATTTCTATCCAAAATGGAATTTTCTTCCCTAGATACATTTATTAAACCAAATTCATGTGTTATAAAATAACCTTGAACAATACCACACAAGATAAAAATGAAAACACACATTTTCATAAAATGATCTCAAGAAGTATCAAAATGTTTAACACATCAAACCTATTCAAAAAAATACATTTTAGGACCAGATAAAACTAATACATTACCAACCCTGAATTTTCAGGACAAATAAAATTTACTAAACCAATTCCATAATTTATAAAATACACCCAAATAATACCCCATGAGTTACACATGAAGAAACCCAATTTCATGTTAAAAAGAAACTATAAATTTTAACACTTAACCAAATAACTTATAAACAGTTATCGCACCACAAAAAACATATAAAGAATATGAGAAATTAGTAAATACAATAATCTAACTCATCAAATATTGTTTACAAATGGAACCACCTACCTTTTGAGTAAAACCCATAGAATCTTGGTGTGAAACCTCAACCGCACCTCTACCACACCAAAAGGAAGTGAAAACGAACCCTAAACCATACTATTTCACCAAAAATACCCCAAATCAAACTCTAGGTATAAAACCTTACTTATAGACACTATAAATTTATGAATGAGGGAGGAAACCCTAAGGAGAAGGATGAAATTAAAGCGAGAAACACTTACCCAAAAAAATCACGAAGATAACGAACCAAAATCCACCATAAAATGAATTTTAAAATAGCTACAAATTTAAAGGAGTTTCGAACAAGGATGAGGAGATGATGTAGAAACTAGAATGGGTGAAAAGAAGTAATAATAGATTGAGTAATGAAATGATCAATTTACCACTTCAAACGTGGATGATTTGTGAAATCCAAAATAGTTTCACCCAATTTTTCTATTCTATTTATATCCAAATTGGAGGAGTAGAGAATGGAGATGCGACTTAGTTACGTGAGCTCAAGTGAGATTTGTAATCAAAAAAAGAACATAAAAATCAAAAGAGTTATTAAAGAATTAGAAATTACTTTTAATGCAGGAAATGGGATTTCGGGTAGGCCCAATCCCTTTAATAAAAACTAAAATAGACCATGATTATAGATTTATAAATGGTCCAAAATATTTTTTTGGTGTTCATCTGTAAGTGGATGACAATTAAGAATTATAATGGATGAAAATTTAGAAAAATGAAAGATTTATAAAGGAATCAAAATTTATTTTTGAATTTGTATGTGGGCTCACGGTTTACCCCAATTCATGAAAACTCACACATTAATAAATTAAAGCTTGGGAAACCCCCTAAACAAAGAATGAATGTAAATTAAATGAAATTTATATTAACAATATGTCATTTTTGTGACAGATCCAATATCCAACACTTTGCCTATTGGATGTGGGCTTGGGGAGTTCCATATTGGGCTCTATTGGGCCATGTTAGGAAAAAACATCCTAGGAAGAAAGGGTGTGCTTATACTATTACACATATTAAGGTGGATCTTGAATATTTAGTAGTCATTCATTTAAGTATATAGAACATATTTTTTATTATGGTTATATACATTCCATAATATTAATAATTCTTCGTTGAACTATTCAATCACATCCAAAAAATATGGAATTGGAGGTGTTAGTGAATATGGTAAAATAGAAAATTATTAAATCCTAGGTATATAATTCCAAACCTATAAACATTTGTGGGATAAGATTTAGGGAACCTTTTTATAACCCATTTAGTGGTGTTATTTTTAATTTTTTGATTTGGATAGGGTTTACATATATATAGATCCAACATAAATTATCACTAGAAAGAAATCACTCTATATATCATGAATCATCCTCTAATTCTATAAATGTACAATGAGGTGGATGAATCTTATTTAGAACAAAAATTTTAATCATGGATATTATATACCATGGAGTAAGAGTATATATATCAAATTAATGTGTATATAGAAAATATAATTCATGATGACATTCCCATTGAGAGGTTATAATATAATGAGTTTCCTACAGTATTTCCTAGTATTCTCCCTAACATAGAGGTTGAATTTTCAATTAAAATTTTACATGGGGATTTTAAAACATCCAAGAATCCATATAGAATGTATATTTTTTTGGAAATTGAAGAGATAAGGAAGTATCTATAGGATAATTTGGATAAAGGGTTCATATTCAAATGTTCATCATTATGGGGTACACCTATTCTCTTTGTCAAAAATAAAGAGTGGAATATGTGATTATGAAATGATTATAAAGAGCTCAAGAAGACAATGGTAAAGAACAAGTATCCTATACCTTATATTGATGAACTATTTTATCAAATATTTAGATCCCAAAACATTTCCTTGGAAGATCGTAAGTCCTAGTATTCTCATGTAATGGTGTAGAAGGAGGATATCTACAAGACTACTATCCATAAATGGTATGATCACTATTAGTTCAGATTAATGGCTTTCAGACTCATGGGTGATTCATCCATCTTCATTGAATTGTGAAGTGCAATGTGTTGCATTTGTTGTCAATGAGGCATGAAGTTGTCTTGGAATGAATGGATGTCAAGGAGTCAAGATGTGAATGTCAAAGGATGTGATGGTGATGGTGATGAAGAAGAATGGCCATGGAACTTAGAGGAATGTCACTTAGGAGATTCACTTAGTGGTCTTGGAGAATATGGTTGAAACATTCTCCATGTACATCTGACGGTTGTTGAGCTGATCTTATGTTCCAAGAACTTGTATCAAGAGGATACAATGTCACAACATTGATTGAAGACCATGCATTGTCTTCACAATGCATGAGGAGTTGAAGTGATCCATCCACAATCACTAAGTGGATGAAGTGGTGCTAATGAAGCCCATGTACTAATTCTTAGTGCATGATGAATTAAATATGATCCAACTTGACCTCTAATTGGATCATTGAAGAATATTGAAGAATTATTTGATTCAGGAGCTTCGGTTGATGGTGAACCTTTTGAATTCCATATCCTAAGTAAAGATCATGTGAGGAGAAGAAATGGAGGAATTCTTAAGATGATTAAGATGAAAAACCTTCAAGAATTCCCTCCTAAGTGAAGATTATTTGTTTAAGGAGAATAAAGGAATTCTAATGAAGAGGAAGAATACAAATGGGGAAGAAGGCTTGAAGTGGCACTTGGAAGTTGGCATGTTTTATATGGAGGAGGACTTTGTTTTTTGACAAAGTCTTATTCTATACTTTGCCAAAAAAATATGGCCAGCCCGTGAGCACCTTGTGGGTTCAACCCCAAGGCTCATGTGGGCCTAAGGCGCCACGCCCAAGGGGGAACCCGTGGGGCGAGCTCAGGGCGGCAGGGGCGCACCCGCAGACACCACAGAGGCGCTGGGGCACGCCCGGAGGAGCGCGGCAGGGGCGCATGAGCGCACCCGCGAGTGTCACAGCGTGCATAGTGGGCGCCAGTGGCGCACCCACAGGGAGCATAGGTGGGCGCAGAGCGCGCCCGCAGAGAGAACCCGGTGCGGGGCGGCACCGGGAGGGGAGAAGTTCAACTGGCGAGTTGAAGGGAGCGGCTGAGTAATAAGCCGCGTGAAATCTGCGGAAGGATTCGATGTGGGACGCGCAAAAAATCCCGGGAGCGAATCTGAGCCGCTCGATCAATCGCGCGCTCGATCTGGACCGCTCATCGCATCTCGCGCGAGATCTTCAGATCCAGGCCGCCCGATGTATCTCAAACGCCTGATCCGACGGCCGAGAGCTCTTCCTCTTCCCCGAGCTCGGCTGAGGCCTCCCCGAGCATTCCCGCAGCCGCCGCTGAACCAGGCGACTCCCGAAGATGGTTTTTGAGATTCCGGCCATCTCTCTCGAAGCCGAAGGTACCCTCGAGCTCGTCTCTCCACACCGAACATGTCCATGCATAAAAAATGGTGTGCATGCAGTGTATGGAGAATTTCGGTCGAGGACGAGGCAAACGAAGTTGCCAGGCCATTGGGGTGTTCGTGCTATGCATGCATGAGCCAAAACAGAGGCCGTGCATGCGTTATAAATCGCATGCACGAGGAGGAAGATCGAAGGAAAATAATAAAGGAAGAACCCGCGTGAAACAGAGGATAAAAAAAACAAGATTATGAAGATTTTGAAGATCCGAAATCTTCGGGAGATCGAATATTTCTCACGCGGATGCACCGCCTCACCACTGCCTATAAAAAGAGAGCCCGAGCCCTCTTAGAAGCTTGCTGATTCTTTGTTGAAGATCCGGAGAACCGTGAGTGCACCTTGTGCCTCGCGAAGACAAAGCCCCGCGCACACTTGCGCGGTGAGGTCCCTTGCGCGCACTCTGCGCGGCAGGAAGAGCTCGTGGCCGCAGCATTCTTGCACGCCCGAGGCTTGTTCCCTCTCTGCGCGCTAATCCTTGCACGGCAGGAAGAACCGGGGTTGCACCAAGCCTTGCGCACCCTTGGTTGGAGCCCGCGGCTTAAGCACTTGCGCGGCAGTGGCCACCCGAGGCCTTGCGCGCCTTGCACTGGTTGCACCCTTGAGGCTTGCGCGGTTGGTAAAGTGAAAGAACACACCCTTTGGGTGTATGTGCAGACAAGAACAAAGAAGGGGCCGTGGCAGTGTGTGTGCCAAGTGAGGTGAACGCCCTACGGGAAGTAGCCTGTCCATTTGAAGAGGAAGGCCGAGGCATAGTGCCTTTTGTGTGCAAGAGCAGAAGAAGGCCGAGGCCTTTGTGCCTTTGTGTGCAAAAGAAGTGAAGGCCGTAGCCTTGTGTGTGTGCAAGAAGAGGAGGAGGCCCTTGCACCTCGCACCCTGTGTGCTTGCTACACCAAGAACACCCTACGGGCAGTAGGTGTGCAAAGCAATAAGAGCCGAGGTTTTGCCTCTTATGTGTGCAAAGTAAAATTTGAAGGCCATATCCAGTGTGTGTGCAAAAACA
Organism: Viscum album; assembly: GCA_963277665.1. Classification (NCBI taxonomy): domain Eukaryota; kingdom Viridiplantae; phylum Streptophyta; class Magnoliopsida; order Santalales; family Viscaceae; genus Viscum; species Viscum album. The sequence continues at coordinate 515,993,320 of OY728146.1, forward strand.
AGAGAAGGCCGAGGACCTTTGTGCCTTGGGTGCAAAAGGAAGACTACACTTTGTGTGTGCATAAAGAAGAAGGCCCTACGGGCAGAAGGTGTGCAAATAAAGGAGAACCGAAGTGTGTGCACAAGTGCTAAGTGAAGAACCTACGGGTTGAGTGTGTGCAAAAGAGTTGAGGCCAAGCATACCACACTTTGTGTGTGTGAGAGGTGAAGAAGGAAGGCCGAGGCCTTTGTGCCTTTGTGTGCAAATTGAACAAGTGAAAGGCCGTAGCCTTGTGTGGGTGAAGTGAAGACCACACCTCATTTGAGTGTGTGTGTGTGCAAATTGAAGAGGAACACCCTACGACCATTTAAGAGTGTGCAACAAGAAGTGTGAAGGCCAAGCTCAAGTGTGTGCCAAAGTGAAGAAGTTTTGTGTGCAAAGAGACAAGAAGGCCGAACCTAATGTGTGTTCACTAAGTGAAGTGAACACACTTAGAAGAAGGAAGGAAGTAGAAGACATTGACACAAAGTATAACACACATTCAAGTGTGTAAGCAAATTGCATAAAGTGTGTGAAGTCTGAGAAGTAGGTGTGTGCTCAAAAGTGACTACACCCTTTGTGGGTCTACTGCACCAAGAAGAGGTTAGGAGGAGTGCATGCATGAATGCATGCACATGCACACGTGAACAGTGCTAAATCAGTGGTGTGCATCTGAGGAGTCCAAGACTTGAAGATCTTGAAGAGATTTGAGAACCCATGCACTCAGTGCATGAAGATGATTTGATGTGAGACTGGACCAGACCGAAGTTAAAGACATCATTTGTCTGAGTATTCAGTAGTTGGAGGGAAGCCAGGCCATCCTTAAAAGAAGTTGATAAAGCCTGAGCTAGACGAGAAGCCCTGATCAACCACAAGTGATCAGAAGAGAAGAGCAAGGCCAGCAGCCTTTATCCCAGGCTGCTGAAGTTACTTGAAGAACTTAAAGTGAAGAAAAGCTACTCGTGTGACTCGAGAAGCCAGGAGAAGACCCTGTGGGACTCAGGGAGAAGAAGTCTTCAGTGGGATTCTGGAGCAGGCCAGTGGGACTCTGGTAACACTGTGTGAAGCAGTATAAAGACCCTCCTATGGGACTCAGGAGAGATACAGTGGGACTCTGTATCGACCATTGTAATTCTAACAAGTTATAATGGGAGAATCCATGCTGGGAAAGCATGGCAAGGATGTAGGCCTTTGGTGCCGAACCTTGTAAATCCTTGTGTCCAGTGCCTTTACATTTACTGCATCATTCGTGGAAAGGTGAGAGATACAAGAAGAGTGGATCGAGGATTTAACCAGCCATAGAGGTTTAATTGATAAAGAATCAATTAGTAAAAAGTTTTAAGGGATCACTGATTCACCCCCTCCCCCTCTCAGTGATTCACACTGATCTGGGCACTTCAAATTGATTAATAGAATCCTTAGAGATTAAATTTTCAAATTTTTTATAGTATATGAAGATGATATTGTAATATAATTAAAAATCAAGGAGGATCATGAGTATAATCTGATATGATTACTAATGAACATAAAAAATGATATACATTATCTAATTTACAAAAAATGTGAGTTGTAGTTGATGTATTTCTCATTATTAGGGTATATTATAACAAGTAAAGGTATATATGTGGAACCTTCAAATAAAAGGGATATTTAAGGATATATTATGTCAATATATGTCACAAAATCTATATTTTCCATGAGTTAGTTGAATATTATCATTGATTTGTAAAAACTTTATAGCAATCTTCAAACCCTCTAACGTAGATGACTTAGGAGGGAGTCATGGTTTTTTGTGTAATTATTGTGAACATAGATTGAAGGAGTTGAAAAAGTGGATTATCAATGCACCTGTACATACACTATCCACATGTGGGGAACATTTTTTGGTATAAAGATATTATTTAATAAAGGAATTGGGTTGTGTGATAATGAAGAATGAAAAAGTGATAGCCTATGCATAAAAGAAATTGAAATCTTATAAAAATAACTACCCAACACATGATCTATAGATGGTAGTTGTGATTATCGAGTAGAAAATATGGTATTGTTATCTCTTTGGGGAGAAGTGTGAATCATATATGTATTATAAGATCCTCAAGTGCATATTCTCTTATAAATAGATGAATATTCACCCACAATGATGGTTAGAGCTATTTATGGTTTATGAATTCTCAATAAACATCCATTATAAGATAGATAATAAATTAGTATACTCTACAAGTTGAAGTAATCCAAAAATTTTATAACTAAAGAGAATTGAGAAGGATCTAGTATTCTTAGACATGAGAACTATTAAAATGAGAATAATAATGGAAATAATATCATCAATCCGTTCACAAATTATATCTCAACAATCCCTTCCGCAGAATATAAAGGATGTTACAATGTATGATGTTGGAATTTTGAAGAAGGTAAAAGCTATAAGAATAGTGGAATCCTATACTTTCAAAATTAATGGAGTAGTAATATTTATTCCATGACTATGTTTACCATAATATCCTATGTTAAAAAAAGAGTTTTTAGATGATACACAATGCTAAAACTTCTCCATCAATCTTAATAGTATAAAGAGATATCAAGATCTATAATGTAACTATTGCATGGACTATATGAAGAATGTGATCATAGAATATATATCACGTTGTATTGTATATTATGAGGTGAAGTATGAAAGGAAAAAATAAAATGGGGTAATGCTATCATTAAAAGTACCAATACAGAAATAGGGGAACATTATTATGGACTTTATCACTAGCCTTTTAATGAAATCAAGAAGAACGAACTATATATGGGTTATGGTGGATCATCTTACAAAGACTAATCAATTCATTATAATTAGAGAGGACATATCACTCAATCCACTTTTAAATATATTCATTATAGAAGTGGGGAGGATACATGGAAAACCAATATCAATTATATCTGATTGAAATCCAAGATTTACCTCTATGTTATGGAAGTGTCTAAAACATAGTCTAAATATTGAGTTGAATATCAGAATGAATCATCACCCTAAAAAAGATGGATAATATGAGTGTATTATCTAAACAGTTATGGTCATGTTGAGAGAATTCACAATTGACTTCGGAGGATAATGGTACAATCATCTTCCACAGGTTTAGATGTCATAAAATAAAAGGTTCCACTAAAACATCCAATTGGATACATATTTATATTTTTAGGTTAAGAGATATTGAACATAAACATGTTGGGAATAAGATGGTGAACACCAACTATTGGGTCCATAAATGACTAAGAAATGGTGGAAAATTTCAAGACCATTCATCTACAGATCTGGACTGGTCAATGTCGAATGAAGATCTATGGTTAAAATCAGTGTTGAAACCAAGAGATTGTGGATGGAGATAAGGTATTCCTACACATATTTTTATGGAAGAATGTCCTGAGATTTTGTAATAATGGAATTATTATTGAATGATACATTGGTTACATAGAGACTATTGATCACAAGAGGCCAGTGGCCTATAAAAGATAACAACCAAGTAACCTATCTTAAGATTTTGACGTTTTCCATGTATCAATATTGAATATGTCAATACTAGAACCATCACATGTACTAAATGTATAGATTTTACTTTTATTGAATGATATTTCATATGAGGATCTGACAGTGAAGATATTATATCATAAAAGTAATTTTATAAAAAAACAAGACAATGCACCTTCAAAAAGTTACGTGGAGAATCTAAAAGTTGCAAGAAGTGATGTTGGAACTATAGGAGTTGATGAAACAAAAATACCAACATCTATTTTACTTTGTGAAATGATAATTTTAATGGTGAAATTTTTGAAGCGTTTAATATTGTAAAGACCCAAAATTTTATAAATAAAATTACATTTACAATTAAATTAAATTCTTTATTATGTATTATTTCTATTGAAAACACATGGAATTATTACGTTTTATTATAACCTATTATATTTCAATGTCCATTAAGATTAATAAGCAATGTTAATATATACATTTAATAGTGATCATATAATTTGTATAAATATGGGGTTCTGAAAAATAAAATTTACATAGTAAAAGGACATGATAGACATAACCAGTAGGATCATATCCTATACATCCCACTTCTCAGAGCATACGAGCAAGATATCATGACTATGATTTTCTATTAACAAATACCAAGATGAGATATAATAACTGAATCATGATAAAAATCATTTATAGGAGAAGTTTAATCTCATTAAGATCAGAAACCAAACTATGTACGATGAACCTCCGAATGAGTATCTCTCCATCACATACCTTACCCTTAGAGAGTTTTCTAGTGTAATAAAGGGATATGTTTCAGGACCTAATAATAATATTATTTATATTTTATTCTTAACAAAATAAATATAATATTTTATTTTTATTATTTTTTACTTTATAAATAATTTTTATTTTCATTAGATAAAATATAAATTGTATTTTTTTAATATGTAATTTCGATTGAGATATCCCTTTTGGGTAATTAATTAGTTTTATTAAATTAATGATATTTTAATAAAATATTATTATTAATTAATAATTATTATGTATAGTTGATAATATAATATAATGAAATTAAAAAAATTAATAAGGGTTTAAAAACTATTATTGTCAAAAAAAAATCCATCATTTCTAAATAAATGTGGATTCAAGTTTTAAAAGTTAAAATCAACCTATTTAGAAAATTATTTGGAAAAAAAAATTATTTTTTGATTCTATAAATCAAAATTTTCCAATGGTGAAATTTTCCTAATTTTCTCCGATATTCATAATTTTTAGTAAAAAATAAATATAGTATCAATATATGGTGTGTAATATGACATCATAATTACCTAAATTGATGTAATAAATGATATTAATTTTATTTAAAACAAATATATTTTTCCAATTTAATATAATAATATTTTTAGGGAATTTTTTTTATAAATCCATTATGAATCTTCTAAAATAAATATTATTTTTAAGGTTTTAAATCATTTATTTATGAATATAGCCCACATCCAAAACAATAAAGGTAATATTTTAAGGATTTTTTCACTTGGACTTATAAAATAATGAAAAAGACTCCTCTTTGGTAAAATCCATGGGAAAACCCAAGGTAATGTTAGTGGTTCTTATTAATATAATATATATAGTCCAAAACCTATGTTTTTGAAATAATTATGAACCCCCTCACTTTTATATATAACCCCACAAAGTCACCCCGTCCAAATCAATAAAAAACCACTGATCATGCACTTACTATTACTTACGATATCTATAGACCTCATATGGTAACCCCATGAACTAAAGAAGATCCTCCCAATATTTCAAAATCACCCACTGAATGTATGTGACCTATATCTTCTTTCTGATTCTAGAAACATCTTCATAGGTATCTTTTTGAGTCTCAATCCATTATGTTTTCATGGAATTATAAAGATCCCAATAATTTACAATTTATTTTCTAATAATTATAGATCATATATCACCGCTCATTAATGAATTTTCCTTAGACATTGCTATATTGTACCACATTATTCATACATATACATTACAACAATTTTGTAGAATACTTAAAAAATTAAACAAATTGACTCCCAAAGACCATATTAGTTTAGTGCCTTTGGAAACATGGAAATATAAAAACTGCTACATAAGTGAGCTAAATCATCTCCAACAAGTTTCTTATCGACTATCGCCATCTTTAGACAAATAAAACATAATATATATTCATAACTTGGGGAAGGAAACATAAAAAGCGTTGAGATGATATGCCCAGTAATAGTAAAAATGGATATATGTAAGCATAATCATGATCATAATGTTATGATAACATTATCATGAAAATAGTACATCAACCTTTCATATCAAAGATCTTATACCTGAACTATTGAATAAATATTAGTTCTTAATAAGACATGAAACATAAGGAAATAAAAAACATAAGCCATAAAAGAACAACATGGGATTAAGACATGGAATTATGAAATACACATAATAATATAAAAATGATTTCTATAGTATTTAAAGAATCACTACCAAGGACATGTTAGTTGTATGTGTTCACTCTCTATACCATCTTGGTAGTCATGGTTCACTAACATGTCCATCTTAGTAGTACGAGTTCACTACTTATACCATCTTGGTAGTCATAGATCACTCCCATGTCCATCTAAGAAATCATGGTTCACTACCAAGACCATATTAGTCAATCTTATTAGATATAAATATTTAACCAATTCATTAGAGAGAGATATAGGTCCCACCCATATCCTAATGATATCATAAAAACATGTTCTATAAGATCATAAAAAATCATATCATAACACCAGAAATGTAATGGGTATCATAAAACATTTATTATATATTAAAACATCTAAAAAATATAGGTTTCCAAATCAATTCATCAATATATAACCCATGAAATGAAGTGGGATTATAATAAAAAAACCTATGAACGATAAACGGGTTTCATAAAAATAATTCAATAAAAACATAATCCATTCATAGAAAGAATATAAATGAGAATATTGAATAATTTATCAAGAATTCCATGGGTAACCCCAATATATGTAATATTATATTAGAAATAATTTTCAATGACATTTCAAAACCATTTCCTTAAGAAATTGTCCTCTCTTATTGAAAATTTATCTTTAAATTATAATATCATTTCAATAACTTTTTACTTGAAAAATTATAAATGAAATTTGAAAAAAAAATTGGAAAATAATTATTTGAAAATATTTTGAAAGAATAAAAATATGGATTTAAAACATTTTGAAAACCATATTCATTTAAAAATTATAAAGTAATCTTTAAAATGATTTGAAAACCATTTTCCTTGAAAAATTATAATGGAATCATGAAAAGTGTTTGAAAACCATTTCATCGAAAATACTTTGAAAACATATAACTGAAGCTTGAAAAAAATAAAAAAACTAAAATAAATTTCCCCTGAAAACTATATTCAGGTATCATATGATAACATTTCTAAAAATATGTTTTTTGAAAAAAAATTGGATTTCCTAACAAAGTGAAAAATACATTCAAATTTTTCCGAATTTATTTTCACAATTATATTAAGTACCAAAGAGGAAAAATTGGTACAAATAAATTAATATATATTTATTAAAAATATTATAAGGAAAATTGTGATTTTTCTTGACACATGTAACATAATATTTAATCAATATAAGCACAATCATAAATAATCCAGATAAACATTGAGATTATTTCACCAAAATCATACCATATGGTATCTTGGATTATAATATAAATGAAATTAAATGAAATTTAAGGAAATTAAATGAAGTTTAAAATATTATTAAAATAATTACATTCATGATATAAAATGTAAAATTTTCTTATATATACCTTGAAAAATATTTTAGGTGCATAACAAAACATTAGTCTCAAAGAGGGTAACTTTAGACAATATTATCTTGACGATTTGGTGATTGTTAAAAAACACACAGAATAAAATAAAGACCATAGAATGTATATATAACTACCCATTAATATAATAATATTATTATAATATATTCATGGTCATTATATAATCTACCTAAAATAAATGTTCGGTCATCATGGCATGTATATCACAGATATAAAAAAGGAGATGAAATTCTATTACCGTATGTATTGACTCTCTTAGTACTCAAACAATACTTCTGTATAACAAACATATGTTTATTATAAATATAATAAAGAACAAAATTTTTATTTCTAATACCATATAATTTTTATTAGTACTTTATATTATCCTCTTGTTAATAGTATAATGATAATGAAACGATTCAGGTAATATTCCCTTTGTTTTTTTTTTCATGTGCCATAATTTGTTATATCTTTTGGCCTTATATATACTTATAATGTTTTAAATAATATAATAGATGATATATATATATATATATTTTTATAATAATTATATGAGTATTACAATAATTTTTAGAATATTTATGTCTGAAATTGAATACACCATTTAACGAGACAGTAGACTGTATGTACCCATGAACGTTGTTTCTATTTTACTTATAATATTTAAGGAATTAATGTAAATAGATTATATATATATATAATATCCTTAAGTTGGAAATATTATGTTATATATATCATATAATTTCACTAAACCCATTCTTAATACATTCCATGTAGTGTATGAATAAATCACAATGTTCTGTGGAGGCGGTAGTCCACACTTCCCCAAACAAAATTTTCTTATTTACAAAAGATGGAAAGTATAATGGCATGTGTTTTAAAATATTTAATTAATCATAATGGAATAAAAAATTTAACATATATCATATATAAATAATTTTTCCATAATTATCATCAACCATGACATGGGGTAACGGTGAAATGGAAAATCATTATTTGGTGAGGAGATTGTTCACCGTACATGTAAACATTATGTTTATTACCCATTAGATGTGTGTGAGTGTATGTGTATGTAAAAAAAATTTCATAAAAATATTTTATTATGTTGAGGATATTTTTTTTGTTTCAAAATCATGGAAAATGATATTGTATGGGGTGTAGAATTAAAATAATATATAGGATCATGAGGATAATTGTTGCCTCTTTATTGGGTAACTACTTTTGGTTCTCACCAGATGGATTCCTGGGAGTGATTTATATAAAAAGTAAGACTTAAATTAGTAATAGAGTTATTTTTGGAAGTTTTATGATAATATATTGTCCAAAAGTACGTTCTTTTATAGGTTTCAAGAATTGGATGGGATGATGCTTTTTTTATAGTGGGCAAGGAGTAACACTATTGAAAATCCTAAAAGGTATACATTAATGGGAGGATTAATTTACCTGATGTGCCTATAAAATGGACAAATAATGGTTTAAAGGTCAATAATGTTGAAAATAATTCTATAAAATATAAAAAATAGAGAGTTTTAAAAATATTTTTCCTTAGCATCAATGTTTCCCAAATTTTATAATTTTAGTTTTTATTAATGTATATGGTCTTCTAAAATATGTTATTTTACAATTAATTCTATATTAATTAGATATTTATTAATGTAAATATACCCACATAATTATAATTATTATATCAAATTTTCAAAATAAAAATATAATATGTGTAGGAAAGTTATATTAGAAAAACCACATCAAGCGCGTAGAAACAATACTTTGAACAGGACCGTGAAAATAATGTCTTTAATATCTTTGGGTAAATATAAAAATTATAATTGATAAATTGGCCTTTTAATGGAACATATTTTATATTTAATGACCATTAAAAATAACTTTCATAGGGTAAGTTTTTTAAAAAAATTAAATCATTTAATGAAATATGATTTGTTATAAAATACCATTAATGTAAAATTTGACATTATTTATTTAAATTTTAATTTAATAAATTTCCAAAAAATGTTTTAATACAACTATATTAAGTTAAATTAATTGTAACAAGATTTAATAGTATGAAAAAAATAATTACACACCAATTTTTATCATTTCTAATATTTATAGTATCATTTATTTTATTTATTATTAAATCATCAATCACTACATTAGCGTTTCTAAAGGATTTTAAGTATGTAATTCATCTCTAAAAATTATTGATAAGTCATTATTATAAAAAAACATTTAATTTTTTAGAATTTTATGTTTAACCGAAAATAATTTTTTTCTATATCTCAATGTTTTATTGATATTAAATGTGAGGAATTGTGTTTGTTTTTTCCCTACTAAAAATATCATATAGCAAAATTTACTGAAATATTATCAAAACAAACCAAAATATTAGATAAAAATAGGTATATAGTGTAAATATTTGAACAAAATTGATTTTAGACATGTTTTTTGGTTATTTTGTCCCATTAGATTATGGTTTAGTCCCTTGCTAATCATAATATTACATTAATCACTACAATTAATTTCAATCAGTTTCACACATATTTTTTATAAAAAAATTAAGTAGATAATATTGGAGAAATTTTTTTAATATTAATACAACCATATGTTTCATATTTTTATAATTAAAATCACATATTTCTGAAAATTAATTTCAAATCTAATCTATTAGATGGGGCAAGCAAACTTTTGTCAAGTTAAAACACTCAAAATTTCAATATGTTTTTTTCAAACCAGTTTTAATATAAATTTTATTTACAATGACATAAATTAGATTAATATATTTATAATTAATATTTGATGAATTTTAAAACCAAATAAAAATATTATTTAGTAATAATAAATATTTAAATGAATCAGCATTTTTTCTAAGATAATGTATTTTAACTATTCATCAAAAAACAAAAGTTCTCCAAAGAAACCCAAAAATTATCCTCAATATAATATTAATATTATAAATTGAAAAAATATTTTTACTTTATCAATGTAAATTTTGTAAAATTTCATAAATTACTTTAATTATTATTCCCAAGAGGATAATAAAATAGTTCCATTAAAAATATATTATTTGTAAACATATAATTATTTTAGCAAAAAATATATAAGTAATTATAATTATATTTTATTTATAAAAAGAAATTATAATTAACATTTTAGAATTAGTTATTACTATTACTATTACTAAGATTATTGTCTAGGTTAAGACAATATCATTTATATATTTGTAATAATAATGTGTTGTTTCATATAATCTTAGTCTTACATGTAACATATGCCAAACATAGTGATTCAATATAAAAAACAATTTTTATTGTTATTTGAATTGAAAAAATTCAAAAATATTAAATTTATTTGAATGATAAATATTTAACAAAATCTCAGGGTGGTACATTCGACCCCCCTAAAAATTAATTTCACACTTGAAATTAACATGGGTTCACAATGTTTTAATACATGAATGTTCTTTTCATAGATCCCAAATCATAAATACTAATACAAAAGATTGATTTTAAAAAATCATGTTTGAAACATAACATTTACCCATTGTAATATATAACATGGTTTACACATAAGAGAACATTGGCGGACAGGGAAAACATGGACATGGAAGAAACACATAAATATTAGTAGTGATTGACTGAGGTCATTAATCACAAATAAGTAAATTATCAATGAAACTTTACATGTATAAAATTCATAAATATGTGATGATTAAAAAAACATTAGTTCAAGACAATTTAAGGGATTATGTCAAATTTATATTTCAATATCGTTTTCCTAATGTTGATGAATTTTCCTGAAAAGATATACTTTCTTAATTTTAAGAAAACCATACCGTTTTTTTCCTTTATCCTCTTCACCTCCTTCTATAAAATGGAAAGTAAAATTTTCATTCCTAAATCACTAATAGATCATGGGATCCATGATATTTCATCCCATTTGTTATTAGTTATCATCAACAAAAATATCTTAGAAAATGATATCGAGTATTCATAAAACCTCATGTCCTGACATAATAATTTATTCTCCAAAAATTTATTCAATGTTTAACTCAAACTTTGCATATATGGTTAACCTTATTACACATTATAAAGATTAAAATACAGAAATTTAGAATGGAATTCATGAAATCATCTTTACATTGAACTGCTATTTATCACAATGTATCTCTTGGTTTTCATATTCCAAACATGTTAATACCCTCATCATATATTCTCCTGAAAAATGGTAATTTCCCAAAAATATTTTGGAAAAAATCATGATTTCTTATTCAAATTATAACCAGAAACATTCTTTAAATACCTGATGTTTAAACATCATCCTTGATGAAACTAACCACTTTTTCAAAAATTGTTCCAGGTTAATCCACACCGTCCAGTTTACTTATACATATCCATTATATCATTATCCAATAATAATTATATCATCATCAAGAATTCATTATGTGTGACCTTCTGTTAATAAAAATATTAATTTTCGATGAAATCACTTTTATATGACTTAATCACAATTAAAATATTCCTTTTCAATCCTTAATGAAAAATTATACTTAGAATATTTATATATATCAATATTCATATGAAATAATCTTTAAATTCCAAAACATAAATACTTCATTCATACAACCATATTCATAGACCATTACCCAGGCATCATCAACTTATTCCATAATACATCATTCCTATATTATAAAATATGAACGATGTATTACTGTTCCTCCATCTCAATCTAACCATGATTATATTGTTTAATGAAACCAATAATGGGAGAACATCAGTTTGCATTCACTTGTAGTTTGAGTTCTCTTTGTATTTAGAAGTTTAACCAACACATGTACCACCTTGTTAATTATCATTATTATATTTTTACATGGGAAATAAATTCTTATAATAATCATATTTTACTCATATGAAACATTCAATGATAACCATGATCCTTCTAGTTCTCTCAATTGACTGAAAATGAAATGCATAGTATGAGAAAAAATTAACATAATGGGACACCGTATAATTATAATAAATTACATATAGTATGCCTAAATCATGGCTCATACTTCTTAGTATATGAAACCATAGGTTTATATTTTTTTGTAAATAGTCATATTCTACATAAATCCATCATGATTTTTTGAAAATAGTTTATGAATTCCAAAATCATATCCATCGAGAGTGTCAAACTATGTGTGTAACAAGGCTTATTGTTGTGCACCAGGTCATGCTGATTTAGGCCCAACAAACCTTGTCAAAGGTGTTACCCCTAATTAAATCTATTCCAGAGATACTTCCAATTATAGTATATCGATAGGGATGAAATTATTGGATCTCAGTCACTCTATACTTAACCTAAATTCCAAAACATTTTCCTAAATGTTAACTCATACTTATAATTATTCATAGAGAAATTCCTAGATATTTAATTAGAAATACTCATAGGGATATCACTAATGTTTTTTCATCCTAGTTTCCAAACTATGAATATACCTTCCCTATGTTACTAACTATACAGACCGTTACTTTTCATACATATAGATTACATCTCTTTTTCGTAATACAAAAAATATTATACAAACAAACACCAAAATACTGTATTAATTTAGTTTTCTTTGGAAACATAGAAACATAAGCACTAGTACATAAAAAAGATAAATTATCTCTCCCTAGTTTCTTCTTGAATACCACTATTCATAGACACATCAAACATAACACATATCTTCATATCTTGGGAATGTAAACATAAAATTTCTGTGATCAGATGATTAGTAATGGTAAAAAAGAGAGACACGTAGTCATAATCATTAGCATGAGGGAATGAAAACATGATCTTGAAAATATAAGATCGTACCATTAATATCAAAGATTATATTCAGGAATCATCAAATAAATATTGGTATATCATAATATATGAATAATTAAAAAATAAATAACATATGCCACGAAATCAAAATATAGGAATTAGACATGGAATTATGTCTCACACATAAGAATATAAAAATTATTTATATTGTCATAAATTCATCAGAAAAAAATCTTATTATTATGGGTTCTCTCCATATACCATCATGGTAGTCATATTTCACTCCAATGTCCAATTTATTATTTTGAGTTCGCTCGTTATATCATTTTGGTTGTTGTGGTTCAGTCCCATATTCATCATAGTTGTCACGGATCACTCCCAAGACCCTCTTAGTCTATCTCATGAGATTTAAATATTTACACAATGAATTTAAGGAAGATAAAAGACTCACCCATCTCATAATTAAAAAAACACACAGGTTCCACAAGATCATAATATATTATATCATAACACATGATTTAAAATGTGTATCATAAAAAATTAAGTATATCTTAACCCATGTAAAAAAGATAGGTTTCATAATAATTTCATCGTGGAATAACCTATGAAAAGAAGAATGTTCATAAAAGTAAAAACTTTGAAAAATAAAAAAGTTTCATAAATATCATTCTATCAAAACTTAAACAATTATTTTAAATAATATAAATTGAATAATTGAATCATTTCCCTAAAATAGAATGAGTTACACCAATATATTTCATCTCCAAAGGGAAATAAATTTCACAGATATTATAATAACATTTCTTAATTAAATTATCTTCTATTGTTAGAATATTATTCTTAATACATAAAACCTTTTAAAAACCATTTTACTTGAAAACGTATAAAAGGAACCTAAAAATGTCTTAAAACCCATTTCACAGAAATAATTTAAAAAGAAATTAATAAAGTCTTGAAACGTTTTAAAAACACTTTCCTTGATAACGTAAAATAAAAATGTTTTTATTGAAAAATATTAATATTAAAATACCTTGAAAACTTATAAATATGGATTGAAAATGTTTTGAAATCAATTTTCCTTGAAAACTAACAAAATAAATTTAAAATATTTTGAAAAAATTTCTATTAAAATACTGTGAAATATTATAAATAAATCTTGAAAACCATAAAACATTTTTAAATTTAGTTTTCCTATATTTTTTTTTTCAATGATAATTTAATCATTTTTTGAAGCATGGCCTTTGAAATAAAACAAATTTATGATTAAAAAAAGAAATGTTGATTTTTTTTATAAAAAATATTATTTAGTTTATTAGGTAATAGAATGTATAAAAATTAAATTAAAACATGTATATATATTTAATAAAACCATTCTCAGGAAAATCATGACTTTTATTGAGATATGGGAAATATGATCTCATCCTTAGAATCATAATCATAAACATTCCAGATAAATGATGAGATTGTTTCACTTAAATCATAACCCATGGTATCTTGGGATCCTAATATCCATGTAGGTATATTTAAGTAAATTTGGTTTAATATATCATGAAAATAACTATATTAATGATATAACATGTAAAATGGACATATATACACCTCCAAAAAGAATTTAGGTGAATAACCAAATATGAGACTCAGGGAAAGAAAATTGAGACAAAACTGTCTTATAGATTTGGTATCTTTTAAAACAAAAACCCTGTGAAATAAACATCATACAATTGATATATAAAAACCCATAAATTTAGGAATAATAATCATATAAAACATTCATGGTAATTTAATACACTACAAAAAATAAAAGAGTGATGACTGAGGAATTTATATCATAGATATAAAAAGTGAGAAGAAATTTCCTTAACGTATGTCTTGAATATCTTTGTATTTGTATAGACCTCCAGTATAATAAATATAAGTTTATTAGAAATAATTTATAAAAACAAAATATTATATAAATTAACATATATGGATTGATTATGAATCTAAATTACCCTATTTTTAATAGATTCATGTTACCTTTATGCTTCAATTAATATTCTATCTGTTTTTTCCAAGTGTCTTAATTTGTTACATATGCAATACTTTTGTATATAATGATTTAAATAATTTAAAACATGATATAAATATCATTTAAATTTAGTATATGTGTATTATTATAATTTTTAGAAAATATATGTATTAAATGGAAAAAACTGTTCATGAAGATGGTAGGTTGTACGTATGAATAAACATTGTTTCTATTTTTATTATAATACTAAAAAAATAATTTTAAATGAAATATATGTATATATATAATATCATTATTGTATAATTTTTATGTCCTATATTTCATATAAGTTTTCTAAACCCATGCCTAATAGATTCCATGTTATGCGTAAACGGTTCAAATCACATTGAGGAGGTAGCAGTCCACACTCCCCAAATGAAATTATAATTTTTAAAAAAGATATAAATGATAATAGTTATTGATTAAAAATAGTTACATAAGAATGAAGACATGATAAATATAATATATATCATATATATAATCTGTTTCCATCCTAATTACCCACCATGAATGGTGGTAAAGGAAAAATGAACTAGCATCATTTCGTGGGGTGGTAGTTTTCCATAAACGTATACAATATATTCATAACTGATTATATATACGTGTTAATTTGTGTATGTAAAAACCATAAAAACAAATAATTATTTTTAGGATATTGTTTTCTTATAATCATATAATAAGGATATTGGAGGTGGTGGAGAATGAAAATAATACAACGGAGCTTGAGGAAGGATGTTACCTCTTCTTGGGGTAAATCTTTTTAGATTTCACCAAATGGATTCAATGGATTTCATTATTAAATTAATGAGGAATCAAGTATTAAGGGAGAGATGTTTGGAATATTTTTGTTGATACATTTTTAATCCTATATGGTTTGGAAGGTGTGAAGAAGGTGAAAGAGATAAGACCTTTTTATATTGGGGAGGAGTGACACTCTTGTAAATTCTATAATGTATACATTCATGGTAGGTCTCTTTTACCTATTGTGTCTTAAAAATTAAAAATTATTTGTTTAAATCTAAATGATGGTTGTAAAAAGTCTACAACACACAAAAATAAGTTTATTTTTATAATTATCTTCCTTAAGTTCTACGTTACCCCAATTCTATCATTTGGTTGTTGTTGAAGTATCTTATATTCTAACAGAAGTAATTTAACAATTAAGAATAAAAAAAGGTAATATTTATTTGAAAAATATACAGAATTTATTATAATTATTATATATAATTAAAATAATAAAAATTTCATGGGTTTTAGAAATAAATATTAAAACATGCACATATAACAGGCAAATAGAATGTTGTAAACGTAACCGTACTAATGTTTTTACTTTATATGGATCAAGATATTAATTATAAAAGATAAATTGGTCCATTAATGGAATATATTTTATATTTCATCAAACATAAAAATAAAATTTCATAATGAATGAATTATATTAGTTTTAAATAATTTAATAAATTATCATTTATTATGATCAAATTAATGTCAATCATGACATTATTTATTTAATTTTTAATTTAATAAATATCAAAAAATATTGGAATCCAATTTTATTATGTTAAATTTATTTAAAAATTATATATTCATCCACAAAAATAATTAATGATACCAATTTAACTAAATGAATTCACTTTTACTATTTATAGTATCATTTATTTTAGTTAATTATTAACTAAATATTCCATTCTTTGGCATTTCTAAAGGATTTTTAGTTACTAAGTCATCTCTAAAAATTATTTATAAATCAATATGATAAAAATACCTCATTAATATTTTAAAAAATTATTTGTATAACCTAATTATTTTATCTTTATCTCAATTTTTTATAAATGTTAAAGGTGGGGAATGTTCCCCTTTTTTCCTTACATAACATATCATATAAGGATTCTTCATGAAATATTATCCCAACAAAACATACTAATAGAACTAAGAGAGAGATATGATCTAAATTTTTTATATCCAATGTGTTTTTACATGTTTATGGGTCATTTTGGCCCTTAAGATTAAGGTTTAGTCCATTATTAAGATTAATTTTACCTTAATCACCATAAATAATTTTTTATCACATTCAGTAATCTTTATGGTCAAAAAATTATGTTTTTATTTTTAGAAAATAATGTTATAATTATTAAAACTGTAAATGTAAATTTTTTAAAATTAAAATCATATAATTGGGAAAACTATCTTTAAGGCTAATCATGTTGATGTGACAAGAAAGTGGGGTTTTAAAGTAAATATGCTCAAAAGTTGAATAATGTTTTTATAACCTATTTCAATATTTTTTTCAAGTTACCTTAATTGGATTATCATTTGTATAATTGATCCATTTTTAATTTAAAACCTAAATTGAGTATAATTTAATATTAATAATTATTTAAATGAAAAACTAGTTTTTAACTAAAATAATGAATTTTTCAGTTTTCTTCAAAAAATAAATCCTCTAAAAAAATATCCATAAATTAACACATAAATTTTTTTTACATTATAAATTAAAAAAATTATGTTTATTTTACCAAATTTAATTTTAAAATTATTATAAAATTAATTTTATTATTTCTCATAGAATGACATGAAATGTAGTTACTTTAAAGAAATAGTATTTTGAAACATATTAATAAATTACCAAAAATTATATATTTCATTACAAATATTTTTTTTATATGAAACCATTATAATTATCATTTAATAATTATTTATTGTTATTCCTATTACTAAGTTTAAGGGATAGGTAATTCTATATCATTTAAATAATTATTATAATAAAGTGTTGTTTCACAGAAACTCAGTATTGCATGTTACATAATCCAAACATAGTTTATTAAAATATAAAAAACCATTTTTAGAGTTATATAAAATAAAAAATATAAAAAATATATAATTAATTTGAATGAAAATATTTCAAAAAATCCTAGGGTGTTATAATTACCATTAAAAAATTTAGTTAGTGATCCATTCATTCTTTTATTTAATAAAACATCTTCTTCATTGTATGCCTTTAATTTCAAGTTACTAATAAGGATATATATTTACCAATACCCTATTAACATCCATTTGATATCAAAATGATGATATATTCCTTTATATCTAGTTAAAGCATTTTAGGAATCTTTAAGAAAAGTCATAATGACGCCAAAATTTCATTTTAATTTTCCATGTTGAATAGTTATATTGTGAATACCATCATATTTAGGATCAAGGGTATTCACCTATATAGAACTATAATTATTTGATTAGGTAATTCCATGTATTTATTCCACACTCTAATTTTGTGTAATTAAATGTGATGAAATATGATCTTATGTTGAATGATCTATGTGGAAAACCTATACATGTTGAAGACTTGAAAGAGATGGGTCCAACATGAATTATATAGAGCCCAAATGAATTGGGAGGTGTTTTAGTCTCACTAAACTTCGTGAAAGGGATTATGGAGTGAAGCTAATATATTATGGGTCTTTTTGCACAATATTTTGAAGTCTTGGTAGTTATCCTTCAAATTATTTTTATGATGTGATGTTAAATTTTTTTTCTACTTTCCCTTGTTGCATTTATGTAATCAGGCTATTTCATGCCTATTTATTCAGGTTTTTGATTATCTACCTTTTTATGTCCCAAAGAATATTCTTATTTTATAACATGTAATTTGTTCTCTTCTTTATGCTATGCTTACTACTTTAATGGTATTTATAGATCACCCCTTTATTATGTACATCCCTAGGTTATTCCATGTAGTTTTATAGGACTAATGATTTCTAGGAGTATGCTAAGGATGTTTCAAATATAATTTTGGTATCCCATATTCAAAATTTTATTATGTGTAACTAAATCCCAAACATATTAGACATCTATATCTTTTGGAAATATGATTTAATGACAATGGAACCAGTTATTATTATCTGTAGGATCATTTTATTTCCCTTATTATCTATAAATATATTATGATTTTAGTTTCTATATATTATGTTATTATTTTTTTATCTATTTTTCAAGATTACTTATGCTCATATAATAAATAGTTATTATCTTGGATTACCATTCAATATGATTACACTTAATGAGAATTTAATTTCACCAATATTATGTTTCAATTTCCCTTAGTGTGAAGAAATTTATTACACATGATCTGTCTAATAGAATAACATGGGTGAATAATTAGCGAGATATGAAAAAGAGTTAATATGGATTAAGTAGTTTTTTTGTACAGTGTATAAGATGAAAATTTAATTATAAATACATTAGATTTTTTAGTTACATGCTCTTCTTAACCCTCTAAAACTTTAAACCTAAATTTCCTCCAAATGTATGTGAATCCATATTTATTAGTGATATTGTAATAATTTACAGATAAAATGTGGTTGCATTAGTTAATTTTAAATCCAGTGTTGGGTGAATCTATTTATGGGCCCAAGATTCTAGGAGTGTGAGTTCTGGTCATCAAACATGTATTGATAGAGTTTGAGGATGAAAAAAATGGAAAGATAATAAATTATTTCATACAAACTATCTTAATATGTTCATTTTAGGAAGTTATAGTTTGGGATGAATATTTGTTATTAATATATTTTATGAAATATATAAATTATATATAAAATATAATAATTATGTGATGTATACCATATTAATTAATTAAATCAATTTTTATAAATTTCCATGTAATAATAGGATTTAATATTATACATGTTGTCCATTGAGGTGGTATTCCACATGTAACATGAGAAAATGTTTCTTTTTCCAATGGTTGAAAAGATGGAAGATAATGATTTTTTCATAAAATATAATGAAATTTTAGTATAAAAATGATATTTATGTAATTTTATTAATATTATTATAATATATTTGATATATGTGGATGAAGAAAAGAACATTATATAAGTTATTCAGGTTAATTAACTATTTATTGGATATACTTCTTAAATATAATCCTCAATCCATCTTTTATTTGAATTCAAGAGAGACAAGAACCACACTGAAATGGGAATAGTTTTTGTGGATATACATTTTCATGTATTAGTAAATATAAGTTTCCCATAGTGTGTGATTAAGTGTTTTAGTGAAGGGTTATTTTTTATAATTGAGATGAGATTGCTCAAGATGAGAATTGAGATGGTCTTGGTACTGGAGTACCTTTTCAAGCCAATACTCTTAGAGGGGATCATTAACTGTCTAAGGCTGATTATGAAGAAATAAAATAAAGCTAAAAATTAGTTTATAGAGTTGAAGGAACATGTGAGAGATGTCTTCATATCC
This sequence comes from Viscum album, assembly GCA_963277665.1. Classification (NCBI taxonomy): domain Eukaryota; kingdom Viridiplantae; phylum Streptophyta; class Magnoliopsida; order Santalales; family Viscaceae; genus Viscum; species Viscum album. Next base: position 516,013,782 of record OY728146.1, read on the forward strand.
CTAGAATGAAATAGGTGATGAAAGGGAGTCATGATTTCAGGAGGGGGTGTATTATGGTAATGCATGAAACTCTAAAACAGAAGAGAGACTATTCTCAGTTACCAAACATGATGGAAAACATTTCATCTAGTAGATCCAAAGAAAAAAATAAGTTAATAAATCTAGTATTAGGTAAGAAAATAAATCCATGATTTTCAAAATAGGAAAAATATTGTTAAAATACTTGATTAGGTATCACAGTGGCTAATATCGAAGTGACCAAAGAATAAGGGGAAAAAAGGGGATTAAAACATATAAATAAAATTTTACATTCCTATGATGAAATGCATTCATATCTAATAAAATAAAATGCCTCAAAGGAAGGGAAGGATAGAATCCAAGAAATAAAACTACATGTGAAATTTAATGACTAATAAGAGGCTTATATCAAAAATCACAATAGAATCATAGCACGAGGATTTAATGAGTAATCATTTAATGCAAAAATTACCTTCACTCATGGGAAATGTTTCCTAACCACTTTTAATATCTAATCAAAGATGACCCAAACACGAAGGTGCATACTATTTACATGAAGCTATAAAAGGAATGAAACACCAATAATTTCATCCTATTTTTTAATGATTTTTTCATATCTTACAATGATTAAATTTATAGAATTGATATGGTTTCAAATTTATAATAAATTTTTTTTTGAATAAAAAAATTAAAATTATTAGTTGTAATGGAAGTAGAAATAAATTAAAAAAATATATAAGGTACAATATGGAGGCTTTAAGAACCCCTAAACCAATCTATTAAATGTAGAGTATTATGATCATATTCATTAATTCAGTACATTTTATCAATTTTAATATTTACTAATGTGACTAATTTAATTATGGGAATAAATCTTTTTTATAAACAATTAAACTTAATTTATTACCTAATTTTAGCATCCTGATTCAAAATATGAAATCAATTTCACATTATTAGATTTCTAAAAGGGATAAAATTAAATTTTATCATATTTAAGCATAATGAATATTTTTTTATATAAAAATTACTTATAAAAATTACTTTTCAGAAAATTCATGTAGAATTTTTATTATAGTTAAATATATTAATTTAGGAATTAATATAGGAGAGTTTTGTGGATTTAACACTGATTCAGAAATTAATAGTACAATGTTAATATATAATATGAGGAAATGTTATAAAATTTGAGAACATAATATTAACCAATATTTACCTAAAAAGAAGTCAGTTTAGAAAAAATAAAAAAATCACCCTAAGACAATATTAAAACTATGATAAAAAAAATATTTACATCTTTTCAATTTAAAATTATATTTTTATGGAATGTAATTTCTTTATAAATCCCTCAGACACATGGAATATAATTTTGTTAGAAGTAAAATTACATCCTTTTCCAAATGAAAAATATTATTCATATTTTGTAACATAATAAAATAGTATATAATATTATAATAATAACTATTAACGTGAATTTAAATAATTATCAAAAAAAATATAATATTTATTTAGTAGAAAAAATATCAATGTTCTCACTTTCCCCAACGTAATTAAATTGTATCCTAGCATTTTTTTCATTGATAAACATGGGTAATATTATTATCTCATTGTCCTTTGTGGCTTGCTTGTTTCTTATTCAGTCATATGATATTTCCCCAAAACATTAAACAGGTGATTTAGTTTATTTTTAGTTAACTACTCTATTTGATCATGAATCTAAACAAGTTACTCCTTATAAAAAATATTGTCCTTTAACTTTATAACTTCTAGTTTTAATACATGATATGCATCAGGTACATACTTCATAGAAAATAAAACATTAAGAATGTAATGTACTCAATATAAACATTGACATGGGGATAAAGGGTAAGAAAACAATTCCTCATTCAATAGAGTTATTTATTGACCAATATACCATTTCATTAAATTTTACCTCTCAACGAACGCCATAAAACCATGATTTTTTTTATTTTAATAATATCATGAACCATTTCCATAAAGGAAATGATTTTTCCTTGTTTCATTACTCATATTTCTTCATTATTCCACACATCTATAGGTATAAATCAAAATTTCTTTTTCAACTATATCTTATATGAATTTTGGTTCAAACTAGATTCTCTCCCTAACTTCAACCCAACACACAAGAGTCTGACATCAAATTCCATATTATGCCTCAAATGGTTCCATATAGATAATTAATGGAAAACCATTATTATAAGAAAATTATAGTAATGAATGTTATTGATTCCAATCTATATGATAAATAAAATGGCGTTCAAAAATCATACCTTACATTGTGTGACTTATTTACAACAATTATCTATTAGATTAGGGATGGAAATATTTAAAAAAACTATACTAAGTATGAAATGATTTATAAATACACATAAAATTTTATTCAATTATTACATAATTACTAGATATAATTTATTGAGTAACTCCAAATAGCATGGCCATATTTTTTTGATAATTTTGAGAAATCTGATCTAATGACATATCATCTTGAATAGGAAGAAAATGAGTAGATTTAGTTAAACATTCATCAATAATAAAATTAAATTATTACCATGAATTTTTTTACCTAATCTTACAACAATATCCATTCATATAAAATATCATCTACATTCTCTAATAAACAATGGATAGAGAATTACATTCAGTTTTTTTCATTCACCTTTAACCTATTTAAAAAACAAATATTTCATGGTATAATCAACTATATGTTTCTTCTTTCTAACCCGACAAAAATTATCTTAATGATACACATACATCTTAGTGATATAAGGATTTTTTAAAATACTAAGTGATGTTAGACTCACTAAATAATTCTATTTTCTATTGAGAGAATGATGATTCACATAACCTCTTTACAAATATTATAATACATTATTTAGAAATGATTAACTAAAAATTTTATATTCAAAAGTTCTATCCTCATTTAAAAAAAATATACCGTTTAAGAGAATATTTAATTCATTATAGTCAGGATCATTGTACTTGTACTTGAGACAAAGAAAAATAGGTCTTCAAATAAATGACATCTATTCCACCACATCCAAAATTCTTAACAATTGTATCATGTTGAAATTATAGAATGGTTAATGATTTTTTACCCTTTTACCTCAATAAACATGCAACATTGTTTTATTCATATATATTACAGTGAATTATAAACATATCATATCCAACCATATTATTTTCCACATGTTAATCTGTCACATACGTGGTTTTATTTTGATGTATAATGTTTTTTATTTTTAGAATTATCATTATCACATGGATTTAATGAGTTTTTTTGGAAAAAATGTAAATTTTTAGATGAATAGTTAGTGGTTCATGGATGATGAACCGTTAGTAGAAACTGTGTGCAATCCTAGTGGAAAACGTGTACCATAGACTATGGATCTTTCAAGGGTATATGATATAGAACACATGAGTTTGATCCTCCATGGATAACTATGATCCCATGAAAGTGTCTCTATTGTAAGAACACATTTATTTTCATTGATGTGTTCCACCTATTAGAAAAACATGCGACAATATTTCCTATTGGGAATATGTGCTACATGTTTAGTGCATTTTCTGGTAGACCATGTGGAAAAATCATGTAGCATACTTATTTTTTTTTTGAAATTATAGGTTTCCCCACACTTATTTTACACCATATCACCCCTAAAACTTCCTATTCAGACTCCATATCCCTTGGTTCTCCTCTCCTTTACTCCCCTCTCCCTTGATAACCAATATTTGGGTGATTTTGGTGTGGATTAGTTACGGAACCTTAAAGTAATCTTTTATTTTTCTATATTATTATTTTTTATTGGTCTCTTATCCTTTCATTATTATAATCACATTTCTATAGTTAATATATTAAATTAATGTGGGTCCAATATTGGTTCTATGGGATAAATATTGATGGATATGGTGTTATCATTCAACTATAAGGTCCTTCCACGGTGTAGTTGGTGGTCTCGAATCAGTTTTGGATGGTCCTAAGAATGAGATAGGTTCTTCCATACATTGATATTATTTGATGATTATATCATGCTTGATTTGTATTTTAAATTGTATGGGTGGTGAGAAACATTATTTTCAATGGGTTTGGTGTGTGTAACGGTATAATATTGAAAATCATTATTTCTCTTATTTATTTTTATTATTTATAGTTTGATTTCTTAAGGGGAATCTCATGTGATGTAGGTCATATAATTGAGCATAATGTAATCCTAGGTGTCTAGGTGAAAACACTAGGTCTAGTATATTATGAGAGTGGGAAGGGATAATGCCTCATCCCCATAACTGGTTTATGCTATAACACTACCAAAACTTTTATGAGAGTGTGACTGGATGCCCAATCACGGGCTTTTTATCTAGGAGATATGACTTCTATGAGTATGAGGATATTTTGACCAATATATCCCTAGTACATTAGTTAATTCCAATGGTTCTCATCCTATGCCTATCATTTTTCATGTTGTAATACAAATTTACTATTTTATTTTAAATCATAATTTATTAATATTTTATCACTTCATTTATAAAAAATAGCTTTATTAATTTATCATATAATGTTAATGCATGGAATATATATTTTTGGTATCTTATTGGTAATGTTGGATCAAACCTTACACTCATGATTGGTTGTTTTTAGACAATATTATGTTTGACATAGGTAATGGAAAGAATTTTCCTCGTGGAGATGGTTGTTTGATGTGTTAGTTGTTTTCCCATTTAGAAGGTGTTAGTGGTGGTGACATGGGGTTGATGATTAACTTGTTTTGTAAGGGCTCGTTATTTTAGTTTTTTCCCTACCACTTTTTTGGTTTTTGGTTTTAAATGTAAAGTGTTTAACTCAATAACCTCTAACAGATTATGCTTTATGGTAGAATTGGTTGTTTCTTAGCATCATAATATTATTAATTATATTTTAATGTTTATTATCATTGGATAAATAATTCCCAATGGTGTTTTTAGATTTCAATGAACTATTTTAAATCCTCTGGGGATTGGAAATTACTTTCGGTCTATGCCACAGACTAAGCCAGGGGTTAGGTTCAATGGAATCCCCGTGTGTTTTGTGAAAAAAATGGTATCAGAGAACCATTAATTGGGTCTCTTTATTTAGAATATTCTTGATATATATGTGCCCGGAAAACCAGGGCTTGAGGTTTTGGTCACATGTGGGGTGTCTATCCAACACACCGTAGGACAGGCCTCAAGTCACCATGGGATGTTTCAGATTTTCTTTGACATCCCATCTAGGTGTGAGGCATTGGCTACAGATTGTCTAAAGACTCTAATTTGGAGTGAAATGGTTTAATCTATAATTTTGATAGTTTTTATTCTATACTAATTTGTGTAAATTAATTTAAGTAGTTTTTTGTTGAAAATTTATGGGTAATTTATTGATGGTTTATTTGGTTTTGTTGGATGGTGTCGCATTATGCCTCCTAGGATACATCCTATGCAACCATGGGGAAAGTTCAGATAATGTTCTCCCTCACCAATTGATTAAATATTAGTAAAAGAATAAGCTCAAGCTATCACGGAATTAGTTTTGGGAGCGACATATAGTTATACCTATGAAATGGAAATAGAAATAAGTCTGGAAAAGGAAAAGTATTAAGATGGTAAACCAAAGATGTTGAGTTATAATGAATTTGAGGCTATTTATCTTTAGTAGAATTTCACTAAGACAATAGGTCTCACAAAGGTCCTGTGAATTCTTGGATCTCTATCAGGGGGATCAAAACCAGATGGATTATTGAAACTATTTTGGTGAATTTTCCTTTTTTTCACCAGATGTAGATTCTAATGAGATATTAAAGGATCATCATTTTGATATAAGGTTGGGATTAAACATATGATACTAAATCTTTTTTGTTTATCCTATATACATATTCTAAGGTTGTCGATCAATCCTTGATGGTATAAATTAATTGTGTGGGTATATTTGGCATCTATGGGATAGTCTCTATATTGGAACGTAGTGGCAGTGGAACATCATTGAAGAAAATGGAGTGTAGAGAAAAGAGGTGGTAGTAATAGACAGATATATCAACCACCTTCTTTTGTGGCCACTAGTGGTGGCCTAGTTATGTACTACCAATATGGTAGGATGGTGCATGTGCAGTAAGCATTTCTAGTTCCACCTAGACCCTGACATAAGTGTGGGTGTTTTGTTCTTGTGAAGAGGTTATATAATAGTGTTATGATGACATAGGGTGGTGCTGGTTCCTCAATAAATAATGAGTTTTCAACACATTCTTCTACATAAAGGGATATGATTTACCAGTTGGTTGGTTGTGGGGGTAGGTATGTACTTTCTTATAGGCAGATTTATCTTATGGCAGATCCACTAACGAAAAATCTATCTAAGTCATTGGAAAGAAATGAAGCACCTTCATGGAATGGATAATTTTATAGTGGAATCATATGTTGGGAATGTGCTAATTTTTAGTATTATTTTCATTGTTTCATTCATAGTTTTTTTCTTATTTGATATCTGTGTATCTAACTATTTAATTTTTACCCATCTTGGATCAGATTTAATTTCAAACTGAGCTTATGCTTTATGAAATTGAGTTAGTGATGGCGCATGGCAATAAGAGGGAATAAGGTTTTATATTTCCATCATGAACACTCAATTTATTAGTTGTATAATTGTAATGTGACTTCTTGGTTCTTGAAATGGAACTATGTGATGAGATTTTGGGTAGGTATTATATGGTTCATTTCTAGGAATACATAGATTTCTATCTCCAAAAAATGGTATTTTTTTACCTGATGGGATAACTGAGGTCGTCAATAGTAAATTGAATCATTGATCATGGTGAGATGGACCACCACATATGGAATGAGAAGTATTTATTTATCATGATTCATCATTTATATTTGATACTGATAGTGGATCTTTTAATAGTGGGATACCTTAAATGGTGGATTAGATTCCAGAGGTGCTTAGAGATGATTTATCTGGTTTTCCTCATGGTGGAGATTTAGATGTCTATATTGACTTGGTGATGGGAAAATTAAAAGTATTGCCTCCCTAATATCATATAGACCCTACCGAGTTTGGTTAATTAAATATACAACTACAATATTTTGAATCCAAATGATTCATTCACCCAAGAATTTCACCCGACCCATAGACAATTTTTTTATAAAAATTTTAATGAATTACTTTGGTTTTTAATTGATTACCATAATTTGAACATGCTCACAGTAAAAAATAAATAACAATTTATCCACATTGGTGGCCTTTTTAATTAGCTCATGGGGGGGAATGGTGGTTCTCTATGATCAACATATGCTCTGGATATCGCTAGGCCCAGGTCAAAGAATCGGATATTTTGAGGACATCCTTTCAAATAAGGTATGATAACGTTGAGTATTTGTTCATTCCATTCCAGTTGAAGAATTCTCCATCATGTTTTATGGATTTTATAAACAAAGAGTTCAATTAATACATTGAATCATTTCTCATGGTGTTTTTTATAACATCCTTGTCTATTACAGGACCATGAAAGAGCATGAAAAGCACCTTTGGATCATTCTCGGAACTATTGGAGATCAAAATATCTATGTCAATATCTCCATCTGAACCTTTTGGATGAAAAAGTCTATTTTGTGGCCAACTTGATATTAGAAAATGTAGTTTAAATGGGCCCCGAGAATATCATAATAGTGATTTCATGGGTGTTCACGAGTAAAATCATGAAGATCATGAGTTTCATGGGCCTAGTATGGTATTACATTAGGTTTTCTATAGTTTTTTAGTGATTTATTTTTCCGTTAATTCACTTGTATGGAAAGTGGTATGGTTCTAATGTAGCCCATAATTCCAATATTCCATTGAGGAGATCAATACGTATTTTGAAAACTACCACTGTATTGATCCTATAAAAATAAGAAAAGGAATAATTTGTTTCATTGATGCCTCATGTATGGGTCTTGGATGTTTAGTGATGTAGGATGCACATCTAGTCTCATATGGATCTCTCCAATTTCAACCATAAAAAATTAACAATTCGAATCACCACAAGGATTAGAGGTAGTGATTCATTCCTAGAAGATGTGTTTCCCTTATATATATGGGGTGAAAATGTTTCTTTACGTAGATCATAATATCTTGGCCAAAGTTTTCTCTATGAGATATCTATATTTGAGGTAAAAATTATTGCTTTAGTAACATTACATGTTTGATTTTACAATCATTCACACCTTGGGAAATGTTCATGTGGTGGCTGATTCCCTAAGATAATTGATTCTATTGTGAGCATAGAATGTTTATATTAATGATTGGACTTTGATGGGGATTTTTTCCAAAATGAATCCTGAAGAAAATGTGTAAAGTGGAGGCATGTTCTTGTACAAAATTTAGCTGAATACCTCACTTTTGAAGATGATTTTAGAGGAATAGCCTAATTATGATCCTTGTCATCATTTTATGTATTTTATAAATGATGGAAACATATCTAGAGAATGGTCAATGTCTTCTAAGGGAGATCATTGTTTCATTGATTACATCATAGTGTAGATAACATTATGGATGTTTTTGATGCTGGGTAATCACTGGTAATGGTGGGAAATTAAACATGGGATAATGAAGATGTTTATTTTTTATTTTCACTAGTTTTAGTGTCCAAGTGTAATATGATATATAGTTTAATTTTTTCTAGGATTTATATAGGTTATGATGATAAATTTGACCACAATACCCTCTCAGGTTTGCTCTAACAAATCTTCATTCCAACATGAATGTGGGAAGAGGTTTTCCTAGAATTTATTATTGGATTTCCTTATACACCTTGGGTAAGAAACACCATTTTGTTGGTGATTGGTGGTTGAAAAAAAACATCCCATTTCAATCTGACCAATTATTAGCAAAATTGAATGATTTGGATCGACCATATGTTCAGGAAATTGTTAGGCTTTATGGTTTGTCCTTAGAAATAATTTCCAACCGGTACCACCACATTATCTCATGATTCTTATAAGTCCTTCAGAATTTAATGTCCTCACATGTTAAACTTAGTACGATATATAACCATAAAAAAATGTCCATATGGAGTGGTAAAATCAAATTTTGGAAGACATGCCCCATGCGTGCAATTTGTAATTTAGAGTATTTTTGGATTACCATTAAGGTTTGAAGAATTTTCATATAATAATAGTCACTAGTACTCAATAAAAATGTGTCTATTTGAGGTGGATTATGGAATGCCATGTATGTCACCTTTATGTTGGATGGAAGTATGTGAGACATCCTTGCTAGTCTTGAGACTTGTGAATGTGAAGTTTTATAATGTTCATTTATATAGATAGTTGTTAACAAAAAAGATCCACCATAAGTATTATCATGAGCAACGATGATGAGACTTACAATTATCTTTGGGTGACCATGTGTTTATAAAGGTTCCACCATGCCTTGGTCACCATCATCTTGGTAAGCAGGGGAATCTAATGATGAGGACTGTTAGATACACTAAGATTATTAAGAGAATTGGTAAGGTGGAATATTGGTTAGTTTTATTAACCCATTTGACATCAATCTATGATGTTTTCCACTTCTCAATGTTTATGAATATAGTCTAGTTTTGTCTCGCATGTAGAATTGGGAAGAGTTAGATATGGAATCCAATTTTTTTATGTACAAGAGACTAATACGAATTGTGGATTCCAAAGTGAAACTATTATATGGGAAATCAATACCATTGGTTAATATCCATCAGAATAAATGTAATGATGGAAACAAGACATTGGAATTCCATAATTGGGTGGAGGAGAAGTATCTTAATTTATTCTCTAACTATACATCAGTTTGAATTTTTATGTGTGTAATATTTTGATGGTTGTAAGAATTATCACATCCATGGTTTTATTTTGAGGTATTATCACATTTAATTATGGTATTATATTTTTCTCTTGTATTTTCCAGTTTATTTGGAAAAATCATGAACCAAACTAGTTGAAAACATGCACCCTGGATAATGGAATCATCCAAGTCACACTTCCTAGTCCACCTTCATGTAGCCATATATGGATAATTGTGCACCCAAGATAGTGGCTCGGTATGTGGAACACACCTAGTTTTTTGGGTGTGTGACCCCTCTAGGAAAATCATATGACAATATTTCTACTTTGATAGAGGTACCACACGATTGACACATGATCTCGTAGACCATGAAAAAAATCTATACGACCTTCTAAATGTTTAAATATTTTGAAATTCTTGTGTTATTATCCTGTATTTTATCAACAAATCCCACTTAAATTTCCCAATTTTGACTCCCCATTCTAAGGTGAACCTCACTATTCTAATTATCTCCCTTGGGGTTCTATATTTTAGTGATTTTGGTTTGGATTCTTCTATAAACCTTTAGCTATGCCATTCCATTAATATTTTCTTCTTTATTATTGGAATTTTATTTCTTATTTATTGTATTCACTTTTATCCCATAGATTAATTGATATAATGTTGGATCAATATTGATTTGTTAGTTAAAAACATGATGTATATGGTGTTATATTTCCATTACAGGGACTTTCCTCGGTGCGGTTTGTGGTTTCCATGTAGTTGTTTGAATGTCTCAAAAAACAGGTAGGGGGTCTTATGATATGACATTATTTTTTGATTTTATTATACATTATTTGTCTTTAAGATTTTTTGGGTGGTGTGAAACATTTTGTCCAAGGGTATTGGTGTTTCAATGGGTTTACTATTTTAAAAAGGTTGTTTCTCATGTGTATTTATACTATGCGAAGTGTGATTGTGTAAGAGGGATATCATGTGATGTTTGTAAAGGAATTGAGAACAAGGTAATGCTGGTTATCTCGGTGGGAATAATACATATAGTATGTTAGTAAATAGGACAACGATGAGGTTTGGTCTCCCTCATAGTTTTATGCAAAAACACTAACAAAACATTAGTGTGATGTGGTTTGTTGGCTTGAGAAGGACCATCGCATTCAAGAGATGTGATCATTGAGCATGTGGGGATCCTATAACCCTACTAACCCTTGTACCTTAGGGATATCCCACGTATCTCATGATATGATAATCATTTATCGTATTATAACATATATTTAATCATTTATTTTCTATGAAATAATTATAAAAAAGTTATCCTTTCTTTATAAAAAACTAGAACTATTAAATTTTAAACTAATTTTTAAGAATGCGATCTTATTTGGTGGTATCCTACTAGGAATACTTCCTCATACCCTACATACACTCTTGGGTGTATGTAATATTTTTTTATTGATTTAGGATAGTGAGGGGATTTTTATGTTGGCAATATGGGTCATATGTGATTGTGGTTTTCACAATTGGCAAGTGTTGGTGGTGGTGACATGGGGGTGATGATCCACATATTTCATAGAGGTTGGGTAATCTAGTTTTTTCCTCTATTTTATTTGTTTTTGGTTCTACATGTAATGTCTTTTACTCAAGCTCATGTTATGGGTTCTTTTTTTTTTGTATGTAATGTTCGTTACTTGGTCTCATACTATTATTAAATATTTTATATGGTTGATTATAATTGGAAAAATTTCTCCCAATGGTTCTTCCAGATTCCATGTAAAATCGCAGGTAAATAAAGAATAAGACATATTTCATATTAATTAATATTTGTGAATTAAATATTAATTTTCCTTTAATATGGTTTTAATGTTCGATAGCGTACCCAATACACCACAACGGGTTTCTTTGAAATCTTACGTTGCTCACTAATAATATAATATTATTATTCTAATTGGTAGTTAACATATAGCCATTGTATTGGAAGGAATAAACAAAAATGAGTACAATATGATTATACATGTTTTTTAAATGTATTTACATTTATCCAATAAGAAGTTAGAGGATTAATATTTGAATGAATCTAATTTAAGCATAATTTACATTAAAAGGACGATTTACCACTTTTTAATGTCGAAACCTCTTTAAATATAGTTTTGGTTATTTTTTATAAGTTATATTTGACCAAATAAAATTCTTCTTTAGATTTGGGACATCAAATTTTACTTTGGGTAATTTTTTTTTTCGGATAAAGTTCAATTATTAATGAATAGTAAATAATACTGTATTTTAATTCAAAGGTGCCTTTTAATATAATTTATTTATATGGTTAGATTATCATTGTAATTGGTTTTAAAGTGTAATTAGAATATATTTATACCATTTAATCCAATGTTGGTCATTATTATTAATTTAACTTTGAAATTGGACTTGAACAAGTGTCAATATTTTGATAATTATTGTTTCTTAAAAACAATCTATTTGTTTTAACAAAATGAATTAATTTTAAATTAAATAATCCCACTTTTATGTTTATAATTTGTCAAAATAGTCATCATTTTTTAAATTGGAATATCAAATATAGCTTATGCTGAATTTTTGGTAATTTTCTGAAAAACATCTATTTTTGAGGAATAGTGAACCACTTAGTAGTATTTAAAAAAACAGACTGTTTCATTAAATTTTTTTTACCACTTTGTTGAATTGAATTTGGAAAATCTGACATACAGGGTTGTTATTAGTAAGTAAAATGTGATTCAAAAAGATGAAAATAATTTTTAGTGAATAGTAACTTCTGACTTTTATTTACCCCAGTTAAAGGTCAATAAGGTAATTCAATGTAAAAAGAATATTATAATAATTTAAAATTACCTTAACACTTGTCCAAACCTTATTGGTTGAGTAATTTACGTCCATGGGCATCGTTGGGTCTATTTTGGGACCCCTTTTATCCACTTGGATGTGATAATGACAATTTAGATTAATTAACTTAAAGTAAAGGCAAAAATGACAAAAACATATATCTTTTAGTAAATTAATTTTTAAAAGGGGTTATATAAATTATCTTTTCAACTATAAATATTCAATATAAATACAAAAATATTTCCTACATAATGGTATTTTTTATAATTTTTATACAAATAATAAATTAAATTGTTTATGACAAAATAATGAAGCAATGTTTACCTCGTTAATAAATCATTTAATTAAATACGATTATTAATATTAAAATATCATCCAAAACCTATAAAATTCTTATTGGATGATTTTAGTTCAACCATGAGTCATCTTATCTTCGACTATAATGATTTTTTGACCTTTAGAAACCGAATATCATTATATAAAAATAATAATATTTTCACACATTCCTAAAGTGCCCCTCTTCTCCCATATAAAAGGAACCCCTCTTCACTCTGATGTATGGGTATCATTGGAGACATATTATTCACAAACTAGATATATTCATAGTGTATCCTTTTCATGAAATAATAGTTTCATGGGTCATTTTTTTGAAAAATCGTGTTCCATTATCTAATTGGCAGAAGAAATATCCTCATATTGATGAATACCCTTTTATATGTGAGATTCACCACCTTCCGTAATTATATTTCACTAACTCAACTACCATAAATACAACTGAGTCAATAAATGATTATAATATTACCAAATATTTCATCATTTAAATAATTGAGCATGGGATTCTATATAATATCTTCACTATTTTAGCAAACATATCTTCCATAATATTTTGATTGATATTTCCTTGATAATGTCCTCTATGAGAGAAATAAATCAAATGTATTAATATTTTATGCCTTCAGATATGTGATCATATAACTATTCCTTCATATAGTCTTATGGAGAAAAAGTTTATTGAAATGGTTTCACACATGGATGAAAGATATTTCATGCTAGGAGTCAAGAAATTTGAGGGAGTAAAGTTCAAATTTTATATCTCATGACTTTGGCATGATCATGGTGGTACAAGGAATGATTGAAAACCGTTTCATAAAGATTTTCAACGTGGGAAGCCTTGATAATTCGAGGATCATTATGAAAATGTGGATGGAATCATATGATCTATAATTATTATATTAGAAGAATTTGTTTTATTTGAATCGTTTTAATGTTGGTGAATAGTACCCATGACTTTGATATCCCAACGTGGATATTCCTGTGGTGAAGCACTATCAAAAAATATATTCCATTCCCACGTAATCATCATAATGACACAAGGGTCAAAACCCCAAAATACATTGATTTTTAGTGATTTTTGTCTCATGCCTCACCTGTACTTTCCATCCTAGTCTGCTCCCATTTTCATTAACTCAATGAAGATTTTGTGGGAGCTGGGCATCCAACAACTCACTTTATTTCATTACCATGAATTACATTTATCACTCTACTCATCCACTTCCTTTCTGGATAATGATTAAACCTTCCCACATATGTAGTGGCTACAAGGTCCCCTAGGCTAGTTAAGTATTAGGTACTTTTATTTTCAATAACATAGAAAAAATTAGTATGAAACATAACACAATATATTAATTAAAAAACAACCCTCCAATAGGATCGATATAAAATTATATATTATACTTGAAATTCTATTTTTAATGTAACACACCTTAATTACCATTAAAATAAACATTTTAATTGTTTTAAACTTGTTAAATGTTATAGAGAATGTTCTATCACCCTTCAACACATATATTGTATTACGTTTAAGATCATCATATCAACCATCATTATTAATCAAGGATAATTGTTCAGGAATTCCATCCAAGGCCATTAAATGATTCCATATGAATTATCCAAGCATAAAAACACCATCTTAAATCACTGAACACATATTGACACATCATTAACAAAAAATGAAACACTTGGCCTCACATTGGCTCACCAATTTCTGATTTTGGATATTGAAATTGTGGACATTTTTATTGAAATATCCTCAATAGTTTACCTTATTGAAGATGTAATATATTTCCATTGATAAGAGGCCTATATACATGATTATAGAACGTTTGTATTGATGAATTTTCTTGCATCATCTTCTCCCTGTGAATAATGAAATTATATTAATTATTAACATAAATTTAATAGTTTTTCGTGATCAGTAAAATGTTTCATTTCTTTAATAAATTTATATAGTTCACATTTTACAATAATGGGTTAATAGGTAGATATACTCCAAAATACAATGTCATCCTAGTAATAGTGAAAAGTCATTGTCCAAAGGACCCATAATCCATGATATTTCACGGTGTAGGGATAATATCATTCCAAAAATAATTCTATTCAATTGGGTATTGAATTGTTTATTTTCTAAGAATCATCATTGATAATATTGTTTCCAATAGTTTAAAATAATCATGATTATTCAATTTCTAATTCCACTATTATGATTGATATTTCACCATTCTAAAATGATAGTGATAATATAATAGACGATATTGATATATTGTTGGTATCATATTCTCAGCGTATTATTCTTATAGGGATGGTTCACATGAAATACTTAAAAATATCTTTTATATCTCTCTTCACTTCATAAAATGAATTGATTCTATTAAAAATTAAATTTAGGAATATTATCTTTATATAATAATGAAAACATATTAAATGTATAATTATTCAATAATATTACCATTATTTATGTTTTTTAATCTTTCATGACACAGGAATTATAATTTATTTCCTATAGGTATTAAAACCACCCTAAACATGAACTAGTTATACCAACCAAATGATTAAAAAGATAATATTGTATAGTAATAGTATGAATTTTATTGAATAATTATAAATGAATTTTTTTAATTAAATTTATAAATTAGTCTAAATAATCGGTTGTTGAAGAAGATAAATGAAAATAATGATAAGAATTTATTACTTAATAAGTCTCATTGTATGCTCATTTTATTTGATAAAATTTCATGATGACCATTTACTATTACCATTTTTTCGAGATGAAAATATTTAATATTAAATGAAACTATTAATGTTATAAATATTTTATTCATTAAGTTAATCTATTTATATTACTAACCATATAATGTTGTTGTGGGAAATGAAATCCATAATTCATTGTTTCAATAGATCAAATGAAACACGATAAAACTTTTCATTTTCCAATGGATGGATGGAAGGTAGAAACTAGTTGTTCTAAAAAATTTATAATATTTTCATAGAATAATTATTCTGATTTAATAATATTATTGTGGATATAAATGAAACAGAGGAGGGGGAAGAGTAAAGAATCATTAATGAATGCTTTTAATTTAATTACCTCTTCCATTAATACATTTCAAATGAATTACACTAAACCAATCATTGCCTATAATTTTTAAGAGAAAATAACCACAATAATTGAGAAAGATGGTTATTAAATTATTTATTCATGTATTTTTTGAGATATTGAGATCAAGGTTTGTTGATTAGTGATGGTGTTAATTTCTTCATTTAAAAGTGAGAGGAGCAATAATATTAGATATACTTATTTTAATAACATATACTAAAATTTGTACTCATGTAAAGTAGAAAATCATTTTCAAAAATGAATTTAATATCAACTAGGATGAGAATATAATCAACCAATCTATTATTAATTAGGTTACTTGTTATTATTCATTAATTTAACCCTTTTCGACACTTTTTACCCTATACTCAGGTGACTAATTTTTACTATGGTAAAGCATTTGGATGTGTAAAAATTGAAATGTGACTTGTCACCTTTTTGGAAACTTTTTATTCAAAGTTATAATACTAATTTATTTTATTTTATTTCTATAGGTAGTAAAAAATAGGTTTTATATAATTATTTAAAACATAAATAAAATGTTTTAGGTAAAATGTTATTTTAATAATAAAAATTATTTTTATCTATAATAAATTATAGTATTGATAAATATAATTTATTTCCCTATGATTTAACAAAGGATCATTATTCAAAATTAAAAAAAAAATCTAAAAAAATGTCAATGTGAATAATTTATCAATGAAAAAGATAAGCTATCTAAAAATTCTATTTTTTTTACTATTCACCTAAATTTTAGCAATATTAAAAAAAGAATAAACATAAGTCAATCTTAAAATGATGGTATGGAAAATTATTTACATTATATGTATTTCTATTTATTATATTTATGGAATATAATTTATTGGAAAACTATATAACACATGAAAATCAAATTTGTTAGAATAAAATATACATTCTTTTTCCTATAAAAAATTACATTCTAATTCTATAACATAATATAATTATTAAAAAGAGATTAATATTAATTATTAATTTTAATTAATTAATATTATATAAATAAAATAGGAAATTTTTTCATTAGAAAAAATAAATTATTCATGAAAATATATTTTTTACCCTAGATATATATATTTCTCTAGTATTCCAATATAAAACATTATCAATAGGGATGTGTATTCCACTTGAATTGTGACATGTCTTAAATTATATATTTATATATTCTTATTTACACCTACTATAGATTTGTATTACAATAAAAAAATAGATATAGTTTGAATGTTTTATTTCCTTTAGTATATGTGAGATTCTAGGATATGTGTATTTCCTTCCCCATCACAATATTAGTGCATCAATGGAGAATTATTTGGTCCGAAATCTATGATGTCTTATTTGTTTATATATTTATTAATTTATAATCGATGTATCATTATTTTTTATGGTGAATGAAAATTTATAAATATGTCATTGGTTAATGTTTGATCCGTCGTGTAGATATAGAAGATGATGATTTTGGGTGATACTGGAATATCTACGCCTACCCAACTATTGGTTAATGATGAAATAAGATAATCAAGGATTCTAGATCATATATATATATATATATATATTATGTGGAATGGTTTCCCTTCACAACATGGTGATATGATTCCAGCCTCGGGCATGTGGTTCTTGATATTCAGGGTTTGTTTTGTTTCTTTCATGATACAATGTATGATGGATTCTATTTTTATAATCAAAACTCCACCTTTTAGATTAAGTGGATTGGAAACTCCTTTTCCTTGTCATTGTATTCCATTTTCAATAATTTACATGTGGTTTCACATTTATAAAAAGTTTTCATATTTATAATTTCTAACAATTTATTTTTGGGGAATATTAGAATGTTTATTTATACATTTAGTTTCTTAGGTCTTTTTACTACATGAGTTCTGTATATGGAGATGATGCACCATTTAGTGATTAATATAGTTCCTACCGTCATTTTTAGTTATGTGTCTATTGATTCATAGTGGAATATAGATATATTTGGAAGTGATAACTGATATAGATACTAATAGATATTTTAACATACTATTATGTCCACCATAGAGTTCTCAAGGACCCAGAACACATTTGTTTAAGAATAAATTATCTCCCTTGAAATTTATTTTTACCATCATAAATTATATTACATATATTTTTAATCTATATATATGGATTTCTTATTTTTAGTATATTTTCCATTTTTTTAATTTTATTTTTGGATGTATTATAAATGATGAAATATTGATTAGTGGAAAATACTACCATGATGTGTAGATAACCCAACACTAGTTACTTGCCTTTGTCTTGGTGGAGGAAAGCATAGAGATTTCACTTACTAGTTTCCCATGAATTGATGTATTCTTATCAATTTTTTGCGATGGAGTATTGAGTTAAGTACATATGGTGATTTTAATGATAGTTATAGGGAATGATATTCAAGATCTATGGTTCATGTAATCATAATAATTTTAATTTATAAAATATATAATTAATGAAATATTCATAACCATGATTATTTTTGATAATTAGATTCTATGTGCATAGTTTATGAACATAAAATTTATAGGAGTGAACATTCATCATATACATCCATGATTTGATTTTTTATATTCCAAGTATTTTTAGATTTCATTTTTGGATATTCTATATGAGACAAAACAGAATGAGATTTATTGATGCAATCGTCATATGTCATGATTTTGAGGTCGATATTTCATATAAAAAATAGTGCGAAGTAATTTACAATATTGAGATATAATGTTGTGTAGATATATTTTCGAGGAAAATATAATTTGAGGGGAAATAGATTGTATATTGTGGTATATATCAAAAGAACACATTTTAGATGACTCGAGTAGTTTTATGTAATTGTTTTAATATATGATGATATTCTAGAAATTCCTTTAAATTATCTAATGTGTTTAGTGGGAGTGTTGTAAAGGAATGATATAGACACATTAAATGACAACGTTAGAGATTCTATACTCTTTTCATATCATATGGAAGAGTATATATTATATGAATTTTCTCTTTACTTTTATAAAATAAATCCAACTTCAAATATGTGTCATGATCCCTTATAAACTATTATAAATTGTGTGCTATTATTTGAGGAGAATTATAGAGATATGGGATCAACTTTGCATGTATCTTTCTATATAAGGAGATAATGAGATTATAATAAATATAACTATGTATTGAGAAAATACATACCTGAGGTACATGGTGTAGAAAATTAACAAAATAAAATTGTATCATTTGGTCATAAAATCCTATTTATAACACATTGTGGGAAGATGTGGGGAATAAAAGAGATCAATGCGTCCAATTTGATGTAAAATTAGAAATATGCATGATAGCCTTCCAAGTAGTCATATGATTATGACTTGCTAAATATAATGGTTTTCCATTGATAAGTGGTGTGGGAACTTGATATCGTCAAGTTGATATTAGTGGATGGAAATTTTTGAGCATGATATGTAAGATTTTGGTTGTCAAAAGACATTCAGTTAATTTGGTGATGAATTATTTGTTTTATATAGAATTAGTAAGTGTTTCTATTTTTTTATTAGTTATGATATGATAATTGATTATTATGATTAATATTTGGTTATAAGATAACCTATGAAACTAATAAATATTATTTCTTTGTTTAACTCTAAATAGTGGTTAATTTTCTGACGAATTTTATTTTTTCCTTTTTGTCATATGAATTATTTCATAGAATTCAATTCCTTTATTTTAATCATGGGTTTTATAATATAAGACCCATTGGGGATGCCATTGTTAACATTAGAGTATGTATTTTTAAAAAATAGGAATTTAATATAATTATTTGAATGTGATATGAGATAGATTAAGCCACACACTATAGTCTTGTGAAATTTTGATTGGTTTTTGACATGGACAAAGAAGGATGGATAGTTATACGTGATTAAAAGATTTTATATTATGGCTTTGAGAGATTTAGATTATATTTTTTATGTTGAGTCCATCCTTATAGATTCTTGAAAGGCATTGATTTTTATTTTTAATTAATGAGGGGTGATTGAAGAGGTTGTTTTTTGAGATATGGTTTATCCATAAAGGATCAATGGCACCCCTTCCATGGATGAATGAAATGTTTTTTTTTTCAGGATATGAATATAAATATGTTGAGTGAGACATAAAATCTCAATCAATTATGAAATACATATCATAAATTATATGGTTAATTAGTTGAAAAAATTTGTTTTTTATAGTTCTATTATTATGGAGGCTTTTGATGGAGATGACCTTGTTTTCATAATTAATTTTTAGTCAGTTGAGTTATTCATATATGGAAATTTGATATGGATATCATAGTTCAAGGAATCAGGACCTCAAAATATACTCCATTGATTTTATAATTATTTTCTATAGATAATATTGATCACCATTATAAATATTAGATGCACGTAATGGATAGCTATTGGACCATTGTGAAATTTAAGACTAAGATAAATTTTGTGGATAGAGTGATATAATAATATCTTGGTAAGTAGTTCCCTTTCTAGGAATATTATCAATATAGTACTGGGGAAAAAATTTTCGTAATATATTTATGGATTTATGGAATAATTTTCTTAAGGACCACAATGTATTTCATGATTGGTTATTTATAGCTTAGGACACTCATAAAATCA
Source organism: Viscum album (assembly GCA_963277665.1). Taxonomy (NCBI): domain Eukaryota; kingdom Viridiplantae; phylum Streptophyta; class Magnoliopsida; order Santalales; family Viscaceae; genus Viscum; species Viscum album. Next base: position 516,034,546 of record OY728146.1, read on the forward strand.
TATGAACTCATATATGTTTGACTTTTTAGGTCTCAATTCCATCATGTCGTATCTAGAAATGTATTTTTTATAATGCTTCATAGTTTTTAAATGGATTTGTCAGTAATTTTTTTGCATGTTTTATATTGTGGTGTAGGGACAATAGAGAAGGATCACTTAGATATTTAAGGATTCGTTACACTTTGTTTGACCTAATGCATGTTGGGAAGTGTTGGTAAAATCATATTTTCCTAAGCAAAAATTTAAGGATTTAATTACTATTCATTATTTGGAAACACTTACGTCGTATGTGAAAAATATTATATTGGTTTTCTAAAGGAATAGTAGTTGTGAACCAATAAATCAATCATTGTATTTTTACAATTATTATTTAATTTTATGGATCAGTACACTCTTTGGGTATGTTTATGTGAATGTTAGGACCACTTTAGGTTATGGTCAACATTAGGGCCATGGAAAATTAGTGTTAGGAATATTTTAAACTGGAAAATACTTTTTATCACATAACCACTTATACATGGTAGAATATTGGTTGTCATATTTTCTATCTATTTTCATATTTAAGAATATGAAATAAATTAAATTATTAAAAATGGTGTTTTTAAATTGTTCACTACCCACTAATATTAGAACGTTTTTTATGTATACTGATGAATATTTAACTAATTCACTACTAAAATGATATATATGATATAGTGTGTTGGCTTGGAATTAATCATGAACCATGGTTTTGTTTTGTAAACATTAGGTGGTGGTGGAAATAATCTGGATTCCTTTGAATAGTGAATTCTTAGTCCATATTCAGTTCTATTATGGATCATTATACTGCTTGTGTAGATAGACTACAAATAATGTAAACTCTTTAAAACATAAAAAATGTCTTCCAATGGAGGTAAAATTTATTTAATGTCACACCTAATGATTCTTATTTCCTCTATCCACTTATATATAAAGTGGAGTGTATGAAAATCTTCTTCATCTTATCATGTATTTTGAGTAATGAATAAAAAATTCTTCATATTCATAGTAGTAAATGGAATCAATTTTGTTATTCCTATGTAGAATGTATGTAAAGCACTTTCATATAACTTTTCACTCTTATGAACTTGAAGGTAACTCAATATAAATTTTCTATTTGTTCCTTCTCTTCATCTTTAGTGGAAATTATCTCTAATGGTTCTTCATTATATTATTATATTCACGTCGTACTAATCTTTTTGAAACATTTTCATCAATAATATATTGTTTCATTAATTTCCATTTGACACCTAGTCATATGATCTATTATTTTATACTTCATTTTTTCTAGTATCTCTCTTCTTTATCCATTTCATTTTTACTCCATATAATTCTTTTTTACTTTATCCATTTCTCTCAATATTCATGGATTTCACCAAACAAAAACACTATTACTTTTAAAAAATAATCATTTGCACAAAATTTATAGAAATCATTTCACTGTTAAATTATTCCCCTCTATATATGGAATATTTCTCTAAAATCAATCGATGTGTATGAACTTGTAAATCAAATATCATGCTCGAGAATTGAATTTACCACTAAAATCTTTAAATATTTAACCACTATTGAAATTGATCACAAATAAATATCATCAACATTTATAGATTAATCCATTTATCTCAACTTCAATGATCTATTCAAAACACTATAATTCTTTAATAGAATAATAATATTACATTGATAATTAGTTGAATGTTTAATGAATTGGTAATAATAATTGTAATGAATAACTTTACATAAAACTTTAAATGATCTTATAACCATCATTTAATAATTATTCATACGATCCTATTTTTTCATGAAATTCTGTATTCGATTGAAATATCCTCAATATTTTATAATCCTCATCTACCATATAATAGGAAAATGTTTTTACTATTTATTTTAATCACTAAAATCAACAAAATAACTTGGATATTCTATACCCAATGTACCCTTTGAGGTTACATTTTCTCCTTTTGTTTGATTACGTCATATAACTCTACTTAATTTTTTTGTAATATTTTTTCTAATTTTTTTACACCACTATATATAGTGAAACCATTTTGGGACATTTGTTAGATTCTTTTTCAAGGAAACATCGTTTCAATCCCATTACTAAATTGTTTTCTGATTCCTTTTTGTGAGAATATATTTCAGAACCATATTCATTCATAATAATCTATTAGATTACTTGAAAACTAATAATCAATCATTTATAAACATCATTCAATTAATTTATAAAAACATGGATAATGAATTTTGAATTATTCTTTAATCTAAATAACTCACAAATAATTTTCCAAAATTCAATGTATGACACAACTTATTTTGAAACATCCATGATTTTTTACCATTACTAAATATTACTTATTTTGAAACACCCACAAATAATCTCAATTTGGAGATTTTTCAAGCATTCTTCTTTCAATCGACACATTAACAATTCTATTTTTGGTAAACTAGATCAAGAAAAATCTATCAGCTAAAAGTAGTACAATAAATTTTTCATCAACAACATAATTTAAAAAAAACATTTATTAATGAATTCCATATAATAGTGATGATTTTTGAAACTTTTAATATTATAAACTCTTCTATTAACATAAATGTTGTTCATAATGTCTTTTCTTCTACCAATAACCAACACGAATCATATCCGGGAGTAATTGAGATTCAAATCAATGAGAAATACATCATTATGATTAATCTGTTATATCCTTTTACAGAAATTATCTTTTTTTATGTTGATAGGAATTTTGGGGACAAAATCATCATTTATCTTATATTCAATCAAAAAAATTCCCTATATGTATTCTTATGAACTTAGTCCGTTAGACATCATTTGATAAACTCAATCCCCATGAATCTTATTTCATTATCTGGTACACTCTATCAAGAAACTCCACAACGAAACATCATCATTTTTAAAAAAATTCTCCAACAAACCTAAAGTATAAGGTTTTTCATAATAATAACAGCTCATAAATTTTCATAAATCAAAAAAAAAACTTCACTTTTATGAGAAAAGTATACACAATTTTTAATAGTATGAACAATATTTACCTTCTTCCAAGATAACATGACTTGGGAAATTTTAACATATTATCATTATAAATATTATTGGATTATAAATTATTCTGTACTTTATATCCATGAACATATCATTTTTATTCAATCCTCAATTCAATACATCCATCATTATGGGTCTTAGCTAAATCAAAATACTTTCTAGAATTTTTCTCTCTCTAAACTCATCAATATATTGAAATTAATGAAAGATATCATCATCAACAATTAACAAAAAAATAAAATCACTGAATGTGGTATATTTAATATCCTTATTTTTTTTGGTAATACATTCAAAATAAATATTTTTGTAAATAAATAATTACCTTATTTCAATACCACGTTATTTTAAAAATTTATTTTACTTTATCATCCAATTATTGGGAATAAATACAATATAGTTTGGAAATGTTTATCAATTTATCTTAAAGATATACGGAATCAATTTTATCACACTATGTCTTTATGATTTATGCATGGTTTAGAAAAAAAGTGGACTTTATTTAGAGAAAAAAAGGTCCATTAATAATTGATCATTATACCATATGAAATGAGAACTCACATTTTTTTCTTCGGGGGTTTCCAACTTGTTTTCAAGGATGAAGGTGAAATTTTTTATATAAAACCATTATATAATATATCAATTTTAAAATTGTACACATACTTCAACAAAAAATATTAATAAATTCAAGTATGAATGATAGGAATGAAAACATTGGAACATTCATTAACCCTCTTTATGTTAAAGATTATGTCGATTTCATCCCATTTGTGTTGTGTATTTTTTTATAGTAACAAAATATGATAGATTTATTTAGATCTTCGATTTTTTAGGATTCTTTCAAGTACATTCCTAAATATTAATATGTCATGAAATAAAAATTTGGAATGATTATTTAATATATCCATTTGTCTCCCTCCCTAGGATACATTTTCTAGGATCTTCATGGGAATTAATCAATTCAATAGTATTTCTTTAGGTTATATATATTGAAAATTAACCAAAATTGATCTTAATTATGTAGATCTCCACACTAGATATTTTCCACATCGTCACAAAGGATGAACCTATTCTGTATATTCTTTAGAAATCCTCAATGTATGTTAAAAAAAATCAGTAATTATTCACTTTTTAATGTGGTTATTAAAATAACAACTTCATCATCATCATGGAAGATCCTCCTATAATATTTTTATCATACCTATTTAGAAATCGCTATATGATGTTAAATTCTTTAGAGAGAATTTTATAATGTTGAAATCCAGTAATGTATCTCAAGCACTCCCATGAGATTATACTTGAACTCAAATAGCTTATATTTAATGCAAAAAATATAAAATACAACGATTAAAGGGATACTGTTTCACTTCTATGATTCATATTATGAATGAAATGTTGAGATGATATTCTCTACTTAGATGATCCATTTACTCAATTATTTACTCTTTCACATTATAAACTTAATTTCAATTTTTCAATTAGAATCATGGATATCACTATTTTTTACCACGTTTTTATGGAGATAATGTCTTCATATCACCATTCATGTTAAGTGAATTATTCATTCTTCTTAAGGTCACTTCATGTTTTGTAATAATAGTCAAACATATTTTTTTTATTGTGTCATGATTTCATAAATCAGTATGATATAACCCTTTCATCACATGTGATATATATTTTTTGATAACCTACAATAAATTTTGGATTCATTGTATGAAATGTTTTATTTTTTTACCATCCCTTTTTTGTCTATCAAACATATTTCTTGTATTCTTTAAATATAAATTCCAAAAAATCACATATCATTGTTTTGGTTGGAATAATATTTAATGTTTTCACATGGATTATTTTGAATTCCTTTCTTCCTTCCAGATATTTTATACATTTTATTCTTCCTACAATTCTTGGATCTAAAACCTGAGGAAATTTCTAGTTTTCACTTAGATTTATTATTAGTAGGTTCATTTTTACCACATTATTTTGTCTACATCCCTAGTTTTCTTATTCATTTATCATTAACATATATTTTCCTATTTTAAAATTTTATTTTGATACTCATTGAGATGATAATTCACTAATATTATGATTTGAATTAAACGGACACACATATATTTCAATCATTTCAAATCTATTCAATGTACAATTATTTTTACTTAATCTATGGATATCGATTCTTCTTATCCAGATTACTATTCCTTTACATTGTCTTCCTTGTTTTCTTTAACAGTTATTGGATTTTATCTTAAATGAAATGAAAAATTTCCAAAAATAGTTTATACGCTAAAATTTAACCACAATCCTTGTTATTTTGTTATCTACATCAAAAGATCTAGATGCCCGATAGTTTTCAGTTTTCTTTACAAACCTATTGGGATATTAATCGTGAACATGATTGCACAAGGGTTCTCTTATCAACCATATATAGGACGGTAGTCCTATTCTCATTTATCATCATCCACACTCTTAAAAATATTGATCTACACCCAAAACTATTCATGTAAATAGATTTAGATACATTACTATAAAGAAGATATAAATGGTAAAAATTACTTTATAGATACATGAGATATATTTTTAAATAATGTAATGGTCCTCCTGTCATTTATTATGGGTTTTTAATATCAAAATCCCCTATTATGAATTTTATGGAAGAAATAAATTTATCTTCATTCTATGATTACTAAATATTTTTCTTTTAATTCTTGGATAATTTGAATTCCAATTATAGAAACCCCCTAATGTGGGTTTTTTCCAATATTTAGTAAAAATAACCTTCAATTAAACATCATTTTTAATTCATTCAACCTCTTCATCATGATTCTGATATTTGTTTTGTAAAAATGAGTAATGATCATTTTTTCTTTGACTACACATCATATTAAAAATCCTTGATATCAATTCATTTTCTCGAATTTTATATATGTCCAAGCATATTCTCTTCACGAGTATTCTTGACTCCAAAATTATCTTCATCTTCAATGATCTACTTATTTTTATCTATTGAGGAATTAATTTCAATAAACAATATTATAATCATAATGGAATGAATCTCTTTAGAGAGATTTATACCTTTTATAAAAGATTATAGTTGTCCATTTTCTATATTATTATTTTCATCTTCCAATGAGGAGATATCTTCTTGTATGTTTTTTATGACTCACCAAACAATATAGATCATTTATTTGGGAATTAGATGTATAATTTCATTTAATCTACTAACTGAGATATGTTGATAAGTTATATATAGATTAACATTCCCACCTATATTAGGTTTCTCATATTGTGGATAGTTTAAATAATAATTAACATATACCTCATGATCTATTATTCTATGTCCCTTTTATTTTAGAATTTTTTCCTTATCCTCACTAGTCATTTGAACAACATATTGACCTCATCACACACCAAATTTTTCATCTTTGTTATTATTCAATAGAGATACTGAATTTCCATATTTCACATGGATTAATAGGGACAACTTCTTTATATTTCATTTCATTTCATTTATACTATACATCATGGTTTTAGTAGGAATAATATTATTCTATGAAATAAATAAATCATTACAAAAACATCACATTTTTGTAAATATAGGAGAGAAATTGAAATCTGAAATAAATAATTAATTATAATAGAGATAATGAATTATATGTGAACATAGGATCTGATACCAATTATATTGACAAGTATTGGTTATTATCTGTACTGAGAGTGGGGTGGGGGTGAATCAATGTAAGTGAGATTTCCAACCAATCAATATTTTTTTATCCCATTACCTTTTAGACCTAATATTATATTATTTATATTGTTCTATTATAATTTTTATATGAATTTATATAAAATAACTTATATGATGACACACAGTGATATTATAAGGTACACTTCTTAATAAGATTAGATAATCATTACTATGTGTGTAGGGGACTAGTAAACAATGTATCCATAATAATTATATAAAAAAATAGGTCATATCATAATGAATAATGAACCTAATTGTGGTTCCTGAAACAATATTAAAAGAGATAGAAATAATATTAATGCCCTAGAGTGTTTAATTCCTAGTCCACCTTATATTCATTACTAGATATTTTTATACATCCTATATAGAAATTATTCAAATTCTTGAAGATGTTTGAAATATCAAGAAAGTCTCTCACAATATATTATTTTTGTTGAATTTCATAGTTCATATTAGTTTTCTTCTCTATTTACCAACTTACAATGAATCATATAATAAAATATTAACTTATTATCTTATATGAAAAGTAATTTATATGAACTTCATCCACTTCATAGCAGTAAATTGAAAATTTTATCATTATATACTGTCATGTAAAACAGTTTCAGAAAAAACTTTATTCATTTTTCTTACACCTTCTCCCAATAGTATTCTATAATTTATTTAGATCTCTTTTCCATTAGATTTAATTATCTTATTATTAAATTTAAATAAAATTCCGCTTTTTTCACCAGATAGTTCTCTTCATATACTAAAATCTCAGGAACCTACTTGTCTAGAATATATTCTAGAATGCATGTCCATATGATACATGTTCATCTTATCCATTATTCTCTTCTAATTAAGGTATATTTTCATCTATTAAATCAAAATTCGTCTGATACATATTCATTTTAGGTTTACCTTTTTGATATATCTCATATAATACCTCAATGGTACAATACCTTTCTTATTCCTCCACTGCATTATTAATCTGTCTAATGCTTCTGATCCTCTTTGTACCTCATTATTCAAAAATATCCTCACCATATAATAATTTTGTTCAACAAGTAATAATATTTAGTTATTATAGCTGCACCTCACTATAAAAAATTTCTTTTACAATATTAAACACTTTTACACAACTCAAACAACTATTTCATAGTGTAAGTTTTTCAATTTATAAATGAAATAATTTTCATCACATCAATGGAGGTGAAAAAACATTAAAATAAATTTTCATGATCAAAAATTGATTATCATACTAAAATAGTTCTTTATTTTACCTCCATTAAACTTATAAAAAAATAGGAATCAATAATATTTATATGATCTTTTTTTATATTGGTGTCAGTGCTCTCTTAAAACTTTTTAAAATATCATCAAGATTCTAAATAATCCCTTTATGATGATAGGAGTGTTAAAATATTTTTTTGGAATAATCATAATGATTGAATTCCAAAACATTGTAAATATATTCAAAAAATCATATGATAAATTTTCAATGGGACTCTTCTAACTACAAATTATCTATCTGAGGAAAATATTTTAAAAAATTTCAAATATTCCTTCATCAGATGATTTGATTATAATCATATGGTTTAATTTATTTAATGACCCTTAAATGTTAATCTGATGTTCACAATTGGTTGTAATCATGGGGGTATTCTCTTCTATTATATGATTAATTTATAGAACTCAATATGACGAATTTATTATATAAATTCAGAATTACTTACAACACTCTACCCGATGACATCGCTTGGAGTCTTCTTTCTGATGCCTTTGCCAGAAATTTTAGTTTGACTCATCTTTTCAAAACCATATAAAAATTAATTTTCTTATAAACTTATGTCTAGTAAATTTTTGCGGGGAATAATGTATTATATGACTCAAACCCCTTTTAAAATCATCTAAAATCATCTGTTTGATTCATTCAAAAAAACTATTCAATGAAGTCACAAAAATTCTTCTATATAATGAATTCAAAAAAAATTTATATAGATTTCTATGTTAGATAATTTATTTTTCCTAACTTCCTTGTTCCTTTGACTGAGTTTTCTTTACGATTTATTATTTCTTGAACATCCACAAAAATTCTATGTTTGATGATCGTTCATGAATTATTATTTTTGTTGACACATTAACATTTCATTACCTAGTAAACATTATCAAGAAAAATATATATATAAAATTTTTTTTCACCCATGTTTCAAGAAAAACTTCCTTGAACCAAAATTAGGAAAATTTATTTTTGGATGAATAGTGAAAATACTAGAATTATATTCATAATTGTGTTTTGGTCTAATTTATTTATATAGATAAAAATATATTAATTTGGCTAAAAAGTTTAATTGGATATTATATTTATAAATTAACATAATTTCTATTTCTGGAATAATTTTCACTTTTAAATTGGGTATAGAAACATAGCAATCTTTTGAACATTTTTACTTTAAAAACCCACAATGTCATCCTGTAAGATGGATTTATTTTAAATTAATTTATAATTTTTTTTAATTTAGGAAAAATATTTCCATATTTCGAATGATCATAATTTTTAATTTATAATATGTTCAACATTGTTTTTTACCAAAAATATTAGTGAAGTTGATTATAATTATTTATAATGATTAAGAGAAAAATTAGGTTATCAGAGTACTAAACCTTAAATTTAATACCTAAAAAGACCTATAAAATTTTCCAACATACATTTTATATCAATTGATATTTTTTATTGAGTTTTTTAGGTTTTTAATGAATTTATTTATGTATAAAAATGGGGAGAACGAACTTGTTTTCACAACTTCTATGTGTGTCATTTCCCTTCCCTATAAAGGCCACCAAATATCCATCTTCTTCACACCTATCAATACACTCTATTTCATAAAATATGAAATAAATAAACATACAAATAACCTTAAATACCTCATTAAATCCAGAATTTGGAACTAAATCCTTCCAAGTAATCCCTTGGGTGAACAATAAATGGAGTTACCCAATTAAGAGGTAACACCCTCCCTCAAACTCATTTGTTTTATTTTTTTCTCCACTCCCTCAACAATTTTGATTCCATTATTGTATAAACAAAGTTGTATTGTAAATTAAATAGTATTTTTATTCTATTTTTTATAAATACACTTACTCACACATCAATCTATTGTGTAAAAAACATACTATTTATGTGTAAAATGAACTACTAACTCATTTAACAATGATTGTTCCCCTTTCGTTTACCACATATAATGGTGAGAATTATGATGGTAAATTTTTATATATACTTCATATATATAATTTTTTATTTAATTAATCTTATTCAATCATTTTTCCAATGATTTTTTTTACATTCCATTTAGTTTAAATATGATAATTTCATTTGAGGAAGTGTGGACTACCACCCCCTCAAAATGATGGGATTCATTCACACACAAAATGAAATGTATTTTGGATGGGCATTGTGAACATATAAGATATATATGATATAATAATTCTACATTAAAAATTATTTATATAAATTTATATATTTATTAATTTATTCATATATATATATATTTCATTTCATTTCTTTCCTTCAATTTAACAATAATAACCGAAAAAATATTCATGAGTAGGTACGGCTTACCATCTCGATGAATGGTGTCTTCCATTTCATAATTATATACTAATTATTTTATTATAATAAAATCATATTATAAATAAATTATATTTATATAATGGTTTAAATTATGGAAATCATGATATAAGTATAAGGACGAAGGATATAACAAATTAATACACTTGGGATGAGCAAAGTAAATATAATCAAGAGGGAAACCTTAACATAGGATTTTTAAAAATCGTGTAATATAATGTCCTAATAAAAAAATATATTGAATTATAAATAAGAATATGATTTTTTAAAATATGTATAATAAAAATATAATTTTTATACTGGAAGCACGAATGAGTATGAAGAGGGTCAAGATAGAAGGTAAGGGTATTTAATCTCACTTTCTATTTCTGTGAGATATATAATTTATTCCCCACCCATTTATTTTTTTTGGTTGCTTATAATTTAAATGGATATATTCAATTATTATTATAATTATTTTTATTGGTATTTACATATCCATTCTATGTTTTTTATTTCACAGGTATTAGGTTTTAATAGTTACAAAATTGGTAAAATAATTTGGTTTCAATTTACCTTCATTGAGACTCATGTTTTGTTATAAACCTAAATTATTTTAAGAAGTTTATTAATTTAAATTTTACATGTTATATCATGAATGTACAAATTTTCATGATATTTTATGCTAAATATAAATTATTATTTTTACATGGAGAGTGTGATCCCATGTTACCAAGTGATAAGAGTTTATTGAAACAATCTCACCACTTTTCATGATTGTTTATGTTTATGCATACATTAATGAAATTTTTTGATCCATATCTCATGAAAACTTATTAGTTTACTGATACTCATTTTATTCAAGGTATTTCTATTTACTAGTACCATTTTCAAATATTTTTTACTTTTGATAATTGAGAAAATATTTTTAATAAAAATGTGACTATATTTCTCAATACGGTCAATAAATATGTTTTATTTTAAAAACATGTTTTTAGAAATGTTTCCAAATGATTATTGAAAATAAATTCGATGGAAGAAGTGATTTTATATTTTATTATGGTTCTTAAATATTTATTTTTAATTTTTCAAATCTATTTTAAAACTAATCAATTTTTAAAAATGTTTTATATTCCAAAATGTTTTCAATTTTGAAAGGATATTTTCCTCATGAAATATTTTTAAAATAACTATAAGAATTATTTCCCATATATTATTACATCATTCGGTGTTACTCATTCATTTATGGTGAAATTATTTGATATTTCTATTCATATTCATTCTGTTAATGGATTATATTTTGATGATATGATGTTTATGAATCATGTTTCTCTTCTATGAGTTATTTTATTTTGAAACACAAATATTTCAAATGGTTATGGATTGAATAAATGATCATGAAACTTTTCTTTTTCCATAGGTTATGTTATTATTATCTACATACAATATACAAAAAATTTCAAGGATTATGATACAAATGCTTATTAATTTTTAACAAATGTAAGTAAGATTTCATTATAAGATGTGTGAGAACTATAAATCCTTCCAATTTAGTGGGTAATGATTTATATCTAATGAGATATAAATGACTATAATGTGAAATGTAATGAGTAATATATTATAGGAATGTAATTTGATATGAACACATTTCATCAATAATGTTCAAGAATGAAGAGTGAACTCAGTTTTGTAATATAGGGCTGGAATGAGTTTTGAAATAGGTTTAGTAATACTGGGCTTGAACGAGGTGTGAACCCAATTTTGTAAAGGACCCTTTCCACCAAGAATGAATTGACAAAAATTCCTTGATTATTATGGAAATCATTATATATGATAGTTTTTCATCCAAAATTCAATATTTTATACCTATGCTATGATTTTATGGATTATTTACATTATTTAATTATAATTAATTCTTATTAACAATAATGATATATGTCAGGATTCATTTTTATGATCTTCGATATATAGGGTATGATATTCTATTTTCATGATCATGTTCTCATACCCTTATTTTCAGGGTTATGATTATGTTCTCCACTTTTTAACCATACTGGTCATCTTATCTCACCCCAGTTTATGTTTTCTTCCCATAGGTTATAAAGATATGAATTTGGTTTTATGTGTCTAAGAATAGTGATAGTCAAGAATGACCTAGTGGGAGATGATGTAGCCCATTTATGTAACAAGGTTTTTGTTTCCATGTTTCCAAAGGCACTATACTATTATGGTATTTGGGAGTTTTTTTGTTTAATGTTTTTTATACCAAAAATGTTATGTAGTGTTAATGTATGAAAAGATAGGATCTCTAGAGTTAGTATTAATGAAATGGTTTAGTTATACATTGGAAACAATAATGACAAAAAATTAGTAATAACCCTAAGGACTTCTCCATGGATAATTCTTCGAATGAAGAAAATATATGGAAATTTCATGGAATTTATGTAAAGGATTGAGTGAGTGGTTACTAAGAAATATATCCCTTTATAGATTCTACATATTGATGTGTCTCTGAAACAAATTTACCTAAGGGTAATATATAAAAAAATGTTCTCATCTAGAATCAGGGTAATCGATTACATGGTAAGGGGCCTTGCAGTACAACTGATTTGACACTCCCAGAGGAAATGATTTGGGAATTTGAAAATCATTATGAACCTACATGAATGATTTAAAAATAAGTTATATATGAATAACCCAGCATAACCCTAAGGTGTCATCGATGAAAGAAGGTTTCAAAATTTAGACATCATATTAGAGACATTTAATGATTAGGTGGTTCCTACTTATAGTAATTATTTCATACTCTATTGCTTTCGTTTTATTAAATGGATGGAACTTGAAAAAACCATGATACTGGTTATTATGATAGAAAATGAAACAATTTTCTTCCTAGGAAACCAAAATATTTTGGATAATTGATGAAATTTCACATTTTTATACTCACAAAAATATCTATATAGATGAATCATCATGAAATTCCTAATGACCAATGGAGGGGAAACATTATCTTAAATATTTCATGAAGAAAAAACCCACCATATTTAAGGGGGTCTTCCGATCCACATGCCATTGAACAGTGTATCTATAATACTAAAAAGGTATTCTTTGTTCACTAGTGTTTAGAGAAAGAGATATTTATTATAGATTTATATCATTTAGAAGGTGAAGTGGACCACTGGTGGACTCTAATCAAGAATAAGAGGATGAAAATTGATAATGAATACATGGATTGGAATGAGTTTAAGAACTTATTTTTCAATAATTACTTTCCTAGGATTCTTTGTAACAATATGAAGAAAATTTTCTTTTAGTTAAAGAAAAGGGTTGATTGAAATGTTGGTACCCATGAGTCTAAGTTCACTAGACTTACAAGGAATGCTTCTGAAATTATTATTCAACCTGAAAGTAATGTTATTGGGTTATTCAGTGGATTAAATCCATGTCTCAAAAGGGCGCTAGCTATATGAGGCATTTATAGTTATGAATATATTCTGCATTATGTAATCAAGTTTGAAATAGAGAATAAATTCATATATCAAACTCATGGTTTTAACAAGATAAGGAATATAGAGTTCAAAGGAATCTCTAAAAAACCATGGGGAAAAGAAGATGATTTTTACTTTATGCTCAAAATTTTGTAGGAATAATCGAGTAATTTTAATTAATGGGAATAATATATATTTTAAGTGTGAAAAAAGGTTATCATGAAATGGATTATTTAAATGATGGGATGAATTTATATCAACATTCTAACGGATAGAAATATGTACAGAATGCACCTCCCCTACTTCAGTGCTACAAGTGTAAGGAGAATATTTATTATGATAACCAGTGCACAATCACAAGAGATGGTGATTATAATAAACATCATCAACCTCTTAATTTGAGGTATTAGTATAAATATCATTAAATTACTATTTTTGGGGAGGGTTTTGAAAACTATATGATGAAATATACACATATGTCCACTCTATAATTTCAAATGTCAAATTTGATTCCAGATCTACCCAGTCATTTTTATCTAAATAATTCTATAAGAGTTCTTGTATTCCATGAAAACAATTAGATATGGAATTATTTGTGAAAATACTTAATGTAATGATGATTTCATCTAATGTCTATGATTCCTCTCTGGTTGATGTTTGTGGTAATATGTTTCTTTCAAACATTGTCATTCTTCTATTGGATGAATTTTATATATTCTTAGTAAGGGAATGTGTTTATATACCTAAATCCCACATCAATTGTCAGGGAAGGTATGTTACATTTGATATTTTAAATCATCCTATTATTATAAATAAATATTATGATAATAATGAACATTCTATAGAGATTATATCTAGTGTATTAGTCTTAATTACTGTTCAAAAGGGTTATTTATCTGAAATGGTTGGGGAGAAAATCAGTAGTGATTATTTCCCTTATGTTTAAGAAGTTTTGGATATCCTTCTGAATGGATTTCATAGCCATACACTAATAATTGAATTTGAGTTCACAATTGATCTCAAACCTGGTCCAAACATGTTTCAAATAATCCTTATAGAACATCCCTAATTGAGTTATAGTAATTAAAGAAGAAACTCAAAAAAGCATTGATATGGGATTCATTCAGCCAAGTGTTTCGCCTTGGGGTCCTCACATTCATTTAGTGAAAAATATAGATGGATTAGTGAAACTTTATATTGATTTTCAGGTGTTTAATAATATCATATTAAAGAACAAGTATCATATTCCATGTATTAAGGATGTGTATGATCAACTGTATGAACCTCAATACTTTTCCAAGATTGACCATCACATTAGAAATCATTAATTGAGGGTCATGAAGGAGGATATACCAAATATGATAGTCCATTCAAGGTATGGACACATTGAATATATAGTAATTCATTTTGGTCTTATTATTCCCCTCAAATAATTATTGATTTAATGAATAGATTCATTATATATTACCTTGATTAGTTATTTGTAGTCTTTATAGATGATATTCTTATCTATTAAAAGAGATAATATGAGTATGATGATGAAATGTGAATTATACTAAAGTCCCCAAGGAAATAAAAAATATATGAAAACATTAGATATTGTGAATTTCTGCTGAAAAGATTTCATTTTATGGTCACCTAATCTCAATAGATAGTATAGTAGTAGGTCGATCATAGAGAGAGGCTATTAAATGTTGGACTAAACGAACTATATTTATGGAAATTAGTATATATCATGGATTAGGTTGATATTGTTGATAGTTTGGGGGTAATTTATCATGACTATCTGATCCCTTTCTAATGATAACTCAGAACTGTGTAATGCTCCTCTAGAAAAATGAATGTGATGAAAATTTCAAGTATCTGAAGAGAAGGTTAGCCAGTGACCCTGTTATTACATTACTATCAAGTGGAGAATGGTTTATAATCATAATATATTTGTAAAATAAGGGATTAGGATATGTTCTAATGTAGAGTAACAAGGTTATCACTTATGGCTTAGGGTAGTTTAAGATTCATGATAAAAATTACCCAAATCATGATTTACTGTTAACCATGATAGTTTTTTCATTAAAGAAAATGAGGTATTATCATTATGGAGAAAAGTGTGATATATATAAAAATAATAAAAGTATTGAATATATACTCACATATAAATATTTGAACATTCTCTAGACAATATAGTGATATTTGCTAAATGAATATGGGCTCTCAATATAATACCACTTTGGGAAAGCGAACAAGGTGGCTGATGTTTTGATTCGAAAAGATCATGCTAGATAATCTATGTAGAGGACCATAGTAGATAAAATATTTCTATATTTAAAATTTATGGAACTATAAATCTTAAAGTAATGGGGAAATCATTATCTTTATATCAAAATAATGTGTATACCTCTATCAATGTGAAGATTAATGAGGTATAGAAGAAAGATTTAGTGATTCAAAAAAGATAGAAATATTCATGAGTTTATCCTTGATCGGGATGGAGTGATAAGGTTAAAGAAACATGTATATGTTCCTTCCATTCTAGATTTGAAGAATGTCCTATTAGAAGAATCTCATAGGTCTTCATTCTCTAATTATCATAGAAGTATAATGATGTATAGGGACATGAAGGAATAATTTTTTTGGGATGGCTTGGAGAGGGATATTGCATAGTTTTTTTCTCAGTTATTGTTAAGAAAATAACTTATGGAAAATCGAAAATGTAAAATGGGTTATTTCAGATATTACCCATTATTGAATTAAATTTGAGAACATCATTGTGTATTGTTTCATTGGATAACCCAAAACCTCTAAATGTTCAAATGATATTTTGGGGGAATTTGATCACCTTACTAAGACATCATACTTCATCGCTATCTATGAATACTTATCTTTGGATTAGCTTGATAGGATATAAATTAAGGAAATGGTAAGGATACCTACTGTAACATATTCTATTATCACATATTTGGATCTATGGTGTACATTAATGGTATGGTGTAGTCTTTTGTAAGAACATGATATATAATTGAGTTTTAGCACTACTTATCCATAGAATGATGTTAAATCTAATAGAACAATTCAATCCCTATATTATTTGTTGAAATATTTTTATTTTTGTTTAAATGGTGATTGGGATAAAAAAGGTCCTCTAGTTGAGTTTATTACAACAATAGATTTGACATAATAATTTCTAGGGAACCATATGAATCCATCTATGTTACGAAATGTAGAGTTCCCGCATACGGGGATGAGGATAGAGAAAGAAATAAATTTGTACCTGAGATCATTATTGTAATGGTAAATAAGGTTATAATCGTTAAAAAATATATCTAGGAATATATCATTTGGAAAAACAAGGATATGCTAATTACCAATGGTATGATATATAATATGAGGTTTCTGAGAAGGTGTTTCTACAAATATCACCCTGGAAGAATGTTATGAGATTCAAAAATAACGGGAAACTAAAATTTAGGTATATTAGTCCCATTGAGATTCATAGTCATATCAGGGTGGTATCCTATCACATGGAACTTTCTCCAAAGCTCTCTCAAGTCCAAGATGTGTTCCATGTATCTCTTTTATGAAAGTACATACCTAAACATTCGCATGTTCAAAACTCAGAGGTCATACTCTTGGAGAATTATATTTCTTAAAAGAAACAACATGTTGAAATTTTAAATAATATAGAGAATGTTCCTTGAAATAATACCACTCACTTGGTCAAAGTTTTGTATTGAAATCAGTTTTTAGAGAATGAAATATGGGAACTTCAGGATATGATGAAGCAGAATTATCCCCAATTTTTTTCTACTCAAGTGAAGAAATTAGATGGAAGAATTTATTTTAAAGGGGGTAAAATGTAACACCCTGGGTTTCTATGGAACTATTTTTTCTCAATTAAATAAATTTTTTAATATTTAATTTAAAAAAGTTAAAAATTCCATTCATATACAACATCATCATGGTGTACATTATATGCATCACTGATGTTTATATGAAACATCATTTTATTGTTATAATTATTTATATTGGATTATTATAACCTATTTGGTAAACATAGTAATATGAATAGTAATAATTAATGTTCAAATATTTTTTATAGTGGTTTTATATAAATAAAACATATTTATAACTAACTATTTAATTTTTATGTAAATAAACTATATGTTTAAAAATACTATTTTCTAAAATGAACAGCTTTTAGTGTCCTTCTCTGAAAAATAATAAAATATATTTAGACACATATATAAATCTAAATTGATAAAATAAATTTAATTTCTTAATTTATAATGTCAAAATTAACTTAGGTATATTCTTTGGTATTTTTATAAGAGACGTCATTTTTAGATGAATAGTGATAAATATTAGATTTTAATTCAAAACTACAAATTTGTCTAATTTATTTATACGGTTATATTAAATTTTAATTTTTTTTTAAATAATAAATTGATAATATTTTTATGTATTAATCCAAATTATGTCATTTTAATCCATTTCACTGTGAAACTAGGTTCAAAAACTCAACAATCTTTTAGATGTTTTTACATTATAATCCTGCAATATCATCCTGCCCGTGGGATTAATTTTAAATTAATTTCTATTGCATATGTGTTTAGAATTTTTAAAAATGTATTAAGTATTGAAAATCATAAAAATTAAATTTCTAATAATTTTATGCTATTTTTGACCAAAATAATTTTTGAAAGTCATTATAATTAATTCAAATAATTATGAAGAAATTTTGGTTAATCATGTAATAAAACATAAATTTATGTCCAAAACTGACCTTGAAACATACCTATATCCCATTTAATGTCCATTATTTGGCCATTAAACTTCCCTTATTGGGGTTTTCTAGGTTTATTATTACTTTTTTAGGTAATAACATGCATACACGTTACTTGTTTTTTAAAAATGACAAGTGTGTCCTTTCCCTTCCCTATAAACAGCCACCACCTCCCCCTCTTCATTATAGATCTAAAACAACATTGGATCAATAAAATATATAATAAAAAAACTTATAAACGTCCACAATTTCTTCTTTGAATGATTATTTTATTAATAAATCCTTCTAAGTAATCCCTTTATTGAAAACCAAGAAGAGTTACCCTATAAAGAGGTTACACACTCCCTCAAACTCTATAATTTTATTTTATTTTTTAAACACCTTCAACCATTATTATTAAATTATTGTATAAAATACTAGTATATTAAAAATGATATGTTTTATAATATTAAGGCTTTGACCTTCCCTTACCCACACATCCATCTAATGTGTAATGAAAATGTTTTTTATGTGTACGATAAACTACCACCTCATTAAACGATGATCGTACAGTATTACATTACCACCTCTCATAGTGGACATTATGATGGAATTTTTTTTTCATATATGTAATATATTTTATTTATTATGTATTTAATCCTTTTAATACTTTTTACCACACATTTCATTTTATATTCTATTTGGGGTATATATGATAATTTCATTTAAGGAAGTGTGGACTACCACCCCCTCAAAGCAATGTGATTCTTTCACACACTATATCAGATGTATTAAGTATGGGTGTATGGACATTATATAATATATTTTATATAAAAATTATACTATAATAATGATATATTTAAATATATATATACTTTTTTGTTATTTTATTTCGATATTTCAGAACAAAAATAAAATTAGAAACAATGTTCATGTGTACGTATGACTTCCCATATCCATGAACAGTGTATTTCATTTCATAATTATAAAATATATAGTTTATTTATAATAAAATTATAATGTATATATAGTATATTTATACAATGTTTTAAACTTTGTAAATAATGATAGAAGTATAAGGATGGAATATATAAAAAATTAAGACACATGCGAATAACAAAACAAATATTACATGAAATGAAACATTTACATGTTATTATTAACAAGAGGTTAATGTAAAGTCTGAATAAAACCATATATGGTTTCAGATATAATAAATAATTTATAATATCCTGATATTTCTTTTAGATCAATCTTGTGTGAGTATGAATAATGTCATGAAACATGGAAAGGAGATTTCATCTCACTTTTTATTTCAGTTAGATATCTGATTTATTCACCACCCATTTATTTTGTGTGGTGTTTTTACACACCATAGTGGTATAAAATGATTATTATACATAATTGTTTTTATTTAAATATATATTCTATGATATTTATTTCCTGTAGTTTAGTTTCAAATGTTACCAAATAGGTAAAATAGTTTTGTATCAATTTTCCTTCATTGAGACTCGTGTTTCGTTATGCACCTAAATTAATTTTCAACGTGTATATACTTTCATTTTACATGTAATATCATAAATATTTATTTTTACTGATATTTTATTCTTCATGTAATTTTATTTTCGTACATGAAGAGTATGATAATAAGTTAGGATGTGATAAGAGTTTATTGAAACAACCTCATCACTTTTCAAGATTGTTTATGTTTATGCTTTATTTAATGTAATATTATGATCCATATATCATGAAAACACATGATTTTACTTATAATCTATTTATTCAATGGATCTCTATGTATTACCTACATTTTACCACTCTTTTGTATATAAAATAATTAATAATTTTTCAAATAAAAATATATCCTTTTATCTATTTTTGGTAGAAATTATATTTTATTCAAAATTAATGTTTTCAAAAAATGTTTTTAAATATGTTTTAAAATGATCCTTGATGATAATTTTCAAGGAATAAATTATTCTATTTTTTGTGTTTCATAATTATTTATTTATATGTTTTCAAAAAAATATGAATAAAGCGGTTCTCAAAATGGTTGTATGTTCTAAAAGGTGTTTTCAATGAAAGAAGTATATTATCCTCAAGATATATTTTTTTAAGTATATCTCAAAAATATTTCCCATATAACGTATAATCCATTGGTGTTTCTTGGGATTTTCAAGGAAAATAATTCAATTTTTCTATTCATATTATTTATCTAAATGGATTATTTTTTATGGCATGATGTATATGAATCTCATTTATCTTTAACAGGTTATATGCTTTTGAAACATGCTTCCTTTCATGGGTTATTATTTGATGAAATTATTATGAAACCTATATTTTTTCTAGATATTATGATATAATTGCATGTTTATAATACACATTTAACTTTGTAGTTATGATATTATTTTTTATTAATTTTTAAAATATTTATGTATGTATTTATTATGGGATGGTTGGGAACTTTATCTCTACACAATGCATTAGGTAAATATTTATGTCTCATGAGATAGATATGGAAGAATGAGAAATGAACTCAGTTCAGTATTATAGGGGTAGAACTTGAAATAAAGTTGGTTCAGAAATATAGGGATGCAATGTGGAGTAAAATCAGTTCAGTAATATAGGGATGGAATGAGGAGTGAACTCATTTCAGTAATATAGTAATGGATTATGTTGTGAGCCCAGTTAAATAAAGTATTTTTCCCACCAAGATGCCTTTGGATGAAATTCCATGAATACTATGGAAATAATTATATATGATTATGTGTCTTCCACAATTAAATATTAATTTATATGTTATGATTTCATGAATTGTGTTCATTATTTCCTTAGGTTTCATGTCTTATGATCTTCTAAGCATTATTCCATGACACATATGTATGATCTTTTATATACACGGTAGTGTCTTCAATTTTCATGATGATGTTACCAAACCCTAATGGTCATGACTATGATTATGTACCTCCCATGTTTTTTCATAGTCTGCATCTGAGATAACCCCTTTTTATGTTTCCTTCCCCCATGTGATGAAGATATGTATAGTGTTTTGTGTTTATAAGCGGGGTACTTGTAAAGAATAACCTAGTGGGTGATGATGCATCCCATTTATATACTAATGTTTATGTTTTCATGTTTAAAAAGTCATTGGGCTAGTATGAAATATTAGCCATATAATTTTTTATTATATTATGTATTATATAGATGTTATGTAATGTTAATATCTTAAAACAGGGGGATGATAAAAAAATTCATAAGAAAATATAAATCAATGATTATTTTTTAATAATCACCAAATTTTTTAAAAAATAAATAGTGAGGTAAATAGTCATAAATTTTTTAAATATATTTTTTACTTGAAAATATCATGATACCCAGCTCTGAACATAATAAATATTAATTAATATTTTTTAATTAATATTTTTTTTAATTCCAATTAACGAAATATCTTTAAAATTGACATTAACATTATTTTATATAAAATATATATTTTATTAAATGGTATAAAATTAATAATTAACCTAAAAAATGAATACTTATTAATAAATGTTAATCCAATTCTTACAGGGTCTATTGATGTTCCATTTTATCTTTTGTATTGAACTTATATACTCATAAATTTGGTTAAAGCTGTGTTTTTAATTGTTACATAAGTTTATGTTAAATATACCTTCCAAAATACATGTGATTGATTTTTATAATTTTGATTTCTTATTTAATATAAGTAAGTCTAAATTTTATTGAAATTATATTCTTAAATTATTATTATTGGATGAATTACATATCATTGTAAAGTAGTTACTTAATGAAAAACTAAAATGAAATAAATAAGGAAACATTGGAGTTAAGGAACAAAATTCATAAAAAATGTATTTATTATTCATGGGGGTATTTTTTCATCAACAAATAATCCCAAAAATCCATTATTATTCACATTTTTAGAACATGAGTTCAGGTAATCCTCCCAATAGTAAATGCTTTAGTGTATTTATATGAAGACCACTAATCATCTACTATAAAATGAATTCACTCTCCCCACTTATTCACACATATCAAGACTTTTGGCTCATCCAAGCCATACAAAAATAATCTCCCAAAATCCCAAAACTTATTATAAAATCAATGTTTTTGTAATAAATAAAACCATTCAATGTTTTAGTGAACACCTATAGAGGTTTCATGAAGAATAGGTAATGTTCTTCATAATGTAATTTTTTTAATTCATTATCATCCTCCTTAAAATAATAATATAAAATTATTACATAATAAGCTAAGTATCATAAATATACTTATATGTTTTTATGTTAAGTTTATGACCTATAACCACATAAATTTCAATCAAATGAGTTACAAAATCAGCATTCATATGTATGGTAGACTACCACCTCATGGAATGATGTCACTAATTGTTTCATTCCACCTCAAATGGTTTGGAATAATGATGGAAATATTGTTTATATATGATATTTACTATATTTATAACATAATAATTCCTATGGATTCATTATATCATATTCAAAGATTTTATTTTACATTCACTAAGGGATACAATAATATCGCTTCTGTGTATGAAAAACTATCACCCCGTGAAGTGATGTAATACATTTTTTACTAACGTGTTACATGGAGGATATTACAGGGAATTATAATGAATATATATTATATAAATGAATTAATTAGTATATTAATGAAATATTTTATTTCCAGAAATATAAAATATCATTATCTTTATTTCCTTTTAACACACTGAAAAGTGATAACATCATTAGTGAATGTGTGGACAACCAACTCCTTAAAACAATGTGATTATTTTTACATCAAAAGAATTTTCTATATTAGTATATATGATTAAATAATATGTTTTACATGATATAATTATAAATATGGGAAAAAAAATTACTTATGTTCCTTTCGTAATGATCATTGAAAAATAGAGTCGTTACTCGTGCAAACGTACGAATTACCGTCACAAAGATCACATCATTGGATTATTTATTCATAACCATCTTTCAAGATTGGATTTAAAACTATAGTTTATGAATAATTATGTTAATTATTTCATGATTATTTTTCAATATATATTTATATAATGACCTCTTTGTCCATAGTCAAAATACCAAAGTTGATTTTGACACATAAGACAAAAAATGCTCAAAACATATGATGAAAACATAACTTATTTTGTAATTATTTATACCATTTTTTAGTGAAATAAAACTATTAATAAAGATGATATTTTTTCTCATGAAAAAAATAATTAAATAAATTTCATTAACCATGAGGATAATGGAGAAACAAGATTAATCACACTAATAGTAATGGTTTTTTCTTATCTCAAATTTATTTCTATGAGATATATGCCATATTCACCACTTATTTTTGTGGTGTGTTTTATATAATCCACAATAATGTATTTTATTATAATTAAAAATAAATTTATTAAGATTTAAATATCCATTTAATAATACATATTTCACGGGGTTTACTATTTCAATGTTACTAAAGTTGTAAGGGTTTTTATTTTTAATTTCATTTCTTTGAGTTGTTTATCATGTTATAAAGCAATCTTATTTTATTAGGTGTATATACATCTGGACATAACATGTCATATAATTAATTTAATTATTTTGAGGATATTATATGTTTCATTTAATGTTATTCTTTCATAGGGATTTTGATTTAATGTTACTAATGTTGTAGGAGTCTTTTAACATAATCTCATCGTTTATCGGGACTATATGTGATTAAATATTTGATTTTTAAATTTTATAATACCAATGAATTATATTATCATCAAATAAATAATTATATTTTAATTTATTTTTAAATTTATCCACTATTTTTTAGTTATAATATTTAATAATGTGTTCTTCAGAAAATATAACTTTATTTATCTCTAAAATCTGAAATTAATGTTCTTTCAAAACATTTTTTTCTTAATATTTTTTAATTTTTTTAATAGGTGTTTTCATGATTAAAGGATATTTTAATCAAGAAATTTTTTAATTTATTATTAAAATAATCCTTTATAATATTTCATGTTTATTAAAAAAATGGGTTTCAAAATGCTTTATATTTTAGAAATTGATTTTTGCTATAAAAAGGGTATTTTCATCTAAAACAATTTAATCATATTTTAATGGTATCTCCCTTCAACAACATCAAAAAATATTTTGTTATTTATCCCCAATTAGGGATGTTTTATACTGATACAATCCTCATTATCATATGGGTAGACTAAGATTGTATGAAACAAATTGTTATGGATCCCATTTCATTCCCATAGGTTATCCATGTTTTGAAGAGATTGTTATATAAGTTGTTTCTTTTCCATAGGTTAATCATGTTTCAAAGATATTGTTATTAAACCAATTCATTTTTATGGATTAATTCTGTTATTAAATGTATAATTTTTTTTCCTCTGATTTTATATTGAAAATAAATATTTTATGAGTTATGATATTGTAATGGAAATTGGACATTTTTATAGAGGATATGATATAAAACAATGATGTGTGGTTCCATGATAAATCAATGAAAAGTGGGTTTATGATATCCCTACAATTAATTGAGTTTTGAAGCTGATCATATGAGTATTCCATGTTTAATAGTAATTGTTGGAGTGAAGTGAAAATTATATACTAAGTTACGTCTATGTTTTTTATGCTTAGTATGTGTTTTTGACGTTTCATTTGATCGAGATTGATATCCCAAGTCTCATTTTTATTGATTATGATGACTTTTTCCACATACATATATTTATATTTAATTATTTAGTTATTTATGTCTTCGATTTATTTTATGATTCTCAAATGCACTTTGATTATGTCATCATACCCTTATGCACACTTATGCTCATTGATGACAATTAATTTTTAATGCTTATGTTTACCCTTACCAAGAATTTTAGCTCACCATTATTTTGTTTTCATTTTATAATTTCATAATGAATGATTTTTAATGATTTATTACAATAAATCAATTCACAAGAATGATGTTGATGGACTAACATGAAATAAAAAAGGTGGGTTTTGTGTGAGAAATTATCATTTGAAGTCAAGAAAATTGATTATGTATGAGTATTTCTAAATTATTAAGAAGTTTAATCCTAAATATTTATTTAGGATTTAAATGTTCCAATTTTAATTTTTATTTTTTATGGTATATATGATAAAAATTGAGTCATAATTACCAACAAATAAATTAGGAAGTTTTAAGTTAATGATTTAAGAATATGATATGGGAGTTCAAGCCCTGTGATTTTATAGATTGTATCAATGTTTTTTATATATAATTTTGGATATTTTGATTTTATGAGGTTATATTAAGAGTTGTGGATACCATCATAGGAATATAATATTAAGTAAGATAATAAGTGCAAAATCATAAATGCTCATTTGAGGTTTTAATTTATGATATCATAAATTTATTAATGAAATTTTATGATATGTCTTATTGGGCTTAATTTTATGTAAAATATAAACATAATTTAATGCATTCCTTTAATTTTTATGTAAAATTGTTTTAATGTATTAATATCCACTGGTATTTATATGATATCATATATTTTGTTAAATATGGGAACAAAAAATTTAATTTATATATATCTATTGGATTGAAAATGTCACTAAGTGATTAAGGATATTTCAAAGGAATATATCCATATTTTTGGACTTGAAAGAAAAAATGCAGGTGATAACCTTTTAGGTAAGGAAATCGTTTAATGTTAATGTTTTTTATGATTGACTTATTTTAATCTTTAGAAATTACCATTAATCTTGTATATTAATGTATCATTATAAGGATTAATATTTTTTAGAATTATCTTATAATGTGATAACAATTTTTTGGGGTTAATGTCTACTTATTGGTGGAATAGCTTGATTATCCCTTTTATAGTTTTTTGGTCATTAATATTTTATTATTTATGATTATAGTGTAAAAAATACCTTTTGAGAACTCATACTTAGTAGGAGAAGATGTGATTATTATTGAAATTGTATAATATATTAAGTTATACATAGAAGGTAAATATATTTACAATTCCTCTTAGTCTAAAATGAAATATAAATCATCACAAATATGAGGGGTATCTTATTTTTTTTATCATATTTACATCATAACTAATTATATCAATGTAATTTTCACAACAATTTGGTTTATGGGTATGTGATTGTAAATTTTCTCTTGATCCTTCACTTTATAATTTATTGATGGTTTCTGTAAACTTTTATCCATAGACTAGATTTATGTTTTCCTTCAATGCACATATCTTTACAAGCCACTAATTATCTCTTACATTGATACCTAGTTATGTATAACTTCACATGAAATTTTATGATTCCAAAATTCTATTTATTAGGAATTTGTCCTTGGTTTAATTTTTATGAGGTCTAATTCAATAAATTAATTCTAAAAATATTAATCCTTTTATAATAGAGACAAATTTATAAGGTGGTATTCATTTAATGTGTGTATAATTGAATATCCTGAATTTTTTTTCCAATATCTTCATTTTCATTAATTTAAAATACATTATAGCTTTCATTACATGCAATAAATATTTTATCATCTATTATATGAAACAAAAGGTTTATATTTCATTTCATGTATCATTGAGTTTCTTCAATAACTTTTGTCACACTCTAGGTCGAGACATATCATACAACACTATAACATTATTATTATTATTTAACTTGATAGTTATCTTGTAGTAATTTGAATGAAATTAATAAATAATATTTAATAAAATATGAAAATATGATTTACACATGTTTATAAAAAAAATTAGTTATCTACTAATTAATTATAGATGAATATAAAAACCAAGTTAATATAAATGAATCATTTTTATGAAGACAATTTTTGTACCCACAAATAAAATTTATCTTAATAAATTAAAGTAATTAACTATGGTGAGTTATATTAATGTTTATTTTTATATTAAATCATTTCATTTAAATTCATCCAATATGTTTTATAATAATAAAATATGAACAAATCCAATTTTAAACAAAAAAATGCTTTACTTTTCTAAAAACCGGATTCAGTGCCTTTTAATAGTAGTTTTGTTTTCAAATTAAATTTTTACAATTTTATAAATTTTATTTTAAAAATTAATCTTCTTATTTTAAACTAAATTTTAATAATTATTGTCGTGTGAATCTATGGAATTTTTCTAAGAAGTTTAATTTATATGATTAATAGTGAAAAACACTAAATTTTAATTAAAAACCAACTTTTAATATAAATATTTTATATTGATAAATTATATTTTAAATTGGTTTAAAATTAAAAAATGTGTTATTATGCATATATGAATCCAAATCAGTTCATTGGAATAAATTTCATATTTAAATTAGATATAAAATATTTATGATCTTTTCAAAATTTCCACATTAAAAATCCTCTTTCCCATCAAGTATACAATATTAGTTTTAAATTAATTATAGGAACTTTTGGGAATTTAGTTTGATAAAATGGATTTAATATTTATATTTAGAATCATCTATAATTTCTAATAACGTCAACTAATCTTTTTTGTAAAAATTATTATTGAAAGAAATTAAAATTAATTACATGAATTAATGTAAAAACATGTTTACTTAGTAGTTATGTGTAAAATATTAGCATACAAATGATCCAACATTTTTACACAGCTTCTTTATGGGAAAAATTTCCACCCAAATGTACATTGTTTTAAAATTCATGAATTTTTTGGTCACTATTGAAAGAAAGGGACATGTATTACAAGTTATGAAAAGAAAAAGACAAAAATGTACCTTCCTTTGTTTTAATTTATATAAACCATTAGGGTAGTCAAAAATGACATACTATTAGTTATAAATATTATTTTAAAATAGGAATGAGTCTTTATCATCATAATAATTTTTCATTAATTTTTATATTTAAATTTTTAACACAAAATGATTATGAAAATCTAAAAAATTATTATTTAGTTATTAATTACTCATAATAAATGACACTAAAAATATTAAAATTAAGGTAAATGGTTTGATTTTTGGGATCTCATTATATTTTAGATAAATATATCATGATAAAAAAATTTAATTAATATATATTAATTCTATTTTGTTATTTCAATTTCATAAAATTCAAATGAAATAAATAATGTCTTAAAATGCATTAATATTATTTTATAATAACTGGCATTTTATTAAATTATATAAAAGTAATAAAAATACTATATTATGTAATTCATTTTTAAA
Organism: Viscum album; assembly: GCA_963277665.1. Classification (NCBI taxonomy): domain Eukaryota; kingdom Viridiplantae; phylum Streptophyta; class Magnoliopsida; order Santalales; family Viscaceae; genus Viscum; species Viscum album. The sequence goes on from OY728146.1 coordinate 516,063,420, forward strand.
TATTAATAAATATAAAATATTTTCCATTCATATACCAATTTATCATTTATAACGAAAATATTGACCCATAAATAGTAAAATCATTTCTGGCATAGTTAGGGTTAATGTAGTGACTTTACACGTTGCATGCTCTTCTATTAAGATTTATCTCCAACACAAATATAATTTCTATTTTACAATTTTTATATAATGTTTAATGTAATTGGGATATATTTTATAATAATTATCAATTTAATTTATTCTTAAAGGTTGAGTTACATAGTGTGGAAAATTATTTACCCTAACGAAAAAAATGAAAAAATAAAGAAACTTAGGAGTTAAGGAAAACAATAATTAAAAATGTATTTATTTGTTGTTTTAGAGGTGTTAATTTACCAAATAATACCTTACACCTATTAATATTAAATTTTAAGCATAATATTCATGTTATACTTCCCAATACCAATTACTTTTGAGTATTTACGAGAATTCCGCTCCTTAACTATTCAAAGGCACTCACTCTCTCCACTATTTCGAAAATCTCAATAGTCATGGATCAGAAAAAACCTACATAAATCACATAAAACATTCTATAACCATATCCTATAAGCCTTATTTTTTCTATAAAAAATACTTTCAAGGTTGTAGTGTAAACCTAACGAGGATACCTGAAGAAGAGATAATGTTATTCTAAAAGAATTTATATTTTATTTCCTTATTAACCTCCTTAAATTCAACCCTTACAATGATTATATAATAAAATAAACATAATTAGTAATATTATATGTTTCTATGTAATTTATATTAGCTAAAAACATACACATTTCCATCAAAATAGGTTTTGAAATAATCATTAGTGTGTGTGGTGGACTACCGCCTCGCGAAACGATGTCATTGATTTTCAATTAACACCTATCATTGCTTTGAATAATGATGGAATACGTTTCATATATGATATTTATATAATTTATAACAAAATACACCCTATGTAGTTGTTATATCATATACATCCTTTCTATATTACATTCTATAAGAGATGATATAAGATCAGTTGTGTGAACGGTGAATTACCGCCTCGTGAAACGATGTGAAGCATTTTTCACAAACATGTCACATGGAAAGTAATAATGGTACCAATAATGAATATATATATTATAAATGAAATTATTATGATATTCATGAAATAATTAATCAAATTTAAATGTAATATATCATTTAATTTAGTACCTATACACATACTAAAAAAGTTATAACATCGTTCATTGACTTGTAGACTATCATCCCATTAAAGAGATATAATTCTTTTTAAAAAACTAGAATTAAATATATACATATATATTATTATTTTATATGGTATTTATCTTATTATTATAATTATATATATATAATTGTTACTTTTCTTCATTCCATAATGATCATTGAAAAATGGAAACATTATGCATGCGTATGTATGACCTACTGTCTCCATGATCGTTACATTGGTTCATTTTTCTTAACCATCATTTTAGATTTGTTTTAAAAATATAATTGATGTATAAATTTTATAATTATTTCATTTTTATTAGTTTATATATATTTATATAAAGGTATCTTTGATTATATTCAACCAACCAAAGTCAATTTTTACACATTAGATAAATATTATAAATATATCATATATATATATATATACAATTGATTAAATAATTATATATATATTATTTTTAAATTAAATAAATGATATAGTTATCTTGGAAAAAGTTCATAGTAAATAAAATAAATAACATAATTTTATTATTTTGGAATAAAATGGACATGCATGACAAATCAGACTCAAGGGACGAGTTTTTTATCTCCTCACATTTATTTTTGTGAGATATATACCATATTCAACAATTATTTTTGTTGTGTGGCATATAAAATGAGAATGAATGTATATTTTGAAATTAATAAATATATTTATATGGATTTTAATATCTATTTTAGCATCCATATTTATGGTTTTTTATGTTTTCAATGTTACTGAAGCGGTAATAGTTTTTTGTCTCAATTCCCATTCATTGTGATTTTTGTTCTGTTATACACAAATCATATTTTATAAGGTGATTATATAGACCATTTGATATGATATGTCATGAATATACTTTTTTTAATGATATAATAAGTCTATGTTAATGTTATTATTTATTCAGTATTGTGATTCAATGATACCAATGTGGTAAGGGAATTTCTATTATAATCTCATCAGTTATCCAGATTGTGTATTAATTATTATCTAATGTCAATTTTTTTAATAATAATGAATTTAGTTATACTCTAGTTATTTTGGATATTTTAAATTATTTGAACCATTTCAACTTCATTTTTGCATAAATGTTTTGAGAAGGTTATTTTACGAAAATCCATATTCATTTATGCTTCGATTAGAAATTTGTGTTATTTCAAAACCATGTTTTCTAAAAATGATATAGAAAATATTCTAAAAATATTTTTTTAAAAGATTAAAGGATATTTTATACAATAAATGTTTTAATATATTTTAAAATAATCAGTTATAATATTGTATGGTTTTTTTCAATGAAATGTATTTTAAAAATATTTTATATTTTAAATGTGATTTTTAAAATGAAATAATATAGTATTCAAAATTTTTTAAATGAAATTTTAATGGTATTTTAATTAATATTAATCAAATAATCATATTTTTACATATACCCCAATGTGGAATTTTTATATGTGTACAATAATCAATTTTTTCTCAATGGATTAATATTTTTTCAAAGAGATTATTATAGAACCTATTTCTATTCCACATGTTGACCATGTTTTGAAGAGATTTACTGAGAACACATTTATTTTAAAATGGTAAATCATGTTTCAAATATATTTTTATAAAACCCATTTATTTTTATTGGTTTAATCATGTTATTAATGGTATAATTGTTTTTTCAATGCATTTATGATGAAATACAAGATTTTTTGTGTTATGATTTTGTAATGGTACTAGGAAATTTGATGTGTGGTTATGTTATAATCAAATGATGAGTAGTTTTATTATAAGCCAGGGATGGGTGGGTCTATGTTATACCTATAATAAATTTTGTATTGATGTTAACTATATTATCAATCCATTTTTATGATTTATTATAAGGGTGAAGTGAAAATTATTTCCCTTGTTACATACATGTTTTCTTTAGGCCTTATACAGGTTTATAATGATTCATTTGATGAAGATTGATATCACATGGATCATGATTGTTGATTATGATAACTCCTTCCTTTTTTATTAGTTAATATTTAATGATACAAGTATTGATATAAATGAGTTTTTTATGATTTTTTATTCTCTTAGATTATGTCATCATACCCAAATGCACTCTTATTCTTAGTGATAAAATTAAAATTTTTATTATTTTGTTCAATTTAACTAAGAATTTGTGCTCTCCATTGTTACGTTTCATTTCCCCTATGTTATAAATAATGAGGTTGAAGTATTTTTTTATAAATTATTTCGCAATGACAATTTTTATGTACTGAAATCACATAAGAAATGATTGGTTGAGTGGGAGAAATGCTCATTTAATGTCATGTGACTTTTTTATATTGGATTTTGTACAATGTAAAAAAAATAAACCTAAAATGTCCTTGTGTTTTTCATTGATCCAATTTTCCTTTTGAAGTTGTATGTTTTATATGAATTTTTTTGTCAAATTATCACCATTACAAACAAAATTTTAAATTCGTCGATTTTATCTCATGATCCTGGAGTGAAATCATTGGATTTTTTAATAAGGGTCCATGATAACCCCATTAAAAACTTCATTTTTACCTCATCACAATTACACACTATCACATGTTGTGGAAAAAAGAAATCCCCCTAATTACTTATACTACTCATTAATTATCTACCTGGTCATGAAATGATAGACAAATCCCTTGATGTATCTCTTCATCCCAATCCACAAAAAAATCACATGATATCCTAATACATCTTCATCAAACCTTGGGGAACTACCAACTGAGTAGCATTAGAGTTTCTCCTCAAATCTTTCCCCATAGATGTATGAAAATCTTCCCTAACATGAGTATATAAACTATTATAACTATTTAAAAAGAATACTCAAATTGGGTATCTTCCTTATAAATGTTTTAGAATCACTATGAATTTGGGATGAGTCTCTTAGTAGGATTTTCCCAATTCCACCCAAACAAACATGATAAATAAAGGAAATAAATTCACTAGAATTTGGTCTTTAGATGCATCCGCTGAGTACAAATCCAATAATCTCATCAAACAAAATTCTTTATTTAATTGTTTATCTCCCAGATACTATTGTTTTATATTGGTAGAATCTATAAAATTAAATTTTCATAGAGAATATACAATTTAAAAATAAAATTTAAGTACATACTACACAATTTTTTTTCAAAGATTCAAATAATTTTTAGTAATCATATACCACATGATATTATAGACTCTTTATATACCAAATCTCTCACTAACAATATAATTAATCCAAAAATTTAGATCATTGAATAAAACTGATAACTCCAAATCATGAAATATATGGTTCTGCCTATCGGTTCATAGCTAACAACATATATAAACCATTAACTAAACACAATGTATAAGAAAAACTCAAAATCTAAAAAATGAGGCATCATTGTGAATTGTATATTCAGTCATAGGCTTGGGAAATATCTAGATCATAGCTCTCATAATTATTATATTCATATTAATAATGGACACTTAATTATGATATATAGATTTGAACTTTACATCATTATTGGTGTGTTCAGTCATTTATGATGAAAAATGAGTAAATTCATAATTTAACCATTTTTAATAACCAATAAAAAAAAGAAATATTAAGATATAAAACACTTTTACAGGGTGTGACCAATAATCACCATTTCTATTTTCATAGGGTACATGGAAATTATTTACATATAGATTACATACTCAAGAAAACATACCTCTTGGATATATATGTGAAAAATTATGATCCTTTCATAGATATGAAATGCTAGAAGTGTAACATTTACAATATATATGAGTCTAAATTTTATCATCAAGGATGATGTGAATATCTAGATATCATAAATAAACAAAATAAATAAGGTGTCAATATTTGGATGAGAGATCTAATTAATTTGAAAGATTGACACACCTGGTGTATTATTAAACCAAAATGACAAGATAATATACCCATAAATTCAGTATCTACTCATAAATGACATCAAAGGAATAATCTGTTATCCAACAAAAGGCATGTGTTAGCTTGATACTAGATCAATCATGAAAACCCATTAGCCTCTTCATAGTAGATATGAAATATTAACGATCCCAGGAAATAGGTATCTATTTTTCATTATAATATATTTTAACTTCATATAGTCTACAAAATACCAAATACTACCATCTTAATTCTACACAAACAACACCAAAGAGCCCCAAGGATATTTTTTCGATCTGAAAAAACCCTTCATGTCTAAATCCTCATGTTTCAAATTTATTTTCATCAACTCATCCAACTCCATTCAATATGAGTAGATATATATAAGTATCATAATAAAAAAATAGATCATTCTCAATGTTTATTACCTAATTATGAGTGACCCTAAAGAATTCATCCTAGAAGACATCATAATATTGGTTGAATAAATTAGAAAAAGTGAAGAAGGCCATCACTATATCCACTAAAAGAATGATTCCTACCACCTATAGCATGATGGGACATGAAATAAAAAATCTAGGACATATTATTCATAATCTATAGTCCCAATGTGTTTCAAGATTAAGATATCTCCTTTAAGTGAGGTAAAAGATAGTGATCTTCTACAGAAGATGATTTGATCCTGATAACTAGTCATCTAGTTCATGGAAATTATTACATTAAATCTCGTCATTTGAAGAGTCAGGATATCCCATAAATTTAAAAGGATAGAAAATAACAAAATTATTTATTTTCATATGTAAACATGATCTATATTATTTCTAAATAGAGTTTCTGGAGATAATAAATCATAAGATAACATGAGGAAGAAATAAAGTCTACAAACAACTTGAGAAGATATAAATGAATGATAAACATCTATTTTAATCAAGTTATAAGATAATATAGATATAATCCAGACTATTCATTGAATAGTTAATGTTTCCTATGAAAACCATACTAAACATGGCATAACATATGAACACTAACTACCTCAGATCCATGAACTTTTATCTTTGGGTCAAGACTTACATGGATCACCGAGGTCTGCCGACTATTAATATACGGTTAAGAAACCTGACAGTCACCCTAACTCATCCTTATGGAGTTAAAACTTGTTACCTTATAATAATAACAATATAGATGACCCAACATTAAACACTAGTTAAATTCATTCCAATTTTTTTTAATAACCTTATTCTTTAGGATATATATTTTTCAAATAAATTTATATTCTTCGAATGATTGTGTTACACGCTACACCATTTTAACAAAATTGGAATAGTAATAAAATAATATTATATAAAATGAAAGTAATCACCTAGCCATTCAAATGGGAGACAAGAAAATGATTAATTAAATTTTGTAAATATATCTTTTAGAAAAATATATAAAATGAATTATTTGGATTCAAATTAATTAAAAATTAAAATAAAAACTATTTGAAAATAATGGAAATATATTTTCTGAAATACAATTTTTATCCCCAAAAACTTGTTTTATCTCAATGAATTAAATAAATCACAATTTTTTTTGATATAATAAAATTTATATAAAATATATTCAATATAATTTATTAAAATTAATTTTATGTGTTTTCTAGCTATGAGGTAAAATTAAATCCAATTTTATATTTATTTTGTTTTTCTAAAAACTCATTAACAAATCTTTTGAACAAATTTTAAAATTTATTTTTTCAACAATTTGAAGTTTTTTTGTAAAATTTTCTTGTTTTTGAAATCATCATGTAAAAACTTTCTTATAGTGACTTTTTCATAGTTTTCTACAATGATAATTGTTTCTCTGAATAAGTGAAATATATTGGTTATATTAAGAACATTTTTTTATGAATATAAAAATATCAAAATAATTTAAAGATGGGTTTAAAAAAGTTGTTCATTTTTAATATTATTAATCAAATTTTTGTGATTGGAATCAATTTAATGATAATTTTTTATTTTAATCTCTTAAATCTTATTATAATTTTTTCCCTGTAAAACTATTTTTTCATTACTTATGTGAGTTTAATTTTAAATTAAAAATTCCCAATTATATAATTGTAATTTAGAATAATATATATTAAATTTGGAATCATAATAGTAATTATTTTATTATATCATATAATTAATTTAAAAAAAATGAATAACCAAAACATTAATAATAATTATAGTAGTTAAGGTTAAAATAATTTTACGAATTGGTTAAATGAAAATGATATGTATATGTATGCCAATAATAAATTTCTAAATACTATTTTATATTCGTATTTTAAAAATATAATATCTCATGTCTGAATATATGTTCCCTTTTAATAATTTCTATAAGGATTTAACTTATCATCTTTTATTGTTTTAGGAAATTTCCTTGTAGTTTCCATGGGGGTTCCTTTCCCAAATTATAAATGGGTACCCATATCATATCATATTCAAAACTAAAAAACCATTTGTTCAAAAGATAACTTCCCAAATTCATTCATAACTTATCTCTCAACATCCTAGAGTCCTTAGGGTTATTTTCAATCCCTCCTGTGGTAGATTATTTTTGGTAACCTAATGTTTTTCTCTAAAGAAGAGACATATACCATAAAGATGCATTTTCATTTAATTGATACAACTAACTCATTATAATAACAGTCATAAAATCATATATATTTAAATTATTATATCTTATATGCTATTATTTTATTATGTTAGTGTGTTGGACTATAACCATCAACAATTTCATCATGTGGGAAATAAAACCGTCGATCGTGGGTACGATGGTCTACCTCCTCACAAACTTACATAATTATTTTTGCATGACCATCTCTCATAGAATGATATAAATTTTATTTTAATATTTATATATATATATATATATATGATATTCATGATATATTTTTAACTAATTAATTATAATATCACATATACAATCTTATATTCTATTCTGTGGGAATATTATAATATCCATCGTTTTTTTGGAAAACTACTACCTCAGGAAGCGATGTGATTTGTTCTTTACAAATTCTTTACATCGAAGGAAATAAAGATATTTCTAATGAAAATATGTTATATATATTGGGGGGAAAATTATTATGTAAATCGTATATATTATTCTAATTTACTTCCTTTTATCCCTTGATAAAATAAACACATTGTTCATGCACACTTACGACCAACCATCTCCATGAATGATGTAATTAATTTTCTATCTCTTCAATAAATGTATTACTATAAATAAATATATATATTTAATATTTATAATATTTATATATTTTTAATGTTTTGGTGATTATAAAACCATGATCAAAGTAAAAGGACCAAAAAATTTCCAAACCATAAACATATATTAAAAATGAAGTAGTTATTATGAGAAATGTGATTTTAAGAAGTAATTGTAAATAAATAAGTAATAAAAGGTCATGAGTAAATCTTATCATTTATGATAAATGTGATTATGGTAAAATAATATAATTATAATAATATTATATTTTTTATAGAGGAGTTCCTAACGTGTTTAATGGATGTATATATTTATGGAAAGGGATTTCTAGTCACTCTTTTATTTCTAGGAGACATATGCCATATTAAACACTAATTTATTTTGTGTGGTGTATATAAACCCTTATGGTAATGTTATATTGTGAATATAATTATCTTTATGATATTTAACATTTCTATAGATATTGTTATTTAATTTGTGTTAAGATTTAAATGTTATCAATGTAGCAATATATTTTTTGTCTTAAATTTTCTTCTTTGGGACATTTGTTATATTATGTAGCTGTATAATTTTACATGGTTATTTTAATTCCAATTTAATATTTTATAAAAATTTATAATATTTAATGTTTTGTTTAATTTTTTTCCCAAATTGATCTTATAATTCAATCATCAACCAAATTTTAATTTTTTGATGTTAAAATCACTTTTTTAGATTGTTTATTATGATTGTGATAGTGAAATCATATGATATATCTCTCAGTAAAATCATTAAACTTAATTTCATATCGGTATTTCTAAAAAACGAATGCATTAATTTCATTTTCCTATCCTTATATACTACAGATTTAAAAGAATGTTTTTAATGAAAAACAAATTTATTTATCTCCTATATTGAAAATAAATATTCATCCCAATCCAAGTATTCTAAAACTATTACAATGAATGATTTACTAAAATAGTTTAAAGTCATTATTAATTACTATTTTGTTACAAAAAATTCAAATTTAATATTCCTATATTTTTTAAAACAATGAATTTTTTTTGAATTATCACAAAAATGTGGAAAGAATATTTTTTAACATATATTACACGAACAATGTTTCCTAATTTATTGACCAATCAATTATTTAAATATCATGTTATAATATTCGATGAATATTATCAATGAAAATTTTTTATTTGAAATTTGTAATGTTTTTCTATTTTAACTAATTGATTTCAATTTGAATAGAATGTTTTCCTCAGGAATTATTCCTTATTATTTAGAATAAAAATTCATTTAAGAGGATATAATTTTATGTTGCGTAAATTTTACTATGAATTATATTTAATGAACCCATCCATAATATTCCTTTAGAAGGATTATGTTTATGATGAGAATATTTTTATGAGTGTTATTCCATTTTAATGTTTTATTCTTTGATGAATTGATGAGACTATTATGAAACTTGTTTCTTTCCCTTTTAATTAAATGATGAAATTATTGTTGAACAGTCAAATTTTATGTAGGTTATGTTTTTAAGATATGTTTATGAATCCGATTACATTTCAAGGGGTATAATATGATGAATTTTTTATGTTATTATGAGGAATGTATGTATGATTTCCATTATGATATGGGAGAGACCTATATATCACTCTAATATATTGGGCAAAGCATTATATCTTGGATGATAAAAATGAAATTTTTGTCAATGGTCTTAAAAAAGAAGTAGAAAAAGGATGATAGGAATGATCCATAATATAAACATAGGATGTGGATTGATGCACTATTTTTGATAGTTATGGTATATAAAATTGATATCTTAAATGGTTTCTATTCCTGTGTGGGTGACACACATTTAGGACATGAGTATGTGGTTCATTAATTATAATGATTTCAAACTCTTATAGAACAAATATTTTTTAATGATAGTAATTTATTCCATGACTAAGTATTATGATATATGAAAGGATGGATATTACATTTTCAAGTTACATTCAAAATATCATACCCTTATTCTTCTCTTATGAATTATTTTTAAAATATAATTATATAACCCACGGTTACCCTTACTAAGAATCCAAGATAACTATTTGTAATGTTTCCTTTCGGTAGGTTATGGAGAAATTGTTTATGTAGGGTTTGTTTATGTGGAGTATCAAAGGGGAAAATATATATGGGAGATTTAAACTATATATTATTAAATAATATGATTGTGTACCCATTATCTAAAGATAATAAACCATTTTTATCATCAAGCATGTATATGTGAATGTGTTCAGTATTCATAAAAACATTTGTGTAATTTATATATGGAATTAATGGTTCATTTTAGTTGGTATTTGAGTAATGGTTTAGTTAAAATTCTGAAACCAGTATGAAAAAAACTTGTGAGATCCGTAGGGATATATCAAAGGATATGTCTGAGTATGGGAAACATTCATTAAATTTTCATGAAGGATAGAGTGGGTAGTTTCCAAGAAATTACATATCTTTATAGATACAATAAGTGTATATTTAATTTAAATAGTTTTACCTATATGCAACAAATCTAAAAAGCCGAATTGATCTAGACACAATCATCGCCTGGTTCATGAAAATGGGCTTTGATGCACTTCTAGTTTGAATATTCTAGGGGATATGTTTTGGAAATTTTGAAACACATTATGAAACAACATGATGGATTTGAATAGATAAAAACCATGAATGAACAAGGATAATCCTATGGTGTCATATATTGAAATTAAGGTGTCATGATTTAGAAATACATTGAATTATTGACCAATATGATCAAAGAACTCTCAAACATAAGAGGAACTATTTATTGTTTACAAAGTATCAAAGAGAGAACAATGAATCTAGGGTAGTGACAAGTATTCTAAAATATTTGTGTATCTTAAATTATATTAGTTATAGGAATTCACATATATCATTAATATTATAAATTAATGATAATTTTAATTCCAAATTATTAGATTTTGAATTATCAGTGAAAACCTTTAATGTTATGTTCATTGTATCTCAAGAATATGATTCATTTATAGATAATGTTTGTGGGAATGTGATTTCATAAAATCTTGATATTCTCTATCAAGTTGAATTTGATACTATCATAGGCTTGAATTTAATTTGTCTACATTAGTCCCATATATATTTACAAAAACATAAGGTCACTTTTGATATTACAAAATATCATATGATCATATATAGAATTGATGATAAATATGAAATTCCAATGGATATCACATCAACCATTTCGATCCAGATTCCTATTAAAATGATGTGCTTATCTGAGATGGTTATAGTGAAACTCAACATGAATGATATAGATATTTTATGTGAGTTTGATTATTTCATTATAAAGTACTTTAATATTTTTCCAATTAATTGAAAATTTGTGTTATTAATATAACACATAAATTGGGCCTCACCTATTTGCAAGACTAAATATATAATATCACCAAAATAGTTTCATGATTTAATTAATTAACACTAGAAGGACCATGAAAATTGATTCACTTAGCCATGTGTGTCATCTTTGGCAGCACTGGTTCTTTTTGTTACGAACCTATTTGATTCGATATGACTCTGCATTAATTATCAGGAACTAAACGAACTATTATGAAGAACAAGTATCTTGTACCCCATATTGATGACTTGTTTGATAAAATGATCAGAAATCAGTACAATAAAAAATTGACCATAATTATAGATATCAATAATTGAGGTTCAATAAAGAGAATATACTTATGAAAAAATTAAATACATTGTATGGATACTATGGATATATGGAGGTGAAATTTATTCTTACTAATTCCCCTTCTATCATCGCTGATCAATTGAATATAGTATCAAGAGATTACATTGATCTATTTGGGGAGTTCTTCAAAGATGAAATTATTTTCTATTATAAGATAATGGAAGATATTGAATATCACATGAAAATTGTGTTGATAAAAATAATATAAGATAAAATGTATGAAAAATTTATGATATATGAAATTTTTCAATAACATTTTTCATTATTGGTTCATATCATACCAATTGACAATATATGGGGGGATCCATCAAATAAATATATTATTGAACACTATCCACGACCATCCAAAGTAACTGAGATTCATAGTTTTCATGGTTTTTATTGAAATTAAATATTATTTATAGAAAGCTTCTCATGGATATCCAATCCAATCACTAAGTATACTTGGCGGGGAGCCAAGCTCATTGGGACAATTGAATGTGTATAAAATTTCATGGATGTAAATAGAAGTTTATTTATTGAACCAATTATTATATTACCCTTCAATTGATGGGGGCATCTAATATATAATGATGCATCAATGAAATGAATGGGATGTGTTATCAAGAATAATGGTATTGTTATAGATTATTCTTCATAATAATTAATATTCATCGAGAAAAATTACACAACTCATGATTGGGAGTTTGCTACTATAATAATTTCATTAAATGTATAAATTAATTATCTTTATAGAGATATGTGTGTGATATATACTGATAAAGAATTCCTAATGTAGATATTCATATATAAATTATTGAATATGCATCAGAGACCATGGTTAAAAAATTCTATAGATTAATACTATTTAATAAACTACAACCCTAGGAATGAGAACATAGTGGAAGATGATTTGAGTCAAAAATATCATTCTATCATATACATGATGAGGATCATAAAACCTCTAGTATTTGTATATTTTAGATCGATGTATGTAGAAAACCTAAAGGAAGGGTATATGTATTATCTTTTCCATATAATTTTTCAACCATCAATCCAAGTGAAAATTATGTTGGTCAAAATGAACATATGGAAATAAAAAAGATAGAGTAACCTTTATTTTTATTTACTAATATGGTTAAATAAACATGTATGTATTTCATCCATACCCAATTTAATGAATGAGCTGTTAGATTAACTTCATAGTTCTTCATTTTCAGTTTATCTTTGAATAATTATGATGTATAAGGATTTAAAAGAGTATTTCAGGTGGGATGATATGAAGAGAGATATTGAAAGTATTATATCATGGTGTATATTGTTTTCCATGTTAATGATGAGGGAAAAATGTATAAATCCTTATTTTAACCATTACCCACATTAGAAAAACATGTGAAGACATAAAAATGGATTCTATCATAGGGATCCCCAAAACATCGAGAGGGAATAATGGTATATGGGTTGTAGTTTACCTCCTTAAGAAGTCAACACAATTCATTACAATGATAAAAAATTTCTCTCTAAATAATATTTATAATATATATCAAAAAGAAGTGGTAATGTATCAGGTATTTCCACATCATATTATATCTGATTCATATTTTAGTTTTACCTTAATGTTTTGATAAATTCTATAATATGACCTTAATATAGAGTAGATTTTTAGTACTGAGTATCATCCTCAAATAGATGGGTCATTTCAGAGGAAAATTAAAACCATATAAGATATGCTGAATTTTTTTAATATTTATTTCAAAGGTTGTTGGTATCAACATCTTTATATACATGTTTTCTTTCAATAATAGATTTTAATCATTATTTAGATTTTTCATTAAAAATAACCCTATGTAAATAATTTTATTGATTTAAAATGATAGAATTATATAGGATATAGAATGTCATTAGGACCTAATCTTGTTAACAAAATGGAAGAGAAGGTCAGAACTATTCAATATCATTTAAGGGAAACAGAATTTTGATAGGAAAAAATATATTGAAAATCATCAGCATGATCTGGAATTAGAAGTTGGGGACAAAGTGATACATTGAATTAGCCATAGAATTATGTTATTATATTTTCGAACAAAGGAAAGATAAGATGTAGGTATATTATTCCTTTAGATATTCTAGATCAAATATGTATTGTTTATTATAACGTATAACTTCCACCAATAATCTATCAAGTTCAAAATGTGATCCGTATATCACTCTTGAGAATGTACATACCCAAACCATCACATTTATTGAACTTAGAGTTCATACCCTTATAGTTTGAAATTTTTTATAAGGATAATCTTGTGGATATTCTAAATATAAGAGAGAATATTCTTCAGAAAATTCCACTCACCATGTCAATGATTTATGGTGAGACCACCATCATGGGGAAGAAATATGGGAACCTGAAGATATGATGTGGAATAAGTATCCTGAGATGTTTGTATCATAGTGTTATAATGATATAGAATAAATTAATTTTAAGGTGGGATAATATAACACAGTAAGATTTTATGAAATAATCTCTCCAAATAAATTTACTTTAATGGAGATCTTGCGTTACATGAAACACCAAGTAAAAATGAATGGGGGAATTATATTTAAATATTTTTATTTAATATGATAGTTATTTCAAATCTATTGGAATGGAAGGTATGAATGTGAATAACTATATTTTGAAAATATATGGGTTATATATATATATATATAATGTATTCTTTAGATAAAATTTATTTGAAATTAAAATATGAATCTTAAAATAAATGAAATATATTTTTTTTTAAAATTTATGTTCACATGTGAAATTTTTTGAAATAAATAAATAAATCATTATTTGGGAATTATTTTAATAATATTAATAGATTATATTTTCAAAAAAAATTTATAACAATCATATTAAGATTTTTATAGGTATTCTAAAATTATAAATCTAATTTTATGCTAAAAAATTATATTTTTTTAAAAGAAATTTTTCCTCATTTTGCGCACATATTTTAAATTATATATTTTCCACATTTATAATTTCTAAAAATAACTGATATAATTTTAAAATATCTTATCTAAATTATCTTAGAGAAATTTTTTTATAGTTTTCTTAATAGAAATGTTTTTAGAGAATAAGTACACTTTTATATTTATAATTAACTTTTCATTTAATGAAAACAAAAAATAACAATTTTTAAATATAATACTAGAAGAAAAAATAGGCTGATTGTTGTTTCATTAATACAATTTGTTTCATTGGTATCAATGTTTAATTTTTATTTAAATACATATTAAACTCATTAGATATTTGTTTTTGGATGTATGTTTTTTCATCACACTTGTGAGTAAAGTTTTAAATTAAATTTATATACTTCTATTAAAGGGATATTTCTAAATAGAATAAATACTATGGATTATAATGTTTAATTTTATATAATAATTTAAAATTATTTTTTGGTCAATATGTATTGAAAAAATATTATAAAATTATTACCGTGTTTAATGTCCTAGTTGGGTGACCGAGAGGTTAAAAAACGATAAGGGAATGTTTTCAAATAAATTCAGTGCAAAACATAATATGTGGACATAAATAAAAATTATCATATTCAAAGTTTGAGTAAACATTTTATTTGAATCATTTTTCTTTTGGTGTTACTTCAACTTTCTAGTTTTTTTTGGAATTTTTCCAAGTAGCTTTAATGTGGGCTTTTTCCCCCTATTATAATAGGGAACACCCAATCCTCTCCTCTTCCAACATCTAATACCATTCAGTTTATTCGATCCCTAATAAATTATATTCCTTAATTATCTATATAATAATAGTGTAACACCCCAACCCTCGTTACCCAGAGTCGATGCATTTTTACATAACATTGGAATGATCATAAGAGATAATGTTTCTAAAGACCGATTATTTTAGTATAATTTAAAGTACTGGATACATACATAAGTTTTACATTACATCATATAAAATAAAAACAATGTGTCCCCTTTTAACACACAAATATCCCTTAGCCTATCCCTACAGATCAATCATTATATACATCTTCAAATCCTGGGAAAATGAAAACATAAGAAAGGGGTGAGATCAGATGCCCAGTAAAAAAACTATAATTTAGAAACTATTATAAAAAACATAAACATTTAAGGAAATTTATAAGACTAAAACACCATCCTATTAAAATTAAACTTCAACATAATATGGAAATGATAAATAAAATAGATCCATTTACTTATTCACATAGAAATTCTAATATTCAAATAATCCCATGTAATATCAATAACTAATTTCATAATAATGGAATGTATAATGCCATATATCATAACTACATAGTCAAGGCTTTGTTCTAGGACTATAAATAACGATTTGGCATGGCCTTGTGCCAAGAAAATAGTTTGTCTCATGAGACCTACAGATGCATCAAGGAGCAATAGTGGGGTCCATTCATTACATACTAAGTACAATGCATTCCTCATATTAAATGGTTGAAACATAATATGAACATTTATATTTAAACTAGCACATGAAATATCAATATTTTAACCACAAACCTTGAATGGAAAAAATAGCACATCCATTGTCAAACATAACTCGTTCAATACAGTATAGAGGATTTTATTATAATAAATAATCCTCAATAAAAAAATAATTATGGATATTGACATAGATGAAAATAATCAGTAAAACCATTTGGGGGAAATATCCCCTTTTTCTTGAAAAAATTTATAAGTCTCACTATTTATCAATAAGCTGTTAAAAATAGATTTTTGAATCAAAGTGTCTCATACCAAATTGAATCTTTTAAAATAAATTTTAATTTTAAAATATTAGAGTCCATATAAATGAATCATTTACATCATTTAAAATCATGGACCATAATGAGATTGATTTTGAAGAATAAATAATTAAAACATTTAAATTGATATTTTAGTTAGAGTTCCTAACCAAATGAGAGACTCTTGAATACATATAATTGTACTAATATAAACATTATAACATCATGAGAATAAAGTGATTCATGATATAATATGTCATTGTAATTTATTTACACCATATAAAAGTGAATTGGTGCATAAAAACATTGAAGTCTCAATGTAAAATGATATGTAATCCCTTATAAAGATTGTATACATAGGTTAAGGATAAATAAATGACATATTAATGTGTGAATAATATAAATACATTCAATATTATTGGATATTCAGTATAAATCAATCAGAGGACATCCACACATATTCTTTTAAAAAACAACACTAATGGCATGGATGTTTCACTCAATGAATGTAAATTGAGTTATGATTACACTTATCAACATCATATCGATGAATTGAGAATTTATTAATGGAGTGATTATGTGAATAATAATAAATACCACACAAAGGGGAGTGGAAATTACTATATAAATAATTAAATAGCGACTTCACAAAAAATCTAGGATTAAAATAATCAATGAAGTTTGTGTAACACCCAATGAGTGGAAATAAAAATTACGAATTCCCTTACCAATATGGAAACTTAAAAAACATACACCCCATGAAAGAATGATCATAAAATGAAGATGTAAATACCCAAAAATTAATGTATATTACAGAGATAATACAATCATGGGCAGTACATACACCCCAGAAAAGAAAATAGCGGCAATATAGCACGAATCTCATGGGAATAAGAAGTGAGATGAAAACCATATATATTTTACTTTTCCTTAGTCAAGGGTATGTTAAAATCCTGTGTAATTGTTAAATAATTTTTATTAAATTATAAAAGATCCACAAAAATAAATATTATATCATATATAATCTTCTAATGTTACTTTGCTAATAATATTTTGGTAGTATCATTGTTTTAAGTGTTATATGACTTGTTTTACTTTATATGTTTTTCCATGTAAGTAATTTTTGTAACATATACAGAATAATTAACATGTTATATTTATTATTTATATCAATTATACTTCATTATTATACACATACAAATAATTAATTGTTTAATAACAAACTACACCATGACATGGAGACGATAAGCCATACGTACGCACATATGGGGAATTTTTCATTAGTAGGATGGATAGAATAATGATTATTGTTGTACCATATTTATAATAGTATCAATGTATGTAAAAGGTACAGGATTTATTATTTTGGTGTGGAAAAAACAAAGAATGATGAAGTGGAAGTGGAAAAGAACATTGGAAGAGGTGATTAAATTATTACTTCTTCTTCAGGTGCTTTCTTTTGATTTGATAAGAAGGGCTCCATAGGATGGATTTAAGATTTATGTAAGGACTCTAGGTTAAAGGGATGATAGGTTGGAGGATATTTTATCTGGGTTTGTTGGAGACAAATGTATTGGGAGTTGTGCTTTTGAGAGTAGTGGATGTAACCTTTTCTAAGATAAGTGAGGATCACTTCAGGAAAAGCTTGAAATATTATTTCATTATAAAATCATATTTGGTTTATATTGGCTCCAAATTGATATATTTAGAAGTTATCATAGGGATGGGTCTAAATCCTTTCAATAAATAGGTTTTATACAAGTTTAGGTAACCATATTAACCACAACTTTTTGATTTAACCCTAAGATTAATAGTTTAACTTTTACAATGTATTGTTGTATTTTTATATTACATACTTAATAAACGTACTATAAAATTCAAAATAACCTCAAGTGGTTCATTAATGAAATATATATAATTTTATAAGTCCTTCAAATTACCCTTATATTTTTAGGAATATTATAGCATATAATAATATTCTATTTGTTTTAAATGCTCATTTATATCAATTTTGACACAAATTAGTATTTGTTTTTTTGAAAGTCAACAAAACCTGATTACATTGGAAACAATACATTAAATAAACCCTAACATGTCATATTAACCTTGGAAAATAGTTTAATACATCAAAAGTCTCATTTTACATTTATTTTGATATTTATAATATCGATAATTTTAATCATGCATTAATAAGGTAATTACTGCATCATCATTGTGTCATAAATAAATATAATTATATAATGTGTAAAAATTATAAATAAAATACCATGATGTAGGAAATATTTATAGATTTATAATGAATATTTATTGTAAAATTTATCTTATGTATTACAAAATATTAAAAATGGTTTTGTTTTTAAACATTTAATTTTACACTTTTAAATCTTTAAATAAATAAATAATAAATGTCCTAATCAAATCCATGTGGATAAAAGGGGATAATAATTTATTACCAAGGATGTATCTGGACAAAAAAACACTTATACAATAGAATTAGGACATGTATTTGGGTAAATATAATATCTTTTTCACTTTTAATTATCCAATTTACTTTTAAACGTGGTAAATAAAATTCAAAAGTTACTATTCACCAAAAAAAATTCATCCTATTGAACAATATATTAATTAATTATTTTAACCACATCTCTAAGATTTTTGAAATTCAATTCATAGAAGAAGTAAAATTGCGTTTTATGCAAATTTTCAAATGTGCCTAAAAAGTGGGTAAAAGACGTTTAAAGGTCAATAAAATGTTATACATATAACCTTATTATGAAAATAATCAAATGAATTACACTGAAAAAATATTGGTATTTTCTATCGATTTTTACTATAAATTAAATTTAAATAAAAAACTATTATTTAAATAAAAGGCAGTTTTATAGAATAACCTAGTGTTTTTCACTAGTCATCAAAAATTGAATGTTTTCAGAAAAATACAAAAAATTCACCCTAAGATATTTTTGATATTTCAAATTTAAAAAAGATGCATATTTTACCAAATTCAAGAAAATTAAGTTGGATTAATTAATTTAAGATTAATTCGCATTGTAAAAACCAGAAAGCAAGTTTTTGAGAAGTAAAAACGATTAACAGTTTAACATGTGTGTATATCCAATTTAAAGGTGAAATTGTTTACAATTACCAAAATTATATAATTTGATAAAATTATAATCTATATGAACTCTAAATAAAATTAATTGGATACTCTAAAAATATAAATAAAGTGGGTGAAAAGGCTATTTTGATTTAAAATGTAGTATTTTTCACAATTAAAAAAAATGAAACTTCTCATTAAATTACCAAACATTAAGCCTACACAAATATAGTTATCATGAATTAAAATAAATTTTCTATTTCTCCAAATTGAATTTATAATATTATTTAAAAATAATTTTATTATTATTCAAAAAAGTATATAAGAAGCAGTTCCTTTATCAAAACAGTACATATATTTTAATGAAACTTATACATTTCCTTATAAATATGGTTTAATAATGTGATAGAATTATAAATAAAATTTAAAATTTATTTTTTCTATTTTTATTACTATATTTAATATTTATGTTATAAATATATCATTTTATGATTAATGTGTTGTTTCACAGGAACTCAATCATCCATATATGGTAAGCCAAATTAGTTTTGTGTGTATTATAAACTATAGAATTACTTTAATTATATAACATACTAAGAAACCTTATGGTGTTACATATAGAATTATTATTTTTTTAGAAAATCCTCATAATAATACTTTTTATTCTAACAAAAAAATGTTCTTTAAACATGGTAAATAGTGCTTAACCATACATTTTTAATTTATTGCATCCTATAAATACATAAAATATTATTCAAACATACTAATATAATCACTTATTTTTATCCCATATACTGAGATGCTATTATGTAAATTTCATGACCAATATTTATCTCCTCATCAAAAAAGTTGTATATTAAACCGTCGATCATCTATACGGAGGACATCCTCCTCACGAACTGATATAATTCATTTTCCATCATCACCTCTCACTGATGGATGTATTGAAGGATTTTAAATTTTTATATTATATTAATAATGTATTTTCACATATTAAATTATATTATAAAATATATATTCCTACATTCCATTCATTGGTAATACAATAATGTTGATTGTTTTTACAGTAGACTACTACGTTGCGATGCGATTTGAGTTGTTCTTCACATATGACTTATATGAAATGTAATAAGGACATGTTTAATGATAATATGTGGTATGTATACGAAATAAAATGTATTATAGAAATGGTATATATTATTTACCTATCATTTCTTTATTCCATTGAAAAATTTAAAACATCATTCATGAGTACGTACGGTCTACCATCATCATGAATGGTGTAATTCATTTTCAACCTCCAACATTAATAGATTACTATAAATTCATATATATAAATATTTAACATATATTATATTTAAATAATGACTATAATTTTTAAGATGATGTAACCATAAACATTGTAAAACGACCACAATGATATTAAACCAAAATATATATCAAATACAAAGCAGTTATTACTTGAAACATGTTTTTAACAAGGAATTGATAATAAATCCGTAATAAAAGGTCTATTGTAACTAATATATGGTATTATAAATATATTTATCTTACTGTAATAGATTTATAATAAACATATATTTATTTCAAATTAGGTTCAAATGTGTATGAAGGATTTCAATACTTACTGTAATAGATTTATAGTCCCCCTTTTATTTTTGGGAGAGATATGATATATTCAACATTCATATATTCTCTATGGTGTGTATATTTATGTTTGGACATATATATCACAAATATATATATTTTGAAGATATTTAATTTATAATGTGATGTTATCACTTCATGATTCTTATGAATATAATGTTATCAATGTGAAAAAGGATTTTTTTCTCAAATTGCCTTATTTGGGATATATGTTATGTTATGAACATTTCATTTTTTATGTGACGTATATATTCCCCATTTAACTTTTTAGATGATGAATTTATTGTTTTGAATGATATATAATATTTATTTAATGTTATTAATTCATGTGTTTTAATATTCAAAAGTTAAAAAAGTTGTAAGGGTTTGGTGGTACAAGCTCCTTGTTTATCATGATTTATTTATGATTACAGTTCCAATGATAAAATCTTACAATCAATCTCATAATAATATCAAGATTTATATTACAATCTCTTTATTAATGAATATTAAACATCTTCCTATCATTTGTCTATCTTTATGTAATCAAGATTCTAATAAGGTTTCTTTTATAGAGAATAAACATTATTTCTCTCATCGATTAAGAATTTGTCTTTCAAAAATATATGCTTCCTAAAAGTAATTTATATAATATTTTAAAATTATTATTTAAATTTATTTTTACCCATCATTATATTTTTTAAAAAAAATTGAAAATTAATCTTCGAGTCATTTTTAAATCAGGGTAGTTATAGTATTATTTTTTAAAAAAATGAAAGGAAATTTTATTTTAATGTGTGTGACATGAATTGTATTTCTAGCTATCATGATTTCTCAATGGTATAAAGATACAATTAAAATACCTACTATCATTTTAAATGAAAATATTTTTATTAAAATTTTGGATGTTTTTTTATTTTAGATAAATTATTTCAATATGAGGATATTGTTTTCTTGAATTAATATTCAAAATTCTTTTTCAAGGGAAATCTACAACTAAGAAGACATGATTCGATATTAATTAATCTTTAATAGGGATATGATCCAATGATACCACCCTTATTATTTATCTAGATGTTTTTATAATAAAAAATGTTTATCAAACTGATTACTTTTACATGGGTTATGCTATAACAAATTGATGAGATGATTAGGAAACCAATTTCTATTTAATAGGTTACATAATATTGAATTATTTATTGAAATTGATTCTTTCTCACAGGTTATGATATAATGAAATGTTTATGAATCCAATTTATTTTCATGGGTTCCGATATACATACATTTTTTTGATATTATGTCCCAAATATGTATGATAATAATTATGTTATGGTTGGGACCTATATCTCCCTTAAATTCATTGGGTAATGGTTCATAAACAAGGAGAAATTATTCAATAGGAATAATCATAAATGGGAAATAATAATATGGGCTTGAACCACTTTAAAAATAGGGGATGTGGGTAGATTAAGTTTCGTTGCGGTCCGAGTATCTTACTTTTACAAATTAAATGGTTTTTATACCTATGTGAGTGATGTACTATTAAGATATGATCTTATGGTTCATAAATCATTATGATTTCTCACTCTTACAAATCATGTATTATGGAATGAAATTTTTTTTATTCCATGAATCATGTTTAGGATCTATGATAGGTAGTCTACAAATTTTCCATGTTATTTTCAGGATCTTATGCCATTATTTTTTTGTTACAATTATATATGATCAATGTATGATTTTAGAAATGTTTACCCTTAATTATAATCCTTTTTCACCATTTCTTATGTTTTATTTCCATAGGTTGTGATGTAGGGTTTTATGTAAGGTATGTTTATGTAGAGTAAAAATGGGTAAGATCATTAGTAGTTATATAGATGATATATCAATAAATTGCATGAAATTATACCTATTCTCCAAAGAAGATAAACCATAATGGTCCATGGGTGTGTATTTATAGAAGTAAGGATTATTAATTTTAAAAGATTTGATATTTATATATGGAAATCCTGCGTCATTATACATTCCACATGATCATTTGAAATGACCCTTCTTCTAAAGGGTGCACAACTCTGGAAATTCCATGATCTTTCCAAAATACTCTCTCATATTTGGGGGTTTGATGATGAGAAGATAATTTATATGGGCCATGGTTATTATCATATACTTTTTTATTATGAGGAATCAAAACGAAGGGCATCGAGCTTCAGATCTGTTTCATTGAAGCTTGGTGTTCATGAAATTCAATAATGGGTCAGAAATTTTGATCCTGAGAATGCCAATGATACACATGCTCAGGTTAAGATTCATACCCACATACTGAATTGGCTTCATGGGAATCCAATGATCATATGGGATATTGCATCATCTGTTGGAAAACCTATTCGAATTGATAGGCATACGAAAGATCATAAATTTGGGCATTTCATGAAAGTTTTTATGGAAGTGGATATGGCCTCGACATTGGTAGAGGAGGTTTTCCTAACTACCAGGGATGACTGCCTCAACCTGGAGATTTAGTATGAACAGTGACTGGGCTTTTGTCTCAATTTCTATTTCTTTGGTCACACAGATTTCAAATGCAGCTGGAACAAAATTTGTGGTATGTGCAAACTAAAAGGTCACACTGAGGATCTCTGTAGGAAGGGAACGGTCAAGAGCAAGGTACATGATATAATCATGAATGTCATCCCTCATGTTGAACAACGTTATCAGGAATCTGTATAGGTTATTGATGAACCTGATGTTCATGTTGTAGTTCAAGGTCAAGATGTGGATTCTCATACAGTTCATATCGATGGGTCTGTACAGAGTTATGTTGCTGTGACTGAATCCTTGCAGGTATAAATTTTTGAGCTTCCTCAGGACTCGGTGTAGGTGTTTGAAAATATGAATGCTTCGGTTATTGAAGCTACTGATCAGTTTGTTGGGTAGGCTCAGTATGGGTTCTGTCAACCAATGAATTACACTCGGGATAGTGCACAGGGAATGGACCAGTTTTCTCAGGCAGTTCAGGGTCAATCAGAGGCTCATGCAGTGAATCTATATGTTCCTCAAGAGTCTGTGCAAGG
Organism: Viscum album; assembly: GCA_963277665.1. Lineage (NCBI taxonomy): Eukaryota > Viridiplantae > Streptophyta > Magnoliopsida > Santalales > Viscaceae > Viscum > Viscum album. Next base: position 516,088,064 of record OY728146.1, read on the forward strand.
TGTTGTTTCTAGGATTTCTCATGTGTATTTGCAGGTGCAGTCTCAATACACTGAGTCGTCTGTTGGGTCTAACTTACACGGGTCAGTGCCGGTTATTATTGATACAACAACTGCTACAACATTGGTTACATGTATCATATTGGAGTCTGATAGTTCTTATGGACAAAAAGTGATGATGTTCTTCCTACTGAATCACATTTATAGGGGAAGTAACATGCTTTACCTATTGTCAAGGAACATGATTCTCAGTCCATTTAGAAGGCTAATAATGATGAGAAAAATGATGATTGGTATTTCTCTCAGGTTCCTCTCTCTAAGGCTGTGAGGAAGTCTTCTTTGCAGACCAATCCGGAGCCAGTTGGTTCTTTGTATAGGTTTTTACCTTTGATTGGTATTTTTTGGTTTGATGATAAAAGGGATAGTAGTAGTGAGGAACAAGATCCACATAATGCATCCTCATATATTATGAATGGAAAGGAAAAGAAGGGTCAGAAGTAGGATACATCACTGCAATTGCAATGGTATGGTGGGACTATAACCAAGTACAAATACTCTTATCATGAAGATTTTATTTTGGAATTTCCAAGGGCTAGGGAATTCCCCCACGTTCACAACCATTATTCATTTTATTGTGACCAATAGGCCACTCTTTATTGGAATTTCTGAGCCTCAGATGTATTTCTGTAAATGGAAAGAATTCAAATAGTCAACCCTCGGGTACTACTTGGTTTCACAAAATGTTGATCAAAGTTCCTCAATGTCTCTTTGGGTTTTGAATCATGATAGCGTTTCTTTTATATCTTCCTCTTATGATCAATAGTCTATCAATATTTTGGTTGAGATATGTGGTTATGGAATGTCTTTTACTTTTGATTATGCTTTAAATCAATATATTGGGAGACACACACTTTGGTCATCTCTAGAAAGTAGATCTATGAAAATGCGACAAAATTGGGTCATTATTGGTGATTTTAATTCGGTGCTCCGGCCCGAGGATAAGATAAGAAATTGATTTAACAGGTTGGCTACTTCTGAATTCTCTGTCTATATTGATGCTTGTAATCTGGTCGAGGTTCCAATCATGGGGGCTGATTTTACCTGGTGTAGATACACTTTATATGGATTACAAGCCAGTAAGCTTGATAAGTGATTCTTAAATGTTTATGGGGGATATTAGGACTTTTCTATATCTTGTATTACTCTTCCAAGGGATAATTCTGACCACCATCCTATTTTAATGGATTTTAATATCCTCATATTGAGATCTTATCCCATACCTTTCAGGTTCAATAATGCCTGGTTATCTATCCAAGGTTGTAGGCAGATTGTCATTGAGTCTTGGAAAAACACTATTATTGGATTTCTCTTTCGTATAATGGTTATGAAGTTAAAGGCTATGAAGTTAAATATCAAAGAGTGGAGTAAGAAATATTTTGTATACCCTGATCATGATATCCAAAATACAGAGGATAATCTCTTTCACTATCAAAGGCTTAATTAGGGTCAAGATACAATTTCTAGGGAAGAGTTTCTTTCTCTTTCTAAATTTAATGTGCTATTGGATTTAAAGCAATGTATTTCCGAGGCTCAATATAATGTCAGGTGGATGAAAGAAGGGGATATAAATACAAGACTTTTGCATTGATTCCAAAAGGAAAAAAAGGTGAAGCGTGGGATTAATTTCCTCATGGTTGATGATGTTCTTTTCAACTCTAAAAAAGATATTTATGATGTTCCTTGTAGCTATTTAGAGAAGATTTACACTAAATCAAGGAAAGATAATACTCATAAAATGTTCAATAATATTTCTCCTTTTGTTTAGGACTCTTGGAATGATATGCTCACTAGTATACCTATAGAGGAAGAAGTAAGAAAGGGGGTTTTTTCTATGAATCCTGATAGTGTGGCTGGTCCAGATGGTTTCTATAATGAATTATTTATGGACTATTGGGATATTATTCAAATAGAGTTTGTTAATGTGGTTAGAGATTTCTTTTTCTCAATATTATTTTCCTTTTAGTGCCAATGCTAGCATTATCACTCTGATTCCAAAGATGGAGAGTTCTCTTGACATTCAGGATTTCAGGACCGTGGCCATTGGGAATAATATTCCAAAAGTTATCAGCAAAATCTTGGCGAATAAATTGGGAAGTATTCCGAAGGAGTTTATTTCTAAAAATCAATTTGGGTTTGTACCTTGAAGAATCATTCCTAATTGTTTATATATAGCATCTGAACGTGTTAATATTATGAGGAAAAAGGTGAAGTATGGGAATATGGCTCTGAAAATTTACATTTCGAAGGCTTTTGATATGATGAAATGGGGTATCATTTTTGTGGTGCTATGAATGCATGGATTTTCCAATGGCTTCATTAATTAGATTAGCTACATTCTTCAATGTTCTATGTTTTCTGTTATTGTGAATGGTTCTCCCATAGTCTTCTTTAAATGTTCTAGGGTAGTGAGATAAGGAGATCCCTTATCTGGTCTCCTTTTTTCCATAGTAGTTGACTATTTGGGTACATGTCTTTCGGATCTTCTGCATTCTAGTTTGTATCAGCAAATGACTTTTGGGATAGGTCTTTTTTCTCATTCACATATTTTTTGTGTTGATGATATTCTGTTGTTTGGCAAGGGTGATGGAATTACTATCTGATATATTAAGGCGGCTTTTCATAATTAGATGGTCGTTTCTGGTCAAGTTATCAGTTGGTAGAATTCCTCTGTGTATTTTGGGGAAGGGGAATTCTTTCAATGTAATACACTGTTTCCCGGAAGCTTGGGGTTAAAAGAGGGTCTCTACGTTTTAACTATCTTGGGGTTGCCCTTTTCTGGGGTGCAATTTAATGGTGTCATTTGGAAAATATCTATCTCAAAATTATCAATCAAATGGCTATCTAGAATGGTAAATCTATGTCTCATGTATGGAGGGTCTTACTGGTTAATTCTGCTATCACTTCTAGGTGTGTCTATGTTTTATCCTTATATAGTTTCCCTAGAACTCTTATTAAGGATTTACAAAGGCTAATTTAAAACATTATTTGGACTATTTCAATTCATGAGAGGAAGCTTGTTATAGTTTCTTGGTGTGATTTTATTCAGCCTATTGACATGGTTGGTATGGGGGTTAATGACCTTAAGTGCATTAATGAATCTCTCATTAAAAAGTTCACTTGGTCACACTTGACTCGTAGTGATTTTTATTTTGAGTTTCTGTGAAATAGACATGGATCCAAGCTTCTCAATGAGTAATCTTTTTATGTCCCTTCCTAGATATGGTCATCAATTAAGCATGCTTATCTCAGCCTTGCACAATCCTTTAAGTCTGTTGTTTATTAGAATTCTTTTTTGAACTACTGGAAGACAGTTTGGTTGTCATGTTCCATTGCTGAACATACTGAAATTCCTTCTGATTTGAAGCTTATCTCAATTACTAAATTACATAATAATGTCATGGCTCAGGGGTTGCGGTCTGGTTCTCTGAAAATGGAGATGGGTTATTATCAGTACTCTACTATGGATACTTTATTCTGCTTTCCCAGTCGTACTAAAACCTTCAGCACTAAGGAGGATTATATATTCATGTGCATTGAACCTTCGGTGGCTCACTCTTGGCTGGTTATGTTTCATGCTGTATATATCCCACAGGCTCAATATTTATATATATTAAGTATTTGGAATTTTAGATTACCTCTACAATGGATGATATAGCGTGCTGTATTTTCTCTTGCACCTTCTTATTTTTGGTATATCGCTTCTTATGACACTCTTGATTAATTATTTATATCTTGTTTCTCTGCACCTGTTTTATGGGATTATTTGTAGGGTTTCTTTGAATGCCATCTGAACTTGGAGGGTTTTGGATAACTTATGGACTCTATTTATCGAGCTGATTCCAGTTCTCATGTTAAACCATTGCTTATCTCTGTTGTATCAGCTGTCGTTTCTTATATCTGGCATGCCCGAAATTTTCTTGTCTTGGACAAAAAAATTATACCAATTTCCCTTGGTATTCAGGACCTTCATACTTGTGTTCTTTCTTCTACATGTGATCTAAATGGATTCATACAAAATGATATTTCTGATCTGGTTATCTTGCGCACTTTGGGTGTTTATGGTAGATGGAAGAAACCAATTTTGATGAAACAAATCCGATGGATTCCCCCAATCTCTCGGTGTCTGAAACTAAATGTGGATGGAGAGGCTTCAGGTGCACCGGGGCCTTCAGGATGTGGTGGTGTTTTCCGCACTTATAGGGGATTTCTTAAAGGCTATTTTTATCACTTTTTAGGAAATGGTTTGGTTATTGAGGCAGAGTTATGGGCTATGATCAAGGACATTCGGTAGGCTTCATTTCATGGTTGGATGACCTTACAGATAAAGTCTAACTCAACTCTGGCGGTTGATATTCTTAGAAAGTGTTCATGAAATGTCCCTTAAATTATGCTTGCTGCATGGGATGACTGTCTCAAGATTTTAGAGTAGATTTTTTTGGTTGTCACTCATGTTTACAGAGAGGCAAATCAGGTTGCTGATGCAATGTCCAAGGATGCGATTGAGGAGGTTTTCTATTTTTGGTCCTTTTTTACACCAACCATTTGATGTGGTTTTGTTGATGCTGATGCGCCTGGTGCTGCGTACATGTGCCAATATTGACGCCATGTTTCTCCTGTTTTTATTTTTTTTTCTTTTTTATTTATAATGGTTTTCTCGGAGTAGGCTTGCATGATCTTGAGTCATCTAATTATAACGATAAGAGATGTCTTAATGGTTTTTACTCATCCATTCACTACTTTATAATCAGAGCCTTTCTTAATACCTCAACATATGTCATCATATTAGATCTCTTAACCTAGAAATTCAACTCAGGATGAAGGTGAGTCTCAAACTTTTGAGATTGATGAACCTCATTTGTTGTAAATAGAAGAAAAAAGGGATGAAACTCCATGAAAAGTTCAGAGTGTGTTGACACCAAAATTCATCCCCAGAGATGCTCTATCTACTCCAAATAATGAATTGAATGACCCATGATTTAATTTTATATGTTCTAAATATCCTTCTACACACACAACATTGAAATAAATGAATCTTATATTTGTTTATATCACTAAAAAATTTCCATTGAATTAGTACGTATGAATTTGAGTAGCTAAATTAGGAAATATATTATAATATATAAATCTTATCTTTCTCAAATTTACATAATTCATTATTATGTTGAAGAATTTATTTGTTACAAATTATACAATTTATTGAATATAACTAAGTATAATAATTTTAAAAATTATTTTAAAAATATAAATTTTTGATGGATTAATTTTATCTTTATTAGTATTTTATACAAATTATGATTATGAACATAAATTATATTAATTTTTAATTTCCCATAGAAACATTTTCTCATTTTTGATTATTTTATATAAAAACTGAAATAGAAAATTATACTCATTGAATATGAAAAATGAAATTTTGTATTTTGTTTTATACATTAAATATTTGTTTAATATGATATTTTATGTTTTTCTAAAAATATATATATTATTGTTAATATTGAAAAATATATTTTTTAAAAATCACATGGATTTTATGATGTTATTTATATATCAATTTGATTTTAAAATTGAAGATTTTTTTTTGAAAAATCGTGTATTCTATAATTTACATTATAATTGTAAAAGTATTTATTTAAATGTAAAAACCATATTTCACAATTTATTATAGAAGGTATCTTTTTAGAAATTTTTTTAAATATATTATACCTTTAGTATTTTTATTGTCTTACTTTTTTAATATAAATATAGTTGCATGGATTTTAATTTCTATTTATCAGGTTCAAGATATATAATAAGGATTAATTTATAATCAATATTATAAAGAAATTATTATAGAAAAAATTTTACCTGAGTAAAATTAAAGAGGTGTAAAAAATTTATATGAAAGAAGGAAGGAGAAAAAACAATATTAATTGTTTTGGAGAATTTTTGGTTGAGAATTATCACAACCTTATCACTTACCATATCCATTATTTATCAATTTTTGAGCCATAAACTTTTTGTTTGATATTATAATATTGAAAATTCTTGGGTATTTAGAAAAATGTAATCACCTTAAACTTATAAATGGGGTACACCCTACCTCACATCACCTCCCACCATATCCCAAATTTTTCATCCCAAAATCTACAAAACCCACTCTGAAATGATCAATTAATTTTTTTATTTGTTCTTTTGTTTTGAAAAATCCAACCATGAATTCATAACCATCATTACACCTGTGAAAATCCAAGTAGTGAGGTATAAATTTATAACCTCTCCTCTATCATTTCTATTTATGTATGTAAAATTATTATTACAAAAACTCTATTACACAATATTAATATTATAAAATAATTATCATTATTATAGTATTATTTTATTATAATTTTAGTACAAGAATTATCTGACATTTCAATTTTTTAGGAAAATTTATGTCATTATTGAAACATTATGTGGACTAACACATCTATGATGAAACATTTTTCAATTTACTTCACTATTTTTCAGTGATTGTTATAATAATGAATTTAATATAAATATATTTCATTTATGATATATTTATTATTTTAAATGTGAAACTATATTACTCTTTTTCCTATTTTCAGAGGAAATTAAATCACCATCCATGAATAAGTGTGGACTACTTCCTAAACAGAATTATTTATTTCCATTTTATTTATCATCAAAACATTACCTTAATTGACCAGATAATGGTTTTAATGGATACATATTATTTTCATGAGATTATTTATGTTCGATAGACATAAATTGTAAAATATACTAACAATATGATTGATAAAAAATCATATTAAATTCAACTACCCAAAATAGAATTATAGGACAATTAAATAGTTTCTTTATATAATAAAATAATACTTTATAGGTTATTCTATTCCTCTAATTCAATAATAGTTTTATATAACATGCAAATAAATATTAAAAATGTCCTTATTCTTCATTATAGTTGTATAACAAAAAAACTACATCATAATCATCGACTAATTATGTCTTGTTAATGTTTGGGTTTGTTTAACAAGAAAATTTAAAAATTATATATGTTTATATCATGTATGGAAATAAGAATTTAATTTCATGCAATATATTATGTAAATTTTTAAATAACATTTTTAATTATTCTATAATGGTAATAAAATATGTAACTCATTATGTTATAAAACACACAATATTTTATAAGATTCATCAAAACATGCTCATCATTAAACTCATCATTTAAAATTATAAAAAAATACATCAAAAAAATTGTAACATTATAAATATTTATGAATAATAAATTCTTATACAACTTACATACATGTAATGATAAAATTTTAGAAAATAATGAATAACAACACTACTATTACGAATATAGTTCAAAATGACCAGGATTTCTCCCACATTATATCATAAATATGTATTACTAACCATTATACATGTATAGAACAAATAATGAAATATATAAATGCTTGTTGATATGAGAAAGTTTATTAAATGGGTGATTAAGATAGTTACTTTCATTATACAGGAGGTTAAATATAATTTTATCTAAAAATAAATTATGGTACAATGCATTCTTTTATCAAATTTAATTATTAAAGAGATATATCAAATATTTGATCCTAATATATTTTATGTAATGTCCAAAATCTCCCCGGTACATTACATTGTAGAAATCTTGTGTTATTGGTGTTCTAGGAGGTCAAAGTTAATTATTCCAAAGACTTTTCCAAATTTATAGTTCATGAACACTGTTTCTAGAATAGTAGGTTATTTCTATCAGTATCCTTCCAAAAGCATATTTCCAACAAAATCCTTCCAATAGAATCCTTTCAACAGCAGTATTCCAACAACAACCTATTCCTTTTCCAAATTTCGTGTTCATGAACAGTGTTTCCAGTTTCCTATAGGTTCTCCCCGTTGACATTTACATTAAGGTAAAATGAATTTTAAGCCTTGTTTTAAGGACTCTATATCCGATTTAAAGTACATAACTCCTACATTAATTTTCTTATGTCTCAAGATGATTTTACTCAGTCAAACCATTCGGTTCAATGCAATCCAAATTTATTTAAAAATATAGCACATCATAATCATACTCTGTAAATCATCTAAAAGGACCATATATCATACTCCCTTGTATTACCATCTTGTTCCCTGGTGCAAGATGCACAAACCATCCATTATTCCCATAGGAGATATGTGATTGAACCTTAATCCTCAGATCATTTCCCCCAAGATGTTTCTTCTTGATCCATACAGACCTATTTTTGTGTGAATGTAGAAAGTTTTGATCCATCGTCGATGGAAGGTATGATCTACCTCTGTTCTTGTATTTTATTGAATCCCTATCCTCCTATTTCTCATTTCCATGACATGGAATGTGATCTCCATGATTCTAATGGTGTTTTCTTGGCTGTTGTATGGTGTGGTCATGTCGTGACCTCCTCGGGTGGATACAGTTGTCACGGGGGAGGAGATCATAATTCGTTATGTCATTTCTTCTCATAAAAATAACTCCAAGAACCATTTGTAGTAGGGTATTCATTTCTTCTCTATTAAGTTACATGAAAATTAAGAGTTAACATGTTTGATCCGATTGGAGCATAATATAATTGAAAAATTAAATATTTGGACCAAATAAATAAATTGACATTGATCATATGTTATCGCCTCTTATTTTTCTAGATAGTATATCATATTTTGTTTATTTGTTTAGATTTTCATTCTTGATGGAAATTAGAAATGAAAATAAAGCTGGAAATAATTGATAATTATTTGGTTAAAGTTAAAGAGGAATTTAAATGAATCTATTTGTTGTTGTTGTAATTTGGTGTTAATCAAATTGATATAGTAAAAATTTTAATCAATTTTTGATAGCTTACTGTCTAGGTTTCACATAGTAGGAACCTAAAAATAATAAATATGTTAATTCCTAATGGATTGAATGACTAGTTGTTTGATACTAGATAACGCCTTCTAGGGTTTTGAGTTTCCATCTTGCTTCTAAAGGCTAAGAGCCTTATGCTTGGAGCTGTGAATGATCGTTGTGTTTGAAGGTTGGATACATTGATTAAAAACCAAGACCCAATTGAAATGATTTTTGTTTTCCTAGTGCATATATTTTGATGTGAGCTTGGAAAGCTGTTGTGATATGTGGGGGTAAGGAGGCATATTGGTTGTGGCAGTAATTGACTCCTATAATGGCAAGATGCATTAGTTTATGCGTTTTGGAGTCGGGGAGAACACTAATGATGATGGAACGGGTTGTATGTGAATATTTGGATGTTCACTGTACCTTGATGTTTGTTTATCTTCCTTATATTCCACACTACTCAAGGATTTCAATTTTATATCCCTCCTTGTAAAAGGAGGAAATACGTGCAGGGTATGTCATGGGATTTCCATGATTAGATTCTGGCAGGAGGATATTCCTACGACCTTTCTATAGGCAGCAAAGACTCAGCATGAAATTAATATACCCACCATGTTGATCCCCCTTGTGTTTAGTATCATACAATGTTTTTCTATAATGTGTTTGAATATGGGAAATTAATAATGTTGTTAATAAATTTTTGAATAAATGATGTTAACCCATGGGGTTGGAGCTTGCTGGTACGTAATTTTGAGGATTCAATTTAAATGAATAGTAGAATTTGGTTGTGATTCTATTGAAATATAACGGGGAAATTGTTAATAGTCAATTCATTTTTGAAAAATTAATGAACTTAAAGAGAAATCAATAAAAATGGAATGAAGTAATGTAATAAAGGTCTTTAAATTGTTTCATGATTATAGGATACTTAGTATAATAAGTTGAATCACACTATCCGAGAGCTATTAGCTACAGGTGAGTCTAATACTAGGGCATGCCATAGTGTGGTTGTGAGATATATTATATTCTGTACATTTTTTTCTATATTCTAATCCACCCCGTCAGTTAGGGAAAATTCCACACCAAGGATTCTGAGCCATGGGAGGTGTTTTCCCCATCATTATGATGGGAGGATGGATGACTGACTAACCCGTTTATCCCAACTCTTTTCTCTTTGTAGTTACTTGTGGTGGAAGGCACATCGGTTAGTTTTCCCCATATATGTGTGTAGATGAATGTAATGGATTTTGATTATTCTCACACATATATTATAGGTATAGTTTCTTATGTAATGTTATAGGTGTAACATGCAAAGGTTGTGATGTCCTGAGGATCCTTACATGGTGTATGGGATATAATGGATTGAGGTATAATTCATGATATATGATACATGTTCTGAGAGATGTGGTGTCTTCTTGAAACTACCTGGTTACTTTGATTATGTGGATGTGGTGGTTTTTTTAATGAGGTCCATGTTGTGGTGCTTTACCGAGGTGATTACGGGAAATCTATTTTTTGGAGAGAGATGCTGAGGATGTGCGACATCAGGCTAAAGTGGAAAAATAGCGGGGAAGTGGTAGTGGGGTACCATTGTTGTACATTATTATATTATATAATATTTCATGTGATACATGGGGAGGGTGTCCATGTTTGGGTTAGTAACTTATTATACTAGATTAGGTGATGATTTAGTTTCACATATTTTTCTCTGTGCTTTAGCATGTTCTCTTTACTTTTCCATGAGAGGCTCTGGGGAGGATCCTACCAATTATATTATTATACTAACCCTATTTATATAAATTGTTTTATAGGTCCCTTGGATCATGTTGTTGATCAGGCAGGTTACTACTAGCTTGGGGTGGCACGAGCTTTTTGGGCTTTTTGGTTGCTCTCGTTTTTACATTGTTTTCGTACTTGCAGTTTTTGCATTCAGTTGTAGTAGTTTTCAATTAAATTATATACATGTACTTGGTTTTTCCTTTTATTTTTCTGATTAAGTTTCATTTGGATGGTTTCTATCATATCTATCTTTTTCTCATGTGTTCTCTTATAGGTTAGTGCCTCCCTTTTTTGTGTTCTGTATACCCTCAGTGCCAGTCGCCAACTAGGGGCCTACTAGAGGCAGGATTTATGCGTCATTATATCTCTTCTCAAATATATGTCATTATAGGTGTGCAACTATTGGGGAGGGGGTCATGACATATTTGTATCAATGTTCTAGTTTAGGGATAGGATGGAGGTTGGTGTTAGGCACAAGTGACGTTGCACGGGATGGTAGGGAAATAGTGTTAGTCATGATTAGAAAGTGATGTAAACACTAGAGACCGACTGATATATACGAATTTAGGGCCCATTGTTATCTGAGTCATCGACCATTATGTTTTAAATGAAAACTAAATGAGGTGATACTAGTTTCAAGGTAGATACCTTGGATAGGATCCTGCATCATTATTAATAGTTTCAAAGTTTTAATGGGTAGAACTCAAGGATAAGATAACCAAAAATGTATAAAAGAAAATGATTAATTAAATAATGACGAGTATTCCATCTTATAGGATTAGGAGGTATACATATTTTTTTGTAGTTATGGATCTAGGTCAATGTTCTCATCAGAATCGCATAGAAGATGTATATTAAGATGTGCTAGAAGATCTCTGTAGGAAAGAGGTTGAAGAAAAAGACACTTAGTGGAGGACACTCCTAGAGTTTCAGCACCAGAGTATGCTGAAGAAAGAGGGCTACATTTCAGGTGCAGTCACAGAAGACTAGTTAGAAAAGGTTGTCATAGGGTTCCATTTGATTCATTCTCAGATGGATCCTCAGGTGTTTATAGTTATGACAATTAAATGTGAAGTAGTTAGGCAATGGTGGTTCATGTTCATTGGGGTTCACGTGGTGTCGACGATCTCATGGGAGGAGTTCTCAGAAGTGTTTAGTGTCAAGTATATTTCTTCAACCAAAAATTTTTCCAGTTCCAAGGATATTCTGACCATTCAATAGGGGATATCCTGTGTGTGAGAGTATATAATTTGTTTTGGGAATCTTTTACGATATTATGCTGACCTATTTCCGGATGATGAGTCTAGGGAGAGGCATTTCATAGAGGCTTTGCATATGGAGATCTTGAGCTAGGTCACACTGTTTATGATAAATACATATCGTGAGGTGATGGAGATGGAAGAGTAAATTGAGAGGACATTGAACAGAATTTGATCATCATGAGAAGGGAGTCATCATAATTCCTCGCAAAGTAGAGTTGTGGTCCGGTGTTCCCAGTTTTTAGGGCAGAAGAGCTTCCCTTCGGGTGGGGGTAAACCCTAGCCCTGAACATATCATTTATTTGGGGAAGTGGCTCTCATCCAATGCCTAGGGATTGTGTGGTTTTATTTCTTGTGGAAGGTTTGGTCATTACAAGCGAGATTTCTTGGCCTTTCAGCGTAGTCATCACACACCAGGTGTTCCACTCCAGGTTCCTCCATTGTGGATGTTACAGCAGAGGTAGCAATAATAGTTTGCACAAGAATTGGGTCTGTAAATAGAAGATGGGGTAGGAAAAGTATAGCCTTGTGATGCTCCTCATCCAAAGAGATAAAAGTGGGTCCATGGTGGTTGTCATGAATATGGTCTGAGAGGTTGTGGAGGAGGTCGCGATTAGCTTCCCGCTCTTGCGTTGCCAGTGCTAGGTGTGCGAGAAATCATTCAAGGTACACTTTTATCATTTTCTACTTATGTGTATGCCTTGTTTGATTCAGGAGTGATAGAATCATTCACATTACTAGACCTTGACCATTCATTAGGTCTCGAGTAATAGAGGCTTCAAGTGCCCTTGGAATTGACTGCTCGAGTTGGATTTCGAGCTGACTTGTTAGATGTATTTAGAGACTATGATCTAGTGCCAAGGAAGCACCAATCATTAATATTTTCCTATTTTATGGATACAACCATATGATTTCATCTTCTCCATGGATTGGTTGTATTCGTTGTAGGCTATTTTGGATTGCTTAATGAGGCAGGTTCTGTTTTTCGATGTCAATGGAGAGCCAGTGGTGTTTGTTGGCAACCAAGACCCTCAGATGGGTTTGAGGCATGTTCTATCCTCATCATCCTTAATGGTTTATCTAATGTTGAGTTATTTGATGGTTTAACCATTGTAATTTCCAAGGGTTGTAATTGTTCACCAAAATATCCTTCTAGAAGAGGTTGTAGCATTAATACATCAACAAGAGATCGAGTTTTGGATCGAGATACTACAAAGAGCATATCTTATCTCTATGTCCCATTATAGGATGTACCCTTATGAGTTAAGAGATACATAGATAAATCTTGATGGTCTGTTACTGTGTGGTTTTTTTCCAGCTAAGTGTGTCAAAGTGGGGTTCCCTAGTTGTGTTATTAAAGAGGGATGATGAAAATTTGTGGTTGTGTATTGTTTATCATCACTTAAAAAAAGTGACAATGAAGAATTTATATCCTCCTCTGTTGAATGATAATTTATTTGAACAAATGAAGGGAGAATTTTTGTTCTGATAGATTTATTTTTGGTCAGTATATCATCAGATTCATGTGATGGATGAGGATATCCTGAATACTGCTTTGAATTGTGTTCATGGGCATTCAAAGTTCGTTGTAATGTCATTCAATGTGACAAATGAACCAGCTGTGTTTGTGCTATTGATTAACGTGGTGTTCTTTGAGTTCCTGGATAAGTTCTTGGTATTTTTCATTGACAACATCCTTGTGTTCTCCATGTTTGATGACGATCATTCAATGAATCTACATTCTGTTTTGGGATTTCTTCGTTAGCATCTTCTATTTTGGATATTATCAAAGTGTGTGTTTTTGGCTCGAGAAGTCCGTTTCTTGGGGAATGTTATGCCCTAGAAAAGAGTTTCTACGGATCCATCAATGAAATACGTAGTTGTGTCTTAGGATGACCCAAAGAATGTTGTAGAGGTGCGAATTTTCCATGGACATGCAGGCTACCACATGAGGTTCATAGGTGATTTTTCTCAGGTTGTGTCTCCACTAATGACATTGACCAGGATGAATCAGGAATTCATGTAGACTAATCAGTGTTAATAAGATTTCTAGTATCTAAAGAAGAAGTTATTAAGTGATAAAGTTCTTTTTCTTCCAACTGAGGGAGTTTAGTTTGATGTTTTATATGATGCATCACATCTAAGGTTAGGCAGGGTTCTGATGCAATACAAATTAGTTGTTTCCTATAGGTCTCAGTATCTGCATCCCGATGAACATAACTATTCCACCCATGATCTTGAGTTTTCATCCATTGTGTTTTCTTTAATTTTTTGGATATATTTCCTCTTTGGGAAGAACTCTCTAGTTTTCATCGACCATATGAGTTTGAGGTTTGTTTTCTCCCATCATGACATGAACACATTACATCATCGGTGGATACAGTTCTTACTGGAATACAACTTTGAAATATCATATAACCCCAGAAATGGGAACATATTAGCTGATGCGTTTTGAAAGAACACACAGAGTGATACAGTGAGTGATTCTGGTGATTCCTAGAGAGTAATGGAAGAAAATTCATCATTACATCTCTATAGGATAGAATTTGTGGGTAGGGGTTGTCTTTTTTAGATGAAGGTCCAACCATTTCTGTTGTAGCAGGTGGAAGATTCCCTTTGGGGGATCTTGAGGTGGATGTTTAGAGAGACCACATTTTTTTTGTGGTGAGGCCCCGGATGGCTAGCCTGAGGATGAACAACACTAAGTGTTGTATAATGGAAGGCTATTTGTTCCTTTGGTGAAGCATGAGATGTTTCTCAGTGAGTTCCATATGTTTCCTTTAGCAGTGCATCCTGGCAATTAAAATATGTACTTTTCTATGAGGAGTCAATTTTGGTGGCCTGGGTTGATGAATGCACATCCGGAGTTTGTGTCTTGATGTTTGGTATGTAAGAAGTTGAAGGCTGAGTACCCTGTCCTCGGTGGTTTGATCCAACATTTAGATGTCCCTAAGTGGAAGTAGGCTGACATCTTAATGGATTTCATCATAGGGATACCTTGGAATCATGGAGGCTACGATGCTATCTAGGTAGTGGTGGTTCGGCTGAATAAATTGGATCCCTTTTCGCTATCAAGGAGTTGAGACCAGTGAGTGACTTAGCATAGAGGTATGTAGACGAGGTGGTGCAGTTTCATGGAGTTCTTAGATCCATCATCTCAAACTGGGATACATTGTTTACCTCACAATTCTGGAGGGTATTATAGCATGCTTTTGGCACCCAAAAATTCCTTACCACTGCCTTCCACCCTAGACAGATTGGCAGATAGAGTGGACTATCCAGACATTGGAGGACATTATAAAGGCATGTGTTGTGGATTTTGGTGGATCATGGGTAAAAAAATACCTATATTAGAGTTTTCATAAACAACAACTTCCACTCTACTATTTTCATGGCACCATTCAAATCATTGTACAGAAGGCCACGTAGTTCACCCGTGCGATGAGCAGAGGATCAAGCGGCATGTGTTCTTGGGCTGGAGGTAGTTGAGAGCACCAAAGAGAAAGTTCATCTTATGTGTGAGGGGATAAAGGTAGCACATGACTAATAGAAGTCATATGATGATCATAGAAGTAGTCCATTAGAGATTGAGGTCAAGGACCATGTGTTGTTAAATGTTTCCCCTCATCGTTGGCAACGAAGGTTCGTTTATGGGAGTCAACTTTATCCTTGGTTTGTATGATATTTCGAGGTTTCTTATCATCTTGGAGCCATGTAATATTAGATAGAACATCGCCTGATGATTATTTGGATACATTATATTTTCCTTGTATCACAGATCTGCCGTTATCTTCAAGAAGATAAAAACCTCATTAATTGGAGCGATATCGATGTTGACAATGATGTGACATTTGATGAGCTATCGGTAGTGATCAAAGACTACAATTAGAAGGTGTTTCGTGGGCGTTATATTCCATTGTTTCATTTCTTGTGGTGTCAAGGTGGTGTTTTGGATATTACTTGGGTGCAGGAGTTCGAGATTTATTTCTAGTACCCATAGATGTTTTAAGATGTTGTGTTATTTTTTTCTTTAATGCTTTCATTTTTTTACCTTTTATGTGATATTATCCATGAATTTTTGGTTTATGAAATGTTTCTTCCTTTTTTATATGGATGTTTGTTGTGTGTCCAAATGTGTGGGGAAAGGAGGACCTGACTCTTTATCAGGACTAATTAATATGGATGCGATTAAACAGTTGAGGATGAGTCAATGCCACCCAAATAGAATAATATCATGACATGTATGAAGGAACTCCATGAACCATGTATCGGTATAGTGTGACCATTGGGGTTGGTGAAGCTGTCTAAATGTGATAACTCTTTGGGAGAGTGTTATCATATTTCGAGGTTTTGTTCCATCTTTCAAACAACTCCGGCTAGTTTTCCCTTGAGAGGTATCTTATGCGGTGGTTGTTCAGACTCCTCATTTATTCAGGGATCGTATTGAATTAATGGGGATGATAATGTTTTGATAGGCATCTAATGTAATGGAACATACCTTTATGGTCCTTTACATTACTGAAATATGGTGTTTGAGTTTTTTGGATGGTCAAGGCGACTTATTACCAAAAGTTTTCCAAATTTCAAGTTCATGAATAGTGTTTCTATCTTTCACCAGTTTCGGCCCATGAAGTTTTCTTTGATGTAAAATATATTTAAAGCATTATTTTAAATAATCTAAGGCCGATTCAGAGGCCATAACTCCTAAATTAATTTACCTAAGTCTTGATATTCTTTTACTTGGTCAAACCCGTGTGGTTTGATGTGATACGATTTTAATTGGACATCTGGCTTATCTTAAACCTAATCAGTAAATCTTTTAAAGGGACCATATATCTTCCTCTCTTGTTTTACTTTCCAGTTCCCTATTTCAAGATGCTCAAACCTTATTTTCGTCCCATAAGAGTGTTGTGATCAAACCATAATCCTTAGATCGTTTCCACCTTGATGTTTCTTCCTTCTTCATGTGAACCCCTTTTTTGTGCAAGTAGCAAGTGTTGATCCATCATCGATAGAAGGTACGATCTACCACTATTATTGTGTTTTGTTTAATAATTATCCTCACTCTTCTTAATTCCATGATATAGAATGTGATATTTATGCTTCAAATGTAGTTTTCGTAGCTGTTGGATGTGGTGGTAGTGTCGCATCGTCCCTAGGAGGATACAGTTCTCACGTGTGAGGAAATCATAATTCGTTCTATGGATCATTCTCATATAAAAATATGATGAACTGATTGGGGTATGGGATTCAATTATTCTCAATTATTTTATGATAAAATGTAGTGTTGGCATGTTTTACCCAACTAGATCACAATGGAATTGTCATTTTAAATATTTTCACAACATAAAAACTTTGATATTGATCGTATGTTATTTCCTCTTGTTTCACTAAATAGTTTCATATTTATGATTTCTTTTTTATATTTTCATTCTTGATGGAATTTTCTAATGAAATTAAAGCTAGAATTAATTGAAAAGTGTTTGTTTAAAGATAAAGTGTAATGTAAATGAATCTATTTGTTTTGGTTTTAATTTTATGTTAATCAAATTGATGCAATAATCATATTTAATTAATTTGTGATAGATTACTATTTTGTTTTCCTGTAGTTGGAACCTACAATTAATAAATCAATAAATTCTAGAAGGATTAAATGTTGGGTTTTTTGATACTAGATAATTCTTTGAATGGTTATGAGTTACCTTCTTTCTTGTAAATGCAATGATCATTATGCTCGGAGTTGAGAGTGCTTGTCTAGTTTTAAGGTTGGATTCCTTGTCTAAGGGCCAAGAGACCAATTTATATGATGTTTTTTTTCCTACTGCTTGTGTTGTGATGTGAGCTTGGAAGGATCTTGTGATGGGTATGGGTAGGGAGGCATATTTTTTGTGGTAGTAGTTGATGACTAGACTGGTGAGATGCATCGGTTTATTCATGTGGTTGTCAGGTAGGACATCATAGATGACGGAACATGTTGAATGGGAATGTTTGGATGCTTGCTGTTTTTTGTTGGTTTTTTTTCCTCATTACATTCCCCACTACTCAAGGTAGTATGTTTTCTTTCCCACCTTCCAAAAGGATATAATATGCTTGAGGTATTTCATGTGATTTATATGATTATATTCCTGTTGGAGGATTAGTATGTGCTCTTGGTTTAGGCAGAAAATACACAATGTGTCATTCATCTACTCACCAGGTTTAACCCCCTTGTGTTTAGTACCTTTGAATGTATTTATAGAATGGATGGGAATATGGGAATGTAATATTATTGTTATTAAATAATTTAATAAATGATGTTAACCCATTGGGTTAGAGCTTGCAAGGACGCAATGTTGAGGTTGTAATTTAAAAGAACAATGAAATTTTGGTGTGATTCTAATGAAATATAATTTATAAATTGTGAATAGTTAATTATTATTCGAGGAATTAAAGAGCGTAATATGAATATGATAAAAAGGAATGAAGTAACGTAATCAAGATCATTAAATGATTTTTTGATTATATGATTCATAGTCTTAGAAGTGGAAACCGGGAGTCTGAGAGACATTAGCTATAGTTGAGGATAAGACTAGGTCTTTCCCATATTATGGTTGTGATCTATAGTATATTCATTAATTTTTATGTTTCTATACGCTACTTCTCCCTGTCAGTTAGGTCAACTGAAACCCTGGGGATTTTAAGCCTTAGTGGGTGTTTTTTCCCAACATTCTGGTGGGAGGATGGATGGATGATTACCCCCTTTGGCCCCAAAAACTTCTCTTGTTAGTTACTTGTGATGGTAGACACATCAGTTAGTTTTCCACATATATGTGTGTATAGGGTTGTAATGGATTGTGGTTATTCACACACGTATATTTTGGATATATTTTCCGAGGTCCATTGTCTCAAATTGGAATATGCTGTTTACCTCACAAGTCTAGAGGGCATTGTAATATGATTTTGGCACCTAGCTACGCCATAACACTTCCTTCCATCCCTCGATAGATATGCAGATAGAGTTGACTATCCACATGATGGTGGATATGCTTAGGGTATGTGTTTTGGATTTTGGGGGATCATGGATGTGAAAATTACCTCTATGTAAGTTTTCCTAAAACAATATTTACCACTCTACCATTGGCATGGCACCATAAAATGAATTGTACGGATAGTCGTGTCGTTAAAAAGTGTTCTTGATAGAGGTGGATGAGGCAAGTGTTCTTGGGATGGAGGTGGTGCAGAGGACTATAGAGAATGTTCATCTTGTCTTTAGAGTATGAAGATAATCAGGACCGGTAGAAGTCATATTCTGATCAGAGAAGGAGGCCTTCAGATTTCAATGTCAAGGACCATGTGTTCTTAATGATTTCCCCTCGTCATGGGCAGCAAAGGTTGGTTCATGGGAGTGAGATTTATCACTTTTTTGTTGGTAATTTTATATTTTTTGTTCATTTTGGAGTGTGGTGTATCAGATAGCACTTCACCCATAGATGATATGAATAAATGATGTTTTCCATGTATCACAACTCTATCGTTATCTTCATGATGACTCACACATCATCAAATGGAGAACGATAAATGTTGATGATGATGAGACCTTTGATGAGTGTCCGGTAGAGATCCTAGACAGTAGGGAGAATTTGTTACATGGGGTGTTTTATTCCCTTGTTTCGGGTCTTGTTGCAACACGGTGTTGTCGAGGAGAGTATTTGGGAGTGGGAGTCCTAGATGCGTGTCTAGTTCCCAAAGCTGCTTTATGTTTTTGTGCTGAGTTTTTCTATAATGAATTCATTTTTTTACCTTTTATGTGATGTTATTATTGAAGCTTTTAAATATAAAATGTTTTCCCTTGTTATATGGATGTTTGTAATGTGTATGAATGTGTGTGGAAGGGAGGACCTAACTCTTAATTAGGATGCATTAATATGGATGCGATTAAACCCGTCTGGGTGAGTCTGTGTCGCTCAAAGAATAAAATATCATGAAATATATAAATAACTCCCTAACCCAAGTGTCAGGCTAGTGTGACTATTAGAGTTAGTGTACCTGTTTAAATCATATAACTCTTGGGGGGAGTTTTTTCAGATTTTGAGGAATTTTTCCATCTTTCAAACAACTCAGGGTTGTTTTCCCCTAAGAGTTATATTATGGGGTGGTTTTTTGGAAACCTCTTTTCTTTTGGGTTGGTTTTTCAATCTCAGGGTTTATAATATTTTGAGAGGTATTGAATGTAATGTTTTATACCTCTCTAGTCCATTACATCGATAAAATCTATCGTTAGATGAGTTCTATGTGGTCTGTTGGACTAATTCCCAACACTTTTCCAAATTTACAGTTCATAAAAGGATTTTCAAGAAAAATAGGCTATTTGAAATAGAAACCATCCAACCAATGCATTATAACACAATCCTTCCAAGAGAAACCTTTTCCATTCTCAAATATCTAGTTCATGATAAACATTTTTAGCTTCATAATGATTCACCCCTTTGACATTTCCATTGAAATAAAATGCATTTAAAGCCTCATTTTAAGGAATCTAAGGAAGATTCAATATCCATAACTTTTACATTAATTTTCCTAAGTCTCAAGATGCTTTTACTTGGTCAAACTGCATGGTTTAATGACATCCTCTTTTAATTGAAAATTCGGCGTATCTTAAACCTAATTAGTAAATCTTATAAAGGGACAATATATCTTCTTCCCTTGTTTTAACTTATTGTTATCTGCTTCAAGATTCACAATCCATCCATTCATTCCTTAAGAGAGGTGTGATAGAACCTTAATCCTCAAATCATTTCCCACATGAAATTTCGTCGTACTATAGCTGCACCACCTTTTTGGTGCAAGTAGCAAGTGTTGATCCTTCATCGATAAAAGGTATTATCTACCTCTATTCTTGTGTTTTCTTCAATACTTATCCTCCTATTTCTAATTTCACTACTATGGGATGTGTTCTCCATGATAATAAAGGAGTTTTCTTGGTTGTTGGATGGTGAGGTCATGCCACGACATCCTCAAGTGGATACAGTTGTCATGAGGGTGGAGATCATAATACCTTGTGTGGCTCACTCACATATAAATAAGACCAAGATCTGTCTGAGGTAGGAGATTTGTTTCATCTCTATTATTTTTCATGAAAATGTAGAGTTATAATGTTTTATCCCACTATATCACAATGGAATTGACTTATTAAATATTTGAACTGGATAAATAAATTGATATTGATTGTATGTTACTTCCTCTTGTTTTGCTATATATGTTGAAATATATGCTTTGTTTGATTAGAATTTTGTTCTCGATGGAAATTATTAATGACCTTAATGTTAGAATTAATAGATAATTGTTTGGATAATGATAAAGTGGAATGTAAATGAATCTGGTTATTGTTGTTGAAATTTTATGTAAATAAAATTGATGTTGTAAACATGTTTAATCAATTTGTGATAGCTTACTATTTAGGTTGCCTATAGTTTGAACCTGAAAATCATAAATTCATTATATCCAGATGGATTAAATCGATATTTTTTGACACTAGATAATGACATTTAGGGTTCTAAGTTACCCTATATCTTGTAATAGCCAAGATGTTTCTGCTTGGATCTTTGAGAGCTCATTATGTTTGAAGGCTAGATGCCTTGTTTAAAGGCTATGATCCCAATTGATATGATGTTTATTTTCCTACTGCTTGTGTTGTGATGTGATCCTAGAAGGATGTTGTGATACGTGGGGGTTGAGAGGATTATTTTTTGTTGCAGTAGTTGACTCTGAGAGTTGAAAGATGTATCAGTCTATGAATGTTGGTGTCGAGGAGGATACCAGAGATGATGAAACATGTTAGATGTGAATGTTTGGATGCCTGTTGTTTCTTGTTGGGTTTTTTATCTTCCCTACTTTTCCCACTTATCTAGGTTGATGGATTCAATACACTTCATCCAATATGTGTGAAGACACATGGTGTATGACCTATTATTTTTGTGTTTATCTTATTAAGGGAGGATTGGTCTATGATATTGCTATATATGGAAAAGACACGATTGGAAGGTCATCTACTAACTCTATTGATCCCCCTAGTTTTTAGCATATTAGAATGTTTTCCATGATTTCCAAAGAATATGTGAAAGTAATAATGTTTTTAATAAATGATTTAATAAATTATGTTATCACATGGGGTTGGAGATTGCTAGGATGCAATGACGAAGTTTAAATTTAAAGGGTCGATGGACTTTGAGTGTGATGGTAATGAAATATAATATACAAAATTGTTAATAGTTAATTAATGTTTAAATAATTAATGAATGTAATGTGAAACAAATAAAAAGTTAAAGAATGAATGAAATCAAGATCTTTAAATAGTTGCATGCTTATAGTTTTATTATTCTTTGAAGTGACAGTCATGAGTTCGAGAGATGTTAGATGTTGTTGAGTCTAAGACTAGGTAATTCCCATTCTGTGTTTGTGAGATATAGTATATTCTATACATTTATTGTTTCTATATGATACTCCACCCCATAAGTTACGTAAAGTAACACCCTGGGGATTTTGAGCCATGTGGGGTGTTTTCCCAACATTCTTGTTGGAGGATGGATGGCTGACTACCCCCTTTGTATCCACTTTCTTCTCTTGGTTTTTTACATGAGGTGACAGGAACATCGATAAGTTTTCCTCACATATTTTTAGAGGGATGCAATGGATTCTGGTTATTCACACATATATATTCTAGATATAGTTTTCTATTGAATACTATAGATATAACATGTATAGGTTGTGATGGCTTCAGGATCCTTACTCAGTGTATTGGCTGTAATGGATTAAAGTATAACACCTGACATATGATACATGTTATGTGAGTTGTGGTAGCTCCCAGAAACTACCTAGTTACTTTTCTTACATATACTTGGTTGTCTTGTTTCCTGGGTTACATGTTTTGGTTCTTTTCCCTGGTTCTTGTGGGTTATCATTTTTTGGAGAGAGATTCTTAGGACCTGCAAAGTTGGGGAAAGCGGCAAACCAGTGGAGATGTGGTTGCGTGGTACCTTTGATATTCATGATTATATTACATACTCTTTTATGTGATACTTATTCAAATTATCCTTTGTTAGCCTGGTATCTAAGTATACATGTATAGGCGACGAGTTAGTTTACCTTGTTTTTCACTGTACTTTAGAATGTCTTCTTTACTTTTTCCCGATAGTCTCCAAGGAGGATCTTAAAAAGTATATTATTATAATCACTCTATCTATATAAATTCTTTTATAGGTCACTTGGAGGAGGTTATTGGTCAATATGGTAACTATATCTTGAGGTTGCATGAGTTGTTCATGATTTTTAGATGATACTATTTTTAGTTTGTTTTGGTACATGCAGTTTCTTTGTTCAGTTGTAGTAGTTTTTCATGACATTACATATATGTACTTTGGTTTTTCTTTTATATTTCTATCTGAGTTAGAGTTGGTTGGTGTCTGTCTTATCTCTCTCTTTCGCATGTATTCTCTCGGAGGGTAATGTCTCCAATTTGTGTGTTTATTATACCCTCGGTGCTAGTCACTAACACAAGGCCTACTAGAGGCGTGACTCATGGGTCATTATCTCTATTATCACATGGTCAGCCCAAAAGGTGTGCACCTTGTGGGGAGAGGGTCATGACATTTGATATGGATTGACTACTAAATGATATATTTTCTTAAAATATACGTTTAACTTAGGCTCTTGAATATATATATATATATATATATATATATATATCACAGAATTTGTTTAAATGTACTTCAGTTCAAAATGTAGAAAATTAGAAAGGGGTTTTGATTAAAATGTTACTAAAACAACAATGGATTATGGTAAAAAAATATCAATCCATTGAGACATAAATATTAGTATACCCCATGTTTTATTTATAATATTGTATCTTTTACACCATTAAACATTTTTTATCATGGTCCTTTCATTAAATAAAATAACCCCATCTACAATAACCCAGAGGTGGTGTCATTCATTATTACAATGGAATAAGATACAAAGAATCATATCTCAATGGACCAAATAGTTTTGTATATTTGGAAAATTAAATACATGAATGATTCCCCTAATGAATTTGAAAACCAAAATCACAAAATAATTTAATTTTGAGAGTAGCACTATTCTTTATCTAATATACATTAATATCAATTATATTACACTTCTTGATTTCTAGGGAATGGAAAAAATATAGGTGAGATTAAATGTTTATTAAGTGTTCTGTATGAAAAAATATATCATCAATCATTAATCATAATCAACATATAAATATTAATAAGGGATAATATAATTCATTTAATGAGTATCTTGAATATCCTAATTAGATAAGTATTAATCAATATTTCAAGTTAAATTACTAAAAACAAAATCCATTTAAATAATATTATTATTATGAATTGTTATGGAATAATCAATATGGAAATTTATATAATTTAAAACATGTTTTATTTAATCATGAACTATGAATGAAATGAATGAATAGATAATATCATTGTAAAAATATCATAGATAATAAAGACTGAATTCATAATAAAGGAAATAATTAATTTTTTGACATTAGTATAAGCATCACAATATCTCTACCATCAAGATCATTCCAGAAGATAGTTTAAAACTATTGGTAGAAATCATTTAAATTATCTCATTGAATTTTTCACATTAGACCTAGTTATTCATCAAGGGGATATATAATATCCGGCCCCACACATCACTGCATGTCCAAAACATTCCACATATATTGAAAATAAGAAATAATTTCATGAACAATGCGTCTTATCATCAAATATTCATATTGAGTAAAAAATCTGTATTTATACATATTTATCTATATTAATAAATAATATTCAATTTATGAAACAATATATATAATATATTTTGTTTAAGTAATAAACATGTACATCATAAAAAATATGTTTATTTAGGGGAAATTCAATAGAAAATGATCACATGAAAATGAAAATTTAAAGGGAATGATAATGACTAAAAAATGTATCCACAAAGTGAATACATATACATTCATTCATCCAAATGATAAAAAAATATCCACTTTATAGAATATGGTTTGAAATAATAAAACACATACCTATTATAGTGACAGTAAATGTATGATTTTTCATTGATTAGAAACACTATAATAATATATTTAAAAATATTCCAAATGAAAACATCAGTTTCATTTTGATAATAAAATTAAAAAAAATTCACAGAAAAAAATTGAAAATAAATTCCTTCTATTTTTTTAAACCAATAAAGTAATATGTTAGAAATTGAGTGTTCATGATGAAATTAAAATCTGTATATGCCAGGTACATTAAATCAAATATTCCTATATAATTTTGGAAAAAATAAAAACATTCCATGTTTAAAAAAATACATGTAAATTACATTATTTTTTTATACATGCTAAAATTGGTAAAACATTATTAAAAAAATTTAGAAGGATAAAAAAATTTCAAAACATTTTCCTAAAATATTTTTTTAGAAGAAAATAGATTTTTGACCAAAGATTGAAATATAATCATATTTTCAAAAATACATTTTCTAAATTATTTTATGTAAACAATACATGAAAATGTTGAAATATTTATTGAAAAATAAATCAATAACCAAATGATAAAAATTTAAATTAATTTATTAGAAATTTATAATTATTTTCCTTTTATGGGATCTTAATTATAAATAATCCTAATTAAAATTTTATTGTGAAATAAACCCTTACAAAGATCATATATTTAAGCGTCGAATTAATAAATGGATAAATTATGTCTTCTAAATGTAAATGAACATAATTGTTTTGAAATAAATCATAATATAATTGAAAATTATTACTTACATAATCTTAAAATAACAAAAAAATGAAAAAGTTATCAAACCCAATTAAAATAACATGATTAGTGAAATTATTTACCACTTGGTTACGTTATACTCAAGTACCCTAGGGTTTAATAATTAAAATGAACTATAAATAACCTTAGTTAGTATGTTATCCTAACATTACTTGTCAAATGAGATTTATATACACCAAATAATTAATATTTGGTGCATTACAATGTGCCTTAATAAAAGAACATGGAGATGATGTCCCCTGCATCATCCTTTTTATTGGTTGAATATGCTTTAACCTCTTATATTGTTGTTTTAAAAAAATCATTAACTGTTAAAAAATCATATTAATATTTATAATTTCATGTATTATCCTTTTATAAAATTTTATCACATGTTTATTAATAATCGGTCAATATTTTCATTATTTCTTGTGTTAATTGCCTTGTTTTCTCATTTATGCTTTATCATGAATGTTCAAATTCTTATGCATATTATATATTGCAAAAATATATAGAATAATGATCATGTTTTAATTATCGTATTTTTAATTCAATAATAATTTAATAACAATCAAGAAATATGATTATTAAGAATTAACTACGTTACAATCATGAATATGGTAAGTCTTACATATGATTGAGTAACGTTTCCATATAGAAATGTTCATTATAGAAATAAAGTAATATTTATTGTTCTTAAATTATAATACTATCATATAAAACATAATATTTTTTATATATACTTATATATATCGTGCATGTGGCGTAGTGATGAAAAGGGAGTCACATCGCTTCGTGAACACAATAGTCCACATTAACATAAACAATGTAATCATTTTTCTGTGTATGATAGAAAATGATGTATTATATTTTCAGAATAATAAATATGTCCTCAATGTAATAATTATTTTATTTATCAAAAATATATTCATTATCATTACCCTTGACATCTTCCTTGTAATGAATTATTGAAAAAACGATTCATATCGCTTCCTGAGGTGGTAGTCCATCGTACACATAAGTGACATAGTCATGTCCCATACTAAAAGGAAAGGGAAGAGTTATATATGATATAATTAATCGTATGGTATAAGTATATACTATATATACAATTTAGATCCGTAATAATACTTTACTTTGAGAGGTTGTAATGGGATTATTAATGACATCGGTTCATGATATGGTATTCAAACATGGACACAAATCATGATTTGGTAATTCAATTTATGGAAGTGGGAATGGCTTTAGGTAAATAAAATAAAAAAAAGTCTCATTATATGTAACATAATTAGTTATTTATATAATATATATTTATAAAAATGTTAATGGGATATAAAATGAAATAAAATAAAAAATCCCATTAAGGAATGTTTCCTCTTAATCGGGAAACCTTCTTAGGTTAGCACCAAAATCATACATATGTTGGGTGTCTATGAAAAATAATAATTCTAGAATGTGTGTATATGTTAAGGAAATCTATTTTTCAATCTATTTGTGATGACCCATCCCTCAGGGCCCATGCCGTGACTACCCCAAGCTTGCCTTCCCAAGGCCAGGGGCTGTCAACTAGCACCAAAAAGGCATATCCCAAAAACCGGGATGACAGTGCCTCAAAAACCTGTAAAATCACACAAACCAGGCACACAAAATGATACAATAACAAAGTAGACTATATAGTAAACGTAGTGTGTAATGTAAGTAAAGGGGGATAGAATCCAATCCCCACTAGAACGTAGAAGTAAAACTGGGTTAGAAAAGCTCATATGGACACCCGCCAAGGACCCTACCAGAAGGTTGGGTACATATCCTGAACAGTCATGCCTATGGATCATCTCCTCTAATGTCCAACTCTATGCAGCCTCCATTATGGTACCCTCGATGTCGATCAGCGTTCTCTGTCGTCTGCACAAGACAAAACAAGGTGCGGGCATAGCACGTGCAGGGTTGAGTATAACAATACACTGTAGGTACCCCGAGACCCTCTTAGGTATCCTAGAGTTCCACAAAGGAAAATATACAAATCATGAATAAATTCACATGAAAAATACATAGGATTATCCCCATACATATACATAATTTATCAAGATATACTCATCTCAAAAAAGAGGGAATAATACCATAAAGATAACACCACGAAGGTAGAAGTACCACACAAGTAACACCACAAAGGTAGATGTACCACACATGTATCACCATGAAGGTAGATGTACCACATAGGTAACACTAAGAAGGTTGAAGTACCAGATGGGTAACACCATGAAGATAAAACACTGAGCTCACACTCGGAGTATAGAAGTACAGATGATTAGTCGTAAGGCTAGATCATCTTATTCTGTGAAGTAGCACTGCTTCTTCCCCAGACATGATCGATAGGTAAATAACCCCCACTAACCCACATAGGATCAGTATGCACTGACCCACACAGGATCATTGAGTATTTACCCACAAAGGATTGATGTTCTTTCTTCATGATACAACCAGACATAGGAATCCCCCACTAAGCATGTTTGGTTCATGGAGGATCCACTCCACAAGACATCGGTTGATACTTTAACTGCCATAAAGTACCATGGAGAATTATCACAATGGAACACCACATCATAAGAGACCCAAATCGATATACGGCACATCAATTAGACACCGAGCTATAAATTTTTAGAGTTTTCGTTCCAAGGTTCAGGTAGGATTCGGGTTCATTCCAACCCAGCCATACTATAATTTATCCAAAAATCATGTGTAGTATATCCAAAGGATCGTCTTGAGCCAATGATTCTAGTTCCATATAAGTTTCATCAAACATATACGTTGTTCTCAAGATATTTCCAAATGTTGTATCTGGGTCAAGATGGGCCCGGGTCTAGCCAAGATGGCATGGGCCGCTGCGGGCCCAGCCCTGCCCGCGAAGGGGGTGGTCATGCCGACTACACTGGGCACGACCCAATGGGGCGCCACACACTCGGTTGGTGCGGTCCACCGTGGTGGGACCCACCCAAGCCTCTACGAAGGGGAGGCCCCTGGTATTTTGAATGGCCCAATGACTATTTGGCTGGTGGCTGCTGGTGCACGGGACCTACGGGAGGGGTCCCGCTCGTCATGAGACGGTCATCCAGATTCTCAGCCAGTCCTCCCCCCAGTGGTGAGATGACGTCGCATTCCTCCATGGTTGGCTGGGTGCTGGCCAACCTTCGGCCTCCAATTCGGCCAATGTCTCCTCCTTCGACTGAGCAGAAACACACCACTGCTTCGCCACACTTTTGGCCAGTGTGGCAGCTGCCCTCTGAGTGCGCTTCCGGCTCGAACTACAGCTGGCGGGGTGACGACTGCCCTTCGGTTGTGCCACTGTGGCTCGACAACCATAGCCTCCTCTTTAACCGGTGGCGCAGATGCACACCGCCCATCTTCCACGTGGAAGGCTGGTGTTCTGGCCACCGCCTTCTTCGACATGCTATCACAGCTTCATTTCATGCACTATAATTGTGACGTCTGCAAATTCACGATCCTTAGGGCCAAATATCTGTGTCCATATGTTGCGCTCAATGAAACATTGAGTTTCCAACAAACTTAACTATTGGGCGTCAAAGAATGCATGAAGAACACTTGAAGATAAAAAGATAATTGTCAAAATACATGTGTTGAACGATTGCAATGTTGGTTTGGAAATCATCATTCTAGAACAATAATATGATGACACAACAAAAATATTTAACCATACTTCAAATTAACAACCTTACCTCGATCGTCCATTGGAGGTATCGTGAGGAAGGAGATAAAGGTGGTAAAATTTCTCTTACAGCACGCTCCAAAGTCGGTTCCTCATTCTTGATTTGTAGGATTTTCTTCATTGATATAGTTCTTCATTTGGAGGAGGCCCTTTCACAAAGAAGAAGCTCTCCAAATTCTCTACCAAAAACCTCCCCTTTTCCAATGATCCCCAAACAAAGAGGCGAGGAGTAACATAATTAATTTTCAAGAATTAATTACTCAATCAATTAAGAGTTGGCACAAAAATAGGGGATACCCAAGTGTTTCCTTACATTAAGGGGGATTTCAGTTGGTCACCAACACCATGTATTCAAAATGGAGTTTTCAATAAAATAAAATAAAATTTGTTGTATAATATTATTTTTATTTTTTTATCCCTCCCTTGAAAATCCGAAAAACTATATTCCACCATAGTCCTACTACCGTCGATATGATGGTCTCCATAAGTGAATATCAGCACTTTGAGTTCAATTTTGTCCACAAATTTTAATTCTGAGCAATAGTTCAAAAGTTACAGAATGCTGCTGATGCGTTTATGGAACATACATGAAAAAAAATTCATAAATTCATTTTGGGCACACCAGGGCTTGGAAACATGCGCCGCCAATTTTCACGGACTCATAATAATTCCATATAATTAAAAAAATTACATGGAAAATCTGGGTCATTACATTCTCCCCACATCAGAGCTTTACATCCCCGAAATCCATAATTCTAACTATGGAAACAAGTGGGGGTAATATGCATGAATTTGAGCCTCCCGATCTTATGTGATCTCTTAGAGGTTCTCGTGCTGCCAATGAACGCACAGCAGAGGTATCAACTGCCCATTAATGACACACTCCAGTCAATCCACAATCACTATTAGAACCTCCGAAAACGTTTCCCCGTCGTGGATGTCCAACTCGCCCCAGTCTATGATGTGCGGAGGATCATGCACATATCTCTTCACCTAGGATACGTGGAAAACCTCATGAAATAGTTACAACTATGATGGAAGAGATGATCGGTATGCCACCTCACCAACTCTACTGAGGATCTGAAACGGTCTGATGAATCTCAGAGATAACTTCCCAACCCAGCCAAATCTCCACAAAAACTCGTTGACGTGAGACCCGTAGAATGACAAGGTCACTATCCTTGAACTCCAGAGGTCATCATCTTCGATCAGCATAAGAATTCTACCTACTCTGGGCAGTCTTCATCTACTCATGGATGATCTTAAACTTTTCTGTGTTAGCTCGTACCATCTCTAGTCCCATGAGTGATGAGTCTCCTGGGTAAGTGCAGAACAAAGGTGACCTGTGATTTCTACTATACAATGCCATGAATGGTTCCATACCAATAGTGGAGTGATAACAGTTGTTTTATGCAAAATCCACCATGGGCAAGATATCCTCCTAGCTGTGGTCAAAATCAAGAACAAAAGAACACAACATGTCCTCAAGGGTCTAAATGGTCCACTCTGTCTGACCATCCGTCCGAGGATGGAAGGCGGTGCTCAACCGAAGTTATGTCCCGAACGCTTCTTGGAACCCTTTCCATTTCCAAGAAGTGAAACATGCATCATGATTTGAGATAATCATAGATGGAACTCCATTAAGCTATACAATATCCTATACATAGAGGCATCCAATGATCTTTAATGTTCCCTACTATCTTATAGGTAGGAAGTGTCTGACATGGTGAGTCGGTCAATGATCACCCATATAGAATCATGTCCCTTGGATTTGCGTGTCAGTCTAGTCACAAAGTACATGAAAATTCTACCCCATTTCCACTATGGCACCTCTAGTGGCTGAACTAAGCTTGCTGGAACCTGATGGTTTGCCTTCACTTGCTGACAAGTGAGGCACCCAGAAAAAAACTCGGCTACAACTTTCATCCTTCCCGGCCACCAGTGCTCACACCAAAGGTCCTAGTACATCTTTTCCAGTCCTGGATGTACTGCTATAGGGGGCGTATGAAACTCCCTAAACACTTCATCCTGCAGTATCACCAGTACCATAGTACATCCTATGAAGAGGATGACATAATCCCCCAATTCAAAAAATCCATTAGGTGTCTCTCATCTGGATATCTGAGCACATCGAGCCTCACAGTCATTGTCCCCAGGCTGTGTCTCCCTAACTCACTGATGGAGTGGAGGAGTGACCGTCATAGACTGAAGATAAGCAGCTTCATCTCGATCAACATAGGATATTCATAAAGAGGCTAGATTCTATTTCACCTCACTCAGCAACTATATACGAGATCTCCAGCTGAGTGCATCTACTACTATATTCCCATTCCCATGATTATAGACCATCTCGAAGTCATATTCCTAGAGGAACTTAAACCAATGACACTGTCTCAAATTTTGGTCCTTCTAAGAGAAGATATACATGAGACTCTTGTGATCATATTAGACTGTAAAATGCTCACCCATAATGTTATGTCACCACATCATTAAGGATAATACCACAGCTAATAACTCCAAGTCATGGGTAGCCTAACTATACTAATGTTGTATCAGTTGTCGAGAAGCATACGTGACCACTGCTCATTGCTGCATCTGGACACATCCATGAACTGTCCCTAATATGTCACAATAGACTACGTACCCAACACCCTCCTCTAGTATACTCAAGTTGGGGACACTAATCAGTCTCTTCCTCATCTTCTAAAAACACTAATGGCATCTCTCAGACCACACGAAGGTTTCCTCCTTCATCATTAACATTGATAACATTGTCATAAATTTGTAAAAGTTAGGCACAAGCCTCCGGTAGTAACCGACCAAACCCACGAATCTCCAAAATTCTGTCACACTCTTGGGTTTCTCCCAAGAAAGCCTAACCTCAATCTTCACTGGATCCACTACAACTCTAGTCTCCGAGATGTCGTTTCCAAAAAAGATGACCACTCAGATCAATAATTGGCACATCGAGACATTACCGTAAATCTGGTGCTCTCGGAGTATGTCCAAAACTATCGGCAGATAATAGACATGCTCCTCCTCTATAGCTGATTATATCATGATGTTGTTGATGAATAAAACCACAAATCAGACATGTTATGGATGGAAGATCATGTTCATGAGTCCGATGAACACTAATAGGGCATTGGTCACAAAGAATGGAATAACAAAGAACTCATAATGGTCAAACCGACATCTGAAGGGAAATTTCTACACATCCTCATCTCTTACCCGGAGTTGGTGATAGCATAATCCGTGGTTTATCATTAAAAACAATAGTTCCCCCTTCACCTGATCAAAGAGATCCTCAATCATCGAAAGTTGGTACATGTTTTTCACGGTCACCTATATCAGGATCAAGTAGTCCACACAGAGTCTCATACTCCCATCCACCTTCTTGGAAAACAAAGACGGGGCTCCCCAAAGAGAAACACTGGGCTTAATGAACCCCTTGATCTACAAGTCCTTCATCTGTACTCACACCTCTCAATGTTCCAAGGGATCCATCTGATATGCTAGTGTAGATATTGATGGTGTTCCGGGGTACAAGTCAATATACAATTCCACCACTCTGTGAGGAGATATACCCTAAATATCATTAGAGAATACATCATCATACTGTTTCACCACTATAGAATAGCACAGACTCTCAGCATCAACGGCTCTGAGGGTATGGCTAGTCAGCTAATGTGTGATCTGCCGCACCCTCCTCTGGGTATTTCCATCCTATTATATAAAGGTTCCCTTCTCACTAGTGAAGGAAAAACTTTTCTTGTCCGTGCGGACACACCGTACATTGCGCCTAATACAATGGATCTGAGCATGGACTATGGATAAACTGTCCATTCCCAAGATGGCATCGTAAGGACTTGATGCCACCATTAGAATATCTTAGCCGAAGATCTCACCTCCTAGAGTAAGCTCACACTACCAGCACTAGTGTGTAATCTTACAATCCTTTCCATAAGATTCTCTATTTATAAGGATCTAGAAAATGGGTCCACTAGTATATCCAAGCTCCAAACAAGGGCTGTGGAAATAAAAGAGTGACTGCAACCTATGTCTATATGTAATGCAACTAAGGTGGAGTTGAAACAAATCCAACCTTGAATCATCTTCGGAACCCCAAGGTTGTAGGCCTCAGGTGCCTGAAACTGAGCTCGTCCCTGTCCACCTGCTCCCTGCGGTCAGGGTGGAGCACGTGAAGGTGGTGGCGGTAGAACCTTGAATCGCCTCCCACCACTTACTGCACATCCAGCTCTTCTTCCACATCTTCCTAGTGCCTACAGACATCCTCAATCAATTTTTTTCTACTGCCCATGAGGTCCTTCGACTGTCAACTGGCCATCCATATGATGGGTCGAGCAGTCGCGAGCAATGTGACCCTGCACGCCGCATGAGTGACATTTCCTGCTTCTCGCTGGTTCCCATCTGTTCCAAGAACCCTGCACAACCAACCCTGTATCCTACAGTATTCCACCTTTAGGTCTGGTCCTGTTGGTCCTCTGCATCATCTATCTGTTGCGAGATGTAGATGACTCTGCTACGTAACGTCTGGTAGTGTGTCTCACTGTCGGTGACTGCTCAACAAAAAAGCTCATCACTAAGATTGATTACTCTAACAACCCTATCTGTGTCGAGATACTGAGATAAATCATCGAAGCTCTAATATCCCATCTGATCCCCTGCTCGAAAGCATGGGCCATGATGTAAGGGTACTGCACCATGTCAGTAGAGTAACATAAGAGGTCAGTAAACCTTGCTGAATACTAAGCCATGGTCATGCTACCCTGGTGTAAGTGGAGAAGCTCATGTATACACACCGAGCGTAGAGTATCTGGGATGAACACTACCATGAAAAGGCTCTCTAAGTGCACCCATATGAGAGTGACCTTGTCGTGAACCTGGAGCATCAAGCTCCCCCATCTTCCTGTTTTTTCCTGTAGAAGACTAGTGGCACGGATCACCATGAGATCAGCTGGTGTGCATGCGAGTAAAAAAATTCTTACCACAACCTCCATGTAGTCCTCAGCCGCCTATGGATCTATCTATCCCCCGAGCATTTGTGGCCACTAGTGATGGAAATCATGCAATTCATTCAAGTGGAGTGAACCCTCTATTACTAAAGCTGGTGGCATCGGTTTCCCAACAGGTAATGGTGCTACTGGTACACCACCCGATGGTACAGTTTCCGACAGGGGGCCCTACATCGATGCCTCATCGCTCGGTGGGCTTTCATCAGGTACTCAACCTAGATCCCTGGTTGGATATCTACATAGAGGCATCCTAAGAAAATAGGCATGCCATGGTCAATAAGTTATACCTTGTGAACTTAATCCAATGAAATCACAAGAAATAATTCTAAAAAACACACGCACAATTAGTGTTTCCATGCACTGAGTCCGAAACCATAATTTTGGGTCCTGGTGAATGGATACGTCGACTGCTGCACCAACTCTAGATTCCGCGAACTAAAAACCACACTCATAACACCTAACACTAGGGACACACAGAAAAGGTCAAATTCCAAGTTCTTTGGTAGAACCGAACTACTCTGATACCAATTTTTTACGATCCATCCCACAGGGCCCATGCTGTAACTACCCCAAGCCTGCCTTACATAAGCCAGGGGCTGGCGACTAGCACCGGAAAGGTATATCCTTGAAACTGCGATGGCATTGCGTTATAAAATTGCAAACTCATAGAAAATAGTAGCTGATCAAGATAAATGAACAAAATAAACTATATATTAAATATGGTGTTTATAGTAAGTAAATGGGCTCAAATTACAATATCAACTTGAAAGTACAAGTAAAACTGAAAAAGTACATCTCATGTGAACACCTCCCTAGGACCACACCTGATGGGTAGGTACAAATCTAGAATGGTCATCAATTCGGATCATCTCGTTTAATTTCCACCTCCATGTAGCCTCTAATCTGGTATCCTTGACCACAATCAGAGTTGTCTGTCATCTACACAAGACAAAACAATGTATGAGCATAGCCCATGCAGGGGTGAGTATAACGATACACAGTAGGGACCCCAAGACCCTCTTAAATCTCCTAGAGTTCAAAAACATAAAACCCACAATGCAATAAGAAATATAAATAAACACAGCTTAGGTATATGCCCATACATATACTTATGTTATCAAGATATACTCTTCTCACATAAGAGGGAAGAATACAACAAAGTTAACACCATTAAGGTTCATGTATGGAACATGTAGCACCACGAAGGTAGAAATACCACATAGGTAACACCATGAAGGTATATGTAACACACAGGTAACACCAAGAAGGTAAAATTACCACAGAGGTCACACAATGATGATAAAAGACTGAGATTACACCAGGTATTGCTTATGTAGATAAGTAAATATGATTAGTCGTAATGATGGATCATCTTGTTCTGTTACGTAGCCCTTCTCTTAACCCACACAAGATCGATAGGTCACTAACCCTGGATGTCCAATATAGGATCAGTATGTGCTGACCCACATAGGATTGCTGAGTGCTGACCAATGCATTATCGATGTTCTTTCGTCACAATACATCCAGCCACATGATTGCTGCACTAAGAATGCTTGATTTTAGGAGGATCAACTCCTCAAACCAACGATTGATAATTCAACTAACAATAATACCCAAGATGATGTATCATGAAGGTCCATCACATCAAAAGGGACCCAACACAACAGACGACGCTTTAATCGGACGCCCGGTCTGTATTTTATTATTGTTTCTGTTCCAATGATCCGACTTGATTCGTGTTCGATCCAACCCGAACATACACCAACTTTATCCAAAACTCAAGTGGATTGTACCCAAAGGACCTCCTTGTTCAAAGGATTCGATTGCAGCAGATGGTTCATTAAACGGACGTGAAATTCTCATGATATGGTCACACAGGCATATCGGGGTCCGGATGGGTCCGAGTCCGGTCTGACCCGGTCGAACAAACCTAGACCCACACATTATTGGCCAAGCCAACCCATTTCGTGTCGAACAAACCTGATTTGGGTCTAGTCGGGATGGCCTGGGCCATTGCGGACCCGACCTGCTAGGTTGTGGTTCGGCCCGTACCGCATAGGGCGTGGCCCGACCCAGTCCACTTAACGCGTCCCGGCCCACGTTGGGTGTGGCCCGCTTGGCTGGTGCAGTGCGCCATGGTAGGACCCTCCCTAGCTGCCACCTGAGGGGAGGAAACCCCCTGGTATTTGGAACAATCCAAGGACCATTCGGCTGGTTCCTTCTGGCATGTGAGACCTGCCGGAGGTGTCCCTCTTGGCACGACCTGGCCAGCTGGAATCCCAGAAATTTTCAACTCAACGGTGAAACGATTCCCCTGTCCTCTATGTATGGCCATGTGTCAGCCTCCCTTCATCCTCCTCTGCATCCAAGAGGCCACAATGTCATACTTCAGTGGTGCGGACGCGCACCATCGCTTCACCACGTATCCATTCATCATTCTAGCCACCCTCGGGGTGCACCGTCCACTCGAACCGTGGTTTTCGGGGTGCTGGATGTCGTTCGGGTGCGCCACCGTGTCTCATCAGCCACGACCTCCTCTTCCACTGTTTGCATGGATGCGTGCTGCCCTTCTTCCACATGGTCATCTAGTGTGCTTGCCACCGCCTTCTCCTACGTGTTATCGTAGCTTCGTTCCCAGCCCGAAAATTATGACGTCTGCATATTCAAAATCCTCGTGTTGTGATCTACACATCCATATGTTGTCCTCACCAAAATATTGAGTTTCCAGCATGCGTAAATATTTGGAATCACAGAACGCATGAATATCACGTGAACAATGAAAGAGAATGGTCAAGGTATAAGTGTGGAATGATGGCCATGTTTGTTTGGCCATCATCATTGTACAACAAGAATATGATGAAACAAAAAACAAATTAAATCATACTTCAAATTTAACCCTCTTCCTCGATCATCCATTGGAGGTGTCGTGAGGAAGGATAAGAATTTGGTATCGTAGCTCCAGAAACATGCCTCAATTTCGGTTCCTCATTCTAGATTTGGAGGATGTTCTTTGTTGACGTGGTTCTTCGTTTGGAGAAGGTTCTCCCACTAAGCAAAAGGTCTGCAAAAGAACTCCCCAAAACCTCTCCTTTGCCAATGATCCCCCATCAAAGAGGTGATGAGCCACTTAATTAATGTTCACGAATTAATTAATCGATTAATTAAGAGTTGGCACAATAATAGGGGTAAACACAAGAGTTTCATCACATTAAAGGGGACTTCAGGTGGTCCCCACCACCATGTATTCAAAATAAAGGATTCAGTAAAATAAAATAAACGTTTTTGTTTTAATTTATTTTTATTCTTTTAACCCTCCCATGAAAATACAGAGAACTATCTTCCATGCTCGACCTATTGCGGTCGAGGTGATGGCCTTCTTATGCGAATATTGGAGCTATGAGTTCAATGGTGTCCTCAGATTTGACTTTCAAGCATCGGTTCAAAAGTTACAAAATGCTGCAAATACGTTTACTGAACGCACCTGAAAATAATCATCATAAATTCATTCTGAGCACACCGACCACTAAATCATGCGCCGTCAATTTTCAAAAACTCGTAATAATTCCATATAATGAAAAAAATATATAGTAAAATATGGGTCTTTACAGTATTAGATATATAAAAAATTGTTTGAATGTGTGAGTAAGAGAGGATATGCGTGGCCTTTTATAAGTGACAAGAGTGGAACACCTGTAATTTTTTAAATGAAAAAAGTGTAATAATATTTTAAAATGGAAAAAAATTCCAAAATGAATTATTATAGAAAAATAGACAATATAATGTCATAATATGCCAAAAAATTAAATTTTATATATGTTTTTAGGCTATTTTAACCCTTATCTATTTATTTTGTCCATTGGTAAGCCCTTTTTTCATAATTGCTGTAAAATTTTTTCACTGTTCATTTTTTCTAAAATTAAGTATGACTTGTTAGATAATATAAAAGTTTATAATTCAAAATATGTAATTAATTTCTCCAAATTACTGTAATATAATTTTCATAATGCAATTTAAAATTAATCTAACAGAGACAATGATAAAGCTTGTTTTTAAAGAGAAAATGTTCAAAAGTGTATATGGATTTTATATCAAAATAAATAATTAAAATTATTAAAATGGAAAATAATTTATTATTTGATATATAATAGAACTAATTTTATTTTTATGTTAATTGAATATGTAATATAACTATATAATTAATTAATTGAAAATGAATATTTAAATAAAAATTCAGTATTTTACACTTTTCATTGAAAATTGAAACATTTCATAAAGAACCAACAAATTTTCCCTAAGATAATTTTGAATACATTAGTTAAAAAATCATGTTGATTTTACCAAATAATTTTTCTAAAATTTGTAAAATTTATTTTTAATTAATTTCAAGAAATCTCAACTAAAACGAATTTTAGAAAAAATAATTTTTTAAGAAAATATTAATTTTTCATTAAAATGATTCCTTATTGATTTTTTATAAATATATAGCCAATTAATATCATTTTATATTTTAAAAATATATAATTTTAAATATTAGTAATTTCTATTATTACTCACCAATTTAATGGGTGCGTTATAATAGTATACCATATTGTGGTTCATTTAGACATAGGGTTGCGTGTTCTACAAACTATCAAAGGGAACAAATTTAAAGAAATTTATTTCATTAGTTTTTTAATATTGGTGTTGAATTTAACATATGCTATCAATTGGAATTTTATTATTTTATAATTTCATTGCATTAAATTCTACCACCATTTGTAAATAGCTTCTTATCAATTTGATCTTGTGAAAAAAATTGTATTGATATTTGAAAATCATTTAATGAAAAACCACATCATAAATAAGATAATAAAATATAATCATAATAAGAGAGAAAATGTATATATAATGATCATATTTAATAACTCATAATAATGTATTTATGCTGGAGAAAATTTGTGGCAAGTGATGATGTGGGCATGGAAAAAGTGTAAGTAATTATAGATAATGAATGAGGTCATTAATCGACAGAATAAAATTGTTAATTGAAAGTTAAGGGAAAAATAATTTTTTTTATAATTTAAAACAAAATATTATTCATTATAAATGAATTTAATAAGATATTTTTTATTCACTCGTGTAATTTCATCTTTTGGTTGTGTTTTAAAAAATTTATAATTAATCTCATACTCTGTGAAATGAACATTATAAAATTAATTTTTTAGTTATATAGTAATAAATTCACTTTTAATCTATCACAATATACATTATAGAATCATAATTCATTTCATCAATCTGTAGTTTTTATTTTGAAAAAATGATTTGTGTTGGTTATCTAATAAGCATAAATACCATTTTGTTGATGTATTACATTAATATCAAAAACATTTTCCCGGGTTTAAAGTTAACCATTTCATAAATATTAAACGTTATAATCCTTCCAGAAGATTATAAATGAATAATTTATAAATAAGGTCCCAGATTTTCAAAAAATATAAATATCGTCAATCCCCTCAACAATATGAATTCCATCTTAATTGTCACATATGAAACATGTGATTACATTCCTCATGTATTCTATTGAAATAGTATAATAACCACAAATACCATAATAACTTATTGAAAACATGAATAAATCATTATTACATAAATAAAACCTAGATTATTATATATATTTCTTAAATCCAAAAATGTTGTTGACTCCATAAAATATAACATAAACCCATTTCTCAGAAATAATTAATAAGATCCATGGTAGTTAGTTATATCAAATTTAATTTATCCATATCAACCATCTCTTTATCCCAACAATATTATCTCCACATACAGAATACATTAAGGGTTATCCCTCTCTCAGAATTTTGTTTTCTGGGATGTTCAACATTCCACCAAATCAAATTTCTTCATTATATCTACTATTCAATAAATGATTTCATATACTTCGAAAGAATTACTATATTAAAAAATATATATATTTCATAATAATTATAAAAAGGATATCGTTAATAAAATACTGAAATCACATAAATCATAAATATAAAAAAACCACATTAATCATTCCCCTTTATCTGTGGTAATAGCATAAGCTTGACCATGATCCATTAGCTTCTTTTTAGGTAAATTTTTTGATGATTGGATTATTTTATTCTTAGTTCGCCATCTTATTGTAGTTGATGCATTAAAAATTGGTAAATTTTACCATTCCTTTTCAATCAAGAGTATATTGGCCATTTCTCCTCACCTGCAATAGACCCTTATTCCCATTAACCACAAAAAATTTGTTTCTCTACACAATAATCATATTTGGGAAAACCATTCATTCCAATCATCCATTTATCTATCTTTTTACATATCATCATCTTATTCTCTTTCTTTCCTATGAATCCATAATACATAAAAAAATTGATTATTATTCTTTATAGAACATGATACAACGTCCTTATATGATGATATATTTTGGCATACTATTTCACTTAGATATATTTTCTTAATCCCATTAAACATTTTTTTATTCTGAGTATTTATGTGATGTACATTGATGTAGCTCCCAACCCTTCTACTTGGTGCCATTTATAAAATATATATTACATTATAATTGATTTTATATCATGAAACATAAAGTATAATCCCAAATCCAATGACATAAGTAACATAAATTTATTAATTTATGCATAGATAATGCAACAACCCATGTAGTTATAATTTTCTTTCATTGTGGAATTAAACAGTTAACCTCATTGTTAATGTATCCTGAAATAATTAGTATTTTATAAAATTAAGGAAACAATAATAATAGAATAGTAACCTAACCTATGAATGTTAAAATATTTTTTTGTAACTTATATGTAAAAATATGATATATCAATATCATGAAATATGTAAATAAATGTTTTATAAAATGATAAATTAATAGTTAGTATTTTTTTGACACATAATTTTTTATTTAAAATATTATAATTAATATAAAGATATAAAATAAAATTTATCATCATTAAATATATTAATAAATTTATATTATCCTGTCTTAAGATTGTAACGTAATTATATGAGACATTATTTAGTTTTTCAAAGTGTTCTAAAATGAGTAATAATTTTAAAAATGGTATTTTTTGAATAAATGATGATTTTATCTAAATATAAAATTTATAATATTTAGACAAGTATTTTAATGATATTTTGTTAATTTTTTAAATCTACATGTCATAAAATTTTAATGGTGAATTTTTTTTTCAAAAATAGTTGAATTTTTGTTTAATAGTGGAATATGATAATTTATGATATAAGATAAATACATAAATTATTGAGTCATAGATGATGAATGTATGATTTGAGAACATATTATATACATATAGTAGACTTTTTTTAATATATTTTGAGATAATTCTAAAACTATTAATTGTCTTGAGCTCAAATAATAAACTAATGGATAAAAAAAAAATCCCCTCTCTTCCAATATAAATACCTCCCCTCACCAATTCTTATCCATACACATCAAAGTATTTTATATTTTTAAATTTCTACCCAATTTCCTTCTCATGTCTCTTACCCAAGTCCCTAACCTACATGTCTCACCAAAAATCCCAAACCAAGTGCCTTGTTGAGGTTCTCAAGGAGAAGTATTCAATGGGTAAAATCAGCTTTCGTTTTCTTTTCTTTTATTTCCAATTTATCTTCTTCATTTATTATCTCCTCATATCCCCTATCCAATGTGACAGGATAACTATATTATCTTACATATATTTGAATTATATTTTTATAATATAATATCTACAATCAACCCTCTCCCATTCAACTCTTATTCATAAAAATGAAAATATCATCTTTGATGTGTCGATTTATCATCATTATTGATGATGTGTTTTATTTTTAATTTACCACTTTCAAGACCGGTCAAAAAACTATTATTTTTGATAAAAAATATTTTATATTATATATTCTATTTTATAAAATGTTTAGTAACCATTATATCAATATGAAATTAAATAAAAATATATGAGTTCTTGGTGGTCTTAAAAACCGCCAAAATAAAATAAATCATTTTCACTAACATTTTTTTCTAATTAATCATAATTATATCAGATAAATAAATATATGGAATCATATATAATATTTTAAGCCCTTTAGAACCTTTTCATTAAACTTCTGGTGTTTTTCTTCATTTTGAAATGAAAATCCATAATGAACCAACCACAGAAACCGTGAAATAAATGCACCTGAAACAATGAAAATAAGAAAATATTATTAACAAATGGGTAGAAATATGTTATAAAAAACAATATAAGGAATTATAAATATAAATATAGATATATAATAATGTAATACCACACTTTAAACCATTAAACAGGGTTTTTGAACACATTTGAAGGAAGTATAACAAGAAGTAAGGTACTTTTCTTAAAATAACCCTTTTAAAAATCTCTATTTTTACCAAATTCAAAAAGAATGTTTTCATAATTAAAGTATTAATATTTTATGATTATATTTCTGTTACTGGGCATGATTTATGATTAATTTTGGGACCTATATATTTCTCCAATGTATTGGGTATGATTATGTTAAAAGTTGACCACAATAGTAATTCCAATTGTCACTACAATGGTTGCACCATAAAGTAGACACGAGGGTTTCATTGTAAGGTATTCATGAAGGTTAAAAAAATATTGTATCCATGAGGGTTACAATATTAATTAATTAATTCCACATGTAAACTATATGGTTTTATTAATATGTATTATGTTTTATTGAAATCTCTTTTTTTCAAAATGTTAGTATATGATACTTTACTGGTGAGAAGTATTTATTTGTGAAAATGATTCCATAAGTTTATATGTATTCATGGAAAATGATTTATCTCTATTTTATTATGTCCCTTATTGATATTTTTTTTTCTAATACCATGTTTAAAATTTGTTTCATAATGTATAAGGATGGGTAAGCCAAAAGAAGGAGACAAACTTAATATTGTGAATATTTTTCTTGAAATAATTTTAGGTATTATTAAAAAATAATATCATAGATGAAATGGATACTATTTTAGTGGAATCTAATTTTTATTCTAATTCGTTTTCAAGAATATTTAATGATAAAATAAATTAAAAACACATTTGAAATATATCTTTTGGAATGTACGAATGTTAATTCTTGGTGAATTAACTATATTAAATAATGTTTATATCTAGGTCCTTATAGTAGGTTTGAGACCACAATTTAGATAACATTATGCGTTAGGATGATATTAATAGAATTCCGTAATATATATTTATCTAATGTGTATTTTTTTAATATATAATTTAATAATTACTATATGCATTTGTCTAAGATATGTTTGTTTAGAATAGATTTGTGTAGAAGAAACAGGGAATCTAAAGTAGGACGACATTGAGAGAATAATTGTTTTTTAATATGCAACCTAGAATAGTGGGAATTAGAATAAAGTATATTGTGATAGTAATGGATCAATTGACGTTGTCTATAAATAGAGGTGGAATTCCTGTAATAGAAAATGCAGAACATCCACAAACGATAATTTGTATAGGGTATCATTTTGTGGGGAAAAAACCTCATACTTCTAGTGTATCTTATGACCCAATAGTGGATGAAGGGTTGATCAAATCACTTGAAAAGTTATTTTATGTAATGATAGTTTTTATATAAAATAAAGTTAGTCTTTTCATTTATTGTTTTGAAGTTGAATACAACCCGTGGTGGTCCATGGTTAAGAATATATGGTATATTGAATAGATTAATCCCTTTAAATGGATTAAATTAAAAATAATTTCTTGAAAAATAACTTCTTATGGTGGTTTAAATTATGATGGAAATGAAATTCCAAGAATTGAAAAAAAACAAGGAATATATAGTTGATGTGTAGGAAACAAACTTCACTTTTTTTGGAAAGGTACACCCCACATATTATTCTGTGTCTTGATTGAAAAATATAATGTTTTATCTTAGGAATAAAACCAATATATCGAAGGGAATTAGATTCCTATGAATTCAATGGTTTTGATAAAATTTTCTAATTTCGTATAATCTTTGAAATGTATTTTTAAGACAATCACATGTAAAGAGAAAACAAGAATAAGTAATGATATATATAGAATGAAATGGGTAATAATTAGTTAAAAAATATAAAGGTATGAAAATATAGTTTCCATTTTTTGGAAAGTGTTGT
Organism: Viscum album; assembly: GCA_963277665.1. Taxonomy (NCBI): domain Eukaryota; kingdom Viridiplantae; phylum Streptophyta; class Magnoliopsida; order Santalales; family Viscaceae; genus Viscum; species Viscum album. The sequence continues at coordinate 516,132,731 of OY728146.1, forward strand.
AAAGAGAAGCATGGGGAATTCCTTAAAAGATCTTAGGAGGTGTTTTTAATGGGTTTTGTTTGGAAATATGGAAAAAGATTGTAATTAAAATGATCTTAATGATGATATGGTTAATTCAAATAAGAAAACCATTAATTTTTTTAAATTTTGTTAGATGGGTCATTATGAAAATACCTACACAAAGAAATATCCAAGTGATGTGAAGCAGCCAGATTATAAGAAGAAACATAAAATGAATTTATTTGTGGTGTAACACCCCAAGCTTCTACGTTACGCTTCTCTTTGAATAATGCGATAGCGTGTGTTGTACACAACACCGAGTTCTAACAACCAATCAAACTAGCCGTTATGAATAATAATACCTAATTTTTGAAATTATATACATTTTATATTTCAAAATGGACTTCATTTTTGGATTCAGAATATCTAATTTAGCCTAAAGTAAAATTATGTTACTTTTCGGATAACTTTCATATTTTGATGAATAGTGAAAATTACTAAATTTTAATTAAAAACAACTTTTTTAATCAAAATAATTAATAGTGATAAATTATTAATTTGAGTGGTTTTAAAGTATATTTAGAATATAGTTTTACCATTTAATATAATGTTGGTCATTGTACATAATTTTACAGTTAAACCGAACATAAACAAGTGTCAATCTTTTGATAGTTATTATCTCTTAAAAACACGTTTTTTGTTTTGACAGCGAGAATTAATTTTAAATTAATTTCTGCCAATTCTGTGTTTTGAATTTAGAAAAATGGATTCCATATTTGGAATCAGGATGTTCAAATTATGTAAATATGTAACTTTTATTTTTGGACATTTTGAATAATTACTGCGGTAAATATTTCATTTACCATGGTTAAGGATAAATCTGGTAAATAAGGGTTAAAAAATAATATTATAAAAATACTAAATTACCCTAAAACGTGAGCTAGACTTATTGGTTAATACATGTTCGACCATAGGCATCTTTGATTCGATTTGGGGACCCCATGGTTCCACTTGTAGGTGATAGGGACACTTTATTTTAATTAAGTTAAAATGAATACAAAAATGATACAAGCATATATCTTTTAGCAAAACAATTTTTACATAGCATTATATATGTTGGATTTTCGACTATAAATATTCATTAGAAAGTTAAAAAGATTTCATACATGATGATAGTTTATTTTAAATTTTTATAGATTAAATAAGTTAAATTATTTATGACACAATGATGATGCAGTAATTATCATAATAGTGAAAAATTAAAATAATTGATATTATAAATACCCAAATAAATATAATATGAACCTTTTAATAAATTAAACTAATTTTATAGGATAATATGATATATTAGGATTGATGTAATTGACTTTTTTCGAAGTAATCAATCTGATATGAGTTTCACAAAAATCAACTATTGAATAGTGTCAAAATTGACATAAAAGAGTTCTTAAAACAAATATTATATTATTAATTGATATTAAATTCAAAAAAATCTAAGGTTCGGCCAATAGACTTATATCATGATATGTTAATCATTAATGGACCACTTGGGAGTCTCTTGGATGTATATAGTATGTTTATTAAAAATATTATATAAAAATACAAAGAGACATTGTAAAAGTGAAACTAATTAACTTAGAGTTAATACCTAAAGATAAGGTTAATATAATGACCCAAACCTGTCTAAATACTATTGGATGAATTGTTATCGACCTATACCCACCTTAGCCTTTGAATAATCAACTTTGTATCCATTAGAAACTGTATATGAATTTATTATAAATTAATATTTCTAGCTTTTCCAAAGGTGCCCCTCACCCCTCTTATAAAAAGGCACTCATCCTTCTCATTTCTTCACACCTTGAAAGCCTTTTGGTTCGGCCAAACTCTACCCAAATACTCTCCCAACTTCCCTCAATACAACCTAGAGGCCTTATTTTTATCAGAAAGCCAACCTATGGATCCCTTTTTATCAAATCAAAAGGAAGAAACCGAAGAAGAGGTAATGATTTCACCACCCTTTTCCAAGTTCCTTTCTTCTTCCACTTCTTCTTCCTTTGTTGTTACCATTATAAAATAATAACTCCAGTATCATATATATACTGTGATTTTATTATAAATATGGTCCATATTCAGTATTCTATCCACCCTTTGAATAACATGTCACCATACGTGCGTACGTACGGCTTACCGTCTCCACGTCGTGGTGTAATTGTTATTCAATATAATATTATTTGGATGAGTATAATAATGATGTGTAACTCTTGTAAATAATAAATATAAAATTTTAATGATTCTTTATATATGATATACCATCCATTTATATATTATTTTAATATCAAAAGAATGATATTGTCGCTCGTGCGTACGTACGGACTACCGTCTCAAAGAACGCGATGAGATTCATTCTCCATCGTATCCATTCAAGTATAATTATCATTTGATGATTTAATAAATGATGTGTAAGGACTTGATATCATTCTGGATATGAATAATATACAACTTATCCTTTACAAACATGTCTTACGTAACAAAACATATAAAAGAAAACAAGTAAGTTAACACCCGAAACAATGATAATACTAAGATATTATTATCAAATCAATATTAAAAGATCATATATGATATCATATGATTCTTGTATAATTTAATAAAAAATATTTCACCATTATACAGGAGTTAAACCTACCCCAACCAAGGAAAAGAACAAGGTAATGGTTATTTCACAATCTCTTCATTATCCGAGGTTGTTTATACGTAATAATCTACTGGTATCTCTTTATCATCCACATCCATGTTTCTTCAAAATGTATTTCAAAACATTTTTATTATTTACAAGAATTTGGGTTAAAGTCATTTATACCCTTGATTGAATTTTTATAAGAGGAATCTTTCCATCGTTTTCCAAACTATGTCCTTTTTACCCTTTTCGACAGAATTAATGTAATAATGTTTTTTTAACTTATACGGCGGGTGCGGTTATTTTCTGCCGTTATAAAATCTTCAAAAATTTCCTTACAATCTTATAAGAATATTTTCAAGAAAATGTTTATTTTATATGGCTCTTAATTGATTTCAAAAATAGAAACAGATATTTCTCTAAAAAGTGTTTTGATTTCATCTATGTCAACATCCTTTGATGGATTTTACGCTTATTTGAAGTTGATTTATTTTGATACAAAACTTCTATATTGTATTGAAGGTTTTGTGATATGTTTGACTGTGGATGTGCTATTTTTATACCATTCATAGTTTATGGTGAAATTATTGACATTTCGTATGCTAGTTTTAATACGAATGTTTATGTTATGTTTAATCCTTTTCATATGGGAATGCATTGGACTTAATATGTGACGGGTGGAGCCCGCTATAGCTCCTCGATGCATTGGTAGGTCTAATGAGACAAACTAGTGTCTTGGCACAAGACCTTGGCAAAATCTTATTTTTAGTCTTGGCACGAAGCCTTGGCTATGTGGTTATGATAGTCTGGCATTATGCATTCCAAAATTATGAAAGTGGTTATTGATATTGCATGTGATTATTCGATTAGTAGAATATCCATGTGAACAAGTAAATGGCATTATTTCATTTTACTTTTGCCATACTATGTTGAAGTTCAATTTTAAAATTCTTTTTTTAGTAATGCATTGCGTTAAATGTTTATGCTTATTTTGAATGTTCCGCTATATTGTTATCCTTACTGGGCATTTGAGCTCACCCCTTTTCTATGTTTTATTTTTCCCAGGATGTGAAGAAGTAAGTTATGAATGACCCGCAGGGATATTATGAGGGGATAATAGTGTGGACTATGGAGACATTATGTTGTTGTAGTAGTTTTTCATTTTATGATGTAATGTAAAACTTATGAATATATCTAGTGTTTCCAAGGCTACTACACCAATCGGTCTTTCGAGATTTGATCTTTCTTGTGATCATGCCAATGTTATATAATAATGCACCGACTCTGGGTAACTAGGGTCGGGGCGTTACAGTTGGTATCAGAGTAAGTTTAGTACAAACCTTGGAAGCTATATTTAGATAAACTCTGATTAGAGCACGTAGACCTAAGATGAACTTTGAGGATTAGTATAGAAGAACATCATAGAATTTTGGTATTATATATATTTTGTGAGTTTTCCGAGCAATACATCCCTGTCTGGATACGAGCAGGTAGAGGCGGCTCTGGCACAGATGTACCTAGGGGTAAAACCCGAAAACACCGCTTTGAGCTAGACTCGAACGGGAACTGGTGCACGATAACGGGCCTTTCTGCACTCTTGGTTACGACACTCCCGGGGGATATGCTTTGGATAACTCTCATATTCTTTACAAATCATTATGAAGGGTTAATGAGTATATACTTTCTCAAAGAAAACATTTTTATGATTATTGATTATATCCATAAATAGTTCAATTTATGATAATTTCTTTATAAGTATGGGATTATGTATTTTGATTCATAAACTGATCTAGTTTATGAAATTGTTTAGAAATGGCGCCTAGTGAAAGAAATATAAATTGTATCAATGCACACACTCCATGTAGGGATTTCCCTCCTGCTCAAGATAATTATAGTGGGGCTGGTGATGCAATTGGTGCTGATCAGCTAATCACCATACTGGGACAACTTACTCAGGTTATAAATAATAACCTTACCCGTATGGAGCACCTTGATCCACAGCGTCGAGGATCAATGTTAGATCGATTCATGAGGAAACAACCACCAACGTTCAATGGGAGTACAAATCCCTTAGTAGCTGAGCAATGGATAAATTCCCTAAAGAAAATATTTCAGGCTTTGGAGAGCAGTGAAAGGGAAAAAGTTATCATGGCAGTTTGCCGCCTCACTGGAGATGCTGATCAATGGTAGTCCTTGATTTAAAACATGAAGGAAGATGATGAAGTATCAAATATAGAATGGAGGGAGTTCAATGATCTATTTTTAGAAAAATACATTCCTCGCGACCATTGAGCATATATGGAAAGGCAATTTCTGAGTCTGAGACAAAAGGAGGATGAGAATGTCACAAAGTATGAGGCTAACTTTACAAGGTTAGCAAGGTATGCTGGAGATTATATAAGCAACCCAAGAAGTAAGATTGATCGTTTCTTTGATGATTTAAAACCATTTCTTCATCGGGCATTAGTCTCGCAATCCTTTTCATCGTACGAAGACATTGCCTCATGTGCTATCAAGACCGAAAAGGAATTATCTAAGTCTTATGACTTTAAAGCAAAGAAAGAGAAGAAGAGACATGCTGATCAATCTGGGAATGGAAATAAGGGGAAGAAGGGAAAGGTTGAATATCCATTTTGTGGTAAATTCGGGAAGAAACATCCCGGTACATGCTTGAAGGGAATGGGAGTCTGTTACAAGTGTGGTGAAAAAGGCCACCAAGCTCATGATTGCAAGGGGAAGAAGGAAGCTACCAACAATCAATGCTACAATTGCAAGGAGATGGGGCATTATGCAAATGCATGTCTTAAGCGTCATGATAACTTACCTCAGAAAAGGCCAAGGGATCAAGTTCAGGCTTATGCTATCACTACTGCTGAGGTAGAAGCTCCGAAAGACGTGGTGGCATGTAATTTAATGGTTTCCTCAAGTTTAGAAAATGCATTATTTGATTCTGGATCATCGCATTGTTTCATATCTTCCCAGTTTTCTAAGAAAATTAGATATTTCCAATTTGATTTAATAAGGGAGTTGTCAGTTAAAACTCCTAAGGGAAGTATCATTGGAACAAATTTTTGTGAATCAGTCCCCATTAGAGACCATAAATGTTCTTTATCTGCTGATCTCATCGTCATACCTATGATTGAGTTTGATATAATCCTCATTATGGACTGGCTTTTGGACTATGATGCGAATATTTATTGTCAGAAGAAATAGGTTACGATTCTTGATGATAATGATAAAGAACACCTTATCTTTAGAGCAGAATCGTCACCACCTAAATCTTATTTAGATCCACCCCCAGTAGCTCAACTAAATTCAATTATTGGGGAGGAAGAGAATGAAATAACTGTGGGTGAGGAAAGGAATGTTCAAATAGAGGATGTACCTGTTGTGAAAGAATTTGTAGATGTATTTCCTGAAGATTTACCTGGACATCCTCCAGAACGAGAAGTTGAGTTTTCCATTGATTTAATTCCTAGATCAAGGCCTATATCGAAGAACCCTTATAGAATGGCCATTGTAGAATTAGTTGAACTAAAGAAACAACTAGAGGAATTGAGTAATAAGGGATTTATTCGCCCTAGTGTTTCTCCATGGGGAGCCCCTGTTCTTTTTGTTAAAACGAAAGATGGATCTATGAGGTTATGTATCGACTACATGGAGATCAATGCTATAACAATAAAGAACAAGTATCCCCTTCCACGCATTGATGATTTATTTGACCAACTGCATGGAGCTCAATAATTTTCATAGATTGACCTTCGATCTGGATACCATCAGTTGTGTGTGAAGAAGGAAGACATTCCAAAGACAGCATTTCGAACCAGGTATGGGCATTACGAGTTTACTGTAATGCCGTTTGGATTGACTAATGCACCCTCTGTATTCATGGATCTGATGAATAGATTTTTCAAGGAGTATATCGATGAATTTTTAGTGGTATTTATTGATGATATCTTGGTATACTCCAAAACCTACGAAGATCATGAAAATCACTTGCGCATTATCTTGAAGACTCTTAGGAGGCATGAATTATATGGGAAGTATAGTAAGTGTGAATTCTGGCTTCAGGAGATTTCTTTTCTTGGCCATATTGTCTCTAAAGATGGAATCTCTGTTGATCCTTCTAAGACCAAGGCAATCCAAGAATTGACAGCACCTAGGAGTATAACTGAGGTACGTAGTTTTATTGGTTTGGCAGGTTATTATCAACGTTTCGTCCAGAGTTTTTCCAGATTGGCTAACCCATTAACGAAGCTCACACGTAAAGGGGTTAAATTTGTTTGGACAAAAGAGTGTGAAGAATTTTTCGAAGAACTGAAGAGAATATTAGTCAATGCTCCTATATTGACTCTACCATCGGGGAATGATGGGTTCGTTATTTATAGTGATGCATCAAAGAAAGGACTTGGCTATGTCCTTATGCAGAATGATAGAGTTATTTTCTATGCATCATGACAGTTGAAAATTCATGAACAAAACTATCCTACTCATGATCTCGAGTTAGTAGCTATGATCTTTGCTTTGAAGATATGGAGGCACTACCTCTATGGTGGAAAATGTGAGATTTATACTGATCATAAGAGTTTGAAGTATATTTTCTCACAAAAAGAACTCAACATGAGGCAAAAAATATGGCTTGAATTACTCAAGGATTATGATTGTACGATACACTACCACCCGGGGAAGGAAAACAAGGTGGCAGATGCTTTGAGTAGAAAAGACCATGGAGTTTTGAACAATATGAGAAATGAAAGGGATCCAATTTTCATGGATCTAGTAAAGATGGACATGGGAATAACCAGGGAAGGTGAAACATCAATGCTTTTTCAAATGGTTTCCAAACAATCTTTACTAGAAAGGATTAAGAGTTCTTAGACCGATGATGAAGAATTTCAAAAGAAGATTAATGCTGTGAATGCTGGGAGATTGAGAGACTTTGCATATGAAGATGGAATTTTGAAATTTGGGAAGAGACTTTGTGTTCCCGATATACCTGATCTGAAAAGGGAATTGCTGGATGATGCTCATATTTCCAATTTCTCTATACACACTGGGAGCACCAAAATGTATATAGATTTGAAGGAACATTTTTGGTGGAAAAATATGAAGAGGGAGATTGCGGATTTTGTGTCAAGATGTATGGTTTTTCATAAAGTTAAAGCGGGAAGGCAACAGCCTGGACGAGTCATGCAACCTCTTCCCATACCGGAGTGGAAATGGGACAATATTACGATGGACTTTGTCATGGGGCTACCAAAGACTTCTAGAAGGATTGATGCAATATGGGTTATGGTTGATCGTCTTACCAAGTTATCACATTTTCTTGCTATAAGAGAAGATCTACCCCTGGAACGTCTAGAAAGACTATATATTAATGAAGTTGTGATACTTCATGGAGTAACCCTATCGATTGTTTCTGATCGTGATCCCCATTTTACTTCATGATTTTGGAAAAGTCTTCAGAAATCCCTGGATACTGAACATCATTTGAGCATTGCTTACCACCCTCAGACAGACGGACAATCAGAACGGACCATTCAGACCATAGAAGACATGTTGAGATCTTTCTCACTTGACTTTCAGGGTATGTGGGATCAATATTTACCTCTGGTAGAATTTTCCTATAACAATAGCTTCCATTCGAGTATTCAGATGGAACCATATGAAACGTTATACGGAAAGAGATGTCATACACCAACCTGTTGGGATGACGTTGGTGAAAGAAAACTTGTAGGCCCAGAACTGGTGGAGGAAACGGTGGAAAAGATGAAGGTAATCCAAAATCACATCAAAGCAGCTCAAAGTAGGCAGAAGAGTTATGCCGATAATCGAAGGAAGGATTTGGAATTTCAAGTCGGTGATCATGTTTTCCTGAAGGTATCTCCATGGAAGGGAGTCATACGTTTTGGTAAGAAAGGTAAATTGAGTCCAAGGTACATCGGACCCTTCGAAATTCTAGAACGAATTGGGGTTATAGCTTACCGATTGGAAATGCCGCCAAGTCCCTCCAAAGTTCACGATGTGTTCCACGTATCTCTGTTGAGGAAATACATGCCTGACCCAACGCATGTACTCAACTATGAGGAATTAGAACTGGAACCCGATCTGTCTTATTGTGAAGAGCCCGTCAGGATTCTTGATACAAGAGAACAAGTACTGAGAAACCGGACGACGCGTCTGGTAAAAGTTTTGTGGAGAAACCATAAGATGGAAGAGGCAACGTGGGAACCCGAGGAACTTATGATGAAGAACCACCCAAGTCTTTTCATGCGGTAGTATTCTATAAATTTCTAGGACGAAATTATTTGAAGGAGGGGATAATGTAACACCCCAAGCTTCTACGGTACGCTTCTCTTTGAATAATGCGATAGCGTGTGTTGTACGCAACACCGAGTTCTAACAACCAATCAATCTAGCCGTTATGAATAGTAATACCTACCTTTTGATATTATATATATTTTATATTTCAAAATGGACTTAATTTTTGGATTCGGAATATCTAATTTAGCATAAGGTAAAATTTTGGTACTTTTCGGATAACATTCATATTTTGATGAATAGTGAAAATTACTAAATTTTAATTAAAAACAACTTTTTTAATCAAAATAATTAATTGTGATAAATTATTAATTTGATTGGTTTTAAAGTATATTTAGAATATATTTTTACCATTTAATATAATGTTGATCATTGGACATAATTTTACAATTAACCGAACATAAACAAGTGTCAATCTTTTGATAGTTATTATCTCTTAAAAACACGCTTTTTGTTTTGACAGTGGGAATTAATTTTAAATTAATTTCTACCACTTCTGTGTTTTGAATTTAAAAAAATGGATTCCATATTTGGAATCAGGATTTTCAAATTGTGTAAATAGGTAACTTTTATTTTTAGACATTTTGAATAATTGCTGGGGTAAATATTTTATTTACCATGGTTAAGGGTAAATCCGGTAAATAAGGGTTAAAAAGTAATATTATAATAATACTAAATTACACTAAAACGTGTCCTAAACTTATTGAATGATACATGTTCGACCATAGGAATCTTTGGGTCGATTTGGGGACCCCATGGTGCCACTTGTAGGTGATAGGGACACTTTATTTTAATTATGTTAAAATGAATACAAAAATGACACAAGCATATATCATTTAGCAAAATAATTTTTACATAGGGTTATATATGTTGTATTTTAGACTATAAATATTCATTAGAAAGATAAAAATATTTTCTACATGATGATATTTTATTTAAAATTTTTAGAGATTAAATAATTTAATTTATTTATGACACAATGAAGATGCAGTAATTATCATAATAGTGAAAAATTAAAATAATTGATATTATAAATTCCCAAATAAATATAATATGAAACTTTTAATGAATTAAAATAATTTCCTAGGATAATATGATATATTAGGATCGATTTAATTGACTCTGTTCGAAGTAATCAATCTGTTATGAGTTTCACAAAAATCAACTATTGAATAGTGTCAAAATTGAAATAAAAGAGTTCTTAAAACAAATATTATATTATTAATTGATATTAAATTCCTAAAAATCTAAGGATCGTCCAAGAGACTTATATCATGATAGGTTAATCATTAATGGACCACTTGGTAGTCGCTTGGATGTATATAGTAAGTTTATTAACCATATTATATAGAAATACAAAGAGACATTGTAAAAGTGAAACTAATTAACTTAGAGTTAATACTTAAAGATAAGGTTAATATAATGACACAAACCAGTCTAAATTCTATTGGATGTATGTTTTTCGACCTATACCCACCTTAGACTTTGAATAATCAACTTTTAATCCATTAGAAACCGAATATGAATTTTTTATTAATTAATATTTCTAGCTTTTCCAAAGGTGCCCCTCACCCCTCTTATAAAAGGGCACTCCTCCTTCTCAATTCTTCACACCTTCAAAGCCTTTTGGTTCGGCCAAACTCTACCCAAATACTCTCCCAACTTCCCTCAATACAACCTAGAGGCCTTAGTTTGATCAGAATGCCAACCTATGGATCCCTTTTGATCAAATCAAAAGGAAGAAACCGAAGAAGAGGTAATGATTTCACCACCCTTTTCCAAGTTCCTTTCTTCTTCCACTTCTTCTTCCTTTGTTGTTACCATTACAAAATAATAACTCCAGTATCATATATATACTGTGATGTTATTATAAATATGTTACAACCATATTCAGTATTCTATCCACCATTTGAATAACATGTCACCATACGTGCGTACGTACGGCTTACCATCTCCACGTCGTGGTGTAATTGTTATTCAATATAATATTATTTGGATGGGTATAATAATGATGTGTAACTCTGGTAAATATTAAATATAACATGTTAATGATTCTGTATATATGATATACCATCCATTTATATATTATTTTAATATCAAAAGAATGATATTGTCGCTCGTGCGTACGTACGGACTACCGTCTCCATGAACACGATGAGATTCATTCTCCATCGTATCCATTCAAGTATAATTATCATTTGATGATTTAAAAAATGATTTTTAAGGACTTGATATCATTCTGGAAATGAATAATATACAACCTATCCTTTACAAACATGTCTTACGTAACAAAACATATAAAAGAAAACAAGTAAGTTAACACCCAAAACAACGATAATACTATGATATTATTATCAAGTCAATATTAAAAGATCATATATGATATCATATGATTCTTTTATAATTTAATAACAATTATTTCACCATTATACAGGTGGTTAACCTACCCTAACCAAGGAAAAGAACAAGGTAATGGTTATTTCACAATCTCTTCATTATCCAAGGTTGTTTATACGTAATAATTTACTGGTATCTCTTTATCATCCACATCCATGTTTCTTCAAAATGTATTTCAAAACATTTTTATTATTTACAAGAATATGGGTTAAAGTCATTTATACACTTGTTTTACTTTTTATAAGAGGAATCTTTCCATCGTTTTCAAAACAAGGTCCTTTTTAACCTTTTCGACAGAATTAAGGTAAGAATGTTTTTTTAACTTATACGGAGGGTGAGGTTATTTTCCGCCGTTATAAAATCTTCAAATATTTCCTTACAATCTTATAATAATATTTTCAAGAAAATGTTTTATTTTGTATGGCTCTTAAATGATTTCAAAAATAGAAAGAGATATTTCTCTAAAAATTGTTTTGATTTCATCTATGTCAACATCCTTTGATTGATTTTACGCTTATTTGAAGTTGATTTATTATGATACAAAACTTCTATATTGTATTTAAGGTTTTGTGATATGTTTGACTGTGGATGTGCTATTTTTATACCATTCATAGTTTATGGTGAAATTATTGAAATTTCATATGCTAGTTTTAATACGAATATTTATGTTATGTTTAAACCTTTTCATATGGGAATGCATTGGACTTAATATGTGACGGGTGGAGCCCGATATAGCTCCTCGATGCATCGGTAGGTCTCATGAGACAAACTAGTGTCTTGGCACAAGGCCTTGGAAAAATCTTATTTGTAGTCTTGGCACGAGGCCTTGGCTATGTGGTTATGATAGTCGGGCATTATGCATTCCAATATTATGAAAGTGGTTATTGATATTGCATGTGATTATTCGATTAGTAGAATATCCATGTGAACAAGTAAATGGCATTATTTCATTTTACTTTTTCCATACTATGTTGAAGTTCAAGTTTAAAAGGATTTTGTTTTAGTAATGCATTGCCTTAAATGTTTATGCTTATTTTGAATGTTCCGCTATCTTGTTATCCTTATTGGGCATTTGAGCTCACCCCATTTCTATGTTTTATTTTTCCCAGGATGTGAAGAAGTAAGTTATGAATGTCCAGCAGGGATATTATGGGGGGATAATAGTGTGGATTGTGGAGACATTATGTTGTTGTAGTAGTTTTTCATTTTTTGATGCAATGTAAAACTTATGAATATATCTATTGTTTCCAAGGCTACTAAACCAATCGGTCTTTCGAGATTTGATCTTTCTTGTGATCATGCCGATGTTATGTAATAATGCACCGACTCTGGGTAACTAGGGTCGGGGCGTTACATGTGGGTACTTCAATAGATGTTGGTCCATCCACTAAAGTGGTATAATTTAATTTTTTTGATTACTCATAATATTATAATGTTTTGTTTTATACAAGATTCACAAATTTCTTAATTTCTGATGGATGTTCTGGTAAATTGAATATTTGAAATCAAGATATGAAATTAGAACTTATGCTAAAAACACCAGGGGAAAATATTAACCTAGAAATGTATTATAAGAACCTTATTGTTGTTCTCTGTGGAAATATATTACCTAAAAGCCTTGTTTTTACCACTATTATATTTTGAAGTTATTCATGGAATGGAATGGATTTTTTTTTACCATGCAATGGTTGATTATAAAGAAAAATAAGTTATTTTAAAATGAATTTATATTTTTTAATAAGATTGATCTTATACCATTGATAGCATATTTCTGAATATGATAAACTATTAAAAGACAGAAACTATATTTATCTAGCACATATTTTTGAATACAAGTGAACTGTTAGATAAATGAAATTCCACTATTAAATAAATAACATGATGGTTTACCTGATGATTTTTCTGTTTTTATAACTGATCATAATGTTGAATTTACTATTTACTTAGTTCTTTATTGTAAGCTAATTTTAAAACCACCTTATTGAATGGATCAACTGTAATTTCTACAATTAAAAAAGAAGTCGCAGGTGTTTTTTTATAAATGGTTCATTATTCATAGAACTTCACCATGGGGTGATCCTATTTTTTTTGTTAAAAAGAATGATGGTTCCAGGAAACATTTCATTGATTATAGATATTTTAATAAAATTACTCTTATCAATACATATCAACTGCCTAATATCGATGAATCTTTTCGTCGTCTCAAGGGATAACATTATTCTTCCATGATTGACATGAGATTCAGGTACCATCAACTAAATGTGATAGAGGAAAAAATTTCAAAACTTTCATTTCATACTAGATATTGGCATTATTAGTTTGTTGTTATGCCCTTTGATTTTATAGATTCCCTTACTGTATTTATGGATCATATGTATGGAATATTCAACAAATATATGGATAATAATTTTTTATAGATTATATTTTGGTTTTTTTAAAAAGATATGAATATCTAGAAATTTTTTTACAGATTGTCTTTAAGTCACATAATGAAATTATGTTATATGGAAAATTTAAGAAAAATTAGTTGAACGAATTTTATTTTCCATTAAACATTGTAAATAACGATGGTATAATAGTTGATCCCCCCCCCAAAAAAAAGTGTTTGGTGAATGTTTAATGCCTAAAAATGTTACAAAATTTAGTAATTTGTGTAAGAACCCAGTTTTTGTTGAGAAAGACTTTGAAATATTCTTGATAATATTCCAGAGTAGAGCCTTCAGACGGCGTGCAATTCCGAGCCCTGGAGTGGCCGAAATTAAATTTTCAGTGCGTTCACACTGGGAACACGAAATAAATGGGATAACTTATAAACGGAGTTCCGAATCAGGGATCCGAGTGTACGGATGGGTCCGGAATGGGGTGTTTACTAGGGATGACATAAAACTGGTTGGCGCCGGATGTTTGGACCCCTCACTCGATTTCGGAAGGTTAAACGGGTAAATTAATTAATTAATTTATTCGTTTAATGGAGAAACTCTAGTATCTCTTAAACGGTGGCTCGGATTAGAAAACCGAGGGAACAGTTGAGTTCGGAGTGTGTCGTTTACCCTAGAAGGGGTGTAAGTTTCACGGGCGCGGGCCGTTTGTGAAAAATGGCCCTAGGGGCGTTTTCGTAATTTGGCGGCCTCGGGAGCTAAGTTTAATAACTTTTTAATGGGGTCTCAGATTAAAATTATGAGACCGCCGTTGTGCTCGAATCTTCATGTTTACCTTAGGGACGCCCTCCTTTTTGTCTGCTTCTGGAGCGGAGTCAGGGGCGTGCCCGGCGGGGTGTTTAAGTGATTTTATTTAAACACGCACCCCCCCCCTTCTTCCTCTTCTACTTCTTCCTCACAACCCATCCCCTCCATTCCTCCTTTCCGGCGAGATCCGGTGAGCTCCGGCGAGGCGGCTCCGGCAAGGTGGCTCCGGCGAGACGATGGCGCGCAGTGGATCGCATGGGAAGCGCCGGGCGAAGCCCAATGAGGTAGGCGGTGTTTGTTTTCGTTTTAAATCTCGAACCCCTCTTTGAATTCTAATTTTAGTGCCTAATTGCTGCCAGATCTTCGATCCAAGCCCTTAATCGCGTAGATTTTGTCCCGAGCTTTCCGGAATGTTATCCGGATCGAATATTCGACCACTGGATCATTTCCGGTGGTCCTCTGAAATTTTCCGTCCATGGCCGGTTTCCGGCGAGGGCCGAAGGCGGCAGACGGCGGTGGCGCGGGGCGGACCGCGGCGCAGCAGGGCGGTCGGGCGGGGCTTCGGAGGCGGCGGCGGCGCTTGCCGGTAGGCGGCTGCAGTTTTTGGCTGCGGCTGCCGGAAGCCGGCCGCAGCGCCGGCCGGGGGCGCCAGCAGGCGGAGGATAGGGGGGGTGCGAAGCACGCGGCCCCGTGCGTCGACTGCGACCCGCGTCTTGCGGGTGGCTGTGGGGGATCAACCGGTCGCATGGCGGCCGGTCGGCTAGAGCGAGCCGTGGCCAGCTGGCCGCAGCGGGGTGAACCGGACCCGCGGCTGTGACGCGGGCCGGCTGTGCAGACCGGGCGGGCTGGCGCAGGCCGTCCCAAGCAGGGCGGACCGGCCGGGTCGGGCCGGTCCGACCCAAGTGGCATGGGCCCTCAGACTTCGGACGCCCGTATTTCGGGCTACAAGCGTCCGTTTTGTGCACCGTCTGTGGCAGCGCGGACTTGATGCAGAGACGGTCTTTTTGAGATGGTTTTGGGAATTTTTAATTCCCCAAAAGAAGGGACGCGGAGGCGCGGCGTGTCATTAAGTAGATGAGCGTTTCTCCCAAGATTCTTGTTTTGGATGGCGCAGACGCGTCCGCCGTCCGTTTTGAGCGCCATCAGTGGCGTTGTGACCCTGGCGCTGAGGCGGAGGTTTCCAGGGCAGTTCTGGGCGTTGAAGCCAGAGTTGAGGCATGGGCCCCATGACCCGTCTTTTGAGCTGCATGCAACTTTTAGCGGCTTTTCCCTCGGACTTCCGTACGGGGCGTGCGAGGAGTCGATGTTGGGTGTTTTTCCGAGGGCATCACGTTGGTGCAGTCTGCCCGCTATAATTACACACGATGTTGCGGGCCCCACAAGGGCTGTTTGGGGCGTCGACGTTGATTTTCTATATTTATCACCAGCCGACCGTTTTGGACAAGTGAGTAGTCTTTCTTGTGTGCTTTTTTGAGAGGATCGCAATGGTGTGATCCGCTCATGGAGTTTTCGGACCGGGTTGCGGGTCCCACGTGGCACCGCTCGTGTGCGGTGCGCCGGGATGCACCTTTTTCTCCGGATATCTGTTGCACTCAAGTGAGTAGTACTTTTGACTTGTTTTCTCGAGAGGATCTCAATGGTGTGATGTGCCCGACTGTTTTTAGGGCTGAGGCTTGGGATCACAGGACATCGTTCGGGCGTGAGATGGTGTTGGTGACTTTTCTGTTGGGTATCCGTTGGAGGCGAGTAAGTAGTCGATCTCGCGTGTTTTTCCACGAGGATTACAACAGGTTGATCTGTTTGGATGTACGGATCCCCTTGTACGATCTTGGGAAATGTGGTATGTGAAAGGTGCTATAGTGGCGGTTCGTCCTACTTTGTTTATGGAGGACCCTTGGCGTGTGATCGCGCACTCTTGGAAGAGTGATGTAATTGGTCCACGAGATGTGGTTGGCCATGCATGGGCCTTGAGGTGGAGTTGTTACATCATGCCTTCATGTTGATGCTGGGTGTCGTGTGCACGATACCCTTTGGGCTGGAATGAGGTATACTCCAAGAGTATACGGGAGCGTTGGGAGGTACGTGTGGTTGTTTATACCCGAGGATGGTTGGGCACTTAGATGGGTTTGAGATGGGGCCACACGTTGGGTGGGACCCATGTGCATTCCGGGATCTGCTTTGCATACTTAGACCTCTCGTGGCGTAGAGGGTCCCTTTGTGCTCGTTTGTCTGACCAGCAGGGTTTAGTGGTCTCCCCCTGGTTTCGCTCGCGATGGTTTGGCCGGTAGCGGTGCTAGTGATACCCAGTGCTAGGGCGGACGCTGCACCTCTTTTGGGAAAGCTGTCCTGGAGTTGGGTGGTTGCGCGACACCCACCCCATGTTTGGTCGGCCAGTGTTGTACCTTCCTGTAGAGATGGTAGAGAGGTTCTGAGTTTTACCCTCCAGCGCGGCTGGGCATTGGGTTGCTCACTGACTATTAGGGTCTACCCTCCAACAGAGACTGGGTAGTGGGTCACCCGACGCTATTAGGGTCTACCCTCTAGCCGGGAGTGGTCAGTGGGTCACCTAACACTATTAGGGTCTACCCTCCAGCAGAGACTGGGCAGTGGGTCACCCGACATTATTAGGGTCTACCCTCCAGCAGAGACTGGGCAGTGGGTCACCCGACGACCTCTTAGGGTCTACCCTTTAGCAGGGCTGGGCAGTGGGTCACCCGTCCTCTAGTTCCAGGTCTACCCTCTAGCAAGGCTGGGTAGTGGGTCGCCTATCGACTTATTCCAGGTCTACCCTCCAGTGCGGTTGGGCAGTGGGTCGCTTGATAATGTAGTAAGGTCTACCCTCCAGTGCGGCTTGGCAGTGGGTCACCCAGTATCTTCATATGGATTACCCTCCAGCATGGCTGGGCAGTGGGTCACTTGATGATGTGTTAGGGTTTACCCTCTAGTGGGGCTGGGCAGTGGGTCACCCGATATCTGGTTATGAATTACCCTCCATCAGGGCTGGGCAATGGGATACCAGTTGGCTTTCCAGACTCAGTCCCCTCGACTAGGATAGTCTGTGGCTAACCTCCGTGATTACCGGAGCGGGACCCTTGGTTGTACAGGTCAGTGTTGCGACGACTAGACTTTGAGGAGACCTCTCGACTGCGGGGCAGTGACGAGGTGTGGTTGGACTTTCCCTAGAACTCTCAAGGTTGAGGGGCTCTTTCCCCACCGAGACGCGTTCTTGTGATGCGATCTAAAACCGTGCAGGAAAGTCAGTGCCACCTAAAGTGGATAGTATCAAGGTGCGGTGACTGTGCCCCTTGGCTTGCGGTTCAGGGCAGACGTGCGGGATGCTGGGCATCGATGATGGTTATGTCTGGGACTGTTGGCGACTCATTTTCTTGGGCTGAGCTATGGGACGGAGATCCCCTTACGAGTTTTTTCGGGCTTCTTGGCAGAGCATAAGGATATGTATATACCTTGTTTCTGGTGCCCACTTTCTGGGTTTGGTTACTCGCCTTCCAGGAGAGGTGAAGACGCGCAGGGTATGCCACGTGATTTCCCTGTCTAGCTTCTCATGGTTGGATGAGTCTACTCTCCTACTATAGGTAGCAAAAGCTCGACGAGAAGTGCACCTTCTCACCGTTCCTAGCTCCTTGTGTTAGGACGAGTCTTCTACGTTTCTCTTGTTGGGTTGAGCTGGACTCTTTACTGCACCCTCGGTTGGACTCCTTTACTTTCACTGTTCACTCTACTTCTCACCCTTCGGTATCTCCTTTTGTTGCTCCCTCGAGCCTTTGGGGTATCCTACTGAGTATTTTTATACTCACCCCTGCTTGGGCTTTGCCCGCACTTGGTGTGCCCTTGCAAACGACGGACAGGTGGAGCGTGAATTCGGTGGATCGTAGGAGCATGGGAGCTTGGACCGCGTGCAGTGGTTGTGGCCGGGTTCCAGGTGGGAGACCCGTCAGCAGTTTCTTTTTGTTTACTTGTTGTCGGGTTGTGGCACTTTTCAGTTGGGTGCATTTTTTTCCCTTTTTCTTTTCAGTTTGTACTTTGTACTGTTAGAGGTCGATGCACATTGTGGTCTTTATATAGTAGTTTCCCTTTACTTTGCTTGCCCTTTTCATTTACTCTGCACTTTTGCATTGAGTGTGCTGCGCACGTGTGTGTGTGTACAGGTGCTTAGGAAAAGGCCTCCCCGAGTTATTGTGCCTTCGGCGCTGGTCGCCAGCCCCTGGCCTATGGAGGCGGGCCTGGGGTAGTTGCGGCTCGATCCCGGTTAGGATCGGGTCGTGACAACGTGTTATCAGAGGTGGTTCGTTCCTTGGGACGCTATTCGGACGACCCTAATGTAAAAGGAATTGGTTGGAATATAGGGCAACCGTGTTAATGTGTCTCGAGAGTGGCTCTCAGGCCAAGGAGTCCCGTGATGGGGCAACGACCAACGTATCCATTCACCAAGACCTTGATAACCCGCTTGACGACTCGGTATGCTGAGACACTTGTTGCAGGGAAAATTTGGTTTGTGCATCACATATGATTGAGTCCTTGACTGTCCTTCTTGAGCCAGCTCCCCATTGTTGTGGTTGGGGTATATACATATATGCTCATCCGACCGCGACACTCCTTGATAATTTTCAGGATGTCTCCGCGAGGACAGCCAGCCAGGATACCAGTTTGGGTTCGTGACGAAGACCCTGTGAGCTACGAGGCCACAGTCCAAGACCCATCATGCGAGCCCATTTCTCTGGGTGGGCCGGTAGCCGCACCCCCACCTGTTGAGCAGCAGGCAGTTTCAGTAGAGCAGGCTGAGTTTGAGCGCTGGTTGAGCGCGAACTGTGAGTTCCAGCGGCAGGGACCATTGAGGTTCAGTGGTGAGCCAGACCCTCAGGCAGCAGAGGTTTGGATCGAGGTAGTGGTTCACCTTTTCAGGCTTTTGCAGATGCTGTCAGATCAGAGAGTGGCTTTGGCAGCCATCCATTTTCATGGAGAAACTCGGCGTTGGTGGAGTCTGGTGACTCAGTTTCTCAATGAGTCGTCGTTTTCGTTGGACGACATTAAGTTGTTGCTCCGTGAGGCGTTTTTCCCATCCTGCTTGCACTCCGTTCGGATTCAGGAGCTCCTGCAGTTTCAGAAGGGAGGGATGACGGTGGCTGAGTACGCGACTAGTTTTGCAGACCGTGCACGCTTTTACCCGGACTTGGCCCATGACGGCAACATCTGAGCACAAAAGATTGAGCAGGGTCTCCACTGAGAGATTCGTGATGTCAGAGTACCCTTGGGCATTTCCACATATGCCGGAGTGCTAGAGCAGGCGCTGGTGACAGAGGGCATCCTATCGTGTTTTCCGGTTGGTAGTGGCAATGGGCACGATGGAGCCGGGACGTCTGTCGTAGCTAGCAGGCGTCGGAGGACAGGACCTCGATGCAGGTGGCCTTCCCACTGCCGGGTTCGGAGATGTGGTCATATACCACTGTGGTGGAAAGGGCGCAGGGCCTCAGCCGAGGTTGCCCTTCCGTGAGTGGATCCCGGGCTGTGGTCGTACACCACAGTGGTGCCGGAGGGCACCAGGGCAGCCCAGAGAGTTTCGGTGATATGCTTGTGATGGGCGAGGTCACTAGGCATGAGAATGCCCGACCCGAGTTGCTGAGAGCTTCGGGCAGGCAGCAGGCGCACCACCACGACAGAGGAAGCGCCATGATCGGAGTAGTACCCAGAGAGGTGGTGCTAGCAGAGGAGCGGGAGGAGCTGGTAGTGGGGGACAACGTTATGAGATCTCCCCATCACCACTCAGCGGTCCACGTCAGGCTCCGGGAGCAGACGGTTGGGACCACGGACTACCGCGAGCTTTGGATGTCTACGATCCTGTAGAGCATGAGATAGTGAGAGGTACCCCTTGCGAGTCTTCTAATTCTTGCAGTAGAATTGATAGGCTCTACGTGTGAAAGACGTTTCTCCCTGCTCATTGTTTGAGGTGTTACCAGGGTGACACAGGGCGTCGGGTGTAACCCTGTGTTGGTAAGGTAAAAGGGCCTGAGACCTTTTCCTTTAGTCGATGGTGTTGACTCCTTCGCCTTTTGAGCGTGTAAGAGAGCATCAACTTTGGAGCCTCTAGCATGACCACATATCCTTGGGTGTTTCACCATATGGATATTCTGAAGGAGGGAATCATCTAGCCTTGTTTCAGGTGCGGGCGGGGATTCTAGTCGCGGCATGTCGCGTAGAGGTTCGTTCGGGGAGGTGAGCTACCCCCGAGGGCCTTTGGGCTGGTTGAGACCGTGCAAAGGGATGGCGAGGTACCCTACCACCTTTCCCTAACCCCAAGGTCTGGAGTGGGTGCACAACATCAGAAAGGGCCGACCTCGCATGAACAGATCAATCCTTTGGTCCATGTGCGGTGACGCAGAGCTGTGCGTGGGTTCTTTAGGGTATGGGAAATCTAGGTGTGAGCATAGAACCCTGTGTTGCTCCCTAGTTTTTCTTTTAGAGGATGAAAAGCATGAAGGAGGGAATGATGTAAGAACCCGATTTTTGCTGAGAAATACTTTGGAATATTCTTGGTAATATTCCAGAGCAGTGCCTTCAGACGGCGTGCGATTCCGAGCCCCGGAGTGGCCGGAATTAAATTTTTAGTGCGTCCACACTGGGAATGCCAAATAAATGGGATAACGTCTAAAAGGAGTTCCAGATCAGGGATCCGAGTGTACGGATGGGTCAAGAATGGGGTGTTTACCCGAGGGATGACATAAAACTGGTCGGCGCGGGATGTTGGGACCCCTCACTCGCTTTCGAAAGGTTAAACGGATAAATTAATTAATTAATTTATTCGTTTAATGTAGAAACACTATTATCTCTTAAACGGTGGCTCAGATTGGAAAAAAGAGGGCACCGTTGAGTTCGGAGCGTGCCATTTACCCTAGGAGGGGTGTAAGTTTCGCGGGCGCATGCCGTTTGTGAAAAATGGCCCCAGGGGCGTTTTCGTAATTTGGCGGCCTCGGGCGCTAAGTTTAATAACTTTTGAATGGGGTCTCGGATTAAAATTATGAGACCGCCGTTGTGCTCAAAGCGTCATGTTTACCCCAGGGACGCCC
Source organism: Viscum album (assembly GCA_963277665.1). Taxonomy (NCBI): domain Eukaryota; kingdom Viridiplantae; phylum Streptophyta; class Magnoliopsida; order Santalales; family Viscaceae; genus Viscum; species Viscum album. The sequence continues at coordinate 516,154,393 of OY728146.1, forward strand.
TCCTTTGTTTCTGCTTTGGGAGCGGAATCGGGGGCGTGCAGGGTAGGGTGTTGAAGTGTTTTTATTTAAACACACACCCCCCTTCTTCCTCTTCTTCTTCTTCCTCACAACCCCTACCCTCCCTTCCACCTTTCCGGCGAGCTCCGGTGAGCTCCAGTGAGGCGACTCCGGTGAGGTGGCTCCGGCGAGATGATGGTGCGTGGCAGATCGCAGGGGAAGCGACGGGCGAAGCCCAACGAGGTAGGCGGTGTTCGTTTTCGTTTTAAATCCAGAACCCCTCTTTGAATTCGAATTTTAGTGTCTAATTGCTGCCCGATCATCGATCCAAGCCCGTAATCGCGTAGATTTTGTCCCGAGCTTTCCGGAATGTTATCCGGATCGAATTTTCGACCACCGGATCGTTTCCGGTGGTCCTCTGAAATTTTTCGGCAACGGCAGGTTTCTGGCGAGGGCTGAACGCGGCATATGGCGGTGGCGCGGGGCGGAGCGCGGCGCAGCAGGGCAGTCGACCGGGGCTTCAGAGGAGGCGGCGGTGCATTCTGGGAGGCGGCAGCAGCCTTCGGCGGCGGCTACCGGAAGCCGGCCCAAGCAGGGCGGACCGGCCGTTCCGGGCAGGTCCGGCCCAAGGGGCTTGGGCCCTTAGACTTCGAACGCCAGTATTTCGGGCTACAGGCATCCGTTTAGTGCGCCGTCTGCGGCAGTGCGGACCTGACGCAGAGACATTCTTTTTGAGATGGTTTTGGGAATTTTTAATTCCCGAAATGTGGGTCCGCAGAGGCGTGGCGTGTCTTTAAGTAGACGAGCGTTTCTCCCGAGATTCTTGTTTTGGACGGCGCAGACGCGTCCGACGTCCGTTTTGAGTGCCATCAGTGGCGTTGTGACCCTGTTTTTGAGGCGGAGGTTTCCAGGGCCATTCCAGGCGTTGAAGCCGGAGTTGAGTTGTGGGCCCCACGACTCGTCTTTTGAGCTGCATGTAGCTTTTAGCGGCTTTTCCCTCGGACGTCCGTACGGGGCGTGCGAGCAGTCTATGTTGGGTGTTTTTCCGAGGGCATCGCGTTGGCGCAGTCTGCCTGCTATAATTACGCATGATGGTGCAGGCCCCACAAAGGCTGTTTGGGGCGTCGACGGTGATTTTCCATCTTTATCACCGGGCGACCGTTTTGGACAAGTGACTAGTCCATCATGTTTGCTTTTTTGAGAGGATCGCAATGGTGTGATCTGCTCGTGGAGTTTCGGGACCGGGTTGCGGGTCCCACGTGGCACAGCTCGTGTGCGGTGCACCAGGATGCACATTTTTCTCCGGAAATTTGTTGCACTCAAGTGAGTAGTGCTTTTTACGTGTTTTCCCAAGAGGATCACAATGGTGCGATGCGCCCGACTATTTTCAGGGCCGAGGCTCGGGATCACGGGACGTCGTTCGGGCGTGAGGCGGTGTTGGTGACTTTTCCGTCGGGTATCTGTTAGAGGTGAGTAAGTAGTCGATATCGCATGTTTTTCCGCGAGGATTACAACGGCGTGATCTGTTTGGTTGTACGGAGCCTCTTGCATGATCTTGAGAAATGTGGAATGTGAAAGGTGATCCAGTGGTGGTTCGTCCTACCTTGTTTATGGCGGACCCTTGGCGTGTGATCGTGCACTCTTGGGAGAGTGATGTAATTGGTCCATGAGATGTGGATGGTCGTGCGTGGGCCTTGAGGTGGAGTTGTTACGTCCCGCCTTCGCGTTGACGCTGGGTGTCGTGTGCACGATAGCCTTTGGGATAGAATGAGGTATACTCTAGGAGTATACGGGAGCGCTTGGAGGTACGTGTGGTTGTTTGTACCCGAGGATGGTTTTGCGCTCAGTTGGGGTTGAGATGGGGACACACGTTGGGTGGGACCCACATTCGTGCCGGGTTATTCTTTGTGTACTTGGACCTCTCGCGGCGTAGAGGGTCCCTTTGTGCTCGTTTGATTGACCAGCAGGGTTGAGTGGTATCCCCCTGCTTTCGCTCACGATGGATTGACCGGTAGCGGTGCTAGTGATACCCAGTGCTGGGGCGGACGCTGCACCTCTTTTGGGAAAGCTGTTCTGGAGTTGGGTGGTTGCGCGACACCCACTCTATGTTTGGTCGGCCAGTGTTGTACCCTCTTGTAGAGATGGCATAGCGGTTCTGAGTTTTACCCTCCAGCGCGGCTGGGCAGTGGGTTGCCCACTGACTATTAGGGTCTACCCTCCAGCAGAGACTCGGCAGTGGGTCACCTGACGCTATTAGGTTCTACCCTCCAGTAGGGACTGGGCAGTCGGTCACCCGACGCTATTAGGGTCTACCCTCCAGCAGAGACTGGGCAATGGGTCACCCGACGACCTCTTAGGGTCTACCCTCCAGCAGGGCTGGGCAGTGGGTCACCCGTCGTCTAGTTCCAGGTCTACCCTCCAGCAAGGCTGGGCAGTGGGTCGTCGGTCGACTTATTCCAGGTCTACCCTCCAGCGCGGTTGGGCAGTGGGTCGCTTGATGATGTATTAAGGTCTACCCTCTAGCGCGGCTGGGCAGTGGGTCAGCCAGTATCTTCATATGGTTTACCCTCCAGCATGGATGGGAAGTGGGTCGCATGATGATGTGTTAGGGTTTACCCTACAGCGCGGCTGGGCAGTTGGTCACTCGATATCTGGTTATGAATTACCCTCCAGCAGGGCTGGGCAGTGGGATACCAGTTGGCTTTCCAGACTCAGTCCTCTCGACTAGGATAGTCTGTGGCTTACCTCCGTGATTATCAGAGCGGGACCCTTGGTTGTACGAGTCAGTGTTGTGACGACTTGAATTTGAGGAGACCTCTCGACTGCGGGGAAGTGACGAGGTGTGGTTAGACCTTCCCTAGAACTCTCAAGTTCTTGGGGCACTTTCCCCACCGAGACGCGTTCTTGTGATGCGATCTAAAACTGTGTGGGCGAGTCAGTACCGCCTAAAGCGGATAGTATCAAGGTGCGTTGCATGAGCCCCTTGGCTTGCATTTCAGGGCAGACATGCGGGATGCTGGGCATCGATGATGGTTATGTCTGGGACTGTTGGCGAATCATTTTCTTGGGCTGAGCTATGGGACGGAGATCCCCTTACGAGTTGGTTCGGGCTTCTTGGAAGAGCATAAGGATATGTATATACCTTGTTTCTGGTTCCCACTTCTTGGGTTTGGTTACTCTCCTTCCAGGAGAGGTGAAGACGCGCGGGTTATGCCACGTTCTTTCCGTGTCTAGCTTCTCATGGTTGGACGAATCTACTCTCCTTATATAGGCAGTGAAAGCTCGATGAGAAGTGAACCTTCTCATCGTTCCTAGCTCCTTGTGTTAGGACAAGTCCTCTACATTTCTCTTGTTGGTTTGAGCTGGACTCTTTACTGCACCCTCGGTTGGACTCCTTTACTTTCCCTGTTCTCTCTACTGCTCAACCTTCGGTACCTCCTTTTGTTGCTCCCTCAAGCCTTCGGGGGATCCTACTGAGTATTTTTATACTCATCCTTGCTTGGTCTTTGCCCTCACTTGGTGTGCCCTTGCAGATGACGGACAGGTGGAGCGTGACTTCGGTGGAGTGTAGGAGCTTGGGAGCTAGGACCGTGTGCGTTGGTCATGGCCGGGTTCTAGGTAGGAGACCTTTCAGCAGTTTCTTTTTGTTTACCTGTTGCGGGGTTGTGGCACTTTTCGGTTGGGCGCGTTTTTATCCCCTTTTTCTTTTCAGTTTGTACTTTGTACTATTAGAGGTTGATGCACATTGTGGTCTCTATATAGTAGTTTCCCTTTACTTTGCTTGCCCTTTTCTTTTACTCTGCACTTTTGCATTGAGTGTGCTGCGTGTGTGTGTGTGTACAGGTGATTAGGCAAAGGCCTCCCTGAGTTATTGTGCCTTCGGCACTGGTCGCCAGCCCCTGGCCTATGGATGCGAGCATGGGGTAGTTGCGGCTCGAGCCCGGTTAGGTTCGGGACGTGACAATTTTCTTGGATTATATGGATATTATTGACAATTTCTTAAAATAGTATCATGGTTATCTATCCCTCTATAGAAGTTAGTGAGAAAATGAGTTAAATTTATTTTATTGAAGTCTATGAGGCTTATTTTCAGCAATTTAATAGAATATTATTGAATGATCCAGTTTTGTATCTTCCTTCCTAAAATAATCATTATTTCATCTATAGTGATGCTTTATTGAATGGACATAGTTACATTCTGATATAGAATGATTAGATAATTTCTTATACCTAAAAACAATTGAATCCTCTTGTGTTATGTTATCCCATGTATTATTTAGAATTACCAATAGTTGATTTTTATTTAAAAAGATGGATACATCATATATATTGAGAAATTAATATATATATATATATAATGACTATAGAAGTTTGATTTAAATAGTCAATCAGACAGAATTGAACATGAGTCATAGAAGATGACTTTATCTAATAAAAGGTTATAATTGAACAATAAATTACCATCTCAGAAAAGAAATAAAGCGGCAGATGAAATGATTCAAATGTATTGTTCTATATTAGCCTTGTTATATTTGGATCATGACCCCTTGACTAATGATTTGATGAATTTTTTCAAGGAAGTTGTTGGTGAATGAAATTTCTCTATTATGTTTCATGATTCAGTGCAGTTATCTCTCTCAGACAGAATTTAGAAAGCACAGAATGAATACTGTGACTTATATAAAAATGTTGAATTAGATCAGAAAGTTAAATTTCCTGAATTTAATGTTGATAATGCTTCAGTCATGAAATTTAAAAAGAGATTATGTGATTCTTGTGATACCCTAATGAAATGATAATTGTTAAGTGAATCTCATAGTTTGAAAATTTCATTTAATATTAGAAGAACTGGGATGTATTGAGTCATTAAAAAGTATGTGGGTGGGATGGAATGATAAGAGACTTTGTTTATTTTACAAGTAAATGTTTGAAATGTAAATAAGATTAATTAGAGAGTCAACTACGGAAGGGGATTCACCATCCTTTTATAGTAATAGAGTTGAAATGGGAAAATATATCAATATAATTCATGGTGGGAATACAAAAGACTCCATGGTGTAATAATGTAATATGGGTTATTTTTTATTGGCTTCCTAAATCAACACATTTCTTTTATATTCAATACACTATTTCAGTAGATAAGATTTCTTGGCTATACCATAAATTGATTTTTGGGTTACATGGATTTCATATATCAATTATATATGACCATGATCCATGGAGAACTTATAACATTTGAAATGATATTAAGAACTCATTATGAACTAAATTAATTTTCAGCTTACCCTTTCATCCTCAATATAGTGGACAGACTGGGAGAACAATACGATATTTTTAGACAAGTTATGTTATTGTTAAATGGATTACTTGGGATGTTAGGATTAAAATATTTATTTAGTTGAATTTCCCTATAATAATCATTTTCAATCCAGTATATTGATCGAATCTTTTGAGGCATTATTTTATAAAGTGGTGTAGAACTCTATAATTTTTGGATGATGTCATGGAATTAAAGATGATGCGACTCGAATTAGTAGAGTAAGTGGATGATAAAGTAATGATTACCCAAAAGCACATGAGGAAACCTTAGATAAGGCAATTTTGTAAATATAATCGGAGGAATGATTTTAGTTGAAGGTATGTGATCATTATTTCCTAAAACATTCGATGGAATATTTTCATGCATATTGGAAAGAAATCAATGCTATTTCAACGGTTCAATGAAAAAATTTAAATCATGGAATAGTTATGATGATTTTTCTACTGAGTAGAATTGGCTATGTTTTTATCTGAGGTACAAAACATATTTCATGGTTTGATATGAAGAGATAATGTTCAAGATTTGTGTCATGTTTTGAGCTCCAAATTAGTTTATCCATAAGATAACATATCATATTAGGAAAATCATATTCATATTATTCATCATAGAGATCAAGTATTGCAAAATAAGGTAATTCGGTAGGTTAAGATTTTATTGAGAAACCACATGGTAGAAGAAGAATCTTGGGAATATGAAAATAATATGTGGGTAAGGTATCATAAATTATTTAATAAGTAATTAAAAATTAGGAGGAAACAATTTCCAAAATGTGGGGATAATGTAAACACCAATTATTTTTAATATAATTTGTTTTCATTCTGGAATTAAATAGTTAAACTTAATAAAATGTATATTGAAATATGTTTTTTATGTCGTATGTCACAACCCGTCCCCCGGGGCCCGTGTTGTAACTACCAAAAGCCCGCCTTCCATAGGCCAGGGACTAGCGACAATCAAAAAGGTGTAAATCACCATAACTAGGAAGGAATTTCTGTTATAAAACTCACACAACTAGATAAAAAGCGGAAGAAAACAGTAGGTAAAACTGAAAACAAAAGTAGTGCTGAAAATTGGGGGTGAGAAATACAAGCTCAACTGTAATGTACAAGTTAATAGACGAAATAGATGGAAGGTGACAAGCAGATCCTGAATTGTCCACTTATCTTACCTGAAGCATATGTTCAGATAGCACAACTCCTAGATCGTTCTCCACAGATCCTACATGATGGGTAGGTATAGATAGCATCCTTATTGCCCTCATCCTTCAACCTCCTATAGGTACCGACCTGTCCTGAGGTCCACCTCCAGGTGTCGTCCAGTACTCGTACACTCGGCCTCCGTCAGTGTTGTCCGTCGTCTGCATCCAACACAACGAGGTGCGGTCATAGCCCGTGCATGGGTGAGTATAATGATACTCAGTAGGGACCCTGAGACACTCAAGGTCTCACTAAATCCAATAAGGATAAACCACAAAGAAATATCTGAATAGATAACCTTTACTTAGTTTTATGCCCATACATATACCTATGTTATCAAGTAACTTGCCTCAATCCTGAGAAAAACACAGAGGTCATTGACTCAGCTCAAACCAGGATTTTCATAAAAGAAACCACAACTGCTAGAGAACTCTTAATCTGTCGAGTACATTAGCCATATCGTGACTCTGAGGCGCTACTCACTAACCTTAGACTGCTGAGGTACTCCTCCTGTCGAGTACCGCAGGTCTGCTTCCAAACCGGGTGCTCCTCCGCTATGGGTCTACTGCCAAACCGGGCACTCCCTCTATTAGCCGTCAGACGTACTCCTCCTCTTGTGTACCATGGGTCTACTGCCAAACCATGCGCTTCGTCTGATGTGGGTCTACCGCTAAACTGGGCGGTCCGTCCACTGGGTGAGTCGAATCACTCTGAGTCAAATCGGTCAAGCAGTCGTTAGGTCTACAGCTACTAGGTCTCCGCACTATGTCTACTCATCTCCGAGAGGATCTGCTCCATGAGCTACTACTCGATACTCCAAGTGTCACTTAATTATTTTTTTTGTATCCAAAACCTATCTTTTTATGTTGTCCCGCGCTGACTAAAGTTACTATCTTCTTAAACAAATAATACCATCTTGATTTCAGCGGTGGTATCAGATTTTTAATCTGAACTACCATTTGAGAGTTATATTAATTTGAAAAATAAAATAATTTATTTATTTATTTTATTTATGGATATGCCATTTTGGGATTTTTCACAGGAGGCTCATGGAAACTAAACATAAGCCGCGCCTAGGGTAAAACTGGCATCATGAGTGCAATGGTGCTTTCAGATTTTTGATCCTAGTAACCGTTTAAGAGTTATTCCACTTTTTCAGGAAAACTGCTTACACGTGTAAATTTATGCTTAAAGAAACCTCGACGGATCATTCTGGGCACTCCAGGCCTTGTAATCAGGTGCCGTCAGAAACTGCAGACTCATAAAATTCCAAAGAATTTAAGATAAAAAAATTTCCTTGAAATTTCTGGGTCTTTACATTACCCCCACATCAGGGGTTTATGTCACCATAAAGCTATGAAACACATTAGGGAAACAAAAAGGAGGTACTAAGCACGCATATGAGCCTCCCACTCCCATGTTCTCTCCTGGAGGTTCCCATGCTTCCAGTGAATTTTCACCAAGGGAATTGATCCTCCATGCATGACGTGCTCCTGTCGATCCTCAATCTCCAATAGAACCTCTATGGAAGTCTCCCCATCATCGATGTCCAGCTCCCCATGGTCGATGATGTGGGACTGGTCATGCACGCATCTATTCTGCTGATATACGTGGAATACGTTGTGCATCCGGTGCAACTGAGGTGGAAGGGCCAGGTGGTAAGCCACCTCGCCTACTCTGCTGAAAAAGGAGTGATTTCCAGAGACTGTAGATTGGATGCACCATCTCTATCCACAAATTATAAATGAAAGGCATCCAGCTGCTATGTCTCCTTTCCTTGCAGCTGAATACTAGATCTCCTTCTGAGAAAATCTGTAAAGTACAAGGTAAAAGACAAAACATCTGGAATTTGAAAATCATCTCCTGAATCATCCACCACGGATCCTACCTGAAGGTTAGGTATATATAGAGCAGCTCCTAGATCATCCGCCACTGATCCTACATAAAGGGTAGGTACAGATTGCCTCCTTAGTGCCCTCATCCGTCATCCTCCCTCTGATACCAATTTGTCATGACCCATCCCCTCGGGCCCACGTCATAACTACCCCAAGCCCACCATTCATAGGTCAGGGGCTGGCGACTAGAACCAAACAAGTAAATCACCATAACCGGGATGGCATTGCCTTTATAAAACTCACACAAATAGAGAACAAGAGTAAGAAAAAACAAGGTAAAACTAAAAACAAAAGTAGTGCTGAATGTAAGGGGCCTGAAACACAAGCCAAAATGAAAATTACAATGTAAAAGACAAAACAGCTGGAAGTTGACAAGATTCTCATGAATCATCCACCATAGATCCTACCTGAAGGGTAGGTACAGATAGTGCAACTCCTAGATAATCTGCCACAGATCCTAACTGAACGGTAGGTACAGATAGCCTCCGTAGTGCCCTCATCCTTCAACCTCCTCTGGGTACCGACTCATCGTGAGGTCAACCTCTAGGTGTCGTCCTGTCCTCATACACTCAGACTCCGTCAGTGCTATCCGTCGTCTGCATCCAACACAACGAGGTGCGGGCATAGCCCGTGCAGAGGTGAGTATAACGATAATCAGTATGGACACTAAGACCCTCAAGGTCTCACAATATACAACAAGGATAAACCACAAAGAAAGATCTCAACAGATAACCTTTACTTATGTATATGCCCATACATATACATAAGTTATCATGTAACCCATCTCAATCATGAGGAAAACACAATGGTCATTGACTCGGATCGAACCAGTATTTTCATTAACAAAACCACAACTACTGGAGAACTCCTCCTCTATCGAGTATAGTGGCCCTATCCCAACTCCGAGGCACTAATATCTATCCTAAGACTGATGAGGTACTCCTATCGAGTACCGCTGGTCTGCTGCCAAACCGAGCACTCCTCTGTTGTGGGTTTGCCGCCTAACTATGCACTCCCCCTAATAGTCGTAAGAGGTACTCCTCCTGTGGAGTACCGTGGGTCTACTGCCAAACCAGCCGCTCCGTCCGCCTTGGTTCTGCAACTAAATTGGGCACTTCGTCCACTTGGCTAGTCGAATCACTCTGAGTCAAATCGATCAAGCAGTCATTAGTTCTACAGCTACTAGGTCTCCGCCCTCTGTCTTCTCATCTCTGAGAGGATCTACTCCATGACCTACTAGTCGATACTCCAAGTGTCACTAAGTCTCACATATAAATATCATAAAGGACCTCCTTATCATATGGATATCAACTCAAAAGATGATGTGTCAATTGGACACCCGGTCCGTTAGTTATTAGCCTTTTTGTCCTGGGGGCCCGGTTGGTTTCGTGTACGAACAAGCCCGACCGTATCCCAACTGTACCCAGAATTCCCATGGGGTATTTTTGAAGGGAACTAATCTCAAAGAGATTACCGGTGTTTCTGATGGTTCATCAAAGGGATGTTCGATGCCAAAGATATGGCCAATGCAAGCAAAGGGTAAAAAGTGGGCCCGGGTCCGGTCCGACCCGGTCGGAGCGACTCGGCCCAACTCACTCCGGGTCGACCCAGACCGGGTCGACCCGGTCAGACTTGTTGGGTCAACACGGTTTGGGTCGACCCGGTCAGACTTGCGGGGTCGACCCGGTTAGACATGCCGGGTCGACCCGGTCAGACTTGCTGGGTTTGACCTGGCCTGTTGGCCGGTTTAGCCCGCTAGGCCCGACCCAATGGACTGCGTGGACAATTTGAGCCAAACTCGCCACGAGGGCGACTCAGCCCGAAGGCCAGTGGTAGGTCCGGCCAATTCTACGAGGGGTGCATCTCAGATGGATCAGCCCGAGAGGCCAACTGCAGGCCGCACAGGGCGCGGGCATGCTGCGGGCGTGCCAAGAAGGGTACGGGGTGCACCGGGTAGACGACCCGGGGTGCCGGGTAGGCACTGGGGGCCTCGCGTAGGTGGAATGGGCACCGTGGGGTGCCGAGCAGGCTCCAGGAGGGTGCCAGGCCAGTGGCCCGGGCACCGGGCAGGTAGCCTGGGTGCTGGGCAGGTTCGGGGCTTGCCGGCAGCGCGTGGGGCACGCATACAGGGTGCCAGCAGGCTGGGCTGGCCGCGGTTTCAGCTGGGGCGTACGCCAGTCAGCGCGCGGGGATGCTGGTTGGGCGCCACTCAACTAGCAGTGTGGTTCATGGAGGTCGCATGAAGCGCGACATCTATTCTCCGTCTTCATCGTCGTCACCTCTTTTCCATGCCGCTGTTAAGTCGATGTCGATCCATGGTTCTGAAAACATAAAGGTTGCGAAGGGGTTTGACCATATTCATGCGGCTCGAACCCTCCACGTTAGAACGATAGCAAGAAGCTCAAGAAGTTTATTTAAAGAGAGATGGTTAAAAGTTAAACAACTTAAAACACACCCCTACCTCTTTAGTTGTCGGGCGTTCGTTCGTCGTAGGGGAAGATGATGTTGTCGTCGTTCGCCGTATGCTTCCACTTCTGAGCTCGTGCGGCGGTCCGTTGACGATGAAGAGGAAGGAAGAAGGGTCGTCAGAGAGGTTCCGCCTTGGAAGGGGGTTCTGAGGAAGAATCCAAGGATGTATGTTCGGCGTCAGTGTCTTCTCATTCTTCCTTGGAGAATATAAGTTTCTCCAAGTGTTGGGTGTCGCGATACTTTACCAGCACTTCGTTTCTTGGTGAAGACATCCCAAAACCTTCTCTCAAGATTCCTATGTATAGAAGAGGGGGAGAGGTATGTAACCATCATGGAATTTATGATGGTTCAATTATTAGGAGCCTTCCAAAATTCAAACTATGTGGTTACATAATTTAAAAAGGGGGTCGGGTGAATTAAATTGTGTTGGCACAATTTAAGAGGTACGTTGTCACAGTAAAAATGGGAGGATTCCAAGAAGTTTCATCCACATATCCTATGACAAAACAAAGACACGAATTAATTTTATGTTGACACATAAATTCAATTGACAAAAATTAATTTTTATGTTAACATAGAAAATTAATTGAGAGAAATTAATTTCACGTCGACACATAAAATTAATTGACAGCAATTAAATTCTCGCCGACACATAGAATTAATTACAGTCAATTAATTTTATGTGTCCACTTGAATTTAATTATTGTCAATTAATTTTATGTGTCCACTTGAAATTAATTTCTCTCAATTAGTTTTCTATGTTAAAATAAAAATTAATTATTGTCAATAAATTTTATGTGTCAACATAAAATTAATTCATGTCTTTGTTTTGGAGCAGGCTTGGTCAGGGAAACATCTTGGAATACTCTCCTTTTTGGAGCAGGCTTGGTCAGGGAAACAGTCATAAATTACACGATGGTTACATACCTCTCCCCCTCTCCTATATATAGGGAGCTTGGGAGATGGTTTTGGGACGACTTCACCAAGCAACGAAGTGCTGGTAAAGTATTACGACGCCCAATACTTGGAGAAACATATCTTCCCCAATGAAGAACACGAAGATGTCGATGCCCACCCTAATTCCTCGGCTTCTTCCTCATAACCCCCTTCCGATGTGGAACCTCTCCGATGACCCTTCTTCCTTCCTCTTTGTCAACAATGGATCGACACACAAGCTCAAAAGTGGAAGCATATGGAAAATGGGGACAACATCGTCTTCCCCCACGACGAATGAACACCAAAGAATTAAAGAGGTAGGGGTGTGTTTTAAGTTGTTTAACGCTTAAACAAATCTCGTTAAATCAACTTCTTGAGCCCTTTGGTATTGTTATAACATGGAGGGTTCGGGCCGCACGAACACGACCTAACCCCTCTGAAACCTTTATGTTTTCCAAACCATGGATCGACGGAGCTGTAACAGGGGCATGGAAATGTGGCGATGGTGATGAAGATAGCGAATAGAGGTAACACTTCCTACGACCTCCGCTAACTGCACTACCAGTCGAGTGGCGCCAAACCAACCTCCCCGCGCGCTGACCGACGTACGCCCTGGTCGAAACCGCTGCCAGCCCAGCCCGCCTGCACCCTGCCCGCACACCCCGCGCGCTGCCGGCCAGCACCGAACCTTCCCGGCGCCTACACCGCCTACCCAACACCCTCCCGGAGCCAGCTCGGCTCCCACCGTTTCCCCGGCCGCCGGCCCGATGCCCCTAGCTCATACTCGCCACCCCGGGTCGTCTGCTCGGAGTGCCCCGCACCCTTCCTAGCACACCCACAGCCTTCCAGCGACCCGTGCGGCCTGCTGTTGGCCTCTCGGGCAGATCCGTCTGAGCTGCACCCCTCGCAGCGCCAGTTGGACTTGCCACTGGCCTTCTGGCCGAGTCGCCCACGTGGCGACTTCGGCTCGAATTGTCCACGCAGTCTGTTGGGTCAGGCCTAGTGGGCTGAACCACCCAACGGGCCGGGTCAGACCCAGAAAGTCTGACCAGGTCGACTCGGACCGAGTCGACCCAGAGTGAGTTGTGCCAAGTCAGTCCGAATGGTTCAGAACGGACTCAGGCCCACTTTTTATACTTTTCTTTCGTTGGCCATATCTTTGGAAATGAACGTCCGTTTGAGGAAATGTCATCAACACCGGTAATCTCTTTGAGAATCGGTCCCTTCAAATATACCCCATGGTAATTCGGCGTACAGTCAGGATACGACCAGGTTGGTTCGTACATGAAACAAACTGGGCCCTCGGGACAAAAAGGCTAATAAATCACGGACCGAGCGTCCGATTGATGCGCCGTCTATTAAGTTGAGACCCCTATGAAGAGACGGTTCTTTGTTATATTTCTACGCGAGACTTCGTGACACTTGGAGTATCGACTAGTAACTCATGGAGTAGATCCCCCCTAAGATGAGCAGACAGAGTGCGGAGACCTAGTACTTGTAGACCTGGTGACTTCTTGACCAATTCAACTCGGAGTGATTCTAATAACCCAGTGGACGGAGCACCCAATATAGCGGTAGACCCACGGTGGACGAATCACCTGTTTTGGCAGCAGACCCGTGGTACTCGACATGAGGAATACCTCTGACGGCTATTAGGGGGAGCACCCAGTTTAGCGGCATGCCCATAGCGGATGAGGTCCCGGTTTGGCAGCAGACCCACGGTACTCGACATGGGGAGTACCTCAGCAGTCTATGGTTAGTGAGTAGCACCTCGTAGTCACAACAGGGCCACTGTACTTGACAGAGGAGGAGTTCTCTAGCAGTTGTGGTTTCGTTAAGGAAAATCTTTGTATGAGATGAGTCAATGGACATTGTGTTTTCTTAATGATTGACATGGGTTACTTGATAACATAGGTATATGTATGGGAATATACCTATGTAAAGGTTATCTATTGAGATAATTTCTTTGGTTAATCCATGTTGGATTTAGTGAGACATTGAGGGTCTCGGGGTCCCTTCTGAGTATCGTTATACTCACCCTTGCACGGGCTATACCCGCACCTCGTTTTATTGGATGTAAACGATTGACAGTACTGACAGAGGCCGAGTGTATGAGGATTGGATGGTACCTGGAGGTGGAACACACGACTAGTCGGTACCCAGAGGAGGCCGAGTGCTTGTCACCATCCATCTATTTTGTCTTTTCCCATGTACTTTACAGTTGGGCTTGTATTTTCGTCCCCTTACTCTTAGCACTACTTTTGTTTTCAGTTTTACCTAGTGTTTTCTTCTGCTTGTTCTCTGGTAGTGTGAGTTTTATAAAGGCAGTGGCTTCCCAGTTATGGTGATTTACGCCTCTGGTGCTAGTCTCCAGCTCCTAGCCTATAGAAGACGGGCTTGGGGTAGTTACGATGCGGGCCCCAGTGGATGGATCATGACATCGTAATTAAGGAATTATTTACTAATATAATAGTACCATTATTTATTAAATAATAAAAGGAAAGTGGTATATGTTGGAACCTCAACGATGGAATTGATCACCATTAGAACTGTTCATAGAATTGGAAATTTGGGAAAGGAAAGAGGTCATCGTTGGAACCTCACCGATGGAACTGTTCACTGATGGAAGTGTTCACAACTGTCTACCATTGGAACTATTCACCAAAGGTCACTGATGAAACTGTTCACATTAGGTCAGCGTTGCACTATTCACAACTGTCTACCATAGGAACTGTTCATCGATGGTCAATGATGACACTGTTCACATAAGGTCACTGATTCACTGTTCACAACTGTATTCCATTGGTACTGTTCAACTAAGGTCACTGATAACACTGTTCACATAAGGTCGCCATTACACTGTTCACAACTGTCTACCACTAGAACTGTTCATCGATTGTCACCAATGACATTGTTCACATAAGTGGAAAATTGCCAAAGTGTTGGGGATAAGTCAGTTTGACCTCCCAGAAAACCTCAAACACCAGATTTTTGTAAAGTAATGGACCAGAGAGGTTTGGGCCATTACAAAATAAAGGTTTATTGTAGTCCATTTTATTTCCCATGGTTATTTATAATGTGATATGTGAATGAGTTTCAAGTGGAATATATAAAAATAGTGGAATGATTTTTGGGGTTATATATCATATTCACATGAATTTTTTAATAGAATAAATAACAGGTGATATGTATACACATGAAAAATTTAGTTATTCATAAGCACATGTTTATATGTGTGACTCGTTAAGGGGATGTATATGTTGGTTGAAATATCTTTTTCACAAAAATTAGTCCAAATCTGTTACATATGAATGTAATATTTCACTATGTCAATGTCTGTTTCAAATTTTAATGATGCCATATTTTTATACATATTCTCATTATTAGGTCATTATTACGCTCTATGACTTTATATTTATTTCCTTTCAAGTAATCATGATTTATTTGATATTATTATTTACACGAAATATTGTGTCAAAAGTAACCTATGATATTGTATACAATTAAAAATGTATTATTGTATTTGTGGGTATTATATGTATAAACCTCATTATGAGAGATATATATAATCCTTTTAATAAAATAAAATATTTTTATTATATCTATTAAAATAATAATTAAATTCTTATTATTATAATTAAATAATTAAAAGACCTACCGTTTGAGGAATTTATTTTTACTACATGATATTGATTATTTTCTAAAATAATATAATAATAATTTTTAAGTAATAAATTTTATGAAATTTATTTGTAATTTATGAAAAAATAATAATTTAAACGTTTGAAAGATGATAAAATCATTTAATATTAAAAAGAATTATTTTATATTTAATTATTTTCATTAATGAAACATGTTTTTATAATAATAAATTAAATGAATAATTTTTATTTATTTTTTTAATTAAATTATAAGATTATATATTCCATAAAAGAATTATCCATTCATTTTATAGTTTTTATAAACATTGGAATGAATGTAAATTCAGTTCCATGCTTAAAATACATTTTTCTAGAATTATTTTTCATTGTGTTTTCCATGCTTATTAAAATGTAAATTATTACACTTAAAGAAATTTAATTTTATAAAATGGATTCAAAATAAGGAGTAAAAAAGTAAATTTTTTAATGAGGCCACTTTTTTCATGAATAATATTTAAAATAGAAATGATATGTTACCATGTTTATGGTTTATAAGATATTACTGACAGGGGGAGGGGTGGGGAGTTAAAAAAACATATTTGGGTTTCATGTCCAAGTATATATTCAAAATTATAATATTATAGATATTTTTAGACCCTAAATTATCCTACCATTCAATCCTGGTCCATTTACAATCATTATAATTTATGAAGACATTAATTATGTTTAAATATTCTATGAAATTATAATTTTGTCCTATACCTCACTTATAAAACGTAACCACTGCTTAATGATTATTTACAATTTTCCAGCCTCCTATATCAGAATAATCATAACAAAATAATTTCTTAAAATCACTCAACCCATTATAGAGGTTTTTTTGATCATAAAAATAACTTTTGATGGATTAATATGTAAGCGAATGGAGGTCGTTGGTACAAGTGGTACAAATCTAAAAAAATATGTTTTCATATTATAACTTCATCCAGATTACCTAAAACTGACAGATACATAATAAAATGATTAATATATGATCATAAATATACTTATATTTTATTATAATCATTAGACAACAATTTTCATCCTCTTTTCCATCAAATGGTAAAAGAAATATTGTTTAGTCATACATGTGGACTTCCCCCTCCATGTTTTGAGAATATTAATTTTACATAATCTCCATACATGGATCTTAATAATGATGGATTTAATAAATTTATATTATATTTAGGATATGATTCTGATTATAAAATGATAATATATATTTTTTATGTTTATTTCCTTCTTTTCATTTGAAAATGAAAACATGTTCACGCATATGTATGGACTATTATCTCCATGACCATTGTAATTCATTTTTAAATCTGATAATTTTATTAACGATTTTAACTATTTATATAATTAATATATTTTTTATTCATATCATGATTAATATTTTGGAAATGATCCAAACATGATCAATGTGCATAGACAGAAACTTCTGATGAAAAAATTCCATGAAAATTGAAACAACTAACACCTAGAAATGACGATTTTAACAAATAATTTTTAATAATTTTCATGTTTAATGGTTATAATATTGTAATATATTATAATATATTTATATATATTTATAATATATAATATAATCAAATATAAATATATAATATAGGAGTTTGGATCACTTTTGAAACAATTTATGCTTGAGGTAAGGTTTATTTGTTCCAATATTACATCAATTAAACATGCTTTATATAATAAACTTATTTGTGATTATGATGAATGTATATATATCCATTTAAATTTAATTTCTCATGTCTTTATTAGTTAATGGTTTCAAAATTAATAATTTAAATCATTTCATGTAACGGGTTTTGAGTGGAATGTTAACAAAGTGGAAAGATTTTATCCTTCAAATTGTTTTTTAGACATATGTTATATTATATAAATGACATATTTAAGGTGGTTTATGTACTTCACAACTAATATTTAGTATAAAATCACCTTATATTAATATAATTTGAGTTTTTTATGTAATTTATTTTATTTTTTTATTTTTTATTCGAAACATACAATAGTATAATGGATTTTACACTACAATATATTTTTTACTAGGAATTCTCATACTTAAATATACAATGTTAATGTAATATAATAGAACACTCGTAAATTTTATTTATTTTAATATAATTAATAAATTTACTGATATTAGCTTCTTTCATTTCCTTTTTTAGTCTTTACTTACTAAAGAGACTGAAAAATTGATTTTTAGGAAATATAACATTATGTCCCCATTTGATTTGGAATCATTTTCTTAAATATACATATTTTATTACAAGGGTTTTAAATAAAAATTTGAAAATTTTCCAGTGATTATATATAGACACGTAAAACCATGTATGAATTGGTGCACAATTTTTTTTAAAATATTATTCTTATTATATTCTAAATGCGTTATATTTAACATTTTAAATAAAATTATAGTAGAATATTTGATTTAATATACACTGCATGAAAATTTTTTCTTACCATCTTGAATTTTAAGTTAATTAAATAATAATTTACATGTTTCCATTGTTATTTTCAAAGAAAATTATTCCTTATTACATTTAATTTATTTATATTTCATAGAGGATATTTCAAAATAAAAATATTATTTTCATTAAGAAAATATTCTTATAATGTATTAAATATATTTGTATCCTTTAAAACATTCATTAAGGATACATATCCTTCACCAGGGCTTTATAAAATAAAAAAAATTATATTTTTTATGTTGACTATTATATTTAGGTTAAAAATATTTAAGAAAAAAATTATTAATTCCACATGTTCAATTTTTATTAAATGATAAATTGTTTCATGGTCTTCTAGCATACATATTTATGGATGATGATTTTTTAAAGGGTGGGTCAATTTTATCCATCCAATGAATTGGTTTTATATTAATTTTGTATGGACATCAATGGTACATTTGATTTTATCCCATTCCAAATAATTGGTTACATAAGATGTTTTCCAATGCCCAAAAAGGAGGTACATGGGGGTTATCCCAATCCCAATATAGATACATGGTTGGTTATCCTAAGTCTAATATGTAAATAATATCATTGATGGTATAAATGAAATAAGATATTTTTGTTACGATTTTCCCATAATTTATTCAACTATTTTATGATATGATTATAACATAATTTTATTATATCATGGATCTTGTTTTCATAGCACATTTTGATTCATATCTTATAAATTGCTTTTCACAAGGCCATGGATCATGGTTATGATCTATGAATTATTGGATATTCCATTAAATTGATAAAAAAATTTCACATACCATTATTCTCATGTTATTGTTATATGATCATTGTTATATATTTTTTTATCCTTTGTGTTAATCTGAATACACTATTTATTATCTACCCATTCCCCCAAGATATGAAGAATTGTTTTAGAATGATATGTTTTAGAAGGGTTCATGTTGGGATGTAATTTTTGTCAGACTAGGTAGAGATTTTAGTTACTAATTTTATATGGGTCCATGATTCCTATTTCACTAATTCTACATAGTTTTGGAGTAGATTGTATTCACATGAAATAAATAATGATTTAAAAGGATCTAAAATTTATGTATCTATTTTTTTGGTGTCTTAATTGGTGTCAAATAATGTTTAAATTATTTTTTGAAACTAATATGAGGAAAAATTAGTGAGAACCATTAGTATAAAAATAACTATTAGAAAATAACCTATGTTTAGTAAATAAAATATGGCTTTTTTTCTTAGAAATACATCCCTATATGTATATTGAAAAGTCGATATGGATGTGGTGCAAATGAACAAAGGGTTAAATACACTAAAATTGGTTTATTGGGTATTTAATTGATCACCAAAAATGAATGATGAGTGGGACTAAAATACACTCATGGAGAGACACTATTTAGAGAAATTCTTGGGTATATTAATAATTTCATTATTAACCATTATAAAGGTTTTTATTAGATAATAAACCTTGATGACCTTAGTTAAACGTGTGTTTTAATCAAGTAAAAATAAGATGTCATGATTTACGCATCCTATAAAATATTTTCATGATATTATGGTTTCTACCTATAATTATTATTTCTTAACCATTGATTTTTTAAAATAGTAAATGTCTGGAACTTGATGTAATCATATTAACATTTCATATAATATATAATACAATTATATTCCTCATGAACAATAAAAAATAATGGGAGATGGAATGAAAAATCTCATTTATAGGATTATAAAATATTATCAAGATATGTATTAAACTGAGCATATAAGTAAGAAATGAATGGAAAAACAATCCATTGAGTCCTTGATGAGGAAACATACTCCTTATTTTAGTGGTTCTAATGATCTAATAGTTACTAAAACATTAATCTATACTAATGAAAATATATATTTTAGATTCTCTAGTGTTAAGAACATGAAAAATATATTTAGGATGTTTATCATTTTATATGAGAATATGATCAATTGTGGACTCTAATCTAGAACACAATGAAATATTATAGAATTGACTCTATATAGTAGGAAGCATTTAATGGTTATTTTAAAGAAATAATTTTCCTTTTATTGTTTATACGAACATATAGAAATTATTCCATAAAATATAACATAAGGATGGTGAATCCAACAGTTCATATGAGGGAAATTTTTCAAGACATTCATAGTACACATAATCTATTATCATCCAACATGAAATAACGATTGATCGATTAATTATTATTTTAAAAAATAGTTTATAACATGTTTTATCCATAATATAGTTCCATATTAATGTAGAAATAGTTTTTAAGGGTAGAACTGTAGATTAGAGTCACTCAATAATCCTGTATATTTTATATGAAATGAATTATTCAATTTAATGGAAATTATTTTAATACAAAACATACTAGGAAGATTATTAGACTTACATTATACCATATGTGTCGAATGAAGAATATAGATAATTATCCTAAGGGGTTTTAAATGCATTAAATATAAGAAATAACGATTATCAATAAATCAAATACATATTGAATGTGTCTTATTAATCAAATAATTCATGTTGAGAGAAATATCTATACAATATAGCCCCATAACTCTAGTGTTTTACATGTAAGGAGTCTAGGAATTAAGCTTACTAGTGCTCACATATGATGGTTAGTGTTAGATATTGAAATAAAAAACCTCATATTCCTATTAAAAATTGGAAATCATCTGAGATATCTATTTTTATACGGGGTTTGATAATGACGTGGAAAAATGTATAGCTACCATAAAATCTGGTTATCATAATATATTCTTTGATTCTAGATCTAACCACTATTTTATATCTGAATATGTTTCTAATGGTATCACAATACTACATCAATTATTAGTTATTCAATTATAACTGAAAACTCCAAAATTTAGGATCATTGTAGGCCATGTCTCGGATTATACTCAAAATTAATTATGTGGGAATGTTAATCCAAAAAATTTATTGTTCTACATATATTACTATTTTATGTTATTTTGGGCATGGGTTTCCAATCATTATATAAATCTCCTATCATTTAACAAGGGATAAAAGTCATATTTTATATTATAATCAATCTTATCATTATATATTAGTGAATTGTTATATATTTGAATATATAGTACAACGTTCATTCAATTTATAGGTATTTATTATATATAATAAAGCTTAATTATCTAAGATGATTGGGGAGAATATCAATATATAAGATATCAATATTATATGGGAGTTTTTTTATTATTTTCTTGAATAATATCAATGTTTTCCACTAAATTATAATGTTATGCCTTCAATTAAACTGATTCCTAGATCAAAAAGTATATAATATAATCTATATAGAATGACACTTATTGAGTAAATGGACATGAGGAAGAATCTCTAAGAGAATATTGACATGAGATTCATTATGCCAACGGTACCCAGTATGGTTCACCATTTATTTTTATTTACAAGAATGAAATAATAGTAAAACTCTATATTTATTATCAATAATATAATATGATTTCAACAAAAATAAAATATAATTTACCTGATATTGGTGATTTTATTGACCAGATGAACTTAGATAAATACTTTAAAATGGTCGACATTCATTCAGGATTCTATCAATTAATTTTCAAAAGCAAATGGAAACCCATGAAATCCTTCCATACGTGGTATGATCACTATGAATTTATATTTACTTAATTTGGTTTTATTAGTTTCCAACTATCCTGATGGGTTTGATGAATAGATCATTTAGAAATTGACATGATATTTCTGGGAGTATTGTATTCAATGTTCTTATATATTATTAGATAAAGGGAGATCATTAATATCACTTGAGGATCTTAGTGAAGACAATAGTGATGAAGAATATATATAATAAGCTTAACAAGTATTAATTTTATTCTTTAAAAAAAATTCATTTTTTGGACTTACAATCTCATTCATTGGTATATTGGTTGATTAATAAATTATGGTAGTTACTTAACATTGGTATATATCAATAACTATGACTGAGATCAATAGTTTTTTTACGTGTGGGATAGTATCATCTATTTTTGAATAATTTTTCATGTTTATCTAATTAACTCGCTATATTAAATTGAAAGAGATTAAAGATTTTTTTGGAATGATGAATGTGAAGAAACAATCACAAAACTGAAGGGAATTATGGTTAGTGAAACTATTCCCACACTGCCCTATAGTGGAGAAGGGTGTTTGATTTTCATGAAGAATTGAAAAAATTTCTATGAAGTATTGTTATCCATAGTGATATGATTATATCTTAAGCAAAATTCCAATTTATGGATCATGTGTAAAATTAACCAACTCATGATTTAAAGTTAGTTGTAGAAATATATGCGTAGATGATATATAGGAATTATCATTAAAGAAAATGGTGGGAGATAGATAATGATAATATGATTTTAAATTACATAATCACCCAAAAAAGAGATGAATACATTCCAATGATAATGACGGGACTTGATAAATTTTAATGAATTCATAAGACAATATCACCCTTGGAAAGTGAAAAAGATGGATGATGTTTTGAGTCGTAAGGTTTATGAATGATTATCTAGAGAGAGGATTAAAAAAGATACGAAATTTAAGGATTTTTAAATGGTTTAACATGAAAACATGATGGAAGAGGATAAATATTATGTTTCTCATGTGAGTGTACCTCATTCTAACCTTGTAAAAAATAAAGAGTAGAAAATGATGTAGATCTATAAAAGAAAGTCAGATAGTTTTCCGATGTAACCCTTGATTGTAATAGAATGATATGGTTATAGATATAAGGATGTTCCCCACTAATACCAGATATAAATAAGGATATATTTGTTGAAGATCATAGCTTACAGCTCTCTATTCATTGTGGAATTAAAAAATGTACAGATATATGAACAAATATTTCTAGGGGTAAAATGTTAATATATATATATTATAGAGTATGTATCTTGGTGATTTATAAGTTTGTAAATTAAGGGAGGGAGATAAAACTATAAGGTTATGTTATAACTATTATCCATACCAGAATTGAAATGTGAAGACAGCACCCTGGATATTATAATTGGGATCCAAAAAATTTATAAGGGCCATAATGCTTTTTGGTTTGTATTTAATATTATTATGAATCCATAACATCTCATTATTAATATATATCATTTATATCTTGGTCATATTTATATGATATACATTAATGAAGTGCTAACGAATCATGGACTACCAAATTCGATTAAATGAGATCGAGATATTAATTTTAACTTGATTTTTTTGGAAAACTGATCACTATTTTTTTTTATAAAAATTTGTGTTTCTAAAATTCCTATCATCATTATACATATGATTAGTCTAAGTGGGCCATTAAAATCATTCATGATATTTTGAGACCCACTTATCTTGATTTTATGGTAGTTTCGAATCATCACCTTCCTCTTATCAATATTTTTATAATAATAGCATTGACATAAGAATCCAAATGGATCCTTATGAATCCTTATATGGAAATAAGTGTTGAACGATTACATGTTGGGATGAAGTTGGTGAAATAAATATATTAGGACCTGAACTAGCTATGAAAATAGAATATATTGTCATATCTATTGAACCACACATCAAGAGAGCTCAGATTCAACAAAAGAGTTTTGAGACAGTCACTAATGAGATTTAGATTTCGTATTTTTAGAGAAGATATTCCTGTGAATTTATAAATGGAATAATTTAATGATATTAAAAAATAAGTGAAACATGAGACCTAGGTATATTCATCCCATAAAATGGATTTTCATATTAGCAGAATTTCTTATTTATTAATTCTTCCTCCATACCTCTTTCAAGTTCATGATGTGTTCCATGTCACTATATTTATAAAGTGCACACAAAATAATTTAAATCTACGGATCATATAGGTTTTCATGATGGATCATGATTTTTTTTTTGAATAAAAACCATTATAAATTTTTTTTCATTGAGATAAAGTGCTATAGAACATGATAGGTCACTTGGTGAAAGTTCAATATGGGAATAAAATATTTTATAATGCTACATGAGAACCCAAGTATGTGATGAAATAATCTTATCAACCCTTTTTTTATCATTTTGGTATAATTTTGTTGGATTCAATAATTTTAATGGTGGTATAATGTATCACCCCAATAATTTTTTGTTTTTCGTTTGAAATGAACACGACTTATTCAATAGCATGATTTACACGCAACCCTGAGTCAAAATAAACATTTGATATAATATACTATTATAACCAAGATTCTAGATTTGAGGGAATGAATATGATAAGACACATTATAATATAGAAATATATTCTATACTAATTTAATGGTTTTATTAATTCCTAAAATATAATATTTATGTTTTCAATAAAATCGTTTAAAGATTAGAAATATTTTTTTTGAAGAAAAGTGTTTTATCTCTGTGTTACATATTATATACTATAACTTTTATATTTATGTATATTAAAATAGTCAGTTTTTAAAATTTATATATATTATATAGATTGACATCCGTACATTAGTAATATTAAGGTTTTAAATGAACATAAAATCATTTAATGGTAAAAATAGTTATTCTACATAATACTATTTTTATGTTATTTTGTTGTTTTTATCAAAATACTTTAAATATATCATTTTTAGTAATTGTTTTCTATAAATTAATATATAATATATTCCTGTAAAATATTTTTCATTCATATGATTATTTTTAAATGGAATGGAACGTAAAATAATTCAGTTATATATATAAAAATGAATTTATCTAAAATTTGTTTCAAATGAATATGTGTTCTTATGTAAAATTATATTATACCACATATGAAAATTTAATTTGAATAATGGATTCCATATTTAGAGTAACCTTGTAAAAATTTGGTAAAGAGTACTTATTTAATCTTGTTCATAATGAATTGTCAGAATTGTAAAAATGTATTGCCACAAACAATGTTAATTTTTTTTTACTGAGTGATTATCATAAGATATAATGGTTATATTTAGAAATAAACATGAATAATTCTTATTTTATAGATATATTTTGACACTTTCATATTATAAATTTCAATCGTTGGCCATTTGGAATCATTATTGTTGTAAAGGACATTAATCATATTTATATATTTATATTATACCTAGTGTGTCCTCTCTCGCACTAATAAGATGAATCATACTCTCCTCCCATATTCAAAAAAATTGATACTTGTATCTCATAAAATATATACCAAATTAATTTCTCCAAATTCCCTACCAAGACATAGAGGTCGAAGTTTGAAAACAATATCATCCATTCCAGGTGTGTGGTGAGTGCCAAAGGATGTCTCTCAAAAAAGATATATAAATGTTAACAATAGTCGTTTGATTTAATTTATTCAATCACTTTTTTTAAAAATATAGTATTAATGATAAATTATTATTATAGTATATTAAATATATTTGTAGATTATTATTTTTAAGTCAGAAAAATTTTTCACCTCTTTTTCCGTCAAATGGAAAATGAAATTATTGCTAATCTATATGTGTGTACTATTGTACCCAGACAGAGATAAGATTCATTTTCACTCAATGACAGATATGGATATTTATAATGATTTATTTATTAAAAATATATTACATAACTGAATAATTTTTAATTCTATAGTGATAGAATGATTTTTAGCATTATTTCATTCCTTTCATTTGATAACGAATACTAAATTTGTGATCATGTGCGGACGACTATATCCATGTACCGTGTAATTTATATATTAATATATAAATTAAATGATTTAATATAAATAAATATGTAGTTAATATATATGATATTTATATAATTATTAATATTATGGAAATTGGGGAAGCATTATCGAAGCACATGAACTGGAGCCACCGAACTGAAACCTTCTAGAATAATGAATCATTTATCAGCTCTAAATGATAATTTTAATAAAAAAAATTATTAATATAATGGTTTTGAAAAGATATAATTGGATTTTTTATTCTATTGAAATTATTTATTAATTTATTTTATAAATTTATAATAACTATATATTTATTATATACAATTTAGCCTCACTTTTTAAACAAGTCGGGTCTGAGGTAAGGGTCTTACACCTCAATATTGTTTCACTAAGACATGCTTGATGTTATGAAATAATTTTATATATTCAGTGCATTTCGTAGTAAAATGGAATATTATATCATTAATCCATATAATTTAATGGTGTATAAATTTATAATGAAAAATATTTATACTATTGGGGTTTTATTTGAATGTTACTAATGTTGAAAGGGGTTATCCTATCAAATTTTCATCTTTGGGACTTATGTTATAATTTAAACCTATCATATTTTATAAGGGTTAAATATCAAAAATATTAAATTTCATATAATGAATATATTTTATTTAATTGTACTTAATATTTTATTTAATGTTATTTTTTCATGAGGGTTATTATTCAGAAGTTACCAACCCTATATGGGTTTTATGTTTCAACTTATTTTTTACCAAGATTATTTATGACTAAATTTAGAATGATGGTATAATATGATATATACCTAAAAAATGTTATTTATTTTATTATACAATTTAGTGTTCTAATGAATACAAATTTTTAATTAATTTTCCTCTTTTTATATACCCAAGTCATTGAAATTAATCATTGAGGAAAACATAGAATATTTCTCTCATTTTGCGTGAATGTTTTTCATCAAAATTAATATTTTATTTCTAAATTTTTAAAGAATTTTTTTCCATTACAGAATGATTTTATAAACACATTTCTAACATGGTCGAATTTATATACATTTTTTAAATGGAATTATCTTTTATTCAAACCTACTACATTTGACATTTTATTGAAATTGAGAATTGAATATCTGGTTTGATGTACAACACTTGAACAAATTTCCACAATTTCAACAATTGTATTTTTTATGATCCTTACTTTACATGTTTCCTATGTCATTTTTTTAATAAAAATTGTTACATCTAAATTTGGATATTTTTATATTTTAAATATCTGATTTCAAAATGAGAATGATATTTTCAGTACAAAAATGATCTAATAAACCTTAAAGGTATTTTTATATATGAAAACATTCATTTATGTTATTTATACTTCAATATGGATATGAAGGAGAAAAACCATATTTACTTATTCTATTTATGATATAATATTAAGATAGGTAAATATAAATGATAACTTTTTCTTTCCCATGGCTTAGGTTATAATGGAATTATAACTGTTTTATTGACCTTATGGCCTACAAATGAATGGCTTATGTTTTTATGATGACTGGGTGAATTATATCCATCTGATGTAATGGGTAAATATTAGTGCTTAATGTGATCAAATAGTATATGAGAGATTTTTACAAAACAAAAAATATTATTCATGGGATGTTATCTCAAGACCATAAATCATGTACATAACAGGTTTTCCAAAGCCTAATTATGGTACACGTGTCGTAATCTGAGTCCTTACATGTTAGGAATGTCTTGGTGGGTAGAAATGATATAATATTTCTTTGATTATGATTATTTCTCACTTCTTGTCACAATTTTATGAAATTTAATTATTCCAATGTTATGCTCTCATGGTTCATGTTCATTTATTCCCTAATAATTAATTTTTTGTTATCTACCAAGAGTTAGTACATGGTACATGATAATGATCTTCTAATTATAGGTTAAGGTTATATAATTTAAAGCTCACATTATCATACTTGGGTGCTTCTGTTATTCATAAATGATTATATAAATATATCCATTTTTACTCATACCAAGTATCAAAGAGTATCCTTTATTTCGTTTCATTTTCCACTAGATACGAAGAATGATTTTTTGTGTCATATGTTTAGGAAGGGTGATCCATGGGACCATATTAATATGGGATTATATAAAAATTTCATGTTCAAGTTTTTATGTATCAATTTTTCAATATATTATAAAACAATAAAATTATGGTGTGCATCATAATGAAATGTAATGTATATTCAACTAATATGATTCAATATTTATATATATAATGTTTTTTTCAATAGATATGAGATGATTCCTAAATTTCATTATCATATTTACATTTTATGCAATTCCCAGAATTATTCTATAATGTAGGATATATTATTTATTAGGTATATATTTCTTATGTATCTTCATTTTACCCATATTATTATCTTATTCCCATGAATCATATTCAATTTTTATTTTATATGTATACTCTTACTGAGAATCTGATATCCGCCCATTCTCATGTTTTCATTCCCCATATTAATGTAGATAGAAAAAGCATGATGTGTATAAGAGTGTTTATTATATATATAATTTGTTGTATATGTTTAAGAGTTGTTATAGATTAGGTAGTTTAAAAATATTAGGAAATATTTCCAATTGATATAAATAATATGGTTTTTACATGTATAATTATTTATACTTATCTAATACACTAAACCAAAGAGGTACTGGGAATGTCTGGAAGAGAAATATTATCATCATGTTATGTGTAATTGTAAATCTCATATACATGATTCAATAGTTGGTATAAGAGTAAGGATTAGATAAATTTAGAGATTAAGATGATATTAGATTACCATAAATTAAGAGTTATTAATTTCATCATAGTTAGAAAATTTAGGGTTGATTATAATTGAAAATTTATAAATAAACATTTCATTCAGTCGAAGAAATATTATAGGGACTATGATAAGGGATCATTTTTGAAAATCCTAGGGATATGTCAATGAGGTAGGTCTATGTGAAGGATAAGATAATAAAATTCTATAAATATAGAGATTATGCTCTTTTTTGTAAGTAAAATCCATATATGGATTTGATAAGTTTTTTATGGCTCCACAACAGAAGTACATGGTGAGTCAAAATATCTATTTATATCCATTTTGTTGAAAAAAAATTCAACATTTTCTTGTTTTCATTTTTCTAATATTTATATTCCTTAGGATTTATTGTGTCATGTTGGATGGTATTACGTTTTATAAATGTAATAATTTCAATTCTATTTGGTGAACATTTATTAAGTATGTTGGATATAATAATACCAAGTATGTGGAAAAGACATTTATAAAGTACATCACACATACATATAATGTTTTCATTAAAGGTACGTCTTACAAATTCCATTTGATAAATATCTTCAAAGTTCATCATCCAATACTCCTCTATAAAGATATCAAACCTTTTGGCCCAGTTTTGATGGTTAAATTATTACATTTTCATTAGATACATGGGATCACATACCAATGGACCGAATAATTTAGTATTCAAGGAAAACAACATATATACATGATTCTCTTAATAAATTTGAAAAGTTAAAATAAAAATAAAGTATTTTCATTGAGAAATAAACTATATGTAAAAAAATGATTTTCTAGGTATTTTTTTAATTATATGGGAATATTCGAGTCCGCAAAAATTAATGGTGCGTGATTCAAAGGTCCCATGTTCCCAGAATGAATTTCTGAACTTTTTTTAGGTACATTCAAAAAAACGTGTAAGCAGGTTTCTGTATCTTTTTAACCGGTGCTTGGAATTGAAATATGAAGACACCATTGAACTTGCAGTGCTGATATATTCTTAAGGAGACCTTCACCTCAATCGTAATAGGTCATGGGTGAAAGTTAGTTTTGTGTTATCCGTGGAAATAAAAATAAAATAAAGGATAGCTATTATTTTATTTTTATAACCTCCTAATTGAGTGTTCAGTGGCGGGGACCACATGATCTTAAAACCTATTATTTTTAAATTAATGGTGGGACCACTTGAACCCCCTTAAACTCCCTCTTTAAAGTGGAATTTGACACATGGTATCCTCCTAATTGATTGTGGAACCCAAATTTAATTAATTTAGAAATCAAATTAAATTAAAGAATAAGATTTTAAATTGGTACCACACCACTCAAGGGAAATATGTTTATGAAAACGAGAGGTGAGCTATGGGAGAACACTCTCCGATGAAGAACTTTCTCCAACGAAGAATAAGGAACCAACCACGATCCCAGATCAGAAGCACCTTACAGAAGCAATGAATTCCACGATTATTCTATGACTTCAAATTCTAACTCGTGCCTCATCCTTCAGAACATTCAAGTGGGGGTGTGATTTTGATTATTCAACGTTGATTTATTTTACGTTAAATCTCTTCCTATAAGATGCTTGCTACCCCTCTAACATAGAGGGTGCGGGCCAAATGAACATAGCCTGACCATCATCAAACTTGTGGTATTTTTGTATTCGTCATGATGGAGGTGTATGGAGACCGGTTCCAGTGACTAGCACCAGTGGGACTCAGGAGCGGCGGTCGGCACTCCGACCGACCTTGAATATGGCAGTGGCGCAACCACACTGCCAGAGAAGGGTCAGAGCCTGTTTGTACAGCAGAGTGAGGGCTGTGCCCAGTCCGCGGTCGGACATGTGACATCGATGGTGGTGCGTGTTGGCACCACCCGGTGTGCAGGTGCCATAACGCAAGGCTGCGGCGGAAGAGATGGGGTAGTCGGATCGCTACAAGTCACTATGGACGGTGCTGCACACGACCGCACCGTTCGGAGGAGAGGCTGGCCATATAGCCAGCCAGGGCCACCCAGCATACTACCTAACATGAGCCTCACCTCTATCCTCCCAACGGGTCGGGCCGAGTCCCACCCAGGGCTAGAACCAGCGTGCCGGGTCAGACCGGACCCGGACCAGTTTTGACCTTTTTTGCTCATTTGGCCATATAGTGAGTTAAGGATGTCCGATTGAGGAACCATCTATGGAACCAAAAACCTTGGATTGAGGTGGTCCCTTTCATATACCCCACTTGAGTTTTGTATAATGTTGGTGTACGAAAGGGTTGGATCGAGCACCAATCAAACAGGGCCCCTGAGACTAAAAGGCCAATAACTTACAGATTAGGTCTTCAATTGATGCACTATATATTCCATTGAGATCCCTATTATGTGGACATACTTCAGGATCAATCTTCATGGAAATTCATGGTAATTGAAGTATTTCACCTATGTCTTGAGGAGAGGACCCTCCCAGAATCAAGCGAGCTTTGTGCGGGAACCCTGTGGCTGGCTGTAACATGAGAAAGTGATCCTATGTGGATCTATGCTTTGGGATCCTATGTTGGTCTGTGATTTGGGATTCTTTGTGGGTCTATGCTTTGGGATAATATGTGGGTCTATGTTCGAAAGTATCACATGGATACTCTCTAGGAATCCACGTGGAATTACTCTAGGATCCTACGTGGGTCTGCTATACTAGGATCCTACATGTGTCTAATAATGATTTAGGATCCTATGTGGGTCTACCTCTTAGCATAGTACGATGATTCTGTAGATACATCTAATCTTCTTTACTAATGTACCTAAGTAATACCTGGTGTTAAATGAGTCTTCAATTTTGTGGAAATCTTCAATGTGGCATAACTTTGGGGTACGTACCTTCATGGTGACACCTTTGTGATAATACTATGTGTGGCGTACCTTTGTGGTACATAAATTCGTGGTTAAACCTTTGTGGTTTTCTTCTATTTGGTTTACCTCTGTGGTACATACTTTCATTGAGTTACCTTCGTGTTATTATTTCCTTTGTGTGATTGTTTAGCTTTGGGATTTTGAGTTGGTCCTTGTGGTTCCTCATGTTTGAGATTGGTTTTCTTCACAACTTAGGTAAATGTATGGGCATATACCTATGTAGGGTTGTTAGTTGTCTTCATGCTTTGTGGATTATCCTCTATGGGTTTTCTGAGACCATTGAGGTTCTTGGGATCCCAACTCAGTATCGTTATACTCACCCCTGCACGGGCTATGCCTGCACCTTGTTGTGTTTGGTGCAGACAACGGACATCGCTGACTGAGGATGAGGGTATCGAGACTGGAGGTAGCTTAGAGATGGACATTAGATGAGGTGTACCACAGAGATGACCGTTCGAGAGCTATACCTATCCTATAGATAGGATCCTTGGTGGGTGTTCACAAGATCTATTTTTTACTTTTACTTTTACTTTTTAGTTTTCCTTGTACTTTCCAGTTGATCTTGTACTATAGACCTTTTTCTTATTGTACGAAATTTTTTTAATATAAAATTTGATATTGTTTGTATCTTGCTGTGTGCTTCATTTGTGTGAGTTTATAGGTAATAAAGGCAATGTCTTCCCTATTTCAGGGAATATGCCTTTCAGTACAAGTCTCGAACCCCTGGCCTATGGAAGGCGGGCTTGGGGTGGTCATGGCATGAGTCCCGAGGGATAGGTCGTGGAAAATTGGTATCAGAGGAGTCCGTTCTACCGTAGAACATTGGACTCTCATCTTTTAACGACAAAAGAGTTATGTGTTAAGAGTGTGGTTACAAGTTTAGGGAATCCATTGTTGGTGTGGCCGCCAACGAATCCTTACACCAGGACCTCAAATTTTGATTTTTGACTTAGTTCATGAAAATATTGATTGCCTCTGTGTTTCAAAAAGTTTTCTTGGTGATCTTTTGAGTTAGCTCTCCGGGTATAACATATTGACCGTGGTGAACTTTTTTCTTTACAGGACGCCTCCACATAGACATCTTTCTAGGGTTCTAGGTAGAGTACACGATGACAACACACTGAGCGATGATGACTCGGTGCAAGGCCCTATTTCAGTAGAAGAACCAACGGAGACACCAGATGTACCATTACCTGTTGGGACACTGATACCAACAGCCCTAACAGTAGAGGGAGCACGCCGCATGAGCACATTGCACGAGTTCTAACGCCAGAGGCCACCAAGGTCACGGGAGAGAGGGACCCACAAGTGCTTGAGGATTGGTTGGAGGTCATGGTGAGAGTCTTCTGACTAGTAGGGACACTAGATGATCTCATGGTGATCCTTGCCACCGGTCTTCTACAGGAAGAAGCAAGAAAGATGGTGGAGCCTGATGCTCCCGGTTCACAACGAGGTGACACTTCTCTGGGAAGACATTGAAAGAATGTTTCAGGAAGAGTTTATCCCCAAGACCCTTCACATAGTATGCATTAAAGAGCTTCTTCATCGGCAACATGGTAGCATGATTGTAGCTCAGTACACATAGATGTTCACCAACCTCTCATGCTACTGCATTAATATGGTGCATGACCCGTTTTTCAGGGACTAGACCATCGAGCAGGGTATCAGGCGGGAGATCATGGCTTCTATGATTTCTCTCATCATCCTGACGTAGGCAGGGGTGTTCGAGTGATCCCTATTAGTGGAGAGTTTCCTTACTGAGCAGTCTCTAGCAGTGAGACCCACCATCGAGTGTTACGTAGCAGAGTCTTCTGCAGATTGCAGCAGAAAGATGTCACAAAGGTCCCAGAGGACCATATTTACAGGTGGACGACCGCAGGATTCAGGGTTGGTTGTGTGGGGCATCAGAGACAGAGCCAGTCATGTGAGGAACATTCAGTGTTACACACGCAGCGGGTAGGGTCACATGGCTCATGATTGTCTGACCCGATGTACAGAGGATTAGCAGACGGTCAAAGGATCACCCAGCCAAAGAGAGATGTTTGACCGAGGAGGTCCACATGGAGCAAGCGGACATGGTAGAAAAGCTAGCCATGCAGCTAGCAGTGGGAGAAGATTCTAGCTATTACCGCCACAACCTCTGGGTGGTTCACCTTGACCATAGGGATTAGGTGGACAAGGGTGATGTCACGAACCTGCCCGAGTGAACCCTGAACCGGTCACCCAGGCATGCCCAAGAAAAGTCGCGTGAGGTGTTCCTGATCTTTTTAGGATGGCTACAAGATCCAAGGATATAAATAGAGTATAGAAGGGAACGATTTATCCCATATAAAAACAATCAAAAAAACAACAGAATGAAATGGATAGCCCAAAATACATTTATATTATAATTGAACAGAACATTATTTGTATAAGAAAATGAATGTACAACTAAACCAAAAACTCAATTCATCAAACCAGTTTACCTACTATCTCAATGTCACCTCATTGGTCACTCTACATAAAAATGATCACACATCTTCCAACGAAATCAAACTCAAGATGAAACCTGCACAAGGGCTAAAAACAGAAGGATGCTACATGGGTGAGTAGTAAAACTCAGTAGGTTAGCCCGATATTCTATTCCCAATGAAAATATTTTATAATAAAAGAAACATAAATTTCATGTTTTAAACACAATATATAAAAGAATGTTTTTTAATTGAGGTTCCATGCTATAATAATTATCAGACAAAAAATGCATGTTTTATAAATAATAATTCTAGTAATAATTTTTCAAAGAGGTGCAACTTCAAAATGAAAATAGTTTTCAAGAAGGAAGCTTTAAAGAATATATAGTTTTAAATAATTCACACATGCTTCTGAATTGACCATCCAATCAGACCGTATGCCAATGGTGAGTACAAAACACCCAATGATCACAAGTCACGGGAACACCCCTAGGCACTAGTTAGTTGTGGGCCCCAGGCACCTCATATCTCGGTGAAAGTAACCATAATAAATATCTATTCTCATGCACATGAGCCACTTGTAGGGTGAATTCCCAAAACCAAGTGGTACCCCAACATCATCATCATTAATTTTTAGTTAGTTTTGTCATCCTCAAAATAGCTATGTGAAATTGGGGCCAAACCCCACAGAATCACTAGCATACTAGTACACGTCCTCCCACCTAGATACCTGACATTCCCCTTAGTGCTCAATCAGGTTACACATTTTATCAAATACACATTTCACATCCAAATTACATTCCCAAACCATAAAAACACAAACAACCATTAAAATTGCTTCACATTCATTTCACGAACCAATAAACCACTAGAAATTTTCGTAAAACAATTTCAATGATTGTATTGAGGTTTTGAAAATAAAACTAATTCATAAACACTATTTGAATTATAAAAACACAACAAGAACATACCCAAAAATATTTTAAATCCCTAAAAACATTTACGAAAATCATTTCATGGACCATAAATCAATCCAATTTAACAGAACATGGTATATACAAGTAAAACACTCGTTCTTCAATTTTATGAAAGGCCAAACAGGCCTTTAAACATTTTTCCCAAAACTATCATTTTCAAAAGTTATGAATTATAATTTTAATAAAGAGGTGTATACACACCATATACGGAATCAAACCAAATTCATAATTCCCATAAAACACACATGTTAAATATTCAAATTACAACCATATTCATAATAATGTGAAAGATGCCATTATACGGCAACTCGGGCCAAAAAATGTTATAAACCAAAACTTATTTATTTGTAAAACAAAATACAAATTGGAAAGCCTTAAATGTATCCCAAAATAACTTTTTACATGAAGCAAATTTATTTATAAATCCAAACAAATCATTTTAAATTCCACTAGACACATAAATGCCAACCAGGCAATTTACTGAAGACGTGGCATGCACTCTTTAACAGAACAACTTTTGTTAAGAACCTAAAAAGGGATGAAATAATATTTTCATTCCATAATTTTATTTAAACTACTAAAAAATATTCAGAATAACATAAACCAAGTGTGAAATCTCATGGAATAATTTATCAAAAAAGAGGTGTGCACATTTATACCAGAACAACTATCTTTTTAACAAAATAAGTTATAAAACATAATCTACACACAAAACCTTTAAAAAAAGGATTCACATAAGCACATATCATATAAATAAGTTTGCTACAGTATTAGAATGATGAAACATGATGATAGGGGCTTGTACAGGGGATATCCTACCTCTAATCCTTAGCGTATTGGAAACACACATCAAAAATCACCATCTGAGTGTTTACAAACACTAATCCTATGAATAGTATAACCAAATGAAAAAAAAACCCATAAAACTCATGTAATTATGCAAACCAAGGTCTAATAGAACTATGGGATATTATAAATCCAAGAAATAATGAATGAAGGAAGTATGCAGAGGATAAAGGAGAAAAAATATCACATTTTCAACTAGAAAACTATTCATATTCCATTATATATAAACAATTAGATACAAGGGAATAGATTGAAACCACATAGAGTGACTCATAAGGTCTGGAAGAACCAAGGGAAGAAGATTAGTTGCAAAAAGAGTACTAATTGAATGATTTATTAATAATACAATTTACCATGTCAATTCTAGATGATTTGAGAGACATTGAGAATGCTTCCCCACTCCGCGATGATTCTAAGCTCCAAAATATGAAAAATAGATATTGAGGGTGAGGATAAGGATATTGGATTCGAGTTGAAGATTGAAGAACTGAAAAATATTAATTATTGAATTAGATATAAAATAAACAATTTAATTTTTGAAAATTGGTAATGGGCCCATGGGATGGCCCAATACCTAAATAAGTAACCCCAATTCACCATGATTATGAATTCATAAGGGGTACAAAAGATTATACTGGTTTGAATATATTAGTGGAGGATAATTATGAAGTGGAATGGGTGAATTAAATTTAAAAACAATGTAGTTATAAAAGAAACAAATTTGGTTTTTAAAACATGAAATGGGCTCACGGTTGGCCCAAGTCATGAAGTAACCACCCTCTCTCCAAAAAACTCCTAAACAAGAAACGGGGAACCCAATTTAGGGTGATTAGATATATATAGCAGTTCAAAACTAAAAGTTAATCTCATACAACACACAAGAGAAGGATCAAGATTTTCAATGACCTAGATAAAAACCAGGACATGAAAATAAAAGATAAAAATACTTAGGTGTGACAGTTCTCCCCACCAATAAAGATTTCCGCCACCGGAAACCCATAACACATTACTGGTGACAACAAAACACCTAAGGATTTATTATCAACATGATAGAACCTATAAATATAAGTAAATATCATTTTCAATCAAAATAACATAATCATCATTCCCAAACTAAACACCAACTCACAACTACTTTGTGAAAATCAACAGAAAGGTAATGCCACCACCTCTACAACCAACCCAAGAGCCAGATTGTTGGGACTTCTCCCAATGATCTCAGTGATAAACCAAACACATGTTCACTCATGTATGACACTGAATTGGGGGAGGGGGCAGTGTGGAATGGGCTCCCCACTATTAAATCACAACTACCATATGACAAATCCTTAAAGGAATGATCATTGAGACCTACAGTGGGTCTCCCCACCATTAAACACGAACTAGAAATGAACAAAAAATTAATTCAACATGAAATAGAATTTGTACTCACCCAAACATGCCCAACAAAACTCTCCCACAATAACCTCAAAAAAGTATTTAATAGGATTATAATATGAACATCTAAACCACCCACTCTCGAATAGAGGGGACAAAACTGGGCCAACACTTTCTACCCGGATCCAGACACCCACCACTCAGGGATGGGAGGAAAGGGGACAACATCATTATTCCACTTGAAACACAAAAGAAACAAAGGAGCTACCCAACATTATCCACCTATGAATAGGTAACAGCAAGACTGTACTAGATTTACTCAGGTGGTCCACATAATGACATTGAATGGAAACCCACATCCATGAATTCATAACAATAGTCATTGTGTGAGGGGTAAGTCCACCACACCTCTTGTGAAAAAGGGAAATTCATAGTAAGGAGGAACCAAAATAGATACATAGAAACTACCATACCACCAGTGTGGAGGCCAGATCCTTGTAAATCTCCCCACACCTCTGTAGATTTCCGACCTGCGTGAATAGCATCACTTCAAGCCCTATGGCTGGAGCCTTGAACCATGAAGCATATGATGCACTGCAGTCAAGTGATAAGTATCACAACAATCAAAAAAAATAAAAACTCACATGCTCAACAAACACCTCCATCTAAAGAGAAAATCATAAATACATATCTAAATTCAATCTCACTGTGAACGAGGAGATGAATAGACTAAGAATTTGGCGAAAGACATCAACATCACCAAACACAATTGTGATGTCCAAAATAATTATCACGACCCGGAAGCACATTAAATTTATCCCAAAGAGATCTATACATCAAATAATAGGACATGGAATTATTTTAGTACGTGGATCTAGATTGGGAACCATAAGAAAGAATCCATAGGGTTTTCAATTGGAAACATGAAAACATATAACTATTTGTGGCCCCATCACAATATCCAACACATCTTTATAAATCCACTAAACATTACCCCAAAACCGAGATACCATCCAGATCCCATCTCAACATGCAGCAAGATAATGAATTATAGATTATACAAAAGCATAATGAACTGAAAAAAATTCTATGAAATAGGATAAACCATCCACATACCCATTAGTTTAAAACAAACACCACAATTTTTCAGCAAAAACACTTTTGAAAAACAATGAACTAACATGGTGGATTTCCACATTCACTGGTGGTGTTTCATCAATTCATAGTGACATGAACATTTACATGCTACCCGAGTAACTCAAATACCGTGCCATACCATTCATTCATCCATATATCAACAAATACATGCTTGTGAGAACCCATGAAAACACTGAAATCAAAAACAAAACATCATCATTACAAAAATAATCATGTGTCTTACAAGGGCACATTAACCACCAAATAAAAAAACATTTTCAGATATCACAAGATAATACATGCTTCATCCAAAACCATTTGATTATAAAAAAATCCATTTCATTTAATATAACTTCCTAAAACAACAATTCTATTCCAAATATCCCTTTAACATTTACAAAATTTATGAAAGGTCTATTTTCATTATCTAACAACGACAAAGGCAAAAAACCCTTTACAGAATACACCAGCTTCTCAAAACGAAACCTCCAGAACCAATTCATCAGATTCAAAAATATTTAAATAGCCAAAAACAACCCATTTAAAACAATGTTTCAGAAATAATTTAAATTGATTCACACTTTAAAAACTTTTTATTTCAACAAACCACAAGTTTAGATTAGGGTAAATCAAATATTGTTAAATCTTTTCCACTTCCTTTCCAAAACTAGTTTTAAAAAAAACACAAACTCCCCAAAACCATTATTATATTTAAATTTAGAGAAATCCTTTTCCACTTTTTGAAATCCAATCCTTCCTTACAAAACCATTTCCATAATTCTCACAATATGATTTTTCAAAAGAAAATTCCGAATTCATGAATGGTCCAAGAAACCTAAAAAAGGGATATAGTGTCAGCGCGTGACTTGACCATATTGTTGGTGGTAAAATGTCAAACAAAACACCAACAAGGATAGAAAAATTAGGACCATAAACCTACTCCACATGTATTTTCAGTCCCAACGAGCTCACAGAGTTCACTAGTCAGACTCCCCTTATCATATCCCAACACCAAACAATCAACAATAACAAAAGACACTAATAAAATCGGGCATCCCATGGAAACTTGCGGATTAGAATAAGAAAAAGTTACTAAATATCTTCTCACACATATGCCTCAAGTCCCAACAATCATACTCCATATACCTTTTCGTACAACAATTAACTAGGGTGCTCTAAAAATAAAGGTCTGCTAGGATCTGACCTCCATTGATACTATTTTGTCACGAACCATCCTGAGTCAACCCTAAACCGGTCACCTAGGCCAGCCCACGACAAGTCCCGATAGGCATTCCTGGTCCTCCTGGGATGGAGACAAGAACCAAGGTCATCAATATAGTACACACAAGAATGATTTCACCCATATATAAACAATTAAACAAACAGTGGAAATAAATGGACAGCCCAAAATACATTTATATAAAAATTGAACTTAACATTATTTGTTCAAGAAAATGAATGTACATCTAAACCAAAAACATAGCAAACCAAACCAGTTAGTCAACTAACTCCTTGTGACCCCGCTGGTCAATCTCCAACAAAATTATCACACATTTCACAAGGCGATCAAACTCAATTTGAAACCTGCAGAAGGTCTAAAAATAGAAGGAGACTATAGGTGTGAGTATTAAAACTCAGTAGGTTAGCCCGATGTTTCATTCCCAATGCACATCCTTTATATTAAAAGATAAATCAACTTCAAGTTTTAAACACAAGATACAAAAGTATTTTTTTCAAATTAGGTTCCATGTTATAATAATTAACAGAGAAAAACATGCATATTTTATAAACAAGAATGTTCGTATCAATTTTTCAAAGAGGTGAAAATTCAAAATAAAAATAGTTTTCAAGTGGGATTATTTAAAGAATATGTAGTTTTAAATAAATCACACATTGTTATGAATTTACCAACTATACATAGAGTGTGCTGATGGTGACTTCAAAATTTCCAATGAGCACAAGGCATGGGAACACACCTAGGAACTATTTAGTTGTAATCCCCAGGTACCTCGTATCTCGGTGAAAGTAACCATAAAAAATATATATTATCATGCACATGATCCACTAATATGGAGAATACCCATAACCTAGTGGTCCACAGACATCATCATCATGATAGTTTAGTTAGTGTTTTCATCGTCAAAATTTCTACGTGAAACAACGTCCAAACCCACAGAATCACTAGCATACTAGAACAAGTCCTCCCACCTAGATACCTGAGATTTTGTTTAGTTCTCAATCAAGTTACACATATTATCAAATACACATTTCAAATCCAAATTACATTCCCAAACCATAAAAACACACACATCCCATAAAATTTCTTCACATTTCATTCATGAATCAATGAACCACTATAAAGTTTTGTGAAACAGTTTCAAGGATTGTATTGTGGCTTTGAACATAAAACTCATTAAAAACACTATTTGAATTATAAAAACACAAAAAGACCATAAAAACCATATTTGGAAGATATAAAATCATTTAATCATATAATTTCATGGACCATAAACCAATCCCAATTGAAACAACATCATATATCCAAGTAAAACACTCATTCTTCATTTTTAAGAAATGCCAAATGAGCCTTTAAACATTTCCCAAAACTAAAATTTTTAAAAGTTATTAATAATAATTTTATTAAATAGGTGTATACACACCATATACAACATCAAAACACATTCATAAATCCCACAACACACTCAGGATACATATTCAAAACACAACCATTTTCATAAGAATGTGAAACATTCCATTTTCTAGAAACTCGGGCCAAAACATGTTGTAAATCAAAACACATTTATTTGTAAAACCAAATAAAAATTGGAAATATATAAAAGGATCCCAGAATAATTTATAAATGATTCTAATGTATTTATAAATCCAAAAAAATCATTTTAAATTTCACTAGGCACATAAAATCCAACCAAGAAATTTACCGAAAATGTGACATGTACTCTTTAACAAAACAACTAATGTTAAGCACTTAAAAGGGATAAAATACCATTTTCATTCCATAATGTTATTTAAGCTACTAAAAAATATTAAAAATACCATAAAACATGTGTGAATGTGCATGGAATATTTTATCAAACAAGAGGAGTGCACATTAATACCAAAACAACTATATTTTTAACAAAAGAAGTCATAAAACATAATTTGCAGACAAAAACATTAAAACTAAGGTTTCACTACAGATGATATCATATAAATAAGGTTATAAAAGTATGATAATGATTAAAATTAAATTATAATGTTTTGTTCAAGGGATATCCTATTTCAAATCCTTGCCGTAATGGAAACACACACCCAAAATCACCATCTGAGCGTTTCCAACGCTAATCATATGATGATCAGAACCAAATAAATATAAAACTCATCAATATTAATGGATTAACAAAACCCTAGGTCTAAAAAGACCATAAAATATTAAAAAAACATGAAATAATCAATGGAGTAAGAAGAGGGATGATAAGGGAGATGGAATCTCACCTTTCAACTAGAAAACTCTTCGTATTCCATTAGATCTGCACCCATAGAGAAAAGTTAATTTCATGAAGACACTATTAGAGAATCCTAATATCTTGAAGAACCAGGGAAAGAATATTTATGACAAAAATATTACGAATTGAATGATTTATGAACAATACAATTTGCCTTGTCAATTCTGGATGATTTGAGAGACATTGAGAATATTTCCCCATTCTGCGACTATTCTGAGCTCTAAATAAAGAAAATCGATATTGGGGGTGAGGATAGGGATATTGGCTTTGAGTGGGATGTTGAAAACTGAAAAATATTAAATATTTAATTATATATAAAATAGACTATTTGATTTTTTAAAACTGGAAATGGGACAATGGGATGGCCCAATACCTAAATAAGTAACCAAAATTCACCATGATTATGAATTCATAAGGGGTACAAAAGGATATGCTGGTTTGCATATATTAGTGGAGGAAAAGAATGAAGTAGAATTAGTGAATTATATTATGAAACAATGGATTTATAAAATAATCAAATTTGGGTTTTAAAACTAGGAATGAGCTCACGGTTGTCCCAAATCATGAAGTAACCACCCTCCCTCCAAAAACACTTATACAAGAAATGGGGAACCCAAATTTGAGTGATTAGACATATATGATAGTTTAAAACAATAAATTAATCTCATACAACACAAAAGAGAAGGATCAAGATTTTCAATGAACCTGATAAATACCAAGACATGAAAATAAAAGAGAAAATAACCTGGGTGTGATAGGCGATCTAAGCTCCAGGCAGCTGAGGCCTACAACCGTGGCACTCCAGAGAAGATACAATGTATTATCAGTGTCTAATCCACTTTAGCTACAGTACTTATAGGCACATGTGTTAGTCATTCATTTATTTCTACGTCCCTCGTTTGGAGCTCGGAGAATCTCACGGAGCCGTTGGCTCGATCCTTACGACTAGAGACTCATGCGGGAGAGGATTCGATGATTATAAAATGATGCTGAAAGTGTGATCTTACTCTAGGAGGCATGAAATTTGGTTTGTATCATCTAGTATTAGTGTTGAGGTGTAACGAATCCATCTTGGGTATGGACTTGTTATCTACAGTCCGTGCTTAGATTGTCTTTATTTGGAACAATGTGTGGTGTGTCCATATGGATGGGACTAGAATTACCTTCACCGGTGAGAAGGGAGACTTTGAGGCACGTGATGGACTTACCTGAAGGAGAGTGCAGCCGATCACTAATCAGTTGGCTAGCGTTACCCTCAGAGCAGATGATGTAGAGAGTCTGAGATATCCAGTAGTGGGGGACTAGTACACAGATGTCTTCCCTGATGATGTACTGGGTCTACCTCCTTGTATAGAGTTGGAGTTTTTCATCGAAATTCACCTTAGGAAGACACCTATATCTACAGCAGTGTATCAGATGGATCCCATAGAGCTTCGTGAGCTGCGGGTACAGGTAGAGGACTTACATGGTAAAGAATTCATCTGACCCAGTGTTTCTCCTTAGGTAGCCATGATTTTTTTTTCAAGAAGGTGGAAGCGAGTTTGAGCCATTGTGTTGACTATTGTCTCTTGAATTAGGTGACCAAGAAGAACATGTACCCACTCCTGAGGATTGAAAACCTCATTGATCAGCTGAATGGAGCATGGTGGTTCTCCAAGATATACCTCAGATTAGGATATCATCCGCTCAGAGTATGAGATGAAAATTTTCAAAGGATGGATTTCATATGGTGGTATGGCCATTATGAGTTTTTGGTCATGCTGTTCATATTGACCAACACTCCAGCAGTGTTCATGGGACTCATGAACATGATCATTATACTATACATTGATCGCTTTATAGTAGTCTTCATTGATGACATTCTAATCTACTCTGCTACTGAGGAGGAGCACGCTTATCAATTGCAAATAACCTTTGAGGATCATGATAGAGAAGCTTTTCTTCAGTCTTATACAATCACTCCCCCACTTCTTCAGCGAGTCAGAGAGGCACATCGTGGGGACACTGACTGCGAGGCTCAAAGTGCACAAATATCCATAGGACATGCACCTGATGGATTTTCTATTGGCGGGGAGAATGTCATCCTCTTCAACGAATGTACTATGGTAACTGTGTCCCCATGCTGAACTGACCCATGGGAGTCAGCACTTCTGGGACCAGAGATTATGCATGCTACCATAGAAAAGGTGCAGATCTTCTAGGAGTGGATGTAGTTTGCAAAAAGCGGACAAAATTCTTTAGGTGATTGGAGATGGATACCTCTGGTGTTTGAGGATGGAGACCACTTTTTTTCTACGAGTGTCACCTCAACGAGGTTTGTGGAAAATTTTCCAAGGAGGCAAGTTATCTCTAATGTCCAGCAGACCCTTTCATGTCCTCAACAGAGTTGGTGATGTGGCTTACTGCTCATCTCTTCCACATTAGTTTCACCGGGTGCATGACGTCTTCCCCGTATCGCAACTAAGACGATATGTGCATGAGCTATCTCACGATATCTACCATATCAAGATGGACATCGGTGATGAGGAAAAATTTATGGAGGTTGTAGTAGAGATTGAGAATCAATCGAATCGGGTCCTTTGTGGGTGGTCGATACCTTTATTGCGCGTGCGTTGGTAGCACAATAACCTCAAAGAGAGCACGTGGGAGGCAGAGGTTCAGATTCTTGCTCAGTACCCCCACTTGTTCCATTAGATTTAGATGTGTCTTTGGGGGCACAAGCCCCTGATGTTTTGAGAATGTAAAGACCTGGTTTTTTTCATGTATTTTTTTA
The DNA here is from genome assembly GCA_963277665.1 of Viscum album. Classification (NCBI taxonomy): domain Eukaryota; kingdom Viridiplantae; phylum Streptophyta; class Magnoliopsida; order Santalales; family Viscaceae; genus Viscum; species Viscum album. The sequence continues at coordinate 516,198,863 of OY728146.1, forward strand.
TTATATGGAAAAATTAAAACTACAAAAAAATTGACGTCGCCTGATTCCGAGGCCTGTTTTTCCTAGAATGAATCTTTGAACTTTTTTCGGGTACCTTTTATAAATGTGTTAGCATGTTTTTAAAACTTTTGATCTGGTGCTTGAAATTAAAATCTGAGGACACCGATAAACTCTCAACACCGATATTACCTTAAGGGGATCTTCATCTAGACCGTATTAGGTCATGGGTGAAATTTAGTTTTCATGTTTTTTGTGGAAATAAACAAAATAAAGAAAAAAATTTATTTTATTTTTATAACCTTCCAATTGAATGTTCAGTGGTGGGGACCACGCGAGCGTAAAAACTCTTATTTTGAAATTAATGGTGCGGACTACATGGCCCCCCTTAAACTCCCTATTTAATGAGGAAGGTGACTCTTTGTTTCCTGGTAATTGATGGTTCCACCCTAATTTAATTAATGTAAAACATTAATTATATTAAACTCTATGATTTTAAATTTGCACCACAACTCTTGTGGGAAAATATTTTGGGAAAAGGAGAGGAGATCTTTGGGAGAACATTCACAAATGAAGAACATTCTCAAATGAAGAACAAGGAACTGACCCCAAGCCTAGATCAGAAGCACCTTGCGGAAGCAATGAACACCGACGTTCTTCAACGACTTCATATTTTTCCTTGTGCCACTCCCTTCAAATCATTCAAGGTAGGGGTGTGATTTTAATTATTCTATGTCAATTTATTTTACATTCATTCACTCCCCATTAGCCGTTTTATACCTCTCTATCCCGTAGGGTGTGGGCCAAATGGTCAAGGCCCAACCACTCCACAACCTTGTGGTTTTTGATGAATTATTAGCAATGGTGGAAGACTGAGATCGGTGCCGGTAACTAGAATTGATGGGACCCAGGAGCGGCGGTCAGCACTCTGGCTGTCTGCGAAGATGGCAGTGGTGCAACCGTGCCACTGAAGAAGGGCTGCAGCCCGTCGGTAGTGGAAGAGTGAGGGCGGTGGCCAGCACATGACAGGGAATTTGACGGTGATTGCGGCACGCGTCTGTGCTGCACAGCGTGTAGGGGTTCTGCCGCAAGGCTGCGACCGCAGTGGTGGGGTGTTTGGCTCGCTGCCGGCCGCCAGTGAGGGCGTGAAACATGACTGTGCTATGTAGAGGGGAGGCTTGCCATTAGGCCAGCCAGGCCCAGCCAGCGAACTGCAAAGTGCGGGTGCACCATGGGAAGGGTCCGACCTAGGTCTCGAACCAACGGGCTGGGCAGACCTGAACTGGGTTGGGTCTTCCACGGTAGAGTTGGACCGGGTCAGACTAGACCCAGACTAGTCACAACCATTTTTCCTCTTTCGGCCATATATTCTGATGCATGCATCCATTTGAAGAACCGTCTACAGTTCCAGAAGCCTTCGATCGAGACAGTCCCTTTGATGTACCCCAATTATGTTTTGGATATAGCTGGGGTATTACCGTGTTGGATCGAGCATGAATCCAAACGATCCTTTAAGACTAAATTGCCAATAACTTATAGAATGGGTGTCTGATTGATGCACTGTCTGTTGCATTGAGACCAATATTACATGGAATTCAATTGGGATCCTTCTTCATGGAACATCATGTAAGATGAATTATCCAACCTATGGATTGAGGAGCAGACCCTCCCAGAATCAGGAGAGCTTAGTGAGGGAACCAAATGGATGGCTGTAACCTGAGAAAGGGATCCGATGTGGGTATGTGCTTTGGGATCCTATGTGGGTCTGTGATTTGGGATCCTAAGTGCATATGTGCTTCGAGATCCTACGTGGGTCTATGTTTGAGAGTCTCACTTGGATCCTCTCTAGGAATCTATGTGGGACTACTCTAGGATCCCACATGGGTCTTATGTACTAGGATCTTATGTGGGTCTAAATTTGATTTAGGATCCTTTGAGGGTCTTCCTCTTAACAGAGTAAGATGATTTAGTAGATAAATATAATCATATTTACTCTCATACCAATATTATACCTGGTGTGAGTTGAGTCTTAACATTTGTGGTAATCTCTTTTTGTTGTGTACCTTTGTGGTACTTACCTTCATGGGGATACCTTTGTGGTAGTCTTCTGTGTGAAATACTTATGTGGTTCTGACCTTCAGGGTGATACCTTTGTCGTATTTTTCTATGTGGCATAACCTATGTGGTACTTACCTTTATGGAGTTACATTAGTTGTATATATTCCTTCGTGGGGCGGTTGAGCTTTGGGATTTGGAGTTGGTCCTTATGTCCCCTCATGTTTGAGATGGGTTTATTCAACAACTTAGGTATATGTATGGTCATTTACCTAAGTAGGGTTTTTAGTTGATTTCATGCTTTGTGGTTTATCCTTTATGGGTTTTGTGAGGTCTTATAGGGTCTCAGGGTCCCTACTGAGTATCGTTATACTCACCCCTGCATGGGCTACGCCCACACCTTGTTGTCTTTGGTGCAGACAATGGAAATCACAAAATGAGGATGAGGGTAACAAAACTAAAGGTAGATCAGAGGTGGAAATTAGACGATGTGTACCACAGAGACGACCGTTTGAGAGTTGTACATACCCAATAGGTAGGAACCTTTGTGGGTGTTCACATGAATGGTTTTCAGTTTTACTTGTACTTTTCAGTTTCCATTGTACTTTCTAGTTGGGTGTGTATTCTGGCCTCTTTTTCTCACTGTACTCACTCATTTTACTATACAGTTTTCTAGTGTTCATATCCTGACGTGTGTTTGGTTTTGTGAGTTTACGGGTAATGAAGGCAACGCCTTCTGAGTTTCAGGGAATACACCTTTCGATGACAGCTGCCGGCCCTTTTCATATGGAAGGCGGGCTTGGGGTATTCATGGCACAGGTCTTGAGGGACAGGTCATGACCCTATAAACATTATTATGTCCCTAAAAACAATAACAAAAATCTATCAGGGATCATAGTAAATGAAAATATAATAAAAGGGTGAGTTGAGATGCTCAATACGAGTTTGCGTATAACTGGAGATAACCAAATGTAAATAAAACATTAGTAAAATTGTTGAGATAGAAAATAATATATTGTTACATATAAATAATCCCCTAAAAATGGGACTAAAATAATGGATAACATAAAAACATAAATAATCCAATAGATAAAAATAACTAGTTTCATAATGATTGATTTCATAATTGTGGATATCATAAACTTACTATTATGGTCTAATGCTAACACATATTACATACATGGGTAAGGACTTCACCAAATACCCAAAATAGTTTGTCTCCTGAGAGATACTGATGCATAAAGGGGATATAGGAAGCCCCACCTATAACTTATTAAGTCTAATGCATTCATCGTATGAAATTGGAGAAATATAACCTATGTTAACTTTTGTATTTAATAAAAATATATGAAATGATAATAATTCCACAAGTAAATGATCATAAACCATAAAGAGTAATATAAAAAATGGTATAATATTAATAATAATATATCAAAGTAAAGAATAATATTTAGTGAAGAATGTTGACATAGATGGCTACACATTTAAAATACCATTAGCATATTTATTCAAGATAATATACTTTTCATTTTTAGGACACCTATTCAGAATATACAAATTTCCAAAATTTTAGGGGAAAATTTTCAATTGAATAGAACTATGAAAACATGTAAAGGAATATTTAAAACATTGATCTGTCATGATAATAGGAAATTCCATTCATTTTTTATAATTTTTTAAAAAATATTCCATTCAATTGTTTTTAAAAATTCATAAAGTACCGCATTTAGGAAAAGACATGATTAATATTTGGAATCATTTTTATAGAAAATAAAACATGCATAAATAAAATAATGAGTAGAAATAACCATAGTTGTAAAATAAATAAACTCACAATCCAATTAAATTTAAATGTCCATAGATTCGATTGTAGTATAGGATGTTGTTGTAATACCTAAAATTAATATAATTTATAATCATTTATGTGGGGTTTTATAATCTATTTTTTATTTAACCACTTAGTCATCAATTTTTATGATTATCCATTGCAATAATATTTTAGCTATTAATGGGTTATGATTTTATAATAATGTTATGAATGAAACATAAATTTACATGGGATGAAATTTTAGGCCATATATAATATTAATTTTCATAATTAATTTCTTTTATAATTTATATAAAAATAAAAAAAATATTATTCAAATAAAACATCCTTAATGTTAATTTAAGAACTATAAGTTTATCCAAATGTTCATAATAATGATTTATACAAAATTCAATCAAAAAATTAATTTAATTAAGTAGAATATGATTATTAAAAATATAATATAATTTATTATAGTTTGAATTATTTGTTTACAAGAAACATAATTTAATAATTTCATTATAGAAGATTACAATTTTCAATAAAAAATTGTCTTAATTATGCACTAAAATAAAATAAAAATACAAATAATTAACCCCATGGAAAATTTGAATATTTAGATTTCCAATATGATATTATTTAAAAACAATTATGTTAGTTAAGAAATTAATTATAATATTTTCACACAAAAATAAAATATTTTTTTTAATGAAAACATATTTTTGATGAAAAAAATAACTTTACTGAAAATTGATTACTGATTTCCAATAAATTAATCAATGAGTTATTTATATCTTGTTTCTTTGTGAATATTTCAGAATTTGGTTAATAATATTTATTCATAGTAATTAAATGACTAGTTAATGACATTAATATTCAAATAATAACATTTTTCGGTTCCATTTGGCTTTGTGTTATGTGTTGTATATGCTAATGAACATATTGTTATTTCAATATATCGAGGTGTTAAATTCCCCATCGCCCGTCAATAAATTTTTCCAAAAATTCAAAATTTTTCACAGTAACTAGGTGTTTTATGTTTGAAAATAAGATTTTATAAATCCCACTTCATATAAAGGGTTAATAATATATCCTCATGATAAGAGTGAAAAAAATGTTCAAAGGTCATCTAAAATAACACATTACCGTTTTACATGTAAAAACAATAGTGGGAATAAAAAAATTTGTTAATATAAGTGAAATATAATTCCCAGTGACTAATATAGGGTGATAGAGAACATGGTATGGAGAAGGTTTACAATCAATAATCCGTAAATTTTTTAATGTGTGAAAAGGCCATTGATTCATCAAAAATTAAACTAATAAGATTTGTTTTTCAAAAACCATTTCAAAATTTTTGTGTAATTACTCCAAAATAAATAATAGAAACATAACGATGTATACTTAATTAAAATGTCTAATTTCATCCTTTAATTAATTTCCACCACAAAATAAACTTTTTCCACAAACAAAGTGTAATCTAGAGGAATATTTTAATCCACGATCGCTATTATCATGTTCAAAACACACAGAATTATACTATGTTATTAATTTTAAAATTATATATTTTCCAATACCGAATGGTAATAATAATTTGAGACTATATTCCATGTTTATACACATACATATGTAACTTATAATTTACAAAAATAACAATAAAATTTCACATATAACTTTTTTAATTAACCCTACCTCCAAAATAACCATAATAACATCAAAATTAAATAACGTTTTAACACCAAAATTTAACTCATAACCTATATATTAGTCATCAATTTTTTTTAGAAATATTAAAAAACAATAAAATATGGTAAAATTAATGGTTATATATAACTTTACCTAATAAAAAGTCTCCCTAAATTTCATTAATCACATCAACTTAATAAATTTATGAAAAATTTGTTCCTACAATATTCATTCAATAATCATGTTAATATTAATTTATCAAATAATTTATGTAGAAAAAAGTTTATACTAACTAGGACACCACAAAGGTCAGTGGTTATACACTGCATCCATATCACCCATTAGTTGTGGGTTCAAGTCCCATGGACTTACCATATGTGATAGGCTATCACTTATTATATGAGTAGCCATTTTTCTAAAACTATAACTTTCCAAATAATGTGATAAATATTCTAAAAATTAATAATAATCAAAAAATAATTGTCTTAACTGCTATTTTTTCATATAAGCCATTTTAAAAATATATAAAATCTATTTTATTAAAATAATCGATAAGAAAATCATACTCAAAATCAGCATTAACCCTAAATATTATCAATATCATTTAAATTATGTCCAAAAAATATAATATCATTATTCCAAATAAATAAATCTAGAAAAACATATACTAAAAATGGGTTTTATTCCAATATACTTCACCAAAAATATACTTATTCATGTAAAACTTGCATCACATAAAATAAAAAAGTGGTATATATTGATTGAAAATTATTATCTACCTTAGACTAATCATCCCAATACAAATTAGGTTTGTCATAATAAAAATATCATATAATGGTTTATCATTTCCGCAATCATGTGATTTCAAAAAACCCCATCTTATCACCATATCACTTATCTTGGATTTTAGTACCATTCAACATATGATTTTCAAACCTTAAATAAAAGCTACTATAGAACAACAAACAAATGTATCACGATTCATATATCCAAATTTTTTTATATATAACTTCTACATGATAATTATAAAATACCAAAAGTAAAACACTTTAATACATAAACTAAAATTATTTTTGTATCATAGGTTACTCATTGGTCTAGGAGTTAAAAATTTGTTCAGGTAATTGACTCAAATAATTCTATTATTCCACACCCATAATATATTGAAATAAATATGGTTCTATATAACATAATTTATTTCATTATATAACACTCTTCATTTTTCCTCAACAACTCATATGTTTGTTCCCATATTTTCCATGAATAAAAATATTTTTCTATTTCTTTGATACATTCTATAGGGTGTATCATTCAAAATTTATGATATAAAGTAAACTATTTCATTTTTCATCTATGGTCTCAATTACCCATACTTTAAAGGAACTCAATCCTTCAATTTTTTGATGAGAACAAGAGTTTGTTAATATGTAAGTGATTAATCATATATCATGATAATATATTATTAAAAATCACAATATATTTGATTCATGTTAATAATCACATATAGTTTCTCATAATCACCACATTTCCTATCACTATAAACATTACCATGTTTCCTTCTGGTACTAGAATGAAAGTAAATTTGAAAATAATATTAAAAGAAAAACTAATCCTATTAAGAAATCATGAAATATCATTTGTATATATCTAAATAATGAAACCTATTATTTACACCATGAAACCATAATTTTATACTTAGATGTCATATGTTATTATATATTGAAATCAATTAAATAAATTATGAATAAAATTTTAGTCAACCTAATAATATCCTTTAGTCTGTTGAACCAGGTGTGCAATAAGGAACACAGACATGCACCATAATAATGGACATGATATAATCATCTAATATTTTTTAGGATTATTACCCATATATTATTTTTACCAAAATAATGTGAACTTTTAGTTTCTAGAAAAATATCAATTTCTAGGAAAAAAACATAATGTCAACCTTAAAATAACATTACCGTGTTATCTTATATATATGATTATCATTATATTCAGTCAAAGGGTTATGTTCCATAGTCTATCTTTTCCTTTAACTAGTTTGAAAAGGTTCATCTATAAATGTTCTAATACCAACTATAAGGACCCCTAAGCAGTAGCCAAAATCTAGTGGTTATGTAGCTGAATTTGAACTAGATATAAGTGATCTAATTTTAAAGGCCCAATAAATTTAATATAATTTTAAAACATTTTACATACATGAATATCTCATTATATTTTTATAATTAAAATAAAACATAATTTTTTCATTAATAAAATCATTATTAGATTTTGAATATCCCTAAAAATCAATCATAATATATTTCTTAGAATCATGATAAAATGGAGGAAATAAAAGGGGTGAATTGAAATGTTCAGAATGTGTATACATAAAATATGTTTTAACACAAATGAAAACATAGATAATATTTCCAAGGAAAATAATAATCAATAATTCCATATAAGTAATTCTATAATATATTTCACTAACTATATGTATAAAATAACAACATATATAACTATATGGATAACAATTAATAGTCACATTGATATTTAATTCACAATTCCAGACATTATAAACATGCAGTTAAGGCACCGTGATAAGAAGTATTATATAAATAGATATGTACTTGGATAAATACCAAAAATTGTTTATCTCATGAGACCAATTTATGCATAGAGTGGATGTAGTTGTCCCCTCCTGTCACCTGCCAATCCTAATTTATTCATCCTATGAAATGGGTAGAAGGAAATAAATATAACCATTCATATTGAAAACAAGAAAAAAATGTTAATAATTCCATCAATTAACAATCATAATCCATCAATAGTAATATGGATGATGGTTTCTTAAAAATAATTAAAAAAAATATAATATTTAACAATTTTTTAGATAGATAAATATATATTAAAACATTATTGGTTGATATGTTGAGGAAAATACACTTTCCATTTTGAAATCAGTTGTTCAAAATATAAAAATATCTAAAATTTGAAGGAAATAATTTTCATTTGAAGGATATATTGAAAATTGTCTTAGAATAAGATGATAATTTATTATATTTGATTTCATGAAATTCCATTCATTTAATATATGTTAAAAACAATATATCTTATACACTTTATTAAAAAGTCAAGTAGCCTATATTTCAGAAAATTAGAAGAAGATTCCATGGAAAATTTCGTATATAAAAAAAACAATAAATATTATAATTTTAAAAAATAAAAAAATAGAAGATAATATATTAGGTTAATGTAATAATGATAAAATAATTTCTCAAATGAAGACATGAACAAAAACCATCTAGAATAATGATGATTTTGTGAAATAAACCTTAACATCAGGTTTGAATTCCATTATATGCTTCTGAACCACCTATATAATAAAAATTAATGTATTATATATCTATTATATAACCATAATAATATATATAATAACCTTTAGTAATTTATTATATTAGTTTATCATTATTTTATAAATAATTGTTTTAAATCCCTATTCGAGTTAGTAATTAAAACTTTTTTCTATTTGTGTTGGTTAAACTGATTAACTACATAAAATTTTATAAAGGATAAATTATCAATAGAATGTTAACAATGATGTTAATATTAATTATATTTAGTATATACCATGATCCATCATATAAACATAGATATATAATAATAGATTAAACTGTTTATTGAGATAGTAGGCCATACATATGCATGAAAACTATTTTTTACTTATCGATAGATAGAATTAAATAATGTTAATTAAAATTTACTCCTTAAAACTAGTTATTATATCATATAAATCATGAATAATAATTAAATATGTCTTTATTACCATCCAATTAAATGGAAGGGAAAAGTAAATCACATCACTTCTTGGAGGTGGTAGACCATAAGTAAGGATAATCAATGTTATTATTTTCTGATAGATTGGACGGTAAAGAAATTTGTCATATATTATAATATAAGAAGTATAATTAGTTAATAATTTTAAAATATAATCATTAAACTCATCATAATAAACATCCATGATATATGGTGGGGGAAATTGAATTATATCATAATGTGGAAATTCTAATTCTCACATATGTACAAGTGATATTTTCACATCCAATTTAATGATAATGATGATGGATAATGTTGAGTTTGTAATAATAATAAAATTTATGAATATTTGGAATAGTGATGACATTATTTTATTATAATTACCATTAGTTTAGATAAGGAAATGAAGAAGTAAAAACAAATAAAAAAGTTATGGTGATTTCACTTATTTGGAAAACACTTTTCTAGATATTTTCTTAAGGATAATAGGATACGACATTTTGGAATAAACAACCTATATAATGTGTATAAGTATGTATATGAGATATTATTTTAGGTAATGGTCATAATATATTGCTAAAAGTTTTGTATAAATGCAGAAATATGGTGTGCATTTATAATTTAGAGAGACAAAAATTTCTAATTTATTCTATGAATAAATTAAAAAAATTAATCTGAAAAACAATTATTCAAAATGTACATATATTATAATATAATGTATTATTTAGTTTTAATAAAATCAGAAAATATAATTTTTACATGTTTATGTGTTCTTTTAAATCATATGTTTTCTTCAACCCCTTTTGTTACACATTAAAACATTAACCACATTAAAAACATTTCTTCCATTAAAGTTTTATAATATTAATTAAATGGTAAATATTAAATTATAAATGAACAAGGTAAAATATTTTTTAAAATATAATATCCTTATTATCCTTTTTATTTATTTATTGTTTTTAATTATTTAATAACAAATTATTTCCAGAAAATATCATTAATTTCAAATTGAGAACAAATCATTTATTTTAAAATTGAAGACTTCAAGTTGAAGTGCCCAGATCAGTGTGAATCACTGAGAGGGGGAGGGGGTGAATCAGTGATCCCTTAAAACTTTTTACTAATTGATTCTTATCAATTAAACCTCTATGGCTTGTTAAGGCCTCGATCCACTCTTCTTATGTCTCTCAACCTTTCCCGGATAATGCAGTAATGAAAAGGCACAGGACACAAGGATTTACAAGGTTCGGCACCAAAGGCCTACATCCTTGCCATGCTCTCCCAGCATGGATTCTCCAATTATAACTTGTTAGAATTACAATGGTCGATACAGAGTCCCACTGTATCTCTCCTGAGTCCCACAGGAGGGTCTTTATACTGCGTCCCACAATGTTACCAGAGTCCCACTGGCCTGCTCCAGAATCCCACTGAAGACTTCTTCTCCCTGAGTCCCACAGGGTCTTCTCCTGGCTCCTCGAGTCACACGAGTAGCTCTTCTTCACTTTAAGTTCTTCAAGTAACTTCAGCAGCCTGGGATAAAGGCTGCTGGCCTTGCTCTTCTCTTCTGATCACTTGTGGTTGATCAGGGCTTCTCGTCTAGCTCAGGCTTTATCTCCTTCTTCAGGATGACCTGGCTTCTCACTTCAACTACTGAATGCTCAGACAACTGATATCTTTATCTTCGGTCTGGTCCAGTCTTAGTCACTTCAACTTCATGCACTGAGTGCATGGCAGCTCTTCATCCTCATGCACTGATTGCATGGCCTTCTCAATTCTTCAAGATCTTCAAGTCTTGGACTCCTCAGATGCACACCACTGATTTAGCACTGTTCACGTGTGCACGTGCATGCATGCATGCATGCACTCTCCTCTTTCTTTTCTCTTGGTGCAATAAACCCACAAAGGGTGTAATATCTTTAAGCACACACCAGCTTCTCACTTCTTCACACACTTTTTCCAATTTGTTTACACACTTAGAGTGTGTTCTACTTTTGTGTGGATGTCCTCCTTTCAACTTCTTCTAAGTGTGTTCACTTTTAGTGCACACCTAGGTTCGGCCAACTTCTCTCTTTGCACACACTTGTTTCATTTTGCACACACTTGAAACTTGGCCTTCACTTCTTCTTGCACATAAATGGCTACGGCCTCTTCACTTGTTTCACACACACAAGAGATGTGGTGGCCTTCCTTCTTTACTATGCACACACAAGAGGCAAGGCCTCGACCTTCTTTGGCACACACACAAAGTGTGGTCTTCCACTTCACTTGGCACACAAGGCACTAAGGCTCGGCCTTCTCTTCCCTTCTTGCACACACACCCGAGTGTGTCCTTCCCCACTTACACACACACTGCTTGGTGTGGTCTTCTTGTTTGCACAGGGCTACGGCCTTTCCCTCCTTTGCACACAAAGTGCCTCGGGTATTCTTTGCACTTAGCACACACCGAAGGATGCAAGGGGCTTGGCCTTCCTTCACTTCAACAACCGCGCAAGCCTCAAGGGTGAAACAAGGCGCGCAAGTGCCACTGCCACACAAGTGTGCAAGGTGCAACACCGCGGGCACACAAGTGCAAGGGCACAAGCGGCCGCGCAAACACCTCTTGCCACGCAAGCCGCGGGCATAGAGGGATGCAACCTCGGGCGCGCAAGGATGCGGCCTCGAGTTCTTCCTGTCGCGCAAGGGAGTAGGCGCGCAGGGAACACTTCAAAGCCTCGGGTGGCTTCGGGACAACAGCCGCGCAATGTTTTGCACGGTGGCTTCTTTCTTCGCGAGGCAGAGGCACTCACGGGTCTTCTGATTTTCAAGAAAGGATCAGCAAGCACTCCAAGGCCTCGAGCTATCCTTTTATAGGCAGAGGAATGATTCTAAACATCCGCGTGATAATAACTCATGTTCCCGAAAGTTTCGGATCTTTAAAAATCTTTCAAATCTTTATTTTCTTTCCTCTGTTTCACGCGGGATCTTTTATTTTCTCTTCCCTCACGTTCATGCTCGGCCGAACGTGTGCATGCCTCTGTCTAGGCCTATCCATGCAAAACATGAACACCCGATGCCTCGGCAACTCCGTTTGCCTCGGCCTTCTTCGGATTCTTCAAAACATTACATGCATGGTCATTTTTAGGCATGACCGTGTTCAGTGTGGCCAGACAAACTCGTTGGAGCAATTAGATTGGCCGGAGGTGGTCGGACACTCCATTTCTATCCTCGGGGAGGTCTCTGGTTCGAAGGAAGCTCGCGGGTGGCCTCGTGTGAGCTCGGGGAAGAAGACGGTCGCTGGGCCGTTGGATCATCCGATCAAAAGACTTTGGACGGCCTGGATCAGATCGGGGGCGCGGCGGATTAGATGAGCGGCGCCGATCGTCCGCGAGATCAGATGAGCGACTGGGATTCGTTCCCGGTGAAAAATGCGCGTCCCACATCGAATCCTCGCGCGGTTTTTCTGCGGTTTATCAATATGCCGCTCCCATTCCCACTTCAATTGAACTTCCTCCTCCACGGTGCCGCCCCGCACTGTGTTCTCCCTGCGGGCGCGCTCTGCGCCCACTCTCTGCTCCTGCGGCCGCGCTACTGGCGCCCACTATGCATTCTTGGTGCGCGGGCTTCACCACCGCGTGCCCTCGGGGCTTATACACGGCCTCCTCTGCCTCTGCCGCCCGGGCTGGCCACATGGGATCCCCCCTTGGGCGTGGCGCCTTAGGCCCACATGTGCCTTGGGGGTTGAACCCTTAAGGCTGGCCTTGGCTGGCCAATTTTTTGGCAAAGGACAGAATATTACTTTGTCAAAAACAAAGTAACCCATGAATATAAGACAAGTTCCAAATGTCAAATGCCTATCTTTCTCATTTCTCCTTCTTCCTCTCTTCTTCTTCATTTGAAATTCCTCCATTATCTTCAACATTTATTCATCACTTTGTAATGGAATTCACGAAGGGTCTTCATCTTCAACTGAGCTCCTTAATCACATAATTTCTTCAATGTTCTTTATTGATCTAATCAGAGATCAATTGGATCATCTTCATGTTCACATGCACTGAGTGATAGTGCATGGACTTCATTAATGCACATCATCCACTTAGTAGTTGTGGATGGAACTCCTTTCAACTCCTCATGCATTGTGAAGACAATGCATGGTCTTCAATCATTGTTGTGACATTGTATCCAGTTGATACAAGTTCTTGGAACTTAAAGATCAGCTCAACAATCGTCTGATTTAACTAGAGAATGTTTCAACCACATCTCCTATGCCACTTAGTGAATCTCCTAAGTGACATGCATCTTAGTACTATGGCCATTCTCTTTCACCACCAACACCATCACAACCTTTTTCATTCACATCTTGACATTCCCTGACTTCCATTCATTCCAAGACAACTTCATGCCTCATTGACAACAAATGCAACACAGTACACTTCAATCTCCCCCTTTGTATTTGTTGTCAATACACCACTTCAGCACATATGAATGGGTCAATATGTGTGCCAATATTTTCTCCCCCTTATTGGCAATCAAATGCAAAGGTGTGGTGTGGTTCTCTTCCAAAAATATCTTCCTCCCTTCGAATAGCATTTTCTTGAAAAAATCACTAAGAGAGGGATGATGCCACATGTTCTTCTTTAGCAAAGAACCTTTAGTAAATCATCTCTAAGTCTACATGGGCTAACCCGGTGTAGAAAACAAGAGTGATGTAACCAAGGAACTCAATGCTGTTCACATTCACTGTAAACATGTGAGATCATGCTAAGGGGTTCAGATATTCAATGAATTGCTAAATCCTGCACATACTCCACAAAACTCATCAGAAAGTTCAGTGCAAAGATAAAGCTCCCCCTTTCAACCATTTATCTTCAATCCATACTCCCCCTTAATTGACAAGATAAACTGAATTAAGAAACAAGGGATGAAAGTATGATTGGAACACCTTCACTTTTCTCAAGATGGTATTAATCTAAGAATCCCATCTTCTTCAGATTGGCTCCCCCTCAAGGGATGAACTCCATTCTGTCCAAACCATCCTCCAGATGAGAATGATCATCATCTTCATTTCCCTACAATGTTAGCACATGTAAATACCAATAGTATAAGGGAATAAGATGGAACCTCCTTGGTTCATCAATGTGAACAACAAGGTTGAGAAGATTCTCTCAACCGAGATGTCCCATTTTCACCATTCTTCACACTTGCACATTTGATCTTCAATGATGTTTGTGCTGGTGTGGATCTCAATACATCTTCATGTGAAATCTTTTGTTTCCTTTTTTCCTTAGCAATTGCCAGAACTTCATCTTCAGCTCTCTGCAGATCTTTGGCAAGTTGCAACTGATTTGGCCATATGAAAAACATGTCATTTGGAAGTGAGGCCTCAGTTTTGGAAATTCCACATGGTTCTTTTGATACTGTCAAGCTACCTCTCTTAGGCAACTTGTTTTCAATCAATCCCTTCTTCTTCTTCTGGATTGATTGTCTTTTTGAGTCCAGTCTGCTTCTATTCAGTTCCATGGCTTGTTCACAAAGATCCATGGTGTGTCCTTTCTTTCCAAAGTAGAAGCATTTCTTGGTGGTCCTTCTGGATGCATCACCCTTCTTGGATTTAGACTCCAAGGTCTTCTCTTCCTTTTTCAACATCTTCTTGGGAGCATCTTCCACTTTCTTCTGCTTGCTTCCCAAGGAATCTCCCTGAGCCAGGTTCTGTGATCTTTTCTTCTTTTGAGCTCTGGATACAGTTGGAGATTGACATGTATCTATTTGACCACTTTTGCACACATCCCAGATGTTATCAAGCAATCCAAATCTATTTGCAGTAAACAGATGTCTCTGGACCTGTGGATGCTGCTTCTTTTCCTCTGGCTTGCTCCCCCTAGGCATGGGCTTCCTCTGTGCTTTGGCATTCAGTGGATTGTACCAAAAATCCTTTGCACAATGCCCATACTTGTTACAACACCAACATTGACCCACAAATCTTGACCTCTTGATTCCTTCTGATTGTAGGGTACTTGTCTTGAATTGTTGTGCTGCTTCAGGAGAGCTTTCTTTCTTCATTGTCTTCATCCATACTTGTTTGGAATTATTCTTCCATCCTGCACTTTTTGTGGAAACACTATTAGAAGCATTAGTACAAGATGGGATGGATGGTACCTTCCTTTTAGAAGATGTTGCACCATCATTAGAGGATGTCTTTCTCTTAGAATCATCCTGCTCAATGCACACTTGTGTAGCAACATTTCTTCTATCAGCTGACTGGGAGGATTCAGCTTTAGGTGATTGCAGATTTTTCAATATCACCTCCAATTCTAAGAATTTCATATTGAGGGAGTTCTTCTCATCCTCAATAGTTCTTAGCCTTCCTTCCCATTTCTCTTCCAGCTGCTTCATCTGGTCATCATGCACCTTCTTCATTTCTTGTAATGAATTGTCAAGCTCCTTCACCATTTTGACTTTGTCTTCAATTTGAGCATCTCTGACAATCATTGAAACTTTGTACAACTTCTCCAGTGCATGGAACACTTCATTGACCATTATCTTAAAGAATTCATTCTCAGAAAGGCTTCTTTGCAATTCTTCAGCAGTGTCTTCATATCTTTCATTGCAAAGAGATACTGTTTCATCTTTGGCATTTACCAGCTTTCTGAGAGTGTTGGTTATGCCAACCCTTTTAGCCAGCTGATCTTCCATAGCATTGGCTTCTTCTTCTAACTGTGA
Organism: Viscum album; assembly: GCA_963277665.1. Lineage (NCBI taxonomy): Eukaryota > Viridiplantae > Streptophyta > Magnoliopsida > Santalales > Viscaceae > Viscum > Viscum album. Next base: position 516,214,905 of record OY728146.1, read on the forward strand.
TTTTTCTTCATGAAGATCATGGATGCCTGTAGCTATACACTTTTCCACTTCCATGGGAACTGACTTCTGAAGATATTTGAGTGCACTCTGAAGATCATTCATTGTTTCAACTTCATCACAGCTAGGACAGGCTTTCTTCATCTTCTTGGCCTGTTTCTTCTTTCTATTTTTCAGAGTCTTGGGAGATATCTCCATTTGAGGCTATTCTTTCATTTCCTCAAATCTGCACTCCATATAGACTCTCTTGGATCTTTTAGAGGTAACCTCGCTCTGATACCAATTGATGTGCCCAGATCAGTGTGAATCACTGAGAGGGGGAGGGGGTGAATCAGTGATCCCTTAAAACTTTTTACTAATTGATTCTTATCAATTAAACCTCTATGGCTTGTTAAGGCCTCGATCCAATCTTCTTATGTCTCTCAACCTTTCCCGGATAATGCAGTAATGAAAAGGCACAGGTTACAAGGATTTACAAGGTTCGGCACCAAAGGCCTACATCCTTGCCATGCTCTCCCAGCATGGATTCTCCCATTATAACTTGTTAGAATTACAATGGTCAATACAGAGTCCCACTGTATCTCTCCTGAGTCCCACAGGAGGGTCTTTATACTGTGTCCCATAGTGTTACCAGAGTCCCACTGGCCTGCTCCAGAATCCCACTGAAGACTTCTTCTCCCTGAGTCCCACAGGGTCTTCTCCTGGCTCCTCGAGTCACACGAGTAGCTCTTCTTCACTTTAAGTTCTTCAAGTAACTTCAGCAGCCTGGGATAAAGGCTGATGGCCTTGCTCTTCTCTTCTGATCACTTGTGGTTGATCAGGGCTTCTCGTCTAGCTCAGGCTTTATCTCCTTCTTCAGGATGACCTGGCTTCTCTCTTCAACTACTGAATGCTCAGACAACTGATATCTTTATCTTCGGTCTGGTCCAGTCTCAGTCACTTCAACTTCATGCACTGAGTGCATGGCAGCTCTTCATCCTCATGCACTGATTGCATGGCCTTCTCAATTCTTCAAGATCTTCAAGTCTTGGACTCCTCATATGCACACCACTGATTTAGCAATGTTCACGTGTGCACGTGAATGCATGCATGCATGCACTCTCCTCTTTCTTTTCTCTTGGTGCAATAAACCCACAAAGGGTGTAATATCTTTAATCACACACCAGCTTCTCACTTCTTCACACACTTTGTCCAATTTGTTTACACACTTAGAGTGTGTTCTACTTTTGTGTGGATGTCCTCCTTTCAACTTCTTCTAAGTGTGTTCACTTTTAGTGCACACCTAGGTTCGGCCAACTTCTCTCTTTGCACACACTTGTTTCATTTTGCACACACTTGAAACTTGGCCTTCACTTCTTCTTGCACATAAATGGCTACGGCCTCTTCACTTGTTGCACACACACAAGAGATGTGGTGGCCTTCCTTCTTTACTATGCACACACAAGAGGCAAGGCCTCAGCCTTCTTTGGCACACACACAAAGTGTGGTCTTCCACTTCACTTGGCACACAAGGCACTAAGGCTCGGCCTTCTCTTCCCTTCTTGCACACACACCCGAGTGTGTCCTTCCCCACTTACACACACACTGCTTGGTGTGGTCTTCTTGTTTGCACAAGGCTACGACCTTTCCCTCCTTTGCACACAAAGTGCCTCGGGTATTCTTTGCACTTAGCACACACCGAAGGATGCAAGGGGCTCGGCCTTCCTTCACTTCAACAACCGCGCAAGCCTCAAGGGTGCAACAAGGCGCGCAAGTGCCACTGCCACGCAAGTGTGCAAGGTGCAACACCGCGGGCACACAAGTGCAAGGGCACAAGCGGCCACGCAAACACCTCTTGCCACGCAAGCCGCGGGCAGAGAGGGATGCAACCTCGGGCGCGCAAGGATGCGGCCTCGAGTTCTTCCTGTCGCGCAAGGGAGTAGGCGCGCAGGGAACACTTCAAAGCCTCGGGTGGCTTCGGGACAACAGCCGCGCAATGTTTTGCGCGGTGGCTTCTTTCTTCGCGAGGCAGAGGCACTCACGGGTCTTCTGATTTTCAAGAAAATATCAGCAAGCACTCCAAGGCCTCGAGCTCTCCTTTTATAGGCAGAGGAATGCTTCTAAACATCCACGTGATAATAACTCAAGTTCCCGAAAGTTTCGGATCTTTAAAAATCTTTCAAATCTTTATTTTCTTTCCTCTGTTTCACGCGAGATCTTTTATTTTCTCTTCCCTCACGTTCATGCTCGGCCAAACGTGTGTATGCCTCTGTCTAGGCCTATCCATGCAAAACATGAACACCCGATGCCTCGGCAACTCCGTTTGCCTCGGCCTTCTTCGGATTCTTCCAAACATTACATGCATGGTCATTTTTAGGCATGACCGTGTTCAGTGTGGCCAGACGAACTCGTTGGAGCAATTAGATTGGCCGGAGGTGGTCGGACACTCCATTTCTATCCTTGGGGAGGTCTCTGGTTCGAAGGAAGCTCGCGGGTGGCCTCGTGCGAGCTCGGGGAAGAAGACGGTCGCTGGGCCGTTGGATCAGCCGATCAAAAGACTTTGGACGGCCTGGATCAGATCGGGGGCACGGCGGATTAGATGAGCGGCGCCGATCGTCCGCGAGATCAGATGAGCGGCTGGGATTCGTTCCCGGTGAAAAATGCGCGTCCCACATCGAATCCTCGCGCGGTTTTTCTGCGGTTTATCAATATGCCGCTCCCATCCCCACATCAATTGGACTTCCTCCTCCACGGTGTCGCCCCGCACCGTGTTCTCCCTGCGGGCGCGCTCTGCGCCCACTCTCTGCTCCTGCGGGCGCGCTACTGGCGCCCACTATGCATTCTTGGTGCGCGGGCTTCACCACCGCGTGCCCTCGGGGCTTATACACGGCCTCCTCTGCCTCTGCCGCCCGGGCTGGCCACATGGGATCCCCCCTTGGGCGTGGCGCCTTAGGCCCACATGTGCCTTGGGGGTGGAACCCTTAAGGCTGGCCTTGGCGGGCCAATTTTTTGGCAAAGGACATAATATTACTTTGTCAAAAACAAAGTAACCCATGAATATAAGACAAGTGCCAAATGTCAAATGCCTATCTTTCACATTTCTCCTTCTTCCTCTATTCTTCTTCATTTGAAATTCCTCCATTATCTTCAACATTTATTCATCACTTTGTAATGGAATTCACGAAGGGTCTTCATCTTCAACTGAGCTCCTTAATCACATAATTTCTTCAATGTTCTTTATTGATCTAATCAGAGATCAATTGGATCATCTTCATGTTCACATGCACTGAGTGATAGTGCATGGACTTCATTAATGCACATCATCCACTTAGTAGTTGTGGATGGAACTCCTTTCAACTCCTCATGCATTGTGAAGACAATGCATGGTCTTCAATCAGTGTTGTGACATTGTATCCAGTTGATACAAGTTCTTGGAACTTAAAGATCAGCTCAACAATCATCTGATTTAACTAGAGAATGTTTCAACCACATCTCCTATGCCACTTAGTGAATCTCCTAAGTGACATGCATCTTAGTACTATGGCCATTCTCTTTCACCACCAACACCATCACAACCTTTGTCATTCACATCTTGACATTCCCTGACTTCCATTCATTCCAAGACAACTTCATGCCTCATTGACAACAAATGCAACACAGTGCACTTCACAAGTAGATGATGAGATTATATGTTTAAAATTTAAAAAATAATTAATATTTTATATTTATATAAATAATTCAGGGAATAAAATAAATAAATCAAATTATAATAAATTTAATTTTTTAAAATTAAATTATAATTTTTTTTCTATTTATTGAATAAATATTAAATTACCATTGCACAAGAATTTAAGGTATAATTATTGGATATTGTAAATAAATTAACATAATTATTATATTTTAAATATGATATAATTTCCATTATGATACATTCAACAATTGGTTTTATCCTAATGTGAACACATAAGTTATGTTTAAAGCTAAGAGAGTGACATTTTTTTCAGTTTAATTTTTTTAAATATTATATAAGTCATTTTTATGGAATCATGTCCCTTAATAATTAAATTTAATGAATATGTAGATAGAGGTCAATTTAAATTCATACAATAATTAATTAAATAAAATAATATGATCTTTTCGCTTAATTTATTCTAATATTAACCTGATTTATCCTTTACCGAGTTTATAAATTTTAATACGATAACTATCCATTTTGATCAAAAATAAAAGGGACCCGTTTTAAAAAATTAAAACATCTGATTTGAAATAAATACTAAAATTTTCATCAATAAATTATTATAATTGTAATTAATTAATTTAAAATAAAATAAACAAAAATCAGTTTCCAAGATTAAAGTCTTTTAGGTATAAAAATGTTTATAAACAAAGTTAACTAAATATATTGATTCCAAGAAACATAATTAGATTGTTAATAATATAATTGAAATAATTTTAATTTATACCCAAAAAATGTTATATTATAAATAATTAAAAAACTATAGTTTTCAATATAAACGTGTATTTTCAGGGTTCAATAAATAATAATTATTTTTTGAAAAATATGAAAATATTTCCTGAATAAAACTTAAATATAATTATTTTATAAATTATACTATATTTAAAATGTAATTTCAATAAATTATATAAATGGATTATAATAATTTCTCTTAATGATCAATAAAAATCATTTTGGAAGAAAATATATTAATGAAGCATAAAATAACCTTATTGAAAATTTATTTTGTTCCTAAAAACATATCAATGAATATTTATCCACATTTATATTATATATATTTCATAATTTAGTTAATAATTTTTATACCCACCCATTCAATTGATAGGTTATAATGCTCATAATCAATTAATAATATTGTGTGTTTCATTTAAAAGAAGTTTTAGATTTTATATATGAAATAGACATGGTGTTCATTTAAAATATTTGGGCATGACATCTAATAGATAGAGAGAAAAAAGTATACCAAATGAACATATAATAATCCAATTGGATGGGGATAAAAAAGGTTCCTAAATGAATATCAATCATTTATAACTGAATGAATACTAAAATAACTATAATAGTGTATTATAAAAGGAGAATTAGATTTTGTGATCTTGTACTAAACATGCAAAGTGAATATGATATTTTTTGGATATCGTTGGAAATAATAAAGAGATGTATGGAATCTATAAATTAATATATAATCAATAAATGAAACCACAACCTCAAGTTTATATAAGATGATGATATACAATCTAATGAGTCTTCAGGAGTCAATTAACATTTTTATTGAGAGTTCTACATTTATATCTGTTGAGAGTTATTCTTGGGAATATTTTTTAATGTTTAATTTGTAAATAATTTTTTATTTTTATACTCAAATTACAATTAACCAAATATTATAGATCATTTGTTATTGGGGGTTAAAAAAAGTGTTTTTATAACTTTTTCAATTAATGGATTCCTAGTCCATAGTTATAAACATTATGATAGGTATATTATCATGGAATCCTTAGTTCAGGATTATACACTCCTTAACAATTTGGGTGAATGTGTATAAATTTTATAGAATAGTTTTATTTAGATAATTTAAATTTTTAATTAAAATGGTATTACCTTTTTATGCTTATTTTCAAATGTTTAAATTTTTACTCTACGAGTGATTTTAATATGATTATAATGTTTTTTTAAATTATTTCTTCTATTGTTATAAATTGTATCACTAAAATTATTCATCCGATAAACATTACTAATGGTTTTGTGAAAATTAAAATATTCAGTTTTATAAAATAAAATTTTCCATCTATTTTACTGTTGTTGAAAATATAATGATATAACAGTGTCATGGTTTAATAAAAATTAAATGGGATTATTGAGTACTATATCAATCGATATGTGGTTCATGAAAAAAATGCCTAACAGCTGGTTTTAAAATCCTTAGGTATATTCTTCATTCAATAAGAATGTTTATAAAACTAATTGTGATTGAATTATTTGTTAACTACATTAAAGGATTAGGTGACGATGTTTATTGGAACCCAAAATAAATAATTACGTAGATAGAGTTATTTTAAATGATGATGTGATTGTTTAATTATGTAATTCATTTTAGGATTCAGTTTTCATATTTAAATGAATGTTTAATTTGATTCGACTAGATATTATCTAAATCAATTTGGATTTATAATTTGGTTGAAATGGGATCATGAAATTGATGTCTGAGATGTTATGTATCAATAAACCACTATTTCTTATAACAAAATATGATAGTATACTTAAATGTTTAAGAATAATAATGTATTTTTATTATGATAGAATATGTTACTTTCCTAGTCTTATTTAATTTAGTTAGGATAATATCATAATTAAAACAATTTAATACTATATTAAACTATTTTTAATAGTGATTGATATTTAATGATGAAATTTTTGTATATTATATAATTTATGAGAAATATGTGGAATATATTTGGATTGTTCTAAAAAAAATTCTTTTCATATATTATTGTAGATATATATTAAATGGTATAAATATACATGAAAATTAGTTTCATGAAAGGGTTATATTTTTGGATAATGATTGTAGAAAACATAATTGAGTGTCAAATAACTCTCAGGTATAATATATGAATGATGTTGAGACAATAATTATCAAGAACATGCCTAAGTCGACCTTGAACTGGTCACTCGAGTTATCATATGGCAAGGCCTGAAGGGGATTCCTGATCTCCACGGGCTTGAATCTAGTGTTCTGAATTGAAATTAAGTTGGTGGGGATGATTTTTACCAAAAATAAAAGTCAAATAAAATAATATAAACTAATATATATAAATGAAAACTAGCTGTAGAAAGAAAATAAAACTATACATACCTACATGTGACCCTATGGATCACCACCGAAATCAACCCAACAGCACACTACGATGAATGAATCCAGGCAATAAACATCACCTGAAGGAAAATACATGGTATAAATCAATTTTTTAACACATTTTCCTCGATCAATTAAATAAAAATTTATTTCCATTTTTCCATTTAATGTTGGGTTCCTCTGTAAGAAAGAGACATTAACATTATAGCGAGAAAGAAATTTTGATTTCACTTAAAAGGAAGGAATAGATTAAAAATAATTTTAAAATAATTTTATAAAATCATTTTAAAACCATCCCTTAATATTCTCAAAGTGGTTATAGAAAACAAGTAAGAATGATTAATAACTGCAAAACATGGACATTGATAAATAGAGCACATGAATAACAATCCAATGAAGGCACAACAATCATCCTCCAGAGATAACTAAGTTCCAAAATACATGGGAGAACCTAGGATCTCATGAATAATCTAGAACATACTGAACATGTGACTCATCCTAATGGAATTCCCAAACAGATGACGTCATAACACCCAAAGGCATGATCGTTACCCTACATGGCCTGACCAAAGGGCCCAACCCCAACGATAACGAAATAACACCCTACTATGGGCTTCTAGATAGTTCAATAACCTAGATTTGTTTAATAATCATTTAGAAAGAATTCACTCGCTACTCTAGGTTCCCTTGTGCAGAAAAAAATGGGCATGAACCAACAATGTCAAACATTTATCTAGTCACAAACACATCCATGACACACAATAAAAACACAAAATAAAGTCACCCCCCCCCGAGTCACCCCAATGGAAAGGTATCTTTCCTTTAATATATTTAATCATAAGAGAGTCCTACACAAAGGACCTCCCACAACATACACATAACCTAGGAAAGAAGACCATCCAAGGCATGTTTTTATGAAAACCAGTTTTACAAAAAAATCCCAACCTTATATCACATGATTTTAACATGCCAAACAATTTATGAAAGAATCACATATGCACCACATTGAAGACAAAAAAATTGTGGAAACCAATTTAGAAAACCCAACTACTGTTTTAAATCTAAAACACATTTAAAAACGCCAACGAGACATTTCATCAACCATATAATGAAAGAAATGCAATCAAGTCATTTATTATAATTCATTAAAAGAGATAAATCACTATAATTGAAGAAAAAAAATTTACTAGAAAATATATATCAACAATTAATATAAAATATAGATGTAAAATGCATGAAATAAATGATTATTAATTTAAAGGTCAATACATTTAGTTCCTATCTGAAGTTTGAACCAAACCAAACATTCGGCCCTTGGTGCTTTCTAACTAAATGTTTCTACTCAACCACAAAGCATATACAATTTCACATACATGTAATGATAAATAGTCTCTATAAACACATCTCCATTTCAATAAAAATGTTCATGGGGATCCTTACTTATATTCTTATCTGCATATACTAGTCACGACTCACTTATGAATGCATTTTAATATATATACATGGGAACACCAATACCCATGCATGTATATTAACTATCAAAGATGATTATAAATATATAAGGTGAACCCACATGTATATATACTTACCTATTCACACTCAGGTGGGTCGCCTTAGACATGATAACTCGAAACCACAACAAAACGTTCAGCACACAACACCACAAATACTAAAAACCTTAAAAAATAAAGACCCTAATTAAGATGGTGAAAATCCAAACAATGACATAAAATGCATACCTTAGATGGTGGAGAATAACTGAAACATCCCAAACCACCTTCCCATTAGAGTTGGATGATAGAATCATCAAGTATAGGTCTCGAGGGACCATTCACTCAACCCTAAACAAAAAATAATCCCAAAACCCAAATCAAACCAAACCCTAGGGTTTTAATTAATTAATTAATTAATCATTCTGTCATTTAATAAATTAATGGAACTCAAAATCACAATAAGAAGAGTCCAAAAACACAACCATTTATCAAACCACATGCATGAATCACATAACCAACATAATCATCATGTACAATATGAGGGTTTAATAAGGGAAAATCAGTATCACATCACAAGTGCCAATTGGGCCTTCACTAGTATAAATTAAATTTGGAAGTTCATTTGAAGTAAATTTGAAATTTAGATACAATTCCAAGGGAAAGAACACACACCCTCATGCATAACCAAATAAAACATCAGAACTCTATTTTCTCTTTATAAAACCAAACAACCCTATTATGTCAAGGATACCCCTTTAAACACAAAATAAGACCACTCTAAAACCCATTTGGCATCAGTTCCAATGATCATGATTATTTTACAATGAAAACAATCATTTTAATTTTTATCAAACATATATATTTCATAAAACCCCATTTCAAAACTGAGTTCCATTGGGAAAATCAATCCACCATTCCATCCAAGGAAAACCCACCTAAGATTTAAAAACATTACAAATCAACCTAACACACAAGGGTAATATTATTTAGAATCCAAAAGAAGGACCTAGGCCACCCATTTCCATCAAACTGAATTTAAAGATTTCAACCAAGAATTTTTAAAAGGGATGGGCCACTCTCCAATTTCAAACCACTGTTGAAATAAAAGTGAAGAACTCATTTGAAAATTATTTCAGGTCACAGCTCAATTTAGAACCAAATTCCATTTAAAAGAACATATTCACCCAATGAAAACCTAACTGAAAAAGATCCATTTCTTGTCTTTAAAACCCTATGGATGAACAAAATGCATTTCATGGAAGGAACTGAATAATTAGATGTTCCAATTTATATCATAAGATGGGGATCCTAAAAGAAACCTTTTATTTTAAAGAAAAGTAATAATAAAACGGGTTCAAATAAAAAAAGGATATAAAATATATTTATCCATTCATCAAATTGAATTAATCCAGAAGAATATTATAATTCTAAATGATAAAAATTTCATACTAATACCTACCTCAGTGGGGTATTGATGCAATGAAACCTCAATGGGAGAGAGAGAAAAATTCCACGAATGATACTTAAGCCATAAAACCAGCCAAAAAATGAGTATCAAGCCAACCATAACATCTAGGGTTCAAACTAGAGAATAAATCCCAAAAATTAGATGAAAAACGCACCAGAGTAAGAGGGCGCTAGAGAATGAGGTGTAGTCGGAGTGGATTCGTCAGTGAGAGGAGGTGTGGTCAAAACAGAGAGGTGGCACAATGAAGGGGCACAAGGGGATGATGCAAGTGGGAGGTCTGGTTAAAGGTGGTAGGTTCAAGGATTAAGGGATGAATTGGGGATGAGGTCTGACTAGAGGAGGGCCTGTCAGAGCAGGGGGGCATGATGTGATGAGAATCCATTATGGAGGAAGTCTAAATAGAGGATGGTGGTGTACTGAAGATGGTGTCACATAGGGAAGGGAGGCCACTAGGGGTCTTGCCAGGTAGGAAGCTGGGTAGGGGAGAGGGATATCACGTGGGAGATAAGGAAAGGTGAGTATTATTAAGGTTTTCACAAAAAATAAGTTAATCAAAATAATAATAATAATCATCATCATCATTATAAAAACAACAACAACAACAACAATAATAAATTAATATTAATAAGAATATTATTAAGGACTTAATGATAATAATAATAATAATAGCAATAATAATCATTTCTAATATTATTAAAAAATTAATAATATTCAGTTTTCATTTAAGTTTATTCATAATTTAAAATTTTCATTACTTTTAAACAATGATCTGGCCACACGGTTTGCTAGGCCATGTGACAACCATGCACAAGCCAAAAACTCATCTGAATGTATTAAAGTTTGAAAATTTATCCTAGGTCCCTCCCTGAACCTAAACCGAAAAATTTGATGACCAAAAAAAGTATAGAATAAATGAGTGTCCAAGGTCAGGGTGTGATAATTCTACCCACTACATACACTTTTTACCCCAAGAATGTCACCGAGACCAAAGATAGCCAAAACTCGAGTGTGTTTCTAGTCAAAACAGAGAGAAACCGAGAACCTTTGGGTGACCCATCACCCCACAAGTCACACCTAGACAATATAGAAGAAACGAAAGTGAAATATAATGGGATAATGAAATAGGTTCATCCTCACCACAATTTCTCAAATATCATGAAAATTTATACCCAGACATACCATTCCATGGTGTGCGGGAAATGCAGGAATTCCAAACTGATCCCAACTGACTTTTATAGAAGGACTAACACAACACACCATTAGAACTAGGATATTTTCTCACAAAAACCTAACCACTAATATTAGGGGAGAACTCATGGAATGAAACTCCATCTAACCATTGTACCATAATCACCATTCCAATATTTTGATAAAACCCAAACTTCTGCAAATGAGAACCATTAAACTGAATCAATCAAAAACATGGACTGAACACACATTAAGAACAATGAATGATTCCAAAAAAAATATTTATGATAGACTAAACTGCTTAGGTTGTTGTAGATAAAGTGCATCATAATATTATAAAAATAAATGAAGGTACATCAAAAGGAGTACAAGAATAATAAAACCTTATATGTCTCTGTTCCATAATGAAAAACAATTAATGGGGCCAATTTATCACATATCCCTAGAAACAATGGCTATGTATGATCTTTATTCCATGTCATACGATTTTAGATTTGATAAATGAAGCATCTCCAATGTCGTAGAAAGGTACGAGCATCTGTAACACCCCGAGCTTCCACGATACGCATCTCATTCAATAATGCAATAGCTTGCATTGTACGCAACTTTGAGTTCTAACACACCGCAACTAATCAAAGTAGCCGTTATGAATAGTAGTAACCACTTTTTAAATTTATAGAAATTTTATATTTCAAAATGGACTTCATTTTTGTATTCCTAATATTGAAATTAGCCTATGTTGAATTTTTTGTAATTTTCTGAGAACTTCTAAATTTTTATGAATAGTGAAAAATACATAAAACAACTTTTTTAATCAAAATAATTTATAGTGATAAATTATACTATTTAGTGGTTTGAAAGTATAATTAGAATATATTTTTACCATTTTATCCAATGGTGGTCATTAGAATTAATTTAACATTGAAATCGGACATAAACAATTGCCAATCTTTTGATATAAATTGTTTCTTAGAAACACACCATTTTTTGTAACAGCGGGAATTGATTATAAAATTAATTAATGCAACTTATATGTTTGGAATTTCGTAAAATAGACATCATTTTTGAATTCGGAATATCAATTATAGCTTAGGGTGAAATTTTGGCTTTGTTCTGAAAAACTTCAATTTTTGATTAATAGTGAAACCACTAAGTGGTAGTTAAATAACTGATTTTTCGTTTAAATGAAATATTACCACTTCTGTGATTTGATTTTCAAAAATCCGACATACATGGTTGTCATTAAGGAGTAAAATGTGGTTCAATGAGATTAAAATAATTTTTTGGTGAATAGTAACTTTTAAGTTCTTAATCGCGATTAGAGGTAAATAGTGTAGTATAAGGTAAAAATAATGTTTTAATAATATGATATGAGCTTGACACTTGTCCTACTCCTATTGGATGAGTCATGGCCTACCAAGACAACCCATGGGTCAACTTGGGGACCCCATGGAGCCACTTTAGTTGGAAAATGACATTAATATATATTTATTTAATGTTAGAATTAAATTGACACAAACATGAGTTGTTTTACTAAAACAGTTTTTAAGTGGGGTTACACAAGTCCAAATTTTGATTATAAATATTAATTAGAAAGCTAAAACGATTTCCAACATCATAGTATTTTTTTTATAATTTTTAGACATTAAATAAATTAAATTATTTATTACATCATGATGATGAAGCGATGACCTCATTATTTAATGATTTAAATAAAATAGGAAGATAATGCAAAATCCAAGGCTTACACTTGTCCAAAGACTATTGGATGGGTATATTTCAAACCCTTATCACCTTAGACACGGATTATATAAGTGTGGAACCTTTAAAAACCGAAAAGCATTGTATAATTGAATAAAATTTCATTACTTTCCAAAAGTGCCCCTCCTCTCCACTTATAAAAGGCCTCCACCACTACCACCTCATTCACACTTTCAAGCCATTTGGCTCGGCCAAACTCTGCCCAAATACTCTCCCAACATTCCTCCCTTACTCCTAGAAGCCTCACTTTGGGCAGAACTATTCCCAAGGAAGCCTTTGGCTCTAATCAAAAAGAGTTACCCGATTTTGAGGTAATGTTTTCTCTAATGTTGTTTTGTTTTGTTTTTCTTCTCCAACCCCCTAAACTCTTTTTATTCATTTATTTTGTAACAAAACCAGTATCCTCAATATACTAGTATGTTGTTATAAGAAGTATTATAGCTACACTTACACACACCTACATCTAATGGTTAAAGAACATACGGTTTCTGTGGATGGCGAATTTCTGCTTCACGAAACGATGATTGTTCAACACTCATATAACACCTTCAAAGGTGGCCATTAAGATGTCACTATTTTTATATATGATATATAATATGTTTATGTTTTACTTATGCTTCTGTATTTCTCATTTATGTCATACTTTGTGATTTCCATTATGGGTAAAACGCGATAATTTCATTTTAGGAAGTGCGGACTACCGCCCCCTCAAAGTGATTTGAATCGTTAATGCCATATGTGGGATGTATAAAGGATGGATTAAATGGTATTATACACTATATTATACTGTAATTATATTATAAATTTATATCATTATGATTTAATTCCATTAAATATGAAATAGAAATGAAAGTAGCGTTCATGCGTACGTACGGCTTACCGTCTCCATGAACGGTGCATTTCATTTCTTACCTCTAAATGTTACGTGACATTATGAATGAATGTATATACTGTATATATATGATATATATGATATCTAAATCATGAATATAATTCTGGATATAATGGATATTTCACCACATGAACAACTTGTAATTATAAGAAGTTTATTTTTGACTCAAGTACCAAAGATCGACAGAACGACCGTTATTAACTTAAATAATTAAATAATGTTCATAACATGGTAATAAGTGATATAAATGGAATAATGAACATGAAAAAGGTTCTTAAGTAAATAGAAATTAACTCTAGTTTATTATTCAGGAGGTTAAAGAACGGTCGAGTCAGGACAGAACGCAAGGTAAGGGAATTTCTTAACCCAATTTCCATTCTTTGGGTTAATCTCCTACTTTCAAATTATGTCATTATATTATTATGTCATATCTTGTATTTGTGCTTTATTTATGTGTACTTATAGTGAATACACATAGTATATCTATTTTATTTTAAAGATGATATTTGTATGGGACTTCGTCTCAATCTCCTTTCATTGAGGCATATTTTATTTTATACACAACTTTCTTTTATATAGTGTATAAACCCCTTTGACTTTTACGTTTATTCAAAAGGAATCTTTTTTATACGAAGCGTTTTGCTAAATGACAAAAGGGAATGTTTTTCTTTCCGTACTTATGCGGTGACAACAACTTCTCCGCCGCCATGACTATTATTTGAGTTTCGGCTTCCTCTACAAACCATATTTTTTTAATGATAAATAAATACAAAGTTTTAACTTTCTTTTATTTTGGTATTGAAAATGGTTTTGAAAGCGTTTTTATTATATCAATGTGTTGTATTGACATCTTGTGATTGAATTGTGGAAATTTTATGTTTCCTTTATGCATGTTTTATGTGATACGATTATGTTATGGTTTATGATATTTTCAAACCTATTCATATGAGGAATGTATTGGACTTAATAAGTAACGGGTGGAGCCCGCTATAGCTCCTCGATGCATCGGCAGGTCTCATGAGACAACTAGACGTGGAATTGGCCGAGGCCCTTTCCCAATTTGATTTATGGTTTTGGCCGAGGCCTTAATCATTTTAGATGTCTTGGCTGAGGCCTTGACAAAATGTTTCAGAATGTCTGGCATTATACATTCCCTCATTATGAAAGTGGTTATTGATATTGCATGTGATTATTCGACTAGTAGAATATCCATGCGAGTAAGTAAATGGCATTATCTAATTTTATTTTTGCCATATTATGTTGAAGTTCATGTTTAAAAGGCTTTTGTTTTAGTTATACATTGCCTTAAATGTTAATGTTTATTTATGAAAGCTTCTGCATTATTGTTATCCTTACTGAGCATCTGAGCTCACCCCTTTCAATGTTTTAATATTTTCCAGGATGTGAAGAATTATTTTATGAATGACCTGCAGGGATAGTCAAAATAGGATATGAGTGTGGACTATGAAGACTTTGTTATTAGTTTTTCACTTTATGATGTACTGTAACATTTATGAATGTATCTAGTGTTTCCAAGGCTACTAAACTAATCGGTCTTTCGAGACTTGATCTTTTGTGATCATGCCAATGTTACGAAGTAATGCAACGACTCCGGGTAGCTGGGGTCAGGGCATTACAGTTGGTATCAGAGGCAGTTTAGTACTAACCTTGGAAGCTAGATTTAGATAAACTCTGATTAGAGCACATATCCCGAAGATAGACTTTGAGGATTAGTATAGAAGAACTTCCTAGAATTTTGGTATTGTAGAGATGTTGTGAGTTTTCCGAGCAATACATCCCAGTCTGGATACGAGCAGGTAGAGGCGGCTCTGGCACAGATGTACCTAGGGGTAAAACCCGAAAACACCGCTTTGAGCTAGACTCGAACGGGAACTGCTGCACGACAACGGGCCTTGCTGCACTCTTGGTTACGACACTCCCGGGGGATATGCTTAGGATAACTGTCATTTTCATTACAAATCATTATGAAGGGTTTATGAGTATATACTTCCTCAAAGAAAACATTTTTATGATTATGGATTATATCCATAAATAGCTCAATTTATGTAAAGTGTTTTAAAAGTATGGAATTATGTATTTTGATTCATAAACTAATCTAGTTTATGCCATTGTTTAGAAATGGCGCCTAGTGGAAGAAATGGAAACCGTATCAATGCACGCACTCCATGTAGGGATTTCCCTCCTGCTCAAGATAATTATAGTGGGGCTGGTGATGCAACTGGTGCCGATCAGCTAATCACCATACTGGGACAACTCACGCAGGTTATGAATAATAACCTTACTCGTATGGAGCACCCTGATCCGCAACGTGGAGGATCAATGCTAGACCGCTTCATGAGGCAACAACCACCAACATTTAATGGGGGTAAAAATCCATTAGTAGCTGAGCAATGGATAAACTCCTTAGAAAAAATATTCCACGCCTTGGGGAGTAGTGAAAGGGAGAAGGTTGTCATGGCAGTCTACCGCCTCACTGGAGATGCTGATCAATGGTGGTCATTGATTCAAAACATGAAGGAAGATGATGAAGTATAAAATATGGAATGGAGGGAGTTCAAAGATCTTTTCTTAGAAAAATACTTTCCTCGTGACCATCGAGCAGATATGGAAAGGCAATTTCTGAGTCTGAGGCAGAAGGAGGATGAGAATGTCGCAAAGTATGAGGCTAACTTTACAAGGTTAGCGAGGCATGCGGCCGATTATATACGTAACCCAAGGAGTAAGATTGATCATTTCTTTGATGGGTTAAAACCATTTCTCCGTCGAGATTTAGTATCATAGTCCTTCTCATCATACGAAGATATTGTCTCGTGTGCTATCAAGACAGAAAAGGAATTCTCTAAGTCTTATGACAACAAAGTAAAGCAAGAGAAGAAGAGAACGGTGGAACAAGAGATAGATAAAGGGAAAAAGGGAAAGAAGTATTTTCCATTATGTGATAATTGTGGGAAGAATCACCCTGGTACTTGCCTAAAAGGAATGGGAGTTTGTTATAAATGTGGAGAAAAGGGTCACCAGGCTCGTGATTGCAAGGGAAAGAAAGAGGCTGTCAAAGTTGAATGCTACAATTGTAGAGAAATGGGTCATTATGCAAATGAATGTCCTAAGCGTCAGGGAAACTTACCTCAGAAAAGGCCAAGGGATCAAGGACAATCTTATGCCGTTACTACAGATGAAGCAGAATAACTATTGTATTGGTGCTTTTGGAATCATGGATTATATTCTGGTTATTAGAATAATGTGATATATATATAAGGATTGTACTGCAGTACTTGTTGATTTCAGTAAGGTTTTAATATGATTAAGGTAATCATATTTTTAGTATGTGACAATAAGAGAAACTTTTCTTTGTTTGGGGAATCTGATGTTACAATTGATTTTGGAATTTAGAGACCTTTTAGAGAAAGTCTGGGCAGAGGTATTTTGGATAACTATTAAGGTTGGAATGGATTAAGTTGAACCATGGATAGTATTTTTTAAGGTTAAAGCATTCCTGAAGATTATTTTTGGAATATTATAATACTATAGTTTTAGAAAAAGGACAACCTGCAGGGTGGGGAATAACCCATCGCGTCGGACAAAGCTGCAGGAATCGAACCCACAACCATAGTGCGACAAGCCTTTATTTCCTACCACTAGCCTACAGGAAGTCCCTGGTTATTACAAAATAGTTTTACTAATCTAAATGGTATGTGTTAACATTTGGAACCTTATACAATTAGGATAAATAGAATATTTTTGAATTCCGTTACCATTTGTAGTAAAAGTTGGGTTTGTGGTAAAAATTTATTAATGAATGAAAGTATACATAACAAGTATGTATATTCCCTTACGTTCTTAGTAAATCTCCTAAATAAATTCCTCAACATTATAAAAGGTAACTTAAATAAAAAATGTTGTCGATTAACTTTTCCAACTGGGGATTCAATGACCGTTTAACCAATCACAAGTTTGTGATTTTCTTGTGGTTAAACTTTCTCCTAATCCTGTTTTCTATAACTCTCCATCAGACCTTGATGGTTTGTTTTTCTTCCATATCCATATTTTCATAGAATCCTAGAATGGGCTATATCGGGTGACCATTGTACTTATCTTGCTTTCTTTTAATGTTGTATATTTATTAACCTTATTTCCGATGTGGGTTATCCTCAACGGTAATTTCTCTTTTCAACCTTTTATTTTCAAAGAAAAATTTCAAATTGCGAGCACGCAATTTATTTAAGGAGGGGAGAATGTAACACCCCGAGCTTCCACGATACGCATCTCATTCAATAATGCAATTGCTTGCATTGTACGCAACTTTGAGTTCTAACACACCGCAACTAATCAAAGTAGCTGTTATGAATAGTAATAACCACTTTTTAAATTTATAGAAATTTTATATTTCAAAATGGACTTCATTTTTGTATTCCTAATATTGAAATTAGCCTATGTTGAATTTTTTTTAATTTTCTGAGAACTTCCAAATTTTTATGAATAGTGAAAAATACATAAAACAACTTTTTTAATCAAAATAATTTATAGTGATAAATTATACTATTTAGTGGTTTGAAAGTATAATTATAATATATTTTTACCATTTTATCCAATGGTGGTCATTCGAATTAATTTAACATTGAAATCGGACATAAACAATTGCCAATCTTTTGATATAAATTGTTTCTTAGAAACACACCATTTTTTGTAACAGCGGGAATTGATTATAAAATTAATTAATGCAACTTATATGTTTGGAATTTCGTAAAATAGACATCATTTTTGAATTCGGAATATCAATTATAGCTTAGGGTGAAATTTTGGCCTTGTTCTGAAAAACTTCAATTTTTGATGAATAGTGAAACCACTAAGTGGTAGTTAAATAACTGATTTTTCGTTTAAATGAAATATTACCACTTCTATGATTTGATTTTCAAAAATCCGACATACATGGTTGTCATTAAGGAGTAAAATGTGGTTCAATGAGATTAAAATAATTTTTTTGTGAATAGTAACTTTTAAGTTCTTAATCGCGATTAGAGGTAATTAGTGTAGTTTAAGGTAAAAATAATGTTTTAATAATATGATATGAGTTTGAAACTTGTCCTACTCCTATTGGATGAGTAATGGCCGACCAAGACAACCCATGGGTCAACTTGGGGACCCCATGGAGCCACGTTAGTTGGAAAATGACATTAATATATATTTATTTAATGTTAGAATTAAATTGACACAAACATGAGTTGTTTTACTAAAACAGTTTTTAAGTGGGGTTACACAAGTCCAAATTTTGATTATTAATATTCATTAGAAATATAAAAAGATTTCCTACATCATAGTATTTTTGTTATAATTTTTAGACATTAAATAAATTAAATTATTTATGACATCATGATGATGAAGCGATGACCTCATTATTTTATGATTTTAATAAAATGAGAAGATAATGCAAAATCCAAGGATTACACTTGTCCAAAGACTATTGGATGGGTATATTTCAAACCCTTATCACCTTAGACACGGATTATATAAGTGTGGGACCTTTAGAAACCGAAAAGAATTGTATAATTGAATAACATTTCATTACTTTCCAAAAGTGCCCCTCCTCTCCACTTATAAAAGGCCCCCACCTCTACCACCTCATTCACACTTTCAAGCCATTTGGCTCGGCCAACCTCTGCCCAAATACTCTCCCAACATTCCTCCCTTACTCCTAGAAGCCTCACTTTGGGCAGAACTCTTCCCAAGGAAGCCTTTGGCTCAAATCAAAAAGAGTTACCCGATTTTGAGGTAATGTTTTCTCTAATGTTGTTTTGTTTTGTTTTTCTTCTCCAACCCCCTAAACTCTTTTTATTCATTTCTTTTGTAACAACACCAGTATCCTCAATATACTAGGATGTTTTTGTAAGAAGGATTATAGCTACACTTACACACACCTACATCTAATGGTTAAATAACATACGGTTTCTGTGGATGGCGAATTTCTGCTTCACGAAACGATGATTGTTCAACACTCATATAACATCTTCAAAGGTGGCCATTAAGATGTCACTATTTTTATATATGATATATAATATGTTTATGTTTTACTTATGATTCTGTATTTCTCATTTATGTCATACTTTGTTATTTCCATTATGGGTAAAACACGATAATTACATTTTAGGAAGTGCGGACTACCGCCCCCTCAAAGTGATTTGAATCGTTAATGCCATATGTGGGATGTATAAAGGATGGATTAAATGGTATTATACAATATATTATACTGTAATTATATTATAAATTTATATCATTATGATTTCATTCCATTAAATACTAAATTGAAATGAAAGTAGCGTTCATGCGTACGTACGGCTTACCGTCTCCATGAACGGTGCATTTCATTTCTTACCTCTAAATGTTACGTGACATTATGAATGAATGTATATACTGTATATATATGATATATATGATATCTAAATCATGAATATAATTCTGGATATAATGGATATTTCACCACATGAACAACTTGTAATTATAAGAAGTTTATTTTTGACTCAAGTACCAAAGATCGACAGAACGACTGTTATTAACTTAAATAATTAAATAATGTTCATAACATGATAATAAGTGATATAAATGGAATAATGAACATGAAAAAGGTTCTTAAGTAAATAGAAATTAACTCTAGTTTATTATTCAGGAGGTTAAAGAACGGTCGAGTCAGGACAGAACGCAAGGTAAGAGAATTTCTTAACCCAACTTCCATTCTTTGGGTTAATCTCCTACTTTCAAATTATGTCATTATATTATTATGTCATATCTTGTATTTGTACTTTATTTTTGTGTACTTATAGTGAATACACATAGTATATCTATTTTATTTTAAAAATGATCTTTGTATGGGACTTCGTCTCAATCTCCTTTCATTGAGGCATATTTTATTTTATACACAACTTTCTTTTATACAGTGTATAAACCCCTTTGACTTTTACGTTTATTCAAAAGGAATCTTTTTTATACGAAGCGTTTTGCTAAATGACAAAAGGGAATGTTTTTCTTTCCGTACTTATGTGGTGACAACGACTTCTCCGCCGCCATGACCATTATTTGAGTTTCGGCTTCCTCTACAAGCCATCTTTTTTTAATGATAAATAAATACAAAGTTTTAACTTTCTTTTATTTTGTTATTGAAAATGGTTTTGAAAGCGTTTTTATTATATCAATGTGTTGTATTGATATCTTGTGATTGAAATGTGGAAATTTTATGTTTCCTTTATGCATGTTTTATGTGATACGATTATGTTATGGTTTATGATATGTTTAAACCTATTTATATGAGGAATGTATTGGACTTAATAAGTGACGGGTGGAGCCCGCTATAGCTCCTCGATGCATCGGCAGGTCTCATGAGACAACTAGACGTGGAATTGGCCAAGGCCCTTTCCCAATTTGATTTATGGTTTTGGCCGAGGCCTTAATCATTTTAGACGTCTTGGCCGAGGCCTTGACAAAATGTTTCAGAATGTCTGGCATTATACATTCCCTCATTATGAAAGTGGTTATTGATATTGCATGTGATTATTCGACTAGTAGAATATCCATGCGAGTAAGTAAATGGCATTATCTAATTTTATTTTTGCCATATTATGTTGAAGTTCATGTTTAAAAGGCTTTTTTTTAGTTATACATTGCCTTAAATGTTAATGTTTATTTATGAAAGCTTCTGCATTATTGTTATCCTTACTGAGCATCTGAGCTCACCCCTTTCAATGTTTTAATATTTTCCAGGATGTGAAGAAGTATTTTATGAATGACCTGCAGGGATAGTCAAAAGAGGATATGAGTGTGGACTATGAAGACTTTGTTATTAGTTTTTCACTTTATGATGTAATGTAACATTTATGAATGTATCTAGTGTTTCCAAGGCTACTAAATTAATCGGTCTTTCGAGACTTGATCTTTTGTGATCATGCCAATGTTACGAAGTAATGCAACGACTCCGGGTAGCTGGGGTAGGGGCGTTACAGCATCCCTCATTCAAAGATCATTCTTCCTACAATGCTTCTCGCTGAACTTCTCCATGTGACCTAAACAACCACAATAATGGAAGGTATTCAGATGGAAGTGACAATATTTCATTGACTTCCTTAACAGGACACAGTAGAGGAACATATTCGAATGGTCTGATGATATATAATCCAAAACAAATTGATATGAAATCTTAGAGACAAGTCCATCTTGCATGCACTCTTCGCCAGATGGAAACCCTTCAAGAAAGATGACCGCCACTAACTACTCCCCAAGAACCAACTACTATAAAATGCCCATATCAACTACCCCCTAAAGTTGTTTCTACATAAGAGAGAACCTTTATTATAGTCTATGGTTTAAGATCAGAAACGAATATAGGAATATGTACTCCAATGTGGTCACTGTAAACTTTTACTGACCAATGTCCCTATATAACATCCTACCACACTCCGAGCTTCCACAACATCACCTCCTCAGGTATGGATCCTTGGGAGAATGTGGCCTTGGAAATTTCCCATGTCACCCCAACATCCCCTGATGATGGGACAACAAACTATCACTGGTCAAAAGATAGACTTTCAGACAACCCCCGAACAATATAAGATATAGAGGCTTCAGGAGTTCCCATCAATATAGAGACACACTCTACCTCTTCAATCCAGTACACTACCCCTAACTCACCCAGATCACTATGATTAAAAATATACTGTTGATATAAACCAGGAACATAATGTGAATCGTTATAAATATTACGTAATTTTATTGATGACACATTCTCAGCAACCTGAGAAACATACACTGATACCATCACAATACTGAAGCATAATAAAAATAAAAACCTTAAGCTAAAAAACCAGATCAGAAGCCAAAAAATAGAAACATGGCCATATACCTCCTATTTTCTAAAAAATCATTCCCTTTTAAACAATATAAAACACCCTATTTTTGGGATATTTTCCAAACCCAAAAACAATTTTATCCAAATGAAACACACATCATAAAACAAAAACAATGTTCTAAAATTTTTACCCTTACAAAATAAAATTAGAAAACAAGGACAATCTATTAATTCGAATTCACACCAATGAAATTCCATGAACTATTGAACATGTGTTCATCTTCTTTCATCCATTCCTCTCACTTAATCCGTGAAAAAGTTCCCCTAGTTGTGAATACGTTCATAAAGAACAGCATGGTTCAGACCAAGACTTTTATAAGAAATTATCTCCATTTTCATTTTCAAAATCACACCTACACTAACTAAAACCATGACAAGGCACAATATACACCAAAATACTAGAAGGAGGGACTAGAGTTTATTCCTAACTCATCTACATAGTAGTTGTCCATGGACTATGTTGGTCAAAATGATAATAGGGAGTTGAACTATGCACTTTGAATATACATGGGTCACTACTCTATTTGTGATCACAACACCACAGTAGCTGATCTCCGTTGTCATCCCTCAATACCAAAACAATGGAAAAACACTCCATTCACAGACTACCCTGGCAACTTGAGGTTCGGAATAAGAAAGGGGTTGAGACACTCTTTCCACCCCTACCTACAAAATCTGGATATTCCTAATATTATTCTCTAAGAAAGCTAAAATATCAAGGGCCTCATTTGATACAATTGTTTCCTGACCTATATCTTTTCAACAATGAACCGATCACCTGAGTCAGCCCTCAGCATGGTCTTAATGGCATTCTTGATCCCTACAAGATAAAAATCTAGTGATGAGCTTCAGAGTTAAATAGGTGGGAAATACTTTTCCCAAAAATAAATAATAAATAAAAAAAATATATATAAAACTATATAAAATAAAACTAGAATATAGATGAAATAAAACCACACATACCTTCATTTGACACTTCAAGCCACCACCAACCTAAAATCAATGTCACAATAAGAAGACCAAATCCAATAAATACACAACACCCAAAGTTGAAAAAAGATAAATCTATAGGTTTTGTGTACTAAAAAACAGTTGGGGTGCCCAAAAAATCTATTCTCATGTTTTTCATTAAATAAACAATCCATCAATTTTAATCTTGAGCTAAAATGTAAAAAAACTAGGTTTTTACATAAATCATACTCATTAAAATAAATCACATTTCATTGACCTTTTTGCATTAAGAACTGGATTCCTCTTCATGAAATACACATTATCATTTTAGAGAGAAGGAATGTTTTTTTCACTTAAAAGGAATAACGAATGTGAAAAGATTTTATTAATTATTTTCCATATCCATTTTCAAACCAACCCTACATATTCTCAATGAGGTTACACTACCCATGGATGTAGGAAAAACAACCCCAAAATAAAGGAAATGGGAAATAGATCACATGTATAACTATCCAATCAATGCACCACAATCATAATAGGTAGAAAATTATGTTCCAAAATACATGGGATAACCTTGGAGGTCATGAATAATATAGAACATATTATACATGTGGGTCATCCCAAAGGAATTCCCTGCTTGATGATGTCATAAATCCCAAACGCCTAATCATCTCTCTACTATGCCTGAATGAGGGGCCCAGTTACCTATCAATTATAACAAAATAACCCCTAATACGGGTCATTAGTTATTAAAATTACATAGACTAGTGAAGAAACCATTCCCTGATAAATATCTCGCTATTATATGTTTCCATGTTCAGACTAAGGGTGTTAGTTGGGGTGGTTCAAAAATTCCAAACATGTTTTTAGTCACAAGAACATCGATCACACACAATCAACACACATCACAAAGTCACCCCCAAGCCACACCAAGGAACAAGTCTACTTCCATTAATGTATTTTATCATAAAGGAGTAATACAAAGAAGAACTCCCAAAACATACACATAACCAAGGTAAGAGCACCATCCAATAAGAATTTTAAATATAACATGTTTTAAAAGAAATTCCCAGCAGGAGTCACATGCTTTCCACATGACAAACAATTTCTTAAAGAATAACACACACACACCACTTTGAAAACTCAGAACACATTTTGATACACATTTTTAAAATCCAAACCACCATTTTAAAGGTAAATCAAATTTACAAATGCAAAAAGGGAAATTTCATCGTGCACTTGATTTGAAAAAAGGAAATCAAGACATTTATTACAATACATTACAAGAGAGAAATATCTCGAATTCAAGATAGAAAATTTTAATTTTAATAATATATCAAAAACAAATATAAAAACTAGATGTGAAATACATGAAATATATGATTAATAAATTTAGTGGTCAATGCATATATATCCTACCATAGGGTGGAACCAAATTGAACATTTATCGATTATTGTTGTCTAATTAAACGCTAACGATACCCCACTAAGCATATAATCCTTCGCATACATTTAAGGCCACGTATACCCTAAGAACACATAGTTATTTACATGAACATGTTCACGGGGATATTTATATATATGATTCAATTCAAATACTAGTCTTTACTCACGTTCATATGCATTTTCATATATATATATAAGAGAAAACTTATCTCTATATGTGTATATTCACTTCCATTGATGATCATACATGTAAAAGGGGAACCACAAACACACACACACACACAAATATATATATACATTCCTATTCACATGTATGCGAGTCACCATAGACATGGTGACTCGAAACCGTAAAGAAGAGTTCAACGCAATATACTGTAAATACTGAAAACTATAGAACAAATAAAGAACCTACTGATGATTTTCCAAAACTAAACAGCAACATAAAATCCGTACATCAAATGGAGTCAAAAAACCATAACAACCCAAAATGACTTTCCTTTGGAGGTGTTTTACTAAATCCACATGAATAGTTCCTGAGGTACCATTCACACAACCCTAAATATTAAGGAACCACAACCCTAGAATCAAACCCTAACCTAGGGTTTTATTTAAATAATTAATAAATAAATATTTCATTGAATAAATCAAGGGAATCCAATAGAACATCCTGATGAGTCCAAAAACACTATCAATTATCACAAAATGCGCATCAATCAGACAACCAACATAATCATTATCTATAATAAGAGGGTTCAATAAGGGAAAATCAATATCATATCACATGTACCAACCAATCTTCAAATAATATCATGTACATTTGGAAATTCCTTTTCAATCAATTCGATATTCATATAAAATTCCAATGGAATGTACAGAATACCTCTTTTATAACTAAATATGTCTAGGTAACTCCATTTTATCTTCATTAAACTAAAACAACCCTTTAAGATAAGCAAAACCCTTTAAACAAAAAATAAGACCTCTCTAAACCCCATTTGTCTTAATCCCCGATGATAAAGTGTATTTCTTAATGAAAAAATTCAATGGAATTTTTATGAAACATATAGAATGTATAAAACCCAATTTCAATTCCTTATTTCATTTTGTAAATAAATCCACCATATTATCTAGTAAAAACCCTAAATAGTATTTTAAAACATTAAAAAACCACCCGGAACACATGGGTCACATTCATTGAAACAAAAGGCCCTGGCCCACCCATTTCTACGAAAATAATTATAAATAGTCCAAACATTAATTTATTGAAGGGATAAAATAATATCCCATTTCAAACCACCCTAGGAATAAAAGAGAAGGCCCAATTATTAAATCATTTTAGGTCACACCTGAATTTAAAACAAAATTTTCTTTAAAAGAAAATTTTCACCCTGTGAAACCCCATCCTTACAAGACCCATTTCCCTAATTTAAAACTATTAGAATGAACCAAATTCGTTTTATATAAATCCAAGCACAATTAAATGTTTCAATTATAATCATAATACTAGTAATCCTAAAACAAACCAATTATATCATGAATAGGGAATACTAAAATGGGTTTAAATCAATTCAAGCATGTAAAATATATTTTTACACTCATAAAAGGGAAATAATTAACAAGCATATTATAATTCTGTAGGACACTAATTACATATTGAAACCTACCTCTAACAGGTTTGGATGCAATGAAACATCAATATGAGAGAGAACAAGACCCCTCAACTGATGATCAAACTCTAAAATACAATAAAAAACGTGTCATAAGACAACACTAACATCTTGTGTTAGGTGTGGAGAAGAAATAAAAAAATTGTAAGATAATTGCGTGAAAGTAAGAGTGTTCCAGTGAGGGAGGCACAGTCAGGGCAGAGTTGCTAGTGAGAGGAGGCACATCTTGATAGGAGAGGATATCTAAGGATACTACGCAAGTGGGAAGTCCTACACAAGTGTGGTAGCACAAGGATGACGGGAATCATGGGGGATGACGTCTGGCCGAAGGAGGCATTTACAGAGTAGGAGGGTGCATCGAGATGAGATCCAACTAGGTAGGAAGTCTGATCATAGGATAGTGGTGCACTGAAGATGTCATCATGCAGGGAAGGGAGGCCACTAGGGTTCGGGTCATGCTGGAAGCGGGGCTAGTGGAGAGGGTGATTGTGTGGGAGAGGGGGACGAGTGGGGAGAGTTAGGGTATTCACAAAAAAAATTATTGTTTTAAAAATAATAAGAATAATCCTCATAATAATTTATACAACACCAATAACAATAATAATAATAAAACCTTAATGTTAATGTTAATAATAATAATAATAATATCAAATTAATGATAATAATAATAATAATCATCATCATCATTTCTATGGTTATTTTTTTTCTTAATACATTAGTTAAATTCAATTTTCATTTAATTTTATTCTTCATTTAGTGTTTATTATTATTTTTAGATGTAAAGCAGGCTGTACGGTCTTCCAGGATGTGTGCTAACCATGTGTAGGAAAAAAAGAATCTGAAGGTTTTAATATCTGAAAATCAAACCCATGTCTGTAACCAAACCTCAACAAAAAAAAACCATGTCTAAAAAAATATAGATTAAATGTTTTTTCGTTGTTTTTGTGTGTCAACAATGAATTTATTGATGTTGATAAATCTTCTTGCACAATATTGGTATGTATGGGAATGATAGTTGATTCCTAATATTTTTAGTGATGTTTATTGATTTTTTGGGATTGTTTTATAAATTGGATGGAGTTCAATTTTATATCATTTATGGTTTGAAGATACTGTAAATTTATAGAAGGATTTATGGTTATTCTATAGTTTAAAATCATGGAGTTTCAATTAATTTAATTAATAGTTTTTTATGGATAACATTTGATAAGGGTCTATATATACATCTTTACATTATTATATAAACGTATAATGTTTTTTAATAAAACTCAACTTAATTCAAATAAAATGACATTGTAAGGTAGATGTAATGTTAGATGTCTTCCTGGAATAATCAATTTGTTAATAATATCCTCACATATATTATTTAATCACTAATAATTTAAATTATAAGGATGTAATTTATTTGGGGTGGAGAATGTAATAACAAGAGATTTCATTGTATGTCTTATATAATCAATGTTCAATAACATTATATAGAATACAAAATGAACTAAAATCAGATTCAAAAATTCATAGATCATTAAAACCTAAATGTTTAATTAGTAGATATATGTATGTGTAACTATATTAGAAAATATATGAATATTTATCTTTATATATATTCATTTTATTTTTTATAAATTTATATAATTCATTACTGTGTTCATGAATCTATATTATTGAAAATTTTAATTTTTATTAAATAAAAAATAATAATATCATTTAATTTTAACTCGGTTAAAATATAATATTGATTGAATATTTCAATATTTACTACTGTTTAATAGAAATTAATAACAATGAAAACTGTTATTCTAAAAATTTCGTTTCAAATAAAAATAGATTGAAATAATAATTTATGATATAATTTTAATATTAAAAAATAAATTTATATAATTTTTATTCTAATATAAGTTTTGTTGTTAATTCTAAAAAATAATAGATTTTGGAAAAATTAATGAGTTTTTTATACCCTATATTTTGGTATAACCTCTCAATTAACCCATTTTAGCCTTAAACATAGTAAACAACTTTTCACTCGTAGAGGGTTATAACTTTACTAATAATGTTACAATTGATGCATAAATGGAAATTGGTTGAACATTTAGGCCATATTTGATCCTTATTTTCATCTTTAATGTCATATACAATTTTTAATAATTTAATAAAATATAATTTTCATAAAATATCATTAATGTAAAATTTGGAACTATATATTTAATTTGACTTCAAACATATCAATAATAATACAAATTGTTAATTTAATCCTTTTACATGTCACTAATATTTTATATCTATCTACAAATATTAAATAATGAATTTAAATCTCAAAAATTTTATTACATTTTTTTTTGTAAATTATTAATCTAATAATTATATTGAATGAATAAATTCTCAATTAAAATTAAGCATCCATTTAAGGTAATTATTTAATAATTAAAAATTATCAAAAAAATTACATAATTAATATAACTTAGTTATACACAAATTAACAATTATTATTCATTTAGAACTCAATTTTGTCCTTGGGTGAAAACATAATAGATTTTTGAAACTAAGAGGGTGACAATTGTAATTTTGGTTGAATTAAATGTAATATTTGTCATCTTTATAAACGAGTGTCCTGTAAAAAATAAAATTTTTATGTATGTAATAATTATTATACAATTATAATTAATATTATATATATATTGATCTTATCACTTAATTTTTTAATAAATTAATTTGAACTTCACTTTACCGAGGTGAAACATTTTATGACTGTTACAATTAAATTTAAAAAAAAAATTGGAATAATTATAATATTTTGACCCAACTTATTCAAAATAAGTTCAGAAAATTGAAATATTAAATTTCTATAAATTGAATTAAATAAATTAAAAAGTTATATTAAAACACAATGAAAATTTTTATTTCAGAAAAAAATTCATTTATGCATAAAAATGTTTTTATACAAAATTCAACAATAAATTAATTTAAATTAACATAATTTAATTATTAATAATATAATATAAGTTATTATATTTTTAAATAATATTTAAAAAAATTTAATTTTATAATTTTTTGAAATAAAATTACATTGTTCAATATAAATAGGTATATGTACTATTCACATAAATATGAATTCATTAGAAAAAACCAAAAAAAATTACCCCGATATAAAATTTAATATACTAGATTAAAAATGGTATAATTTTATTTCTAAAAACTATGTAAGTTATATAAATTAATTATAATATTTTCTAAAAAAATATAAATAAATTTGTTGTTCATGAAAACATATTTCTAAAGAAAAAAATATTATTGAAAATTGAGTATTTATTTCTAAAAAATTAATCACTAAATTATTATTCGGTAGTTAACTAAAAATATTTAATAATATGGATAACAATATTTATACCCACTAATTCAATTAATTTTTAAGAATAGTATTATTTAAATAATAATATTTTTTCATTACCTTAGGCTCTCTATTGTGTGTTGTATATGAAATTGATTATAACATCATTTTAATTTATTACGCTATTGAATACCCCATAACACTTCAATAAATGTCATTCCCAAAATTTAAACTTATGCTCAATTATAAAGGGAATTTATTTTTAGAATACAATTCTTGAAATCCAACATTATAAAACTGGTTAAATTTTTTTTGATAAGGTAGCAAGGGAAGTATGCAGGACATCAAAAATAACACTTAATTAGGATTCCAATTGAAAAAATAGTGGGATCTTAAAATATGGAAATAAAGGATAAAAATAATTTCGAATGAATTTTATAGTGGGATATATAACATGATTATGATAAATTTTAAGATAAAAAATGGTAACTTTGTGATGGTTGAAAAGGCCCTTAATTCCTCAGAAATGAAGTTAATATAATTTTTTAATCTATTTCACATCCCTAATATTTGAGGAATTATTTCAACATATAAAATATAAGTATATATACTTAGCTGTCAAGTATAACGTCGTCCTTTAATATATTTCCACTAGAAAATGAAATTTTCTTTCAAATGATGAGTATTCAAAAGAGGTTTTTTCCAAAGGGAACTGAAATAAACATTATAATACAAAAATGTTATTATGTTTTACCTCGTGTATTTAAATATTAAACGATACCAAATAGTTATTTCAAGATACGAAAATATACAATGTGTTTACACACACCATTATAACATCTAAAATTCCATAATAACAATAAATGTTTAATAAGATAATTTTTTAATTAACCCTACATCGAAAATAACCATAATAACTTCAAAATTAAATAATTTTTTGACCTAAATATACATTTAATTACATTTGTATTACTCCTTATAAAATTATATAGTCTTCTTAAAACACAATAATTTTATCTAAAACTAAATGTTATATATAACTTTACCCAATAAAACATCTCACAAAAATTCTATAACCACATCAAAACAGAAAATTTCAAAGATATTTGATCCAATAAAATGATTTAAAAAATCAACTTAATATTATTCGATGAAATAATTTATGTAGAAACAATATCATACTAACTAATAAATCACATTGTTAAGTGGCAGGTGTTGTATATTTATCAGCCTTCGATTGTGGATTTAATCCACATGGTCTTACCCAATGCATTAGGTTTTTACATATACTATGGTCTTTATATTTTCTAAAAAAATAATGTTTCTAGGACTATGATAATAATCATAAAAAATAAAATTACTCATAAAATAACTTCTTTTAACAACTAATGATTTATATATGATATATTAAAAAAATGTACTAACTCTTTTTTGAAAATAAACAGTAAATAATCATCCTCAAAACTCACATTGACCATAAATGTTATCAATATCATTAAACATATTTCCAAAAACATAAAATAATTATTCTAAAAAAACCTTTTTAGTAAAATATATAATAAATGGGTTGTGTTCCCAAAAATTTCCCCCCAATATTTTTAATCATCCTTAAATCCCACAACATATAACTCTAAAAGAGGGTTTATATTACATTAAAATTATGATTTACCAAATACTTGTAATACCAAGACACATTAGATTTATCCCAATATAAATAATATATTAAGGGTTATCATACCCTCAATCATGTGTCTTCTAAAAATAACATATTATCACTAAATCACTTTTATAGGTTTTAAAAAATATTCAGCTTATGTTTTTTAAACCCTGTGAAAAATTAATATCTAATAATACATATATGTTTCGTGATTCTTAAATATAGAATATCATTAATATAATTATTTTACACCATAATTATCAAATAACAATACATAAAAACTTTAATCCTCACAGTGTAATGATTTTTGTATCATATGTCATTCATTAGTCGAAGAGTTAACACATGGGTTTGGGAAGTGACTTTAATAGATCTCATATTCCCATACATAATGCATTGAACTGAAAATGGTTTTGTATAACTTTATTTATTTCCTTATATAGTACACTACATTTTTCGGCAACAATTCTTTGCTTATTCCCATTTTTTCCATGAATTATAACGTTTTCCAATTATATTGTCATATTCTCCAGGGTGTATAAGTAAACATTTCTAAAATACTTGATTTTGTCCATTATTTTCTCCAAGGTCTCCATTACCCATTATCTTAATGAACTCAATCCTTCTATTTTTTTTCTAATAGTTAGTTAAGATGCATGTCATTAGTCATATATGATGATTAACTATTAGAGATAATCACAATATCTTTCACTCAAGTAATCATCACATATGGTTTCACATTATCATCACATTTCTCATCACATTAAATGTTAAAATGTTTCCTCATAGTACTAAACATTTATTCAAACTCAAAATCATAGAATGAGAAACTACAATCCAAGTGGGAAATCATGAAATATCATTCATAGAATATATAAATCATGAAAACTAATTTTTAATCTATGACATCATATGTTTAAGATTGGATATCCTTGGTTATTATATATTAAAATATTGAATAATATTTTTTTGAATAAAATATTATTTAAAAAAATAATATCCCTCAAGAGTGTAAAACGAGGTGTGCAATGATATCACACTCACCATGAATCAAGATAATGTCCATGTTAGGCTCCACAAACTATTTTCAGGTTTATTACCCATAGTTGAATTTTTTCTGAAATCATGTCCACTTATATTATTCCGACATTATTTTTTTATATGAAAATACAATATCTAAAAAATTTCCAAAACATGCATATGTTACACAATATTTGGATTTATCATCAAATTCATTTAAAGGGTTATGTTCTTTAGTCTATGTATTCATATATCTAGTTCTTAATGTTTCAACTAAAAATTCTTTGACACTATCTATAATGATAATTTCCATAGAAGACCATATATAGGGGCTACATTATAAAATTAGAACTAGATATAAGTGGTCTCATTCCAAAGGGGTGATTTATTTAGTAGCTTTGTTAAACTAGTTACATATATGGATATCACATTTCATTTTAAAAATTAAAAGACATCATAGTATTTTCATTTAAAAAATCCATTATTCGTTGGTGAATATCAATGAAAATAAATCAATGTACTCTTCATCGCTTCATAGGGAAATGAAACATATGAAATTGGTGAGATAAAATGATCAGTATGTGTATGCATACAACCTATGATAACACCAAGAAAAGAAAACATGTATAATATGTCCAAGGAAAAAATAATCAAATACTACACATAATTAATACAATAAAGGAAGTCTCTAAATATATGTATAATAGAAAAAAATAAATAATCACATGGATATTAATTAATAGTATCTTAGTAATTTAATTCATAAATCTAGACTTTATAAACATGTAGTCATGTCATTGTAATAATAAATCGAAAATAAATAGATAAGAACATGGATCAATTCCCAAACTAGTAATTTTCATGAGACCTATCAATGAATCGAGGGACTATAGTGGGGTCCTCCTATCACATACTAAGTCAAATGAATACATCAGATGAATGGGGTAAAATAGATAAATATAGAATTTTTTATTGACAAATAGTTTTAAAAAATTACCACATCCCCCAATCAATAATCATAAATGACCAACTATAATATGGATAATGGTTTCATGGTAATAAATCTCCACAATGATTAATATTAACAATTTTTTTAACATAAATCAATATACATAAATAATTTAATTTGAATATTTATTGAGGAAAATATCATTTTCATTACGAAATAAACTATTAAAAATAAAAACCATCCAAAATTCTAAGGAGGTCATTTTCCTTCAATAGAAACTATGATACATGATATGGAAGATTAAAATCACTGATCGATCATGATGGTAAAAAAATCCATTAATTTATTATAATTTTAAAAGAAAATATTCTATCCACACACTTTTAATAAACTGAAATGTTCCATGTTCCAAAAATGACTATAACATTCTATAGATGTATTTTTACCTAAATTAAAAAAATGGCTGAAACTTATAATTTCTAAAAATAACCAGCGGAGAATAAAAATTATGGAATTTAAGATAAAAACATATTATAATTTCTCTATGGGATAAATAAAAATAAAAAATCCTGAATAATGATTACTTTGTAAAATAAACACTTATATAAGGTTTTACTTTCTTTTTATGTTTTTGATTATACATCTTCTGTGTTTATAGAATTATTTTTTTATCATGTTTTATAGTATTATTAAAAGAAATATTCAAATTCAATATGTTAAATTTTTTTAGTAATATATAATTTTATTTAACTAATTTAATTAACTATTTTATTTAAAAGATTAATTTTTATATTTTAGAAATTTTTTTTTTTAAAACATTTTCATTTTTGAATTCTACATTTTTAAATAATGTTTGTCCTATGTTTTTATAATTTCATGAATTGTTTTTTTCTTGAATAGAAAAAATGCGTTATTTTAAATACGGTACATTTTGTGATATATTAAAAGCCTAATTTTGTTATATAATTTATTAAACTTTTTGATTGAATAAGGTATGATATTATAATATAAAATTGAAAAAAATATAGAACAAGTAAATTATATTATATTTGATGATAATTATAAAAATCCTTGCAAGTGATGACGTAGTGCCTGCACTCCATTGACAATGTCATTTTTGTTCTTCATAGACAATAAACGATTGTTAAAAAATTATTTTAATGATTTTTTTCATTATTTTATATAATTTATTTTTAGAGTTACTTCATAATTATAGAGTTGTATAGCATGAGTCTTATCCAAATACATGTGCAATGCTTATTCAAGGAAAGAAAAAAATCCACAAATTAATGTAGATGTATTCATATGGATATGAGTAATTATAATTAATTAATGAATATAAATTATTATATTGAATCTAATAAATTTATTTTTATTACAGATATTTATTTTAAATGTTTTTAAATGAAATAATTTATTTTAATGGTTGTGCAATGATGATGTAGTGATTGTAACAGCAGAAGAAAAATAAATAATATTATTTTAACTAAAATTATAATATAAATTAAATGAACCCAAATTTGCATAAAAAGTTTTCTATGAGAATTTATTTGTCATTATCTTATTTTGAATTCAAATTTAGGACATTTTAGACCTTTATGAATCACATTAATTTATGTATAATAATTTATATCAAAGGAAGTGAAGTTGTTCACACTATAGTGTGTATATATTAGAATATATTAATAAATATATTTATAAATGGTTTTTAGAAAATAAATAGTATTTAAAATATAACAAATCTATATCCATCACTGTAATTTATTTATAATTTTATTAAATAAATAATTATCTTAACAGCTTGTACAATGATGATGCAATAGTTATTTAACTGATGAATAAATCCAATTGATGATATTAAAATAATAAAATAATAAAATTTGTTATTTTAAAGGTAAAAAATTATTTATATAGTTAAATATAGAATTTATATGATATAGTATAAAACATTATTTCAAATTTAATTATTTTTTATGTTTTAAAGCCATTTTTAGGAATAATGTATAATCTATGAAAAATATTTTTATGAATAAAATATTTTATTATATTATTAAAAAATCATAAAAATATAGAAAAATTCCCAAAAGGTTAGTATTTAAAAAAAATTTATCCCATATTTTTTTAGGAAATTTGAAAGAAATTAATAGTATATTAGACTTATTATATCTAAATACTTTATTTAATTTTAAAATAACCACTCACCTCAATTATAGATGGAGACTAATCCCATGAAAAAATTTCAATACCATGATCATTATATCTGTAAAATACTCTTCCAAATTACATTACACACATAAGTTTCCAAATTCAAGTGCTACTTGGCTCACAGAAAGGCAACATCCATGATCCTCAAGAAGGTTGTAAAGGAGGTATTTTCAAGAGGTAAATTCCTCTTTATTTTTTAAATTCTTCATGAAGTATACATTATTTTAAGGCTCTATACAACGATTCATGATAAATATTGTTTCATATATATATATATGTTGTAATTTTATGTTTTTATGGTTATGCCCATCATCAAAATATATTATTTTATATGTTTACTCATAAAAAATAAATCATCATCCATGATGTGTCAATTTACTAACTTTATGGATGATGTGTTTTTTGTTTCACCTTTACCAAATTGATGGTAAGTTTAAATTCACATTAAATTGTTTAAAATGTAATAAATGTATATATCTTATCATATCTGGATTCTTATTTCTTTTTGAAAAAAAGGGCCATAATAATCCGACCATGAACTGTTAATGTGAATGCACCTAAGAAAATGAAAATAACACAATATTATTAATAAATAGCAGGAAATATGTTAGAAAATGGTAATATAAGGTAGTATAAAAATTATTATATTTCATTAATTAATTTATAACACATTCTAAGCAATTATATAATATGTGTTAACACTATATTATAAATTAAAACATTAGTTAAGGGTTTATTTTTTAAAAAAATCAATTTTTTTGTGGAAATAAAACAATAATTTTTTTTCTTATATGAATTGATTATATATTCCTGAATTGATGATAAATTTATGTTTTTATTTTTTCATTAGATTATTTATTTTTTTAATGAAAAACGTTCCATTGATTTTTTCCAGAATTGTTTAAAAATAAGACATTTTTCTCAAGATATGTTATTATGGAGGTAATGTTTGTGTTTTATTAATATGTTTTGGTTATCAGGAATAGTTTATGATGAAGGGTGGGAGCTATATATGTCCCTCCAATTTATTTATATGTCAATTCTGTAGTTCAACCATAATGGTTAATACATCTGTAATTAAAAAGGTTACACAACAATGTAGTTGTGAAGGTTTCATCATTTGGTAACCATGAGGTTTATATTGTACGCTATCTGTGAGGGTTACAAATCAGATGGTATCCAT
Source organism: Viscum album (assembly GCA_963277665.1). NCBI lineage: Eukaryota > Viridiplantae > Streptophyta > Magnoliopsida > Santalales > Viscaceae > Viscum > Viscum album. The sequence goes on from OY728146.1 coordinate 516,251,860, forward strand.
GAGGATTACAATATTAAGTACGTAATTTCCTAGGTTACCTAATTGGTTTATTTATGTTTTCTATGGTTTATAGAAATATCAAAATTTGAAAAAGTATTTGTTTGTTAATTTATTTATGAGAATTATATATTTGGGAGAAAAATTTCATATGTTTATAAGTACTCATGGAATAATTGTATCTTTATATTATTTTTTACAATTATTTTTATTCTCATCCCAAGTTTTAAAATGTTTTTATAGGGTTTAAGGAAGGTTAATACTAAATAAAAATCCTAGAATAATTTTTTGATTATTTTTCATGATAATAATTAAAGATTTATGAAAAGATTTTGTAATTTCATAAAAATATAGATAATGTTTTTGTAACATCCACTTTATATACTCATGATATTTTTATTTATGAATTATATACTAATTACATATAACAATAAGATTAAAATATCATTGAATATGTAAGAATAGTAATTCTAGTTGAATTTATTGTTTTACGAAATTTTTAAGGCCATGTACCAATAGTTGGTATCAATGCATGGTTTACATAACATTAGGGGTTAGGATGAAGTTATTTTAATAGAAATTGATAATTTTTTTCTTTATGGTTAAGTTGAAATGATATATAAATTAAATATAACCATGTTTCATAGTGTGTTATATGCTTGTTCAGTATGGTTTTCTACAGAAGAAGAAGGGAAGCTAAAGTAAAGAAGGCACCGACAGAAAGATACCCTTCTGATTTCATAGCTTGGAATGATGATAATTGGAATAGAGAAGTTTGGAACATTAATTGCTCATTTAATATAGGCTATAAATGGAGGTAGCATCCATGAAAGGGATTTCCCAAATCTACCATATATGAACATGAAAATAGTGGAATATTTTATAAGGAAACACCATCATTCTTTTAGTGGATCTTCTAACACAATTGTGGCTGAATGGTACATTAAATCCATTAAAAAGATATTAAATGCCATGAGGTGTTTATTTAATTGAATCTTTAGTCATTATATTTATTCTATTGAATGATAAAATAACTAGTGTAGGTCAATAGTTAATAATATAATGTATAAAGAGGATATTGATTCTTTATAATGAGATGAAATTTAATATTTTTTATGCTAAATATAGGTTTCTAAGGTTGATTGGCATTCAATAGAAAATAAAATCCTTGATTTGAAAAAAATGTGGAATATTCAGTGGAAATTTATAAAGAAAATTAACTCAATTGGAAAGGTATGATGTAAATATATTTTAGTATATTAGTAAAATATCAATCATTTTCCCAATATTGAAACCATGCTATTAATGATAATCGTCTTATATAAAATTTAAAACATATAAGAAACAGTTTTTATGCACTGATAGGTTGGAAATGGAGTTTTCTTATAAACACATGGATTTTTTCAATAAGTAAAATAAGCGGTACAAATGGCATGAAATGTGTAAGAATCAATCAATGATATCTGATGGTAATAAAATAAAATATCCAATTTTTGAAAAGTGTGGTAAAAAACACCCTTGGTAATTCCATTTCATAATAAGGAAGTGTTTTTGAGGTTTTACATTTGGACCAATGGCGTGAGATTTTATTGAAAATGGTCTTATTTTTGGTATATATAATTTTGATAATAAAACTATAATGTGTTTCAAATGTGGTCAGATTGGGAACTATGAAAATACATACCAAATGAATGATCTAAATGATGTAATGAATACATATTATAAAAAGGATATCCAAATGTAATCTATTGCGACTATGTTAGTTGATTTTGTGCTATCCAATGAATGTCATGTACGTACTTTTATTTTTTAATCTTATTTGTATACATTTTTTATGATATGGGGTCTAAAAATTTCATCAAATTTGGAAAATTTAATGTAAATTCAAAATTACACCTCATGATATAAAGACAACAGTTTTTGCTAAAACACTATGTGAAAATATTAATTAAAAATGGAATTATTATAAGCTTTACATTGTTGTATTTAGTTATAAATTACATGAAAATATATTTGTTTTCCATTTTTGAGTTTTATGTCATTTTTGGAATGGACTGGACCTCTTTTTACACTTCTATGATTTATTGGCAAGATAAAGATATTTTTTCAGAAATAGTTTTACATTTTATATAATAATGAACCCATACAATTGGTAACATATCAAGAAGGTGAGAAATAGTTAAATTATGGAAATTAGTATTGTCTTGCATATAATTTTTGAAACAACAGAACTATTAAGTTTAATGATGTTCCAAGGGTAAATGAATACCTAGACATTTTTCTCGATCATTATCTACTGTTACAACTGACCAAAAAGCTTAATTTACAATTAAATATGTTCTCATTTTTTATCCAATTTCAAAAACCCCTTATCGAATATCTCAAGTGTATCTTCTTTAATTTAAAAATATGTTATATGAGTTGCCTGATAAAGGATTCACTTTTTATAACACTTCTACATGGGGTGCTCTTATTCTCATTATTAAAAAAAATATGGTTCCATGAGGCATTGAATTGATTATATAGCATTGATGAAAAATTTCTATTAAGAATATTTATCCATTTCCACATATCTATGAATTATTTGATTAAGTCAAGGAAGATTTTTTTTCAAGATTTACAGGAGATTCGGGTACCATAAGCTAAAGGTGAAGTTGTAAGACATTCCAAAAATTGCATTCCATATTAGATAAGTGCATTATTAGTATTTTATAAATTTTTTTGTGAAAAAAATTATCCTATATTTGTTGATATTATGAATATTATATTCTATGAGTGTTTGGAAATGTTATTTGTTTATTTATTGAGGATATTGGTTTTTTTTAAAAATTTATGAGGATTCTGAAAAACATTTACGTATTTTCCTATAAACTCTCAATGAAAATAAGTTATTTGGATATTTTATCAAATATGATTTTTCATTACAATTGATTTATTTTAGTGAGAATATTAGTAAAAAAATATTGCTATTATTTCATACAGCCAAATCAAAAGATTTTTATGAATGAACAATACCTAAAAATGTTTTTGAGATTCATAGTTTTCTGGAATTTGTAGAATGTTACCATCTTCTAGTTAAAAACATCCAATTTTTTTCAAACATGCTATATTAGTTGACATGAAAATGGGTTAAATTTTTTTGGAAAGAAGATTATGATGTTTGTTTTCAGGAACTAAATAAGTGATTTGGGGAATGCTATAGTTTTGGACCAACATTCAATAAATAGTGACTTTTTCATCTACAATGATGATTCATTAATGGGACATGGTTGTATTCTTAAGTAGAATGATCCGGTAATTGATTATGCTTTAAAATAATTTAATCTCTTGAGTTAAATTATCCAAAACATGTTTTTAAATTAGAATATATTTGGCCCATGTTGAGGTTTCATTGTATTGTTGTCACTTGATCAATTCTTCTAAGAAGGAATGTATGTTAAGAAATATAATGGATACAAATTTTATTGATTATTTTTCTCAAAAGAATATGAATCACACTTTCAAATGAATTGGGATTGTGCTTTAATAAGAATCAAAATTGTGATTTGAAATCAATCAGACTCACCTAGGGGTTTGTATGAAAAAATATCATAATGATTGTTATCGAATCGGACTGTGTATGGAATGAAAGGATCAATAGTTTTAAGGAAATATATTTCTAAAAGTAAATGAAAATCGTATTCACTCTGGAACCCATGTGGGTGAATTGATCATATTGATGAAGAATTAGAGTCTGTATGACTATGATAAACTAAATGTTATTATTTGATATTGTTTTATATTTGAAATAAATAATAATTTAATTGGATAACTTATTATTCAATAATGATAGAGGAAAATGTAAAAGAGGAGTTCCAAATTTTTCCCACATTTATCATATCCCGGTGGAAGAGATAAAAGAGATGATACCGATCAAAATTAAATCATACATAGTATAATGGTATATGATTGGAATAGAAGAAAAAGGAATCTGAAGATCATACTCATAATGATCATATCTAGGATGATCGTTATCGATATGATTTTATCACGGGAAATCATATTTAGAAAATATCATACTGGGGGTGAGAATAATGTAATGATGCTGGAATGAATTAAATGTTATGATAAATTCCATATGATGTCTGATGTGTCAAAATCTATTCTAATTATGTCAAGACACATAATATAAGTCAGGATACAAGTTAGTGTTTGGTAAATAATGAAGATAATGAGATAAGAGAAAGACAATAAAAAGTGGTAGCATAGTTGGAAGAAAAAGATGAAGACAATCGGTCTTATGATGAAATCATATTTATAAGATGAATTACTTGAGACTGATGAATAAAACTAAGATAAAATAATGTGATCAAAAATTTAGTCATCCATTTAAAATAGTTTTACCTACATTGTTTTCTTTTCAAGAAAATTTTCAACTAGTTTAAGTGAAAATGAAATAATGTAGAAGTGTTTCGAGAATAGAGATTAAAGAGTTTTCTAAATTTTCTGTCAAGGGGGATATTAATATTCAAAAGAATTAATGTATTCAATTGATATAGAAGACTATATATATAAAATAATATTTTTATCCATTTCATCATACATTTAAATTCAATTAATATCTTTTTTTAAGAAATAAGATTCTGAAAATTGAACATATGAATTAAAATTTAACTATAATTTCAAATGAAAGTTTCCAGAATGTGTGAATATTGTAAAATAATCGATAATCTTAGAGGAGAGTAAATAAAAAAAATTCACCTTATATTTTAGTGTAAATTTAGATTTGGGTGAATTTTTTTGAGCGAGAAAGGTTTTGGGATACCCCCCAAAACCTCTTATGGCTAACCTATAAATGGTGAAAATTTCATCATACTTTTATGATGACTGATTTAATATTAACCATAGAAGAGTTAAAAGCACATAGTTTATATATATAAGAGGGAGTTCTCATATTGATCTTCTGTTGAAAATGTTTGATGGATTGAACCAAAAGAGGGAAAAATAAATCCGAATATTGTATTCATCATACCATCATACTCAGTAATTATTGTTCTTAGATGATTACCATATTCTCCCTCTAAATCATTTTTAGTGGATGATCGTATCAGGTTCGATTATTGGTCTGGGATTTCCATACTAGGATTTATGAACTGAGGATGAAGGGTGTATTAATTATCACAATCATACTCAGATACGGTTCCATCATTTCTTATTGAGATAGCATACCAAGAAGAATAAAGCTCAGAAGAATCAAGCTAAGAGTATCATAATGCGAAAAATTCTATCAAGGAGAATTGGACTCATAAGAATCAGAATGGAAAAATATATTGGGAAAATCAGATATTTTTTTCATAAAAAATTCTAGGATTTTCTTACCATATTATAGTTAATTTGTTGAAGAAGAGTTTCTAGTTGAGTACATTTTCAAAATTTTAATAAGACCAGATAAATTTAGTTATTATAGAATAATTTTTTAATCCTATTTGTGATAAGAGGGTGCATAGACACTAATGTAATTTCTTACATAGAGCTACACATGTGTAAGGGAATATCCAACACGTTTTAATCAAAGGATTATTTTCTAGTGGATTTTATAGTATTAGGTTTATTCCAAACCATAACAAGGACATAGATATTATTTTTGAATAGAGAACACTTCAAATTATTATGTTCTCATGGATGTGTGTTTGAATTTTTTTTAGGTGGGATTAAAATCATTAATGGGATGAAAAGGTTTCTTCAAGGAAAAAAAATAAAAATTATCACTGATTCACCCCCTCCCCCTCTCAGTGATACAATTACACCGACTAGGAACATAAAAGTGGTATCCAATAGAAGGATCTCATCACTTATTATTTTGAGGAAGTAGATGAAGAAAAATCTTTGAACAATAATCAACGTTGTTTGAATAGTAAATGGATCCCAATCATTAATGGTAATAATTACAATATCTTTAAACTAATAATTCTTCTAGATCTTATTTATCTTGGGTTTGATGTTGTAATAGTTGTTAGAGATGTATTCCCTACTCATGTTCAGAATGATCATCCATCTAATGTTAATATAGAAAATATTCTGAATGTCAAAATAGATAATAATACTATACTGAAAGAAGTTTCCTCAAGTGAGTTTCTAAGAGTAAAAGGAGTTTCCACAACCAATGTAATCTAGGATAAACTGAATATCATTTCTTAGGTAAATACCAACGTAAATATGGAAAAGTTATAATTATAGAGATTGAAGTATGAAGACCTTATGATGGGTGAGCATGATTTTTTTCAAGAATTATTTAGTAGTGTAAATCAAATTATGAGAAGTATTATATATCTTGGTGAAAATTTATACGATTCTACTATTGTTGATAAGGTGTTGAGAATTATTCCTGACAAGTTTGATGATATGGTTTCTTTATTGAAGGACTGATATCCAAAAACATTATATATATATGATATACATAGTAAAATAATATATTATGAAATGAGAAAGGATAAAATTTTAAAAATAGATACTAATTTTTATAGAGAAATTTATTTCAAGGCTAGCACGAAAAAAAAGAATATTCATGATGGAAAAGAAACTGTAGATTTTGATTCTGAAAATGAGGTTTGTAAAAATCATAATGATATGTTATCATTCTTTCTAAAAATGTAAAAATAGTTATAGGAATATAGAAAGGGGATATTCCCTTAATTGTTTCTGAGCCGTTGGGAATTTGGTTTCCAATTGTCCTCAAAGAGGTAAGGAATAAGAATGTTATGAATAAGAATGTGAATAAGTTGAATGAAGACCAAGAATATCATATAAGTTAAAGTGTGATAAAAAGATATTATTTTTTAAGAGAGAAGATAATAATTTCTCCAAATAAAAAAGGGTAATTTTTTTGGATAAGTTTGATGATATATAAAATTCTACAAATTATGTTTAATAGAATAAATTTATTGCAATAGTTAACGAGGAATGTTATTCTATCAATGAAAGTTGATGCTCTGAAGAAGAATAAAGTGAAGCTGGATTCAAAAAATATTTCAGTATATTGGTGAAAATATTTTATTACCATAATTAATGATGAATAATTTGGATTCAACAACTCAAATAAAGAATAATCTAAACATAAAAGGAATTTGAAGTATGTTTTAAAAAGATTCAAATTCTTGAAAAGTAAAAAAATGTTTTAAGATGAATTATCCTCAAATTGAATCCAAAATTTTTATACTGATAAGAAATTGAGGCAATATAGTGAAATTTATGATTTTCATAAATCACTCAATGATGGGAATAATTTTAATCAGGATCTCGATGTGAATCTCTAAGAAAAATAAGAATTGTTTTACTTGTTCAAAAAAACATTCAAATGTTGAAGAGAAATGTACAAGTTTGAAAATAATTCCCAACCACCTTCCTATATTCATCAGAAGATTATGTAACTAAGAAGAATGATTAAATATAACCTGATAAGGAAGAAAATATAGATGAAAAAATATCCAATTAATATACTATAAAATTAATATGAAGTTAAAACTAAGAGAGAACTCTTAGTCTGATTGTTTTTTCTATGGAACAATAATTGTTATTACTTATTCCCAAAATATTTTTATACTTGTGATAACATGCAGATAATTTAAAGTGTGAAAATATGGATGGTGGAATTAATATGTCTCTTACTATTATTTAAAAATAATTTAATGAGGTTATGAAAAATATGTGTTTTTGAAAAATACATGTTTTTACTCACATAAAGATTTTGATATGTTTGTTGAGATGGGTTCTTTTAATTTAATCTTAATGGAATTTTTTTCAAAGAATTCCCATATAAAGATAATGGTTAATAAATCATTAATAGAGTATTACATGAGTTTTTTTTGGAAAACATTTTCAATTTGATTATACACCCTTATTTCGCACACTGAGTTTTCCCATGTAGACATATAGCTGATTATTTAAAGGTTCTTTGATAAGAATCTCATGAGATACTGATGTTGAAGAAATTAAAACGCATGTAAAATGAGATAATTAACAAGTTTATTATATTGAAAACCCCTTTGAATTTTATTGTCAATAATGGGGAGATAAAATATAAAGGTGAGGGTTCAAATAAATAGGGGGACCATGATAGAAATAGAGTGATTAAAATATAAGAATATAAATAATATACCTATTAGTTTTTTCAAGCAGTTGATGTGGGTTTTAAAAATAAATACAATGGGGGATATTATTAGGATCATGTTGTGTTTTGGTTATTGTTTCTTCAATAGATTAGTATGATGAAGAATTAATGTTTGTTGAGAAAGATTATGGATAGAAATCATATACATCATTGTTTCCAAAAGAATCAGACTCATGCATTCAAAAGAACCAGAATATGACTTTTAAATTAACTAGACTCCCACAATCAAAAGTGTCGAAATAACCTCTATTATGGTATGAGAAAATATCTTATTTATTTATATAGGATTCACATTGAGTCTTGAAATAAATGATCAATCATTTTAAGGAATTAACTTGATGGAAGTAAATAGTCATCTAATCAACTGTGGAACCGATTTGGACAAAGTTATTATATTAATGGAGAATCAGAGTCGGTGTGACTACGTTAAACTAAATGTGAGGATTATTTTCTGATTTTTATTTCACATAAATCATTAGTTATTTGGAGAACATATAACGTAGTAATGATGTTGGATAGAGGAAAAGAGGTGTTCTAAATCATACCCATATTTATCGCATCTGGGTGGAAGAGAAGAAAGAGATGAAGCTGATTGAAAAAGAATAATACCTAGTATAATCATATCTAGTTGTAAGAGAAGGAAATTGAAGTTGAAGATCATAATAAAAATGATCGTATCCAGGATAATCATTATAATGATGAGGGTATTCAGTACTATCATATATATAAAAGATCATTCCTTGGATGAGAAGAAAAGAATGAACCTAGAATTCATTGAAAGTAAGGATAATTTGCATTTAATGTATATAGATGTTGAAGATGTTCTCAATATGTTCAAATTCATAATAGAATTTAGGATAAAAGATTATTTTTGTGAAATAATGAAGTTGATGAGAAAAGATAATGAAACTAACAAGTTGTATTATATTCGGACGAAAAATTCATTGCTAATCGATCTCGGTATGTAATCTTGTTTAGAAGTGGAAGAGTTTGAGACTGATGAGAGAAACAGAGAGAAAAGAATGTAATCAATAATGAATTCAACCATTTAAAATCGGATGGTATAAATTTTAATCTTTTCATGTTAATTTTCAAGTAGGTGAAGTGAAAAGGTGATGATGTATAAGTGGTTCCAGATAAACTATGAAAGAGTTTTCTCAGTATTCTATCAATGGGGATCTTGACATTCAATATAATTATTATATTCAATTGATATTGATAATAATATTAATAAAATCAGAGTGGTATATATTTCTTCACTCATTTACAATCAATTGATACAAATATTTATTTTGAATAAATGAGATTCATACAATACAAAAAAATTATTGAAATTGGACTTCCATTTTAAAGGAAATTCTATAGAAAAATATAGGATTTTAGAATAATTGAGAAGCTTCGAGAAGAGTAGAAAATGCGAAAATGCACCTTAGATTTTAGAGGAAATTGAGATTTGGGAGAATTATTATGATCGGGGTTTTTTTAGGATTCCCACTAGAACCCCTTATTGGTCTCTTATAAATGGAAAAAATTACATCATACATTTCGGATGACCCTTGTACTATTCACTATATAAGAGAGAGAAGCTATGAGTATTTAGATATAAGAAGAAGTTCTTGTAGTGAGCTTTTGATGAATATTTGTTGATTGATTAAAGTGAAGGAGAGGAGACATGATCACATCATTGAATTCAGCTGACCATCATACACAGTAATTATCATACATAACTGATTACATTATTTGGCTTGATAATTATATTCGATTGATCATCATATCGAGATGGAATACCATGTTGGGATTTCCATACTTTTACATCTATAATGAGGAAGGAGTCATAAATTGGATAAATAATACTTAGAATGTTTTATCTATTTTTATATTATGAAATCGTACTACAAAGAATCAATCATGGAAAAAATCAGGTTGAAAGAATCATATTATGAAGATTCATATTTGAGATAATTTCCTTAGAAGGTATCAGAACAGGAGAAATGTACTACAAAAATCAGATTGAGTTTACATATCAAATTCCTTGATTTCTATACCATCATCTCGGTAAGAAATTTAAGAAGTTTTTTCAAATGAATAAATTCATGGAATTTAAAAAAACATATGTAGAATGATTTTTTACACACACATTTTTCATCTAATTTGTGATAACAGGGAGCATACATAGTACTGGAATTATTTACATACTGTTATATGTGTGTAAGGTTACATCATACTCATTATAATCTAATGATTGTTTTCTAGGGGATTATATGGTATTTTATTTTATACAAGACCATACTTGAACGTAACTATTCCTATTTATCAAAATCATTGTAAATGCTTGTGTTGGTGTGGATTTGTATTTGAATTTTTTTAGCAGGGATTGAAATTATTAACAGGAAGAAATTTTTTTTCATAGAAACATAAAAGAAAAAGAATTACTAATTCACCCCCTCCTCTTCTCAGTGATATAATTACACAGACTGGGAACATATAGATGATGTGGTGTCCACTTTAAAAATTTCGAGGTAGCATTTATATAGACCAAAATGTGAAATATATACTAACCATAAAATTTAGTGGTTTATTTTTACTCATAAGGATTTTTACATGAGGTAGAGATGATGGTTGAAACTAATAAATTTTTATTAATCTACAATAAATTTACATATAGGAAAAGTGAACACTGTTATTGATGACTATATTTGAAAAAAATGAATCATTAAATATTATTGTATTGGAAAATGACCCTTGGTTAATGATTTGATGAATTTTGGCTTGGATATTTTAGAATAGAATAATCCTCTGTTTTATTTGATGTGTCAGTGCAATCATATCTCTCACGAAAAATTAAAAAATATAAAAGGAAGACTGTGAGTTATTGAAAAAGGAAAAATTTGATAATATTGCATGTCTCGTAAATTTATTGTTGATAATGATTGTGTCTTCATATATGGAATGTGATTATGTGTGCAAAGTTATTCCTATCTAATTAAACATATGTTGTTTGAGGATAATAGTTTTCTATTTATAGTTCATCTTATAAGTACTAAGATGTAATTGTAATATCAGGAGTATTACTATGGGGATGGAATGAATAATTATATTTTTGATTTTAGTGTAATTTATTTTACTTTTTAATAGGTTAATGAAGAGATAAAATTACCAAAGTAAATACATTAGCCTTTTCTAGTATGATTGTGGAAATAAAAAAATATATCCACGGATTTTGTGGTGGGACTTCTATTGAATTATTGAGGTAAATATTTTTTTATTAGACAAATAAATATTCACATTTCATTAATAATCAAGATTGTATTTATCTGGACTATCTTTCTCAATCATAAATAAAAGCGATTGTCAGGTTACATAGAGTTCCTCCCTCTATAATATTAGATCATGATCCTAGGATTACATTTATCTTTTTTGAAAGTAATTCATAATTCGTAGGGAAATAATTTTAATTTTAAAACAAAATTTCATAATAATTATGAAGGATATACAAAGAGAACAACCTAGGAATTGGTTGAAATGATACATGCTTGTTCAATGGATTACTAGGGAAGTTGGGATCACCATATTTCTTTAGTTGAGTTTTTTTATAATAATAGTTTTCATTACAATATATATAAAGAACCTTTTGAGGTTTTATATGGAAAGTGGTGTCGAACTTTTATATTTTGGGATGAAGTTGGGGAATGGTAGTTGATGGGACCAGGACTATAAGAGGAGGTGTATGAGAAAGTTAATATGATCCAACAACAAATGAAGAAAACTCAGAGAAGGAAGTAAATCTATATATATAACAAGGGGAAATAATTTTCTTTTGAGGGTGTTGATTATGTTTTCATTAAAATATGTACATAGAAAAGTGTGATGCATTATGATAATAAAGGAAACAACGTTCAAATTTTTATTTGACCTTATGAAATCCAACAAAAAGTTTGACCAATTTCATACTATGTAGCATTGCCATTGAGTTTATCTCTTTTAAAAAATAATTTTAATGTCCCGATATTACAAAAGTATATTCCATATCCATCTAATGTTTTGAGCCCAAAACAATTTCAACTCAGATAGTACCTATAATATAAGTAAAATCCTATTCATATTCTTGATTATAGAGATAATGTATTTAAGAACAATGTAATTAACTTGGTTAAGGTATTATAGAGAAACAAAACTGTTGATGAATCAACATTGGAACCTAATTATTATATGAGGGGAAGATATCCCCATTTGTTTAATAAGTGAATAAATTGTGAAGAAATTTTTTTTCAGTGGGATGTAACAACCAATGTATTGATAGGATAATATGTCTTCATATTTATTAGTTATCATGAACTAAATAGTAAAATTCAATATGTTATGTAATTTTTAAAATAAGTAATATTATTTAAATAATTTCATATACGGTTCTACTTAAATGATTAATTTTCAAAATATTGAATTTTTATTATACAAAACTAATTTTATTTTTGTATTCATCATCTTCAAATTATCATGGTATGATTTTTTGTTTATTTTCTATAAAAATTATATTTTAATGAATAGTAAAAAATATTATTTTTTAAAATATGGTTAAATTTTTTATATCAGAAAAGAATAATGTAGATATATTTTTTAAGCATATGGATCAAAAAAATATTGTATTATTATAGAAATATTGAACAAAAATAACTAAGAACATGTAAAATAAATTTTATTTCATGATAAGTATAAACATCATTGTTATTGATGATGTAATGCATGTGCTGCATTGAAAAGGTCAATTTTGGTACCTTATAGAAAATAATTGTGTGCTAAAAATTATTTTCATTATTTTTTTATTAGTTAATATTTATAATCGATATTGTTATGGTTAATTTCAAATTATAAAGTTATATAAACTGAATCTTATCTAAATGATTGGGAAATTAATGGACAATGAAATGAAAATTTAATAATTAATAATGTTTTCATGACATGGATATGAATAATTAAACTCAATTAATAATAATAAATTAATATATTTAACAAAATTATTATTTTTAGTAATTTATTTTTAATTTAAATATTCAAAATAATTAATTTTAATGGTTGTGCAGTGCTGATGCATTAACTGCTCAAGTATAAGAAAAATAAGTAAAATAGTTTTAATTAATATTATAAGAAACATTAAATTCCCCCAAAATTAATGAAATAATATTATATGTGCAATTTTCAGCCATTATTTTAGATGCATTCCAATTTCGGACAGTTTGGACCCATATAAATTACATTAATCACATTATAATATTTTATTTCAATGGAAGTCTTGATGTTCAAACTATAGTTTTCAATTAGAATAATATTTTATTCTATGGTTGTATTGAATTATTCTTAATAAATAAATTTTATTTTGAAATATTAAAAATTTACCTTCCTCATGGTAATATAATTTAGTTCTAATAGAATATATAACAACCATAATTTTATGTATGAATATGACATAATAATTATTTAAATAATCGATAAATAAATATATTTATATTAAAATTAAATAATATAATAAAATTTTATATTTTTATGAAAATAAAAGAATTATATAGATTAAGATGATATGTAGATGATATAATAAAATAATTGGGTTTGAGATTAAAAATTAATTTGGATATTTTAAATTCAATGTTATAAATAGTGGTTAACTTGAAGAAATATATTTTTAATGAATTTTTTATTAAATTGTTTAAAAATCACCAAAAAAATTGAATAATGAAAAATATTATAGGACTATTTCAAACCTGTAATCTCATATGTTTTTAGACATTTTTAGTGTCTTTAACCCTATATTATACTTATTTTATTTTAATATTTTATTTAATTCATAAATAATACAAACCTCATATATAAAACGATATATATCCCATCTCAACATTTCATTATCATGAGACTTATTGATCGACTAACCTACACAAAATTTCATTATCCTCCTACCTTTCCCCATTCTAATTATTTTGGTAAAAAAATATCCACGTCCAAGATCATTAATGAAGTTCTCAAGGATAAATATTCAAAAAGAAAATTCCTCCTTCATATATTTTAAACATATTCTAACATCTATTTTCTCCTCACCCTAATAAATTGATCGATGATAACACCAACAACTTTTATATATTAGAAATATTTTTTGATTGTGGTATATCCATCTTAAAAATATCTTATATTCTCCTTCAGTTCGTAAAAATGATAGCACCATTCATGGTTTATCAATTACCTTCATTTGTGGACGAACAGTTTCTCTTTCCCCTTTACCAAATTCATGGAATTTTTAGATTCAAATGTTATTGTTTAAATTGAAATAAATATATATATTTTTTCACTTATGAAGTATTATTTTTTTACAAGGAGGTAAATAAAAAACCAACCATGAATCCTTGAGGCGAAGACACCTGAAATAAGAAATTAACTAAATATTATTAATAAATGACTAAGAGGATGTAATAAAATTTTAATATAAGTTATTATAATTATTATTATAGTTTTTTAACAAATTAATAATATTTTTTAAAACAATATATTCGAGTACTAATTTCTTTAATGAAGTTGAACATAAGGTATATTATTTTTATTTTAAAATCTCATTTAATGTTTTTTTCAGGAAATATAATGAATTTTTTTACTAATATATCCTTAGCAGATATTCCTGATTTTGTGGTTCCTTTTTGTTTCGATTTTTTCATTAACAAATGAAATTATTATGTTTAATGAAAAATATCATCTTTTTTCACAATATACATTGAAAAAATGTGATTCTCATAAGGAAATGTTTTGATAATTCATGTGTTCTTGTTTTATAATAATGTTACGGTTTTTGGGAATTGTTTTTTATGAAGGTTGGGACCTATATATACATCCAAAAATTTTGTATTTTTATGTTGGAGTTCGTTCACAATGGTAACTCCTAGTATAACCCGGATAGTTACACTATAAGGTAGTCATGATGGTTACGTCATAATGTTTTCGTGAGGGTTACATTATAATGTAGTCATGGGGGTTAAAGATCATACGAAATCCATTAGTGCTAAAATATTATGTTATTAATTCCCTATGTTTCCTAAATGGTTTATTTATGTTTTTTATGTCTTTTAGAAATCTCCTGTTTTCACAAAGTATGTATATAATACTTTATTTTTTAGATATATATCTTTATGAAACTAATTTCACATGTTTGTAAGAAATAATTGAATAATGGTTTATTTATTTCTTTTTATTTATCTTAATGAGTCTTATATTCTCATCCTATGTTTTTTAATATTTTTTAAAGGGTTATGGAAGTGTAATAGAATATAAGAATCAAATATTAATGTTGTGATGATTTTTCCAGAAAAAATTAATGATTTGTTAAGATATTTTTTATTTAAAAAATGGATACTTTTTTAGTAGTATAAAATTTTTTATGTGATTTTATTGATTAATTGGGATCTAATTATATATTACTCTAAAATGAAAACGTATTTTGTAATTTAAGAATGTTAATTAAATTTCAATTTACTATTTTATGAAATTTTTCAGGACATGTCCTTATATCTGAACCACCAATATAATTAACTTATATTTATTATATTACAATTTTTGAATAATTATAACATATATCCTAGAATTTATTAGTTAATAATAATATTTTATCACCATTTTATTCAGAATACTTTTATAGATACACTAATAAATGTAATAAATACTTACTTTTTGATATAAGTATTGGTTCAGTAGTAATACTCCATATAATTTTATCAAGGTAAAATTATCTCATGAATATAAAAAATTATTTAAATATAATATAAATTGATTATATATATACAAATCCACATAAAAAATCTATATATATATATATATTAAATTGTTTATAGAAATTATACATCGTACATACGCGTGAATGATGTGTTTACTTTTCGACAAATAGAACAAAACAATTTTAATTAAAGATTACTCTCTAAAAATTAATTATTATATCATATAAATCATATATATTATTTAATAATATCCTTATTAACATTAAATTACATGTAAATGAATCACAAATTAGATCCTATTCTGGAGGTGGCAGTACACACATTCTCACAAGCAACATGATTGTTCTTCGATGGATTAAAAGGTAAGAAATTAGACACGATATTATAATTTAAAAAATAAAAATAATTAAAAAATTTCATATATAATCATTAAACACATCATAATAAGAATTTTAGAAATGTGGTGTGGGAAATTTAACGTTATCACTATGTGGAGATAGTAAGTTGTACATACGCACAATTGATATTTTTGCATCACATTTGATAGGAGAGAATTTGGATAATGGTGATTTAATAAAAATAATAAAAATTAAGTATAATTATGATACAAATTTAATTATTTTATAATAAATACCACCTACTTATTGGAGGTTATAAATAAGTAAAAATAAGGATATTAGTAAAGGTGGTAACCTTTTGTGTGATAAACACTTATTGATATTTTATTAAGGATACTAGGGATGCATTTTTTGCACTACCATAACCTTTATAGTGTTTATAATGATTTTAATAAGATATATTCTAAGGAAATTTTCACAATATATTGATAAGTGTGTTGTATTGAAGAGGAAATACGGTAGTACATTAATAATTGAGGAGAGGGAAAAATTTTAAATTTCCTAAAAGAATATATTACAATTTTCATTCTCAATCCAAATGATATAAAATTTCTATATATTATAAAATAAGGTAGTATTTTATTTTTATACCAAGAAAAAATATAATTTTGACATGTTTATGTGGTGTATTAAACCTAATGTTTTGTTTAACATCTTAGGTAACATATTCAATCCTTAAACATGATTACAACTTTGTCACTATTAAAGATCTATAATTTTACTTATTGGGAAACTATTTACTCAAAAATATAAAATTGATGATATTTTAGATGATATAATATCTTAATTTTCTTCCAAAAATTTATTATAATTTTTTAATTATTTAATAAAAATTATTTCAGTAAAATATAATTTATGTCAATTTTGTAACTACTCATTTAATTTTACATTAAAATTATCAATACAATCAAAAAATTATAATTAATTTTTTTTAAATATAATTATTATTATATATATATAATTAATTCATGTAATAATATAAATAAATCAATTTCTTTTAATTTAAAAATTTTAAATTTCATTTATCTAATTTTTCTATTAATTGAATAAATATTGTATAAGCATTACACCAGAACATAAGGTAATTATTTAGTCCCTAAATATTATAAACAATTAAATTTCCTTAATATAATTTTAATATGTAAAAAATACCATTATGATTCAATCACTGCATGGTTTTTTCAGGATGTGAAAACATAATAGCTATTAAATGGTAAGAGAGTTATATTTTGTAACTGTGATTGACAAAACTATTTTATATGTTTCTTGTAACAATTTCCAATAAAAAATTTAATTTAATTAATATTTTGATAAGGGTCAAATTGTGTTAATAAAACAAAGAATAATATAAAATATTTTGATATTGTCCATTAGCATTATCTAATTAACCTGATTTACCCTTTCCCGAGGTGATAAATTTTACCTCAGTTACTGTTCATTTTGACAAAAAATAAAACAAAATTATTTTAAAAAATTTTACATCATGATTTCAAATGACATATCCATTTTAAAATAATCAATTTATATGTGTGGAGTTAATTAATTTAAAATTAAAAATACAAGAACTATAAAAAGATGTTTTTTAGGAAAATTCCATCTTTGTTTAGAAATGTTTTCAATCCAAATTCAATAAATGAAATGATTAAATATAAAATAATTGAATTATTCATAATATAATTGAACTGATTTTTATGTTAAATATCTTTAAAACAAAATTTAATGTAATAAATTCTCGAAACAAAATCACTTTTTTCATATAAATGTGTATTTTTCACTATTCCTAAATAATCATTCTTTTGTGAAAATTCAAAAAAATAGATTATAAAATTTAAATATTATAATTATTAAAAAGATATTATCTTTATAAATATTAGTTAAATATGTTCTAGAAATTAATAATATCATTTTCTCACAAATAGTAGTAAAAATCATTTTTGAATAAACCATATTTTTAAAGAATAATAGAACATTACTGAAAATTGAGTTTTCCCAAAAAAATAATAGTGAATATTTTTTTAGTAGGTAAGTTATATATATTTCATAATTTATTTTATAATAGTTATACCCACCAATTATATGGCTATGTTATAATTTATATATGTATATAATAATACTTTTGTGTTGTTTTAGTATCAGTGTTTGGCTTATTATATACAATCAAACATTGTGTTATTAAAAATATAGGGGTGTTACATCGAATAAATGGAGAATACAATTCAACATGATGTATATTTACATAGCCTACTGGATGGTTACAAATAATATTACAATATGAATATAAATTGTTTATAATAAAAAGAATAATAAAACAACTCCTATTGTGTGCTATCAAATGAAAATAAGATAGAGTGATGTTGTACTAAAATCAAACAATGAATATTATATTTTCCTCGCTTCATTTAAACTAATCATGTGATTTGTGGAATTTAAATATTAGAAGATAATCCATAAATTAAACTGCAACATCGTGGGAAGAGAAGCTAATGATACAAAATCTAATTTTACTATTGGAGTTATTTACCATATTAATACTAAGAGTGCTACATTTATATTTTTAGATAGTTTGAAATATGTGTATATATTGTGAGATCTAATTTTTATATGATATATTATTTTTCTACATGAATTACTATTACCTCTTTTATTTTGAATATGTGATATTGTGGTTAAAGAAAAAAAAAATTATTACTATTTTTATCAAAGGATTCCTAGTCCGGGAATACAAACATCATGATAGGTATATAATCATGGAAAACGTAATTTGGGTTCATATATTTCTATAACACATTTGTTGAAAGTATATAACATTCATAGAAATTTTTTATAACATTCATTTTAAAACATTCATTAACTTTTTATGGTTATTTTGAAAATATTTCATTATTCCAATAGATTGAATTTAAAAATACTATGATGTTTTTTCTAAAATGAATAATTAAATGGTTATAATTATATCACTATAATTGTTTATACAATAAACATTCATAGTGGTTTTGGGAAATTTTTATGTTTCAATTTGTTAAATATAATTAACCCCTCTTTTATAGGATTGATAAATCTCATAAAAATTAGTAGTGTCATGGGGTAATAATAGAGAAATTGGAGTATTTGATATTATCTCTATTGATATACGGTGCATGAAAAAAGGCATGACTGAACACCTAGTTTTATAGTACCCATGGATATGCTTGTTTCAATCACTTTATCTATATGTATAATTAAGAAGGAATAATTTTTTAATTACAATAAAGTGTTTTTGTTAAGGTTTATATGGGAATATAACATAAAAAATTAGGTTGAACTATATGTTTAGAAGGAATAACTAAATTCATAATTATATAATTCATATTT
Source organism: Viscum album (assembly GCA_963277665.1). Classification (NCBI taxonomy): domain Eukaryota; kingdom Viridiplantae; phylum Streptophyta; class Magnoliopsida; order Santalales; family Viscaceae; genus Viscum; species Viscum album. Next base: position 516,271,494 of record OY728146.1, read on the forward strand.
GGATTTAGTTTTCATATTTAAAATATAGTTTAATTTTATTCTAGTAGAAATTATCATAATAATGTAGGACTTTTTTGTTGATATATGATCATGAAATTTAAATTAATGTATCTAGAAACACCTGTCTTATAAAAAAAATAAAATAGAATATGTTAATGGTAAAGAATAACAATATAATCATATTATGATATAATAATTGAGTATCGAAGTATTATATACGATAATTAGAATAATTTAATGATATGAACAATTTCGTACAAAATATAGCTATTTTTAATTATGAGTGGTATTTATTGATAATATTCTGGTGGATTATATTTTTTTGTGAAATATATGGAAAATTATTAGATTTTTTTGAAAACAAATTATTTTATTAAAGTATTATACACATATATTAGATTGTATCAATATTTATGAAAATTAATCTTATGAATTTGTTATATTTTTCATATAACTATTATATAACACAAAATTTAGTTTAGAATAAATAGGAGGATCAATATATGCATTATTTTCAGATATTAATGAGTTTAATGGTCTAAAAAAAGTATCTTACACGGTATTGGTAACCTTGAGATTGGTAGTTAATTATTTATATTTTATTTCCATGTTTATTGAATGTTGGTATTTTTCTTTAAATTGGATGGTGTGCGACTTTATATCATTCATGAGTTTTAAATAGTGTTAATTTATTGAAGGTTTCATGGTATTGATATGGTTTAATTCCAGGGATTTTCAAACGGTTTTATGAATATTATGCTTTGGAAAATATCTTATAAGTATGTATACATACTTGTGTACTTAATTGTATAAATATATAATGTTTTTTGAAGATAGACAAATAAATATAAATTTCATGAGATTAAGTTATATTTCATGTTATAATTTTTCCCTAAATGATGAATATATTAAACAACACTGACTTATATTATTCAATGGGTAGAAATTAAAATTATTAGGTTGTAATTTTTATGGGGGGTAAGAATGTAACAACATGATATGTAAATATATATCTTCTTTTTATAATTAATGATCAACATATTTCTACAAAAATAGATTAACTAAAATGAAACCACAAATTTTATAGATCATAAAACCAAAATTTTGAATTATCTAGTACACGTATTAGTAAGAAAATTTTGAAAATGAGTAATATATATTTAAATATATTAGTTTATTTTAAAAAAAAATATACCTAATTCATTATTACGTTCAATAATCTATATTTTTATGAATTTTTATTTTTATTAAATAGAAATTTATGAAAACACTAAATGATGTTTTCATTAAAATAAAATATTTATTGAATAATTATAATTTTATTAATGTTTAATAGTAATTCAAAATAAAAAAATATTATTTTAAAAAGTTATTTTTCATATAAAACTAATTTTGAAATGTATTTAAGGTTTTTTTAATTTTAAAATAAAATCATTAAATAAAATTAATTTGAATAAAATAAAATTATATTTTGGATTTATAATGTCAATAGTAGATTAATACGAATTTTTTTATTTTCTAAAATTATCCATTTTTAGATGAATAAATCAAAATAATATTTTAAAAAATAATATGACTTTCAGAACATTATTAGCATATAATTTTGAATTGGAAAATCATGATTAATTTTTGTAATACAAAATATGTATTTTATAAGGGAATATATAGATTTAAAAATGGAGTATAATTAGAAACCCATATATGTTATTTTAGAACATAATTAATATTTATCTGAAATTGTTTTTGAACATTATACATTTACTAATTTATAAATAATATTAATAACAATTATAAAATTAGTATAATAAAATTTAATTTAATCTTTTATTCCTTATGTTCAAAATATGTAATAAATAACAATTTATTTTTATTAATAAAGGAAAAATTAGTTTTGTAAAATCTATTTACCTATGTAACATTCATGGGGGGAAACGTTTTTAAGGAAAATGTAAAGGAAAAAAACATGATTGAATCATGTGCATAGTTTACTGATTTCTGAAAGCTATTTGTTCTCTTATCAATCATATACAAATATTTGAAGAATTTTCCTTGAGAGTGACTTCCAATTATTAATATTTTTTAGTATTTACAAAAATGACTTCCCTGTGCACTTATAAAAGGGGAAAACTCTCCCCATCCACCCTCACACAATAACCCATTTAGTTCATCCCAATATCTGACCAAAAATATCTTTTTAATTTGTATCAATTTGTAATAGGTTATGGTCTTATCAATAATCAACCCCTCAAAGGATTAATCCCTATTAAAAGGTGATAATCCTAGATGAAAGGCATAAATTTACAACACGTCTTCTCTCATTTGAATTTAATTATGTGAACTTATTATTTTTAATTTTAAATGATAAAATATTTAAATGATAACATCAGTATCATTGATATTATACTACGTTATTATAATAATGACATAATAACTAACCATTATTCCCTTTTCTAATAAGTAAAACGATATTTTCATTTGTGAGTTATAAAAAATACCTCCTCTTTGATGAAACGTGATTTGTTTTCCTCTAACATCATATAATTATGGATCAAATAGGGAATAAAATATATAAGTATGATATTTATCTAAAATTTTACATCCTATAATTAAAAACCATTTTTGTAACATCCCAAGCAAGTAATGAATAATAGATATTTTTATATAAGTCTATTAATGATTAAGATATTGTTTTAGAGGCTTAAAATGAAAATAAATACAATCTTATGCATGGAATACACTAATATTCTTAAAAGATTGTTTTACTGCCTTTTGATGGTAAATCCTTTTTAAATCTATCTTTTGACAATTTTATAAGCTATGTTTGTCAAAATAAACTTATTATTTATGATTGGGACATCATAATTTACATTGTGTGAATTTTTCGTATTTTTCCGATAAAGTTCATTTTTTAATGAATAGTGAAAATGTTGAATTTTAATTCAAAACCTCTTTTTAATCTAATTTCTTTATATGATTAGATTATCTTTTGAATTGGTTTTGAAGTAAAATTATAATATATTTTTACCATTTTATCCAATAGTGGTCATTGGAATCAATTTCACATTGAAATTGGACTTAAACTAGTGTCAATCTTTTGATACTTATTATTTCATAAAAACACGCTATTTGTCATGACAACCGGAATTAGTTATTAAATTAATTAATGAAACTTAAATTTTTTGAATTTTTTAAAATAGACATCATTTTTTAATTCAGAATATCAAATATAGCTTAGGGTGAAGTTTTGGTATCTTTCTGAAAAACTTCAATTTTTGATGAATAGTGAAACCACTAAGTGGTAGTTAAAGAAACTGATTTTTCGTTTAAATGATACTTTTCCACTTCTGTGATTTGATTTTCAAAAATCCGACATACATGGTTGTCACTAAGAAGTAAAAAGTGGTTCAATGAGATTAAAATAATTTTTTGGTGAATAGTAACTTTTAAGTTCTTAATTGTGATTAGAGGTAATTAGTGTAGTTTATGGTAAAAATAATGTTTTAATAATATGAGATGAGCTTGACACATGTCCTACCTTAATTGGATGTGTCGTGTCCGACCAAAACAATCCATGGGTCAACTTGGGGTCCCCATGGAGCCACTTTGGTTGGGAAATGACATAAATAACTTTTTATTTAATGTTAAAGTAAAAATGACACAAACATGAGATGTTTTACTGAAACAAATTTTACATGGGGTTATACAAGTCATATTTTTGATTATAAATAGTCATTGGACAGAGAAAAAGATTTCCTACATCATAGTATTTTGTTTATAATTTTTAGACTTTAAATAAATTAAATTATTTATGACATCATGATGATGCAGCGATTACCTCATTAATAAAGGATTTAAATAAAATAAAACGATAATGTAAAATCAATGAACTACACATGTCCAAAACCTATTTGACGGGTGAATTTCGAACCCTTATCACCTTACCCTATAATTATATCATTGTGGGACCTTTTGAATCCGAAAATCATTCTCAAATAAAGTAACATTTCCTTACTTTCCAAGAGTGGCCCTCCTCTCCTCTTATAAAAGGCCCCCACCTATACCTCCTTACCCACACTCCCAAAGCCCCTACCCATTATGTCTCTCCACATCCCTCTCTTACTCCTTGAAGCCTCACATTGGGAAGAAGTCTTCTCAAGGAAGCCGTTGAGCTCAAACCAAAGTGAGTTACCCGATTTTAAGGTAATGTCTTCACTTGAGTCCTTTTGTTTTATTTTGCTTCTCCAACCCCCTAAACACTTTTTATGCATTTCTTTTGTAACAACTCCAGTATCATCAATATACTAGGATTTTGTTATAATAAGGATTCGAGCTACACTTACACACACCTACATCTAATGGTTAAAGAACATACTGTTTCCGTGGATGGTGAATTTATGCCTCCCGAAACGATAATTGTCCAACATTCTTTTAACACCTTAAAAGGTGGCCATTAAGATGAGACTATATTTATATATGATATATAATATGTTTATGTTTTCCTTAAGCTTATGTATTTTTCATTTTGGGCATACCTTTATGGTTTCCATTATGAGTAAACACGATATCATCATTTAAGGAAGTGCTGACTACCGCCCCATCAAAGTGATTTGATTCGTTAAATACCATATGTGGGACATATAAAGGATAGAACTATGATATTATATATGATATTATACTGGAATTATAATATACCGTTATATAATTATGATTACATTCTATAAAATACGAAATAGAAATGAAAGTAGCGTTCATGCGTACGTACGGCTTACCGTCTCAATGAACGATGCATTTCATTTCTTACCTCTAAATGATTATGTAATATTATAAATTCATTCATGTACTGGATATATATGACATATATGATATCTACATCATGAATACCATTCTGGGTATAATGGATACATGAACAACTTGTAATTATACAGGGCTTATTTTTGACTCAAGTACCAATGATCGTTAAAACGACCGTTATTAACATAAATAATTACATTGTGTTCATGACATGACAATAAGTGATATAAAAGGAATAATGAACATGAAAAAGGTTCTCAAAAAAGTATAAATGAACTCAAGTTTATTATTCAGGAGATTAAAGAACGACCGAGTGAAGTCGGACCCGAGGTATGGGACTTCATCTCAATCTCCTTTCATTGAGGCATATTTTGTTTTATACACAACCATCTTTTATACGGTGTATAAACCCCTTTTACTTTTATGTTTATTCAAAAGTAATCTTTTTTATACGAAGCATTTACTAAATGCAAAAGGGATTGTTTTTGTCGTACGTATGTGGCATCAACGACTTCTCCACCGCCGTGACCATTATTTGAGTTTCAGCTTCCTCTACAAGCCATACCTTTTTTAAAGAAAAATAAATACCATGTTTTACTTTTCGTTTATTTTGGTTTTGAAAATGGTTTTCATAATGTTTTTATATCAATGTGTTGTATTGATATCATGTGATTGAATGGTGGAAATTTTTTGTTTCCTTTATGAATTTTTTATGTGATACGATTATGTTGAGGTTCTTGGGAATTATTATGAAGACGAGTGGTTCTGTGATATATTAAGGGCAGGTGAGCCCGATATATCTCTCCAATGCATTAGGTAATGTGAAAGAGTGAAACGTTAAGGTTTCTACGAAGAGATTTAGGGAATATACTGTGATGGGTATTCTAAAAGTAACCAAGAGGGTTACTCCCTATGTAAGAATGTTATGAATGCATCATGTTACCTTTATGTCTTATGATTTCTATGATTTATTCATGATTTTATGAGGTATGTTAAAGTGCTTATGTTTGATGGGTAAAGTATGATTTCATTCTTATGTATATATGTACCCATGTTTCCTTTCCATTTTTTTATATCCCTTACTTAGCTTTTTATGCTCATCCCAAGTTTTTTTGAAATGTTTTTCACAGGTCAAGGGATGGGTACATGATATGATGAAAGTGTCAAAGAAGTGTCAAGAAAGAATCCATATTTTATTTTAAATATGTATCCAATGATGGGAAAGAAGAATACTATCTTTATGTAACCACTTTGTTTATATGTGGAATGTAATGCAAGTTTTATGATCTAATTCTATAAAACTGTAAACCCGAAAAGATCCTCAACGTGTAATCTTGTAATAACTCAAGATTAAGTAAGGTTTATGTCTGGGGCCTTATAGTTGGTATCAGAGGTCGGTTTAGATAACTTTAGGAGTTATAATTCTATTAAATGATTATCCAAAAATATTTTTTTATGGTCAAATTGAAGTGATATAGTATTTGATGATTACCATGTTGCTTCATCTAAGACATGTTTGTTCAGAATTGTTTTCCACAGAGGAAACAGGGAAGCAGTACTAGGAAGGCATGCAGAAGGAAATAACCTTCCGAATCAGCATCCTGATATGGTCGGAATTGGAGCTGAACAGTTTGTTGCATTAATAGAGCACTTGAATCAAGCGATAAATGGTGGTGGTATCCATGCATGAGGTCAGCCAGATCAACCACAGAGGAACATGTCAGTGGTGGAACATTTCATGAGGCAACATCCCCCATCATTCAGAGGATCATCTGACCCTATGCTAGCTGAAGGGTGGATTAATTAACTGGAGAAGATTTTCGATGTCATGGGGCGTTCAGGAAATCAAAATGTTAGTCTTGCTATCTACCGTTTGGAGGGTGAAGCAGATAAGTGGTGTCTGATGGATAAAAATATCAGGGACGGTGATGAGATTGATGCTCTCGACTAGGATGAATTCAAAGATATGTTTCTTGAAAAGTATTTTCCTAATGCTGTTCGACATAGGATGGAAAACCAATTCTTGGAATTGAGGCAAGAGGAAGACTCAGTGGCTACCTATGAAGAAAGGTTCACTCGATTTGAAAGGTTTGCTCCAAATTTTATCCGAGACCTTGATAGTAAAATCAATCGTTTTTACTCAGGATTAAAGCCAAAATATCGAAGGGAATTAGCTTATCGTGAGTTTAAAAGTTATGAGAAGCTTGTTCGGTGTGCTGAGAAGGTGGAAATGGAGTTTTCTGATGATCAAGTGTTCTATAACAACTAGCAGAAGAAGAGACCAAGGTGGCAGAAGAAAGGGAAGATTTCTTCAAAAAAGTCTGATGGTAAGAAATCTAAGTTTCCAGTTTGTGATAAATGCGGAAAAAGGCATGATGGGGAATGTCTTATGAATTCTGGAAAGTGCTATCGATGTAGTAAGATGGGACATAAGGCTCATGATTGCACTGAAAAAGATCAAGGTGAAGGTAAGACCAAATTTGATTTACAGTTAGTGAATTGTTTTATGTGGAATGAGATGGGTCACTATGTAAACGAGTGTCCGACAACGAGCTTGAGTGATGGGAATCAGTTAGAATACAAGCAGAAAGGGGTGGTGAAATCCTTTGGAACTACTTCAGCAGATGTCGGGCCATCAAATGAAGTTGTACCAGGTACTTTGATTGTTTTTCCAGACTATACCAGTGTGTTGTTTGATTCGGGGTCCACATATTCTTTCATCTTTGAAACCTTTTCTAAAAAATGGAAATACCATCTCAATGAATGACTCTTGAACTTTTGGTAAAAACACCTGGGGGAAATGTTGAGGCAAAATGAATTTATAAGAATCTTCATATCTTTATCTATGGAAAGCACCTACTTTCAAACCTTATTGTTCTACCTCTAGTAGTGTTTGATGTTATCCTGGGTATGGATTGGCTCTCTATTTACCATGATAAGATTGACTGTAGAGCTAAAGAAGTTTCTTTTCAGAAAGAGTTTCAGTTTGTGTACAAGAATGAACCCTTACTGTTGATAACTTATCAAGAGGCCGAGAAACTTGTAAAATATGGAAATGAATGTTACCTTGCACACATCGTTGAAAATAAAGGAACTGTTCAGATTAATGATGTGCCAGTGGTAAATGAGTATCCTGATGTTTTTCTTGATGAGTCTCTTGGAATAATACCCGATCGGGAAGTTGAATTTACTGTTGACTTAGTTCCTGATGCTAAGCCAATTTCAAAACCCCCTTATCGAATGGCTCAAATTGAACTTTTAGAGTTGAATGAGAAATTGCAAGATTTATTAGAGAAAGGTTTCAGTCGACCTAGCACGTCACCATGGGGTGGTCCTATTTTACTTGTTAAAAATAAAGATGGATCAATGAGACATTGCATTGATTATAGAGCCTTGAATAACATCACTGTTAAAAAGAAATATCCTTTGCCTCATATCGATGATTTGTTTGATCAGCTCCAGGGAGCTCAGTATTTCTCAAAGATTGACTTGAGATCGGGGTACCATCAGCTGAAGGTAAAGGAAGCAAATGTTCCGAAGACCGTGTTCCGTACAAGATATGGAAATTATGAATTTGTTGTAATTCTTTTTGGGCTAACCAATGCACCTACTATATTCATGGACTTAGTGAATAGAATTTTCCATGAGTTCTTGGATAAGTTTGTGGTGGTTTTCATTAATGATATTTTGGTGTTTTCTAAAAGTAAATAGGAGCATGAAAGACATTTAAGGGTTATCTTGCAAACCTTAAAGGAAAATAAACTGTATGGAAAATTCAGCAAGTGTGAGTTTTGGTTGCAACAAATTTCTTTCCTTGGTCACATTGTTTCTAAAGATGGGATAACTGTTGATCCTGAAAAAACAAAAGTTGTGGAATACTGGCCAAGACCCACAAATGTAACTGAGATTTGTAGCTTCCTTGGTTTGGTAGGATATTACCGAAGGTTTGTTAGAAATTTTTCACGGTTATCTAGTCCAATGACTAAGCTAACTCGGAAGGGTGTTAAGTTTATCTGGACAAAGGAATGTGATTATTGTTTACAGGAATTGAAAAGAAGATTGGTGAATGCTCCAGTTTTGGCCCTACCTTCTAGGAATGGTGAGTTTGTTATCTACAGTGATGCTTCATTGAAAGGACATGGTTGCGTCCTAATACAGAATGATCAGGTAATTGCTTCTGCTTCACGATAGTTGAAAACTCATGAGGTAAATTACCCTACACATGATTTGGAATTATCTGCTGTTGTTTTCACTTTAAAAATTTGGAAACATCATTTTTATGGAGTTAAGTGTGAAATATATACTGATCAAAAAAGTTTAAAGTATATATTCACTCAGAAAAAGTTAAACATGAGACAGAGGAGATGGCTGGAATTAATCAAGTATTATGATTGTACAATTCATTACCATCTGGGAAAAGCAAATAAAGTGGCTGATACTTTGAGTCGAAAAAGTAATGATTCATTAACAATGTTGTGTTTGGAACATGATCCTTTGGTTAAGGATTTGATGAACTTTGGCATAGTAGTTTTTGGCGTAGGATGTTCTTCTGTTTTGTTTCAGGTATCAGTGAGATCATCTCTATCAGATAGAATCAAGCAAGCACAGAAGCAAGACAGTGAGTTGCAGAAAAAGGTAGAGCTGGTTCAGAAAGGTAATTTTCCAGAATTCAAAATTGATAATGATTGTGTTTTGAGATTTGGGAAGAGATTGTGTGTGCCTTGTGATTCACAGTGGAAGAGAGAGTTGTTATGTGAAGCTCATAGTTCTCCATTTTCAGTTCATCCTGGCAGTACTAAGATGTACAGAGATCTGCAGGAGTATTACTGGTGGGATGGAATGCTAAGAGATATTTCTGATTTTACTGTGAAGTGTTTGACATGTCAACAGGTTAAAGCAGAGCAGCAGTTACTGAAAGGGATGCTTCAACTGTTACCAGTTCCAGAGTGGAAATGGGAGAATATATCCATGGACATCGTTGTGGGATTGCCGAAAACACCTCGAGGTGAAAATGCAATATGGGTTATTGTTGATCACTTGACTAAATCTGATCATTTCCGTCCTATATGAGATACTTTTTCCCAAGATCAACTTTCCTGTTTGAATCTTCAAGAGATAGTCAGGTTACATGGAGTTCACTCTCCATTGTATCCGATCGTGATCCTAGGTTTACTTCTATCTTTTGGAATGGCCTTTTAATGTCGTTGGGTACTGAATTAAATTTTAGTACAGCATTTCATCCTCAATCAGATGGGTAGTCAGAACGAAAAATTCAGACATTGGAGGATATTCTACGTTCTTGCTCTATGGATTATCAGGGATGTTGGGACCAACAACTTTCTTTAGATGAATTTTCATATAACAACAGTTTTCATTCTAGTATACAGATGGCACCATTTGAGGCGTTATATGGGAAGCGGTGTCGAACACCAGCTTTCTGGGGTGAAGTGGGTGAAAGAAAGTTGATGGGACCAGAATTGGTAGAAGAGTTGGCAGAAAAAGTTCAGCTGATTCAGAAACACATGAGAATAGCTCAGAGTAGGCAGAAGAGTTATGCAGACAACAAGAGGAAGGATCTAACTTTTGAGGTAGGTGATCATGTTTTTCTCAATGTCTCACCATGGAAAAGTGTGATGAGATTTGGTAAGAAAGGAAATCTAAGTCCAAGGTTCATTGGACCATATGAAATTCTAGAGAGAGTTGGATCAGTTGCATACCGGGTGGCTTTACCTCCGAGTTTATCTCAGGTACACAATGTTTTTCATGTTTCGATGCTGAGAAAGTACATGCCAGATCCATCTCATGTTTTGAGTCCAGAGGTAGTTCAGTTGGAAGAGAACCTATCTTATGAGGAACAACCGGTCCAGATTCTTGACCACAGGGAGCAAGTGTTACGGAATAAGGTGATTAATCAGGTAATGGTTTTGTGGAAAAAACACATGATGGAAGAGGCAACATGGGAATCTGAAAATGCAATGAGGGATAAGTACCCCCATTTATTCGATAAGTAAATAAATTGCGGGGACACAATTTGCTAAAGGGGGGAAGGATGTAACATCCCATGTAAGTAATGAATAATAGATATTTTTATCTATGTCTATTAATGATTAAGATAGTGTTTTAGAGGCTTAAATTGAAAATAAATACAATCTTATGCATGGAATACACTAATATTCTTAAAAGATTGTTTTACTGACTTTTGATGGAAAAACCTTTTTAAATCTATCTTTTGACAATTTTATAAGCTATGTTTGTCAAAATAAACTTATTATTTATGATAGGGTCATCAAAATTTACTTTGTGTGAATTTTTGGTATTTTTCCGATAAAGTTCATTTTTTAATGAATAGTGAAAAATGTTGTACATTAATTCAAAACCTCTTTTAATATAATTTATTTATTTGATTAGATTATCATTTTAATTGGTTTTGAAGTGAAATTAGAATATATTTTTACCATTTTATCCAATGGTTGTCATTAGAATCAATTTCACATTGAAATTGGACTTAAACTAGTGTCAAACTTTTGATACTTATTGTTTCATAAAAACACGCTATTTGTCATGACAGTGGGAATTAGTTATTAAGTTAATTAATGAAACTTACATGTTTTGAATTTTTTAAAATAGAGATCATTTTTGAATTCGGAATATCAAATATAGGTTAGGGTAAAGTTTTGGTATCTTTCTAAAAAACATCAATTTTTGATGAATAGTGAAACCACTAAGTGATAGTTAAAGAAACTGTTTTTTCGTTTAAATGAAACTTTGCCACATCTGTGATTTGATTTTCAAAAATCCAACATACATGGTTGTCACTAATAAGTAAAAAGTGGTTCAATGAGATTGAAATAATTTTTTGGTGAATAGTATCTTTTAAGTTCTTAATCGCGATTAGAGGTAATTAGTGTAGTTTACGGTAAAAATAATGTTTTAATAATATGAGATGAGCATGAAACATTTCCTACCCTCATTGGATGTGTCGTGGCCGACCAAGACAATCCATGGGTCAACTTGGGGACCCCATGGAGCCACTTTGGTTGGGAAATGACATAAATAACTTGTTATTTAATGTTAATGTAAAAATGACAGAAACATGAGATGTTTTACTGAAACAAATTTTACATAGGGTTATACAAGTCAGATTTTTTATTATAAATAGTCATTAGATAGATAAAACGATTTCCTACATCATTGTATTTTGTTTATAATTTTTAGACTTTAAATAAATTAAATTATTTATGAAATCATGATGATGCACCGATTACCTCATTAATAAAGGATTTAAATAAAATGAAATGATAATGTAAAATCTATGAACTACACATGTCCAAAACCTATTTTATGGGTGGATTTCGAACCCATATCACCTTTCCCTCTAATTATATCAATGTGGGACCTTTTTAATCCGAAAATCATTCTCAAATAAAGTAACATTTCCTTAATTTCCAAGAGTGCCCCTCCTCTCCTCTTATAAAAGGCCCCCACCTCTACCTCCTTACCCACAATCCCAAAGCCCCTATCCATTTTGTCTCTCCACATCCCTCTCTTACTCCATGAAGCCTCACATTGGGCAGAAGTCTTCCCAAGGAAGCCGTTGAGCTCAAACGAAAGTGAGTTACCCGATTTTAAGGTAATGTCTTCACTTGAGTCCTTTTGTTTTATTTTGCTTCTCCAACCCCCGAAACTCTTTTTATTCATTTCTTTTGTAACAACTCCAGTATCTTCAATATACTAGGATGTTGTTATAAGAATTATTCGAGATACACTTACACACACCTACATCTAATGGTTAAAGAACATACTGTTTCCATGGATGGTGAATTTATACCTCCCGAAACGATGATTGTTCAACATTCTTTTAACACCTTCAAAGGTGGCCATTAAGATGACACTATATTTATATATGATATATAATATGTTTATGTTTTCCTTAAGCTTCTGTATTTTTCATTTTGGGCATACCTTTATGGTTTCCATTATGGGTAAACGTGATATCTTCATTTAAGGAAGTGCGGACTACCGCCCCCTCAAAGTGATTAGATTTGTTAAATACCATATGTGGGACGTATAAAGGATAGAACTATGATATTATATATGATATTATACTGGAATTATAATATACCTTTATATCATTCTGATTCTATTCTATAAAATATGAAATAGAAATGAAAGTAGCGTTCATGCGTACATACGGCTTACCGTCTCAATGAACGGTGCATTTAATTTCTTACCTCTAAATGATTATGTAATATTATAAATGCATGCATGTACTGGATATATATGACATATATGATATCTACATCATGAATTCCATTCTGGATATAATGGATACATGAACAACTTGTAATTATAAAGGGCTTATTTTTGAATCAAGTACCAATGATCGTTAAAACGACCATTATTAACTTAAATAATTACATTGTGTTCCTGACATGGCAATAAGTTATATAAAAGGAATAATGAACCAGAAAAAGGTTCTTAAACAAGTATAAATTAACTCATGTTTATTATTCAGGAGATTAAAGAATGACCGAGTCAAGTCGGACCCGAGGTATGGGACTTCGTCTCAATCTCCTTTCATTGAGGAATATTTTGTTTTATACACAACCTTCTTTTATACGGTGTATAAACCCCTTTGAGTTTTACGTTTATTCAAAAGGAATCTTCTTTATACGAAGCATTTACTAAATTAAAAAAGGGAATGTTTTTTTGTCATACGTATGCGGCGTCAACGACTTCTCTGCCACCGTGATCATTATTTGAGTTTCGGCTTCCTCTACAAGCCATACCTTTTTAATGAATAATAAATACCATGTTTTACTATTGTTTTATTTTGGTATTGAAAATGGTTTTCATAATGTTTTTATATCAATGTGTTGTATTGATATCTTATGATTAAAAGATGGAAATGTTTTGTTTCCTTTATGCATGATTTATGTGATACGATTATGTTGAGGTTCTTGGGAATTATTATGAAGACGGGTAGTTCCGTGATAATCTAAGGGCGGGTGAGCCCGATATAGCTCTCCAATGCATTGGGTAACATGAAGGAGTGAAACATTAAGGTTTCTCTGAAGAGATTTAGGGAATATACAGTGATGGGTATTCCAAACGTAACCAAAAGGGTTACTCCCTACGTAAGAATTTTAAGAATGCCTCAAGTTACCTTTATGCCGTATGATTTCTATGATTTATTCATGATTTGATGAGGTATGTTAAAGTGCTTATATTTTATGGGTAAAGTATGATTTCATTCTTATGTATATATGTACCCATGTTTCCTTTCCATATTTTTATGTCCCTTATTGAGATTTTTATGCTCATCCAAAGTTTTTTGGAAATGTTTTTCACAGGTCAAGGGAAGGGTACATGATATGATGATAGTGTCAAGGAAGTGTCAAGAAGGAATCCATGTTTTATTTTAAATATGTTTCCAATGATGGGAAATAAGAATACTATATTTATGTAACCACTTTGTTTATGTGTGGAATGTAATGCAAGTTTTATGATCTAATTCTCTAAAACACTAAACCTGAAATGATTCTCAATGTGTAATCTTGTAATAACTCAAGATTAATTAAGGTTTAAGGCTGGGGCCTTATAATTTTACCCTATTTCCACTTTTAATTGAAAAAAATCATCATCTTAGCTTAAATATGGTCTACACCCTCAATAAAACATTTGTATAATTTTTTACATTAATCATTCACATATAAATAAGTTCATGATAATAAATTCAACGGATAAAAAAATTTCATAATATTATTAAGTATTTATGAAGATAATTTGGACAACCTATTCACAATATGAAAAATTAACAACCATGGTAAATTATATAATTCAAATGAGTGATCAATGTGAAAAAAAAATTATTAATAATATTTAATAACATCATAGAGGTTATGTCGGCCTTATAATTAACTTAAATTGTTATAAAACACACAAATAATAACAACACATTGTCCTTGTTAATCTTGTACAACTAAATTATAACTAAATCAGATTATAATGATATATTAATTATTATTTATTCATTTTTGGGTTAGTTTAAACTCCCACATAGATAATGATAAAAATTTATATCACCTATAACATTTAGAAATTTATTTATGGTAATATATCTTATTATGATGTAAATAATTTACTTTTTGTTTCAAGAATTATAATATAATAATTTAACATCTTTTTAGAGAAAATACATTTCGTCCACTAATAATCGTAAAAACATGTTATTTTCCAAATTTACAAGTAATAATTATAACAGGAAAAATAACATAATAAAAATAAATCATTAAAAGAAATTTTGAAACATTAATTCCATCAAATTTTATGATATGGGAATGATGAAAATTGGGATAATATTGAATAAAAACACAACTATAATGAATCTATTTAAATGTGATACAGATAAGTCACATCTAATATCAAAAATATATCATATATTGATCTTATAAAATTATATAATAATTATAAACAATTTTGTTAAAGTAATATGCACGAATAAGGATTTAAAAATAGTGATTATAATAGTTACATATGATATTCTAGAGAATAAAGCACATTTCTACTAAGAAGGAATTAAGGTGAGGGTTCCTGGTATCAATTTTATTTTCAGGAGGAATAATCTATATTTTCAACCATGATATCTATAATATGGTGTGATTAATTCCAAATGATCATATTTTAACATACTCTTTTAATTCATGATGTTTTAATATCCATAAAATTTATATTATTTAAATGTATTTTTAATCATATGTTACCAAAATTGAAAGGGTTTTTAGTATGAACTAAATAAAAATATAAGGGTTTTTATCTAAAATTTATTATCCTTAGAGACATAGGATGTTAAACCTACAATGTTTTATCTACTACTACATTTATATATTGTATCATTATCCTATAATTATTCACAGTATTTAAAGTCTCTTTTCAAGATCATATTCGTTAAAAAGTTTTATTTTTATGTTTCTAATATTATAATGGTTTCATCAACTCAATATTCAATACATTATGTTACTATCATTTATACTCGAATATAACATTCATGTTTTTAAATCCTCACATTACCCTATTTTATTTTTATTTCTATATATATATATATAAATCATATCTCATCACCAGTAACTAGTTCATTTAATTTTTTTTGAAATTAAAGAAAAACGATCATATATATAACCCCAATTATTCTAAATGATTATTTTCTCACAATCTATATTTTTCATTAAGGCAATTTTCTAATTTATTTTTTTTAAAGATAATATTTTTTATTTTATATTATTCTCATAATTTTATTTAAACCTTTTTCAAAGTAAAATTTAATACTCTTTTTAAAATATTTATTTTCAAATATTTGTATTTGATAATATTTTCCATCCGTTCAAAATCAAATGTTTTTTATTCCAATCCATTTTTTTGATAATGTATATTAATTTTAAAGGAATAACCATTTGTTTTTTATTTTTTAATTGTAAATTTATTTCAAAGCTATGGCTTCACTTTTTTGAAAATTACATTTGAATGTCACCAGTAACATCATCTTTTTACAAATATATTGAAATTTGGAACTTTAGCATTCTACATGGGAACAAATATGTATACCATCTTTATCATTTTATTTTTTACAATCTATATTAAAATTCATGGTTTCTAAAAGTAGTTATTTTTCTCCTAAATTTATAAAATATCACAATTTTTTTTCAACAGATCATTGATATTTCTTATGATCAATTGGAATTATTCAAAAAAACATTAAAATTAAATTTCATCTAAGTTATTATCTATTGACATGTATTTTTATTTATAGTGTATGTTTTTTAATTTAAAAATTCACCTTATCTAATTGGAAATATTTTTAAATTTATAATTTTTTGGTGAAATGTGGCATCACCAAATTATTCTTAATTATTAGTTTTCCTCATTTAGACACGATTTTACATCAACTTCCATCCCTATGTGAGTACCATATATTTTATTACATTTATTGAAAAGTGTATATCTATATTTCAATCATCTATTTATAATGTAAATTACTATCATAGCTATATAATCTTCACTATACAGTTTAAACAACTTATAATTGATTATCTTCATTGAATGTTTACATGGGTTTATATTTTTATTGGTGATTTCATTATATTATTACATTTCAAAAGGATATGGAACACATTTTCATTCTATTGTATCATTATTCCAAAAAATTAATTATTATCTTTTAAATATATTATGAAAATTATTTAATTTCTATTATATATCTTTAATTTGATATGTTAATTATTTAATGTGGCACACATAAGATTAGATTAATGATTTTAGAGATCATATATCACCCTCTAAATAATTGGTTAAATTTTTAAATCATTGGGTATACATATATGATAACTTAATTTTTAAAGTTTTTGTTTATGTGTGGGTCTCAAAAATGTGATGTATAAATGGGTAATTCTTTTTGTCTCACTAACATGGGTGAAAGTGTATAACTCATGAATGTATTGTTTCTTTCAAAAAATATTTGTTCCAGATTTTAATGATACCATGGCTTTAAAGTTATTATAATACATATTATAATATATCATTGAACATATTTACTGACATATTCAAATATAATTAATGGAATTCATTATTCTATGTTGTATTATCTATGATTTTATGGGAATCAGTTTCTTATGAAACTTAATTATAATTATATTTTCATCATACGCTCACTAATGCTATTTGATTGATATATATTATTTTTCCCTTATTATGTTTACATTTACTCAAGTTATGAAGAGAGTAATTTTTAGTAATGTATTAAATAGTTATTTATATAGTTAATTTATCTACATTGTTAGAGACTTATAATAGATTGAATAATTTTGAATAAAATATGGAAAACAAAAAATTAATACAAATAACATGGGTATTTTTATTAGAGTTTTTTTCATACATACTAAATCACTAATATTATAAGTTCATGCGAAGGTATTGTAATGAAATATTAGACTTGTGTTATATGAATGATATGGTCATGTTTATAGGATTCACTAATTATCCAACAGTATCCTACCTGGGAAGAACTCTTCGAAAAAGATATTTTAGAATGTCTTCCAAGTAATATTGACATATTTTATATCCTAGTTTATAATAAACAAAAACCTCATTATGGGTCCTTCAATCTTGAATGAATACAACTATACCTATTTACCCATTGAGTTTTCCACTATATAAGATATCTAATTAATGAATTAAATCAATTATCTAACATCCAGTGAGTCTCTAATTCCCAGGAAGGTTGGGGTATGTGGAAGCTCTAATTCCTTACTGTAATCGACAATCATATTGGCAACTCTTTTGACTTGGAAAAGATTTATGAAATGAATCAATATTGTATTTGTTCCACCGCTTGAACAACCATGTCATGAACAAGAGTATTTTTAGATACATCCTCTTCTATATTTGATGGAAGAACAACATCATCCTCTATAGTGTGGTATTTTTAACCTTTATTCACCAGTAGTACCCTTAGATATCTCTATCTATAATACCAAATAAACATGTATAATTCCTATATAAATTTTTTATGATACTAAATAACAAGCTTTATTAGAATACATACATGATTTCTATAAGAGACATATCATAGGATTCTACACACAATGATATGGAATAACCCTATTAGAACTATATGGGGCTCATTCATATTCCTCCATACATTTACATTAGTCACATTAAAATTTAAATAACAAAAAAAACCAATAATTTTCATGTTTAAGAAATATAAATATTAAGACAATATATTTCATAATATCATATTAATATATTTAATCAAATGTAGTATCATGAATAGCATAAAAGTGGTATATATGACATGTGGTCCAATGTTTTTATTCAGGACCCATTAACATACCCAAATCCCATTCACAGTGATTGTAAACATATTCTGAATACACATGTATCCATAAATCCACAACTATAACAATAATAATCATATCAAGAGTAATATGGAGCTCTATAACATTATATATTTCATGGAACATCTATAAATCCCATACCCGAGTTTCTCACAACTTATATGCTCTGTAACATCCCCAAAACATATTTACAAATAGAATTAAATTTAAATACAACCAATAGTACCATTTTATAACACATTGATCCAAATAACTATGTTTAGGATAAATTGATACATGACCTAATGTACACCTCCCCAGTTGAAAAACCATTCTAACCCATGATGAGGCTACGAAAAGATCCATGGGATGAATATATCCTCAATAACAATATCCAAAAACAATAATAAAAATGATATAAATAAATGTACCTAACAACACAATCGTGACTAAAAAATATCATAATATTATAACAAGGTAATTTATGTAATAAAATATATTCATAACTGATGTTGATCAATGTGAATAGTCAGAATAGATTATAAGAATACGCCATAGGAAATGAATATAGAAAAAATGAACTCTATCTAATTTCTCTACTAGTAATTCCACTTAACATCGATCTCCAACTATTACACTAAAATACACTAGGACCTCTCACTTCCTTGGATCATTGACCATGATGTATGCACATAGAATGAGATTCGCATTCACAGTATGAGTATAAAACCTATAAAAAACACTAATCAATCAGTGAAACTTGTTCACATTTATATAAATTTTTTATTCTAGGATATATTAATTAATTTGATAAGAAATCTGAAAATTTTCATTTCCTAAGAAATCATGTTTTAAACTATCTACTATAAACCCAAAACATACATTCATCTACATTATAAAAAAGTTTTTTAAAAACTACTAGTAATATGAATTAGATCATACCAAGATGTGAAATTCAACTCAGATCAATATACAATCAATCTTTAATATATATTTCACCTTAATATAATAGTCACACTAAACTTCATGGGCTATCCACAATCCACCTTTATGAATTAGTCCTATGAATCATCAAACATGTTAGAGTCACACAATCATCATATTAACAATATTTTAAAAATATTGAAATAATTAGACTGTTAATAACCATCTCAATGTATTAGTGCAAATCCCCTACCTACAACCAACTTTTATCTTTGACTCATACCTTTGACGTGACACATATCTATTTCTAAACCATACAATCAGCTCAACGATCATCACACTTTGACTCATACCATCGGCTAAATGTGAACCACATTCTATACCATCGATCTCTACTTATGTGGATATATAATTAATGATGATATGTCTAGGAATATCCTAAAACTAAATATTATTTTATCTCAATTCCATTGGTCAATAATCATTTCCACAAGCTCCCCTTATATGGAGTCAACCAGTCTCTCCTGAGAAACCTATTATCTTTATATAACAATACCTTTGCCACATGATATGTAAAAAGATAAACTAGAAAAAATGTATAAATCACTTGAAAAATATACCATATAAGCATTATTATATAGACACACACATCCATATTCAATTCAATCAAGCATAGGTCTCAAAGTCAACACATGCTCACTAATTATGTGGTATCACAGAAAAATTCTCACATGCAAATTACAGATGAATATAAACGTAACATTAAAAAATATTATAGATTGAACGAATATGTTAAGGACTTACTACCTCAATCACATCAATTCCAATGACACATTCTATTAAGTGATGATATGAAAATCAATGTTATACACCATTTGAATCAATCCCTCACTCCAAGGATGCACAAAGAAAACCAAAATCAACAAAAAACAAGTTATAATAAATAGTGGTCTCTAAGCCTATAGGTATAATGCTGATCTATCAATATGAATGAAATTATAAATTAAATAATTATGGGATATATATATATATATCCATCATTGCTTAATTCTATATGAAATTATAGAGGGTGGAAAATATTCAATCCTGAAAAAATTATTCTTACCTCATAGAATCCATCAAACCAATAAGAATTCAAGTGATAAAAATATAATGATAAGTCTAAATGATTAAAATAGAAATAACTATGGTAGTAAATGTCGATTAACTGTCATTACTAAAGAGAAATATATGATAATGGGTGTTCTGGGTGAAACAAACGATATTTTCTTTAATAAATCATCCATCTGTTAACAACCGACTTGTTAGTGCAAGATCATTGAATTCTTGGTGCACATAGAATTTTTATAACATCTATACCTATAAAACTAAATATAACGGGAAATTTATAAGTTCAGATCCTCTTATACATCCACCATATAGTGGATGGGTCTCTTCCAGCTAGCCAGTGATACACCAGTTTCTCCAAAGTTGCTTGTTGATGCACTTAGTTACATTTCATCAAATATATGACTTATAAGGCCCCAATAACACCTACTAAAAATAAATATGGAATTTAATAATCCAATATATTATGATTAATAAAAACTTATACCACTAATTAAGGATATCACAACAACATTACATAAGATATTGACTAGTTTCACACAAAAGTAACGATTTTGACTCACTAAACAATCACCATTCTAAAATTATTCTTATGCAGTCCATTGATATTTCACATATTACCCCATAAAAATATAGTATTTTAAAGTATCATCAACAATGACCATAATAAATTTATTTAAACATGTTTTGTAAAATCTATTCTTTATGTCTATAATAATAGCTTAAATATATTTGATCCAATTTATGGCGATATAATCTCATAATTACTATATATTTTAAAGAATGAAAACATTGTAATATTGTATCACATCCCCATTAATTGAATACATCTTAAATAAAGACCAATTTTAAATAAGTATTATTCATTATGTTGTTGTTTGAAAATGTATTCATTCTATGGTAGTGAATACTAGTCAATTATTCTAAGATTTTGGAACTGTTAATAATTGATGAAATAAAATACTCTAATTTCTTTTGTCCTGTTAAATAACGGTGGTGAAATATATAGGTGAAACACTAAGGTGTGTAAACCCTTTGATTAAATAAATTTTTAGTTACTTAATTAATTCCATTATTTCTATGAGATCTATTATATCATGACTCTTTGATATAGGTTTCATAATAAAAATAAGTTACGAATAGGAATTTTTGTTACTTTAAACACCCTATCATCTGAGATAATTTTATTTCATTAAATAATATTCCAATAATTCTTGAGATATTTTTCAATTCATTTCGATGAATTAAAATAATTTAGGAAATAATAAATAAAATATATGAATAAACATATCCAAAAATTATTCATTCATAATGTTACATTAAAATAAAATTATAGAAATACAACTATTTCGTAATATATATTATTAAAATAGAATTATGGTTATGTTTATTTGAATTGTATGAATTAAAACAGGAAATAAATAAAAACAAATAATATCATCAAAACAAGGAAATATTCTTATATGTCATTACCCATGATGATCACCATTAGTATAATTTTACCTATGTTGATAAATAACAACATAAAAGTTGAAAAAAATATAATCAAATATAAAATAGTAATTAATGGATTGGGATGGATAATTTATGAGGTATGAATGGAATGAATTTATAGGATGTATGGGCGGTAACATAACAATTATGAAGGGGAATATGGTTTTTGGGAATATTATCATTTTAAATATAGAAATTTGAAAATTTTCCATTTTGAAAATGTTCAATGGATACGAATTTATCCTATATGTATACTGAATTATTTTACTCTTAAAGATAAATTGGATATAATATAGTGCATAAATACAAATGAATGAAAAACAATATAATAATCAATACAAATACTTTTTATTAAAATATTCTTTTTGGTTGCATATAACTATTATTATAAAATGATATTATCTATATGTAATATTCAATTAAATATATTAATATCAATGGATTTACTCAGTTAAAAGATTAAATATAAATAATAAAATTTAAATGAAATTTTCGAAGAGATATTAATATAGAAGATATATTTTTAATGAAAATTAATGTGTTGTGTATATTTATTTAATATCTACTAAATAATTATTTTATGTTAATAAAAATAATAAAATAAATATTATAATTAATTTAAATAAATATAATAGTTATTATAAGGAATGTAATAATAATTAATTCATTATATACCAAAAAAAATAGATTTAGTAATAAAACTTTTACGTTATACAATATTATATTAAAATAAATTTCCATAAACTCTTGAAATTTAGTCTAATAAATTATTTTAATATTTTTACTCATCATACCATAATTGAAAAAAAATCGTTACTATTTATAACTTTAGAAAATTATCTATTAAATCCAATACTAGTAATCATTTTAAAACATGTATTTTTCAATGAATTGTTTTTATATACATTATATAATTTTTATTTATATATATACAATTAACGTGTTTTAAATAATAAAATAAAATGTTTTTTGAAAATAAAAGAAATGTATTAATTAATTTTTAATAATTTATTAATATTAAATGATAATTAAGACAATTAATTTACTGCAACACAATTTATATTAATAAATAATTTTTCAAATATATTATGTTTTATTTTAGAATATAATTATATCTTGTATTAAAATAAATATACATTATTGGGGGTATGAAAATTGATTCGTAATGTCTACATCTTCTATAAATGGTTATCTAGAATTTTATTTAAATAATTTATAATTATTATAGTAAATATTTCAACAAAAAGGTAAAAAGTTGTAATCTATGATGAGTAGAATTTTACTAATGCATCATGTCAATTATAATTACACAATACCACTTTTATGTTTTAAATCATCACCAGCATATCTTAGTAAAACTTCCTCACATAACTCACATAAGTCCCATGTGATTATATCATCATCCATTGCCTAACACTTGTTTCCAAGAACATCTCCCTATTTTTCACATATATTAGGAGAACATTTCAACCCACATCAATAAAATATTATCCTTCAAAATTCCATAGAACCTATAACCATTTTATGAATAATACAATATTCTTCTGTGATAGATATCATGTATTTATAACAATGGGTCCCAAGAAATTCATTTCCAATAATTATTTCAAGAGAAGACACAAGTTATCGATGTGAGTTTTATCAACTAACTAACTTTTTATTCAATATATTTCTCATCCACCCACTAACAATATATTTCATACCTTGTCAATATAATGAAATAATATAACATAGTATACATAAATGTTATTATCTTAATGGAACAAAAAAAATTCATCTCCATCACATCCATTATAAAATAATAATATATAATGTTTAATGTGCGACTATCCCTTCAAAAACGACCTATTTCATTTTTCATCGTGGACATAAATATATGGTTATAAGAATATATTTAATGAAAATGCACCACTGTTCCCAAGAAGTGGGTGAGTGTTAAACTAAATTCTTATTTCCCATAGACATCCCATCATAGACCACTAAGACATTTTTTAGAAAATTTTATAAAATCAAGGAAAAATAAATAAATAATTTAATACAAGACCAAATTTTGTCCAATAAATGAATAAAAGTATACATTTTTTTCACAATTTACTCTCATTTAGAATAATCATCCCATGTTCATTCGCACATACACACATACATGCACTTATTCATGACCTGGATCTTTAAATACTCAAGTTCATTGAGTCATCTGATCAACACATCATCACTTGGTGACCGCTATTAATGGTGGAACTTCTGACCATGACTCATCCCATATATTCCTTACTTATAGAGTCACATCTAACCATAATCCATCCTCATGAAAGAGAACACAGTTAAACCACACATGATACATTTCTAACAAAATACAATACTTTTTAAAACCATTGTAATTTATTAATTTTATTAAAAAAAGATTTGTGAATCAATTCAAAACCTGGTATTTTTCAATAAAATGAATAAAATATTCAAATAAAATAGATAGTGTAATTTAAATATTAATAAATTATGTTCTAGAACAAGTATAATGGTATAGAAGGCAGCTACCGCTCAATGAATGTTGATAATAATGAATCATACTATAGAAAAATTTTGATCTAGGATAAAAACTTTTCCTTCAGTATATCACAATAATATATTGTGAAAACACATAAAAAATCATAGATCCATCCATAATATATTGGATATATCAATTTAGGTGAGAGGCGATGAGAGGATGTAAATAGAAAACTGAATATTGATGACTTTCCATTAAATCTAGAGATTTAATCAACTTTGATTCATTGAAATTACCATCTATATAAATGATAATAACCATGGGATCTCAGAGAAAATGATTATTCGAAGAACCTAGGATAGTATGACACATATTATATTTTTACTCCTTAATGTAATTTAAAATCTATTTTTCATTAAAATTAATTAACATCAAATGGTTAGGGTGAGTGGTTCTACAATCCGTGTGCCATACATGAATATGATAATGGCTCCAAATTAGAGAGTCTCATGGTTATTCCATATTCTTGTGAATATTTTTCACTGCTAATATCATTAAACAAGAGGGAAAAATGGTTATAAGACATGGTTTTTCAAATATTTAACCAACTATGTGCATTCCAGTATCCACTGCCTACCAAATAACACAATTTCTTTTAGGAACCCATATGGTTTGGAAATACTATGCAAAAACATTGTTCCCACATCATGTCTCCAAAAAAATTATTTTTAGTCTCTTAAGGATATTTCATGGTTTACCCAAAACTTTCTTAAACCACGCCCCTATGAAAAAACAGATAAATTGTATGAAACTCTAAAATATAAATCCATGTATTATATAACATAAAAAATAAATAATAAAAGTGATGAAATAAATAAAAAAATATGTACTACATTATCACCCCTATTATTCTCTCTATCCCCATAAATATGTGAATCTATATTTCTTAGGAAGATCTCATGAAACTATATTGATGTTTCCTTATGATGTTACCATGATTCATCCTGAATCTTGCCATTTTGTAATAAATATTTTAATAAAATTATAATTTTACCACCGAAGAGCCAATATTATTTATCCAAAATCCATATAAATACTTGAATCAATGTAACATCAAGCTCAAGAGTAACATGGTATAATTTAATTACATGGTTGTGATCTGGAATGTAAAAATTGAATTTAGATATATGAAATTAATTATGGATAGAGTGAGTATTAGAAATAATTCCTTCAAATAATAAAAACATTGAATCATTATGTAAATCTCAAAAGGGATAATGTGATAAGGAGCTATTTTTCTTGTCATAACAAAATAAAAATTCCTAAGACATTGATAGATTCTACATAAAACATTATCACCTTTGTCAAATGATAATGGCCGATGAAGATGATCTATAATTTATTTCTGGGGAATATGTGTCATCACCATTATCTTCCTTATCATCTAAATCTTCTCAGTCATCTCATGCACAATTCTAGTTCAAATAATAAATGTACCGAATAATTTTAACAAATAACATTGATAATAAAAAGAACAATCATGCAATAATATTTGCAGTCATACATATTTATCGAGGACTATTTTTTTATTTTGTGAGAACCCAAATAATGGTAGTTGATCTGCCCATGATCTAGAGAAATCCATTATAGAATATTTGAAAATATATTCCATTGTTGGATTATTCATTCATAACTTTTATCTAGTCGAGGATGATAAACTATCATTATGGTAAATTGGGTAGCATGGGTGTGCTATAAGGTTTCGGGAAATCAAGATATAAACTGGGATTCCCAATAATATATAATTGAAACTAGAACCCCCTGTATCATTACAGCCTCCTGAATCTTGATTATTGATATGTCTCCAACATTATTGGATTCATGAATAGATTCTAATTGAATTTACATTATATGGTTATCAAAAATATATTATACAAAATCATGTTCCAGAATCATTCTCAGTAGTACTGTGACAAAATAAGTAGTTATCTCTTCTGATATCAATATTGGAATTGGTAAAGAATTTAAAAAAACCAGCTATCCATTAGTGATCCACCTTTAACTACTAATATGTAATCCATCTTGAGACATTATTTTCAAATATCACCATTATAGTATCCTGTAAAAATATTTTAAAATAACAATGTAAAATTTTAATATTGTAGTTGAGAAACACATATCAAGTGGTGCTAGGTAGAAATTATTTGTTCCACATAAGTTAGATGAACTTCGATTTGATATCTAAAAAGAAATAATGAATTCTCATATAGTTTCCTTTTCTTAAATGGTCTCCCTACCATTCAGTTTTGACATGAAGATTTTAAATTAAAGATATTATGTATGGGAATATTTAATCGTCCCTAAAAAAATGAAAAAAAGAAACTAAAATGAAAAGAACCACATAACCTTGTGTAGACCAATATATATGCATATCTCTATTAATTGTCATTGGATACCAGTGATATGAGTCAAATTTAGTGAACTAACAGTATGAACTACTACAAAATTCATCATCCCTAGAATTTAAATTACCAATTGAATACATCAATTCACTATTATACTTATGTATAAAACCGATTAAATTTCATTACGCAAAATTCAAATATATTTTTGAGAATATGTGTTTTAGGTGTCTTTGATCTGTAAACAATATGAAAATATCACTAGAATGATAATTATGTATTATAATTAAGGAGTGACCAATAATATCTCACACCATACCCAATTTAATGTAATTCATAACATGAAATCATAAAATTCATAAAAAATAATCTACAACATGGTATCCCTTCATGAAAACACATACCTACACAAATATAGATGAATCTCAATAAACAAAATTTCATTATCCAAACATTAGAAACGTAAGAATAGTTTCTAAATAAATTTGTAACTTATGATCTTAATAAGAACACCAAAAATTATCTATCTAATGGAAAGGAACACCTTTCATTTTAAATGTTTTCATTACTATGTTAATTTAGTAAAAATAATGAACAAATCATCAATAATATCTTGAAAATTCACAGAAACTACATATTCCAAATACATTCGCATGTTGTTTACTAGGTATTAAAAACCCCAAATTTATTAGGTTATATGGGGAATCCTCTTTAATATGTGAAAATTTCTAATAAACATACCACTTTAATCAATAAATCACCCAATGAAATCCTACCGTATTGATTATTTTCCCCAAGGATACCCTATACTATGTCCAAGTGTTTTTATCGATCCACCATATTTTAATAATGAATCATAATATGTTCTAAAAACCCCACCATAATGTTTTCAAGGTACCATTGAAATATTTGGTTCACCAATTCCAAAAACACTACTAGATCATTTTTAATACCAAAGAGCATGATTCAAAATTCATAATGAATATAACAAATCCTAAAAGCTGACATCTGAATATCCTCCTTCGTATGTTATGTTTGGTGATACAATAATCATAAATTATTCTAATAGAACCCTTAGGAGCTCATGAATTGATCTAACATATCATAAATTCATGAAAAAGAATATTAGTTCTTTACATGGTCGATCTTATGATAATTAACACAAATATGAAGACATTAATCCAAAATCATTACAAATATAACTAGTGATTCTTTAGATGTTTTTCTTGTTCAAATGAACGCTTTCTCTCCAACTCTTCTAGATGATCCTTTGTTTCACACAATTATAATGGTTCTATCTCATAGGATGGAAGATAATTATTAAATTCTATTTTTGGAGGTAAATAATGAATATTATTTCTTTTACAGGTTGAAATTGAGAGAAATTATCAGGAATTACATTAGATAATTATTCAATTATGTTTTTGCAAATTAATAAGTGTGATCACATCCACATAGAGCAAAGTAATTAATTTTTAGATGTTATATATATAACCATCCTGTGGTACTAATGTTCATCTTCTAGATGTAATAACATTAAAATATCCTTTAATGATATGTGAAAACCCATTTGAAGATGTGAAACTAACCTACTGGGTCAAACAATTGATGTTAAAATTAAAGGATGATAACAAGACCATTCTTGAAATCACGCTATGGAAATCAGTGTTATGGATGCTTTTACTAGTGTGTCATGCCTTGTGTCATGATGTGTGGTGGTTCTTCATTATTACCATATATTTTTGATTTCCAAATATAGGAGACATTCAACACTTTCATTGGATATTTTAACTTGATTATCAGAACAAGATTATAGGACATGAGTTCCTCCATTCACAGATTCCTCCTTGGAACTCTTTAAATAGTCTAAGTCTCTATAATAGATTAAGGAAGGTTTGTGAAAATTATTCGTGGTTCCATAATTTTTTTGTTGTTTTAATTACACAACTTTTTTATATACATTAAAAGGGGTACTTTTAGTGTGACAACATTTGGTTGGAAGTGTAGTAATATTGGGAATCACTGGAATGTCTGGATTCTAGGAACATTGGTCACTTTTGTGGAGTAATCTCAGGTGAGTAACCTATGGAATCCCATTCTAATCAAGAGGTATATATATACAAAGTCATATCCTCCAAATATTTCACCTTTGAAATCCCATGTCTATAATGAGGTATTATTATTATATGGGTTTCATGTTCAATGTCTTATTGAGATTGAATGGGAATGATAAGAATGTCCAACGTTGGTAGATCAAGGTAGTGTATCTCTTGGATGGGACGGCTAGAAGCATTATTGACAGATGGATCAGAATTACCCATGGAGATGGACCCAGGAGGTGTGTGACATAATGGGATGACATCACACTATTATGGTTGATTAGAATTCCCATAAAGGTGAATCAGGGATTTACATACCTGGGAGGGGGAACCATGTTTTACTATTGGTTGGGAATTAAAATCATGGATTCATCCTACATACACTATTTTTATAACAAGGATCAAAACCCAAATAGTTCAACAGATAGTGTAGAGATTATGCATGGAATATTCCCTTTACAATATGACTTCTCATGTTTGGATTTGGTGGGGCATACACATTTGATCTTCCGAGGTTCTTCTAGGAGCATCGATGATGTGGATGGGGATTACACAGTGAATATTCCTACGTGATGCTAAGAGTTGCGATGAAGTGGATGGTCTATATATATTGGATATTCCAGTATTGGTTGATGATCTATCTGGGATGTGGCAGCCCATGAAAAATCAAGATGGATGTGGATGAAGTGTCTGGTCGAGTTGATATAATGGATGGAGTGGGTAGACTACTGATTTTATTCCTCTAGAGTCTTCCTATACATCTTTAGATGGTATTCAAAGACCATATTGTTTTCAATGGTGAATTCGGGGTTACACCTGATGAGGTGTCTAAAATAAGTGGAGCGTATATCTGGGGTTTACACATGGAAGCTTCCAATATAGGGAATATGATGTTAATTATATAAAACATGGATTCATTTTGGATATGAAAATTTGGTGATTATGTATAGGCGTGAACCAAATAAGTGGAGTTTTGATTTCATGTTTGCTACTATCCTCTAATATGACATGAGTTATGCTCAGTGTGAGAAACAAGAGGTTGAAGTAGACCTGACAGTCTTGTCCTAAAATATTCCCCAACAAGTGATGGTGTGGGGAATATGAATAGAAGATACCTGAGGAGGATTTCATTCCACATGAGGAGGATCTCATTACTTGTGAGGAATATCCCAATCCCTTTCAATAATACATTGATAATTCAATCAAGGGTGTGTGGGGATTACATGTTGAATCTTCCTGAGGCTAAATGATCATCCCATAGTGATATACCATTAGGGCCAGACATGGGGAATCCCAAATGTATTAAATGGTATGTGACTATAGTTTAATTTTATTTGATATTAATGTTGGTTATATGATATTTAAAATATTATAATAAATTCATGTGGAACTCGCTCCACATCCATTGGGCTTACATAACCACAGATCATGTCCCTCTTAGAGGGGCATGGATTTAGAAATTCCATGTTGTAATAGAGTGGATGAGTGTTCAGTCACAAGATCCACATTAGCATCCCTATGAAAAAAATCCTAGGACATTATTATACTGATGATGAGAATAAAAATTTATGGAAAAACATGATGTAAATAGATAGGGTTTGTCTTGTGAGGGAACAAGGAATATCTATGCGCAGAATGTAGGGTTGCATAGAGGAGATATGGGCAAGACATGGGATTTGTTCTTATGATGTGCTAAAAAATGGTACTTTGGAATAGATGAAAGACATGGATCTTCAAATAGGGTTTCTATGAATGATTAGATGTTTTATTGAAAGAGTAATGGTTGAGTGCAATATTGGATTACTCACAAGGACATTGGTGCATGCAATAGGTGGAATTTATTCCCCCTTGAATTTGGATAAAATAAACTGATAAAGGATTATAAAAATATGATACCAATTAATGGAGTGACCATAATGAAACTATGGAAAATGATATCTTTCACTAGGGTTTCATTTATCCTGGTATACTTCCTTATACTTATCAAACTTCTTTGAATATTCATTAACTCATTCGTGATAGATGATCATCAGAAAGTTGTAGTGATTGAAGCCTGTGTTGATACTCAGAGTGGTATCATAATTGGAAGCCCTTAAATCATTTAAGAAGGATAGTTGTGTTGAAATACCAAATACTATTTTCTATGCACACATATTCATAGATGAACCAATCCTATAGTGACTATCTTCGGCTATGGAATTTTGGGTTACCGAATGAAGTGACAATACATACATTAATGGTGGATTCACTAAGATCATCGTTCATGCATGAATATGAACTTGACCATTGGAAAATCACTATTCATATCCATGATTCGAAATATATTAGGATGATTTATATCTACTCACAAAATGTGAGGAGTAGGACGATCATAGAATATTAGCCAGGGTGGAAGAGTTTCATGCCCACTACATTTCATCCTTTTAAAAATGCTTGAGGAAAAATAGATTGGGATGTCATAAGGACTAGGATATGTGGTCCAATGTAAATTTCACCAGTGTATGCGAGTGGTAGTTGTAGGTGTGCTTCATGAACTATGATTATGGGGGAGATATACGTACCATTATGTTATATTATATGGTATGGACATCGCAGTTCCATTTCTACCATCAATGGGAGCTAGTGAAAGAGGTATTCAGTCGATTGTCTCCAGATATGGAAACATTAACCAATATAATGAGGATGTTAGTATTATTGTATGAGACATCTATTTCATCAGTGGAATTCCAAAAAAAACGGTTTATCTATGATGAAATCCTTCCAACTGATGACAAAAGAATAAAAATTGGAGAAAATCTTTATTTTTTCCTGGAATATTTTTTATGTAATGAAAGATAAGATGATGTTCACAATGATATTCCAAAAGGAGATCTTGTTATAAGTTTTTTTCAACCTATTTTTCTATAATTACCTGAAGGTGAGAATGTTAGGGGAGGGAAGTAGTTCCCAATGGAGTCATATAGATAGAAATAAATATCATATTGGCTCATCCTAGAAGAAGAGATGTACCAATCTAGGGAGATCGACATGGTGTTAGGATGAGACCCACTGGTCCGCTACATTGATTTTCAGGGAAATTTCATGAGTAGGTGGCTACTTCCAAAAAAGGATACCAGGATTGGGTTTTTCCAGTGGCATTGGTGATGTTAGTAATCATATTAGCTGGAAA
Source organism: Viscum album (assembly GCA_963277665.1). Classification (NCBI taxonomy): domain Eukaryota; kingdom Viridiplantae; phylum Streptophyta; class Magnoliopsida; order Santalales; family Viscaceae; genus Viscum; species Viscum album. The sequence continues at coordinate 516,303,833 of OY728146.1, forward strand.
TAGGGACAACCTAGTAGTGCCTTTGCTGGCCAAACTCTAAAACATTTTGGAATGCATTGAAAGGGGTAACATTCCATGAATAATATGTGAGATGTTACAATTTATAAATGGTTGGATTTTATCACACATTAGGGGATACAAACTTCCAAAATGGTATTGACCCTTTGAAATTCGTCCTTCGACCATCACTGATTAATAGTTACGGGGTCCAACTAATATTAGTCAATGGGGATGATGTTGTTCATCATATCGACGACCATGAAAAATTAAAATTCTCCCACATTTTTATTCTTGAAGGTCCTGTTGTAGAAGATATGTTATTATAATTGGAGTAGAGGGTGTACATGCACAACCTTTTGGGGGGATTGCTGGTAGCTATGATCGATGGAAAGGTCCACCATGATCCAGACACCCCGTCATGTTTCTATAGATATTTTTGACTCCCTCAACAGGTGGTTAAGAGAGTCTACACAAAGGACATTGAAGAGTGGACCCCCTATATACTTCAACAATTATGGTTCATGCTGGTGAACATAGGATATGGAGATACCGACAAGCTACCACTGACCAATGTTGATGTGGGCCTATCAAGAAAATATAGCAATAAATGTGAGATATCATATCTAGAGGAAATACTGGTAAATTTAGTTAGTGTAATTGAGGTGGAGATTGGAGAGAAATGGAAGTGAGTAAGTATCCAAAACACCCCTGAGTAGGAATAAAGAATTACGGGGTGTATCATGTTAAAACCATGATAGAGATAAGATCACAAGGTGTAGCTACACCCCCAACTCTAGAAGGGGGATGGTCTTTGAAGTGACCCTATTGAACGAAGAATGAGTCATGTGGGAAAAAACTGATATATCTACAAAAAACCACATGTTGAGTCATTATTATATCTTTTTGGTACTCCATGAGTGAAATTAATTCACCATTAGTGATATAAGACCTATGGTGAAATATAGGGTGAGAAAAAATGGGACTAACAGATATCGGGTGCATTTAGTTGGAAGAAAAGGTGGAATTCCATTAGATAAATCCATATCTGATAGCCATGGACGATTGTGTGTGAAAAAGGTAGTAGTATGAATCTCCAACCACCATATTAAAATTTATTTTTGGTCAATCTTCAGATTTTTTGGAAACAATTCCCAATTATTTTTGTAATGAAGTAGAAGAAGAAAAATCTGGTGATGGGGAATCCTTGATGAAAACTACCGATCATGGAGTCCTCATAAAAGTGGTAGGATTGAAGACTGTTCAATGGAGTAAGCATATTATCTCATGGTAAGACTAAAATACTAATATCATTCATTTTTTAAATTCCTTGTACTAATCATGATGACCACATGAACATATTTTGTGTAGGATAATCTCAATAGTGATCGAGAGGCCACCACTCTACGGAGGAAGGAATGTCGACATGCATGGAGGAGCCTGATTTGGATCCTACACACAGGGTTGAGGATGGTGGTGATCCAAGAAAGGGTTAAATGGATTGGTAGAGAGCTTTAGAGTCTCAAATCCTCCCTATAATTTATTGGGGACCGCGCCTTAGTATAACTAGAAAAGAATCCACTGTTAGGAAGGCCACACATTTGAGGAGGCTAATTATCAAAATCTCTTTACCTCACGGTAATGTGATGATTTTAATTTAGAAACAATTGGATTTTCCTAGAAATTTTATATAAATTTGTTTTCATATCCCATGATTCTTCCACTCAAGTGACATGAGTGGAAGCAGTAACAATCATTATTATATCGTATTCTGAAGGTTATCATGTGGGGGTGTTCTCTAATATGACTCAAGAGCTCAACCCAATGAAAATAATATCCTATAGGTCATTCCTTTCATGTATTTGTACCTATCATATTATATGTGGGCTTAATGATTTGATTTTACCCCACATAGTTTTCAGAATACTGCTATCATGGCAACTGGATAAGGTCGGGGAATCCAAGGGATCTCTTCTGATGGTTTTACCTATTCACAAGGATCTGATCAGCCAAGATGATCTGGACTTCATGGTTTTAACGGAACAAGACTCTGTGGCTGTGAGTGATTCCCCTAGCAGGGAATAACATGAGGCGAGAAAGTGTGATGTAATATAGGGTGAATCGAGTGAGGATGGTCATCACCATGACTAATATTAGAATCCCTCAGAGAGGATTCAAGAGGAAGGATTTACTGATAAAATCCTTACTTATTTATCGGAATACAATCCTAAATATCCAAAAGATCATGATGAAGTTTATATGAATGTGGCTAAATACAATCATATCATCTGTCATAGGGCATGGAAGTGAATCTAATGTTTCATTGATCATACCCCAGAGGCACATATAGTGAGTAGGACATGATCCATTAACGATTATTTGTGCAGTTTTTATTCCATAGGGATGAATGCCTAAGGTATTAGAGAGCCAATCCATAATTATATTGATGGAAATATGCAGTAAATGAGGAAAACATAGATGTATCTTGGTTTCAGAATATGTAAGAAAGCATCCACAATACTTTTGAAATCAACTAAAATAATAAGCATCTGAAGGTGTAGGTGGGTGACATGATATGTTCCTCAGAACAAGAATGAATGTCAGCAACAAGATTTGAGATCAACTAAAAGATGTTTATAACCAAATGATGTAGTAAACTACTCAAATTGATGATATCTTAGTTGATTTGGGTCAGGAAAAAGAATATTTTTACGACCTTTGTCAAGAAGAAAATTATGAAGAAAGAGATATTGGGAAGTGGTAACAAATCATAGAGGTCAGGCACTATAGGTTGGTAGAGTTGAACCACTTGATCGCTGGGGAATAGAATTAGTGGATTTTATTCCAAAAATCCTATGAGGATCCAATATAAGGATTTCCATGATATACTTTGACTTTACTTATTTTTTTTTTTTGAAACATTCTATGGGAATGGAAACATTTCAGTTCTAACATTAATTAATTGAAATCATTCTTATTTACGAGAAAACAAAAGACCAGTCCCTAAGATTATGTGGTTCATTCCCAATGTGAGAAATAAGGGTGGCCCATATCATTTTTATCGTTGTAAGTGAGTGTCAGTGAGTCATCAGCCACATGAGGACAACAATATTTTAATTACCAATGACAGTATTAAAGATGAGAGAGTATAAGACTAGATAAATTGGTTATGAGAGTTGAGAGAATTATTTCTCAATGTGTGCTAATCTATGAACATGATAATACCCGGTGAGATAGAATCTATCCAATCAAAGGCAGATGGGAATATTGAATCAGAATACCCAGCATTCAAAACCTGAGGAGAGTTGTATTGTGATATATTAAAACTAATGACTGTGTTCAAACCATTTCATTCCTATTATTAGATAAATGAGGGTATTAAAAAACAAGGGTTGACTTCTAACCATGTTTGAAACATGAACCCTATCATGAAATCCCATCAGAATTATTTTCTAATGCTGGCCTAGGAAGGTAGGTGAGAAAACAACGGAATATCATCTAGATGTTAGGGGTACCTTTAGACATGGAAGGAGACAAGGATCCCAATACTGGGAATACAAAGGGTGTAAATGGGGGGATATAATTTTGGAATGGATTCAAAAACTCTCAGGATTACATGATAAAGACATAGAGAAGATTGGTATTGGTCAACTGATCTAAACAATTATTAAACCCATTTTCTAGGGGAGATACTTCTTAAATGTCTATTGATAGCTAAAAATGTGAACAATGTGGTAGTTGACAAACATTAGGGAAGATCACCATTCATGTAAGGGCATGACACATTTTAGAGGTTTACATCATGAATACGAGGATGATAGAAAAGTGGCTTTATGGTGAATAATTATGATGTCGAACCCTTAGTAAAATTTCATACTGTAAGGGAAAATAATTTTACAATTTAATGTTCTTTGATCAAGACTTTTATCATAGTTTTTGGTCATACCTCATGGACCTCATATAATAGTTTAACATCACGTCGCATTGAATATATGCTTTTAGTTAAATGTAATAGTGTTTGGAACTAGGGAATAACCAAGGTATAGTATTCCAAAGAAGTGAATATGTGGCATGATATTGTGAAAAAATGTGAATAAGGAATTGGAAGGCCAAACACCACACCACAAATTCCCATCGAGGGTATCATGTAGTTTATAGTTTTGATGCTTGGACAATAGGTTCTTATTTTATGGTCATAGAGTTTTGACCAAGGTGCGGAAAACCCAAAAGGATATGGGACATATAACTAATTGGAAAACCTGACATGAATGAGGACCTATATGGCCAAACAACACATCATATATTATTAGGGAGTCACACACCTATTAAATCACTGATATCTTGGACATAGAATTATAGTATATAGTCGTAGAGAATAGACTAATAGTTCCTCTAGGAAGCATAACCATGTTAGTTAACACTTTACCAAATAGTAAAGCCGATGTGATCCACACTCAGTGTTCGAAATATGGATTTCTAGGTGGATATTCTAACATGTTGAAGCACACAATATGGGAGAAATTTTTTTTAAATAATTCCACAAGATTTGATAAAAATGAAAATGAGGTATATTGACACTCTCATGATCTAGACTAGGGTTGTCCAAATGGTTGTGAAAAATCATTGACCATGTTCAAAACATATGGATCATGACTATGTAATTCAATAATATGTTATTAAAATGAAATAATGACAGTTGAAATTGTTATAATACACATGATATGCTATTTTTTACCAGTTATATATTATGGTATTTGTAAAGGATGGTAGGTGAGCAAAAAATGGAATGAGACCAAGATGTCAGTGGGTGTATTTTGATTCCATAGGTAATCGAAATCCAAATTTTCATATAATCGAGTTGTAGAAAGGATCACATTAAAATGTGGTCTCTATAACTAAAAAATTAAATAATAATTACTTCATAACACTTGGAATATGAGAAGTATTTCTAATTCATGATTCATGGACTATGGATGAGTAGTTTAAAGTCATACAGCACAGATTATAGGGGATTCAAATGGTTTCTGTTCATAATTATTAGAAATTTTGAATATAGTTTGAGGAATTATTTCCTAGAACATGAGGGAAGGGAAATTCAAGGATCTCCTAGGTGGAATTATTATATAAGAAGCAATCATGTTACTGGTTTACCACAATTTAATGTTATATGTTCTTGACTATAAGGGATATTAGTTTAGAGTTTTGATTTGTGGACTGGGAAAGGATTAACTTTTGGGTTATTTATATGGCATGATAAATGGAAAATAAAATGTGAATGGACCATAGTGGCCCACATGACACCAATAGAATTTGAAATAGATAGTGTACAGTTTATGGTCATAATTCATGGACCAAATCTGAGGAAAAGGGGATGATTATTGAATAAATTTATATTTTGGCTCAGAGAAAACGTTTCTAGGATTCCTAGAATATCAATTAAGTACAAGAATCAAGACATACGTAGTTCATGAACACAATTTTTTAGGATACCAACAACGGTGGATGAAATCCTCTCTGGAACGGAGATGTATGAATCCCAAAATTATGATAAGGCATCCAAAAAATGTTTATGGTAGGTATGTAGTCTAACATCATGTGTTATGGTTGTTAACACATATTTTATGGTAATTGATTTTGGATCATAATGGAGAAATTTTGTCGTGTGGGTATGCATTTCATTGTATCTTAATAGAACCAATGTGAATCATGACCTTGGAGGCCCATCATAAACACACCCTGGGGAAAACCCACACACAAATTAATTTCATGATTCTTTTAATATGGTGTGAATAGTTTAAGTTCATGTTTCCTAGACTATATATTATTAGTTTAATTTTGTAGAGTTTAGAGTAAGCTAAAGCCAAGGGGATGAAGGATAAATAATTTTGGATAAAAATAAATAAAAAAAGTATTGATGTCACTAAGTATTTTATAAGGAATGAAATGAAGCCACACATAGTTCTTGATTGGGAATCTCTCTACATAGGTCAGATCTATGCAACGGGAGGGAGGTTTTTTTTATTTTGGACTGTATTTTCTATTGTATTGTTTTTTTGGAGGATTTATTAGGATATAAAAATTTAATCATCACTACATATACGATAAGCATGGAATTCAATCCAAACCTTGTTCCTAAACATGGCGTGGTATATGAACTATTCCAACGGAGATGTCCTCTCTTGTGAGAACAAGATTTTGATGTACAGTTTATCAGCATGAATCCAGGATGATGGTTTTTTTAGCTTAACATCATGAAACTAGGACTCTTGTTCTATGATTATTATTATAGTATAACCAAGAAAATGGCAGTGTTGTTTAAAATCATGTTGTGAGGATGATGGGGGGAAAAATCTCAACCAAAATATATATGTGGAATGGTAGGAGTATCCCAACATGAATGTGGTCAAATGAGGATCAAAACCATCGAAATCAGTCTTGATAAGAACTAATAAACTATTTAAATTCATGATACTTGGAATAGATACTCTATAGATAAAAATAATTCCACATTTACTAATTCTATGTAGTTTATACAATTTCATCTTGAGATGATGCTATAATGATTAAAGAAATATTTATTAGAATGTGTGTGTTCTTTTAAAGATTACTTTTTGAGAAACATGGATTTGGTTAGATGAGTGATGTTCTCTCCATCCATGGTGATCATAGAGTAAAAACTGTTGGGACAATCCTTGTGAATAATGTAATTATCTTGCAACATAGAATATGGTGTAACCTAGGAGGAATTTTGAGTCATCATCCAATAATCCCAGAGAGAATTGGGGAGATTCTCTAGCCAAATGTTCCGTTCCTATCCCACCATCACCTGCAAAATACTGGAGAGTGTATTTTTAAATTCATTGATCTATGAATTTTTTTATTCATGGTAGAGAGAAGTATGGTTGTAATAGATTATATAGATGTCTTAATACATTTTTTTCATGGATACCAATAATTTGGTGCTGTTATTAGTGAGAATACTTTGTGAGACTATGAATTTAAGGATTATATAAGAGCTCTTGAATTCATCAATCAATCATGCCTTAAATTTCCCAAGAGGGATCACTTCCAACCATATGTAAAATAAATAGTTCATGGTAATAATGAACTTCCATTTGGGGATATTATCCCACATCATCATCTTCCCAAAATACAATGGGCCAAGAGTACTAGGTAGTAGGAAGGGGATCTGACTTTCGATTCATGAAATTTGAATGAATCTGAAATACATTGTACCTCTTGGAAAACATGATAATATCATATTCCATTGGGGGATAAAAGTAGAAAACATTCAAATATTGTGGGACCTTCTTAAAACCATCTTTATGATCAGTATATTACATGACATTAACTCCATACATAAACTAGGGGATTTTATCTCCTTGAATGCAAAAAATGGAGAGTTCCATGAAGCCCATGTTGGTAGATAGTCTACTCAAGTTTGGGCCCCCTCTAGAGGGTAAAATCATATTTTCTCTAATATATTCCGTCATGTTTGTCTCTATCTAGTGGGAGGGTGAAATGATAGAGAATCATGAAAAGGGGGTTTTTAAATTTGTGCAATCTTTAACTGTGGGGAGGTCCAGAGGTCCCTATTTGGAAGCCTTAGTAGCTATGTGTTTTACCTACTGATTTTTGTCATCATAATTTGAGGTGATGGGATTGATGATTAACCAATTTTCCACATCAATTAAAATATAATCATGGTCATGCTCAACATGGAAAGTTACTAAAATGGATAGTGCATTAAATAAACCATTTTTGGATAAGGGAATATGAGTTACCTCTGACTGAGAATGGATCTGTGCCATCAACTAGTGAGAGTTTTTGAGTTAGTTCCCAAATTCAGATTTCCTGAAATGATAATCACCAATAATTTTATTGATAACTAACACATTGTATCCCTTTACATAAAAGGGGAACATCAATTCTGGGGGACAACTTGAGATTAGTAATGAGAGCCTGATTCTATGCCTCATTATTGGTGCAGCCTTCTTAAAAAAGGAACAAGTAGGGTAGAAAAAACTTTTCTAGGGTGATGAAGAAAATAATTAAGCCCAATATTTTGAACATAGTATATTTAAGACTTGTAATAGTTTGGATCATGGAGGGACTATAGAAATTCAAATACTATCATGGAACATATGGGTCTACTATAAAGATGGAATCATCTTGGAAATCAGCATCTAGAGGTTCATCTTTAAGAGTCGGGTGTTTGAAAAAAATGTCTTCCATTTCATATCCTTTGATGGATTTCTGTAGAATGACCCTGATATCAAACTATTGAAGAATCATTGATTAATCTTCTAGTTACCACATCAACATCTGGTGATTCATGACATATATTAGTGGATCTACACAAGAATCCCTTTGTACCTCATGATGATGAAAATAATGTCCCAACCTTTTCACTGCAAAATCTAGCATGATGAAGCTCTTATCGATAGGATCATATCTAGAATATTTATATATGATCATTTGACTGAGATAGTATAAAATATTCTTTATCAGTTAATTATTCTTATGAGCGAGATGCACACTGATGAATAACTCCAAAGAAGTCACATAGAACAAAAATGGAATTCATGGGACACGTGGAATCTTAAAGAGAGGCTACAACAGATACAGTTAGATCTACTGAAATGTTGTCTATAAATCTTCATGCCACTTATGGGAGTCACAATTAATCATGATCCTATATAAGGGATTACACATTCCATCTTGATTCTCAATGAACCATCGTATATAATCCATGTGGCCTTAAGGCCTTGAAGCTCCCACAGGATGCTTGGAGGATTCTTCAATATGATGGCCCTGATCATTTCTAGGACAATCTCTATTCCTCTATATCTAACAATTATGCTAAATAATTTCTCATAGGTAACCATAAATGAACATTTCAAGGAATTAATCATCAAATTCTAGGAGAGGAGGAATCCAAACACCTTCCCAAGATCTCTGAGATGGTTCAGATACTGGTGGTATTTAACCACATATTTTTTCAAATATAATTTCACTAGCATCATGACAATCAGTTTGAATATTTGGTGTATGAACTAGTGATAATTGGATTATTAATTCTTTATACTGACGTAAATTACATGGTAATAAAAAGTACCATGAATTTCTCTTAATGAGGTAGATTATTCATATTTGGGGGCCATCCATTTTTGGAAATTATAGAGTATTTATCCATTATGGGTAGATCTTGGAACCCATCATTGGAATATATCAAAATAACTTTCACTAGATAGGGGATATCATCCTTCTGACAGTGATATTTGAGATACCAAAAGTCAATATAGACATTGATATTCCCATTATTTTTCCCTATTGAGAATTTGTTTTCATGGAACATGGGGTACTATGCATCCTTGATGAATCTATCCATGATTTTTTTTTCATATTTATTCATCGACCACGGAACTATGAGAAACATTCATTTTTCTAGGAGGCTTCATAAAATAGTGATTGATTACTTGATCAATGAGGCGGTGGTTTTAAATTTGTTGTTCCAACACTAACATATCATCATAAATCTGGGAAAATGCATCATAATGGTGCTTTAGGAAATACATATACTATTGTTGTTCAAATATAGGAATGGATGCATTGATCAACGTTAAAATTTTATTTCCCTTTCCAATTAGGATTACATGAACCACCTAATCAATGGTTGTGGAGAAACCCTCTTTACAAGAGTATGAAGTGAATTACAAATACAATTAATCATCTAGTGTTGGGTGAATAATGGGTGGAAATAGTTATTCCAGAATAACTTATTCTGAGAGAAAAATGGTGCTTGCTTGGGTGGAGATGGAATCTTTACTAGGGGATATCGTCTTTGATGAAACAATAGTGAAATATGAATTTATACCAATTCCATTAGGGCATAAAATATGTAGTCCATTCATGATATCAATGAAATGGTGAATTGTCATCTTTTGGTGGTTCAACCCAACTCGAAAAAAGGCTAGTATGACACATAGTTTTGGATATTGGGAGAGCATATCAATACTCGATTGTGGTAGAGGTTTTTGGTATCTACCGTGCTTAGCCTATGTATAAATTGTATCCAATCTTATGATGTTATTTAAAATTTGTGATGTGGCTCCCTTTTCTATATGAAATGATGACGTAATATCCTAGTTCTATTATCGTATCCCCAAACTGGTGAATTGGGAGGATGGATGCATCATCGTAATCTATCCACGGGCTGGCTATGATGGTGGTCTTCTTAGATGATTTGGTTTTAAACTATATGTCCATTCCCAGTTAATATATGGAATTTGTATGGTGGGATTTAGAAGATTCTAAGGGGGATGTGTCACCTTGGAGCATGCGAACTCAAACATTGAGAGAGTACACAGGGCATTGGGGAAAAAAAGAGGGGATTGTTGAATGTAGATGGAGCCATTAATTACCTTATCAATGTGCTATATGAATCATCTTATGATACCATAAATTCAATGTTTTCTACCCAACTGCTAAACAATGTCTTTGAATGGATCCTGAAATATGGTCTCTGATTGGTCCTATAATAACCATATATCTTTAAGTCAGATGGAAATAGCTCTTCTCCAGTCTGTTCCACCATATAGATCACCAGGTTTCAGATGAGACTGATCCCATAAACTTTGTCAACAACACAACCATTCACCTCCAAAACATTCAACTGATCAGTGCTGTACAATAGGAGGATATGACCCTGTACGAGGGAGCCTTCATATTATCTAGAGTATTAGATGATGGATTGGTATTTTGATATCTCAAAATCATTATTGTAGAATATTTCTATGCTCTCTACATCCATTTTTAACTATACGAGGCTTCTTAGGACTTTTACGATGTCCTTACACATATCTTCCAATAGGGGGAGGGCCTCAAGGATTGATAGATTGTCATTAATTCTTGGGAGATTCTTAAATACATCATAATTCTATTCTAGAAAAATGTTTCTTCTTATAGGAGGTTTCTCAATGGAATGAAGCACAATGGGAACTTCTGACTGCACTACCAGATACTAACCTGTACTGGGAACATCCTACTTCTCATAAAAAAACTCACTTAGAACCATAAATAGTTTACTATCAACTTTCCAAATCCTATATCTAGTTGGACCTGACTAATCATGTTGTAGTCATGACTATTCTTCTTGCTCAGTTGTCTTTTATGTTGGTGAACATGAATCTGAAAAAATTGAATGAGAGGACTTCACCAACTATGCCCTAGGTATTACATACAATTTTGTTGTTATTGCATTCATGAGAGGACTTTATTCCCAAGAATGAGCATTCTAGAATGTTCAATGACCTCTACTTCTTCTTCGATTTCATCTTATGGGAGAATTTAGTGGGACTTACTGATATTACTCATCATTGGGGACCATATAGGGGTCCACTTATTTGTAGGTATTCATAGAATTATTCCTCTAGCAATATTCAAAGTAGTCTTCCAGTTTTGGTTGAGCATAGGGTATAATTCGCATTTCAAGAGTCACAACATCACCATGGGTATAATAAATCCTGAACACTAGTGGGGGAATTTTCCCTCCCTTACACCTTCATCTCCTACTATTTGGATACTTGGAAGTATTCAATGTAGATGTGCAGACATCAATTTGATAAGGTGAAGAGAATTTTATATGGTTAGGATACCCTAATTGGGTGTGGATGATTTCATGGTCATGAGAAACTTCATTATAGGACAACAAGTCATCATACATCTGAGTCATGTGGTGTGAAAACTACATTCATTCACCAGAACCCTCACAATCCCTATCTGTTTTGGTGGAGATATGCAATACCTAGGAGAAAACATATCCCAACTAGAAAAACCTATTATCCAGTTGATCTTGGAGCCAATATTTGAACACATAACATTTTTAATGGTATGTACAAGGATTATGTGGTAAGGGAAAATGGTTAGGGTGAATAGAGTGATCCACCTCATGAGGTTTCATGCATAGTAAATGATTCCACACCCCATACCCCAAGGCACTATAGATGTAATCGGGGAATTATTCTTTGAATGAGTTGGATATGTTTCTCCTATCCTAAAAGGTAGGTGTGGTACCTTGACCTAGAAGAGTGTCTATAGACTAATGGGGTGAAGGATCTATATTCTCCCCCATAGATGGTCATTAATGATGAGGAGGTGCATGTTGATTCAACACTAGGAGATGTTGAGATTGATGAGGATATAATGATTGAGAAGGATGAGTTTAGTGAGGCTCTCATAGAAACAACTGTAGTGGTCCTCAGGCCTTAACTTGAACTATAGGGGCAATTTATACCATGGAGGGTATTCTTTCAAGACATTAGTTATAAAACTAATGTGCCTTTATAGACTAATATATGTATTCCCCTAGTCATTGGGGCTTATCAAAAAAATCATGTAACCCACCTTGGAGGTTCTAGGTTATTAGGTTATACGACAATTCAGTCTTGATGTTCCACTCCCACACCATCAACAATTGTTCTTGAGTCATCAGTATATCGAGTGATAATGTGAGGACCTTCCAACTGGAGAAAAATGGTTGTGACACATTCATATTGATTTTTCATTCACTTGAATAGGTTTTCAATACATGTATTGTATGTGGTGGAGATGAACTGGTAGTGAAACGGCATGTGAAGGTCTTCCCAACTACTGATGGACCAAATGGGTAACTGGCTGCACCATAATATAGTAGTAACTTTCAATATATGAATGAAGCATCAAATAAAGGATGTCTACATCTACTCTAGGGTCACAAATATGTCCCCACATATTAAGAATAACTGGGCCAGATGTTGCAGCATGCCACCCATCCCTTTGAAGGGGGATAAATTCAGATTCATGAAATAATGGGAGGGGGGGTTATCACATGTCATCCACCTAATTTAGATATGGATTTTTATCCAGAAGAATTGATACTAGACAAGTCTATAAGGATTCATGTTGAGTAGTGAGAGATGATCAATGATTTTCATGGGGGGGATTCCAAACATTATGTGGGTTCTTTACCACCAAGGCATTGAAAATTACATAAATGTAGTAAAAAATATCGATCGCTAATGGAACCTATTGTGGAGCAGAATACACAACACATCGATCTGGGTCTCGATGAAGCATCTCAAAATTATTAGGTATATATAACAACACACATCTAAGTAACATTTTGTAAGCTCTAGCATATTTTATATATGAATGAGTTGGATCACCAAGCACAACTGGGGGAAATTTTCTAAGAAGAACTTGTGACTGCCCCTACTTCCCATATGCAGGAGAAACAGAATCCTAGTGAATATTACTAAAATCTAGGATCCAGTATGTAAGGTTTTCATTAATGATCAACTATTTATAATCAATGTAATATTTTATGGCTGAGATAATGTGATAAACCTATATATTCTAGGAGACTTCAGACATATTAGAGGACATAGAAGTCTCAAATGTTACATGACATTATTGGTATTTAAAATGGTGGAAAATGGTGATGGGGGTTCTCTGAGGATAAGTTCCTGCCTTATCAAGAATGTGAGAACACCTGTGTGAGGGTCCACCTAATACTTAGCTACCCAAGTAAGATGGTTCTCTTCATCAGATCCTATGTTGGTGTCCAAATCCTTAGTCAATATGAGATCATCCATATTTACCGTGACAATACCTGGTTGTGTATCATAAATATTTGGATGAGAATTAGGAGGTCGAAGGATATGAATAATGTAGGGAGAAATTTTCTTCCACCAACCACAAATCGATATGTTAAGAGAATTTTATTCGATTACTTTGTAGAGTAGTGAAATTATCTTGATATATCATTGTTGATATCATTGGTGGTACCTATGTGATGATGGATGCTGAGACACTAGTAGTGATGCCAATTAAAACACATTTATTTTCTAGCTGAAGTCTTCAAAGTTCTCCTAGATCCTTGGGTTGATAATCTAATGGTCACATAGATGAAAACAAATTTCCAATATAGGTGAGTGAAAGTAGTTGACCTAGTCCTTTTTTAGGGACTCCGTAATGATAAATATTGTAACCACATTCAGGTACAAACCCATAAATAGCTAGTCGAAAGACAAAGTCTCCCACATGACTACTTTTTCAGATGAGGGGCCTAGTTCTTAGTAGTCAAAATCATTGACTGGTGATAGTTGTGAAACTAGTAGTGAAACATAAGTGGATCAGTGTGACAATAAACTAATTGGTAGAGAAACATCTACAGAAGATGAACAATCGATGCACGTTTGGTTGTCCCTTGGGGTGGTACTGAACACATCATCACATCCCTGTATGATATGGTTCTTTCTTTTGGTTAATGTGTAAGGGTAGCAGGAATCATCTACGCATCTACCAGATGCTCAATTTCTAGCATACCCCAAAACAAATCTCCAAGATATTAGATAGATATAGAGAATGTCACTGGTGATGAAAGGAATGAAAAAACTGTGTTTCCATAGTGATGATCCAAATAATCCTCTACTAACATGTATCAAAAAAGGGATTAATGGAATTTGTGGATCTCACCATCTAGGATAACAAAAATCACATGTTGGGATCCTTCACCTGACTCACTTGTAAATTACTAGGTTGATGGATCCATCATTGAATCACATTCTAATTTAGAGTCTAAAAAGATAATGGTATTGAAAACAATATTTAACTTCATGGAGTTCTTCCTTAGGTGAATCTAATTATTCCCATCTTCATTTGAACAACTCGTCAGGGATGGGGAGTTCTTCGAAATGAGTATACCCTCCGTATTGGTGGATTATGGTGTGGGGAGTACCTATTATTTGATATGTTGGGATAAATATAGGACATATATAACATGTTTCATAGATGGGAGGTAGGATCTCTGATATTACAGATTACATAATTGGTAAGACCTCCATTCTGAGGAATTGAAGTGATAGGAGGGACTTCACATTGATCATACTGGACATGGCGGGGAACTCCTTGTTGTCTTCTGAAAGTGATGGTAGGTCATCTTCTATGGAAGATGGGAACATGGGTAGCACATCTATGTTTAAATATGAAAGAGGGTGTAGGGCCTCCAATTTAGCTGGAAATTTCAGAGGGAGAACGTCTGTATGGATTATTGATGAAGTAAGGAGGACCTCAATCTTAACCGATGATACGAACATGGGTAGGAAATACAAGTATATTATAAGAGTGGAGGGACACCAATTTCATTAGAGGTATTATGGGGAAGAAATCCTTACTATATCTCATCATAATAGATCAGTACACTATGTCAGTTTAAGGCGCTAGAGGTTGATAGAGTCAACCCAACCTAAATGTGGGGAAACCGATGTCTCCAACCCAACTAGGAGTGGATGGGTCCATGATCTATAGTTGTAGGGATATGGTAATATAAAAAAAAGGTTGTATGAGCCCCAAGAGAAATGAAATATGATTCCCCTTTTCAAGAGTCTTCTTGGTCATGTTACTGATGTTGGCGCTATGAAATTTAGATTAGTGCTGACAGAGAGGGGGTGTGGTCCCCCTGTTTATCAACATAGAACAACGATCAATACTAGAACTGATGATTTCAGTTTGGATCCATCCTAGATTTTAGTAATATCAAAGATGTCTCTATTGTCCCCTACCTCCTTGGTGGAGGATAGCGAGCCATGGTATCACTCCAGGGAGAAGAGCTTGAAAGAGTTTGTCATCAGATTCAGGAGGAGTGGCTCCATGTGTTCCATTCGGGGTGGTGATGCAGGTGATGAGTAGAAGTCTCCAAGTATTAGAAATCCATATAACTCACTAGAATAAAACCTTCTTGCTCATACCATTGCACGAAGGGAATTGATACCCCTACTATGAATCATCTTTATTAGTGAGAAGGGGTGTGGGAACATGGTAGTTGATAGATTAGTGTACGTCATGGAAGAGATGGGGTCATGTAGAATATTCGTGTTAAAATTTATACTACCTTGGGGTTAGTGGGAATTGGATTGCTGGTTTCTTGCATCTTTTGACCTGAAAATAAAGAATATTAAACCATAATTAATGATACCAAGCAAGAAATTCCCAATTCTAAACACAATCCAATTTTCCATGTTTGAAGGGGGAGATCCACACTAACGATGTTGCGAACTGAAATTTTCAATGTTTGACTAACCCAAATTATGGTGAGTTCCATGTTGGTCCCACTATTTAATTAATGGGTCCTCTAACATAATAATATGCTCTAGTAACATGATAATCTATAGACATATTGAACACTACCAATCCTCATGTTGAGGAGAAGAGTTTCACATCAAGTTAACATTCTCTATTTCTGATTCTTTCTCTATTATTCCCCACCTCACACACTGATGCTCAGTAGAGCAATGTTGTTACCCATCATTCATATTAAGATAATGTGTGTGGAATTCATCATTTTCAATAATCATGTCTTCTCCGTGATCAAAATGGGGTGATGGGATGTCAGTTCCTCCTTCCATGTATTACTCCATGGAAGTCTTCATATAGTATCATAGATTATGATATGATTGTGAAATACCTTCCGTATTTAATATCATTGTGAAAACTAGTGAATTAGGCTGGTTATCACTAAACATTACAAGGGGTCTTAATAGAGAAACAATATTTAGCAAGGAGAGTTGTCACATTTGGTATCAACGGCATGTTTGGACACTAAGAATATTGTTCACCTGTATGGAGGAATCTCAGGCATAGAATTGGAGAAAGTTTGTGTCATCCATGAGGTATCTAGTGCCAATGGAACATAATCCAGGGCATTCACCTCAGGCATCCCATGTTGACCATGAGGTACCATTATGATATGGGTCACATTTTTAACATCTTATAAATATGTAATGAGGATGATCAGAATTAACCATATAGGAGGATAAAGGCAGTGTATCTCTTGAAGGGGAAACCTGAATGGTTTATTAATGGATGAATCAAAACTACATATTGGGGAAAATACATGAGGAGTTTCCCCTAAAGGGTGGACTTCTATGGAGGCCTCCCACTTACACTATTTAAAAGACAATGTTCAAAACACATCTGGTTTGATGGACTGTGTGGGGATTAAGAATGGAAGCATCCATTTTCAAGAGGGTTGATTTTGGTTGGATTCTGTGTGTATTACACATGTGAGCTACTTGGGTTCTTCCAAAAGAAATGATTAAGTGGAAGTGGCTTACACATAGATGACTCCCTGATGATTCTTGGAGTAGCGGTGAAATGGATGGGGCTTACACATAGGAGTGACTAGATAGGATGAATGATCTTACTGAAATATGGTGGCCAAGGTGAAATCAGGATGGATGTGGGTGATGTGTTGGGTGGAATAGATAAAAAGGATGTAGTGCATGGATTTTTGTTTTTGAACATCAAGGAGGCTTTATATGTATCCTTAGTTTTAAATAAAATACCACATTTTTTTGAAATGGGAATTAGAGATTTCATATGATGTGGTGGCCTATGGAAGTGGAAAATATGGGTGATGTATATTCATGGAAGCTTACCATATAGGGAATATATTGTTGTTTACACCTAAGGTGGAGTCATATTGGATTGAAAATTCAGGAGATTATTCATTGAAGAATACCATAAGAGTAGAATATATATTTAATGGTTTATTCTAAACATTAATCCCATGCGACTTCAGATTAGTGTGATAAAAAACTTGAATAAGTAGACCTGACAGTCATGTCAAGAATGATGCACCAACGAGTGATTGTGTGGGACTTACACATGGATTCTACCAAAAGAGGACGTTATTCTATATGAGAAAAATCTCATTCCATTTTAGGAATATCTCATTCTCTGTCACTCATACATGGAGAATCCTATCAAGGGTGTGTGGAGATTACACAAGGATGCGGACCATGGTAGAACAATAACTTAATTTTGATATCCCATGAGGGTCACACATAGAGAATATTGTGTGCATTATATGGGATGAGAATAAAATTTAAAATCATTTTTTTGTAATTTGGTTATAGGAAGATTTATTTTATACAACATGAACATGGATGACTCTCTCCTCACCCCTTAGGCTCACGTACCTGAATCTCATTTAACATTAGGATGGGCATTGATTTAGAAATTCAATGGTTTAATGGTGTGGGGGAGTGGTTAGTAATTAGTTTCTAGTTAGATTCCTTATTATTTGATGAAATGGTGATTAGAAAACAAATATTGGGAATAAAAAGGTATGGTAACACATGGTAAAGGAACATGTGAAATCTCACGTGGGAACAATAAATTGTGGTGCACAATCCTAGAGTGTTTCATGGAAGAGATGTATGCAACACATGGGGGTTGAGTGGAAGAGGTGCTGAAACATGGTTCATTAGAATAGAGTCAAGCCATGAATATTAAAAGAGTGTGTTCGTGTAATATTGGAGGATTGTTTTCTAGAGTTAGTGCGGAGTACAAGATTGGGTTTCACAAAAGACTAGGGGTACACACAAAAGCTGGGTTTTTCAAGCACCATAATTTGGTTGAAATATGTTGGGGCAAGACATCAAAACCATGGGACCACTCAATTGAGGACCCACAATGAACATATCACTCAATATATTTTCATAATTGGGTCCATGTATTTTAGGATGTCTCGGAATATCATGCTTACATGCAATAGAGTATCGATTCAAATTCCATAGGATCACCTTGAAGATAGGGGTATACTTCCACATAGAGGTGAAATTCTCAGTGATGGTGTGGAATTATTTTTCTTGGAAGTTGTATTCTGCAATTCCTCGTTCAGAGTTATAAAGGGCCAGCACACAAGGGCCAGTTTGACAATGCATTTGGCATGTCAAAAAGTTTATTCTCGACTAGATTCTTTCTTAAAGTGAAATAATTTTGTACAAACCACATGTTACAATTTTTCATGGGATTTTATGAATTGATTAAGATACATTATATTTGGTAGAATGTAATCTTCAATGTGGATTTCATTCTTGTGTGTGTTACTTGAAACATTCACATTCCTACCATCAAGATCTCATGATTTTTGGTCGATTCAGATTATAGATTTGGTTTTCCAAAATCTGATTGTTTGTGACTTCTTGTAGATTTCGAAAACAACCCCCCATCTTATTTGTAGGAACATTTAAAATGATATCCTCATTGATAGTTATAGAACAACATTAACAGTCAGAGAGTTGAAAAATCCATTGGACGAGAGGTTTTTGAAGTTTAAAAATAAGAGGAAAAAATTAAAAATGAAAATCCATATGATTTATAAATCTAGAAGTAATAATATACTATGAAGAACCCTTATTTAAAAGAAAATATTATTTGAGGGTCAAATTAAATTGGTTAGTACCTCATTATATCTATATAATAGGCAGATCCTATGTGATCATCATCTCTACAACATTCAATTAATTACACCCTCCAACTAATTCCCTTCTTCTTTCCTATTATTGAATTATATTAGGAGTCATGGAATTTATAGAATCAACATGGATCACATGGTTATTTAAAAAGGGAACGTTCATAGGATATTTTCTAGATAAATAATGAGATATCTGAGATACAAGATATTTATCTCTATTAAGATACATTAGAGTTCAAAAAAAACAATTTAAAGATGTCTAATATGATTACACTTGTGACAACATCAAGGAATTTTTATAAAATCTCACATCGCATGATAAAAATAACAAACCTCAATCATATAAGATTGATATTGAGTCATAATAGAAGGTTTAAAGATTCAGTTTGTCATAGTGAGGTTTTCTACCTCAATGTGAATATGTGACAATTTTCCACTAGAACCAAGTATTAGAATTCTTAACTATTTCCATTGATATAAAAATACATCCTCCAAAAATATTACAATAAAGACCCATTTATATAACTATAAATATGTTAAACATTTATATATAATTATTAATATAGAGTAATATTATCCTAGAGTGATTTTTAGTTTGTAATACATAATTGAAAATGCATTGATTCAAGGATGCATTGGTAAATACATATTGAGAAATGTAATTTAAGTTCATAATCATATATGTATATTCCATGAGTGATAGATTCAATGGATTTGTGATAAATAAATATATCATTATTTCTTTCTTGAATGTATAAGGATATGATGTCTTATTCAAAATTTCCTCAAATTACTCCAACATAACACATTACATTAATTTATCGTGTAAAACTAAATATCACCATCAAATGTCAATGTATTTGGACATATATACCAATAAATAAATATTTAGATAAGATATGGTATAGAGGAAATCAAAAATCCCATCCATTATATTGAGCCACACTTCCACTTTTTAGGTTCTGAGTCCCCCAAAGCATTAGTGAATTTTATTTCTGAAACTATATGGAATGGTCCACTTATTGAGATTAATCATTTTAATTTCATTTATCAACAACATAAAAAGCATGTAGAATTCTATAAATAAGCTGTTGGTTCGTGTGTTGATCGGGTGAATCTATTTTTTTGTCAAATAATTCTTTATAATATTTATGACTTCTACCCAATGATGTTCTCCATAATAAGAAAAAACCTCCTAGTCACCACACTCTAGAAACTAAAGGCTTATAAAATTCCAAATCACGATAATAAAAAATCATTAAAATAAATATTTTAAAATGAATTATTTTAACCATTTTATGAAAACCCATCAATGTAAGATGAATAATTCATTCCATGATATATGTCTAAATAAAAATGCATGATATTCTTCACTCATCAGGTGAACTAATTTCAATTACATAAAAACAAACATAGATGTGTCTTCGAATTATTTTTAATTCAAACCAACATGGAAATTTTATGTTACTCACAATGTGGTAAACTATTTTTTTATTCTTTAAATTTCATGTATTGAATTTCCTATAATCTTGTTAACATCTCAAAATAGATAGAATAACCATCCAATACTGATACCAATTGTAACATCCCACCAAAACCAATTGGATTGGATTAGATTAGAGGTTATATAACTGTAGGAGACATCTAAAATACAATGAAGGTTGAAAATAAATTCCGGGGGATTATTAAATTTATTGGGTGTGATTTTTAATGTATATAAAAGGTTACTTAAATTGATAAAATAAAAACAAAAAAAATATAAAATATGATTGATGAATAATAAAGATACAAAAAAATTAAACCATGAATACTTTTTTCCTCTATAATAAATAATTAATTAAAATAGTATACAATGAAAATAAGGAACATATAACATAGTAACATTTATATGGAATCACACTGAAGACTCCAATAGAGAATCCTATTTTTCAAAAATAAACCTTCAGACAAATTGTTATGGTGGGCCACTAATTAAGTACAATATATATTCATTTCAAATGTTTTGGTAAAATACATATTAAAATACCCAATTTTCCCTATAACAGGGTGAGTATAAAACACAACAAGTAATTCAAAAATACATTTCACCACAAGACACACAGATAAGAACATGTTATAACCATTAATATAATGGTAGAGATTAATTTAAATAGTTTAATAGAATACATAGGTTATTAACATACATTATATACATTAATAAATTATATTCCAATTTTGTAACACTCTGTATAATTATCCCATGTTCATGATCTCACACACACATTCATGCATGAATACCATAGATCTAACTATAATTAGTAGGGGTGAGTCATCTTATCATCAAGTAGACACAATGGGCCCCCCATTGTCAATATCAATTTTTAAAATAGTGACCCATACATTTCATAAATGGTTATTACATATCTTTTAATGAATATTCAATACATTACACAAACACACATTTGTGGATCGTAATCTTTTAGAAACTTTAGAGACTAGGTAAAAAATCCTCTAATTTTGATAAATATATTCAATAACTCCTAGAAATATATTCCAATTTATACTCTTCACATACATAACCTAGTTAATTCCATTCTCAATAACATGGGTATAGAAATCACAAGAAAGTGTGATATCATATGCTTGGTAAGGTTAAAAATGGTAGATATGTAAACATAACATAAACATATGGTTATGAGAACATTATTAGAACATTTAAATAACATACCCTACATATCAAAGATTTAAATTTTGAGTCATGGTATAATTTTTAGCATTTCATAAGACTTGAACCATAAGGGAATTAAAGAACATGGTCCTTGATAATATAACATTTTTATACGACATATATTTGTTTCATATAAATATTCATAGAAAATATTATGGTAATAACACCAATGATGAAATTCATATATTGTTTAGATTGGAATAACCACCCCTGTACTTTTTTATGGATTGGGCTAACCACCCAAGTATCATATTTTCTATGATTCGGATGACAACCAGTGTACCCTCCATTTCTCACTCTGTATAACCATCTATGTACCATATGAGATTATAGAACATTTATCGTTGCCTAATGAATTTGATGGAGATAAAGGTTCCAATCTATATAGATAAATATCATCACACTAGTATCCCTGATAAGAATTTAGTTTAAAAAAATAACATTTCATTAACTAATGAAAAAGAAACATATTTCCTAAACATTTTATAAATTATTCATATTTATACCCATAAAAAATAAATGGGTTTCATAAAGGTAAACATTAACCATCCTAGGAATAAATAAGGATGATATAATTAATTACAACCCTTAATAAAGAATATTTAACTTAAAAGGATGCAATTTTAGATGAAAATATCAATTTGAAAGATCAAATGGAGTATTTCTTGAGTAAAATAAAAATTCAACTATGAGAAAAATATTTTTTTTTGAAATCCTATTTTAATTTTAATTCTTTATTTAATGTATATGAATTTCCATAATATTAATGATAAATTTCAATTGAATAGAAATTTTAAAACCCCAAAGAATGATTGAAATCATTGATTTATTTTGAAATTTGGAAATATTATTCTTTCCATCAATATAAAAAATAGTTTTTCTTTTCAAATTTTTAGTAAAAACCAAACATGAATTATTTGGAAAATGACAAGAATATTACTTTTATATCATTTTTTAAAAAATAAATAGTGCAGTAAATTTTCATTAATAAAACATTAAATTAATTATAAAACATCATTGAAAATATTTGTATATCACATGATTTTTTAGGAAATGGTGATTTTGACTAAAAAGTGGTATTAAGATATTTATTATTTATTGCATTTTATCAATTTTTTTAAGTAACATGTTGTTGAAAAGTGGAACTAATAGTGAAAAATATCATGAATAACAATATAATGAAAATATTAAATATATTTTTTAGATATGGATCATTATATTTCATCATCGGATGCATAAATGAAAACAAACCTAACAAATGATGGGATTGTAATGTAAAAAATTTACCACTTTAATAAAAATAAATCATAAGCCCCATGAAAGAATAATATTAATTAAGGAAAATATTAACTTGAGAATAAAAAAATACAATATATTATTTGTCAAAGGTTCTATATATACACCACATTATTGTTGATAATTTCATAACATAGTATATATATCAAATAAGGGAAATTGAGATAAAGATATGTTACCATGTTAGTAATCTTTTGAATAATATGAAACAATAACTCATAAAATATAGTGAATTTCTAAATATTATTAAAATAATAAAATTCATCATATAACATGTCAATGGGGAACTATATACACCACACAAATGAAATGACTTGTGAATTTGTATAGGTCTATGAAAATAAAAGATAGTTTATAAATCCATTAGTATTTTAGTAATGTACTTATTTATACGCCTAAATAATGAATAAAAAAAATTTAACATTTAATATCATTAAATTAACTATATTAATGATATAAAATTTCAATGTTTCATTATGTACACCACATAAGTGAAATGAGTGGTGATTTTACATTTGTCCCAAAGAATGAAAAGAGAGACTAGAAATCCATTAACATAACTCTCAAATTAGATCTCACATTTTTGAACCTCACCAATAATAAATATAATATTATTATACATTTATTAAATAACCATTAATATATTTATATATATCTGTCCAAATATGTTTTTTTAATAAAATTTATTACCAATTTAATAAAAGTATTTCTTGAAATCACATTTTGGGTAATAATCATTTTGTTTTTCGCATAAATTTTATTTTTTATTTTTGTTCCTCCTACATTATTAATGGTTCTATAATATATAAAATTTTAAAAATGATAAAATGATAAAATATATTTAGTATATATTTATTTATAGTGATCCATAAAAGTTATATATATGTAAATAAAATGTAACTTTCATGGAGATAGTAGGTCATGCATATGCCTGAAGGTTGTTTTCCATTTTTCAATTATAATTATAGAAATTAGGTTAGAAACATTTTATTTATATATAATGAACATATTATAATAAAAAAGATATTAATTAATTAATTTACTTAGAAATATCATCCATGTGGTGTAGTAATGAAAATAGTGATTCACATTGCTTTGTGAAAGAGGTAGTCCACATGTACACGAACAATGATGTCATATTTAAGTGATTGAAAAGGGAAGACACAAATTGATAAATTAAATTTAAATATTTAAAAATATTTAATTTATAAAAAATTAAATTCATTTATATCAATAATATGAATTTAATTTATTATTATTATCTTCCATATAAAGAGTTAGTGAAAAGAAATCTCCTTGATTAGTTAGGTCATATTCAGAATACGCATGATCAACCCTATCATATCCCCTAGGTAATTAAAATTAAAAAAGGATATATATATATATGATATAATATATTGATATTAATAATTAAATTTAAAATATATTATATATACTTTTTATCTATCATCATTCCCAATCTTGAGTGGTGGTAATTGAAAAAAGAGTGACATCGGTCCGTGTTGTAGTAGTCCACCGTTCCCATGAATGACGATATAGTAACCAATATAATAATAGTAGATACGTATTTAGGTCATTAATATAACATTAAAATATATAATTATATGTAATATACTAGTTTTATTATATCATAATGGTTTAATAATAATTTGATGAGGTGGAGGAAGAAATAAAATAAAATATGTCATTGATTAATGTTCCCTCTTCTTTGGGTTACCTCTATAAGTATGAACCATAATCCTACAAAGAAAATATTTATTCCCATTATATGGCTTTTAGGATGTTATTATAGAATATGGGAAGTGATTTGTTCAGGATTTGGTTGAGATGAATGTCTTAAGATGTGAAAATAAGTGAGGATAGTGGGTTCCAATTTATAATTGTGGAGTAAAATTTTTATAAATACCCAGAAGTATTAAATAATTAGAGGTAAATATAACCTCATGTGGGTCAAAAATTAAAAAATAATGGATTTTAGTGATTATATGGTTGAGTAAAACTCCACCAAAATAAAAAAATGTTTTAAACATTTCATTCCTTAATCGTTATGTTTTAATCAGTTTTACCATTTTGATTTCCACCAAGGAGTTTTTTTTAAATATATAATTTACTATTAAATACTATAATTAGATGACACTTGTATATTTTTAATACCAATTACTTATAAATATTAAATTCAATTTATTAAATAACATTCCTAGTTTTTGGTAAAATTAATTTAATAAAGAGCACATGTAAAGCACATAGCACCATTATAACATTAATTATGGAAATTATTATTTGTTTATATTATAAATATTAATATAATTCTAAACATGAAATACATTTTAAAAAATTCCAATTCACATAATTGGACTAATTATATTTGTAATTAATCCCACTAAATCGATTAGAATGTAGGTTGTTAAGGAGAGAGATTTCAAAATTTCAAAATGTTTTAATATCCAATTTTATGTTCAAATTTACTCCAATAACCTATATTGGATTAACAGGTATATTATTGTAATAATTTTACTATTAAATTATTTTAAAAAATAACTTATCTTATTAAATAATTTAAACCAATAAGTAGTTTTCGATTAAAATACTGTATTTTTTCACCATTCATCAAAACATTAATTATAACACACTACGTTTTTATGGACTTTTTTTCTAAAATAAATTAATTTCTTATTATTATAATTCATTTTATTATTTATAACATTACATTCACATGGAACTGACATGTTGTTCACTACACACATCACTGTCTTGGCATATGTTACATGCAACACTGTGTTTATATGAATCATCTTTCTATTGTTATAATTACTAAAATTATATATTTATACCCTAGACCTTAAACATAGTCATATTAATAGTAATAAATAACTGTTGAATATTTTTTATAGTGGTTTTATACAATTATAACATATTGGAAATGAAAAATATTTTTTATAGTCACTATGTGATTAAAAATTTAATTTTCTCAAATAAACTACTTTTCATGTCCTTCTTTAAAAAACAATAAAATTAATTTTATAACATTTTATAAATTTATTTTCTAAAATAAAAGTAATTTATTTATAATATATAAATTATCATAGGGTGATTTTTTTTGGATTTTCCTCAGAAACATCATATTTGGATGAATAGTCGAAAATACTGAACACTAATTCAAAACTAATTTATCATCAAAATAATTTATAAGTTTAAATTATTTTTTAAATTGGATGAATACATTAATTAAATAAAATATTAATAATTTATAACACTTTTGGTCATTTAGATCAATTTTATTTTTATTTTGGGTAAAAAAACATAGAAAACATTTGAATGGATTTTACTTTAGAAACACGTATTGTTAACCCGACTCTGAGATTAATTTTAAATTTATTTCTACCACATATATATTTTTAATTTAAAAAATGGTTTCAATATTTAGAATAAAAATAATTTATTAATCTTATTAATGTAAACAGAGTATCTGAAAAAAACACTACTGAATTCAATTTAAATTAATTACATCAGTTATGGTAAAATTAATCCTAAGAAAGGCCTTGAGATTATTTTTATAACCCAAAATGACATATATACTTGTACAAGATCCATTGGATGAACATATTTAGACACATTACTCCCTTTAATCAAATTTCTTCAATTTTTGAATCCAAATGACAAGTGAAAAATGTATATGAATTTATATTATCAAAATATGAAAAGAGTGCCACTCTTCCTCCTCTATAAAATATTTCTCCACTCCTCCACTTATTTACACATATCAAAAATACTATTTTTTACCAATATCTGCTAAAAATCCTCTAAAAAATCATCCCTTACCCATTTAAGACTAAATTTGGGAAGAAAGTCTTTGATGGAATCCCTTGGAAGAAAACCCAAAAGTGTTACTTGATTAAGAGTTAACACCCTCCCTCAAAATCCTTTATTTTATATTATTTTTACACTCCCAAAATTCATCATATTATATTATTATATGATAACACTAGTATACTCAATATTCTGATATGGTTTTATTATATAATTTCTATGTACAGTTACACTATCCTCCATCTAATTGGTGACAGTTACAATGTTTATGTGTACGAATAACTACCATTTCAAAAAAAATATTGTCTTCTCTTCTTTGACCACCTCTCATGGTGGGATTTATGATGGAAAGTATGTTTATATGTCACAAATATGATATTTATTATGTCTTTAATCATCCTTAATCCCTATACCACACATATCTCTATGGTTTCCTTTTTGGTGTTAATATGATAATGTTGTTTGAGGAAGTTTGGACTACTGCCCCCTCAAAGCGATGTGATTTATTAAATAAATAAAAGGAATGAAAAAAATATGTTTTTAGTAAAATAAAATGTTATATATGGTGTAATAATTATATTTTAAAATGTATATATATAAATATATATACATATATTTCATGTAAATTGTTTCTTTCGATATGACAATTAAATAGAAATAATGTTCATGTGTATGTACAACATACCATCTCTTTGAATGGTGTATTCCATTACATACTTATATATTATATAAATTAATATATGAGACACATTATGAATATAAATTCTATTTATATAATTTTTTTAATCTTTAGATCATGATATAATTATAAGGACCAAATATATAACAAATAAAAACACATGTGAAATGAAAAGCGAATATTAGCCGAAGTGGAACCACAACATAGAATTGTTAATAAGAAAGTAATATAAAGACATTATAACACCATATAAGATATTATATGTAATAATATTGTTATTTTATAGATTTTTAGTAAAATAATAATTATAATACAATAATTTTTTATGAGTAAAATTATAGTCAAGACACTAGGTAAGAGGATTTCATCTCAATCAATATTTTTGAGAGATACATGCATTATTCACCACTCACTTATTTTGTTTGGTGTATATAATTACCATGAATTTATTATATTAATTTTATTCAAGAATATATGGTTATTTATATATCCATTCTATGTTATTCCGTTAATATATTTGAGGTTATGAAATATTTTTTAAGATTCTTTTATTAGTTGTAATGAAAAACAGTTTGGAAGTGGTTTTCATGATTCTATTATAAGTTGTCAGGGAACAATGTTTTCAAAATTATTCAAATTAACCATTATATGATATAAATAATATTTTAAAGAGAAGGATTTTAAAAAAATTTATGTATTAAAAATACTTTTTCAATGAAGAAAAGACATTTTTCCCAAGGAATAATGATATTTAAAAATTATTTCCCATATAAGATGAAATATATTAGTGTTACTCATGACTTTATATGGATATGATTCAATGTTTCCATTCATATTAGTTCACAAAATGGGTTATTTTTCAGGCCATGATGTTTATGATAGTTGTTTCTCTTTAATGGGTTATATGCTTTTGAAACATGCTTCTTTTCACGGATAATGATTTTGATGAAATTATTATTAAAATAGTATATATTTCCATAGGTTTTGATATTTCCTATTGTTTTTGATACCCATTTAATTTCAACTATTAATTTATGAGTATTTATTATTTTTTGGATCATGTATATATGACCTAATTATGAGATGGGTGGGATATATATCTCACAATAGTATATTGGGTAAATATTTATATTTCATGATATAGACATGGATATAATGATAAATGAACAAGGTTTTGTATTTTCTCATATATACCCATATTTTATAGTATTGTTATCTCCTATTATTATCCTTATTTTTCCCAAGGTTTCCCCCTATGACCCCTTGAAATTTAAACAAATTGCAATATTTTTGGGTGGATAGATTAGGCTTCATGGTAGTGTGCATGATTTAGGAAACTATGAAAGAAAATCAAGAATTCATATCCAACTCATTAAAATTGTGGTTTAATTACCATTTTCCCTTCCTAAATAAACCCTAATATTCCCATTTCTTCCCCATATCATGCCTATAATCCATATACAGACTCCAAGCTATCTCAATCCTCCTAGTAAGTAAATTTTGAAGGGGGTTTGGTATAGAAATGTTAATATTTCTCATGTAAGTTAGTAGCCTTTTTATTTCATTCAATTTCCTTGGGTTTATCCCACTTTTTATGAAGCTCCAGAAATATAGAATATAGGTCTTTAAAAATAGGGTTTTTTTTGAGTTTCATGGTTCGATCTTATGGTTTTAAGTACGTTTTCACTCTATTGTAGTGTGACACTGGTGTAGTTCACGTATCAAAAAAATGATTTAAGGGTCTTAACAGATCTGGTAGGTTATTCCATGTGTTAGAATTATTAGATGAGTTATATTTTCTTGATTTATATTTTCATCATGTTAACATTTTTTGTTCCAAAAATATTTTTGGTATCATGTGTTAAGCGGTTGATTTTTATGTGGCATTTTTGTCTGAAAATGGGGGTTTTCTATGTGTATTATATGTTTGTCTTATTGGTAGTTGTTTATAACTCATTGAATTTTTTAATTAAACTATTTAAGTGCTTCAAAATCATCATTTTTGTAATACTTTTATTCATTTGGTTTTAAAATAGGGTTTTTTATTGATTTAATTTCCAATGCTTTGATATAACTTGTGAAATTATTTTATGGAAATTATAACTGTTTGTTTGAGTTATTAGAATTGTGAAAAGCATGATTAGAAATTTTTTTGAGTGAGTATAAAAATAACTATTGTTTTAATGTATAAATTACATTTCATATAATGTTGAACTTGTTTGAGCACAAAAATGGAAACATGGGTATC
Source organism: Viscum album (assembly GCA_963277665.1). Classification (NCBI taxonomy): domain Eukaryota; kingdom Viridiplantae; phylum Streptophyta; class Magnoliopsida; order Santalales; family Viscaceae; genus Viscum; species Viscum album. The sequence continues at coordinate 516,333,867 of OY728146.1, forward strand.
TAGGTGGGAGGATGTGTACTAGTATACTAGTGATCCAGAGTGGGTTTGTCCTTATATCACTTAGCATGTTTTATGTTGACAACACATAGAGTAATATAATTATAGTAATTGATGACCACTATGTTAAAGGTATGTTTCCTACTAGTGGGTCATGCCTGATAATAGATATTTTATGGTTATATTTACATCAATATATGAGGTACCTGGGGCCCACATCTTGCTAGTGCCAAGGGGTTTTGTTGTGACTAGTGATCATTGACTATTTGGTATTTACCATTTTTATATAAAGTGTTTGAATGGAAAATTCAGTAGTATATATGTATTATTTAAATCTAATCACTCCTTAATGTGTTCCCTAAAAAACTATTAAAAAAAATTTATTTAATAAATTGGCGCTAACATTACTTGTTTATAAAAACATGGATTATTTTTGTCTTATAATTATTTTCACATGGAATATATGGTTGGTATCATATTGCAGCTAATATAACACCCTAAATAAACCTTAGTTTTTAATTATAAATGATCAAGATTGACATAGGAAAGGGAAAGGTCCTTGGAGATGGCGGTTCCGATTCTTAGTTTCCTAACATGGTGTGGTGTTGTGGAGTCGACTCGTGGGTGATGACCCCATGTTGTGGGTGGTCCATGATCTTTTTTCTGCTACTTTTCTAATTTTGGACATCTTGTGTCATGTTTGAAACATTACATGTAGTTCTCAATTTTTTAATAATGTTTATTTGTTAATTTTCATATTCAGTTTATGTATTGTTTTTTGATGTTTAATATTCTAGCTTAGGTAAACAGTACCAAAACAATTATTATCATATCGAGGAACATGTACCAGCCTATGGGTATAAATAAAACCCTTAGGGCCTTACCATGAAAAAAGTCGGGTTCCGATTTTAATAGTTACTAGATTTTGTTCATGATAAAATGATATTAGAGCATATTCATCTTTTTGTGTCATATCATTAATTTTGGATTAGTCTGGTTAGACATGATCTCAGACATAGGGGTTGGGAGTTTTGGTAATGAGTTGGATTCCTTGAATGTATCTCTCATGAAAAACCTCTAGTTTCTTTGGGATATTGTTATTGTTTGTTTGACTTCCCTTCCAGGTGGGATGTGCGGGCTGTAAACTACATGGAGACATCAGATGGGAGTTATGTGGTTGTTTATTTCATTTTTTATGTGATTGATTTATTTATATTTATGTACCTGTTGAAAATTTCAGAATATGTGTAATGATGATTTTTTTATCATTTCCTTATGTAGAAACATGCTTTCCCATAAAGAAATCATGCACCCACGTCAGGACGCTGGAGATAGTTCTCCTTCACAGATTGATCAAAGGATGGAAGAATTTGTGTTCAGTTCTATACATTCCCTATAAAAGAGAGTATCTCCTACTCCCACACCAGTATGAGAAGAGGAGTCTTGTCCTAGGAAATAGAAAGACATAGGGTTTTAAGTAACAATCCTTATTCTCTTCAATGAAACACGTATCCCTAAGAAGTAGAGGAGTGGATCAAGAAGATCATATCCATGTTAATGTTTCTTGAAACACCTGATGTGGTCATGGTGAAGTGTGTCTATTTTCTGTTAGATTTTCCTAGCCATAGTGGGTGGGAATTAGTGCTTCAAGCTTGTATGCATGAATAAATGAGTTGGAACAATTTTAAGGCTACATTCAATGACTGTTATTGGCCTGATGTCTTGTAATATTCCAGATCACGTGAGTTTATGGAGATGGTTCAAGGGAATAATATAGTGATGGATTAATCTAATCATTTTACTAATATGTTTAGGCATGCTTTTGAAATGGTCTCCAATTATCATATGAAAGCCGAGAGGTTCTGGAGGGCTTTAGAGCCATATATATATTCCATGGTTTTCTTGTTCAAGTAGTATACTTATATTGAGGTGTTTGATCAGAATTGTTTGGTGGAGATAGACCGCAGTGGGAGGTCTTATTTCATTGGGGAAGTGTTAGTGATAGGCAGTGGCAGTTCTTCTAAGAAGAAAAAGAAGAATGATGATCAGGGGAAGAAGGTGGGTGGTAGTTCGTGCCAAACATACAGAAAGTTTTCTTATGTGGCTTCTGATGTGATATCCATCATGTGCCACCAATGTGGGAGTCCAAGGAACATCTGAACAACATGCACATCTCCTCTGAATACTTCTTATCAATGTGAATGTATGGGACACTTGTAGCGTTTTTCCAGGATGACATGTCCACTCCATAGTGGAAAAGAATCATTGGCTTCTAGGGGAGGGCCAACTCAATTAGATCCATTATGGAAGGGGGTCCTATCTTTGGGGGTCATGGTGGTAGGGACGAATCGTCATTTGGGTAGATCTATTTTAGGTCCCAGACATAGGTGAGTATCTACTATTAGGCAAAGAGTAAGCATATTCATGCTAGGGAATACGTGCCAGCGGGATCAGATTTAGGGACATCGACAACTCAAGGTTCTATCTTGATCTTCTATAGCTGATAATTGTTTGATACTTGTTTTTATGTCTCATTTATCATTGCCCAGTTTGTGAGAACATAGAATTTTCCAAATAAGTTGTTATTTGTTGTTATGGATTTGGTGAAGCCATTGGGTAAAAAAGTGAGCAAAGTATTTTGTTCCCATTATGTGAACTAATTTTGTTGGGGGTCGAGATGGAGTGGGACCTCCTACTCCCAGATATAGTCAATTTTGAGGAAATCCTTGCCATGGATAGTCTAGGTACCTTTTAGGCTCACATAAATTTCAATAGGTGGCTGGTGAGTTTCATAGAACCTGATGGAAGCCCTCACGTTTTTCATGGGGAATAGGATCCTCGACCAGGTCGCATAGGACCTCCAGTCCCATAATTGGGAAATAATATCATCCAGAAATATCTATTAATTCTAGAGGTAAATTATCAATCACTTATGGGTGTATTACGTAATTTCTTTGATGAGTTCCCAAAAGTCCTTCGAGATGTTTTTTTAGGATTTCCCCTCGAGAGGGATGTGGGGTTCTCGATTAATATGGAATCTGGAACACATCACATATCCCTTCCATTTTTTTGGCCCCCACTAAGGCAAGGGAATTGAAAATACAATTGTATGATTTGGAATCTAGAGGATTCATTAACTTAAGCATCTCCCCTTGGGCCGCTCTTGACTTTTTCGCAATGAAGGCTGATGGATCCCTCTGGTCATGTATCTACTACCAAAAGGTGAATAGGGAAGCCATCAAGAACATATATCATTTTACCCAAATAGATGATATGTTTGATTGGTTGAAGGCTGATAAGATATTTTTTAATATTGAATTGCATTCGGGTTAGCACCAAATCCGGGTTAAAGATGCAGATATCCTAAAGAGAGATTTCCAAAGTAGGTAGGACCACTTTGAGTACTCGTTTATCCAATTTGGGTTAACTAAATATCATATAGTTTTTATAGAACATATGAATAAGGGGTTTTTATAGTATCTCAAATAATTTGTTGTTATATTCGTGGATGACATCCTAGTTTACTATGGATCTAATGAGGAGCATGTCCATCACTTGCGGATTATGTTGGGAACCTTGTGGTATCATCTACATTATGAGATGTTGTCAATGTATCCTTTCTGGATCAAGAAACTGTTGTTTCTAGGACATGTGATCTTAGAGTAAGGGGATTTAGTAGACCTTAAAAAGATCATCATTGTGATGTTGTGGTAGTGGTTAATTAACATGATGTAGATTATGAGTTTCCTTGGCCTGACAGTTTATTATAGTATTTTTCTTCGGGTTTTCTCTCAGCTTAACTCACCCATGACCACACACACCAAGAAAGGTTTAAAGTTATTATGGGGTCCAGAATGTCAGGAATACTTGGATGTGTTGAAGGGGCATTGGACTACCACTACCCATGTAGATCATTCCAGAATCTAGAAAGCTCTATCTAGTTTATTGTGATGCTTCAGGTATGGGTCTTGGCGATGTGCTTATACGGGGTGACCATGTAGTGGCGTATGACTCTCTCTAACTTCGTCCACATGGAATGAACTACCAATAAATGACATGGACTGGGTAGCGATGTTTTATTCTTTAAAGATATGGTGTCACTACCTATATTTAAGGATGTCTCTGGTTTAATCTTCTCATAGGAACCTATTCTAAATCTTCACATAGATGGATCATAACATGATGTATCATTGTTTAATCGAGTACCTACATGATACTGACATTGAAATTTTCTATACCTCATTTAAGGGTAATATGGTGATTATTTCAATATTAGGAGTGTAACAATAAAGGCTTTGAGTAAGTCCTTTGATGAGTGGAATCTGATGGGGATCTATTCTTAGATGAACGTGGATGACAAGGAGCACAGTGTAGGTGTCTTACTAGCAAGTATTCAATTGACTCCGAGTATATTAAATTTGATTCCGTGTTATAAGACTAGTGATGAGTTATGTTAGTGTTCAATATGTTTTCTTCATGGTGGAGAGATTCCACATGATTGGTCATTATACCCCAAGGATATCGTGGGTTTCAAGGACCATACAGTGGTTTTTCTATCCCTGAGAAAGGTGGTAATGTACGATATCCACTCGTATCAGTGGCCATAAATCCTGGTGTACCAAAAGTTACTATGCCTTTCATCAGCAGTTATGGTAACATGCTATGAGAAGATATATAGTTGACACTATGTTGATATGTTACACATGTCAGTAGGTAAATGAAGACTATCAAAGTACCTCTGGTTCTTTCCATCTGTTACACATTTTACCCTGGAAGTGGGATGAGTCACTGTGGATTTCATTGTTGCATTGCCTCTACACCTAGTAGTAATAATTCTATTTGGGTGTTGATTGATCATATTACAAAATCATCCTAATTCATTCCAATGATAGGTAGAGATAATTTAGACGAGTTTGGACGATTGTATCTTCATGAGGTGGTAAGGATTCATTGTTTCTATCAGTAGTGGCCTTAGATAGTGTCTCCCATATCACCTCCCAGTTCTAGTAAGGCCTTTAGAATCCCTTGGGGTTTCAAATTAAAATGATCACAACATACCCTATGTTGGACATTGGAGGTTCCTAAGATAGCCATTTGGGAATGGTTGAGTTTTATAATAATAATAGTTACTAATATTCTTTTGGAATGGCTCCTTTTGAAACTTTTTACGATCTTCCTTTTAAATCCCCTCTATGTTGGGTTGATGTATATGAGACCTCATTCATGGGGCCAATCTTAGTACACGATATATTTGAAAAGCACATGTTTATCAGGTAGCGGTTAATGAAATTTTATATTCAACCCAACTCTTATGATAATAAGTGGATATAAGACATAGTTTTTTTGTGTGTGATTAGGTATTATTGAAATTACCAGCTCATCTGGGTCATCATTTTTTGGTAATGTAGGGAAAACTGACACCGAGATATGTAAGACCTTTTGAGATTATTAGGCACAATAGAAAGGTGGAATAAAGGTTGGATTTTCTACCTCAGTTGACAATAATTCATGACATATTCCTTGTATCCCAGTTTACGATGTACAATCCGGATCCATCTCATGCGCTAAATTAGGATGAGTTAGAGTTAGTGCCCAATTTATCAGTGTTTGAGCAACAAATGTGAATAGTTGATTCTCAAGATAATGTGCTTCTAGGAAATTCTATTCCACTATTTTGGGTCTTTTTTCAACATGGTAATGATTTTCATAATTCTTGGGATCAAAAGTCATGGGTTGATCAAGATTACCCATTCTTGTTTTCTGATCATTAATCGGGTTCAATTTATACGGAAAACATATTTCATGGTGGGAAGAATTGTCAGATTCAATCCATTATTTTCAGTAGTTTTCATTCATATTATTTTCCCAACATTTCTTTAGGATTTCTCTTTAGACTCCCAGAAATTGGAGAAATGTGGAAAATTATTGTGTGTCTAGACTAAGTCGCAAAGTTTGTGTGGATGGTTTACCAAACTGTGCAAGAAAACCATTCCGCTATGTCTATCACATAAAAATTTTCTTGTAATTTATATTTTCACTTCCAGAACAAACCATAATCCACCCATTTCATCCCCATTTCCTGCCTAGAATTACAGGAAAGCTTCCAAGATCTCTCAATCCTCCTTGGATCTCGATCTTCAAGGGGGATTTGGTGGATAAACTTCAAACATTATCAAGTAAGTTAGATTCCTTCATAGTTATAGCCATTTCATTAGGGTTTCTCCAATTATTCATATAGCTGCAGATGTCCATAAGATAGGTCTTTGTACATAGGGTTTTATTAGTTTTTGGGTCCATTTTTGTGGTTTTGGGTTCGTTTCCACTCACTTGTAGTATGCCAGTGGTGTGGTTGAAGTATCACACAATGAATTGAGGTTCTCGACACATCTGGTAGGTGATTAAATGTGTATTAATTATTGGATTAGTTATATTTTCTGGATTTATATTTTTATCATGTTCCTATATCATTGTTTTTTGTACAAAAAATAATTTTGGTATCATTTTTTTAAGCGGATGAATTTTATGTGTCATTTTTCTGTGAAAATGGGGAATTTTCATGTGCATTCTATGTTGTGAGAATAGGGGTTGTTTTATACATCATGGAATGGTTTTATTATAATTTTTTAGTGCTACCAATTCTGGTTTTGTGTAATATTTATATTAACTTTGTTTTAAAAGTGGTGTTTTAAATGGATTTTATGTTTAATGGTTTGATATACCTTGTGAAATTGTTTAATATAAATTCAAATTGTTTGTGTGAGTTATTATAATAGTGAAATGAATAGTTAGATACTGTTTTGAGTGTGTAGGACCAGAACTGAGGATTTTATGTGTCAATGACCTTTGATATAATGTGGAAATTTTTTGAGCAGAAAGAGGGAAACTTGAGTATCTAGAAGGTCAGACATGCACTAGAATTCTTGTGATCCAGAGTGGTTTATTCCCTATTTCACATAACATGTTTGACATTGACAACACTTGAAAACCTATAATGATATTGATTAAGGGACACTAGTTTATGGGTATGTTCCATACAACGGTCTCTTTTGTGAGAACAAATATTTTTTATGGTTACATTTACACCATGATACGATGTGCATGCGGCCCACATCTAGCTAGTGCTTAGGACTGTATCTTTGACTAGTGGTCGATGATTATTTAGTATTTAAAATTGTATTATGGAGTGTTAGGATAAATAATTAAGTATCATACATGTTTTATTTCAATTTATTCATTCATTAATTTTTACCCGTGAAAATTGTTTTCAATTAAAATTTCCACATTAGAAATTGGTGCTGCCATTACTTGTTTATAAAAAAATTCACGATTTTTGTTATATAATGCATGTTAGATTTTATATTTATGTGGTATCATGTTTGGAAAAGTCTCACAACCTACACACACCATTAGATGTAAGTATAGTTGATCATGTTTGAAATAGGCAATGGAATGGTACTTAGAGTCGATCGTTCGTGTTGTTAGTTTCATTCCATGGTGTGGTTTTATGGAGACAGATCATGGGTGATGAACCATTATCATGTGGTGGTCCTTGTTATGATTTGATAATACATGGATAAATTTATACCTCTTGTGTCATGTTTAAAACCTTGTATCCAGTTCGAAGTTCTATTTATTTAATTTTTTTTATATTAATTTTGTCATTTATTTTACCTATTGTTTTTGGTTGTTTAATGCTTCTAAACCACAATAAACAATTCCCAAACCAATTTTTATCACACCCAAAAACTTGTTCCAGACCATGGGGATACAGAATTTCCTTAGAGCCTATCCATAGACTCAGCCAGATTCATGTTTTAATGGAAAGTAGATTCGGTTCGTGAAATGTATTGTAGTGCTGGAACAAGTAATGAACATGGTTTAGTAATACCGAGAAAGAATGATGAGTGAACAAAGATCAGTAATATTGTTCTAGAATTGTGACTGAACCTGGTTCAATAAACAAAATTTTCCACTAATATGTCCATGGATGTGATGCCTTTACTAATATGAAATTATATTATATGTTTATTTTTTCCCAAAAATTTACATTTAACTCATCTGTTATGCTTTCATGGATTATGTTAATTATTTCCCAATAATTCATGTTTTATTAAATTAGAATCCTTATTCCATGATTCATGATTATGTTATTTTTATATATGAGGTATGATATTCTATTTTCATTATCATGTTCTCATACAATTATGATAATGAATATTCTTATGTATCTCTCAGGTTTACCCATACTAATCTTCTGAGCTAACCCCTTTTTACGTTACCTTTTCCTATGTTATAAATATATGTTTTATTTTTTATGTGTCTAGAAATGGTCCAAGTCAAGAAGAACATAGTGGGATATAATGTTTCTTATTTATGTACCACTGTTTATGTATCCATGATTCTAATGAAACTAGACTAGTATAGTCATTAGCTGTCTGTTTTTATAATTTATTAAGTATTCTGAAATAGTTATGAAATGTTAATTTATAAAAAATGAGGGTATCTATAGTTGGTATTAGTGAAAAGGATTAGTTAACCATGTAATATAGGATGATAAAACCTTATTGTGAAACATAATATGTGTCTAAGGATAAGTATAAGGATAAGGAAGTGAATTGAAAATGCCCTGAAATTTTGTTAATGTAAAGAGTGAGTGTTTTCCTAGAAAAAAATTCCGATATAGATACTACAATTGGATGTTTCCCATTAAAATTTTTAACTAGGGGTAACAACTCTGAAAAGTTGTCACATTCCTGACTCTGGGTAATCTGGTATATGACAATATGCCTAGTTGCAGACCTATTCTAACATTACTATGGATTAAGATTTGGGAATTCAAAAACACTACATGATACATCATTAAGGATGTTAATATATGTTATCTTGTAATAACCTAAGATAAACCTATGGTTAAATATATTAAAGAATAATTTTTATTTTATACATCCTACTAGTGTCTTTTCATGAATATTTTGCTATTAAATATGATATCCATGTATTAGTCTATGATTTTTGTTTTCATCAATATCTAGAACCTGAAGGAATTAAATTAATGGTGTTTTCAATGGAAAATGAAAATTTTTTCTTCTTGAGAAACCAAATGATATAGAATAAGGAATGAAAAATATCATTGTTATGGTCACCATAATAACTCAAAAAATGGATCAGGTTGGACTCCAAAATGAGAAAAGGAGGTAACAACTATATATTGAGTTTTTCATGAGGCAACAACATCATACATTCAGTTGTTCTTCAGATCCAGTTATTGAACAATGTATCAGTACCACCAAAATTATATTTCCCACCATCGAATGTTCGAACTGTGAGAATTTTTTTCTGGCTATTTAGTTTTCAAATGGTAATGTAGTGAATTATTATATTTTAATTACGAATATGTGGAATAAATAATAAATTGAATCCATTTAATGGGACAAGTTCAAGAACACATTTTAATGAGTAATTTCATTGCATTATTCATACCAATATGAAAAAATAGTTCCAAGAGTTTTTGTAAAGAGATGGCAAATATGTCTGTACCTACAAGGATAATTTAATCAGACATGTGAGGTACACATCCATAATTATCATAAAATACGAATGTAAAGATGATTGGTTCTTTAGAGGCTTAATGAAAAGTCTCCAAGGTGAGTTTGAAATAAGATACATTAGTTTCTACAGTGATGTTATGCATTGTGTAATCAAAGTCTAATTAAAGGCAGGAGTCACGTTTTAAATTGATGTTTTTGATATGAAAGGTTTTTGGAGTTTAAATGACACTTTAAAATCCATATAGAAATGAAGATGAGTTTTCTGTTATTCTATAAATGTTGGAAGAATCATGGTGAAATTTTTCTTAATTGTTCTAGTAAAAGATATAACTGAAGTAAGGAAGGACATTGCGAAATTTATTATCAATATTATGGGATGAACTTATCTCATATTTCTAATAATGTTAAAGATGTATAGAATTAATTTCTTCCACTTTAATGCTATTAGTTTACGGAGAATGGTCATTATGCTAACTATTTCCCAAACCCAAGAGATGGTGATGATGATCGAATTCATAAAACACTGATGTCAATGGAAAAGGGAAAATCTCATGCAATATCTATTTTTCATGAGAGGATAAAGAATAATTTGATAAAAGAAATACTTAGCATCAACTCTATATCTAATAATGACTTTTTTAATTATAGATACACCCACTCTTTCATATCTAAAAAAATATCTAAGGGTGTTATGATTCTACTAAAATGATTATACATAGAATTATTAGTAAAACCCCTTAATGTTATGATGATTCCATCCAAATTCAATGACTCATATCAGATTGATTTTTGTGGGAATATGCTTCCGTAAAATCTTGTAATTCATCTTTTGTTTAATTTGATTAAATCTTAGGCATGGATTCTATTTCTATGCATATATGTAACAATAATATTTTAGGAAGGGATGTTATATATAATATTTCATAACCTCCCTTGATAATAAATCAATGTGATTATAATCATGAACTTCCTATGGAGATTAAATCCAGTGTATGGGTCTTCAATTTCATGATAAAGGGTTTATTTTCACAATTGGTTCATGAGAAAATGAAAAATAAATATATTCTTATTATTCATGAATTTTTGGATCACTCTCTGGATGAGTTTGTAAGCCTTCCACAAAAATGAGAAGTTGATTTCTCAATAGAACTCGTACGGGGTTTTCAACCAATTTCAAAGACTCCCTATTGAATAACACCAATTGAGTTGGATGAATTAAATAAAAACCTCTGAGATTAACATAATAAGGGATTAATTTGTCAAATTGTGTAACCTTGGGGTCTAAAAATTTTATTTTTGAATAACAAACATTGATTAATATAGCTCTGTATTGATATCATAAGTTGATCAATATCACAATCAAGAACATGTATCATCTCCCCCATATTGATGAATTATTCAATAAAAATCATAGAGCTCAATATATTTACAATATTAACCATCATTATTCATATGATCAATTATGGTTTTGGAAGACATATATAGCAAAGAAGTTATTCTGTACAGGGTATAGACACAATGAATATATAGTGACGCCTTTTTTTCTTACTATTTCCCCTCTTATCATAATGTATTTAATGAATATCCTCTTTAGAGATTACATTGATCATATTGTGGTAGTCTTTATAGATTATATTCATATATATTCCAAGATGATGGAAAATAATGAAGACACTATGATAGTTATACTGAATACCCTATGGATGGATAAATTATATGAAAAAATTTCAACGTGTTCTTTTTTTGAAAAAGGGTAAATTTTTGGGCTACATAATCATAAGAGATGGTATTGCAGTAGTTCTATAGAAAACAAAGTCTATTGAATGTGATCCTAGTCCATCCATGATGACTATGTTCCATAGAATTCAAGGTTTATCCAGCTATTATTGATATTTTGTGGATAATTTTTTAGGATAATTTATTCTTCTTACCAAGTTAACTTGGATGGGTTTCATGTTCCTCTGGATAGATGAATTTGAGGAAAATTTCAAGGAATGGAATAGAAGGTTATTCAGTGTGCCTATACATGCATTACTCTATAGCAAAGAAGGATTTATAATCTATATTTAAGAATAAAATAAGAGTTTCTGATTTATTCTTATGAATAAAAACATGGTTATTGCTTATGTCTTGCGATGGTTTATGACTCAGCAAAAAATTACCAATCTCATGATATGGAGTTAGCAGTGGTAATTATTTAATTAATGATTTGGAGGAATTATTTTTATAGTGAGAAGTGTGATATACATTTTTTATCAAAAAATAATGAAATATATATTCACACTGAAGGAGTTGAAAAAGAGGCAAATAAGATGGTTAGATTTTATGTGGGATTATGAATGATTAACACATTACCAACTTGGAAAAAAGAACTAGTTTGGAAACGATTTATGTTGAATGTATCATGCTAGATTATCTATGATGAGGGTAAAAAAAATATCCTATAATTATATATTCGGAAGGGATGGATCATGAAATCCTAAAGTAAGGTTAAAAATATCATTTTTCTTGAATGAATGCTAAACCAAAAATCCATGTGATGATAAAAGACATGTAGAAGTTTATTAATAAGTAAAAAAGAAAGTTAAAAATATTTATAACTTTAACCTTGACTAGGATGGAATGATATGGTTTAGGAACCACGTATGTATTCCTTTCATACTAGATTTATTGAAGGGGATGTCAGAGGAATCTCATAGTTCTTCATTCTCTATTCATCATGAAAGTGTGAAATTGTATATGTACATAGGAAAATACTTATCATTGGATGGCATGAAGAGATATATCACATAGTATTTATCTCTGTGATTTGTATTCCAGTATGTTAGGACTCAAAGAAAAAATTATAAATGGGGTTTTCATCCATTACCTATACCCGAATGGAAATGGGAGAAAATCCCAATGAATATTTTTGTTAGACTACCCAAACCCTCTTAAAAGATTAATTATATTTGGGTTTTAGTAGATCACCTTTCTAATTTAGCACACTTCATTGTTGTTAGATAATATTTCTCTCTAGATGAAATTTTGAGAATATAAATTAAGGAAGTGGTAGGGCTATATAGAGTACCACATTCCATTGGATCAGATTAGGATATGAGGTTTTCCTCAAAATTATGGAGAATTATTTATTAATCACTTGATAAATTACTAATTTTGAGCACTTTATATCATCCTTAGATATATGGTTAGTCTGAAAAGAAAATTCAAACCCTAGAATATATGTTGAGGTCATTTAATCTGGATTTCAAATAATGATGGGATCAACACCTTCCTCTAGTGGGGATTTATTATAACAATATATTTTGATCAAGAACTGATATGACACCTTATGAACTCCAATATGGGATTCAATATTGATCACCAACATACTGGGATGATCTTAGAGAAAAAAAATATCGGGCCCTAAGATTGATGAAGAAATAACCGAGAATGTTAGAGCGGTTTAAATGTATATCACGGTAGCTCAAAACCAGTACAAATGTTATGAGGATATCTATAGGCATGATATAGAATTTGAATTTAGTGAAAAAGTGTTTCTATGAATATTATCCTGAAGAAGGTTATGAGATTTAAGAATAAATGGAAACTAAGACCAAGTTATATCATTACATTTGAGATTATTAATAATATTTGGACTTTTTCCAATCTTTAGGAACGTTCACTAAATATATCTTAGGTCCACGATATGATCCATTTATCTATCTTAATGAAGTACATACCTATCCATTCACATGAACTGAACTCATATATCGTACCACTAAAGCAGGATCTTTCTCTTGAGATGAAACTAGATGAAATTATGGATCACATAGATAATGTTCTATGAAACAAGACCACTCATTTAAAAAATTTATTACAGAAAAATCATCTGGTAGAAGAATTTATGTGAGAAGTTTATGATTTTATGTATCATAAGTATACTCATATGTTTTTACATGAGTGATGAATTTTGAGGGTGAAATTCATTTTAATTGGGTTAGAATGTAACACCCTGTGTTTATAAAGAACATTTTCTAAAATAAATTAAATTTTCCTTGATAGCATTCATTTAATTATGTCAAACATTAATTTCACATGATACCTATGTGTCTTTCAATATACACAACAAAAGTTTGGCATACATTACATGCAAAACTAAGTTTCTACAAAAAAATATTATTATTATTATAATTTAAATGATATATTTACAACATATCAATTAAACATAGTAATATAAATAGTAATAACTAATTTTTAAAAAATATTCCTAATAGTTATATATATATATATATAACATATTGAGAATAAAAAATTTAATTTTTGGTAGTGTTTTTACATGTAAAATAAACAATTTTCTAAAATAAAATGTTTTTCATGTCGTTTTATGAAAAATAAAGAAAATTAATTTTAAAAACCTTTATAAATTAAATTTTTAAAAATGAACATCTTTTTTTAATTCGGTATTTCTTAAATAGAATAGGTTTAATTATTTGGATTATTCTAAGATACTTCATTTTTAGAAAATTCTTGTAAAATATATAATATTAATTCAAAAGTACATTTTCATATAATTTATTTATAATGTTAAATTATATATTAAATTGTATTAAATCATTAAATAGATAATATTTTAAACAGATATTTTTTATTTGGTCATTTAGAACAATTTTAATGTGATATTGGGTATAATAACATTACAATCTTTTGACTGTTTTAACTTTAAAAACATGCATTGTCTACAAGACTACTATTTTAATTTGAAATTAATTTCATACAATTATGTCTCTTCAATATAGAAAAATGGATTCCATATTTTGACTAATAATAATTTTTAATGTCTATCATGGTCAACATAGTTTTTTTTCCAAATTATTATTGACTTTAATTTAAATCAATAACATTTATTGAGGTAAAATCAAGCTTGTCTAAAGAATAGACATTATATTTAAGACCCAAAAAAGGACTAAAGAATTTTTATAGAGCTATTTAATGGACATAGTTTGACCATATAATCCCTTCTATCTAATTATATCAATTATTTGATACACAAGACATGAAAAAAACGTTTATGGAATCCCATTTTCAAAATATTACAAGTGTCCCACTCCTCCTCAACTATGAAAGTTTTACTCTTATCCAGTTCATTACACCTCTCAAAACAATTAGGTTAAACCAATATATTCTCAAATATCCACCAAAAAACCAACTCATTCCACATTAAGACTCTATTTGGCAACAAATTCTTCCATGGAAGCCTTTTTGGGTTAACTAAAAGGAGGTACCTGATAAAGAGGTAACACCCTCCCTCAAACTCATTTATTTTAGTTTATTTCTCTAATCCCTAAATTAAAATTATTCTATTATTATAAAACTACCACAGTATACACAATATACTTAGATACTGCTATAGTAATGTTTAAAACCACACTAAAACACACCTCAATCTTATGGGTTATGAACATGTCATTTTTTTGTACGATGAACTACCGTCTCAAAACATGATGATTGACAGATATTCCTTTACCACCTCTCATGGTGGAAATTAAAACATAAAATATGAATATAAAATATATATAAAAATTATTTTGTATTTAATGTTATTTAATCCTATTAAAATTGATGTATCAATATGCTCTATTTGGTGTAAATATGATAATTTCATTTGTGAAAGTGTGGACTACCTCCACTCAAAGAGATGTGATTCATTCAGATATTTAATGTAATGTATTAGGGATTGTATTGGTGAAATTATATGATATATATGATATAATAATTATAAATGAATAATATATATATATATATATATATTCTTTTACATTCTTTCTTTCAATGCGGTAATTAAATAGAAACAACGTTCATGCATACATACGACATACCTGTCCATGAACGGTGTATTCTATATTATACTTATATATTTTATAGATTATTATAATACAAATATAATGAATATAAATTATATTCATATGGTGATTTATATTCCTTAAATCATTATATAAGTATAAAGAACAAATAAATAGGAAATTAAAACACATGGAAAAAACAAAGCGAATATTACCTGAAGTGAAACCAAAATATTACTTTTTTAAAAAGGGGTAATAAATTAATAATAAAACAATATATGTTATTTTATAAGATAATATTATTATTTGACACCTTTATAATAAACTTATATGTATTATATAGGAATTTTGTATGAGTTTAATGAGTGTCAACACATATGGTAATGGAATTTCATCTTACACTTTATTATCATGAGATACATGATTTATTCTCCATTAGCTTATTTTATATGGTATATATAATTCCCATGAATGTATTATATTCATTTTATATTTAAATAAATGGGTATTTTATAATATATTATATGATATTAATTTAATTGTAATAATGTTCTCAAATGATATTTTAAGTGTATTTTAATTGTTCTAAAGGAAAACATGTTTGAAATGGTTTTCTGTATTCTAATATAAATTTTCATTGAAAAATGTATTACAAAGGATTTAAGGTCCTATTACTAATTTTTCAATATATTTTCAAAAAAATGGGTTTCAGAATATTTTATGTTTTGAAGAGAATTTTTCTAGGAATAACGGATATTTTCCTCAAGAAATGTTTCGAAAAGATATTTCAAAATTATTTCACATCTATGTTGTCATCTATTGGTGCTACTCATACCATTATAGGGAAATGATTCAATGCATTAATTCATACTGTTTCTATTAATGTTTTATGTTTTGATGTAATTATTTCATTCAATGTTTCCATTCAATATTTTTCTTTGACATGTTATATGATTTTGAATACCACTTATTTTCAATGTTAATTATTTTAATGACATTATAAATAAACCTTTATTTTTTTCATCATGTTATGATGTAATTATTTGTTTAGGAAACACATTTCATTTCATGGTATAATATAGTATTGTTTATTATTTTTTTACATGTGTATGTATGATTTAATTATGAGATGGGTGGGACCTATATCTCCCTCCAACGCATTGGGTAACGATTTATATATCTTGATATTGACAAGGATGGAGCGAGAAACAAACTCGGATTAGTATAATAGGGTTGGAATACATAGTTAACTAGTTTATTAATAAAGGACTCGAATGAGGGGAGATCATGGTTAAGTAAAAAATGGGTAGAACAGGGAGTGAACCCTGTCCAGTAAAAAATGTTTCAACTAAGATGGAATTGGAAAGGGTTCCATGACCATTATGGAAATATTATTATATACATACGAGTTTTCTGAAATTCCCCATATTATTAATTTTTCATTCTTTCATCTCTTATGTTCTTTAAATCAATATGATTAATATATTTTTATCATACTATATTTATTTCATGATTCATTTTTATTTTCTTTGATATTTCGGGTACGATATTCTATTTTCATGAACATGTTATCCTACCTCAATCTCATGATGATGCATACATATTTATTTTGTTAACCATTATTAAGCATCTGAGCTCACCCATTTTAATGTTTCCTTCCCCCAGGTTAGGAATATATGTACTATGTTTGAGCTATCTAAGAGGGGTTCTAGTTAAGAAGAACAAATCGTTATATGATGTAACTCATTTATGTAATAGTGTTTATTTTTTCATGATTAAAAAGGCACACAACTAGTATCGTCATTGAGAGTCTATTGGGTTAATGTTATAATAATTTTACAAAAGATATTTAATTGTAATGTATGAATCATAATATTAATAATTTTAGAAAAATATATAAAATTCACCATAAGATAATTTTGAAGTAATTTTTTATAAAATGATGTTTATTTATAAATTTAAATTCTTTTATGTGTCAAAATTTAGTTTTTAAATAAGTGTAAAATTTGTGGAAAACATAATTCAAGAGAAATAGAGTTTTAAGCATAATATTGGACCAATTCTTATATCATGTCTAGAAGTGACATAATATTATTTTTGAAACATTTTCACGATTCTATAATATATGAATATCATTAAAATATTTAAATTAATGTGATATATTAAATTTATTAACAAAAAACCTTTTGTGATCATTAAAATAATTCTCGAAAAAATGATTTCCTATATTTTCAAATGGATGTAATTTTCATTTATAAACCATTTATAATAAAAAGATTAATTTTATAATAATTTTTAATTAATATATTTTAATAATACTTATATAACTATTAATACCTTCCATTTAAATGGATAGGTGGTTATTATTCTATTAAATAATAATATTTTAATTTAAACTTGGTGTTGCATGTAATGAAAACTAAACTCAGTGTTTTTTGTAATGAAAAGACTCAAAAAAAAAAAGAATAAATTCCTTTGAAACTGATTTCAAAAAATATTAGGGTGTCACACTATACTACCGTTAAAATGAATTTCTCTAGAAAATATTATTGTCCATCAAATGATTATGATTTGAAAATTATTTTATAGAAACCCACATCATAAAAAGTGTTTGTAAAACAACTTACTGAAACGCATAAAGGGGTGAATTAGGGTTATATAGAATAAAACATAATTTCATTTCAAATAGGAGAACTTAAGATGGATCTGGAAATTAGAACATTGAAGAAACATTTAAATAATTATAGAGAGAGATCGAGATCATTGGTACCTATATTCCTTATACACATAAACATGTGTAATATAAACATGTGTAATATAAACATGTGTAATATAAACATGTGTAATATAAACAAGGATATAATTTCTTTGAAAAAAATTTATATATCATTTAACAAAATTCATATCATTTTCTTATACTTTGACAAACCCATAGAATTATCCTTAGATTCATCATTAGAAATATCATTTGTGATCTCACTGATGTTTTCAGATTCTAGTATACAAAGGATAAAAAAACCTTTCAACTGATACAAACTAAAATGAACCGGGCATTTCATAAATCGATATCTTATCTTTATATATATTTATTCAATACATTACATAGACACGCAAATATGGATCATTATAGTTTAGTGTCTTTGTAGACTTGGTAAAAAATATTCTCATTTGGTGAATGATTTTCAATGTATCCAAAAAATATCACCCCCTTCAATACTCTTTAGAATCATACCCTACTTAAATCATTTCATTATATCTTGGATAAAAAAAATAAGAAATGGTTACCTCAAATTATCAGTATTGGTAAAAAATATTGTTAAATAAACATAAAAAAATATAAGTGTTTGATAACGTGATCATAACATTTGAAAACCATACCCTACATGTAAAATTCAAAATCATAAGTAATGGTATACATATTAGACATTCATAAGACATGAATAATAATGGAATCCAATAATATAATCTATGGGAACATAACATTGTCAAAATACATAGAATTATGGACTGTAAATAATCAACGAAAATTTTATTTCATTTCTACCAAAAAAGAAATTCATAATATTTTAGGCTTGGGAAAACCACCCATGCCCTGTCTTTGGTCTTGAGTAAACACCCAAGTATGCTATTTTCCAGATTGGAATATCCACCCATGTATCCTAATTTTTTTGCTTTTTATAACCACCCGAGTACCATATGAGCTAATTGGACATTTATAATTACCCATTTCCTTGGAGGGATATATAGGTCCCAGCAATCACATAGAACATTCAACAAATTAAAATCCATGAAATGAAATGTGTTTCATAGAACATTTAATTATTGAAGGATCCATGGAAAATAAATAATTTTCATAACCATTTAAATGATTGAACATAACAAAACCTATGAAAAATTGATTAGATTCATCATCAAAGAAAATAAGAATCCTAATAAAGAATAACATCAGAGTCATTCAATATTACCCACCAAATGGATTATGTAACATCAAAGGATTAGGTATTAAGAGGAAAATTAATTGTAATGTTCACATGTAATATTTAATGAGTAAAATATCCATTAAAAATTGAAATAAAAACAGATTAGAACATTTTCAAAATCCATTTTTTCACATAGAAATAATTTATCTATAAAAAATAAATTCACAAAATATTATGGAAAATATTTTAATTTTAAATAAATTTTAAAACATTAGTGTAATATAAGAATAATTGAGAGGTAATGACAATAAGAAATAGTGTTCATGTCATTCATGACAAAAAAAATATTATTTTCACATTGTTAGTAAAAACTGAAATAGAATTTTTTAGAATATGAATTTAATATTACATTTAACACATTTTGCTAAATATAAAAATATGAATCTATTTATTTATTAAAAAATATAATGAATATAAAAAAAATTGGATACCCTTTTTAGAAAACAAGGTTTTGGTATAATAATGGTTTTCATCGAAAAAGAGAAAAAATACCAATCTTTCTTAAAAAATAGTTTTCCATTGTTTTACCTATAAATGTGCGAACAAATGTCATTGTTAATAGAAAAATAAATAATAAATAGAGGAGGATAAAATTTATGAGTTTATTTAAAGTTGGAATAAAAAATTTCATTTTTAATCATAAATATAAAAAATCTTTCTAAAGAATGATATTTTACTATAAACCATTACCACATTACTAAATGAAATCATAAACCCCATGAAATAATAGAAATAAATTGAAAAACAATTATTAAGAATAATTTAATTCATGGTATAACATGTCAGTGTGGACATATATACACATTGTGAATGAATATAGAGGTATAACATAACATATTCATCAAAGAAATATAATGGAGATAAAATTACCTTTCTACTTTAGTAATATTTTGAATTGCAAGCCCAAATAAAGCATAATTTGAATGTAAACATTAAATATCATTTAAATAAGTATATTCGTGATATTATATGTCAATGCGAATGTATATTCAACCAATAAAATATCTGTGTGGTGAATTTGCATATGTCTCTAAGATATAATAGTGAGAATAGGAATCCACTACAACAAAACTAGCCTTTAACAGTGCTATTAATTATCAGCACTAGAAAAATTTGTTGAGAAGGTCCATCGTTATCAGCATTAAAATAAAAAATGAAAAAGGGGAACCTTTATCAGTGAATTAATTTAGAGCTCACAAACTTTCATCAAAAACTAAGATTTATAATAACATAGATAAATTTCACCCTTTATCAGCGTATTATAATCACTTATAATGGTTATGAAAAATATTATTTTATAACAATTTCTTTAATGAAATAAATAAAGTTAAAATTTTATAAACTAATATCTAAATTTATGAATATTATTAAAAAGTGTATATTAAATATATAGACATGTAAAATGAATAAAATTAATTAATTGAGAAAATAAAATTTAAAATGTGTTAATTAAAAAAATTATTTAAAATTTTATTTTTTAAATAATTATTGAGAAAAAGGAAAACATTTAATATATATATATTATGAATTTTAATAAATAGTATATATTAATGGTTGATATATAATATAATATACAACTAAACCAAAAATATTAAAAATGAACAAAATACAATGTTATTTAGAAATTTATAAATGAAAAAATTGTTAATAAACATGCATAAGTATAATATATATGTATATATATATATATATCAATTAAAAATAGTAATAAAAAATTTATAATATATAAAAATTAATATAAAATGAATAATATTTTCATTAAAATAATTTAATGCCTTACTAATTTTTAATGTAATTCTATATTTATATTTAAAACATATCAAACATCATGTGTTAAATTGATTTGTTGTAAATATATATGTGTAATTAAAACAATTTATATGAAAACACATAGAAAAATAAATTTACACAATATATATAAACCCATACACCTAATATTTTTTTAATTTATACAAATTAAAGTATATTTTAGAATTTAATTATTAACATGTTACATTTAATATATTATGTTTTTAATCTGTCAAATTTATATATATTTTTAAATAATATTATATTAAGGGCCTTCATTTTTTATATTTTTATATTTCTTATTTTATTTTAATTTTTTGATTATTTTATATTAAATATATATATTTATTTATTTATTTATTTTCAAAAACATTTCTTCATTACTTTAATATGTTTATCCGTATATGTTAGATATTTATATTTAATTAATAAAACATAATCATTTAATTCTATATTTTTAAAGTGCACTCATTTTAAATTATTCAATTTTACTCATTTTTATAATGCATGTATTTAAGATTATATATCCACTAATAATGTGAAAAATATAAGCATAAACAAATATTTATAAATGTATATTTACAATATTTATATATTTATAATTTTATAGTTATTGTAAATAAATAATAATTATTTTTTAAATGAGTATATTTGTTATTATAAAAAATTATTTATATATATTTCATAATTATAAAATTATAATAAATTTATTTAAATGAATCATTTATCAACACTATAATTTTAGCACTAATAATGATCAATATTTATAACAGCTAAAAAATTTCTTGTAATGATCGATATTTATTAATGATAAATTACTGGCACTGGTAAAGATGTTTTTATCAGTGCTTTTTGAGCAGTGATAATTTGGTAGATTTATCAGTGACTTTTTGGCATGGTTAAATATCCATTTTATAAACACTTATCAATTCATCTCAGATAAAAGAGACCACTACTAACCCTATTCGGAAAGCGTTCATAAAAGTGTTCCAGATCTATTTAAAATAACCCTAATAAGTACAAACTCATCATGATTCTTAGGCTCTCATGGAACTCCTCTGCTACGTACATGACTCCACTATGATCTATCAAATGAATATATTATTAAATCCTATTTAAGTTACTTTATACTTTTCCTATATCATTGTTTGATCTTTTGGGTTTTTTGTTTTTCATTTTTCCTATTGTTCGTAACCTTGATCAACCCTACATCTAATATCATCACCATTACATGTGTGACTTATATGTGCATTTTAATGGCTTATTGATAAGTTGAATATCAGTAGTTTGATTTCATATGACCAGAATGAAAGAAGCTATGCAATTTGAGTTCCTACTACCAATATGAATTTTTGAAATTTAATGTCATGTAACCAAGATGAGAGATGATGTGAAGTTTAACATCATTCCTATAGAATGATTTTTTAGTTTAACTTCATATAGCCAGGATGATATACAATGTATAATTTAATTCCAGGCATTCAGAATGAATTTGTGTAGTTTAAAAATTTGAAAACCAGATGAGAGACACTACACAATGTAACGTCTTTCTTCGAGGATGAGTTTGTGCAGTTTCACATCATTGAAGATTAAAAGAGATAATTTATGAACAAAATGTAAATTATTTCATGAGAAACAATGTATTAGTGGGGGAAAGACTCATTGCTCATCTATTTTGAATAATGTGAATTCTTTGTTTTGTGGATCATCATTGCCTGATTTAATGAAATGTTATTTGGATTAGGGAAATATGATTTCTAGAATTTTATATGCTTAAAAATGTGGGGTATTATGTTGTCAAAAGTTGAACTAGAAGACAGTGGTTTGGAATTGAAATTGAAATATTGTTTTTGAAGTGATAATTCTTGTTTGGTTTTGAAATTTTTTCTCTGATCCAGTTATTATGGTTTGAGAAGTTCATTTTAGTTGTGTTTCAGATTGAACTAGATTTTGTGTATTTTGTGTTAATTAGAATATTCCACCAAGAAAAGCCCATGAAGATTCTAGTTTGTCACACCATTTTTCTGGTTCTCTTGAGTTCATCCCATCTTCTATGGAAATCGAGGTTCGTTAGAGGCAGTGAAGTGTATTATAGATGTTGATCTTGTCTTAAAAGTGTTTGGAACATCTATAACTATTAGGCTTTGTGGATATTTGGGTCTATTAGTGTTTCAAATTTAGAAAAATGGGAGTTGTTTTCGCCACAAATGATTCAAGTTGGGATTGAGTGGGAAGATTTTGAGTCTCTCCTTATCTGATGGTTTATACCTTAGGATGTGAAGATGAAGAAAAGGGAAAATATTATAAGTGTCTGTCATGGTTAGAGAATGATGAAGGCTTCTGTTGAACACTTCAAAGTGTGGGTTTCCTTTTTTCTGGAGGTGGTGTTGTGACATCCCGGTTCTGGAAGCCACCTAGAGGCGCCCCGTACCCAGTGGGTCACATGGTCTCAAGCATGTTTCCCCGAACGCCAGAGGCTTCCGACTAGTAGCAAGGGCCTTATGTTGATATTGGGGAAACTATTTCCTCATTGGAAGAGTGCACAATGTAAGTAAACAATACATACAATAGCGGAAGTAGTAAATATCCAACAGTAGTGAACAACAGAAGACTGATATAAAAAATGGTGCACATATATATATATATATAAAATGATGGATGGATGATAAGTATAGGAAAAAAATCCAGACAAGTCACAATAATGAATACAACCATTACTAAGATAATGTACAAAAGAAATGGAAAAACAGCTCCTCAGCATCATATTCCTATGCGTGGTGCCATTCTCTCCATCTCCACAGAAAATCAAGAACCTAAAGTAGAAGGGATCTTGACCATGTCTATACCTGCAACAATATTATCTTTTGGGGCCCAAAATCATGGGCCAAACATGGTGTGAGAAGAATCCCATTTGGCATCCACCACAAGATCTATGCCTAACAGTTAGTGAATATATGGTAGGTAAAACTGCAGAAAGCAGTAAACAAGGAATTACTCAACAGTAACAATCCACAATTTCAAAAAAAGCAATAGTGGAGCAACCAGCTAAACCCCAAACACACATCCATCTAGAAAGTACTCACATTCATCCCCTCTGGTCCTACCTAAGAAGTATATACAACCCTCTGGGCCACACACTCGGTCCATCCCCTATGGCTTTATATATGAATATAATAAGACATGCTGAGGAAGTTCTCATAGTCAATAATCTTATAGTCAAAGGTAAAGCCAGTCTCTCAGAAGAAGCCCACACAGTCAATCCCTATATAGTCTCTATAAAGCAAGATTCTCAGAGGAAGCTCTCACAGTCCATTCCTCGTATTGTCTAGGGTAGTCAAGGACTCTTTGAGGAATCTCACATGGCAATTCCTCTTACATCCCCAAGGTCTAAGACTCTATGAGGAAGCTCATTCGTTCAATCCCCCTTATTGCCTAGGTCGTTCATAGACTCTCTGAGGAAGCACTCACCGTCAATTCCCGTTGTTGTCTAAATATCTCAGAATTAAAATCAATGACTCTCTAAGTATTCTCACTCGGTCAATCACAGTATAGTCTAAAGCAATCAAGGACTCCCTGAAGAATATTTCTCAGTCATTTCCTTTTATAACCCCAAGTGGTTGTAAGCTATCTAAGGATTCTCACTCGATAAATCACGCTTATATCCAAAGGTACTCAAAGATTCTCTAGAGAAGCTCACCCGATCAATTACTCTTATAGTCTTCTACACAAGGTTCTCACGGACCTGTGTAGGTCAATGAGATGAGCAGTGTAATATGGCCAAGTAAACCTACAGAACTACTTGGATAGCATTCTATAGCACCACAACATAATAGAATAGTAGTCAAACCATCCTACAATACTAGGAAAGGGAAAAAGAAAAAGCATCCAAACATGCTAAGAAGAACCAAATGGTCATAAACAGAACATGCATGGTCAACAACTCCAAATCATATCAATCAACATTATTCACATAAAAATAACCACTACTCACACACAATAGAAAAGAAGGCAATTAAAAGGGTTAAAAAATGACAAACTCACAACACCCCGCTCATGGGTATTGGTGATTTTTCAAAAACAATTCACAGACATTAAACCAAAAGGCACAAACCACATACCTCTTAAGGTTTGTAAAAAATGACCACTTCGACGAAACGTGCTCCCAATGGGGTGAACGCCTCCTCAAAACCACCTAAAAAACTCTTCTCTAACATCAACAAGGTCATCCTTTAACACACAAGGGAAACACAACCCTATATATACAAGTAACCCTTGTAGATCTAGGAAACTCAGAGATGAAGAGGGATAACCCAAAACAAAACCTCAGAGAACCAAAATAGGTACTTACCCGAGGAAAAATGCCTTTAGTCTGCCAAGAAACACCTTTGATTTGCCTCAAAAAATAGCCAATGAGCTCGCCCAACCTCTGAAAATCAGAACTCCCATGTGAGCCATGAGTTGGAGGAAGTATGGTGGAGGAAAGGGAAATCCCGAGTGGCCCAAGACTAAAAAATCTAACTTTATATGGCCTCACTATTACCCTGCATGGATTTTAAAACCATGAGCCATCCATGTGGTTGCTACTGTCTCATCCAGGGACTTCGTAGGGCTTTCCTGCATAGCCTGGAAAACCCATGCACCGCCCGTGCGGAGCCTGCTGTCTCGCCTAGGGAATTCAGATGGATTTCCCGCACGGTCTGAAAAACCATGCGACGCCCGTGTAGAGCCCACTATCAACGGTGCACGGTTTCTTGGGCTGGATACAAGGTTTTTTCAGACCGTGCACCAACTATGCGCCCCTGCACAACCTCTTCAACTTTAAAGGGTTTTCCCATAAATTCCTCTTTTTCTCAAAAAAACCAGAAAATAAAAACATACCTAAAAAGAAGGTCTGGGTTTTTACAAACTCTCCCCCTTAATGAAATTTGTCCTCGAATTTTCCTAGAACAACATTGAAGAATAAACCCCAAAAACTCTAGCCACTACGCATGTATATCGTCCTCCCTCTTCCAAGTCTCATCCTACATTCGTCTGTGCTGCCATAACACTCATATCCGAGGAACAGACCGGCCTCGAAGAACCTTCATACCGCGATCCACAATCCAGATAAAATGCTTCTCAAATGACACTTCCACATTTAGCTCAACCTCCTCAAGTTTAAAGGCATGATATCGGTCTGAAAAGTAATGTTGAACCTGTGAAACATGGATGACGTCGTGCATAGCCTGGTACCTCTGAGGTAACTGCAACTAATAGGAAACCTGTCCAACTATCTCCAACACCTCAAATGGACCGACGTACCTTGGTGAAAGCATATAATTTATCATAATCCTCTTCGGTCACACCATCATTGTGACATGCAGGAAAACCTAATCCTCGACCTCGAACTCTAGAGGTTGTCTCCACTGATCAGCAGAAGTCTTTTGTTGCGACTGTTCAATATCCATCCTCTTCTGAATCAACTCTATCTGCTCTGTGGTCTCCTGAACAAGACGAGGTCCCAGCATAACTACCTCTCCTGCATCAAGCCAATATAAGGGTGATCAGCAAGTCCTACCATACAAATATTCATAAGGTTCCATCTATATAGTTTCTTGAAAACTATTTTTGTAGGAAAACTCCACAAGATGAATATTCTTCTCCTAGGAACCTCCAAAATCAAGAATGCATACTCAGATAATTTCCTTAAACACCAAAATTGTACGCTCGGAATTTCCATCCGTCTGGGGTTGGTAAGCTGTACTCAAAAGTACCTGTGTACCCAATGCATTCTGAAGCCCCTTCCAGACCCAAGAAGTAAAACACGCATCCCTGTTTGAAATAATGGAGTACAGATATCCATGAAGGCGTACAATCTAAAAGATGTACAATCTTCCCACATCATCAACATTGAAGGTCTATTTGATTATCTTGAAGTGAGAAACCTTCGTGAGTCAGTCAATAACAACCCTAACTGCGTCATTCCTTCGAGGAGACATCGGAAAACCAGTCAAGAAATCCATCACGACATCATTCCACATCCACTCCGGAATGGGTAATTGTTGAAAAATCCCTATTGGTCACTAGTGCCATGCCTTCACATGTTGACAAGTGGAACACCTCATGAAAAAACCAGCAACGTCCTTCTTCACACCTGGCCACCTATACTGATGGTGTAGATCACGATACATCGTTGTGATGCCAGGATGGACTGTCTAAACTGAGGAATGAAAATCCCACATCAGCTCCTCACGTATATCTGTTGGCACCCATACACGCCCCTGGAAATGAAAGATCTCATCCTCGCCTATGGTCCATCCTTGAATAGGCTCCTCTCCTGAGGTGATTTCCTTCAGTACTATTCCTTCAGATTCTCATATTTTCCTCATTCACACTCGATCAATAAGAGTTGATTTAACAGCTACAAAAGAAAGAAAAGTCTACCCCAGTCTGTCATGCACCTCCAAATAAATCTCATAGAACAGAGCCACAAGCTTCCACTCACTACTGGCCTTATGAACTACCTATATATGGGTCCTCCTACTCAAGGCATCAACCACCTCATTTCCCTTCCCAGGCGAATATGCAAGCTAAAAGTCAAAATACTGTAGGTACTCAACCCACTTGCGCTGTACCAAATTTAGATCACGCTAAGTGAAGATGTACTTGAGACTCTTGTGGTTGGTGAAAACCACAATGTTCTCTCCCAGAAGATATTTTCTATAACATTTTTAGGAATGATTGACACCAGCCAGCTCCATATCGTGGGTCTGGTAATTCATCTTAGTTGGCCTCTACTGCTGGTACCTGTACGGAACGACTCCATATTCTTACATAAGCACAGCTCCCAACCCAATACCTCACACATCACAATAAACAGTATATATCTTTCCTAGCTTTGGAAAGAATGGTATTTGTTCTAAATAAACCTCCCTTTCATCTCATGAAATGCTGACACACAAAACTCGGACCATATGAACATCGCACACTTCTTAGTCAGACCTATCTATGGTGCTGCTAGGCATGAAAAGTCCCGTATAAAACATTTGTAATATCTAGGCGGCCATATAAAACATCATACCTCAATGTCATTCTTCGACTTCTCATAGGAAACTATAGCTATCACATTCTCTGGGACTACTAATACTCCTGCCTCTAAGATAACATGACCCAATAAGGGAATATGATCCATCTAAAAGGGTCACTTTGCGTGCATAGAATATAATTGATGCTCCCTCAGTGTACTCAAAATGATCTCAAGATTGGTATCATGGTCATGACGATTGTGAGGGTACACCCAGATATCGCCCATGAAGACCACCACGATGGAATCCATGTATGGATTGAACACTCGGTTCATCAATTCCATGATAACTGCAGGTGCCTTCTTGATACCAAAATGAATAACCATGTACTCGTATAGACCATACCTGCTCCAGAAGGTTTTATGTGAAGGACATTGGGATACCCTCAGAGGTGAGGGGTGAATCATGGTGTCATATTTTTCTTTTAAACTGACTGATCTTGTTCCCATGTTAGTTGAAATTAGTTTATCTTGTATGACGGATATATGAATAAATAAAACATTCACATTCAAAGAGATTATAGAATAACATTTACTCGGTTCGCCACTAAGGGATACGTCCAAGGAGCATATGCCAAAATGTTTTCGGTCATACCAAATTATACTATTCTTCACTCGTTGTGGATTACAACGTTTTGGGAATAGTCACTCTGTCCTAGGCTCACTAACTTTACAACTGTTCGGGGATAGCCTACTACGTCCCTCAGGTCACTCCCATTAACTCCCCTCTGCTCACTACCTTTGGTGACGTCCCACTCAGTTTATAGACATGAAGGTATCTTCATCATTGCTAATGAATACAAACCCAATTTTATGTAGATGCTCTTTTGATTTCCAAATTCCACCTGTAGACTAAACTCACTTTGCACCAAAGGTATCAGGCAAACTTCTAGCTTTCGTGAAGCCCTGAATCACTGTGGTGAATCAACCTTACCTAGAACACTTCTTTAAGACAAAGTGCAAGTATCGGCACACATGTTATAATTGGAATGCAAGTCCACCTCATCCACTTTCGCGACACAATCTTCTACAACTCCAAACTTGTGCGACTCACACTGTTTTTTGCCAAAACAAATATTGGTGCCGACCACCAACTAACAAGATTCATGAAAACTGGAGCGCAATTCCACCTCAACCACTTGTGTGACACCTCCTTCTTCAACTCTAAACATGTGAGGCTCACTTACTTTCTCACCCAAACCACCTTGGATGTACAATAATTAACTCTTGCGCAACTTGTACTTGCGCGACCCACCACCACTTGCACGACCCAAACATCTGCGCGATATGAGATCTAATTTTCTCTATGTCTGAACTTCATGCTGAATGAGGAGGGGTCAAACTTTATTTATAGGCATTTAGATACCCTGCCTGATGGTATGCAAGTCTTACCTCGGCGCGCAAGTTACGACACACAAGTCTATTCTGTGTAAGTCACTTGCGCAACCAAACATAAAACTTGGTCCCCTTTTTCCTTTTCCATATTTTCATGTTCTGATTTTTAAAAACATATGGCGTGAAAGTTTCTTCTCCTTCAAGACAATGGCGTTCAAGTACCTTTGGGAAAACCACTTTTCTCCTTTTGTCGATTTTCAGTCCCAAAAATTTGGCAATCAGTGGAAAACAATGCCACCTTCAATACTGTTATCTACTTGTTCTGTATGATCACTTTTCTAGCACACATTCTGAATTTACCCTAAATATTTACAACAAATAAAAACCATTCTCCAGTTTATACATTGAACGAATATAGTACCAATAATATCGCATTTGGGTTTTGTTGGAAATCAGTAAATAAATTCAATAACGCACCAACCATAGGCAAACCACAAACGCAAGAATCAATTCATCAAACTATCTAAGTCTATGTGAGAAATGCATGGTATAGAAAACCAGAGAGGAAACATGAATTGGGTAATCGTGTTTTGAAATTCTCAATGGCGCCCAAGAAATTCTCTTACAGTGTCACGGAAGCATTGCATGCCCTATGAATTTCTTCCCATCCTTTCACCGACACTGTATTATCAACGTGTCACAAAAGCATTACATGCCTGAATTTATTCCTTTCTTCCCCATTTACAATAAATCCAAATACTGGTAAATGGTCATTATTCATCTCAAACCACACTTCCATTGGATAGTAGCTCCACCAAAAACCTGAATCGCATCAAAAAATAGATTAAAAAAATTAACATAACTAGGGTGTAACGCCCCGACCCCAGCTTCCCAGAGTCGGTGCATTATTACACAACATTGGCATGATCACAAGAAAGATCAAATCTCGAAAGACCGATTGGTTTAGTAGCCTTGGAAACACTAGATATATTCATAAGTTTTACATTACATCATAAAATTAAAAACTACTACAACAACATAATGTTTCCACAGTCCACACTATAATCCCCTTCATAATATCCCTGCAGGTCATTCATAACTTACATCGTCACATCCTGGGAAAAATAAAACATAGAAAAGGGGTGAGCTCAAATGCCCAGTAAGGATAACAATATAGCGGAACATTCAAAAATAAGCATAAACATTTAATGCAATGAATTACTAAAACAAAAGCCTTTTAAACTTGAACTTCAACATAGTATGGCAAAAGTAAAATGAAATAATTCCATTTACTTGTTCACATGGATATTCTACTAATCGAATAATCACATGCAATATCAATAACCACTTTCATAATGTTGGAATGCATAATGCCAGACTATCATAACCACATAGCCAAGGCCTCATGCCAAGACTACAAATAAGATTTTTCCAAGGCCTTGTGCCAAGACACTAGTTTGTCTCATGAGACCTACCGATGCATCGAGGAGCTATAGCGGGCTCCACCCGTCACATATTAAGTCCAATTCATTCCCATATGAAAAGGTTTAAACATAACATAAACATTCGTATTAAAACTAGCATACGAAATGTCAATACTTTTACCATAAACTATGAATGGTATAAAAATAGAACATCCACAGTCAAACATATCACAAAACCTTCAATACAATATAGAAGTTTTGTATCATAATAAATCAACTTCAAATAATCTTAAAATTCATCAAAGGATGTTGACATAGATGAAATCAAAATTCTTTTTAAAGAAATATCTCCTTTTATTTTGAAATCATTTAAGATCCATATAAAATAAAACATTTTCTTTGAAAATATTCTTATAAGATTGTAAGGGAAGCTTTGAAGATTTTATAATGGCGGAAAATAGCCGCACCCGCCGTATAAGTTAAAAAAAACATTCTTACCATAATTCTGTCGAAAAGGATAAAAAGGACCTTGTTTTGAAAACGACGGAAAGATTCCTTTATAAACCTCTTATAAAAAGTCAAACAAGGGTATAAATGACTTTAACCCATATTCTTGTAAATAATAAATATGTTTTGAAATTCATTTCGAAGAAACATGGATGTAGATGATAAAGAAATCCCAGTAGATTATTACGTATAAACAACCTCGGATAATGAAGAGATTGTGAAATAACCCTTACCTTGTACTTTTCCTTTGTTGGGGTAGGTTAACCTCCTGTATAATGGTGAAATAATTGTTATTAAATTATACAAGAATCATATACATTAATATGATATCATATATGATCTTTTAATATTTATTTGATAATAATATCTTAGTATTATCGTTGTTTCGGGTGTTAACTTACTTGTTTTCTTTCATATGTTTTGTTACGTAAGACATTTTTGTAAAGGATAGGTTGTATATTATTCATATCCAGAATGATATCAAGTCCTTAAACATCATTTTTAAATCATCAAATGATAATTATACTTTAATGGTTACGATGGAGAATGAATTTCATCGCATTCGTGGAGACGGTAGTCCGTACGTACGCACGAACGCTACTTCCATTTAATTTTTCATTTTAAAAGAATTGAATCCAAATGATACATAGGTATATTATTATTCCAGTATAATATAATATTTTATATATGTTACTTATGTTCATTAACACCGTTCTTTATACGTTCCATGTGTGGTATGAACGAGTCATATCATTTTAAGGGGGCGGTAGTCCGCACTTCCTCAAATGAAATTATCGTATGTATATACAACATGAAACGAATAATGGTATGAAATAAAATGGAATTACAGAAGCTTATATATAAAATATGTATCATTAATATCACACTTAATTACAGTGCCATCATAATGGCCACCATGATAGGCAGTAAGATGTATTTGAACAATCATCGTTTCGTGAGGCGTTAGTTTTCCATCCATAGAAACATTATGTTCATCATCCATTAGATGGAGTTGTGTGTATGTGTAGTTTGAATCCTTCTTATAACAACATCCTAGTATATTTTGGATACTTGTGTTGTTACAAAAGAAAGGAAATAAAAAGATTTTGGGGGTTGGAGAAGCAAAATAAATGAAAATAATTTAATAGAAATCGTTACCTTTAATTTAGGTAACTCACTTTGGTTGGAACCAAAGAACTTCTTGAAATGCTTTCTGCCTAAGGGGAAGCTTCAAGGAGGAGGAGAGGGATGTGGGGAGCTTATTTGGGCAGGGTTTGGACGAGCCAAGTGGCTTGAGAGGTGTGAGGAATGAGTAGAAGTGGTCTCCTTTTATAAGGGAGAGGAGGGGCTCTTTAGGATAGAGTGAAAGTATTACTTTATAATATAATTATATTCGGTTTATAATGGTCCAAAAATCATTGAGGTCGAAGATAAGATGACTCATATTCTAAATAACATCAATCAATAAGAATTGGACAGGTTTTAGATAATATTTTAATCATTATAATTTTATTTATTTAAATGATTTATTAATGAGGTAAACATTGCATCATTATTGTGTCATTAATAATTTAAATTATTTGATGTCTAAAAATTATAAATAAAATATCATTATGTAGGAAATATTTTTATCTTTATAATGAATATTTATAATCGAACATCCAACATGTATAACCCTATGTAAAAATTGTTCTTCTAAAAGATGTAAGCTTATGCCATTTTTATTTTTATTTTAACTTTATTAATATAATGTGTCCCTACCACATACAAGTGGCTCCAAGGGGTCCCAAAATCAACCCAAGGATGCCCATGGTCGGGTATGTGTCCACCAATAAGGTTAGAACACGTTTTAGGGTAATTTTGTATTATTATAATATTATTTTTTAACCCTTATTTACCGGATTTACCCTTTAACCATGGTAAATAAAATATTTACCGCAGTAATTATTCAAAATGTGTAAAAATAAAAGTTACCTATTTACACAATTTGAACATCCTGATTCCAAATATGGAATCCATTTTCCTAAATTCAAAACCCAAAAGTGGCAGAAATTAATTTAAAATTAATTCCCGCTGTCAAAACAAAAAGCGTGTTTTTAAGTGATAATAACTATCAAAAGATTGACACTTGTTTATGTTCGGTTTAATTGTAAAATTATGTCCAATGACCAACATTATATTAAATGGTAAAAATATATTATAAATATAATTTAAAACTACTCAAATTCATAATTTATCAATATTAATTATTTTGATTAAAAAAGTTGTTTTTAATTAAAATTTAGTAATTTTCACTATTCATCAAAATATAAAAGTTATCCGAAAAGTACCAAAATTTCACCCTAGGCTAATTTCGATATTCCGAATCCAAAAATGAAGTCCATTTTGAAATATAAAATGTATATATGATTTCAAAAAGTAGGTATTACTATTCACAATAGCTAGTTTAATTAGTTGTGGTGTGTGTTAGAACTCGAGGTTGCGTACAACACACGCTATCGCATTAGTCGAAAGGAAACGTACCGTGGAAGCTTGGGGTGTTACATTCTACCCTCCTTCAAATAATTACATCCTCGCAATTTCTAGGGTATTACTGTATAAAAAGACTCGGGTGGTTCTTCATCATAAGTTCCTCGGGTTCCCAGGTTGCCTCTTCCATCTTATGATTTCTCCACAAAACTTTTACCAGACGCGTCGTCCGGTTTCTCAGCACTTGTTCTCTCGTATCAAGAATCTTGACGGGCTCTTCACAATAAGACAGATCGGGTTCCAGTTCTAATTCTTCATAGGTGAGTACATGCGTTGGGTCAGGCATGTATTTCCTCAACAGAGATACGTGGAACACATCGTGAACTTTGAAGAGACTTGGCGGCATTGCCAATCGGTAAGCTACAACCCCAATTCGTTCTAGAATTTCGAAGGGTCCGATGTACCTGGGACTCAATTTACCTTTCTTACCAAAATGTATGACTCCCTTCCATGGAGATACCTTTATGAAAACATGATCACCGACTTGAAATTCCAAATCCTTCCTTCGATTATCGGCATAGCTCTTCTGCCTACTTTGAGCTGCTTTGATGTGATTTTGGATTACCTTCACCTTTTCCACTGTTTCCTCCACCAGTTCTGGGCCTACAAGTTTTCCTTCACCAACCTCATCCCAACAGGTTGGTGTACGACATCTCTTTCCATATAACGCTTCATATGGTGCCATATGAATACTCGAATGGAAGCTATTGTTATAGGAAAATTCTACCAGTGGTAAATATTGATCCCACATACCCTGAAAATCAAGTGAGCAAGATCTCAACATGTCTTCTAAGGTCTGAATAGTCCGTTCTGATTGTCCATCTGTCTGAGGGTAGTAAGCAGTGCTCAAATGAAGTTCAGTATCCGGGGATTTCTGAAGACTTTTCCAAAATCTTGAAGTAAAATGGGGATCACGATCAGAAACAATCGATAAGGGTACTCTATGAAGTCTCACAACTTCATTAATATATAGTCTTGCTAGACGTTCCAGGGGTAGATCTTCTCTTATAGCAAGAAAATGTGCTGACTTGGTAAGACGATCAACAATAACCCATATTTCATCATTCCTTCTAGGAGTCTTTGGTAGCCCCATGACAAAGTCCATCGTAATATTGTCCCATTTCCACTCCGGTATGGGAAGAGGTTGCATGACTCCTCCAGGCTGTTGCCTTCCAGCTTTCACTTGTTGAGAAACCATACATCTTGACACAAAATCAGCAATCTCTCTCTTCATGTTGTCCCACCAAAAATGTTCCTTCAAATCTCTATACATTTTGGTGCTCCCAGGGTGTATAGAGAAATTGGAACTATGAGCATCATCCAGCGATTCCCTTTTTAGATCAGGTAAATCGGGAACACAAAGTTTCTTCCCGAATTTCAAAATCCCATCTTCATACACAAAGTCTCTCAATCTCCCATCATTCACAGCTTTAATCTTCTTCTGAAATTCTTCATCATCGGTCTGAGAACTCTTAATCCTTTCTAGTAAAGATGGTTTGGCAACCATTTGAAAAAGCATTGATGTTTCACCTTCCCTGGTTATTCCCATGTCCATCTTCACTAGATCCATGAAAATTGGATCCCTTTCAATTCTCATCATGTTCAAAACACCATGGTATTTTCTGCTCAAAGCATCTGCCACCTTGTTTGCTTTCCCCGGGTGGTAGTGTATCGTGCAATCATAATCCTTGAGTAATTCAATCCATCTCCTTTGCCTCATGTTGAGTTCTTTTTGTGAGAAAATATACTTCAAACTCTTGTGATCAGTATAAATCTCACATTTTTCACCATAGAGGTAGTGCCTCCATATCTTCAAAGCAAAGATCATAGCTGCTAACTCAAGATCATGAGTAGGATAGTTTTGTTCATGAATTTTCAACTGTCGTGATGCATAGGCAATAACTCTATCATTCTGCATAAGGACACAGCCAAGTCCTTTCTTCGATGCATCACTATAAATAACGAACCCATCATTCCCCGATGGTAGATTCAATATAGGAGCATTGACTAATCTTCTCTTCAGTTCTTCGAAACATTCTTCACACTCTTTTTTCCAAACAAATTTAACCCCTTTACGTGTGAGCTTCGTTAATGGGTTAGCCAATCGGGCAAAATTCTGGACGAAACGTCGATAATAACCTGCCAAACCAATAAAAATATGTACCTCAGTTATACTCGTAGGTGCTGGACATTCTTGGATTTCCTTGGTCTTAGAAGGATCAACAGAGATTCCATCTTTAGAGACAATATAGCCAAGAAAAGAAATATCCTGAAGCCAGAATTCACACTTGTTAAACTTCCCATATAATTCATGCCTCCTCAGAGTCTTCAAGATAATGCGCAAGTGATTTTCATGATCTTCGTAGGTTTTGGAGTATACCAAGATATCATCAATAAATACCACCAAAAATTCATCGAGATACTCCTTGAAAACTCTATTCATCAGATCCATGAATACAGAGGGTGCATTAGTCAATCCAAACGGCATTACAGTAAACTCGTAATGCCCGTACCTGGTTCGAAATGCTGTCTTCGGAATGTCTTCTTTCTTCACACACAACTGATGGTATTCAGATCGAAGGTCAATCTTTGAAAAGTATTGAGCTCCATGCAGTTGGTCAAATAAATCATCAATACGAGGTAGGGGATACTTGTTCTTTATTGTTATAGCATTGATCTCCCTGTAGCCGATACATAACCTCATAGATCCATCTTTCTTTTTAACAAAAAGAACAGGGGCTCCCCATGGAGAAACACTAGGGTGAATAAATCCCTTATTACTCAATTCCTCTAGTTGTTTCTTTAGTTCGACTAATTATACAGTGGCCATTCTATAAGGGGTCTTCGATATAGGCCTTGATCCAGGAATCGAATCAATGGAAAACTCAACTTCTCGTTCTGGAGGATGTCCAGGTAAATCTTCCGGAAATACATCTACAAATTCTTTCACAATAGGTATATCCTCTATTTGAACATTCCTTTCCCCACCGACAGTTATTTCATTCTCTTCCTCCCCAATAATTGAATTAAGTTGAGATACTGGGGGTGGATCTAAATAAGAATTAAGTGGTGACGATTCTGCTCTAAAAATAAGGTGTTCCTTATCATTATCATCAAGAATCGTAACCTCTTTCTTCTTACAATAAATCTTCGCATCATAGTCCAAAAGCCAGTCCGTACCGAGGATTATATCAAACTCAATCATAGGTATGACGATGAGATCAGCAGATAAAGAAAATTTATGTGCTCTAATGGGGACTGATTCACAAAACTTTGTTGCAATGATACTTCCCTTAGGTGTTTTAACTGACAACTCCCTTATTAAATCAAATTGGAAATATCTAATTTTATTAGCAAACTGGGAAGATATGAAACAATGCGATGATCCAGAATCAAATAATGCATTTTCTAAACTTGAGGAAACCATTAAATTACCTGCCACCATGTCTTTCGGAGCTTCAACCTCAGCAGTAGTGATAGCATAAGCCTGGCCTTGATCCCTTGGCCTTTTCTGAGGTAAGTTCTCCTGACGCTTAGGACATGCATTTGCATAATGTCCCATCTCCCTGCAATTGTAGCACTGAACTTTGGTAGCTTCCTTCTTCCCCTTGCAATCACGAGCTTGGTGGCCTTTTTCACCACACTTGTAACAGACTCCCATTCCCTTCAAGCAAGTACCAGGATGTTTCTTCCCGCATTTACCACAAGATGGATATTCAACCTTTCCCTTCTTCCCCTTATTTCCATTCCCAGATTGATCAGCAGGTCTCTTCTTCTCTTGCTTTGCTTTAAAGTCATAAGACTTAGAGAATTCTTTTTCGGTCTTGATAGCACATGAGACAATGTCTTCGTATGATGAAAAGGATTGTGAGACTAATGCTCGACGGAGAAATGGTTTTAACCCATCAAAGAAACGATCAATATTACTTCTTGGGTTGCGTATATAATCACCGGCATACCTCTCTAACCTTGTAAAGTTAGCCTCATACTTTGTGACATTCTCATCCTCCTTTTGTCTCAGACTTAGAAATTGCCTTTCCATATCTGCTCGATGGTCGCGAGGAAAGTATTTTTCGAAAAATAGATCTTTGAACTCCATCCATTCCATATTTGATACTTCATCATCTTCCTTCATGTTTTGAATCAATGACCACCATTGATCAGCATCTCCAGTGAGGCGGTAAACTGCCATGATAACTTTTTCCCTTTCACTGCTCCTCAAATCCTGAAATATTTTCTCTAGGAAAATATCCATTGCTCAGCTAACAAGGGATTTGTACTCCCATTGAACGTTGGTGGATGTTGCCTCATGAATCGATCTAACACTGATCCTCCACGCTGCGGATCAGGGTGCTCCATACGGGTAAGGTTATTATTCATAAGCTGAGTAAGTTGTCCCAGTATGGTGATTAGCTGATCGGCACCAGTTGCATCACCAGATCCAATATAATTATCTTGAGCAGGAGGGAAATCCCATACGTGGAGTGCGTGCATTGATACGGTTTCCATTTCTTCCACTAGGCGCCATTTCTAAACAATGGCATAAACTAGATCAGTTTATGAATCAAAATACATAATCCCATACTTATAAAACACTTAACATAAATTGAACTATTTATAGATATAATCCATAATCATAAGAATGTTTTCTTTGAGGAAGTATATACTCATAATCCTTTCAAAATGATTTGTAAAGAAAATGAGAGTTATCCTAAGCATATCCCCTGGGAGTGTCATAAACAAGAGTGCAGCAAGGCCCGTTGTCGTGCACCAGTTCCCGTTCGAGTCTAGCTCAAAGCGGTGTTTTCGGGTTTTACACCTAGGTACATCTATGCCATAGCCGCCTCTACCTGCTCGTATCCAGACAGGGATGTATTGCTCGGAAAACTCACAAAATCTCTACAATACCAAAATTCTATGAAGTTCTTCTATACTAATCCTCAAAGTTCATCTTAGGTCTACGTGCTCTAACCAGAGTTTATCTAAATCTAGCTTCCAAGGTTTGTACTAAACTTCCTCTGATACCAACTGTAACGCCCTGGCCCCAGCTTCCCAGAGTCGGTGCATTATTACATAACATTGGCATGATCACAAGAAAGATCAAATCTCGAAAGACCGATTGGTTTAGTAGCCTTGGAAACACTAGATATATTCATAAGTTTTACATTACATCATAAAATGAAAAACTACTTCAACAACATAATGTTTCCACAGTCCACACTATAATCCCCTCATAATATCCCTGCAGGTCATTCATAACATACATCTTCACATCCTGGGAAAAATAAAACATAGAAAAGGGGTGAGCTCAAATGCCCAGTAAGGATAACAATATAGCGGAACATTCAAAAATAAGCATAAACATTTAAGGCAATGAATTACTAAAACAAAAGCCTTTTAAACTTGAACTTCAACATAGTATGGCAAAAGTAAAATGAAATAATGCCATTTACTTGTTCACATGGATATTCTACTAATCGAATAATCACATGCAATATCAATAACCACTTTCATAATGTTGGAATGCATAATGCTAGACTATCATAACCACATAGCCAAGGCCTCATGCCAAGACTACAAATAAGATTTTTCCAAGGCCTTGTGCCAAGACACTAGTTTGTTTCATGATACCTACAGATGCATCGAGGAGCTATAGCGGGCTCCACCCGTCACATATTAAGTCCAATGCATTCCCATATGAAAAGGTTTAAACATAACATAAACATTCGTATTAAAACTAGCATACGAAATGTCAATACTTTTACCATAAACTATGAATGGTATAAAAATAGCACATCCATAGTCAAACATATCACAAATCCTTCAATACAATATAGAAGTTTTGTATCATAATAAATCAACTTCAAATAATCTTAAAATTCATCAAAGGATGTTGACATAGATGAAATCAAAATTCTTTTTAAATAAATATCTCCTTTTATTTTGAAATCATTTAAGATCCATATAAAATAAAACATTTTCTTTGAAAATATTCTTATAAGCTTTTAAGGGATGATTTGAGGATTTTATAACGGCGGAAAATAGCCGCACCCGCCGTATAAGTTAAAAAAAATATTCTTACCATAATTCTGTCGAAAAGGTTAAAAAGGACCTTGTTTTGAAAACGACGGAAAGATTCCTTTATAAACCTCTTATAAAAAGTCAAAAAAGGGTATAAATGACTTTAACCCATATTCTTGTAAATAATAAATATGTTTTGAAATGCATTTCGAAGAAACATGGATGTAGATGATAAAGAAGTCCCAGTAGATTATTACGTATAAACAACCTCGGATAATGAAGAGATTGTGAAATAACCTTTACCTTGTACTTTTCCTTTGTTGGGGTAGGTTAACCTCCTGTATAATGGTGAAATAATTGTTATTAAATTATACAAGAATCATATACATTAATTTGATATCATATATGATCTTTTAATATTGATTTGATAATAATATCTTAGTATTATCGTTGTTTCGGGTGTTAACTTATTTGTTTTCTTTCATATGTTTTGTTACGTAAGACATTTTTGTAAAGGATAGGTTGTATATTATTCATATCCAGAATGATATCAAGTCCTTAAACATCATTTTTAAATCATCAAATGATAATTATACTTTAATGGTTACGATGGAGAATGAATTTCATCGCATTCGTGGAGACGGTAGTCCGTACGTACGCACGAACACTACTTCCATTTAATTTTTCATTTTAAAAGATTTGAATCCAAATGATACATAGGTATATTATTATTCCAGTATAATATAATATTTTATATATGTTACTTATGTTCATTAACACTGTTATTTATACGTTCCATGTGTGGTATGAACAAGTCATATCATTTTAAGGGGGTGGTAGTGCGCACTTCCTCAAATGAAATTATCGTATGTATATACAACATGAAATGAATAATGGTATGAAATAAAATTGAATTACAGAAGCTTATATATAAAATATGTATCATTAATATCACACTTAATTACAGTGCCATCATAATGGCCACCATGAGAGGCGGTAAGATGTATTTGAACAATCATCGTTTCGTGAGGCGTTAGTTTTCCATCCACAGAAACATTATGTTCATCTTCCATTAGATGGAGTTGTGTGTATGTGTAGTTTGAATCCTTCTTATAACAACATCCTAGTATATTTTGGATACTGGTGTTGTTACAAAAGAAAGGAAATAAAAAGATTTTGGGGGTTGGAGAAGCAAAATAAAATGAAAATAATTTAATAGAAATCGTTACCTTTAATTTAGGTAACTCACTTTGGTTCGAACCAAAGGACTTCTTGAAATGCTTTCTGCCTAAGGGGAAGCTTCAAGGAGGAGGAGAGGGATGTGGGGAGATTATTTGGGCAGGGTTTGGACGAGCCAAGTGGCTTGATAGGTGTGAGGAATGAGTAGAAGTGGTCTCCTTTTATAAGGGAGAGGAGGGGCTCTTTAGGAAAGAGTGAAAGTATTACTTTATAATATAATTATATTCGGTTTATAATGGTCCAAAAATCATTGAGGTCGAATATAAGATGACTCATATTCTAAATAACATCAATCAATAAGAATTGGACAGGTTTTAGATAATATTTTAATCATTATAATCTTATTTATTTAAATGATTTATTAATGAGGTAAACATTGAATCATTATTGTGTTATTAATAATTTAAATTATTTGATGTCTAAAAATTATAAATAAAATATCATTATGTAGGAAATCTTTTTAGCTTTCTAATGAATATTTATAATCGAAAATCCAACATGTATAACCCTATGTAAAAATTGTTCTTCTAAAAGATGTAAGCTTATGCCATTTTTATTTTTATTTTAACTTTATTAATATAATGTGTCCCTACCACATACAAGTGGCTCCAAGGGGTCCCCAAATTGACCCAAGGATGCCCATGGTCGGGTATGTGTCCACCAATAAGGTTAGGACACGTTTTAGGGTAATTTTGTATTATTATAATATTATTGTTTAACCCTTATTTACCGGATTTACCCTTTAACCATGGTAAATAAAATATTTACCGCAATAATTATTCAAAATGTGTAAAAATAAAAGTTACCTATTTACACAATTTGAAAATCCTGATTCCAAATATGGAATCCATTTTCCTAAATTCAAAACACAGAAGTGGCATAAATTAATTTAAAATTAATTCCCGCTGTCAAAACAAAAAGCGTGTTTTTAAGAGATAATAACTATCAAAAGATTGACACTTGTTTATGTTCGGTTTAATTGTAAAATTATGTCCAATGACCAAAATTATATTAAATGGTAAAAATATATTCTAAATATACTTTAAAACTACTCAAATTCATAATTTATCAATATTAATTAATTTGATTAAAAAAGTTGTTTTTAATTAAAATTTAGTAATTTTCACTATTCATCAAAATATTAAAGTTATCCGAAAAGTACCAGAATTTCACCCTAGGCTAATTTCTATATTCCGAATCCAAAAATGAAGTCCATTTTGAAATATAAAATGTATATATGATTTCAAAAAGTAGGTATTACTATTCACAACGGCTAGTTTAATTAGTTGTGGTGTGTGTTAGAACTCGAGGTTGCGTACAACACACGCTATCGCATTAGTCGAAAGGAAACGTACCGTGGAAGCTTGGGGTGTTACATAGGGAGAGGGGTATTGCGTAACCTCCTTATGCACTGGGAGGTGGCAGAACACTGAGGTTCAACCGATGATTTTCAAACACAGCCGTTGATAGTGGCTTGGTCAGGATATCAACCACTTTCTCATCAGTTCCCACACAATCCATTCTAACCAAGCCTTGCTCAACTTTTTCTTTGATAATGTGATACCTGATTTCAATATATTTTTATGACAATGCTAATCAGGGTTCATCATAAGATCAATTGCGCTCTTGTTATCACTGTAAATTACTATTGGTTGCTTCACCTCATCACACATATATGTTAGTTGTTGCTTCATCCAAAGAATTTTAGTGCATGCCTTTGTGGTAGAGATATTCTATCCACTATATCTCAACAAGCCAAAACATTTATTCCCAATATTGAATGCTCCACCACTAGTGGATATTTTGTCCACTACATCTCCTGCACAGTTAGCATCAGAAAATGCTGATAATTCACTGTCTCTTCCAACAGAAATTTATAAGACACAATTGTGAGTACCTTGAATATATTTCATGATTATTTTTACTGCTTTCAAATGTTTCTCCTTTGGATTACTCTGAATGTGGGCTGCTAGAAATGTTGAAAATACAATATCTGGTCATGTCGTTGCTAGGTAAAGTAGGCTCCCAATTATCCTCCTATATATAGTGGTTTCTACAGATGCCCCATCCTCATTCTTTCCATGCTTTTTTCCAAATTCAATCAGAGTTGATATCGGTTTGGAGTCTTTAATATTAAACTTCTTCAGCAGCTTTGTTGCATACTTTTATTGAGAAATGAAAGTTTAATCCTTCCTCTGAATCACCTACAGACTTAAGAAAGATGTGAGCTCCCCAATCATGGACATTTAAACTTATAATTTCATGTGATTGGAAAAATTCATCTACTGATTTATACCTACTGCCACCAAATATAATAGCATCAACATAGCCTAGAACCATGAAATGATCTATTAGAGAATTCTTCACATATAAATTATGGTCTACTCCTCCTCTTTTGAACTCATGTTTCTTGAGATATGAGTCCAGCCAGGAATTCCTTGCTCGTGGTGCCTGATTCAAACCATATAGATCATTATTTAGTTTGCAGACCCTTGTTTCATCAGTACCAAGAATAAAACCCACTGGGTTTTCAATGTAGACTTCTTCTTCGAGAAAACCATTCAAGAATGTCGTCTTGACTTCCATTTGATATACTTTATATCATCTTTGCAGTTCCATGGCAAGAAAAATAATTATTGACTCCAGTCTAGCCACTGGAGAAAAGGTATCTTTAACATCAACACCTTCAATCTGGGATTATCCTTTACATACCAGTAGTGCCTTGTATCTAATAACACTTCCATGCATATCAAACGTGATCTTGATAATCCATTTTGTACCAATCACATTGTGACCTTTGGGTCTCTGCACAAGATCCCATGTCTGATTCTTGTCAATCTGATCTAACTCTTCATTCATGGATTTCACCAA
This sequence comes from Viscum album, assembly GCA_963277665.1. Classification (NCBI taxonomy): domain Eukaryota; kingdom Viridiplantae; phylum Streptophyta; class Magnoliopsida; order Santalales; family Viscaceae; genus Viscum; species Viscum album. The sequence continues at coordinate 516,377,991 of OY728146.1, forward strand.
TGATTCATCCTTTACAGCTTCTTCAAATAAGGATGGATCCACAACTTAATGAAATGCAGATTGTGTGTTAATCCTCATCTTCCTTGTTTGAGTGGGTGAACTCTTGTACCCAATTATGTTAGACGGATCAATCTCAGCTCTACGATTTCTCCTGTGCAGTTCAGTTGCATTCTATCTAGCCACAGTTTCTTCTTCAGATTATTCTTCTGAGTCAGCATCATGATGTGACTATGACTATTTTTTATAGCATCCTCTATTTCTATATTTTTATTTTATCCATTTTCAATTTCTTCCTCACATTATATCACATCAGCATAGGACGTCTTTGAAGAATTTTTGGCTTTCTCTTCAATTATCTTAACATCACTGCGGTCCAAAATACTTCCTAATCGCTTGTTGAAACACTTGTAGGCTTTTCTGTTCATTGAGTATCCAAGTAAAATTCCTTCATCTTCATTTTCACCATACATCCCTTGATTTACTTCTTTGTTCCTAATGAATCATTTACATCAAAAAACACGAAATTATTTTAAAGATGGTTTCCTTCCATGACACAATTCATATGGTGTCTTCGCCTCACCCATATAAAGTCCTATTTGATTTTGAATATATACTGTAGCATAAACAACCTCTTTCTAGTAATGTCGTGGAATATGACTCTCAATCTGTATAGTTTGTGCCATGTTGTTCACTTGTCGATTCCTACGTTCAACAACTCCATTTTGTTGTGGAGTTCTCACAGCAGCTACCTCATGTTCTATCCGATGCTTGTCCAAGTAATTTTCAAATTAAATGAATGTGTTTTCCCCTGCATTTTCAGATTGAAACACTTTTATTGTTTGTCCAGTATCATTGTCGGCATTTCTCTGATATGTTTTCATGAAATCAAGAACATTTCATTTCCTAGGAATGACCATTATACATGAAATTCTAATGTAATCTTCAATGAAAAGGACAAAGTACCTTTCTCCATGAGTTCCGACAACATTTATCAGCCTGCATACTTCTGTATGAATTAGATCATGAAGATGGGATGCCTTTTCTTCTTTGGATGATATGAACTACAGACCAACTTCCAACGAATACAAGCATCACAAGACATTTCATGCTCATGCTTCAGGTTGGGAATGTCCATGAAAATCCGCAATTTTGATATTTTCTCCATGTCTTGTTGATTGATGTGTCTCAGTCACCGATGCCACAAATAGTTTTCTTCTTCGACAATCATGTAACAAAAATTTTCATCACTATTACCTGATACAAGTTTCCTTCTATTTTTCATCCCTTCATAAGTGAATTTCTTGTATTTCCCTTGATAGTGAAGCCTTTCTGATTAAATGTAACTATATGACACAAGTGATCGAGTTGACTCACACTGAGTAGATTATGACGTAGGCCATCAAAATAAAGGACTCTAGTCTTCTTTAGCTCTCCATTAGCTAATTCACTACTCCCACTGCCTTTGATTTTCAGAGCTCCATCATTACCAAATTGTACTGTTCCATCAACCTTCCTTTTGATATCTGTTAACAGTACAACATTACCTATCATATGATATGAAAAACCGCTATCCAGAATCTAGGTACTGTTTCTTTTTGTAGCTTTATGGTCACCCCAAGAAGGTTGGATTTCTCAATTTTTTCCTTTCTTTAAATGTGACATTCGATTGAGTATATAGCACCAATGGCCATTCAATTATCTCTTCAATGTACATCGGTTCTTCATTTTCGAAATCTTCTTTGAGAGGAGAAAACATGTTTGAAAAAGAAACATTGTCTTGCTGATGATACTTGACATGTCTCGAACTTCAGTATGAGGTGTCCATGTCCCTTCTCTGCCTGCAATTAACAGCCTTATGACCAAAGATATAACATCAAAAAAAAATTCCATAGAAATTGTTTCTTCTATAAGGATTAGGTTATGAATTTGTTATCCTTTGTTGAACTCCTATATCTTCTCCATTCAGATAAATTCTTTCCTATTTTCAATAAGACATGGTGTGGCCCAAATATCCATAGAACTGACACTTGATGATAAGAAATATCTTCTCACTTCTATTTATCCTCATTTCATCATATGTTGAATAATAATATTAGGGCTCCTTTTTTCCATGATCCTCGAGGTTAATATTATTTTCTTCTTTCAGATTGAATTGGGGGTTTCTGTTTTATAACATTAGAAGACTTTCCCACATCACCCACTTTTATATTGCCTTTATTTTGGTCACCATTATTTGCTGCATTTGTCAATTATACCTCACAACCAATTCCACTATTTTCCATGCATGTATGTCTTTGATCATTTAAAATCTTTTCAACTTCATTAGAGACATGTTTTTCTCTCTCTAACAGCTCAACATCTAAGAGCCTTCCAAACATTATTTTCTTACTTGATTCGTTTGAAATTGATTCAGTTTCAAGTTTACTCTTGAGACTAACAACTTCCTCCTCTTGACCCTCAGCAGCCTTGTTCATTTCATCCAGTCTAGATGTGATGTCGTTGATGACCTTTCTATACTCTTCAATTATTTTAGACTGTAATTTCCCAAATTCATCTAGTCATTCAATTTTACTTCATGTTGATCAACATATTCAGTTGATTCTTATACAATTGATTTCCAATTATTGCAACACTTACATTTAATCTTATTCTTACTAACAGCATCCTTAACTTGAAACTCGGGATCTGCACTAGTTTTCAACTAATTTTCACCACCATTATCTTCTTATTTTTCAATAGTGTCCATCATGGAAGCATGGTTCCCAGTTTTATATTCTGAATTTTCTTCATCACATAATTCATTATCATCTTCTTCCTCTTCATTGAAAAAACACTTCTTTGGTACCTTATTTCTTGATTTGAAGTCTCCCCTTTTGAAAAACATTTTCTGAGGATTCTCAATGTTTTCGGAATCGCTATTCTCATTTTTGATCATTCATGAACACTGAGAGAAAATGTGACCAACATTACCATGACGAAAGAAAGCTAGAGGTAACATCACTTTGAATTTACCTTTTTGCTTCTGGAACTTATTTTCAATGAGATAAAGAATTTATTTTTCCTCATCATCTACACCACTACAATCTGTTGAAAGTTTTAGTTTCTTAATGGATTTAAATGCCATTTCCTTGCTCACTCGAGTCGTAGAATCTTCCGGTTTGACCCTCATTTCATATGACACAAGGCTGCTCCATAGATCATCCATAGAATTGTTGGAATGATATCTTTCTTCAAGGGATGAAACCTTTTAATTGTAATGGTGTGGAAGTCATCTTAATATTTTATTCAAAATTTCTACATATTTGATTTCTTCACCAAGACCATGAATTTCTCCAACCACTTCAGTAATTCGATTGAAGAAGGAATCTGCATTCTCATCAGGATGCATCTTCAGATAATTGAACCTATTGTGTAGGACATGTAGTTTTTCATCATTCACTTTTCTATATTCTTCATATATATTTTCACGATTTTCCCACATGGACTTTGATGAGGTAAAACTAATCACTTTTAGATTGATCTGATTAGAAAGTACTGAGGTGAGAGGATTCTGTGCTTTAGCATCTGCATCAAGGATTTTATTATATGCATCAATCATAGCCAGCCCTGTTGGATCAGTAACATGTATACCTTACATAGAGGAAAACAGAACATCCATTCCAAGGTATCTTAGATGAGATCACATTATGTTCTTCCAAATCATAAAATTACTTCCATCATAGAGGGGAAATCCCCTAACATTGCTGAATTTTCCATGGCGGTATAAAACATATAAAACACCAGCAACCTCCCTCTGATACCACTTAAAGGACCCCAGGATACCCTAAGAGTGGAGGGGGGAATCAGGGTGTCAAATTTTTCTTTTAAACTGACGGATCTTGTTCCCAAGTTTGTAGAAACTAGTTTAACATGTATAATGGATATGAGAATAAATAAAACATTCACATGCAAAGAGATGACACAACAATTTATACTTGGTTCACCACTAAGGGCTATGTCCATGGAGCATACGCCGACAGGTTGTTGGTCATACCAAATTCCATTATTCTTCACTCATTGTGAATTACAATGGTTTGGGAATAGTCACCTTGTCCCAGGCTCACTGGCTTTTCAACTATTCAGGTATAACCTACTGCGTCCCTCAGGACACTCCGGTTGACTCCCCCTCACTCATTGCCTTTAGTGAAGTCCCACTAAATTTATAGATGTGATGGTCTCTTCATCATTTATAATGAATACATTCTCTGTTGTAAGTAGATGCTCTGTTGAAGTCTAACTACCACACGTAGACTAAACTCACTTTGCACCAAAGGTATCGGGAAAACGTCCAGCTTCCATGCAGCCCTGAATCACTGCTGTGAATCAAACTTACCTGGAACCCTTCTCCATGATAGCACGCAATTATAAGTGCACTAGTTATAACTACTAGGCAAGTACACCTCAACCACTTGTGCAACACAATCTTCTGCAAATCCAGACATGTGTGACTCACAACCTTTTTCGATAGAACCAATATTTACGCCAACCACCAACTATCGCGCTTCTTCAAAACTAGGGCGCAATTCCACATCAACCACTTGCGCAAAACCTCCTTCTTTATCTCTAATCTTGGGAGAATCACTTCCTTTCTCGCCCAAAATACATTGGATGCTCAGCAAACAACTGTCGCGCATCTTATACTTGCACGACCCACCACCACTTGCGAGACCCAAACACCTGCGCGATGAGAGCTTTGATTTTCCCTAAGTCTGAACATCGTGCTGAATGTGGAGTGTCGACCTCTCTTTATAGGCATTTGGATAACCTAAATGATGGAATGCAAGAATTCCCTCGGAGTTCAAGTTATGACGTGCAAGTCTCTGCTGCGTAAGTAACTTGTGCGACCAAACATAAAACTTGGGCGCCCTTCTGCCTTTTCCATATATTAATGTTCTGATCTTGAAAAACATATGGCTCCCAAATTTCCTCTCTTTCAAGACAATGGTGTGCATGTCTCTATGTGAATTTTTTTTTTCTCTATTTGTCGATTTTGAGGCCCAAAAATTTGGCAAACACTGAAAAATGATGCCACATTCAATACTGTTATCTGCTTATTGTGTATGATCACTTTGATAGCGCACATTATGAACTTATACTGAGGATTGAAAACAGACACAAACCATACTCCAGTTCATACATAGAATGACCATGGTTCCAATAGTAAGAGTTATATTAGATGGTCTAACACACAACTGATGGTAACCGGACCTCAAGTCAATCATCGAGAACACCCAGGATCCTCAAATTTGATCAAATAGATCATCAATCCTATGTAAGGGATATCGGTTCATGACCGTTAACTAGTTCAACTTATGATAGTCCACACAAATCTTGATGGTAATGTCTTCCTTATTCGCAAACAGGACAGGTTAACTCCAAGGAGAAGTAATTGTTCGGATGAAACCCTTTGCCTACTACTCCTCCAACTGCTTCTTGAGCTCCTAAAACTCAGGTGTAGCCAACCTATATAGAGAAATAGACATCAGTGCCACTCCTAGCACAAGCTCAATCGAGAGGTCTACCTCACGCTCTGGAGGAAAACCTGAAAATTTCTCTGGAAAGACATCCCTAAAATGATCCACCACGGGAAGAATGTATAACTGTGCAGTCCCCTAGTCATCCAGATATATACTAGAAATATAGGATGTAACTCTTCCCAATCCAGGGTACTCGGGACCCATTCTTCTCACCCGGACAACCCATTCCCCCCTATGAAGAAAAGATCCACCCTCTGGTGATATGGAACTCACCATATGGTGATAACAATCGACAACTTCCTATAAAGGAACAAACCAGTCCCTCACGAGAATGGCATAATATCCTCTAATATCTATTAAATATAGTTCTCATAGTAAGTGAAATCCACCAACCTCTAGTGGGAACTCCCTACACTGACGTACACTAGCCGTTATAGTCCCCAACAGAGTGTTTATCATCCGGATATCGGCAGAAGAAATGATACAGAGCCCAAGGATCACAAAAAAAGCGACAAATATAATGATATGGGAAGCCTCCATATCAAAAAATATAAGATGTTAAAACTGAGGCTACTATGATCGTACCTCAAACTGTGAGGGTCCAGGATCCTGTTCCTGTTGGGTCTGATCCAATGCAAAAGTCTGGCCTAGGCCATGACCCTATGACCCTGCTTGACCGCTCAGAGTTGATCCACCCTGTTGTCGCTGGTAGCCTCGTGAGTGACCATTGCATCCGCAACCGCCACCTCAACATGTGCAGCTGGAAGGACTCTAGTTCCTAGACTCGTGAGAAACTGGTGGAGCTTCTACTGTTTGAGGAGTCATAGAAGAACCCATGTCACCAGCTACGAGTGAGAAGAACTGACAAAAAAGCTAAAGTTGACCCATATTTCCACAAGATCGGCACTCCACTAGTTCAATCAGGCATCATGGCCTCATATGCCCTCTTATTCCACAATAGTTTCACACCACATAGATACAGAAAGATGCATCACTACTTCTTTGATATCCTCGCCCAGCCTCCCTGTGGTGCTTCCTGCTATCAACTGGTGGATCACTAACTCTAGATGCCAGACCTCCCTAGCTCACAGCTCCAGAATCCCTCAAATTGTGATCTGTGATCAGTGCCTGGTTGATGATAGAAGATATTGAAGTCAACCTGAAGATGTTCACCTGAGATAGGATGTCGTGCCTCAGACCATCCTCAAACATCCTCGAAAAGAACAATTCATCACCTCCTATAATACACGTGAAATGTTGTAGCTCTGTGAAGCCATAGGAATACCCCATAATAGTAAGAGTACCCTTCTCTAGACTCTTGAACTCTCGGGCTCGATCGGCCCTCACGTTCTCCAGAGAGAATTAATCATAGAAGATGTGTTTAAACTCATCCCAAGACATATTCTATTAGTGGCCCGCCTATGAGATCACATCCCACCACTTCATGGAGGAATTTTAGAGCATGTAGGTAGCATGCTTCACCCTCTTTTCTAGAGGTATCTCCAGATTCTTGAAAATAGACAACATGGATTCTAGCCAGGACTCTACAGCCTCGGGTCCCCCATCCCTAGAGAATGTGGGAGGATGCTGCAGCTGAAAGACCCGCTTCAAATCATATATCGATGTGGTAGGATGCGACACTTCCTAAATGATATACATCATCTTCAAAATCCTTCCCTGAACTATGCATCATCATCTATGTCAGGCACAACAGCTGGTGCCAAGGCTGGAACAATGGGAGGATCTGTAGGTGGTCCCTGATCATCCATGTCTATTCTCAAATCACCATCTAGAAACTGGCGCACAACCAGAGGACGTCTCTGTGGCATGACTCTACATGGTCAAGGGCACACCATAGATCACGATTAATAGGGACTATAACATAAGAGTATATGGAGTGTATAGAGCGTACATGGTGTGTACTTAAGAAAGACTATTTCTTCCCGAACATTAGAACTCATGTCATCTAGTCAAAACTACACGACACACATTTTGGTTTTTTTTATATAGTAAGCCTCAAAACTACCCCAGAACCTAGAGAAACACTAAAACGAACATTAAAAGTGAAAAATTATGATCTGTGATGGCCCATAATCTCCATGAATCAAAGCTTGGAATCTTACACAAGTTATAAACAAGAAAATACAAGGCATTGATCCATCATGTTCCAATCCCTGAGGGCCCATAACACCTTAAGTACCAAAATTTTTCATTCATTCTAGAAACACATTACACAATACGATACCATATCAAAAAACAAGTATTTTTATCGAGGAAACAATTACAACGACATGCATATTTTATACAACATCTATCACAACAAAAAGCATTCACTAATTCATCCTAGATGGCATGAATAAAATGCTTGACATGTAATTTCTAGAAAGTACCTATATGATTCGTGAGATTTAATAACATCATCTAATCGGGTTATAATAGAAATAGAACCTCAATAATTTCAACAGTAAAAACACAAAACATGTGAGTCACCCATTTGTGAAAATCAGATCAATCATAGACTTGAAAAACCAAGAGAAATTACAACAAACGAGGTAGATTATCTTTTCCCTGTACATGGGTTAGATACTCCTGAGCACAACTTATTACCAAGTACCAATTCCATCATTTCCCTGGCTAAAGGCTCCAAACAGTAAATCAAGAGAAAATAAATCCTCTGATACCACTTTGTAACATCCCGGTTCTGAAAGCCACCTAGACGCGCCCCATACCTGGTTGGTCTCATGGCCTCAAGTGCATTTCCCCAAATGCTAGAGGCTGTAGAATAGCATTGAAGGCCTTGGGTGTGATAATGGGGAAACTATTCCCTCATTGGCATAGTACACTGTGTATGTAAACAATACATAAAATAGCTGACGAAATAAATATCCAACAGTAGTAAACATCAAAAGACTGAGATAATAAAAAACTAGATCACACAAATACACACACACACACACATATATAAAATGATGCATAGTACATATGTCTAGGAAAACAAAAAAAAAGTCACAATGATGAATACAACCAATACTAAAACAAATTAAAAAATAAACAGATCAAAAAATCCTCAGAATCACAAGCCTAAGCTTGGTTCCATGCTCTCCAGCTCCATAAAAATTCAAGAACATGAAGTAGAAGGGAGTATTCCCTTGTCTATACCTACAACAATATAATACATTTGGTCCAAAAAGCTTGTCCCAAACAATCTGTTAGAAGAATCCCTGAAGGCAACCACCACAAGATCTGTACCTAACAGTCAGTGAAAATATAGCATGTAAAAGTGAAAAAAGCAGTAAATAAAGAAGTACTCAACAGTAACAATCCACAGTTTTAAAACAAGAAACAGTGAAACAACTAGCTAATCCTCAAATAGGAAACCCTCTGGGATATACTCACAACCATCCCCTATGGTCCTACATAATAAGTACAGACAACCCTCTGGAATGAACACTCGGTCTAACCACTCTGGTTCTGTATATGAATATAATAAGACCTCTACAGAAGTGCTCAAAGTCATTCCCATTATAGTCAAAGGTAATACAAGACTCTTAAAGGAATCTCACATAGTCATTCCCCATATAGTATAATTTATGAAAGAATATTTGAGGAATCCCTCACTGTCCATTCCAAGTATAGTCAAGGGTAGTCAAGGACTCTCTGAGGAAGCCTAAATGTGAATTCCTCTTATAGCCCCAAGGTCTATGACTCTCGGAGGAAGCTCACTTGGTAAATTCCCCTTATAGCCTCGGTCATTCATAGAATCTCTAGAAATCACTCAACTTTAATTCCCCTAATAGTCTAAATAGACTCGAATTAAAATCAAATAATCCCTAATGATGCTCACTCGGTCAATCCCCTTATAGTCTAACGAAATAATGGACTCCCTGAGGAAGATCACATAGTCAATTACTCTTATAACCCAAAGTGGTTCTAGGCTCTCTGAGGATGATCACTTGGTCAATCGCCCTTATTGCCAATAGTGCTGTAGGACTCTCTAGAGAAGATAATCAAATCAATTCCCCTTATAGTCTACTACACAAGTTTCTCAAGGACCTGTGTAGGTCAACAAGAATAACTATGTAATATGGCCAAGTAAACCTACAGAACTAGTTGGCTAGAATTCTAAAACACAACAAAATAATAGAAAATTAGTCAAACCATTATACAATACTAGGCATGGGAAACAAATAAAGCATCCTGATAGGATATCCAGAACAAACAGTCATAAATATAACATGCATGGGAAACACCCTGGAAGCATTGTGATCAACCTTATTCACATAAAATTAACCTCTACTCACACACACCAGCAATGTTGGAAATTAAGAAGGTTAAATACGCTAAACGCACAACACCCCGCTCATGGGTATTGAAGATTTTCCACAAACAATGCATAGACATTAAACCAAAAGGCACAAACCACCAACCTCTTAGGGTTGGGTGAAAATGACCTCTTCGTCCAAACCCGCTCCAAACCGGGTGAACGCCTCCACAAAAACACCACAGAAACTCTTCCCTAATATCAAAAAGGTCGACTTTAACACAATAGGGAAACCCAACCATAGATCTAGATGCAACCCTTTTAGAACTCCGAAACTAAGAGAGGTAGGGGCCTAACCCAAACCAAGACATCGAAGAACTAAAAGACGGACTTACCTGAGGAGAACTGCCTTCGATCCACCAAGAAACCCCTTCGATTTGCCTCCAAAAGAATCAAATGAGCTCCCCCATCCTCTAAAAATTGCAACTCCCATGTGAGCCAAGAGTGGGAGGAAGAATGGTGGAGGAAAGGGAAATCCAGAGTGTCCCAAGACTTTAAAACCCTAACTTTATGCGGCTTCACGGCTACCCCCACGGTTTCGAAAACCATGCACCAACCATGCGGTTGCTACAGTCTCATAGAGGGAATTTACATGGCATGAATGCATGGTCTGGATAAACCATGCACCACCTGTGTGGAGCCCACTATCTCACCCAGGGACATCACATGGCATTCCCACATGGTCTGATAAACCATGCACCGCCCATGCATTACCCACTGTCAAGGCTGCTCATTTTCCTGGGCCGGCCGCACATTTTTTTAGACCATGTGCCAACCATGATCCCCAGTACAACCTCCACAACGTTAATGGGTTTTCCATGAAATTCGACTTTTTCTAAAAAAACCATAAAAGGGAATTATAACTAAAATGAACATCTGGGTTCTTATAGCTGTAATAGGATCTTTCGAAATATTCCATTTTCATTGGGGGGGGTCTCCATCCATATATCAAGGAGAGAGTCCTCTTCTATAAATATCTCTATTTTGAGAAGTTGGTGGAATAATAGAAAATGAAAATGAAAAGAACTTTCAACCCCCATTTTAGTTTAAGCCAAATCATGGAAGGATGATAATGGAAATAGTTTTGATCAGAAATATTTCAGAAGAATCATTGGGAGCCTAGTTTATCTCACAGTATCAAGGCCAAATATCACTTATGCATTAACTCTATGTTCTAGATATCAGAGTAATCAAATATAATACCTGTTATAAATAGATAAAATAATATTGTGTTATGTGAAATGAAAATTGAACTATGGGTTGTTATCCAATAACAGTAGAGACAAGGAGTGGTTGTGGTTTACAGATGCTGATTAGGCTAGTGATTGTAAAAATGGGAGATCCACCTCCGGGTGAACCATCTTTTTGGGAGAAGGATGAGTTATCTGATATAGGAAGAAAAAAAACTCAGTAACATTTAGCACAACTGAGGAATAGTATATGGAATCTTCACAAGCATGAACACATATGATTTGGATACTTATACAACTAGAAAACATTCAAATTTATATTGAGATGCCTTGAAAGTTCTTATGTGATAATAAATGTTCCAATGGATTATTTAATAATCCCACAAAAAATTTCAGATACAAACATATTAATATCATATATATTTTTATAAAAGAAAATGTTGCAATTGGGGACATAAATCTTGAATATATCTCTACTCAAGATCAAATTACAGACATTTTTACTAAAGTAATATCGGTAGAGTGGATTGTTGAGAAAAGGTCGAAACTTTATGTGCAACCTTCTCCTCTCAATTTAAGACCAAGAACATGTTCCTCGTTATTCCCTACATCTATATAATTTTTTTTACTAATTTTCATGTAATTGAATGAGATGAATAAATCCCTTGAGGGGGAGCGTTGTTTGTTGAAATTTGGTGCAGGTTTATTTCCAATTAAATAAAAATTTGTGCATTTCCATTGGAGATGAGTTGATTCACTCTGATCATAATCTCACATGTATGGTTGTCTCTTATTAGTATTGAAAACCTATTTTTTATCTCTCTTTTTTTCTATAAAAGGGTTATCTTACATATACTTAGTCTTTATTAACTAAAGGCTCTTTTCTAAATGAACTAGGTGATATCATCCCATTGAATTTGTTTGCCAATAAGGGGGAGGAAAAATTACATCACACATATTGACTCGACTAGATTGTTCTTAAAAGATATTGAAAAAAAAACTCAAAGTGGGAATTTTTTATCCCACTGATTGCAATTATTTTCAATAACATGTCAATGTGTGCCTGATGATTGAATGATTGAAGAAATGCAAATTGGATCATTCAAATTCTGATGAATGTAGAATTGGTCTAAATTTAAAAGACATGTATCAAGGTGATACATTGTTACAAAAACCAAAGAAGACCATGCAATACTCAATCGCATCAGGAGAAAGGAGGTCCAACCAATGACTCTTAATTGAATTAAGGTTTTGAAGAAAATCATTCAATTGTTTTTGATGATCCTCAAAGAATATGACATGTGTTTTAAAGAGAACACATCAGTCATTACACCAATAAAGTCCATTCATTATGTTGTAATGCATGAATAATTAACAATTGATCCGTGCATCATCCTTGATTGGATCAAAACAATATAATGAAGATCATTTGATGATATTATCTATAATAAAGGGATGGAAGATACTTGAAGTTGAAGAAGAAGAAAAAATGAATAATATATAATTGAATGAAGAAGGATGGGATGGAATATTAAGGAGGAATTAATCATTATTTTTTATAATAACTACATAGTATAAGATGAATTTAGAAAAAAAATATGGCCCAATCTTGAAGGCCATATAAAGCCCTTGACAAAGGTATATGTAGGTACAGGGGGTCTACAGTGCCCAACGGGAAGGCCATGAATCTAGCCCACAAGAGGCACATGTGGGCTGTGTATAATCCCATAGGTTCCACACGGTGGTGAACCTGTGTAGAGTGGGATCTAGGAGCGTGCTCAGAAGAAGCATTGTGCATGGTAAGAGAGTTCCCAAAGAACAAGATACGAGGCGGTACCATTGAGGGAGAAGGGAGAATTCTGGCGATAGGATACCGTGGCTCGTTATTTAAAGAATCCATGTTCCTGTCTCTGTTATGATGTGGGAAATGTTTTTAAAACCATAGATCTAATCTCGACCATTGATCCCTCAGCGACATGTGGTCTACTATCTAGTTAGTTGTGAGATTGATCCTACACATCCAGTCCATACAACTGATAACCACAGTTTGGGTTTAAACGAGTGATGTTTGATCTCTCCATCGAGGTTCACTTCATTCTTCAGATAGCTGAGATCCTCCCATGAACCAGTTTTTGAGCCGAGCACTGAGGTGTCACTACTGGCCACTATTGAAGCTCACAGTTAGTGTGGGATGGTTGTCTGGATGAATTGAATACATACATGAATTATCGGTTTCATGCATATATCGAGATAATGTATTTGAACGTAGACAAAAAAAATAGAGACTTGAGGCCATGTCAGGATGCTCGACGCATTTGGGAGAATCCTTTCATGCATTATTAAATTCTTGAAGGTGAAGTTTTCACCTGAATGAATGAGTCCATGGTTGTGAGAAAATAATGGAGAGATATGTGGGATATCTCATCAGTGTTTGAAAATATTCAATGCTAGATGTTGGTCGGAGTGGTTTACTCAAGAGGGGGGGGGGTGAATTGAGTACCAATTAAAATTTCTGTATTTAAAAACACTATCTTAAAGACCCGCAAATAAAATAATAAATTAAACTATAGTGAATTTATATTAAAATAGAGGTTCTGTTAGATTCTCAAGGGATTGATTAATTCCCAGTTAATCAATACAGGAGTGTGTGATTATCTTTTGAAACTAACTTACTAATCTACACTTAACATAAACACTTGCTAATTTAATTATCAAAGTGACTTTAAAAACAGTATTGGTTTTAAAGTGATTAGCAGCGGAATAAAACTTTGAAAGAGATAGCACAACAAATGTAACCAAGAGGTTCAGTCTCAAGATGAGACTTAGTCCTCTCAAAAGTTTATATAAAAATGATCCACACCCTGGATCGGGGTTCAACAGTTTACAACTTTCCAGGTCCAAGACCTCTACCCCTGTTATTCGTGGGAAACAATACAATAGCAACCAGCTGTCCAGGTCACACACGACCTCTACCACTGTTATTCGTGGGAAAGAAGGAATGCATGAATTTGGTAAGGATTTTCAAATCCTTTAGTTTAAGCACATGAGACAGTGTATGTGTTAGATACAGCAGATAACACAAACTGATCGAAAATTATAATAATAAATCACAGAACAAGAGATGTAGAGTTTTGAAATGGTTCTGCTGATTTCAGTGTAGCTCTGGACTCCTTTGGATTCGATCAGAAGTGAATCTGAGTCCTCTTCTCTTTTCTGTTTGAGAAACAAAGTGTCGTATGCTCCAGGTTCATAGACAGTGAAAATGTAGTGGATGAAGTTCTTCAGTGTTCTTCTTATATGCACGGAACACTTCTCGAGTATGCTTGATTGTCTATTAGCTTCTCTGTGTTCTTGATGGAACTAGTTTTTCTCTTCTTGATTCTTCTTGTTTGTGTGTTTCTGGTATATTCCATCAACCACACTCTACTGGTTGGGCAGCGTAGTCTTCTCGTATTTATATCATGGGCAACAGGAGACATAAAAGATTTCCTTTCTGCAGGTACGAGGTACGGGTTCCTGACATCCGATAACTTTTATCAGATATTTGACAAATCATTAAAATGTACACGATATGACCGTTGGATAGATTAAATATAGGAAATAAAGAAATTCAAACAGTGAGTCGAGTGATCGGTAGGTAATCAGCATCGGTAGCTTGGACATCGGTAGCTCAATTTCATTAGTTGCTGACTCTATCGGTGGCTCTATGCGTCAGTTGGTATATGCTTGTATTGGTGACTTTGTTTATCGGTAGCTCCATGCATCGGTAGCTCCATGCGTCGGTAGCTCCATTCGTCGGTAGCTCCATGCGTCGGTAACTCCATGCGTCGGTAGCTCCATGCGTCGGTAGCTGTGAGTCTGTCAATACCTTCGTCCATCGGTGACTCTTATTCCATCGGTAGCTATTTATACTTACACCGGTAGCTCTATGGTTGTATCGGTAGCTGTCTATAAGTCAGTAGCTTACATTTATAAGCACATCGGTAGCTCTGTGTTAAGTATATCGGTGACTCTGTCTGTCGGTAGACTAAGTCTATCGGTAGACTGGGTACCGGTAGCTCTTTATCAGTAGCTATAGTCAGATTACTTATCTGTTTTATGCAGAACACATCCGATTGTGTTAGGCTCAATTTATAACTTGTATGAACATGGATAAATGAGGATTAACATATTCCAAAGACTATTTTATTGGTTTGATCACAGATTTGAAAGAATTAAAGTATAGATCAATGATACTTAAAAATATCATAGAGAATGAAAACATAATTGGGATTTTCAACACATATGAATACATGATTGAGATTATCAAAACAGGTTAAGTCAACAATCTCCCCCTTTTTGATAATCACAATTTATGATATGGGCATTTAACATAGTGAAAATATAATAGTAAAGAGTATAATATTGAATTCAATTTTCTCAAAGAAAATAGCATCATAGATAATAGAAATAGTATGATATAGACATAAGTTATCAAAGGTAACAATCAAAAGGTACCAAAGGTAAAAAGAAACACAATAATATCAGAGATAAAATTGAAAAGAAGGTAATGTTTCTCCCCTTATTTCTTATTTTGTTTCTCCCCTTATTCCTTATTTTGCTCCATTGAAAATATTTCTTTCTCGTATTTATCTCCCCCTTTGTGATAATCAAAAAGTGGGAAAGCATATATATATATATAGGAGACAAATAAAACATGAGAAGTAAAAGGAGTTCTTCTATATTAGAGTAGTCAGAAAGTACAGAAACAGAATACAAATGAATTCCTATCAAAAATCCTGGCCACTGGATCAATCCACATCTTCAACGTGAGATTTTCCTTTGGGATCAGAAGAAGTCTCGGGTGGTGAGGATGCAGGTGAAGGTTTTGGAATGCCAGAAATGATCAAAGGAGGCTGAGCCACTGACACAGAGTCAGGCCTGTAGGTTTAAGATCTTTGGGTGATCATTGGTGTGAGGCTTCGAATAGCTTGAGCAGGAGTTAGCTGGACTGTGGAAGCAGCTGAGGCAGAAGCAGGCAAAGCAGGAGGTACGATGACTGGTCTGGCATCAACATGCAAGAAGGGCAGCAACAGATTTCTAAAATCCATAATAATTCCTCCTCCTCTTTCCATAGCAGAGATGAAATCATCTTTGTTCTCCATGAATTTCTCCAAGGCAGGAGTCAATTGTCTTAGTTTGCTCACTTGTTCTCTAAAAGCTTGAGTTATTGGAGGTAGCTTCATGTTTTCCAACATCAGCTTGAAGTGGTGATCGAGTTGATGTTTGGTGAAAATTCTGGTGAAGTAGTAGTCCACTTTGCTCTTTATGGCTTCCTGAGAGGCAGATGCTTCTCTCATATAATCTTGAACAATCTTCATTATTTCTCTACCAGAATCTCTTGTAGAAAGCACCACTCTGCTCAACTCTGATGAGTCCACAGAGCCACTGGTTGAAATAGAACCAATCTCCTCCTTCAACATTGCTCGAACTAGATTCTGGTCAACAAATATTTTGGATGTGAGAGGGCCAAGAGAGAAGGAAACAGTTTCTTTGAAACTCTTAGACAAACCACTGATTAGGCTTTGAACTTGAGTGTCCTGTAATTGAACGTGATCCTTCACTGAGGTTTTGAAACATTCAAACACCGAGACAAACTGGCTTACTACACTCTTCACATAAGCTAGGTCCTTGCCAGCTTGAGACTTGGAGCTCATATAGGAATCCAAAGGAGAAACTGATGTCTTGAGAGCTTCAAGATCTGCTTTGATTCTAGAAGACTGAGTCTGGAACTCTTTCACTTCTTCCATAAGCTCAGACGCAAAAGAAGATAAATTACAAGCCAGAGAGAGCTCGAAGGATCTCTCTAACATTTTCATTTCTTCATCAAAGCTTCGCTTCATCTCAGCAACTGATACACTGAATGATTCTTTCATCTCATTCTTCATGGACTCAAGATCAGATTTAGAGACAAATTCATTAGGGATAACTGCAGCGGATCCCTTTACTGAGGCCAAACTAACCACAGAATCAGTCATTACTGATTGAATTGAGGATGAAAGGAAGGTTTCCATTAACTTCACTTCTTCAACAAAACTGGACTTGAGGTCTTCTTTCAGCTTATTCAGATCATGAAATCTGACCACATTATCAGAATCCAGATAATCCAACTCAGAAGCAAGATCATAATTGGTCTTCGGTCTATTCACAGACATCTCATTATCAGAATCCGGATAATCCAATCCACAGACTATAAACCCTGGGTCTTTTACCCAGTCTCCAAACTCAACAGCTACTGTAACATTTCCAAGAACAGATTGATGCTCCCCCTAAATGGGTGCATTCTCATGTATCACAACAGCATTCAATGCTGGATTCTCTTCATCAGAATCTTCTACTACAAGTTCCATCGGTGCAGCATCTAGAAGATCTTCTGATACAGGTACAGCTTCTTCTGTATCTCTTTCTACTTCAGCAGTCGGCATAGCCGAGCTTCCAATCAAAGGACTCATACTTAAACTACCAGAAACAGACGATTCAGATACATTCTCCTGTTCCTCTTCTTCTTGGTGAGGCACAGACTGGTCTTCCTCATAAGTAGACAAAATTTCCTCTACCTTTCCTTTCCTAGAATAAACCAATTCTGCAACAGGACTTGGGGGCAAGTCTGGATCTCCTCCAACATCCATGGGAGTTTCTTCCTCTTCTTTTGTTTCATTACTATAAACAGGTTCCTCTTCATCAGGTCTCATACTCGGATCTCTCTTATCCTTTGGTCTTGAGGGATGATCCACCGGATTAAACCTATCATATATGTTCTGATCATCACTGACCCATTCTCCCTTCCATGGGTTCCAGTTAATTTTCATGTACTTACAAACAGTCGAGGTGATGCAGAAATTATTCCTGACTACAACTGTCTCATCCTGAGACTCAGCTATTCCTTTCACTTTTATCATTACTGAAATTAGCTTGGCAAAGAATAAAGCATTAGTCTTTGACTTTGGTCTAATCATGTCTTCCATTTGAAGTATTAACAATCTGCACAGATTTATTTTTACACCATGTCTTAGCAGACGAAGAAGATAGATATCTTGATATCTCAGAGTTTCAAAATCTCCTCGCCTCAGTATCAACACATGCTGAACAAACTTGAAGAGCAGTCGATTCTCTCCATCCATTTTAGTAGCAACCACTTTCCTTTGATTCCCATTACCGGTCAGCTCTTTTAAGGCGGTTTCCTAATCAAAGATGTCACTGCTAGGTGGAATTTCTCTTGATACGTACCAAGAGACACCTTCATGTGGTACTTTTAAACACTCAGCCCACTCTACTGAAGAAAAAGACATCTCTTTTCCATTTAAAAAAGAGCTTGCCCGATTCTCATTTTCAGACTTCTCGAAGCTTACAAACTCGTAGAACTGTTTTACCAACTTCGGGTAGTATGGGCCATTGTTATTCGAGAAACAATCCACCCATTTCTAGTCCTCCAGAATCTCGAGTACTAACGATTTGCTAGGCAGTAGCCATTCTACGCACAGTTCCTTCTCAATTACTATGTCTCTATTCTGCAAGTGAGGATTCACTGGTCGCTTTCCCGATCTAGTTCTGACTTCACTAACACTGGCTTTATGCTGTGTCTTCTACTTCTTAGCTTTTGGTTCTACACTTTCATCTCTGATGGTAGGAAGCTTAGTTTTTGCCATCGCGGGTTTAGGGTTCTTGGCCGATTTGGGAGCTAAGGTTCGAAGGTGAGAGATTTTGAGCTCGGTGAGGTAGGAAGTGGCATAGGCTTAGTTTTATCATTTAGGAATTCCAAATACGAATAAAGTAAAATAACAACAAAAAAATACATAAAACGATTCATATTATTGGCGGCAGACAGAAGTTTTTTAAATTAATTGCATCGGTGAGAGTTAATCATCGATGGGAAAAAAATCGGTGAGAATTGTACATCGGTGAGAATTTCACATCGGTGAGAATTTATCATCGGTGAGAATTTCAACATCGGTGAGAATTTATCATCGGTGAGAATTTCAACATCGGTGGGAATTTCTACATCGGTGAGAATTTCAACATCGGTGAGAATTTATCATCAGTGAGAATTTCACATCGGTGAGAATTTCACATCGGTGAGAATTTTACATCGGTGAAGATTTTCACATCGGTGAGAATTTCACATCGGTGAGAATTTCACATCGGTGAGAATTTCACGTCGGTGAGAATTTCACATCGGTTGTGATTAAACATTCCCAATTCGTGTCTTATGTAACTTAGCCTATCCAAACTTAAAGGTTTAGTGAAAATATCGGCCAATTGATGTTCAGTGCCAATAAATTCAAGAGAAATATCACCTTTTTGATAGTGATCTCTTAGGAAATGGTGTCTTACATCTATGTGTTTGGTTCTAGAGTGAGATACAGGATTCTTAGAGATGTTTATTGCACTGGTGTTATCACAGTTGATTGAAACATGTTTAAAAACATATCCATAGTCCAAAAGAGTGTGTTTCATCCACAGAATTTGTGCACAGTAACTACCAACAGCTATATATTCCGCTTCGGCAGTAGATAATGAAACTGAGTTCTGTTTCTTACTACACCAAGAAACTAAATATTTTCCAAGCAAATGACATGTTCCTGATGTGCTTTTTCTATCTAACTTACAACCAGCAAAGTCAGCATCTGAATAACTCATTAACTCAAAGGATTGTCCTTTTGGGTAAAACAAACCTAATATAACCGTGTGTTTGAGATATTTAAAAATTCTTTTAACAGAAAGAAAATGAGATTCTTTTGGATTAGCTTGAAATCTAGCACACATACACACACTAAACATAATATCAGGCCGACTAGCAGTAAGATAAAGTAAACTACCAATCATACCTCTGTAATTTGTTTGATCAACCGGTTTCCCAGTTTCATCTGCGTCTAATTTACAGGTATTACTCATAGGAGTTTCACTTTCCTTGATACTATCCAGACCAAAACGTTTTAAAAGATCCTTTGTATATTTACTTTGATTCAAAATAATACCATTTTCATTTTGAAATACTTGAAATCCAAGAAAGTACTTAAGTTCTCCCATTAAGCTCATTTCAAATTCATTTTGCATACTTTTTGAAAAATCAGTACATAAAGAGTGTTTAGAAGATCCAAAAATAATATCATCAACATATATTTGTACAACTAAAACATCTTTAGAAATTCTTTTAATGAAAAGAGTTGGATCAGCAATCCCTTTAGTAAAACCATTTGAGATAAGGAAATTGCTAAGTCTATCATACCAAGCTCTTGGAGCTTGTTTTAAACCATACAAAGCTTTAGAAAGTTTAAAAACTTGATTTGGAAAATGGGGGTTAGTAAATCCAGGTGGTTGTTCTACAAAAACATCTTCAATTATAAAGCCATTTAGAAATGCACTTTTCACATCCATTTGATATAACTTGAAATCCAGATGTGCAACATATGCAAGTAAGATCCTAATGGCTTCTAGTCTAGCTACAGGTGCAAAAGTTTCCTCATAGTCTATACCTTCTTCTTGACTATATCCTTGTGTAACTAGTTTAGCTTTGTTTCTAACTATATTTCCAGATTCATCTACTTTATTTCTAAAACCCCATTTTGTGCCTATTTTCAAAGTGTCCTTAGGTCTGTCAACTAATTCCCAGACTTTGTTTCTTTCAAACTGATTTAATTCTTCCTGCATAGCTATTACCCAGAATTCATCATTGATAGCATCATTGATATTTTTGGGTTCTAGCTGTGAAAGAAAAGCTTGATGTTCAACCTGGTTTCTTAGAGAAGCTTTAGTTTGTGTTCCTCTATCAAGATTACCAACAACAGCTTCTAAAAGATGATTCTTTAGAATCCTCGTTGATCTGGTAAAGGTTGGACTAGAAATTTCAGGTTCATCTATAGGTTCGGGTTCAATAGAAGCAGATTCTAGAAAAAGTCCAGAACTGGATGTTTTGATAACTGGTTTTTTAGATTTATCATTAATGTCCGGAACAGATAAGTCTTCTTCAATATTTTCAAGAGAGGTTTTAGACTCATGTGGATCAGTTTCATCAAACTTGATGTGAATAGATTCTTCCACACATTTAGTTTTCTTATTGAATACTCTATAGGCTTTACTTGAAATAGAGTAACCCAGAAAAATTCCTTCATCACTTTTGGAAGCAAACTTATCCAGATTATCTTTAGTATTCAGAATAAATACTTTGCAACCAAAAACTTTAAAGTAATTAACCTTAGGCTTTATATTGTTCCACAATTCATAAGGGGTTTTCTTAAGAACAGGTCTAATTAAGACTCTATTAATGACATAACAAGCTGTATTTACAGCTTCAGCCCAAAAATAAATAGGTAGGTCATATTCATTGAGCATGGTTCTAGCAATTTCTTGAAGGGTTCAGTTTCTTCTTTCTACTACACCATTCTGTTGGGGTGTTCTAGGGGCAGAAAAGTAATGAGTATAGCCATTGTGTGAGCAATAAGATTCAAAATCTTGATTTTCAAACTCACGACCATGATCACTTCTCAAAGTTTTAATCTTAAGTCCACTAATGTTCTCTACAGATTTAGAGTATTTAACAAAAGCAGAACATGCTCCACTTTTGTGAGCTAGAAAATATACCCAAGTATATCTAGAAAAATCATCTACAAGAACATAAACATAGTGCTTCCCATTTAAACTAGAAACCTTTGATGGTCCAAACAAATCCATGTGAACCAATTCAAGTGGTTGAGAAGTCGAAACTTCTTTCTTTGATTTAAAAGAAACTTTGTGTTGTTTTCCCTTTTGACAGGGGTTACACACTCTATCATTTGGGAATTCTAATTTAGGTAGGTCTCTAACTAGGTTTTTTCTAGAGAGTTTTCTAAGTGAGTGAATGTTGCAATGTCCCAATATTCTGTGCCATAGCCAAGATTCTTTATGAAAAGCATTCAAACAAGTAATATTCTTCTTAGCTAAAGAATTCAGATTAACAGCATAAACATTTTCATTTCTTAAGGCATAAAATACCAAAACATTCTTAGAATTAAAAACTTTGAAGGAATCATTTTCAAATTTAACATGAAAACCATCATCACATAACTGAGAAATACTTAATAAATTGTATTTAAGGCCATCAACAAATAAAAATTTAGAAATCAGAATTGAATCAGTGTTACCAATCTGGCCTAGGCCGATGATTCTTCCTCTTGAATTATCACCAAAGGTGACAAAGCCTCAATCAACTTTTATTAAACTCTTAAAACAAGAGAAGTCTCCTGACATATGTCTTGAGCATCCACTGTCCAAATACCAGGTCTCTTTACAGGAGCTCTTTAAGAAAGTTCCCTACAAAACAGATTCAGATGGGAAATGATTTTGGTACCCAGATTTTCTTGGGTCCAGACAGGTTAGCCAATAACACTTTAGGTACCCATATTTGTCTAATGGGTCTCATATAATTTATAGAATTGACATGCTTTGAAAGATAAACTTTATTAGATCCATAGCTATGTATATAACTGGTTGAAGCATATGAAGTTCCAGAATTACCTTCATTCTGTTCAGATTTAGAAATGAATCTAGTTTTGGCAATTTTCCTTTGTCCAGGTTGGTATCCTATACCAGTAGTATATTTAGGTGCTATTTTCTTTCCTAGCATCTGTGTTAGTGTATTTTTACCATTGGTGAACTTCTCTAAGACTTTCTTGAGTTGCTCATTGGATAGTTTCAGTTCAGTGTTTTCTTTTAACAGTTGAGCAATTTTCTCTTTTTCAATAGTGAGTTCGGTTTTAACTGTAGTGGTAAGAGCATGTTGTTTCTTTAATGACTTGTATTTATCCTTAATTTCATTACATGTCTCTTCCATCATATCACAGTACTCAAACAATTCATTTTTAGACATTGTTCCAGAATCAGAATCAGATTCTGCATTATCTCCAGAGTAATAATAATTTAAAGCAGGAGTTTCAGCAGTTACCTGAGAAGTGTTTGTCATAAAGCACATGTTTTCTTTATTTTTGTGTTCAGTTTCAGATCTTTCAGATTCAGTAGAGCTATCCTCAGAAGCACTCCAAGTAGCCTTCATGGCTTTCTTAAACTTATTGTCCTTATATTCATATTTCTTTTTATACTTCAGCTTTGGACAGTCGGCTTTAATGTGTCCTTTTCTCTTGCACTCATAGCAGACAACATCATCTGATTTGTCATTCTTCTTCCAATCCTTTTTCCATTTACCTTGGTGATCATACTTACCATTATAATTTGTTTTTCTGAAGAACTTCTTTTTCCTATAAAATTTCTTAAATCTTCTAGCAATGTGAGCCATCTCAGTATCACTGTCAGAATCACTTTCACTGTCTTCACAGCTTGAACTTTCAACTACAGCTTGAAGCTTTTCTTTGTCCTTATTCTTTGAAGTTGAAGATTTGAAAGCGACAGACTTTCTTGGAGGTTCATATTCTTCTTCCTTATTCACTTTAAGCTCTTCTTCATACATCATCAGCTTGCCAATTAGTTCCTTGATAGGTAGAGCAGCAATGTCACATGATTCTCTGATTGAGACAGATGTGCCACTCCATCTATCAGGTAGGCATCTCAAAATTCTCATAATTTGTTCCATCGATGAGAAATCCTTTCCCAGCGAGATCATTGCATTGACAATTTCATTGAACCTGAGATACATGTCAGAAATGGGTTCGTCAGGCTTCATTTTAAAATTATCATACTTGATAGTATAAGTGTTCAATCTCATTTCTTTAACATTCGTTGTTCCTTCATGAGAAACAGCTAAGGTATCCCAAATTTCATATGCAGTTTTACAAGAAGAAATTCTATTAAACTCTTCATCTCCTAGAGCACAGTACAAGGCATTCATAGCTTTACAGTTGATATTGTAAGCAGTCTTTATAGGTTCATCCCAAGTAGATCTAGCAGTAGTGGGAATTTTGTATTCTGATTCAATAGCAGTCCAAATATCAAAACCTATGCTTTCTAGATGAATTTTCATTTTTAGTTTCCACTGAGCATAATTAGTTCCATTGAAGAAAGGTGGCCGGTTAGTAGCAGCACCCTCAAGTATATTGTCCATGATGAGAAAATTTTAAAGAGATAAAAATTTAGATATAACAGAAATTTTAAGCACTTTAAAATACAACTAAAATCACAGTTCAAAAGCAGAGTACTTTTAGATAGTATTTTCGATCCTCTGATACCAAGTGTTGGTCGGAGTGGTTTACTCAAGAGGGGGGTGAATTGAGTACCAATTAAAATTTCTGTATTTAAAAACACTATCTTAAAGACCCCCAAATAAAATAATAAATTAAACTGTAGTGAATTTATATTAAAGTAGAGGTTCTGTTAGATTATCAAGGGATTGATTAATTCCCAGTTAATCAATACTGGAGTGTGTGATAATCTTTTGAAACTAACTTACTAATCTACACTTAACATAAACACTTGATAATTTAATTATCAAAGTGACTTTAAAAACAGTATTGGTTTTAAAGTGATTAGCAGCGGAATAAAACTTTGAAAGAGATGGCACAACAAATGTAACCAAGAGGTTCAGTCTCAAGCCGAGACTTAGTCCTCTCAAAATTTTATATAAAAATGATCCACACCCTGGATCGGGGTTCAACAGTATACAACTGTCCAGGTCCAAGACCTCTACCACTGTTATTCGTGGGAAACAATACAACAGCAACCAGCTGTCCAGGTCACACACGACCTCTACCACTATTATTCGTGGGAAAGAAGGAATGCAAGAATTTGGTAAGGATTTTCAAATACTTCAGTTTAAGCACAGGAGACAGTGTATGGGTTAGATACAGCAGATAACACACACTGCTCGAAAAGTATAATAATAAATCACAGAACAAGAGATGTAGAGTTTAGAAATGGTTCTGCTGATTTCAGTGTAGCTCTAGACTCCTTTGGATTCGATCAGAAGTGAATCTGAGTCCTCTTCTCGTTTCTGTTTGAGAAACAGAGTGTCGTATGCTCAAGGTTCATAGATAGTGAAAATGTAGTGGTTGAAGTTCTTCAGTGTTCTTCTTATATGCACAGAACACTTCTCGAGTATGCTTGATTGTCTATGAGCTTCTCTGTGTTCTTGATGGAACTAGTTTTTCTCTTCTTGATTCTTCTCGTTCGTGTGTTTCTGGTATATTCCATCCACCACACTCTACTGGTTGGGCAGCATAGTCTTCTCGTATTTATATCACGGGCAACAGGAGACAGAAAATATTTCCTTTCTGCAGGTACGAGGTACGGGTTCCTGACATCCGACAACTTTTATAAGATATTTGACAAATCATTAAAATGTACACGATATGACCGTTGGATAGATTAAATATAGGAAATAAAGAAATTCAAATAGTGAGTCGAGTGATCGGTAGGTAATCAGCATCGGTAGCTTGGACATCGGTAGCTCAATTTCATTAATTGCTGACTCTATCGGTGTCTCTATGCGTCGGTTGGTATATGCTTGTATCGGTGACTTTGTTTATCGGTAGCTCCATGCGTCGGTAGCTCCATGCGTCGGTAGCTCCATGCGTCGGTAGCTCCATGCGTCGGTAGCTCCATGCGTCGGTAGCTCCATGCGTCGGTAGCTCCATGCGTCGGTAGCTCCATGCGTCGGTAGCTCCATGCGTCGGTAGCTGTGAGTCTGTCAGTACCTTCGTCCATCGGTGACTCTTATTCCATCGGTAGCTATTTATACTTACACCGGTAGCTCTATGTTTGTATCGGTAGCTGTCTGTAAGTCAGTAGCATACATTTATAAGCACATCGGTAGCTCTGTGTTAAGTATATCGGTGACTCTGTCTGTTGGTAGACTAAGTCTATCGGTAGACTGGGTACCGGTAGCTCTTTATCAGTAGCTATAGTCAGATTACTTATCTGTTTTATGCAGAACACATCCGATTGTTTTAGAATCAATTTATTACTTGTATGAACATGGATAAATGAGGATTAACATATTCCAAAGACTATTTTATTGGTTTGATCACAGATTTTAAAGAATTAAAGTATAGATCAATGATACTTAAAAATATCATAGAGAATGAAAACATAATTGGGATTTTCAACACATATGAATACATGATTGAGATTATCAAAACAGGTGAGGTAAACACTAGAGATCTTGGAGATTCAATGAATTGAATCTCATGGTGTTTCACGCAATATTTGAATGTGAAAAAGTCATAAAACCAGATTATAAGTTGAGGAGAACCAAGAAAAAAAGTCGTGTTGATAAGATTGAGATAATTATATCATTTCGTTGAGAATCATAGCACTATGAAAATGAGTTCCCCACAACCATGATACACGATAGATAGTTCTGGTTCAACCCCATTACATGAAGGAGTGTCGTGAAAATCTTGCGTGAAGGAGGCTCGCGCATCCCTTCAATGAAGAGAAGAAGCTCGAACATACTTGGTTCTTGAAAGAACCTGAACACACGATGGGTTCACTTGAACCTTCATCATTCATCGTGTGTAAAGTAGATACCTCAAGTACACAATAGGTTCATGCACCCTTGTGATACCATTCAAAGTGAACCAAGGCGAGGATTCCACCCTTGTTCCACAAAGGAGAAGAACCCACAAATACACCATTCACATATTCGCCATAGTTGTGTGTGTATTTTTTAGAGGAGAAGAATACAGGGGACCTTAGAGAAGAAATATATTCCAATTTTTTAGGTGTATACAAAAGAGGAAATTGCATGGAGAATGAACATGCATGAACATGCATGAATTGAGAAACCCAAGTGCGCAAGAACAAAGCCACACATTGAATACACCCTTTCAGGTTTGAAAAATAACACATATCAAGTATGGATTGAGTGTGCACATTTTATGGGGGGAAAAGAATAATATCACACAAAAGACACACACCTATATTGAATTGAAGTAAAATATTATATATGTGTGTGTGTGTGAAATGAACTAAAGATGAGAAAGTATTGTGTCTTCAAATTAACTTGAGCAAGACCGAAAGATTCAATCAATGTTTTTTGAAGCTTCATGAATAGAAGGAAGACTATCAATCGATTCTAAGGAATAATTTTAAAATGGGGGGGGGGGGAATAACCTGTTTCTAGAAAAATAATGATGTTGCATAGAATTTGGGGTTTTAACCATCTTTTAATTGGGCGGGTCTAACAAATTACTATTTCAAACCATCTTCTGATGTAGTGATGAATCCGTGTTGGGGAGAATAATAAATACAACATAGAGTATGTCTTTTTACCGATCCATGTAAATCCCAGTGTCATGTTGTTTTTTTATACAACATCATTAAAAGAGTGGATCAAGGCTTTAAAAATCCACATAGGATGAATACAAAATATAGGAAATTCAAAAAAGGAAAAATTAAAATCCAATGAGGGAATCACTAATTCACCCCACCCATCTCAATGATCTTGCACTAGCCAACGTATTCCATATATAAATATTGTAAAAATTAATTTTCCAAAATAATACATGCTATATGAGGGATGAAAAAATAGTAATGCTAAATATTTTGGACTTATCACTTGTTTGAAACTAGACCTACAACTAAAAATAGCATTTTTGAATATCAAAGGGGATCTAGAACACATGATAAATTTGACAAATAGAGAATATTATAATTAAAATGAATAATTGGACCCTCTCATTGGATACATGAGTGGACTAAAGGAATAATTACCTATTTAGTAAACATTTAATCAAGTTCCACAATCATAAAATTCTCACATAGAATCATAGACTGTATCTTCCAGAGTCTTGGATGACCCAGATCATGAAGAATCAATATTCCATATCACACATTGAAGAATGGTCTCGTCGATTTTATACTACAATATGAATGAAATTAATGATTTCAACACTTAACAAAAGTGTGATGAATAGATATCCACCCATGTTTGAATGGAGCTCACAATCTTTTATCTGCAAAGTGGTTTTTTTATTAAAAACTGATCTAGAGGGGAACATATTTAGTGTCGTGAAATAAACATTACCTAATATGGTTATCAAAATGAGTAGAAGAAACTATAAAATAATGGGTTTTCAGAAATTATAATCATATACATAGAATAAATAGAAATACATTCCATCATGGAAGAATTCCATATAGGCTCCTCCAGTACTTAAGAGTCTGGGTTATGACTCTCCCACAAAACTGAAGTTTGTGTAATTACTTGAACATCGTGATAGAATTATATTTTAATTAACCAAGATATTTCATGAATTCTAGTTCCAAGAAAAACACATCAATTCACCCCGAATATTTCTACACATAGATAAATATTTTTGTCCACTTTCGATTTGGGGATTTGATGTTGTGGGGCCATATCTACCCACTACATCAATATAGTTTATTTACATCCTTAATACTACTGAATTTTCTTCCAAATTGTCCATGGAAGTAACCATGAAATAATATAAGATAAATAATATCATAAAATTCATAACGACTTATGTCATGACCATGTTTGGAGTCCCTCACACAATATTGATGAAAAAAGCACCAAATTATGTTTTACAGAGTTGATGAAAATGTATCAAAAGTACAATATCAAGACTTATCAGTCATCTCAAAATCATGAAATAACATATGGAAATATAGAGGCCTTATATAAAACTCTATAAAATAAAATCCATAAGATATTGAACAACGGTAATATGATCTGAATGAACAATCTAGTCCATTTTTTATGGGCGTACTGTACCAACACACATACTAATACAAAAAAACTCCTAATAATTGGTGTATGGGATTGATGTAGTGTTACCGATATAAGTTCTTCTTCATTCAATATGAATATCCATTCATTTACAAATATCAGATAAAGCGTAGTTGAAAACAAGGATGGATGAATTATACAAGATTGATTTGAATATGTTGAATTAACTGAACAACCTTGAAATCCATTTGAATTGGATAACATGATCATTCAACTAGAAGGATCAAATACATTCATTCTTCCAAGGAGAACTTGCATTAGCTCTCAAGACCGCATTGATACCATGAAAGAAGACTCTAAAATGGAACCAAAATGGGAAGGGGCTTATATCAGGCATAAATTCTATCATAATAAAGCCTATTCATTATCTATAATGGATGGGGAACAATTAGCACACCCCCCAATGTGCGGTATCACATGTAAAAAATTACATAACTATCATCAAGAACCTCTTGATTGGGTTGAATGATGTTAAACTACACATGATCATTCTTATTTCATGATGTTAAACTATACAAGCTCTTCCAGTTTACATGGAGAAAACTACAAAAGATCATAAAACAAATTATATGTTAATCTACAGAGCTTCTCAGGTCCTAAAAGTAGTAAGTTAAATTATAGAGTGTATCATGTCCTCACCAGATGTTGAAAAAATATATAGAGAATGATGTATCCATAAAATTTTAAACTGTAGGAATCCCAAAATGTTTCTTGGTCATCCATACTGGGAAAACCAAGTCCTAGAATTAATAATTTAGACTGCATGACATCTCATATCCTTATAAGATGATGATATACTATGTATAATATGACCATTCCATAACAAATTAATCTATAATGAATATTTCATCACATTATGATTTTACACTGTAATGGAATCCCCATATCACTAATGACTCACTGTACATGAGCTAGATATGTGTGAAGGGAATATAAAATAAACCCATCTCTATATGAGTGTTTTCTACTCATGGGGAACCTCTTCATCTAGAAACATTTTAGGTATTGATTCATTCCATCAGAGGATACATAGTTATTCCCAAAACCCTTTTGTTGGGCCCATCCAAAATAAACCATTTCATTCACGTTTGGTGATCTTTATCCTTAACACATGACATTTAGCTACAAGGAAGATAACCTAACAACATGATGAAAAAAATGCATGGATCCAAAATGTTAATTCCCTTTCACATCAGGTAACCCTAATCCTCACTGTATTATGTTATACTATATGGATGATGTCCTTACATCATGAAATCCATAATGCACTAGTTCCTAGAACTAATAATGGATTGATTCTAATTTTCAATGAGATATATAGGTACACCTTGATCATATATCATGGTATAGCTAAACATTGGTAAAAATGCACCTATAATATCCTTAATCACCTATGAATAGAAGATAAACCCAATCCATTCCTCTTCTCCCACACTGATCAAAGCTCACATGATCATAATAATTTTATCATAGATTCCCTAAAAAAAGAAGGAATAATAGCTCACGAAAGGCTCATCATGGTTCAAAATTTAATACAATAAATGGAATTGAATGAGTCATTGTAACATGATGTGAAACTGCATGGTTGTTGTCCCTTCAATGTCATATTGTTTATCTTTTTTGTGGACCTCATCTGAGAACACCACTAGAGTTGGTGACTGATATCCTACCAAAAATTCATTCCTGAATGATGGGTGACTTGGATTCTCAAATAACATGATATGTATTGTTTCATGAATCTCTGACCCCAGGTCTAGCCACAAAAAAACCTAAAAAAGTCCCCTCTATGATTATAGCTCATACATGAACATTAGGCTTCTATTTCATGAAATATGTCTTTCTAGATTACCGTTACTAAGGTATACATAGTGAGACCAATATTTCCATTCTTTTTTAAAGTCATAATACCCCTTTAATATTTGGAAGACTACATCCTTACCATTGTAAGTTAATTTTCATTGTTCATAGATAAATTCATGTGACTTCACTACAGTAATCACATGATACATTGGACACATGGATCTCAAATCTATAACCAACTATAAAAAAATATAAATAATGACCATCCTTATGTATGTGTCAAACATTTGTAAATAGTTTCCCATTAAAGAAATATGTGTTCCTTGATTATTATCACCAAAGGATACGTACTGACACATCGATCTCAAATCATATATTCTGATAACCAATGGATAAGTAGTGACATATGGACCTCTAGTCATATATACCTTTAAAATTACTAATAAAATAAGTTCCCCTTAAAAACATAGGGTCCAATTCAAACTAAATAATTTTCCAAACAAAGGAGTCCTACCTATGTTTGTCCTTCTTATTCTACTAATATATCTTTCCCCATTTTTCATGTCCATTCCTACTTAATTTCTATATAAAGATTATTCTTCAAGGAAAACATCATAGTCTCATGACGTTAAAACTATAAAAAAATATATCCTTACCAAATGAAATTTAACTTCATGGAAAATTTCCTTAGTACATTATGTTAAGTTACATAAAAGAATGTATTCCCATACTATAAAACTATAAATTGGGAAAACCATAATAAATTTTAAACCTTTTTCAAAGGAATGTATGATTCTTAATCAAGTCAACTAGTGTAGTGGGTGAATTGGAAATTTTTTAAGAACCAGAATCCATAAATCACACTTCATGTATCTAGAAACTAATGTTTCTAAATCCTATCATGTATATTCAAAAAATATACCTAGCTTCAGGGGAACCTTTATATTACTATTCATGTATTCTTTTTTACTCCTGATTATGTTCCTATGGGTTTCAATGAAATTAATCACTATAATAAAAGATAATTCTGAAGCATTGGAACCCTAACTACATTATTGAAGAAATCAACACCTTAGTGTGTTATATTCCATATTTAGTAATGTTTCCCTATATTATTTCTCATGAACTGAGAATCATGAGCTATTTTTTAAAACATCTCCCTCTACCACACAAAAGGATGATAGGGTGCTATTAAACATTGTTATCCAAACTAGTATCATGTATATTATCCCCCATTATACGTCTATATATTATATGAATTTAAACATCCTAAACTCTATTCAAAGGAGTATAACTTTGATCAATAGCTTATAATGGTTCAAATTCCAATGCCATAAACAACTAGTGAAAAAGACACAAAAAGTGTAATGCTTAAAACTAACATAGGGAGGCCTGAGAAAAATTCATGTATCCACTTTATAAACATTTCATCTATGGAGTTTAGGAAAAAATTAGGGTTTGATAAAATAAGTAATAATGGTCATATCTATTAATATATACACCTAGTGTTTGAAAATCTCTTCTCGAGGGACCCCCTAGTTCCGGAAAAAAGTTGGAGTAATGACTTATGAAATATCCTCATCATAAAATTTTTTTGAGTATGAAGTTAATAAACATTTAGGGTGCTCAAATTCTTCTTGGATATTACACTTTCCACAATCGACAATTCCGTATATGAGTGCCTCAAATTTATGTAATCATTCCATGAAACATTGAAATGGAAAATTAGATTAAAGGGACCCCATGATTGAAAATTCATGTATACATATGGCTCTGGCGTCTGTACCAATGTTCATCATCCATATTCTTCACTCTAAAAAAGGAATTTTGCATCCTTGGGAGCCATGATGTCACAACATTAGCAATAAACCTGTCAGCATGTTCTGGTCCATTACCAAAATGATTTTCCAATATCATCATCCTGACCAATGTACTTTGGATGATAACGTGAAATCCTTATACCAAAATATCTGAGGGTATATAAAATCCATGATGTTATATCACCATTTTTTGTAACATTTTTCAAATGAAGAATGGGAAACTACATTCCTGAAACATTGATGGCCCACTTGTCAGGATTAGAAACCATAAGGCGTAGAGGTAAATCTTTATAAATATGAGATAAAATTCCCCTGGGTTATAGAATGATTCTTTGATAGATTGTCTCCCTTCCCAACATCATCATTTGGATGTTGGAGTCTTTGAAAATTTCACATGATCCATGGAAAAGAGTGGAGATATTATTTTCCTTACCATGCTATCAACTCATAAGTGGACTAACCTTCCAACTAAATGAATATATTCCCTCTAATAATGGATATTCAATACTTGTGAGACCATTAAATAATGTGGTGAAACTTGGAGCACAAAATAATTATGAGTCATCCCCAATATGTCTTCCCCATCCCATATTAACTAACGTAAACATTTCGATTAAGAAGTATATCACCCATACTCCAACTATCCTAAAGGACCTAACATCCCTAGTATTTCTCTATCAATAAGTATTCCCCCATAAATCATCCATGATCATTTTAAAGGAGTGAATACACTTATTTGTTAAAATGAAATCGACATATAAGGGCTTTGAACTATAAACTAAAGGCATCTCCTCCTTACAGTAAAGGAGCTATGTTCTTCATGATCCTTGACAAAACCCTGATTGAACTCAACACACTAGGGAGTTTTAGGTTATTCATGTAATTTCATAAACATATTTAAGGACCATTGATCATGTTTAATAAGTAAGACATTGAATATAATTGAATCCTATGGTATGATCTAAAAGACCCTAAACAACAACAATATATGGTCCGAAATAAAGAGCCTAGAAAAAAATGATAGATGGTCCAAGCTAAAAGTAACTAAACAATAATGATAGATGGTCTAAGATAAAAGACCATCATCTATAGAAATATACGGTCTGATCATAATGAGCCTAAACTGCATGGATAATATGTACAATCCAAAAGACCATAAACTAAAATGATGATGGTCAGAGCTAAAAGACCCTAAGCTACTAATAGATGGTCTGATATAGTAGATAGTAAACTACAAATATAGAAGGCCCAACCTAAATGTTCATAAAAACAACATATGAATGATTTAGTTTACAAATCAGAAATCATTCAAGGCCCATAATTTATCTTGGGAAAAAATCACGACATGCTCACTAGTCTTATCAAATTTTGGTAAATATAAGGTATTATCCCCCTTGGACATGTATTCTACCAAATATCCCTTGTATGAATCAGGTAATATCAAGATATATAGAGAAGGTATATCATTAAGTAAAATCATGTCAATGGGAATTCATGTCCACTACTTATGAATAATCACTTACGTATAAAATTTTCTGATATAGAAATTCATGATTACATTATATTGTAAAAAAGTCGGGTACAATTGGAGATTCATATAACAAAAAATAATTGAAAACTCATTAACATAATGAAAGAGAATAAAACTGGGTAGGAATATATATGGTCTAGAAAATATATTCATTGATATTATGAAATAATAGGATCCTAAACATTTTGGAGTCTCTCCAAGAATCACAAAGAAAATAGAGTTCATATGAATAGTTGAAATAAAATATAATTTGATCAGAAAAGATGGGCAGGTTAGAATTATTCTGTAAAGAATTTTCTATTATTAACTGATGTTCCTCTTACACTACATATTATTCTTATGACCTGGGATGGAGATTCACGACTAATGTAGTAGGGACCTTGCCACTACTTTTAATAATATTCCACTATGGATTAAGATGATGAATTGTCAAACCTCATTAGTTTTTTTCGTTCATCATATCATAATATTTTCCTGGTCTATATATCAATATGGTCTTTAAAATGAGATAAAAATTGCTGAATCTATTCACGTTCCTCCAATGACTCCTTTAAATATTCGAAAATGGGATCCTCATCGTTAATATCAGGCATTCTTCTCACATTAGTGAAAAATCATTCCATGTAAGGTTAATTATTCCCATGCTCTTATATAGTGATTTTTGACAAAAAAAACAACGGAAGTAATTAAATAGACGATTATGGTGTTCCCATGGTCACAGAATGATTCCAATGTAGTCTTAGTAGTCATGGTGTCAATATGCTACGAGATCAGCCAATGTCATTTTTGATATTATATGACTGAAGGGATGGAAATTCCAATATGAGTAATAGATGGCTATGTTTTCAAGAAATATGAAGAGGAGACTCCATATATCCTCCCCTCAATAGAGGCATCACAAATTGCATATTGTGGAGGAGTGATGTTCTTGGAAGATTATGTCCCACTATTGGGATAGACATTGCTAGGATGAGGGGTCTTCCTCGTAGTCCTTCTGATGATCGGAATTGACTCCATATTTCCCTTGGAAATTGGGGTTGGTGACGAAATGGATTTTCAAATGATGAGTTAGTTTTCTTAGTACACCACTATTATAGGATGCTACCCAATCCATGTCATCATCCCGAGTATGATAGATAAAACCATAAATTGCTTGAATAATGATCTCATCATCAATGTATTCCCATCCAAACATCATCCACAATAGACAAATTATCATTGGGGTCACTCTCCCTAAAACCCAACTAAAGAGAAAGGGGATACCCCTTGGGTACTTTTGAACTAATGATAAAATAAATAATATGTATATCGAATTTACATGATCTACCCATCCATTATAGAAGTATGAACCCCATCCTGAATGTAGATCTTGTATGAATATTTATCAAGGCACCACCATTATCATTGATCGACCCATTTGGTGTGGGATAAAGAGTGAAATAAGGTCTATCAAGACAACTCAACAAATTGGTATCTTTTTTAAATACTAATGAATTTTCTCCAACCACATTTATGTTAATGAACATGGGATGAGATAAGGAATTATGGATCATATTGGAATTATCGTATTCATAACAATGGTAATTCTCTCTAATACAACCAAAAAATTAATTTAAAGGTCAACTTTTCCAATAGGATATACTTCCTTATTGAATGTGGCTAAAGAACTAATAATGAAATGCAATTGATGAAACCTCCAGATTTTGGCACCATCCATCCACTATTTGTGCCTCCATCACCACCGTACTGAACCAAATTTCTAAACATGTGTCCCCATCTGTGGAAATCCACCCATTATTGAACATGTAAATTAATCCCACCATTCTAAGTGTAACGCCCTGACCCTAGTTACCCAGAGTCGGTGCATTAATTACATAACATTGGCATGATCACAAGAAGATCAAATCTCGAAAGACCGATTGGTTTAGTAGCCTTGGAAACACTAGATATACTTCATAAGTTTTACATTACATCATAAAATGAAAAACTACTACAACAACATAATGTTCCAAAATCCACACTATAATCCCCTCATAATATCCCTGCAGGTCATTCATAACTTACATCTTCACTTCCTGGGAAAAATAAAACATAGAAAAGGGGTGAGCTCAAATGCCCAGTAAGGATATCAATATAGCGGAAACTTTCATAAATAAGAATAAACATTTAAGGCAATGTATAACTAAAACAAAAGCCTTTTAAACTTGAACTTTCAACATGGTATGGCATAAATAAAATGAAATAATGCCATTTACTTATTCACATGGATATTCTACTAATCGAATAATCATATGCAAAAATCAATAACCACTTTCATAATTTTGGAATGCATAATTTCAAACGTTAATTTCATTGTCTAGGCCTCATCCCAAGACCTAGGGGTTACTTCTAACCGGAACCCAACCCGGAGTGCCTCTAATAACCGGACACCAACCCGGAGTGCCTCTAATAACCGGACACCAACCCGGAGTGCCTCTAATAACCGGACACCAACCCGGAGTGCCTCTAATAACCGGACACCAACCCGGAGTGCCTCTAATAACCGGACACCAACCCGGAGGGCATACTTTTACCAGTCCCTAACCTGGAGGGCTTACTTTAACCAGTCCCCAACCTGGAGGGCTTACTTTTACCAGTCCCCAACCTGGAGGGCTTACTTTTACCGGTCCCCAACCCGGAACATACTTGTTTAGCACATTCATCTGAAGAAAAGTTTGAAATATAACATAAACATTTGGATTAAAACTAGCATACGAAATGTCAATAGTTTCACCATAAACTATGAATGGTATAAAATAGCACATCCACAGTCAAACATATCACAAAACCTTCAATACAATATAGAAGTTTTGTATTATAATAAATCAACTTCAAATAAGCGTAAAATCCATTAAAGGATGTTGACATAGATGAAATCAAAACACTTTTTAGAGAAATATCTCTTTTTATTTTGAAATCATTTAAGATCCATATAAAATAAAACATTTTCTTTGAAAATATTCTTATAAGCTTGTAAGGAAAGCTTAGATGATTTTATAATGGCGGAAAATAACCGCACCCGCCGTATAAGTTAAAAAAAACATTCTTACCTCAATTCTGTCGAAAAGGTTAAAAAGGACCTTGTTTTGAAAACGACGGAAAGATTCCTTTATAAACCTCTTATAAAAATTCAAACAAGGGTATAAATGACTTTAACCCATATTCTTGTAAATAGTAAAAATGTTTTGAAATACATTTCGAAGAAACATGGATGTGGATGATAAAGAGATCCCAGTAGATTATTACGTATAATACAACCTCGGATAATGAAGAGATTGTGAAATAACCCTTACCTTGTACTTTTCCTTGTTGGGGTAGGTTAACCTCCTGTATAATAGTGAAATAATTGTTACTAAATTATACAAGAATCATATACATTAATATGATATCATATATGATCTTTTAATATTGATTTGATAATAATATCTTAGTATTATCGCCGTTTCGGGTGTTAACTTACTCATTTTCATTATATGTTTTGTTACTTAAGCCATGGTTGTTGTATCTTATTCATATCCAGAATGATATCCAGTCCTTAAACATCATTTTTAAATCATCAAATGATAATTATACTTGAATGGATACGATGGAGAATGAATCTCATCGCGTTCGTGGAGACGGTAGTCCGTACGTACGCACGAGCGACAATATCATTCTTTTGATATTAAAATAATATATAAATGGATGGTATATCATATATACAGAATCATTAACATGTTATATTTATTATTTACATGAGTTACACATCATTATTATACCCATCCAAATAATATTATATTGAATAACAATTACACCACGACGTGGAGACGGTAAGCCGTACGTACGCACGTATGGTGACATGTTATTCAAAGGGTGGATAGAATACTGAATATGATTGTACCATATTTATAATAACATCACAGTATATGTGAGATACTGGAGTTATTATTTTAGAATGGTAAGAACAAAGGAAGAAGAAGTGGAAGAAGAAATGAACTTGGAGAAGGGTGGTGAAATCATTACCTCTTCTTCGGGTTCTTCCTTTTGATTTGATCAAAAGGGCTCCTTAGGTTGGATTTCTGATCAAACTAAGGCCTCTAGGTTGTAGTGAGGGATGTTGGGAGAGTATTTGGGCAGAGTTTGGCCGAGACAAAAGGCTTTGAAGGTGTGAATAAATGAGAAGGAGGAGTGCCCTTTTATAAGAGGGGTGAGGGGCACCTTTGGAAAAGCTAGAAATATTAATTTATAATAAATTCATATTCGGTTTCTAATGGCTCCAAAGTTGATTATTCAAAGGTTAAGGTGGGGATAGGTCGAAAACCACTCAACCAATAGAATTTAGACAGGTTTGGGTACTTATATTAACCTTATCTTTAAGTATTAACTCTAAGTTAATTAGTTTCACTTTTACAATGTCTCTTTGTATTTTTATATAATATGGTTAATAAACTTACTATATACATCCAAGCGACCCCCAAGTGGTCCATTAATGATGAACCTATCATGATATAAGTCTCTTGGCCGAACCTTAGATTTTTAGGAATTTAATATCAATTAATAATATAATATTTGTTTTAAGAACTCTTTTATGTTAATTTTGAAACTATTCAATAGTTGTTTTTTGTGAAACTCATAACAGATTGATTACTTCGAAAAAAGTCAATTAAATCAATCCTCATATATCATATTATCCTAGAAAATTAGTTTAATTCATTAAAAGTTTCATATTATATTTATTTGGGTATTTATAATATCAATTATTATAATTTTTCACTATTATAATAATTACTGCATCATCATTGTGTCATAAATAAAATACATTATTTAATGTCTAAGAATTATAAATAAAATATCATTATGTAGGAAATCTTTTTATCTTTCTAATGAATATTTATAATCTAAAATCCAACTTATATAACCATATGTAACAATTGTTTTGCTAAAAGATATATGCTTGTGTCATTTTTGTATTCATTTTGACTTAATTAAAATAAAGTGTCATTATCACTTACAAGTGGATCCATGGGGTCCCAAAATTGACACAAAGATGCCCATGGTCGACCATGTATCAACCAATAGGGTTAAGACACGTTTTAGGGTAATTTAGTATTATTATAATATTATTTTTTAACCCTTATTTACCGGATTTACCCTTAACCATGGTAAATAAAATATTTACCGCAGTAATTATTCAAAATGTCTAAAAATAAAAGTTACCTATTTACACAATTTGAACATCCTGATTCCAAATATGGAATCCATTTTCCTAAATTCTAAACACAGAAGTGGCAGAAATTAATTTAAAATTAATTCCCGCTGTCAAAACAAAAAGCGTGTTTTTAAGAGATAATAACTATCAAAAGATTGACACTTGTTTATGTTCAGTTTAATTGTAAAATTATGTCCAATGACCAACATTATATTAAATTGTAAAAATATATTCTAAATATACTTTAAAACCACTCCAATTCATAATTTATCACTATTAATTATTTTGATTAAAAAATTTGTTTTTAATTAAAATTTAGTAATTTTCACTATTCATCAAAATATAAAAGTTATCCGAAAAGTACCAAAATTTCACCCTAGGATAATTTTGATATTCCGAATCCAAAAATGAAGTCCATTTTGAAATATAAAATATATATGATTTCAAAAAGTAGGTATTACTATTCACAACGGCTAGTTTAATTAGTTGTGGTGTGTGTTAGAACTCGAGGTTGCGTACAACACACGCTATCGCATTATTCGAAGGGAAACGTACCGTGGAAGCTTGGGATGTTTCATTTTAAATTTTTGATGTCCCCATTTAGTCAAAAGGTTTAAAATATAGTATTTAAAAATGGTTCACTATTAAAAGTTGATAAAAGTGCAATACTGAAAATGAATTTGTTCTTGTATTATGTCTAAGATACTCATAATATGGAAAAATTATAAGGATTATATAAAGTTTAAAATTTAGTTAATACTATTCATAACCTCTTTTGAATGGCTTTTTGGTAAGTCATGGTGCAATTGAACTCGGTGTTGCGTGTAGTGCAAGTTATTGAACTATTTTGAAGAAATAACACATTATGAATTCTTGGGGTGTTACATTCTCCCCTCCTTCAATAAATTGCGTCCTCGCAATTTGAAATTGTTCTTTGAAAATAAAAGGTTGAAAGTAGAATATATATTTGTGGAATAACCCACATCGGAAATTGGGTTACTAAAATTTAGTCTTAATATGAGGAAAAGAGAAATGAAAGGGTCGCCACCAAATTATGATCTCGATTAGGAGAACATTGGTGGCAATTAGAGACATATAATTGGAGGAAAAACGTAAATATTTATAGGTAGTGATTGAGGTCATCAATCACAAACAAGTATAAAATTGAGGTCCTTAAACTCATCAATCTATGATGATTTGAAGTACCATCGGTTCAACAAAATATAGGGTATTAGGATAACACATTTTTGACGTTTCAAAATATCTTAGTTGAAATCCCACATCGAAAAATGAATTAATGAGGCCTCTATTTAAAATAAAGAGTCGAAAGTATGAAGATTACCGAAAATAACACATACTAGGGTTCCATGTAGGAAAATATGGATATGGAAGAAAAATCTAACCATCAATTATCTGATGGAGAGTGGTAGAGATCATGGCTATGAAAAGGCCAACAATCCCAAAGCCATAAATTAGTGATGATTTAAGGTACCATCTAGGAAAACATTTTTGTTCTAAGTTCCTTTTATTAATGTTGAGGAATATATTTATGAGATTGGCTAAGATCATAAGGAGATATACTTACTTTATAATTAGAGTTTTATCCATTAATAAATTTCTACCACAAACTCATCTTTCACTCTAAAAGATAATAGAATGTATTTCGTACAGGGTTCCAAAATAAATGAATTTATAATTCATCTACCAGATCTTTAAAAAAACAACATTATTTAATCCAGGACATCTCGTGGGCCAGTGGTAGGTGATACACCCTTGTCGCCCTTCGATTGCGGGTTCAAGTCTCGCAGCCTTGCCGGACGCGACGGGTTGCCGCCCGACCTCCGGGTTGTCCTTTTATGGCAATCCAAAATAATCCAAACTAGAACTATCCAAAATAATTCTGTCCAAACTCACAGTCCAACATTTATAAGGAAGGTAAACATAATATAGATCCTTTTTACCCCGTAATAGCATATGAATACCTTCATCTTGTATTCTTTTAATACACTGAAACATCCGGAATTACCATATTCCTTATTGATTACATTCATGCTCCCTTATTCCATATAGAAAGCTGGATATACTTCATTAATCCAAAAATGTTTTAAACCCCAAAAATGATGGAATATACAAATCATTAATCAGTTTCAAGGTTGTCAAGAATATCCAATATAATTTATCCAAATCAATCATGTATTATTCTAAAATCACTAACTCGGTATCTGAACCATATTATGGTTTATCTTGCTCTCAACCATATATTTTCCAGACATTTAACCTGCTATTGAGTCACTTTTCTTTGTTCCACACAATCTCAAGTCCTTAATGAAATAGTACTGCAGTACAATCCTTATATACTCCATAATTATTATAACAAGTACATTGTTGATACAACACTCAATTGACATAATCAACATAAGAACTCTAATCATTCCTCTTCATCTGTGGTAGTATCATAACTTGATTATTATCCAATAGCATCATTTGAGGCATAGTCTGATGACTGGGACATAGGTTCACGTAGTGTCCAAACTCCTTGCAAATGAAGCATTGTACATTTGAAACCATTTTCTTACCCTTGCAGTCACGTAATTTGTGCCCTTTTCCTCCACACTTATAACAAACTCCCATTCCTTTCAGGCAAGTTCCAGGGTGTTTCTTTCCACAGTTACCACATATGGGAAAATTCTTCTTTTCCCTTTTCCCTTTATCCATCTTTCTCTCTTCCATCCTTTTCTTCTCTTGATTCCCTTCAAAGCCATAGGACTCAGTAAACTCTTTACTTATCTTATCAACACATGATATTATTTCTTCATATGATGATAATACATGGGACACTATTTCTCTTATAAATTCTAGCTTAAGACCATGAAAGATATGATCCTTCCTTCTCTTTGGATCATGTGCATTTTTGGAGTTCTCATTCCTTCTACTGGGCGCCATTTCTAAACAATGGCATACACTAGATCAGTTTATGAATCAAAATACATAATCCCATACTTATAAAACACTTAACATAAATTGAACTATTTATGGATATAATCCATAATAATAAAAATGTCTCCTTTGAGGATGTATATACTCATAAACCCTTCATAATGGTTTGTAAAGAAAATGAGAATTATCCTAAGCATATCCCCCGGGAGTGTCGTAACCAAGAGTGCAGCAAGGCCCGTTGTCGTGCACCAGTTCCCGTTCGAGTCTAGCTCAAAGCGATGTTTTTGGGTTTTACCCCTAGGTACATCTGTGCCAGAGCCACCTCTACCTGCTCGTATCCAGACAGGGATGTATTGCTCGGAAAACCCACAAAATCTCTACAATACCAAAATTCTAGGAAGTTCTTCTATACTAATCCTCAAAGTTCATCTTAGGTCTACGTGCTCTAATCAGAGTTTATCTAAATCTAGTTTCCAAGGTTTGTACTAAACTTCCTCTGATACCAACTGTAACGCCCCGACCCCAGCTACCCAGAGTCGGTGCATTACTTCGTAACATTGGCATGATCACAAGAAGATCAAATCTCAAAAGACCGATTGGTTTAGTAGCCTTGGAAACACTAGATATACTTCATAAGTTTTACATTACATCATAAAATGAAAAACTACTACAACAACATAATGTTCCAAAATCCACACTATAATCCCCTCATAATATCCCTGCAGGTCATTCATAACTTACATCTTCACTTCCTGGGAAAAATAAAACATAGAAAAGGGGTGAGCTCAAATGCCCAGTAAGGATATCAATATAGCGGAAACTTTCATAAATAAGAATAAACATTTAAGGCAATGTATAACTAAAACAAAAGCCTTTTAAACTTGAACTTTCAACATGGTATGGCATAAATAAAATGAAATAATTCCATTTACTTATTCACATGGATATTCTACTAATCGAATAATCATATGCAAAAATCAATAACCACTTTCATAATTTTGGAATGCATAATTTCAAACGTTAATTTCATTGTCTAGGCCTCATCCCAAGACCTAGGGGTTACTTCTAACCGGAACCCAACCCGGAGTGCCTCTAATAACCGGACACCAACCCGGAGTGCCTCTAATAACCGGACACCAACCCGGAGTGCCTCTAATAACCGGACACCAACCCGGAGTGCCTCTAATAACCGGACACCAACCCGGAGTGCCTCTAATAACCGGACACCAACCCGGAGGGCATACTTTTACCAGTCCCTAACCTGGAGGGCTTACTTTAACCAGTCCCCAACCTGGAGGGCTTACTTTTACCAGTCCCCAACCTGGAGGGCTTACTTTTACCGGTCCCCAACCCGGAACATACTTGTTTAGCACATTCATCTGAAGAAAAGTTTGAAATATAACATAAACATTCGGATTAAAACTAGCATACGAAATGTCAATAGTTTCACCATAAACTATGAATGGTATAAAATAGCACATCCACAGTCAAACATATCACAAAACCTTCAATACAATATAGAAGTTTTGTATTATAATAAATCAACTTCAAATAAGCGTAAAATCCATTAAAGGATGTTGACATAGATGAAATCAAAACACTTTTTAGAGAAATATCTCTTTTTATTTTGAAATCATTTAAGATCCATATAAAATAAAACATTTT
Source organism: Viscum album (assembly GCA_963277665.1). Classification (NCBI taxonomy): domain Eukaryota; kingdom Viridiplantae; phylum Streptophyta; class Magnoliopsida; order Santalales; family Viscaceae; genus Viscum; species Viscum album. Next base: position 516,421,711 of record OY728146.1, read on the forward strand.
CTTTGAAAATATTCTTATAAGCTTGTAAGGAAAGCTTCGATGATTTTATAATGGCGGAAAATAACCGCACCCGCCGTATAAGTTAAAAAAAAACATTCTTACCTCAATTCTGTCGAAAAGGTTAAAAAGGACCTTGTTTTTAAAACGACGGAAAGATTCCTTTATAAACCTCTTATAAAAAGTCAAACAAGGGTATAAATGACTTTAACCCATATTCTTGTAAATATTAAAAATGTTTTGAAATACATTTCGAAGAAACATGGATGTGGATGATAAAGAGATCCCAGTAGATTATTACGTATAATACAACCTCGGATAATGAAGAGATTGTGAAATAACCCTTACCTTGTACTTTTCCTTGTTGGGGTAGGTTAACCTCCTGTATAATAGTGAAATAATTGTTACTAAATTATACAAGAATCATATACATTAATATGATATCATATATGATCTTTTAATATTGATTTGATAATAATATCTTAGTATTATCGCCGTTTCGGGTGTTAACTTACTCATTTTCATTATATGTTTTGTTACTTAAGCCATGGTTGTTGTATCTTATTCATATCCAGAATGATATCCAGTCCTTAAACATCATTTTTAAATCATCAAATGATAATTATACTTGAATGGATACGATGGAGAATGAATCTCATCGCGTTCGTGGAGACGGTAGTCCGTACGTACGCACGAGCGACAATATCATTCTTTTGATATTAAAATAATATATAAATGGATGGTATATCATATATACAGAATCATTAACATGTTATATTTATTATTTACATGAGTTACATATCATTATTATACCCATCCAAATAATATTATATTGAATAACAATTACACCACGACGTGGAGACGGTAAGCCGTACGTACGCACGTATGGTGACATGTTATTCAAAGGGTGGATAGAATACTGAATATGATTGTACCATATTTATAATAACATCACAGTATATGTGAGATACTGGAGTTATTATTTTAGAATGGTAAGAACAAAGGAAGAAGAAGTGGAAGAAGAAATGAACTTGGAGAAGGGTGGTGAAATCATTACCTCTTCTTCGGGTTCTTCCTTTTGATTTGATAAAAAGGGCTCCTTAGGTTGGCTTTCTGATCAAACTAAGGCCTCTAGGTTGTAGTGAGGGATGTTGGGAGAGTATTTGGGCAGAGTTTGGCCGAGACAAAAGGCTTTGAAGGTGTGAATAAATGAGAAGGAGGAGTGCCCTTTTATAAGAGGGGTGAGGGGCACCTTTGGAAAAGCTAGAAATATTAATTTATAATAAATTCATATTCGGTTTCTAATGGCTCCAAAGTTGATTATTCAAAGGTTAAGGTGGGGATAGGTCGAAAACCACTCAACCAATAGAATTTAGACAGGTTTGGGTACTTATATTAACCTTATCTTTAAGTATTAACTCTAAGTTAATTAGTTTCACTTTTACAATGTCTCTTTGTATTTTTATATAATATGGTTAATAAACTTACTATATACATCCAAGTGACCCCCAAGTGGTCCATTAATGATGAACCTATCATAATATAAGTCTCTTGGCCGAACCTTAGATTTTTAGGAATTTAATATCAATTAATAATATAATATTTGTTTTAAGAACTCTTTTATGTTAATTTTGAAACTATTCAATAGTTGTTTTTCGTGAAACTCATAACAGATTGATTACTTCGAAAAAAGTCAATTAAATCAATCCTCATATATCATATTATCCTAGAAAATTAGTTTAATTCATTAAAAGTTTCATATTATATTTATTTGGGTATTTATAATATCAATTATTTTAATTTTTCACTATTATAATAATTACTGCATCATCATTGTGTCATAAATAAAATACATTATTTAATGTCTAAGAATTATAAATAAAATATCATTATGTAGGAAATCTTTTTATCTTTCTAATGAATATTTATAATCTAAAATCCAACTTATATAACCATATGTAACAATTGTTTTGCTAAAAGATATATGCTTGTGTCATTTTTGTATTCATTTTGACTTAATTAAAATAAAGTGTCATTATCAATTACAAGTGGATCCATGGGGTCCCAAAATTGACACAAAGATGCCCATGGTCGACCATGTATCAACCAATAGGGTTAAGACACGTTTTAGGGTAATTTAGTATTATTATAATATTATTTTTTAACCCTTATTTACCGGATTTACCCTTAACCATGGTAAATAAAATATTTACCGCAGTAATTATTCAAAATGTCTAAAAATAAAAGTTACCTATTTACACAATTTGAACATCCTGATTCCAAATATGGAATCCATTTTCCTAAATTCTAAACACAGAAGTGGCAGAAATAAATTTAAAATTAATTCCCGCTGTCAAAACAAAAAGCGTGTTTTTAAGAGATAATAACTATCAAAAGATTGACACTTGTTTATGTTCAGTTTAATTGTAAAATTATGTCCAATGACCAACATTATATTAAAATGTAAAAATATATTCTAAATATACTTTAAAACCACTCCAATTCATAATTTATCACTATTAATTATTTTGATTAAAAAAGTTGTTTTTAATTAAAATTTAGTAATTTTCACTATTCATCAAAATATAAAAGTTATCCGAAAAGTACCAAAATTTCACCCTAGGATAATTTTGATATTCCGAATCCAAAAATGAAGTCCATTTTGAAATATAAAATATATATGATTTCAAAAAGTAGGTATTACTATTCACAACGGCTAGTTTAATTAGTTGTGGTGTGTGTTAGAACTCGAGGTTGCGTACAACACACGCTATCGCATTATTCGAAGGGAAACGTACCGTGGAAGCTTGGGATGTTTCATTTTAAATTTTTGATGTCCCCATTTAGTCAAAAGGTTTAAAATATAGTATTTAAAAATGGTTCACTATTAAAAGTTGATAAAAGTGCAATACTGAAAATGAATTTGTTCTTGTATTATGTCTAAGATACTCATAATATGGAAAAATTATAAGGATTATATAAAGTTTAAAATTTAGTTAATACTATTCATAACCTCTTTTGAATGGCTTTTTGGTACGTCATGGTGCAATTGAACTCGGTGTTGCGTGTAGTGCAAGTTATTGAACTATTTTGAAGAAATAACACATTATGAATTCTTGGGGTGTTACACTAAGACTTGGAGATATCTATTAATTCACTTGATATCCCCATGATGTATTATCCTCAACTTCTAAATTTTCCCAATGCAGTCTGGCATTATGATAATCATGTCGACAAGGGAACTGATGGTGGCATATAGCGGTCGGTCTATCTCTTCTCCTATAGAGGATTATATTTATCCAATCAATGAATGTGAAAATAGATCATAAAGTCATATATTTTACTAAAATTTACTTCAAAATTCTATTCATTCCCATCTACAATACTAGAGTTTGCAAAGGTTCATCAGAGACATCTCTAAAAGGAAGGAATTCACAATACATCTCTCTCAGAGGGGGTATCCCAACTCATAGGTGGGTATTCCCTATGCTAATAACCACATCTCTATGATAAAAATTAAATTAGTTGGTCCTTGGATAATAATGACTAATCTTTTCTCAATGAAAATCAGGCAGGTGATTGAAAAGAAATTTTGAAATCCACAATGCTTCATAAATATGGACATAATGTAACTGGTTGATTAAATCTAACCATCATTGCCTAACCTAGAATGTTCAGGACCATTAATTATAAGATTCACCTTAAGGATTAAGATCAAATTAATGCTCCATCGGTCATATGGGTTGTCCATAGAAGTGGGAAATACTGACTTGTATCTCTAAGTGATGTGACGTTGGGTGAAATCATAGAATTCTAATCCCAATGGTGATTTTTCTAATATATAATAAAACTAATGGTATTAAGCTATATCCAGTCATCAATCCTTAAAAATTAATTCATGAATACAATGAAGAGAATTTTAATTCCAATATGATGGATGGTTAAAGTCTAAAGTTGAAAATAAATAATAATCCAACAAGAAACCCTTTATATTGGTAGAAAGTGTGATAACAGATAATTTAGAGAATTAATAAAAGAATCCATTTTATAATTTCATTATCAAAAGTCACATGGTATCGAGGGTTAAAATTTTGTATTCTAGAAATATTTTCCCTTTGATTAACTATAGGAGAGGAACATTGATATGATCTAGAAGTAATCTGAAAAATGTATCAGGCATATTTCTGGATGATAAAATAAAATCGTTTTAAAAAGAAAAAACAGACATCATCATGTTTATTACATTAATCAATCAAAGGGACATGTGAATTAGATTAATCCCTCATGAATATTTTGAATCGTTAAGATCACACAGATCATATAAATCCAAAATTCATTACCCAACCAAATAAAACCAGATAAGACACATGATTCTGTGACCATGAAATGGTTATGCAAGAAACATAATAGTTAATGGATCACGAGATCAAACCATATGATCCTATGAAACCCTTATGAAGACTATTTATATTCACAACCAATGATTCAATAATTTTTAAATATTTTAAGTGCGTTGATATGAGTGAGTGTCTATGAAAAGGGAGTCTTATGAATCAGTTCTCTCAAAACATGATTACATTGAAGTCACATGATGAGTTTATCCAAGAATGTTCTACAACAATATTATGTTATTGAAGAAGGGTTCAATAGCTCTATGAACCGAGTTTTTGGATGATGAGATGCTCTATGATCTATTATTTATATGTTATTCCCATGGAATTCCAAATTTCCCTTGATAGACCCAATGTATCCCAAGAAAATAAGTGGATACAATGCTAAAGCCCCACGTCGGCATTTTCATTCCTCAAAACTGATCCATTTTCCATTTAGACGTACGTCCTTTAGGGTGGGGAATTTTTTTAAATCCACCAAATGATGATTAAAAATTTACAATGGAAGAATTATCTAATTATGGGTATTATTTTACATAAAAATAAATTGAATAAGAAAATTTCTTTGATCTCATAGATGTCATGATTCTAAAGGAGTTACATAATCCCATGACCTATAGATGGACATTAAAATGGAATATCATAGTCCATGTGCTGGGGAAGCTCCCACATTTTCACTATGACATTTATATCTACTATTGTGAATAAACCTCAGACATGTTTGGCATTGAAGTGGATACCAGTCATGAATCGAATTCTATGAGGATTATATGGTGAGAGAATTCTCAAAAATATCCAAAATACTAGGAAATTAAGAGAAAAATATCCAATATGTGGGAGCATCATGCATTCAAAAATATCATTTGAAAAATAACTGATAGATGAGATTATTATCATCGAAAACACTCATAAAACATCATGAGATCCATAACCTATGTAAAATATATGAATGAAATAAAAAGTGGGAAGGGGGATCATATTTCAGTTTTAAAACTCACACAATTCACCCCTGAAGCCTGAAAGAAACTTTGGAAGCCCTGATGATGTGTCCTCCTAGTTGTGCCAGCGCCTGCCAACATGTCACCCTCATCACATTATAGGCTTCATATATGTCAATGATGGATCGCGGATTCCCTTTAGCTCTAAAAAAAGTAGATGGTTTTTCCATGATAAATGATCACAAATCCTTATAAGACCCTTTGTTGGTCACATGTTATATTACTGATGGTTAGAAAAATTTCACTAAAAACACTCATGAAAACTCTCAAGACCCATTAACCTTATAAAACATACACGAATAAAAAGTGCAGAAAATTAGGGAGCTTATTTTGGTAGTAAAAAACTTACGATTAACCATAATGGTTACAAAAAGTCCCTCTACAAGACATAATACTCACAGAAAATCTCATACAAGGCATCAATGATATGAAAAATCTTTTTAATAGGAATCCTGATATCATGAAAGTACATAGATGCGATTTCATTAAAATAAAAATCCCCCTTCATATCCACATTATCTAGTAAAACCCCTTTATTTTTATATAATACAATAAATGCGGTATTTATGGGATGGCCACATGGTCGGTGAAAATCATATTATCCATAGGTATAACCTATAACCAAAAAATCGTGAAGATACATGACAAAATAGCCCTCCATCGACTCTGTCCACGATTCATGTGTCCCAATCCATGAATGTATGGGAATAAATAGGGTGGATAAGCCTAAAAATCCCTCACCCAACATGAAAATGGAGATCTTTAAATATATATAATTATCCTTGGAACCTATCCCTGACACACCCATGAATCAATGTAAATTTCTGGAACTAGCTAATCTCATAGCTATGAATGTATTTCATTAGATGTGATATGGGGAACAACAAGAGTGATCCTGCATCATGAATACAACTATATGAGATCACTAATAGATTAGGTAGAGGATTTTGGAGGTTACACAAAGGACAACACACATATATACTAAAACAAGCTAGATAAAAAAGACGCAAACATTAGAAAAATCAATGTAATATATAAAATAGGATGGATTAAAGACTAATGAATAGGAAACATATAAGAATAAAAAAACTAATACTAAATTTCTTCACATGAACAATATTTTTTGCATGAAAACATCAGAAATATCACCTTGGTCATTTTAAACTCCTTTGGTATACTATTTGGATCATGAGAAGTCACCAAAACATGTCATGGAAAGCTATATTGTGCCCCTTAGGCAAGCCACCATAGTCTATCAAAAAAATCTGGGAACTCCATCCATGCCTCACAATGTCCTCTAAACATGTCACCTAGATGATATGGAAGAATCAATCCATGTGAAAAATGTTTCATGGTTGCACCAGGGCATGTCAACTGTCTCTCATGACATCCAACAAAAAAGATATCCCATCATTGTGATGCCCTATGGGTATTTTAGCTAGCTTTATTGATTCCCCCAGACATGTCAAACATACTTCACGATGATAACAAAAAAATTAATCAATGACATATTGATCCCTCCAAGACATGTCACACTAACTCTCAAAATACACTCCAAGAATTAAATTGAGGATTCATGAGGGAAATAATGAAAATAATATAGATCATGTGATTCCCTTTAAGAATGTTCGTCAGGATCATATAATATATTATTGGAAAATTTATTCAAGTCTTACAATTCCTTCCATATATGTATGTTTTGATCATGTGAAAACATTTAGATATTCCTTCCATGTTATGTGATGTCCCTTAAATAATTGAACTGGGCAATGTGATTTTCTATGGATATGTGAGGAAAATATCACCCAACATGTCGAGTAGATAGTCAAGTCATCCTTATAAGACAATCAATGCAAGAAATATAGACAAGTAGGACTGGACAATCAGGACTCCTAAGACTTGTTATCCTTGTTCTGCCACCATAAAGGGAACTTCACTGTATAAGCCAAGACCAATTGAACTATAGTGAATCTGATTACTTCTATAACTAGTACAAATAATACCCATTCTTAAGGCCCTTGATCCACATTAATCCATCAGTAGGTGAGACCCAACACATAAGTCCCATGCCCATAAGAAATGAGACTGATTATTTTATATCCATTTTTTTCTCAGAAAAAGCATAGATCATGTAGGATTAGGGAGTTTCAAAGATCATATCATTCACGTGACAATACACTATCGAGATAACTGTAACATTAGTGTTAAATCCCTGATAAAATTCATAAAATTATATTTTTTTCATATAATGAAAAAATCAATGTGAAAGCCCCAACCAATTTACATAAAATGAATCTGATTCCTAACATAACAAGGATATGTCTGATTCCTTCCTATGGAAAGAGCCAAAATAAAAATGGGAACCCACTTCACTGTATGTCCTTCTCTGTCTCAAACATTCTAACTATCAGATCCCAATCTCTACCATGTTATGATCATATTTACTTGTCCTCCATCCGATGGATAACTCTTTAAACTACCAGGAAACCAAATCCTCTTATAACGACGTTATATAGGATTCCTTCTCAAGGAAGAATCCCAAAATATAATGAGAATCCACTTCAATGTATGTTCCACCTTATCTATGACATTCATACTACTCGCACCCAATCTCCCAGATGGGATGATTATTTTTCCCATGCACAAATGAATTGAGAACTCATTGAACAATGATGACCCTAATGCCTTCCATAACCAGGATACATAGGATTCCTTCATAAGGCCTCAACAAAAACCCAAATAGTTTAAAGGACTGATGACTGTAATGACATGATTACCTCCAAATATATTCATCTAACATGGGTCTTATCTGAAGGGAATTCATGAATAATGATAACTATGATTCCTTCCATAATTGTGAAATGTAATATGTCTCCTTGTAACTCAATAATGAATATTAGGTTCCCAAGATCCCATATACATGTCGTTAACTTATAAAGTTATACATAAAAATATTATCGAACTATGTTGGGTTTGATTAATTCTATAAAAAATAAATGATAGAAACATCATATTATATCAATCTGCTCATAGGAATATTTGATGCCTCCCTAAATAGAAATAAATTTTGAAGTGTTTGGTTATATGGCATCCACCTATAAGAAGATGCTCATTACTCAGATATAGATGAATAAACACAAATATATACAGATGGATTCACTAATGATATCCACTTATTATTCACATAAATTTGTTTAACCTATGAACATGAGGTTATGGTAACTCGTCACACATAGAGATTAGGAAGATACTCACGATCATATCATAAATCTATATGAGATTCCCAATTAGAGAAAAAATACCCCATAGGGAGTGATGAGCCCAAAATGTCATACTGTTGACCAATGTGAGTTCCTAATCATAATTATCTCTAAAACCCCAACCAACCAATTTTCAATGGATAATAGGCTCATACCCAGTTATATATAGAGCAACCATTGGTAGTTTCTTGGAAATGTCGATAGATTGTGAGCCTTTTGTGGATGAAGGTGCACAACATTGACCCTCCCCCCCATAATTTAACCATTGGAAATAATACTCCAACAACTACCCATATAAATTGTTGACATCATGTGGAATTATTTAACCATGAAGTCTAATTTACAACATAAATAAGGATGGACTTCCTAATTCCCATCAAACAATCTTGTTCACCAATGATGGTGCCTCGTCATCATCTTTCAATAGAAATAATGTAATTATTAAAAAATTTATATTAACTATTTCCAGGCATTGTAGAAAAGATTTAATAAATTTAATTTTTTTTGGTGAATATATTATCAAAATATTTCTTTAAAATCATTTATTAATAGATGATAATTAAATTTATCAAGATAAAGACGTTTTTTCCTAAAAATATATATGTTCCCGTCAAATGATTCTTATTTTTTACTCACCATTTGATAATAAATATATGAATAGAAATTAGTTTCCATAAAAGTCGAAAAAATTAGCTATATTTTTAATTCTCTAAATGATAGAAATAAACAGGAAACTAAAAGCTAAAATATAAGGCTTGTAAACAAAAAATTTCCATTTAACAAAAAAAATTTAGTTTAATATTCCGTGACATTAAAAATCATTTCATAGATTTACATAGTTGATTTTACTAATTATTTTTTAATTTCCTTAATTATAGTTTATTTATAATATTCCTCAAAAGTATTAATATAACTAAAATTCATAATGAAACAAAATATTTCAAAATAATCATATTAAAATATTTGTTATTTACCATTGTGAATTTAGAAATATAATATATTCAGTAATATTTTTAATTTTATTTAATATCTAATAATAGGTTTATGTGTATATTTTAAAAAATAATTATTCCATAATTTCTATGTTTCAGGTATCAAAATCCGTGAAAAAAATCGTAATTTTTATAGATAAATATTTTCTAAAATTATTGAGTGTAACATTATATCAGCCATAAAATAGTTTCCCTTGAAATTCCATTATCTTAATGGAAAATACATGGATACATCGTCATCATTACATCCTCAGTTTAATAATTAAAGAACATAAGATTTATGGTCTCACTAGAAAATCATGAAAATGTGTCTTGTCTTGTTCTACATCACTTTATTGATTTTATTCTATATATCCACATGTTGATCATTTAATTAAAGATCATTTTATAGTTTTATAGACTAGGGTTAAATTACATGTGAAGGATCATTATTTTACTTACTAAAAAGGGATATATGTAACACATTATAGACCTGAGAGAGGTTTAGTGGATATTTTATGTGACATGTATCATTATTATATAATCAATAATTTCATACTGTTAAATTTTTCTTGGGTTATAAATCAACTTATTTCCAAATCTCATAATGTTTTCCATAGAAATATTCATAGGATTGACTTATCACAAAATAAGAACACTAGATATCACCAATGTGTATCATCAAAACATATTTTTAGGCTCTGAACATATTTACTATGTTAATTATTTTTTATATCTTTATCACCCATATAATCAGCTTACTTATGTTTGAATAGCATACGTTGTTCAAAAATATAAAAAGGCACAGTGTTATTCAATTTAATCCTAGAGGGAATCAAATAGTGTTATTGTAAAAAAAAATACTAGGTTAACCTAATAGGACACTCAATCTAGACCTTTATAAGGCCTCAGAAATTCCTCCTTGTATTCCAGAATACAACCACTAGTGTTAAGGGTCTCACATATATAATGAGGAAAATATACCCTCTCGCTTGAGTGTAGTAACAATGGAAAAAATAAAAAGACATATACATAGGGTAAAAATAAGATTACATGTAGTAAAAAACTAAATCAGATGGATTATATAATAAATTAACATTATCATATAATCCTACAGAATAAAAGAGTTAAAAACATAAACGAGTAAGAAAACCACTAGACCGAAAACACATAAATAGAACAAAGATAAATACATCTAGATGTACTAAAAACTACATAATAAAAAATATAAAAATAATACACAATGAATGACCTATAATAACCTAATAATGATATTCTAATTGAACATCTATTCTAAAATTATAAATATTGGGCCACATCCCCATCCATTAGACACCATGTGCTGTAATATGAAACATGACTTCACGTCTACACGTATACTAAGGATCCCAAACAGTGGGTGAGAAATAATTTATAGTAGGACACCCAAACTGTGAAACTATATTTTATTATCACAATAAGTCAATACATGTGTTTTTACTAGCCTAGTAAATACTAATAATAGTTATCATATAATAAATAGATACATTAAATGGAGGTGTAAAAAAATAAATAAAATCCAACCCTAGATTTTAGTCTCACACATGATGTAATTACACCCCTACTTTGTCCACCACTAGTGGATTTACAACATGTGTCACAAATATACACAAGACAACCAACTTTTCTACTATATCTACACAATATCCCAGTGGTGCCTAAATGTTACTGTATTCTTTCTATAACATAGGTCATAACTATAGTCATTAATATTAGAAAGACTATATTATGTGATATAGGACACCAATATCATGATCCAAACAAGTTACATGAACATCTATGTGATCACATCTATAAAAAAAATCAATCTTGAATGTTCTACAGATTGAATTGGTCACCAATTATAGATTTTTACATCAAAAGTGCTCCATATATTAACCAAGAGTGCATAGCATCCCTATGATCGAGAGCCGACACCATCCCTGATAGCATAACCCACTCTGAGAGTGCCTCTAAATCCTTGGACTGCAAATACACTCATGCCTTGTTGAACATTAAAATTTTTGGGGTTTCACACATCTAAATATCTCATTTCTTTCATAAGACATTCAAAACAAAACTATATAACATAGGAGAGAAGTAGTTCAAAGCTTATGAACAACAACTGATACATGATATCCAAAGGGTCTCATCCTAAAAAATTTATTAAGAACTATCTAAAACATCATGGCCACAAGAGGGCCAAATTTGGTATGATCCAACTTCAAACCCACTATCTAAATAGTTGAACTATAAACGCCATTCAGCTCTAAACCGATAAATAATTGGGCCTACCTACAGACACCTTTATCTAAATATATCGAAAAAATTGACCATGGGATATGAATGTCCAACCTAAGGGTAAAACCAAAACTTAGGGATCCCATGATCATTGATTTCTTTGATGAATGAGAAATCCTAATAGGGACTGTCACACCCCGACTTATCTTTTATTTTATTTCATAATTTTATTTGACATTTAAAATTTTGTTGGGGTTCGAGATGAGTCTCGAACGAAAAACTTTTGAGTTATGTTAAAAAAAGTGTGTTTTCAGTTGGCGTCACTGGACGCATGGGCGAAACACATGTTGGAAACCCTACATGGCTTTGATTAGGCATCAGCACGATTTTCCAACCTCCGAAAAATTAAAATGAGTAAATATTGTGATTTATCCTGCTATTTAAAGTTTTTATTGTTGGTAATAATTTTATAATAATTATTAAAGAAGAAATGATAAATATTGTTGTTATTGTTATTAATTTTATCGTTAAGTTATTATAACAATAATTATAAAAGTTGTTATTAATTGTATCATTATGTCATTAATATTACTATTTTTATTATGTTTCATTTATTTTATTTAGGTTTTATTTTATGCCTTTATTTGTGTGTTTATTTATTTATTTATTTTTTCTTCCCTCATCTCTCCTATCCCTTCCCCTACGTGCTACACCCTCTCCCCCTCCACTCTCACGATCTCCCCCTTCCTAACCCTACCTCCCGCTTGGTTTGCACCCCACCCTACTCACACGAGATCCTCCAGTCTCCACACCCGGTTGACCATCCTCCCTTCGACGAGCTCGCCTTCGGTCGGTGCACCCCTCAGACGACGCCCTACTCTGACCTTCGACACCTCACTGGAGCACCACCCCCCCTCTTCTTACTGCACAACCTGGTAGCGGTTCTTCATCCGACCGGCTACACCCTCCGGCGCGCACAACCCCCCATCCGACGACGCTTTCTGGTGCAGCCTCTCCTCCGGTACTCGTTTGCTCCTCCCCTCAGCTTAGGGTTCTACCATGGGTAGGGTTTTGATTTTAGGGTTAGATTTCTGAAATTAATAATCAAATTTTGATGATTAGGGTTAGAATTAGCTTTTTGCTGGTGCGATAGGGCTGCATTTGGGTTTTGGCACCGATTTCCCGATGCTTTGTCAGGGATTTTAGGTAGGATCCCTTGCACATAGCCTTTAAATTAAATAATATTTGATTTCTTTTTTTTTTGCAGCATCATTGATAGTTAATTAGGGATATTTTTTTTTAAAAAAAAATTATTTCATGTGAACTAGGATTTTTTGGTTTGATTATTTTATTGTGTGATATATGTTTGTGGAAATTGTGCACGCTATTTATTTGTTAAATATCCCAGTTGGTTTTTGCATGTATTTTAAAATTTTTAGAATCAAATTATTAATGATTCTGTTATTTCAAAAAATCTCTAAACATTTTTTCTCATCTTTAAATACCCTTAATTAGTTTGTTATAGTGTTTTTATATTTTTAGAACATGTTAAAAATAGGTTTTAAAATAATTCTTTTCATGTGACTATGTGAATTTATACCAAATGTGTTTGATAAAATATTATGTTTGAAATTATTGTTCATTTGGTAATTTTTTAAATGATGTTTTGTTTATATATATATATATATATATATAATATTGGAGTACACAAACGTCTTTGGCCTTTGAAAATGTATTTTAAACTTAAATAGTGAATTGGTTTTTTTCAAAAATGTATTTCTAATATGGTTCAGCAAGATATTATTTATATTTTGGGTGAGTATTTTTGGTATAATGTTTTAGAAAAATGTTCTATAAATTGTTTGGAATTTTTGAATCATGTTTTCGAAATGTTTTGAGGCACGCTTGGTTTAAAAATGGGTTTTTACATGTGGATTATTTTTATTAAGTTGTGTAATTTTTTATCTTGACTGGGAAAGTGGTGCGCGTTCTGATTTTTTATATTGCGAGTGCGCGTTTGATTATAAGGTGGGATTTTGAACAAGTTTTGGGTGTGTACGGTCACAGGTTTCTCTTTGGAGTTTAATAAAATTTAAATTAGCTTATTAAATAGTGCAGATGGTTCGTACTGTGTTTTAAAAATAGGCTGAGGTGGTTCTTTTGTGCTGGTTGTTCGTTTGCGTTGTTTTATGGTTGTGTTCATGTATTCTATTTATTATTGTGGTTGCAGTGCATTGACTAGGTTTTCCATGGTCCTGCTATAGTCAGCTTGTGTGTTCTTACGCACCCGTGCAGGGCATGTCACGACGTCGTGACTGGTCTGCGTGTCGAGGTAGGTCCCCCACTGCAATTTCCATTAAATTTAGAATTTATTAATTGCTTGATATTTTTATTAATTTTGATAAATGAGAAATGATATAAGATAATTAATTTTTAAATGATCACTGAATGTAAAAAGAGTTGTTTATTTTATACATAACATTTGACATATTTTCTTGAAGAGATGACACACAATAGTGAAAGAATTCCCATTTGGATTTTGAACATAATTCACGGAACATTAAATGTGGTTTTGGTTTAAATGATAAATGTTTTCTTCTGAAGCATGAATGAGTGTTTTTCGTTATCTTGAGAAATGAAGATTTCATTAAAATTTGTAAAGGCCTGTTTGAAACTTGATAAAAGTATATTGTGTTGGAATATTTGGAAAGGGGTTTTACTTGTGATGTGAAAGTGTTGGTTTCTTATGAATGATGGGTGATTTTGAAAGGATGTTTAAAGCCAGTTTGATACTTTAATAAAAATGAATTATTTTGGAAAAACTTCTTCTGACTAACTCAGGGGTGATCCTATTGTGTACGGTGATTGTGTGAGTTGTTGAGCATGATCATTGTGAATTGTGACTGGTTACTTGATTGGAATTGTTGACTCACCCCTTTTTATTGTATGTGTTGACATGGGAACCAAGAATAGTGAGTGAATATTCTGAGAATGATTGCTGCACTAGTTTAGACTACACACTAGCTAGTTGCCCCATTGCAGGGGAATAGTGAGTTATTGCTGCAATGGGGATTGGGCCCCTCGGTTAAGCCATGTAGGGTTATTCTAAGCGTTAGGGAATTATGATGTCATGGAGTTAGGGCATGCCTTCAAGATGAGTCACATGTATAGTACGTTTTCGATTTTTCCCGATCTCCTAGGTTCGACCAATGTTTTCTTTAGTGTTTATTTGCATGCGGCAGATGGTTGAGAGGTCTATATTGAAATCTGGCCCTTGTGTGCCACTTTTTCCATTCCCCTTAGTATGTGTTGCATGTTGTGTGTTTTCCCCTTTTTGCTAACAACTAAAATTTGGGTTTCTATATGGTTCGAAAAAGTGGTTTTGAAAATGCAATGCACATGTTTCTTCCAAACATTAAACATTTTTTTAAATTAAAAAGGGAAATGGAATGTTACTTGTTTTAGAAATGAAAGTGTGTGTGGAAACCCATATTTTGTATAATTTAGTTCAAAACTGGAAATAGTAAATTTATTTATTAAATGTTAGTGTGTCGGGAATAATTTTTTGGGCACGCCTATTAGGTTTTAATACTCACGCATATTGTATTTTCTTGTTTTTAGTATCTGTTGTAGGTTTGACTCGAGATTGATCATTGTGTGTGAGCATTGGGTGTGCACTGGTGAGCGACTCTCAGAGTTGTGAGGAGTTGTGGTCGTGTTCAGGTTAGTTGGTTGTGTTTGATCGTTCTTTCTTTTCATGCTGTTTATTTACATCATGATATTCTACTATTCTGCTACTTTATTTATTATTTTATCGGGTGAAATGATTCCCTCTTGCTATCTTTTGATGCCCTGGTGCTTGTCGCTAGCCCGGGAGGATCTGGAATTCCTCTCGAGCCATGTCACGGGCCGGCTCGGGTGACCGATTCAGGGTCGACCCGATTTGGTTCGTGACTAAATGGTATCAAAGGAGGTCGGCTCTTGACCAGACCTTGTTTTTCAGAGCACCCATTATTATTTGGTGTTTTAATGGTAGGAGTAGAATTGTCGGGACTCTAGGCATACAGATGAGATGTATGTCATGGACCCTTGCTCGTTCAGAACCTCGGGGTACCACAGGATGTTCGGGTTGTTGGTGTCCTTTGATTGTTGTGAATATTTTTATGTTGGGAAATGAAATGGGAGCCAGAAAAGTGACCTTCGTGAGATCTCATGGTCTTGCTAGCCATGTGGACCTGGGGACATTACACTAGAGTGATCTCTGTGACGGTGGAGTGACTGGTGTATGGCCGCCAACCATATGTCTGAGTCACCAATGGCCATTAGTTTCACCTTGCGATTTGTCTGGGTCTTCTTTACATTTAAAAATTGTTTTGTGAAATTTAATTTTGGAAATTGTAAGAAGTTGAATTTGAAATGGCAATGACCATGTTTAGAGTATATCCCTTGTTTCCTTGTTTTTTAGTGTTCACCCCCACGAAGGTTTGATGGATTCCCAAGGTGCAGCTTTGGGTGGTGCGCCCCTAGAAAATCCTCCAGTTCATCAGCCCATAAACTATGTTTTGGAGTTCTTGAAGTTGAACCCACCTCATTTTTATGGACAAGCATATCCACATGAGGCAGAGGAGTGGTTGAAGAAGTTTGAGAGGTAGTTCAGTTTCATTGGGTTTCTTAAGTCGTTAATGGTGAATTTGGCTACCTTTATGCTTAAAGGTCCATCCTGCAAGTGGTGGATGTCCATGTCTCAATGAAAGCCTCGAGAAGATCTCACATGGAAGTTTTTCAAGTCATCGTTCATCCAACAACACTTCTCTGAGTTGACGAAGTAGTGAAAGATGATGGAGTTGTGTTGTCTTCAGCAGTGTGTTGAATCGGTACTATAATTCTATTGTTGTTTCATAGACCTAGTTCCGTATGATCAGTGGTTTGTTGTGAATGATCCTGGGAAGGCTCAACAATTTGAGTCTGGACTACGACCTGAACTGTGATGAAAAGTGGACGATCTCAACCTACCCATCATATTTGATGTTGTGGGGAAAGCATTTTTGGTTGAAGCTGGGCTGGCATGAGGACTTGAGGTGGCAAATCTTCCAGCTTTGGGAAGCAGTGCAGATGATGGTGATAAGAAGAATGAGAAGTGACCTGATGTTGGTGGTGCTGGTAGAGGGATCAATAGACCTTCAGACTTTCAGTCATCATCTTCACAGTACAATGTCATGATCTATCACCAATGTGGTAGGAACGGTCACAAGAGGCCGACGTGCCCGAGTGCTCCGAGACCCTGCCACACATGTGGACGTTTGGGTCACATGCTGTAATTCTGCTGTGGTATTTCCATGAAGCGCGGTGAAGCTAAACCTATATCGATGAAGGTCACCTTAGCCCATCAGTAGGAGTAGGGAGATGTTTGGAGATTGGTTTGAGGTTTTCATTTTTTAGTGTTTCTTTTATAGAGTTTTTTAGTGTTTCTTTTAATTCAGTTGTAAGAATGGTTGTGGTTGAACCTTTTAAATACATTTATTTTATTGGAATGCGTTTGGTGATGTTCTGGTTTTTGTGTTAAGTTTGGGGATTTCTAATACTTGACTACGAAGAAGGAGATGCTTCAATCCTCAGTGCTCTAGCTATAGGCCTCAGAGTGAATCTAGAGCATAGTCAGGAGGACCCCAATGGTGGAGAATGGACTTGGGTTAATCTTCATCCTTAGTGTGGGATGGTATTTGTGTTTTTGTTGGTGCGACTTTGTTGATGGGGAGAAGAAAATAGTTTTAACGCCCTATTAGTCAGGCCCTTCCCTTCTCTCCCCCTTATGGTGGGGGTTTCTTGTCCGTGTGGAATTTTTGTAAGTATGTTTAATATCATCAGTTCTTATGGTGGGTAGACTCAAAGTGGGTCTCAAAGAATTACACCAAATTTAATTTAGGGTTAGCATGATTCTTATGGCGGGGAGTCCGTTCGGGCCTCCCCGTGTCAGTATTAGAGTTTCTTTTCATGTATCTTTGGGTGGTAGGTGGTCTCATGCAGAACCACCTAATCTTGAGTTCGTCCTCTCGAGTAAACATTGAGATTGGTGTACACCCAATGGTTTTGTTGGACTAAGATTATAGGGATACATCTTAGAGGTGATTTAAGTTCGTTCATTCCTTGGTTGAAACAGATGATTTGGGTTCTTCTTGGTGGAGATTAAAGAGATCTTGTTTTAGGGATGAGTTGTGTGTCATGGGTTTTTAGTGTCGGTTTGGATCGATCAACCAGAGGTGCTTAAACTTTTGGGGGTGAGTGACACAGAAGTAGTTTCATCATTGGGCCTTGATCTTGTTTTGGATTTCAAATGACGGAAACTGTTATGGTGGGGAGAATTGTCACACCCCGACTTATCTATTATTTTATTTCATATTTTCTTTGACTTATAAATTTTTTGGGGTTCAGGTTGAGTCTCGGACGAAAAATTTTTGAGTTATGTTAAAATTGTGCATTTTTCAGCTGGTGTCACTGGGCGCACGGGCGGAACACATGTTGAAAACACCGTAGGTCTCTGATTAGGCAACAACACAATTCTACTGCCTCCGAAAAATTAAAATGAGTAAAGATTGTGATTTATTGTTTTATTTTATGTTTTTATTGTTGGTAATAATTTTATAGTTATTATTAAATAAGAAATGATAAATATTATCATTATTACTATTATTATTATTGTTAAGTTATTATAATAATTATTATAATAGTTGTTTTTAATTGTATCATTATGTCATTAATATTACTATTATTATTAAGTTTTATTTAATTTATTTTTGTTTTATTTTAAGACATTATTTGTCTGTTTGTTTATTTATTTATTTTCTCTTCCCTCATATCTCCTCTCCCTTCCCTACGCAGTACACCCTCTGCCCGTCCACTCTCACGAGCTTCCCCTACTTAACCCTACCTCACGATTGGTGCACACCCCACCCGAATCACGCGAGCTCCTCCGGTCGCCACACCCAACCGACCATCCGGCCTCTGGTGAGATCACCTTCAGCTGACACACCCCCCCTGACGGTGCCATCCTCTCACCTTCCGTTCCACACCTGCGCACCCCCCTCTTCCGGCCACGCAACCTGGCAGCGGTTCTTCATCCGACCGACTACCCCCTCCAGTGCACACAACCCTCCTCCGACGACCCTTTCCAGCGCATCCTACCCTCTGATACTCGATTTCTCCTCCTCTCGGTTTAGGGTTTTTTCATGGGTAGGGTTTTTATTTTAGGGTTAGATTTCAGAAATTAATTATCCGATTTTGATGATTATAGTTGGAATTAGCTTTTCGCTAGTGCGATTGGGCTGCGTTTGGATTTTGACACCAATTTTCAGAAGTTTCGTCTTGGATTTGAGGTATGATCCCTTTCACATAGCTTAAAATTAATTAATAGTTGATTTTTTGTTTTTTGCAGCATCATTGATAATTAATTAGGGATCTGATTTTACTAGGATGTTTTTGTTTGATTATTTGATTGCGCGGTATATGTTTGTGGAAATTGTGCACGCTATTTATTTGTTAAATATTCCGGTTGGATTTTTCATGTAATTTAAAATTTTTAGAATCAAATTATTGATGATTGTGTTATTTCAACAAATCTCTAAACATTTTTTCTCAACATTAAAATGCCCTTAATTAGTTAGTTATATTGTTTTTATATTTTTAGAACACGTTAAAAATAGGTTTTAAAATGATTCTTTTCACGAGCCTATGTGAATTTATACCAAATGTGTTTGATAAAATATTATTTTTGGAAGTACGGTTCATTTGGTATTTTTTTAAATGATGTTTTGTCTATATATATATATATATGATTGGAGTACACAAACACCTTTGGCCTTCGAAAATATATTTTAAACTTAAATGGTGAATTGGTGTTCTTCTAAAATGGATTTCTAAGATGGTTCGACAAGAAATTATTTATATTTTGGGGGAGTGTTTTTGGTATAATGTTTTAGATAAATGTTTTATAAATTGTTTGGAATTTTTGAATCATGTTTTGGAAATGTTTTGAGGCGTGCTTGGTTTAAAAATGGTTTTTTTACACGTGGAATATTTTTATTAAGTTGTGTGATTTTTTATCATAACTTTACAAGTGGTGCGCGTTCTAATTTTGTGTATTGTGAGTGCGAGTCTGATTATATAGTGGGATTTTGAATAGGTTTTGGTTATGTAAAGTCTCGGGATTCTCATTGCAGTTTAAAAAATTTTAATGTGGTTTATCAAATAGTGCAGATGGTGCGAACTATGTTTTGTAAATAGGATGAGGTGGTTATTTTGTGTTGGTTGTTTATTTGGGTTGTTTTAGGTCCTTGTTCATGTATTTTATTTATCATTGTGGTTGCAGCGCATTGACAAGGATTTCCATAGTCATGCGATCATCAACTCTTGTGTGCTTGCGCGCCCGTGCGGGGCGTGTCACGTCGTTGTTGCTAGTCTGCGAGTTGAGGAAGGTTCCCCCACTGAATTTGCCTTTAAATTTTTAATTTATTAATTTCTTGAAATCTTTATAAATTTTGATAAATGAGAAATGATATAAGATAATTAATTTTTAAATGATCCCTCGATGTAAAAACAGATGTTCGTTTTATACATAACACTTGACATATTTTCTTGACGAGCGGACACACAATAGTGAAATAATTCCCATTTGTCTTTTGAACATAATTCACGGAACTTCAAATGTGCTTTTGGTTTAAATGATAAATGATTTCTTCAGAAGCGTGAATGAGTGTTTTTGGTTATCTTGAGAAATGAGGATTTCTTTAAAATTGGTAAAGGCCTGTTTGGCACCTAATAAAAGTAGAGTGTGTTGTTATATTTGGAAAATGGTTTTAATTTTGATTTGAAAGTGTTGGTTTCTTTTGAAGGATGGGTGATTTTCAAAGGATGTTTAAAGCCATTTTGACACTTTAATAAAAATGATTTTTTTTGGAAAAAAATTATTTGACTGACTCAGGGGTGATCCTGTTTTGTACGGTGATTGTGTGAGTTGTTTAGCCTGACGTTTGTTCATTATGACTGGTTACTTGATTGGAATTGTTGACTCACCCATTTTTTTGTATGTGTTGACATGGGATCCTAGCATTGTGAGTGAATCTTATGAGAATGATTGCTGCACTAGTTTAGACTATGCACTGGCTAGTGGCCCCATAGTAGGGGAATACTGAGTTATTGCAGATATGGGGATTGGACCCCTCAGTTAGGCCATGTAGGGATATGCCAAGCGTTAGGGCATTATAACGTCATCGAGTTAGGGAATGACTTCATGATGAGTCACATGTATTGTAAGTTTTGGATTGTTCATGATCTCCTAGGTTCGACCCATGTTCCTTTTAGTGTTTATTTGTATGTGGTAGACGATTGAGAGGTCTAGTTTGATACCTGGCCCTTGTGTGCCATTTTTTCCATTGCCCTTAGTGTGTGTTGCGTGTTGCGTGTTTTACCCTTTTTATTAACAACTAAAATTTGGATTTCTAAATGGTTCTCAAAAGAAATTTTGAAAATGCATTGCACATGATCCTTCCAAATATTAAAAATATTTATAAATTAAAAAAGGAAATGGACTTTTTATTGTTTTATAAATGAAAGTCTGTGTGGAAACCCATATGTTGTATAATTTAGTTCAAACCTGGAATTAATAAATTTATTTATTTAAATGTTGTGCATTGGGAATATTTTGTTGGGCACGACTACTGAGTTTTAATACTCACACCTACATTTTTTTCTTGTTATTAGTTTCAGTTGCATGTTTGACTCGAGCTTTCTCAATGTGTGTGAGAATTGGGTGTGGACCGGTGAGCGACTATTGGAGTCGTGAGGAGTTTTCGTCGTGGTCAGGTTAGTTGGTTGTGTTTGATCGTTCTTTCTTTTAATGTTGTTTATTTACTTCATGATATTCTACTCTTCTAATGCTTTATTTATTATTTTATCGGGAAAATGAATTTCCTCTTGCTCTATTTTTATGCCCTAGTGCTTGTCGCCAGCCTAGGAGGATCGAGAACGCATCTCGGTCCATGTCATGGGATGGCTTGAGTGACCATTTCAGGGTCGACCCAGGTTGGTTCATGACAGGGACTCCCCTACTGCACCAGATCACTCAGGACACTCCCTTACAATATCTTCAAATAACCCAAATTCTATACAAATTTTGTGACCCCGTGTATGGGGTTCCACTAGCTCATCAAAATCACCAGAAACACCAATTGTTGAAGCATCCAAAATGCTCTTCCTTTACTTCAATTGAATCCTTTATCAATAACACACATAAAGATTATAAAAAATAAATCACTCCTAAAAGGTAATTCCTAACATTACACATAACCACTTCAATATTGGGTCGCTAAAATGGCTCACCTAAAAAAGTGAAACACAAAAGAGAAGTCTATTTTACAAAAACCACAGTTGACCATCAAAAAAAACAACCTATTCAGGACTACCAACTCAACCACATGGGAATTTAAAATTTTTTGTGAAACAAGGTAATTCTCAGCATCTAGTCAAAGAGGCCACATATTACTCATTAAATAAATAGCCCACAATGGAATCATAAAGATTACATTAGACACATATTTTGATTATCTCAACATCTCCCAGCTACAATCGGCATCCCATGGTGTCATCCGAGACTGAAGGATCGAACAACACCAATACTCAAGCATTTGAGGGAAAATTAAATTTCTCTAAAATTTAGTTACAAGACCCATTATCTAGGGAATATACAAGATCTCCTTAAACATACTACAATTTAAAATTTTAATGGATTTTTAAATACACCTCCTATATATCAGTAGGGAACAATCATTCAATGATGATCAATTAGAACATCGCCCAAACCATGGCCTAATAGCTGACATGCCAACCCCAACGAGGATTCTAAATTTTATTCAAAGAAACCATCCCCGATAAACCACCTCAATAAGAAAAATAATTTAAAAGACTCAAAATTTCAAAATTATTACACCATTTTATCTATATATAAAAACCATAAGAATGGAATAATCACAAGTCAAATTCAAAATCTGGGGTGAAAACCACTAAAACGATAGCCATGCGGGAATCATTAATCCCAACTAGTTTAAAAAATTTATAAAATTCACAAATAAAAAATAAAAATACCACTAAAATGTTGGGTATTATAGGATTTCCATGTCCACGGTCGAACCCGAAATGTTAGGGTTGGAAAAAATATAAATTAAATAACAAATACCAAGACTAATTTCGAGGAATATAAACTATCAATAATTGGTTTGTGAAGAAGGTGGGAGATGAAAATTTTAAATACATGTCGGGCATCAATGATTCCATGTTTTGGAGATGAAAAGGAATGAAATAATTAATTAAAAATCATGTAGTTGTTATAGTGAGTTCATAGTGAGTTCAATGATCATGATAAACAGTCTCCATATTAATCTCTCATTTTTTCATGTCCTGGTACATTGGATTGTAATGTATGGGAATCAAAAAACATAGTTTAATAATAGGGATAAAACCAACCTAATGGCCATTGTGGAAGTCATACCGCTATATATAAAATTAAATAAATTGATTCAATCCACTCATGAAATGGTCATGCTCAAAGATAGAAAGAAATTAAACTGATTCCATTACCCCGCTAACAATTATAATATATGATGAAATCCAGAATGAGATATAATTTAAGAACAAATGTGAAATCCCAATATAATTTTCATTAATTATAAAATACTTCATACAACCTATTCCCTTTTATCGATCATGCAACGACACAAAAAATAACACTCTCATGGTTACCATGAGTTGGTGTTGAAAATAAATAATGGAAAATTACTATATAAAGTAGTACAACAGTTTAGCCTTCATCTGTTAGGCGGTTGGTGGTGGTACCCTGTGTAAAATCTAAAAAATGGTGCACATGGTTCTTATTTTATAGGAATTTTCCAATTTAACCCTACGGCCCCACATCCCTGAATTTTTCCTTTGTGTCTCCTCGGTCATGAAATATACCAATGGAACACGTTGTGTACCTCATGTTTCATTTTCCCTCCCCTGCATCGAATCCGCGAATCCTTATTTTACTTTTTCAAATTCTTCTAGACATGTACTGAAGGTACACATCTTGTAATCATGTTTCATGTTCTCTTGAATTTTCATGTGTCTCTTTCAGAAATATTGTTAATTAATTTGAATATTTTACTTCTGTCACATAATGTACTAAAGGTACATGAATTTTATTGGTTGTTCACAACATGTATTCCTATCATGACTTCTTTTAAGTGGTCTATATCATGTCATGATCTAAAACTACATTTCATGTACTAAGGGTCCACGTCCTCAGAACGTGAAATGTATTTATACTCAATTTATACTACTATTGGTCCCTTTTCCACATATTCGATGTTTGCTACCGTAAAAAATAAATCAAGTCAATAAACACACAAATTGGAATGATTAATCAATTAAATACCAAAAAAAAACATTAAATAGTTAAATAAATATACATGAAATAGGCTTATCAATCCCCCCACACTTGAATTATTCATTTTCCTCAATGATGGAATCTCAACATACTATAAAGGATGGTCACCATACCATGATTAAAATTCAATTTCAACAAAAGTTATCGATTAAATGGAAATTTAAATGTTCGAGTATCACATGGAAAATTCCATCCATGTATCAATTTTCAATGAAACAAGCCAATATTCAATACATTTTCAATCTACCTCACATGAATTTTTACTCTCATCACCATGATACAAATTTATAGCATTCGATATATACATAAAAATCATGTAACGTGCCATTGGCTTGCAAGACATCTAATATATCCACTACGTAAATACAAAATAAAAATTATTCATAAAGGATTCACTTTTATGGATCAAATGAATATGCAGATTTAGGGTACGTAGTAAAATGATTTAAATATATAATATCAAAATGAGGGTTGAATCTAAATAATTTTTCATGATATAAAAAATACCTCAATGAATGTATCCCTTTAATAATTTCATCTCTAATACCCCAGACATCACAAAGTGGGCCCATGATACATGTTACCGTAATGAATGTATCAAAATATATTGATTCTTGTTACATATATATTATTATTATTTTTGAAATATATTCTTCCAAAAAATCTCATATCAATCACTTAACCACAATCGATTGAATATATCATCCTGTAAAATGTTTATTTTTTATCATCCCAAATACAACCCAATTTTTTCCAATCTTATTAAAATGGTTTTAGTAATAGTGGTGCGTAATAAAATAAAATTAAATATACATGGAATTTAATAGATCATAGTGTAAAAAACCCAACAACATATCCTTAATAATGTATATCTCAGTAAACCGAAATGATCCTCCCCCATATTTAATATTTTAAAAATCATAAAAACATTTAGAGGAATATAGTATTGGATAAAGAATTCTTTTAACATGGCTAGTTTCTTAGAAGTCGCATAATGTATTATACATGCTTAAGAAGGATTAATGAAAGGTGGGATAAAGATATGGAATAAAAAATATTGCCTCAATCCTTAAAAAAAACCCTAACCATTAATAACTATTATAAGATGAAATGAATGATCTAGAGGAAACAATTAATGAGTTTCTCATGAAATATACTATATAATGAATTGAAATAAATTTAGCTTAGTGGATGTATCAAGAATGAGAAAAATGGTTAGGTAAATTAAAAATAAAATAGTATATCAATAGTTAAATATATTAATGAAGAATTCAAAAATTAAAAACATGGACAGATCTAGAAAATTAAATTTACAATGATTAAAATTCTCTTAAAATCATGATTTATCAAATCTTAACCACGCATAATATCTCTAATAATTATTTTCCCTTTTTTTTCTTATTTATAATTATTGAAAATGAAAAATTAAATACATGGAAAGGTATTTATAATATTTAGTTTAAGCCTCCAGGTTCATTTGATTAAATAATTAATCAAATTCAGGGCATAATTTTTTTTAGATAAATCAAAAAACTATTTAGAAATTTGGGGAGTACCAAAATTATGAATGGAAAATCTTAGTCTAATTTCAAATGGACACTTTGAACTTGGGTTGTGTAGGTACTTCCTGCCCCAGAATCATGATGTGAAATTTTCTTACTGCATCTCTTTCTTCTGCCATACACTTACTTCATGTGCATTTTATGGAACTGAAAAATAATTAGAAACTAGTGAAATTACAATCCCTTGATACAAATAAAAAAAATATTAATGTTAATTGATATTAAATACTAACATTAAATTATGTTATATAAACATAAAAAATCTAAAATCATATAAATAAATTAAAATCTCCAGTTTCCTCCTGAAATCTTCTCTTTTTTTAATGGTCTTTTAGGTCATCCATAACTAGGTTAGTTGGTTGGAGAATGGTATAAAGATAATTTTTTCTTTTTTATCTGACCATAAATTTGAATACCTCTTATCTTATCTTGAATTCTCCTCAATTTAATTAGTTTGTACCTGAGATGTGGTGATAAGAGTTTTAACAACTTGGCTACATCAAATAGAATCATATAATCACTCCATACACTATAAAATTCTTAATCTTAAATTCCAGTATTTATTTCTTGTAATTCATTAATTATCAATTTAGGTTTATCCTCTATCACATTAACAACATCTTTTTCTTCTTATTTTTTCCCTCTATGTAGTCTACATAGGGTGTATCTTGTTCCTCTTTATATTCTTCTTCATTGATTGCAATTATTCTTTTTAAAAGGTTTCACAATGATTTGGTAGTTGTCATCCCATCTTCCTCATCATCTTCATCATAATATTCTTCTTTGGACTAAGGTCCCAGTTTTGTGAGAAGGAATTATTGAATCCCAGCAACCGAGGATCGTTTTTCTTCAATTTCATATTCTTGATGATTCTTTCTCTAGTGTGATTCAGACCATTCACGTTCGGTAGCAAGGTCTCCATCTTCATCATATTCCGATATAGTAAAATCATTAGAATTGTGATTATCATAAATATAATAATTGTATGTGGTACTTACCTCTATTTTTTTCCATGAATCATTGTTTGTTCTTATCCCAAGAGAATTGTGGATCTAGGATTTGGGGTGCCGTGTGTTCATTTCTTGGGTATATATTCAGCCACTCATTTGGTTGATTTCACATTATTTTATGTTTGTCGAGTATTTGAACCATATCATATATTAATAAGGAGAACCTCTCCTTAGAAGTAAATTCTACTCTATAGACCTAGGATCACAACTAAATATACCAAATGTAGTAAAATGAAATTTAAATTAAAACCATTGATAAAATCAATTATCAAAAAATTTTGAGATACAATTTTGTCTAAATTATCCAAATAATAAATTATCCTCTCATATCCCAAAAAATGACACAAAATATTTTATTTCCAAGTAGGAATTGTTATTTCCAATCAGGTTACCAAATTTAGAAATTTAGAAACTAAAAAAAGTAGACCACTAAAAAACAGGGTAATATAGGCTATGAAAGGCTGAGGATGAACCCACAAATATAGGGTTGGATAAGTATATTAATTAGTTGACAAATACCTAAAATAATTTTTAGAAATATAAACTAGAAAGCACTGTTATGTGAAGAAGTTAATAGATGAAAAAAAATTAAATGGTTGCTTGGAAGAAATATTTAATGTTCCATGAGATGATAAAGTATGAAATAAAATATTAAAAATGGCGATGTTATTGGAATGAAGTCATAAAGTGTTTAATGGTAATGATAAAATCACTCCATCATATAATTTCCATTTAAAATGGTCAGGTACTTCGAATTACTAAGGATACGTAACCTAAAACCTATTTTAAACATTTGGATGATAACAACCCAATGGTGATGGTGGAATTCTAACCCCTAGATAACACATTAAATAAATGGATTCAATCTAATCATGAAATGGTTATGATAAATGATAGAAATAAATTAAACCCATTACCTAAAACCTCTCCAAATGATCACGCAATAAGAATACATGAATGAGATAGAATTGAAGAATGTATGTGAAATACAAAAAATTAATTAATTAAATTTTAAATAAAATTTACAATAAATTCCCCATTATTAGGTAAAAAACAAAAAAATGAAATAACACGATCCTTCTAACCATGATAGGGTTTAGAAAATAAATAATGGATAAATCCTATATAATGTGACGGAGTAGTTGGACCATTATATGATAGTTTTCTGGTGGTGGGGCCCCATCTAAAATTATCAAAATGGTGTTCCATGGGTATTCTTTTATATGAATTTTCCCATCCAAATCCCTAGCCATGTGTCCCTAAATATTCTCTAGAGCTCCCCATAGTCAGGAAGTGTACTTTTGTACACGTTGTGTAACTTAAATCAATTTTCCTACACAACAACCAATCCATTGATGCAACTTTGAATATTTGAATTTTTTCTTGTTTTGTACTAATGTTACACACCTGTAATCATTGTCTTAATTATCCTCCACATCCACATGAACCTTTCACAAATCTTGTTCATTAATTTGGAATTTTTATTCTTTCACTTCACGTAATGAAGGTACATGAAATTTAATGACAATTCACAACATTTGTTCCCATCTTGACTTTTTCTACGCAGCCTTCAACATGTAATGATCCGAATGTAGATGTTGTATACCAAACAAACATGTTGTATGTGCACACGACTCTAGAAATTCTAGCTCTGCTATAACATCAAAATTCTAGTGTCACGCCATTATGCTTCGTTCGTGGTGTGAAGTGCCTATAATCTCATTTTCCACCAGTTTTCATTCCATTTCACACTTTCGATTTTTGATACCATACGATATAAATGAATTCAATACACTCAAAAATTTCCAAGAATAATTAATTAAATACAAAAATCCACATATTAAAAACTCCAAAAAAATAAGCATGAAGTACTCTTATCAAAACAGAATCCGACAAATGAAATGTCAAGGGTGTGTACATGAGAGTACAACGAATAGAACCCCAAAGGCCCTATCATGGTGTACTCCACTATCCACTAGGTGTGTAAATAAACAAATTACATGGTTTATGTCCTTTACATGGTGTGTATCACCTCATGGGTACTTCCCTATGTACCTCTTCCTCCACTCACCATGTACCCTTCTTGAGTACATGATTTTCTTTAATAGTAAATGGAATTTACTCCCACATAGTGTAACTCACCATGTAAAATTCATGTAATGTCCGTGTGGTTTTATTTTTCATGTGTGCACACATGGCCTGAATCCCACATGGGGTTGAGTTCGGTAACCTATATGAGAATGTTCCCCTACATGTGTTGTCTGTCCAAGAACTCAACCACAACCCAAACAACAAACTAACAGACTGTAGACCTATGTACGCCTTGTGTGGTCCTAAAAACTCATCTTCCACTTATAAGAAGAACACATAGTGTCTGTTATTTGAACCACACATCGTGTACCAAAATTATATCAAATAAAAAACCCAGATAACAGTCAAAACACTTATTTCATGATGGTTAATCCTTGATAAAACACAATAGAGTCGAAGAAAATGTTTAGAAAAAATTTAGGATACACTAATTTATAGTTAAAAACAAAAATCATGCATCCCTATAGTTGGAAAACTACACAATTTTCACCTCAGATCCAAGCCACACACTCTTGGATCCTTGATCTACCTCTAGAAAAGCTTCTCCAGAGGTGCCTCCTCCTCTCTATCAATCTTCTATCAATATACCTATCAGAAATAGTAGATTCCATATAGTGGAAACCAATTGGTCCAATGAGGAAATTTATAAGAAATAGAGGAAATTAAAGAAAAAATAAAACAATAAAAAAAAAAGAAAATAAAAAAATTTATGAAACGACACCTGGGGGGGACCCTAGTGATTGATTTAGTGTTATGCCTCATATAAGATAAATACCCATTTTTAGATACAAATAAAATCAAAATAAATCAATAAGATAATCTATATAAATGACATCAGTGAAAACACCCACAAATAAATGTATATTTAATTAATTAATTATTATACATTCTGTGAAAATTTAAATGGCTCATATTTCTAACAAACTCTTATCATATTGTAAACAACCTATTATGGGACAATTGGAGAGACCATAAAACATATCCAAGATAAATGTATCGGATAATTTCTTATTTTCCATTCAAAACACATATGAATAAAATGGATTTTGTTTCCCTTGATTTTCAAAACCCATAACGATGAAAATCATCAACCGCTATCTGGATCAAAAAATTCATACCCCAGGGAAGCCCTAATAGTTAATAGAAATACTTGATCCCACTCAAATAAATATCACCACCAACACTATCATAACCCTCCATTGAGTAGTCATATATAACCCATAACTCTCTCCCAAAAAAGAGATTTTCAATAATGGTCAATCTGATTCCCTACACCATATGAGTATCCTTATTTTCACCCCACCATAGAGATGGAAAACTTCATGGACCATGGTATTTCCATAATTAAAAAAAATCTATTTATATGGCCAATCCTCATTGACATCATCAGAAGTATGAAAACCCACAATGTCCGACAATCATTCCAAGATCAATAGTAATAGCGAATTATATTCAGAAGAAAACACTTAATTAAAGGTTTAAAACATATTATAACCTACAATGAAATACCTATAATATGTATTTCCTTAAATTATTCTAAATTTGAAACCTAACTCACACTTATGGGGGCCATGTCCTAACAAAAAAACAGGGAACACACCTATAACCACTAATAATGATCCTCATGTAGGCCAGTTCCAATAAACAATTGAAACTTAACACTCATCTTAAAAATCATGGATTCTACATCATTATCAAACCAACCAATCTACCAACCACCTCTTGGTTTTTTGATCAAAATCCATAAGAATTTTATCAACATTACTCTATGCTACCAAAATCAAAATGAAAATAGGTTTGTGAATGGGTCTAATTGAAACTGACCTCTTAAGCTAGAAATGAGATAAGGATCACACCCATTTCATACATTATAATACATAATAAATCCTAATGAATAACTAGGCCATGGTGAAAGAAGATTTTAATGGCCCCACTAAGGAAGAACATCCATTCACACCCAATCCATTAATGATAGAAGAATGATAGGCCACACTACATTAATCAATAGATGAAAAATAGAAATAACATATCCCTCTTAATAAACATGAACCATGTACTTCTAAGAAACAACAACCAAAAAGAAAATATAGTCCAATACACGGATCACGCAGGCATTCATTCCCTCATCTATCCACCAATCGGGCACACAGATCCCATTACCATCCCAAAAGGGACACTATGCATTCCTTGATGAAGAGACTTCATCTCCATCACATGAGAAACTGTCTTCACATTATCTTCATGAAATATCATCAGATGAAAATATATACATGTTTTTAGTTGAGTATTAATTCACCATCGAACTATTCATGTCACAATATATTGGTTGTTAGAGAAACAATAATGAACTAAACCCTCATCATTATTAAAAATAACATAGACATGATTATTTCATCTGAATCCATTGTGCCAGTAATGAGGAATGAACACTAGCCCCTTACCCATGGTCCATTATTGAATAAATATCATAAATCATAAATCCAAATAATAATGTGCCTCATTTTAGGTGAAATAATAAAACTGTAAAAACAAAAACTAAGTTCATCAATCTCATATGTTGGAAACACAGACTTCCCATCATGAAATATGTTCAGGACACACCATTCTAATATCCATCACATGTTCCAAAACATTTATAGACTACCCATATATCAACTCATCAAATAAAAAACCATATTCTGTTGATTCCATTTAGTAATGAACCACCCCTAGTTGACCTAACCCATCACCTAACTCATCCCACCAAAAGTCCTCACGTTCAAATCCCTATACACTAGATGATAATGAAAATATTTTAATGAAAAAAAATATAAATTAGGAAGACAATATCCTATAGTCAAGGTGAAATAATATTGAATAAATAACCCAACATATAAACATGGAAAAACATCAAAAGAGACATAATCAATAACCTAAACCAGATGTTTTTTTATAATAGATTTAATGAAAAATTGAATCCTAAAATCATAATGAATGAAAAACATACAATAGTTGATCACCCACTAGGAATACTACATTTTAAAAATAATTAAACTAAATAAAAACTATAAAAATCACTAAATCAATATATAATCCAAACCACATTACTAGTCTCTATGATGCATGAGTTTAAACAACCCTATCCAGAGACACCACAAGAGTAGTTTTTATCATTTCTGAATTAGTGTGATGCAACACCATACATCATGTAACCTGTTCTTCAAAATGAAAGTAGAAATAAAATTATCATGCACATTGAGGTGAAAATACCGGGTGTGGGAAATAAATCATAGTATACCAACCTCCAATTGGAAACCTAAAATATTTTTTAATAAGAGGCTCATTGAAATAAAGATTTGTAAATACGATATAAAACTAGTATAAAGAAGAATTATATAATCAACTTCATAGTAGGGGGATAATTAAAAAATTAACACAACCATAAACATTTTCTTTTCTAAAACCTAATGTTTCTTCACCCCTTCTCTGCCCCTAGTGGAGTATTTATAGTAGTTAGAAAACCCAGCCACACCACAACTTATATGTCTTCCATATCCACATAGGATATAAATGATGTAGTATCACAAATGATTTAATTCCACAACCAGGAGAAAAACCATTTGCCTTCACATGAAAAAGAAAAACTATCAAGAACAAGGACTCTAATAGCATAATCAAATCTTGTGACAGGAAATTATTTGTAGAAAAGACTAGATAATCTATTAGTTCTAAATGTCTTATGGAAGGAATATTGAACTACATATGAAACCAAAAATTATTTCGGTTCTGTATATAAACTTAGGAGTAAACATGATAAATGAGATAGGAAGTGAAAAACTACCATGACCGAAAAACACAATCTATGAGTGCCTAATCACCCCACATGATTGAACCACTCTATCCCTGGTGTACACAAAAAAATAAGAGGGCTTTACTCATCCATATTTCCCATTAGCTTCTTAGGACCATCTAACCACTACACAAAAATGAAGGGTATAAGTAGATAAAAAAATGAACAGTTATCATTCAATAATATCCAAAGGGCCATCCATTCTAACCAAATTTCGGATCAAAACTATCTCAAATATCATATCCTATAGGAAACCAAACATGGAATGATCCAACATCAATCCCACCATCCAAATAGATGAACTTGTAGCACTGATCAAATATTGACCAATAAATAATCATACCATACTAGGGTCTCAAGATCATTACATATATCAAAACAAGATACATGTGATCTAAACGACACTCCATACATACAAACCATAAATATGGACACCCATAGTCACTGAGGTCACAATATTATGTGACGTCCTTCTAGGGACCCCCTATTGTACCAAATATAACATTACATGGATATTAAAGAACCTCAAATGAACTAAAGGCCAGAATGAGTGTAGGACATCCTATAAGGATTTTCTATATATCATCCAAATAACAAGATGTTCTATGCATGGAAGCATCCCAATTAGTCCACAATGGTCTCATAATAAAATACCCAAAATTGATAAATAATGTATACATAAAATGAAATTACCAATGGTAGTTCTGAATACCTCTAAATAAGGAGCCTACAGGGGATCCCAAACCCAAGCCAAAATATCTGTAAAATCCAACAGCAAGAAAACCTTATTAAACCTTCACAACACAAATATCATTCATAGATTCCAAAAAAATATTTGATACCTTTAAATAGTGATAGTTTACATGATCATTATCAACATCCAAAAAATTCCACTAATCAATCGATCAAAAACCATCTAACAAGGGAATCCTCAAGATTCACATAGGCTTATCTTAGAACCATCATTATAGATTCTATCTATAACCCACATCCAAAAAATTCAAACCATCCTAAAATGTATCTGAAAAATATGACCCTTAAACATATGACCGAGTCCACAACTACTCTAACCTAAATCATCATATATGATCATGCGATGAAAAATAAATATCAATGAAAATATAATACATGATCCCATGTACTGATATTTTTATAAAGAACCTCAAAAAATGCCTCTAGGACTCTTTAGTTAGGACAATCAATGAGCACATCACCCTCACCCATGCCTGACATCTCACACCCAAAACCTTAGGAGAATTCAGAATCCAAACCTAAAAGGGATATTATTAGTAAAATCATTTACACCAATACACCATCTAGATAACCATTTATCATAGAATGGATTCCAGCATCACATTCTACATAGAAAATCAAATAGAATGGTCTACTCCCAAGTCCAATTCTAACACTATGATGAAAAAATGGTGAATCAGACCAAGGCATAAATATTATATAACTTTCAATTATGTTTACACTATGTGTTACCCTGAATGTCCTCCCTTAACATGTTCCACTAGCCACCCAACATTTTAATTTTCAAAATTACATGGCATGTATTCCATATACAGGGTATGTACACACACATGGATACATTCCCATGTACCTTAGACTCTATAGAACATATAACAATCCCTAGTACATGCCATATTACTCAATTTAAAGTATTGTACTCCAACATTGTAATTCCTCGACCCAAGATAACCAGAGTCGATGCATTATTTTAATACATTGGCAAGATTACAAGCAATCATGTCCTGAAGGACCGATCAGTTTAACAGTGTTCATAAATAGATTACATATCGGAACATTATATTAAAATTTCTAAAATAAAACACATTATAAATAATTAATTTATAATTCCATTATTCTGATAGCTTAACCCTGCATATGAAACATAATACACTTCATAGAATCATGGAAAAACAAAACCTAATAAAGGGGTTAGCTCAGATGCTCAGTATGGGTAAAAAATTCAGTATATGCTATAATATTTTATGTAAAGATATTTAATAAAAACAAAATCCTTTTAAACATAAACATGAAAATAAAATGAAAAAACAATGATTCCAAAATTTCCATATAAACATGCACATGGATATTCGAAAATTCCAATAATCACATGTAAAAAATAATTTCATAATGAGGTAATGCATAATACTGAATATCATAACCACATAGTCAAGGTCTCATGCCATTAATACAAATAAATTTTTTGTCAAGGACTTGTTCCAAGACCCTAATTTTTATCATGAGACCTAAAAATGCATTAGGGGGCTATAGAGGGCTCCACCCATTACATAAAATGTTTAATTCCTTCCTCATATGAAAATGTTGAAAAATGAAATAAACATTTATTTTACAACTAGTATACAAAATGTGAATACTTTATCATTAATACAAGAAAGGTATAAAAATAGCACATCCACAGTCAAACATATCATAAATAATTTAATACAATATAGAAGATGGTAATATAATAAATCAATTTCAAACAAGTGTAAAATATAACAAAGATTGTTGTCCTAGTTGAAAATGATCGGTAAAACTCTTTGAGAGAAATATCCATTTTTGTTAGAGTATTTAAATTTCCCACATTTATAAAAGAATTATTTTAAAATAAATTTTTAAATCATATTTTCTTACCAATTTGAAACTTTTTAAAGGAATTAACGTTACAAAACTATCATGTCTATATAAATATATCCTTAAAATAATATTTAGATCATGGACATTATGTAAAAATATATAGAAATATTAATCATTAAAACATTTAAAATGCTTATATTGATAAAGGGTCCCTTTAAAAAAACCTCAAAATATTCATTTTTTAAAAAAAATTTATGATTCATGGACATGGATGATAAAACATTCCTAGTAAATACTTACACATAAACAATCTCAGATGATAATGTGATTGAGAAATTAACCCTTACATTATACATTTTTTTAGTCATGGGTACATTTAACCTCTTCTATAATGACCATATTATGTTATTAAATTGTAACAAAACATTTTAATATTTTGGATTACATATATGATTAATTTATGAATTTATACTACCCAACTAATAATAATTTCCATGTTAAAGTATCATTTCGGGTAAGAATTGCTTTCTTTATCTTATATGTTTTAACTTGTTATTATTCATCATATGACATAAATAATGATTTACATACTTCCTAAATATAAAAAATGATTTATATGTCATATATATTCAAATTATAAATATTTATAATAGATATATTTTTGAAATGGAAACATAGTTCAAGGAGATGGTAGTTCGTAAGTACGCATGAACATTTCTTCTATTTTCATATCGTACAGTATGGAAGAAAGTGAAAGAAATATATTTATATAAATAAATATATATCTTTATAATAGCAATATTATATAATATATCTCATACTTAATCAATATATATTTTTATATTTATAACAATTCATTAATGATGATCATTGAAGATGAATCTCATCGAGTTATGGAGACAGTAAGTCGTACGTACGGACGAGAGAAAATATCATTCTATAAATTGTAAAATTGTGTTTAATTGGATGATATATTATATATATATAATATTTAATATGTTATATAAGTTATTTAAATTAATTATACTCGTTATTATACCCATCCCAATGTTTTAGTTTTGGATAACAAACTATACCACGACGTGGACATGATATGCCTTACATACATTGTATGGTGACACTGTCATTCATAGTATTTATAGAATAATAAATATGGTTTACCATATTTATAATAACATCTTAGTATGTATAATTTATTGATGATATTATTTTATTATGGAAATAACAACAAAAGAGGATGTGGAAGAAGAAGAAAAGAACTTTTAAAGAGGTGATGAAATAATTACCTCTTTTTTGGGTGCATCCATTTTATTTGAACAAAAGGTCTCTTTAGGTTAAATTTATGACACAATTAAGGATAATATGAATAATTTTGCATAAATGGAAGGATATTTGAGTAGGGTTTGGCCAACCCAAGTGGATTTTGAGGTATGAAATTAAGAAAAGGGGTCGTACACTTTTACAAGAGAGGTGGGGGTTCTTTAGAAACATCTTGATATATTATTTTATTATAAAATCGTTTTCAGTTTATAATATCTCCAAATGGATTTCTTTAATTCCATGGTGTGTATGAGTTGAAATAATTTCAACCAATAGGTTTAAGACATGTTTAGGATACCATATTAACCTTATCATTTTAGATTTGTCACATAGTTAAATGGTTTAACATTTACAATGTCTACTTGTATTTTTCTATTATATGGTTAATGAACTAACTATAAAATTAAAATACGACCTAATATGGTTAATTAATTACACATATAACATTAAATAATTTTTTTTATTAATATTAATTTTTATGAATATGATATCATTTAATAATATACTATTTCATTTAAAAACTCATTTATGTCCATTTTAACACTATTTAGTATATGGTTTTTGTGAAACTCATGAAATTTTCATTACATCGATGAAAATACATTAAATAAACCCTAACATGTAATATTAACCTATTAAATTAGTGCGTGGAATCAAAAGTATATAATTAAATTTTTATTGACATTTTTAATAGTAAATTTTTTAATATTTCATTAATGAAGAAATTACTGAATCATTATTTTATCATAAATATAATTAATTATTTTATTTATAGAAATTATAAATAAAATAGCAGTATATAGGAAAAATTTTATTTTTATAATTAATATTAATATTTTAATTTATCTTATATTTAACCCTATAATAAAAATTGTTTGGTTATTAAACATTTAATTTAACACTTTTAACTCTTATTTAAATAAAATATAATAAATGCCTTAATCTAACCCAAATAGTTAAAAATGATCATTGTCTTGTCCTATGGTTTATTTTGTTCTAAAAAGACTTATCTAATATAATTAGGACATGTTTTGGGGTAATTTTAATATTATTTTTACATTTAATTACAATATTTATTAACGATGGTAAATCATATTCAAAAGTTAAAATTAACCAAAAATTATTTTCAACATATTGAATCAAATTTAACATACTGTGTCAATATTTTCTGTCAAATTTTTTATATTTAATTCAAAAAATTGGTGAAATTATATTTTATGAAATTTTGGAAATGTGCCTAGACAGTGGGCAAATGTGTTTAGAAGGCGGGTAAAAAGAAGTTAAAATGGTTCAATAAAATGTTATATATTTAATATTATTATAAAATTAATTCAATGACTTATATTGTAATAATATATATATTATATATCTAGTTTAACATATATTTTTATTTAAAAAAATTATTCAAATGAAACAGTGGGTATTTATATAGTATGCATTAGTTTTCACTATTAATCTAAAATAGAAATTTTTTCAGAAAAATACCAAAAAATAACCATAAAATAATTTTTATAATCCTAATTAAAAAATGAGTTTTATTTTACAAAATTTAAAACATAGATGTTGAATTAATTAATTGAAAATTAACTCCAGTTTTCAAAACCAGAAAGCATGTTTTTATGAATAAAAACTATCAAAAGATTGACCTGTGTTTATATAAAATTAAATTTGAAATTACATCCAATTTTATTAAATGATAAAAATATAATAAAATTATAATTTAAAACCACTCAAATTTAAAATTTAACACTATAAATTATTTTGATTACAAAATATATTTGTAATTAAAATTTAGTATTTTCACTATCCATCACAAAATGAATGTTATTAGAATAGTATCAAAAACTGATCAAAAATAAATTTTTATATACCTTTTCTAAAGAAGAATTCATATTCATTAAATTGTACATATTAACGTTAGAAATATTTGATTTAAAAAATGGTTCGACCTTAAGAGTCTGTAAAATTACATTTTTTGAAAAGTACTCATTTTATCTAAAAAAATTTAATTTTCTTCTATATTTTGTCTAATAAATAGGTATTATGGATGTTAAAATAATATGGAGTATATAAATTTCAATATGCAGTTAATACTATTCATAACTTCCTTTTGAAAGGTTATTTTGGAATGTCGTGGTGCGCTCGAACTCGGTATTGCATGTGGTGCAAGATATTGAATTAATTTAAAGAGACAACGTAATATGAAATGATGAGGTGGTACATTCTCTCCCCCATCAATAAATTGTGTACTCAAAATTAAAATTGTTCTTATATTATAAATGGTGGAAAATATAAAATAACTTTGTGGAAAACCCAAATCGGTAGTAGGGTTACTAATATTTAGTCATAATAAGAGGTAATGGGAAATGAGAAAGTAACCAAAATATTAGGGTTTCGAGTAGAATAGAATTATTGGAAATTATAAAAACATAATTAGAATGAAAAGGTACATATATATTGGGAGTGATTGAGCACATCAGTCCCAAATAAGTGAACAAAAATGGAAAATTTATGGCCTCCAATTCATAATTCAAGGGTGATGATTTAAAATATCATTGTTTCAACAAAAAATAAGGAATTAGGATTACATAGCTTTTGTTTTATGATCCATTAACTATTGTTTAAGGAAAAAAATAATACTTGACATGTAGAGTGTAGAGACCCGAAGCTTGACATACATGGACAATACATTACTTTTGAGGAATACATAATACATAACAAAACAACCAAAACTCGAGGACCATAATAGTTTAGTTTCTTTGGAATCTTAGAACGTAATCTTCTAATCTTGGTGAAAGATCTTCAACATCTCCCATAAAGATCTTCCCCTTTTGTTTTGATAAATAAAAACTTTCTTTAAATCCTTGGACAAAGAAAACATATAAAGGGTGAGCTCAAATGATCGGTAAGGGTAAGCATAGAGAACATAAAATAATCCATAAACATTTGAATGCAAAAACATGAACATAAAATCTAAACATCAAAATATTGAGCAAAGACATAAATCATGGAAGTACATAAAGAATAGATCATAAAGGAACATTAATCATGATAAACTAACATGGGAATAAAACATGTAATTGTGGAAACCATTCAACACTTGTTATGATTTCCATAGTAGCCAAGGCATTGCTACCAAGACTATCTTAGTGGATAAAGTCCTTTTCTGAATCAAGTTCACTCCTCGTTTAAGTCATGTAACACTGAACTGGATTAACTTATTCTTCCAGACATGTTTATCTCATGAGATATAAATATTTACCCAATGCATTAGAGGGAGATATAGGTCCCACCCATCTCATAATGAAATCATTCAAACTTGTGCCACAAAATAAACACACATCATTCCTAATAACCTAATGAATAAAATGTGTTTCATAAACATCATCACATCATCACATAATCCATATAAAATAAATGGATATCATTTCATAATAAGAAAATTGAAACCATGTAAATCATAGAGACATTACACTTGAAACATATACATATATAATAATGTCATCTTAGATGGAAAATGGTTTTGATAAAACACTTGAAATGAATTTTTGAGGAAAATATCCTTTCTTTTTCAAAATAATTTTCATTTCACAAAATCATGCAATTTTAAAAGAAAGATATTTTTTTTAATATATTTATTAAATCTTTTGGAGGAAGCTTCATGAAAATATGGCTTTATAAAACCATAAAAATCCTTTCATTCTGTAAAAGATAAAAAAACATTTTTCTCATAC
This sequence comes from Viscum album, assembly GCA_963277665.1. Taxonomy (NCBI): domain Eukaryota; kingdom Viridiplantae; phylum Streptophyta; class Magnoliopsida; order Santalales; family Viscaceae; genus Viscum; species Viscum album. The sequence goes on from OY728146.1 coordinate 516,462,191, forward strand.
TTTTTCCAGAAAACTCAAAAAGTACCTCGTACAAAAAACGACTAAAGATTCCTTTCATATCTTTGACTAAAAACTCAATGAAGGGTAAAATTGGATTTAAAAAATAGTAGGAGGATATAAATAATATTAAATATTGAGGAAACATGGATGTGGATGATAAATATTCCCCAGTAAATTCTGAAGTATAAACAATCTTGGATAAAAATTGAGATTGTGAGATTGTCCCTTACCTTAGGTCCGATATGCTTCATATGGATCTGAACCTCTTGTATAATGATTTAAATAATTTCATTGACTTATTAAATAATCATATTCATTATTATGATATCATATACGTTTCACTTTTGACATTATATTACCCGTTATTTTGTAAATTCCATGTTAAAGTAGCGTTTTGGGTAAAATCATTTTATTTATTGTATGTGTTTCAAATTGTCATTCATGATATTATTACTTATATCCTGATTTACATAATTCCAGAATGTAAAATATGATTTATATTTAATATATATTCATCATATACATATACATTAAAGATCGATAAAAGGAATGAAATACACCGTTCACGGAGACGGTAGGCCGTACGTACGCATGAACGCTGTTTTTGTTTCCTTATTGAATTGAATGAAACTAAATAGATTACATACATATATATACATAAATAAAGTAGAATTATTATTTCATATATTTCATTATTATTCATTATATAAACTTTATGATCATTCATGTATGGTTAACATGGAGAATGAATCTCATCGCATCGTGGAGACTGTAGTCCGTACGTATGCACGAGCAATGATATCATTTCCATAATTATTGAATAGAATTGGAGTGGATGGTATAATATATCATAATAAGTATGATTTTATAATAACCATATATAGTTATTTTTTACACCATTATTCCCATCCATGTAAGTTGTTGGTGGAAAAACATATTACACCACAACGTGGAGACAGTATTCCCTACGTACGCACGCGCGGTGATTTTGTTTTCCGTAGGATGGATAGAAGGTGAAATTGGAATATTCATATTTATAATAACATATCAGTATATTTATGATATTGATGTTATTACTTTATAATGAAACAACTGAAGAATAATATGTTGAAGAAGAAAGAAGCTTGAAAGAATCGGTAGAAGAAATTACCTCTTCTTCGACGCACCTCCTTTAAAATTCTTCTTAGGGAACTAGGGTTGGTCTTTCGAGAAGACCAGTACCTCTACGAGGCATATATGGAATTGGGGAAGTTAAATGGGCCGATCTTGTCTGAGAATAAAGGCACAAAATGGTGTGAGGAAGAGAGGTAGGAGGTGACCTTTTATAAGGGTGGATAGGGGCACCTTTGGAATCCATAAAAATATTAGTTTAATATAAATTCAAACCCCATATAAAAACCTTCAAAACTGACTCAATTATAATATCAGATGATATAGGGTTGTAATATCATCATCCAATAAAATTTAGACATGTATGGAATTTATTTTAAACATTATCAACTTGATTTATCCTTATTTAATCTATTATATTTTATTTGTGGTAATAAGATTCTAAATTTTAAATTGTTCTAAATAATTACTTATGTGATGTGAATTATCCATAATTAGATAATTTATGACATTTTAGACTATATAAATTTCAATTTATAATTTTTATATATTTTTTTGATTTTTAATCAATTTAATAATATGTTATTTTTATAAAATAACAATAGTGTGAATTTTGAAACTATTCATTTATATGAATTTAAATTAATTCCAAACAAAGGTTATATTAAATATAAAATATTTTATAGGTTCCTAACATGTCATAGTAATCTATAAAATTAGTGGAGTTCATTAAATAGTTCCTACAATATTTATTTTAATATTTTTAAAACCATTTATTTGGTATAAATCTTAATAAAATAATTAGTACAACATTTTTGTATAATTATTTAATAAACTTATTTTTTGCATGAAAATTTAAAATAAAATTCGTTGATGAATATAAATTTCAAAGATTTTATAATAATAATTGTAATCGAATTTATCATCTTAAAATAACAACATGTAAATTGATATCTTTATTAAATTATGAAGGTGAAAACATGGGAATCATTTAAAATAAAATATTATAAGTGTCATAATCTCCTTAATAAGGATCCAAATGGTCCTAAATTCGTCCAGTGGATGATTAGGGTTTATATATACACTACTAATAAGTATTTTACAGATTTTGGGCCTTTTGATATGTATTAATATTTCAATAAAAACTATATTAGTGATTTTTCACTAAATAAATAATTTTTGCATCATTAATGTATAAGATAATAAGGTAATTAAATAACTCTTAAAAATTACAAATAAATTTCCATGATAAAGAAAAAAAAATTATATTTCAAATGAGTATTTATAACCGAATTTATATTCTGTATAGACTTATATTAAAAATACTTTAATTATTAAAGTTGAGTGGGAGATATTTCACTTTCCTTTAAATAAAATAAACTAAAGGTCATAATCACCTCCAAGTGGGTTCCAATGGATTCTATTTCGACCAAATTATGACTTAGGACAAAATATAAGCATCCAATTATATTAATAGAAGTGTTAGGCTAATTTTATAATATAATATTTACCCTTAATTACCCGATTTACATTTTACTATGGTAAATAAAATTTACCGTAGTTACTATTCATAATGCCCATAAATAAAAAGTAGCTTATTAACATAATTTGTACCCAATGATTCAAAATATGGAATCAATTTTTCCAAATTAAATACACAAAATTTTCAGAAATTAAATTAAAATTAATCCAGTTGTCGCAAGAAAAGGGGTTTTTCTTTAAAACATTGCGAATGATTGAATTGATTTAACCTATGAATTCAAGGTAAAATCAATGCTAATGACATAAATTATATTAAATGTTAAAAATATATTATATTTATACTTTAAAACCATTCAATATTATAATTTAACCATATAAATTATTATGATGAAAAAGTTGTTTTTAATTAAAATATAGCGTGTTTTTACTATTCAATAAAATATGAAAGTTATCCGAAAAATATCAAAACTTTATCCAATGTAAATTTTGATATCCTGATTCAAAATAAGAATTTAAATTTGTAATGTTGAACTTATAAACATGTCAAAAATTAAATTTAATGTGGTTGCACCATCAAAAGGCGGCAGAACTATATTTTTCGAAAATACTTATTTTACCCGAAAAATTTATTTTGTTCTTATACCATGTTCTGGAAAACGTGTACGATGAGTAATAATGTTATAAAATTCAAAATTTATTTAATACTATTCATAATGGCTAGTTCATAATATTATCATAATAATATATAGTTGTTTAGTAAAACCCGGTATTGCTTACAACACACGCTATCGAGGAATGTCGCAATTGCGTGTAATGCAAGCCAAGTCAGCGTTGCATGTAGTGAAAGACTCCTTTGTTGTTGTGTATAAAAAAATATATTGAATATATATATATATACTCAATGTTTCATAGAATAACTACTTTCAAACAAACCTAAAATTGTGTTTAACACGATACAAGATTAGTGTTGTGTATACTACAAGCTAATGCAGTGTCGCGTATAGTACAAGCTAATCATGGTGTAGTGTATAATAAAATATCAAAGAAATTAAAAATAATATATCTCATAAAATCATGGGGTGTTGCATTCTACCCCCCTTAAAATGAATTTCGTCCTCAAAATTCGTCGGGGTTATAAATCGTTTACTATTCATATAAACCCACATCGTAAAAAAGAATACTAAAACTGTATTTTAAAAACTAAAGTAAGAAATGTAACGATTACCCAAAGTAACTCATCACTGGGTTTCCATATAGGAGAACATAGGTAAAAATATTGATAAGGACGAAAAATATAACCATCATGTTCTGATGGAGAGTGGTAGAGAACATGGCTATGAAAAATCCATCAATCACAAATCCATAAATTTTTTATGATCTAAGGTACCATCTGATTCATCTGATATAAGATCACTAGGAAAACATTTTTGGTTTTCAATATTATTTCCCTAAAGTTGAAAATTTTGAATTAGAAGATATACTTTCTTGATTATGGTAAAATATCACTATTGTTCGTGCTTTGAACAATTTACACTTCATCTCTTAAATAAATGAAGTTGAATTTGTTATTCGTGAAGTGTTAACAGATCATGTGATAGAATGATGGGTCATTCCATCTGCATCAAACAAAATGTTAGCAAAAGTTATCAAATATACATAAGTCCATCTATGGTGAGGTTAATTATATACGATTCAAAAAAATGAACTTATACTTCATATATCACACCGCTTAATAAAATAAAACTAGTTTCTACTAACCAGGGACATACTGTAGGCCAATGGTAGGTGATAAAGGCCAGTCTCACTTCAGTTGTGTTTTCGATTCCCACAGTCGTGTCCGAGACGATGGGCTGTCGCCCATCCTACCGGTTGTCCTTTTTATAAAACTACATTACTATAACATCTCATCAATAATATCGAAAAAATTTCTATCCTTAAACACTACTAACTTATGCCCAACACAATCTATTCCAATATTTAGGCTTATCTAAAATACATCGGTCCAAGCTCATAGTATAAAGAAAATAATTACTAGAAAGGTTATCTACCAAGAATGTGAATACAAGAATTTGTCCCACATATATCATAAGATACATCTTGTTTTTTGCATTCCAAACACATGAATACCTTAGTCATATATTCTCTTAAAACATAAATTATCATAGAGCCTTAGTGAAAACATGAATACTGTCAAAAGGTAACTCTTTACACATACCGAAATCCCAAAAAATCTATATAATCAAACCATAATATCACTTAGTCTCTATATCAGTCATGAGCTCATGAATAAAATAAAACATCTCATTATCTTCATATGCCTTCATTATGTTCATATCATATACTTTCCAAAAATATCTGAATAACCTTTCACGGTTACAGGTACCATTCAACATATACTCTCAAATACTTTAGGAAAAACAATAGTGTAACAATCCTTAGATGATTAATTTTTTCCATACTACCATACATTAATCTTTATAACCATACAATCATTCCACTAACATCTTAAACCACAGACTAAGCTTCATCATTTCATTCATCTCATATTTCATTTGTAGTCTCTTCATAATCATCCACATAAATACTACTCATATGACCATGCTGATTCTCTTCATGAGATTTTCCCTTAGGGCATTGGTTTGCATAATGCCCATACATTCCACATTTAAAACATCTAATCATTGTCGGTGTCATAAAAATACCATTATTATTGTCCATGGTGTTAACTGAACCTTTTACTTTTCACTTACTAGCTTTGTGTTCTTCATTTCCGCACCAAAAGCATCTTCCAGTTCCTTTAAAACAATTTCCCCGATGCCTCTTCCCACATGATTTAAATGAGGGAAATTGAACTTTCTTTCCTCTATGGTCATCATGAAACTACATCTTTCTCTAATTATCTGAATCGGGAAACTTATCAAGGTTGAGATTATTGATCATATTATGAGATTGCTGATTAGGCATAATAACGATGTTTGGACTTCCAAATCCTATTTCATTTGGATGCTCATGAAGAATATCATTCCATTGTTCGTCATATCCTCCATTATCGTGAATCTTACTATTTCTAGCCATTTTCTAAAACCCAAAAAGAATAGTGTGAGAGGCAAAAATCATGCTAGAGAGAAAACATAGTAAAGGGGGAGTACCCTCAATATCTAACATCTTAGGTTAAATTCTAAGATCGTTACCGTAGTTCTAGGACTATATCCTATACGTATACTTGTCCTTAGGGACATCCCTAGACATACCTTAGAAATATCTCTAGGGATCTCACTAACATTTTCACATTCTAGTTTCTAAAGGTTGACTAAACCTTTCCTCTAATAACAACTGTAGAGACCCGAAGCTTGACATACATGGACAATACATTACTTTTACGAAATACTTAATACATAACAAAAAAACAAAAACTCAAGGACCGTAATAGTTTCGTTTCTTTGGAAACTCGTAACGTAATCTTCTAATCTTGGTGAAAGATCTTCAACACCTCCCATAAAGATCCTCCCCTTCTGTTTTATTAACTAAAAACATTCGTTAAATCATGGGGAAAAGAAAACATATAAAGGGTGAGCTCAAATGATCAGTAAGGGTAATCATAGATAACATAAAATAATCCATAAACATTTGAATGCAAAAACATGAACATAAAATCTAAACATCAAAATCTTGAGCAAAGACATAAATCATGGAAGTACATAAAGCATAGATCATAAAGGAACATTAATCATGAAACACTAGAATTAGAATAAAACATGTAATTGTGGCAACCATTCTGCACTTTTTATGATATCCATAGTATCCAAGGCATTGCTGCCAATATCATCTTAGTGGAAAAAGCCTCTTTCTGAATCGAGTTCACTCCTCATTTCAATCCTGTAACATTGAAATAGATTAACTTACCATTACAGCCATGTTTATCTCCTGATATATAAATCATTACCCAATTCATTATAGGGATATATAGGTCCCACCCATCTCATAAAGAAATCATTCTTACTTGTGCCACAAAATAAACATACATCATTCATAATAACCCAATGAATAAAATGGGTTTCATAAACATCATCCCATCATCACATAATCCATATAAAAGAAATGTATATCATTTAATAATAAGAAAAGTGAAACCATTTAAATTATAGAGACATTACACTTGAAATATACACATATGAAATAATTTCATCTTACATGGAAAATGGATTTGGTAAAACACTTGAAATGAATTCTTGAGGAAAATATCCTTTCTTCTTCAAAATTATTTTCTTTTCAAAAAATCATGCATTTTAAAAGAAAAACATTTTTTTGAATGTAGCCATGAAATCTTTTGGAAGAAGCTTCATGAAAATAAGTCTTTGTAAAACCGTAAAAATCCTTTCATGCCGTATATGTTAAAAAAACATTTTTCTCGTACTTCTGTCGGAAAAGTCAAAAAGTACCACGTACGAAAAATGAAAAAAGATTCTTTTCATATCTTTTACTAAAAACTCACCAGAGGGTAAAATTGTATTTAAACAATTATAGAAGGATATAAATAATATTAAATATTGAGGAAACATGGATGTGGATGATAAATATTCCCCAGTAAATTCTGAAGTACAAACAATCTCAGATAAAAATTGAGATTGTGAGATTGTCCCTTACCTTAGGTTTGATACGCTTCGTATTGATCCAGAACTCCTGTATAATGATATAAATAATGTTATTAACTTATTAAATAATCATATTAATTGTTATGATATCATATATGTTTCATTTATGACTTTATATTACCCATTCTTCTGTAAATTCTATGTTAAATCAGCATTTTGGGTAAAATCATTTTATTTATCGTATGTGTTTCGACTTGTCATTCTTGATATTATTACCTATATAATTATTTACATAATTCCAGAATTTAAAATATTATTTATATGTAATATATATTTATCATATACATATACATTATATATCGATAAAAGGAATGAAATACACCGTTCATAGAGACGGTAGGCCGTACGTACGCATGAACGTTGTTTTCGTTTCTTTATTGAATTGAATGAAACTAAATAGATGAAATACATAAATATATAAATAAATCAAGTATAATTATTATTTCATATATTTCATTATTATTCATTATATAAACTTTATGATCATGCATGTATGGTAAACATAGAGAATGAATCTCATCGCGTCGTGGAGACGGTAGTCCGTACGTACGCACATGCGATGATATTGATCCCATAATTATTGAATAGAATTGGAGTGGATGGTATAATATATCAGAACCAGTATGATGTTATAATAACCATATATATTAATTGTTTACATCATTATTCCCATCCATGTATGTTGTTGGTGGAAAAACAGATTACAGCACAGCGTGGAGACGGTATTTCGTACGTACGCACGCACGGTGATTTTGTTTTCTATAGGATGGATAGAAGGTGAAATGGGGATGTTTCATATTTATATAACATATCAGTATATTAGTGATACTGATTATACTAATTTATAATGAAACAACTAATGAAGAAGAAGTTGAAGAAGAAAGAATCTTGAATGAATCGATAGAAGAAATTACCTCTTCTTCGACACACATCTTTAAACTTCTTCTTAGGGAACTAGGGTTGATCTTTTGAGAAATCCAGTACCAATATAAGGTTTATATGGAAGTGTGGATGTGAAATGGTCATAGGTTGGCCTAGTATCAAGGCTCAAAATGGTGTGATGAAGAGAGGGAGGAGGTTCCCTTTTATAAGGGAGCAGAGGAGAACCTTTGGAATCCTCAAAAATAATAGTTTAATATAAATTCAATCCCCACATAAAAACCTCAAAAAATGACCTAATTAAAAGATTAGATGAGATAGGGTTTTAATCTCATCAACAAATAAAATTTAGACATGTAGGGAATTTATTTTAAACATTATCAACTTGATTTATCCTTATTTAATCTATTAAATTTTATTTATGGTAATAAGATTCTAAATTTTAAATTGTTATAAAAAATTACTTATGTGCTGTGAATTATCCATAATTATATACTTTATGTCATTTTAGACTATATAATCTTCAATTTATAATTTTTAAATATTTTTGTGATTTTTAAAAAATTTAATAATATGTTATTTTTATAAAATAACAATAGTGTCAATTTTGACACTATTCATTAATTTGAATTGAAATTAAATCCACACAAAGGATATATTAAAAATAAAATTTTTAATTGGTTCCTAAAATGTCATAGTAATCTAAAAAATTATTGGAGTACATTAAATAGTTCATATTTTATTTATTTTAATATTTTTAAAACCATTTATTTGCTATATCTCTTAATAAAATAATTACTAGAACATATTTGTATAATTATTTAATATACTTATTTGTTGCATAAAAATTAAAAATAAAATCTTTTGATGAAGATAAATACCATATATTTAATAATAATAATTTTACTTGAATTTATAATATTAAAATAACAACATGTAAATTGTTATATTTATTAAATTATGAAGGTGACAACTTTGGAATCATTTAAAATAAAATATTATAAGTGTAATAATCGCCTTAATAAGGATCCAAATGGTAATAAATTCGGCCAGTGGATGATTAGAGTTTATATATACAATAATAACAAGTTTTTTTTGAAGATTTTGTCTCCTTTTTATTTTTATTAATATTTCAATAAAAACCATATTATTGATTTTTCACTTAATAAATAATTTCTGCGTCATTAATGTATAATATAATAAGGTAATTAAATAACTCATAAAAATTAAAAATAAATTACCACGATAAAGAAAAACATTTTACCTTCCAAATGAGTATTTATAACCGAATTTATATTCTGTCTAGACTTATATTAAAAATACTTTAATTATTAAAGTTGAGTGAGAAATATCTCACTTTAAATTAAATAAAATAAACAAAAGGTCTTAATCACCTCCAAGTGGGTTCCAATGGATTCTATTTCGACCAAAATATGCCTTAGGACAAAATATAAGCATCCAATTATATTAATAAAAGTGTTAGGGTAATTTTATAATATTATATTAACCCTTAATTACCCAATTTACCTTTTACTATGGAAAATAAAAATTACCGCAGTAGCTATTCATAATGAACAAAAATAAAAAGTAGCTTATTAAGATAATTTATACCCACTGATTCAAAATATGGAATCCGTTTTTCCAAATTCAATACACAAAAGTTGCATAAATTAAATTAAAATTAATCCCATTGTTGAAAGAAAACGTTTTTTTTTGATTAAAACATTGGGAATGATTGAATTGATTTAACCTACGAATTCAAGGTAAAATCAATGCTAATAACATACATTATATTAAATGGTAGAAATATATTCCATTTATACTTTAAAACCATTCAATATTATTATTTATACATATAAATTATTATGATGGAAAAATTTGTTTTTAATTAAAATATAGCGTGTTTTTACTATTCTTTAAAATATTAAAGTTATCAGAAAAATATGAAAACATTATCCAATGTAAATTTTTATATCCTGATTCAAAAGAAGAATTTTATTTTGTAAAATTTAACTTATAAACATGTCAAAAACTAGATTTAATGTGGGAGCACCATCAAAAGGCGGTAGAACTATATTTATTTAAAAATAATTATTTTACCCGAAAAATTTATTTTGTTCTTATACCATGTTCTGGAAAAAAGTTAAGATGAATAATAATGTTATAAAATTCAAAATTTTGTTAATACTATTCATAACGGATAGTTCATAATAATATCATAATAACATATCATTGTTTAGTAAAACTCAGTATTGCATACAACACATGCTATCGAGGAATGTCGTGATTGTGTGTAATGCAATCCAAGTCAGGGTTTCATGTAGTGCAAGACTCCTTTGTTGTTGCCTATAAAAAAAATACATTGAATATATATATATATACTAAATGTTGCGTAGAATAACAACTATCAAACAAACATGAAATTTTGTGTAACACAATACAAGATTAGTGTTATGAATACTACAAGATAATGCAGTGTTGCGAATAGTACAAGCTAATCTTGTTGTAGTGTATAATAGAAGATCAAAGAAATTAAAAATAATATATCTCATAAAATCTTGGGGTATTACATAGAGTCCCATACTTTAACTATTTTCTACCACAAACTCATCCTTCACTACAAAAGATAATATAACTCAAAAATATTTTATTTATCCTAATTGTACAGGCTTCTAAAAAATGAATTTATAATTAATATGTAAGTCCATTAAAAAATATATTATACCAACAAGGACATCACATACTCCAATGGTAGGTGATGTACCCTTGCCTCCCTTTGGTTGTAGGTTCATGTCTCATGCCCTTGTCGGATGTGATGGGTTTTCGCCCAGACCCCATGATGTCCTTTTTATAACACTCCAAAAATAATCTTAATAAATGTTTTAAATATAAAAAATAGTTTTCAACATACAACATAATTAATTAAAACCTTTTGACTTATCCAAATTACTTCAGACTGATCTCACATTCCAAAATTTACAAGGAATGTAATCAAATTGGAGATCTATTTTTCCACATAATAACATGAGAATACCTTCATCATGTACTTTCATAAAACAAAGAAACAAAATTAATTACCATAAAACCGTAATGAATACATTCATAATCCTTTATTACATATTGAATAATGAATATTCCCATTATATCCAAAACATTTGTAATCTCCAAAAATGATGGAACATCTATTAATTAGTTTCACGGTAGTAAAGAATATCCAATATAATTTTTCCAAATAAATAATATCTTATTTAGAAATCATTATAAAACTTTCATAAAAATATTAAGGGTTATATTCCCCTCAACCATATATATTCCAAATTGTTTAAATTGATTCTATGTCGGTTTACATGGTACCATAAAATCTCAAATCCTTAATGAAAACATACTGAATTACAATACATATATAAATTATAATTCATATAACTTGTAGTCAAATGACACAATTATTTACTGAACACATAAGAAAACTAAACATTCTTCCTCATTTGCGGTAGTATAATTACATCATTGTTGTCTAATTGCATCATTTGGGGTATACTCTAATGATTGGGTAATTGATTCGTGTAGTGTCTCAACTCTCTGTAGATGACGAATTTTACATTTTAAAGATTTTTTATTACCCCTGAAATCACCAAATGGTGTCCTTCTTCTCTACACTTATAAAAAACTCTCATTACATTCAATAACATCATAAGGTGGTTATTTTGATATTAAGCACATATGAAAATAATCCTTATATCCCTTCAATCATTTTTCCATCTTTTTCTCCACCATCCTCTTCTTCCCTTGCTTCTCTTCAAAGCCACATGACTCAGAGAATTTGTTACTTATCTTATTATCACATGATACTATTTATTCATATGATGAGAATATGTGGGAATATATTTCACTTCTAAATGATGGCTTAATACCATGAATGATATGATAATTATAACACTTTAGATCTTTCTTATTGCTAGATTTCTTATTCCATCTACTGAGTGCCATTTCAAAATGATGGAATACAATAGGTTAGATCATATCATAATTTATAATCTAAAAACTAGAAAAATTATCAACATTAATTGAATATTGTGACACTTATAGACTCATAATCATAAAAAAGGTATCTTTGCTAACATATTTACTAATAAATCATTCATTATGGTTTTTAAAGAATATGTGAATTGTAGAGACCCGAAGCCTGACTTACATGGACAATACATTACATTTGCGGAATACATAGTACATAACAAAAACACACACACAAGGATCGTAATAGTTTAGTTTCTTTGGAAACTCGGAATATAATCTTCTAATCCTGGTGACAGCATCTCCCATAAACATCTTCCTTTTTTTATACCTAAAACATTTCTTTATATCCTGGGGAAAAGAAAACATAATAGGGTTAGCTCAAATTCTCAGTAAGGATAAACAAATAAATATCAATCACATCATATACACAAGCACATAACTTTTGGAAAACATAACCTGCAAAAGAGAACATAATTTCATAACATGGGATAAATAATGGCAGTGAAAGGTAATCACAATAATCATAACTTAAAACATGAAATTTTGTGTCATACACACATAATCATAGAGAATCATTTCTTGTTAGTCAAGACTCATTGCCAAGACTATCTTAGTGGACAAAGTACCTTTCTGAACTGAGTCACACTCGTTCCAGTCCTGTTTCACTGAACCGATATAACCTTCCATTCCAGACATGTCTATCTCATGAGATATAAAATATTTACCCAATTCATTGGAGGGAGATATAGGTCCCACCCATCTCATAATGATACCATTCTTATGTGTGCCACAAAATCATAAACCATACATCATAGCATAACCCATGTAATAAAAATGGGATTCTTAAACAACATGACATCATAAAACAATTCATATAAGATAAAGGGATTCATAATAATATAATTCCATCACAACATAAACAAATCAATGTAATAATAGGGATAGAAACAGAACCCTTTATTATCTTAGATGGAAAATTATTTTGATAAAACATTTGAACTCCATTCTTGAGGAAAATATCATTTCTACTTCAAAAATACTTTTCCTTTTTTAACAGGTCATACAATTCTAAACTAAGAGAAGTTGATTAAAAATAAACATGAAAACATGTAAAGGAATATTCTTGGAAATAATGTTTTAAAAATCCATTCATGCCTTATAAGTTAAAAAAACATTCTTCGTACTTTTGTCGGAAACGTCAAAAAGTACCTCGTACGAAAAACGACAAAAGTTTCCTTTCTTATCATTTAATAAAAATTCACCGAAGGGTAAAATTGGATTTAAAAAATTGTAGGTGGATGGAAATAATATTAAATATTTAGGATACATGGATGTGGATGATAAAATACACCCCAGTAAATGCCAAAGTAAAAACAATCTCGGATAAAAATGAGATTGTGATATTTTCCCTTACCTTAGGTCCGACTTGCTTTGTACGTGTCCGAACCTCTTGTATAATGATATAAATCATGTTATTGACTTATTCCAGAATCATATTCTATGTTATTATATCATATATGGTCCACTTATGACTTTATATTACCTGTTCTTTTGTAAATGCATGTTAAAGAAGCGTTTTGGGTAAAATCGTTTCATTTATCGTAGGTGTTTGGACTTGTTGTTCTTGACATTATTATTACTTATATCATGATTTAATTACATCCAGAATATAATGTATGATTTATATATCATATATATTCATTATATATATATATATATAATAGATAGATAAATGAAATGAAACACACCGTTCATGGAGACGGTAGTCCGTACGTACTCATGAACGCTGCTTTCCTTTCCTTATTGTCTTGAATGGAAGTAAGTAGATGACATATATATATATATATATATATATAAATCCAGTAGATTTACCATGTCATATCTTCCATTATTATTCATTATATATACTTTATAATCATTCTGGAATGGTTAACATGGATAATGAATCTCATCGCGTCGCGGAGACGGTAGTCCGTACGTACGCACGAGCGATGATATCGTTCCCATGGTCGTGGAATTGTGTTGAAGTGTATGTATACTATTTCAGAATCAATATCAATTTATTATAAAAATATATAGTTACTCATTACACCATTATACCCATCCTATTATGGCGGTGGCGGAAAATAGATTACACCACGGCGTGGAGACGGTATTCCGTACGTACGCATGCGCGGTGATTTCATTTTCCGTAGGATGGATAGATGGTTAAATAGGGTTGTTTCATAATTATAATAATATATCAGTATATGAGTGATACTGGTGTTATTACTTCATAATGAAATAACTAAAGAAGAAGAAGTTGAAGAAGAAAGAAATTGGAAAGGATCGGTAATGGATATTACCTCTTCTTTGAAGTGCTTCTTTGAGACCTCATTTTATGGCACTAAAATTGGTATTTTAAGAAGACCAGGACCTCTAGGATGATACTAGGGAAGTGGAGAAGAGATTTTGGCAGGGTCTGGCCGAGCTTGAATGCTCAAATTGGTGTGAGGAGGAGAGGGAGGAGGTGCCCTTTGATAAGGGAAGAGAGGGGCACCTTTGGAATAACTAAAACTTTTATTTTATTATAAAGCCAAATTCGGTTTTAAATAGCTCCAAATTGATTTATTTCGAAGCTAAGGTGGGGAAGGGTCTAAAGACTTTCATCCAATAGAATTTAGACAAGTTTAGGTTCCTATTTTAACCTTATCATTTAGATTTAACATTAAGTTAAATAATTTTACTTTTACCGTGTCTTCTTGTGTTCTTAAACTATAAGGTTAATAAACTTACTATAAGAAGCCAAACGAACCTCAAATTGTTTATTATTAATAAATATAACATTATCTAAGTCATTTGGCCGATACTTAGATTTTTAGGAATAAAATATCAATTAATAATATAATATGTGTTTTAAAAACTATTTTATGTCAATTTTGACACTATTTAGTAATTTATTTTTGTGAAAATCATAACAGAATGATAAGTTCGAATAAAGTTAATTAAATAAATAATAACATGTCATATTAACCTAGAAAATTGAAGGAATTCATAAAAAGTCTCAAATTATATTTATTTGGGTATTTATAACATCAATTATTTCTATATTTCATTAATAAGATAATTACTGCATCATCGTTGTGTCATAAATAAATCAAATTATTTAATGTCTAAAAATTAAAAATAAAATTCCATTATGTAGGAAATCTTTTTAGCTTTATAATCAATATTTATAGTCGAATTTATCTTATGTATAACCCTATATTAAAAATGTTTTATTAAATAAACATTGATTTTAACTCTTTTAACTCTTCTTTGAATTAAATAATAATAAATGTCCTAATCTAATCCAAGTGGGCCTAAATGATAATATTTTACACTTAAGGTTGTTTTCGGTCAAGATAAACGTTTCCAATAGGATTAGGACATGTGTTAGGGTAATAATAATATCATTTTTACCCTTAATTACCCTATTTAATTTTAACCGTGGTAAATAAAAGTTAAAAGTTACTATTCACCAAAAATTATTTTCATCTCATTGAACCACATTTTACTTACTGACATCAATCGTGTCTCTCAGATTTTTGAAATTCCATTCACAGAAGCGGTAAAATTACGATTTATGAAAAAATTAATTTTTTTAACCACCACTTAGTAGTTTCACTATTCATCAAAAATTGAAGTTTTACAGAAAAATGCCAAAATTGCACCCTAAGATATAATTGATATTCAAAATTCAAAAATGATTTCTATTTTACAGAATTCCCAACATATAAGTTGCATTAATTAATTTTATAATTAATTTCCGCTGTCACAACAAATAGCGTGTTTTTAAGAGATAATAACTATCAAAAGATTAACACTTGTTTATGTCTGGTGTAAATGTAAAATTACATCCAATGACCAACATTGTATTGAATTGTAAAAATATATTCTAGATATACTTTAAAACCACTCAAATTAACAATTTATCACTATTAATTATTTCGATTAAAAAAGTTGTTTTTAATTAAAATTTAGTAATTTTCACTATTCATCAGAATATGAAAGTTATTCGAAAAGTACCAAAATTTCACATTAGACTAAATTCGATACTCCGAATCCAAAAATGAATTCCATTTTGAAAAATAAAATTTACAAAATTTCAAAAAGTGGTTATTACTATTCATAACGGCTAGTTTTAATAATATTTTAATAGCATATCTTTGTTTAGTGAAACTCGGTATTGCGTACTACACATGCTATCGAGGAAGGTCGTGATTGCGTGTAATACAAGGCAAGTCAAAGATGCGTGTTGTGAAAGCTTCTTTTGGTGTATCATACAACACAAGACATTAATGAAATTAAAAATAATATTTTTCATAAAATCTTGAGATGTTACATTCTACCCCCCTTAAAATGAATTTCACCCTCGAAATTCGTCGGGGTTATAAATGGTTTATTATTAGAAAGTTTCTTTAATAGAACCCCACATCGTAAAATGGAATACCAAAACCAATCTTTAAAAACAAATGTATGAAACGTAACGGTTATCCAAATAAACTAATCACTGGGTTTCCACATAGGTGAAAATATGGATATGGAAGAGAAATCTAACCATTATGTTCTGATGGGGAGTGGTAGAGAACATGGCTATGGAAAAGACAGCAACCACAAAGCCATATATTTGTGACGATCTAAGGTACCATCTGATTCATCAGATATAAGATCACTAGGAAAACATTTTTGGTTTTCAAGATCGTTTCCCTAAAGTTGAAGAATTTGAATTAGAATAAATACTTACTTTATTTTGGTACAATCTCACTGTTGTTCGTGCCTTGAACAATTTCCACATCATATCTTAAATAAATGAAGTTGAATTTGTTATTTTTTATGTGTTAGCAGATCATGTGACAGAATGATGGGTCATTCCATCCGTCTCAAACAAAAGATTAGAAAAGTTATCAAAAAATACATAAGTCCATCTATAGTGAGATTAATCATATATGGTTCCTAAAATGGACTCATACTTCATATAACGTACTTCTTAATGAAATAAAACTAGTTTCTACTATATAGGGACTTCCTGTAGGCCAGTGGTAGGCGATAAAGGCCAATCTCACTTTGGTTGTGTGTTCCATTCCCACAGCCTTGTCCGACGCGATGGGTTGTCGCCCGTCCTGCAGGTTGTCAT
This sequence comes from Viscum album, assembly GCA_963277665.1. Taxonomy (NCBI): domain Eukaryota; kingdom Viridiplantae; phylum Streptophyta; class Magnoliopsida; order Santalales; family Viscaceae; genus Viscum; species Viscum album. The sequence continues at coordinate 516,479,483 of OY728146.1, forward strand.
TTTTCTAAAGCTATATTACCATAACATCCCATCAATAATATCGAAAAACTATTTATCCTAACTTATGTCCAACATTATCCATTCTAATCATTAGGCTTATCCATAATACTGCAGTCCACTCTCATAATATAGTGAAAACAATTACCAGAGATTTAATACTGTCGTTGATCCCCATATATCATAAGATATGTCTTGTTGGTCACATTCCAAACATTCAAAGGCCTTAATCATGTATTCTCTTGAATACCCATTGAAATTTAATGAATACATGAATGCTGTTAAAAGTTAACACTTTCCTATTACCAAAATCATCAAAATTCTATATACTCTAACCATGATATCACTTAGTCCTTATATCAATCATGAGCTCATGAACAATGTCAAACATTTCATTTTCTCCTTATCCATTCATTATGCGCATATCATCTTATTTCCAAAAATATCTCAATCACTTTGAATACCACATTAGACCAACACATAAATATTCCAATACTTTATGATACCATATTTTGGAATCCCATTACATAAACACTTAATCATTCCACCACATCGTTGTCATATTCAACATCACCAATAGTGATCGCATGTGACTTCACTTTGTATTTTGCCTTCAATGGTTGCTCATGTTGATCATCACTAACACTTGGATTAGGGCATTTATTACATAATTCCCCATTTCCTTTCACTTGAAGCATTGAAGTGTTGGGGGTGCGTTCTCTGCAGTGTTTGCTTTATTCATATCATTAGAAACCCTTTTTCCATTACCTCGACACTCAGCTACTCGATGACCTTCTTTTCCACACTTAAAACATTTTCTAGTCCCCTTAAGACAATATCCACCAAGCTTTTTTCCACACTTTGTGCTTAAGGAAACATTAATCTTCTTTTCACCATTATTCTGAGATTTCTCTTTGAACTCCATCTTTCGTTACATGTCAAAACCATGAGATGGATATGTAACACCAACTTCCATTTCTACCTTGATAGCACAACGCACAATTTCTTCATAGCTACTGAAGTCTCCTATAGCTAATTCCCATCGAAGACTTGGTTTTAAGCCACTGAAATATCGATCAACTTTACTTTCAGGTTGGATGATAATGCCAGATGCATACCTTGCAAGTCTTGTAAAATTCACTTCGTATATACCAACAGATTCATCATCCTTTTGCTTTAGTTCAAGAAACTTCTTCTCCATCTTTGTTCGAAGAATATGAGGGAAGTACTTATTGAAAAATAAGTTGTTGAACTCGTCCCATTCCATGGACTCAATTTCATCTCTTTGCCTCATATTCTTGATAAGATTCCACCATTGATCAGCTTCACCTTCAAAACGATATACTGCTAAGATGACTTTATCATGTTCAGAACATTGAAGAACTAAAAATATCTTTTCAGTGGTACTGATTCATTGTTCAGCAACAAGTGGATCAGAAGACCCACTGAAAGAAGGTGGACGTTGCCTTATGAAGGACTCAATAGAATATTGTTCCCTTCTCTGCTCATTTGGAAGTCCATAATGATTCATAGTTTGTGTAAGTATAGAAATAAGATTTTTCACTCCATCTCCTATAACATTTGTTTGTTCAGGAGGACAATCATTGCATTGTCCATTGCATTGATCAACACGGTTCCTTTGGGTTCCAGCCATCGTCTAAAACCAAAAAAGAATAGTGTGAGAGGAAAAAATCATGCTAGGGAAAAAAACATAATAAAGGGGAAGTACCTTCAATATCTAAGATCTTAGGTTTAATTCTATGATCGCTAGTGTAATTCTAGTACTATAACCTATACGTATACTTAACCTTAGGGACATCCCTAGACATACCTTAGAAATATCTCTAGGGATCTCACTAACATTTTCACATCCTAGTTTCAAAAGGTTGACAAAACCTTTCCTCTGATACCAACTTTAGAGACCCGAAGCCTGACTTACATGGACATTACATTACATTTGCGGAATACTTAGTACATAACAAAAAAACACAGACAAGGATCGTAATAGTTTAGTGTCTTTGGAAACTCAGAATATAATCTTCTAATCATGGTTGACAGATCTTCAACATCTCCCATAAAGATCTTCCTTTTTTTTAATACATAAAAACCTTTCTTTATATCCTGGGGAAAAGAAAACATAATAGGGTGAGCTCAAATGCTCAGTAATGATAAACAAAAAAATATCAATCACATCGAATACACTAGCACATAACTTTTGGAAAACATAACCTGAAAAAGAGAAAATAATTTCATAACATTGGATAAATCATGGCAGTGAAAGGTAATCATAATAATCATAACTTAAAACATGAAATTTTGTGGCATACACACATAATCATAGAGAATCATTTATTGATAGTCAAGACTCATTTCCAAGACTATCTTAGTGGACAAAGTCCCTTTCTGAACCGAGTCACCCTCGTTCCAGTCCTGTTTCACTAAACCGGTATAACCTACCGTTCCAAACATGTCTATCTCATGAGATATAAAATCTTTACCCAATGCATTGGAGGGAGATATAGATCCCACCCATCTCATAATGATACCATTCTTATGTGTGCCACAAAATCATAAACCATACATCATAGCATAACCCATGTAATAAAAATGGGATTCTTAAACAACATGACATCATGAAACATTTCATATAAGACAAAGGGATTCATAATAATATAATTCCATCACAACATAAACAAATCAATGTAATAATAGGGATAGAAACAGAACCCTTTATTATCTTAGATGGAAAATAGTTTTGATAAAACATTTGAACTCCATTCTTGAGGAAAATATCCTTTCTACTTCAAAAATACTTTTCCTTTTTTAACATGTCATACAATTATAAACTAAAAGAAGTTGATTAAAAATAAACATGAAAACATGTAAAGGAAGTTTCTTGGAAATAATGTTTTAAAAATCCATTCATTCCGTATAAGTTAAAAAAACATTCTTCGTACTTTTGTTGGAAATGTCAAAAAGTACCTTGTACGAAAAACAACAAATGATTCCTTTCTTATCTTTTACTAAAAATTAACCGAAGGGTAAAATTGGATTTAAAAAATTGTAGGAGGATTGAAATAATATTACATATTGAGGACACATGGATGTGGATGATAAAATACTCCCCAGTAAATGCCAAAGTAAAAACAATCTCGGATAAAAATGAGATTGTGATATTTTCCCTTACCTTAGGTCCGACTTGCTTTGTACGTGTCTGAACCTCCTGTATAATGATTTAAATCATGTTATTGACTTATTACAGAATCATATTCATTGTTATTATATCATATATGGTCCACTTATGACTTTATATTACCCGTTCTTTTGTAAATTCATGTTAAAGAAGCGTTTTGGGTAAAAACGTTTCATTTATCGTAGGTGTTTGGACTTGTTGTTCTTGACATTATTATTACTTATATCATGATTTAATTACTTCCAGAATATAAAGTATGATTTATATATCATATATATTCAGTATATATATATATATAATAGATAGATAAATGAAATGAAACACACCGTTCATGGAGACGGTAGTCTGTACGTACGCATGAACACTGCTTTCTTTCCTTATTGTCTTGAATTGAAGTAAGTAGATGACATATATATATATACATAAATCCAGTAGATTGAGCATGTCATATATTCCATTATTATTCATTATATATACTTTATAATCATTCTGGAATGGTTAACATGGATAATGAATCTCATAGCGTTGTGGAGACGGTAGTCCGTACGTACGCACGAGCGATGATATCGTTCCCATGGTCGTGGAATTGTGTTGAAGTGTATGTATACTATTTCAGTATAAATATCACTTTATTATAATCATATATAGTTACTCATTACACCATTATACCCATACTATTATGGAGGTGGCGGAAAATAGATTACACCATGGCGTGGAGACGGTATTCTGTACGTACACACGAGCGGTGATTTCATTTTCCGTAGGATGGATAGATGGTTAAATAGGGTTTTTTCATACTTATAATAACATATCAGTATATGAGTGATACTGAGGTTATTACTTAATAATGAAACAACTAAAGAAGAAGAAGTTGGAGAAGAAAGAAATTGGAAAGGATCGGTAATGGATATTACCTCTTCTTTGAAGTGCTTCTTTGAGACCTCCTTTTAGGGCACTAAAATTGGTCTTTTAAGAAGACCAGGACCTCTAGGATGATAATAGGGAAGTGGAAAAGAGATTTTTTCAGGGTTTGGCCGAGCTTGAATGCTCAAATTGTTGTGAGGAGGAGAGGGAGGAGGTGTCCTTTTATAAGGGAGGAGAGGGGCACCTTTGGAATAACAGAAAATATTATTTTATTATAAAGCCATATTCGGTTTTAAATAGCTCCAAATTGATATATTTCGAAGCTAAGGTGGGGATGGGTCGAAATAATCTCATCCATTAGAATTTAGACAAGTTTAGGTTCCTATTTTAACCTTATCATTTAGATTTAACATTAAGTTAAATAATTTTACTTTTACCGTGTCTTCTTGTGTTCTTACACTATAAGGTTAATAAACATAATATAAGAAGCCAAACGAACCCCAAATTGTTTATTATTAATATATATAACCTTAAATATGTAATTATGCCGAACCTTAGATTTTTAGGAATAAAATAACAATTAATAATATAATATTTGTTTTAAAAACTATTTTATGTCAATTTTGACACTATTTAGTAATTGATTTTTGTGAAAATCATAACAGAATGATAAGTTCGAAAAAAGTTAATTAAATCTATAATAACATGTCATATTAACCTAGAAAATTAGTGGAATTCATAAAAAGTCTCAAATTATATTTATTTGGGTATTTATAACATCAATTATGTCAATATTTCATTAATAAGATAATTACTGCATCATCGTTGTGTCATAAATAAAATAAATTATTTAAAGTCTAAAAATTACAAATAAAATACTATTATGTTGGAAATATTTTTAGCTTTCTAATGAATATTTATAGTCGAATTTATCTTATGTATAACCCTATAGTAAAAATGTTTTATTAAATAAACTTTGATTTTAACTCTTTTAACTCTTCTTGTAATTAAATAATAATAAATGTCCTAATCTAATCCAAGTGGGCCTAAATGACAATATTTTACACTTAATGTTGTTTTTGGTCGAGATACACTTGTCCAATAGGATTAGGACATGTGTTAGGGTAATAATAATATCATTTTTACCCTTAATTACCCTATTTACTTTTAACCATGGTAAATAAAAGTAAAAAGTTACTATTCACCAAAAATTATTTTCATCTCATTGAACCACATTTTATTTACTGACATCAACCGTGTCTCTCGGATTTTTGAAATTCCATTCACAGAAGCGGTAAAATTACGATTTATGAAAAAATTAATTTTTTTAACTACCACTTAGTAGTTTCACTATTCATCAAAAATTGAATTTTTTCAGAAAAATGCCAAAATTTCACCCTAAGCTATAATTGATATTCCTAATTCAAAAATTATTTCTATTTTATAGAATTCCCAACATATATGTTGCATTAATTAATTTTATAATTAATTTCCGCTGTCACAACAAATAGCATGTTTTTTAGAGATAATAACTATCAAAAGATTAACACTTGTTTATGTCTGGAGTAAATGTGAAATTACATCCAATGACCAACATTGTATTGAATTGTAAAAATATATTCTAGATATACTTTAAAACCACTCAAATTAACAATTTATCAATATTAATTATTTCGATTAAAAAAGTTGTTTTTAATTAAAATTTAGTAATTTTCACTATTCATCAGAATATGAATGTTATCCGAAAAGTACCAAAATTTCACCTTAGGCTAAATTCGATACTCCGAATCCAAAAATGAATTCCATTTTGAAAAATAAAATTTAAAAAATTTGAAAAAGTGGTTATTACTATTCATAACGGCTAGTTTAAATAATATTTTAATAGCATATCGTTGTTTAGTGAAACTCGGTATTGCGTACTACACACGCTATCGAGGAAGGTCGCGATTGTGTGTAATAAAAGGCAAGTCAAGGATGCGTGTTGTGAAAGATTCTTTTGGTGTAGCGTACAACACAAGACATTAATGAAATTTAAAAGAATATTTTTCATAAAATCTTGGGCTGTTACATAAAATTATCCTAAGCATATCCCATGAGAGTGTCACAACCAAGAGTGCACCAAGGCCTATTGTCGTGCACCAGTTTCTGTTTATGTCTTGCTAAATGGGGTGTTTTCAGGTTTTATCCCTAGAAATATCTGTTCTAGAGATGCCTATACCTGCTCGTATCCACAACAGGATGAATTTCCTAGAAAAATCACAAAATCTCTACTTTACCAAAATTCTTGGAAGTTCTTCTATATTAATCCTCAAAGTCTATCTTAAGATAATGATCCATAATTAGAGTTTATCTAAATCTATTTCAAATGTTGTTGCTAAAAATTTTATGATAACAACTCTAATTCCCGGACCCCAGTTATCAAGAGTTGGTGCATTATTTTAATGTATTGGAATGATTACAAGGAATCGGGTCCCGAAAGACCGATCAGTTTAGCGGTCATGAAAACAGATTACATATATGAACATTACATTACATCTTATAAAATTTAAAACAATATAAATAATCAATTTAGAATGTCATTATTTTACTATCTTAAACATATATATCCAACATAATACACTTCTTGAAATCTGGGTAAAAAACATAAGAAAGGGGTGAGCTCAGATACTCAGAAATGGTAAATAATATAGTGGAATCTATCAACTTTTAAGGAAACAGGTGTCATAAATATTTTTTTAATCATAAACATGTACATAATATGGAATAAAATAAATCAAAATTTTCCATATAATCATGCACATGGACATTCTAATGGTCGAATAATCACATGTAATAACTAATTTCATAACGAGGGAATGCATAATTCCAAACATCATAAAATAATAGTTAGGTCCAAATGCATATACTATAAATAATTTTTTTTCAAGGGTTTATGCAAAGACAAAAATTTGTCTCATGATACATACTGATGCATCGATGAGCTATAGCAGGCTCAACCTGTCACTTACTAAATCAAATGCATTTCGCAGATGAAAAGTCTGAAAGATAACATTAACATTTATATTAAAACTATCATACAAAATTTCAATAAAATAACCATAAATCAATAATGGTAATAAAATAGAACATCCACACTCAAAAATATCATATCTCAGTCAATAAAATATGGAATATTTTATTATAATAAATCAACATCAAACAAGCATAAAATCAAACAAAAAATGCTGACATAGTAGAAAATGATCTGTAAAACCCTTTTAGAGAAATATAATATTTTTATATAATTTAAAAGTCATGCATTTATAAAGGAATGAATTTAAAAGATATTTCTGAATCAAATTAAACCATACCACTTTGAAAAAATTTCATGTAATTAACATTTTAAAAAATTCATGTCTATATAAATAAATCCTTGAAATCATTTTTAAACCATAAACATTAATTAAAACTATTTTGGAAAATATATCATTGAAACATTTAAAATACTCATCTTACTGGAGTCCCTTCAAAAAACTATAAAGTATTAATTTTGAAAACATTTTTATGAAACCAAGACAAGGAAGATACACATTTCCCACTATATACTTAAACATAATCAATCTCGGAAAATAATGTGATTGAGAAATAGACCCATTCCATTTACTTTCATTTAGTCGAGGCTATTTATAACCTCATGTGTAATGAACATACTAAGTTATTAAATTATTCCAAAACCATATTAATATTTATTATATCAAATATGATTCATTTATGACTTAATACTAACCATGTAATAATAATTTCCATGTCAAAGTATCATTTCATGTAAATATCGCTCTCTTTATCGTACATGTATAAACTTGTTATTATTGATCATATCACTCAGATCTTGATTTACTTACATAAACAATATAAAAATTTATTTATATATCATATATTTTAACATATAAATATGTATAGCATATAGATTTATGAAATGGAAACTCTGTCCATGGAGATTGTAGTCCGTACATACATGTGAATTTTTTTTCTATTTTCTTATCATATATATGGATGTAATTAAACATCATATATATATATATATTATTATTGTAGAAATATTATTTCATATATCTCATAATTAATCAATATATATATTTATTTATTTATAATAATTCATGAATGGTGATTATTGAAGTTTAATCTTATCGCGTCGTAGAGATGGTAAGCCATACATACACACGAGCGAAAATATCTTGATATCGATGGTAAAATTGTAATTAATTAGAAGTAATATTATATATACATAATAATTGCCATGTTATGTTTTTAATTTAAATAATTATACTCATTATTATACCCATCCAAATAATGTAGTGTTGAATAACAAAGTACACCACAACGTGGAGATGGTAAGTCGTATGTACGCATGTATGGTTACTTTTTCATTCATTGGATGGATAAAATAATTAATATGGTTTTAAAATATTTATAATAAAATTTCAAATTGTATAATTTTCTGGAGTTATATATTTAGGATTGAAATAACGAAGAACGAGGAAGTTGAAGAAGAATAAATGAACATAGAAAGGGGTGATGATATAATTACCTCTTCTTCGGGTGCTTCCATTTGATTTGAACAAAAGAACACCATATGTTGGATTTATGATCAATTTGATAACTCTAAGATAATTTGAGGGTAGTTGGGAGGATAATTTAGTTGGATTTGGCCGATCCAAATGGATTGGAAATCTGAAATTAAGAGAAATAGATGAACAATTTTATAAGAGTGGTGAGGGATCTTTTGGAAAACCTTGAAATATTATTTTATTATAAAATCATTTTTGGTTTATAATAGCTTAAAATGGATTCATTTAGAGGATAAGCTAGATATTGGTAAAAATACTCTCAAACAATTGGTTTTATACTAGTTTATGTTACTATATTAAGATTTTATTTTTTATTTAACCCTTAGTTAAATAGTTTAACATTTAACATGTTCTTTTGTATTTTTATATTATATGGTCAATAAAAATACTATAAAATTTCAAGTGAACCTCAAGTAGTTAATTAATAAAATATCTAACAATATATAAGTTACTTTTTATAATATTATATTTTTAGAAATATTATATCATTTAATAATATAGTATTTGTTTTAAATACTCATTTATGTAAATTTTACAACTATTAAGTCTTTGGTTTTTGTGAAGGTAATAAAAAATTTATTAAATCAAAAAAATACATTAAATAGACCCTATAATTTATATTCTCAAAGTTTATTTTTATATGGAATCAAAAGTATCATTTAATTTTTATTTTGATATTTCTAATATCAATTGTTTAAATATCACATTAATGAGGTTATTAATGCATCATCATTGTGTCCTAAATAAATTTAATTATATAAGGTATAAAAAATATAAATATAATACCAAGATATAGAAAATATCTTTATATTTCTAATCAATTTTTACAGCCTAAATTATTTTATGTGTAACCGTAAATTAAAAATGTCTTAGTTATTAAACATTGAATTTAACACTTTTTACTTTTATTTATATAAAATATAATAAAAGTCCAAGTCAAACCAAAATGGAACAAAATGATCGTATTTTTTTCTTAAGGTTTATTTTGGTCGAAAAAAATTATCCAATAGTATTTGGATATCTGTTGAGGTAATTTTAATGTTATTTTATTTTTCAATTACCTTATTTACTTTTAACCGTGTTAAATATAATTCAAAAATGACTATTAAAAAAAATTATTTTAATCATATTGAACAAAATTTTTCATTTGTATTTCAACCATTTCTCTTGGATTATTGAAATTAAATTCACAGAAGCTGTAAAATTATGGTTTATGCAAATTTTCAAATGTGCCAAGATGGTGGACAAATTTGAATTGAAGTTTGGTAAATAGACATTAAAATGGTTTAATAAAATTTTAGATATCTAATATTACTATTAAATGATTTAAATGGATTACATTGTAATATTATATGTATTATGTATCTATTCGAAGATAAATTTTCAATTAAAATTAATTATTTAAATTTAAAAGTTGATTTTTATGTAACATGTAGCATTTTTCACTATTCATCAAAAAATTAAAGTTTATAGATAAATAGAAAAAATTCACTCTCAGATAATATTGAAATTCCGAATTAAAAAATTATGTCAATTTTACCAAATGAAAAACATTGAAGTTTCATTAATTAAATTAAAATTAAATCTCATTGTTAGAAACAGAATGCGGGTTTTTAATAAGTAAAAACTATAAAAAGATTGGCATGTGTATATGTACAGTTTAAATGTGAAATCACATAAAATTATATTTAATAATAAAAAATAATATAATTATACACTAAAAATCATAAATGTATAATTTATGACTATAAATTATTTTAATTAAAAAATATTTTTGTAATTAAAATTTAGTATTTTTCACTATTCATCAAAATATGAATGTTATAAAAAAATGTATAAAAAATTTGTCCAAATGAAATTTTGATGTCTCATTTCTAAATAATAATATTATTTAATGAAATTTAATATATTAAAGAGTTAAATATTTGATTTAATAAGGTTTTACCATTAATAGGCCGTAAAATTTCAATTTTCTAAAAATAATTCTTTTATCTGAAAGATTGAATTTTCTCTTATATTATATCTATGAAATACATAATATGGATGTTAAAATTATATGGGGTATATAAAATAAAAAATTTAGTTAATACTATTCATAACTGCGTTTTCAACAACTAGTGTGGTAAGTCATGGTGCGTTCGAACTCGGTGTTATGTGTGGTAAAAACTATTGAATTACATTAAAGAGATAACATATTATGAATTCCTGGGGTGTTACTCACATGGAGTACATAGATAAATGACACACATGGAATGACCATATGTTATACCTAGCTAGGTATTTCATCATGGTTATAATCCAGAATGGGTTTTGTTATGTACATTATATGACTATATACCCCATATAAGCTATCTGGCAATGAACTTGTCCACAACCTAGAAGAACACTACATGGAATGTACTCCAATTTATATAAAATATAGTTCAAAAAACCCATCCTACATAAATAAGAATAACACTTGAAAATTTATCTCTAAACATAATTATGTTTACATTACATGGTTTCTCCTAAATTAAAAACCCCTAAAATGTCATGAAATTCATGTTTCTCTCTAGTTTGGCCTATATCAATCCAAAAGGTTACCCAAATACTTAATAAAGGCATATAAACAAAAAAACTAATTTATTGAAATTTATGTTGAAAAAAAATAAAACAATTCTACCTTTGGGTAGAAACCGCTAAAATATATTCATTAGATCTGCGCCACGGACCCACTGATCATTGATCTACTTTCGGTTGAGCTCAATAGTAGGAGGCTTGTCCTACATATCCCTCTGGTATATCTCTCTCCAACTCTTGGATGAATTTCCCAAATTTAGGAATACCATGGGGGTATATATTATAAGAAACATAATAGAGAGGAGTTAAAAGACAAAAAGGGAAAAAGAAAAAAAATAAAAAATAATAAGAAAAAGAAAAAAGAAAAAAAACATGGCACATCCCCAACCCCGACGCCAAATGCAATGTTATGAATCTTATAGGAAAAATACTATTCTAAAATTATCTATGGTGACATATTCAGAATTATGAACTCTAATTAAATGTTATCCATAAACAAATAGAGATCACTACATTAATATTTAATTAATTATATATAAAACATTCCACAAAAATTTAATGGGACTAAATTTCCAAAAAAGCATTTTTTATTTCACAGACACACTATTCTAGGACCAATGAAGTGGTAAATAAATTATACATGAACATATTATAGAATAAATTTTCATTCCCCCTAAAAACAAAAAGGGAAAAGATTTTTAATTTTTCCTTAATCTTTACTACTCACGACTATATGAATCATTATAGATACTAGATACTCGAGTAAAAAATATTTTCATAAGAAATTTTAACAATGAAATCTATTTATAACAAACACAATTTAAATTTATATATAATTCTATAAATATAAATTTAATGTTTTAAATGGTCGTCTCATACATGAAATATGTTTGAAGTTGATATGTATTTATAATGATAAACACCATATTCATCAATTACTAATGTGTTCTCCAAAACATAAAAATAATCTCAAAATAAGATTAGGTAAAATTAAGTTTTATACTAATTGAAATAATCCACCACATACATTTATAACCATTCATGTTGTTAAAGAAATAAATCATATAAGTTAACAATGAAATGAACAGAAATCTTATGGTTATAAACTATAACCAAAATAGAATTTTTTATTTTATATTTCATGGGGAGTCATGAACAAATACAACATGTTTTTCCATTTATATATAGGTATAGATAATTATTGGGTCTTTTTGATAGGCATATAATGTTTATCCTTATCTTGTTGACATATAGGAAATTTAGGCAAATATTTAATATAACTATTTATATTATCCAACAATAATTACTGCTTGAGATATCTATAAATTTTTATTCATTTAGGATGGATTGAAAATGACAAGAATTTTGAATCAATTAATAGATATTTATTCAATTATAGTATTTTGTGAATATATATCTAGTTCCAAAACCATATCATCCTATCATGGTCACTGTTGAACTATAGAATAATCCTCACATTCTTTTACAGCTCCGAATCCACCATTTAAACGATTTTAATAATTTAATTCATAAATGGTTAAAAATTCATTTGAGAATGAAATGAGTTTTCCACTTTTCTAGAATTTCAAGGTCTATCCTAAAAAAATCATAAGTATTATATATATTACTATCTTCAATGAGAAAAAACTATCACGATCCTTCTAACATAGTGTATAATTCACCTTATTCCATTAAATGGGAGGTAATGTATTTAGTAGTAATAATACTTAATCATATTTAACAATAAACGTGGTAAAATATTCACCTAATTATATGTTATTATATATATAAAAATTTTATATTAAGAAAATATATCACACTATTAACCATATAACAAACAACTCTATATTTTCAATACTAGGATCACATATTCCAATTCCAAATCATCTTTAAGGTAATTTTAATTGTGAAACATTAATTTGATTATAGAATAAGATAACATTAATTCATTTTCCTTGATAAAACTTCTAAATTCTTACTTTTATGCATTACTATATGTCATGGCCACAACTCCATCTCATAGTAGTGTATGTGTAGGATTACCTATAAACATTATTTATAGCTCCTTGGGAAAAAATTTTATCCATAAATACATTGTAACATGGAGTTTTTTTGAATCATCATGGTTACAGTATTTGATATACATGAATAATTTCTCGCAAAGCCTTACCAACACATTACCAGTCCAAAAAAAATTGAGGACCTCAATTACCATGGTCGGTATCATAAAAAACTCAATAACATCTTTCTTTGAAGGATCTACTAATACAAAATAACTTATAATAACATGTCCCTTGAAATATAATTTCTACATATGTAATTAAACCATGAAAAATATGTTATACAACTTATAATTACATATGGTATTCAGCAAAATCATCAATTTGTTTCCATTGACTTATTTACTCTCACAATATATGGGAATATCATCTATAAATACATCCAAAAATTGATCATGGTAATATATAAAGTCTGTATTAATTATATCTATAAATATAACAATATAATTTATATTTCAATATTAAATCATTATAGTTTATTTGTTTCCACACATTATACATAAGGTCGTGTTGGTATGTCCTCCCCTTTTAACATTAAATAATGATATCTTGATCAAACGTTAATCATTGAAAATTATTTTTCCTAATAAAATATATCAAACAAGTCATCAATATGGGTTACAATATAATAGTCCTTGTTCACGATAGTGTTGTTTTCTTGATAATGAATGGAATTTATGTTTGTCTCATCATTATTCTTAATGAATAAAATAACTACACATAATGGATATATACAAGGGTGTATGAGTCCCATTTCTATATTATTATTATGTTTTTTTACAATTCATGGAACTTACATTCAGGCCACTCTATAAAGAGTATTTGAAATAGGAATAACCACTAATATTAGTTCTATTAAAATATCAAAATAATTAGTTATGGAAAGAATATTGTACTATTAATTAAATACATCATTACATTCCCAAACAATAGGACTATCATTAATTTTGAGTTTGGCCTCAACTATTCGACATAAATAACCACCATGAATTTGGTGTGGGACCCATATAAAAGAAGGTGTTCACATTTAACATTAATATTCATCTTAATAATGATAGAGTAATGTATGATTATTTGGAATATCAAATGTGACTTCCATTACATAGAAATTGATATTGGATCTATATAGATTGAGTCAATCCATGAACACAATCAGTTGAAATCAAAATATATGGATAACAATAATATTTATAGGAATAAAACAACAACAAACATATATTAAATAGGATATATAGACCATAATTCTATATATCATACCAATAAGATTTATTGTTTATAATTAAATATCTAACCAACCAGGTGTTGTTGTGACACTTTTATAAAATAATTCTGATATACAAGATAGCATAATATTATATATAAATATAACTTTTAATGTTATTGAATATATAATAATCATATCGTTCTCAACATTAACTATGTTCTCATAGTTTTGTTACTGCAAAAAAAAAATAGCGTGTGAATCCGTCAATATTAATCGGATCAATAAATCATATGATAATTAAAATCACTCTTGTTATTTTTTGAATTATAAAAATTCCTTGTTTTCCCTTGGCATATTCGGTATATCATATATTTCATTTTTTATCACGGGTTTTCATAGGTTCATTCCTATCATTTCTAAAATCATAATATCTAAAATGAGATAAACCATACATTAATAACAATATATCTAACACAAGAATAACATTTGTACATTATTTTCTATTTGATAGGAAAACATAACTTATCATGAAAATAATTTACATGTAAGAAATGAAATTTTTTAAAAACATTAAGAAAACAATACATATTCATTATATTTATAGAACGATCTAAAAAAACCCCCATTATGTTAGTCTCATTAACATACCTTATTATACATATCCTTCTTAATTAAATTCATCACCACATATGGAGGTGGAAATATATGAAATTGTAATGATAGATTCTTATTAATTTCAATCATTATAGATAATAACTGATGATCACAATTGAAGATAATATAATTATTAGTGTATGATCAAATGATCATAACATAAAAACAATTTATCCAACATGTCATAGGCTATAAATCATGATTCATTTCATATGGTTTTTTCTATAATAAAATACATGATTCATAAGAGTTTTGAATAATAAATAAAAAATCATGAGACATGATAGAATTTGACATGCATAATGATTATGTTTAGGTCACAATGATAATAATATAAAATGATATCCTTGTTTAAGTATAATAGATAATATAATATTAACAGGAGGGATACAGTCCCATAGTGGATAGGGTTCACTCCTGATTACCATAAACATATTATAAAGGGTCGCATAGTGGTTTGGGTTCACTCCCCATTCCCTTTGATATTATTTCTTGATATAATAAGATTTAATGAATTAATTTTTGGGATATAAAAATTCATCTCCACTGACCAAATACTCATTGTTGTACATATGTGTGCCACATGATCATAAAAACATTCCCAAATTAATCGTCGATTAATCAACCTATGTGAATAAAATGGGATGAAAATGAAACTACTAAAACAAAATCATCATATGAAAATTAAAAAAATAAATTGAAAGCTATAATTTCACAATATCCTTAGTAATTCATTATTTCATATTATTTATTTTAAAAAAATGATAAATAATTGTCTAAAATAATTATAAATAATCATTGAAAAAGTTAAAACAATCAATTTTTTGTAACAATTAAATTCTAAAATTTCATCTAATAATTGGAATTTTATTTTCATAGAAAACATGTGAAAAAATTTTAAATAATATTAAATCATTTATTGTCTTTGAAAGGGAGGAAATGCATTAAAGTGGTAAATGTAAATATAAACATTTCAACCCCTATAATTAAATTTAAATGAAACATATTCAAAAAACATTAATCTTTTCCAATTTTCAAAGATTTTATAAAGTCAAATATATTTGAAAATTATTATAAAACTAATTTTATTATAGGGAATAAGAATCTTGAAAATAATAATAACGACCATTGATATAAATGAAAAAGATTACTTAGGTAAAAAAAGAAACTACGTGGGATTTGATTAAAAACAATATTTTCATTTTTTTTTGAAAAATAATGAGTGGGATTAGAATGTATATGTGAAGAAAAAAATATATAGGATAATAAAATATATGGGTTATAGGAAAGCAATAATGTTTAATTTCCATCAATGGATTTTGGAACCCAAACAATATTGTTAAAAGTGTGTTTATATCATTAAATAACGCCTCATGTTCTAGACATCATTGTACGCACTCTAAACCACATTATAACTTATTTAAATTTATAGTTACTCTAAAACATTAAAATATTCATACTAACAATTTTATATTTAATAATAAGTTAATTTATTATTACTGATTTATTAAAATGTATCCATTTAATTTAATATTTTTATTTTCATTGATTCTAATCCTTACTCCTTCATCAGGGTTTTATTATCCACATAATCATGATCATGTATGATGGTGATGAAAAATGAGTTACATTGCTCCATGGGGGTGATATTTTGAACGCACACACAAAAAATGTTTTTTATTTATTCAACAAATGAAAACGATGGAGAATAATAATTTATCATTAATGAATCATAATTTTTTTTATAATTATCATATAAATTCACTAAATAGATATATATGACTACCCATGAGAGGTATTGATGAAAAAAGAAATACATGACTTCCTAGAGGTGGTAGTTTTCATATACTCATTAGTGAAATTTTCATTTAACATTTGATTAAAAAGATATAGATAATGATTATTACTCCAATGTAATAAAAGATATGTATATTTATTATACAAATTGCAATATTTATAATTAATAAATTAGCTTAATATGAGCTGTTATAAGAAATGAACATTAATGAACCTATTCAAGACATATACCTCTTCCTTGGTTATCATCCATTATCTTACTTATTTGTGCATTATTCTCACGATACTTTAAATATAAAAGATACTATTTTACATCATAGGATATTTGGGAAAAGATTTTAATAGTTAATGGTAAATATAAGGTCTAAAGGTGTTCATAGATACCAGGAGATGAGGTTCTCTTTAATAAGTCAGGGTAGTGCCACCATTGTAAATACACATAATATTAAAATAATATAATGCCATTTTTTATGGAATATGACACTGAATATGGATATTTTTGAATTATATAAGAGTGTAGGTCCTAAAACACTGAATATATATCCCTAATATATATATGTATATATATTAACAAATTTACAAGAAGTACGAGATATATTTCTTTACACATGACCCCATGTCAAAATTAACCACCATATTGTATTAATTTATAGCCTTATTGTTTGATTGGAATGAGTAAATAAGATGAAAAAATATGAAATATATATGTAGAAATTTTTTTCAGAAATAAATTTTTTTTATCATTGGGTAATAAATATAAATTAAATCATAATAAAATCATTCAATGATTGATGAAACTATATTTTAATGAAATGAATTTTATTTCATCTAATTTATTATTCAATAAAAATCAAATCAATAAATATTAAATATATATTGTGAGATTATTTATTTTTAATTTATGAGTAAACATATATACATAAGTTTTCTAATGATTAGGAATAAAAATAAAATCTTTAAATGGTAAATAATGTTTTTTAATAAAATCATTTTCTGTAGGCAATGTGAATTAATCATAATAAATAAAATAATTAATTTTTGAGTAACGGTTTGAATAAAATATATATATTGTATTTTAAATGAAAATATTCTTAAGTTAAATTTAAATTAATTACAAGGAAATTAATTTATGTAAATGATGTTATATGATTTAAAATGCATTTATCAAAAAATCATTTTCCATTACGTTTCACATGTCATCTCTAAAATGAATTTCTTAAATTTATTACAATTGAATTTTATAAAATGGTATAAATATTTGGAATAATATTTTCATTGTTTATAATTATAACAATTCTTTTTTTGTTCATAATTAATAGTAAAGAATAAATAAATTTAACCTGATTAAGGATAAAATGGATTTTCCATCGTTTGTGGTTAATCAAAGATTTCCAGGTATTATTTCCACATAAACAAGTTTTAATATTATTTTTTAAAGATATTAAAAACCCATAATATCTTACCTTACATTACTATTCAATTTTAAAGCATTATTATTTTTAAATTAATTAATTATATTTATATATTTTTGGTAATTCCACATCTGTCCCCACCCTAACTTATAAAAGGGAACTTATTCTCCTCCCATAATCACAATTTTTAATTTCAATCCTCAAAAAAATTATTAGATTTCACAACTTAATTATAGAACCCATTTTATTAGAATAAAATCATTCATTCATGTCTAAATTTGTAAGCTAAATGTGGCCGCTCAACGAAGAGGTATAAATCATAACTTATCTCTTTAAATTTAATTTCTTCTTCCAACTTCTATGAACCTAAGGTATCAATAATTATATGATGAATCTAATGTAAATAATATATTAATTTTTTTATTAGGATTTATATACCATTTTCATCCTTCTTCCCATTATATTTAAGATGGAAATATTTCATATTCGTGTGTGTCGACTACCACCTCAACCATGTGATGTGATTCATTTTCAATCACCACATCCCATTAATAGATATAATGACTTAATTAATAAATATATATCATATATAAAATATAATTATTTTTCTATAAGGATGAAATATTTGTAATCATTAAATTACTTTATTTATTAAATAAATAATGTGTTTATGCATATATGCATACTATAGTCTTCATGAAAAATGTAATTCATTTTTCTATCTCTACCATTTTTTTAATCCTTATATATAAAATAAATATATTTTAAAATTTTATCTTTATTTAAAATATATATATGATGTATGTTTGTTCAATATAAAATGGTTTGAAATTTCATATCGAAATGTTCATAAAAAATTAGTCAGTTAACAGTAGAAAATAGTTATTTTAATAAATAATTAATCTTTAATTGGATTTATATTATTATAAGAGAATAACATATGTAATTATAGCTTTTAGTATGGTTATTTTATTTAATTATAATAAATTATAAATCATTATATTAGAGGATATCATGATTATAAAGAAAGTTAGGCTTGTGGTAAATTTTTAATTTTACAGTATAACTTTTAACAAGTTTTTTGTTAAATTTATTATTATTTTAAAATCTGACTAATATCTCAATAATACTTTTCAATTTATATTACAATTTTCATTCTTAGATACTATTATTTTTCCATTCACTTTCCTCTCTCTACATACAAAAAAATTTAAAAATAGATATTTATGTAAAATCAATATTGTATTTCAATTCAACTGTGAATAGTTTTCTTTTTTTGTTAATTTTTTCATTAAAATGATTTCAAAAATTAATTTTGTATTCAAATATATTTTTTAATGTTATTTTTAAAATATTTTGAAATATTAATATTTTATTATAAGAAATATTCTTTTCATTTTCTAAACAAGGTACTATTTATAAATTGTATGAATGGAATAGTTGTTTTAATGTACATCACAAAAAATAGTTTTCTCACCATATCAAATATTATTTTCATTTAATTTTCCATTAAAATTTTATCCGTAAATTGAAATAATTAAAAATTACTCATATTTTTGAAATTTATGTATTTTAAATAATGTAAATCAATATTAAAAGAGTATTTTCATCAAAAATATTATATTGATATTTTAAAAGGTTGTTTATATATGATAACATCCTTTATTGTTACATAATATTCATTGGGGATATGATTTTATGATAACATCTAAATTATTTATATTTTTGGTAATTTATTATGTTTATGAAATATTTATATTCACGTTTTAGATTCCGTTGGTTAAGCTATAATTAAATGATAAATGTTTTCATGGTCATTTAGTTTATATATATATATATATAAATATGGATTATGATTATGTGACTAGTGGATCTGTTATATCCCACTAATTCATTGAGAAACAATTTAGGCTATATTTTGTTCAAAGGTAAATGGTTGGTTTTCTCGATACCAAATATGGTACATGATAAGTTATCCCAATCCAAAAATAGGGTATATGGGTGGTTATCCAAAGAAAAAATTTAGTACATGTATGGTTATTGACGATCCCAATTTATATCTGTGTTGTATTTGTTATTAATGATTAATAGAAGTTTTCAATGGTGATAAATGACATAACTATTTCACTTATTTCTATATGTTTAATTGTTTTGAAATAATGTAGTTTCTATAAGTCTACTAACCAAGAATATATTGGCTAAATTAATTGTGAACAATGGAAGATAATTTTTCATGTCCTATGATCTTAGGGAACTACTTCTGATGACTTAAATTTTCTAATGCTGATAATTGTTAAAATAGTTCTATGTTTAGAATACACGTTTAAAAGTATATTTTTTTCTAAATTTTTTTGAATATGGTGTGGATGTAAAATATGTTTTCTGGAATTTATATTCTAATAAAATGTGAGGCATATAAATTGATGAAATTACATGAAACTCCTTATTATTTAAAGAGTTTTATTTGGTGGTTTCCTTGGAATGTATATTCATTAAAATGAAGAATATGAAATAAATATTATCAGAAAATTATAATTTTCATGAAGATACATTATATATGAGGTAACCATGAATTAACTTTGACCATGATTTTATATGAAGACAATTTCACATAGATTTTATTTTAGGTGTTGGAAAAAATTAAGCTAGAAATTATCCATAAAAAATAAGGATTTTCTAATCCATTTCTTCTGGGACACAAGGTTTCATCCACAAGGGGACAACATAACATGGTCATCAAGCCATGGTGGAAGAGAAGATTTATGCATTGTGGCCACTCGATATGGGTAGACCCTTGTATATAGAACAATGTGTGCCTTCCAGAAGGACCAATTATATTTGGATAGAAGTATGAGGGATGCACGTTGACCACATTGTGGGGTGTGACTCAAATGGGAATGAGGTTAATTGAATTATGGTGAAAAACCCAGTCTAACTCAAGACAATAGAAGGAATATTGTGTTTTATAAAGAAGCACTCAACTGAAGAAATGGGTGATGTTAAACGAGAGTAAGTATGTTACTATTCTACCTTCATTTAAAATGATGAACATTTCAAAAAACAATATATATATTTTATCTTATATATTCAATCACATTAGGATATTATATTCATCATGGATACTTTAACAAGGCTCTCTAGTGATTTAGATCAATGATTGAAAAATCATCAAATGATTATGACCATATTTAGTGAGTTTTTCTAAGGGATGATATATTTGGGGATGAAAAAAAATCAAACAATAAATAAAACATAATTTATTCTTGTATTGGGTTATAGTAATGAGTTACAACTGAATGAAAACGATAGTTTCATGTGTAATATGAGTAGTGGATGAACACGAGTCTTTAAAAAATAGGAGTAATGGGATATCATCTCACGCATATGAGGACTTCATGGTGAGAAGAATATGGTATTGTGAAGAAATTAAACACTTTGTTTATAATATTTTAGACCTACATTTGATTGATTCAAAGACGAGGTGTGATGAAATTCAAATATATTATAATTCATTCCTTATATTTCATAGGCTTAGGGTGTTGAATAAATAATGAGAGGAAGCGATACATTCCTATAATTTTAGAGGGATCGAGTTAAGGGGATGCGTTTCCCCTATAATTATTCATTGAGAGCTCTCATTTTCATAAAAAATATATCATATCCAATATATTATTATGAAAATCATAAGGTTAGGATCGATAACCACAATGGCATAATGAATTGGGTTGTTCTATTCATATATTTTAATAATTCATAAGTACCATGAACATCCAATATTAAGGATAAATGTAGACATGTGAATGGTGATTTTAAACCCCTATAATTCTTCATAAATATGAGAAGTTCCATGATATACTATTGATACTCTTAGTAATACTGATTTTAAAAATGAATAATAACATTATGTTAAATTTTATTTACGAGAATCCATTTTTCCATTTTTATACACATGGTTTTTACAAATAAATTGTTTTTTTATATATACATCTCTAACTTTTTTTGGTTCACTCAATAAAGAATTATGTTTACTATTGTTTCACTTATATGAACATATTTCAAGAAGGAGAAGGATATCTTTTAAACCAATGTCATTGTCTTATGCATGAGAAAAAATAAAATAAAAAGACTAATGGCTTGAAAATGAATCATCTAAATGGAAAGGTGTTGTCTATTTTTTATCCCACATGTTATTGAAAATACAATAGGGTATTATGTTAGAAGAATCTAATAGTGAATATGGTTATTTTATGCATGCTTACATGTATATGTGAATTCATAAGGCTATGTACATAATTATATATCTGAGATACATAAGTTTGAGTTAATCATTTCAAAAAAATATTAATGAAAAAAATTATTCATGTGGTTTCTTTTGATTTAACTCGTTTGAAATTCAAAAAGAGATATGTTTTTTAGGTGAGTGATTATTATTTAATTAAATAACATTCAATGTACCGGGAAATCTAATTAAAAATATTTACTACCCCAAGAAGAATATTGAATAACCAATTAAAAACATGTTTTTATATTGTGTATCAATAAATGAAAATTAATTGTGATGATTCCATGTGGATCTTATCTTGTTTGATTTAATAATCACGATGCAGTTTTGTGATTCGAGAATGACTAGATCAAGGTGATTTAGTGAAGTAAGTTTTTCACTGAATAAGAAATAGACTAGAAGGGAAGAATCCTAAATGACCAAATTGATATCATTTAATCAATATTTTGGTCCAAGAATAATTCTATGATTATAAATCTGCACCATATTCTAAAAACATTTATTTTAGTTCGATGAACTATTGAATCTCTCACTTTCCAACCATCATAAGGTATGATTTATTTCTCTCATACTGTTATTCATGTAACGGATTGAAGAATATGATATTAGAAAAACCAAGTTGCACTATGAAACACAACTGTAGTCTCAATAGGTGGATTAGTCTATTTGTGTTATAAAGTAATTTATCCACAAGTATAAGAATATATTCATAGGAAATATAATGACCATGCTGAGTGAATTAACAAATGGATTTTCAATTTCCTCGGGAGCATTCCTAGTTAATGGGTATATCATATTTTATGTATCAAAATTCAAAATAATCATTTATAGTGGTTGTTTGGATGGATAATTTCAATATCATGCGATGGACTAGAAACTATGATTGATTATGGAACCTTGTGATAATATTTTTTGATTCTATTTTATGCATTCATATACATTTAGGTTTCAATAAAAGATAATAAGATAATTAAGATCATAATTGGTCAATGAGGTATAGGGATAACAATATGCGATTGGATTAAAAATTCCCCAACCCTAATTCACCATCCTCCCTCTATGAGTTAAGAATATCACATATAGGTACATTCACGTGTCATGAATGTAGTTTAACCAATATTATATTCTCTACAATATAAATATTCTCATTTGAAGATTTGAGTTTCTTTCTAGTGTTGGTAAGGAAGTTTATTTTTGGTTATGATCTAGTTATCTCTGAGGAGATTTCCATATCTAACATGACAATAATGAGTATGAAAAACAAAGAGAAAATAATATTGAAGAATATGGCTCTCCTATATAATGATGAGAAATTAAAAAAATTTCTATTCCTTTCTAATTATAATACAAATAAATCAAATAATTATATGAGTGGGGGTGTCGTGTTTCTACCACGGTGATGGGAAACATTTCGACATAATGTGATCAAGAGGTATGAATTTTAACATTTATTCTTTTAATCAAGATGAAAACTATAGCACATTTGGAGATGATCAATATATAAAATCTCAGGAAATATCAAAGGATAGATTAACAAAAATTCTACATTGTATACCCATATAAAAATTCTCTTTTATTTTTGGTGTATTTCAATGTATACAAGAATATATCAACCAATAGAAAGAAAGAGATGTTGTCCTAGACAAGGGATTAGGAGAAAAAATTATTTAATGTTTAAATCTAAATAGATAGGATGGAAACTTTTAATAAAAAACAAGTAAACTAGAAATAAGTTCATCATAATTTCTCAAATAATTTTTATATAAAGAGGGGTTCGTTATTACTCTATAATAAATAATCCATCCACATTAATAGATAACAAAAAAATATCACATATGATAAAGGTTTTCAATTGAAAAAAATACAAGGTCATGGAACTTGACACTTTTATTCAAAACCAAGTGAAGTTTCAAGAAAATTAAATTGATATAATCAAGAAAGTTTATGAAGTGAATATGGTTAAGGTAAAATATTATAAAATCATCATAAATATAAATTTTTTAGAATTATAATATTATTAAGAAATACATTAGAAGAAAAATATTGAGTACTCACAAAATAATGAAATAGTTACTAGTGAAACTCAACGTAAAATGAAGGTTTATATGGTTGGAAACCCCAAACATGTGATAAAAATATCATGACATTGTTTGATGATTTATCTAAATAAACTATACAGAAAAATTTACTATCCATACCATCAGATATAATGTTTCTAAATATTTTATCTTGTATTAATCATGTTATAAAACAAATTATGAACAATTATAGATAATAAGTGTGGTTATAATCTTACCACCATGTCTAGGTTGGACTGTAAAATGATTTTGTAAACTATTTACCATCAAAGAGAATATAAATTAATGAGGAAGATACAAAAAATATATATATAATATATTAATAAATCAATATTTTTGGGACAGTATTTTTGAAGTAACTATGTTAAGAATTGTGCATTGGATTATTTGTAAAATCCTTTAACCTAAAAATAAAAAATATTGCCCATAATATGGGGGATAAAGTAAGAAAATACAAAGGAACATCCAATGTTCAATAATAATTTCAATTCTGTAATTTTGTTTTAAATATTGATAAAAAATTTGATATATTTAATGGAAATGTTCACCAGTACGGTTCATGTTCATCTCATCTTGTATCCAATGTTGGTAAGAAATGAAGTCCAAAAAATCTAGTCATGAATGAATATAATACCTTGGGATTAAAGTAGTAGGATGTTCTAAACAAAAATTATCCCCTGCTGATTTCATGTCATTAATATCAGAAGTATTAGGATATAAAATCCAATAATCTAAAAAAAGACATCCAAAATAAATGATAATAGTGATGGAACAAATAAGAACACATGTGTAAGATCAAATCATTCCACTATAGTTACAAATTACGTATAACTAATTTATCCATATGATTTGGAATGAGTGAGGATATTTCACAATTGAAATGAAAAGTATAGTGGAAAGAGAATGTAAACAATTCTCCTTGATGATAAAAAAGTACATGAAAATTTTTTAAGAAAAGAGAAATATTATTTTAAAAAGGTTTTTTCTTATAGTTGTAAGATATTTTTTCATATTAAAAATAATTTGGTAAACCATTATATAGAATAATAATGAGTCCTTAATATGTGTAAGGATGTATCATTGATGAATAATGTTAAGAAGAAAAGTTCTTTACATAAATAACAAGTGAATATAAAGTAATCCATGCTACCAAACATATATCAGAGCATATGTTATGATGTGTAGGCATGAATACTCGAGTTAATAGAGTATCTTGGTTTATAAAACCATCTGGACCGTGTAGTTCATATTGATGAAGCATGTTGGATCAACCATATTACATTTTTAAAATATTATTGTATTTGTTATTATAATGCATGTAACTGAATGTGAATAAAGTTATCAAGGGTAGAACTTGAGTAGAAGTGAAAGTTGTTAATTCATTATAGAAAAGTTAAGGGATTTACTATCCTTGAATTATTCCTAATGTGATATTCTTATTCAAATGTGATAGAGTGTCATTTTTAATTATTTTTAAGAATATTTTATCTTAGTATATATATCTAGGCTAAAGAATTCACCATCATTTTTTATCTTATATTTTGTATAGTGAAGAGTAAGTATTGATGAATATCATCTTTCATTGGTTTTTGAATGTTTCCCAATCTAGTTAGTCAAAAGTTGAATATCCATTCTAGAGTATTTTATATACTGTAATGTCAGGAAATCCATTATTTGTTTGATATAATATTATAAATATGTTAAAAAATATATTTAGGTGTATAATTAATAAGCTTCCAAAATCATTTTTAGAATCGGTATCAAAACAATATTATTCTAGAAATTGTTTGAGGATCATTTCATTAGAAAAAGTATATATTTCTTAAACTATAATCCTTGTCTAACCAAAAATAAATATCAATTTAGGTGGTGGGATTAATTTAGTTAATAAATGACAGAATATGAATGAAATATACTAAAGGAAACATTGTCTCCCTATTGTAATTAAATTTATAATCAATTTTCTTAACTGAGTGAATTAGTTCCCGGTTGATTATTCATAAAAATATCCATCCCCCATATAGAATATCCAAACTAGAATGAAATTGAATAAAACTTGAATAAAATCCTTTGTGTTCTCATTTATTAGTTATCATGATCTTTTAATAAGGGATAGATTTATATTTAAAATCATATACACGTTTTATCTTCAGTTAGAAAAACTCAAGTAGAATAATAGTAAAGTAATGGATAATAAATTTATTAAGTTTGGAATAATAATATTTTCCCAGGGAATTTTTATTTATATTAAATAAGGCATTGATAATGTTAAATAGTATTCTGAAAAGTAAATGGGATAAAGAATAAAAATATTTAGACATTGAAAAATTCATTTGGAATGAACATTGAAGAAATTTACAATAAATCCAATTAGGGAAATTGATGAGAATGCTTTTCATACGAGCTTAATTATTTTTCCATGATTGATAGTGGCTGTCATTGGTAATAAATGGAATAATTATTTATTTATTTAAATATTATTATTGTGTTTTAAATAATGAATTTTGTGTATTCTGGACTTCCATGAATATCATGGGTGATTTAATAAAGAACAAATAATGGGAATTGGTCAACACTTATGATTTTAAGGATCTACATTTGAAGACATTGAGTTTCTAACAATGATGAATATTGAACTATTTATATGTTCAAAATGTGTTTTTTGAAGTTGAATCCTTTCCTACAATAATGAATAATGTTGTGTTTATGTTGAAAATATACATTACACTTTATTCTACAAAAAATAGTAATAGAGAAATTAAATAAAGAACATGAAATTCATTATTACCTGTAGAGTTTAATTTGAAGTGTTCATGGGAATGTATATTCCATAAGAAGGATTAGAATATGAAGTAAATATGATCATGACAATATTTATTTTCTTCAATATTCATTCATGAATAGGTGTCTATGCATTTGAAGTTGAACTTTCTTCTATATGATGTCTATTTCACATACATTTTATTCTACTTTTTAGGAAAAAATTAGTGTCATGACCCATCTCATGTGACCCATGTCGTGACAACCCAAGCCCGCCTTCCATAGGCCAGGGGATAACGACTAGCACCGAAGGCGTATTTCCTAAAACTATGAAGGAATTGCCTTTAAAACCTCTAAACACACACAGAATCAAGCACACTGCTGGATACAAAACCCCAAGTAAACTTTATAACAAAAGAGTGCTGAAATAAGAAGGGCCAGAATTCAAGACCAATTGGAATGTACACGTACAAAAATGATACAATACAACTGAAAGAAAAGAGAAGACAGGTACTAGATCTTCCTCCGAGGTTCCTACCTGAAGTGTAGGTACAATATTACTCCTTAACACCCCATGTAAGTCTATGTACTCCATGTACCGGAAAACCATAGTGTCCATCTCCTGGTACTGTCTAATCCTGGTACTCTCACCCTCAGTCAGTGATGTCTGTCGTCTGCATCCAACACAATAAGGTGCGGGCATATCCCGCATATGGGTGAGTATAACGATATTTAGTAGGGACCCCGAGATCGTCAAGGTCTATCAAAATCCATAAATGATAAACCAAAAAGTATGAAATCAATAGGAAACCCTACATAGGTATATGCCCATACAAATACCTAAGTTATCATGTGATCCATATCAATAATGAGGAAAACACAAGAAAAACTGACTCAGATCAACTAAGATTTTATTCTAGTGGTAGAATCAAGTAACATCTTCAGTCACATTGTCGAAACCTTAGCTCTTGGATAACTCCTCCCCTATCGAGTAAAGTGGTCCTACGGTGACACTAAGACCTCTTCCCACTATCATTGGACTATTGATGTACTCCTCATGTCAAGTACCATGGATCTTCCATGTAAAGAAGTGTGCTCCCTACCATGGGTATGCCACGTCCCCAAGCACACTCCCCCTCGTAGCCTGCAGAGTTACTCTTTTCATGTACCATGGGTCTGTCATGACACCAAGGGCTCCCCACTGTGGGTTTGCTACGACACCAAGGCGCTCCCCACTGGGCTAGTAGAGTCACTCCGAGTCAAAATGGTCAGCAGTCGTCAGGTCTTAACCATGTAATAGATATTCGTACTGCATTCTTCGTCTTTGGGAGGATCCTCTCCATGAAATACAAGTTGATACTCCAACTATCATGAATTCCCATGAAAAATATCTCAAAGGTATGCCACGTCATGGGGGTATCAATCCAATGGACGGCGCATCAAACAGATGCTCGGTCTGTGAGTTATTAGCCTTTTTGTCCCAGAGGCCCGGTTGAAATCGTGATTGATCCAACATGACTATTTCCAATATTGACCGAAAACTCCAGTGGAGTATACTCAAAGGGACTGTCTTGCTCCATGATTTCTAGTGCCACTAACAGTTCGTCAAAGGGACGTCTGGTTCCAAAGATATGCTCGAAAGAGCCTAAATGAGTCTTAGGGGGCCCTTGTCAGGCCGACCTGGTGGGACCCACCCATCATGACCTGGTCTCGCCCAACCTAGTTCTGGATGACCCTCATGGACCTGTTGGGTCTAGCCCGAACCGTTGGGCGGGATAGGCCATTGGGTTCGCCCCGACCCGCTAGGCCCAGCCCAGTAGGCCACGAGGGACTGTGGAGTGCCATGAGGACGCAGACCGACTACAAGGGGTGTACACCAGCCATGGGTCGGCGTGCATGTGGTTCAACCCATGGGGTTCCATGGGGATGTCTTGGAAGGGTATATGGGGCTAGTTTGGATCAGAGGGCCTCAGGGGCACCGTTCGGGGTAGTTCATCCCGGGGGCCGGTGTGGCGCGACCGAGGACAGTTCGACCAACAGGTAGCACAACCAAGGCCGGTTAGTCATAAAGACTGCATCACCTGGGGGCTCTTCCTGTGGATTGAACAACCAGGGTAGCTAAGCTTTGAGGTCGGGGTGGCTGGGGTGCGTCACGACCCGAGGCCGGTTCTACCAGCGGCGGGGAGGGTCTGGTTCAATCAGGAGGCCCATGCACCGCAAGGGGAGGCACGGGTCATGGAGGCCATGGGTGGTGGCTCTGTTGCCTTCGTCTCGTTCCTCCATTTTGAAGAACACTGCAAATCAACACAAGGGTTATGGAAAATACGAGCCAGGTTAGCTTGGCATGCACTCTCCGCATTAGAGTGGTAGCAAGAGATTCACAAGAAAAAAACACATCAAACCCTCCTGCAATGATTCTTCACAACCAGTAAATGAAAATAAGGGGTGTACTTTTGAAGTGATAAAAAACATCATTAAACCCCTACCCTGGGTTGATTCGTCGTCAGAGTCATGGGTAAGTAGACGAATCATTTGTAAAAAAAAGACATTGGTTTCATTGCCTTTTTCATCGATCGTCGGTTTGTGTGTCGGTTCATATTAGTCAAAGACGTCCTCTGTAAACGGATGTCATGAGGAAGAAGGTTTAAGTCAAGGTCCTTATTCATTGTTTAAGACTTCCTATGTCAGAGGAAGTCTCGAGGAAGAAGGTCTAAGTTGAGGTCGTTCTTCATAGTTGAAGGTGTTACTCATTATTGTTCTTTGTCAGTGGAGAGTTCTTCGTTGGGATCTTTCTCCCAAATTCCTCCTACCAAAAAATTCCACCCAAAATGAAATTGAAGCCCATGATAATAGATTATAATATCTTTTATTTCATTGGGATAATGTTCAAAAAGTTTTAACTGATTAAGGGAATGTTGGCAAAATTAATGTGGTGTGTTGGCACAATTAATGTTGAGGAAGTCATGTGGCTTCACCAAATTAATGGGGTGGGGGGTGTTGAGTGTATATCTCAATTAAAAAGGGGGATTAATCTAGGGTGGTCCCAACCACCATAACCTCTCATTGGTGGTTATGGTTTGGGTGTTCCGCATCACCATAACCTCTCATGAGATGTTAAGAACTGGTGGTCCCCACACCTCATCTTCCACATAAAGGTTTAGTTCCGGGGGACACCACATTATAACACCCACATTTGTGTTGCAAATAACAAAAAAAAATGTCATACACTTTTATATTTATTTTATTAGTAAATGAAAAACCCAAAAATTTACCTTCACACTCGAGCAACTGCCGTCGAGGTGAAAGTCTTATTAAGAGAATAATGGCGCTTTATGTGCAATGGTTCCCTTAGATTTCAATTCCAAGAACCAGTTCAAAAGTTAAAAAAACCCTCTTGCACATTTACTGAACATACACGAAAAAATGTTCTAAAATTCATTCCGGGCACTCCGGGCCTCGGAATCAGTCGCCATAAATTTTCATGGACTCGTAAAATTCCCATTTATTCAAAAAAATAACATGAAAATTCCATGTCATTACATTCTCCCCACCTCAGGTCATTACATTCCCATAATATAAAACTTTAACCAATGGAACAAGTGGGGGTACTAAGCATGCATCTGAGCCTCCCACTCCTATGTGCTCTCTTAGAGGTTCTCGGGCTACCAGAAAACGCACACCAGAGGTATCGACCGTCCATGAAGGACCTGATCCTGTTGATCCTCAATTTCCACTAGAACATCAGTAAATGTATCCATATCATTTACGTTCATCTCGCCGTGGACGATGAAGTGAGAAGGTTCGTGCATGTGTCTCATCAGCTGGGATACGCGGAAGATGTCATTAACCCAGTGAAACTGAGGTGGTTGATCTAAGTAGTAAGCCACCTCGCCATCTCTATTGAGGAACTGAAAAGGTCTGATGAACCTCGTAGATACCTTTCCACCTCGGCCAAATTTATGCAATCCACATTGAGTTGAGACCCGTATAAAGACGTGGTCGCCATCATAGAACACTATAGGTCTCCATCTCTGGTCGGAATATGACTTATGGATACTCTGTGAAGTCTTCATTTGCTCCTGGATGATCTGCACCTTCCTTATTGTAGCTCGTACCATCTCTGGTCCCACTAGTTCTGACTCCCCTGGGTCAGTCCAGCACAAATGTGATCTGTAATGTCGCCTGTACAATGCCTCAAAAGATGACTTTCTTATACTCAAGTGATAACTGTTTTTTTATGAAAACTCCACCAATGGTAAGTGATCGTTCTAGTTGTGACTGAAGTTGAGGACACAAGTACAGAGCATGTCCTCGAGGGCCTAAATGGTCCACTCAGTCTGACCATCCGTCTGAGGATGGAAGGCAGTTCTCAAACAATGTTGCATCCTGAAAGCCTCCAGCAAACCCATCTATAGTCGAGAAGTAAATGGTGAATCACAATCAGAGATAATCGTTGAAGGTACTCTATGTATCCTCATAAGACCCAGCATAAAGAGGCATCCCATGCTATCTAATAATACTTTCCCTTTGATCGGTACATAGTGTGCCTAATTGGTGAGTCAGTCGATGATCACCCAAAGCTGGTCATGTCCCCTAAATGATTGTCGATGTCTAGTCACAAAGTCTATGGACATCCCATCCCACATCCACTCAAGGTCCTCTAAAGGATGAACTGAGTCTGCTAGTACCTGATGCTCTTCCTTCACTTGTTGACAAGTGAGGCATCGTGATACAAACTCTGCAACTACATTATTAATTCCAGGACACCAGTGTTGTCCTTGGAGATCCCGGTACATCTTCGCCACTCTGAGATGTACCGCTAGAGGGGATATGTGGAACTCCCTCAACACTTCCTCCTGAAGTGTTACCGTTACCATCATATGTCATCTAAAGAGTATGAAGTGCTCCACACTTTTAGAAAATCTATTCGGTTCATATCCTATGGATATATGAGCATGTCAAGCATCACAGCTATTATCCCCATGATGTGCCTCCCTGAATCACTAAAGAAGTGTGAGAGTGACTGTAAGTGACTGAAGGAAGACTAATCCATCTCGATCCACAAAGGATATCTGTAAAGCGGCCAACTACTATGTTGCCTCACCTTGAGGCTATATACCAGATCTCATACTGAGTGCATATGCAACAATGTTCCCCTTCTACAGAGATTAAAAAATATTGAATTCATATTCCTGTAAGAACTCAAGCCAAAGTCACTGTATTAGGTTTAGGTCCTTATGGGAGAAGATATACATGATACACTCATGATCAGAGTACATGATAAAACGTTCACCCATCAGATAGTGTCATAACATCATCAAGGTGAAGACCACTACCGGTAACTCAACGTCATGGGTAGCATAAAATTGCTCATTTTGTCTCAGCAGTCGAGAACCGTATCCGATCACTGCTCTCTCCTATATCAGAACACACCCGATTCTACTCCCCGATGAGTCACAATAGAATAGATACCCTACGCCTTACTTTGGAAGCCTCAATATGGGGGCACTAGTCAGCCTCTAAATCACCTCCTGAAATCTCTACTTGTATCTCTCCGACCACAAAAGGGTTTCCCCTTCTTGGTCAGGGCAGATAGTTTTGCGACATCTCTGGAGAAATCTAGCACAAACCTCTAGTAATATCCAGCCAAACACATGAAACTTCGTACCTCCATCACACTCTTGTGTGGCTTCCAATAAAGTTCCACCTCAATATTTACTGGATCTACTGTAACTCCAGCCACCGATATGACAAGTCCCAGTTTGTGATCCTCTTGGATCCAGAACTAGAACTTCAAGATCTTACCATAAAGCCGATGCTCTCAGATTGTGTCCAGTGCTACCTAAAAATGGTATGCATGCTCCACCTTAGTAGTATAGTAGATCAGAATTTCACTGATGAAGACTACAACAAAGAGATCAAGGTATAGCTGAAAGATCCTATTCATGAGCCCCATGAACACCGCTGGATATTTGGTTACACCATATGGAATAACAAATAACTCAAAATGGATTTACTGACACATGAATTATTCCTAATGTGATATTCTTATTAAAATGTGATAGAGTGTCATTTTTAATTATTTTTAAGAATATTATATCTTAGTCTATATATCTAGGCTAAAGAATTCACCATCATTTTTTATCTTATATTTTTTATAATGAAGAGTAAGTATTGATGAATATCATCTTTCATTGGTTTTTGAATGTTTTCCAATCTAGTTAGTCAAAAGATGAATATCCATTCTAGAGTATTTTATATACTGTAATGTCATGAAATCCATTATTTGTTTGATACACTATTATAAATATGTTAAATTTTTTTTAGGTGTATAATTAATACTCTTCCAAAATCATTTTTAGAATCGCTATCAAAACAATATTATTCTAGTAATTGTTTGAGGTTCATTTCATTGGAAAAGGTATATATTTCTTAAACTATAATCCTTGTCTACTCAAAAATAAATATCAATTTAGGTGGTGGGATTGATTTAGTTAATAAATGACAGAATATGAATGAAATATACTAAAGGCAACATTGTCTACCTATTGTAATTAAATTTGTAATCAATTCGTTTAACTGAGTGCATTAGTTCTAGGTTGATTATTCATAAAAATATCCATACCTCATATATAATATCCAAAATAGAATGAAATTGAATAAACCTTGATTAAAATCCTTTGTGTTCTCATTTATTAGTTATCATGATATTTTAGTAAGGGATAGATTTATATTCAAAATCATATACACTTTTTTTCTTCAGTTAGAAAAAGTCAAGAAGAATAATAGTAAAGTAATGGATGATAAATTTATTAAGTTTGGAATAAAAATATTTTCCCAGGGAATTTTTATTTATATTAAATATGACATTGATAATGTTAAATAATATTCTGAAAAGTAAGTGGGATAAAGAATAAAAATATTTAAATATTGAAAAATTCATTTGGAATGAACATTGAAGAAATTTACAATAAATCCAATTAGGGAAATCGATGAGAATGCTTTTCATATGAGCTTAATTTTTTCCCATGATTGACAGTGGCTGTCATTGGTAATAAATGGAATAATTATTTCTTTATTTAAATATTATTATTGTGTTTTAAATAATGAATTTTGTGTATTCTGGGCTTCCATTAATATCATGGGTGATTTAATAAAGAACAAATAATGGTAATTGGTCAACTCTTATGATTTTAAGGATCTACATTTGAAGACATTGAGTTTCTAACATTGATGAATATTGAACTATTTATATGTTCAAAATGTGTCTTTTGAAGTTCAATGCTTTCCTACAATAATGAAAAATGTTGTGTTTATGTTGAAAATTTATAGTACACTTTATTCTACAAAAAATAGTGATAGAGAAATTAAATAAATAACATGAAATTCATTATTACTTATAGAGTTTAATTGGAAGTGTTCGTGGGAATGTATATTCCATAAGAAGGATAAGAATATGAAATAAATATGATCATGACAATGTTTATTTTCTTCAATATTCTTTCATGAATAGGTGTCTATGAATTTTAAGTTGAACATTCTTTTATATGATGTCTATTTCACATACATTTTATTCTACATGTTGGAGAAAAATTAGTGTCACGACCCATCTCATGTGACCCATGTCGTGACAACCCAAGCCCGCCTTCCATAGGCCAGGGGCTAACGACTAGCACCGAAGGCGTATTTCCTAAAACTGGGAAGGAATTGCCTTAAAAACCTGTAAACACACACAGAAGCAAGCACACTGCTGGATACAAAACCCCAAGTAAGCTTTATAACAAAAGAGTGTTGAAATAAGAAGGGCCAGAATTCAAGCCCAACTGGAAAGTACAAGTACAACAATGATACAATACAACTGAATGAAAAGGGAAGACATGTACTAGATCTTCCTCCGGGGTTCCTACCTGTAGTGTAGGTACAATATTACTCCTTAACACCCCATGTACGTCTATGTACTCCATGTACCGGAAAACCATAGTGTCCATCTCCTCGTACTATCCAATCCTAGTACTATCACCCTCAGTCAGCGCTGTCTGTCGTCTGCATCCAACACAACAAGGTGCGGGCATAGCCCGTACATGGGTGAGTATAACGATATTCAGTAGGGACCCCGAGATCGTCAAGGTCTCTCAAAATCCATCAATTATAAACCACAAAGTAAGAAATCAATAGGAAAACCTATATAGGTATATTCCCAAACATATACCTAAGTTATCATGTGATCCATCTCAATAATGAAGAAAACACAAGAAAAACTTACTCAGATCAAATAGGATTTTATGCTAGGGGTAGAATCAAGTAACATCTCCAGTCATATTGTTGAAACATTGGCTCTTGGATAACTCCACCTCTATCGAGTAAAGTGTTCCTACGGTGACACCAAGACCTCTTCCCACTATCATTGGACTACTGATGTACTCCTCATATCGAGTACCGTCGATCATCCATGTAAAGAAGTGTGCTCCCTACCATGGGTATGCCACGTACCCAAGAACACTCCCCCTCATAGCCTGCTGAGTTACTCATGTCATGTACCATGGGTCTGTCATGACACCAAGGGCTCCCCACTGTGGGTCTGCTGTGACACCAAGGTGCTCCCCACTGGGCTAGTAGAGTCACTCCGAGTCAAAATGGTCAGCATTCATCAGGTCTTAACCATGTAATAGATATCAGCACTACATTCTTCGTCTTTGGGAGGATCCTCTCCACGAGCTACGAGTCGATACTCCAACTATCACGAATTCCCATGAAAAATATCTCAAAGGTATGCCACATCATGGGGGTCTCAATCCAATGGATGGCGCATCAAACGGATGCTCGGTCTATGAGTTATTAGCCTTTTAGTCCGGGAGGCCCGGTTGGAATCGTAATTGATCCAACATGACTATTTCCAATATTGAACGAAAACTCCAGTGGAGTATACTCAAATGAACATTCTTTCTCCATGATTTCTAGTGCCACTAACAGTTCGTCAAAGGGACGTCTGGTGCCAACGATATGCCCGAAAGAGCCTAAATGAGTCTTAGTGGTCCCTTGTCATGTTGACTTAGTGGGACCCACCCAGGCCGACCATGTCTGGCCCAACCTAGTTTTGGATGACCCGCCCTGACCTGTTGGGTCTAGCCCGACCCGTTGGGCAGGATAGGCCATTGGGTTCGGCCCGACCCGCTAGGCCCAGCCCAGTAGGCCGCGAGGGACTGTGGAGTGCCATAAAGATGCAGACCAACTACAAGGGGTGCGGACCAGCCATGGGTCGGCGTGCATGAGGTTCAGACCATGGGGTTCCATGCGGATGTCTTGGAAGGGGACGTGGGGCTAGTTTGGATCAGAGGACCTCAGGGGCACCGTTCGGGGCAGTTCATCTCAGGGGGCTGTGTGGCGAGGCTGTGGACAGTTCGACCAACAGGTAGCATGACCAAGGCTAGTTCGTCTGAAAGACTACATCATCCGGGGCTCTGCCTATGGATGGAACAACCAGGGCATCTAAGCCAGGAGGTTGGGGTGGCTGGGGTGCGTCACGACCCGGGGCCGGTTCTACCAGCGGCGGGGCGGGTCTGGTTTAACCGGGAGGCCGAGGCACCACAGGGGGAGGCACGGGTCATGGAGGCCATGGGTGGTGGCTCTGTTGCCTTCGTCACCTTCCTCCATTTTGAAGAACACTGCAAATCAACACAAGGGTTATAGAAAATACGAGCCAGGTTAACTTGGCCTGCACTCTCAGCATTAGAATGGTAGCAAGAGATTCACAAGAACAAAACACATCAAACCCTCCCGCAATGATTCTTCACAACCAGCAAATGAAGATAAGGGGTGTACTTTTGAAGTGATAATAAAACATCATTAAACCCCTACCTCGGGTTGATTTGTCATCAGATTCATGGGTATGTAGATGAATCATTTGTAAAAAGAAAAGCATTGGTGTCATCACTGTTTTCCTCTATCGTAGGTTTGTGTGTCGGTTCATATTAGTCAAAGACGTCCTCTGTAAAAGGATGTCATGAGGAATAAGGTTTAAGTCAATGTCCTTCTTCATAGTTTAAGACATCCTATGTCAGAGGAAGTCTCGAGGAAGAAGGTCTAAGTTGAGGTCGTTCTTCATAGTTGAAGGTGTTACTCATCAGTGTTCTTTGTCAGTGGAGCGTTCTTCGTTGGGATCTTTCTCCCAAATTCCTCCTACCCAAAAATTACACGCAAAATGAAATGGAAGACCATGATAATAGATTATAATATCTTTTATGTCATTGGGATAATATTCAAAAAGTTTTAACTGATTAAGGGAATGTTGGAAAAATTAATGTGGTGCGTTGGCACAATTAATGTTGAGGAAGTCATGTGGCTTCACCAAATTAATGGGGTGGGGGAGGCTGAGTGTATATCTCAATTAAAAAGGGGGATTAGTCTGGGGTGGTCCCATCCACCATAACCTTTAATTAGAGGTTATGGTTTGGGTGTTCCGCACCACCATAACCTCTCATGAGATGTTAAGGACTGGTGGTCCCCACACCCCATCTTCCACATGGAGGTTTAGTTCTGGGGGACACCACATTCCAACACCCACATGTGAGTTTCAAAAAAAATAAAAATGTCATACACTTTTATATTTATTTTATTCATACATGAATAACCCAAAAACATACCTTCACACTCGAGCAACTGTCGTTGAGGTGAACGTCTTATTAAGAGAATAATGGCGCTGTATGTTTAATGGTTCCCTTAGATTTCAATTCCAAGCACCAGTTCAAATGTTAAAAAAACCCTCTTGAACATTTACCTAACATACCCGATCAAATGTTCTAAAATTCATTCTTGGCACTCCGGGCCTCTGAATTAGTCGCCGTAAATTTTCATGGACTCGTAAAATTCCCATTTATTCAAAAAAAATGACATAGAAATTCCTTGTCATTACATTCTCCCCAGCTCAGGTCATTACATTCCCATAATATAAAACATGAATTAATGGAACAAGTGGGGGTACTGAGCATGGATCTGAGCCTCCCACTCCTATGTGCTCTCTTAGAGGTTCCCGGGCTACCAGAAAACGCACACCAGAGGTATCGACTGTCCATGAAGGACCTGCTCCTGTTGATCTTCAATTTCCACTATAACATCGGTAAATGTCTCCATATCATTGACGTTCAGCTCGCCATGTTCAATGAAGTGATAAGGGTCATGCACGTATCTCCTCAGCTGGGATACATGGAAGATGTCATTATCCCGGTGAAACTGAGGTGGGTGATCTATGTAGTAAGCCACCTCGCCATATCTGTTGAGGAACTGAAAAGGTCTGATGAACCTCACAGATACCTTGCCACCTCGGCCAAATTTATGCAATCCACATTGAGTTGAGACCCGTATAAAGACGTGGTCGCCATCATAGAACACTATAGATCTCCATCTCCGATCAGAATACAACTTATTGCTACTCTATGAAGTCTTCATCTCCTCCTGGATGATCTGCACCTTCGTTGTTGTAGCTCGTACCATCTCTGGTCCCACTAGTTCTGACTCCCCTGGGTCAGTCCATCACAAATGTGATCTGTAATGTTTCTCGTACAACGCCTCAAAATACGACTTTCTTATACTCGAGTGATAGCTGTTTTTTTATGAAAACTCCACCAATGGTAAGTGATCCTTCTAGCTGTGACTGAAGTCGTGGACACAAGCACAGAGCATGTCCTTGAGGGTCTAAATGGTCCACTCAGTCTGACCATCCGTCTGAGAATGGAAGGCAGTTCTCAAACAAAGCTACGTCCCGAAAGCTTCCAGCAAACCCTTCCATAGTCGAGAAGTAAATGGTGAATCAATATCAGAGATAATCGCCGAAGGTACTCTATGTAACCTCATAAGACCCTGCACAAAGTGGCATCCCATTCTATCTACTAATCCTTTCTCTTTGATCGGTACATAGTGTGCCTAATTGGTGAGTTAGTCGACGATCACCCAAAGCTGGTCATGTCCCCTAAATGTATGTGGATGTCCAGTCACAAAGTCCATGGACATCCCATCCCACATCCTCACAAGGTCCTCTAAAGGATGAACTAAGTCTGCTAGTACCTGATACTCTGCCTTCACTTGTTGACAAGTGAGGAATCGTGAGACAAACTCTGCAACTGCATTCTTTATTCCAGGACACCAATGTTGTCATCGGAGATCCTGTTACATCTTCTCCACTCCGAGATGTACCGCTAGAGGGGATATGTGGAACTCCCTCAACACTTCCTCCTGAAGTGTCACCAGTACCATAATATGTCATCTAAAGAGTATGAAGTGCTCCACACTTTTATAAAATCTATTGGGTGCATATCCTACGGATATTTGAGCACGTTGAGCATCACAACTAGCATCCCCATGATGTGCCTCCCAGAATCACTGAAGAAGTGGGAGAGTGACTGTATGAGACTAAAGGAAGACTAATCCATCTCGATGCACAAAGGATATTTATAAAGCATCCAGATACTCTATTACCTCACCTTGAGGATATATATATAAGATCTCCTGCTGAGTGCATATGCTACAATGTTCCCCTTCTCCAGAGTTTAGAAAATCTCGAAGTCATATTTCTGTAAGAACTCAAGCCAAAGTCACTGTATCAGGTTTAGGTCCTTATCGAAGAAGATATACATGATACACTTGTGATCAGAGTACATGATAAAACGTTCACCCATCAGATAGTGTCGTCACATCTTCAAGGTGAAGACCACTCCTGGTAACTCAATGTCATGGGTAGCATAAAATTGCTCATGTTGTCTCAGCAGTCGAGAACCATATCCGATCTCTACTCTCTCCTACATCAGGAAACACCCGATTCTATTCCCGGATGAGTCACAATAGAATACATACCCTACGCCTTACTTTGGAAGCCTCAAGATGGGGGCACTAGTCAGCCTCTAAATCACCTCCTGAAATCTCTACTGGTATCTCTCCGACCACAAAAGGGTTTCCCCTTCTTGGTCAGGGCAGATAGTGGTGCGACATCTCTGGAAAAATATAGCACAAACCTCTAGTAATATCCAGCCAAACCCATGAAACTTCGTACATCCGTCACACTCTTGTGTGGATTCCAATAAAGTACTGCCTCAATCTTTACTGGATCTACTGTAACTCCAGCCACTGATTTGACATGTCCCAGTTTGTGATCCTCTTGGATCCAGAACTAGAACTTCGAGATCTTACCATAAAGCCGATGCTCTCAGATTGTGTCCAGTGCTACCTAAAAATGGTATGCATTCTCCACCTTAGTAGTAGAGTAG
Organism: Viscum album; assembly: GCA_963277665.1. Taxonomy (NCBI): domain Eukaryota; kingdom Viridiplantae; phylum Streptophyta; class Magnoliopsida; order Santalales; family Viscaceae; genus Viscum; species Viscum album. The sequence goes on from OY728146.1 coordinate 516,520,203, forward strand.
ATCAGAATTTCATCGATGAAGACTACGACAAAGAGATAAAGGTATAGGTGAAGGATCCTATTCATGATCCCCATGAACACCGTTGGATATTTGGTTACACCAAATGGAATAACCAATAACTCAAAATGGATTTACCGAAACATGAAGGCTATCTTCTACACATCCTTGTCTCGTACTCTAAGCTGGTGGTAGCCTGATCTGAGGTCTATCTTCGAGAACCATCGGGCTCCCATCAGCTGATCAAAGAGGTCGTCAATCCTCAAAAGTGGGTACCTATTCTTCATGGTCACATGGTCCAGGCTCCAATAGTTGACACAAGGTCTCAAGCTCCCATCCTCCATCTAGGTGAATAGAATCGGGACTGCCCAGGGAGAAACACTAGGCCAAATGTATCATTTCCCCTTCAGGTCCTCCAGTTGTACCCGTAGCTCATGAAGCTCCACGAGAGCCAACCAAAATGCTAGTGTAGATATAGGTGACATCCAAGGGTACAAGTCAATGTAAATTTCTTCCTCTCTACAAGGAGGTGGAACTAAAAAATCATCAAGGAAAACATCTGTGTACTGGTCCACCACTACTGGATAACTCGGACTCTACACTTCAACTACTCCGAGGGTAAGGCTAGCCAACTGATTAGTGATCAGCTTCACCAACCTCCGGGTAAGTCCATCATGTGCTGCAAAGGCTCCCTTGTCACCAGTGAAGGTAAACCTAGTCCAATCCATGTGGAAACACCACACATTGTTCCTAATAAAGTCAATATGAGCATAGACTATAGAAAAGCATTCCATACCCAAGATGACGTCGTAAGGCCATGACGCCTCTACTAGGAGATCCCAGATGAAGATCTCGCCTCCTAGAGAAAGATCACACTATCGGAACCAGAGAGTAATAGTTGAATCTTATCCTGTAGGTGTCTCTAGCCATAAGGATCAAGCTAACAGCTCCGTCAGAATCTCTGAGCTACAAATGAGTGTAGTGGAAATGAAAGAATGACAAGAACCTATGTTTATAAGTACTATAGCTAAGGTGGAGTAGACACATATCGTACATCATATCATCTCTGGAGAACTATGATCATAGGCCTCAGATTTCTAGAGATGAGCTCTCCCTTGTCCACCTGCTCCATGCGGTCGGGGTGGACCTCCTACTGCTGGTGGTGGTAACATCTCGAATCGTCTCCCACCACTAGATGCACGACCAGCTCCTCTGCCATGTCTTCCTGATCCCTACGGACCACCTCGATCGAATATCTGTCTCTACATGGGCGGTCCATTGACTATCTGCTAATAATATAAATGGAGGGTTATACAATCATGATCCATGTGACCCTACCCGCCACATACGTAACACTGCCTTTTCATGGCATGTCTGTCTCCACTTAGGGTGCCCCAAAAATCTGATCCTCAGTCATGCAGTCGTCCACCTATAGGATTGATCTATTGGACCATTGCGACATCTGTCAGCTACCAGCTGTGGAATACTCTTCTATGTGTCGAATGGGGGTGGATCTCCTTGATGGAGACAGCTCAACAAGGAAACCCTCCACTAAATGGGATCTCTTTAACACCGCTTCCAGCATGGGGATGTTGAGTGAGATCATGGAAGCCCGGATCTACAACCTATGTACATGATCGAAGGTCTCGGTCCTGAAGAATGGTTCCATAACCATATCAGTGTAGTAGCATGAGATTTATGTTAACCTCGTTGAGTAATGAGCTACAGTAATGTTGCCCTGCTGAAGATGATGTTTCTCATATATGTGCACTGCGGGAAGAGTTTCTGGGAAAATGTCTTCCCGAAACAGGCTCTCAATGTCTGCCCAGAGAAGCGTCACCTCATTGTGAACCTAGAGCATCATGCTCCAAAATATACCTACATTTCATGAAGAATGGAGGAAGATAGAATCACCATGAAATCTACTACTGTCTCTACCGGTCTGAAAACTCTCTCCACGACCTCCAGCCAATCCTCAGCCACCTATGGTTCCGTCACTCCCCTGATCCTGGGTGGCCTCTAGCGCTCAAACTCATGTTACGCGCTCAAGTGTCTTGCACTCTCTGCTACTGGGTTTAGTGGCATCGGTGGCCCAATGGGTAATGATATAACTAGTGCCTATATTGGAAAAAGGGCTCTACACCGAGGTCTCATCACTCGGTTGGAAATCAGTGCATACAACTATCGGAACCATGGGTGGCTATCTGCGTAGATGAATCCTTAATATGAACAGGTGCGACACGGTCAAAAATTTATACCTTTTGAGCTGACCTAGTGATGTAACTTAAAAAAAACTTCTGAAAACAGACATTCAATCTGTGTTTTCGTGCCCTGAGTCGGAAATAAGAAGTCAGGGTCCTTGTGTATTGATACATCGACCGCCACACCAATACTAGACTCCCTGAACTGAAAAAAAAACACTTACTACAACTAAAACTATTGCTTCAAATAATATATTTGAGTCCTTTATTATATGATAGAAATGAAACCTCGGATACCAATTTGTCATGACCAGTCCCCCAGGGCCCTTTCCGTGAGTACCCCAAACCAGCCTTCCTTAGGATAGGGGCTGGAGACAGCACCAAAGGCATATTCCCTAAAATTTAGAAGGAATTTCCTTTGTAACCTATAAACACACACAGAAACAAGCACACAGGTGGATATGAAATACCAAGTAAAATATATAACATAAGAGTGCTGAAAGAAAAAGGGGATAGAATTCATGCCCAACTAAAATGTACTAGTACATTAGTGATACAATACAAATGAATGAAAATGGAAGATGACTACTGGATCATCCTTCGGGGTTCCTACCTGAAGGGTAGGTACAGTTCACCTCGTCAGCACTCCATGTCTGTCTATCTCCTAAGTGTACCGACAAGCCGTAGGGCCCACCTCCGTGTACCGTCCAGTCTAGGTACTCTCAGCCTCAGTCAGTGCTGTCTGGAAAATGCATCCAATACAACATGGTGCGGGAATAGCCCTTGAAGGGATGAGTATAACGATACTAATTAGTGACCAAAAGACACACAAGGTCTCTCAAAATACTTCATGGATAAACCACAATGTAAGAAATCAACTGATAACCCTACTTAGGTATACAACCATACATATACCAAAGTTATCATGCAATCAATCTCAATCATGGGAAAACACAGAAAAAATAACTCCACTCAACATGGATTTTATTCTAGGTGTAGTATCAAGTAACATCCCCAGTCATAATGTCCAAACCTCAGCCTCTAGTAAACTTCTTCTCTATCGAGTACAGCGGGCATTCCATGACACCAAAAATGCTTCCCACTAACAATGGACTACTAAGGCACTCCTTCTATCAAGTATCGTGGATCTGCCGCGTCACCAAGTGCACTCCTCCTTGTATCGTGATGAGGTACTCTTCCTATCAAGTACCATCAGTCTTCCACGCCACCAAGGAACTCCCCATTATGGGTCTACCATGGCACCAAGTTTCTCCCTAATAGCCTACTAGAGTCACTCGGAGTAAAAACAATCAGCTGTTGTCAGGTCTCAGCCAGCCACCAGGTCTCTGCACTGTACTGGCTCATCTCCAAGAGGATCTGGTCATTGAGCTACTTCTCCATAGTCTAACTGTCATGAATTCCCAAGAAGAAGTATCTCAAAGTTCTGCCACATCATTGGTGTCTCAATGTAACTGACAACACGTCAAACGAACGACCGGTCTATGAGTCATTAACCATTTAGTCCCAGGGTCCCGGTTGGATTCGCGCTCGATCCAACCTGACTTTTCCCATATCAATCCAAAACACTAGTGGAGTATACTCCAAGGGACCAACTCTCTCTAAGATTTCTAGTACTGCTGATTCTTCGTCAAACAGACATCTCATGCCAAAGATATGGCCGGAGGTGCATAAACGAGTTGTAGTGGGCCTAATTTTGGTCCGACCCAGACTGGGCCGACCCGGTTCGGGTGGACCCAGACTGACCCATTAGTTCAGGACCGAACCTTTGGGTTGGTCAGCCCGTTGGGTTCTGCCCAGCCTTTGGGCCCAGCCTAGCAGGCCACGAGGGGCTACGAAGAGCTGTGAGGGTGCGAATCGGCCATGAGGGTGTGGACCGGCCATGGGTCAACATGAGGTTGGTTCAGCCAGCTAGGCGCCACACGGGCGGGTCACCCCGGATGGCACTGTGAGGCCCGCTCATCTCGGGGTGTGGGGACGGTTCGGCTCAGAGGGCCGTGGGGGTGTGGCTTGGCCCGGGGGGTGGGGTGGCGCGGCCGGGGCCAGTTTGGCTAGCGGGTGGCTTGACCAGGGCAAGTTCAGCCAGGAGGTTGGAGTGGCTGGGGCATCGAGGGTGTAGCGCGGCTGGGTCACAATGCGATTCGGGGCCGGTTCGTCTGGTGGCAGTGTGGGGCCAGTTCATCACGGAATTCGAGGCACCGTAGGGGCGATGATGACCACGATGGCTGTGGGGGGTGGCACCATTCCCTTCATCACTTTCGTCACCTTCCTCCATTTCAAAGAACACAAACAATCCACACATGGGTTACAGAGAGGACGAACCATGTTAGTTTTCCCCGCACTCTCCACATTATAGAAGTATCAAGAGGTCTCAAGAACATAGCACATCAAACCCCCTCACAAAGATTCTTCCCAACCCACAAAATAAAATAAGGTTTGTGCATGTGAAGTGATAGTCAAAAAGAATTACTCCCCTACCACGGGTTTTAATGACGACAAAGTCCCGGGGAAGAAGATGAATCATTGAAAAAAAGACGGGCGTCGGTGTTTTCGGTGTTTTCCTCGATCATCGGTTTGTGTATCGGTTCGTCATAGTGGAATACGTCCTACATCAGAGGATTTCTTGAGGAGGAAGTTTAAAGTTGAGGTCGTTCTTCGTAGTTGAAGACATCTTCCATTGGAAGAAGTATCGAAGAAGAAGGTCGAAGTCGAGGTCATTCATTGTAGTCAAACTCGTTCCTCGTCGGCGTTCTTTGTCAGTGGAACATTCATCATTGGTAGCTTTTTCCCAAATTCCCCCTCTCCAAAAAGTACACCCAAAATGTAATGGCATCCAAAGATAATATATTATAATATCGATTAATTCATTGGCATAATATTTAGAATGGTATAATTGATTAAGGAAGAGTTGGCACAATTAATGTGGTGAGTTGTCACAATTAATGTGGAAGATGTGAAGTGGCTCCTCCACATGAAGGGGGGGGGGGGGGGTTTGAGAGATTATATGAATTAAAAAGGGGGTTTAGTTCTAAGTGGTCCCCACCACTATATCCTCTCATCAGAGGTTATGGTTCGGGTGGGCCCTACCACCATTACCTCTCATGAGAGGTTACGGTCTGGTGGTCCCCACAACTCAACATCCAGATAGAGGCTTGTTCCTGGGGGACCCCACCTTCCAACACCCACATGTGTGTTTCAAATAAAAATAAAAATTCCATACACTTTTATTTTTATTTTATTATTAAATACAAAACCCAAAAACTATCTTTCACCCTCGACCAATTGTCCTCAAGGTGAAAGTCTTCTTAAGCGAATAATGGCGCTGCAAGTCCAACAGTTCCCTCAGATTTCAATTCCGAGCACATGTTCAATATTTATAGAAACCTATTTTTATGCTTACTAAAATTACTCAAACAAAAGTTCTGAAATTCATTCTAGGCACTCCGGGCATCGAAATCATGCACAATCAATTTTCACAGACTTGTAAAATTCCCATTTATTTAAAAAAATTATGTGGAAATTCAGGGTCATTAAAATTAGGCCAACAATTATCCATCCAACCAAGTAGATCCTCAAATATTTTTGTGAGGCCAATATGGTCAACCACAAGTGATGCCCATTACATGGAAAGCCAACCATTGAATTAGAGAAGGGATGTGCATAGTTTCCACTGTATAGTGGAGGTCCCATGAATAAGTATCAGAGAGTGCATGCCTAAAGGCATGAATAGAGTTGCACTTAATCCCCAAATGATTAATATAGAATGTGGAGTAGATCATGGATTATGTGGGTTTATAGTGAGGGGAATCTAGGTGTTGAAAATAGTGCTACCTTGCGAAAATAATGAGAATGATTTTTTAATAAAGAACAAAACAAATGAAGCACTAGGTAATATTGGTCCATATTAGGAGTTTTATTGTTACTAAATCATTTAAATTGATAGAAATTTTGGTAGCAAATTGATCTCTTTGATCATATAAATTCGATCACTCTAGAATGTTGGGTACTTCTTCATTCCTCAACTGAGGATATACATTATGCCGCATCACCGGAAAAACACCATAAATATATTCTATCCATCTATGGTGATGTTGATGAAATGATGACGTATTTGGGATCAAAATGAAATTCATTAATAAAATTTAACATCTTTAATGCATGTGTTGAGTTTTAGGAATGAGATAAGTTCATATATAATTGATATTCTAAGATGTTATTAAATAATGGATGAACTTTGGTTCTTTAAAAGAGATGAAGCACATTATCAGACCGCATGCACATGTGCACTTCTTAGAAAGGAGAAGCTGAGATTTCCAAGAAAAGACACCATTCTTTTCAACTGAATTTGATCCTTAATTTGAATAACTGAAAATCAAAGTGTTTAGGAATTAAAATATATTATTTCATGGAATGATTTTTAGGATTTTAAATAAGTGAATAAATTATTAGAGGTATTTATCATCAATTATAAAAGTAGAGGGACCAATCCCAGAAGATGTGTTGCTGCTTACATGGTTCAATTATATCTATCCATTACCTAATAATTAAAAAATCTAAAATTAAATATCATGTAAACCGATAATATAGAACTATGATCCTATTTAACATCACGAAATGTGATATTTTATGTCATATGTGAAAAAGAAGAAGTACCACACATGTTTAGGTTGAAGGAGGACCATAGACACATGACTTGTGGTTATACACCCTGGTCACAATTTATGAAGATGATCACATACATGATCGATTATTGATTTTTTTGGTCACACTGGGTTATGAAAATATAGAACACATATTTCTTAAATTTATTTACAAGAATCTAGTAATATCACTATTATGTGCCTAGTTTTACTATGAAATTATATTGTGATATTTATCACAGACTTGATGTTGTTTATATGAATATTAAGGTTCATTAAAGTAGTTTCACTTGGGATGAATATCATTATGAAGAGGAAGTTATAGAACATACCGATTTAAAGTTTCACAAAATGTGAATAGAAACAAAATGAGAAGCATTCATTGACAAAGTATGATATTAAAGGATAACTAGTATTTATTTCTGATCTCATGAGGCATAAAATATAAAAAATAGAAGTGCGTTACAATATTAGTGTGTGTGATGAAAGTAAATTGAATGTGCACATGAAAAACATATACATGATTTTCTGCATAACAGAATAGTTACGAACTTGTAATTGGTTATGAAATTGAAATACGTAAAACAAATATTGATATTGAACATAAAATATCACTAAATAAATTGATGCATGGAGTGAATGTGATATAATCATTTTAAAATTAATGAATATATTATTTTGTTTACTTGAAGGATCATTATTGAATGAAATAATATTAAATTTACTATGCAATAAAGTTGAAGAAACATCTACTTCATGAAGAAGAATATGGAAGGGTTGGTATAAAAACAAATATTTATATATTGTATTGAGGAAGAATAATTAATTATGATGACTCCAGGTTAAAAAAACAACATTGATTTAATAATGGAAAATGATTTTTATGTTTCTAGAAATATTTTATAAATATGATTCAGTATAACTGCCCAGATGATTAATATAGATATTACATAAACATTGAAAAATATTTATTATATAGCAAAACAAAACCACACTAGGACCGTATATGTTTAGTTTCTTTAAAAACGGGGAAAGATAAAAAACTAGTTGATAAAGCATCCACATTTCCTCCCACATATTTCATCATGAATAGACTCCCTTTTGATATGTCTCACTTAATACCCACTTTTATGACCAGGGGAAAAGAAAAACATGAATGTGTTATCTCAAATTCTTAGTATGGGTAAACAAGAGAAATATCAATCATAAACATAACATTTGAAAATCTTATCCTGCAAATAAAAAGTCATAATATCATGTCATAGGATATTCTATAAAACTGAGATATAATCTCAATAATAATAACATAAGAAATGGAATATTTTGGAAGACATAAATAATAATATATAATCATGTCATATTAGTGAAGGCTCATTTCTGAGACCATCATAGCGGAAAAAGTCCATTACTTGAATTTGTTCACTCCTCGTTCCAGCCCAGTGTTGCTGAACAAGATTTATGTGTCATTCCATTCATGTATATACATGATATATAAATATTCACCAATTTTATTAGAGGTAGATATATATCTTATCAATCTCACAATGAATCCATTCTTACATGGTCCACAAAAATAGAAAAAAAATTCAACAAAACATAACCCATTAAATAAAATGGGTTTCTAAAACATCATTCCATTATAATTGATATAAAACAAATTTTTTTCCTCAATAAAACTTGTCATAATTAAAATAAAATCATATTAAGAACCTGGATATAAATATAACAATATTTAAATAGAATCATTTTATATTAGAAATAATTTTCAAAAAACACTTGAAATTAATTCATGCGGAAAACCATTCATCTTAAAAAATGTTTTCCTTTATGAAAATGTCTTGAAATTTTAGATGAATGAATTTTATATGAAAATATACTTGTATTATTATTGGTAATACTCATTTAAATAAGGAATTATGAATGTTTAAAAATCCGTTCAGGCTGTACAAGTTAAAAAATCATTCTTCTCGTACTTTTTGCAGAAAAGATAAAAAGTACCTCATTCCGAAAATGAAAAAAGATTCTGTTCACACCATTTATTAAAACATTGACCATGGGTAAAGTTTAATTTTATCAATTATAGAAGGATATAAATAATATTTTGAAATACATATTTAGGAAACATGTACTTGGATGATAACTATACCACAGTAAATACATACGAATAAACAATGTCATATAAAAATGAGATTGGAAAAGTTACCCTTACCTGAGATCTGATATGCTCTGTATGTATCTTAACCTCCTTTATAATTATTTGAATAATGATTCTGATTTATTATATAATAATAATAATTTTTTTGATAAATCTTTTGATCAAATCTCTATCTTTTTGTTAGTAACATTTCATTGTTACTCGTTATTCGGGTGTTAACTACTTTAGGTTCTTATCTATGTCTAATCAGATAAGTTACTATTAAATTTTTATAATTATATAATTTAAATAATTTCATTATTATTATATATATCATATTTATTCATTAATTAAATTTGTTGAATCATGCTTCAATGAATATTATTTAGAACAAATCACATCACATCGTGGAGATGGTCAATCGGGCGTACGCATGAGCGACGATATCAGTAACATAATTGTATAATGGTATTAATGTGGATGGTTTATAATATCTAAAAATAAAAAATAGTTTATATAAATAAAAAATATATATATTAATTTCATTATTATACCCATACATGTAAGGTAGTGGTGAAAATGGATTACACCACGTTGTGGAGACGGTAAGTCGTACATAAGCACACGTGGTGATTTCATTTTTCATAGGTTAGGTAGAAATAGGAATATGGTTGTTTTATGTTTATAATAAAATATAAATATATTATTGATATTATTTTATTAATTTATAATGAAAAAAACTAATGAATAGGAAGTATAATAATAATTAAGTTCGAATGAATCGATAAATGATATTACCTCATCTTCGATGTGCCTCCTCCAAATATCCTCTTAGAGCACTAGAGATGGTCTCTGTGTAGTAACAAAACCTCAATAATTAAAATATGGAATTTGGGAATGAAAATTGGTAGGCGATGTCTGATATTGAAGGCTCAAAATGAAGTGAATAAGTGAGAGAGGAGGTGGCCTTTTAAAATTGTGGTGAGGGTCACCTTTAAAAACTCCCAAAATAATAATTTATAATAAAATAAAAATTTAACAAGAAACATCCAAAATTTACCAGCTTTGAATATATGATGATATTAGGTTGTAATATCATCATCCAATAAATTTTTTAGAATTTATTTTGTCAATTTAAACCATATCTTTTTAATTGAAACTTATTTATTCTAATTAATTTTAATTGTGGTAATAACATTCTAAATATATAATGGTTATAAATTTGAACATATATGGTGTTAATTGATCCTATATGGATATTTAATGAAAATTTAGATCTTATAATTAATACTTTGTAATATTTAAATATCATTATTATTATTAAATAATTTAATAAAATGTTATTTTAATAAAATATCAATAGTGTCAATATTGACAGTATTCATTTATTTGACCTTAAAAAAATCCACATAGGAGATAAATTCAAAAAAAAAATAGACTCCTATCATGTTATATTATCCTATAAAATTCAATGATAACAATAATTAGTTCATATGATATTTATCAAATATTTACAAAACCATTAATTTGATATTTCTGTTAATAAATTAAATTTTTTATCACCATTGTGTCATAATTAATGGTAATTATTTAATCTCTAAAAATTATAAACACATTATTATGATGTAGGTAATTATATTATATTTTAAGATACTAATATTAGACTATTTTATCTTCTAGTTATCCATATATTAAAATTAATATACTATTATAAAATGTGATTATGAAATTTTGTCACCTTCATTAGTTTTTATTACATTATTGTCATTTTCATTGTTATGTGGACATAATGAGATACAATATAGAAAATTACATGATAAGGGTTGAATGTAGTCATCCAATTGTATTTTTATAGGTGTTAAGGTAATTTTATAATATTATTTTTACCATTAATTACCATATTTACCTTTAATCAAGGTAATAAAAATAATTTCCAATGTAACTATTCATAATAACAAAAAATTGAAGTATCCTGTTAACATAATTTAGAACCAATATTTCAAAATATATAATAAATTTTCCAAAAATTCAAAAAACATAAATTCCAGTAATTAATTTTAATTTATTCAAATTTTTTGAAATGAGAAAACGATTTTTTAAAGTTGAAACATTGGAAAATGTTGAATTTTTTTACCTATAAATTATACGATAATTTAATGATAATTATTTAAATTATATTTAATTAATGATATATATTATATTTATAATTATAAATAATTTAATATAAATATTTAACCATATATATTATCTCAACAAAAATGTATTTTTTATTTAAAATTTAGATTATTTTTACAAGTCATCCAAACATGAAAGTTATCAGAAAAATATCATAAATATACCCAAAGTAATATTTATATCCGGATTCAAAATAACATATTTATGATTTCCTATAATAATTATTTTTGTGTAAAATATTAATTTGAAATGGGTTCCCTACTCAATGGTGTAAAAACAACCTTTTAAAATTTGTTTTTTATATATCAAATAGGGTTTTATTAATACCCTATGTCTAATAGATCAATTGGATTAATATCATAACATAATGTAATTAGTATATAAAAAATATATATCACATTAATTGCCAAAATTAATATAGTAAAAAATTAAAATATCTAATTGATTTGTATTTTTCGTAAATTATTGGTAGCTAATGAATTTATAATGAATTTTAATAAGTTAGTTATAATAAATCCTGCTAACCTAACAGTTAGGATATAATAGTAATTTTATAATAAGTTCATATCACAGTTCGTTTAAACTCGATATTTCTTTCCATGTATGACATTTAAGAATAAAACTTAATTAAAGAAAATAATTCATTAAAATATATAGGTGTTACATTCTACCCATTAAGCTGAATTTAGCCCTCAAAATTCATCACTTGGAAACAAATAGATGAGGATACCTCTCCATCATCATATCTTCAAGATCCCATTTAGCTACTTCAAATTATTTGTTACTTCATAAAACATGAACCATTCGAGTGTTCTTTTTTCATAGAATATTTTCTCTATGATCAGTAATATTTATAGGTTTTTCTTTATAAGAAAGACCTTTCTCTAGTGGTATAACATCTGAGCATAGTACATGTAAAGGATTGGGTATGTACTTTATCAGAAGATATACATGGAAGAAATCATGATTTTGAGATAGATTTGGTAGAAGCACCATTAGGTATGCTACCTTCCTAACACGATCAAGAATTTCAAGAGGAACGATATAACTAGGTATCATCTTTCCCTTATTTATATATCTCGTTACTCATGTCCAGGGAGATATTTTTAAGAACACCATATCATCCAGTTCAAACACTATGCCTTTTCATTAGTTGTCAGCATATTTTTTTCGTCTCTGAGATTCTCATATGTGTTTTTTGAATATACCTGACATTTTCTGCCATTTCATCAACAAGATCATTTTGTGATAGCTTTGTTTCCCAAACATCATCACAATATGTTCGATTTATTCACTTCTTTCCATATAGGTATTTATAAGTAATAATATGAATACTGGAGTGAAAGACATTATTTTAAGAACATTCCCCCTACGGTAGGTGTTTATCCCAACAACCATTGAAATACATAGAGAAATATCTCATCATTTCTTTGAGATTTTGAATTTTTTTCTTAGAACGACCATATTTCTGAGGATTATAAGAAGTACTAAAACATAGCATTGTATCTAGTGCATGCTAGAGACTTTGCAAAAACAACAAGTTAATTTTCAAATAGAAATCAGATATAATGGAATGTTTTAATCATGAAATATTAAAACTTCCTTTACATATATCCTTGCAATATGATCACGATTGAAATCCTCTATAATATCAATGAAGTGTGTCGACTTCATAATGCAATAAACTATACCACATATAGCATTATTTTCTTTGCATGATTTGTGATTTCTGATGCGAAAGTATACTATGGTGTTTTTCCATTTCCATTATGGAATGTTTAATGGTTGTAACATCCCCAAAGACTTCTATATCTTAACCTTAACATGTTGACAAACCATGCATCGATAGACATATTCAGTTACATCTTTTTTCATTCCATCCCTTAACAAGTACTCTTTCAGGTCTCTAGACATAATTGTGCATATAAAGTGAGTTGAGAATGAATAACTATGATCCTCATCCAATAAATCCTTCTTTAATTATGTTATGGGAGTAATAAAAACCTAGTTACTAGACCTTATTATATCATCATATTCAGGGTTGAATTCAAGAAAATTTCTTACCTTTTTTTGTAACTCAACATCTTCTTTTGTTTCTCTTTAATTTTAACTTGTATAGATGGTTGAACACACTTTTTTGGATGATAATATTTATCCCCTTCAAATATAATTTCAATATCCATCCTTTGTAAATCCATAAAAATTGAATCTTTTGTGACCCTCATTATGCATAATCTAGCATGGTATTTTCAACTCAAAGCCTCTTCCACCTTGTTCATTTTCCAATGTGGTGATATATTGATGAGTTGTAATTATTAATCAAATCTTACCCTCTTATTTGGCTCATATTCAGATCCTTTTGTGTGAAAATATACTATAAAACGTTTTAACCAAGATAAATATTACTCATGTCCCTATAATGATAATGCACCATATCTTTAATGAAAAAATATAGTAGCTTACTCCAAATAAAGAGATGTGTAATTTTGCTCACGAATATTAATCTTCTATGAAGAATATGTTATCACCATATCCTTTTAAAGATAACACATCTCATCCCCTTCTTGTATACGTTATTATAGATCACAAACCATTCTCTACTATATGGTTGTGTGAGCACATGTGCACTTGCTAAACTTATTTTTTAATAGTTGAAATTATCATCCAATTCATCTTTACAAACAATCATAACTAATTTCCAAGTCAAAATTGTGATTTGATTAGATCATTTTGAAAAATATTTCACCAATTGTTGATAATATCTAGCTAATCCAAGAAAAAATTGGATCTCTGTTACTATTGTTGGTCTTGACCATCTTTCAATAACATTTGTTTTTGTTGGATCCAAAGATATCCTTGCTCTTGAGATTATGTGACCCAAAAATAAATCATTATAAAGAAAAAATTCATACATAGTATATTTTCCATAAAGATTTTCCATTATTAGTGTATTAAAAATAATTCTCAAGTGATCTTAATAATATTCCGTTCTCTATGAATAGACAAGAATATCATTTATAAAGACTACCTCAAAATGATCAAGATTGTCCCTAAATCCACTATTCATTAGATCCATGATGATAGTGGGGGAATTAGTAATACCAAAAGGCATCACTATAAATTCCAAGTGTCCACACCTTTTGCATAATGTCATCTTGGGAATATCATCCTTTGTGATTGTTAATTGATTATATCCTGAATGATGATCAATGTTGGAAATGTATTGAGATCTGAGTAGTTGGTCAAATAAGACATCATTGTGGTGAAGAAGATATTTATTACTGATATTGATATTGTTATGTTCATGATAATCAATGTGGAGTCTCATCGATCCAACTTTCTAATTAATAAATAGAACAAGTGCTCCCCAAGGTTACACACTAGTGTGTATAAATCCCTTACCAAGATTATCTTATAGTTTCTTCTTCAATTCCTACAACTCAATTGAGGCCATTCTATAAGGTGTATTGGAAATAGGCAGAGAGACTGGTATGAGTTCTATAGAAAAATCAACATCATGATTTGATGTAAGACCTAGAAATTCCTCCATAAAGACATCATCAAACTCCAATACAATGGGCATATTCTTAATTGTGAGTTTATCCCAAACCATTTGAGATAAATAACCTTCATTTATTGGAATAAAGGACCATAAGATTGATGAAATTTATACGTGAAGGTTATATTTATCCTTTTATTGATAGATGATCATATATTTATATAGAAGGTGAAAGTCAACTTCCAGTTAATTGAAATTTATATGAGATTTAAATAGAAAAATCCAATCAATGCCAGGAATCACATCAAATTCTACTATAGCAAGTATCACAAGATTTTATGGCAGCAATTTACCACATACTTCAACTGCAGGAGAATTATAAACGTTTGATATGACTGTTCTTCCATTAGGAGTTTTCACAGCTAAGAGAACATCAAATTGTTGAGCTAATATGGTGATACCTTTATAAAATTGATCAAAAATAGATTGGGTGTATCCATAATCAAATAAAATTTTTATAATTAGAGTGTATGGTATGTATACCTTTCACGACATCATTATTGTACTCAATGTCGTAGATAGTTATTTCATGTCACATTCCATTTTCTTTGGACTTAAGAGTGTCTTGAAGCCAATCATATCCACAACCCTTGGATTATGGAATTTATATGAATAACAAACCATTTCCATGAACATGAGACATTGAATTGTAAGAGGTTAATTTTGTATAGCCTTTTCATTGTTCGTATCATTTGAAATATTTTTAACAGAACATTTGAATTAAATAGCTCAATAACCTACTTTTCCACACAGAGAACCATTACTTGTCCCTTTAAGACTATTCCCTCCATGTTTCATTCCACACATTGAGCATAACAGAAACTCATATTATATTCAGTGTTGTATTTTAATTTTCCTTTGAATTATATTTTTCTCTTCTTATCAAACCCATATGAATAATGGGTAGATCAAATATCCATCTCGGTTGAGATCGCATAGATAAACTTCCTCATATATATTAATGTCCCTTACGGATAATACCCTTCAGAGACATAGTTTTATGCCACTAAATAATCGATAAATTTTACACTACGGTTGGATAAAAATTCTAAAAGCATACCTTGCGAGTCTTGAAATATTTTCATTATAGGTACCAATGTATTCATCATACTTTTGATTAAGTTCAAGGAAATACTTCTCCATCATAGTTTGAAGAACAATAAAAATGTACATATTGAGAAATTTTTCTTGATATCATCCCATTTTATGGACTCAATTTCATATCTTTTCATTGTGTTCAGGATAAGATTCCACCATTGAGATCCTTCACCTTCAAAAAAATAGACTGCTATTATGAAATTTTCGTGTTCAGAATAATTTTGAACTGAAAATATATTTTCGGTGTATTGATTCATTTTTTAGACTCTAATGGATTACAAGACCCAATGAATGATGGTGGAGGATATCTTATGAAAGACTCAATAGAATGTTTCTTCATCATTTTCTCATTTTAATGTTAGGAATGATTCATATCTTGAGAAGGTTTTATCAGGATGGATTCAAGATTTTGTATTCTACCTCTCATAAAATTTGGTAGTTCAGGGAGACAATAATTTCATTTCCCGTCGCATACATCATTAATGGGATTCCTTTGGGTTCCAGCTATTGACTAAATCCAAAAACCATTTTTTGATAAAAACAAATCATAACAGGAAAATCACATAATCAAGAATAAAATTTTAATTTACAACACATTAATTTTTATCCTAATTTATTCATGAACATATCTAAAACACCATGATACAATTCTAACCCATACTTAGACATATCCTTAGGGTTCTTAATAAGGTTATATCATCCTAGATTCCAATGGATAACTATAACTTTTATGTGATACCATCTATAATGACCCATATATTAAATATAGATATTAATACAAAATTGAAGAATATTTATAAAATAACATAACAAAACCACACCAGGACCTTGTAGGATTTTTTTATTTAGAAACTATGAAACATAATGAACTAGTTCTTAAAAAATAAAGATTTCCTTTACCTTATTTCTTCGTAATCAAAATACCTTATGAAATATTTTAATAATGAACCTTCTTCATTACTTGGGGTAAAGAAACATATGACATGGTGAGCTCAAATGATCATTAAGGGTAAAAAAATAAATATAAAATTTTAACATAACTTTTGAAAATCTTATCCTGCAAATAAAATATCATAAAATAGTGTCGTGGGATAAATATTAATTGTGAAATAAAATCACAATAGTCATAATATAAGACAATAAAATTTTATGTCATACACAGATACTCATATAAAATAATTTCATATTTGTCAAGGATCATTACCAAGACCATCATAGTGGAAAAAGATCATTACTGAATTGTGTTCACTCCACATTATATCCCTGTATTACAGAACCATATTTATGTTAAATTCCATTATTGTATATCTTATGAGATATAAATCTTTACACAATGCATTGGTGGTAGGTATGGGTCCCAATAGTATCATAATGAAACCTTTCTTATGTGTTCCACAAAAACCCAAAATGATTCACTATAGAATAACCCATGAAATAAAATGGGTTTCTTAAACATAATTCCATCATAAATATATCAAACAAAATGATTTAATCAATAAAATTATACCATAAAAACAATAAAAGCATAGTAATAATATGGATATGAAATATAACCATGTATTTATTGTGTCATATTAAATGGAAATTAATTTTGAAAAAAAAAACTAATTAATAATAAAAATATTGTTTCTTATACAGAAATGATTTCCATCCCCAAAATTGTACAAATTTTTGAAGAATTAATTTTATCTGAAAATAAAATTTTTATCATATAGGGTAAGTTTAAATAAAATAATGCATTATGAAAGTGTAAAAATAATTTCATGTCATATAAGGTAAAAAATATTCTTCTCATACAATTTCCAGAAAAATAAAAAAGTACCTTGTACTGAAAATGAAAAAAGATTCCACTCATACCATTTAGAAAAAATTTACCATTGGGAAAAATTGACTTTTAAAAATTATAGAAGGATATAGAGAATATTCTGAAATACATATTAGGAATCATGGGAATGGATTATAATTATACTACAATAAATACTTACGAATAAACAGTCTCTAATAAAAATGAGATATGAAAATTTATCCCTTACTTTAGGCCCGATATTATTCGTATGTATCCAAAACAATTGTATAATGATTAAAATAATGATAAAAATTTATTCCATAATCATAATAAATTTTTATGATAACATTTATGATCATATTTTCATCTTTTGTTAGTAACATTTCAATGTAACTCATTTTTCGTGTATGATCTGTTTTATGTTCTTATGCATGTTTCGTCGGATAAGTTCTTATTGATATTTGTTTAATA
Source organism: Viscum album (assembly GCA_963277665.1). Lineage (NCBI taxonomy): Eukaryota > Viridiplantae > Streptophyta > Magnoliopsida > Santalales > Viscaceae > Viscum > Viscum album. The sequence goes on from OY728146.1 coordinate 516,538,282, forward strand.
TAGTTATATAATTTATAGAATTTTATTATTATAATATATATCATGTTTTTTCATTCAATTCATTTATATAATCAATCATTACTGAAGATTATGTAACCAAATTTCATCACACTGTGTAGACAGTAAGCTTTATGTATGCACGAGCGAGGATATCATCCCGATAATTGTTTAATGGTATTGACATGTTTGGTGAATAATATATTAGAATAAAAATATTTATATTTAAATAATATATATATTAATTCTATCAACATACCCATCCATGTGAGTTGGTGGTGAAAAATGGATTACACCACGCCGTGTCGACGGTAAGTCCTACGTACGCACGTGTAGTGATTTCATTTTTTTATATGATGGGTAGAAGGTGGACTAGGTTTGTTTCATTTTTATAATAACATATATTTTTTTTGACACCGATATTATTAATTTATAAAGAGACAACTAATTAAGAATAAGTGCAAGAATAAATATGTTTGAAATAATCGTTAAATGATATTACCTCTTTATCTATGTGCCTCCCATAAACCTCCTCTTAGAGTACTAGAGTTGGTATTTAAAGTTGAAAAGAACCTCTAGAATAAAAATAAGTATTTTTATAAGAAAAAAAGGTGGGGAATGTACAACATTGGATGGTTAAAATTTTGTGAATATGCGAGGGAGTATGTTCCCTTTTATAATTGATGAGACATTCACTTTTGGAAACTCCATAAATAATACTTTATAATAAAATAAACCCCTGCCCAAAAACCTCCAAAAATTTAAAAAATAGAAAGATAAGATGAGAAAGGGTTTTAATACAATAAACCAATAAATTTTGGACAAGTTATTTTGTCAATTAAAACTATATCTTTTTTTATTGACACATAGTTCTTATATTTAATTTTAATTGAGGGAAACAAATTCTAAATATTTAATGGTTATAATTTTTTAATTATATGGTTTTCATTGATCAGAAATGGATATTTTATGTCATTTTAGATCTTATAATTATCACTTTGTAATTTTTATATATTGTTTATATTTTTAAATAATTTAATAAAAGGTTGTTTTTATAAAATATCAATAGTTTCAATTTTGACATTAATCATATATTTGACTTTTAAAAGAAATATAAATAAAATATAAATTAGAAACAAAATTATAAAATAAACTCTTAACCTATCATTGTAACTTATAATATTAGTTCATCACATTAATTAGATCATATGATATTTACTTTATTATTTTTAATACCATTGATTGGATATATCTAATAATAAAATGATTTTTACAGCAATAGTGTATCATAATTAATAGTAATTATTTAATATCTAAAATATATAAATAAATTACAATGATTTAGGAAAATATTTTAAATTTCCAGAAACTATCTATAGTAGAAATTTTCTCTTAGTTACCCATATATTAAAATTAATATACTTATATAAAATGACATTGCAAAATTTTGTCACATTCATAAATTTTTATTACATTCATGTAATATTCATAGATAAGAGGCCATAAAGTGATTCCATTTTGAAAAGAAGATGATATGGGTCTAATTTAGTCATCCAATAAAATTTTTACCCATTTTAATGTTATTTAATAATAATATTTTTACACTTAATTATCAGATTTAACTTTAACCATGGTAATAAAAATAATTATTTATGGTAATATTCATAATTCCAAAAAATAAAAGAATCCTATTAATATAATTTGGAACTATTAATTACCAAAAATAAATGCATTTTTCAAAATTAAAAAAAAAAATTTGTAGTAATTAATTTTAAATTAATCTCATTTTTGAAATGAGAAAAAATGTTTTAAAATTTAAAATAATGCAAAAGATTGAAATGTTTTTACCTAAGAATTTAATGTAAAATTGATGATAATAACATAAAATATATTGAATGAAAAATATATATTCTATTTATATTTTATACCCACTTAATATTATAACATAAAATTAGAAATTATCTTGATGAGAAAAGATTTTTTAATTAAAATTTATTGTATATTTACATTTTATCAAAACATGAATGTTATCATAAAAATATCATAAATTTATCCAATGTATTTTTTTTATCCAATTAAGAATAAAATGTTTATATTTTCATATATATATTATTAATGTGTAAAATTCATAATTGAAACTGGGTTTTCCATTCAAATTTATAAAATAAACCTTTTAAAAAAATAGTGTTTTATACATCCATGAGGTTTTTATTCATACCCTATTACTAAAATATTAATTGGGTGAATATAAAAATATTATTTTCTGTATATAACAAACATATATGTCAATAATTACAAAAATTAATACCCTCAAAAATACACATATTTAATGGATTTATGTTTTCATAAATATTTTATAGCCAATAAATTCATAATTCATTTTCATAATATAGTAATAATTATTATCGATAAACTAATGACGAGGCTATAAGTGTAATTTTGTGATAATGATAAATAACGTTTTGTTTAAACTCACAATTTCATGCAAATAAATCTATTGAAGAAGATTTTTTTAACGAAATTATTCTATACAATCATTCAGTTGTTACATTAAATGCAATCATATTTTTATTAAAGAAAAAAGATAGAATAATAGGAGAAGAGTTGATGACCAAAAATATATCAGTCAATCATAAATTAGGGAAAATATTAATTCTATGTTTATTAGTCCGAACCATGTTCTAACTATTCCGACTATTATTAGAAGAAGAAAAATGAAGCATTCATTTTGTTACTACCAAGAAGAAAGAAGTTTTATAGCCTCATATTGTTCAAGTGACCAGTAAATCAATATGTTAGCGGAGGAAAAAAGTATCAATGCTACATATAACTATTGTATCAATATGTTCAATACATATTTGGTAACAAAAAACCCTACTAGTAAGGAGAAGACTATGTTTAGGGGTATTATACAGATCAATGCAATAGTTGTAAAAAATGCACTGTAAATGAATTTAGTGAATTTCATGTGATGTTTTATTTACTACTTGATGTAACGACATTAAAAATATTAATTTATATTGTTTTTTTGTTAGATCATTTGTATACAATTCCAAGCACAAGCCAAATGGAATTTTTAGAGACCTTTGTAAAAATATTATGTAATACACCATATTGATTTCAAATATTTTCAGGAAATAAAAAATGGAATAAGATAATAAGTATCCTAAGAGGAAAACTAGGAAAATGGATATAAAATTATTATTGGATTAAAAATTACCCAACACTAATTCAGCCACTCCCAATGTGATATAATTCACAAACTGGTCCATTTTGTTTTCCTATCTATAACATGTGATGAATGTCTTCGTGGGTATCCCTAACATTAGATATATATAATTATGAATATTATACAGTTCATTATACTCTTTTATGACATGTTATTATGGAAATTTTATTCCCTCATCACTCATATTCACTGATTCAATTATGATTAATGTATTATGATCAACTAATCTATGTCCCATGACTAATTATTTTATATCTATGAATAGATGTGTATATTTATCTAATATTATGTCCATGTTACCATACACATCTTCTATTTTATTATTAAATAATAATTGACATATCCATTATTAAAATTTATTAATCATATATTTTAACCATATATTATGTTCATTTTTTCCGAGGATATAGAATTGTGGTAGTTTAATCTAACTATACATTACGATGAACATGATGTGCGATGATTTCAAGTTCTTTTATACTTTTTTATTTATCTACAGTTACAAAGATACTAAACCATTATATTTTGATAATGTATAGTAATAATATATAATGGGAATTTATTTAATTGAATGTAATATTTATGTATGCAATGTTTGGATCACCATAGTTGGTATTATAGAAAGGTGTATTTATTTTTGAAAACAAGGATGTGAAATATTTTCTGAGAAACCTAAGAAAAATTCCAATTGTAGAATAATATCCTTTGTTATATTAATGAAATATGGTTAATTTTCTTGTCAAATATATCTCTATATATACACTAATGAAAAGAGATACAATGGTTTAATACATGTACCTATGGGTAACAACTATTAAATGGGTGGATTGGTTATTAAATCGATCATCATTGGAGCTTGATGATAGGACATATTATGACACACCTAGATAAGAAAGCACATCCGATATTTTTGGTTAGTTGAAATTATGATTAAGGAATAATAAGTAGAAATTGAATAGATCCTTTCAATAAAAGAGCTACATTGAAAAATGTGTCATAGATTAAAAAATGTGTCATGATTTACGAATCCAAGATATAATTTTGGGGATTACATTATTTATATGTAAAATTATAATTTTTCAAAATAATATTGTTTCCTCTAGTAACTGGGAGTAAATAGATGAAATCATTCAAACACAAAATCTGATATAAACTACAATGATTTCACTCATTATCATCTTAATGTTAAGAGAGATATAATGAGAAATATTATTGCTATGTATAATCATCATTCTTAATCTATGAATCATGACGAGATTCAAAAAGATAAGAGTAGGAAACAATGATTTATTTAATCTTTCACGAGGAAACATCCACCTTTAGTTAATGGGTTCTTTGATCCACCAATTCCTACTAAATGGATCAGTACCACTGGAAGGGTAAATTTCATTAAAAAGTGTTCCATTCATGAAAATGTTATTTTTAGTATTTATAATTTGTAAGGTGAAATATATCAATAGAGGACACTTATCCACCAACTGCAACATTATTATTTTTATCAATTTAAAAAACATGAGGTACTATAAGGGACAAGGGAAATAAGGTAAAAGTAACATAATTATGGGGGTATAATACAGTGAAATCAAAGATAATATCCACACTAGTTTCAAACATTCTAGAGGAAAAATGTCTAGACGGTAGATGTATGTAACTCAGACCCTTTTAGAGGCCATGGAAGTAAATACGTCTTCTACATTGTTCCCTTTTATCCAGGTGTGAAGTATATGAATGTGATAATTGAATATGTTATTCCACCTTCAAATGAGGTATTGGGTTGTATAGAGGATGAAGTCTCTTTCAAGTTGGGATTCATGGAGAATAATAATGTCTGTTTTTATCAGTGATAGATAGATATTATTTAGATTAAACAATCTTATTCTTATATGCATTATAGTTCTATGACCATAGAGTTAATTAATTCTTCCAAATAACACCAATAAGGATATTCTAACTGATCCAATATGGTCACAAAAATTCCTCATCCCCTCATGACACACAAAATTAATGATCCATCTGGGTTTAGATTGAGTCCACGAGGGATGGGGTTCCATCAGACACATCTACCCTAGGATTGTTGAGATCAGAGTGTTGTGGGGTATTATAAGGATGATTAGGATTCAACGATGGAGATTCATCCAAATTCTTGATGAAATTTTATGGGTTTTATAAGGTTTTTTAGGTCTTCAATACAATATCAATTATTTAATAAGGTATACTCTCATGGTTATCTTTGTTCCTCAATCGGAGAATGCACCATCAACATTCTCTGAGGATTTATCCACTTTCTTCTTTTTGAAAAGATTATAAAATCCATGGATCCAATTATTATGAAGTAATATTCTTGAAGACTCTTTTAAATGAAGGCTCACAAACTTATCTAAAATATTATAGAAAATTATGGTCATTCACCCTCAATGAATTGTTTATTCACAATTTCTACCATATATCCACAATACTAGGATCACATGGAGTAAATTTGATGATGTGTGTAAGAACCCGGTTCTTCTCCTTGAGGTACGAGCTTCCTCTTTTATATTTTCCTTAGGTGTTTTTAATAAAATATGGAGAATGAGGAAAAATCCCACAGTTTGGAACTACATGTTGTGTACTTTTTCCACACGTCGCGTCCTTATGGCCGTGTTGGGATGAGTACACAGGGAGTGTCGCCTTACCGGCGAAAAAGGGTGTATGAACCGACCACCCGTCGTGTAGTGGTACTTTACATGCCGTGTAGTCAGTCGGCAGGACAAAATAATAAGGCGGTGCACCCGCTAGTTGGGTGGCAGTACATGCCGTGTAATCAGGAGTACATGTCGTGTACTCTTGTCGGTAGGTGAATACTGTCGTGCTGGTGGAAAGATGCCATTTGAACAGTTAAAAAGGAGTACACACCATGTACTTTGTTTTTTCTCCTAAAAATAGGCAGTAGCCTCCTAGTTTGGTAGAGGAGTCTTTTGACCCGCTTTGGAGACAAGGGAGGGGGATAGAACTTTGAAGATCCACCGGGCATTTGTCTAGAATCGGTTTCCGCCTCAGACGTTCTCATTGGAACGGCACGACTAAGCCCTATATTCTCATAGCGTGTTGCTTACAAATTTTTCTCCTAACGTAAGTTATTTATCTTTGAATGGGTTTTATTCTTCATCAGATCTACACCGTTCTTGGTCGTTTCTGGAGTCGGCGTTCAGGTATAATGTTCGTTGGCATTTAAGGTATGTGTCTTGTTGTTTAGTTTTCCAAATACTGTGTGTTTTGTGCATTTTTGTGCCAAGAACCCATGTTTCAGTGTCGTGTGGCTGAGGTCGTTTCAATATTAAAAACGTAGAATTTATTAGATATTTAATTATGATATTAAAATGCTGGTTGGGATCATTTCTTGGATCTGGAACTACACCGGGTGTGTGTTCCACTGTTTAGCCATTTGGCCAGGATACATAGGGTATGCCTTTGAAGTAGTAATTGTAGAATTTCCTTGAGAGGAATTGCTTATTGTTTCTTGTTTCCATGTTGGGAATAACCCATTTACCTGTTTAGCCTGAGGGCGTTGTTGTGATTAGCCCGAGGGCACTACACTGTTTAGCCTGAGAGATGTAGTTATTTCACCTATGGTCAACCTTTCGCGCCTGAGGGCATGACTTCTGTGCCTAAGGGTGACACTTCCTACGCCTGAGGGAAAATTCTGTTATGTCTGAGGGCTATACCTATGGGTTGGATTAGGCTTACCTGAGGGTAAGTTATTTTTTGTCTGAGGATGTAGACTTTTTACATAGAAATGCACTGTGGTGATTTCTAATATTTAATGGATTAAATGAATAATAAAATAGAAATTTAATTTTAAGATAGTTACTTTTCAGTACTACTTTCTTTATTTCAATTTACTATCGCACACTGTTGTTGCATGATTACACGTAGTTGGGAATGTGCCTTTGGTGGGTGCCTACTGAGATATATTTCTCACACATTCTTTGGGTCACACTTTTCGGCCCAAACAGATTACGTTGCTACAGGTGTAGATAGGGGAAAGTGTCCCTATATAGGTACAAGATTGTTGCTGAGGAATAGGAGGGCATGGGACCGAGCCTAGGCTTGTGATGCCACTGCTAGCTATTTTGTATTGTTTTGATGTACTCTGCTTCTGGTTGTATCGTACTGATGTATCACATGTTCTGGCTGTTTTCTTAGAACATGAGACATGTAGCATCATCATTTATATACTGTTGGTTATATCCACTGCTGTTGTATATTTCAGTTGTGTATGGATTACTGCTTTCACAGTTTGTTGTATTTTTTATTTTGTATTCCACTGCGCTACACTTTGATAAATGAGTGAATTGTTTCCCCACTACCAGACCTGGGCCCTCGCTGCAAGTCGGTAGCCTCTAGTGTTTGGGGAAATGTGCTTGAGGTCACATGGTGAACTGGGTTTGGGGCACCCGTTGTGTGGCACCAGGAACCAGGACGTTACAAAGTGGTATCAAATGGGTTCTTTTTTATTGACTTACTATTTGGAGCCTTAGTCTAGGATATGATGAATGGTAGTTGGTAATAAGCTGTTCTCGGGCACAGCTAACCCATGTACAGGGAAAATCCAGTCTACCTCGAATTTTTCAATTCTTCTGATTTTCCAAATTTTACAGTTGAAATGTTTTCACCATTGGGTGACACACTTGGATTATGTGGTTTATATTTTATATGTGGGTTCTATTTAGTTGCAACCTAATGATATGAGGGTATTCCATCTCATGAATCATTTAGCAACATGCTAGAATCACATTCCTTGCATATTTTCCATGCCATGTTGGTGCATTATAAAACTGCATGTTGTTGTGATAGTTGTTGTGCTAGAAAAGAATGTTGTTCTGATAGCTTCACTGATAAAATACCTGCTATTTTATAGGGTAATTTTTGTGTGATCTGTTCATAGAATGGACGCCAAACATTGGTTTTTTGGGGTGTATGGGCCCCATTGACCAGAATCTGGTGGATGATTGACTTTTTATTAGTTATAACACAGATAAGATGTCAAACATTGATTCAGGGGGAGTATGGGCCCTCACGGGTCAGAATTTTACACTTAGGTGTTGTTTTTCAGTGTTTTCTGGGTTCTGGGGAAGTTTCTGAGGCATACTATCTGGAAACCCAGTATACACACTGTGTAGTATTTTTACACACACTGTGTATGGCCTTCTGTTTGGGAAGAAAAATGAACTTTTTATGTATATGTCGTGTAGTCTCTTCTCGTGTCACAAACCATGTGGACAACGACATGGGGTAGATAAGTGCTTGGGTAAAACACATCGTGTACCAGATATACATGTCGTGTAGTATTTACCCGGAGTCCGGCCGTGTAACTAACAACATGGGATGGTGAACTCCTGCACAGAAAACGTCGTGTCAATAATGAACACGCCGTGTAGTGTGACCTGGGGACTTGGCTGTGTAACTAATAACACGGGTCGATGTCACCATTCCTTGAACACGTCGTGTACCTTTGGGGACACGCTGTGTAGTTGTGTCCGAGGACAGACCGTGTGGACTTAGCTGGGTGGCAGGGAAACGGGGTGATGTACACATCGTGTGCAGATGTAACACGCCGTGTATTTTCAAGCCGAGTAGTCGGCTGTGTCACAAGCGACACATGCAGTTGGAAAATAACACCATACACGCCGTGTATATTAAGTGCACACCGTGTTTTTTCGTTTGACAGGAGCCGTTTGGCTTAGACGGGCAGAAGGACCTGGGCAGGGGATGAGAAATCAAGTACACACCGTATAGTCAGTGTACACACTGTGTAGTCTTGTTTTGAAAATTTTGAGATTCCTTACTTCTCTTATTCCCTTTGTGGATTCTTCGGTTCAGCCTTAATATTCGTGAATCTAAGGCGTGATTTTGACCTTGTAGTGTCATGCCACCTAGGCGACCACGCGTTGTTCTCCAGGAGAGCGGCGATGAATTTACACCAAAGATGGTGGGCCATGGGCTACCAGTTGATCCTCCAGCAGAGCCAGATGCGGCACCAGCTGTTATACCAAACCCAGGCACGGAGGCAGAGTTCCGTGAAGGCCTATTGCGGTTCATGAAGATCTTTAAAAGAGCACTGCTGGCTTCCACATCTATGGCCAAGCATACACATATCTTCCAACAGCAACATCTACGTACGTTTTCAAGGGATGGCGGAGTATAGGATGTGGAGTCTTGGTTGGGGTCGATACAGACTATTTTTGAGCATCTTTAGATGCCTCCAGGGTAGAGGGTCAAGCTCGCGACATACGTGCTGCGTGATTCTTCCAAGAGGTGGTGGGATTTTACCACCCAGTCAGAGAATCACATGGACATGGTATGGGAAGAAATTCAGGCAGTATTCCATGAATTTTTCTTATTGTAGACGCTGAGGGCAGATAGATCTAGAGAGTTCATGAATCTGTAGTAGGGCGCTAGGTTAGTGATAGACTATTCTGCTCGTTTTACGGTGTTTCAGTGCTTTGCACCCGTGCTGGTGGGTGATGAGACGCTGAGAGCCAGGAATTTTGAGGATGGTCTTCGGTATGACATCCGAACGCTAGTGAATGTTTTCATGTTTCCTACTATACACGCCATCATGAACCAGGAATTGATTACGGAGAGGAACCTTCGGGAATCTAGTGGTGTGTGCCAGGGTGGTTCATCAACAGTTACTGGTACTAAATCTGCTAGAAAGAAAAAAAGACAGATAGAGTTCTCTCATGGCGGTAGTACCAGCCATACATCTTCTTCAGGTTGTCCAATCAGGTGCTACTAGTGTGGTAGATAGGGGCACAAGAGACCGTAGTGTCCAAGAGACCCAGTGGAGTGCTGAGCTTATGACATGATGGGTCATCTGCAGCGCTTTTGCAGGGCGTTTCCACCGATGGCTAGTAAGAGGGGTTCTGTGCAGACTCCATGTGCGGGAGCAGGACCAGTGGCTTCTTGCCAATCGGGGAACTAGAATACATCAGGGATTGCAGGTAGAGATGGTGGTCATGGTTGTGGTACCCAGACACCAGGATCTCAGAGGCAGCATGGCAGGACAACTCAGGGTAGCCAGGCTCTGTCATAGGGCCACGACACTGGGCAGGAATATGCAGTGCACCAGACCCAGCAGGAGCAAGATCCCAGACCTTGTACAGTCAGAGGTACTAATTTAGTAGCTTCCGCCTTATCTTTAGTACTTTTCTATATGGTTTCTATATAGAGTTTTGTATCTGTACCCGTTATGGAGAGCCTTGGGCTCTATGTTTCTTCATAATCTGTTATCATGATGCTAGACACTCCGTTGGGGACTAGAACGACTGGTGTGTGTCAGTGCAAGGAGTTCCCCCTTGCGGTTTGTTGGTGTCACTTCCTTTGGGACATCTAGGTCCTAGAGATGACAAGCTATGACGTCATTCTCAGTATGGACTGGTTGGTTCCCTTTAGAGCCTTTAAAGACTGCTATCGTTGCAGGGTGCGTTTCACATCACCAGAGGGCAGAGAGTATCTATACAAGGGCGAATGGGATGTTCAGGTGAGTCGAGCTGGACCAGAGCATTGTGGGCGAGGTGGAGTCACAGCCTGTATTGCGAGATTATATCTGGATGACCAGGGGACTTTTCAGATAGATTTCCCTCTTATTTTTGATCTTTTCAAGGATGTCTTCGCAGATGAATTTTTGGGTCTACCTACAGAGAGAGAGGTGGATTTCTCCATTGATCATGTTCTAGGGGAAGCACCAGTGTCCATTCCTCCATATATAATGGCCACACCTGAGTTGCAGGAGATGAAGAGGTAGTTGGAGGAGTTGTAAGAAAAGGTCTTTATCAGACCCAATACTTCTCCTTGGGGTTCGCCTGTCCTTTTTTTCAAAGAAGGCGGACGGTACCCTTAGAAATTGTGTGGATTATCGAACGATGAACCAGTTGACGGTTAAGAATCGATATCCCTTACCGAGGATTGATGATCTTTTTTATCAGCTTCATGGAGCACGAGTGTTCTCGACGATTGACATGAGGTAAAGATATCATCAGATGCGCCTTAGACCATCTGATATACCTCTCACAGCTTTCAAGAGAAGGTATGGTCTATACAAGTATACGATTATGCCATTCGGAACTCACGAACGTGCCAGCAGTTTTCATGGCTTTGATGAATCGTGTGTTCCATCCATATCATGATTATTTTGGGGTAGTATTTTTCGAAGACATCTTGATGTACTCTCACACTCGACACGACCATGCCACCTATCTTGAGATCGTATTGAGTATACTCAGAGAGCATCAGCTATATGAAAATATCTCAATGTGACACTTTTGGATGGACCAGATTCACCTCCTGGGTCATATCATCTCAGAGGCAGGAGTTTCAGTAGACCCAGAGAAGGTGAGAGCAGTAGTTTCCTGGGATCAGCCTAAGAACGTGTTTGAGATACAAAGATTCTTAGGGCTATCTGGTTACTACATGGATTTTATATAGGACTTCTCCCCCTTAGCAGTGTCGTTGACAGGCTTGACTAAGAAGGTTGTGAAGTTCTCTTGGTCAGAAGCTTTCGAGGAAGCTTTTCAGGACCTAAAGGGAAGGTTGGCATCAGCACCGATCCTGATACTCCCAGAGCAGGGGAAGACGTATACAGTTTACTGTGATGCATCAGGTATTGGGCTAGGAGTAGTGTTGATGCAGGGCGATCGAGTTGTTGTATACAGGTCTCGGTAGTTGAGGCCACATGATAGGAATTACCCGACGCATGATCTAGAGTTAGCTGCAGTTGTACATGCGTTGTGTTGTTGGAGACATTATCTATTGGGGGATCATTTTGTGGTTTTCACCGAACACAAATGCCTTAAGTACATATTTACTCAGCTTGACTTGAATCTGAGGCAGAGGAGGTGGGTTGAATACCTACATTCCTTCAATTTTGAGCTTGCCTATACACCTGGTAAAGGTAATGCATTAGCAGATGCACTGAGCAGGAAGACATAGATACATGCAGTGCAGGAGGCCAGTAGTGAGTGGCAGCTCATGGCTTTGTTCTCTCAGATGCATCTGGTGGTGAATGACAGTCAGGGTCAGACTTATCTTTCATCTTCAACTATGATTTATACCCTCCTGAATAGAGTGGGGATGAAACAACTATCTGATTCAGAAGGCCTAGTTCTATGGGATTCGATGGGAAGTGAGGACCCTCCTCCTGGTGGGACGATATACGATAATGAGTTTTTGCATTTCCATGGATGAGTATGGATTCCAGCAGATATACGCGAGGAGTTGATGTGAGAGTTTCATGCTTCAGCTTGGGCAGTTCATCCTGGGGTTACCATGATGTACCGTGACTTGAGACGTCAGTACTGGTGGCTGGGTATGAAGAGAGATGTAGCTGGTTTTCTTATTAGATGTTCCACCTATCAGTGGGTGAAGGTGGAGCATCAGAGACCAGCTGGACTATTACAGCATTTACCCATTCTGGAGTGGAAATGAGACTATGTCGTGATGGATTTCATGACTGGTTTTCTGAGGTCATCTCATGGTAATGATGTCATGTGGGTTGTTGTGGATAGCCTCACGAATGTAGATCACTTTTTAAGATCAAGGAGACCTTCGGTGTTGACGAGATCGGAAGGCTGTATATCCGAGAGATCGTACGTCTTCATGGGGTCCCTCGTTCTATAATTTCTGATAGGGATGCCCATTTCACGTCTCATTTCTTGCAGAGTTTTCAGATTGAACTGGGTACACAGGTGCTTCTGAGCACATCCTACCACCCTCAGACAGATGTATAGTCAGAGCATACGATACATGTTCTAGAGGACATGTTGCATGCATGGGTCCTGGACTTTGGGGGCTCTTGGGAGAAGTATATACCCTTAGTCCAGTTCTCCAATAACAATAGCTTCAAGGAAACTATTGAGATGGCACCATACGAGGCTTTATACGGTAGGCCATTCCAATCTCCTTTGTGCTAGATAGAGGCAGGTGAGGCAGCTTTACTGGGGCCACAACTCGTGCAGGAGACGTCTGAGCAGGTCCAATTGATTCAGAAGTGGATGGATACCGTTCAGCCTCATCATAAGTCTTATGCTGATCATCGCAGATGACCATTGGAGTTTGTGGTCGGGGATCAGGTTTTTTTGTGTGTTTCGCCGAGGCTGGGACACAAGCAGATTAGGAGGCAAGGTAAACTTTCACCACGGTATGTGGGGCCATTTGAGATTCTAGAAAGGGTCAGGCTGGTTTCTTATCGGTTTCAGTTACCGCAGTGGTACCAAGCCATGCACGACGTCTTACACGTATCTTAGTTGCATCGCTATCATTCAGACCCATCTCACATCTTTCAGTCCGAAGAGGTTGAGCTGGAGACAGATGTGTCCTTTGAGGAGCATCTGATTCGTATCATTGGCAGGAGCATGAAGATTCTCTATGGCCAGTCAGCTCCTCTCATATGAGTGCTATGGAAGCATGGTCAGGTGTAAGATGAGACCTGGGAGTGGGAGGCCGAAGTACGTGCTCAGTGGCCGGAGTTATTCACGGCTATATCTTCTCCACCATTAGAAGGGCAATTCAGGGACGAATTGATATAGGGGTGGGGGTGTTTGTAAGAACACGGTTCTTCTCTTTGAGGTACGGGCATCCTCTTTTCTCTTTTCTTTAAGTTTTTTTAATAAAATATGATGAATGAGGAAAAATCCCAAATTTTGGAACTACACACCGTGTACTTATGGTAGTGTTGGGATGAGTACAAAGGGCTTGTAGCTATTCTAGTGACAAAGGATGTAGGAACCGACTACACACCGTGTAGTGGTACTTTACAGACTATGTAGTTAGTCGGCATGAAAAAATAGTAAGGCGGTGGAGTAGATGCTAACTGGGCGGCAGTACACGCCATGTACTCAGGAGTACATGTCGTGTACTCTTGTTGGCAGGTGAACAGTGCCGCGTTGGCGGAAAGCCACCAGGTGAATACTTAAAAAGGAGTACACACCATGTACTTGGAAGTACACGGCATGTACGTTGTTTTTGTTTATTTTTTTTATTAAAATAGGAAGTAGCCTCCTCATTTGGTAGAGGAGGCATTTTAGCCGCTTTGGAACCAAGGGAGGAGGCCAGACCTTTGATGATCTGTCGGGCGTTCATCTGGAATCAGTTTCTGCCTCAGACAATCTCGTTGGAACCACACGGGTAAGCACTCTATTCTATTAGTGTGTTTCTCAAAAATTCTTCTCCTAACATAAGTTTTTTAAATATGAATGGGTTTTGTTCTTCGTCAGATCTATGCCATTCTTGGGAGTTTCTTTAGTCGGCGTTTGGGTATAATGTTCATTGGCATTTAAGGTAGGTGGCTTGGTGTTTAGTTTTCCAACTGCGGTGTGTTTTGTGTGTTTTTGTGCCACGAACCCATGTTGGGGTGTCGTGTTGCTGAGTCCATTTCTATATTAAACACCTAGAATTGATTAGGTATTTAATTATGATATTAAAATGATATTTGGGATCATTTCTTGGATCCGGAACCATCCCGGGGGTGTGTTCCACTGTTTAGCCATTTGGCTAGGATACCGAGGGTATGCCTTTAAAGTAGTAATTGTAGAATTGCCTTTAGAGAAATTGCTTGTTACTGCTTGTTTCCATGTTGGGCATGGCCTGTTTACCTGTTTATCCTGAGGGCGTTGTTGTGATTATCCTGAGGGAACTGCACTATTTAGCTTGAGGGATGTAGTTATTTCGCCTGAGGGAAACCTTTCGTGCCTGAGGGCTTGACTTCTGTGCCTGAGGGCAACACATCCTACGCCTAAGGGAAAATTCTGTTACACTTGAGGGCTATACCTACCGATTGGATTCTGCTTACCTAAGGGTAAGGTTTTTCTTTCCTGAGGACGTGGACTATTTACTTAGAAATGCACTGTAGTGATTTCTAATATTTAACGAATTAAATGAATAATAAAATGGAAATTTAATTTTTAAGTTAGTTATTTTTCAGTACTGTATACTTTATTGCATTTTACTATTGCACCCTGTTGTTTCTTGCTTACACACAGTTGGTCATGGGCCTTTGGTGGGTGCCTACTGAGATATTTCTTACACCTTGTTTGGGTCACACTTTTCGGCCAAAACAGATTATTTTGCTGCAAGTGTAGATAGGGGCAGAGTCTTTATACAGGTACATGATTACTACTAAGGAATAGGAGGGAATGGGACCGAGCCTAGGCTCATGATGCCACTGCTATCTGTTTTGCTTTGTTTTGTTTTACTCTGCTTTTGGTTGTATCGTATTGATGTATAACATGTTCTGGCTATTTTCTTAGAACATGAGACATGTAGCATCATCATTTATATACTGTTGGTTATATCCACTCCAGTTGTTTATTTCAGTTGTGTATGGTTTACTACTTCCACTATTCTTTGTATGTTATATTTTGTATTCCGCTGCACTAAACATTGACAAATGAGGGCATATTTTTCCCACTATCAGACCTGGGCCCTCGTTGCTAGTCGGTAGCCTCTGGCGTTTAGGGAAATGCACTTGAGGTCACGTGGTGAACTGGGTTTGGGGCACCCGTTGTTTGGCACCCGGAACCGGGACGTTAAAATGTGACGATGATAATTATATTCTATTAGTATGTCTTTGTTCATAATGTCACAATATTTTATGTCAAACCTATCTAGAATATCTGTTTTCCAAAGATACAAACATCAAATGTGGATGTCATTTTTCCTAGTGTAATTTTATAGTAGTACTTCGAAGAGAAAATACTAGATAAATAACCTATGAAAACAAAATTATCCAAATTAAAAATTATAATAATTTGGTCAATGAAATCTTATTATCCCTGGTCCATAATAGAACATATGAATCTTGTGAAGTATATTTCTTTACTAAACAAGATATTTGAAACTGGGAGACCCTGGATACTGAACATGGTTCCCAGCCAATTACAATTCCCTATGTTTATTTACCTTCTACCAACAATCCTGTGAGTGAGGTTTTTGAGGTTCAATATGTGGTTTTGGATCCTCATCCACACTATAGAGGGGAAAACTCCCTTTTAATCCAATTAAATGTTATACGTTCACCTCATGAAACTATTCAATAGAGTATAGACCTCTTTAATTTCTAATAAATGATTTTCATGAAGATTTTTCATTATTTCTAAGATGTTTCTTAAATTATTTAACCCCTCATTCAATGTTTTGGAAATCCTTCTCTATGAGGACTAATGTTTTTTTCCTGAGTGAGATTACTAAATGAATAATCCAAGAATATTTTCAATACTTATATGGACGCTTTTTACAACCAAATGGGATAAAAAGACAAGTGTTGATATCTTTTAATGGAGTGATAAAATAATTACTCTACTCATAGTTAACTATTTTCCCAATTAAAATTTAGTAATCCTAAAGAGTTTTGTTAAATCCTCATATGGATATATTTCTAGAATTGGTGAATATTATTGTAACATTTACAATCATGAGAGACTTGATTCCACCTATTTGAGACCTGCGTCAGTATGGAAGGATATTTTCCTTCATGATGTTATTTTTAATGGAGTGGCTCAGGGTTAATTGGGTATGAATGGAATGGATTTAGGAGAATGTGTCTCCTTATCATAGACAACCAATAACTTTGAAGAAACCACATTACCTTCCCACAAAGGATATAGATTCCCATTCATTGAATTGAGAGATAGATGAAGTATAGTGAATTAATTTGAACATATGAGGAACATCTTATAGGTCCTACAAGATACCCATATGGTATTATCATTCAACATTAACATAATATTGATTGATTATTTTTTATCCAACAACCACATAGAAAAATGGATTTATCCCTAAGAGACTTTATTTTTTATGTATAAATCATTTGATGTATTATAAAATAGAAATATATATATGATTAATCCCTAAATATTATTTTTTGGATAAGAAAATAAAAATGAAATTTAATTAAAAGATCAATTTAAAAAAATATGATGGAAGAAGAATATTGTTTCATTATTCAAGAAGGGTGAAAAAAATCATAGTGGGAGATTTATTAAAATGAATAGTAAATTATATAACCATTGAAAGGAATTTCATTTGGGAAGTAAAATGTTAAAGTGATGCAAAATATTTTTTAATGATGTGAATAGATATAAATATCTACAAAATGCACCACACATAATCCATTGTTTCATCTAAAATGATTTTCGGAATCACTCTAACCAATGATTGAATCTAAGGGTTTATAATTTTTATTGATAATTGAAAACTCTCAGGGATAAAGAATATGATAAATCTCAATTGACCAATAATTCAAATATGGGATATAAAAATGAGGCTATAATAAGTACTCATACAATCCACTGTTGAAATACTAATGTCTTTTTTTATTTTGGATCTACAACTTCTTTTAAAGTAAATGAATGTTATAATGATGTAAAATTTCCAACTCAAAATCAAGATATTGAATTAATTGTGAAAAATCATAATGGTATGATAATATCATCTTAATTATATGATTTCTAATAAATTATTCCTTATGGAAATGTGATTCCCAAAAATCATGTTATTATTCCTATTATTGAATCTTATGGTATTTTTATTTCGTATTTTATTAATTTATTTAACCACCATATCAATTAACAATATAGTGAAGTTATTTTTGACATTATAATCCTACCCATGATATTCTATCAGTGTGAGGTTAACTATGAATTTCTAATGAATAATACAATAATTTTATTCATGTTGATTCCTATTAAAATTTGGTATTTATATTTTATGGTTGGGATGAAATCAACATCAAATATATAACTATTGAATGACAGTTTTTTAATATCTTTTTAGAATAGTTGTTTATTATTCCTTTGGATCATGTGGTTCAATTTTAAATATAACCCATATCTTTTACTTAATCTATTACAAATTCTCCAACTAAAATATACTTGTTAGAGTTGTGTAAATTAAAAATGATACTCACATAGAACCCAACACATGGTTTCATTTATTAAAGTGCATCACTAGGTGGTTCTCCAATTCATTTTATAAAGAATATTAATGAACAATGACACTGCATTTATTATTATGAATTTAATATTATTCTTTTTTTAATTCGTATTATAAACCAAATATTGATGATTTGTTTGAATTACTATAAGGAAATTAATACTTATAAAATATGTACTTATATTATGGATTCTATCTATTGAGATCTAAAATTGAATAAATACTGAAGATACCTTTTTTATTAGGTATCATCACTTTAAATTTATACATATTACATGTGGTACACTAATTCCTCATATGTATTCATGGATAAAATGAATAAAGCCTTTAAATATTACCTTTTCCAGTTTTTAGTTATCATTGCAGCTGACATTGTTATATATTCCATGACAAAGGAATATCAAGAAGACAATTTTTGGATTTTGTAGAAAACCCATATGAATAATAAAGTATATATAAAATTTTGTTTCTGTGAATTTTTCTACAAAACAATTTGAATATTGAGTCATATAATATCAAATTATTGTATTTCAATTGATCCATTAAATTAATGTTATTGATAATTTGATGAGACAAACAACTATGAAAATCAAATATAGTTTTATTTCATTATAAAAATATTACCGATGCTCTTGTGAATAAATTTACAAAGTTAACTAATCAAATAACACATTTACTATGAAACAAGTCTAGTTCCATTGGATAGATGAATGTGATGAAAGAATCAATAACTTAAGGGGAATATTTTCTCTATATCCTTCACTCAAACTATCCTATAGTGGAGAACGTTTTTTGATTTATAGTGATGCATTGAAGAAGGTGATTAATTTTATTATTATTTAAGAACCTTACGATTATATCTTTTGCCTTCTCAAAAATGCAAGTTCATGAGAAAAATTACATATTCAATGACCTAGTGTTTGTACTGGTAATATTTTTATTTAATATATATATGTTTTTTATTTAAATATAACTTTTTGAAATATATATGATCATAAATGTTTAATGTACTTATATACCCTAAAAGTGTTGAATATATTCATGAGTAGAATGTTAGAGTTTATTAAATAATATTATTACTCAATACATTACAACCATAGGAAAACAAACATGTTGGTGTATTATTTTGTCAAATAGTTCAGGAAAGCTTCTCTTTTTTGTGTGGGAGAAATATTTTATCAATAAAATTAGTGGTAAAAAATATTCCCATTTGAAGATTCTATAGCTGTAGAACTGTGATGTAAGGCTAAAAAATAAATTGTGAAGTATTTGAATGTTTATCCTTTACTATGATAAAATGTTCTAGATAATGAATATACTATTTGTGTCATCAATACCAAATATAAAAATGAGATATTAAGAGAATCTCATATCCCATCATTCTATATTCAATCAACAAATACAAAAATTTATCATGATTTGAAAGTGTATTTTTTTAGGGATATCATGAAAACTGATATTATGGATTATATATCATATTAATTCATATGTTAGTAAGTTATGACTAAGGGAAAAAAGTGTAATATAATTTTATAACTATTAACAATAAAATAATAGAAATAGAAATATGTAGCCATGGATTTCATCATCAAACTCTCCACAATATATAAATTTCATAATGTAATTTTGATTGTTGTTAACCTACTTGTGGCGTCATCATATTTTATTTCAATTAACAAATATTTATATCTAAATTATCTTTTTTAGATATACATTAATGAAGTGTTAAGAATGTATGGAATACACAATTATATGATATCTGATCGAGATATGAGATTTACCATGATGTTATGAAGACGTTTCTAGAAAGCAGTAAATTTAGAGTAATATTTTTGTTTCTTATATCACCCTTAGATAGATAACGATTTTGATAGAACTATTCAAATGCTAAAAGATATTATGTTTTTATTTTGTATATAATTTAATGGATTTTATGGTCAAATCTATCCTTTAATTTAGTTTTCATCCAATAATAGATTTCAAACATGAATTAATATTGATTCTTATGAAGACATATATCAAAGAAGTGAAAAAATAAAATGTTCTTTGATGAAGGTATATATAAAATAAAATTGACAATTGGGTTCAAAAGTGAAGTCGAGGAGTTAGTTATATCTGTTTAGTAGAACATCATTAAATCATAGAGTTGTTAGAATATATATTTTGATAATCACATTAAAAATATATAATGTCATATTTATTTGGATATATTCCTATTATTTTATAAATTTAATATGTTTAGAATATTGATAAATAATTGAATGATAATACCTAATTATATTTTTCACTTTAAGATATGTGATCGAGTTGGGACTACATATTACCTTTTGGAACATTAATCAAACATCCCTCAAGTACACATAGTCCTCTATGTCACTCTACTTTGGAAGTACATATTTTATTTTTCTCATGAACTTAATTTAGAAGATGAGTCAATAGAGAATGAATTTTCCTATAAATAATACTCAATATAAATAATATACCATAGAGAAAATGTTATATGCAATAAGACATCCGGCCTGGCTAAGGATTACTAGAGGAATAAAAAATTGAAGGAAAATATATAGTCCCTAGAGGATATGATGAAGCATACATTCCATCATTTTTATATCAAATTGATTGAGTTTTTATATATAAATTAATATTAATTGGTGTAGAATGTAACATCCCAATATTTTATATGTATTTACTTTTAATTAAACTTAATTTATTTGATATAATCTATTACACACATCAACAAGTCTAATTGAACCATGATATAATATACATTTATAATCCATACATTGGATAGGTTAATATGAATTGTATTGAATTCAATAATATATATATATATATATATTTATTTATAAAAAATAATTTTTCTTAATTTGAATGTACTAATTAATTTAAATTACATAATCATAAAAATTAAAAAAATCATTTTAGAAATCAATGAATATTTCTCAATAAATTTTTTCCACATTTTATTTATTATTAACTAGGAAAATGTATATTAATTAAAATTAAAAATGTTTACAGTTAAATATAAATTATTTTTATAACTAAACATATGAATAGTATTTATCCAATCGGTTGAAATGAAGATAAAATAATTTAACGATAAAATATTTTATTTTTCATAAAGTTATTTTATTATATGCAGTTTGATTTTATCATGATAAATTAGTAAATTAAATATTGAATAATATTTTTAATCAATATTATATATTATATATTATATATTTTTTTAATATTTTTAAATTTCATTAATATTTAAACTAAGAAATGACTGAATTTTAAATATGTTTTATGCATAATTGTTTTTTCAAAAAATGTTATCCAGATGTATTTGGAATGTTTATTTTAAAATTATTACTTTAAATTTAATGGTATTAATTTTTGTAAATTGGTATAAAAAAACATTTAATCATATTTATAAAATTTAATACTGATCACACATTCAATGTAGACCATACTAAACGGATGTATTAAAAATTTTAAGCCATCATCAAGGTTAAAAAATTCCTAGGGGTTAAAGTAAGAGGTTTGGGTTGGAATTTTACATCATCTTAACTAATTATTATTGGGGGTAGATATTGTTAGCCTATATTATCACACCATAAAATATTCTCCTATTTCAATAAATTAATCTGAGAAATTAATTAATTATATTTAAATATTTTAAGTTATGTAAAATTTTTCTTCTCTTTCCCTTATAAATGTGAATCTCCTCTCCTCCTTTACCAAAACATTTTGATTCTTATTTCATGGAAATTATAGTCCAAAGAAATTGTCATTACCTTTTTCCCATTCTTATATATCCCATAGTATTATCATATGACCAACCATTCGAGTAATATTGTATATTCCAAAGGATATTTTTCAAGGAATAAAAATACATATTAAGAGGATAAATTAATCTTTCTAACATCATACAATTTATATAAACCAATTTTATTCATCATGAAATGATAATTATATTATAAAAAATATACTACGATATTATTATTATTATTATGGAACAACATTTTCCCATCATCATTCAATCAAATGGGATATTAAATTATATGTCATGAAAATGTGAGGGAAAACCCCTCCATGTTGAGATACGATATATTTTACATCACTACCAACAAATGATGGATATAATGATCTATTTATGTTTTTTAAAATGTCATATTTGATGTTATTTAATAATAAAATATTATTTATCATTATTTCCAATTTTTCATAAAATAATGTAAATTATGCTCAAGTGTATGTATATGGTACTATCTCCACGAATGATGTAATTTATAATTATATCTCTAGATTTTATGGATTTTTATAAATAAGTATATCATTATAATAAATTATATTTACATAATGAATATACTTATGGAGATGATAGAATAATGTTCATTGTGAAAGGGTTGAAGCATCCAATCAGAAACATTCATCAAAAATAAATTAGTTAAAATTGAAAAACAATGAATTTAAAAAAGAATTGTTTTTTAATGGGCGTTGAAATTTAATTTTTGTGAAAAAATAATTTTTAAATTCTTGGTTTTACATTTAATCAAGAATATATTTCATTACAATATATTCCTACTAAATTTTAGGTTTTTAGATTTATAAAATAAAGACAAAATATTTACTAACATATTTAATGTCTTTTTCAACAAATTTAAAACAATTCAACTATATAATATATTGACAAATATATAAAAGATTCAATAACATATACCAAAAATAATTATTAAAATAATTCCATATAAAATAATTTTAGATATTAATTTTATTCAAAACCTAGGGAAATTGAAATAATAAAAAGGTTGGTGCTAAGATTCTCAATAGGGGTAAATATAAGAGATAAAAATCAATGGACATAAGTGAACATTATATTATTATACATGTATAATCACGGAACATAAGAAAATAATACCCAAAAAATAATTATTCACAAATCATGGTATAAATATTAACATAAAATAGAGCTGAATCAAAAGAGTAAATAAAAAAACATGATTAATTAGACTATATAATTATCATGATAATAACAATAAAACAATCAAAAAACATTCAAATATATATAACATACATTAGTATAGGGAAGAAAATATTGATGATAAACCAAATATTCTATCAAACACTTGAGAATATATAAAATATTTGAATATATATGTATATATCAATAGATTTAAACATTTATATAATGTATCATAGGGTGATATAATACCCCACCAATAATCATCGATATATATGCGTGGGATTTAAAAAATTCATATAAATAAGATAACATTGAATTTGAAATAGTTTCATATACATTTATAGGTAGAATCCCACAAAGGAATCACTCATATTTACATAAATCATCATAACATGATATACCCGTGGAAAAATAATTGGTATCCAAAGATATTAAATAAAATTCTTTGTAGTTACCATTTAATCAAAATAACATATCTTAAATAATTTTCACTATTTAAATTTAAAATTACTCTTAATTAAATATTTTTCCCATGAAGATTATGTTTGTAGTCAAGGAGAACACACTTCATCCTAGGAAATTTAAATAATGGGTTTTAATTAGGAAATGAATTATAAAAAAGATACTACTATACATTATGGACTATTAGTCTTGAAAATGGTAGTGCTAAATCATATCATTGATAGAAAGTAACATTAAATATTCTATCAAGAGAAAAATGTTGATGGTCAAATTTCAGAGATATCTGTTAATAATGGATAACATGTATCCTACGATGATTCATTAGATGGAAAACACATCTCAAGATATTTGGAAACATAATATTCGAAATAAAAAATTTATTTGATTTTTTCAAATAAATTTAAAACAAATATTTTTTAAAAGTCATAGAAATTTTTTTAATTTTTGGAAACATAAAAACAAACAATTAAATATTCTTATAAATGATATAGCTAGAGAAAATATTTTTTTATCATATATTAGAAAAAGTTATTGATAAAACATTATTAATATTAATGAAAAATAAAGATGTTACAGGTATCATCTAAAAGTAATTTCCAAAAACCGGTGGAATGAAATTATTGAAAACTTTTACCTTTGAAAATTGACATAAAAAATTACCCCTTACAAGGATATAAGAAATATAAATAATGATGGGTGGATGATGAATCATTTTATTTTGAAAGGTCTGAATTTTTTTTGATTATTTTAAATAATTTTTTAAAAAAAATAATAAATATATTTCTAAAATATCTATTTTAAAATGTGTAAAATACAAATATAAGAGTAATTGAAAATATTCCATAATTTTAAAAAAATCCCCCAATATGGAACTCGTTCACAAGGAAAAACCGGTTTGGTTACTTAGCATCAAGGGTAACTCCCCATATGATAGAGGCAACTAAATTGTAATAGGTGTGTAAATAAAATGGTGTGGAGATATTACCCCTGAGTACTGAGTTATAATAACTACAGAATAAAATTCCATGTATTATAAATAGAGGAAAAAAATCAATAACATTATATTAATGAACTTTTGATGGAATCTAATTTATCCAAAAATTTGAAAAATAATGTAATGAATGGATGGAATGTAGCTAAGTGTAAAGATTAATTTCATAAAATATAACTAACATTAAAAATCTAAAAATGATCCTAATACCTTGGCTTATAGCCTTATATTAGTCCCATCTCCATGCTCTAACCCATCTTGTAACCATCAATCAAAAACATGATCTGATGACCATGTCCAAACTTGCATCCACACAATCAACGTGAGTTCTAAATGGTGGAATGAATAGTGTGCGATTAAAAAAATTAGTTCGATACCACTATATATAAAAAACCACTATGATAGTAAGTGAACGCAATAAAGCCATGTATCGGAGTATTAATTAATTAATTAATAAAATATGACAATTGAATTTCTTCGACACTATTTCCGAATATCTCTGAGAATATAGAATTCAAATGCCAACCATAATCTCCTGTTAAAAAAATAATCACGTGTACATGATAATCTAATAGTATAAAATATTTCGCATAACCAATTTATTCCCAATATAAAATAATTTTACCATAATCAGTCAAAACCCTATATTTTATCATTTCAGTATAACTGGATCAAGCCCTACATATAATCATTTATTCTTAACTTGGTCAATCACTATTAATATGATTTTTAGAATAATAAATTCATCTAATTTATATAACTATTATAGAGTTACTATAAAACACACTTTAAAAAATCATTTCAATATATCTGATGCATGACCTATATGTAACCATTTCAACAAAAATAAGCCACCCCTTTATATAATTATTATTGTATTATAGATCCACAAAAATTATATAATAACTTCAGCATAACCATTTCCTTTCAATGAAATGTATGGAATTTTAATAAAAAAAGTATGAAATTTTACAATGTGATCATATCACATGAAATCACATAAGGTATTTTTTCATGCAAATTCAAATTTCAAGACCATAACTAGTTCATTATCTTTCAATGGTTGGATCACTCTATGGAATGACCCAAGATAGATCACCACACGGTTGGATCTATAGGGTTCTAGGGAGTTTTCCATATACATGATTCCTGCTACCCATTATTCCATTATTTAATTCACATGTTATATTGAAATGGTTTAATAATATTTCACACACATAAAAAATTTACATATTGATTTTTTCTGGATCACATATCATTATCTAGTGATCAAAGAAACATTCTAAATATTGAACACTAATAAAGAAATAAGGTTAATAAGATCATTAATAAAAACCGATATCTCACACACATTAAGATCAATACACTATTTAATAGTGGTCAATATATCACATTAAAATAATGATGGATAATAGAAAAATAGAGAGTCAAAAGAAAGTGAAATCACTAGTGAAAAAATGAAACACCAGTACTAATGGAAAGGAATGAATTAATAAAAATCATCTGGATTCTACGCAAGGTTTGAGTGAGGATGGTACACTATGAAATGAGAATAAATAAAATCTGTAGTGTGTTTTAAAACCACCGATCCTTAAATATTCATGAAATTAATCACTTCTACTATGTGAACTTCACAATGAATGGGATAAATTAAAAAATGCATCACAATGGGTGTAATCAACACCGATTGACCAATTTATAAACCGGAACTAGTTTCATGGTTTGTAAAATTATCCTAAATTTTATTATTTTATAACATCTTCCTCGTAAAGGGATCAGATTACATAACTATTTAAAGTTGTAAATGTTTCTTGCAACAAAATTTGGATGAAAAAAATAGACAAATGGAATGAGTAATCTAAGAACCTCTATGATAAACATCTATCTACATTTTAGTATTTATACCTAAACTCCATTAATTGATGATAAAAATACATCCCAAATATTGAAGTCATTTTATTTAGAAAAATCTTTCTACATATAAATAAAACATTTGTACAGTAATGTTTAAAGGAATATTGTCCCAACCAAAAATGCATTAACCAAAAATCAAAGTGGTTTTTACCTATAAAAGACTGTATCTCACAACCTCTAAACCTTACAACATATTATCCTCAAGGTTCTACAAGCACTAGAGTTGGTTATCATTATAAAAATATGGCCACTTTAGTTTCAAATCAGTCTCCCTCTCCCTATACCCCTTTTGAAAACCATGTCTACCTTGCAAGGAGACTAGTGGTATGGTCTTTCCTCAGAGATACTCCTCACTCCATTCCACAATCCAAATCAGATTCTCCATGACAGAATTGTATTCACCAAGATTGACCTCGCCAAATTCTATAATGTGATATGGCTCAACATGATTTCTATGAATCTCTGATACATGAAACACATCATGCAAGGAACTATAGCACTGTGGAATGGATAACTGGTACACCAATGGATAGACCCTTTCTACTATTTTAAATGAAAAGAAAACATTGGCATTGTTTTTACATAATGTTTATTATGGTATTTTCATAACCTTTGTTTCATTAGAAGGAAAGAAAAATGATCCCACTTATACTCTATGAAATTGTCTCCATGGGTCAACATAGATTTATTCCTTCTCTTCAATGTTATTGATAAATTTCTAATCAATTTACCCTACTCATATATCTTCTGCATGTGAATAGGTCCCACAAGAACTAACTCACCAGCCAGGTACCAATAATGAGGAAATAAATGGCCTCGTATATGTATAACTGTAAGGTTACACCTGGATTATTACATTAAAGCTATTTTTATGTAAAAACTATCATTGTTGAATATATTATTCCACTGAACATTTGAAATATAGCACAAAGACTCTTACATTTCTTCTAGTATATGAATCATCCATTTTATTGGGTGTTAGTATGATTATGGAAGTATTTACTCAGAGGAACCTATGATCCTAGATCCATATGCAGTCCCTACCTATATTGAGTAGTCAAATGAGGACCTCTATCAAAAATTATATACAATTTAACACCATACATCTTAACTATGACATGTAGATATAGACTACCCAGATCATCAAAAGGGAGAGTCTCTCATATAGATAATAAGTGGTCTCCCTTCATCATTTGATCTACGATAATGCATAATGCATAATTTTTGTATAATTTATTTGGGAATCCCATTACGATGCCCATAGCAACCTCATCCCCTTTCCACATAAGAATTGGAAGTGGCTACAATAGTGTAGTAGGCCTTTAATGCTCATCCTTCACCTAATAGTAAGTGTACCATCATTCCATGAATCCCAAAATCTCTTTATTCATTCTTAGATACTAGTAATATATCTAGAGGTCATGATAAATCTATTTTAGACATGGGTGTACCTCCCATCTTGAATATTGCATCTCCCTTGTCATCTCCCCACCAAAGATTATAAGACCCCATACTTGGCCACATAAAGGAACAAAATTTACACTCCCAATATCTCATAATGATGATGGTTACCCACATTATAATATGTCCACATAAATATTCCATCTAAATTAGATAAATGATCTGACTTGATCCATTCCAAAAATAAATGTAAAATTGATGTAGAAGTTATAGATGTGCATCCATATGACTCCAGAACATCTAGATACAAATCTAGAAAGAGTTAAACCATCTTCCACTCCTCTCAAAGATCCCAGACATCCTCATTCAACATATTATGGATCATTGAATTAGAAATAAAGTTTACTTTACCCAATGTTTATTCATGATCGATATTAAAGGACTAATGATAATCCACCAACCTCATGTATTAAAGGTTCAAGTCCATCTATAATTGGATGTACCAATGTCTCATGTTGTATGGGTACAATAAATACCTCTAACCCAAAATATATATTCTCCAACATCTCATATTATACATAACAATAAATAACTCTAAATCATGAGAAGGATAATTCCTCCCTTATGTTATCAGTTTTATAAACCCATGTGAAACCACTCATTCTTCATACATTAGAGTTTCCCCTAATCCAAATCAAGATTTGTTACTGTACAATATATAAAACTATCTCGAAATAATAAAATTGATCATCAAAGTTGAGTTTTTCCTACAAGTAGACTCCTAAAAAACACACACATAAGAATATAACAATGAAAAACTTTACCCCGTTTAGGGCCATACAATTAATTCGGTTTGATTGTATACATATTATGAGTACACTACTATTTTGTTAAAAAAACCCTAAAAAAGGGATCTAAGAGAAGATATAAAATATGGTTTATCCAGGCCATGAACACCACTAGTGCATTTTTCAAATGAAGTAGAGTTTCCACAAACTCATATTGGGAATACATGCTCCTAAATCAGTCCATGTTATGTCTAAAAGTCTCTCTATGAATTAATGATAACCTATTATAAATTCAATCTATGAGACGATCTGATAACCTCTAACCTGTTTGGAGATATTTCCGATGCTTGGTAGGGGATGATTTTTTTGATCATCCATTGGATACATCTACAATAGGCCACACATAATCTTAGTTTCACATAATCCTTATGGGAAAAAGCATGGGAGAACCTGAAGGTGGTGTACTAGGTCATATGAAGCCATTATCCTCCAAATATTCCAATTTAAAATTCAATTACCAATGATCCATTGGTGTTATATTAAATGGAATAATGGAATATAGCTCTTCTTTGTACTACAACATGATCTGGATCTTGATCTCCCACTCAATTTTTAAGTAATAAAACTCCACAAGGAAGAAATCTTGGAAAAAATATACCAATGGAGTGAATGTATCATACATCATTAAAATATTATATTCAGGAAGTACTTCTATATATGATATGATAAAATATAATATTAAATGATTTGTTCACATAAGACCATCTAAAAAATCCCACTCACCGTTGTACAAATAGATTCATCATACTTGAGATAGAAAGATGACACTCCATTAAAAACAATTGATTTAATCATGGTATATAACCAACCATTGATACAAAAAATTATATCAAATCCTACCATTTCCAACAAAAACACTTACCAAAATAATTTGTAACCACCTATTTCATGTGAACATGACTTATAATGATTGATATTCTATAAATGCACCCCCAACATTGTGTTTAAGGTGAAGACACCATCATATATTTCAAAAAACAATCCTAATCGAGTTCAAGAAAGAGTAGATATTATGGAATGCTATTCTCCTATACCAAAAAAAAAACAAAATAAAGGCTACATGATACAAGAACAATACTTTATATGGTTGAAGGCCTTGCATCCAAACTAATCAGAGCAGACTGTATAGCATGTAGCAGACTTTCCCCTATACCCTTGGATATGAGATTACTTAGATATTTTTTATTTCCCAGATGGTACTACTGATTCTACATTAGGGTAACCAAATCCCTACCTCAAAAAGATCATTTATTAGAATTCATGCTACCAGTCTACTATGTGGAACTTGAGTCCATCCCAGAAAATAGTACCTATCCTAATACCATAACACTCTTCTAATACGGCACACCTCTACAAAACACTTTTAGTTTTCCTAGGCCACCACAAACACTCCACTCAAAGGAAGAGTATATACATTGGGGACTCTTTTGAAAAAAAATGCACATCAATAGAACTGCAAAAAACATGGTCTTGATATGGATTGCCCAAACATGGTATTCTATTCCCTCCATTTATATAGACATAACTATCATAGAATAATCTCTTACAACTCTAATAATATCTCATTTACCTCACTAAAAAAATGTGATAATACTTGATGACTCTATCATATTTTACTCTATTATGAGTGCCTGATTCTCCACATATTAAATGGTAATTAAGTTAAAAATATTCACCAGCAGCCCGATCTCATAGAAAATACCAACAATGGATCACCTTGCACTGCAAATCTCATCAACTACTAATGATGGTGAGAAGTAAGACATGTCATTGAAATATACATCATATTATATCAATTAATTTCCCTCCTTGGTCAAGTAAACAAACACATAATCCTTCTAATACAACAATGTATGAGGATAGAAGTAGCTTAGAATGTTTTTCTTATAGACATTAGTTGATTACTCCTTTTACTACACAACATTCTCTAATGTGTCCAACCAACACATTTTTGGTCCATGAATCTTGTATATCATAATATTCACCCATATATACACTAGCTAATTTAAGTAATTTAAGATTTTATAGACTAACTATTTCTAGATATCATAATCATGGGAGCTCCACATCTCGTGATCCTAAATAGATGATGCATTTGAAAATCCATCTTCAGTTCAGACATCATAGGTAAACATTGAACAATATACCCTTCCTTATATCACATGACCCATAAGGAAATATCAATAACAAGATAAAATATATAATTATAAGGAATGATAGGAAACATCAGTTTAGATGCCTTAGAAGCATGTGGACATCCACACTCCTATTTCTCAATTCAAAGATTATGAGGAGGTATTCTGTTAATAAAACAATTAACTCTTTATAACACTAGATAAATTTGGAAGTAAATCTCAACATGTGAAAATATTTGAGAACCATTGAAACATATTTTGTTTTATCTATTATTTTTAAGTGAATTATCTTGAAAAATATAGTTCATTCATTACCTTTTTCATCAGATATAATAGGTATCTCATTTCACAGTTCATTCATGAATTTATATCTAATGCAATAAATATTCTCCAATAATGAACATTACATGTTAATTCATATACCTACACATGTATCATGATGCATGAATACACATCTCATGCCATATTTTTTGAAGAGTTTGAATATAAAGAAAAAATAACATGACAAAACATGTGAGTCACCTAATTTTATATAATATCAATCCTAATAAATGAAAAATAATAAACACAATCCCATCCATGGATACATAGCTTTTCCCCCATCCATTGGTTAGATACCCCCATGAAATAGATTATTACCAAGTCCCAAAGTTTTCCTAATACTCTTTCAACCCATCCTATGGAGTAATGAAACAAGAATTAAAATCATGATTCATTGATAACACATTATGCATCCCCCGATCTATAACTATCTCACATAGAAAAATAGGGTAGTTTAATAGACTTCAGGTGCACATCATCATATTCTTGAGGTTATCTACTATATATGAGTGTATAAATAAAAATATTTGGATACTATCTCCTATAGTATTGATTTGTAATAAAATTCTAATAAATTTTAGAGAAATTAATATAGTCGAAAATATTACAATAGTAGAACATAAAATAATATTGATGAAAAATGATCAATCAAAAAATGCAGGAAATAATTTAATGATAGAATATAATGTAGAAAAGTATCATGTGGAATGAAAAATATATAAATAAAAATAAAAATAAATTAAGATACCCAAGGGAATAGTCCATATCCTCACATTGATCACATATTTAATATCCAACCCATCAAGTAAGAAACATTCACCAATAGGATCATTTGACCATGCCTAAATCTTTTACCATATAATCATTTTAGGTATGAAACAGTGGCCAGAATAGGATGTGAGTAAAACTATGTATGTTAACACCACCATGTATTAGAAAAACATGTATATAGTAAGTAGGTGGAATAAAAAAATAAATAATATTCTAAATTAATCAATTATAATAATATAATAAAGAACCTACTTTGGAACCATTCCACAATATCACTGAGCATGTAAATTCCCCATGACAACCCAAAAACTAGTCTAAGGAATAATATATCTCCAAGAAAATCACTATGTATACTCATAACTAGACCAAAACATATATAAAATCATATAAATATAACATATATAATCCATATATATAATTATTTCAACATAATTTAGTGAATCTATATAAAAAATGATTTTACATTTATTGGACTGATCAATATATATATGAATTTATGAATATTACGTCTATGTCCTACATATAATCATTTTAGCATAAATATACCACTATAATTATATATGAATTTAATTATAATTTGGACACACCCTATGTAACAACCCAGGTAAATAAAGAATATGACATTTTCATATTTATCCATATTTGTGAATAAAATATTAATATGACTTTAAAGGGGATGCAATGCTCGATGGCGTACCCAACACGCAACAACGAGTCTCTTGGGAATCTTACGTTGCACTCTAATAATAAAATAATATTATTCTAAATGGTAGTTAACATGTAGCCGTTGTAATGGCGGGAATGGATAGAAATAACTAAAATATGATTATATATGTTCTTAAATATTTTTACATTTATATAATAAAATATAAAGGCTTAAAATACGGAAAGAATTCAATTTTAGGCGTATATGCCGTAGTTTTCACTAAAGGTTCACTTATCACCTTTTGATGGAGAACCGTCATTAAATATAGTTTTGTTCACTCTTAAACATTATTTTGGACCAAATAAAACTCTTATTAAGAATCGGGACATCAAAATTTACTTTGTGTAAATTTTTGGTATCTTTCCGATAAAGTTCTTTTTTTAATGAATAGTGTAAAATGTTGTATTTTAATTCAAAACCACTTTTTAATATAACTTATTTATATGATTAGATTATATTTTGAATTGGTTTTAAAGTGAAATTAGAAAATATTTTTACCATTAAATCCAATAGTGGTCGTTGGAATCAATTTCACTTTTAAATCAGGCTTAAACTAGTGTCAATCTTTTGATACTTATTGTTTCATAAAACACGCTATTTGTCATGACAGCGGGAATTAATTATTAAATTAATTAATGTGACTTATATGTTTTGAATTTTGTAAAACGGACTTCATTTTTGAAGTCAGAATATCAAATATAGCTTAGGGTGAATTTTTGGGATTTTTCTGAAAAACTTCAATTTTGATGAATAGTGAAACCACTAAGTGGTACTTATAAAGCTGATTTTCCGTTTAAATTAAATTTTTCCATCATTGTGTTTTGATTTTCAAAACTCCGACATACATGGTTGTCATTAAGAAGTAAAATGTGGTTCAATGAGATTAAAATAATTTTTTGGTGAATAGTAACTTATTCAGTTTTTAATCGCGATTAGTGGTAATTAGTGTAGTTTAAGGTAAAAATAATGCTTTAATAAAATGAGATGAGCTTGACACATGTCTTACCCTCATTGGTTGTATCATGGCCGACCAAGACAAGCCATGGGTCAACTTGGGGACCCCATGGATCCACTTTAGTTGGGAAATGACATAAATAACATTTTATTGAATGTAAAAGTAAAATTGACACAAACATGATATGTTTTACTAAAACAATTTTTAAGTGGGGTTAAACAAGTCCAAATTTTGATTATAAACAGTCATTGGGAAGATAAAACGGTTTCCTACAATATAGTAATTTTTTTATAATTTTTAGACATTAAATAAAATAAATTATTTATGACATAATAATGATGCAGCGATGACATCATTATTTGACGATTTAAATAAAATGGAAAGATAATGTAAAATCTATGCACTACACATGTCCAAAACTTATTTAATGAGTGGATTTAGAAGACTTATCACCTTATCCACGAATTATATCAATGTGGGACCTTTTAAAACCGATACACATTTTCAAATAAAGTAATATTTCTTTACTTTCCAAAAGTACCCCTCCTCTCCTCTTATAAAAGGCCCCCACCTCTTCCTCTTTTCACACACTCCTCAAGCCTTTGGCTCGGCCAACCCCTGCCCATTTACTCTCTCCACATCCCTCTCCTCACCCTATATGATTCCCTTTGGGCATAATCCTTTCAAAGTAAGCCTTTAGGATCAAATCAAAAGGAGTTACACTTTTAAAGGTAATTCACTCTCTCATGTTCATTTGTTTTATTTTGCTTCTCCAACCCCCTAAACTCTTTTTATTTACTTCTTTTGTAACAACACCAGTATATTCAATATACTAGGATGCTTTTATAAGATTTATTAGAGCTACACTCTCACAAAACTACATCAAATGGTTAAAGAACATACGGTTTCCGTGGATGGTGAAATTCTGCCTCCCGAAACGATGATTGTTCGATACTCATTTAACACCTTCAAAGGTGGCCATTATGATGTCACTATTTTTATATATGATATATAATATGTTTATGTTTTATTTATGCTTCTGTATTTTTCATTTTTGTCTTACCTTTATGGCTTCCATTATGGGTATACGCGATATCTTCATTTAAGGAAGTGCGGACTACCGCCCCCTCAAAGTGATTTGATTCGTTAAATACCATATGTGGGATGTATAAAGGATGGAAATATGATATTATATATGATATTATACTGGAATTATAATATACCTTTATATCATTATTATTCCATTCTATAAAATACGAAATAGAAATGAAAGTAGCGTTCATGCGTACGTACGGCTTACCGTCTCCATGAACGGTGCATTTCATTTC
Organism: Viscum album; assembly: GCA_963277665.1. Lineage (NCBI taxonomy): Eukaryota > Viridiplantae > Streptophyta > Magnoliopsida > Santalales > Viscaceae > Viscum > Viscum album. Next base: position 516,573,255 of record OY728146.1, read on the forward strand.
TTACCTATAAATGATTATGTAATGTTATAAATGCATGCATGTACTGGATATATATGACATATATGATATCTACATAATGAATACAATTCTGGATATAATAAACATTTGGCCACACGAACAACATATAATTGTAAGAAGTCCACTTTCGACTTAAGAACCAAATATCGATAAAACAAGTATTATTAACTTAAATGATTACATAATGTTTATGACATGGTAATAAGTGGTATAAAATTAATAATTAACTTGAAAAAGGTTCTTAAGGAATTAGAAATTAACTCAAGTTTATTATTCCGGAGATTAAAGAATGATCGAGTCAAGTGGGACCCGAGGTAAGGGATCCTACAACTCTCTTTCTTTTTAAGTACACAATTTAATGTCATTCCTTTTAAAGCTCATATTTCTTGTTATTGGGATGATCTTTTATATTACATTTAATGTAATTTTTATGTTCATGTGATGAGAGACCCTATTCTCTTTCATCAATCCATTTTGGAAGTTTTGAGTGGCGCCGTTAGGCTGCCGAACTTTCGTAAGAGATCTAACCTCTCTCTTTCTTTTTAAGTACTCGCCTTTATGTCACTTCTTTTAAACTCCTCCTTGCAATGTTGGGGGATTTTCTTTTATATTCCACTTGCTGAAAATTCTATTGTAATATGATGGGATAATCTATTTGATCTCATCAATCCATATTCGGAAGTTTTATGCGGCGCTGTTAGGCTGCCGAGTTTTCGTAAGGGATTTTTCATCTCACTTTTATTCCCGTGAGATTTATGATACATTCGCCACAAATTCCATTGAGTGGTGTATGTAATGCCCATTATTCTACTCTTTGTGTAATATAATTTCGTTTATGAGTATTTACATCAATGACCTATTGTCTTTCTTTCATGGGGTGTATGTTTTGAAAGATACCCAAGTCGGTAAGGGAACCTTTCACCCTCCTCTTTTTTAAAATAATTCTTTTATTGGGTATTTTAATTTACATATTTTTATGTTGGTATATATTCTCATACATCCTTATTGATGTAAATTTTATGTCCAAGTGATGAGATACACTTTTTATCTCTCATCAACTCATTTTGATGTGATGCCGTTAGGCTGTCAAGGGAACTTTTTAACCCAATTTCGATTTCTTTGGGTTCAACTTGTAGTCATTGAATATGTCATCCATTGAATATGTGTGAATGACCTTTTATTGTTTTACACTTAATATCCACTTATATTGGGTGTATTTATTTTTGTCACACATATTTTTGAGATTTATTTGTCCTTAATTTAAGGATACCTTCTCTATAAGGGATTTCATCACATTTGACATTTCTATTGAGGGTTCATTGTTGTTATGCACAAATTCACTCTTATATGGTGTATATACTGTCCTTTGGATTATTATATCATGAATAATTTTATTCTCATGATATTATAAAGTTATGACTAAATGTTATTCCTCGATTATTGTATTCAAGTGTCTCTAATTTTGGTAAAACCCCTTTAACCAAAATATCGTTTTAAATGTTTTAATTATTTGTTCTTATTAATATCCATGTTTTCAAATTTGTTTTAAGGATTTATTTATATGGATATTAATGGTTTAAAATGTTAAAAGCTTCAAGGTGGTATGGGACACTTTGATTCAAAAATATCTTTATTAAATTTTTTAAATGGTTTTGGAAATGGTTTCTTTTTGAATGGATTCATTATTTCAATATCCTAAAATGTTATATTGTGATTGAAATGTGGGAATGTTATGTTTCCTTTATTCATGTTTTATGTGATACGATTATGTTATGGTTCTTGGGCATTGTTATGAAGAACGGGTGGTTCCGTGATAAACTAAGGGCGGGTGAGCCCGATATAGCTCTCCAATGCATTGGGTAACGCGATGGAGTGAAACGTTAAGGTTTCTCTGAATAGATTTAGGGAATATACTGTGATTGGTATTCCAAACGTAACCAAGAGGGTTACTCCCTACGTAAGAATGTTATGAATGCCTCAAGTTACCTTTATGTCTTATGTTTTCTATGATTTATTCATGGTTTGATGAGGTATGTTAAAGTGCCTATGTTTTATGGGTAAAGTATGATTTCATTCTTATGTATATACGAACTCATGTTTCCTTTTCCATATTTTTATAACCCTTACTGAGCTTTTTATGCTCATCCCAAGTTTTTGAAATGTTTTTCACAGGTCAAGGGAAAGGTACATGATGTGATGATAGTGTCGAGGATGTGTCAAGAAAGAATCCATGTTTCATTTTAAATATGTTCCGTTGATGGGAAGAATGAATACTGTCTTTTATGTAACCACTTTGTTTAAATGTGGAATGTAATGCAAGTTTCATGATCTAATTATCTAAAACTCTAAACCTGAAAAGATCCTCAATGTGTAATCTTGTAATAACTCAAGATTAAGTAAGGTTTAAGGCTGGGGCCATATAGTTGGTATCAGAGGTCGGTTTAGATAACTTTAGAGGTTAGGGTATTCTTTAAGCATAATTGACAATTACCATAATGGTTAGGATTTCAGAAAGAGTCCTAGTTTTAGATAAAGTGAATGAGTAAGTGTATCTTAGTGTTTACCTTCATCGTTTGTACATGATGGTTTTGTTGATATACTCACACTGACATTTCTATTTTTAGTGAATGGATGGATCTAGTAGGCACCAAAGAGACAACAGGTTTGAAGGAAACTGTGGTGGTTCTCTGATTAAGATACTAGATAAAGTGGAGGATTCAATGAGGAAACTCGTGGTTGTTCTAAACCAAATATCAAGGAGTCATGATCAACCACTTCAACCTTGGTGATTTCTCTAATGCATCATGTATGAGATGGACAAACCGATGTGGAAATTCAGGTAATAATTATTAAGGTAACCATTAGGGTTTATATGATACTTAATTTTTAGGTAATTATGGGTTACTCTATGATATGATGGAAAATGAAAGGAATGAGATAAAATTGAGGTTAAAATATGTTATGGTTATTCTTGAAGATTTTATCTCATTTTGGGGAATGTTTTGAGAATTATATAGTTTTGGAAAAAGGACAACACGCAGACCGTGTGACAACCCGTCGCGTCGGACAATGCTGCGGGAATCGAACCCACAACCAAAGTGCGACTGGTATTTATCGCCTACCACTGGACTACGTGAAGCCCCTGGTTATTTTGACTGATTCTTTTTAGTTATATGATTTTATGAATTAAGAGTAAGTTGATTTTTTAGGATATGTGATTAGGATAATTACTTTTCAATGTGAGACTTTAGGAGCAACTAGTGTTGTTTGGAGATAAATGTTACGATTTAACTTGGTAGACTATGTGACTAAATCCTTCAAATATTTGGGTTTCAATCTTAGTTTGGTTTACTTTGAAGAATTTTATGGACAAATTGTTTATCGGATGGTCCTCGTTGAACTTTGGGTTTTGTTGGAAAAATTTTGGAGATTAAGAATAGATTTTCCTTTTTATAAGGGGTTATCCTTTTCTGGATTATCTGATCTTGTACTAACCTTTTTGGTTTTGGTTTTGGTTAAAGCCTAAATACATGGGATGTATATAGTTCTCTTTTGGGGATTAGGTGATTCTCTAGAAGTTGATTATAGTACTCTTGATGCGAACAAGTCTCCCTAAATACTCGTCTTTTGGAAAAAATATGAGTTTGACTAAGGAATCTAGTAAAAGTTGAAAGTCAACATGATAAGTGATTATGCATCCTTATGAATAAATTCCTCAATAAAAAGTAACTTAAAACAAAAATGTTGTCTATTAACTTTTCTTACTGGGGAACCAAACACCGTTTAACCCATCACAAGTTTGTGACTTTCTCGTGGTTAACTTTATCCTAAACATCTTTTCTATCACTCTCCATCAGAACATGACCCTTTGTTTTTTCCTCCATGTCCATAGTTTCATACTTGGAATCCTAGTATGGGTTAACTCGGGTGACCTTTGTACTTATCTTTCTTTATTTTAAAGTGTTTGTTTTACCGACTTTTGTTCCGATGTGGGACTTTCAAGGATGTTTCCAAGCTCAATTTTTTTTTAAAATTGCGAGGACGCAATTCCCAAAAGGGGGGAAGGATGTAACACCCCAGGTAAATAAAGAATATGACATTTTCATATTTATCCATATTTGTGAATAAAATATTAATATGACTTTAAAGGGGATGCAATGCTCGATGGCGTACCCAACACGCAACAACGAGTCTCTTGGGAATCTTAGGTTGCACTCTAATAATAAAATAATATTATTCTAAATGGTAGTTAACATGTAGCCGTTGTAATGGCGGGAATAGATATAAATAACTAAAATATGATTATATATGTTCTTAAATATTTTTACATTTATACAATAAAAGATAAAGGCTTAAAATACGGAAAGAATTCAATTTTAGGCGTATATGCCCTAGTTTTCACTAAAGGTTCACTTATCACCTTTTGATGGAGAACCGTCATTAAATATAGTTTTGTTCACTCTCAAACATTCTTTTGGACCAAATAAAACTCTTATTACGAATCGGGACATCAAAATTTACTTTGTGTAAATTTTTGGTATCTTTCCGATAAAGTTCTTTTTTTAATGAATAGTGTAAAATGTTGTATTTTAATTCAAAACCACTTTTTAATCTAATTTATTTATATGATTAGATTATATTTTGAATTGGTTTTAAAGTGAAATTAGAAAATATTTTTACCATTAAATCCAATAGTGGTCGTTGGAATCAATTTCACTTTGAAATCAGGCTTAAACTAGTGTCAATCTTTTGATACTTATTGTTTCATAAAACACGCTATTTGTCATGACAGCGGGAATTAATTATTAAATTAATTAATGTGACTTATATGTTTTGAATTTTTTAAAACGGACTTCATTTTTGAATTCAGAATATCAAATATAGCTTAGGGTTAATTTTTGGGATTTTTCTGAAAAACTTCAATTTTTGATGAAAAATGAAACCACTAAGTGGTACTTATAAAACTGATTTTCCGTTTAAATGAAATTTTTCCATCATTGTGTTTTGATTTTCAAAACTTCGACATACATGGTTGTCATTAAGAAGTAAAATGTGGTTCAATGAGATTAAAATAATTTTTTGGTGAATAGTAACTTATTCAGTTTTTAATCGCGATTAGTGGTAATTAGTGTAGTTTAAGGTAAAAATAATGCTTTAATAAAATGAGATGAGCTTGACACATGTCTTACCCTCATTGGTTGTATCATGGCCGACCAAGACAAGCCATGGGTCAACTTGGGGATCCCATGGATCCACTTTAGTTGGGAAATGACATAAATAACATTTTATTTAATGTGAAAGTAAAATTGACACAAACATGATATGTTTAACTAAAACAATTTTTAAGTGGGGTTAAACAAGTCCAAATTTTGATTATAAACAGTCATTGGAAAGCTAAAACGATTTACTACAATATAGTAATTTTTTTATAATTTTTAGACATTAAATAAAATAAATTATTTATGACATAATAATGATGCAGCGATGACATCAATATTTGACGATTTAAATAAAATGGAAAGATAATGTAAAATCTATGAACTAAACATGTCCAAAACTTATTGGATGAGTGTATTTCGAATACTTATCACCTTATCCACGAATTATATCAATGTGGGACCTTTTAAAACCGATACACATTTTCAAATAAAGTAATATTTCTTTACTTTCCAAAAGTACCCCTCCTCTCCTCTTATAAAAGCCCCCCACCTCTACCTCTTTTCACACACTCCTCAAGCCTTTGGCTCGGCCAACCCCTGCCAATTTACTCTCTCCACATCCCTCTCCTCACCCTATATGATTTCCTTTGGGCAGAATCCTTTCAAAGTAAGCCTTTAGGCTCAAATCAAAAGGAGTTACACTTTTAAAGGTAATTCACTCTCTCATGTTCATTTGTTTTATTTTGCTTCTCCAACCCCCTAAACTCTTTTTATTTACTTCTTTTGTAACGACACCAGTATATTCAATATACTAGGATGTTTTTATAAGATTTATTCGAGCTACACTCTCACAAAACTACATCAAATGGTTAAAGAACATACGGTTTCCGTGGATGGTGAAATTCATCCTCCCGAAACGATGATTGTTCAATACGCATTTAACACCTTAAAGGTGGCCATTATGATGTCACTATTTTTATATATGATATATAATATGTTTATGTTTTATTTATGCTTCTGTATTTGTCATTTTTGTCTTACCTTTATGGCTTCCATTATGGGTATACGCGATATCTTCATTTAAGGAAGTGCGGACTACCGCCCCCTCAAAGTGATTTGATTCGTTAAATACCATATGTGGGATGTATAAAGGATGGAAATATGATATTATATATGATATTATACTGGAATTATAATATACCTTTATATCATTATTATTCCATTCTATAAAATACGAAATAGAAATGAAAGTAGCGTTCATGCGTACTTACGGCTTACCGTCTCCATGAACGGTGCATTTCATTTCTTACCTCTAAATGATTATGTAATGTTATAAATGCATGCATGTACTAGATATATATGACATATATGATATCTACATAATGAATACAATTCTGGATATATAAACATTTGGCCACACGAACAACATATACTTGTAAGAAGTCCACTTTCGACTTAAGAACCAAATATCGACAAAACAAATATTATTAACTTAAATGATTACATAATGTTTATGACATGGTAAAAAGTGGTATAAAATTAATAATTAACTTGAAAAAGGTTCTTAAGGAATTATAAATTAACTCATGTTTATTATTCAGGAGATTAAAGAACGATCGAGTCAAGTCGGAGTCGAGGTAAGGGATCCTACAACTCTCTTTCTTTTTAAGTACACAATTTAATGTCATTCCTTTTAAAGCTCATCTTTCTTGTTATTGGGATGATCTTTTATATTACATTTACTCTAATTTTTATGTTCATGTGATGAGAGACCCTATTCTCTTTCATCAATCCATTTTGGAAGTTTTGAGTGGCGCCGTTAGGCTGCCGAACTTTCGTAAGAGATCTAACCTCTCTCTTTCTTTTTAAGTAATCGCCTTTATGTCACTTCTTTTAAACTCCTCCTTGCAATGTTGGGGGATTCTCTTTTATATTCCACTTGATTTAAATTCTATTGTAATATTATGGGATAATCTATTTGATCTCATCAATCCATATTCAGAAGTTTTATGTGGCGCCGTTAGGCTGCCGAGTTTTCGTAAGGGATTTTTCATCTCACTTTTATTCCCGTGAGATTTATGCTACATTCGCCACAAATTCCATTGAGTGGTGTATGTACTACCCATTATTCTACTCTTTGTGTAATATAATTTCGTTTATGAGTATTTACATCAATGACCTATTGTCTTTCCTTCATGGGGTGTATGTTTTGAAAGATACCCAAGTCGGTAAGGGAACCTTTCACCCTCCTCTTTTTTAAAATAATTCTTTTATTGGGTATTTTAATTTACATATTTTTATGTTGGGATATGTTCTCATACATCCTTATTGATGTAAATTTTATGTCCAATTGATGAGATACACTTTTTATCTCTCATCAACTCATTTTGATGTGATGCCGTTAGGCTGTCAAGGGAACTTTTTAACCCAATTTCGATTTCTTTGGGTTCAACTTGTAGTCGTTGAATATGTCATCCATTGAATATGTGTGAATGACCTTTTATTGTTTTACACTTAATATCCACTTATATTGGGTGTATTTATTTTTGTCACACATATTTTTGAGATTTATTTGTCCTTAATTTAAGGATACCTTCTCTATAAGGGATTTCATCACATTTGACATTTCTATTGAGGGTTCATTGTTGTTATGCACCAATTCACTCTTATATGGTGTATATACTGTCCTTTGGATTATTATATCATGAATCCTTTTATTCTCATGATATTATAAAGTTATGACTAAATGTTATTCCTCGATTATTGTATTCAAGTGTCTCTAATTTTGGTAAAACACCTTTAACCAAAATATCGTTTTAAATGTTTTAATTATTTGTTCTTATTAATATTCATGTTTTCAAATTTGTTTTAAGGATTTATTTATATGGTTATTAATGGTTTAAAATGTTAAAAGCTTCAAGGTGGTATGGGACACTTTGATTCAAAAATATCTTTATTAAATGTTTTAAATGGTTTTGGAAATGGTTTCTTTTTGAATAGATTCATTATTTCAATATCCTAAAATGTTATATTGTGATTGAAATGTGGGAATGTTATGTTTCCTTTATTCATGTTTTATGTGATACGATTATGTTATGGTTCTTGGGCATTGTTATGAAGAACGGGTGGTTCGGTGATAAACTAAGGGCGAGTGAGCCCGATATAGCTCTCCAATGCATTGGGTAACGCGAAGGAGTGAAACATTAAGGTTTCTCCGAAGAGAATTAGGGAATATACTGTGATGGGTATTCCAAACGTAACCAAGAGGGTTACTCCGTACGTAAGAATGTTATGAATGCCTCAAGTTACCTTTATGTCTTATGTTTTCTATGATTTATTCATGGTTTGATGAGGTATGTTAAAGTGCCTATGTTTTATGGGTAAAGTATGATTTCATTCTTATGTATATACGAACTCATGTTTCCTTTCCATATTTTTATAACCCTTACTGAGCTTTTTATGCTCATCCCAAGTTTTTGAAATGTTTTTCACAGGTCAAGGGAAAGGTACATGATGTGATGATAGTGTCGAGGATGTGTCAAGAAAGAATCCATGTTTCATTTTAAATATGTTCCGTTGATGGGAAGAATGAATACTGTCTTTTATGTAACCACTTTGTTTAAATGTGGAATGTAATGCAAGTTTCATGATCCAATTCTCTAAAACTCTAAACCTGAAAAGATCCTCAATGTGTAATCTTGTAATAACTCAAGATTAAGTAAGGTTTAAGGCTGGGGCCTTATACCCTATATATAATAATTTCAGTATAACCAAGCCATTCCCTTTACATAATAATTTAATAATAATTGTACGACACCCATTATAAAATAATTTCAGAATAACCATTTCTTATCAAAGTATCTCAAGAGATTTTTATAAAAAAATAAGCTATTTTAAAAATTAATAATATAACAAGAAATATCATATTTTCTCATGACATTATAATCAACATTTCAAGTAAATAGCATGTTCATTTTTGTTCAAGAGTTTCCACAACATACATGTAGCCATAAGAAATATATCAATAATGTTAGATCAAAAGGGATATAAGGAGTATTACAAACACATGATTGGAATCACCCATTATTATATTATATAACACAAACATTTTTTCAGCATGGTCACAAAATATTTCACACATATAACAAAAAAAACAGACCATATGGTTTTATTCTTGACCACTGAACATTATCCAAATATCAAACAAATACATTTAACAGGGAATAAAAATATTGATTGAATGTGAAGGAGTTCAACTGGGGGAACCTATTTCACACTAGCATCAATAACAAAACCCATTTCAATGGAATTCAAGAAATGGAATTGTAGTAATAGAAGATAGATAAAGAAGAGAGGAAACCAAAGAGAATGAAATAAGTGAACATGAGACACACGTATGGGATGATTAGTGGGGATGGAATCACCAAAAATACCTTGGATATTCCTATGGATTCAAGAGAGTAGGATGCATAATGAATTAAAAAGACACCATACATGTATTATTGTTTAATACCCATTATCTTGAATCAATCGTGATATAAAACCCATTCATGATGCGAATTTCATGATTAATGAGATGTGTCAAAAAAAATTCTCCCATGGTTAAACAAAAAAATACTACTAGTTATACAATGATAGAATGGTTCAAGTAAAATAATGTTTTAAATATTTGAACTAATTCACAATATCTTCCTATCAAAGGATATATAATGTGTAACCTATTCCTGATGTAAAAGTGTATAATGGAAATATTCAATAAAAATAGATAAAAAAACAAAATGTATATCCCATAACCACTAAATATATACTATAAAGACATTTTAATAGTTATATATATAGTTTTTAGATAAAATCAGGATAAATCCACACCTTTGGGGTCATTATAACATGAAAAAAACCTCCATCCACATTGAAAAGGTTTAACAAAGATTATTTAATGAATAAAGACCCAACCAAAAGGGATTCAACCAAAAATAAAACAAGTATTTAACATTAAAATTTGGTATCTTACTTTATCATTACCCAAAGTAGGGGATAAAATAAGTGGGAAGGAAATAATTGACCTGAAAGAAAGTATTAATTTGTATCAATTTTTTTTATTCATATAGAAATTAAACATTTATTTCAGAAATAAAATTTATCAAAGAATTTATTACTAATTATGAGAATTACTTTTCCTAGATTATACCACTTATATAAAAATTAAATAGTTGAATAGATATATGAATGTAACATTAAAAGTAATATTTAGAAAATAAGGATCATGGAATAATGAATCCAAAATTGTGTCGATGAAAATATTCTGAATAAGTAATGTATGAATAAAAAGATTCTAAGAAGAATATAATCAATAAAATATAATAAAATAATTAAATTAAAAGTATTTTCATATGGTAATGATATTTTTAAGGGAATATACCATATAAAATATTTTTTTCTGAATAATAAAAAACATTTCCTATCTAATTGAAAATGAGACAAAGAAACCATTACATATTTAACAACATTTCTGATCTACAAAACATTCATGTTGGGAATATATTGAATCAATTTTAATATATGGAATATATGTGATATATCATTTATTACCACATGATTATTATAAAATACATTAATTGTGTGGTTATCACACCATATTAATGGTATCATTGTAGAAATTAAGAAATAAGTACCACCTTGTTACTTGTTTTTCCTCCTAGCCAAATTAACCATATAAACCAATAAAAGAATATGAATATCTTAATAATATACTAGAGAACCATTTTATTATACATATACAATTATAAAATTTATTTATAATTATTTTTTAATTTCATATTTGTCTGTTTTTTTGAATATAATGAGGGGGTAATATTTTTTGATTTGAACTAGTTTTAAAATAGCGGTGTTGTAATGTTTTATTCCCCATATTTTTTTCACCCAATGCTAATTTGGTATACTTAACGTAAGAATAATTATGATTTATTAATATTAAATTCTCAATAATGATCACTTTAATTATTTTATGGAATAAATTTTTACAAATCTTATTAAATTATTCATATCATATATTTCTATTATTATAAAACAAGGATTGAAAATGCCTAATGTATTTAGAGGGATATTTTCACAAGAAATAAAATTAGAACTAAAATAAAATGTCATTTTTTCATCCATAATGATCATCAAAAACCATTAGAGTTCCTAATAATTTATATAATAACCTAATGAAAACATTTAACAGAGGGTGAATTGAATATCCTTGTATGGGAATTAACAAGATATGGAAATATAACATGTGAGTAAAAGTTATAAAATAATATCATAAAAGAGAAGGTGAATGAGTAATAATATTGGATAATAAATAATGGTATAATAATATCATAGATTAATAAGTAATTCTGAATTAATATAAAAATATAAAGTACCGGTTCCGGAAGTCAGCCAGAAGCGCCCCATACCTAGGTAGGCACATGGCCTCAAGCGCATTTCCCTGAACGCCAGTGGCTGCTGACTAGCAGCAAGGGCCTTGGGTGTGATAGTGGGTAAACTATTCCCTCATTGGAAGAGTAACATAGTGGAAGTAGAAACATATATAAAACAACAGAAGCATTAAAATGACAAACATAAGTAAAAAGAAGAAGTCTAATAAAGAAACAAATACAAAATATATATAAATGATGCATGATACATATATTTATAAGAAAGCTGACAAACAAACCACAATGCTGGAATACAACCGTGTTAAACCAAAGTTCAAAGAAAAAAGTAAACAACTCCACATCATTGCAAGCGATAGCATGGTCCCATGCTCTCCAGCTCCACAGTAATCAAGTACTAGAAGTAGATGGTGCTTTTCCTTATCAATACCTACAAAAACATAATCTGTTTGGGCCCAAAAGCATGACCGAAACAGGGTGTGAGACTAAATATTAGTACGCAACCACCCAATGATCTATGCCAAATACTTAGTGAATATATATGGCAGACAAGAAGTGAACAATAGTAATAAACAAGAATCACTCAATAGTAAACAATCCTACAGTTCAATTAATCAATATCACATAGTAGGAAAATAGATAATCAAAGAAGGTAACCCTCTAGGAAGTACTCACAACCTAACCCCTATGGTTCACCCTAATAATAAAAGCATACATCTAAGCACAATTATAACCCTCTGGGATATACACACTGCCTACCCCCTCTGGTTTAGTCATAAGGATATAATGAAGACTTTCTGAGGAATCACTATCAGTCAATTCCCCGTATAATCATAAGTAGTAAACACTCTCTTAAGAAGCTCACACAGTCAATTCCCATTATAGAAAAAATCATTTAGAGACTCTCTGAGGATGCTCACACGGTCAATTACCATTATATTCTACTGTGAATGAAGACTCTCTGAGGAAGATCACGTGGTCAATCCCCTCATAGTCTAATACAACATGTTCTCATGGCACTATGTAAGTCAACAAGAATTGCAATTCCAAACGGCCAAATTAAACCTCAAGAACTACTCAGCTGAAAATCTACATCATAAAAGCATGTAAGAAATTAAATGACTCCATTCTATAATCACTATGCATGGGGAACATGCAGGGCAACATAACAGGATATGTAGACCAAACAGCCATAAACACAACATGCATATGAAAACACATGAAAATCCTATAAATAAAGCCTAATATCAATCAAATATCCTCTACACAAGTAAACAAGAATTGTAGAAAATTATCAGAGCTAAAATGGTAAACATTAAATACCCTGTTCAAGGTTATTGGCCAAATTTGCACACATAACTCAAATAATTTTAACAGGAAGGCAAAAACCACCTACCATGGTTTTCTATGAATGATATACTTGATCTTTAAGCCTCTAATCTCCCAAGAAAACCATATATATACGAAAGTACTCAAACCGTTCGACGGGAGATAACTCTTGAAAGTGAAGGAATTGGGAAATGATGCACTATAAGAAGGAATAACTAACCGAGGCAATCCCAACAAAATTAACAGTGGTCGAATTAGAGGTCAGATGCTTGGTCGGGGGCTCAGAGGAAGATCGCGGCCGAATAAAGCCTAGAAGAAGACTTTTCTGGTGACTAGACGTGATCACGATGCATTTAATGAAAAAAAGAAAATACACGGTGTGTACTTGACTTTTCTATACTCCCATTTTGGCAGCCTTCAAGTCACCCCACTCAACCGTGTGTATAGCCGCTATATGGCCACCACATGGTTACTCGCAGTAACTGAGTACATGGAATATACTCATGAAGTATACGACATGTACTTTAGAAATTTCAAAAAATTCATCTTTTTCTAGAAAACAACCAGAAAAGGAAAAAAAACCTAAAAATAAGATCCGGGTTCTAAAAAACTTCCCCTTAATGAAATCCATCTCTGAATTTCCCTAGAAAGATGGTGTTGAATATAAATCCCTCTATATCTCCGGCCAATATGATCATTTATCTGCCTCCCTCTACAAAATCTCATCATTTACTCTCCCTTGCTACCATATAACTCGTACAATAAAAACAAACCAGCCATAGAGAACCTTTGTACTTCTGTCAAAAATTCAGATATGATGCACCTTGAATAATGAATCCACCTCCAACTTGACTTACTCAGGTAGGAAAGCATAAGATGGGTCTGAGATGTAATTTAATTGCTGAGAAACAAGGAAAACGTCGTACATATCCTGGTACATATAAGGTAACTGAAACCAATAGAAAACATGTCCAACTCTCTCCATCACTTCAAACGGCCCGACGTACCTCTGGGAAAGATTACCCTATATCTTAATCCTTATGTACCCCAACCTAAGTGTGACATGTAGGAAAACCTAATCTCTTACCTTGAACTACAGAGGTCGTCTCCATCAATGAGTATAAGAATTCTTTTTCCACTATGAAGTATAAATCTTCTTATGAATCAACTCAATCTTCTCGGTGGTCTTCTGGACAAGACGAGGTCCTAGCACAACTGCCTCTCCTGCCTCTAGCCAACATAAGGGTGATCAGCATGGCCAACTGTACAAAGCCTCATAACGTGCCATATGAATTGTTTTCTGAAAACTATTGTTATAGGAAAACTCCACAAGAGGAAAATGGTTCTCCCAAGAACCTCCAAAATCTATAACAAAAGATCAGAGCATTTCCTCAAGCACTTGAATCGTATGGTTAGACTGACCATCTGTTTGGGGGTGGTAAGCTGTGCTCAAAAGTGCCTATATACCCAATTACTTAAAAATCCCCCGCCATAAATGAGAAGTAAATTTTTCATGCATGCTTGAAATAATGGAGTGTGAAACTCCATGCAGACGTACAATATCTCGGATGTACAACCTTCCCAACTCATTAACACTGAATTTCTCCATGATGGGCCAAAATTGATCAACCTTCTCGAGTATATCAATGAAAACCCAAACTACATCATTCCCTCAAGGAGACCTTGGAAACCCAGTCATCATATCCATCACGATGTCATTACACTTCTACTTGGGAATGGGTAACTACTGTAGAAGTCCTACTGGTTGCTGATGTTATGCCTTCACCTGCTAACAGGTGGAACACCTCATGAAAAAACCAGCGACGTCTCTCTTCATACCTAGCCACCAATACTGATGGTGTAGATCATGATACATTTTGGTGACACTAGGATGAGCTGCCCAAAATATGGAATTAATGTCCCACATCATCTCCTCACGTATGTCCGATGGAAACCATATGCGCCCCTAGAAATGCAGGATCCCATCCTCCCCTATGGACCATCCAAAAATAGGGTCCTCCCCGGACATTAATTCCTGTAAGACTAGGCTTTCTAAATTTGATAGTTACCTCATTCGAACTCGATCAAGAAGATTATAGGTAACAACTATAGATGAAAGAAATTTCTTCTTCTGCTTTCCGTGCACCTCCAAATACATCTCACAGAATAGAACCATAACCTTCCACTCACTACTGGACTCCTTAACTACCTGTATCTAAGTCCTCCCACTCAGCACATCTACCACTGCATTGACTTATCTAGCCTTATAGGTACGCTTGAAGTCAAAGGACAGAAGATACTCAACCCACCAGCAATGTCTCAAATTCAATTCAGGCTGAGTGAAATTGAATTTTAGACTTTTCTAGATAGGGAAAACTACCAAAAGCTCACCCAAAATATAATTTCCACAACAGTTAAAGGCATGAAAAACTACTGCCAACTCGAGATTGTGTGTCAAGTAGTTACTCTCTTGTGGCCTCAAATGCCAATACCCATACGCAACGACTCCTTCTCCTTGTATAAGAATAGATCCTAGCCCGATACATGAAGCATCACAGTAAAGAATATAGATTTTTATTGGATCGGGCAATATGAGAATCAGTGCTGAAGTCAACATCCATTTTAGCTCCTGAAAGGATGACTCATAAGAATCTGACCACGAAAACATTGCACCATTCTTAGTCAAGCCTATCAGTGGCTCTGCTAAGAATGAAATATCATGTATAAAATGTTTGTTGTATCCAACCTGCCCAAGAAAACATCACACCTCAATGATGTTCTTCGGATTCTCCCATGAAACTACATCTCTAATTTTCTCTAGGTATACTGATACTATTTTTTCAGAGATACCATTACCCATGAAGTTAATCTGATCCATCTAGAAGAGGCATTTTGAGTACTTAGCATATAATGGATTCTTTATCTGTGTACTCAGAACGATCTCAAGATCTGTGGTATGGTCATGGTGAGTGTGAGAGTACACCAAGAAATTGTCCACAAAGAATACAACGAAAGAATCCAAGTATGGAGGGAATACATGATTCATTAGTGCCATGAAAACAGCAGACATGTTCGCAAGACAGAATGACATAACCACATACTCATATAGACAATCCCAGATCCAAAAGGCTATAACTGATATATCGTATGGTCTAATACATAGATGATCGTAATAGGATCATAAGTCAATATTTTAGAATACCCAAGCTCCATGAAGCTGATCAAAGAGATCATCAATCCTTGGAAAGGGATATCGGTTCTTGACTGTCAACTGGTTCAGCTTACGATAATCTACACAATTTATGAGGTTACCGTATTCCTTCTTCGCAAATAGAAAAGGTGATTCCCATGGAGAAGTACAGGGTCGGATAAAACCTCTTCCCTGCAACTCCTCCAACATCTTCTTGATCTTCTGCAACTAAAGTGTAGCCATATTATAAGGAGGAATAGACACTGGTTCTACTCTAGGAACAAATTCATCCGAAATGTCTTCCTATCGCTCAAGACATAAACTTGAAAGTCATCTGGAAAGTCATCCCTGAAATAGTCCACCACTAGGGGAAAGTCCAATTGTGATGTTCCGTGATCATCCAGATATAGACTAGCAATATTGTTTGTAACATCTCCAAACACATGATGTTCTAGACCCGCTATGCTCGCTTGGACATCCCATTACCCATTGTGAAGAAAACACCTACCCTATGGTGACATAAAACTCACCCAAAGACGACAAAAATCAACAACAGTATAAAAGGGAACTAACCAATCTATTATGAGATTGAAATCATATCATGTCATCTCTAAGATATAGTGGTACCATTAGAAGTGACAACCACAAACCTCAATTGGGAACTCCTTGAACTGACATACATTAGTCGTTCTAGTACCCAATGGAGTGTCTAGCCACAAGATATCAGCATAAGAAAAGATACAAAACCCAAGGCTCTCCCCAGATACAACTAATATAAAGCTATGGGAAGCCAGAGTATTGAAAAAAGATGAATCTGAAACTAAGGAAACAAGAATGGTACATCAAATTGTAGAGGGTTCAGGATCCTTCAACTGTAGGTTTGCTCCATAACAAATGTATGGCTTGCACCATGGCCCTGTGACCGTACCTGACCTCTCTGACCTGATCCACCCTACTGTCACTGAAAACCGGGCGACTGGATACCACGGAGACGACCTCCACCTCAGATCGAACGGCCAAAAGTACTCCAGTTCCCAGGATGGTGAGAAACTGGTGGAGCTGCTCTTGTATGAGGAGTCATAGATGAACCCCTATCACCAGCTGATTGTGAGAAAACTTGAGAGAAATGATATAGGTGACCAATATTTCCCTATGATCAGCACTCAAGTAGGTCCCTCAGGAAATGTGGCATCATATTACTGCTTCTATCACAATGGTAGCACATCACCTAGCTTCCAGAAGATGCATCCGGCCTACTCTAATATCAACATGCAGTCTCACTGATGTGCTTCCTACTATCGGCCAGAGAAGCACTAACCTTTGATGCTGAACCTACCTGTCCCACAACTCCAGAATCCCTTAGATTATGATCTGTGATCAGCGCCTGGTTGACTATAGTGGATATTGAAGTCAACCTGAAGATGTTCACCAAGGGTCAAATATCATGTCTAAGGCCATCCTCAAAATTTCGTTTAAGTAACAACTCATCACCCCCTTGAAAGGGTTTATAGAGCTGCTGCTCGATGAAGCGAGAAGAATACATTAGTATAGAAGGTGTAACCTACTCCAGACTCATGAACTATTGGGCTCGATAGGCCATCAAGGTCTTTGGATAGAATTAATCGTAAAAGGTGCGCTAAAACTCATCCCAAGACATAATATTGTGACATCCTACATGTGATATCACATCCCATCAACTCTTGGATAAGTCATGAAGCATGTAGGTAGTGATCTTGACCCTCCTCAATGGAGGTGTCTCCAAGATTTCAAATCTCGTCAACATGGCCTCTATCCATGACTCTGCAGCCTAGGGTCCCCTATCCCCGAAGAACGTGGGAGGTTGCTACTATTGAAATACCCACCAATTCTTCCATCGACGGGGCAGGAGGCGATGCTCCATGTATGGTCTGTATCATCCAAATAAATCAGTCCCCCAAACTATGAAACAACACCTATGTCAGGTATAACTGCCATTCCCAAGGCTGGCACAACTGGACGATCTGCAGGAAGTCCCTGATCAGCCAAATCTGGCGTCTGATAACTGCCCAATAATTTGGGTACAACCGGATGACATCTTAGTTGCATGACTCTGCAAGGTCAAACACAATCCATAGATCATGATTAATAGGGACCAAAAACATAGTAGTAAAAGGAGGAAACAGGAGAAAGAAAACATTTATGTTTTACAAAACACGACTGCACATCTTGTTTTTCCCCTTCATGGTGTGTTCCCTCAATCCATTCACATGGGAGTGTACTCCTACCACAAATGATCATCTGACACCCAAACACATGGCGTGTACTAGAATTCTCTTCCTTTTTCCGAGTTCGTATACATGGATATGTCACACAGTTGTCCTAGAACAATACTACGTGGTGTGTTCATACCAGACACTGTGTGTACTAAATAAACATCACTGACCCGTGTTGTTAGTGACACAATCGGCTATATGAACGACTCTACAAAACATGTTTCATATGGACACAACGTGTACATGAAGTTATTCCTCCACCAGTGTTGTTCATTACACGACCATATACATGGGTTTAAAATACAAGACATGTTATATACTGAACACGACAAGCACATGAAAGGTTCACCTGACCCATTTCGTTAGTCACATAGCTAGTTACACAGTTCTTCAACACGATGTGTACATCTGTTATACTACGTGTTCAACCAAGGGATTCCCAACCCCATGTCTCTGATCACACAATATGAGACACGGTTAGAGAATACATGGTATATACACAAGATCAAAAAATGTACTTTAAGAGAAAATATATTCTTCCCGAATAGAAGAAAAAATGGTGTATATTCAACATTGCATGCCATGTATTCTGTGTTTTTACGGATAGTAAGCCGTTGAAAATACTTCAAAACACATAAAAACACCAAAATGATCATTGAAAGTGCCAAATTATGATCCGTGAGGGCCCATAATCCCCACAAATCAAAGCATGAGATCTAATTCATGCTACAACATGGTAAACTAGTCAATGGTCCTCCAAATTGTTGTCTATGAGGGCTCATAACACCTCAAGAACCAATGTTTGGAGTTCATTTAAACAAAATTTTACACAAACAGAACATTATCAAAAAACATGTATTTGACCAAGGAATCTATCACAACAGCATGCATATTCTACACAACATCTTTCAAAAAATCATGAAATTGCTAATGCACTCTAAATTGCATGTCATGAATGAATGACATGTGACTTCTAGAAAGTTACTATATGATGCATGAAATGGAATAACCTCATCTCATGAGGCTGTGATAGAAATAGAACCTAAATATCACAAAAAAAAATAGGATAATACACGTGAGTCACCCAATGGTGAAAATCAAATCATCTTTAAAGTTTCAAGACTAGAAAAATTGCACTAATAGAGGTAAATTAGATTTTCTTTAAACACGGATTAGCTACTCCTAGACAAAAGTTATTACTAATTACTTGTTACATCATATCCCTGGGTATAGGTTCCAAACAATAAGTAAATAAGTAATAATTTCATGGATACCACTTTGTAATGTCCCAGTTCCAAAAGCCGCCTAGAGGCGCCTCGTACCCGGTTGGTCACATGGCCTCAAGCACATTTCCCGGAACTCCAGACGCTGTCAACTACCAACAATGGTCTTGGGTGTGATATTGAGGAAACTATGGCCTAATTGGAAGAGTAAAACAATTAAAGTAGAAAAATATACACAATAATAGAAGCAGTAAAATTCCAATCAACTATAAACAGCAGAAGACTAATAAAGAACCCACTGGAGCATATATATAAATGATGAATGATACATATATGTCTAGGAAATCATCCAAAAAACCCGAAATGGTGGAATACAATAGTACTAAACCAATGTAAAAATGAAAAACAAGAAAACAATTCATCATCATTGAAAGCCATAGCTTGGTCCCATGCCCTCTAGCTCCATAGCAATCAAGTACCCGAAGTAGAAGAGAGCTTTCCCTTATCTATAGATGCATCAACATAATCAGTTTGGGCCCGAAAGCATTACCCAAACTGGTTGTGAGAATAAATATTTTTAGGCACCCACACAAAGATCTGTTCCAAGTAGTCAATGAATACATATAGAAAACACGATTTAAAGAACAATAATAAATTAGGAAGCACTCTATAGTAACCATTCCTACAGTTCAATGAATCAACATCACATAACATGTAAACAGCTAATCAAAGCAGATAAGACTCTAAGTAGTACTCACAGTCTAAACCCTCTGGTTCACCTTAACAAGACAATCATGCAGCTAAGAACAATGGTAACCCTCTGGGAATTACACATAGCCAATCCCCTTTGGTTCGATCATAAGGATATAACAAGGACTCTCGGAGGATGCACTCTCAGTCAATTCCCCATATAGTCATAAGTAATAACTAATCTCTAATGATGCTCACTCAATAAATTTCCCTTATAGCCTAAATTGATTAGAGACTCTCTAAGGAAGCTCACATGGTCAATTCCCCTTATAGTCTATCGTGAATAAAGACTCTCTGAGAAGCTCACACAGTCAATCCAATCATAATCTACCACATTAGGTTCTCACGGCCCTGTGTAAGTCACAATAATATAAATGCAAACAACCACATTAATCCTCATGAACTACTTGGATAACAATCTACAACATAATAGCATGTAAGAAATACAATCACTCCATCATATATGCAGTAGACATGGGGAACATGCAAAGTAGACTAACAGGCTAATCCGACCAAACAACCATAAACAGAACATGCATGGTCAAACACTTCTAATGCATATAAATCAACCCTAAACTAAATCAAATATCCTCTAATCAATCATACAAGCATAATAGGAAATTATCAGTGATAAAATGGTAAACATGTAATGCCCCGTTTAGGGGTCTTGGCCAAATTTTCACACATAACTGAAATGAATTCAACAAGAAGTCACAAACAAACGACCTCAGTATTGTAGAAAAAATATACATGGACCACAATCCTTGAATCCCCCAAGAACACATTATATCTAAAAAAGCACACAATCCATTCAAAGGGAGATAACTAATGAAAAATAAGGAATTGATAAATGAAGCACTAGAAAAAGGAAGATCCTACTGAGGTGATCCCAACGCAAACGACGACTGTCAAATCGGAGGTCAGTAGCTCAGTCGGGGGCTCAGAGGAAGACTGCGGCCATACGGGAGCTCTCGGCCGAACGATTCCTAGAAGAAGACGTTTAGGGAGATTAGACACAGTCTGGGGCCTTTAATGAAAAAATAGAAAGTACACGGCATGTAATTAATATGTACACAACATTTATTTTCTTTTCTATACTCCACTTTAGGCGACCTCTATGTCACCCCACACGACCATGTGTAAGGCCGCTACACGTCCATCCCACTGTTACATGTGGTAATAGAGTATATGATGTGTACTCATGAAGTACATGGTGTGTACTTCAAAAATTTCCAAAAATTCATCTTTTTATAAAAAACAACCATAAATGGAAAACATAGTTGAAAAGAAGATCCAGGTTCTTCCAAAAACATTATATAAAAATAAGTCAATTATAACAACTGAGACAACATCAGATGGTGGGAAAATTCCCATAATGGATTAGGATCACTTAATAATAGCACACATGACATACCATGAGACTAAAACAAAAAAATTCATTGTAGTAATATATAATTATTGGTTCAAGCATAACATTCATTTCATATACCTATATATGTGTGGAATATAAGGAAATAAATCATAATATATGAATAGAAGAATTACCCATAAAATGAAATGGGATTCCTGATCTTATCTCGTATCATAATCCTAGGAAATTTAATAATGACTGAATATGAGAGATGAACATAAGGAATATATTACACAAAAAAGTAAGAAATAGTGATTTGTGCATATATGTAAGATACATATATGTAGAACATTTAATAATTATCTCTAGTTAATTGATTTTTCATTGATTAATTGATATAATTTTAAAAATATTTAAAAAATATTGACGAAAATAGAATTTTCCCATTGAAATAAATTGTGACCAACTAAGAATTTAGAAAATATTATGGAATAATTATTCTATGAAAATATCCTTGGAATCATAAATAGTAATATTCAATGAAAATAATGGTCATAATAGTGGTAAATTCCACATATTTCATATATTTTTTAAAATTTCATCACTCGTTTATTAAAATGTACTTCTTTCAGAAAATGAAGAAAAATATTTGTTTTTGAAAAAATATTTAATATTAAAACTTGGTAAAAAGGTATATAAAAACCATAGAATATTTTTTAATCATTTTTTAAAATATTTTTTAGGATATATAGACATAGATGAGAAAGGGTTTTTGACAAAAAAAGGAAAATAACGTTTATTTTCCTTAAAAATTTACTCAGACATTTTATATACCAATGATATTGAAATGATAATATTATGTTAAAATTTCCTAAATAATATTATTAAAAAAATAATTTAATTTTATTATTATATAGTGATAAAATAATTTCTTTCTATGGAAATACATGTAAAAATATTCCCGATTAAAATGAAATTGAAGCATATATCCTTACCACCTTGGTAACTTTAGAATAATAGCCAACATGACTGTAGAAAGTAAATATTAACATAAAATAAAAAGAATTATAAATAATTCATGTTATAATATATTCATGGATATTATATACAGTATATAAAAGAAATTGGATGTGTAAAATTATATGTGTCTTTATAAAGGGTGTTTTGAGATGAAACCGTTAACTGGAGTTCATAATTTGTCATTCATGTTTTCTATCTCCTATGTAGAAAACTTATATCAATTATTCTTACTCTTAAAATATATATATATATATATATTTATCCCCGTTTATTTAAAAAACTCACTTCATTTATCTTATTGAAAAATTTCTTAATCTGTAATGTCCATGTAGTGTGTTTTGGGTATTGTTCGATCATAATTTCAAAACGACGTTAATGTGATGAATGTTGAGAAAACTCTATTTATTAAATAATATATACAATATTAATAATTAAAAAATTTTCATTTATAAAAATAATTATAATTTTCAAACTATTGAAAAATTAGTGTATGAATAATTAACAACGTTACAAATATGGATATACTAGGTCAAACACACACACGAGTAATATTTACATTTTTTAAAAATAATAATTTAAATTAGTTATGTTTTTTTTATATTCTATTAATTATAATTAAATAATAAACTATTTATTTAAATACAATTAGATATAATACCCATGCAAAGAAGTAATTAAACCTGAATCACATTACTCTGTGAGTCCATTATTTAATATACACATGAATACTGATATCATTTTTGAACAAATAGTAATGTAAGAAATTATATGATATATTAAATAAAAAAATTATTAATTTCTCATGAATAAAATATAACAATATTAAATTAATAAATACTAATATCTATGATAGGTGTTTGTGGAAAATGAATTAAATCAGTTAGAGGGGCGGTTGTCCATCATAAAAATGAATGATTGTTTCCATTCCCTTTTGATATAAAAGGATATTGTAGAATATTATTGCCTCAAAATAATAAATTATTAATATAAAATATATATTCTATTTATTATATTAATATATTTTTTTATAATTAATATTTTAAATAGAATATATATAAGGAAGGAGCTTGGTGAAGATAATAACTTTTTCTTAGAAAAACAACCATTAGAACTCATATTAAGGACACCAATGTTTGTATATTTAGAAAAAAAAATCACTAAAAAGTGGATAATTATTTTTGGAAAATATTTTTTAATGTTTTGGTAAAGAAATGAGAATTTTGAAGTGAAAATAAGGAGTAAATCTCAAAACAAGTTCTAACAAAATTAACAAATTCAGGAAAAAAAGCAATGATAAGGTCTACAAATATATAAAACCCTAAAATTAAATATTCTTGAGAAATTTTATCCTAATTATGTCTATGGTTATTCAATTTTACCTTTTAATTTTTTTACCAATGTAACTATTTTTATTAGAATAACATTTATTCATTAGGAAGAAATATTATATTGGACATATTATATAAAATAGAATGTTTTAATTCAAAATAGTGAATAAATTTTATCAAATTCAGTTCTCAAAAGTGGAATGAAGATATTTAAAATAAAACACAAAGGCTCAATGAAAAGAATTATTTTTCAAAAATGCCTTTTTAGGGAAAATATAATATAATATTTAATATATGAATATAAATCATAAAAATATATATTTAAATAAAAAAAATATATATAAATTAAATAAATTTTACTCAAGTCATTACTCAGTAGGGGTTATCATAATTAACTATAACTAAAAAACATTCTACACTATATATTTTTTTAGAAAAAAATGTGTTTTAAATCTTAAAATAACTTGAATCTGGTATAATGTTTATTCAAATGGAATTTATTTTATTATATTTATATATATTTTACATATTTTACTTTTAAATAAACTTTAAATAAATATCTGATATTAAAATTAAATAATTTATTAATGAGAATGTTGATTTTTCAAAAATCTATATTTTTCACTATTCACTAAAAAAAATATTTGATGAATAATCTAGAAATTTATCCCTTCTTTAATATAGATATTTTTATTTGAAAATTTATTTTAAATTTATAAAATAATATTTCTAAAATATCAAATAAATATTTATAATATTTTCCCATAAAAAGAAATTAAAATCATTTTTTGTAATAATTATTTTAAATAAAAACTGACTTCCAATTAACTTAGAATTTATTAATATATTTTAATTAATTAGAACAATTATATCTAATTCATATAGTGGTTAATACTACTCATGCTTCTTTATTTAATGGGTATTTTATAATGATCATAATAAAATATTAAACTTTTTATAATATGTTAGAGTTCGTTTAAACCCACCGTAGATTGATAAATACACTATTTAATATAGAGTTTGTTTTAAAAAATAATGGTCTTATATTCAACCTTAAATAAATATTATCCCCAAATTTTGAACATCTGATCAACAATCAATGGATATATATTTTAAAATTCACATTTTATAAAACCCACATCTTAAAATCGGTTAATAAAATTTACTATTAATAGTGGGAAATTGGAATACATTTGTCATATTGAATAATATATGACTAAGATACCATGTATAAAACAATTCGTACGTAGAAAAAATTTGGATATGGAAATGTTTAAATATTTTTGGGGAATGATGTTGATTATTTATCATTGTAATGTGAATGATCAGGAGAAGTTTAATGACCAATAAGACATAGGTATTTGATAAATAAAATACTATTGATTAATCTGATATGAAGGTAATATGATAACATATTTGTTTACATTTCCTTTTCCTACCATTTAGGGATTAATTTTCTATCATGATACGAAATACCTAAAAATATTTTTTATTAATACTTTTTTTACTGCATAAATAATATTTAATTCTTTTATGGTTCATTGATAAATTTCAAGTTCACTTCTTATTCTAATGAATGAATATACAATATCGATTTTTTATGATTGAAGTTCTAAAACAATATTTTAATATATCATATTATCCAAAATGTATACCAATTTATTTATCCTATATTTTTTGACACTACAAATGGTTACAATAATTTTTGATAATTTAAAAAATGAACCTGAATATATGCTCTCTAAAATTTAACAATAAAACCAAATTTTTAACATTTATCTTTCAATAAATAAATAATACTATATGCAAAATAATCTCAATAACTATAGTTTGATAGATGGTTTTACCCTTAAATGTTATCTCATAACCTTCAACATAGACATGAAAAAATATTTTTCTTCCCTAATAATTCATTTTGTTAATCTAAGATTATATATAAATATATATCTTATTCTAATATAATATTTACCAAAATATCGTTGTTCACCTCAAAATCATAAATCATAAAAATTATTTTGTCCAAAAATATGTTTCTCAAAATAAAAAATATATTTATTATTTTAAATCACTTAATTAAATAAATTGAAACAAATTAGTACATAACATATGCTAGTGGTAGGAATTGTATCCTTGTTAACGTTTTATTGGGAGTTCCAAAATTGTGGCCTTAGTGGATGTGAAGGTTTGTCACCATGCTTATGAGTTTTCCATTTTTTAAAAGGCTGGGAAAACATATCTGATAATCATATTCATAATTCACCTATACCATATAAAATTATCAAGAGTATGATGGACATATTCAAGAACACAACTTGTAATAAAATCACATTTTAACTTCTACAATCTTTTATCTATCTCATTCATTGCAAAAAGAATTTAAAAACCAGTAATTTGCAATAATTAACTTTAGATTAATAAAATATCAATTATTATATTTTGATCAACAATTTATATTAATATAGAATATTAAATTATATTTAAATCACATTTATATGTCATTATTTCCATTCAACTTATTCTTGAATGTTGTTTAATAAAAACAAATGAAACAATTCTGTAGAAATTTCCTGATTCTTATAACTAGAATAAATTTGATAGTAAGAAATCCAACAAAATTATTCTCAATATTAAATAACTAAAGACATTAATTATAACATATTATGGATTTTTCAAACATAGTCCCCTATAAATAAATCCTTGGATTATGGAATTGACTTAAATAATGACCATGTTTCCCTCATTTAAAACATCTAACTATTAGTATTGCCTTATATTGAACAATATTTCTTTAGTATTGATATCTACATTATTCATTTTCTTCGGAAATTAGTTACTTTTTTCACACTCTTTTTTAATTACATTATATAATTGTCCATCGTGCATATTTCAAAAAAATTTACATGTAGAAAATTTAATCTTCCTTTAATTTTAATATTTTTCACTTATGCTTCCTTGATAATACAACCATTGACTGATTAGTTTGTCTATAAATTATACTAAATTCTATTTCTTAATCATAATTTGATAAATATCACTTGTATTTAACACATGATGGATAACAACCATTCCTATTATGTTTAGTGTCTTTTCAAGGAATTCATTACACATTACATCACTTTGTTTGATGGAATTATATCACTTATTTCACATAATTAACTAAAATAAATAATCATAAACAAGATGAGAATAATTAAAAATACTTATGAAATTTTTTTATCATTATAAGGAATGACTTATAATTTATAATTATACCCTGACCTATGTATCTCCATTTTTCAATCATGGTTATCCAAGGTAATGGTTTATATTATGTTTTATAACCAAAATATTCTT
Organism: Viscum album; assembly: GCA_963277665.1. NCBI lineage: Eukaryota > Viridiplantae > Streptophyta > Magnoliopsida > Santalales > Viscaceae > Viscum > Viscum album. The sequence goes on from OY728146.1 coordinate 516,600,627, forward strand.
TGATGTTAGTCATAATGGTTTACAAAGAGTCTAAAAAAATTCAAAAACATATCCCCCAAGAGTTTAAATGTATGTTAATTATAAGGACCATTACAATTAAATATGGAAATCTGGAGTCAAGCAGAACACATTTTTTTAGAGTTATTTTCCCTAGAAACATTTTTTATAGAACCAAACTAACCTATATTATCCATGAAGATAAGTAACTAATAAAAATACAGTATCCATATTCTCCACCTAGACTCCATGATATTTTTATATATTTATGATTATACATTTAATTATACCTAGGTTTATCACTAAACTTTTCACATTATCGTTTAAAAGGAGATCCAAACTTCTTCTTGGATACAAATTATAGTGACATAGACCATTTTGTACATATTATTACATGTATCATATCATACGTATCGATCAAAAAAAATATGGATCTGAATGGAATAAGGTTTTATGAAGATTGTGTTTATTATAGATCAATGTGAATATAAAATAAATCATTATTTTATTCTCTATAATGACCCCCTAAATCCTTTTTAGATCATCAAAACACATAGAATAACCGAGAGAATACATAAAAACAGATGATATAAAAACTATATTAATGGAATAAGCATGATAAGGAATCATAATGTGGGAGTAAATGTAACGAAATGATATAATAAAATAAATATAATACAGTTAATCACTGGGGAGAATGACATAATTAACATGATATCCCAAGATTATAACTGCATTGAAAATAGAGAAGAAATATAAATAATGACATAAAACTATGTAAAATATAGCAACTGAAACATTATCACATTGTTCAACATGTCCTATAATAGATTAGGTTCATTCCCTAGTACTATACATACAATCCCATGAGACAAAAATATTCTCTAATGAATTATATAAATATATTATTTTAGGCCCACCAGTCAAAATAATTTCATGTACATGAATATGAGGGCCATTTAAGGGGATAAATAATACAGAATGAATATAAGAATTACACTTTGAATGAAATGTATCGCATAATCTTGTTTGATATCCTAATGAAAATAAATTTCATAATTGAGGAATTTTAGATATGAACATAAGGAATGAATTACCCTTTGAGAGGAAGATTGATTTATCTATGTATATATGTAACCGATATATATATGTATCAGATGTGTTCAAATACATTAAAGGTTTTTTTATTAATGAATATAAATAATTTTAAAAAGATAAAGAAAAATTATTGATGAGAATAACCCACCCACTTTCAAAGTAACTTTTAAAAAGATATGAATTAAAAAATATTATGGAAATACTTTTTTAAGCGTATCTATGGAAATAAATAAATAATATTCCATGAATGTATTGGCCGTAATATACAATCTTTTACAGGGTGGATTATTTTCCTTTTAGTTTTTAAGACAATTTTAGATTTTGGTTTTAGGAATAATATTTTTTCAAGAATTTCTTACAGTGAGCTTATTTCCAGAATGATGAAGGAGGAGTAGAGATAGAAAATTCTCAATTATAGAGTAGACTATGATGATGTACATAGGGTTATGTAGAAGTGTAGGATGTTGTGGAATGGTGATAATTGTGGAAAATTAGGAACCTAGAGGTGGAAACCATGAGGTACTGAAAATTTATTGAAGAGTACAAAATTGAATGGTAGGGGAAGAATAAAGGACTCAGTGAAAATAATGGCTGGTTATGCCAATTTTGAAACCCATCTGGAATAGAGGCTAGTCATGATGTAGAAATCCATATTGGATTATGGGAGTTGCAGCATAGTTACAGAGGTAAACCCATAATATGTTATATATTTTATACACTCTGAAACATAGTATACACAATGAAAGTTGACAGTGATTTGATCAAGTGGGTTGTGGGGTAGGCTCTTAGGTTGTTCTATAGTATACCCTATTCTAGGCTATTACCTTGTGTGGTTCTATAGGCCACATAATTCTCCTCCTTTCAATTGCCTCTATATGAATATAATTTTAACATATGAACTCATTTTGATTTAAATTTATTATCCATACCACTAGGAACCCCAGAGTTATTTTTAATGGATTTTTGGTTAATTTTTTATTTTCATTAACACTAAACTATTAGGGATCAAAAGTTGGTGACTGGAGAATTCCATCTATGGAGTTACAAGACCATATAATTACTTTAATCCTCCTAGATTTTAATCCTCCTTTAATATTTTTTCCTTTTCGTTAAATTGTTTTCAATGAATTACCTTTTATTAAATTAAAAGGATTAGGGGAGGTTTCCAATGATCACTAAGATGTTTGGTGAAGTTTCAAAACTTCTCCATTTTGAGGTGGGTTGTTTAAAACATATCTATTTTGTATGATTCAATTTATTATACTATTTTAAATATATGTTATCATTCATGGAAGCAATTTATGATACCTAGAAAACTAAATTAAAACTTTTTTTTGAGTTTCACATTTTATACCCACCACATATTATTTATTTGGGTCCTTCGATGTTGAAACTCACACATACAGCCACCCAATAGGTGTAGTAGTTGTTGACCTTTCATAAGACTTGAAAATACTGATTTCTACACCCCTTAAAAAGATTTAATTTTTAATTTTTTGGATTAATATTTTTATTTTTAATAGCTTATTTATTTTTGGACAAATTGATAGAGAGTTACATTAAAAAAGATATGGTCATTTGATGTGCTTACAACCATGGATGTTTAAAAAATAAATAATAAATTTATGAAAGGCCATAATCAATTATGATGATATGTTACATTTGGTAATAATTATAGGGTTTATCCCAAATTTTTCAATGATAATTTTGGTCTAGACATAGTACAATTCTTTTATATAATGGATCAGGTGTTGTAATTCTTATAGTTCATTTCCTAGATTCAATGTAATTCATATAAGACTTGGCCTATAATTTCCATAATTATATTCTTCTACCTATATCCCTTGTGGTGATTTACAGGATAAACCATGTGAAGGTTATTAAAATGGTTAATTTGGATCCATGAGGTACATAAATAAATTCGGTCTATGAGACAAAGTAGCTTAGTGATAACCCTGAGTGTCAACCCAATGATCAAGTGTTAGAGGATTTATTTCATATAAAATATAAATTCCTTAAATAAATTCCCTATTTATAATTATATTTCATGTCCTATATATCTCATATTGTATTTGATTATAGTTAGTGGTGTTGACCTTCTAAACCGTACTTATTCTCAATATAATTAGTCATTTGGTACCAAGTAATATTTATTAGATGAGGTCTTGGTCAAGGTTAGGGGACATTAATATCAACTATTTTATAAAATATGGGTCAGGTAATTTATATGGGTCCATCATGGGGATCTTAACTATAAATATATACGTCCTTTATTTGAGACTTCATAACATTTTTTTGTTCGACCTTCAGTATCTCATATAGTTACATTTTAGTCAGTCATTACATGTTACTTTATTTTTGAAATATTAGATTAGTTTTTTCTTGGTTAAATATTGTTGGATAATTTTTTCCCCTATTTTTATATTACATAAGATCTAACTACACACTTTTACATAGGGGATTGTGTCCCCAATATATCTTTTAAACTTTCAATACTAATAGGAACTTAGAGCATATAGGGAGGTGCACCTGTGGACTTGTTGGGACCAGCTTAGTTACATGATTGTATAACAGGTTTGGGATGTTACAAATTCATATCATATACAAGGTTTTATATTATTTATTTATATATTTATTTTTAATTTTATAAATTATTTTCTAATGTGTCCAAACATTTTAATGATCTTACGCATGGGACAAGCTTACACATGTATAGGGGGAAATCTAAATGCCCAAGGATGGGAATGTTACTCATGTTATTTCCATCTCATTGTTTTGATGTTATTTTACCATTATATATTAACATGATATGAGATGCTATTTCTAATTCATAGTTTTATTAGTGACTGAGTATGGCATGTGAGGAGTAAACATACATTGTGATATAGAAATATGTATTTATGTTGACATGTTGTTTTAATTTTAAGGATTTATTTACTACATGCAACATACAATCCCTGATCAAATATGAAATTAAATCCTATGATATATCTAATTTTAATGATGAAATTTACTACAATGTTATTCAAAATCACTTGTTATGTTGAGTGTAGTGGAATAATGAACAATTGTTTCTCTATGGGTATCACTTGTTGAGTTTAACTTGTTGAATTACATCGATCTATAGAGTTTTTTGTTATTTTTAGAGAAAATAACATTTTTTTTCTTGGATTTTTGTGTTAGGAGATTAGTAATTAAAAAAAACCTATTATAGATTATAGGAACCATAATTCAGTTGTATAGAATATGATAAAAGAACGTCTTTACAAAAACTTTTTATGGGTCAAGCAATGAATTGAGAGGGAGATAGTTATCACTGTTCCATCAATGATTGAGCTCATAAGAGAGTACCTTTTAACGAATAATCATGCATTCATTGGTGAGGGATCCCTTTAAGAAGCATATATCGGTAATGATTTAATGATAATTATCTTCAAGAACCTCAATAAAACTACCTATTGGAAGGTGAATAATATTTTTTATAATATTCAAGGACCAACCAAGCATTTGTGGGTCACCCTAGAGTTATGTGGGCAGTAAGAGAAATCATATAGGAATTATAGTGAGGAGTAATTTCTTCGACACTTCATCCTAGAATATTTTAGTGATGAGAATCCTCATGAGTTCATAGACTTCATACAAGAGGGAATGTTAGTGATGGACTATAATGTTGGATTTTCAAAACAACATCACTTTTCTCAAACCTTGGTAGTTGTTGAGGCTACCAGAGTGAGGTATTTTCATAATGGTATTCATTATGCTTTCAGTTCATAGGTTAGAATCAATCATCTAAGAAGTTTCATGTATTTGATGATTTAGGCTCTCATCGTGGATGGAAATATAAAATAGGCCCCAAATGGTGTCTATGTAGTTTCATTTATAAAATGTGAGATCCCATTGACAGTTAGTAGTAAGTTCATATATGGTGGTTATCATTAGGGAAATAGTGGAAAGAGTAACAAGGGTAGTGGTAAACCATGTCATAATCATGAAATGTAGTAGTTCATTTATTGTGTAACATCTTGACATAAGATCCCTTATTATTCTTACAATACTATGAAGTGTCATTCATATAGAAATTTGAATCATCTACAATGGTATGGTAGAGGAATACATATTCATATAAATAGAAGGTGACTTGAAAAGACACCTGAGTGTGGGAGGGACTCAACAACCCCTTGGAAGATTGATTTATGGGTCCCACTGGACATTTGGGCTCTGGTAGGTGTGGTGGAACCCCCATGCATAATAAATAATACACTCTAAAGTAGATGATTCAAGGGATAATGTCTAGATACATAGGGATATGGGTGAGTTAGATAAACTATGAAAAATAATCTATCTTGTTTTGATGTAAGACCATTTATATGTAGAGGTATTATACATATATCAAGTTCTAATGCATGTATATCTTTTGAGACCAGAGCATTGGAATAATTTTGGAATTTTATCATGAAAATGGATTTAGTTTTGTTATGGAGATATTTTATGGTGTTATATGAATAGAAAAAAAATTATGTGTTTTCATAGGGTTTCAATCCTTGAATGGATGTTCTCTTGAAATTGGTGGAAACCATTTCCTTTTGGATCTCAAAATAATAGAAATGATACAATTTTTTTTCATTATTGGTATGTAATTAATAGATATTTATGAAATTACATATACAATTTTAATGTATGAGATTTTAATTTCGGTCATTCTAATAGTGAAGGTACATCTATATGAGATTCTAGGATGTTTTGGATGGTTCTGAATGAGAAATTCAATGTAGATCAGACAGTTTTACGACTTAGGTTGCACGACATGTCATGGATGGTGGTGGAACCTAGTTGGACACTTTTCTCAAAGTGGTGGATGATTTTTAGTATTTCAAGAATAGTTCTATGGATTTTCACCCATATGGGAGACTGAGTTCACAATTGACTTGGTTTTAGGAGATTAACCCCTCAATATCCCACCATAAAAAATAACAGCAACTGAGCATTATGAGTTTAATGTTCAATCAAATGTTAAAAAAAGGTCTCACATGGTCTAAATCTTCATCCTTGAAGGATAATATTATTTTTTCAATTAATTATGATTGAACATTCTACTTATATGTGTATTATCATAGATTTAATCTATTTATAGTCAAGAAATTTTAATCCCCTTTTTCGCATAAATACTATTTTTGATCAGCTGATAGGTTACCTGAATTTTTATAAAATTTAATTCTATTTATGGAAACCATTATTTGAGTTAAATACCATCAGATATAAAAATAAATATTTTTAGATGTAGTTATGAATTTTTGGGTTTGGGGTAATTCCATTAAATCTAAAAAATTCAATAGTGTAATTCCAATCCTTGATTAATCGAGTCATTAATATATTATTAGATCTATTGGTCAATGTTTTTTTTGATGAAATATTAGTTTAATCCTACTGTAAAAATTATCATGACCAACATCTTCACATCATCTTCAGTGCACTGGTTGAGAATTGAATTTACACCAATCAATAAAAATAAAAATTATAGATTTATCAAGATCACTTTTTAGGCCAAAACATCTAAAAAGATGGAGTGGATGTGGAAATGGAGAAGGATTCATCCATCTTATTTTTTTCATAACATAAATTTTCTTCAATATTTATAATTTTCTAGTTTTATCCAACTATTATAAGTGTTTTAATAAATATTTATCTCATATGGAATGACCAGTTTATGGTTGACCTAGAAATGGGTGAAGTTTCTTTAGTTATATGTGAGTGAGAGGTATTTCAATAAGATTAAAAACCCATTGATATCAATACCATCATAAATTTACTATTACCAAGAATGGATTATAATATCTAATTTCGATGCAACCAGAGTTAGACTCAGAACAGTATTGATGAATGAGGAAATAATTATTTCTTCTAGATCTTGATATCTAAGACCACATGAGATTATGTTCTATAATAATAATATATATTAATTCGTGGTGTATCATTCCCTATGGTTTATAAGATTGTACCTAATGTACTATAATTGTTTTCTGTACACAGACTAAAATATCATCTAGTATATCTATCCCGAGTGGTACATGAACCTTCATCAGAGAAGGTGGGTTGAGTTTCTATAGTATTTTAACATCAAGTTGTCTTATAAACATGGATATAGATACATTTTTGTATATTAATTAACTAGTAATAAATATTCATGTTCATATTAGAAGTCTTACGATGGGTGGTGGATGTTTTTACACTTTTTAGACATGAATATCATTGGTCACGAAACCTAAGGGCATGTAGATATGACATTGACCTCGATTTTTATCAAATATGAGAAAATATCCAGAGAGAGTAGTTATATAATCCATTGATCTGAGATTTTTGGGACATTAAATATGGTGGGGATCCACCATCAGGATGTTTTTTGATAGTAGATGAATGATATTTTTTTCCAAGCATGAGTACAGATTCCTAGGAGTCTGTGCAAGGAGGTGATTAATGAGTTTCATGATTTTAAATGTGTACTGGATTTAATTTTTTAAAAGATATATCATGATGTCCATAAAATATACTATTGGAAAAGAATTAAGAAGGAGGAAAAGGTATTCATGGTGATATGTTTCACCTATTAGAAGGTGATGGATGACCATTATAGGCTTTATAGGTTTTTGTATCCTCTACTGATTATGGAGTGGAAATGGGATGATTTAACAATAAATTTTATGAGAGGTTTAACAAGGGAACCCCATAATAATGTTGCAGTATGGGTGATCATGAATTGTTGAATGAAGGTCGCCATCTCTTTTTCCACATTAGGGATTCCATCGCCATTATTGATGTTGGTAGTATCTATATGTTAGAACCAAATATAATTCATTGTGTTTTGATGTTTATCATTTATAATCAATATCCTTATTTGACTTATCAAATTTTTTAAGTCACGTGATGGATATGGGATCATAGTTACTTATTTGTACAACTTATCTTCCTCATACTGATGGCCTATCAGAGTGGACAAATTCACATTTTGGAGGATATTTCATGATGATTCGTCTTGGATATCATTGGTTCTTGGGAAAATAATCTCTAAATATTGTTCTATTATTATAATAAAATTTTATAGTAATCAATACATATGTTTAATTTTGAGGAATTTTTTATAATACCTTGTCGTTATCCACTTTTCCAGTTTTATATAGGTGAGTCAGTGCCCATAGGATTTATTATTTTGCAAGAAATGATTGAGATGGTTCAATTCATTGGAATATATTTTCAACCCTATATAGCATATTAATATTTCATAGTAGACATCAAAGAAGTCCTAAATAGTATCAATATGGTCATCATGTTTTCCATTATGTGTCTCATAGGTTGGGGATATATTTTAGTAGGAAATAGTTAAAATTAACACTCATGTTTATTAGAGTATTTGAGATTGTGGAAGGTGTATTTATAGTGGCATATCGTTTATCACTTACATAAAATTAAAAAAATTACACTATGTGTTTCACATGTATTATATTTATAGATATCATACTAACTCATCTCAGATTATATATGTTGATGATTTTGAATGGGATGTTGATACATCCTACGTACATTTTGGACTATAGTGTTAATAATCATTGGTGGAAGACTGTAACTATAGTTTGAGTGATGTGGAAACATGTATTTTTTACTAGATGAATCAACATATAAGGATTTTGATCTATATACATAGGGTCTATTCATGTTCTTGAATACCCTATAGTGAATTTGTGAAGCATGTGGGTGATGAGTTGGTATATGGAGGGGAGGTTGTAAGATCCAATATTTGTCTAGGTTAAGAACTTTCCTTTTATGTTTTTAAACACATTTATACAGTATATTTTTATTCTAACAATTTTTTGAAACCTCATTTTTGGGTATTTTATTAATGGAAGGAAGCATGAGGTGTGGAGTTAGAAAATCCCCAGCTATAGAGTAGGATACAACATCATCATTTGGCCACAACATATTATTGGTTAAAAAAACATTGACATGAAGGCCATGAAGTAGAGTATCATCAAAGGAGACACTAAGATAATTACAATTTTTTCTTAACAATGACATGGAAGGGTGGATACTGTGTAAGTTCCTAATGATAATTATTTGATGGTTCAACCAATATCAGCACCCCTACAGTAGGGAGGATGACTGCGGTGTGTCCCTTCCTTAGGGAATCATGGTGATGCATCATGGTGGATTAAGTTGTGAAATATTATGTAACTATGTTTATATAATTTATTTAATAATATCCTCTAGGAATATTGGTCTTGGTTTAACTGATGGGGGATAGGGCGTGGTCTCGTAGGCTACACTGTAGCATACCCTATATCAAGTAATTCTACAGCATGGTCCATTTGGTTGCACCATGATCCAAATTTTAATATCTTATCTATGCATACCTCGTTCCCCTCCAAACATTATTGAATACACCTTTTATCTCCCTAACCCTAAGTAATTTGAGATACTTTTGAAAGACATTGATCCACTTTTCCTTTAGATTCAACACCTTCTTGCTAGGTATACTTCAATTGTCACCCAAGCAATCCTATGTTGGATTTCTGGTTATAGTACATAGATAGACACATAGTTTCTCTTAATTGTCTCATTTATTAGTTATATCATTGAGAAATATTATATATAGACTTTAATTTTTGTCTTTGATATGGATATTATGAAGAACCAAACATTATCTTTGAAGTATGGATCTTGTCTGCATCTTCTTCATTTCAGGTGTGTTGTCTATAAATTTCTTTTTTTATCTAATTAAAATCATTATTATATTTGAAATAGACGTGGTCACACAAGAAAACCATTATTTTAACCTAAATAAATTTAATTAATCTTTTTTTTATGATAAATAATGTGTAGTCCCCCAAATATACCCCTTCGGGTCCATTGTTGTTGATACTATGACTTGAGGCCACCCGATTAGTGTTTTATCCATTGAACATAAATTAATTTTGGATAGATTAAACACTGCATCCCTTAACGTGTTGTATTTTATTATTTTTGGTATAATAATATGTTTTTTTCGTAACCTATGAATGTTTTTGATGGATTATATGGAATTAAACAGGCTATGAATTGGTTAATTGATATGAAAAGAACCACTTATGTCTGAAATGAAAATGGAATATTAACTAATTTACCACAATGACTTATGATGACATTTGACATTCTATAATTATTATAGTATTTGTTCTAGATAAAAAAATTCTTCGAGGTTTCAGACCATTCATTGAATAATTATTATATTTTTTTATACTATAATTCTCATTGAAAATGACCCATATATGTTATACTACATATTGGGATTTTTCTGGAGGTGTTGTAATTATTATAATTATCTTCTCGATTCTCTTGTGATGACTTATGGGCTATACCCAGGGAGGCTTCTGGAAATGGTCTTCACGGTTCCATGATATATTTAGAGATATCCTAGATGTGAGACAAAGAATGATGGGGTTGAACCCCGATTGCAAACCAGAGACAAAGAGTTAGTGGATTTATTTAATATGTAGTATTAGATAAATAAATTAATAACCTTTGTCACTTTATTACATGATCTATATATCATAGACGAGATTGGTTTAGACATGATGGTTTTCTACTATGGATTTTTACTATAAAAATAGATAGGCCATTTATTTCATCAAAAATCTATTTAAGGAATGTTAAATTTTAATAGTGTAAGAGAAATTGTTGTTGAAAATTTCATCATGGGTTCTACCTTAGAGATGGGAAAAACATGCAGATTGAGATAGGGGACTTAGATTCTTTTATTTTCACATTCTTATACATTTCCTGTTTGACCTCATTCATCACATTTAGCAACATATCTTATAATAAATTATCAATCTATTTTTATTTAGATATTGATGATGTTCAGTAATGTTTTGTGGATTCGTAATATTTATTAAATTTTTTCCACTACAATATTATTATTTCCATTATTTTATACAATTTTCTAGAGAGTATTTCTCCATGCAATATTTTTTACACCCTCAATGCTAGTAGGCATCCTGTAGCATATGAGGCGGAATTCGTTATATCATATAGCCAACTAGCTTGTTCAAATGAGAGATTAATAGGCTGGAGATGCTACATTGACCACGATGGAGGGTAAATTCATATATATTGTATCTATTAAAAAAACATTCATTTCCCACATTAGTAATAAAATATCCTATTCAAGAAAATTAAAATTAGATTCCATTTTAAGTATTATTAGAAATTAAATGTGGGTAAAACTATCATGAAGAAATAATAGGTAATTTTTTTGAGTTTTTTAATTTATTTTAAATAAAAATTTGATACATAAGAGAATGTGTTATCAACCAAATAGAAAAATATAATTGATTTTATTTAAAAACATTATCTATAAATTTGATTACTAAATAGAGGAAAATGACACTATTTAATGAGGATTTCTTAAATAAATACAAGATAATAAAAACTTATAGGTTTATTAGATAATAATCAAATATATTCTTTCAATGGATATTAATACACACAAAATCCTCTTTAAAATGAGATTGAAGCATAATCCTTTAACACCTTCATATGTTGTGAATCATAACCCCCGTGAATGATGTAAGTGAACTATAACATAAAATAGTATGAATTAATAATTTTCATGATATAATATCTAAATGGGTTGTATATAAACCATAAAAAAATAATTTACTTTCATAAAGAAACATTTATCTAAAAGAAGGATGTTTTGATATGAAACTGCCACCTGTTGTCAAATCATTGATGTGGATGTATTTTATATCCTATATAATTATACTATTTCACATTTTTGTAAGAAAAATGTCTATAATTAACACCTAATAGTTAAAACAATTACTTAATTTATTTTATTGACATATTTAATTAAATATTTAGTTATGTTCATATTGGTTGTTTTGAGGACTCTCAGTTCATAATTCCCCAACATTGTAAGTGAGTTGAACATGGTTAAAATATTCATTTTTATATCATCTAAAAAATAATAATAATGAAATAATTATTATATTTATACATAAATTATACATTTAAAAGTATACATGTATGATGGTTATTAGAAACTATCTATATTACAATCATAAGACGATAGGCCATAAAAACACATAATAAAAATATTTATTTTCAATGATTATTATGGAAGGAAGATAAGTATTGATTGAAATTTAAAAACATTAATTATATCATAAATATAAAAATAAATTTATATTTAATTACTTATTATATTCATTTGAGGTGGTAAAAAAGCTAGATCACATAATCTAATGAGGTGATTATCCTCCATAACCAAAACAAATGTTATCATTTTTCAATGGATTTTATTGTAAGAAAGCATATAATATATTAATTTTTCAAAAATAATTAATATTTTTTGAATATCATATATAATCATTAAATCAATAATTATAAACAGATGTAAAATGTGATGATGGAAACCAAAATACATTAGTCAATGAGGCAGTAGTCCGTCGTACAAAAGAACAATGGTTTCGTTTCCAATTTAATGTAAGAGGACACAGAAGAATATTATTCGATAATAATAATAACAACTTAATATATATGTGATAAAATAGTTATTATGTTTTAATTTGGAATCTATAATTTAATCTGGAAGAGAAAAAATTTAAAATAATAAATTGGTGAAGATTATTATCTTTTCATAATAGAACATCCTTTGGATCTCTTATTAATGAGTCTTTGGTCGGTATTTTTGGAATACAAATAGCTCTATAATGTGTATGAGGTTGTTTATTAAATATTTTGGTAATATATGGAAGATAAAAATATATTGACATGTTTGAATATTTTAGGTGATGGGTGCTATATTATAATTTAGGAGGAGCAAAATTCATGTAAATAAACAAAAATAGTCAATAATATGAAGTAACTAGCTTTATATGTGCCTCTAAAATTTAAATTTATAAAAGTACTGGAGTTAAAATGCCAGGAAACACCTCCAAAACTAGAATTTAAAATTTTTCAAAAATTTTACCAACTTTACCATTATTCGTATTCACTTTAACAATTTGAATTTATTTTACCATGGTAAATATTTTTTTAAGTATTATTGATATTCACTATAACATAAAAATATGTTGATGGAATTATATAAATTAAATAATTTTGATAAGAAATAAAAAATAATTTTTTAATAATCAATTCATAGGATAGGCTGGATTAAATTTATAATAAGCCAACAGGTGTGAAAAATGGGTTTCATGAACAAAGTGGTTATTTGTTAAGAAAATATAAATAAATTTTATTTACTATAAACATTTTATATATTTCATAAATTAGTAGATCTGATTATTACCCACAAATTTAATTTCTAGGTTAGAACTATATAATTTAAATAATTATATTTTAATAATATTTTGAAATTTGATTAAAATAAGTTTTTCGTTTTGAATATGCTATAGAAAATAGTGTTATTTTAAAATATTTGGGTTGTCTCATTAATCTTTATATTATATGATGATAACATAATGGTCAATTATATTTTATTTTTAACTGAATAAGGTTATTTATAATTAATGATTAAACTTTTATTTTATATTTTCTACAAAAAAGGCCATTATTTAAATATTTATGTCACATTATTTTAGTATTTTTGCCCATAATCCACCATGATGTAATTTTATATAATTGTTCATGTTGGTGGTCAAACTGACCCAAACATTATTGTACGATGACTAATGGATGATTATGATGGGATTAGGTTGAAATACAATTATAAAAGTATCTTAATGATATAATTTAGTGTTTATCAGTTTGATATAGTAGAATAAAAAAAGTATAGGTAGTGATGACAGATATGAATAAATTTTGTATAATGAATAATTTATATGCATCTTTGTTTTCTAACATTAGATAGTTAAATTTTTTCTAAATATTTATCACTCATTTCATTAATAAGATATTTAATTTTTATTACTAGATTCTTATTAGTATAATAAAAATAGTATTTATCCTTAAACAAAACCTTATAAGTGGCCTCAATTGTTAATTATAAAAATCAATATCATTTATTCATTGAGGCAACAATCCACAACGTCATGCATAATTCACATTTAAAATATTCATAATAGAAAAGGTAAAATATGGTAAATTCATGTACAAAAATTATAATAACTTATTCTCATATTATGAAGTGTTATTTTGCCATTTTATCATGGTGTAAAAAAAATTGAAACATTATGTGTTCAGAAAAAAAATTCAAATGATAAAATCATGTTAAGATATTATACCTAACTTCTATGATTATATCTTTTCTGTTTTTCACTATGTCTTTATGGTATTGTGTTTTTTGACTACACCAAAAACCATTTTTGAGACTAAGTATGCTGAAGATGGGTTAAGGAACATTTTTGATCAATCCTAGTGTGTAGTTGAAAGAGTGGAAGTGACGAGATGTCGAAATTTTTTATAAGTTATAAGGGACGAAATATTTGTAAATACCCATCAGATGTCCATAATGGGAAGTCATTATCAAATGAAGTGACTCCAAAATTGAGAAACATTTGACTAAAGAATAGATAATGATGAGACACATCATGAAAACTTGTTTTTTTCATAATGTTAGGCCCTTTACCCCATAGTATAAATTTTTTTAAAATTTAAGTTTTCAACATGTTAACCTGTTTTTACCTAGGAAATTTATCATTCTTGGAAAAAATAAAATTTTAATTAATATAAAATTTTTACGTAATTCATAAAATTTTGAAATCAATTTTTTGATTCAACATTTAAATTTGATAAAAATTCATTTTAAAATAATAATTTTATAATGTATTAAAAGAAAAGTTTTTATAATAAATTAATTATGTTATAAAATTTCATATATGGGTTTCTAAATTATAACAACATTTTTTATGAAAATATATTATCTTATAAAATGAATATTTGGCATCATAAAATTCTTCAGTGGTTTATAATTAATTCTAATAATTATATAAATGTCATACTGTTTATAAAAATGTTATTCAAGAGTCTTCACATTAAATAAAATATAATTAAAATGATTGATAAAATTAAATTTAATATAATATTTAAATGTTTAAAAAAACAAATTTTTTCAGATAAAAAATAAAAAATATATAAAATAGTTTCTAGATGTTGATATGATATATAAATTAAAACAACATTTATTAAAAAAAATAACATTTTTATACATCAATTATTTTCAAGGATATTTATTATATATTTCTACATAATTATATATTTATATAATTTTTTTAAAAATTTAAATATATCATATTTTATTAAAATTTTCTCAATGATCAACTTAGTTTTTTATCGTATAGTAAAATACCCCTTATTAAATGTATATTGAAAAGAAAATATTTATTTTAAAATATAAATTAATAAAAAATTATAAAATATTGATATTTTATTTAGACATTATATAATAATTTATTAATGATTATATTCTAAATTTAATTTTAATAATGATTTTGTAGTTTGAGTTTGGTATTAAATTAGTTTATTGTTATGTGTGGATGATGATATCCATTATATTATAAATTTAACGAATCTAAGATATTTCATCATTACATTCATCCCCCATAAATAAATTGTGTCCATGTAATTTTATTTTTTGAAAATTGATGAAATTTGATGAGGGATGTTATATTGTATCCATAATTATGTATAAAAATTCAAATATTAAATCTTCCTTAATTTATAACGAAATTAAAAATTAATTCTCTTTTCCTTGAAACAATAATCATTCATAATATCTTTCACCATTGTATGTATGTACCATTGTCATATTTTTTATATTAATACCTTTCCCAAACCGAATTAATAATCTCATAAATTAATCCATGGATAAATATTAAATTCGCCAAAATTCTAAATTTATCTATAACCATCAAATTTACTAACAACTACATCATAATTACGCACACTAGTGAATATATATCATAATAAAAAATGTTATAAACACCATCCAAATACCTAGTATCATTTTTTCATTAAATAAACAATAAATTTAAAATATATTAATAATAACTACTTAAATTTTATAAAAATAAATCAATCTTTTATTACCTAACATTCATGAATATATTAAACCTATCGTTTATTAAAAACTAAATCATGTGTTCTATAATATTTATATCAAAAAATATAAACATTATATACAACCAATTTTCAAGGTTATGGATTCCATTCAAGATACGCATACAAATAATTATATATTATATATTATAAAATAATACATAGATGTTTCACATTAACATTATAACAGTAATATGTGACAAAAATAATATCAACAACTATCACTATTTGTTTAAAATTTCTATGATTATCTAGAGATAATTTTTAATATTGTAACAAACTCCCTTTCATTTATTTAGATAATTAATCCCCACTTTTATACCATAACAACAATATACTAATATTAAAAATATTTTATGTAATCTACCTATGATGGTAATATGGAATAATTATTTATTGAATATATACCAATCATTGATTTATAATCATGGTCCACTTTCAACCAAAAAAATTCAAAAATGGTAATAATAATATCAATAAATTCTAACAATATGAATGATAAATCATAATCCATAAATATATTATCCCTAAAATAATAATTCCAAGTTAAAATATTTTAAATTGAACTATGTCATCCTTGGTTAATTCTTCAATCCACTAGTTTGACCATAGATAATTTAAATTGTCTTCTATAATACATCCTCACCAAATACATTAACTTAATTAGGAAATAAATCATTTAAAAAGGATCATAAAGTAAAATTGATTTAAAAATGGATATCCCCTAGTAGTGTTTATCTTGGTGTGTAGTTAAGATTCATTATTATGAACTAGGTAATTGTTGAGGGATTACCTTACATACCCTCTTCATGGATAATAATTTTAAGTAAAACTATTTCATTACCTATATTTAATTTCCAGTATTTATGTGTGGATTTTTTTTTAAAAAATAAATTTTAATTTACCAATATATGAGGATATTATCCTATAAATTGATATAAACATAGAAATATCCGTTTTTTAAACATTATCTTATCATAATCTAAATGATATTAGAATATCCCCCCAAAAATCCAAATGGGTTATCAAAACAAATGAAATTATTATAAACCCTAACTTATTAATCATTGATGGAATTCAAAACACCCAAATTATCCACTACTGATATCATCATAATCAAAATATTTATCTAATCCCTAATTTTCATATCAACTATTATATACCTTACCTAACCATATGTCAAATACTTTGGTTAAGGAAAATATTTTTTTACAATACTTTCATAATAAATGTTATGATTAATGTTTTAATGAATTATAAAAAACATTAAATAACAAAATTCATGTCTTTTTCAAATAAGGGTAGTTTTTGAAATATATACAAAAATTATTAAAAAATTAAATATATTCAGCATCTCTAAAAAAAATATTCTCATAAGATATCATTATAGTATAATTTTTTTATTTCTTTTCATCATAACTTTGGAAAATATAAACATAATAATTGGTAGATTACTGATGATACGTAAGAGTAAATATAAGAAATAAACATAGTGGATTATAATTTAGAAGACGTTGATCGTATGGGTATAATAAATTAAAAAAATTTATTAACCAATAAACCATAGGCCGTAAATCATTTCATATATCTTGACTTGAAATAATACATGAATAAAAATAACGAGTCAATAAACACATGCAATAAGAGGAGAATATTTTAATTATAATTCACATAATACTATATAACAACATTAATATAAGGAATATATATTATAATAGAGAATATAAAATTCATTATGAAATAAATAAATTCCCTATTTTTTTATCAAGAAAAATTTACTCACAAATACATATATCATATAATGTAAACACTTAACAATTTAATTGGTTGGTAATATAGGATGTCACATGCCATCATCCATACATATGTTTTACAACATAAAAAATCATATCATAATTTATCCATTAGAATAAAATGTTTTTCATATCCTCTTTTAATGTAATCACATAAGTAAAGAATTTATTGATCCATAAATTATTGTAGTAGGATACAAAAGGGGAATAGAAATGGGTATCCAAAAATATTCATTAACATTCAATTTCAAAACCAATAATCATAGATAATAGAGGATATATTATTTAGGTTGTATAAATAATGGGTTTTTAGTTAAGGAAACAATTTACCCAATCAATTATCATGAGGAACCTAGGTTAACACACTTAAAACTAATAAATTGAAAACATTATATTAAAGTAGTGATAAAAATGAGTGAATAATAATGCCAATTTATATTGTATGGTTAGGGACGAAAAATTTAGTGATATATATTATCATGAATAATAACAGACATTACATAAGTCATCTAGTAATATAATATGTATTTTAATATTTAATTAATATTATTTAATCATTAATAATATGCATCAACCATGCTTTGATTAAAATTGTTTTATGACTTTTAAAAAAATACATTATAAATACACAATGTACTCGATATTTTTATATAATTTTAAAATAAATATGTTATAAGATAAGGAAATAAAATTTTATTTATAAACCTAAAAAAATATAAATTATTATTTATTTACTATGATGTAGTTGCTGCAAATATGTTTTTATTTAGAATAAAACATAAAAAAGTCTTTAAAAATAAATTTTTATTCTAACATAAAAATAAGAATTTATACATCACTTTTCAAAGATATTGTAATAAATGGGTGAATTGAAAACATTGACAAATTTAAATTGGAAGTAGAACATCTATAAATGATCATTTAAATAAAATAACTATTATAACAAATATTAGGTGGATTATAAAATATTTGATTATTAATGGATTGATTTTTTTTTGAATATTTTGAAATTTATTTTTTTGAAAACTAACATCCTAAAAAGTGTTTTATTTTTTTATTTTGTATTTGGGTAATGAAAAATATTGTAATAAGAGATAAAAATACACATAAAATTTATCAGAGGTTTATGAAAATGTTGATAGGAAGAAGAATATGGACATGAATGAAAATATTCATTGGTATGAATGGGAGTTACTCATACCAATGATACAATTTTATTTTAGAAAATAATGATAGGATGAATGATATGGACATGAATGAAAATATGCATTGGTATGAATGGGAGTTCTTCATACCAATGATACTATTTTATATTAGAAAATATTTAAACAAATATATTCTTGTTGATGATGAAAAGTAATTTCCCATGACACAACCCGTCCCCCAGGGCCTGTGTCGTGACTACCCCAAGCCTAGCTTTCGTAGGCCGGGGGTTGGTTACTATCACTAGAAAGGAGTATCCCTAAAATGGAAAGGCATTGCCTTTAAACCTGTACAAACACACATACTAGAACAAAACATGATGCAACCACGACGTAAAACAACTATAGTAAACATGTGTACTAAATGTAATAGGTTGGAATACAAGCCCAAATGAAAATATAAATCTAAAAATAAAAACAAGAAACATCTCCTGAGATAATTCACTAGGAATACTACTTGAAGGGTAGGTACATCTCATATCCAGAGCTCTCCACGTCAACCGCCACCACCATCCACCGCCAGGTCCTAAATCCCTGAGTCTTAGTCAACGCTTCCTGTCATCTGACCAAGACACAATATCGTACGCGAGAAAATCATGTAGGGGTGAGTATAAAAATACCTAGTAAGGACACCAAGAACCCCAAATGTCTCTCAGAATTCCACAAAGGTAACCCGGAGCATGATCTCATTCACAAAGCACAAAGGAAAGACTCAGATCAAACCATGTATAACAAAAGTATATTAGTACATATAATTATTCGTAAGGATAGATAATCATGCATTTTCATGAGGAATTTCATCAAACCCACACAATATCGATAGGTATTAACTCCTGAAATACCCCCCAAATGATTGATATGTGATGATTCGCACAGAAATGTTGGGTGCTAATTCACAAAAAATCAATGGGTACTGGTTCACACTGAATCACTAGGTGTCAATTCACACACAATCGCTGGGTGATGATTCACACAGAATCGTTGGGTGTTGATTAATATATAATAAATGGGAACTAATTCACATAGAATCGCTAGGTGGTGATTGAAACCAAATAGATGGGTGCTGATACACACTGAATTGATGGGGGTTGATTCACATGGAATAGATGGGTGCTGATTCACACATAATTGTTGGGTGCTGATTCAAACAAAATTATTTGGTGATGATTCACACAAATTTGATGGGTGCTGATTGACAGAGAATAGTTGGGGGTTGAGTCAAACTGAATCGCTGGTTGATGGTTCACACAAAATCTCTTGGCACTAATTCACACAAAATCAGTTGGTGCTGATTCACACAAAATCTCTGGGTAATGATTCGCAGATAATCGCTATGTGATGATTCACACATAATCAATGTGTGATGATTCACAGAGAATCGATGGGGGATAATTCACAGAGAATCTCTCTTCATTCATCACATCTCATCCAGACTATGGATTCTCGCTCATAGTACACTTATATATGGGAAAAAATGATTCTCAATCCATCAGTCATATTTCAACTGTTACGATGTCCCACATCGAATTTACACAATGATCATTCATGTCATAAGGGATCCAATTAAATAGATGGAACATCGACCAGACACTGGATATGTAAGTTATTGGCATTTTAGATCCGATGGGCCAGTTCAGTTTGGGGTCGACCAAACCCTGTAGTACTCCATCATTTTCTAAAACTCTCATGGAGTATCTCAAAAAGACCATCTAGCTCCAAGGATCATGATTGGAATGACGGTTCGTCAAACACACGTATGGTTAGAAAGATACGTTCATTTAAGCATATCTGGGCCTGAATGGGACAAGGTTCAGTTTGACCCGGAACAACCTCCATCTTCTCCTTCGGCTATGTCGCAGTTCCTAGTGGTGCAACCCTCTTCCATGGTTGGTGAGAAACAGCTTCCGCCTTGTTCTACTGGAACCGGTTTCTAGAACCACCGTGAATCTTCCGCGGACCACCGGTTGAGCTCCAATGGTCCGTTCTCCCTTCTAGATGCGCCTATGGACCTCCTGTGTTGCAGCCATCATTGTGCGGCTCTTAGTTTCACTAATCTGTCTATTTTTTAAAACAACCTGCCTCTAAAGAGCGCAATGAAAAACAAGAGGTAGAGTGTCCTGGCCTTGTACATTTGGCACGCATCCTCTGTGTATGTATTATAACAAGTGGGAGAAATTTATACATCATGTAAAAAATAATGATTAACCCGGTTCAAATATGGCGCAACAACCACCCGCAAAATCATGACTGAGGAGAAGATTCATGAGAATTTCATTATATAAATGAGAACACCTACCACATATTTGTTGGAAGGCGTTGCTTAAGAGGATGGAGTGTCAACTTCCAAAGGTTTTCGTCAGTGTTCACCTTAGCTCATCGTCTCCCCCAACGACCGTCGCTCGATCATGTTCTTCGTCAGAGTGGAATGTTTCTATCTATTCTCAAGCGGTTCCACCCTTGAGCAAGCCAGTCAGAACCTCTTCCCCAAGCCCCATTCAAATTGAGTGGAGAAAGGTTGAGTAACGCACTGAGGAATTATAGGGATTAATTGAATGAAATAATTAATGTGCCCAAATAATTACACGAGGGGTGTTTGTGCAACCAAAGTGGTATTGGGAATATAAAATCCCCTATTAAAAACATGACCACCTCTATGGTCCCTACCACCACCTATTAACAGGTGGTAAAAAAGGAAAAAAATAAAAATTTATATTTTTTTGATTAGTTCACTAAGAATTAACAAAAACATACATTTTCACCGGAACAATTGTAGATTTTGTTAAGCCTTATTTAAGCGAATCTCAGTGCTACGGATTCAAAATTTCCCATAGATTTTTAATATGAGCACCAGTTCAAATGATAGATAATGCCACCCGCGTGTTTACTGAATACACCATAAAAAATTCCAAATAATTATTACCAGTCACCATCGACCCACACATGCTATGTTTAGGCTCTACCATTGGGTAACATTCCCTCATAATCTCAACAATAATCTCAGATTTTCAATATGATTTACCTATTAGGAGTAATAGAATTTCACAATAAAATAATTGTTACTTAATTATTTTATTTACAGCCAAAAACTAACTTCAACTGTTGGCCCACACTAGAAAAAGATAGGATATGACTAAGAAAATAATACCCTCTCAAGTTCAGTGGTGGTCTCAGATTTTTAACTCAAGTCTCTGTTTGTGAGTTATAAGCATTTGAAAATTAATATAATTTTATTTAATTATTTTATTTTTGGTTATTCCATTTTTGGGTTTTCTCGCTAGAGGGATACAATGACTAAACTTAAGTCGTGAATATGGTTAATATTCCATGATGAACACAATGGTTCCCATATATTTATGATCCAAGAACCCGTAAAATAGTAATTCCCCATTTTTAGAAAAACTGATCCCGCACACTATTTAAAGCTTAATAATTTTTTGATGGATCAATCTTGGGACTGCGGGCCTCAGAATCATGTTTCATCAATTATCACAGACTTGAAATAATTCCATTTAATAAAAAAAATTACATGGAAGTTCATTGACTTTATATTCTCCCCACATTAGGAATTTTCATCCTTGAAATCAATATGAAAACTAGGGAAATAAATGGAAGTACTGAGCACATATATGATCCTCTTGCTCATATGTTATCTCCTGGAGATTCCCATTCTCCCAGTGAACTCGCACTAGTGGAATCGACCACCCATGAAGGACTCACTCAATTCAATCATCTAGTTCCACAAGGAACTCTACAAACATATCTCATACAAGACCTCAAATGGAGCCTTTTCGATGGTGGAGTGATAAATTTTATTTTATGTGAACTGCATCAGTGGAAGGTGGTCCTCCAAACAGTAGAAAAAATCAAGGACAGAAGCACGAAGCATGACCTCATGTGTCTATACGGTCCACTCCATCTGACCATCTTTATATGGGTGAAAGGAAGTGCTCAATCGTAGCTTGGTCCCAAACACCTCCTGAAATCCCTTCCACAAGAATGATTTAAAACGAGTGCCGCGATCTGTGACAATCGATGATGACACCTATGAAGCCATACAATCTCTTGTATGTAGAGACATTCCATTCCCTCTACTGATCCCTTCCATCGGAAGGGTAGGAAGTGGGATGATAGTGTGATTTGGTCAATGATAACATTGATAGAGTCATGGCCGTTAATCACACATTGTAGCCCCTTCACAATTTACATGGAGACACCATCCCACATCCAATTTGTTCCCTCGATTGGCTGAGATAAGCCAGCTGGTACTCGATTCTTGACATACATTTTATGATATGTGAAGCATCCTAATACAAACCCTACCATGATATTCTTCATCCCTGGACACCAGTTCTGATGTCAGCGGTTCTTTTACGTCTTCTTCGCACTAATATATACCTCTAAATTGGATGTGTGTAACTCTCCCAACACTTCCTATCATAGTGTCATTGGTACCATGGTCTGTCCTCTAAAGTGGACGATATTCTCCCCACCTTCAAATTTTTTAGGAGACTTCTCTGAGGATATATGAGCACATCGGGCCTTGAAGTCAACATCCCAAAGCTGTGTCTTCCAAACTCACTGATGTAGTGGGGGAGTGATAGTCATATAATGGAGGTATGCTACTCCATCACTATCAAAAGAGGATAAATGCAATGTGTCTAGCTGCTTCGTTTCCCCAATCAGCAATGATAACCTAAACTTCCTACTAAGTTCATCAGACACCACATTACCCTTCCTAGGATTGTATACCATCTCAAGGTCAGAATCTTAATGGAACTGTATACATTTACACAATATCAGCTTTAGGTCCTTCCCTGACAATATATAGCCAAGAATTTTGTCATTGGAGTATTCAGTAATCTGTTCTTCCAACTATACTATCAGCTCCAAGAATTCAACGGAAGCCATCCAATATTCAATTGTAGATATTTGTACCATCCTTAGGTACAGGTAAATGTAGAATCACCTCTCCCTATGGTGAGATCATCCTAGAAACATAATTTTAAATGATGTTCCCCCACACTTCCAATACTGTTGGAAACTGAAAACTAAATACACCTACTACCACGAGTGTAATGTTGGATGACTCAAGAGTGAATAGTTGCATGATCTAATACATGAGTTTAACCCATGCAGCTTGGGTTTCATTTTTCATAATCTAATGAAAACACCATTACAACATTATAGATATACCACCACCATTTAGCCCGAAACAGTCAATCTAAGCATGAATTGTGGATGACTAGTCTATACCAAAACTAATGTGGTATGGCCTCGGCACTACCACTAAGATGTTCCAAATGAAACTCTCACCTCAAGGGTCATATCACACCATTACAAAGATTCTGATCCTCGAATCTCCACTTATAGGTATCTCTAGACGTATGGGTCAGTTCAAAAGCTTAATCAGAAACTCTATGTATAGAAAATGATTTGTGACATGATAGAGTGATTAATACCTATGTCTATTAATATAGAAGCTACCAGTAGACACATACCATACTTTAAATCATTCATAGAGCCCTTGGGACACACTTTCTTAACCTCATGAAGATACTCCCTTACCCTTTACTCCATTTTCCTGAGACTAGTGGGGACCACATTGGGGTAGTGGTTGTAACAATTTGAAATTTATACCACCTCCTACTGCTCTACTTGATCCTATTATATGTCTTCCACCCTAAAGATTATTCAACCCTATCACTTCATCTCACCAAATCATTTTACTCACCCATTTCTCTATGATTGGTGTAATTTTCTAACATTACCACTACTAAAATTCACTGGCTGTATCTTCTCAGCCAAAAAATATTTAACCATACAGGTTTTCTCTTTCACTCTAACATAAGTAGGAATGAACAGAAGAATATTGTCATCTTGGATGTCTTAAAACACATCTATCTAAGAGGTTCGTTCCTTAAATAACTATTCGTATCGTATTCATCATTTTTCTGGAATGTTCGGTGTGCCTCGACGAGTATGTAGCTACCGACATGTCATGCTGTCGAAGCTGTAGAAGCTCGTGGGAACACATACCCCTTATATTTTCATGGAAGGATACTGCTTATCATTGGAAGGTTCACATGCTTTGTCCACATAAAAGTCATATCATCATAAGAGTTGGTCACACATTGAAATGTTAAATTGTAACTGCTGACCAATGGGTAGTGGTATCGCTGGGACACCGCTCAAAAGTACCACCTCAAAAAACAATCCTTTTACTAATGCCTCATCAAACTATGGACCATCCTCATGGAGACAAATTGAAATGTTAAATTGTTGTCTTCTTGGAGGCATTTTGAATGAGAATAATGATGGACCACATTAAATATGTTATACCTGGTGAGTTGACTCAAATGTGATCAAAAGTAAAATCATTTCCAAAACCCATGCAATCAATGTTATTTTGAACTAATTTAGAATTAGAATTCTGGGTCCTGGTGTGTGGATACATCGACATCCACACCAAGAAAGAAATCCTTTAACTAAAAACCACACTAAAGACACATTACACTATTCCTCAAATGGAAAGATCAGAGTCTTAGTTCTTCGTTAGAACTGAATCCTCTAATACAACTTTTCACAACCCGTCCCCCAGGGCCCATGCTGTGACTACCCGAATCCCGCATTCCATAAGCCAGGGGTTGGGGAATATCACTGGAAAGGATTATCCTTAAAACATGAATGAATTTTCTTTAAACTTGTAAAAAACAGAGAATAGAACAAAATAAGATTCAACCATGACATAAAAATATTGTAGTAAAATTGTGTACTGAAAGTAATGGGTTGGAAAATAAGACCAAATAAAAAGATACAACTAAAACTAAAAGCAGAAAATAGATCATGAGATCATCCACCAGGAATTGAACCTGAAGGGAATATACAACTCACCTCCACAACTCTCTATGTCAACCATCACCACCACCCACTATCATGTCTTAGCTCCCAGAGTCTCAGTCAAGGCTTCCTGTTGTCTCCAATAGACACAATAGGGTGTGGGTGAAGACTATGCAGCGGTGAGTATAAAATTAACCAGTAGGGACGCCCGGACTATCGGTGGTGTATAAGAAACCCACAAAGTAAAAAATACAAGCACGATATCAATCACAAAGAATAGAGCAATGACTCATATCAAACTAGTTATAACAAAAGTATAGTTGAATTGATGATTAGTCATAACGTTAGACCATCTTATAATTTAATGAGGCACTACTGCTGACCCACACAATATCTATATGTACTAACTGCCCAAGGCCCACATAGGATTGATAGGTGATGATTCACAAAAAATCACTGGGTGCTGATTGTCCCAGAATTGATGGGTGCTGATTCACGTAGAATCAATGGGTGCTTATTCACACATAATCATTGGATAATTATTCAAACAGAATCCCTAGCTGCTGATTTACACAAAATTACTAGATTTGGATTCATAGAGAATCCTTGGGTGCTAATTCCCATAGAAGTGGTGTTTTATGATGCACACAGAATCCCTGGGTGTTGATTCACATAGAATCGTTGGGTGCTAGTTCACATAGAATCGTTGGATGATGATTCTAAATGAATCATTGGGTGATGGTTCAAACAAAATATTTGGGTGGTAATTGAGACATAATGTCTATGTGTTGATTCACACATCATCTCTATTCATTCATCATGTCTCATCTGTACAAAGTATTCCTGCTCATAGTTTGCTTTTTTCCAGGAGTATCGCTCCTCAATCCATCAGTCACATTTTAACCAGCATGAAGTCCCATGCAGAAGATATCCATTGATCTATAACATAATAGGGGTTCCAACAAAATAGAAAGCGTGTCAACTGGATGCCCGGTCTGTATGTTTTTGGAATTTTAGTGCCAATGGACCAGTTCGATTCGGGGTCAATCTAACCCGGAAGTACTCCAACATTCTCCAAAACACACGTGGAGTATATTAAAAGGACCTTATCTCAACAATGATCCCAGTTTCATATAATGTTCGTCAAACATACATCCAATTCACCAGATACATTCATTTCAGTGTAACTGGGCTGAATGGGTCTGGGTCCGATCCGACATGGTCGAACCGACCCGGCCTGGGCTGACCCAACCCGGCCAAACCCACCTGCTGGGCGCGACCCGATGTGCTGGTGCAACACACCATCCGGGGGCTGCCAAGCTTTCCAAACCTATAAAGAAGAGTAGTTCTGCACTTCAATTAGTCATACCATGTGTTCTACGGGACCTGTGGGTCGTGGGTCTTCCCTCCACCATGACTTCGATGCGGCATCCCACTTTAACCACGTGTCGTGGGTCCAGAGCCACCATGAATCTTCCAAAAACATCCGGGTGAGCTCCGGTGGTCCATCCCCCCTTCCAAACATGCCTAAATTCCTCCCATGATGTCGCCATCATTGATCACCTCCTAGTTTCATGTTTCTGTCAAGTTGGAAAAAAATGCCTCCAAATAGCGCAATGAAAAACAAGCAGTGGAGGGTCAGTGCATTATTCGTTTGGGTAGCACCCTCTGCGTTATTATTATAAAAATTTGGAGAAATTTAAAATTCATGTTTAAAATAATAAAAAACTCCCTTAAAATCAGCCGCAACGACTACCCACAAAATCATGAACGAGGAAAAGATTTATGGGAATTTCTTGATTTAATGGACAACCCATAGATCATATTTGTTCAATGGAATTTTAGAAGAATAATGATTTTCCACTTCCAAAGGTTTTCATCGGCGTTTTTTGTCGCCTGTCGTCTCCCCCAATGACAGTCACTCAATCAAATTCTTCATCGTAGCAGAATGTCTCCAGCACTTCGACAGTGGTTCCTCTCTTGATGATGTCGTGTAAAAAACTATACCCCAATCCCAATTTAAATATAGGGGACAATGTTTGAGAAATGCACTGATGAAATAATGAGGTTCATTAATTGACATAATTAATTTTCCACATTAATTACATGAGGGGTGGTTACACAACCAAAACGTAATGAAGAATTTAATATCCCGTATTAAATGTCTGACCACCTCTATGGTCCCCACCACCATGGTCCCCACTACAGTCACACAATAGGTGGTTAAAATAACTCTATTTTATTTTATTATTTTTCAAGAAATAGGAAAAAACTATGTTTTTCACCAGACCAGCTATGGCCAAAGTTAATCCACCCATAAGTGAATCGCAACACGATGGATTCAACGTTGCTCCTAGATTTTTAATCTGAGCACTGGTTCAAAAGAGATAAAATACCACCTGTGCATTTATTGAATGTAACTTAAAAAAGTGAAAAACATTATTAGCAGTCACCCTCAACCTGTTTTTGTCTACGATTGGCTCTTCCTAACGGGAACACGCCCTTATGATCTCACCATTACTGTCATATTTCCAATCTGAATTATAGAATAAGAGATATAGAATTTAAAAATAAAATAATTGTTACATAATTATTTTATTTACAACCAAAAACTGACATCCACAGTGGGCCAAAAAAGGCCATTGTTAGGATCTCCCTAAGAAGGGGAAATCCTCACGAGTTCAGCGATGGTATCGTATTTTTAATCTGAGTCTTCATTCATGAGTTATAATAATTTGAAAAGTAAAATAATTTTATTTAATTATATTATTTATGGTTTTATAAATTTGGTTTTTTTATAACAGGAGGCCTTCACCGACTAAAAGAAAGTCGCACCTAGTGTAAACCCGAAATCTTGAATGCAACAGGGCCCTCATATTTCTGATAAGGGTACTTGTTTAATTGTTCATCAACTTTTTCAATAAAATTACTCACATGTGCTATTTAAAGATTGAAATTTTTTTGACAGATCATTCTAGGAACTCTAGGCCTCAGAATAATGTGCCATCAATTTTTGCATACCGTAAATAATTAAATTTACATAAATTTGATTTAATTTCAAGGACTTTACATCCCAAGATAAAAAAATTAAATATCATTAGAAATTTTCGAAATATTACGATCATTTCATGATTGAATGTCATATTAATATTTTAAAGATGTCAACCCATTGAGTGGGAAATTGAGTCCTCGAAATATAATAGAATTTGTAGCATATGAATCAAAATAAATCGAGAGGAAGATCAAGAAATTAACATTTAAATAAAATAAGAACTAATAAATTTTAATATATGAATGATGTAAGGTGGTGAATAAACTGTATAATAAAAATCACTATCAACAAAAAAATTAAATACCATAGAGTAGAATATTGGACAAACAAAGACTTACATTTAGAGTTACATTTTGATCAAATATAAATTCATTTTGGTTATCATTTTAATAGGTGATATTTTTTAATAAATTAAGATGTTTCCTTTCAAAACCCATAAAATATAAAATTTAATTTAATTTTAATCACATAAATTAATAGTATCAAGTTTCATATTAAGAAATAGTTTTCAAGAAATTATATATTAAAAATAACCCCTTACATTGTTTCCCTACATAGTTGAACACGCTATAAGATCAATTACAATAAAAAAACTAATAAATTATATGTGAAAAATTTTCATTGGAATTTTCTTTTATAATATTATTTTTAAATTATTCTATACATTTATATTCTTTATGAACTATTTTCGATGTCACATGTGGTAATGTTTATTTTCAAATAGTTTTTAATAGTGCTGATTTTATTTTTTTTCTTGAATGATTTCTTTTTATCATGATATAGTTAATTTTAATTTATTTTACGAATTAAAAATAATTATGATGTTTAAACTTTATTTTAGAAGTAATTAATTATTTATCCTATAAGATAAAATGGATAATTTGTTTTTCAGTTACTCTAAACCAATGAAGTGTATTTAATTAACTAATGAGTTAAGTTTTTTATGTCATAAAAACTCCAAGACAATAATTATTTATATATTTTTAGCATATTATACCTATAAATAGGTTTTCATAATCATCCATGATATAATTTAAAAATCATTTCTCATTCAGGTGTTCAAACTGACCCAAATAATATCATACCGGGACTAATGGATGATGATGACGCGTTTAAGTTTCAATATCTCTATACCTATTGAATAATGATATAATATATTTCATATTATTATTATATTAAAAAATTATTACTATTTAGGAAAATAATTGATGCATAAGAATCAATTACAGAGTCTAAATAAATTAATTATCTCTTAGTCCTATATTTTTGGAAGATTATTTTTATAACGACTATTTAAAATACATATAATTAATTCGATATTAAATTTGTATTATAAAAAAATATTAGTTTCATAATAATAATAATTTTACATTACAAAGATCCTTAACAATATCCTCAAATATTTGAAATAAAAAATTTATCATTTATTAATGTATGAGTTAGTTTGAACTTGTATGTGATTCATCTATTAATCATACATAATCAAAAGGGTAAGATATTTAATTTATTTACTAACATTATAATTATGGATGATAATTTTAAGGACACATATGTTATAAATTTTTAGTGTTTTAATCAAAACTTTAAAATATATACTGCAAAAAAATAAATAGAAAAGATAAAAGTTTTTATAGAAAATAAACTTCACTTATTTTATTTTCATCATTGTGAAAGGTGTTATGACATTAAGGGTTAGTTTTATTTTTATGGAAGGAAACATATTTAGTACGAATGATAATTTTATTCTAGTGATGGAAAACAATTTTATCAAAATAGAGTGGGTTTTGGAATGAGGGGAATGAAGGATATGAGATCTTATTTTATATGTTAAAATGATGGAATTTTTTGATATATATAGAAGGTTCCAATAATGGAAAATCAATCTAAAGGATTGTGTATCCAAAAATTGAGAAATTAAGGTGTTGGTATTAGATAAGATCGAGAAACACCCAACCCAATCAATTAGAATTTTTTTACACAATTTATTCCTTTCACCACACAAGTTACCAATTTTTATCATTTTAGAAATGAGATCATTAACTAGTTTATACCAAAAAAAATTAACTTTGATGAACAAAGTAAATTTTTTCATAAATATAATTTGGACTTATTAATTATGAATTTGAAATCGATTATGTTATATTTAATTTTTATAATTTATAGTAATTAATTTTTGAATATCAAATTGACAACATATTAAAAGTTTTCTTCATAGATTATATATTTGAAGTCATAAAATGTCAAAACTGGGTTCATGAATTATTGGTTTTTAATTATAAATTCACTCATAAAATACCTATAATATCTTATTAAATTTTTTATTTCATTTAAAAGATACACAAATACTTTGAAAAACTATTTTTCATTTTTAAATTTGGTAACACCACAAAAAATTATGATATATCTATTTTTAAATAATAAAAATCTATTCAATAGGTTTTTATAGACACAACCCCAGGTCTAAATTAATTATAAAATAGCATATTAAAATAACCTAGCCATTAAATTGAAGGGTATTAATATTAATAACTCTGATATGAAAATTTTATAGTTTATATAGGTATAAAATGAATTTATTTCTTAACAATTTATTATTAATGAAAGTAAAAATCATTTGTATGGTATATGAATATTTTTCAAAAAGCTATTATTATGAAATAAATTTATTTTTTTTTTCTTCATAAATTATTTAATTATCTATTATAGAATGAATTTTCATAAATTTATATATTATATATTAAATTAATTTTTTTTGATTTAACTAATAATTTTTTTAGTGATGCGATAATAAGAAATCAGTTTTTATGCTTCAGAATAGCATTGTTAAATAAATCCATTTCATCTGACATTGTCCAAATATTTTAAATTTTTTTATTTTTACTTTAATAAAATTTTTATGAAAAAAAATATTTTCTATTTTTTATTCACCATGTAATATTCATATTATATTGATTTTTTTTAATTTATTTAGAATAATAATTACTCAAGTTAGAGAAAAAATTATTGTCTTTTATTAAAAACGTCTTTTTTGTTAAATTAATTTACCATTTTCAGTTTTTTAAAGTGGATTAAAAGATTTTCTGTATTCGATATAATCTTATTTAGGTTATTGTAAATACTTTTTTTAGAATTGATATATAATTACTTGTACTGAGGAAAATGCTTCCATACAAACAATTGTTTTTCAATGCTTTTACAGGTTTTATTTCAAATTTTATTATTACACTTTAGAAATGTAATATAGTAAAATAGTGTATATATTTGTAATTATAATAATTAATATTATTTAATAATTTCACCTTAATATTTGTTCATAAAAATAATGAAATAAATTTAAATTAATTTCAATATATATGGTTGAAATTAGTTTACTAGTGGTTAATCCAAAAGTTTTGGGATATTTTTTCTAATTAAACTTTTATAAATAAGATTTAATGTTCATATATATGGATTAAAATATTAAAAAATTTAATATAAGAGAATTTTGTATTATTTTTAATTATAAGTTCTTAATCATTTTTTATTCTTTTTCAAAATATGCAAGAGGGTCCCCTCTCCCACTGTTAAAAGGAAAACCACCCTCCTCTACTCTCAGGACAAAAAATATTTATATTCTAAAAATAATTTAATATATTAAACCTTTATTACATTACCACTTCATATATGACATTTTCTAATTGTAAAAACCTCATATATATGATTTTTCACTAGACATAAAGATTTTGTTTGAAGAATAATTGTTATTTTGAATCAAGTGTTTTACTCTTACATCATCTTCAACCTCATCCAAATCAACATAATAAATTATTATATAGTAAAATAATTTATTGATATATAGTAGAATGTTGATATTTTAATATAATACTTCATATCCACCTCTACATCTATAAAATTTGAAACAAAATAATCATTCAAGTGCACAGTGTAAAACCACCTCACAAATTATTGTAGTTCGTATTTCATCACCACCACTCATGGATGTTTTTAATAATATTTTTACAATATACATATATATTTATCATGAAATATTTATCATTCTTGAAATATAATATATCATATAATTTATTACCTTTCCATTCACCTAATAATGAAAACGTTTCTTGTTTATACAATTAGATTAACACCTCAATGAAGTCATGTGATTCATGTTTCATAAAATCATATCATGGATACTATATATTAGTGTAATTGAAAAAATAAAATTATATTTATTTTATAATTATCATTTTTTAATGATAATACTTTTAATTATGATCTCTCCATTACAATCATTGATAAATAGAATGTTACCCATGCGTTTTTACAGATTACCATATCCATGATGGTAACGTAGTTATTATTTAATTACAATAGATAATATTTAGTTTAAATGCTTAATGAAAGTATAAATAAGATTATAATGTCATTATTTTTTTCTAGAGTTTATGATACAGTTACCTATTTTTCCATAAAAAATCTACCAAAGTCATTTTGGATATATGAACTAAATATCATCACAACATCTTTCAGGAACCTAATTTTTTACGTAAATAAATATAAAATTTTAATAAATAAATAAAATTAATAATATGAATGAAAATTTTTATTAATTAAAAAAATACATATTTTTATTATCCAGGATGATAAATCAAGTATGTGACGTGTCAGAATAGATACAAGGTTTTCGTATTAAATTACATAGATTAAGGAAAAATAAAATAATATGCACCTGTTTTATTTTATATGGTGTTTATATTAAAAATATTAATTTTATAATATTAATACATCATAAATGATGGTATTTTTATTTTTAGTTATAAATATATCATCTATTGGGGTAATCATAAATGAAAAAAGTTATAGGGGTCTTATAACTAAATTATTTTTATTGGGTTATATAAGATATCCATTGCACTTGGTATTATATGACTACTTTTATAACTAATTATAATTATTTTTTATTTTATTTATAGAGTATTTTTTTAGTATTAAAATTTGTTACACAAACCCAACTCATTGATTAATTCTCAGATTAACATTATGATCATTGTAAGGGTTCTTTGTTTCAAATTATATTATTTGGGAAATATGTTATATTATACACATATATTATTTTATGGGGAATATCTACTAACATTTTATATGTTATATAATTAATATATTTATATTTTTGGACATTAATGTTTTATTTGAGGTTTTCTCATTCATGGAGTTCAGGATTTGAAAGATACTAATGTGGTTGGATATTTATTATTCAATCAAACTTTAATTGGGATGTTTTATACTTGAATTTATATTAAATGAATCTATATTTTATTTATTTTAAAAAAACACATATTATTTATTCCTTTATTTATTTGAAGTAAATTTTAAAGTAATAATACAATTATATTCCCTTTGGTACTTTAAATGACTTAGACATTGTTTTAAAGAAAATATATCATATTTTATCATCGGAAAATTTTTTTCATTGATTTGGTTATTTACAAAATATTTTTTATTGAGAGTTATTCAATATTACACATTGAATTGTTAAAAATATTTATACACTCCTCTTATATTTAAAAATGGTTTAAAATGGTAATTTCAATCATTTTCTAATTTATGTACTTTTGTGACTTTTCTTAAAAACATTCAAATAATATTTGTTAGCATACATGGATTGAATGGAATTACACACCATCATATCATATAAATAATTTAATGATTAAAATACATGTTTATATGGTTTTTTAAATGATAATTTCATCCTAATATTTCACAAAAATTAGATTACAAAATTTATTTTTAATTTGAATGTGTTGTTTCCCAAAAAAATATTTTTAATGATATTTTTATAGTATTTACATTCAAGAAAGGTAATACACCGTTATTTTAATTCTAATTTTGTGTGGATATGTTATAATGAATCCATACACACATATTATTTATATGGTTCATAAAGATTTTGTTTGGGAAAATATTAACATTTTTTATGCATGTTTTTCAATATGAATTTCTATTCTTATTATATGTGGAAATTTTATTCTTTTCGTTAATTTGATGAATGTATTGGACTTATTATGTGTTGGGAAGGGTGAACTATAGCCCATAGATATTTACATGTGTCACAATACATAAAATAATGGGTATTGGGGTAAGTCCATACACATTTATGTTAAATTTCTTGGAACTAGTCCTCGATATTATGTTTATGATGTCTAACGTTACTCATTCTCTCATTATGAGATTATTTATTGATGTCGAAGTCATTATTTTTTTAGTTATGATATATTTGGACATGTATAATAACCATGTTATTATTTATATAAAATTATTTTATCATAATTTATTTCTTCTATATTATTCTTTATGGCCATCTTATAAGAAAAAGGGGATGTGCTTTTTATACTTTCATTAAAATATTAATTATTCCTTATTTACTCACAATATGTTTCCTAGGATTAAAACTCTTATTAAGAATCTGAGATCAACCAATAATTATAATTAGTTTCCTAGGGAATATAGTTTTTTTATTGATATACAGGGATATTATGATTGAAAATTTTGCCTCTAAGGAAAATATTTTATTGTATATTAAGTTTTAAATTATAATGTGAGCTCAAATATAAAGCCCTTGATTTTCAAGTGAACGATAATATTACGCGTACATATTTTATTTATGGTTTGGTGAATTTAATACCAATATATATTGAAATATGAACATTATGTTTGATTGATTATACATTTTGAAACACCATTCTTAAACAACCCGTGAGATATATTAATTAAATATAACCATAATAATGTTGCCATTAATTATGAGGGTATTAAATGTAATAACTATATTATTAAATTTATTTGGTCTAAAAATTTAAAAAATAAATTTATTTGTTATTAATTGATTAGAAATGAAAATAAAAATCCTTTTAAATTAAAATAGATTATTTTATAAAAAAATATACTTAAGAATGTAATGTTTTTTTTAAAAAAAATTATGTTGATTACTATTGATATTTTATTTTCAATAAATTTATATATCATATATTTAATAATTTGTTTTTCATTAATGTTATATTTTTCACGGCATGAGATATAGAAACCAATTTTATGCTTAACTACTATATATTTATATGAAAATATTTTGTCGCATTATAAATAGTTATATTAAAATTTATTTTTTCAATTTTAGATAATTTGATCGAAAATTAAACTCCAATTTTTTCATAATAATTTCAAATTTATATAATTTTTTTCTTTATTTTCTACAAATAATAATTTTTCAATGAACAGTAAAAAGTAATAGTTTTATTGAAAATTTAATTTTTGGATTAAATAATATAAAAGATTAATTATATATTAAAATTATTTTAATATATAAATTATATTAGTTATAATTTAATTAATCCATTTTAAGTCATTTTTAAAACATTATTAATATTCTATTATATTTAAATGTGTTATACATATGAAATAATTTTCTTTGAAAAATCAATTTTTCAAAAAAAAAAAAAATTGCGTACAATTTTAAATTATATTCATCGACATATGTAAGTGGAATGAAGGAAATACTATTCCTTATTTTTAAATAAATAATAAAATATATCTAGTATGATAATCATAATTTTTTTCAAAATGAATTGTAAAAGTAATGAAATTTAATTACAACTATTCTGTTTAAAATAGGTCTATTGGGGTTTAAACCAAAAGGTAATGGTAATATATCAATGTAAAATCATTTAAATACTATTGGATGCATATATATCTACTATATCACACCCAGATTCAAATTTATTTTCATTTTAATGAATTTTTCTTTTATATGACTTCATCATTTTGTATTGTTTTAGCAAATTTCCCCATGGGTCTTCTCCCTGACATATAAAAAACCCCCTATCCATTCCTCTCAACACATCAATAGACTTTTGTTTTTGACATTACATTCCAAAATATGTTCTTCAATTACATTATCACTTCTTATAGGACTTTCTTTTATTGTGAAGCCCTCCTAGGAAGGCGTTTGGTGTAAAACAAAGGAGGATGTTTCAAGAAGAGGTGGCATTCTTTACTAGATATATATTTTTTATTTCTTCTATAACCACCTTAAAATCATATTATGACATGAATAAATAATATAATAATTATACCTCATGTAAATATATCTTTTTATTTTAATTTATTATCTTATATCTATATACTATTCCATCAAATGTCATAAAAATCACTGTTCATGTGTATGGTGGACAATCTCATAGTGAACTCATGTAATTAAATTTTTGTATCAACTGATAATCAATAAAATAAAAGGAGTATTATAGTAAAAAAATATTATTAATTATAAAACATAAAATATATTTATTATTTTGGAAGATAAAATATGAATGTGATGAGTCGAACCTTAGGTAAGGGTATTCATCTCAATTTCCCTTCATTAAAGAAAATTTTATTTTCATGTACCAAATTTATTTTAGATGGTGTATATAATTCAATTTTTTAATTTTATATAATGAATAAATTATAAATTATTATATTTCATTTTTTGATTAAAATAATTTAATCCATTGTGATTGAACTGAATGTTATGTATGGGTGTGGGGTTTTAAAACTCAATTTATTTTCATTCAGATTTTTTACTTATTAATTATCATTGATTTTATAAGATTACATATTAAATGAAATATAGTTATTTTTTTGCCTTATTTATACTTAATTTATATGTCTTTAAATTTAAAAAAAATTGGTAATTCATTGATTAATTCTCATTTCAATGTTATTACATTTATAAGTTTGATTCATATCAAATTGTCTTTTTTGGGAAATATGTAATTCTACAAAGCTAGAATAATATATGAGATATATATAATTACCTTTAATAACATATATCATTAATATCATTATATTTATTGTATTTTTTTTATTATTTGATAATATTTCTTTCACGAGTATTATGATTTAAAATGTCACCAAATTGGTAGAAGATATATTTTTCTATATATATTTTTTGGAATGATTGTGATTGAATATGAAAGGAATGAAGATATATTATCTTGATTTGAATCCTGAATTTTATAGTATTTGATATTTTTTATTTAAGAAATTTTATATTAATAATACATTTTCCTCACTTAGGTACGTAAAATTTCGAAGATAATGTTTTTAAATAAATGAAAATTTATTTCTCTATTAAATAATAAATCATGTTTTCTAAATATATAGTATATAAGACTGTTTTCAGGAATGTTTTAATGTTATATAATGATATATTAATTATTATATTACCCATGATTTAATTTTATTAAATTACTTATTGGATTAGTTCTTTTATTTTTTGAATAATGTTGTTTATCTATTTTCATTTAAAAATGTTAATTGAACATTTTCCTGTATGTTGTATAAATGAAAATTATTTCATACAATAAAAAATTATTAATCAATTTATGCTTCTTCTGTGTGCTTCCTTTGATAATTTCAAATAAATTTTTTTTAATAATTTGGGAATTTTTTATTTTGATAATTTATTATCTAAGTGAAAATGCTTTTTTTATAAAAATGATTTAATGATATATTTATGCAAATTAATTTTATAAATGACAAGGACACTCTATTTTACGTATTCTAAAAATTTGATATATTTTAATTACACCATACATATTTTTTCCTTCGATGGTTTATGATTAGTTTGATTGGGGAAATATTAACATCTCATATGCCATTTTTTTAATATGAATGTTAATTATTATTTTTTTTGGATTTATATTAACACTATTTATAAGATAAATGTATTATACTAAGTAAAATGTGAGTGTGTCCTTCTATAACCATTTTATTCATCAGTATTTCTCAAGAGAAAAAATAGCTATTGTAATTGGAGAAGTCCTAATATATTTATGTAATACGTCATTAACAAATGAATTGATGTTTTTGCGATGTATTTATTTATTAATTACCTCATTATAAGTGTTGTTATCAATTTGGATGGGATTATATAATTAGTTAAGAAGGTCAAAGATATTTTTAGGCATTTGTGAGTATTTACATGAAATTATTTAATAATTATTTTTTCTTTCTATATTTTTCTTTGTTATCTAGTTATTGATAAAAGGATATTTTTTTAATATATTTACCATTCCATATTTATTATGTACTATTGATTCATGATTGAAACATATGTATGTGTACTCTCACTATGTATCTGAACTCACCAATTAATTATGTTTCTTTTCACCAGGTTTATAAGATGTTATTATGATTTATATGTAGGGATATAATAATGTAAAAATTGGTATTTCTAAAGAAAATACTATATTGTGTTTTATCATCTCAATTGTATTGTGAGATTTATATATGTGTCTATTTTTTAAAGACTACACTTTTTTTTGTACATTTGGATTTGATCACTTGTAAAAAGTACTTATATATTAATGTAACCATTGTTGTAAGTACTCGAGTTTTTCATCGTGTTGGAAAATAAAATAAAATTTGGACTTTTTATTATTATTGATTTGATGAATCCCAAAAAAAATAGTAATTACTTGAGTTGGATAACTTAAATGTTTTTTTAATATGTGTTTTATAATTTGATAGTGGTATCATGATTTTAGATGAGTTTTAGGGGGTGTCAAGCTCTTAAAAACACATTCTATGAGGAACAAGTAGGGGGAATAATTGTTATAAACCATGATACCCTCTATGTGAAATAATGAAACCCTTAAATTGGTGTAATAAATTTTTTAAACCACTAAATGTGTGGTGAGCCACTATGAATATTCAATTAAAAAAAATTATACATGTAGAATCATTATATGCTCACAGTTTTCCAATCTATGCTCATAGGCCACATGGTTAGTTCCTCATAACCAGTGGCACAACATGTTTTGTCACACAGTTAGCCCAAAATGAGTGAAAATGTATTGAATTTTATGTCTCTTAGGTTGTGTAAGATACATGGTTAGTCATGTTTAGCCAGACCTTTTTCATTCTTAAAAAAGGTAAAAATAATGCATTACCCACTAACCCTTAATGGGAGTTCCACCCTTTTTACCCACATTTTCGTAGGATGCCTCCACACACACACCCCATCCAATTCATCTTTATTTGGTTGATCATCCTCACTTTACCATCAAATAAAATTACAAAAGTAAGATGGAAGGGTATCAAAAAAACATAAGACTCATCATTAATAAAATTTTCATTTTACTCAACATCACCAATTATTTTGTCTTGTGTGATAATTAACATGATTTTCTTTGAATTTGATGACTCTTACACTTTCTATCACTCTAGATCAATTCAATGCCCATTATTGGTTGAAGGGACCATCCTAATATTAAGGTAGGTAGTTTAGATTCTTTTCCCATAATGTTTCATCATTTATTAATTATTTCCATTATAGCACACACATTACTTCCATGATTTTATTCTAAAATGGTAAAATCCTTTAAAAAGTACTTAGAATACACTTGTTATGTCCATTATACCGCCTAACATTGTTGGATAATGATACCTCAACTCAAACCACATCATCTAGCGATTTCGATTTCATTCAACATTTTCATTAACAATTCATAGAAATTAATCCACCTTTCTTCAGCATTATTTGAAATGTCATATAACAAAAAAATTACTTTTTTAATTAAATAATTTTATTATACATTTTTAGTACTTGGAAAAAAAATTATGAAAATTTTATATGAATAACCTAATATAAAAAATTCATTAAGAGAAGATGACATGAAAACAATGACTCCATTTTTTAGTAAAACAACCATTGAGGTGAATTATCTTATCAATTTCAAAAATACGATAATCTAAATGTGTTTTAATTAGTTTACACCATGGGTGATTCACACGACCTACATTATTTTTAATGAATACACATAATCATGTAAAATTGATTAAATATAGAGTTGATGTTTAGACTATCTCACCCATCCCTTCATCAATATTATGAATGAAATGTTATGAAATTTTTTAATAAACTATAAATAAGAATAAAATTCTTTAATATTTATGGTAATGAATCCATTACAATTTATGGACATGGAATCCCTTAATATTTATGGTCATTAAATTCATTATAAATATAGATGCTTAGTAATTGAATCTACTATTAATCGTGGGAATTAAATCCCTTATATATTATGACACTCAATCTTAGAATCCTATATAATGTATGATGCATGTGCATGTAGAACCTTATTTCAAATATGCCTCTTATCCAATTATCTAGACACCTGAGATATGCCTCAAGTATAGAATAGTGAAACATATATATATCAATATATATGTTATTACTTCTATTTTTAATATACATACATATATATAGGAATATATATATGTGGTTATATATATATATAAATATATATCCTATTTCATGTCATCAGAGGTCATTAAGCATAGGACGAAGCATGTATGGTTGGCCAAGTGTCCTTTGATGAACCTTTGCCCAAAATCATTATATTTATTTCATTCATTACATTTATTCCTTATTTCACACAAAAAATAAATTATTTTGTATTCATGGACCTGATTTTATTATATACCATTGGTGGTATTGATTATATCACACACAATATTTGGGCCATCAGTCAGCACCCGAATAGGCCAAATGGTTTTAGGTTTAATATCATGGATTATTCTACAGATTATCAATCGTGCACATGGAGATTATGTTCACATGAATAAGTTGGTTCTCAAGATTCTAATGGATTTTTAATTGGAGTGTTTATTTTTCTTTTTTCATGTATTGTATTGTATACCTACTTCAGTGTGTTTATTTTATATTTATATCTTTTTTAAATTATTTCAAATTTGTGATTTTTTTCATATATTATTTATTGTATGTTATTATTATTTTCCACT
This sequence comes from Viscum album, assembly GCA_963277665.1. Taxonomy (NCBI): domain Eukaryota; kingdom Viridiplantae; phylum Streptophyta; class Magnoliopsida; order Santalales; family Viscaceae; genus Viscum; species Viscum album. Next base: position 516,642,494 of record OY728146.1, read on the forward strand.
TCCATTACTTATTGTTCATCCTATTTTAGGTACCATTTATTTAAATGTGATACTTGAATAATTACGGTATAGACTCCCCACCATTCCCCATATAGAACGTCACTACAAGTCAGTTGTCTTTATTGTATAGGGAGGAACACATTAGGCCATGTGTGGATTTATCCATTCCATGCGTGGGGGAATGATCATGTTTCCAGATATGAGACTATTTTTAATGTTTTTATATATTATAGTTGGTTATTATATCACCTTGGGTTATTGTGTAAACACACTGGTTAATGATATATGATATTTACCATTTTCATGATGTGAATGCTAGTATCATTACTTGCATAATTTTAGGTACATAGAAATTCAAATTTCATGAATATTCTATTCCATATATAATATATAGTAGGTTTATTACTTCTTGATTATTTTTGTTCATTTATTTTTTGTGGTTTTAGATGTCATTCTTTTATACCATGTTATAGTGGTAATTAGCATTTTCTTCCATCATCTAGTATTCTTAAATTTGATATCTACACGCTTGTATTTATTTCATTGTGACAGGATTCCTTGATATATATATGATATATATAATTGGTTATTAATATATTGGCATCTTGCTAGATGTTATTTCCTTTTATAGTTTGATGGTGCACTAAATTAACAAATTATGACCTGTTTTTGCGTAAGAAAAGTGGTTTCATGGGTTGAAAATGCTATTGAATGATTAAATGTGTACCAATAAGAACTTATAAATTGTTTTTGACTTTATGAATTTTTAATGATATACAATATAATAAAAATATTATATCTATACTCTACGTATTATGACTATAAAGGATAAAAACTATAAAATAATTACATGATAAAATTTGTAACATTTAATGGTGAGTACCATTGTAATATGGGAATGTAATTCATCTAGAAGAACACTAACTCTTATATAGATATTGAAAATTCCATTTTTTTATAGAAAATTGTTACCTTTTTGAAGGATGGTACCTCTATTATTTTGGCATGACAACCAATAAAAATAATTTCCCAAATGAACAAATCATACCATGTATATCAGTTGGGTAATATTACTTGTGTTATAAAACCAAGAAGGATGATTAAAAGTTTAATAATTTAACTATTATGGGTTTCACATAACCACATAAATATTATAATGGTGGGACCATTTAAAATTATATTTTTATTTTTATTTATGATAATTCATCCTGTGGGTGTATGTAATTATAAATGAGAATGTTATATATATAGTTTTCAACAGAATATATGATTTTACAAATAAACCCATGATGTAATCTTAATTGACTCTTGACCATGTTAATTTACAATATCTTTTTATCTTCTAATTCTATTTAATATTATGTGGCATCATTAAATTAAAATTTTAGTTTCAATGTAAAAAATAAATTTCATCAATAGATTGGAATTTAGATTTTCCTTATCCAATAATATTCATGTTTTTCTATGTGGTGCAAAAAAATTTTTTTAATATAATATTTTTCTATGAAATATTGTACATGATATACCTTGTATATGAGTTGATTTAATTGTTATAATAAATAAAAATCACCTAATTCCTTAGGTTAAATCAATTTAGAGTCGTGAATGCATGAGCCCTGAGTAAGAATCAGTTGAAATGGTTTCCTTGGGTTGGGAATGTAGACATTTACCATAGATCCATATGGATATCCAATATGTTGTTTCTTGAACCTAATGGTTAAGTGTATGTCCTAGTAAATTATTAATCCTGAACATAGTTTTCTATTCAATTACATATGCATAAAAATGGGTTATACAAGTATTGGTAGAACTCTCTATGGTGAATTTCCATTGAAAAATAAATATTTGTAGTTTTATTATATGATCTTTAATTTTGGTACGATTTATCATGATTAAAGACCACAGTTGTTGAAAAAATCACCCTAGGGTGAGCGATTTTTTCCTTGTAAGTTTAACATATAGACTTATTCCAATATATTGGTACCGAATTGATTATTTATTTACAATTTACACAATATTTTTATCATTTTAGTGATCAAACACCAATTTAGATTGGCAGTGATGTTTCGGTCTAGGAAGATTAATGCTCAGAATATGATTTCATTATACATATATCCACATGTTCTGACTCGAGTCAGATCATTACCTATTGTAGTTTAGTCTATTACAAAATTGTGTTTTCAATAACATTGGATTCATTGTAATAAATTCACCAATGTGGGGTGTAGCTATCATGTTTGAAACCTTAGCACGTGGTGGGAGACCCGAATGATGGTGCATTAGGTTCATAACCTATTATGGCATATTCATTTTATTGATAAATGGAATATAATTAGAGAGATTGGATAGAGTTTATATTTTCATTAAAGGTAATGTTATTAGTTTTATTATATATTTTAATCTATTATCGGGAAGGATTGTAGGTTTTTTGTTATAGGAATAGTGAGGCATGGTTTTTATTTAATAACCTATGGAAACATGGGAAAAAGAGAAGATTTAGAGGGAATGACTATTCTGGTTCATGGCTCATTTTACCTGTAGTTGTACCTTGAAACTGTAATTTTCAGAATAACACCATGAAGTTTGTGGTCATTCAATAAATCGTAGGATAGGTAAGTGCCATGTTTTGAATTGGATATCCATGGGAGGTCATGGAATGTTAAAAACCAACAAGAAATATAGAATGGTTATATTGAACATATAAATGAACTACCCATGGTGGAATTAGTATAGTATCGAAAGAGGTATTGTGATATAGAACAACGAATATAAATGATACATTAGAAGACACTAGTTGTGCACAATAACTTTTAAAATGTTTAACATCACTGATTATATGGTTGGGATCCATGAACCAATGTAATTAACAGTCCAATGTTTGGGAGATTATTTTTTAGGGATTTCGGGTAAGTCAAATGAAAATTCATGTTAGGAGGGATAATTTGGAAATAATAGAGTGGAATGTGATGATCATGGTTTTATATTCACATAACCATGACTGTACTAGGTGAGAATAATTTTTTATTTTTTCTACCAATCATTTCTATTCAACTTTGATGAACGGAATCCTTGGATTTTATGGTCATCGGTTTTTTTTGTAAAATGAATTTATATGATACGGATTGTTCTAGAGACCCTTTAAGGGTTATAACAATCATTATAAAATAAAATCTCTGATCATTGTAAAATATTTACTAAATGTAAGAGATATAATTATGAGTGATTTTTATATTAGTTCTCATGATGAGTGGTTCCCTAACCATAAAAGTAATTATACTTGGGCATGGGTTTCGGTATATATAAAATCATTTCATTGGGACAATGACTAATATGTTCCTTTAGTGGGTGGTGGGACATTAGTCACGAGTGGATGATATTCATGTTATAAACGTCCCTAGATTATGTTTCCAGTCATTGAATGGACATTATGGGTTTTTTAAACCATTTAATTAATATCTCAATGTATGGTCAGAATCCTTGATAAAAATCATCCGAGAATTTGATTTTGGATTTAGGTGAAATCCTTATACTAAAACTAATCCCAATGTAACCTATAGAAATCAATTGATGTGTGATATGGATTGCATGAGTGATGGTTCTATAGAACAATATTTTTTTTATTGTGATATTGTTCATCTTGGAGACTTAAACATAAGTTGGGTATAATCATTGGTGATCCTTCTTAGAAGAATACTTGTTCTACTATTGATACAGTCCTATAATTATGTTCATGTAACATTTTAGGAATTAGAGTAATGTTTTCTCTAGATTAGTCACCCAAAGGTTGTCCAAATATGGTTTTTGTGGTTCGTTGAATGTAAATAATGAAAAAATACATTAAATATATTGTCTAAGGAGATGAATTCAATATAAATGTTGGCCAATAGCTTTCAGGAAAAAAATGACTAATTAATGTGTAGTCGTTTGTGGATTCATATATTTTGATTCAACTGAGTACCGAGAGCCAATTCACCATGTACGAATGGGTGTCAAAATCTCAAAATATTTCCATAATAATCCTTACTCTTCTCAGGTAGTGATTGAATTTAAATTTAGATAGTGGGAGTAACTTAGCTCAAATTATTCTATTTAAATATAGATCTTATGGTGGGATGTCCTATAGGGGAAGGCATGGAAAGAGAATATATATTTATTATTTCTCAATTTGGGAATTATTGGGTAAGAATAATCTTATAATTTCATTTGTAGTTTTGAGTGATGGCTTTTAGAAGCTTAAGTACTATATGTAAAAATTATTATTTATTATTTCATTGGAAATGGTAAATTATACCCTTCCATTTTAGTATAAATTTCATGAACCAAGTAGGTTGAGTGGTATTTTATTTATTCTCCACGGCTTATTGGGGGATATAATTTTTAATGATGAGATATTAGATGATCCCATATTTTAGGTCATATTGAAAATTACAGAAAAAATATAAATTTTTATCAAAACAAATGTAATGAATTTTAATGTAAGTCTAAAAATATTTAAAAGTAAATTTTAACACCTAAAATGTTGTTTTTGGATATGTTTTAAGGATCCTGAGTTGTATCAATAGTTCAGATGTGTTTTAGGAGAGTCGGGATCTAAAAACCCAATTTCTAAGGGAAACACATAACGGTCTATGGTCTGTCTAAAATGTGTGGCCTTCTTGGTGAAATTGTGAATCCAATATAAGGGTGTCACATGGTAGGAAAAAACATGACTGTAAAGGTTCATGACCATGCATGCATTTTGAAGAAAATTAATGTGGTAGGCATGGGTACTAGGCATGATTTTAAAAATAGTGTTTTTATCCAGCATGTTTACTGCCACATATACATTAACACCACAATACTGGATATTTGATTTCCAAAATCATGAGTCCAAACCATGTGGGGGTATATATCTTTGATTGTTTTAGATTCTTTGAAGTCACATGTTTAGTAAACCTTGTGGCCTAATATTTCACCTCATTAAATGGGGTAAAATGACACATTCTCTCCTTCATACCTTAATGGGGGTTCAACCCTTTTCCTCCCTCATTTTCCATGGATTCTTCTCATGTTTTCATCCCTTAATATTAAAATAAATTGGGGATATCAATAATTTATGCTCAGAATAGAACATATACTTGTACATTGGATATGTATCAGTAATTACACAACCCCTTCATCAATTATTCATTTATCTCTCCGTCATCATATCTATCTTTTTGTGAACTAATTCAAATTATTTATAGTAAATTTAATGATTCATCAAATTTATCTCACTCCATCATGTATAAGATCCTGATACTAAATTAGTGTAATTTTCAAAGCATGTGGTATGATTCTTTTACATAAAATTTTAACCACTTATAAATTATTATCATTGAGTGACACACTGTAGTTTCTATGATCTTCTCTAGAAATATGAACTAAAATTAATTAAGTACATTTAACACATAAATGATGTACCATATACCCAAATCATTTATGTTTTCAAGACAAGAACTAGAACTAACTTGTGTGTTGATTTCTATTGTAAGTTGAATTTTCACTATCCATTCTTATTGTTTAAAACACATCTTTTATGTGTTCATTAAAATGAATAAGTACACTTATGTATTATTTAATAAATTAAATGGTTAATTAACAATATTTTTTTCCTAGTTCAGATTTGGATATTTCTAAAAAAAATTAGGAAAAAAATATTAAAATCAATTCAGTTTGTTTTAATGATATGAAAAACATGACTCTGTTTACACATAAAATAACATTTGAGTATATTTTTCATTTCAATTAAAAAAATGAGATTATTGAAATATGATTTATTTAATATGTGATATGGGTACTTCTGGTGGAATTCATGGTTTTTAATGAATATAAATAATTTATAAACTAGATTAAATAAAGAGTGAATATTATAGCCATATCACTCACCCCTTTCTAGCCACCATGTAGTTCAAGTTATGATTATTTTTCTTGAATTTTAAATAGGAATGGAATCCCAAAATATTTACAGGATTGAAATACATTCCTATATTTGTGCAGTAATTCCCTTATAGTTATTGGGAATAGATTTATTTAATATTTATGGAAATTGAATTCCTTATTATTCATGCGAATGGAGTTCCATATTACTCATGATAATTGTGTACCAAATTATTATGGGCATGGGGTCCCCTATTAATCATTGGCATGACATACAATATAATTTTTTATACTTAGGAATGGATTCCCCCATTATTCATGGCCATGAAATCCATTATAAATTAAAATACATACCCATAGATCCCCTAATAATTTATGAAACCTGTACATGGAGACCCATATTTAAAATATGACACTTATTATTATATAAGGACACCTGAGTGACACCTATGGTCCTAACTAGTATGTTGTATATATATATATATATGTATATATATGTTACTATGTATATATTGAATATATATTCATTTATTTATATATATATTTGTAAATATAAATATACATATATATATATGTGTATCTAGTGAAAAAACATTAGAGGTGTTCTAACATAGGTCTATGATGGTATGGCCAGCTTGGGGTCCATTGAGGAACCTACACCTAAAATGAATATATTTATTTATATCATTACACTAGTTTTCTTATTATATCTCCACACTACTATAATTTATACACCAATACTAGAATGAAATAGACATCCTTAATGGCGGATTACTCAATGTATCTCACTCCTTATCTAGGATAATGGTTAACACATAAATAAAACTCATGGATTCTGTTTATGGATCATGGATTATGTCATGTGATGTCACTTGCGTAATTAGATAATATGAGAATAAGATCGAAGTAGTTTTTATGATTCTCATGGAGTTAGCCAAAGGGTTTTTTTTCATTTTTTACAAATATTAAATTTTATATTTACTACCTTGTGTTTCTATTATATGTCCATCCCTTGTAAATTATAGAATATTCATTAATGAGAATTTATTAATTTTTTATTTATTATTAGTTAATATTATTTTCAACATCCAATATTAATCTATGTTCAACTTTTTAATATTATTTATACTGAGGTTCTACACTAATTATGATGGTATAATTTCGTTACCATAACACCTATATAACCTAACTTCTAGATTGATTCCTCTGAAATATAGTGGGGTGGGGGTCTTGAAGATATGTTACAATCTAATTTAGGGAATGTATTCAGTGGATCCCAGGTCGGGACTTCACAACCAACACAGGGATACTTGGTTAATGGTGATTACAAAAAATGAAAAATATTTTAATATTTAGACAAATATAACATTTTATATAAAACTAAAAAATTATTTTTATGATAAAAATAAAATATTTAATTAAATAATAAATCCAATTTTTATTTATTCCAATTAATAAATAAATAAATTACCATTAAAATGAATATATGATATTTTTTAAAAAATTTCTATTATAAAAAAATTAATATTCTTGTCATTATTTTTTGTTAATATTATTTCATAAAGAAATTTAAAAAAATTTAAAATGAAATATTATTTAATAATTTTATATATTAATTATTATTAATTTTTTAATTATAATAAATTAAATTTATCAACGTAAATTACAATTCCCATTTATGTGGTTATTTAAATGCTATTGTTTATTTTAAAATACAGTAAATTGGAATATAATAATATTCCACAACTTCAAATTATTACTATATTTTAAATAATTATGGATTATATTTCTGACTTTATTTTGAAATGTATCTTTTTTTTCATTTGGGACTTTTATTTGTTTATTGTTGCATATGGAATAGGATATCAAAGATGGTATCGATTTAAAGTTTCCCTAATCAACATTCATCAATATAGGTGGAAAATAATTTGTATTATGAGTATAAATATATTTTTTATATAATTATAATAAATATTAATTTATTATAGTGGATGTTGGAGCACTAATGAATACGTTAGACTTCATATAAGGGGTTTTTAATGAAATATCACTTTTTTCTATGATAGAATATTATTATATTTAGGAATATAAAATTATATGATCTATCAGTCAAAAATATTATGAATTTTATTATCCATTTTTATTACTAGAGATTAGTTTTTTCTCTCAATTAATTTTCTCTATGTTCTGAAAAATCTGGAATAATTATTTTAAGGTTGTCAAATATTTTTAGATATATGGTTATGTATATATTTATTCTATCTCTATATCTACAATATGATGTTCTCAATATTATTTTTTATATTTTCTAATTATTTTGGAAAATAATTTTTAATAATGTTTTTATTATTATTATTTTTTTGAAAGGAATCATCGGGTAATTTGCATTAAGGGCTACTTTTGGAAAAAGGTGTTGAAAATATCTTTGTTTTAACACACATCGAATGAAAAAAGTCCAATCATCATAAAGGTTCATTTCATTGAAGATACCATTATAGTATTCCATTATTATATTATAATATTATATTTTCTATAAATTTTGGGAAAATCTTTTTTTGAAATTTGTGATTTCAATATTCAAAGGATTTCTTTTCATGAAATATTTCTCTGATATTTAAATGGTATTTTCATATATGACAAAGTCCTATTTTTTTAGTTATGATTATCTAGGTATATGATTCTATTAATTCATCATTATTCATTATAACTATAGTTATTTATTATTATGATGAAATCTTGGTGAAGTGATGTTGAAATCAGATTTATATTCCATGTGTTATGATATGTTGAAATGAAAAAAAATGATCTTTTGGTATACATATGGATGAATTATAATGATGTGTTATGTGTGTCCATTATAGTCCTCCAATAAATTTGATAATGAATTTTTTTATGATTAATGGGCACACAAGATGTTTTCCCAATTCGAAACATTGTAGACAATTGGTTATCCCAAATCTAACTTGGTATTATTTTCTTGGTGGTTAGCCGTGATATACGATTTGTTTGATTATTTTTCTGTCACACTTTATTCGATAATATTTTAACAAGACTATGAAAATGTTTTTTTATAATAGACCATGTTCCTTGATTACAATTTGATTCATTTTGTATTAACTTCAAAAAATTACAGCATGAATCGAGATTATGATATGAGAATTATTGGGGCTGGATTCCAAATGTTAAGATCATTATCTCATACCCTTTTTCTATTGTAATGTTTAAATGATCATTGATATGTCCCATGTTTCCAATTAATTATTATTTGATCTAACACTTTATTGTGTTCTCTAATCTATAGGGTATGATTAAATGTTTTATTAATGAAATATATATGGAAGGTTATATTTCTGATGAACATAGTAGGAGATGATGATGGTTTTTAACGTATACATTTTTTATGATTCCACATTTCCAAAGACAAAAAACTTCTACTGTCTTGTTGTGGATCATAAATATATGTAAGGAATATTAATATAATAATATGAAAATTTTATTTTTATAATATCTGGGTCACCTAATAACCTATCATGTAATTTTCAGGTTGTTTTGATATTCGAAGCGGTATCCAAAATTTAACCACTTTTAACCCCTTTTAAACCATACATATCAATTTCTCCTTACAAATAAAATGAAAATTGAACATATAAGGTTATTTTTAAATGATAATAAAAAATTTCAAATCTACTTCATTAGAATATATTTATAAATATTGTCTGTATTTAGACAAATATCTCGTAAAAATAAACTAAAAGGGTTTTTATAAAATCGTATCTTTATGTATGAAAATGATTTCAATAACATACATTTATGACTAAAACCATTAAATGAATACTAATTTCTTTTTTGAATATATTATATTAAAGTATCACTAATCCCACTAATCAATATTGGTTATATTAATTCATTAATATAAAAATACATGGATGGATATATATGTTTCAAAAAAATAACCCTATTTACATTTAAAATTTTTTACCTTCATTAAAATTTTTTTACAATCTATGTATTAATGTTCATTAATTTTTATACAGGTCTAATGAATAATTATAAAAAAAATAAGTACTCAAATATAGTGAAATTTTCTTGTAAATAAAATAGAAAAACAAATATTTGTAAGTAATACGTTTTTTTGACAAAGAATTATTAATTTTGTATTTCATATGGTTTTTGATCTATTTTATAGAAGTCATTATTTTTTTCATTAAATAATAATTCAATATAAGGAATATTTTTTATGTATTTAATTCATCATATGTATTATATTAAACCATAAATCATAATTTCATAAAATAATTCAAAATTCTATCATTAGACTCTATTTTATTTATTTATGATAATTTGACATTTTAATTTATTTATTTATTTTATCAATTTCCTATTAACATTCATATAATTTGTGTAATTTTATCTTTTAATAATTAATATTTCACATAAATTATGTTTTGTGTGTATCAAACCCTATTAAATGAATGATATTTATTTTATATAATTATATTTATAATAGATATATGTAACAAAATTCAATCTATATGATAATCATTACTGCTAAAAGGAATCCTTACTTTGTTGGTTCACCATGATATGCATGAATTTATATATATATATTTTGTAATCACTATGTAAATATCACCACGATTCACCATCTACATCATTCAACAGCACAACATGTCACTACACATAGACCTTAGGTGTTACACCATATTCATTATCATGATGATTAAACTTTTATTATCACACCGAATCATCATTGGATATAAATAATACACACTCATTCCATTATGATGTATCTTCATCCATATAATTTATTTCAAGTCTAGAGGTGTGTAATAATACTCATATTCAATCACCAAAATATTATTCATAATATAAATTTTAATATTGATAAATCTAAAACAATGTGTTTTTATCATAACATAAAATAAATGCTAGAGTCCCAATGATGTTCTGCTGGAATGGATTCATTAATAAAGGATTCGACAACATGTGATTCCTATATAATCATTCCCAATATGTAACCACAAATATATTGACTAATTTTGGTGCCTTTAAATAATGAAGGCCATAAAGAATCCTTTGACACGACATTATATCCACTATAATTCTTTATTCATTAATGAAACACTTATTACTATGTATTGTAGGAATATAGAACACCCATGATTCTTCCATTCCAAATATCATCAATAATTAAGGATTATAGAAATTTCTATTATAAAAATCATGAAATTTATATGTTCATCACATGAAATCTAATAATGAATGTTATTTTAACTACCCTTAAAATAATAAATTCATTCATTGCTTTGGAAGAAAATTCACCATAAGTATCCTCTTTATTTAAAAGAAAAAATTTATATTCAACATATATTGTAATGACCCAACCCCAGAACCACAGAGTCAGTGCATTATTATGTATCATTGGAATTGTCACAAAAGATCAAATCTTGAAAGGCCGATTAGTTTAGTAGCCTTGGAAAACCTAGATACATTTATATTGTTAACATTACGTCATAAAAAGGAAAAATTAATTCACATTTTTTTATAGACAACACTGAGATCCCACAAACTATCCTTGTCGGTCAGTCATAATATACTTTTTCACATCCTGGAAAAAATTAAACATAGAAAGGTGTGAGCTCAGATGCTCAAAAAGGATTACAATATAGGAGAAACTTTTGTAAATAAGCATAAAAATTTAAGGCAATGTATAAGACTAAAACACAAGTTTTTTAAACATGATGTTCAACATAATATGGAAAAGATAAAATAAAATAATTCTATTTTCTTATTCATATGGATATTCTACTAGTTGAATAATCACATGCAATAAATTAGCCACTTTCATAATGATGGAATGCATAATTCCATACAATCATAACCACATAGTTAGGGCCTTGTGCCAAGACTACAAATAATATTTTTTCAAAGCCTTGTGCCAAGATAGTAGTTTGTCTCATGAGACCTACTGCTTCATCTAGGATCTATTGCGGGCTCCACCAGTAACTTACTAAGTCTAATGCATTCTTCATATGAAAAGGTTTAAACATAACATTAACATTCGTATTAAAACTAGCATATGAAATGTCAATATATTATCCATAAACCATGAATTGTGTAAAAATAACACATCCAAAATAAAAAATAGCAAAAAACCTTCAATACATTATAGAAGTTTTGTATCATAATAAATCAACATCAAATAAGGTTAAAATCCATCAATGGATGTTGACATAGATTAAATAAAACTGTTTTTAGAGAAATATCTCGATCTATATTGAAATATTTTCAAATTTATATAGTTATAAAATAAACATTTATTTTGAAAATATTCTTATAAGATTGTAAGGGAAGCTTTTATGATGTTATAATGGTGGAAAATAGGCACCCCCGCCGTATAAGTTAAAAAAAGACCTTCATACCTTAGTTTTGTTGAAAAGGTTATAAAGTACCTTGTTTGGAAAATGACGGAATGATTCCTTTAAAAAATCCTATAAAAAGTCAATGAAGAGTATAAATGACTTTATCCCATAATATAGTAAATAGTGAAAATGTTTTGATATACATTTTTAAGAAAAGACAGATGTTGTTGATAATGAGGTCCCAGAAGATACGTAAAAACAACCTCGGATAATAATGAGATTGTGAAATTAAACCTTACCTTGTTCTTTTCCAAGTTTGAGGGTAGATTATCCACTTTAATAATGGTGAAATAATTTTTATTAAATTATACAATAATTATATACATTAATATTTTATCTTATATGATATTTTATCAATGCTTTGTTAATAATATCTTAGTATTAGGGTCGTTTTAGGTGTTAACTGATTCATTTTCTTTTATATGATATTTTACATATGTAATTTTTGTTATGTGTAGGAATTATCTTATTCATATTCATAATTATATTAAGTATTTAAACATTATTTTTAATCATTTAATAAAAATTATTCTGGAATGGATATGATGGGGAATTAATCTCATCGCATTTGTGGAGACGGTAATCCGTATGTACGCACGAGCGACAATATCATTATTTTGATAATAAAAAAATATATAATTGGATGGTATATCAAATATACATAAAAATTACCATGCTATATATAAATTTTTAAAATCAATTACACATCATTATTATACCCAACCAAACAATAACGTATTCAATAACAATTAAACCACGAAGTGGAGACGGTACATCGTATGTACGCATGTATAGATATATGTCATTCAATAGATGGATAGAATAATTAATATGGTTTACCATATTTATAATAACATCAGAACATATAGAATATAATGGAGTTATTATTTTATAATTGAAACATTAATGAACGAGGAAATGGATGAAGAAAGGATCTTGAAAGATGTGATGAAATATTTACCTCTTTTTCGGGTTCTTCCTTTTGATTTGATCAAAAGGGCTCCTTAAGTTGGATTTTTGTCAAAATAAAGGACTCTAAGATAATGGGAGGATAGTTTAGAGGGTATTTGAGCAGGGTTTGGCCGATCTAAATGGCTTTGAAGGTGTTAATTAGAGATAAGGGGGACTGCCCTTTTATAAGAGGGGTGAGGGGAACCTTATGAAAAGTAAGAAATATTATATTATAATAAAATCATTAACTATTTCTAATCGATATAAAATGGCTTATTTAAATTCTAAGATTGTTATGGGTCTAAAAACACACAACCAATAGGTTTTAGATAGGTTTGGGTCACTATATTATCCTTCTCTTTTAGATTTAACTCTTAGTTAAATATGTTGACATTTACCTTGTCTCTTTGTATTATTGTATTATATGGTGAATAATCATAATATATACTTCTAAGATGACCAAAATTGGTTCATTAATGATACAACTATAATTATATAAGACTTTTCGTAGGACCTCAGATTTTTAGGAATAGAATATCAATTAATAATATAATATTTTTTTTAAAAACACTTTTATTTGAATTTTGAAAATATTAGGTATTTTGTTTTTTCTAAATTCATAACAGAATTATTACTTCAAATAAATTCATCTAACCAGTCCTAATATGTCATATTAACCATGAAAATTAGTTTAATTCATATTAATTCTCCAATTATATTTATTTAGAAATTTATAACATCAATTATTTTAATATTTCACTAATTAGGTAATTACTGCATCACCATTGTGTCAGAATTAAACTAAAATATTTAATTTCTAAAAAATAACAATAAAATAACATTATGTAGGAAATCGTTTTATCTTTCTAATTAATTTATATAGTCTAATTTAGCTAATGTGTAACTCAATAGTAAACATAATTTAGTTATTAATTTTTGATTTTAACTCTTTTAACACTTATTTGAATTAAATAATAATAAATGTCCTAATCTAATCCAAGTATACCTAAAAGATCATATTTTCTTCCTAAGGTTGTTTTTGGACGAACTGAACTTCTCTAAATATATTTATGACATGTGTTAGGGTAAAAATAGTATCATTTTTAACCTTAACTACCTTATTTTCTTTTAACTGTGATAAATAAAAGTCATAAGTTACTATTCACAAAAAATTATTTTATTCTCATTGAATTGAATTTTACATACTGATATCGACTGTGTCTCTCATATTTTCAAAATTAAACTCACAAAAGTGGTAAAATTATGTTTTATTTAAATTTGCAAATGCTCATAGGAGGTGGCTACAAGAGAGTAAAAAGATCAATAATATTTGTATATATCTAGAATTTTAATAAATTGACTATAATTAATTAAATAGAAATTATATAGGCATTATTTATTTATTATGACCTAAAATAAATTTAAATAAAATATTAATTTATTTTAAAAAAATTCAGTTTTAAACTATAATTCTGTTGTTTTCAACATTCATCAAAAATTGAATGTTTTTATAAAAATACAAAAAATTCACCCTAAGCTAATTTAGATATTCCAAATCCAAAAATGAAGTCCATTTTGAATGAAAAAATTAATTATATTTTTAAAATTGAGAATTACTATTCATAATGGCTAGCTTGATTGGTTGTGGTGTGTTAGAACTCAAAGTTGCGTACAACACACACTATTGTATTATTCAACGAAAAGCGTACCGTGGATGCTTGGGGTGTTACATTCTGCATTACTTCAAAAAATCTTGTCCTAAAAATTTATAGAGTATTAATACATAAAAATAATCAGGTGGTTCTTCATCATATGTTCCTCTGGTTCCCATGTTGCTTCTTCCATCTTATCGTTTCTCAATAAAACTTTTTGCAGATGAGTCGTTCGGTTTCTCAACACTTTTTCTTTTGTATCCAAATCCTTGAAAGGCACTTATCAATAAGATATATCGGGATCTAGTTTTAATTCATCATAGGTGAGTACATGTGTTGGGTCAGACATGTATTTTCTCAACAGTTATATGTGGAATACATCATGAACTTTAGAGAGATTTGGAAACATTCCCAAATGGTAGGCTACAACCCCAAATCATTCAAGAATTTATAAAGGAATTATGTACATGGGAATAAATTTCCCCTTCTTACCAAAACGTATAACACCCTTCCATGGATAATCCTTCATGAAAAAATGATCTCCTACCTGAAATTCCAAATCCTTTTTTCTGTTATCAACATTGCTCTTCTGTCTACTTTGAACTGCCTTAATGTAGTTTTGGATTACCTTCACCTTTTCAATCATTTCCTCCACAAGTTCTAGGCCTATGATTTTTCTATCACCTATATCATCCAAAAAGGTTGGTGTGCGAAATCTCTTTCCGTATAATGCTTTATATGGTGTTATCTGAATAATTGAATGGGATCTATTGTTTTTAGAAAATTCTACCGGAGGTAAATAATGATCCCAAATACCTTGAGTGTTAAGTTAGTATGATCTCACCAAGTCTTCTAAGGTTTCAATAATCCGTTCTAATTTTCCATCAGTTTGGTGGTGGTTGGAAGTGCTCAAAAGAAGCTCAATATCGAGGGATTTTTGAAGTCTTTTCCAAAATCGTGATGTTAAACAAGGTTCACGATCAGAAATAACCAATAGGGATACTCCATTAAGTCTCACAATTTCATTAATATATAGTCTTGATAGACGTTCAAGTGATACATATTCTGTTATCGCATGAAAATGTGATGACGTGGAAAGACGATCAACAATGAAACATATTACATCGTTCCTTCTAAGAGTGTTTGGTAGTCCTATGACAAATTCCATTGTAATATTATCTAATTTCCACTCAGTTCTGGGAAGAGTGTGCATGAATAATCTAGGTTGTTGCCTTCCAGCTTTCACTTGTTGAAAAACTATACATCTTGACACAAAATTAGCAATCTCCCTCTTCATGTTGTCCCAAAAAAAATGTTCCTTCAAATATCTATACATTATGGTGCTCTCAGTGTGTATAGATGAATTGGAGCAATGAGCATCATCCAAAAATTCCCTTTTATATTAGGTATATCAGGAACATAGAGTCTCTTCCCAAATTTGAAAATACCATCTTCATATACAACGTCACTCAATCTCTCATCATTCATAGAATTAATCTTCTTATGAAAATATTCTTCATCGGTTTGAGAAATATTTATCCTTTTTAGTAAAGATTGTTTGGAAACCATTTGGAAAATTATTGATGTTTCACCTTCCATGGTTATTCTCATATCCATCTTTCCTATATCTATGAAAATTGGATCCCTTTCAACTCTCATCTTGTTCAAAACTCCATGATCCTTTCTGCTCAAAGCATCTTCCACCTTATTTGCCTTCCCAAAGTGGTAGTGTATAGTGCAGTCATTATCCTTGAGTAGTTCATGCCATCCCCATTGCCTCTTGTTGAGTTATTTATGAGAGAAAATATACATCAAACTCTTGTGATCGGTATATATATCAAATTTTTCACCATAAAGATAGTGTCACTAAATCTTCAAAGAAAATATTACAATTTATAACTCAAGATCATGAGTAGGATAGTTTATCTCATGAGTTATTAGTTGTCGTGATGCATAGACAATAACCCTATCATTCTGCATAACGACACAACCAATTCCTTTCTTGGATGCATCACTATAAATAAAAGACCCATCATTCCCTGATGGTAGAGTCAAGATAAAATAATTTACCAATCTTCTCTTCAAATCTTCAAAACATTATTCAGACTCTTTTTTTCAAACAAATTTAAAGCCTTTTCATGTTATCATTGTTAATGGGATAGCCAACCGAGAAAAATTCTGGAAAAAACGTCGATAATAATCTAATAAACCAATAAAACTATGTAATGTAGTTATACGCGTCAGTGCTGGCAATTTTTGGATTTCATTAGTCTTATCAGGATCAACAGATATTTAATCCATGGAGAAAATATGGCCAAGAGAGGTTATATCTTGAAGCTACTATTCATACTTTCTAAACTTCCTATATAATTCATGTCTTCTAAGAGTCTTCAAGATAATGAGAAAGTAATTTCCATGATTATAGTAGCTTATGGACTATACCAAGATATCATCAATAAATACCACTATAAAGTTATCAAGATATTCCTTGAAAACATTTTTTATTAGATCCATTAAAAACATAGGGTGCATTAGTCAATCCAAAATTCATTACTGTAAACTTGTAATACCCGTACCTGGTTCGAAATGCTGTCTTTGGAATGTCTTATCTCTTCATGTACAAGTGATGATATCCAGATCGAAATTCAATCATTGAAAAGTATTGATCTCCATGAAGTTGGTCAAATAAATCATCAATGCGAAGTAGGGGATACATTTTCTTTATTGTTATAGAATTGTTATCCCTTTAGTCAATGCACAACCTCATGGATCCATCTTTCTTTTTAACAAAAAGGACAGGGGCTCCCCATGGAGAAAAACAAGCGTGAATGAATCCCTTATCACTCAATTCATCTAGATGTTTCATTAGTTCCACTAATTCCACAATGAACATTCTATAAGGGGACTACGATATGGGCCTTGATCCTAGAATTAAATCAATGGAAAACTCAAATTTCTCGTTCTGGAGGATGTATAGGTAAATAGTCTAGAGACACACCAACATATTATTTCAAAATATTTACAACATATATTTCAACATTCCATTCCTCACCCACAGTTACTTAATTATTTTCCTCCCCAATAATATAATTTAGTTGAGCTACTGTGGGTGGATCTAGATATGAATCTGGTGGTGACAATGCTGCTCTAAAGATATAGTGTTCTTTATCATCGTCATAAAAAATTGTAACCTCCTTATTTTTTCAATAAATTTTCGCATCATGGTCCAAAAGTCAATCCATAATGAGGATTATTTCATTTTAAATAATGGGTTTGACGATTATATCAGCAAATAAAGAGCATTTATATTCTCTAATTGGAAATGATTCACAAAACATTGTTGTGATGATACTTACCTTAGGAGTTTTGACTGACAACACCCTTGTTAAATAAAATGGGAAATATGTGATTTTCATAGCAAACTGGGAATAAATGAAACAATGCGATGATCCAGAATCAAATAAATAATTTTTAAACATGATGAAACCATTAAATTACTTGCCCCTACGTCTTTTGTAGCTTCAACCATAGTTGTAGTGATAACATATTCTTGGAGTTCATATGTTGGCCTTTTCATAGGTATGTCCCTCTGACGCTTAGGACATTAATTTTCATAATTCCCCCATTATCTATAGTTGTATCATTCATAATTGAAAACCTCTTTCTTCCCCTTGAAATCATGAGATTGGTGGCCTCTTTCACCACACTTGTAACAAACTCCCATTCCCTTCTGGCAAAAACTGGGTTGTTTCTTCCCTCGTTTACTACAAGATGGATATTCAACATTCCCTTCATCCCCTTATATACATTTCATGAGTGTTCGGAAGACCTCTTCTTCTCATACATTACTTTAATGTTGTAAGACTTAGATAATTAGTATTTTATCTTGACACCACATGAGACAATATCCTCATACGATGAGAAGGATTGTGAGACTAATTTTCAATGGAGAAATGGTTTTAACACATAAAATAAATGATCAATCTTACTTCTTGGGTTACGTATATAATCTTAACCATGCCTCGCTCATGTTTTAATGTTAGCCTCATACTTTGCGACATTCATATCTTCCTTTTTCCCCAGACAAAGAAATTGACTTTCGATATTTGCTTAATGGTCACGAGGAAAGTATTTTTCTAAGAAAATATCATTAAACTACATCCATTCCATATTTTATACTTTATAATCTTACATTGTGTTTTAAATCAATGACAACCGTTGATCATCATCTCCAGTGAGGTGGTAATCTTCCATGACAACATTTTCACTTTCACTACTCCCCAGGGAATGTAATATTTTCTATAAGGAATTTATCCATTGCTCATCCACTAATGGATTTGTACTCCCATTGATTGTTTGTGGGTTTTTCCTCATTATGATGTATAACATTGATCCTCAATGTTTTGGATCAGGGCGCTTCATATGGGTAAGGTTATTATTCACAGCCTGAGTGAGTTGTCCCAATATAGTGATAAACTGATCAGCACTAATTGTATCACCTGGTCCACTAAAATTATCACGAGCTGGAGGGAAATCCCTACATGGAGTGCATCCATTGATACAGTTCATTAATTATACACCTATCATTATATATGTTATTTTTGATGAACTTAATATTTTTAGGAATAAAATATCAATTAATAATATAACATTTGTTTTAAAAACTCATTTATGTCAAGTTTAAAAATATTTGGATTTTTTTTTTCTAAATTCATAACAACATTATTACTTCGAAAAAAATTTATTTAAAAAACTCTAATATGTCATATTTACCTAGAAAATTAGTTGAATTCATAAAAATAATCAAATTATATTTAATTGGATATTTATAATAACAATTATTTTAATATTTCATTAATTAGGTAATTACTCCATCATCATTGTGTCACAAATAAACTAAATTATTTAATGTCTAAGAAATATAAATAAAATAAAATTACGTAGGAAAAATGTTTATCTTTATAATTAATATTTATAGTCTAATTTTTCATATTTGTAACCATATATTAAAACATTTTTAGTTATTAAACATTTATTTTAACTCCTATAACTCTTCTTTGAATTAAATAATTACAAATGTCCTAATGTAATCCAAGTGGACCAAAGAGGATCATATTTTACTCCTAAGGTTTTTTGTGGTCGATTTATATTTATCCAATATAATTAAGAGATGTGTTAGGGTAATAATAATATAGTTTTTACCCATAATTAAACTATTTTCTTTTAACTGCGTTAAATAAAAGTAAAAGTTATTATTCACCATAAATTATTTTCATCATATTGAACCACGTATAACTTACTGATATCAACCATTTCTCTCGGATTTTTTAAATTCAACTCACAGAAGCGGTTTAATTATGTTTTATTTAAATTTGCAAATGCTCCTAGGAGGTGGGTAAAAGACGGTAAAAAGTTCTATAAAATTTTTATATATCTAATTTTTTTATAAACTGGCTCTAATTAATTAAATTTAACATATATATTTTTTATGTTTCTATTTTGACCTAAAATAAATTTATATAAAATAAATAATTATTTAAATAAAAATTCAGTTTTAAACTATAACTCAGTGTTTTTCACTATACATCCAAAATTGAATGTTTTCAAAAAATACCAAAATTCAACCTATAATAATTTTGTTATTAAAAATCCAAGAATGATGTCCATTTTGAAAGATAAAATTTAAATATTTTCAAAAGGTGGGTATAACTACTCATAATGGATAGTTTGATTGCTTGTGGTGTGTTAGAACTCAATGTTGTGTACAATAAAAGCTATTATGTTTTCCAAAGAAATGCATAACTTGGATTATTGGGGTGTTACAAACATAATACTAATGATTTTATAATGAAAAATAATTTAACAAATTGAGGTTATTCCACACACCCCATTATGAATTTTATATTGTTTAATATGTTCTAAATTATTTAATACCATGAATTCTGTAATGCTTCCAATCATTTTAGGGATTCATAAATATAATTAAATAGGAACATTCACTAATAATGATATACATTCCAAGTTATCTAATAAAGAGCACTTTAGTTACATAACATTAATTATTTCTAACCAACAATATAATGAATAGTAATTATATAAAGAAAAAATTACAAGAATTATTCTTATATCATTGTACCTTGTAACTATAGATATCATGTCACTAAATTAAATTCACTTAATTTGAGGGTCAATAACAAATGATTTTTTGTGTGATAATTCATGTTTTTAATTGATTTTATTATTAAAAACACAATTCAACCAAACAAAATTGTTATATATGGGACATATGAATTGTTCAATCAATAATTCATCACAATTTGATTGAGATAATCTTCGATCATTAAAATAAAATCATCATGATTATGTGTTTTGAATATTTTAAACTCCACCATATTTGGAAACCCATGATTCAATCATAAATAATTTTATTTTCATATCGATGCATTCCATGTCTTTAGAACATAGTTTCTTCATTCCCAAGGATTTCATTTTTTGTGATATTTTATGATATAATAAAGTTTTCTAAAAATATTATTGTGTCCTCAAAATACCCTCATGTTTCCTAATATCTCCTCTTTAAATTTCATTAATGTCTTAATAAATGAATAAATATTTGTATATTTTATTTTTATACTACCAAAAAAATTACATAAAAAATTATTATATTTATTCACTATTTTTATTGAGATAGTTGTAACTTCATCCACTAAAAGTGTATCAATAAAATATAAATTAATCAGAATTCTCATCTAACATGTCTAAGTCTTTTACTTTTATCTTTCTGAAACAACTGATGATTAATTAATTATATCTCTTCAAGTTACGTTCATTCCAAAATAAAATTTCATATAATAGATTTACAGAATTTTTTCTATGAAAATAGTAATTAAATATAAATAATATTTTTTGAAATGATTTTATCAGAACGAATATAGAACTGTCATGATCCACTAACAAGGATCATACTATTTTCACCAAACAATTGTTCTTCTTCTAAAATAATCATTTTTATTGGTGAATTTATGATTTCCTATTAAAATTCATTATTGTTGTATTGTAGAAAGCATACCAAAAATATCTATTATTTTATTTGATCCCATAAAACACAGGCATTTTATTTCAAAATTCAATTGTATTCTTACAACAACAAAAAAATGATTAAATATCTCAAGATATTATGATATAATCTTATATAATATATTCATTTATGTGTAATTACTAACCAATATAGATACATATTACTCTCTATTAATGTATTTCATGGTCATAAATGAAGATACATTATAAAAATATAAAAAAGAAATTTATTTTCCTTTAAATCAACAAACCTGGGGATCTTGATCATTAATTTTTCCAATAAGATATATGTCACATTTCATGACAATTTCACAACATAGCTTCTTCTTATTTCTCACATTTTCATATTTGATAGTATCATTCAGGAAATGTTTAACCAAAAATACATTTCTTTTATGATATGAAAAATTTTAACCTCTCATGCATAAATAGAATGTAACATTTTTCATTGACATATGAAACCATTTATTACTATTCACTATACATTCATGATAATTATGTAATCATTCCACTTACAAGTAACATTTAAATTGAACTAACGTAACTCCTAATACCTATTGTCATAAAATAGAGAAATACTCATGGTATCATTCTTAATAAGTTAAATACAGATCACATTACTATATTTGTACATAAAAAGCATAGTAAATGAAACTATTTTTAATATATTTTTCTATAATTTCTAAATGTTGTAGATCCATAATCATAAATTTTTATTTCATTGATGGTAGTTTTAACCCCCATCAACCCACACTATCAGATATTGTGATGAGTAAGTAATATTTATATATATCATGATAATGGTAAGCTAGAAACATAGTTAACAATGAAAAATATTTATCATCAAAAATAAACTATTGGAACAGTTGAATACCCAATGAACTTTTATATATATATAGTTTTAGAGAATTATGAATTACTATTACATGCTAACATAGATAATTAAACACTTTTTTCATAAAAATCTAAATTATATCTTATAAAATTCATCACACATGAAGCCTTTATAGAGTAATACATTAAATGTAATCCTTTAAAATTTATGGAAATAAAAAACATAAAAAGGGTGAGATAAAGTACACCGTGAGTGTTAAATTAATAATTAATATATTAATGACATTAGTGATAATAAAATAAGGTAATGATTAGAAAATCAATGTACACGTGCATAAGAAATTATAATTAATAGACATCAAACCCAGGATCAAAAAATATTAGACATGGTATTAATCTTTAACATAATACAAGATTCATATATGTCAAAAATAATTTACAAAGTGAAAAAAATAATCTAGAAGAAGATAACATAACAATTGATGAAATTATATGAAATCGTTTTTATAATAGGAGACATCATTTTAATAGAACACTTATACTCACCCTTACAAAAGTAAAAATGTATATGAGAAATTACAACAATCTATTATGTGTACCCTATAAGTTGGTATATTTACCCTTTATAAAATGAATTGAATAGTTTTATCAGGTTCAAACATCATAATGAGATATGTAAAGCACACTTGTTTTTATAGAAAATGTATATCTACCATAACATACTCCTAACATGTAAAAGATTTTTTTTAATATAATAATTAAAATTATTCTTCCATATCTTGAATTACTCCAGGGACTGAAATGTGTTCCATTATAATCGATTTGAAAGAATAATAATCCATGTAGATAATGGATAAGGCTATTATAATTCTATGATATACCAGGTGTAAAATATTTATCATCAAAGGATGTTGTCATTAATTAATATAAACACAATTAAAAGATCCTTAAAAACTTTCTTGATTAAATTTATCATTTCACATTGAAAATAAAATTTAATAACCAAAGAGTGAGAAAATATTATGAAAATAATATTCATTTAAAATATCTTTAGAATCGAAAATTGTTATATTAAAATAAAATATTTTCCATGATTGAGGGAGGGTCAATTTATTTTTTGAATATTAAAAATAAGATACATTTCAATAATTTTTAAAGATAGTGAATGTTATTAACGTGGAAGTCATAAAAAATATCATTTTAAATTTTTTTGGAAGAAGATAATAATTCTTGAAATATATATCTTTGAAATAATTTAATTTTGAAAAATAACAATCATGAAAAATATTTAGAATAAATTTATATTAAAGAGAATAATTATTGTTCAAAAAGAAGATACAAGATCAGTATCTCTAACAAAAAAATCTTGATGTTTCATTACTTAATGTGAGAAAAAATATAATCTAGAAAATTAAAATAAATTCATACCATGAGAAGAATAAAATAGATATTTTATATTAAAAAATACATAACGATTTCCCTAAAATGATCCTTAAACAGAAATAATCTAGGAAAGAATAAAGATTGTAACAATAATACTTTATCAGTTTTGTAACATTTCAATTAAAAGTCATTAATAGAGTGTAATATGACATTATAAATACCAATTATTTATTATATTAATATTTTAAAACTCATTAATGATATATTTGGTATCCCATATCATGAAATCTTTGTGCACTAGAAGAATTATTCCTACAGAATATTTGATTGAGATACATAAAATAGTTTCAAAGACCATAACATTTGTTGTTTTAACTAATAAATGAAATTATTAGTTTTAAATATTTAAATACACATAAAATATTTTTAAATTTTAAATATAATAAATCAAAGGCAAATTCTTACATAAACATGTTATTACAAAAAATATTAATTATATGTATAACCCAAGGAAGGGAAACTATGTTATGAAAAACCCTTAAAGATTTAGAGACATAAAAAACCATAGATATGATGAAATCAATTTCAACATAAAATAAAATGAGGTATGAATGGTTTTTGATATGAATAAAAAAGGTTCTTTATATTTACCATATAAATTTAATTTTCTATATGACATTAAAACATGGCTTAATAAGGATAATTTAGACGAAGTCTTTTACATATAGTAATGAATTTCTATATATATCAGTTAAATCCTATATAATCAAAATATATAATATATTTAGATGTTTAATTAAAATTTATATGGTTTTTAATTTATCACTATTTTTTTCATTTATTTTAATGATTTAATTAATTAATTAATCTTTAAGTTTCAGTCAGGTTTTTGATGATATTATATTCATTATTCCAATGAAAACATTGGTATATAAGTGATGGTAAAATTTGTTATTGTTCCATTATATACATAATCATAATAATATATTAATTGTAATTTTTATAAATTAAATATTATTTTGAAACAAACCATTGAATATGTTTTTGAGAAATTAATTATATTACAATCTCTGTGATGGTATGTCTTATGAACACATTCCTAACATTTATATTTTTCAAAGAGAATGATAGAAATAAAGAAAGTACCATTTTAACATTATATAATTTTGATTATATAATAAATATAATATTAAATATTTAAATAAATTTATATATATATGTTCTATGATGTGGCAATGAGAAATACTCACATCAAATCATGAAGGTGGTAATCCACATGTACAAAAGAATGACGTTATCATTTTTAAGTGGATGGATAGGTAGGAAAATAAATACTAATTTATATGCGATTAATAATAATAATTTTTAATATATATATATATATATATATTATAAATTAATTTTATCATTATAACCAATTGTGAGAATAAATGAAGGAAAATAGATCACATTTGTTCTTGAGGGATTATTCCTACGTACACTTGAATAATGGTTACATATCCTATTTGATGGAAGAGGATATGGATATTGGTTACTCCATTTACATAATAACCTAAAATTATATTGATGGAAATAGTGTTATTTTTTTATCTTAGTTAAATACAATTTAATGGTGGTTAAAGAATAAATAAAATTAAATGATTTATTTAAAATATGTACCTCTTCTTCGGAACACTGCCTAGAATTACACCACAATCCTTATAATTATGGTAATTTATAAAAAATAATACCTACAAAAAAATATTTTTATTTTAATATGGTATTTTGGTAGTACTTTTTCGAATAAATATACTTTTGAAGTGTGTATAGATGTATAGAGGGGATACACATTTACAAGTGATGAGAGGGGAACATTTTGAAATACATCTAATATTATAATATAAAATATGATTAACTCATGTAAAATGGTCACAAAATGAATTTATATGCATATAAAAATGAAATTTTCATAATAAAATACCCAAATAAAATTTTAAAAGATTTTTATATCATTTTAAAAATTATAATTTTTAATTAACCTTATATTAACATATTTTACCCATAGCCAAATTAAAGAAATTTTCAATATTAAAGGTTTATAAGATTACAAATATGGTAAGAATTGGATAAAAAATGGAGAAAATAATAAAATTTATACCATCCTACAATCACTAATTTAATATATTTATAACTTTTATAGAATTTAAATAAATATATTTAAGAAAAAATAGAATTAATGCCATTTTACAAACTATTACCTTTTTTTGAATTTATAAAAAAACGCAAAAAAATTAATCAGTATTTATTCTATTTAACCATCAGCAAAAAATTATTATTTTCTAAAAAATTTCATTTCACATAATAATTCATTTGAAAATGATTTTATTATTCTCAAAATAAACTTTAATATTCATTAAAAAATTACAACGGTTAAAATCATGATAATGTTAAAAAATAAAACACTATCAATGTTTTATTTATTAAAGATTAAATATAATACTGAAATGAAATATAGGAACTTTTATGAATGAATTTCAATCCTTATCACATTGGTTTTATTTATAACTAACTTATTTACAATTAATGTTGTTATAAAAACATATTACTATTTTTATTAAAATAAAAAAAATTTATTTAGAAATATCAACTAATTATAAAAAGTATTATTCTAAATATAGAATAAATTTTATCATATTTAACTCAAAAAATAGGCAGATTGTAATTTCAAATTAATCTAGATAAACTAAAAAATCATTTTTTAGATATGTTCCATTCAATGTATAAATATATTCTGATAAAAAATTCAACTATATTGTAGATTCCAATAAAATTTATTTTATTTTTCACTCAAAATCATCAAAATATTATTTTTAAAAATAATATAAAATTGAATTTTACATTGTAAAAATGTTAATAGAAAATGAATTTTTCAGTATTTTTTTTAATTTTCACAACAAATTTAAAATTCCTACATTTCGTAAAATCATAAAAAATCCACCTAAAGATAATTTTAAAATATTGATTTTAAAAATTAATTTCCTATTTTCAAATTTTTATTTATAATTAGGAAATAATACGTTTAAATAATACTATATAATGCATGAGAACCTAATTTAGTATGAAATTATGCATTTTCATTTTTATTAGAAAATTATATAACTATATAAACATAAACAACTCTATAAAATATAATTAATAAATATTTATAGGACCTGAAAATAAGTTATCTTATCATTTAAATGGTTGTTACATTTATACATCCTTATAGATGTTGTATCATTATAATTCAATATTTTTCCAAATAGATAGGTTTTAAAATATTTTAAAGATTAATTTCTTGGAGTGGAAGATAAAAAATATTATCATAAATAGAAAACCTATTTAATAGTTAATAAATTATTTTTTAAAATCAATTTCAAAAAATGGATAACAATACACCCTCATGAAAAGTGGTAAATGGAATCATAAAATTCATATTGAATAAGATAAAAAAATGTCCCGAAATAAGAGATCATTATTTGGAAGTAAAATATGGAATGTGATACAAAAAATATTATATAAATAATTAATGGGAGTAAATTTGAACATTGATCACAATAATTTCACTAATCATGACAATGTTAAGGACAACAAAACCGTAAACTAATTCAGTCTAAACAATTCCAACAATTTATAAAAATTTGAATGTAATAGAATAGTTTTGGTTTCAAAATCCATTTTTTAATGTTGAGGGATTTATTTTCCATATTATCTAACATTATAAGGAAATATGCCAAAATGAATATATGTTTTTATTTATTAAAAAAAATCCACCAACAATATCATCTTTTTCTATAGATATTAATTATTCAATATTATTTTTTCATCTTTGATGCATTAAAATAAACTTCTAATAATTAACATAATCTAAAAATGGTTAACATATTATTAAAGGGACCAGATTAATGTGGATATAATCTTTTGTTTTTTCTAAAGACTGGGGTTCTTGGATGTGGCTAAGAGAACGCATAAAGGAGTTTGGCTGCTAAAAGTTGGAGGTAGGGAGATTCCATAACGTGTATTGTTACACAACATTTTATAAACCAATTTTTAAAAGATAATAGGTGGAGATTATTTTCGTAAAAAATTAAACACTTAGGACTAAACAATGTGAAAGTGCATTACACACAGTGTAAATAAACAATAAATTATGTTATAATTGATTTCAATAACTCATGCTTATCAAATCATATGATATCTTTACCACTCTCAAAATTATAGGTGACCTAGTAAACCCCTATTAAATGTTTTGGGGATTATTTTGTAAATAATTGATCACAAAAATTTCTCATTAGATCCTTCATGTATATAATGTATGGCCTCCCTTAATTATTGTTTTTTCATTATTATTTTCCTCCCATTAATCTTTTCTATGTGATGGTGCTTGATGTCCTTGTTTTCTAGGGACAATTTTTTTATTTGTTGGTGTGGTTGGGGTGTAGCGTCATCAGGTGGATGCAGTACTTGCAAGAGAGGTGAACAGGATCCAAATGATTGGTTTATTATTGGTCATATAATTTTGAATCACTTTTAGAGGGAGGGGGATTCATTTCTTCTATATTTATTTATTTAAATTCAAAATTCTTGCATTATTTATCCTGTAGGATCCAATGAAATCATCCAAATAATTACTTGAACTGGATTAAATAATTAGTATCAATCATATGGAGGTATTTTTGTTTATAATGTGACCAGGTGTTGCCTATTTATTTTATAGAAAATATTGTATCCATGTTGTTCATTTTATTGTTGGTTTATCATTTAAAAGAGGCAATGAACAAAAAGATGAAATTAATAGATAATTAATTGGTTAAATTTTCAAATTCGCATGTTTAATGAATCCATCATGTTGTAATATTAAGCATTCAAGTATTTTAATTAATTTGATCTTCTATATGTGGTTGAAATTAAATAAATATTTGAATCTTATTATTGATTTTTGATAAAATATTTATATTCATCCTAAATTAATTTTTTAATTTATTTGTGAAGGATTATAATACCTTATTAGTTAGGTTTCCCATAGATAGAAACAATAAATAATTAATTGGATAGTTGAAGATGTAATAAAATTTTTTTGTGTGATAAAAACTAATTACATTGTCGGGCTTGAGTTTCCTTCCTGCTAGTTAAGGCTAGGGGCCTTACGCTTGTGAGTTGTGAGAGAACACTGTTTAAGAAAGCTGAATGACTTGTTTTGAGGCCCCAATATCATAGTTACCCAATTTATTTTTTGTTTTTTCCTTCTACTTGTTATTTTGGTTTTTGATTGGTTGATCTAGGAGGGTTGTTGTGGTATATGAGGTAGGGAGGCCCATATGTGATGTGAGTCTGTCATGTTTGATCCTGGAGGGTTTCTCTTGTTTATAGGGAAGGGAGACCAGGATCTTTTGGTGGAAGATGATGCCTTTGGTGGTGGAATGTGAAGGGATATTCATGTGTGTTTTAGGAAGTAAACTATAGATGATAGAATTGGATAAATATGGGATTACTTATTTTTATGAAATCTTGATTCATATTTAAAACATTTTTGTCGATTATTTATCATCTTCCATATCCTCACTACTTGAGGCAGATGGATGTATATTATTATATACAGCATTTGGTAGATTAGGATATTTTATATATTAGCTAGCAATATGAAAAGTAATGTTCTTAACAGGTGAATAATTTTTTAACCCATTGGGTTGGAGCATACTGGAATGAAATTCTGAGGTTATAATTATTATAAGTCTTGGACTCAGATTTCTAATTCATAGAGAGCATGCAACTTTGTTGCGATTCTAATACAATGTAATTTGGAAATGATAATTTTTAATTAATAATTAATGAAATAACTAACATAAGTGAAACTGATGAAAGGTACTAACTTAATTTAATTTACCTCATTAAATGTTCGTGTGCGTATAAGATATTTTCTATTAGGAGTGGTGACTGGGAATCTAGGAGACATTTGGTGAAATTGATTCTAAGATGGGTTATGTCGATATTATTGTTTTTAGATATACTGTATGATGTATATTTTGTAACATATACACTACTCCACCCTATTGGTTAGAGAACATGTCACCCTACAGATTCTCAAACCTGTGGCGGGGGGGGGGGGGGATGGTTTTCTTCCTAACATCTTGGTGGTAGTATGAATGGATTAATACCCCTTTGGGCATACGGAATGATCATGGTAGTTACTTTATCTTTCATGTATATAGATACTTCCCCAAACACATTTGTGTAGAGGGATGTAATGGATTGTGGTTATTTCACACACATGTATTATAGAAACTGTTTCCTAAGGACTTATATAGGTGTAACATGTATTGGCTATGATTTCATGGGGATCAATACACAGAGTATGGGGTGTCATGACTTGAGGTATAATACATGTTGTATGATACACCTTATATAGGATGTGGTGGCTCATGGAAACAACCTAGATACTTTTTATTATGTGGATTTATCGGTCTATTGGACGAGGTGCACATTGTAGTGCACCATCTAGGTATCTCTTGGATAGCGTTTTTGGAGAGAGATTCTCATGACATGCAATGTTGGGGAAAAGTGGAAACCCAATAGTGACATTGTAGTAGTGTAAAATTGATATTATTTATTATATTATATGCTCTTGTATGTGATACATGGTGAGAGTGGACATTGTGAGTATGGGAACATAGTATACATTTTTATGTAACAATTTAGTTTCAATCATTGATCATTATTTTTATGAATACAATCATTAACTTTTTTATTAGATACTACGGGGGGAATAATGCTGATTATACCATTATACCTACCATACGTATATGTATTCTATTCTTAGGACATTTAGAGAACCATAGATATTAGGTTGGTTACTAATTACATCAGGTTTAATATGAGCTGTTTTCGATTCATGGTCACCATCATCCATACTCTTAATTTGGTACATGATGTTTTTCCTTATAGTTTTTAGTCCATTCATGTCATTACATATGTGACCATTGTATTTTCTATATTATTGCAGTTGGAGGAGGAGATGGATGGTGTCTTTTCTTATATCGATCTTTGTCATGAATTATCGTAAATGATTATACATCCCATCTGTATGTTTAGTATATCTTAGGTGATAACCGCTAACCCCTGAACTAATAGTGGTGGGGATCAAGTGTCACTATCTCTCTTTTCCCAATAATGGACCAAGAGGGGATCATGAAAGAGTGTTATCATAGCTCTAATTGAGTGATAAAACAGTGTTTGGAGTTAGGAATAGGTGAGGTTGTGTGGTATAGTAGTGAAATGGTGTCATCAAAGTTTAACAAGCACTATAATGAAGGGAGACCGATCAAGCTATGTTATTTTGGGATCCCTTGGATATGATTCATGATCCATTGAGATTATAGTGTGTAATAAATTATGTTATACTGTTTATAGTATAGAGGCCTATAAAAAGATCATGGATCATTCATGTTTGAAACTATGTTTTAAATTGTATAAATTGGGATATGTTAACCCAAAATTAAAAAATGAAAAAAATTAATTAATTTTATGATTGATATATTGTGGGTTTAGGATGTCTAACTATACATTCATTTTTATTCATTATAAAAGTTTAAAATTATTGTAAGGTTCGTTTAGAAGATGTTCAATAGGCAGATCTGGTAGATCAACGCATAGTGGATTTTGATGATGAAGAAAAAAGAAGGAGGACACTCTGAGAGTTTTAGTTCCAAAGTCTACAGAGGTATGAGAGCTCCATTAGAGATACAATCATAGGAGACTAGTTTTAAGAGGTTCAGATAGATTCCATTTCGACCCTTACATGGAATGAAAACTATGTATTTTTGGATGTGCTAATTCTATGTGGGTAAGAAAGGGAATAGTGTTTTTTGTTCATTTGAGATAACAAGGATTCGACTATCTCAATTAATGTATTCTTAGACCAGTTAAGAATTTAGTTTATTTCATTGATCATGAAGGAGACTAATCTCCAATAGCTACTTAGCCATTAGTAGTGGAGATCAAGTGTACGAATCTTTAGTATTCATTTTCAGAACCATCAGTGATATTCTTTAGAACTATTAAAAAATGAGGAGGCTAGGGAAAGGTATTTTGAGGAGGCTTTACATCCAATGATCTAGTTCCAGGTTAACCAATTTATAATGAATACATGTCCTAATGTGTTGGTTAGATTAGTTGTCACTGATATAATGTTATACAAAACCATATCATCATGATATGGGTGTCTTAGAGATTCTTCATATAGAGGGATATGGATTACGGATCCACGTTATTAGGAAAGAAGAGATTCTATTCAGACGGGGGAGGTTTTTTTCCCTCAATGTATCATTTATCAATTGGTGGAAGATCTCATGCCAATTCCATGGAATCAATCACATTTTTTTCTTGTGGAGGCGGAGGTCATTATTAGAGGGAGTGCCTACTGTTCACTAGTTGTTATGCTTCTGGCACCACCATTGTGGTTCTTCCAATCGAGAATGTAGTAGCTAGTTGCTCTAGTTTTGGATCAGCTGATTGTAGATGTTGTGGGTAGAGGAAATCCATGGGATTATCCACATCTTTAGAGAGTTGAGAAGGATTGTTTACGTTATTTTGAGCATGGTTAAAGAGGTTGTAGAGAAGGTAATGTTCAGCTTATGCTTTAGCATTTCCAGCACCTACTAAGCCAGATGTCATACAAGGTACTCTTTTCTTGTTTTTTATGTAGGTTAATTACATTTTTTGACATAGGAGTGAAAATATCATTAATATCACCTTCCATTTTCCATGCATTGAGACTTGAAATAGATTTAATCTAGTGCCCACTACATTGAAAACACTAGTTGGAGGTTGAGATGACTTGTTTCGTGTATAAAAAGGTTGTGGTCTAGCACTAGGGGAGCCAAGATCATTGTTATATTTACTATGTTTTCAGATAAATTTTTTTAAATAATACATAATATCGATTGGTTGTATAATTGAATAATATCATGGAATTTATCAATAGGTACATTGTGTTCTTCAATACACAAAGAGAGAAAGTTGTTTTTTTCGGTGAGTGAGACCATTGGATAGGTCAGATGCGTGTTACATCCAAGTGGTCATTTGATGCTCTATTTATTAGATAATTAAAGATATAAATTTTATAAGGTCAAAGAAGTGTACCCTTATTCCTTTACGTTTGTGGATATACAGTAACCCCCTCAATGAGATATTGAGTTTAGTATCATTATAGATCTATATGTGTCTCTTATCTTGATGTTCCTATATAATATAGAATATTATCTATTTCGAGAGATGTGTATAAAGACAGATGTCTGTTGTAGTGTGTTATGGTTCAAATGAGTGTGTCACCACCGGGTGCCCCAGTATTGATCATCAAGAACACTGATAAATGTGTATGGATTTGTATAAATTTTCTTCTCATGAACTAGGTGACTGTGATAAAATAATATCCACTTCAACAGATTTACAATCTATATAATAAACTGATTGGTGAAAATTGGTATTTGAATTTAAATTTGTGGTTAGGATATCATCAAATTCGTTTAAAGGATGAAGATATCCTTAAGGGTGATTTTTGTTGTCATTATAGGCATTACGAGTTTGTTGTGGTGTCGTTATGTTTGAAGAATGTTGCATCTATGTTCATGGGATTAATAAATGTTGTGTTCCCTGAGTTTTTTGATATTTTCATTAGGGTATTCATAAATTAAATCATTGTATAATATGTGATTGATTAGGTGCATGAAGAGAATCTATGGTCTGTTTTGGGAGTTCATCATCACGTGAAACGGTTTCAGACATTTCATGAGGTGTGGGTTTTGGGGTCATGAATCCCATTACATTGCTCATGTGGTATCCAAATAGGGAGTATAATTGGATCCCAAAATGATATGAGTTGGTTTTTATAGTGAATCAACCAAGAATGTGGAATAGGTGAAAACATTCCTTGGTCTTTTAGGCTATTACATGAGGTTCAAGGTTGATTTCTCTTAGTTTTTGACTCCCCTATCTATTGGCAAAAAATGATTAAGAGTTCTTGTGGACAGATCAGTTTCAGAATTTTTTTTATTATTTAATGGATAATTTGGTCAGTGATCCTGTTATTTACTATACAATAGAAGGTTCATAGTTTTTGGTTTTCTATGATTCTCCATGTCGTTGGTTAGATTCTATTTTGATGATGTAGAGATTTTTCGTTTCCTATGGGTGTTGGCAGTTGCAACACTATCCACGTATCTATTCAACCCATGATCTTGAATTTAAAGTGGAGGGATTTTCCATAATATTTTTGAGATATTAACTCATTAGTGTGCTCTTTGTGGTCCATAATAATCATAAGAGATGGGGGTATGTTTTATCCTAAAATGAAATGAAATTCCTTCACTTCAAGAGGATGGAATTCTTATAGGATTGGGTCTTTGAGAGTTTTTATACACTTATAGAGTGGAATATTGTATCAGATATGCTAAACAAGAATTCACATAGTGTTGCAATGCATGAATCTAGTGAATCCTAATGAGTGATGGATGAATATTCATCATTGAATATAGATATCATAGCTATTGGGGGTATATGTTATATTTTTTCAGATAATGGTGTAGTCATATCTAATGCAATATGTGTAAGAGCCCCAATTTTGGGATATTGACTTTGAGGTGTAGAGAGACCGAGTTTTTTTTGCAAGGCCATGAATGGTTCCACTGTGGAATAACAACACAATGTATTATTTTAGGGATGCATTTTTCATCCATTGGGGAGGTGTGAAATGGTTCTCATAGATATCCATAGTTCCTATTTGGTGGTACATGTTTGTATAAAAAAGATGTTCCGAGTATTTTTAGGTCTATCTTGGTGTCTTGTGTTGAAGCGTGTGGTTGCTGAGTTTGTGTTTCGATGTTTTGTCTTCCAGAAGTTGAAAGCTATCCACTATGTTTCCTGTGGGTTTCTCCATCTATTAGATATAAAATACTGTAAGTGGGAGGACATATCGATGGTATTTTTATTAGGTTACCTCGATATCATCTATTATATGACGCAATATGAGAATTAGTGGATCATTTGATAAAATCACCCCACATTATAGTGATCAAAGAGTCGAAATAATCAATGGTTTTGTTGATGTAGTATCTAGAGTAGGTATTAAAATAGCACATGGGTTACAAGGATGATCAAATTCGATCAGTATTTGTGTTTTACGTCCAAGGTGTGGAGAGGTATGCAACCTTATTTCGTTTCTCATCTTTTCCAAATGAATTATTTTCATCCATAGATGGAACATCAAATAGATTGAACCAACAAGAATCTGGAAGACATGATTCAACCTTGTGTCTGTGATTTGGAGGTTTGTGGATGAGGAAACTACCCTTGGTATAGTTCTATTACAAAAAATGTTTTCAATCATCTATCATTATGGTGTCATTTTAAACCTATAATGAAAAACCTCTCATTTTCCATTTTTTTGGATTGGTGATGGAGAGTAAATAATTCAAGGTATGGAACTGCAATAGAATACAATAGAGATAGTTTAGGTGATTCATTAGTGGATGGTAGAAGTGGAGGATCATCAAAAGTCCTATTATGAACATAGTATGAGACCTATAGAGATTAACATTTTTGATCATGTGTTCTTGAAGGTGACTCCTCATCATGGGTAGTGAATGCTTGGTCATGGAAGTTATATTTCTCATCAATTTGATAGGCCTTTGAAGGTGTTACCTCATGTGGGATCTGAGGTGAATCATATAGTCATTCATCCACATATGATCCTGATAAACGATGTGTTATAGCATATTCATTACCATTATCATGGACCTCAGGTCCTTTATTGTGGTGTGATCATTGGTAAACACTATTTGACATTCAAGGAGTGGAATGTGCAGATCCAGGACATCCAAGAGAATGTTTTTCAAGGTCGTTCTATCCAATTAGATTATGCATTATAGAAAAATAGTGGATTGGAAGTGATTACAGGGGAACATTAGTCACTAGTGAACACTCAGTACTTTGAGTGTTTTTGATATTTATCTATTCTAATTTAATGTTTCATACTTTGTTCTCTAGTTTATGAGGTGTAGTTCACATGTTTTTTGGTGTGGATTATGCTGTTTGAAAGTTATCATTCATGGGAGTGTGTTTACGGTATAATTGTGATTTTTCATATATTTACACTACCCCTTTAGTGAAGAGGTTGATCTCCTTTTGTGGAGAGATTTTTAAGAGGTATCTCGGTGGGTGAATATTCAGAAAACCCGTTTCTATTTCCACTATTGGTTAGTTTTGGATTATTGAGTATGTGAATGTTTTAAGTGGTATATATTGTAAGATCCCAAATACACAATGATCAAAATATTTCATGTTTCTAATGTCTGAGGTTCTCAAGGGAGGCTCGGAGGAAGTATAGAGGAGTTGAAATGTTAAAATCCTAAACAAGGGATATTTTATTCCATGAATAGTCACATGATGTGAAATTGGGTTTCACGATGTGTAATAAATCAGGGTTATAAAAATAAAAAGCTGGTGAGTGTTTTAACAAAAACTAGACCCTGAGGTCTAAACGACGAGAACGAGGATTTCATTTCAAGTATACCCTTGATAAATAATGTTTTAAACATTTTCATCCTCCCGGTTTTGTCAAACACTATTTCTCCAAAAAACTATTCTTACTCTAGGTGACACGGTAACACCTTATTCAATGTTTTGGGGATTATTTTTTCAAGAATCAATATCTCGCTTATTTCGTTAAATTTTTAATAGATCCAACTAATTTTATACCTATGTACTTTCGTTTTCATAGATCTATTTCCTCATGTTCTAATTTTTCACATTATAATGCTTGATCTCCATGTTTCGGAAGGAGTTTTGTTGGTTGTTTGTTGGTGCGGCTGTGTTGTTTCCTCCACTTGTGGATTTAGTTCTTGCAAAGTGGAGATCTAGATATAATGTATATGTATATTCTCTAGAAAATAATGTTCACAGCCTTTTGAGGTACGGTATTTACTTATTCTATATATATCTACATACAATTGTGATTCCATCATGATTCATCCACTTGGATAGCCATGATGTAAACATAATAATTACTTGAACCAGATTAAGGCATTTTATCAATGTAATGTAAATTTTTTTCAGTGTACCATCATAATAAGTTGGATATTGATTTTATATATATACTGAAATCTATAATTTTCTTTTTCATGATTGGTTTAACATATGGAATTAAATATGAATGTAATGCGAGAATTAATTGACAATTATTTGGATGAAAGATCAAATATGCATGTTTAATGAATCTGGTGTGTTGAAATCTTATTTATGCACATATGTTAATTAATTTTTAATTCCATGTGTTAGTCTAATAGAATAATTATGTGAATCATGTTTATGATTGCTGATAAAATAATTAGATTCATATTAAACAAATTGTTTAATTAATTTGTGATAAATTGTGATAGATTGATGGTTAGGTTACCTATAGTTGGAACTATAATTAATAAACTAGTTAATTCAAGATGAAATATAAATTAGTGGTGGGATAAAATATAATACATTTTTAGGACATGAGTTTCCCTCTTTATTATAATGGCCAAGTACCTTGTGATTTGGAGATATGATAGTTATTTCTGTGAGAAAGTAGAATTCATTGTTTTTAGGGACCAGTTTCCCTATTACTAGTATATTTGTTTCTTAATATTTGTTGTATGATCTTGGGATGAATGATCTTAGAAGAATTTTATGGTATATGGGCTGAGGTGGAAAATATTTCATGTGATCCCAAAATGGCTTATCGTGGAGGGATATTATGGTATATGCGGTGGGCAGGCCCAGATGTTTTGGGAGTAGATGATGTTCTGTGGTGGTGTGATGGATCCTGATATGCATGTCAGTATCTAGGAGATCACAAGATTTTAAATAATTGGTTGATAATGGGATTACATATTGATATAAAATCACTAAACTTTTTTTAATATGTTGTTTTGATGATGGACATGTTATTTGTTTATCTTTATTCCTTTCCCCACTACTAGAGGCAAATGGATGTTCTTAGTTATATACATTGATTGGTGCCATATGATGTTTCCAAAAAGTACCTGGTAATATGGAAAGTATTTTTTGAATAAATCAATAATTGATTATCACATGGGGTTGGATAATGTTTCGATTCATTTATAATGTTATAATTATGAGAAGTCTTGATCTTGGTTGGCTTATGACATGAGAACTTAGACAATTGTTGTGATGCTAAAGAAATGTAATTTGGAAAATGTTGATGAATAATTAACATCTAGTGAATTTGTTAACATAAATTAACAATAATTAAAAGGAATAAATTAATTTAATATATCTCTTTTAAGGGTTTTTTGATTATAAGATATATGGTCATAGTAGTGGAAGCTGGGAGTCCGATAGAAGTTGAGTATAGTTTTGTATGAGTCTTTTTTATTCCCATAGTGTGGTTTTGAGATATATTACATCATTTTCATTTGGGGATATTATATTCTACTCAACCCTATTGGTTAAGAAAAATAACACCCTGGGGATTATGAGCCCTAGAGAGAGTTTTCATTAACATCCCAGATAAATGATGAATGAATAACTACCCCTTTGGCCAAACACTATTCTATTGGAAGATATTTTTTTTGTATTATTGATGGTTATTTTTATCCATATATGTGTATAGACGGATTTCATGGATTGTGGTTGTCTCAGACACATGGGTTGTGGATATAGTTTCATAAGGGCAACTGTAGGTATAATGTGTATAGGTAATGATGGATTGGGGATCCATACATGGTGTATGTATTGGTGGCTTTAGGTATAACACCCTCTTTATGATACACTTTATACAGGATGTGGTTTCTCCCTGAAAAAAATTTGTTACTTTTGGTTACATTGATGTGGAGGTGTGTTGCACGAGGACCAGGATGTTGTGCAGTGCCCAAGTGTCTGCGAGCTAGAAATTCTGGTGAGAGATAATCAGGTCCTATAATGATGGGGAAGAGTGGGTAACCTATGGAGAATCTAAATCATGGTAACCTTGATATTCCTTATTATATTATATACTCATGTATGTGATACATGGAGTGACGTCCAAGACCTAAATGCCACTTAATTTGTTCCCCAAGCCTGGTGGGCCACATGGCCTCATGCGCCTCTCCCAGAATGTCAAGGGCTTCCAACTAGTAGTGAGTGCATAGGTTTTGACCATTGGGAGACTGTTACCTCATTTCCAATGTGTAGATAACCGGATAAATGTAAACTTAGATAAATAGTAATATAAATATTGGGAAACAGAAGGCACAACAGATAATAGGGACAAAAGTAACGAATACTAAAAGATATGAAATAACATTCAACAATAGATGAAATTTCATGTCAATAGAAAACTAGAAAACATGGATAAAACACAGTAGTAATAACATGTTAAAAAAATTTAAACTTAAAAAATTACTATCCAATGAATCCCAAGCTCCATATCAGTCAACTGCTTTAATGCTCCATGTTAAATAGCAAGCAATCTTGTATTTGAAAGAGTGTGATTCCATTTACCAACACTTTCAACCATGTAATATACACTAGGTACCAAATAGCCCCCAGATATCCTCTAAGATAAATCTCATGGGACACCACCAATGGTGTCTATAACCTCAGGCTCATGTAATGGAAATGTAATAGTGTGAAAACATGAATATATAATTTATTTGTAGTACAATGTAACTAAATACCCAAGTACCTGCTTCAGCATTCAGCTGGTGTCTGAACACAAAACAAATTAATTATTTAATTTTTTTTAAATTATAAATATCTTACATGTTAATTATAGTATAGGATCCAACAAATAACAAGGAACCGTCTAATTATATTTAATAGTGATTCCCTAAGATAAT
This sequence comes from Viscum album, assembly GCA_963277665.1. NCBI lineage: Eukaryota > Viridiplantae > Streptophyta > Magnoliopsida > Santalales > Viscaceae > Viscum > Viscum album. Next base: position 516,682,592 of record OY728146.1, read on the forward strand.
GACCAAGGCGATTTAAAAATAATGCATCACTAACATAGTAATAAATGTATCCTAGCATGAGGTAAGTGTATAATCCAATGTGTATAGTCCATGGAATTCCACAATGAGATTCCTGTCGATTCAAAGATGTTCATCAAAGGTACAATGGGGATAAGAAATTGCAGGGCCTGATGGGATTTAACTATGGAACCGACTTCTTAATTCTGGATCTAAGGAGTGTATCTGAGAAACACTATGATAATATAAAAGGGATTATATTGGGTAATCATAGGAATCCAAATAATATAAAATGATCAGAATTTAGTGGGTCTCAACCTGTGCAAGCTATGACCATGAATCAGAATTGGGTTCTTGATTGCTCATGGAATTATATGATTAGAATCCATGGAGAGCTCGATTCAGGCCACTGCTATTTGATATTGAAGTCATGTAGTATTTCATTTTTTCAATCATTTCCACTCATCTTCAACTTGCAGGGAACCTTTAAATCATGTCATTTGGGTCAACACATTTCTTTCAAAAGTTTGACAAGGCCATGTAGCATGAAAACAGTCATTAAATACATTTAAAGCACACTCTATATTCAGGGTTCACTCCACTGCCTTCCGTCACTGTGGTAAGTGGTGATACAGATATGAAACCTAACATTTATTTAAATATAATTTCATGACATATACTTAGAATACTATCCAATTCAAATTGTACATTTTGTTTTCAATTTTAAGCACTTACCATAGGTGGGTCAAGTGGTAACAATACATTGTACATTACATTATGAAATTCTAATTATAAAAATGAAATTAAATATATAAATTTGTACACATAGGCTATTTTAGCCAAGGAACACCCGAACAGTACCTCAAACATGTCAAAACACTAACACACCAATTATAGAATAACATTTTATAAGGGATGGATGGTGTTGTTGGAAAAACAAAAAACAATTCATCAATATGTGGAATGAAAATAACTATATGGTCTAAATGATTATAATCATGGAATAGAAATTTAAGAAACAACTCCCAATGAAATTAGTTGGGACCACATGACAATTCTAAAATCACCAAAACTTATGGATAGGTTATAGACCGCCCAACTTAGGCTGGTATGAATATCCTCCTCTAGTATTGGAACTTAATTTGGTTCAGATTAGAGTAGCTCTATGTAGAGTGGAAAAATGCTCAAACCTCGATAACAAGGTTGAGAGAAAGAGAGGAGAGGGATGGATTAAATTGTCTAGATGACTTACCATTGCACATCCAAAATGGGGGAAGGAAGCTCGATCATATCTCAGATGAAGGAGATCTTTGAATCTATAGCTTTGGACATTAAAATTACTCAAAATAAAAGTCATGAAGATAAATCCCAGATAGACACATATTATTGAAAATGGAAGTGGATAATAGATTATTAAGGGAAATTTTTAAATATTACCCATCAAAGTGGTATTTGTACGGTTTTTACAAACAGTTTAAAATACCATGCATAAACCATGAATGGTTACCTAGGAAGAGGTTGAACATTTACTGTCACGACCCGCCTTCACCAAAATGGGGGAATGGTCAGCAGGTTGCCGGGCCCTTCCTTCATTAAGTTGAAGGAGAGATAATGACCCCCAAGACCCGCCTTCAATAGGTCCTAGAGTGGCGACTAGCACCAAGGGTATAGAAATTTCTCACAAATGGAAGGCATTACCCCTTTTTGTTTTTATAGGATTGGGAGATGAGATGATGAAACTCAACAACACCAAGGTAAAAGAAAAGTAAAGGCAAATTTAAATGATTCCCATATGCATGTTCTAAAAGTAAAAACTACAAAGTACAAAAGGTGACTACAAAGGTAGGTATCGAAGAAGAAAAGCAGCAACTACAACTGCCCCAATGGTCTGTGCTAGTATGGTCCTGCGTGATCCCCAAAGTCCTCCTGGAAACGTGAAAGTAGTTTTATATATGTAGGGTGAGCATAAAAGTACACTCAGTAGGGAAAACCAAAGACTCTCGTGCATAGGTGGGGGAACATACTAATGTCTCGTGAGAAAAGTTGTAAACCAAACACCTATCAAGGTAAATTATCTCCCCAAGCCTTACCAAGGCATACTCCCTAAATTACTCATGTCAAGTAATATATATAATCAGAGCACATCGATGTTTGGGTACCCCTCGACACTTTCCCACTGGTTATTGAGACATCCTACGCATTGGACCAATCCCTCCATTCTCACCACAGTCACACTGCCACACCCGCCCGCACACACATGGGTGACAACCACACGCAGTCCCACTGCCTAATTCCGCCCGCAAACACCTGGGCCACAACTATCACATGTAACCACGCCTGCAAACGCCTAGTCCAGAACAACCACCACCACGCTCGAAGACAGCTGGGCTAGGAAAATCCACTGCCATGCCCGAAGACACCTAGACCTCATCCCAAAGACATTTGGGAAACCACCTACCGCACACACCTGGACAACCACCACACTACCCTACCTGAAGGTTCTTGGGATAATAATGGACCTCAGGTTACCACAACCTGCCTGAAAGTACTTGGGATATCCGGGAAAGTGACCAGAAAAGGAGCTAATAACCAGCCACTAATAATAGTGTTGGGAAAAACACCCTCCCCCATGAAATGGGGGTGTTCGACACTAAGTTCTCAACTTGGGTGGGGCGCGAATAAGAAACACAAAACTACAAATATATACATAGGTAACAAGAACTCACCCCAAGTTATGTTTTTCTTCAGACAGCCTACAGATCACAACATCGCTCAAGTCCGAGTCACATATCTCTCCAACAAAACTCATTTGTCCCATTCTTGTTTTCATATTCAAAAATAATGTTCAAATATGTCTATGCACTACTGGGAAACTAACACCATAAGCATAACCATGGAAAAGAAACCAGCCAAACATCAATTTAGGTATTCACACCCAGTTCTCTTGTAAAGTCACAAAAACAAAGGAAAAGTGAGAACCCTCGAAGCACTGGAACGAAAGGCAACCCAGAGACACTACCTCATGTCCTTTACCCCAAAGTGGTTTGTCATCAACAGATGATCCCATCCCAATTCGTGATATAAACAAGGTAACGAGCTGGAATTAAAACACACAACCACCGAAAGCATAAAAACAGGGGATCCCATCCCCTCCCACATCCCAGCAACAGGCCTGCGGAAGATAAACAATCAAACCACTACCATTAAGAAAAACAGGCCCATGCGGGTATTTCCATATTTAAAAGATTTAACACACTCCATGATATCAATTCCGTTTGTTTTAACTGAGAGTTATCACAGAGGGGTTGATCCGGGTTCTTTCAATTTGTTCAGCCTGGTATATGTGATTACCCAATTTTACTTTTTAGAGAAGGAGTTTATAATTACAAAACAATCCATTTAAACACCACCAGGGGTTCATTAGTGCACAAACAATGACCACCAACAACCTCGACATTTAGAAGGCGTAAGCCAGCACAAATCAGAATGATGATTATAAAATAACAACATCAACAATCACCCCCCCTTCATCCTTTATAGACTTCGTTCATTATATTTAATTAGGTCTGGTTTACCCAATTCTATAGAAACAAAAGCACGACCACCCCGCATGATACACAAAATAGAAAGGCGAAGGGGAAATTCCCTACCTATTGATAGACGATTGACACTTAGGCTGGGCGTGGAACTTTACCGATAACGATGCGGCTCTCCCGATGCACCAAAAAGATTTTTGTGAAAATCCACGATCGAGGAAAGAAGAAACCATGCCCAACCCTTTAGTTTATAAGGCCCGCAGACGGTTGAGATAAGAACGCGAACCTGCGTAAGGAGCTGGGGTCGTCGGTCGACCATGCTGCCCCACTCGTCATTAAAGTGGGTCGGGTGGTTTAAACCAACTCATTAATTCATTATGTATTTAATTAAAACTCTTATGGTCGTTACAGGTCTTTAAAAAATGCTTAAACAGGTCAAATTAGGGTAAAACACAATAATTGTGCAAGAAGGAACGCCACTGGGAAGAACCCACGGGGGGGTAGGCCAGAGCCACCGGTAAGATGCAACTACCAGTAAGATTAGGCTAATGGTAGGCTAAGGCTACCGGTTTCCTAGGCCTACCGGTAGGCGTAGGCTACCGGTAGGCCTGCTATGGGTAGGCTGAGGTTACTGGTAGGCTAAGGTACTGGTAACCGAGCTACCGGTAGGCATGCTACCGGTAGGCTAAGGCTACCGGTAGACCAAGCTACCTGTAGGCCTTCTACCGGTAGGCTAAGGCTGTTGATAGGCCTACACCATCGTGATTCCCAAACCAAAAACCCAACACGAGATTTTCACAATGTAAAGGACCCCCCCCCCACAAAACCTGGTCTGTTACATCATATACCTCATAAAGGATTCTCGTCCCCGAGAATCAAATCAAACCAGAAGGAAAGAGAGGGTCCAAACAACCACCTCGAAAGATAACTCTTAGGACTGATCCTAAGCTAATTAAAACACTTCCCAGATAAGAACCAAGCAACATACCATGGTAAACTACCCAGGCATGTGGGTCGGTGAGTCTCCTCCCCCCATGTCAATATATTATCCGCTTTAGGTGGCACTGACTCGCCTGCAAGGGTTTAACCGCATCCACCTAAATGCATCTTGATTAGGGGGCCGGGTATTCTCCTCCCCCACAGTCATGGCTATTCACACACATTTAGAGGAAATAAAACCAGTACATTTCATAGTCAACAAGACAAAAATTTCTACCATAACAGGTACAACAAGGAACAAAACTCAAAACAACTCTAAGTACTGGGCACACATCTATTCTTCCCTTTCCCACATACTCTCCTCAAGCCCACCAAGTCTCCACAACACATGAACCAAGGGTATGGTTCTCCCATGAAGCACCTTCTCCTTACGATACTGGATCATCACCGGTCTCTCCACAAAAGACATGTCATCCTCGATGTCCAAGTCACCCCAATCAAGGACGTGTGAATCATCGTGCAGGTACCGACGGAGCTGGGACACATGGAAGACATCATGTATCCTCAGTAGCGGTAGTGGTAATGCTACCTGATAAACCACTTCGCTGACCCGCTGCATCACTTAGAAGGGTCCGATGAACCTGGGAGAAAGCTTACTCCCCTTGTCGATCCTCCACTACCCACACCGAGGGGAGACCTTCAAAAGTACGTGGCCTGCAACCTCAAACTCCAATGGCCTCCTCTTCGTATCAGCATATGACTTCTGTCAGTCTTGGGCCGCCTGCAACCTTTCTCATATGAGCTGAACCTTCACTGTCATGCTCTGCACCACCTCCGGGACAGGGATGCCTGCCTCTCCTACTTCGGTCCAATACAAAGGCAAACGACATGGCCTTCCTTAAAAAGCTTCAAACGGGGCCATATCGATGGTAGAGTGATAGATATTACTGTAGGAAATCTCTACCAGGGGAAAGCATCACACCCATGATCCCCCTGAGTCCAGAACACATGCTCGCAGCATATCCTCCAAGGTCTGGATGGTGCGGCCTATTTGTCCATCTGTCTAGGGATGGAAAGCAGTGCTAAGGCATAACTATGTGCCTAAAGAATGCTTCAATCATTTCCATACCCGTAAGGTAAACCGTGCATCCCTATCCGAGACTATTGACCTCAGGACTCCATGCAACTGCACCACCTCATCCACGTACTTTCGTGCCAAAGCATCCATTGTACTCGATTCCCTGATCGCAAGAAAGTGTGCCGATTTCGTTAACCTATCCACTACCACCTAGATTGCGTCATATTCCCCTTGGACCTGGGGAAGTCCCGTGATAAAATCCATCAAGATGTCATCCCACTTCCACTAGGGGACATCTAGAGACTATAGTAGGCCACCTGGAACTCGATGTTCAGCCTTTACTTGCTGACACACTAAGCACTTGGCCACAAACTATGCCACTTCTCGCTTCACTCCAGGCCACCAAAACTTTCTCTTCAATCCCTGGTACATCTTGAAAACTCCTGGGTGTACTTCTAGTGGTGAGTTTTGGAACTCACTAAGAACCTTTCCGCCATCACTCCTGGAACAAACAACCTTCCCTGTAAAAGCATCTGGTTGTGACCATCCATTGTCCATCCTTCCGGAGCATTGCCCTACTTAACTCGGCCACGCATCACATCCCACTCTGGGTCTCCCCACTGAGACTACTCCACTTGCTGCAACATAGATGACTGTACTGTCATATGATATAGGCAACCCCTACCACCATCTATCCTCACATCCAAGTGTAAGGTAGCTAACTTTTCCATCGCCTCCCAGGCGTCTCCTGACTCTCAGACCGCATCCTTCAACATCCTCATGCTCAGGGCATCAGCCACTAAATTTCCCTTTCCCTCAATATAACAGACCTCGAAGTCGTAATCCTGGAGGAACTCCACCCATCTCCGCTGTCGCAAGTTTATGTCCCACTGGGAGAAGATATACCTCAAGCTTTTGTGATCTTTGAAGACCACAAAGAGTTCTTCGATGAGGTAGTGCTGTCATAACTTTAGTGAAAAAATGACCACCGCAAGCTCCAAGTCGTGGGTGGTATAATTATGCTAAAGGGGGCGTAGCTTCCTAGACCCATAAGAGATCACCCCTTGTCGCTACATCAACAGACATCCTTGGACCTGTACTGAAGCATCACAGAACACCTCATACGCCACCCCTTCTTCTGGTAATCTCAGCACTGGGGCACTGACCAACTTCTCCTTCAGATAGCTGAAGGCTGACTCGCCCTGCTCACTCCACACTAAAACCACATCTTTCTTGGTCAGGGCTATCAAAGGGGATGCAACCCGGGAGAAGTTGGGTACTAACCTCTGATAGTAACCCGCCATCCCGAGGAAACTACGGATCTCTGCCACATTCTTGGGTGCTTCACATGAAACATCTGCCACAACCTTTGATGGGTCCACCACTACCCCCTGCTCGGACACCACGTGCCCGAGGAAGTGCACATCTCGTGTCCAGAACTTGCATTTCGACAACTTCCAATAGAGATGGTGCTATCGGAGGACCTCCGAAAGCATCATCAAGTGCTCTTCATAGTCCACTTCTAATCTCGAATAGATCAGGATGTCATCGATGAACACAACTATGAACCGATCTAGGTACTCCCAGAAGATGGAGTTCATAAGCCCCATGAACACAACCGAGGCGTTCGTAACATTGAAGGGCATAACTATGAACTCGAAGTGTCTATATCTGCACCTGAAGGCCACCTTCAAAATGTCGCTCTCCTTCACTCTCAGCTGGTGGTACCCAGGCCACAGGTCAGTCTTCGAGAACCATCCTGCCCCTCTCAGCTGGTCGAAAAGATCGTCTATCCTCAGAAGAAGGTAGCGATTCTTTATCATCACCTGATTCAGCCTCCTATAGTCTATGAAAAACCTGAGACCACCATCTGACATCTTTTCTAACAAGACTGGATCACCCCACGGTGACACAATCAGCCAAACATAACCCCTCTTCATCAGATCGTCAATCTAGATCCGCAACTCCCGTAGCTCTAAAGGTGCCATCCGGTAGAGAGCCATCATGATCGGACGAGCGCCGAGCTGCAGGTCTATCCATAACTCGATATCACGTCGAGGGGGTAGATTCATCACCTCCTCAAGAAATATGTCTATAAACTCATGGAGAACCCCTGGAACCCCCACCATCTCAGCATCTACTGACTCTACTGATAGCCCGGCTAACAAAGAGAGGAGGGGTTCCTCTCACCTACTGCCATTCTGACTGCTCCTCTCATCAGTGATGTTAACACCCCAGCTGCCCAAGTCTGAGAGCATGACCATTATTTGGAAACAGTCGATGATGGCGCACACAGATAATAGCCAGTCGATGCCTAGGATGACATCGTATGGTTGTATCTGTAGAAAAATAAGATCTCTGATCGACTGATGTGGCCCTATCATCAGTCTTCATACTCGACAAACAAACAAAAAGTCGGTCTGACCTCTGACTGGTGTTCTCAACACCAGAGGCACTGGAAGTCTCTCGGCATCTAGATCCAAGGAATGGGCTAGATTGGGTGTAATAAAGGAGTGTGAAGCTCCAGTATCGAACAAGGCATAAGCAAGAGTGCTAAAGAAATTGATCGTACCTCGAACAACCTCCAATCCTGCTGGAACTGCTGCCTCTGCTGCGTGTAGCTGTCCACACCCGGCTCATCTGCCCCTCGGTTGTCGGCCACCTCCCCGACCACGCCCTGGTTGAGGTCCATGAGGAGCGCCCTGAGGTCGGCCTCCTCCTGCAACGTCTTCCCTCGGAGGAGAGGGAGCTCGTTGTCCCTAGTACTACTGCTGGAAAGGCCTGGCTGGAAGCTGGTGCTGGGGATGTCTGCCACTGCCGTACTGCACCCGGTCTGGGCACTAACTCTTGAGATGTCTAGAGCTCCCACAGACGAAGCACCGCGGCCCTGGGCCCGAAGAAAAGGGGTGAGGACCAGGGGATAGAAACTGAAACTGTTGCAGCCTGCTCCCTGCAGGTTGGAACCTGGAGGGTCCTGACGCTGGAGGCCTGATGCTGATGGCCTTACCCTTCGATGGTACCAGATGGATCCCCTATCGTGACACACCTCGTAGAACGTGCATTCTCTCCACCACTTTGACCTTCTTTTGGACCTCCAAGTACGTCGACAGGGTAAAGGGGGTAACAGCATATTGGAGGGACGGTCAGAGCGCCTCCTCCAAACGTCTTTCCCGAGACTCCTCGTCAGGAAAGAAGTCCAGAGAAAAACGTAGGAGGTCCTTGAAATTGATCCCTAGCTCCCTCCCAGACATACTCTCCTATTGGAGGGAGAGTAGCTCCTATCTCTTTTTTGCCTTCATCGTCGAAGAGAGGAATTCCGCCCGGAACTCCCACTCGAAATCCGCCCAAGCCTCCTCAGCCTCTCACCTCTCCCCTAGGTAAAGCGTCAACCACTGACACGCCACTCCCCGCATCTAGCTGACGGCCATAAGAACCCAGTACTCGGTCGGGGCCCGAATCAGGTCAAAAGCTATCACTAGCTCCTCTAGCCAGCCATTCGTCTTCATGTAAGAGGTGTTGCCCTCATAAATCTCGAGGGTCTATCGGTGGAAGGCCTAGAGAGTCCTCTGCCACTGGTTGTCCTCCTCTTCTTAGTCAGCTCTCTGCCGATTAGCCAAGGTAGTCTGAGGGGCCTCGATAGTATGTACAACACGCGGTCGCCTTCCAGGTTCCATAGCTGCATGGTAAACAAGGAATGCATAAGCCCAAGTAGTGCAGATTATTGTCTTTAAAACAACTTAAAATATTCGTTAATTCTTTATTCCCAAAACACCCCAGAAACACGATAACTCAAGTCATTATGATGTGTGTACCTTTCCTAGGGTCTCTACCCTACAATCAGCGTGTCATCACTTGGTCGTTCGGTAGGTCCAGCGTCCTTGTGTCGGATCATGGGGGGCCCAAAAATCTCATGTCATAGCCTATCTACCCTAGACTAATTCACGCACCAAGGTCACCCAACACTGTTTCCTTACCATCCCATGCAATCCTCACTGTTCCTAACTCCAGACTCCATCCTATCTCTTAACCATCACCTCTGATACCATTCTGTCACGACTCGCCTTCACCAAAAGGAGGGAAGGGTCAGCAGGTTTCCCGGTCCTTCATTCTTTAAGATAAAGGAGAGATAATGACCTCCGAGACCTGCCTTCAATAGGTCCCGGAGTGGCGACTAGAACCAAGGGTATAGAAATTTCTCACAAATGGAAGGCATTAACCCTTTTTGTTTTTATAGGATCGGTAGATGAGATGATTAAACTCAACAACACCAAGGTAAAAGAAAAGTAAATCCAAAAGTAATCCATTCCCACATGCATGTTCCAAAAGTAAAAACCACAAAGTACAAAAGGTGACTACAAAGGTATGTTCCAAATAAGAAAACCATCAACTACAACTACCCTAATGGTCTGAGCTAGTATGGTCCTACGCGATCCCCGAAGTCCTCCGGGAAACCTGAAAACAGATTTATATACGTAGGGTGAGCATAAAAGTATACTCAGTAGGGAAAACCAAAGACACTTGTGCACAATTGGGGGAACGTACTAATGTGTCATGAGAAAAGGAGTAAACAAAACACATATCAAGGTAAATTATCCACCCAAGCCTTACCAAGGCACACTCCCCAAATAACACAAGTCAAGTAATATATATAATCAGAGCACATCGATTCTTGGGTATCCTATACCACTTTACCAATGGTTATTGAGACATCCTACGCATCGGATCAATCCCGCCATTCTTACTGCAGTCCCACTACCACACCTTCCCGCACACACCTGGGCCACAACCACACACAGTCCCACTGCCGAATCCTGCCCACAAACACCTGGGACACAACTAACACATGTAACCACGCCTGCAAACACCTAGGCCAGAACAACTACCACCATGCCAGAAGATAGCTGGGCTTGAAAAATCCACTACCATGCCAGAAGACACCTGGGCCTCATCCCGAAGACGCTTGGAAAACCACCTGCCGCACACACCTGTCCAACCACCACATTGCTCCAGCCGAATGTTCTAGGGATAATAATGGACCTCAAGCCACCACAACCATCCCAAAAGTACTTGGGCTATCTATTAAAGGGAGTAGATATGGAGCTAATAACCATCCACTAATAATAATGTTGTAAAAAACACCCTCCCCCATGAAATGGGGGTGTACGGCACTAAGTGATCAACTTGGGTGGGACGCGAATAAGAAACAAAAAACTACAAATATATACATAGGTAAAAAGCACTCACCCAAAGTTAAGTTTTTCTTTAGATACCCTACATATTAGAACAGCGCTCAAGTCTGAGTCACAACACTCGCCAACAAAAACCATTTGTCCCATTCATATATTCATGTTCAGAAATAATGTTAAATTAAGTCTATGCACTACTGGGCAACTAACAACATATGCATAACCAAGGAAAAGAAACCAGCCAAATTTCAATTTAAGTATTCACACCAGATTCTCTTGTAAATTCACAACAACAAAGTAAAAGTGAGAACCCTCGAAGCACTGGAACCAAAGGCAACCCCGTGACACTGCCTCGTGTCCCTTCCCCCAAAGAGGTTTTTCATCAACAGAGGATCCCACCACTATTCGTGATATAAACAAGGTGACCACCCGGTCTTAAAACTAACAACCACCGAAAGCATAAAAATAGGGGATCCCATCCCCTCCCACATCCCAGCAACCGGCCCGCGGAAGAAGAACAATCAAGCCACTACCATTAAGCAAAACAGGCACATGCGGGTATTTTCAGATTTAAATGATTTAACACACTCCATGATTTCAATTCCGTGTGTTTTAACCGGGAGTTATCACAGAAGGGTTGATCCTGGTGCTTTCAATTTATTCAGACTGGTATCCATGATTAACCAATTTTACATTTCACAACAAGAGTTTATAATTACAAAACAAGCCATTTAAACACCACCATGGGTTCACTACTGCACAAAAACGACCACCAAAGGGCTCGATTTTCTGAAGGCGTAAGCCATCACAACTCAGAATGATGATTATAAAATAACAACATCATCGATCACAGCCCCCCCCCCCCCTTCATCCTTTATAGAATTAATTCATTATCTTTAATTAGGTCTAGTTTACCCAATTATACAGAAACAAAAGTACGCCCACCCTGCATGATACCCAAAAGAGAGAGGCGAAGGAGAAATTCCCTACCTGTTGATAGATGATCGACGCTTTTGCCGGGCGTGGAACTTTACGTATAACGAAGCGGCTTGCCAGATGCACCAAAAGCTGTTCGTGAGAATCTACGATCGAGGAAAGAAGAAACCATGCCTAACCCTTTAGTTTATAAGGCCCGGGGACAGTTGATATAAGAACACGAAACGGCGTAAGGAGTGGGGGTCAATAGTTGACCATGTGGCCCCACTCATCATTAAAGATGGTCAGGTGGATTAAACCGACTCAGTAATTCATTAAGTATTTAATTAAAACTCTTATGGGCATTATGGGTCTTTAAAACACGCTTAAACAGGTCTAAATAGGGTTAAAAACCCTAATAGCACAACAGGGAATGCCACTCGGAAGAACCCGCTGGGGGTAGGCCAGAGCCACTGGTGGCTGAGGGCTACCGGTGGGTGAAGACTACCAAAAGCTGAGCAACTGGTAGGCTGCAGCTACCGGTAGACCGAGCCACCGATAGGCTGCAACTACTAGTAGGCTAAGGCTACCGATAGGCTAAGGAAACTGGTAGGCTAAGGCTACCAGTAGACCGAGCTACCGGTAGGCCTACTACGGGTAGGCTAAGGCTACCGGTAGACTGAGCTACTGGTAGGCCTGTTACCGGTAGGCTAAGGCTACCAATAGACCTACACCTCCGTGATTCCCAGACCAGAAGTCCCAGCACGAGATTTTCACAAAGTAAAGGACCCCCTACAAAACCTGGGCCATTATATGTACTATTAGGCCACACAGCTGTGCGCCAAAAGTGGGAGGTGGTTCTGTCTGAAAAAATAACATCTACATGGATAGGCAATTTGTGAACCAACCATGCACCAACCATCTAACTCGACCAGTTTCCCCCACAAGATGTGTTCAGATCTCTGAACATTCCCCAGACACCCGTAATACCTTTTTCCACCTAATAGAATAAAAAAAGGGTTCATGAAAAGAAATTAAATTGAAATATTAAGGATCCATACCTTAGTGAAAAATTGGTTTCTTACATTCTTCCCACATAAAATAACTTTTCCCTTCAAGTTCACCTTCAAAGTGTGGTGAAACGTTTCCATGAACAATTATAGAGATTGGGCACATACATGGGCCTCCCACTCCCAAGTATTGTATTCCATGTGGTTGTTCATTAACAGCACATATACTAGTGGGATAGACATTCCTCGGAGAGCCTTCTTGCTCTGGTCAATTATGTGTACTGGATAATCCTCAATAGTAGAATCAGTATATAAATCAACTTCCTTAGTGTTAAAAGTATGAAATTTATCAACATGATATTGCAGAAGCCATGAGAAATGGAATACATCATGCATGGAATGATACCACGAAGGTAGTAGAAACTGATTGGCCATCAGCCCGACTCTCTCCAGAATTTAAAGCAGACCTATGTAATGAGTAAAAAACATCACATTCATCCATAAAAATATTTTCTTTATCTAGAGAGATACCCATAAGAAAAAAAATCCCAAATCAATACTTATAACCAAGACCCAATCCATCATATTCATTAATCTATTATCTCCACATAGTAATGCATGAAAGAAAACTGATCTGACACAACTTTGTGACGTCCTAGACCCAGATTCCACTTAATGGGTGCCTCGAGCCTAGTGGGCCACATATACTCAAGGGAATATCCCCAAACACCATCGGCTACCGACTAGTAGAGAGGGAATATGGTATGTCTATGGGAAAACCAAGTCATCATTACCAATTTATAATGTAGTAGAGGAATATAAGACTATATAAATAGAAAAAGAAATATATTTAATCATATGGAACAATAAAAAATAGAAACTACAAGAATAATAAGAAACAACTGGAATTTTATTTAACAACTGGGGACATGTCTTGTCACCAATAAATTGGAAAACATTGATAGAAGACAATGAACATAAAATATTCTACAATAGTATAGTGGAAAATAAAAGACTATGCAATGCATTTTGATCACTAGCTCAGTCATTTTCAATCATTCTTTATCAACAAAATCATGTAATCACATTATTGAAAACGTATACTTATCTTTTTCAATACCTAAAACAATTTAAAATACTACAAGTACTAGACCGAGTCTAGAGAGGGTGTGAGTTAAATCTCAGTGGGCCACCACCAATAGTGTGTATAACATCTAGACCATGTAATAGAAATGTAACAGTTTTATAGCATGAATGTAACACCCCAACCATCCTTGGTACACTTCTCTTTGAATAATGCAATAGCTTTCATTGTACAAAACTTCGAGTTCTAACAAACCACAACCAATCAAACTAGCTGTTATGAATATTAATAACAACTTTTTAAAATTATTAAAATTCTATCTTTCAAAAAGTTCTTCGTTTTTGGATTTTGATTACATAAATTACCTTATGGTGAGTTTTAGGTATTTTTCTAAAAACATTCAATTTTTCATGAATAGTGAAAAACACTGAGTTATTGGTTAAAACCGAATTTTTATTTAAATAATTATTTATTTTATTTAAATTTATTTTAGTTGAAAATAGATATATAATATCGATATATGTTCAATGTAATACATTGGAGATATTTTATGATAATTTTATATATATATAAATTTTATTGAACTTTTCACCGTCTTTTTCCCACTCCTAAGAGAATTTTCAAATTCACATAAAACATAATTTTACCACTTATGTGAGTGGAATTTATAAAATCCTACAAAAATTATTGATATTAGTAAGAAAAATGTGGTTCAATAAGATGAAAATATTTTCTGGTGAATAGTAACTTGTTACTTTATTTACCACGGTTAAAAGTAAATATGGTAATTAAGGGTAAAAATGATATTATTATTACCATAACACGTGTCCTAATTCTATTGGATAAGTATAATTACACCATACACAAATTTAGGAATAAAGTGTGAACCTTTTTGGTCCACATGGTTTATATTAGGACATTTATGATTATTTAATTCAAAAAAGACTTAAAAGTGGTAAAATCAATGATGAATAAATAAAACATTTTTAATATATGGTTATACATAAGATAAATCAGTCTATAAATATAAATTAGAAAGATAAATATGTTTCCTACATAATGGAATATTATTTATATTTATTAGACACTGAATAATTTAATTTATTTATGACACAATGATGATGCAGTAATTACTTAATTAATTAATTATTAAAATAATTGATATTATTAATATCTAAATAAATGTAATTTGAGAATTTTTATGAATTCCACTAAATTTATAGGTTAATATTAAATTTAAGGGTTTCTAAGATAAATTTTTTTGAATTGATAATGATGTTTTAAATTTATAAAAATCAAAATGCCAATTAGTGTCAAAATTGACATAGAGTATTTAAAACAAATATTATATTATTAATTGATATTATTTTCTGAAAAATATAAGGTTGGGCCAAAGGAATTATATAATTATATTTTTTCATTAATGAACCACTTGGGTGTCTCATGGAATAATATAGTATGTTTATTAACTATATAATATAAAAATACAAAGAGACATGTTAAATGTCAAGCTATTTAACTATGTGTTAAATCTATAAGATAAAGTTTATATAGTGGCCCAAAAATGTCTAAAACCTATTGGTTGAGAGGTTGTAGACCCATAACCAAATTATCCTTTAAATAATCCCTTTTTGAGACATTATAAACTGGAAAGTATTATATTATAAAAAATATTTATAGCTTTTCCTAAGCTTCCCATCAACCCTCTTATAAAAGGGTACTCCCCGATCTATCTAATTCACACATTTAAAACCATTTGGCTCAGAAAAACTCTTCCAAAATACCTTATAAACTATCCTTACTTCATTATAGAGGCCTTCCATTATTCAAAGATCCAACCTATAGAGCTCTATTGATCAAATAAAAAGGAATAACCCAAAGAAGAGGTAAATATTCTATCACCTCTTTCAAGTTCCTTTCTTCTTCCACTTAGTTTTTCTTTGTTTCTTCCATTATAAAATAATAAATCTATTATATTCTATATACAATGATGTTATTATAAATATGGTACAAAAAAATTAATTATTCTACCCATCCTATGAATGACATGTCACCATACGTGCATACGTACGGTTTACCGTCTCCACGTCGTGGTGTAATTGTTATTTAAGACATTATTATTGGGATAGGTATAATATTGATATTTAAATGATGTAAATAATAAATATATCATGATAATGATTCTGTATATATGATATTCCATCCAATTATATACTATTTTAATATCAGAAGAATGATATTGTCACTCGTGCGTACGAACGAATTACAGTCTCCACGAAGCGATGAGAATCATTCCCCGTCATATCCATTCAATACTAATATACATTAGATGATTAAAAATAATGTTTAAATACTTGATATAATATTATATATGAATAAGATACATCCCATCCATAGCAAATATTACTCACATAATAATGAATATACAGGAAAATGAATCTGTTAACACCCAAAATAATGATAATACTATGATATTTTTAACAATTCAAAGTTAAAATATCATATATGATATCATATTAACGTATATGATTATTGAATAATTTAATAACAATTATTTCACCATTATATAGGTGGTTAACCTACCTTCGACCATGGAATAGTACAAGGTGAGGTTTAATTTTACAATCTCTTTATTATCCAAGGTTGTTTTTCGTAAGTATCTACTGGGACATCTTTATCATCCACATCCTTGTTTCTTAAAAAAAATTTCCAAACATTCGTAATATTTTAAAGACAATTAGTTAAAGTCATGTATACCCTTGTTATACTTTTTATAATATGTTTATAAAGTAATATTTCCCTCGTTTTCCAAACAAGGTCATTTTAATCATTTAGTCAAAATTAAGGTAAGAATGTATTTTTTTTAACTTATACGATGAGTGAGAATATTTTCTACCATTATAACATCATCAAAGCTTCTCTTACAAGCAGATCAGAATTCTTCCAAAATATATGTTTTCTTTTATAATTATATGAATTTTAAATGAAATTAAAATAGGAAGATATAATTCTCTAAAAAAGGTTTTGATTTCATCTATGTTAACATCCTTTGATAGATTTTAAGTTTATTTGAATTTTATTTATTATCATACAAGAAATCCATATTGTATTGATGTTTTTTTGATATGTTAGGCTGTGGATGTGTTATTTTTATACCATTCATGGTTAATGGATAAAGTATTGGCAACTCGTATGCTAGTTTTAACACAAATGTTTATGTTATGATTAAAACATTTAATGTGAGGAATGCATTGGGATTAGTAAGTTATGGGTGGGGCCTGCTATAGATCCTCGATGAATTGGTAGGTATAATGACGCAAAATTGTGTCTTGGAACAAGGGATTCACAAAATCTTATTTTATGTCTTGGAAAAAGGCCTTGAATATGTGGTTATGAAAGTCTAGAATTATGAATTCCATCATTACGAAAGTGGGTATTGATATTGAAAGTGATTACTCAACCAATAGAATGTCCATGTGAGTATGTAAATTGAATTATTTGAATCTATCTTTTCCTTATTATGAATAATTTCATGTTTAAAAGGATTTTTTTAGTCTTATACATTGCCTTAAATGTTTATGCTTATTTATGAAAGTTCCTACTATATTGTTATCCTTACTGAGCATATGATCTCACCCCTTTCAATGTTTTATTTTTCCCAGGATGAAAAGAAGTATATTATCACTGACCTTGATGGATAGTCTATGAGATCTTAGTGTTTTATATGGAAATGATGTTGTTTATGTTTTCCATTTTTGAATGTAAAGTAAACCTTATGAATGTATCCAGTACTTTCAAGGCTACTAAACTAATCGGCCTTTTGAGACATAATCTTTTGTGATTATTACAATGATATGTAATAATGCACCGACTCTGGGTAGCTTGGTTTGGGGCATTATAGTTGGTATTAGAAGAAGTTTAGTACAAACCTAGGAAGATATATTTAGATAAATTCTCATTAGATAACATTACCCTAAGATAGAATTTGACGATTAGTAAAGAATAACCTCATAAAATTTTGTTAATATTGAGATTTTGTGAGTTTTCCAACAAATACATCCTTTTATGTATATGAGAAGGTAGAGGTGGCTCTACCACAGATGTACCGAGGGGTAAAACCCGAAAACACTATTTTTAGCTAGACTAGAACGGGAACTAGTGAATGACAACGGGCTTTGTTATACTATTGGTTACGACACTCGCGGGGGATATGCTTAGGATAATTATCATTTTCTTTAAAACCCATTATGTAGGGTTTATGATTATATAATTCTTCAACGAAAGAATTTTTATGATAAGGGATAATATCCATAAACTGTTCTATTTTTGTTAAGTTCTTTACAAGTTTGGAATTTTGTATTGTGATTCATAAACAAATCTAGTCTATGTCATTGGTTTAAAATGGAACCTAGGGGAATGAATGGAAACTGTATCAATTCACGCACTCCATATATATTTGCCTCCTGATCAATATATTTATATTAGCGCTGGTGATACAACTAGTGCTGATCATCTTATCACTCTATTGGGACAACACACTCAGGTTATGAATAATAACCTTACCCGTATAGAGCACCCTGATCAACAATGTGGAGGATCAATGTTAGATCACCTCAAGAGTCAACAAAAACCAAAATTCAATGTGGGTATAAATCCATTATTATCTGAGCAATTGATAAATTCCTTAGAGAAAATATTCCACGCCTTGGGGATTAGTGAAAGGGAAAAAGTTTTCATGGCAGTTTACCATCTCATAGGAGATATAGATCAATTGTGGTCATTGATTCAAAATATAAAAGAATATGATGAAGTATAAATTTTTAATGGAAGGAGTTTAAAGATCCTTTCTTAGAAAAATACATTTTTGGTGACCATTGAGTATCTATTTAAAGGTAATTCTTGAGTCTGAGGAAAAATGAGGATGAGAATGTCGTGATGTATGAAGCTAACATTACAAGGACAGTGAGGAATGCTAAATATTATATACATAACCCAAGATTTAAGATTGTTTTTTTCTTTGATGGGTTAAAACCATTTATCTATTGAGTATTAGTCTCACAATCCTTCTCGTTGTATGAAGATATTGTCTCATGTACTATCAAGACAGAAAATGAATACTCTAAGTCTTACGATTGTAATGAAAAGCAAGAGAAGAGGATATCTGTTGATCATCATGGAAATGGAAATATGGGGAAGAAGGGAAAAGTTGAATATTTATCATTATGTAAGTGTTGGAAGAGACACCTTGGTACTTGCTAGAAGGGAAAGGGAGTCTGTAACAAGTGTGGTGAAAAAGGCCACCATGCTCATGATTGCATGGGGAAGAAAGAAGCTACTTATGTTCAATGCTAAAATTGTATAAAGATGGGAAATTATGAATATGAATGTCCAATGCATCAGGGGTACACACCATAGAAAAGGTCAATGGATTAACGCCAAGATTCTGCTATCACTACTGCTGAGGTAAAAGCTCTGAAAGACGTAGTGTTAGGTAATCTAAAGGTTTCCTCATGTTTAGCCAATGATTTATATTATTCTGGATTGTTGCATTATTTCATATCTTCCATGATTGCTCAGAAAATTATATATTTAAAATTTGATATAAATAGGTAGTTTTCAGTCAAAACTCAGAATTAATTCATCATTGCAACATTTTTTTTGAATAAGTTCCCATTAAGGAATATAAACGTTATTTATCTGATGATCTTTTCATAATACCCATGATGTAATTTTATATAATCCTCGATATGGATTGGATTTCAAATCATGATGCAAAAATTTATTTTAAGAAGAAGGAGGATACAATTTTTGATGATGATAAGCAGTACCTTATCTTTAGAGCAGAAATGTAACCACCTGATTCTTATCTACATCCACCCCTAGTAGCTCAACTGAATTCAATTATTAGGGAGGTAGAAAATGAAATAACTATGGGTGAGTTGGGGATTGTTAAAATAGATTATGTACCTATTGTGAAAGAATAAGTTGAAGTGTTTCCAAAAGATTTACCTGGACATCCCCTAGAACGAGAAATTGAGTTTTCCATTGATTTAATTCCTGGATCAAGGACCATATTGAAAACCCATTATAGAATGGACACTATGGAATTATTGTAAATAAAGAAAAAACTAGATGAATTGAGTAATAATGGATTTATTATCCCTAGTGTTTCTACAAGGGGAACCATGGTCCTTATTGTTAAGAAGAAAGATGGATCTATGAAGTTGTGCATTGACTAAAGTGAGATCAATGATATAAAAAGAAAGACCAAGTATCCCTTGCCATGAATTGATGATTTATTTGACTAAAAACATGGAGATAAATAAATTTCAATGATTGACCTTCGATCTGGATACCATCAGTTGTGCATGAAAAGGGAAGAAATTATATTGACAACATTTCGAACCAGGTATAAGCAATACGAGTTTACAGTAATGCCTTTTGGGATAATTAGTAAACCCTCAGTTTTCATGGATCTAATGAATGGAGGTTTCATGGAATATCTTGATGAATTTGTAGTGGTATTTATTGATTATATCTTGGTATAATCCAAAAGCTAAGAAGATCAAAAAAATCACTTGTGCATTATCCTAAAGTCTCTTCGAAGAAATAAATTATATGGGATGTTTAGCAAGAGAAAATTTTGGATTTAAGAGATTTATTTTCATAGCCATAATGTCTCTAAGGATGGAATATCTGTTGATCGTTCTAAGAGAAGATCAATCCATGAATGGCTAGCACCAATGTGTATAACCGAGGTAAGCAGTTTTATTAGTTTAGATGGTTGTTATCAATGTTTTTTCTAGAATTTTGCGTGATTGGATAACCCATTAACGAAGCTCACATGTAAAGGGGTTAAATTTGTTTTGAAAAAAGAGTGTCAAAAATGTTTCAAATAACTAAATAGAATATTAGTCAATTATCTTATCTTGATTCATCCATTGCGGAATTATGGGTTTGTTATTTATAGTTGTGCTTCAATGAATGGACTTTGTTGTGACCTTATGCAGAATGATAAGGTTATTTCCTTTGCATCATGACAGCTAATAATTCATTAGAAATACTATCCTACTCAAGATCTTGATTTAGAAACTGTAATAATTAATTTGAATATATGGAGACATTATCTCTATGGTGAGAAATGTGAGATATATACTGATCACAAGAGTTTGAAGTATATATTCTCAAAGAAAGAACTCAACATGAGGCAAAGGAGATGGCTTGAAATACTCAAGGATTATGATTGCACCATAGACTACCACCTGGGGAAGGAAAATAAGGTGGACGATTCTTTTTGAAGAAAGGATCATGGATTTTTGAACAAAATGAGAGTTGAAATGGATCCTATTTTCATAGATCTAGTGAACATGGATATGTGAATTACCATGGATGGTGAAACATCGATACATTTTCAAATGGTTTCCAAATCATATTTACTAGAAAAGATAATGAGTTATCAGACCGATGATTAAGAGTTTCAAAAGAAGATTAATGCTGTGAATGATGGGAGATTGAGTGACATTGTGTATGAAAATGGAATTTTGAAATTTGGGAAGAGACATTGTGTTCCCAACATACTTGATCTAAAAAATTAATTGTTGGACGATGATCATTGTTCTAATTTCTCACTACACCCTGTTAGCACTAAGATGTATAGAGATTTGAAGGAATATTTTTTTGTGGGACAATATGAAGAGGGAGATTTCTGATTTTTTGTCAAGGTGTATAGTTTGTCAACAAGTGAATGCTGGAAGGCAACATCCTGGAGGTGTTATGCAACCTCTTCCCATACCTAAGTGGAAATACTATAATATTATGATGGAATTTGTCATGGGACTAACAAAGACTCCTAGAAGGAATTATGCAGTAAGGATCATTATTGATCATCTTACCAAGTCAACACATTTTCATTCTATAAGAGATGTTCTAAAACATGAATGTCTAGCAAGACTATATATTAATGAAGTTGTGAGTCTTCATGGAGTACCCCTATCGATTGTTTCTGATCGTGATCCCTGTTTTACTTCAATATTTTAGAAATGTCTTCAAAAAGCATTGGATACTGAATTTCATTCAAGTACTGCCTACCACATTCAAACCGAGGGACAATCAGAATGAACTATTCAAACCCTAGAAGACATTTTGAGATCATTCTCACTTGACTATTGGGCTATGTGGGATCAATATTTACCGTTGGTAGAATTTTCTTATAACAATAATTTCCATTCAAGTATTTACATGGAACCATATGAAGCGTTATATAGAAAGAGATGTCGCACACCAAACTGTTGGGATGATATTGGTGAAAGAAAACCTATAGGACTGGAACTTATTTAGGAAACGGTGGAAAAGTTGAAGGTAATCCATACCCTCATCAATGTATCTCAAAGTAGGCAGAAGAGCTATGCCGATAACCGAAAGAAGGATTTGGAATTTCATGAAGGAGGTTATGTTTTCTTTATTGTATCTCCATGGAAGGTTGTTATACATTTCTGTTAGAACGGTAAATTGAGTCCGAGTTACATTGGACCTTTCAAAATTCTAGAACGAATTAGGGTTGTATCTTACCATTTGGAAATGCCTCCCAGTCTCTCTAAAGTTCACGATGAGTTGCACATATCACTATTGAGAAAATACATGCCTTACCCAATGCATGTACTAACCTAGGATGAATTGGAACTAGAACCTGATCTGTCTTATTGTGAATTTTCTGTCAGGATTCTCGATACTAGAGAACAAGTGTTGAGAAACTGGACGACTCAACTTGTAAAATATCTATGGAGAAACCATAAGATTGAAGAGGCAATGTGGGAATCCAAGGAACTTATGATGAAGAACCACCAGAGTTTTTTTATGTATTAATATTCTAGAAATTTCTAGGATGAAGTTATTTGAAGGAAGGGAGAATGTAACACCCCAAGCTTCCACGGTACACTTCTCTTTGAATAATACAATAGCTTGTATTGTACGCAACTTCCAGTTCTAACACACCACAACCAATCAAACTAGCCGTTATGAATAGTAATAGAAAAATATTAAAATTTTCTAAATTTTAACTTTCAAAATGGACATCATTTTTGGATTCAGAATATCAAAATTAGCTTAGGGTGAATTTTGGGTATTTTTCTAAAAACTTTGAATTTTTGATGAATAGTAAAAAATACTAAGTTATTGGTTAAAACCAAATTTTTATTTAAATGATTAGTTATTTTACTTAAATTTATTTTATTTCAAAATATATACAGATTACCTATATATCTTCAATTTAATTAACTGAATTCAGTTAATAATTATTTTAGATAAATATAAATTTTATTGAACTTTTCACTGACTTTTACCCACCTCCTAAGAGAATTTGAAAATTCACATAAAACATACTTTTTCCGCTTCTGTGAGTGGAATTTCAAAAATCCGAGAGGCACGGTTGATATCAGTAAGAAAAATTTGGTTCAAAAAGATGAAAATAGTTTTTGGTGAATTGTAAACTTTTGCATTTATTTACCACAGTTAAAAGTAAAAAGGGTAATTAATGGTAAAAATGATATTATTATTACCCTAACACATGTAATGATTATATTGGATAAGTATAATTTTACCATAAACAAACCTTAGTAATAAAATAGAACCTCTTTGGTACACTTGGTTTAGATTAGGACATTTATAATTAATTAATCCAAAGAAGAGTTAAAAGAGTTAAAATCAAAGTTTAATATATAAACCATTTTTAATATATGGTTATAAATAAGATAAATACAACTATAAATATTAATTATAAAGATAAAACAATTTTTTACATAAAGGTATTTTATTTATATTTTTTCGACATTTAATAATTTAATTTATTTATGACAAAATGATGATGCACTAATTACTTAATAAATGAAATATTAAAATAATTGATATCATAAATATCCAAATAAGGGTAATTTGAGACTTTTAATGAATAAAACTAATTTTCTAGGTTAATATGACATTTTATAGTTGGTTAGAATATTTTTTTGATGTAATTATGCCGTTATGAATTTATAAAAAAAACCAAATAGTGTTAAAATTGACATAAAATAGTTTTTAAAACAATTATTATATTATTAATTGGTATTCTATTCTTAAAAATCTATGGTTCAGAAAAAAAAAATTATATAGTGATAGGTGTATCATTAATTAACCACATTGGGGTCTCTTGGATGTATATATTATGTTTATTATCTATATAATATAAAAATACATAGAGACATGGTCAATGTCAAACTATTTAACTAAGAGCTAAATCTAAAAGATAATGTTAATATACGGACCAAACCTTTGTAAAACCTATTAGTTGAGTGGTTTTAGACCCATACCTATGTTATCATTTAAATAATTTATTTTTGAGCCATTAGAAAACAAAAATGATTTTATTATAAAATAATATTTCTAGCTTTTCCTAAGGTGCCCCTCACCCCTCTTATAAAAGGGCACTCAACTTTCTCTCTAATTCACACCTTAAAATCCATTTTTCATGGCTAGACTCTACCCAAATAACCTCTAAACTATAATCTCTTCATCTTAGAGGCCTTAATTTAGTCATAAAGCAAACCTATGAATCCCGTGTGATCAAATCAAAAGGAATAACCTGAAGAAGAGGTAAATATTTCATCACCTCTTCCAAGTTCATTTCTTCTTCCACTTCATTTTTCTTTATTGTTTCCATTATAAAATAATTGCTCCAGTTTTTTATATATATTTTGATGTTATTATATATATTTTACAAAAAAAATCATTTTATGTGCATCATTTGATTGACATTTCACCATACGTGCGTATGTGCGGCTTACCGTCTCCACGTCGTGGTTTAATTGTTATTCAATGCATTATTATTTATATGGGTATAATAATGATGTGTAATTGATGTAAATAATAAATATAACATGATAATTATTCGGTATATATGATTTATCATCCAATTATATATTATTTTAATATCAAATGATTGTCGCTCGTGCGTACGTACGGATTACCATCTCCACGAAGGCGATGATATTCATTCCCCATCGTATCCATTCAAGAATAATTTTAATTAGATGATTAATTTTTTTAAAGAGTTGATATAACTCTGAATATGAATAAGATGCATCCCATCCATAACAAACATGACTCACATAATAATTAATATAAAGGAAAACGAATCTGTTAACACTTGAAACAATGATAATACTAAGATATTATTAACAAAGCAATGTTAAAAGATCATATATGATATCATATTAAATCATTTTATTCTTTTATAATTTAATAAAAAAAAATTCACCATTATAAAATAGGTTAACCTACCCTCAACAATGGAAAAGTACAAGGTAAGGGTTAATTTCACAATCTTTTTATTATCCGATGTTGTCTTACGTAGGTATATACTGGGACATCTTTATCATCCACATCAATGATTCTTAAAAATATATATCAAAAAATTCTTACTATTTTATATACTATGGGTAAAGTCATTTATAACCTAGTTTGACTTTTTATAAGAATTTTATAAAGGAATATTTCCGTCGTTTCCAAAATAAGGTCATTTTTAACCGTTTTGAAAAAATTATGGTAATAATGTATTTTTTAAACTTATACAGTGGGTGTAACTATTTTCTGCCTTTATAACATCATCAAAGAATCCCTTATATGATTATATGAATATTTCAAAAATAATTGTTTTCCTATATAATTATATGAATTTTAAATGATTTCAAAATAGAAAGAGATAATTCTATAAAAAAATGTTTTGATTTCATCTATGTCTACATCTTATTAAGGATTTTAAGTTGTTTTGAAGGTGATTTATTATGATTCAAAAATTATATATTGTATTGAAGGTTTTATGATATGTTTGACTCTAGATGTTTTATTTTTATAACATTCATGGATTATGGATAAACTATTGGCATTTCGTATTCTAGTTTTAATATGAATGTTTATGTTATTTTCAAACATTTTCATATGAGGAATGCACTGGATTTAGTAAGTGACAGGTGGAGCCCGATATAGCTCTCCAATGAATAGGTAGGTCTCATGAGACAAAGTAGTGTCATGGAACAAGGCTTTGACAAGATTTTATTGGTAGTGTTGGCACAAGGCGTTGACTATGTGGTTATAAATTTTTGGAATTATGCATTCCATCATTATGAAAGTGACTATTGATATTGCATGTGATTATTTGACTAGTATAATATCCATGATAGTATATAAATGAAAATATTTGATCATATATTTTGCATATTATGTATAAGATCATGTTTAAAAGGGTTTTGTTTTAGTATTATACATTTCCTTAAATGTTTATGGTGATTTATGAAAGTTTATGCTATATTGTTATCCCTACTGAGCATCTGAGCTCACCTCTTTCTATGTTTTATTTTCCCCTGGATGCGAAGAAGTATATTATGACTGACCTGTAGGGATAGTTTATGGGAAATCAGTGTTTTATTTGGAAACAATGTTGTTGTATTTTTTCATTTTTGGATGTAATGTAAACCTTTGGAATTTATCACGTACTTCTAAGGCTACTAAACTAATCGGTCTTTTTAGACATGATATTTTGTAATCATGCCAATGATATGTAACAATGAACCTACTCTGGGTAACTGGGGTTGGGGAATTACAATGAATATATAATGTCATGAAGTAAAATTTAACTAAATGACCATGTACTATATTGATCCCTCTGTTGGCATCTGATCATGTATATAATTTATTATTTAATTATTTTAGTTTATAAATATGTTACATGTTATAATAGTAAAGGTTTGAATATGTAAAAATAAAACATGAAAAGATATTTTATAGTGAAGTCTCATGGTAATAAAAAAGGAGACATAGACCAAAAGGGTCTCCAATTCAGTAATAATTTTCCTCAAGAATG
Source organism: Viscum album (assembly GCA_963277665.1). Taxonomy (NCBI): domain Eukaryota; kingdom Viridiplantae; phylum Streptophyta; class Magnoliopsida; order Santalales; family Viscaceae; genus Viscum; species Viscum album. The sequence goes on from OY728146.1 coordinate 516,709,226, forward strand.
GGTTATGATGTAATACATGGATAGTATTCAATGTCATTAAATAGTGAGATTCCTACTGAGTCCTTGGAGTTCATCAAATATAAATCGATGACCAACAATGATTGTGCCCGATGGGATTTAACCATGACACCTACATATTGTTGTTGGATATATGGAGTGTATCTATGGCATTCTATGATAATATTTAAGGGATCCTAAGATGTATTACTAGGCATCCCAAATAATAGACAGGCATCAGGATCTAGGTGGGTCTCAACATATTCATGTTGTATCTGTAAATCTGAATTGGTTTCCATAACAATCATTGAATTCTTTGATCTGAATACAAGGTGAGATCGATTCAACCGCTTCTATTTGATATTGATGTTAGGAAATATATAATTTGGTCTAAGACTCTCCTTTCATTAGTATGATAAGGTCATGTAGAATGATACATTTTAATAAGGTCAATTTTTTTCTAGCCATGGCTTTCATTAGTGTGACAAGGAGAAGTAGTATGCAACCATTCATTTAACAAATTTAAATCATATTCCATTTTAAGGTTCATTTATCTACTTTTATTAGTGTGGTAAGGGTTTCTATATATTTGAAAACTATGATTCATTTACATTTATGTCCATGTTGTATACATATTAAACCTTCCAATTCAAATTTAACATTTTTCTGTCAAATGAGTCACTTACATTAAGTGGGTCAAGTGGTGAGAATACATGGAACCTTCCATTATTCAATTCTCATTATAAACAATACATTTAATAGGGAGATTCTTACCTTTTTTCATATCAAGGAAACGAGACAATCGAATGGTGGATCCAATGTGTCAAAACACAAAAATAATAATAATTGCATAAAATCCTACGTGGGTTGGATGGAGTTGTGGGTCAGACCACTACACATCTATCACATATTTTGAAATATAATAACAATACAGTTATAATGATTATAATAATGTAATAAAAATTCAATATGTTGATCTCGATGAAATCAGTGGGCCACACACGACAATTCCAAAATCAACATACATTGGGGATGTTTTATAGACCACCGACCTTAGGTCCATAAGACTTTCCTCATCTTGTATTGGTTCTTGATTTGGATCAGATCAGATTAAATCTAGAAAAAATAAAAAAACTCACACCTTGATAATTAGGTTGAGAGAATGAGAGTATATGAAAATCTTAAATGGCCTCAAGTAATTTTCATTGTGCATCCAACATGATGAATGAAATTTCAATCAGATCCCAGATAAAGGAGATGTTTGAATAAAAATATTTGGAATTAAAAATACTCAAAAATGAAATCCATATAGGTAAATATCTCATAAACTTGTATTAGGAAAGAATTATGGTGATAATAGATCATTATGGTAAAATTTGTAAAATTACATAGCAAAAAGGCCTCTTCCATGTTTTTCTGCATAGTTTGAAAAACAGTACGCAAACCTTGTAAAATTATTTGGGAAAAAAGAAAACATTCATGGTTATGCCGAATAGACATGTTCCAAACATGTTAGGTTTCTCTACGAAGAAAAAATCCATCCACATGATTAGGAAACCCACATGCCAACCGAGCGCCAACTAGGAGACTTTCTGAGATTCCATAAAATGATGTGATTGAGGCTCCAAACAAGCCATGGACCCCCATACTACCTCTTAAAACTAAAAAGTCATCCAAAAATGGTGAAAAAAATGATTTAGTATGAAATTTAAGGGATATATACCATTGTGAAATCCAATGTTCTTACATATGGTGAGAGAATCCATGTTGATGCTAGGAACTTTATATTCAAATTTAAATTATGATTTAGTTTCAGTTGTTGTTCAATGTGATTTAGCATGATATCATTAACTTTTTCAAGGGAGGCTTCAGGGATGATCATTCTTGTTATATTTTTTACTCAACATACATTTATATAAAAAGTGTTTTATTTTATATGGAGAAATTTATACATCCTCTGGTTACTACTTGCTTAGTGTTTAACAGGATTTTTTATGCATCATGGCCACTACTATCCTAATTTTTATTCTTAATTGTAGTTTTACATGAATATTTAGTTGCTATTTCATATCATTACATATATGTACGTTGGATTTTATTTTATATTTTAGTTTGATGTGGTTTTGTTTGGTTTCTTTATTATATATCTCATTCATATATGATATCATATAGTTTAATTTCTCCCATTACTTTGTTTAATATACCATCGGTTCTAGTCTCCAACCTCGGGCCTCTTGGTTGTAGGACATAGGTGTCACAATTACTCTTCTCTCATTCCCAGTTTTGGGAGGGGTACACCATGTGGATAGTGGGTCATGACATTTCATTCATCTTGCCTTTAGTTATTTACAAAAACTAAAATATATAGCATTAGATAAGATATAATCCTATATTTACAAACCATCATATGATTAAATAATACATTAACCTAGAAAAGTATATAATAAAAACAAAAGATAATTTTATATCATTCCATAAAAATATAACAAAAAACCCCAAATTACCTCAATAAAAATAAATATAAATCTATTTTAATATAAAATTTTATATCATTCTATTCAAATTAAATTCCCAAAAAGTTAAAATGATTTTACAAAAAAATCATTCATGGTAAAAAACATGATACACTTAAGGGTTTCGTGTACCTTAACCCAACAAAAAATATCACAACAAACATTAATAAATTTTAAATCCCATCACTTAAAGCCTAAATGGTGGTGTATATGACTTTTATCATTTAATAAAAATTAAAAATGTAAACCCTTGAGAGTATAAATAACTCAATAGTAAAACTATCATGAAAGCATCTAATATTAACATATATATTTACCCAAAATTAATAATTAATATAATAGGACCTAAAACTAACTAAAATAGCTTGTTATAAGAGAATAATATTTACCTCTCTAGATTGATATAAAAAATATTTACAGAATATTATCCATATAAACCATAAAAAATAAAAAATAAAATGTTGGACCACTTATATACACAATTATATTCTTGTTTGTTAATTTTAAAGAAAGAGGATAAACTATAATGTAATATCATGGATATATAAAAAGCTGGATCAAATAAATCTATATCGCCTCCCATTACATTATTCACACATGAAACCTTGTTAAACACCATTCATTTAACAACATTTTCTATAAATAGAAAAAATTAAAACCAAATAATAATGAGGTTAAAGTAAATTTAAGGGAAAATATATGAATTAATAATTTAATTTCATCTATGGGAATATGATAAACATTTTATGGCACAATTTATGTACTTGAAAAGAACATTATATTGTTCATACGCATAAAAAATGGGTTCATAAAACATTATAAATGTAATAAATATTTAACATATAATAAAAGTCATATTAGAAGATTATCAAAGGATATTTGAAAATAGTCTTTGTGAAATGTTTACATTACTTCTTGATGTTGTCACAATGAAAATAGTTTCGTAACATGGAAAATAATTTTAGTATTTGTATTATAATCACTATATCCAATTGAAAACATACATTGTAAATTTCAGTAATATCTTATGGGATACCTATAACTGGTTAACTCTATCTCTTTACCCAATGATTTTGCGATATAAATTATTCAACCCATAATAATGAGTTTATTATGTTCCATGATCATCATCATAATATATGTCCTTGAACCACAACATAATCATAACACATGAAATATTTAATTAGTATGGTATCATTATAATAAATCCATAGTGGATCATAGAAAACATATAGAGTTTATGTCATTGTTGATTATACATACAATTAAAATAATATTAAATAAATTCTTGTTTAAATAACATTTACACAAGGAAAATATTTTTTTTAAAAAATACAAATAAATGAAATATTAAAAAATTATAATTACTTTAAAATTATTTTGAAAACATATAATTATATCTTAAAATATAATAATGATAAATATTTTGGGAAAATCCATTCTTGTAGTCAGTGTTAAAAATAATAATTCTTTCCAAAAATTTGTAAAGAGATTCAGAAGTGGCCTTTACAGAAAAATTTATGAAATTTAATTTAATTGTTTTTATAAAATGAGAAAAACATAAAAACTAATGTTTTAAATTTAAATAAGTTTTTAAATGTGACATTATTTAAAACATATAATAAATCATTGAAATCAAAGATAAATATTTCTTATCTAAAAAAGACACAAATTTAGTATGACTAAAGATATATTTCTGAATAATTCTTTATTTAATAAGGGATATATTTAAAACTAAATATGAAAATGAAATCATAACCTTAGGAGAACAAAACATATGTTGTTTTAGGGAAAAAATACCCCACTATTTCCCCCAAAAAATCCATGAATAAAAATGATCTTGAAAAGAATGATGATTTTAGAATAAAGCATTTTTAAATTTAGTAAAATTTCAGTCAAAAATCATTAAACTATGGAGTATAAAATTACTCTAAAAATACCCTTAATTTCAGTATTTAATATCCCTAAAAAAATTCATAATTCATATTTTTACATAATAAAATATATCATGGTGTATAATATGAATCATAGCACAAGAAACTAAGAGTTAGAGACAAAATTTATTTATAAGATCTTATTTTTGATTTGATGATTAATAAATGATATTATTATGTGATAATATATAAATCAATATAATTTGATGGTAAATATAGAATAATATAATTTAGTTACTAATTCACAAAAAACAATGGAATATGATTTAAAATGAAGACGTTGAACAACCTTCTGGTTCGAAATTATGTTGAGAAAAACCCTTTCTACATTAATAACATCTAAATAAAAACCATTTTATAAGGACCTAATCTTAAAACATTACATAATCATGAATTAAATGAATAATTCACAAAGATGATCTTTTCAGGTTTAGAGTTTTAGAGAATTTGGACATAACTATTACATCTCAAAAGATTACAATGCAGTCACTTCTAGTAAGTTTCCATAAAATAAAAACTCATAAAAATAAACATGTCAAGTTCATTGTTTTAGATATCATGTAATTCCTTGATCACATCCTTGACCCTATTAATCTTTAAGTCCTATTGAAAACATTTCAAAAAATCCTCGGATGAGCATAAAAAGACCAGTAAGGGATATAAAAAATATGGAAAGAAAACATTATTCCACATATACATAAGAATCAATGATATCATACTTTACTCTTAAAACATAATCACATTAACATACCACATGAAATCGTAATATTAATGAATAACTCATAGAAATCATAAGATGTAAAGGTAACTTGAGGCATTCATAACATTCTAAAATAGGGAGTAACCCTCATGGTTACGTTTGGAATACCCATCACAATATATTCCCTAATTCTCTTTGGATAAACCTTAGCGTTTAATTCCTTCTCGTTACCCAATGCATTGGAGAGCTATATCGGTCTCACCTGCCCTTAGTTTATCACGGAACCACCCGATTTCATAAACATTTCCCAAGAACCATAACATAATCATAACACTTAAAACATGCATAAAAGAAACATAAAATTTCCAAATTTCAATCACAAGAGATCACATCATGATATTATCATAAAAAAATCTTATTACATCATTAAAACTCTATGAGAGAAAAATCCTGTTAGAATTTGAAAATATTAAAAGAAGATAGTTAATAGAGATTTTATAATTAAAGTGTCTCATACCACATAGAAAAATTTGAAAGGGTTTTAAAATATTCATTTCCACATAAATAAATCCTTAAAACCATTTTTAAAACATGGAAATGGATGAAAAATGTTTAAAAGAATAAATATTTAAAATAATTTCAAAAATTGTTTTAATAAAAGAGTCCTTTTCCATTTTGAAAATTTAAATTATAAGCCACATGAAATTATACCATTTTAAAAACATTTAAATGAATTTATTATAGACATAATATAGATATGGAATGTCAAAGAGGATGTATATAAACTTTTTAAAAGAATAAGAGTGCATGTCATTAAGAAATGTCACAATGAGAAGAAATTGAGATGTATTCCCAATCAAGGATCACGCCATTAGAGCAAGGATGATGAAATGACATAATTATGTGTGAATAATATAAATACACTAAATATAATTGGATAATAAGTTTAAAATAATAAGATGGCATCCACACATATTCATATCAAGACATAATCAAGATGTAGAGGTTTAACCCAAAGAATTGGAATTATGTTAAGATGTTCCCTTGCAAAAATTTGATAGCCTAAGGACGTCACATCAAATTTTAGAAAAAAGTGTTGATGAGAGAGAAAAGGGTATCTCATCAACTGGAAATAAAGTTTACATAAATAAGGGTATATAAGTACATATCCTAACATAATAAGATGTAATTTAAAAGAAAAACAAAAAAAGTCCTTTAAAAATAGGAGGGTGAAAGGTTCCTTTACCGACTTCCATATTTTTCAAAACGTACACCCCATGAAATAAGGACAATATAACATTGATGTAAATACTAATAAACAAAATTATATTACAAAAAGAGTATTATAATGTGTAGTAAATACAACAATTAATGAAAATGGTGGAAAATGTACCATAAATACAACGGGAATAAAAGTGACATGAAAAATCCCTTACAAAAACTCGGCAGCCTAACGGCGCCACTTAAAACTTCAAAAAATGGTTTTGTGAGATCAATTAGGGTCTCTCATAATATGAACATTAAAATTACATAATTATGAATATAAAATAACATCCCCAAACATAATAAATAGGATCTTAATAGAAATTACATAAAGGAGAGTGCTTAAAAAGAAAGAGAGAGGTAGGACCCCTTACCTCAAGTCTGACTTGTCTTTTTTATTTTATTTATATTCCTGAATAATAAAATACTGTAATTTATACTTTATTATGAAACTTTTTCAATTTAATTATTCATTTTATATCACTTATTACCATGTTATGAACCTTATGTAATTGTTTAAGTTAATAACATTCGTTTTGTCGATCATTGGTGCTTGAGTAAAAAATAAACTTGTTATAATTACAAGTTATTTATTTTGTAAAATATCCATTATATCTAGAATTATATTCACTATTTAGATAACATATATATCATATATATCCAGTATATACATTCATTTAAAATATTACATAACATTTAAAGGTAAGAAATGAAATGCACCGTTCGTGGAGACGTTAAGCTGTACGAACGCATGAACGCTACTTTCATTTATATTTCGTATTTAATGGAATTAAAACTAAATGAGATATATATATATATATATTAAAATTCCATTATAATATATATGTTATATAGGTCAAATATTTTCATTAATTTTATTCTTTATACATTCCATGTATTGTATGGACGAGTCACATCTCTTGAGGGGGCGGTAGTCCACACTTCTTCAAATGAAATTATAACATTTTCACAACATGAGAAGCATAAAGGTATGTTTTAAATGTAAAATACAGAAGAATATAGAGGAAATAAATATAATATATATTATAAATAAATATAGTGTCATCATAATGTCCACCATGAGAGGTGGTAGGAGAAGATAGAACACTCATCGTTTCGTGAGGCAGTAATACGCCATCCACTGAAACAATATGTTCTTTAACCATTAGGCAGTGGTGTGTGTAATTTTAGCTAGAATCCATCTCCTAAAAACATACTATTATATTTAAGATACTTGTTTTGTTACAAAATAATGGAATAAATAGATTTTAGGCGGATATATAAGGAAAATAAAACAAAAGAACATAAGAGAGGACATTACCTTTAAATCGGGTAACTCTATTTGGTTTGAACCAATGGGATTTCTTGAAGAGCATTCTGCCTAAGGTAAGGCTTCTTGGATGAAAAGAGGGATGTGGAGAGATAAGATTAGTAGAGTTTGGTCGATCCAAGGGCTTGAGGGGTGTGCGTAAGGAGGTAGAGGTGGGGGCCTTTTATAAGAGGGAGGAGGGGCACTCTTGGAATGTCAAGAAATGTTACATTATATTAAAATGAGTTTAGGATTTTAAAGGTACCAAATTTATATATTTATAGGATAAGGTGATAAGTGTTTTAAATATACTCACACAATTCGTTTTAGACAAGTATAAGTATTATATTTTACATTATCATTTCATTTTATTTAAATTGTTCATTAATGAGATAATCGCAGCATCAGCAGGGTGTCACAAATAAATTAATTTAAATAATCTCTAAAAAATATAAGAAAAATACTAAAATGCAGGAAATATTTTTAGATTTCAAATTAATATTTATAGTCTAATATATCATTTCTGTAGACAAAACTAAAATTATTTTACTTAGGTGTTGCATACTTTGGTTACATTTTCCTTTCATTAAAGAAATATGATAAAAGGTCATTACCACGCTGAAGTGATTCCATGGGGTCCCAAGGTTGGAAATAGGCATCCCATGGTCGTCCATGACACCACCAATAACTTTATGACACATTTTTTTGGTCATTTTATATTTTTATAATATTATTTTCTTACCATTAATTACCTGATTACTAATTAAACACGATAATTAAAGATAATTACCATTGTTACTATTCATAATTTCAAAAAACAAAAGAGTCTTAATTAAATAAGTTGGAAATTATAATTCCAAATATGGAATAAATTTTATCAAATTCAAAACATTGAAATTTTAGTAATTAATTTAAAAGTAAATCCCATTGCCAAAACAATAGATGGGTTTTTAAGAAGTAAAATTTATCAAAATATTGACTTATTTTTACATCCAATTGAAAAGTGAAATTACATCCAATGAAAAAAATTGTATTAAGTCATAAATAAATAATTCAATTATACATTAAAAACAATTAAAATGACAATCTAAATATATACATAAATTGGATGAAAATGCAGTTTTGAATTAAAAAACTCTGTTTTTTACTATTCATTAAAAAAAGACATTTTCAGAAAAATACAAAAAATTTACCCTAAGATATATTTTATATTCCAAATTCAAAAATTATATCCATTTTAAAAAATTAAAAACATAGAATTATCATTAATAAATCATATAGTTAATTCCCGCTGTCAAAACAAATAGCTTGTTTTTAAGAAAACAATATCTCTCAAAAGATTGGCACTTGTTTATGTCCATTTTCAAAGTAAAATTAATTCTAGTGACCAAAATTGAATTAAATGTTAAAAATATATTCTAATTACACTTTTAAACAATTTAAAAAAGTTAATCTAACAATATAATTAAATTAGATGAAAAAGCAGTTTTGAAGTAAAATGCAGTATTTTTCACTATTCATTAAAAAACGAACAATGTCAGAAAAAAACCAAAAAATCATCCAAAGTAGATTTCAATATCCCAATTCTAAAGAGAGATTTTATTTGGTCCAATATAACATTAAATATTGTCAAAACGTTGATTTAAAAAAAGGGTTCCCCATTAAAAGGCGGTTAATCAACCTTTTAATGAATATTAGAATATTTACGCTTAAAATTGGATTCATTTTCATTTTAAGCTTCTTAACATTTATTGGAAAAGAGTAAAAATAATTTTCAAACATATATAATCATTTTTAGTTAGTTCTGTTCAATCCCTCTATTACAACGACTAGGCATTAAATATTTGAAATAATATTATTATATTATTAGTGTGAAATATAAGATTTTAAAAGAAACTCGTTATTGCGTCTTGGGTATGCCATCGAGCATAGAATTCCCTTTAAAGTAGTATTAACCTTTTATTCACAAATATTTATAAACATGAGAATGTAATATTATTTATTTACCTAGGATGTTACATCCTTCCCCCTTTTGGGAATTGCATCCCCACAATTTTAAAATATGTCTTGGAAACTTTATTGAAATCCCCACATCATAAAAAAAAATTTAACTATCACCTTAAAAGAAAAATAGAGAAGTACAAGGGTCACACGAGTTAACGCATACTAGGATTCCCTGTAGGAAAACATGGATATGGAAGAAAAAACAGAGGGTTATATTCTGAGGGAGAGTGATAGAAAACATGTTTAGGAGAAAGTTAACCACCAGAAAATCACAAACTTGTGATGGGTTAAACTGTATTTGATTCCCCAGTAGGAAAAGTTAACAGAAAACATTTTAGTTTTACTTTACTTTTCATTGTGGATTTTATTTACGAGCTTAACTAAATCATAAGGAAACATACTTACTTGTCATGTTGACATTCAACTTTTACTATATTTCTTACACAAACTGAAATTTTCTCCTAATGATGAGTATTTAAGGATGACTTATTAATATTAATTGTTCTATTATCAACTTCTAGAGAATCACCTAATCCAAAAGAGAGAACTATATATTTTCTATGTCTTTATACCGTAACCAAAACCAAAATTGTTAGAACAAGATCAGATAATCATCAAAAGGATAATCCTTTATAAAAAAATCTATTCTTAATCTCCAAAATTTGTCCAACAAAACCCAAAGATCAAAGAAGACCATTCGATAAACAATTTGTAATAAAATTATTCAATGTAAACCAAATTGATATTGAAACCCAAATCTCTAAACGATTTGATCACATAGTCTTCCATGTTAAATCTTAGCATTTATCTCCAAATAGCATGTGTTCCTCTTAAAGTATTGAACTGAAAAGTAATTAACCTAATCACATATCCTCTATGATAGGTTAATAATTTCAATAGATAACCCATAATAAACTTATTCTAGATTCATAAGATCATATAACTAAAAATAATTACTCAAACTAACTAGGGACTTCACGTAGTCCATTGGTAGGTGATAAATACCAGTCACACTTTGGTTGTGGGTTCGATTCCCGCAACTTGGTCCGACGCAATGGGGTGTCACATGATTTGCGTGTTGTCCCTTTGTCCAAAAGTATATAATTCATAAAACATTCCCCAAAAGAGATAAAATCATCAAAAATAACAATAACATAATTTAATCTCATGTTTATCTCACGTCGTTCATATTCCATCATAACATATAGTAACCCATAATTACCTCAAAAGTAAGGATCATATAAACCCTAATTATTACCTTTATAATTATTAACTGAATTTCAACATCTATTTGGTTCTCCCGTACATGATGCATTAGACAACTCACCAAGGTTCATGTTGTTGATCATGACTCCTTGATAGTTGGTTTAGAATAACAACGAGATTCCTCATTGAATCCCCTATTTCATCCAGTATCTTAATTAGAGAACCACCACAGTATACTTCAAACCCACTGTCACTTTGGTGCCTACTAGATCGATCCATTTACTAAAATTAAAAATGTCAGTGTGAGTATATCAACAAAATAATCATGTACTAATGAGAAAGATAAACACTAAGATATATTTACTCATTCACTTTATCTAAAAACTATGACTTTTCTGAAATTCTAGCCATTATGGTAATGTCACTTATGATTAATGAATACCCAAAACTATAATGTTATCTAAACCAACCTTTGATACCAACTATAAGGTTCTGATCTTAAAACATTACATAATCATGAATTAAATGAATAATTCAAATAGTGGATCTTTTCAGGTTTAGAGTTTTAGAGAATTAGAACATAACTATTACATCTCAAAAGATTATAAAGTAAACAATTCTACTATGTTTATATAAAATATAAACTCTTAAAAAGAAACATGTATAGTTTGATGTTTTAGATAACATATCTTTCCCTGATCCCATCCTTGACCCTATTCATCATTAAGTCCTATGGAAAACATTTCAAAAAAACTTGGGATGAGCATAAAAAGATCAGTAAGGGATACAAAAAAATATAGAAAGAAAACATTAGTCCATGTATACATAAGAATTAATTAAATCATACTTTATTATTAAAACATAATCACTTTAATATACCTCATAAAATCATAAGATTAAGGAATAACTCATAGAAATCATAAGACGTAAAGGGAACTTGAGGCATTCATAACATTTTTACGTAGGGAGTATCCCTTATGGTTACATTTGGAATACCCATCAGAGTATATTTCCTAAATCTATTTGGAGAAACCTTAGCGTTTAACTCCTTCGCGTTACCCAATGCATTGAAGAGTAATCTCAGGCTCATGTGCCCTTAGTTTATCACAAAATTACCCGATTTCATAAACATTTCCCAAGAACCATAACCTAATAATAACACAAAAAACATGCATAAAAGAAACATAAAATGTCCACATTTCAATCACAAGAGATCACATCATGATATTATCATAAATAAAAACATCTAATAAAATCAGTAAAACTCTATGAGAGAAAAATCCCTTTAGACTTTGATAATATTAAAAGAAGAAATTTAATAGAGATTTTAGAATCTAAGTGTCCCATACAACTTGGAAACTTTTGAAAGGATTTTAAAACATTCATGTATAAATAAATAAATCCTTCAAACCATTTTTAAAACATGTATATTGATGATAAATTTTTAAAATAATAAATATTTAAAACCATTTAAAACAATGTTTTAATAAAAGAGTCCTTTTCCATTTTGAACATTTAAATTATAAGCCACATGAAATTCGACCATTTTAAAAACATTTAAATGAATTTAGTATAGATATAAAATGGATATGGAATGTCAAAGGGGCAGTATATACTCATTTTAAAATAATAAAATTGCATATAATTATGAAATGTCTCAATGGGAAGAAATTGAGATGTATTCCAAATCAAGGATCATGCCATTAGAGCAAGGATAAAGAAATGATATAATTATGTGTGAGAAATAAAAATACACTAAATATAGGTGAATACTCAGTTTAAAACAATAATATGTCATCTACACATATTTATAGCATGACAAAATCAAGAAGCAGAGGTTTAACTCATAGAATTGGAATTGTGTTAAGAAGTTCCCTTGCAAAAAATTCGATAGCCTAACAACATCACATCAAATTTTAGAAAAGGAGTTTATGAGAGAGATAACGGGTAACTAATCACATGGACATAAAATTTACAACAATAAGGATATATAATAACATATCCCAACATATGAATATGTAATTTAAAAGAAAAAACAAAAAAAGTCTTTTAATAATAGGAGGGTGAAAGGTTCCCTTACAGACTTGGTTAAATTTTAAAACATACAGTCATTGAAGGAAGGACCATAAAACATTGATGAAATTACTCATAATTGAATGTATATTACACATAGAGTAGAATAATGGGTAGTACATACACCACTAAAAGGAAATTGTGGAAAATGTAGCATAAATCCCACAGGAATAAAAGTTAGATGAAAAGTCCCTTACGAAAACTCGGCAGCCTAACGACGCCACTTAATACTTCCAAAAATGGATTTATGAGATCAAATAGGGTATCTCATAATATGAACATAAAAAGTACATAATTAGGAATATAAAATAACATTTCCAAACATTTGAAACATGATCTTAAAAGAAATGACATAAAAGAAAGTACTTAAAAAGAAAGAGAGATTTAGGATCCCTTACCTCAAGTCCGACATGTCTTGTTCATTTTATTTATATTCCTAAATAATAAACTAGAATTATTTTCTACATTCATAAGGAAATTTTTCAAGTTCATTATTACATTTATATCACTTATTACCATGTTAAAAACATTATGTAATTATTTAAGTTAATAATAGTCATTTTGTCGATCATTGGTAGTTGAGTCAAAAATAAACTTCTTATAATTACAAGTTGCTAATGTGGTAAAATATCCATTATATCCAGAATTTCATTCAAAATTTATATATCATATTTATCATATATATCCAGTATATAAATTCATTTATAATATTACATAACATTTCAAGGTAAGAAATGAAATGCACCGTTCATGGAGATGGTAAGACGTACGTACACATGAACTCTACTTTCATTTCTATTTTGTATTTAATTGAATTAAAAATAAATGAGATATATATATTATAATTATAGTATAATATATATGTTAAATAGGTCACATATGTTCATTAATTTCATTATTTATACATTCCATGTATTGCATGAACGAGTCACATCACTTGAGGGGTCTATAGTTCAGACTTCCTCAAATGAAAGTATCGCATTTTCACAACATGAAAAGCATAATGTTATGTTTTAAATGTAAAATAAAGAAGAATATATAGGAAATAAATATAATATATATCATAAATAAATATAGTTCTATCATAATTTCCACCATGAGAGGTGGTAGGAGAAGATAGAACAATCATCATTTTATGAGGCAGTAATTCTCCATCCACGGAAATAGTATGTTCTTTAATAATTAGATGGAGGTGTGTGTAAGTGTAGCTCTAATAATTCACATATAAACAACATAATATAAATAATATACTAGTTTTGTTACAAAATAAATGAATAAAATGAGTTTAGGGGGTTGGGGAAGCAAAATAAAACAAATGAACATAAGAGAGGAAATTGCCTTTAAATCGGGTAACTCCATTTGGTTTGAACCAATAGGGTTTCTTGAAGAGATTTTTGCCTAAGGAAATGATTCTAGGATTAAGAGAGGGATTTGGAGAGATAAAAGGAGCAGAGTTTTTCTGAGTCAATTGCCTGAGTGGTGAGGGTAAGGGGGTAGAGGTGGGGGCCTTTTATAAGAGGGAGGAGGGGCACTCTTGGAAAGTCAAGAAATGTTACTTTATATTAAAATGATTTTAGGTTTTTAAAGGTCCCACATTTATATTTTTTGAGGATAAGGTGATAAGGGTTCTAAATATACACATAAAATAGGTTTTAGACAATTGTAATACTTAGATGTTACATTATCTTTTCATTTTATTTAAATCGTTCATTAATGAGATAATAGTTGCATCATCATGGTGTCACAAATAAATTAATTTATATAATGTATAAAAATTATAAGAAAAATACTATGATTTAAGAAGTATTTTTAGCTTTCCATTGAATATTTATAGTCTAATATATCATTTATGTAGACAAAATTAAAATTATTTTACTTATATGTTACATACTTTGGTTACAATTTCCTTTATTTAAAAAAATATGATAAAAGGTCACAATCTCACTAAAGTGATTCCATGGAATCCCAAGGTTGGAAAAAGGCATCCCATGGTCGCCCATGACACCACCAATAACATTAAGACTCATTTTGGGGTCATTTTATATGTTTATGATATTATTTTCATACCCTTAATTACCCAATTCCTAATTAAACACGATAATTAAAGATAATTACCGTCGTTACTATTCATAATGTTCAAAAATAAAAGAGTCATAATTAAATAATTTGGAACATCTGACTCAAAATATGGAATCAATTTTATCAAATTCAAAACACATAAAATTTAGTAATTAATTTAAATGTAAATATCATTGTCAAAACAAAAGACGGGTGTTTAAGAAGTAAAATTTATCAAAAGATTGACCTGTTTTTACATCTAATTGAAAAGAGAAATTACTTAAAACAAAAAAATTGTATTAAGTGATGAAAAAATAATTCAATTATAATTTAAAAACAATTAAAATGAAAATATAAATATATAAATAAATTGGATGAAAATGCAGTTTTGAATTAAAAAACTAAATTTTTCACAATTAAAAAAAAGATGTTATCATAAAAATACCAAAAATTAACCCTAAGCTATATTTTATATTCCAAATTCAGAAATTATATAAATTCTAACAAATTAAAAATATAGAAGTTTCATTAATAAATCTTATAGTTAATTCCCACTATCAAAAATAGTGTTTTTTTTAAGAAAGAATATCTATCAAAAGATTAACACTTGTTTAAGTCCATTTTCATAGTAAAATTAATTCAAGTGAACACCATTGAATTAAATGGTAAACATATATTCTAATTAAAATTTAAAACAATTAAAAAATATAATCTAACCATATAATTAAAATATATGAAAAAGCAGTTTTGAAGTAAAATGCAGTATTTTTCAATATTCATTAAAAAACTAACATTGTCAGAAAAAACAAAAAATTTATCCAAAGAAGATATCAATGTCCCAATTCTAAAGAAGGATTTTATTTGGTCCAATATTACATAAAAACTAGTCAAAAGTGGATTTAAAAAAACGGTTCTCCATCAAAAGGTGGTTAATCGACCTTTTAATGAATATTAGAATATTTACGCATAAAATTGGATTCATTCACATTTTAAGCCCTTAAAATTTATTGGATAAAAGTAAAAATATTTTTCAAACATATATAATAATTTTTTAGTTAGTTCTGTTCATTCCCTCCATTACAACGGCTAGGCATTAACTATTTAAAATAATATTATTATATTATTAGTGTGCAACATAAGATTTTCAAAGAAACTCATTGTTGCGTATTGGCTACACCATCGAGCATAGCATTCCCTTTAAAGTAATATTAACATTTTATTTACAAATATTGATAAACATGAGAATGTAATATTATTTATTTACCTGGGATGTTACAATTTTATAAGTTACAATGAATTGAAGCATAATAACTTTTATATAAGATGTATTATATAAATTAAATTTAAAATGGAATTAGATACAAAATATATAATAAATTAGTTTTATAATATTAAATCATACCCTAATAAAAGAATGTTGAGATGTAATCTATTACATCGAGTCCTCATATTCCATGTATATCCATCAAATCATGTATGATAAACATAATTCAATTATTTAATTGTCTAAGATCATTTTATAGGTTTATTAATTTACATTAATAAAATATGATTCATTTATTTCAATGAGATCCTAAATTACATAGTTAGAAATTTCTATGATGGGTATTTCATGGAAGATTTGTTCATAATTTTAAAAAATATTTTGAATGTTACCAAAGTTAATGTTTTTATTGTTATATCATATATAAATTTCTAAAAAATATGTAATTATAATTTATAAATGTTAATTATACATTTAAAATTTAACATTTTATATTTATATGAAAAATTAATTACATTAAAATGATCATGATAATTTGTTGTTCAAACACATGACTGACAATTCAATTTTAAAATTAGAGTGAGGGAGATATTATAGTATAATTTTTTATTTAAAAATATTAATATTAAAAAATTAATACCATATTAAAACGTTATATATTCTTATAAATAACATCCATTTGATGTAGTGATGAAAAAAATCACATAGATTTGTTAAGGTGGTACTGCACACCTACGCACGAATGAAGTTGTAATTTTAAATGTATTTAAATGAATTAATAAATATTATATAATATTATTAAAAATCATAATTATTTAAAAAATATAATTTATAAAAAAACCATTCATTGTAACCATCCATGAGGGGGTGAAAGGAAATGAATCGCATCACTTGGTGAGGCTATAGTCCATCATATACATGAATGATGGTTTTATTTCTAATTTGGTAGAAGATGAGATGGATCTATGACATTAAATGAACATAATTGCACATCAAAATATTTAATATGATGATTATTATTATATCATGGTTTATGAATGTTCTATATAGGTATAATAATAAACAAATATTTGGTAAACATTTTTTCACTCTTTATTGAAAACCCTATTTTTTACACCTCTATCTTTGTATGGATGGAATTTTTACTAAAATAAGAACTATATAAATTTTAGAAGAATTTGATGAATATATTTTGAGAGGTATTTGTAGGGAAAAATGATATTTAATCTTGTATAAGATATGAGTGTGGCTGTCCTTTTATAGGTCACAGTAGTGGTAATTTTTGAATTTCATGAAATTTTATAACAAAATATGTGTCTAACTCATGTAAAAAGCTTCCAAAATGAAGAAATAAACAAATATATGGATGATATAATTTTTATATAATTCTAAAATAAAATTTAATTAGTTTAATATATCACTTAAAAAAATATATTTTATAATAAAATTTCTCATATCTATTCTTATATTTATTGTGGTACCAAATTTTTCAGTATTATGGGGATATAATTATAATTATATGGAGGAAATTTGATCCAAAATTGACTGGTGATGTTATTTGAATGAATTACACATCATAAAGTTTTGACTATATATATATTTTTAACTTTAGTATTATTTATAAAATATATATTACACAAAATAGTATTAGTAACATATTATAGACTATTTGTATAATCTGCCTTTGACAAAAATAAGAGATCAGATTTTTTTTAATATAATAAATTACAAAAAAATAATACATTATTAATAACTGTTAGTTTTTTGTGACTCCATTACTCATGAAAAATAAATTTTGATTTTCATATTTTTATAAAAAATCACATTATAATTATATTTCCTGAAAAAGAATTATGTTGGCATTGCCTAAAAATTTAACAGAATTTTTTAATCACTAAAAACTAAAAACAAAATAACATAATAAAAATAATTACATTTTTCAAAAAATAACTTTTAATATTTGTAAAAAAACTATTTTAATCCTTTTATAAATGCGTAAAATAAAATTTCAAATCCAAATGGTGAAATTTTACAATTTTCAGAATATAAAATATTATAAAGGTCAAAATATATGAGAAATAGAAAGGATCATATATTAAATTTAAGAATGATTAAAGAATAAATATAATCAATCAATAAAAAAATTGTTTGAACTAATTTAAATCCTTTTGACATTAGGTACAACCTTAATTAATTGATTTTAACATTACTATGCTAACAAATATATACATTTTATTATATTCTTATTGACCAAAAATTAATCTGTAATTGTTACCGAATATTATTTATTATGAATCCACATAAATATTTCATTTTATCAATTTTCAATTATAATTGTTACCAAATATTATATAAATAATGGTGAAAACCATGATGAAAAAAGTTTCTTTCTTTAGAAAAATGAAAATTAAGCTGAAAATTTTTTGAAAAGAAATTTTTGATTAATATGGGTAAATAAAAATTATTGTATTTATTTTAATATAATAGTATATATAATATTTTAAAAATATTAAAAAATAAAATATTAATTTCTAAATAATTTATATAAAAATACATTTTAAAAAAAATTAGTATCTTTAATTATTCATTGATAAATAGTACATTTCATCAAATTTTCAAAAAATCATCTTAAAATAATTTTGAAATAATAAATTAAAAATGTATGTTCTCTTTGATTAATATATTTTGTAATCTTTGGAAGTAATTCATTAATTAAATTCATATAATTTTACTTGGATCACTATTATGGTCTAGTCTATGGATCATAAAATGACAATATTTCAGTTATATCAATATCCCTGAATTATATCTAGTTGGGGAATAAAAAATCTCATCCATAATCACTCTATTCTAGGAACATTGCCTTTATATGATTTTAGGGATATCAAACTACATCCCTCAGAACACATCTCTTGACTCTACATGGCTCACTACTCTAATAGAATCCTTACTCAGTTCAACAACTTCATTTTCTATTCAATAGATTAGAATTGATGATTTTTTATTTTCTATAAAGAGACTCTTCTTGCATCAATGTTCTAAATGGATGCACCTGAACACAATGACCAAACATCCCGAATTTTCAAAACATGAAAGTAGCTCCACTCTGCACTTTCACATAACACCTATTCTTTCACATATGTTTTGGGATTATTATGAATGTTTCCATTAACACAACCCCTATCATTAACACAACATAGACATGATATTCAATTGGTCTACATATACTCATGGATCACTCATTGTGTAATATTTTCTACGGGAAAGTATTCTCTATGAAACTCATCTATATAGAAGAGACAACAAAACTTTTTGGCACAATGTTCATTGTAATCAATGGGGATAACCACCTATTTATGGACCTGGATAGAAATGTTTCCAATTTCCATGAACATCAAACCATGAGTGCATAATCCTGAATTAGAAGTCATACCAGGAATGTAACATCCTTTCATGAAACACATGTTGTTTCAATATTTTTTAGAAATTACCTGAAACCCCTCTTGCATGCAACCCAATTTTAATGTAAAATTTGGCACAAAATATTCTTCCTTGAAAAAACTCATATTTTGTGAAATTATTTTCAATTTATGCATGTTTATGGGACGATCTCGATACACATCTTGTGTGAAAAATTTATATGATTCATAAAGGTTTCATGAAACATGTTTCCCTAAAATAGATTTCTATATTTTCAAAATTTTGGACCCAAATTTTTGGAAGGCATTGATAAACGACACCCCCTTCAACACTAAAATAATATGTACTATAAAAAACAAGTATTAAAATATCCATGATCAAAATAGTGTCCATTGACAACTAACAAAAACATTCATCATTTCCAGTATGATAAATCTGGGTTCTTAAAAATTACCCCTTTATTTTTATTGGGTATATGGAAAAAATTCAATAAAGAATCAAATTCTATAAAAACCATAAATTTTTAGAGACAAGACATCCAATACTCTATTTATACATAAGAAAATATAGGTATAAAAAAAATAAGCGAATGATGAATTGGGTTATAAGGAATTGTAATTCTTATAATTTTAATGCTTTACTCCGACTGTTTCCTCACAACACCAAATTCTCATTATGTTAGAAAATCATTTTGACTATTTCATCATAATGAAGATTTCTCACCATTTCATAGAATTATTGTGTGGTTTTTCAAAATCTTGAAACTAGAAAAGTATAAAAGTGAATGAGAAAATGATAAAAACATTGAATTTATCATTACCACCTTTGTAAGGATGGATTTATCCATACTAGGACATTGGAAATAAACTCAATGGACATGTATTTGTGATTTTAGATCTTGAATCACAGTAACCTAGATCATGTCTCCCCCAAAAACATGTATCACTACAAAAAATTGATTAAACTATATAACAAAACATGGGAGAGGGGATGAAATGTAACCTCCTCATACACTAAGAGTTGTTTTAACACCTAGGTTCAATTGATGTTTCTCAAAAACATTTGTTTCAAATGGAATTGACAGATTTAAACCACTTTTTCATCACATCCAACACAATCCATTTTAATCACACCTTGATAAAATTAATCATTGATGAAGTGATATCTAATTTCAATATGATTTTTATGAGAATACTGAACATGATTCTTCGTATGATCGATCACACTCTGGTTATCATAGTGAATGAACACTTACTATTTCACCTCATCACAAACATCATTCTATTGTTTTTTCATCCAAAAAATTTGCACGTAATAATTTGTAGAAGATATATACTCTAAATCATTATTACTAATGGAAGTTATTTCTTGTTTTTTTCTCAACCAGTCCACACACTTTTTTCCAATGATGACTGAACTGCCACTTGTGGACTTACTACCCACCACATATCGATCCAAATCATTATCATAAAATGAATATAATTCTTTATATCTCCCCATGTAAAAGTAAAAGTGATAATTTTGAGTTCATTGAACGTACCTCAAGATTATTTTTAATACAATCAAATATTATTTCTCAGATTGCAATGAATGTGGGCTAATAAGAATACTAAAAATATAGTATATGAACATGTTGCATTCATGTACCATATGCTTCAAATATTATTCCAATACATTGTGGGATTAATATAAGACCCATCCTCACTATTTTCATGTTATTACCCACCATAACCAGGATTGAAATTCGTTTGGAGTCATACATATTGAATTTATTTACAAAGTATATTGAATATTTTTTAATCAAAATAACAGTGTAGTATTTTATTGAATCACATGAATCCCCATTAAGTATGTATGTTCACCAATCATTTACATTTCAAATTTTTATTTCATGTGATTATAAAATTCTTCTTATAATACCTATCTTCTTCAACCAAGTACAATATCATCTACAAATACCAGTACCATGAAAAAATATTTCATATAATTCTTCACAAAGGGATTGTGGTCCACTTTTAATATTGTAAATTCAGGCATCATTAGATAACAATTCGGTTGAGAATACCACTATTGTTGTTCCTAATTCAAAAAATAGTCTGCATTCTCTAATATGAAAACCACAATTTAATAATTTCATTGAAAAAACCAATGAGTTGTAAAATGTATACTTACTAATCAAGAACACCATTTAGGAAATATGCATTGACACCCATTTGATACGATTTGTACCATATTTATATTTATATGGAATAGAAAACCTTGATTGACTCTAGTCATGAAACCAGATAAAGTATTTCTTAAACATAAATGCCTTAAATATGTCAATACCCTATACACACCAATCACAACTTATTTAAGAAAAAATTATCATTCTCATCAAATTTATTATAAAAAATACACTTTTCCCAATATAATTTTGAATTTTGGGTATATATATATATAAAATCTCAGGTTCTTGTCAATATTATACATCTCATTTTTCAAAGACTTAATACATGATTCATCTAATACTACTTCTTCAAATGATCTTGGTTAAAAAGTCGATAAAAATGCAGATTGTGCATCATTCATTGTTCTCTTATTATATGTGGACATGGTCTAATCCCCAATGATGTTGGATCGATCAATTTGTTCTCCTTTAATACTCATGTGAGATTCATAAGAATTTTCTTCAACATTGATTTCCCCTTTTATTTATTCCTATGTATCATCATCATTTGTTTACTCATGAAGGTATTATAGGCCTTCCTCTACTTTTTAATTTTCATCTATTCCATGTCTGGCTTCTTCATTATATTCTATCTTATTAGCATCTAAATTCCATGAGGAATTTTAGGCTTCATATTACGTGATATTTATGTCACTAATTTCAATAATTATAACATGATGAACATTTATTCATTTTGATTAATTACTCTTCATTGAATTTCTAGGAAATATTCCTTCATCAGCAGCATCACTATACTTCCAATGATTTATTTATTTGTTCCAGATAGAACATTTACCTTAAAAAATCCATAAATACTTCCAAGATTGATTATAATAATTTCACCACACATATGATGTAATGGATTATTCTATAAAAATATTTATTTTATTTTGAGTGTAAAGTTCTACCCGAAAAACCACATTCAAGTAACGATTAGAGATGAAACAGTCAATCGGCAGAGTTCTGGCCATATAATTCACCTGTAAATTTTTCTCACTCAAAAAATAATTTTTGATGTGGACTTCTCACAACATACACCTCATTCTTTAATCTAAATTTATCTTGTTATTTATAATTCCAATGGATGTGTATTCCCATCCATTTTATGATGGTAGAACATTGATCTTACATCAAGTATCATTCTCATCTATTTCATGATAACTTTTCATGAAATTGAGAACTTTATGTTTCCTATTTGTAATCATTAAATTATACATTGTACTATAATAATCAATATAAATAATTAAATACATATATCCTTGTGTTCTAGAAACATTTTTTGGTTACATGCATATGTTTGTATGAGATCAGTTTGATTTGATTCAATTTTCATAATTGGTAAATATAAACTAATGTGAAACTATCCCTATATTAAAAAATTAGTATTTCATTACCTTTCAGGATACATATGGTTTGTATCCATGAATATATTCATATTAGTCATATTTTCAATGTCTTTTTTTATTAATGTGACCCAAAAATTGATGTCGTAATTTGTTTTCTTCTTTAACTTTTTTGTAGAGAATTTTCTCTTCATTGTCAAATGAATATATTTTTACAACTAGCCTACATCATTTCAAGGAATAATTTGAAATCTTTTATTTAATAGTGAACCCCTTTTATTTAGTGTCACTATAATACCATGTCACACAGTTTACTCACATTCAAGATATTGTGACCCAAATTATCCATATAAAGAACATTAGTTTTCTTACAATTGTCACTTACTAGTTTTGTTCCCCCAACATCCTTTTATCTTAAAAGAACAATCATTTCCATGGATAACTATTCCATAAAATCATTTATTTACATTATTCAATAAATATATGTTTCTCATCATATAGGATGAGCATCCACTATCATGAATCTAGGAACAATTTTTATTTTTAGCTTTGAGAGCAGCTCATAAAAGATAAGATTTCTCTATCTTCATATTTTACATACATGAAATATTTTATTTAGTGGAGAATAATTATGGACTTTATAATATCTATTCCATTTTCATTGGATCAACATTCTCATATTGTTTTTCTTTAAGAGAATACATATTTTTAAGACAAATTTTATCCGGTTGGTGGGTATTGTCTTTCCTCTATGTTTTTTAGGTGACATTCCTTCATTTCCTATACAATGAAATCAATAAATTTATGGCCATAGTTAGTCCAATGAAAAAAATATCCATAAAAAATTTCTTCTATAAGATATTGTATATAATTATGATCCCCTTTGTTTACTTTGTGGCTCTTACCCATTAAAATAGGTCCTTGCCTCTTCACATTATTACATGGTAAGGACTAGATATCCATAGTATAGAAATTTCATAAGAGGAAATGACTCCACACATTCATTCCTACTTATATACAATTCCATTGGAAAATTATTTGGATGACGATCATTTATGGAAACATATTGATTTTTTAGTTTTTATTTCAGTTTGAATTAATGGTTTTTTTGGACATCACGTTACATTGAGATGTGTCCCACTTTTTTATTTCCCTTAATTTGGATCATGTTGTTTCTATAATTTTATTTTTATGCATCACAACCAATTCCGCATTTTTATATTCATGAGGATAATTGGTAATTCAAAGCCTTATCAACTCCTTTAGATATATTCTTATCCCTTTCTATCATATCATTGAAAAAAGATATTCTAAATAGTGATTTCTTGTTTTATCCATTGAATTGGATTCACTATCATGTTTACTCTATATATTAACAAATTATTCTTTAGGACACTTAACTATATAGGACATCTCATCCGGTATTGATGTATGGTTCTTGATTACCTTTTACACTTATTCATTCATAATATTCAATTTTACTATATCATCTGATATTTTAATTTTTTTGAATGTTAATTTACTACTTATTCTAGTTGATCAATTTTATTTTCAGGTCAGTCATCATATTCTGATGAATATTAATATTCATATCTCATCTTTTTGTATCTATTTATATCATTTCAAATATTAACAAGAGAATCCCCATGAACCAATTTAGTTTTAGAATCATAAATCAAATAACTACTTCTAGATTTATCTTTTTATGGTTTTGAATTTTCAACTCCAGAAAACATGGATTTTATGGTTATATATTTCTACTATAGTTAATAATCCTAAAAAAACATTATCATTATCATATTATTTAATGAAAACAATTTATCTATAATTTATTTCTATATTTGAAGTCTCTATTTTAGGGAATCCTTTTCAATAGGGTCTACATATTTTTTAACTTCACTTTTAGCATCATACAACATATTCTGACATAAGGATTTAATGATCCCAACTATATCACAATGAAAACAAGAAAAAGGAATCCCTTAATCTTACATTGCATTTATTCTATTGTATTTAAGGGTAAAAAGAGAAATAATTTTCTCTTCCTCATTTTCATCCTTAAAAAATATTCATAAACCTCGTGTTTTCCATGGTCTTGAATGCCAGTTAAATTCCAACTCAATTAATTGAATCATCTAGTTTTTCTCTCATTAATAAGACACCATACTGCTCAAAAGGTCATCAAGAGAATGTTTATATAGACCCACTTACATTTAGGATGACATGATAGGACTGTTGAGAGGTGTAAGCCTACATAAAATTTAATTCTCAGTTTTAATGTCATTGATTTCTTTCCCAAGTCCTCATATTGTTAAAACAACATCAGTAATTATATTAAATATTTTAGATGACTTTTCATCTTGAAGAATTTTTATTTCATTGATCCTATTATAGAAAACATACTATTAAGTGGATGAAATAAATTCCATTCCAATGGTCATTAGATGAGATATGATCCAATTTTTTCAAATATTGATGTTTCATTAAAAAAAAATGGGGAATACCATTACATATATTGAATTATTTATGAAAAAAATAGAGGAAAATTTTAACTCCTAGAAACCTGTTTGATATAATACCTCTTGAAGGAACCCAAAACTCCTTGAGAGATGAGGGGTGAATCAGGGTGTAAAAATATTCTTCATAATCTTATTTATATTATTACAATATTGGTAAGAACTTGTTAGAACTTTTGGATGGAATCATGAAAAACACATACAGTCACAAGCAATGATACAATATATCGATTCTACTAGGTTCACCACAAATGGTTATTACATGGATCATACACTTAAAGCATGTTAGTCATACCAAAATACATTAATAATTACTAGAATTGTAATAAAAAATATTAAACACAGTCACTTTATTCCAATCAAATTACCATTACATGATTTCTGGGATATACCACTTCATCCCTCAGAACACAAAATTTGACAACCCCTAGATCACTACTCAAGGAGAATACTTACTCAGATTATTGACATGAATTCCTATTCAGTAGATTGGAATGATAATTTTTTTATTTTTTTAAAATGATTATTTACATATATAAAAGAGATATATAGATTCACTTGAATGAACTGATCAAACAACCATGATATTCAATAAATTAAAGTATCTCAACAATGTACTAGCGCATAACACCTATTCTTGTGTTCATGTTTTTGTAGTGTCAAACAATATGTATTTCATATAAAACCTATCTTTTTTAAAACCCGAAAATGTAATTATGTTCTTCCAGATAGAGTCATGTATAATTCTATATGTAATATTTACTATGTGTAATTCATCTACTTGAAACTCTTCTACATAGTAGAGACACCAAATCTCTGTAAGAAAACATTATGGTCTTTTTTGAGGGTAGCCAAATATATATATTAATGGAAACTAATTACCACATATTCCTTTAATACCCACCCCCAACTGAGTAATCAGGATTTTTATGTCTTATTTGGTGTGTATGATACTTTTTTGCATACCAATACTTTTCTATATTTTGAAGAGATTAACCCGAAACTCTTCTGAAGTGTAACTCATTTGTGACATCACATTTAGTGTGTAATATTCTTCCACCCAATAAATAGTCTTGAGTATGATTTTTAACATTTTATTTTATTCTTAGACGTTCCAACAATAAACCATACAGATAATATTCAGATACTTCTTAAACGATCAATGATACTTTATTTTTGAAAAACACATCCCTCAATTTTTCATTTTTTGGACCCATCTATTTGCAAAACAGTGTGAAAATTTTCATCTTCACAAATAAATCTTATTTACTATAAAAAAACTCGTCTTCTAAAATACAAGATCAAACTAATGTGGATAAAAAACAAACAAAAACTTGTATCCATATCTAACATTGTAATCCCTTGGTTACAAAACATATATCCTAACATTACTGGGGTAATTAATATTTTTATACTTCCATTATTTTTTAAAAAGAAACCACTATTGTGTTTCAAATTATCCCCTCTATATATGAAATTACATGTCACCTTATCTTCTATTTATTACCCTATGTAATTCTTCCACCATGAATATTTTAAACTATCTATTCTAAAAAATTAATCTATTATCTTTTTTAGATAAATTTTAGAGATGTGTGTGGTTTGATAAAACCTCCAAACTCTTATCTCATGACAATAAAAAATTATATTAAATTATATTATTTAGTTTTGGTAATATATTTGATGGTATATAGAAACATATGATTTAAAAAACTAAATTGATGGCATCTATTTTATTTACAGGGTGAAAAATTATATAATGACACATTTTAAAAATATACTCCCCATTTCACAATTATATACATTAAAATTGAAATCCATTTTGTGATAAATAGATTAATAAAAATATACACGTTGATTAATATTCTGATTTTAAATACAATACTTCCTCTAAAACATATAATTTTTAGTATCATACCTCCTTACATTATCATTTATATTTTATTATCCTCGATGATCTTAATCTCCCATACTATATTCCAATTACAATTTTTATAACCATCATGGATTATAGCAATGAATATGTACAAATTATTCAGTGATGTAACTACCATATAACATTTTGTCACTACTGCCACAAAATTGATTAGATACCTATGGTTACCCACACTTTTTACAAATATTATTATTTTAGTTTTAAACATTGATATATATTAGTAAAACATAATGTTTTTAAATACATATTTTCATTAGAAATTTTTTTTATAAAACATAAATCAAAACTAAAACATAGAATCCCTAAATTATTTTCTATACTGATATCTAAAAAATGACTTCTTAAATATATAGGGTTAATCCTAGTTAAATTTAGGAATGAATGTATTAATCTAGGAATCATAAAATGGTAATAAACATGATAATAAATAATATCATTTTACATATATAAAATGGAATCATACTGTCATCAAATCATTAGAAATGTGGAAACAAAATATATAATGACATAATATTAACACTAGTATAACTACAAATTCTACATGGCATTATGGAGAGAGTCCCATAATAGATTAGGTTCACTCCCAAATCTCATATATGACGTCTCATGATACTAAAACACTACCCAATGTATTATTGGGACATATAATTACATTCACGCTAATAATATTATTATAATGTACAAGTGTATGAATGAATAATAAGCGTCTCAATCATAAATAATAACTAAAATAATTAACCATGTAATGAAAATTGTTTTATAATCATTCATCATATAGTAATAAAATAAATTTCATAATAAATACATTTGATAAATGACGATGAAGAATGAATTACCCTATAAATCAGTGCATGTAACTTAATGACATTTTATTAAAACCTAATGTGATGAGTAACACATGTGTAAACCTCCTATTGGACCCCTCTAGGTCTATTAGTGTTGATACTAAGAATTGAGTCTACCCAATATGTGTTATATCCATTGACCATACATTATATTTGGATATAGTAAACACCACACTACTTAACATGATGGATTTTATGATTGTTGGCAAAGTAATATGATTTTAAATAACCTATGATTTTTTACAGGATGATATGTAAGTACAAAGGCAATTAATTGGTTAGTTGATAAACTAACAACAATAGATGTTTCAAGGGAAAATGGTGTATTGAATAATTGACCACAATGACATGTGATGACATATGACATTTTGTAATGATTATGGTAATTGGTCTGAATACAATAATGCTTCTAGGTTTTATACCATAATGGTTGTTATTCTTATATGGATTTTAATATATATTTTAATACATATAGTTAATGGACCATACATGACATATTGCTTAATGACCATTGTCTCATTATGTTGTAACCATTATAAGTATATTCTTGATTCTCATGTGATGATTTATGGGTGATACTCTAGGAGGATTATGAAATGGATTTCATGGTTCCATGAAATTCTTATAGATATTCTAGATGTGAGAAAAAACTTGATGGGGATTACCCCTTATGTAAAACCAGAGATGAATTGTCAGTTTATTTATTTCATATTCATTGTTAATTAAATAATTTAATACCATGTTTATCACTTTTTTATACGCACTATATATCTCAGACTGGATTGGATTATAAATGGTGGTGTTCTCATACAGATTTATACTTTCACCTCAGATAGGCCACCCACAAATTATTAGAGGTATTTCATGGATGTTTGTTTTTAAAAGTGTAAGTGAAATTTTTTATGAAATTTTCATGATGTCTTCGACCATGGTGATGGGAGTTACATGGGGATCAATACTAGGGACACATAGTCTTTTATTTAATCATTATTACCATTGTAATTATTAACCATAAACACTTAATTTATCTATATATATTCTAATAATTACATTTTTTTATTTTTATTGAAATATTGAAGTTGTTCTTTACTTTTATGTGGATTCAAATTGTTCATTACATTACTTCCACTTCATTTATTATTTCCATTATTTTTCTACTCTTTTCTTGAGTTTATAGACTCTATACTATATTGGTTACACCCTTGTTTCTAGTTGGTAGCATGTAGCATATGGGGAGGCATTCTAGTGGTCACGTATCCAACCATATCAGTTAGGTGAGGGAGTACTAGGCTGGAGATGTTACTCATTCCAGGAGTGATGTTAATTTCATATATACATCGTATATGATACAAAAAAGATTAATTTCACATATTGTTAATAATGTTCCCCATTAATAAATTAAAATAATATACTTTTAAAAAATCGTTAAAAAATCAACATCGATAAAAATCTTAGGAATAAATATTAATTTTTGTAAACATCTTTTTAAATTATTTTAAAGAATGATTTGATAAATAATCAAAAGGGTTATCAACTATATGGAGAAATATAATTTATTATCTTTATAAATATTTGAACAACCATCTGAGTGCTAAATTGAGGAAAATAGTAAAATGTTTAGAGATTTAATTGAAAAAATATAGGATAATAAAAATATTATAATTTATTAAATAATTATCAAATAAATTAATGGAAATCCAATCATACAAAATCATAATTAAAATAATATTTAAGCATAATCCCTTACCACCTTGGTAACTTTTGAATCATAACCACCATGAATGAAGTATGTGAAATATAACAAAAAATACTACGAATTAAAGAATCATCATGATATAATATGTAAAATGGATTTATATAAACCATAAAAAAATTGGGTTCATATATAAACCTGTTTCAAAAGGAGTATGTTTTGATATGAAACCCTTACCCATAGTCAATTCATAGATTTGTATATATTTTTTCTCCTACGTAATAATATAATTTCAATTTTTGGAACGAACCATGTAAAAAACTAAACCCTAATATTAAAACCAGTAACTTTATTCATTTTAATGAAATATTTAATTATTTAATAAATTCTGTACATTTTTATTGTGTTGAGGAAGCTCAGTTCATAATTTCAAAACAACATCAGTGTCTTAATCATGGTAAAAATAATCATTTTTCCATCATCTCCAAAATAACAATAATGATATAATTAGCAATTTTGTACATACATCATACATTTATAACCATATATGAATGCTGCTTATCAAAAATTAACAATATTTCTATCATGATATGATAAGCCATACATACAAATGAGTAAAATTTACATCTTTCAACAATCAATTTTGAATGAAGTTAAGTATTATTTTTTCCTTTAATTAAATTTAGTGTATCATAAAAATAATAATTTTTCTAAAATTCACATATATGTACCATTCATGTCAGGTTGTAAATAAAACATGATCACATCGTTTCATGGGGTGATTCTCCGCCGTACCCCTAAAACATTTTATTATTTTTCAATGGATGGTATTCTAAGATAATATACAACATATTAATATTCCAAAATTATTAATATTTGAATAAATTTTTTAAATAAACATTAAATAATTAATTATTATCAAATATAAGAGGAAATGATGGAAAATAAAATGCATTGTTCAGGGAGGCAGTATTCTTCCGTAACCAATAATGATGGTTTCATTTTCCGTTTGATGGAATAAAAAATAGATGATAATATTCTATTAAAATAATAATACCAATATATATATATATATGTGATATCATTGTTATTATTTTTTAATTTTTAATATACAATTTAAGCTGGAAAAGGAAATAGTTAACAGAAGAACATTGTGATGATGATTACATTTTCATAGAAGAGAATCCATTGAATCTCTTATTAAGGACCCTATGGTTGGTATCTATCGAATACAAGAAGCTCTATAAGGCCTATAAGGATGGTTATGTGATATTTTGGTATGATTTTGCAGTGAAAAATAAAATGATATTTGTGAATATGTAAGGATATTGGTTTCCATATGATAATTTAGGGGTAGTGGAATTTTGGTGAATACACAAAACTATTCAACAACATGAAGTATCTTCCATTCCATGTGCCTTGAAAACAATAAATTGATGAATTGGATGAGTGAAAAGGCTATGAAACAACTAAAAATTAAAAATTAATGTTTTTTAAACATGTTACCTTATTTACCTCTATCTTTATACACATTTATAAATTTTAATTTATTTGTCCTCACAGTTTTATATTTTTACATATTTTAATATTCATGAGGACAAAAAATTAATATTAACCTAATAAATAAATAATATTTTTTTGATTAAAAATAATAAATACTTTTTAAATTCATTTCATTGAACTTGTTGGATTAAATTCATATAAAACTCACATAGGTGAAAAAAGGGCTTTCTCGAAAACCATAATTTTGTATGAAAAGATAAATTTGTATTAATAGTAAGAACATAAATCATAATTATATAAATTTTATAAAAATATATTGATATATAATATACAAATTTAAATCAAATTAATACATAATGTGGTTTATTTTAATTAATAAATTTTCATGAATTCTACAAAATATAAAAATGATTATATCATAGTTGGTATTTTAGCCAAAAAAAGATAAACTCAAATCTGATATAAAATGATATTTAAATGTAATAAAATTGATTATATCAAAATAACAATATATATATTACTTTAAAATACATTAAAATTAATAATTGTACAATTAACATAATTAATTTTGTAAAAGAAATCACAGTTTTGAAAAAAAAAATTATATTTCTCACTATTTAATAAAAAATACAAATTTTGGATAAATACTAAAATTTAACCATATCATAATAATGATATGATGATTTCAAAGTATATTTTAATTATATAAAATTAAAATTATAAGATATTCAAAGAAATTAGAATATTTTACGAATAAAAATCATAAAAAATTCTTTTGGAAATAAATGTTTTTATAAACAATTAAGTGGTTTTTTCCTTAGAAATTATAAATAAATTTATATTCATTATAATATATATATATATATTTCAAAATTTAGTTATTACAATTGATTCTCACTAATTAAATTGATTATTGGCAACTATATAATTTAAATTATAATTTTTTCATAATATTTTGTGATATTATTATAATAAGTGTTCCATGTTGAATATGCTATAGAAAATAGTGTTCTTTTAAAATAGTTGGGTGTTACATCAATATGTATATTATATGAGGAATACATAATGGTTACTTTTCAATGATTTTTAAACAATGAAGGTTTTTAATAAATGATTTAAATATGATTGTATGTTTTCGAGAACAAAAAAGTAAATATTTAACTATTTTTATCCCATTATATTAGTATTTTATGTTTCTATAATAAAATATGATATAATTTCATAGCATTGTTGATTTAGGTGGTCAAACTGACCTAAACATGAGCATACTATGACTAATGTATTATTATGATGGGATTTTATTAAAATAACTTCACAAAAGTATAATAATGTTATATTTAGCTATTTATTAGTTTTATATAATATAATTAAAAGTCGTTACAGGTTGTGGTTATAGATACTAATCAGTTTCATTCTATGAATATATTTTCTTTATCGTATTTTTATTGCTTAAGATAGTTAATTTCTTGATAAATATTTATCACTCATATCATTAATTTAATATTTAATTTATATTAATATATTATTATTAATATAATAAAAATAATATTTATCCATAAAAAAACTTTATAAGTGTACAAAAATGATAATTATGAAAAAAACTCATTAATTCATTGAGGAAATAGTCCACAAAGACATGCACAATTCAAAATTAATTTTTTTTACATCTAAAAGGAAATAAATTGAAGAATCTTGTACCATCATTATAATAACTTTTTCAGTAATAAGGATTCTTATTTTATCATTTCAAAATAGTATAAATTTTTATTTAAAAGGGTGGTGTTCAAAAAAGTTGATTGAAATTATATAAAATGGTTAAGAACTTATAACTCACTTATTTCATTATCTCTTTTATATAGAGCACTACGTAATTGAGGGATGGTGTTTGAAGACAACCCAAAAAACATTATAAAGGCTACGAATGTTGAATATTTTTTTGGGAATATTTTGGACTAAATATAGAGGGTAGTGTAATGTGTGAATGTGATGAGATAAAAGAACCTTTTAATAGTTATTTGGGAATACATATTTTCAAATACCAAAAACATGTCAATAATGGGATTTAAATCTCAAAGGAAGTGAATCAAAAATCGAGAAACATCAGAGTGATGAATAGATAATAATGATACACATATCATAAACTCAATATTAAAAAAATATCAAAATTTTATACCCATTACCCCTTAGTTTAATTTTTTTTATAATTTTAGTCTTCAACATCTCAAATACTTTTTTCGTGGGAAAATTCATAGTTCATTTAAAAAAATAAAATTTATTTATTTTATAAATTTTACCAAATTCAAAAAATATTGAAATCAATTTTTTATTCATCATTGAAAGGTGATAAAAATTTAATTTAAAGTACTAATTATATAATGTATTAGAAAAAATATTTTTGAGAATTTTAATTATTTTCTAAAATTTCATGTATGAATTGTTAAATAAAAATCAAAATGGTTAAAAATATAACATGTCTTATAAAAAGAATAATTAGCCACATAAAATGATTTAATTTTTCACAATTCATTATAATAATGGCTTAAAAGTCAAATTATTTATAAATACAATATTTAACACTATACATATAAAAATAAATGTCATTGAAAAATAGAAAAAATTATTTTAATATAATATGGACATGATTAATTTAAAATATAAAAAAATTTTCTAAAAAAATAAATTAAATAATATATAAATTAAATTGTAAATGTTAATATGATATATGATTAAAAACATCTTTTATTTAAAATTAAATTTTAAAACATAAATTGTTTTCAAGGTTATTTATTATATATTTTTATTAATTAAATATATATATATATTATTAATTTAAATATAAACTATGTTTTGTAAAATTTTATGAATATTGAATTTTAATCTTTATTTTAAAATAAAATACACCCCCATAAATTGATCAAAAAAAAGAAATTATTATTTTAAAATTTTAATCAATGAAGAAAAAAAATATAAATATATTTTAATTGGTAATTTTATTTTTTTAGTAATTATTATATACTTAATGTAATTTTAAAAATTATTGGCTAGGATTAAATTGGGGATGAATTTCTATATTTTTGTCTGTGAAAGAATTTATCCATGATATTACTAATCTAACAAATACAATATACTTCATCGTTATATCCATCCTTGATAAATAAATTTTGTCCCTGCTTTTCTTTTAATTGATGAAGTTATGCTAGTGAAGTTATAATATATCTATAATTTAGTATATAAATTATATTATTAATTCTATCACAAATTATTAAGTAATAAAAAGTATTTATCATTCCATACACAACATTAATCATTCATACGATCATGTACCCTCGTATGTATATAACCTAATCATATATTCTATTTTACAGACCATTCCAAATTTTATTTTATTATCCAATAATTATATCCATGTGGAAATTTTATTTTATTCAAAATATTATCATTATGGTTAACACTCAAATTTAATAATAAATACATCATTATTCCATACATTAATGAAAATTTATCGTAATATTATAAATGTGATAAACAAATTCAAAATATTCGGAATCAATTTCTCATAAAATCGACAATCAATTTCTATGTATCAGTACTACCTAACTCAATATTTTTTAAAAATAAATCATCCCTTTAATACATAAAAAATCCTTATATTAAAAATATTTTTTATCAGCAAGTAAATCATATTTTTTACAATATTTTTCATTAAAATATAAACATTTTATAAAACCAATTTTAATAGTTTTTGATATAATTCAATATATTCTTACAAATCATGAAATATTATCCACTATAAAATAATACATACATGTTTCACATAACCACTATAACATTATGAATTTTCTAAAATAACCTCAATAATGATCACTATTTAATGAAAATATCTATGATTATGTAAATAAATTATTACACAATCAATATCTATTTCTTTATTAAGATAATGAAATGAAAATTGTGTATCTTAAAAACAATATAAAAATATTTATTTAATCTAAAATATCTAGTTATAAAGAATAATGTTTTTTAGATATATACCTTTCATATATTTATCATCATGGTCCTATTTCTACCAAATAATAAAACAATAATTGTTATAATAATAATAATAAATCTAGAATATATAAATAATAAATAATAATCTAATGATATTTTATCTAGTCAAATATTCATTTGAAACAATTATATTTTCATTTGAACAATTTCATCCTTGGTTAGTAATTTACTATCTTAGTTAAACCATGGTTACATTATATTATCTTATACAATATTTCCTCACCAAGTACAATATTCATATTAAGACGTAAATCAATTATAATTTTCATAATGTAAAAGTGATTGAGTAATGAATATCCCCCAGTGGTTTATATCATGGTTTTTAGTTAGGATTCATTGGAATCCATAAGTTCATAGTTGATTCAATACCTAACACACCCTATTTAGGTATATTACTAATAGGGTAAACTATTCTTGTGTGTGCATTTAATTTTTAGTATGTTGGTAGGGATATTTTAATAGAAAACAACACAACATCCAATTTACAAATATTTCATGATATTATATTATACTTGAATATATGCATAGGTATTTCTATTTTTTAATTTATCATTTCTTATAGTAATCCAAAAGAAATTTTAATCCTCCTAAACAACCAAAAAGGGTGAAAAAAACTAATTAAATTTGTATAAATATCAAACATATAAATAATTGATGAAATTTTAATCTACCAGATTATCTTCTACTGAAAACATCATAATCACAATACTTTTCAAAGACATAGTTTTTATACCAAATATGAAATACATGACCTAACCATCTTTCATATACATGGGTTAAGGAAAACAATTGTTTTAAATATATTCATAATATATTTTTCGATTAGAGTTGTAGGGAAACAAGACAAAAATAAATACCAAAACTCTTGTCTTATACAATCAAAGGAAATGTTCCCAAAATATAATTATATTATTAATAAATTAAAAATCTTCGACATATATAACAAATTATTCTCATAATATACCCTTATAGACTATTTTTTTTACTTTTCATCATATACTGGGAAATTGAATGATATGAAAGGGTATATCTCAAATTATTTGTAAAGGTAAATATAATCGATATCAATAAAGGATTAGAATTGAGAATAAGAAGATAATATGTATATAATAGGGAAAAATAAAGCATTCATATCCAACAAACCCTATATTAGAAATAATTTCTTAAATCATGATTTTAAATAATACATGAATAAAAATAACTAGTCATTAAACACAATCTATGAGAGAAAAACTTTGTCATGATAATAATCATAATAAAAGGAAACATAATTCAAATAAGGAATATATATTGTTATATGGAATATAACATTCATTATTCAAAACATAAATTTCCTAGATTATGAGAAGGAAAAATTTACTCACGAACAAATATCTCGTGATATATAACCACTTAAAAAATTCATTGGATGGTAATATAGGATGTCACCTATCATCATCCAAACAAATGTTTTCCACCTAAAAAATTAATATCATAAAAAATCCATTGAATGAATATGGATTTCATATATTTTATGAATGTAATCACATATGTAAAACATTCATAAATCCATTATTATTCATAACACAATATAAAAGATGGAATAGAAATGGGTATCCAAATATATGTAGTAAAATTAAATTTCAATACCATTAATCAATGATAATATACAATATGGTATTAATATACTATAAAAAATTGTTTTATGGTTATGGAAACAATTTCCCCAATCAAGTATTTTATAAAACCACAGTGAACAACATTCCATCAAATAAATGAAAAACATAGTATTCACCAATAGAAAAAAATGTGTGAAAAATAATTACAATTTTAGTGGCTGGTTATGCATGAAAAAATAGTAATAGATATTATCTATAATAAAATAGTACATTACATAATCCTACCATTATAATAATTTTGATTTTAATCTTTAAATTATATAATTTAATAATTAATAATATGTATCAACCGAAAAATACTTAGATTAAAAAATTATGCTTTTATAGAAACAACATTGTAATCAAGAATTTCCCTTGTTATTTTGATAGAATTTAATAATAATTATATTATAAAAAAAGGAGGGAAAATTTTATTTTATGCACCAAAATATAATATAAGTTATTATTTATTTTATGGTATGTACCTAAAGAAAATATAATTTTATATAGAATAAAACATAAGTGTCTTTAGAAAACAGTTTTTATACTAAAATAAAAATAAGATGTTATAGGACTCAATTAGAATATATTTTAACAAATGGGTGAATTAAAAACATTAAAAAACATAAATGGGAAAAATAACATCTATAATTGATAATTTAAATTAAATATGTACTCTATAAAATATAGGGTGGAAGATAAATCATTTCATTATTAATTGATGAAAAACAGTTTTTGAATATTTTGAAATTTATTTTATTGAAAACAGACATCAATAAATGCGGTTCAAGTTTTTTTATTTTCATAAATACAAAAATATGAATAATAGAAAATAATAAAAATTAAATTTATTAAAATGAGAGGAAAACATTGGTCAGAAGGAAAATATGTACATGAATGGAAATATTCATTAGAAATAATGGTAGATATTCATACCAACATTACTATTTTACTTCATAATTTTTTTAAACAAATATGTTTTTATTGATTATGAGAACAAATTTACAAAGATAAAAAAAATTTATATCATAAAAAATAATGAATTATTAAGATAAATGGATTCTTTAATGTCATATTCAATGTAGTAATATGTCGACCCAATGAGTTGGAAATTGAGTAAATAAATTCTTAAAGAATTGGTAACATAAGAATCAAAATACATCAAGAGAAAGATCTTGAAATTGAAACTTAAATGTACATAGAATTAATATATTTTCATATTTTAATGAATTTATGGGGTGAATAAACCATATAAAATAATTTATGGTCAATAATATAAATCATGTCTCGAGATGTTGAATATTAGATACAAAAACAAAAACATTTTGAGTAACATTTTGATCAAATCGGCATTCATGTTGGGTATATTTTTAATGGGTAAAAATTTTAAAAAATATATATTATATTTCCCCTAAAAACTCATTAATGTATTAAATTAAATTCATTTTTTAATGAAATCATTTTAATGGTATCATAGTTCGTGTTAATAAATAGTTTCTCAATAATAAAATTTTAGCAAATAAATACTTATATTATATCTTTATATATTTGAATACACTCTATGAACCATTATAATAGACATATATATAAAAAAACTAATATGAGAAAGATTTTCATTTTAATTAAATTTTATATTATTAATTTATAATTATTCTATACATTAATATTGGTTATAAACTATTTTCAATGACGAATGTTGTAATCTATATTATTCTAATCATGTTTTTAATTAGTGTTGATTTTATTTGTTTATGTATGAGTTATTTTCATCATGTTATAATTTATTTTAAATCAATTTATGAATTATAATTATTTGTGAAGTTTAAATTTCAATTCATGAGTAATTTATTATTTATCTTATAAGATCATATAGAAAAAAAAATTATTTCAGTGACTCTTAACCAATGATAAGATTTTATAAATTAATGAGTGAATTTTTTTTCTATTACAATAACAAAAAAAATTAATTATAAAATTATAACATATTATACATATAAATTGGTTTTCATAAATATCAATGTTATAATTTGAAACATTTATCCTTCTTGTGTTCAGCCTGACCCAAACACGAACATAACATGACTAATTTATGACAATGAGGTGTGTAATTTAAAATATAATCACACCCATAATATAGTTGAATAATTTAGTTCTTATTAATATTATATTAAAAAATACTAATTAATTAGGATTAGTAGTGATGGATAGGAAACTATTCCATAGTCAGAATAAATTTTATTCTTATAGTCCTCTTGTTTAGGATGATTACTTTTATAACATCTCTTTATGAAAAATATAATTAATAGTAAGTTAAATTTATATAATATAAACATTTTAGTTTAATAATAATAATAATTTACCGTTTAGACGATCCTTAGTAACATACTCTAATGTTGGAAATGAAAAACTAACTCATTTATTCATGTATAAGGTAGTTTGCACACATAGCTGATTCATTTATTCGTCCTTCATAATGAAAAAAAGAAAAGATGGTTATTTTTTATAAAACCATTTTAATAACATATTATAATACTAAGGACACAAATGTTATAAATTTATAGTGGTTTAATAAAATTTTAAAAGGTTTATAGTCCATAAAAATAAAAAAAAAAGAAAACATGGTAAGGATCATATAATTAACTTATTGGATTATCATCTTGGTGAAAGGGGTTAACCCATTAAGGCTTTGACTTTTTTATGGAATTAAACATTTTAAAAAGGCATGAATATTTTATTATTGATATGGGGAGATATTTTTTCCAAACTGAGGGGGTTGTGGATTGAGGGGAAGTAAAAAAATGAGATCATATTTTATAAGTGAGAATGAATTTTTTTTAAATAATCTGAATGTTTCAATAATGCAATATCAATCCCAAGTTTGTGGATCCAAAATATTGAAATTATTGAGTTGGAAATAGTTAATATTGATAAACACACAACCCACTAAATTAAAAAAATTTATACAAGTTATTCCATTTTCCACTTAGGTGACTCATTTTTTCATTTTTTATATGACATCATTAACTAGTTTATACTATATAATTTATCATTGTTAAAAAAATTAAATTTTTCATATAGTATAATTTGAACCTATTTATTATGAATTTAAAATCTTTTATGTCTGATTTAAAAATTATAATATATAAATATTAGTTTTTGAATAAATATTATTTAGTTTATTATATAACATCAAATATGGGTTTCTGAATTACTATTTTTTAATTATAAATTCACTTATAAAATATATATCGTATCTTATAAAAATAATCATCATTTTTATATTTACAATAATTATTTCCAAAAATATTGTTATTTGTAAAATTAGTAACATCCCTAGACTTTATGATAAATCTATTTTTAAATAAATTTAATCACTTTGATAGATTTTGGTATATGCAACCCCACGTCTATAGGAATTATAGCATATTGCTATAACCTAGACATTAAATTAATGGGTATGAACATTTATAAGTAGATTGAGATAATTATATATATTATACATGTATAAACTAAATTTATTTATTATAAATATATTATAAATGAAAATACAAATCAATTGTATAAAATAAAAATGATTTTATATTAACTATTTTTTATGAATGTAAAGAATTTTTTCCTTCCTATATTAAATAACTAATTATTATAGAATTGTTTTATTAAAATTTATATATAATATATTAAATTACATTTATAATCATTTAGATGATTATTTTTCTAGGTATGGTATAAGAATAATTCAAATTTTATGCTTTAGAACAGAATTATTGTATAAATCTATTTCATCATGTTCTGTGCTCATATTTTAAAAATATTTATTTCACATTTTATTAAATTTATCTGAAAAAATAAATTTCTATTTTTAATTATCCATGTCAAAGATATCATAAAGTTAATTTTTAAATTTATATAGTGTAAAAAATATTTGAGGAAGAGTTTAATCATATTGATTTTTATTAAAAAAATTCTCGTTAAAAGAAGATACAATTTTAATTTGGTTTCAAAAATGTTTTGAAATATTTTCTTAATTTATATAGTCCAATTTAGGTGATTGGAAATGTTTTATTTTTTTATTTTTGATATAGAATTTATTTTTACTAAAGATAATTATTCTTACAAAAAAAAAATTTCATTGCTTTTACGGTATTAATTTCAAATTAAATTCATCCACTTTTATAAATTGAATACATGAAAATGGGGTCTATATTTGAAATTAGAATAATTAATATTATTTAATTTTTTACCTTATTAATTTTTTATAATACATAATAAAATAATTTTAAATTAATTTAGACTATTATGGTTAAAAAAAGTTTATCAGTTGTTAAATCAAAATAAAAGTGGACGTTTACCCATTAAACTTATCTAAAAAATAATATATTGTAATATTTAAGGAGTAAAATATTCCAAATTTTAATTCATGGAAATTTTTTAGTATTTTTCTTTTTAATTAATTATGCATTTTTTATTCTTTTAGAAAATATCTATGTGGGTCCCCTGTCCCAGTTATAAAAGGGACACAACTCTTATATCCTCTCATAACATCAAAATATTTCATGTTCTAAAAGTTACATAAAAAATTGAATCCTTAATTACACTAACACTTCCTATATAAATGTTTGTGAAAGTAAAACCCTCATAGATATGATTTTTATGTACACCATAGCAGGATATTTTATGAATATTTATCATTTTGAACATAATGTTTTCTTTTACATTATCTTCTACATAATTAAAATCATAACCAGACATGGTATTTTAATAAAATTATTATTTTACATATATTTAAATAGTGATATTTTAATTTGATACCTTTTATCCATCTCCACTTCTTTAAAATGGGAAACAAAATTATTGTTTGTGTGTAAATGGACTACCATCTCACAAAAATATGTAATTTATTTTCATCACCACCACTCATTGATGGTTTTAATGACTTATTGACTATATATATACATATGTTTTATTCATGAAATATTTATAATTCATGAAATATTAAATATCTTATAATTTATTACCTTTCCATTCCCTTAAAAATTATAATGTTACTTGTGTATATATTTGGATTAACACCTCCCTGAATTCATGAGATTCATGTTTCATAAACCCATCACATATATATTATATATAAGTGAATTTTAATTAATAAAATGTTGTTTATATTATATTTATATTTATATAATCCTAAAATTATATTTATGATCTCTCCATTATAACAATTGATTAATTGAAATGTTACCCATGTGTATGTACAGATTACCATCTGCATGATCGTAATTTAGTTAATTTTTAATTACAATATATCATATTTCATTTAAATGTATAATGTAATTATAAATATTATTATAATACCATTATTAGTTCCCTAGATATTATGTTACATTTAACTTCTTTTTCATAATCAATATACCAATGTCATTTTGAAGATATGAACTTAATATCATCAAAACATCTTAAATGATCCTAATTGATTATGTAAATAAATTTTACATTGCAATAAATTAAATAAAATTAATATTAAGAATTATATTTTTTATTATTTATAAAAATAATTAACATATTTTTATTATTCATCATGAAAAAGGATGCACGTGATCATTTAGACCTTATATAAGTGATTTCAACTCAAATTCCCTTCCTTAAGGAAACATTAATTATTATGAACTATTTTATATGATATATATATATCAAGAATATCAATTATATATAATGAATACATCTTACATGATTAAATATTTTTTTTCAGTTCAAATTATATCATCCATTAGTAATAACATAAATGTTAACAAGTGGTAAGGTATTTCATAACTCAATTTCTCTTTATGAGGTTATATAGTTTATTCAATGTACATTGAATTCTATGAATATTTATATAATTAATTTTGATTATTTTATGTTTTGTTTAGGCAATAATTTTTTCATTAATATTTGATAGACATACTCAAGTCATTGATTAATTATAACATCAACATTATGGTCAATATAAGGGTTCTTTGTCTCATATTATATTATTTGTAGAATATGTTTAATTATACACATATCTTCTTTTAAGAGGAATATCTACTACCCATTTATATGTTATGTCGTTTTTATATTTATATTGATGGTATTCAATATTTTATTTGATGTTATTTCATTCATGGGATTTTTATTTGAAAGGTACCAAAGTTGTTAAAGATTTATGAATCAATCTCATATTATGTGTGAATTTTATTTTATTTATAGGCAATGTCCTGGTCAACGACCAAGAAAAAATTTAATAAAGTCAAGATATAAAATTACAAAAGTCTGAAGGAGAGAATTTTATTACAATATTTAGCAAGGAGAGGTAGGAGATAATCCGGAAACTCATCAGACCACATAATGGCTTGACTAATCCCCTTGTTGGTAAGACCATCTACCACCATATTAGCTTCAAGGTAGGCATGGGTTGCAATATATCAGATATCCAAAACCGAGTTCAGGTAGATCTTCCAACACGCAGTAAGAAACCAAGAGAGGTGAACGTCCCCATTTCAGATTTCCTGAACAATGGTGGTGGAGTCTCTTTTGATCCAGATGTTGTTCCAGAATTTATACATAATAATGTGGATGGCTTGGAAAAGAGCCAACATCTCGGCTTTAAGGCATTAGGTGACCCCGCATTTGCCATAGAAAAAACCATGGCGATGTCCTTTGTAGTCTCTGATGATTTCTCCACAACCCGACGGGCCTGTATTCCCATTGGGAGCTCCATTCACATTGATCATGATCCATCTAGGTATCAGGGCTTTCCAGAAGACCTCAAGAAAACGTTTGGGATAAGTAAAATTCCTTCAATCTTCATACAACACAGGATCACGAAGACACCAATTGAGTTGTAACAATTAGCTTTCTAGATCGAGGCAACATCGTTAATGGCAATCATGATTATCGTACAACCTGTAATGATATTGGGAAAGTTATTAGTGTGAATTATATCATTTATATAATATGAGATAATGTGTATAAGATCCACCACAGTAGATAAAAAGTGGTTTTTGACTTGTGTTGAGAAGTTGAACTCCACACAATGCTTTAGCTGGAAGAGAATATTATCAGAAGAAGTCCA
This sequence comes from Viscum album, assembly GCA_963277665.1. NCBI lineage: Eukaryota > Viridiplantae > Streptophyta > Magnoliopsida > Santalales > Viscaceae > Viscum > Viscum album. Next base: position 516,753,786 of record OY728146.1, read on the forward strand.
TCTGTAATCAAATATGTCCGCAATAAATTTCCACATATAAATATCCATATCATAAGAAAAAATATATGGTTGATATCCTCTTGGTGTTGATTATAGATAAGGAATTTTGAATAGAGATGAATTCCAAAATACAGGAGACAAGTCTCAGTAGGGATACAATTGTGCATGAAGTGCCAAATAAGAGTAAGGCTAGAAGATATAATCCAAGGTTTTTTAGAAAACTTCAACCAAGAAATGTCATATTCTGTGTCTGAGAAATAAAGAATGTAAAAAACATTTGAGTAAAAAATACCATTGTTCACTGGTTCCCAAACCCGAAAGTCACCATCATTCAAGAAAGGCTAATCATCAACCACCTGCATGATAGAGATAGGGAGCTCCAAGGTTCTGGATTGCATCACGTCCTTTATAGTGTAGTTAATACTATTAGGGAACGTATTAGGAGGAAGTATGGAGATAAGAGGGGATCCAGTCTAGTTATCCATCCATAAGCGAATGATGGAGTCCATACTAACCTACCATCTATAGTTATTCATTATGTAGACAAAAAAGTTTCTTAAGGATGGCCAATGAGAATATTTGACTTGGTGTAGATTACTATTTTTTATCCTCATAAGAAAATTATTTGTAAGGAAAGAAAGGGAGTCAGTGGTATTATAGATCAGTCTCTAAGTGATCCTATATTGGAGGGCCTCATTGAACAATTTGAGGTTTTTAATATCAAGGAAACCCTTCTCAAGAGGGGTGCAGTAGGTCAACAAGGGAATGGTAACTAGTTTATACTCAATGATGCTACTTGTCCATAATTTTTTAAATATATATATTTATTCCCTTGAAAATACCAAGAGGCCATTGTTAGATCATGAGGGTATAAACCAATTTAGAGAAAATGGTAGATTTTATATGGAAAATTTTACCATCCATGGATAGGGATCACTCTCTCCAGGATGTAAGTTGGTTAATCACCTGATCAAAAACAACATTAAAATAAACAGATTTTGGCCTACCCCAAAAAATGGGAACTCCCAGATAAATGAAAGGAAAATAACCTTCCATTTTTCCAATAGTTTCTATAATATGAGCATTCAGAAAGATTGGGAATAATTTCCCAAAGAAAATAAGGGATATATTCTAATTAATGTACCGAAACCTCTTTATAGTGGGATAAGGATTTTATATGCGAATTTACAATATATGAAAATATATTTTCTTTACTAAAAAAATTAAAACATTTTTTTCAATTCATTATTTTCATTATATTTTTTAATTAATAAAAAAATTTATTGTCTTTGGTACTTTAAATGAGTGAGACAATGTTTTAAATAAAATTTGACTTATTCTCCCTTTGGTCAAAAAATTATTTCTTCGATGTAATTGTTTTCACAATATGTTTTAATGAGACTTTTAATAATATAAAATGACTAAGAAAAAAATTTCTACCCATGTTTTACATTTAAAAAAATGGTTTCAATGGAATATTCTAATCAATTTCTAAATGAGGTATTGTTTTGGAATTTCTAAAAAAAATATAAATGAATATTTATTTGGCATACTTGGAATGAATGGAATTATACACCATAATAACATATCATTAATTTAATGATTAAATTACATGTTAATATGGTTCTTTTAAATGAATGTTTTTTTCTTAATATTTAAAATAATAGATTAAAATAGTTATTTCCAAATATGTATCTCATATTCCTAAAGATTAATTTTAGTGATATTTGTATTGTATTTACATTCACAAAAGGAAATAACCATCTATTTTACTTTGGATTATCTAGTGGTATTTTTAAATGAATCCATCCTTAAAAAGTCCATATACGGTAAATAAAGAGTTTCTTTGGAGAAATATTCACTTTTTGTTTGTGATTTTTTCAATATGAATGTTTATCATTATTATAATGTAAATTTTTATTCACATCAGGGATATTATGAATGCATTGAACATATTATGTGATGGAAAGGGTGAAAAATAGGATATAGTTGAATCCATGTGTCTTATAAGACCTACTTTCATGGGTATTTGGACAAGTACTTTCCCATTTAATTTAAATGTCTTGAAACAATGCCTCGACATTATGTCATTAAGGTATGACATTACACATTCCCTCATTATGTGATTAGATATTTATGTCCATGTCATTAAGTTTTTGGTTAACATTTATTTGGACATTTTAATAGCCATGTGATTATTTATGTGGAATTATTTGATTATTATTTATTTCTTCCATATTATTCTTCATGACAAAGTTATTGGTTATATGGGATGTTTTTTCTGATATTTTTTTATAATAATATTTATTCCATATTTACTCATGATATGTTCCAGAGAATGAATATTCTTATTGATAATCAGAGCATTAACCATTATTATTGTTATTTTCTATAGGATTTTAGGATTGCAATTTTTATTGATATGTATGGATATAATAAGGGGAAATATGTTATTCCTTTTGAAAATATTGTTTCGTATTTTATGTTTTCAATTGTAATGTGAAAACAAATTTCAAACCCCTGATTTCCATGATAAATTTCATATTATGAGTACATTTTTTGTTTATTATTTTGTGAATGTTACACCAAATGATTTTTTAATATAAGAATTAGGATTGATAGAATATATGGCATGAAGCCCCATTCTTAAATGACTTGTGAGTTATATGAATTAAAAATGACCATAATAGCACAACCCTTAAATTTTAGGGTATTAATTGGAATAACTAAATTATGAAATATATATGTGTTACACATGAATAAAATAAATTCATTGGTTATCAATTGATTAGAAGGGAAAATAAAAATCATTTCAATGTAAAAGTAAGTTTTTTATAAAAAAAATATTTTTTATCAGTGTAATGTGTTTTTATTTTAAAAAATTATGTTGATAAACAATGATGATTTATTTCAATTAAATTTATTTATCATATATTAAATCAAATTCTGTACCATTCATGTAATATTTTTCTCAGTATGAGATAAAAACACACTTTTATGGTTAAATACTATATATTTCTCAGAAGCGGTTTTATCGTAGTATACACAGTTATATTATTGTTCATTTTTAAAATTTATGAAACTTTATTTGAAAAAAATTACCTCTCTAAAAAATTATTTCAAAATTATATAATTATTTTTTCACTACTATCTACAATTAATAATTTTTCAATGAATATTAAAAATAGTATTTTTATTGATTATTATTTTTTCTAATAAATATATAGTTTTAATTATGTTTTAAAACTATTCTAAAAGTATAATAATATTAGTTATATTATAATTAATCAATTTTAGGTAAGTGTTAAAAATTTGTTATTAAGATATTATATTGAAAACTTTTGTAAATATGACATCTTTCACTTTGCAAAACAGCTTTTTCAAAACACTTATGAGATCAATTTGAAATTAGATTCGTCCACTTTTTTATATCGAATCAAGGAAATTTTATTCCATATTTTGAATTATCATATTAAAAATATCTATTATGTTAAACATTATTTTTTTCAAAATGAATTTTAAAATTAATTAAAATTATATACCACTATTATGTTTAAAATTGTTTTATTGGGGGTTAAAACAAAATATAAGGGTAAATGATTGAATTAAAATCAATTAAATACTATTGGATGAATATATTTTTATCTTATCCAACTAGATTCAAATATATTTCTATTTCAATGATTTTTTCTTTTATATTATTTTTTCATTTTGTATTATTTTATGAAATTACTTTATGAATTTGCTCCCCAACATATAAAAATAAACCCCTCCCTTCTTCTCTCCACATACAAATCACCTTTCATTTTGACCATTACATTGAAAAATAACCTCATGGATTCCATTCCCTCTTCCCAGAAGTTATAATTTAATTTGAAAACCCTCTTAATGAAGGATTTTGGTGTTAAACTAAGAAGGTTGTCTAAAGAAGAGGAGCCATGCTTACCTGGACATATTTTGTTTATTTCTTCTCCCACCACCATATAATAATATTAAAACATGGTGAAATAATATATTTATTATCTATCAAAAATATATATCTTTTCATGTTAATGGAATAACTAATATCTTTATATTATTCCCAAAAATGTGATAGAAAAACAATATTTGTGTGTTCCATAGATTACTACCTCATAAAATGATTTAATTCATTTTTTGTATCACCTAAAAATGAATAAAATAAATTAATTATTAAACCTCAAAATTATTATAAAATTTTTAAATATTTAAAATATGTTTATTTTTTCGGGAGGAAAAATGATGTATGTGACGAGTCGGACCAGCGGTAGGGGTTCTCGACTCAATTCCCTGTCATTGAACCATATTTTATTATTATATAAAAATATATAACACATCAGGAATGTAATTCCATTTTGGTATTTTATATAATCAATCCTTTATACATTGTGGTATTTAATTTTTTATTAATTTTGTTTTAATCCATGGGGATGGAATTAACTATTATCAAAGTGTATGGGGTTTTAAAACTCGATTTTTTTTCAGTAGGATTTATTTCATATTTATTATCTGTGATATTATACGATTATATCTCTATTTAATTTTAGTTATTGTATAATGTATATATACTTATTTTATATGGATTTAAATTTGATACAAATACTTAATTCATTGATTAATTACAACTTTAATTTTATTTTATTTATAAGTGATATCCATATTTAATTTTCTTTTTTTGGGACATATGTAATGTAATGCACCTAACTTATTTCAAGAGATATATATATTATCCTTTGATATCTTATATAATGAATATCATTATATTAATGGTATTTATTGTATCATTCTATATTATATCATTCATGATGATTATTATTCAAAAGTTATGAAAGCGGTTAGAGATATATTTTTCAAAATTATTTTGTAAAAAAATTTATGGTCGGACATCCAGGGAATGAGACTATAATTCTGTTAATTTAATACACAGTTTCATATTATTTGATTTTTTTATTTATGAATTTCGATAGTAATAGAACCATTTTGTCTCCTTGGTACTTAATATTACTCAAATAATGTTTTTTTACAAATACAAATTTATTTATCTATTCAATAAAAATATTCCCATATATATGGATTAAAATAATGTTAACAAGAATTTTTAAATGATCTAAAATTATATTTTAATGAAACTTTTACCCATGATTTACTTTTATTATATAACATGAAGGAATATTTCAATCATTTTTCAAACAAAGTAGTTTTTTAATTTTTTCCTATTGTTAAAGGAAAATTTTCGTTTATGTACTTAGCATGAACAAAATTTCCAAATATAACGACTTCTAAATGAATTAATTATTCCTTTAAATGTTTCCAAAGTTATTTTCGAAGAAAATTTATTTCATTATATTTATCAATTTTTTTGTTTTCATAATTTATTTTCAATTTCAAAAGTATTTTTTGGACAAGAATTATTTTGGTGAGATTTTTATGGTATTTGAATTTATTAATGAAAATGAACCTATATTTTAATAATTCAGAAATTGGAAAATTTTGTAATGATACCATCTTTATTCTTTCAATGATTAGATTATGATTGGTTTTATTAGGGAAATATTAACAACTCATAATCCGGTTTTTCAATATGAATGTTTTTTATTATTATATAATGGATTGTTATTCACCCAATTTATATGATGAATGTGTTAGAAAATGTATGTTGTGAGAAGGGCCCCATATATCTATTTTATTCATCATTATTAATTGAGAGATATACTATATTGGGTATCTATCCAATGCCTTACATATTTTTGTGTGATTTCATCAAATAATGAAGTGATATTTTATAATGATGCATTTCATTAAGAATTCCCCCATTATGATTTTACTTGTTAATGTAAATGTAATTATTTAATTAGTTAATATACACAAAGATACATTTTAATCATGTTTTATTATTTATATGTCATTATTTAATCATAATTTATTCTTCTTTTATTATTCATCATGCTCTAGTTATTGATAACACACAATGATTTTTCTTATATTAATCATTCCATATATATTATTCCCTATTGATTCATGATTCATTCATATGTATTTTTACTGTTAAAAAGTATCTGATGTCACCCATTTCATATGTTTCTTTTCCCCAGGATTAAAATATGTTTTTATGATTGATAAGTAGGCAAATGATACAAGGAAAATTGGTGTTCCCAAATAAAATACTATATTGTGTTTTATGTTTTCCATTGTTATGTGAGATTTATGAATATACCTATTTTTCAATGAATGCTAGAAAAAATTTAACATTGGGATTTAATCACTTATAGAAAGTATATATATGTAAAAGTAACCATTGATGTAGGAAATCATGTTTTTCACCACATTGAAAAATAAAAATGAATTTGGAATTTAAGTTTTGCAGATGGGTTGAATCTTAATCCAATATAAAAAAATAATTACATGAGTTGTATAATTTAATTGTGTTGTATTGAAATTTGGTTTATGGATAGAGATTGTTATCATGAGTTCAGATGAGTTTCAAAGGCATCATGCTCTTAAAAACACATTCTAGGACAAACAGGCAGGGGGATAAGATTTTATTAAACAATGATTCCCTATAAGAGAAATCATGAAAACTTTATAGGGGTGTCAGAATGTATTCTAATCCATTCATGGATGGGAGTGCAGATGTGAAAAATTTATATAAAAAATTATATAGTTAGACTCATGGGAGATACATACTTTTTCAGACGATGCTCATAGCCCACATGGTTTGTTCTTCATAACAAGTACCACTACACATTTTTGTGCATGATTATCCCAAAATGTGTGGCCAAATCATAAAGGTTATGACTCTTATTCATTGTGAGATGCGTGGTTAGTAAAATTTTTGTAGACATTATACATGATTAAGAGGGTTAAAAACACGGATATACCCTCTAAAACCTAAAGGGGATTTAACCTTTTTTGTCCCCCATTTTTGTAGGAGGCCTCCGATAAAAGCACCACATCCACTTACTATAATTTTGGTGGATCTATCAAATCTATATTTAAAATATATTCCACTGGGTACGATGGAAGTGTATCAAAAAATATAAGACACCTCCATATTATTATTTTTAATTTTTCCCAACATTATATACTATATTTTTATTTGTGATAATTCGCATGATTTTCATGGAATTTCATGGCACATACACTTTCTATAATTCTAGATCAAATCTAATCCAAATATTGAATTAGTAGACCATCCCATGAATAAGTATTGTCGGTTACTTTCTTTTCCATTAATGTTTCTTCTTTTATTAATTATTAAAACTGTTCCTCACACCTTACATTCCATTAATTATATCTTAAATTAGAAACACCATAAATAATGTTATTAAACCACACTAGTTTCATAGACCCCCCACCATGGGTGTATACTAGTAGCACAACTCAAACATCTTATAGTGAGTTCAATTTCATACAACCATTTCACTGACCTATTATAGAAATTGTACCAACTCTCAGAAGCATTATATAAAACAACCTAACACAAAAATAACGACGTCATGAATTTAATGATTAGATTATACGTTATTGGTACTTGTAGAATTTTGGATTTTTTGAAAATTTTCAGAGAATTACTAGCTATAAATAGTTATATAAGATAATATGATATGACAACCATGTCTGGATTTTATAATAAAACCACCTTTTATTTTTATTATCTATTCAATTCAAACAAATAAGAAATTTTAAGTGATTGAATTATTTTATTCCATGAGTCATTCACAAGGACAAAAATATTGTTACTGAATATGCATAATTATGTAAAATGTATTAAATGATGATTTAATGCCAAGACCATCTCACCCACCCCATTAGGGAAATTATAGATGAAATGTTACGAAGACCCTTGTTAAACTATAAATAGGAATGAAATTCCTTAATAAATAGAGGAATGTTTCCCCATAATATTAATTGATATGGAATCAATTAATATTTTTGGTCCTGGTGTTTAATATAAATTGAGATACTTAGGAATAGAGTCTACTATAAATGTGGGGCATGAAATCCATCATAAATTATGACACTCGATCATGTAATCTCCGGTAAATTCTGATGCATGTTCATCGAGACCCTTATTTCAAATATGAATCATATTTGAATACATAGACACCTGAGTTAACTCTCATGTACATAGTAGTATTAAAAACATATATATGGATATATATATTACTACTTATATAGTTCATTAAATACATAAATATATATATGAAGATACATTTTAGGTTATATATATATACATATATAACCTATGTCACATAATCAAATGTATTTAATCATATGACACATCCGTGATAGTTCTCCATGCTTCCATCGAGGATACAGGGCCCAAAATTAATATATTTATTTATTTCATTATAATATTTTCCTTATTATACCCAAAAATTGAATTATTTTTTATTCATGGACAGGATTTCAATAGATACAATTGGAAGACGACTATTTAATATATATCCAAGATTATAAAGGACATCGGTTGGAACCTGAACAAACCAAATGGTTTTTGGATTATGTTTATGGACTGTTCTATATGTTGTCACTCATGTAATTGAAGCTTAAAAGGACATGACAGATCTGTTGATCATGATTCTCGTCGAGTTATCCATGGATAGGTTTTCTTTTTTTTCATGTATTGTATTGTATACTTACTTCCATGCGTTACAATTATATATTGTTTTCTTGTAAATTACATCATGTTCATGAATAACTTCATCATATAATACTTATGGTCTGTTTTTACTATTTTCACTAAATTTATTTATTTTTCATCCATTGTTAAATATTATTTATTCCAACGTGATACGAGAATCATGATGGTATGGACTTCCCATCATACCCCCTACAGACTAGCGCTATTAATCAGTAGTCATTGGAGTATAGGGAGGAACACTTAAGGTCATGTGACCAATCGGCTCAAGGAATGATTTTAATAGATCCTATGTCAGGATTTTAAAACGTTGTATCTGAGGTGTTTCATTTCCTTTTATCCTAATGTTCTGAGATAGTGGACATGAGGCTAGGAATTTGTCACCACTAAGTTTATTGCTCATATTTTGGTTCAACCATCACGACCATGTTGGAATAATCATGTTTCAAATGATGGGACTATTTTTCCCTTTTTATATATTATAGTTGATTATTATTTCACCTTGGGTGATTGCGTTCTTTCCCTATTTAATGATTTGTGATATTACACTCTTTTATTGACATGGAAATCTTATATCATTTTAGGTACATATAGATTCACATTCTATTCTGGTTTTGTTCCATATACACTATATTGTCGGTTTCATTATCCATGAATATTTGTATTGAATTATTGAATGAGAATTTAGAAATATTTCATGTATACCAAGTTATAATAATAATTATAATTCACATCCTTCAGCAATATAACACTAATTTGATATCTACATGCCTATATTTATTTCATAGCGATATCATTCATTAATATAAATATTATATATGTAATTGGTTATTAATGTCTCTTAATCCACCTAGATGTCATTTTCTTGTATAGTTTGATTATAAAACCTTAATTAATAATTAGTGAATTGTTTAATCCTAAGAACATTGTTTTCATTGGATGAAAAATTTATTGACTGATTAAATGGTTTCAAATAGTAAATTAGAAAGCTTGTGTGCCCTTATACATCTTTAATGAAACCCCGAATAATCCAAATATTATATATAAAAACTATATATTTTTATTCTTAAGGTGAAAAACTAAGTCACAGTTACATGAATGAATTCTATAAAATTTTAGGGCTACTACCATTATAATCTATGAATTATAATTTATCTAACTGAATAATGGTTATTTTGCCGATATGATAAATACATTTTTTTATATAAAATGGTTTCCTTCATAAAGGATGATACTTCTATTATTTTTCTATGAAAACATATAGAAATAAATTCCCCAATGCACAATTGGGCCCAAGATTTCCACTTGGGTCTTGTTTCTTGTCAGAGAAAACCATTAAGGATATTTGATATTTTAATAATTTATGTACTATGGGTTTCACATAACCTAATAAATATTATCATGATAGGACCCCTGTAGATCACATTTTTTTATTAATATTCATTGATGATAAACCCCATGGGTGTATGTTATGATAAATGATTTTGTTATTTAAATTGTATTCAACCGCATGTATGATTTTACATATAAAATTATGGGGTCATGTTAAATGAACACACAACATGTAAATTGAAAATATACTTATTGTATGATTATGATATTTACTATTATGAGGAATCATCTAAATAAAATGTCAGTTACAATCTAAAAAGGTCTCTCCCCAACATCTTTTAATTTATGATATCTTTAATCAATAATATTCATTTTATGTTGATTGGTGCTAGATAAATTAAGTAAATATTATAGTTTTCCATGAAAAATGTTACATGATATCACATGTATATGAGTTTTTTTAATTTTTATAATAAATAATAATCATCTAAATATTTATTATGATTTCTTATAGAGGTTTTCATGCATAATCAATGAGTAAGGGTTAGTTGTAAAGGTTTTCTTGGGATGGGAATGTATACAGTGCGCATACATCATTATGGACATCCATTGTGTTGTTTGATAAACCTGATGGTACAATGGTAATTCATAATGACATCTTTAGCATGAAAAAAGTTTTTTATTCAATTCCTTATGCTTAATAATGAGTTATACTCATTGTGGTAGAAATGGTTGAAGTAAATTACCAAAGAGTCATAGTTTTAATTTTAAAATATGATCTTCCATTTAAGATCGAGTTATCCAGAGTAAGAATATGATTTGTTAAACACACCACCCTTGGGTGAGTGATCGGTTTCTAGGAATGATAAAAATATAAAGTTACTCCAACATTTTGACATGTTTTGACTCTAGTTAGTCAATCCATCATAATCCACTTTAGTTTAGACTATTATAAAAGTGTTTTTCCATCAACTTTATATGGTGTGTAATAAATTAAAATAAATGGGTTTTAGATATCATGTAAGATTACTTAGGGGTAAGGGAGACCTAATTGTCTGTTCCATTCGTTTGGACCATAGAATTTCATATTCATTTCATTAATTAAGGTAATATTGTGAGACAAATTTACTAGGGTTTATTTTTTCCATAAAGGTAGTGAGCTTGGTTTTATTCTATTTCATAAACTAATGCATGTTAAGAATCTGAGTTTTTAGTTATAGGCATACTGATTCCTGAGTTTTACAGTAAGCACCCATGTCGACATAGGATCATGGATAGCCAACAAGGGAATACTGATTTGGGTTACAAGATCATTTGACCAGCACATGGACATTAAAAATTTATTTTTCATATTGATGCAATGACGTGGGTGGTATTTCAATAAATAATTGGATAGTTAACTACCTAATTTTGATGTAAATATTCAAGGTGGTCATGGAATGTTGAAAAGTAACATGCTATATATAATGGTTACCTTTACCTTATTGATGAATTATCTGTAGTGGAATTGGTCTCATATCGAACATGGAAGTGTGAGCTAGAACAACCACTATTAAATATACATATTCTCACATTGTTTGTGCAGTATATCTATTAAGAAAATGTATTTTTTTGGTTATATGGGTGGGATGAATGTGCCAAGGGATTTACATGTTTGATTCTGGATTTCTTGGATTCACAGAGCTTTTTGGGTAAATAAAATTAATATTGAGGAGATGAAGGATAAATCGGAATTAATATATTAGAGCATGATGATGGCACTTCTATCTTCACATCACCATGACTGCATTTGGTGAGCGTCAACAATACATTGATCTTTCTATATAACATATTTTATATTAATTAAATGAATCATTTTTAATTAAGATCATAGAATGTTTTTTTCTTAATTTAATCCATCATGTTTGGAGTGTGATATTTACCCATTAGGGCTGACAAATCTCATTAAAAAATAAAAATGATGATCATTTTAGAAACATTACTAAGGGAATGAGGTTTAATTATGAGTAATGTTAATGACAGTTCAAAGGATGTGTGTTTTCATAACTATATCATTAAATATACTGGGCCAGGGGATGTTGTATTAATGAAATCATTTCACTGGGACAGTGACTACTATACTCAAGTAGTGGGTTGTAGTACATTAGTCAATAGTGGATGATCTTCATGTAACAAGGGTCCCTAGATCATGAGGTCAGTCATTGGAGGTTCATTTGGGACCCCATAAATAATTTAATTAATACCTCAATGTATGGTTGGAATCCTAGACAAAAATCATGTTAGAATTCAGTTATGTATTTAGGTGGAATCATAATGTGTTCATTAAGCCTGTAATACCACATAAAATTCCTTGGATTTGGGATATAATTTTTTTGGGTGATGGTTATATAGAACAATATTTATTCTGATTGATATATGGTTCCACTGGGAGACGTAACCAGAACAAGGGTAGAATTTTCCCCGAGCCTTCTCAAAACAAAATTTGTACTACTGGGGATAAGGTCCATAAAATTAGTTTAGTTAACACATTGGGAATTAATGTTATGAGTTTCCTAGAAAAGACACCCATAGAAAGTCTGAAGTTCAATTTTTTTATTATTTGAATGTAGATAATGAGAAACAATATTAAATACATTTTCAAAGGAGGTGAATTCAATGTAAAATTTGACCAATAGTTTTCATGAAAAAACCAGAATGAATAAATAACGTGTATTCAATTATGAATTTGACTATATTGATTTAATTGAAAACACTGGTACAGACAAGAGGTGTTAATATGTCTTGAAATCAAAGAATCATTCCAAAATCATTTTCTTTATTCTCCGGATTTGATTCTATTAGAAATTCAGATGTTGGGAGTACCATAGATCAGATTTTGATATAAAACTTTTGAGCATACGGTGGGATGTCCCATAGTGAAGATAAGGAATGGGAGGATAAATTTATTATGTCTAAATTTGTTCATTATTGGGTATGAATCATATAATCATTTCATTTATAGTTATGATTGATTTCCTTTAGAAGATGAAGTATTGTATGTTAATATTAACAATTACTAGAGACTTGGTCATGGTAAATATAACAATTCCATTTTAGTAGAAAATTCATGACCTAATTATGTTGGTTGGTAGTTTAATTATTACCTGAGGAATATTTGGGAAGAGATTTTTTAATGTTAGGATATTTGAATGTCCTATATTTTAGATCAGATTTAAAATTCATTGAGAATTTTAAATTTTCATCTCGATAAACATAACAAATTTTCAAATAATCCTCAAAATATAAATATGAGATTTTAAACACATAATTTTTTTTGATATGGTTTAAGGAACATGAGTGGCATCAGGACAATAGATGCATTTTAAGAGAGTTGGGATCTAAAAAAACACATTCCAAGATAATCATGTTGGGGTTCTTGGGTTGTTTAAACAATGTGGACCTCTAAGTGAAATAGTTAACCTCTTTTGGGGGAGTCACATGGTTTATAAAAAAATAAGGTAGAGTTTCACAACCATATGAATATTTTGAAGAAAATTCATGATTTTGGCCATGTGCTAGGAATGATTTTTCAAATAGTGTTCATATCCCACATTGTTAGGGCCATATATCCAGTATCACCATAATATTGGATAATTTATAGCCAAAATGATGTGGCCAAACCATGCGGGGTAGGTCTCTTGGATAGTGTGAGATTAATTTTGTTACCCGGTTTGAGAACCAAGTGTGCAATATTTTGACCTCATTAAATGGAGGAAAATTACTCATTCTCCGCTTCGACCCTAAAAATGATATCACCCTTTTCCTCCCTTATATTCCCTAAATTATTCACGTTTGTCCATCCCATCCTATTCCTATAAATTTGGTGCATATCTCTCATTTATGATCTGAATAGGTAATCCTATTTTATATTGGATGTGTATCTATATTTCCACAAATCCTTCATCAATTATTCAATTATCTCACAATCATCGGCTCTAACATTCTGCCAACTAACTCGTCAACTATTTAAGGAATTTTATGATTCTTTTAATTTATCTCATATAACTTGAATAAAATATTGGTACTGGATTAGTGAAATTTTATAAGAATAAAGAAGGAGGTGTAGTTACTTTTCCATTACATTTTAATCATTTATATCTTATTACTATTGAGTTATAAATAAGATTTTTTGTCTCTTTCCCAAAAAAATATGAATTTCCTTTAATTAAGTACGTAGAGAACATAAATGATGTACCATATACCACATAACATTTTTTGGGTAATGAAATGAGATCCAAGTAAATATTATATTGAGTTCTATTGTATGTTACATTTTCACTACACTTTCTTTTTGATTAAAAAATTCCTCAGGATTGTTCATTAAAAAGTTTGAGGACACTTACAAATGATTTAAATAATTAATTTTTTATGTTATACCATTTTGGTCTTAGGCCCAATGTGGATAATTATATACAATTTTAGTATATAAATAATAAAATTATTTGAGTGTGTTTAAATGATATGATAAGAATGAATGTGTTTTAAAATAAATTCACATTTGAGAATATTGTTCCTATAAATTAAAACAAATGAGATAGATGAAATTTGATTGATGTAATTAATGATTTGAGTGCTTTGATGGCCTTTTTTCTTTTTAATGAATGTTCAAAAAAATTTAAACTATATGAAATGAATGTTGAATATTATGACCATATCGCTCACCCCTTTTTTCACTCATGAATCAAATGTTAAGAGGTTTTTTCTTAAACTAAAAACTGGAATGGAATCTCATACTTTTTATGAGAATGACATCCCATAAATTTTTTAGCATAGATCCACTTAATATTTCTTTTAATAAAGTTAATTACTATTTATGGTCATTGAATCCGTTATTATTCATGGTAATGTAGAGAATTTCTTTTCATGGGAATGGTGTCCCTAATTATTATGTGCATGGTGTTTCATATAAATCATGGTCATGACATCCAATATAATTTTTTTCATACACTATCATGGAGTCCCCTATTATTCATGGACATGATGTCCCTTATAAATTAAAATTCCCATGCACATATTCCCATATAATTTATTTAACAATGACACAGAGACCCATATTTAAAATATGCTGATCATAATTATATAAGGATGCCCGAGTGAAACCTCTATTCCACACTTGTATGACATATATATATATGTGTCTAAATATGTTATTGTGTATATAGTGAATATATATTCATATATATATATATATATATTATATATATATTCATATATATATTATTATATATATATATCTACGGACACAACATTAGAGGTGTTCCTACCAAGGCTGAATATGGTATGGCCAGCCTGGTGTCCATTGAATAACCTAGGTATGTCATGATTATATTTATTTATATCAATAATGTATTATCCTTATTATACATCCAAACTAATTTATTATATATATATAATAATGAATTAGACACCATTAGTAGTGGTTTACTTATTTTATCTCATATCTTATCTAGAAATCTAGTTGGAGCCTGAATAGATCTCAATGTTGCATTTTATAGATCATGTATTATGTCATGTGATGTCACATTGGGTATATATAATATCGGATCATGGGATTGATCTTGTTCGTAGGATTCTCATGTAGTTACCCAAGGTTTTTTTTGTATATATATTTTATTTTTAATTTATTTCTATGTCTTATTATCATATATTTATCGATTGTAAATTATATAATGTTCAAGAATGAAAATTTATTAATTTATTATTTATTATCAATTATTATTATTTTCCACTTATTATATTTATATCTTTCCACCATTTAATATTATTAATACAAATTTTCTACTCTAATCGATAGGGTATACTATCCTCACCATAACACATATAGACCCTAACATATTGTTTTAAGAACTCTAGAATATGGGTGGGGGCTATTCTTGAAATTATTAGACCAACAGGTTCGAGGAATTATGCCAGCGGCACATTCATCGGGATGTCACAACCAAATCAGCGATACTAGGGTAAGGGTCTTTACTAAAATGGAATATATTACTAATCAAAAAATATATTTTTTTATATAATGGAAAAATATTAATTTTATAATATATATATATATATATATATATATTTAATGTAAAAATATATTCTTTAATTCATTAATCAAATTAATCAGTATATAAATTTTCATAAACAAGAAAATATTATATATTCAGATAAAATTCTATTTTAAATAAGGCATGATTATAAACATAACGTGTAATTAATCTCATTCAATAGAGGATTATAAAAAATTTAATAATGAAAAATTATTTTAAAAATTTTAATATTACTTTTTATGATATTGTTAAGTTGTGATCAATTTAATTTATTAAGGTGATTTAAAATTCCCTTTTAATTGGTTCTATAAAATCCATTATTTCTATTAATATTGAAATAAATGTAATATAATAATATTATATCATTTAAATTTATTACTATATTTTTTACATATAATTTAATATATTCCTGATTTAATTTTGAAATGTAATATTTTTTTCAATTGGGAGTTTAATTAGTTTGTTTCTGAAAGTGACAGAGTCTATCAAAGATACCAGAGATTTAATCATTCACAAATATAAGTCAATCAAAATAATTTAATAATATATTAAATTATATATATAGATGATTTTTTTGTATATATTTACAGTCAATATTAAATTATTAAAGTGGAGGTTAGAGAACTTACGAATTATTTCAGACATGATCTAATGGGTTTTAAATAAAATATAACTTTTTATAGGATTTATTATTCTTAAATTAATATATAATTTACCACTCAAAATTTTTATAAATAATCAAATAATTTCTTTATTACAAGATATTACCCCTTTATCTCAATATTTCCTTTCACTATGCACTCAAAAGTCAAGAATACTTTTTTAGGATGTCCAAAATTTTAATGTATTGGGTAAAGAATATATTTCTTCCACCTCCACATATTCTTTAAATTTTCTGTATTATTTTTACTATTCTAAATTAATATTATAAATTAATTTTTAACTATGTTTTAATTTAATTAATTTTTAAAAATGGAATCATTATGTCATTTTATTAAAGGGGTAATTTTTGCCAAAGGTGTGAATAGTATCACAGATTTAACATACCCCAAATAGAAAAAATCCATATCCTCATAAATTTTATTTTCACAATATATCCCATTACATGATTCCAGTTTTATTTTACAATAAAATATATTCTATAATATTTGGGGGACAATATGTTTGAAATATGTGAATTCAAAATATAAAGGATATTTATTTCAAGATATATTTATGTGATTTTAAAATGTATTTTTCATGTATGCTGAAATACTCTTATGTTAATTATTTATAACTAGGAATATGATTCTATGATACCATCCATTATCATTCTATATGTAGTTATTATAACGACCCTTACATTACATACATTGTTATTGCTTCAAAATTTAAGCACACTTAATACAACATATACTGCAAATCATTTTTTTGATTTTATGAAGGCCGGTTTGAGGGTAGCCGGTTCCCATGGTACATTTCATAACAACCAAAATTCAGAGAGAAAACCACATTCAGCGGAGAAAATCCAAATTCAAACTTAAATCGAACCACGCGTCGCCCCGAGCTGCACGCCACCTCGAGATGCGTTCCACGGGCCCCCTCGAGCCGCACACCACCTCGAGAAACGAGTCGACGGAAATCAAATCGCCTCCAGCCATTTCGCCGACGAGAGATTCCGGCCATCTTCATCCATCGACATCGTCGAAAAACAACGGATCACACCATTCAGACATCTCCACAACACCAGAACGCCGGTGAGCTTCACCGACGCCCGTCATCACTCAATCACCCGTGCCGGCGACGAGAAACAGATCGCTTCACCGCTGGTGGAACCCTTCACCGAATTCAATCGAGGGAGAAACCCTCGTCACTGGTAATAGCGAGGTAGAACCCCACGGCACAACGCCAAAACAACACATCCAAAACGGGACCTCCAGAAACTACTACAAAATGGAACACAAAACACAAAAACAAAGAAAACACCCAAGAAACGAAAGAACCCACCGCGACCAGACAAACCTACCGCGTCATACAAAGGGATACCCTAGCAACCTCACCTGGGAGGAGGCAGAAGGCTGCCGACGCATGAGCGCAACCCTCAAATGGGTGAGCTCAATTGCTCGGTAAGGGTAAACAAAAGAAATATCAATCACATCATATTTATAAGAACATAATATTTTGGAAATCATAACCTGCAAAAGAGATCATAATTTTCATAACATGGGATAAATCATAGTATTGAAATCTAATCCCTATTTTCATATCATGAAACGTTGTGGCATACACACATAATCATAGAGAATAATTTTTTAGTATTCAAGACTCATTTCCAAGACTATCTTAGCGGACAAAGTCTATTTCTGAACCGAGTTCACTCCTCGTGTAAGTCCTATTTCACTGAACCAGATTAACTTGTCGTTCCAGCCATGTCTATTTCATGAGATATAAATCTTTACCCAATTAATTGGAGGGATATATAGGTCCAACCCATCTCATAATGATACCATTTTTATTTATGCCACAAGATCATAAATCATACATCATTGCATAACACATGTAATAAAAATGGGATTCATAAACAGCATGCCATCATAACATAATACATATAAGATAAAAGGATAACATAAAAATAATTCCATCATAAAATAATCATATCAATTTAAAAATAGGGATAGAAACAGAACCCTATATTATCTTAGATGGAAAATAATTTTGATAATACACTTGAACTTCATTCTTGAGGAAAATATCCTTTCTACTTCAAAAACATATTTCCTTTCATAAAATGACTTTAAATTTTAATCTAAAATAAGATGATTAAAAATAAACTTGAAAACATGTAAAGGATTATTAATGTAAATAATGTTCTATAATTCCTTTCAGCCAGTATAAGTTAAAAAAACATTCTTCTAGTACTTTGGCCAAAAAAGTCAAAAAGTACCGCATACTAAAAACGACAAAAGATTCCTTTCATATCTTTTACTAAAAACAAACCAATTGGTAAAATTGGATTTAAAAAATTGTAGGTGGATGGAAATAATATTATATATTAAGGAAACATGGATGTGTATGGTAAATATGCCCCAGTAAATTCTGATATATAAACAATCTCGGATAAAAATGAGATTGCGAGATTTTCCATTACCGTAGGTCCGATATGATTCATACGTGACCAAACCTCTTGTATAATGATTTAAATAATGTTATTGACTTATTCCAGAATCCTAATAAATGTTATTATATCATATATGGTCATATTCATAGCTTCGTATTAGTAATATTTCATTTCTACTTGTTATTCGAGTGTTTATTGCTTTTTGTTCTTATGTGTGTTTTGTCGAAGAAATTCTTATTCTTCTTTTTAGGTTATTGATACCTCATTTCCAGAATTTTATTATTGTAATATATATCATATTTATTCATTCAATTCATTTATATAATCATTATTCATTGAAGATCATGTAGAACGAGTTGCATCACATCGTGGAGACGGTAAGTCGTACGTACGCACGAGCGATGATATCATTTACATGATCATGGAATTGTATTGAAGTGTATTTATACTATTTCAGAATCAATATCACTTTAAAATAATCATATATAGTTATTTTTTACACCATTATACCCATAAAATTAAGGTGGTTGTGGAAAACAGATTACAACACGGCGTGGAGACGGTATTTTGTACGTACGCACGCGCGACAATTACATTTTCCATCGGATGGATAGAAGGTTAAATAATATTGTTTCATATTTATATTAACATATAAGTATAATAGTGATACTGATGTTATTACTTCATAATGAAACAAATAAATAAGAATAAGTGGAATAATAAATAATGTTGAAATAATCGGTAATAGACATGACCTTTTCTTTGAAGCACCTCTTCTTAACCTTATCTTAGGGCACTAAAGATGGTCATTGCAAAATTCCAAAACCTCTAGGATGTTTCTAGGGAAGTGGAGAGTAGAAATTGGCAGGGGTTGGCCGAGATTTAAGGATCAAAGTGATGTGAGGAGGAGAGGGAGGAGGTGTCCACTTATAAGGGAGGAGAGGGGAACTTTAGGAAAAACATAAAATATTATTTTATAATAAAGTCATATTCGGTTTTTAATATCTACTAATTGATTTATTTAGAATCTAAGTCGGGTATGGGTCAAAATAATCTCAACCAATAGATTTTAGGCAAGTTTAGGTTACTATTTTA
This sequence comes from Viscum album, assembly GCA_963277665.1. Taxonomy (NCBI): domain Eukaryota; kingdom Viridiplantae; phylum Streptophyta; class Magnoliopsida; order Santalales; family Viscaceae; genus Viscum; species Viscum album. The sequence continues at coordinate 516,774,040 of OY728146.1, forward strand.
AAGTTATCATTTATATTTAACTCTAGGTTAAATAATTTAACGTTTAACGTGTCTTCTTGTTTTCTTATACTATATGGTTAATAAACAAACTATAACAAGCCAAAAGAACCCCAATCGGTTCATAATTAATATATATAACATTATCTAAGTCATTTGTCCAGTCCTTAGATTTTTAGGAATAAAATAACAGTTAATAATATAATATTTGTTTTAAATACAATTTTATGTCAATTTTGACACTATTTGGTAACTGATTTTTTAGAAAATCATAACAACATGATTTGTTCAAAGAAATTTCAATAAATAATTAATAATATGTCATATTAACCTATAAAATTGGTGTAATTCATAAAAAAGCACAAATTACATTTATTTGAGTATTTATAATATCAATTATGTTAATATTTCTTTAATAAGGTAATTATTCTATCATCATTGTGTCAAAACTAAATTAATCTATTTAAGGTCTAAAAATTATAAATAAAATACATTTATGTAAGAAATATTTTTATATTTCTAATGAATATATATTGTCGAATTTATCTTATTTATAACCCTACATTAAAAATGATTTAGTTATTAAATTTTGATTTTAACTATTTTAACTCTTCTTTAAATAAAATAATAATAAATGTCCTAATCTAATCCAAGTGGACCTAAAGGGTAATATTTAATCTCTAAGGTTTGTTTTGGTCGAATTACACTTGTCCAATAGAATTATGACATGTGTTAGGGTAATAATAATAACATTTTTACCCCTAATTACCATATTTACTTTTAAACGTGGTAAATAAAAGAAAAAAGTTATTATTCACCAAAAAAAATTCTTATTGAACCACATTTTACTATTTTAGGTTAACCGTGTCTCTCGGATTTTCAAAATTCCACTCACAGAATTGGTAAAATTAGGTTTTCTGTAAATTTTCAAACTCTCCTAGGAGGTGGGTAAAAGACGGTGAAAAGTTCAATTAAATTTTTATATATCTAAAATTATTATAAAATGACTCCAATGATTTAATTTGAACTTATATAGGTATTATGTATCATTTTCGACCTAAAATAGATTTAAATAAAATATAAATTATTTAAATAAAAAGTCGGTTTTTGAATAGTAACCTAGTGTTTTTACTATTCAACAAAAATTAAAAGTTTTCAGAAAATTACAAAAAATTCACCCTGGGCTAATTTCGATATTCCCAATCCAAAAATGAAGTCCATTTTGAATGATATAATTTATAAAATTTCAAAATGTCGGTATTACTATTCATAACAGCTAGTTTTACAAATATTTTAATAGCATATCATTGTTTAGTGAAATTCGGTATTGCGCATAATGCAAGCAATCGAGGAAGGTCGCGATTGTGTGTAAAACAAGAGAAGCTAGTGTTGTTTGTAGTGAAAGATTCCTTTGATGATGTATATAAAATAAAAATAAAATATTTCTCATAAAATTCTGGGGTGTTAGAGTTATTGATTTTTATGATAAAATCATGATGAAATCAATTTTCTATTCCATGGGATATGATATGTTGAAATGAAAAACCATTTAATTCTCTTTTGGTATACATATAAATTTATTATTATTATGTGACATGTGGGTCCATTATTGAACCCCAATAAATTGGGTAATTAAATTTTTTTAAGATCTATGGGTACACATGAGGTTTTCCCAATCCCAATTCTGGTCCACGATTGGTTATCCAATGTTTTTCATGGGAATAATTTCATGGTGGGTAGCCTTGACATGTGACTTGTACGATTATTTTTTCCACACTATATTCAAATATATTATAACCTTAGATTTTTACAATGCTACATTCTAATATATCAGGTTTCTTTATTTATTTTTTTATTCAGGTCTTATAAACTTCCAATAATTTTTGTATTAGTCTTGATTTGGATTTTGGAATTTGTGGGAATGATTTTTTATTATTAAGATCATGTTCTCATACTATTATGCTACTATTATTATGAAATGATCATTTATATGCGCCTTTTTTACAATGACTATGTATTTGATCTCACACTTCATTATTTTTCCTTATATAATGTGGTTTATGAAATGTTTTAATAATGAAATTTAAATGTAGGGTACTATTTTTGAAGAAAATAATGGGAGATGATGTCAATTTTTTATGTACAGATTTTTTAAGTTTCTTAGTTTCCAAAGACACTAAACCATTAATGTTATGTGGTGGATCATAATGAAATGTAATTAATATTAATATAATAATATGTACTGTTTTTATAATATTTGGGTCACCTAAAAACCATTCATGTAATAATCAAGTTGTTTTGGTAATTGAAGAATTATACAAACTTTTATACTCTTTTGACCCCTATATGACAACTAATCTATTTTCATGTCTACTATTAATTATAAATAAAAATAAAATTGACCTTCAAAGAATATTTGGACATGACGATACCAAATATTTAATCTATTTCATCAGATAGAATCTCAAAATATGGTATGCATTTACGCAAATATCTCATAAAAAATACAGTGTAAGAGTTGATATAAAAATCATATCATTAATTTTGAAAATGAAATCAATATCATTATTTTATTAGTAAAACCATTAAAAAAATATAAATTTATTGAATAAATAGATTATCTAGAAATAAAATTAATCTCACAAATCTATAGTGGTTAATTTAATTCATTAATATAAAAATAAATTCATGAAAAGATATATTTTATAAAAATATCCATTTTTAACATCAAATAACTTTACCCTTATTCCAAATAAAATTATAATATATTTATTCTTGAAAATTAATTTCTATACATGTATATAGAATAATTATCATCATTTTTAGTACTCAAATAATGTTGTTTTAAATAAAATATAAAAACTAATATTTGTAAATAATACAATTTTTTTAATAATGAATTAATAGTTTATTATTTCATATTTTAACCGATCTATTTTATTGATTAATTTAATATTTTTCATTAATTGGAAATTAAATATTATTAATATTTTCTATATATTTCATTCTTATTATTTATTATATTAAACCAAAATATAGAATGTATAAAACAATTTCTAATTTATCTATTTAAAATCAATGTTATTTCATTATATTAATTTTACCCTTTTACAAAGTGATATAGTTTATCAATTTCATTTAAAAAAATATAATGTGTTTCATTTTATCATAGTAATTAATTATTCACATAATTTATGTTTTGTGAGAATGAAACACTATTGATAAAATAATTGTTATTATATATAATTATTTTTAAAATTTTCTGGTTTAACAGAATGCACACGAAATGACAATAATGAGTTCTAAAATTGAATCATCCTTATTGGGTTCATCCTGATATGCATCAATTTATATTTATACTAATTAGTCACCCATTAAATATAATAATTCATCATATAATCCATGATGAATTAATAATACATATAAATAAACTTGGACCTTAGATGTTTCACTATATTCACATACAAGATGATTAAAATTTTATTATCACACCCAATCATTATTGGGTAAGAATAATCCACAACCATTTATTTAAGAAGAATATTAATCCATATAATTTCAATCAATCAAGAGGATTGGAATAATATTCATCTTCAATCATAATAAATTTTATATAATTTTAGATATTTTATTTCCGTGTAATATTGCAATCACTGATATTGAATGAACCTCAATAAATATTATTTCTGTCCATAATATCATCTGCATAATAAAAATTTAATTTTAATAAATCTAAGATGTTTTGTATTTATAATACCTTAAAATAAAATCTAGAGTCCCATTAAAGTTCTATCAGAGGTATTTCATTTCAATATGATTCAACCTGATGGTATTTTTTTAAAATCCTTAAAATTATGTAACCACATATATAATGGATAATTTAGATGCCTTGAAATAATACATGTTTTAAAAAATCATTTAAAACAACATTATATCCACTATGATTCATTCTTCATCAATTGAAAACTTATTAATATGTATTGTAGGAATTGTGTACAACCATCATTTTTCCATGCCAAATATATCCAATAACTCATGATTTTATATTTTTCTATTTTAGAAACATAGGACTTTATATGTTCATAACAAGAAAAATAAAAAGGAATGTAATTTTAAATACCATTGATTCATCAAATTCATTCCTCTTTTGGGAAGAAAAATTACCACAAGGCTCATGTTTATTTCAAAGAACAATTATATCTTCAACCTACATAATCCCAATGTGTTTATAGTGAAAAACCATTTAACATAATGAGGTTATTCCACCCTTCCTTTAATGAATTTTTTATTTTTTAATATATTATAAATTATTTAATTCAATAAATCGTGTAACTGTTTCAGTCATTTCGTGGATTCATAAATATAATAAATCAATAACTTTCACTAATAATGACATAAATTCTTTTTATCAAGTAAATATATATTTTTTAACATCAAAATTCATTAATGTATTGTAACCATGTAGTTTAGTGAATAAAAATTATATTTATAAAAAATTACAAGAATAATTCTTATAACATTGAGCCTTATAACTATAGGTATCACCTCATATAATTAAATTCTCTCAATTTGACAGTATCTAAAAAAGTTTATATTTTATAAATCTTGTTTTTAACTGGGTTTATTATTAAAAACCCAATTCATCCAAATAAAATTGTTATCTCTTGGACAAATTCTATCTCCCATCTATAATTATTCTAAATTTTATTGAGAATTTCTTCCATCATTATAATAAAATTTTCAGGATAGTTTTTTTCGAATATAAAACCTACCATATTTGGACACCCTTGATGTAATCATAATGAATCTATTTTATGCAGACATGCTTTCTATGTCATTAGAACATAGTTTCTCCCTTCCTAGAGAATTCATTATTTTATTGTATTTCACAATATAGTAAGGTTTAATAAAAATATTCTTGTGTACTCAAAATAATCCCACATTTACCAATATATATGATTAGAATTTCATTTATGTCTTCATCAAGGAATTATGATTTTTGTATTGTATTTTTATATTCCAAAAAAATTATATGAAAAATGAAAATATTTATTCACTATTGTTCAAAAAAATGTGTAACTCCTTCAACTAATAGTGTATCAATGAAATATTCATGATTTGGATTTTCATATAACATGTTAAAGCCTCTTACATTGATCATGGTGATATAACCGATGATAAATTATTTACATTGCTTGAATTTCATTTAATTCCCAAACTAATTTTCTTATAGTTTATTATGATTATTTTTCTAAAAAATATTAATTTACTATATATAATAATCTTGACGTCAAATTTCTTAGAATGAATATAAAACTCTTATGCTAAATTTAACACGGTTCATACTATTTCGGCCAAACAATTGTTATTCTTCTCAACTATTCATATTTATAATGTGTCGTGTATGATTAACTATTTTTGTTCATTATTTCTATATTATAAAAGAATACATAAAAATAAATATTCTCTTATTTGATCCTATAATATTCAATTATTTTAATTTAACATTCAATTAGATTATTACTACAACACCAATAATGATAAAATCTATCAATAACTTATGATATAATCTTGTATGATATATTCATATATGTGTAATTATTAAAAAATATAATGAAATGATACTTTTTAATTTTAATTTACATGGTTATAATAGAATACACATCAGAGAAAAATAATACACTAAATTTGTATTCCATGATATTTATACACATGGAGATCTTATTCATTACTATTTTTATAAGATAGATTTCTCATGTGTTGACCCTTTCACAATATCACTTCTGTATATTTATCACATTTGTTTATTTTAAGGTATAATTCATGAGATTTTTAACCAAGAATAAATGTATTATAAAATGAGTAATTTTACCAATTCATTCCCAAGAAGCAAGTAACATTTTCCTTGTAAATATGAAACAATGTGCTACTATTTCACTGTACAATTATATGAATTAGGTCATCACTCCACATCCAAGAATCATATCCATTTCTCTAATGTAACACCTTATACCTATTTTAACAAACAAGATAAATACTCATGTTATATCTTTCATAAAATCAATATTGATTACATGTATTTATATTAAAAATCGCAGTGAATGAAATGTATAATATTTTTTTTGTCATTTATGATATTTTTAACACCCATTATCCAACATTATTAGATCTGGTGCTAAAAATTATTATTTTTATATCTATCATGATAATGGTATGCATAATCATATTTTAATAGTACAAAATATTTATCATAAAAAGATTATATTGTTTCACTTAGATACCCAATTAACTTTTACATTTAGATTATTAGGGAATTATTAATAAATATTAAGGTATACCATGAATACATAAATAAAAGGTTTATAAAAATCAACATCATCTACTATAATATTAATCAAACTTGAATCCTTCATAAGTGTAACTCATTCCAGATCATCCATTCAATATTATTATAAATGAAAAACATAATAACGATGAGATAAATTACCCTATTAGTGTGTAAATAGTAATTATTGATAGAATATCCATAGTGATAATAAAATAATGTTCTTAAGAAAAAATAAATGTACATGAACATAAAAAATTATAATTATTAAACATCCAAATTATGATTATAGAACATGAGTCATGACATTAATCGTTAACATAATATTATAGTCATATATTTCAAAAATCACAAACTATGTGTAAAAAATTCCTTATGAAGAAGAAAAATTATTATTTGATGAAATTATAAATAAATATTTTTTTTAAAATTTAAATCTCATTTTCATAGAACTCATACACTCGCTATTAAAAATTTAATAACCAACATGCTAAATTATAATAATACTTTACTAGTAACCTAAATCTTATTATATTTATTAGTTTATAAATTTCTTTGGAGAGTTATATCATAATCATACATTATCATGATATATATCGGGATCAAATGTTATCATAGAATATGTATATGTACCATAACATAAACATAACATGTAAAACATGTTTTTCAACATAATAATTTCAATTATTCTTCCATTTCCTAAATTACTCAGGGAACTTAATTGTGTTCCATTAAAATCCATTTGAAAAAATAATAATCCATGTAGATAATGAGTAATTCAAATATAATTATATGATGATACTAGTTTAAAATATATAACATCAATGGTTGATTTAAATGATAATTTTAAATACAATTAAATTATTATGAAAATCATTCTTTATTAAAATTATATTTCCACATTGAAAATTAAATTTCAAAACCTAATAGTTACAAAATATTATGAAAATAATTTTCATCGAAAATATCCATTGATAACTAAAAATTTATATTCAATGAAAATAAATTCCATGATGGAGGGATAATTATTTCATGTCCTAAACATTAAACAAGAAGATACATTCCAATAATTTATAATGATTTTCAAAAGTTACCCATGTAGAAAACATTAAATATTTACTTTTTAATTTTCTTAGAAAATAAAAAATTTCATGTAATATAGAATTTTGGGAAAATTTAAATTAATTAAAGAAACTTCCTGAAAAATTTAATAAAAAATTTATATTTAAGATACTATTAATCGATCTAAAAGATGATACATGATCATAATCACATACAAATAATATTCTTGATATTTTATTACTCATTAAAGGGGGATATATAAACTAGAAAAGAAAAAAAAACATTCATTAATTGGGAGGAATAAAATATATGTGGTATAATAAATTAGGATCATATGATTTCCCAAAAATAACCCTAAACATAAATAATCTTTAAAATAATGAACACCATAACAAAATACTTTTATCGCATTATTAATATTTGAATAAAAAGTCATTGAAATGAAGAGTGTGATATGACTCTATAAATCCAAATAATTTCATGAATTAATATTTTGAAATTAATTCATGATTTATTAATCACCCCATATAATGAAATAACCGTTAACTACATGAATCATGTCTTAGGAAAATGAGATTGGGATAGATAAAATAGTTTGAAAGTCTATAATATCTGTTGTTTTTATAAATCAATGAATTTATTATATTTAGATATGTAAATACAAATAATATAATTTTAAATATGTACTAAAATAAATCAAAGATAAATTAATACATAAACATGTTATTAAAAATTCAATAAATTAGATGTATAAATCAATAAAGGGAAACTGTGTTATGAAAATCACATAAAGATTTAGTAAAATCCATGCTAAACACATTAGATATAGTGAATTGAATTGAAACATAAAATACCATGAGGTTTGAATGGTTATTTATATGGAACGAAAAGGGTCATTTGAGTCCCCAAAAAATGAAATTAACTATATATCATAAGAAAAGACATTAATAATGAAAATGCAGATGAAATCTCTTACCCCTAGTTGGGAATTTACATATATGTCCTTTAACTCCAATATACTAGAAATATATAATTATATTACAGGTTTATGTATATTTTATAGTATTATTAATTTATCACTACAACTTTTTTTCATTTATTTCAATTATATAATTGATTAATTAATCCATTATGTCTGTGTTAAGTGTTTTGAGGATCATCGATTCATTATTCCAAAATGACTATGGTATATTAATGATGGTTAAATTGGTTATTGTTCCGTAATATATTGAATAGTTATAATTGAATAATTATAATTTTTTACAATATATATTATTATAAAAACAACCATTGAATATGGTTTTGAAAAATGAATTGTATTATGATCATTGAGATGTCTGGTAATATGTACGCTTACATAACATTTCCATTTTTTCAATCTGAATGAGGAAAACAAGGAAGGAATCATTTTATATGTCACATTAAATTACTTATTTTAATGTAATATTTTTCTTATATTCATGGTTAATAAACCCCCTTATGATTCCCCTATTCCCCCTTGAATTTGGAAGAATATGGACTTGTTTTGAGTGGATAAAATTGGGCGTACAGTTGTGTGTACGGTTTAGTAAATCATGCCAAAAAACTATGCACAACTATCCAGCTTAATAAAAATATTTTGTTTCCAATATTCACCTTATGTGAATAACCATAGTGCTCCCATTTCATCTCCATTTCATACCTTACATCCAATGATCGTTTCTTAGCTCTCTCAAGCTCTATTGGAATCCGTTTTTTGAAGGGGATTTTGGTGATTGAACCTCAAGATATTCAAAGTAATTTATTACCAATCTTGGTTCATTTATTCTACATAGTTTATATTTCCTCATTCATGATATTTTACTTGTATGTTAGCTAGGTATTCGTACCATGGGTTTGATTTTGGGTTTCACGGTCCAATAATGTGGATTTAGGATTGTTTTCACTCCCTTGTGGTGAGGCAGTGGTGTGGTTGATGCTTCACAAACTGATTTAGTGTTATTAGAATATAAGGTAAGGGATTCCATGGGTATACATTCTTGGATGAATTTTACTTCTTTTTTAATCATTTTATGATGTATTATATTCATTTTAAGTTGGGTTAATGTCATTTTTTATAACACTAATTGAGCGTTTAATTTTAATGATTCATTTTGATATGAAAATGGGTGTCTTACAATTGAATTCAAGGTTGAATCATTTGGGGTTGTTTGGTGATCAATGAAATTATGTTATTATATTTTTTGGGCTTCAAAATCTGGTTTGGTATGTTATTGTTGTACTTTTTCCTTTTTTTAATGGGTTTTAAATGGATTTTGTGTGAAAACCAGTTTTATCCTACAACATGTTTTTTTATAAAACTATTTATTGGTTTATTGACTTAAAAAAATGGTGAATAGGAACATTGAGTACACTTGGTGGGTATATATTAGTTAAATGGTTTTTATGTGAAAATGGAATTCATTATCATGTGAAACATGTTTGAGTACAAAGAGTAAAACTCGGGTATCTTGGTTGGTAGACTTGGACTAGCATGCTCGTGATCTAGAGTGGGATTTTCTAAGTTTCACATATCATGTTTGATGATTAACACCATAACTAACCATTGATGATGTTGGGGATCACCAAGACATTAGGTATTCCCCTCATAGTGGATCGTGTATGAAAAGGATATTTAATATTCTTGCTTTTAAACAGATATGCGATGTATCTAAGGCCTAAAGCTAGAAAGTGCCTAGTTGTGTTCCCATAATTAGTGATCATTGAATATATTGTACATACCATCACCATATGGTTTGACTGGATGTAAAATACTTAGGATTGGATAGATTCAATGACAGTGTTCTTTTTGTAAAGACACATCCTTGAAAGCTGTTTTCATTTGAAGTTGAAACCTTTTAAAATTATTACTAGCATTTCATAATTTTATGACTTGAAAGCATTCATTGTCATAAAATGATAATAAGGTGAAATATTTTTCTATGGAATCCTATTTGAATTAGTCTCAAATGCTAATTTCCCCATTTTTTGTAAGTATAATTGGTTATGATTGGAACATGTAAGGTCATGGTCCCTGAAGATGGTGGTTCTGGTTGTTAAACTTCATAATTGATGTTGGGTTGTAGAGAATGGTTGGGGATTATAGACCAGTTTCTTGTGGTGGTTCTATAATTTTAGTTTCTACTAATTTTCAGTATTTTTCCTCATGGGATTTGTCTAAAACCATGTATTTCATTTCTGAATTCTATTATAAGCTTGTGGGGACTAAATATTATGATTCAATTTATTTATTATTTTTTGTAGTATAATTATTTTAAAATATACGAAATCATTCCCTAAACATTATTTATGATACCCAGACAATTTTTCCAAAACTTAGGGATAGATAATTCCCTTCAAGCCTTTCCATGATCCAAGTCAGGTTCTAGTTCTGATGGAGACCAAATATAGTTCAAGACAAAATAGTATTAGAGGAGGTTTCACTATACAGGTTATGTTAATACATGGGATGAGTCTGGTTAGATAATATATATTAATGTTAGGGCTAAGAGTTTTGGATTATATTAGGGTTCTTTACCTGCACTTTTCATGTCAAACGTCGAGTTGCCATGGTCTTTATGGATTGTTTGTTTCACTTCTCTTCCAGGTGGGATGTGGAGGATGAAAACTGTGGGTGGACATTGGGTGGGAGGAAAGTAGATTTTTATTTAATTTTTGAGATGAGTTTGATTTATTTATATTTGATATTTTTGCTAAAATCTTGTACAAATGTTTTTCTAATGTTTCATCTTGTGAGTATTTCTATTTTTTAGAAACATTCCTCCAAGAAAATCTCCCATGCACCAATAGGAGGAAGCTAGAGAGAGTTCTCTCTCACTTGTAAATAAAATTTTGGGTGATGTTGTGTTCATATATATCAAACCCCTATGGTAGGGAGTGGTTCCTTCTCCTACTCCATCCAAAGAAGATGATTCTAGTGCAATGAAGGATAAAGCATAGTAGTTCGTGAAGAATAATCCCAATTCATTCTGAGGTATCTAGGAACCTCAAGAGGTAGGAGAATGTATCAATAAGATAGATTTTCTATTCATGTATATAGGGACACAAAAGGAGGTCATGGTGAAATGATTCTCATTTCATGTAGAGGGTCTCGGTCATAGTTGGTGGGAATCAGTGCTTCAAACAAGGAGGAATGATCGGTTGAGATAGAAATTTTTCAGTACCATTTTCTACCCCAAATATTTCCCCATGTTCTAATCCAAATATAGATACCTAGATTTCATGGATCGTTATCATGGATATCAGATACTGATGGTATATACTAATGATGTTTCTAATCTATTGTGTTATTAACTTGATGTTATTTCTAATGAGTCGTTGAGAGTTCATATGATTGAGAAGGGGCTACAAATATAAATTTACTATAAGGTAATCTTGTTCATGATGGTAACTAATTATGAAAAGGTAGATCATGTTTATATGATTGATATTGATCAGAAACAAAATTTTAGGTTTTTTGTAGTTGTGTCTCTTTTGTGTAATGTTAGCTCATTTCAGAAGAAACGAATGCATGATGAGAATGGGAAGAGGGAAGGTGGTAGTTCAGGCTTTCCTCATAGGCAGTTTTCATCTATAGAATCTTAATTGAAGTTAATTGTGTTCCACAAGTGCATTAGGACATGGTACACATGAAATTCGTGTATGTAACTTTCATGGAATTTTTATTATTGTTGATCTATGGGACACTTATAGTGCTTCAGTGAGGTGGTACGTTCACTCTATATTTGAGAGGGATCATTGGCATCTAGGGGATTTCTAGTTGAGTCAGAGATATTGAGGATGAGGGGATCTAGGTTTGGTGGTTGTGGAAGTTATCTTAGATCTTATTTTGGGAAGATCATGTTTAGGGTAGAGCCACACATGAGTGGTCATTCTCATGCAGAGGCTAGACATCTTCATGATGTGGATCAGGCGCCAACGGGGTCATATGCATGGACTTCAACAGTTTAAGGAACCATTTTTATTTAATATTATTTATCATTCATTGTTTTTTAAACTGGTGCTTTTATTTATTTTATCTCTACCAATATTGTGATCTTGTTAAATTTTCCAATTGAGTTTTTTCCATTACAATGGAGTTGGCGACACTATTGGGTAAGAAGAAGGAGAATGGTCTTAGGTACCTGATGTGTTTGCCTTACATGTTAGTGGTTGAAATGTAGTGGGACATCATGTTCTTGGATATATTCCCTCTGGATGTAATCCTCATCATGTATTGGATGGTTCCATTTTCAAGCACACCTCGATTTCTATAGGCATTGAGTGAGTTTCATGTCACATGATGGGAGTCCTCTGGGTTTTTTGGGGGAATGACATCCTCAGTCAGGTCATGTAGGACCTCCACTACCATAGTTGTGGAATTATAACATGGAGTGATCATCACTCACACTAGAGGATGATGTTAAACCTCTTATGGGTGGACTCCCTCATGTAGTTTATGAGTTCATGGATGTACTTCAAGACGAATTTTAATGCTTACCCCTAGGGTGGGACATGGAGTTCACAATTGATTTGGAATCGGGAAAATTAATGATTTCTCATCCATTGTATTGTATGGCCCCCACCAAGATGAGTGATTTATACATAAAACTGTACGGTATTGAATCAAAATGATTCATTCAATTGATCATCACTCGTTGGACTGATACTATTATTTTTGAAATGATGGAGGATGGATCCCACTAGTTGTGTGATGATTCCCATAAGTTGAATAAGGTAATAACCAATAACATGCACCCTTTACACTAATAGATTACAGTTTTCATCAGGTTATGGGGGAAAATGTTGTTTTGAAAATAGAACTTCAGTTGGGTTACCACCACGTCAGGGTGGGTGAGGAAAATATCTCAAAGGCAACATTCCAAAGCAGGTAAAACCACTTTTAGTACTTGTTAATGCCTTTTGGATTGACCAAATAACAAATAGTATTAATGGGACTCATGAATAGGGTGTTCCCTTAGTATCATGACTCTTTTGTGGTGGTATTCATGTTTGATATCCTAGTTTACTTTGTATCCAAGGAAGAACATAAGCATCATTTGTGGATTGTGTTGGGAACTATATGGGATCATTACTGTTATGTGATGTTGTCCAAGTTCACCTTTTGGAACAAGGAATAAATGTTCCTGGGCCACATGATGTCAGAACATGGTGTATAGGTGGACCCCTAGAATAACGATTTAGGTAAGTCATGGTGGAACCCAAGTAACGTGTTCAAGAGAAAGAGTTTCCTCCACCTGATAGGTTACTACAAGCAGTTTGTTCAAGATTTATCTCTCCTTGCATCTACTATGATCATACTCACCCAAAAGAGGTGAAGTTCGAATGGGGACCAGAAGGACATGATTCCTTCAAGGTGATAAAGTTAAGGATGACTACCTCTCCCATGTTGATCTTTCTAAAATCTGGTAAGGGCTATGAGATGTATTGTGATGCTTCAGGTATTGTCCATGTGTGTGTGCTTATACAGTTTGATCATGTGGTGGCATATGGATCTCGCTAACTCTAAATATTTGAAAATAATTACCCGGTCCATGATGTGGTTTTATCAGTAGTGATTCATGATTTTAATACATGGTGTCATTAACTCTTTTGGGAGAAGTTTTTGGTCTACAATGATCATGAGAGTTTAGCATAAATATTATCATAGATGGATCATAATCTGAGGTAGATCTATTGGAACAAATATATGTAGGGGATGGAAATAAATAATGTCTATAACCTAGGGAAGGGAAGTTTGTAGGGCGATTCAATGATATGAATAGTACCGGTGAAGGATTTGTGTAAATTAAGTAATAAGTGGTCATGGATGGGGATCTTTTCTCAGATCCACACGGAGACCAAGGAGCATATTGGTTTTAAGTTCACAGTAATATTTCAGTTGACTCCTACTCTTTTAGAGTTAATTAGGTTGGAGTGTCCTGGTGATGAGCTATGTCAGTGTTTGATGCAGGTTTATCATGGTTGTGAGATAAATTCTGGTTGGTCTTTGTCTACCATGGGAATATTTTTCTTCCAGGGACATTTAGTGGTAACACTATTTCTAAGGATGGTGGTGATGCAGGGTAACCACTCGTCTCAATGGTCTGTTGATCAGGGAGCTACTGAAATTCACAATGATGTTTATCAGTAGTTGTAGTTTCTAAGTATGAGGTGAGATATATGTGATTTTTTGTTTAGATGTCATATAAGTCAACAGGTGAAATCAGGGCATGAAAGGCCCTCTTATTTTCTTCAGAGAATATCTATACCAACCTATGAGTGGGACAAGGTCTCCACAGACATCATCATCGGCATACCTCATACACCTAAGGTAAATAATTCTATCTAGGTAGTGATTTATCATCTACCCAAATAATCCATCTTCATTACTATCAAAGATATATCAAACATGTTTGAGATTGGTTTATTATATATTCAAGAGGTGGTAAGGATTCATAATGTTCCATTAGTAGTTGTGTTATATAAATTCTCCCTCTTCACATCTCAGTTTTTCTAAAGAATTCCGAAGGATTTTTTGTCTCGTGTTATGATGTTCATGACATACTATACATAAACTAATGGTCAGGCAGAGTAGGAAAATTAGATTCTGGAAGACATGATATGTTCTCATGTCATGGACTTCAGTGGTCAATGATATATCCATTTGGGATTGCTTGAGTATCCTTATTAAATTAATTACCAATCATTGATCCAAATGGATCCTTTTGGGGAGCTATATAGTTGTCCTTGTCGATCCACCTTTATTGGGATGAAGTAGGTTACACCTTACAATTGGGGTTGGACCTTGTTCACGAGATATCTGAGAATGTCATGTTGATCAGACATTAGTTATTTATAGCGCAAAGTTTCAACAAATCTTATGATATCTAGAGGTCTTGAGATCTATCATTATTTGTGGGTGATCAGATATTGTTGAATGTGGCCCCTCGTCTGGGTCACCTTTATATGGGAAAGTATGGAACGATAATGATTATGTATTTTAGAGCTTTTGATATCACTAAGTGAATTTTCCAGGTGGAATATGGGATGGAATTTCCCTATCAATTGAAAACTACTCAATATTTTTCCCATGTCTCCTAGTTAATTATGTACAATTTGGATCCATCTCATTTGCTGAATTGGGAAGAGTTAGAATTAAAGCCCAATTTATTAGTATTTTAGCGGACAATGTGAATAGTGGATCTCATTAGAAGGTGCTTCGATGGATGCATGTTCAACCAGTCGATGTCCTTTTTCATCATGTCATTCATCTTCAGGACACATGTGATCATAATTAATTAGTTCAACAATAATACCCATTATTGTTTTACAATTATGATTCTGTTTAAATTTATAGGGAGGAAAGTATTCATGCTGGGGAGAAATGTCACATCCATATCCTTATTAAAATATTCTTTTTTCTCTTATATTATTGTCCTAACTCCCCCTAGGTTTTTCTAGGACCTCTTTGAATTTGGAAAAATTTGTAGATGTTTTGAGTGGACAGAACTCGGCACGTGGTTTATTTACAACATTTACTAAACCGTGCAGGAAAACTGTGCTCATTTATCCATCTCATTAAAAATATTTTATTTTTCAAATTTTTCCCTTTATACTATAACCCTAGTGTGCCCATTTATTCACTATTTTGTGGCTTACATACAAGGAAGGATGCAATGCTCCCTCAAGCACTGTTAGAAGCCATTTTTATGTAGGTTTTGGTGGTGGAACTTCATGATCTTCCATGTATGGGATTCTATATCTTATTTATTTAATTCATCAGAGAGTTTATTACATATTTCATGAAGTTACACATTTCCAGTAGCTAGGGATTCATACCCAAGGTTTTATATTGGGTTTCATGGTCTAATCATGTAGATTTATGATTCTTTTTTCTCCATTCGGTTGCGGCAGTGGTTCCATTGAAGTTTCACACAACGATTAGGGGTTTTTGACATATAATGTTGGAGGTTCCATGTCTAACAATTCTTATATGAATTTCTCATTCTTCTTTGACATATTTTCCATGATTTCAATCTTTTTTTGTGGTAAAAAGTTATTTTTGGTAGTGTAGACGGAGAATTTAATTTTAATGATTATTTTCACATGAGATTTTTTGTTTTTCATGTTTATTCAATGTTGTATAATTTGGGGTTAATTTCTGATTTAAAAAATTGTTTTATTAATTGTTTTTTGGGATAAAAAATTTGGTTGGGTATGGTATTGGTGTACATTTGTCCATGAATGATGGTTTTTAAATAGGTTTTTTGTACCAATTGTTTCTTTACTCTTGATTTTATTTATGAAAATTTTGAATGGTATATTGAGTTGAAAAAAGGGTGAAAAGGCATGTTGGGTATAGTTTGGTGTGAATATGTTACAAAATTATTATTATTTTAAAATGGACTTCTTTATCATGTGGAACCTGTTCGAGAACAAAGATGGAAACCCAAGTATCTAGGTGGGTGGATTAGGACTAGTATGCTAGTGATGTGGAGTGGTATCCTCCCTATTTCACTTAGCCAATTTGATGATGACAACACTAAATAATCATTGATGTGTTTGTGGACCACTATCCCATTTTAAATTCTACTCATAGTGGCTCATTCAAGAGAAGGATATTGATTATGGTTTCTTTTACCCTGAAATACAATGTATATAGGGCCCACAACTACCTAGAGCATAGAGGTGTTCTTGTGATTACAGATCATCGAATATATTGAACATACAGTCAGAATAAGGTGTGATTGGTTGGAAAATTCAGTAGAATATATATTTTCAATAAATTTTTTCATTTATTAATGTTTCTTCAATAAAAACTATTTTTATTTGATGTCTCATTCATTAAAAATATTTCTTGAATTTATTGATTATAACACATGAAATCATTCATTGTCTTAAAATGTTTATCGCATAGATTCTTTTTGAGGGTAATCCCATTTTTGTTAGGATCACACTCTATATACACCTTTATGTGTATATTGATTTTGTTTTATTTGATATAGGTAAGGAAAAGTTCCTTGGAGAATGTGGGCAGGGTTGTTAGCTTCTATAATTTATTTGGTGTTGTGGAGAAGGCTTGAGGGTGATAGACCCTTGTCATGTGGTGGTTATAGAATATTATTTCCTACTAATTTTGTGTTTTATCTCCCATGGGCTTTGTCTAAAACCTTTTATTTCAGTTCTGATTATTATTACATGCTTCTTTAGACTAAATTTTATGATTTAGTTTAATTAATTTTTTGGTTGTTTATTAATTATATATGTATTAAAATAATTACCAATCCATTATTCATGATACCTAAGAACTTGTGACCTGCTTTGGGGATGGATAACAACTTTTATGACTTATCATGGACTAGGTCGAGTGCCAGTTTTGGTGGAGACCAGATCTGGTTCATGACATATCTCTATATAATTATGATTATATATTATATATAAAATTAAATATTTAAATAAACTAATATATATATATATTATTTATGATATAGTGATGAAAAAATAAACAAGTCGTCTCATTGAGGTCATAATCCACACGTACCTGAGAATGAAATTAACAATTTTCAATTGATTAAACGGAATGAAAATAAAATACATATTTTATTTACATAATAATAATTATGTCATGAAATATATATATATATATATATATAATATAAAAATCAAATCAATAATTTAATCAAATAGTGGAAGAAAATGAAATAAAATGGATAACATCTGTTCGTGAGGGAGTATTCCTCCGTACACAAGTATAATGGTTACATATCCAATCCAACTAATGTGGATATGGATATTGTTTAATCTATTAACATAATAACATCAAAATATATGGATGATACTTGTTTTTTATTTTATCATGGATTAATGAAATTTGATAAATGATGAATAAGAAATACAATTAAATGTATTGTTTAAATGTTGTACCACTTTTTCAGACAAAATACTCTACTTTAAACATAAACCCAAATAACTATGGTAATATATAAAAAATAAGACCTCTATAAAAAGGATATTGATGTTATTAAGGTATTAAGATAGCTCTTGTTCATATAAAAAATCTTTTGAAGTGAGTAGAGGAGTGGAGAGGAGGTACAATGTAATAATTTATGAAAGGGGGTTATTCTGAAATACATGTAATATTACAATATAAAATGAGTATAACTCATTTAAAATGTCATAAAATTACATTTATTTGATTATATGGAAGGCATGATCATAATAAAATATTACACTCATGTTTTTAACAGTTTTTATATCATTTTAGGATTTATATATTTGAAGAAATTTTATGTTAACTATTGTTACCTCAGACCAAAGTAAAGAAATTTTCAATATTAAAGGGTTACAATTGTTCTTATAAGGTAAAAATTAGACTACGAATTGATAATATATTAAAATTTATACCATAATAATTGTATTTTTTGATATATTTATATGTTTTATATAATTTAATAAAATATTATTATCATAAAATTATATTAAACTCTTTTTAGTAATTATTAATTTATTTTGAATATGAAATTAACACGAAAATAAATTAATAAGTATATATTCTATTTAATGATCAATAATACATTATTATTTTCTATAAAATAAAATTTTAATTCATAATTTACCTAATGAAATATTATTAATGATGTTATAAATTAATTTATATCAATTTTCAATTGAATGCCGGAGGACTATGTTGATGTTGAATATGAATTTAAGGTAATTATATCATAACTAAAAATTAATAATAAATTCCCATAAAAAATTCCTTATACTCAAAATAACCATTAATATTCAGTAAATATTTATAACAGTTGAAATATATATACATGGAAAAATGATAATATTTTAAAAGATTTATTAAGGATTAAATATAATAATTAAATAAAATTTATTAAAATTTATAAATGATTTATATTCATTGTCACATTTGTTTTAATCACAAAAAACTATTTTAACTTTAATGTGGTAATTAAAATAAAGTACTGTTATTTTTACTATAAGAAAAATTATATTTATTTTATTAACTAAATTTAATTATGTTATATCCAAATATAGAATCAATTTTTTTCAAATTTAATAAATAAATCTATAGAGTTTAATTTAAAATTAAACCATAACAATAATGAAAAAATGTTTTTCTTAAAAGTTCATTTCAAAGTATAAAAATATATTAATTCCAAAATCAAGTATAATGTATTTTATAATAAAATATATTTTATTTAATAATCAATAAGGAAAAAATATAATTTTGAAACTTATATAAAATATAATCATACATTTTAAAAACATTGATAGAAAATGATTTTTTCAATAAAAGTTATTATTTATAAAAATTAATTAAAAAATAAATATTTTTCATAATAATTAAAAAAATTAATAAGAAGAAAATTTTAAAATAGTGAATTCAAAATCAAATTTACACGTTTAAAATTTAAATTTTATTTTATTGAAATTAAACATTTAAATAATGCTATATAATGCTTGAGAACCCAATTTAGCCAGAAAAAATGCCTTTTTATTTTGACTTGAAAATCATATAATTCTCTAATAATAAATGAAACTCAACATAATATAATTAACAAATATTAATAAGACATGAAAATATTACATCTTATCATTTATATAGTGTTTCAATTATTCTACCCTTTTTTGATGTTTCATCCTTATAATTTAATATCATAAATAATTAAATTATTTTAAAATATTTCAAAAATAGATTCAATATAGTAGAGATATAAAATATGTTCGTAGAAGGAAAAATAATTTAATTTTTAAAAATACATTTTATTGAAAACCCACCTCACAAAAATTGAAAATAATATGCCCTTAAACAAACAGGTCATGGGAAATATGAAATTCATATTGAATAATACATAAAAATAATACCAATTTGGAGATCATTACTAGGAAGTGAAAATGTGGACAATGATGAAAAAAATAGTCAACAAATTATGATGGAGAGTAAAAGAGAAAATTTATCACAATAATTTGAATAATAATGAAAATTTTAATGACCAAAAAACCATAATCTAATGTAGTGTGGATATTTCCACACTTAATAAAAAAATTAATATAATAGAATATATTTTTTGTTTCATTATCCATTTCATAATGTAGGGGAATTTATTTTCCATCTAATGTATGATTATATGTAAATATACATAAATGACATGTATTGTTTCAGAATTAGGAAAATACCTCAACTATATCAACTATTTATATTAACAATTACTATTCAATATGATTTTTTCATATATAAATCATTTAAATAATATTGTAATAATTAACATAATCTTGAAAGGATTAACTTGGTTTTTAAGGGAAAAAATATATATGGATCAACCATTTTGTTGTTTCTGAAGACTTAGGTTCTTGGAGGAATCATACAATAATTCTACAAGATTTTGGATGATATATATTGGAAGTAGGTGGATTTCATGCTGTGTAAAGTTACACACTGTTAAAGTGGGTACCATGACATGGGATATAACCGTGTTTTAAAAATAAAATGTAGATGTGTTTTTCAAAAAATTGAACAATGGGTATTACATGGTGTGATATGAGATTTCACATCATTTAAATCCCCAATAATTTATGATTTAGTCATGTTTATCAAATCATTCTTATCACACCCTATGGTTGTAGTACCCCTCTTCCAATTACAAGAAACCTTGGTAACACCCTATTCAATTCATTATATTTTTTTCAAGGATTGATCTCTATAATCCCTCCTTTAATACATATTCTTTCAATGGTATTTTCTACCGTATTTCTTATTGTTTTATCCACTTTTTTTGTCCCATTGCTCTTTAACAAATGAAAGTTCATGATCTCCATGATTCAAAAAGACTTGTATTAGTTGTTTTTTGGTGTCTTTTCGGTGAGACGTCCTCAGATGGATGAAGCTCTTGAGGGATATGGTCATGATACACAATGCTGGTTCATTCTTATTCAAATAATGTTGATAAAAATTTAGAGGGTGGGAATTTGTTTCATATCTATTTATTTATGTGCAGTGATAGTTTCATCATGGTTAATCCTGGTGGACCATAATGAAATAATTCTAATAATTAATTGAACTGGATTAAAGAATTGGTATCGATTAAATTGAGATGTTTGTTGATTGTATTGTGATAACAGGTTTCCTTTTATATTTTCTATAATCTATGGTATCTATGTTGTTCATATTACTCTAGGTTCAACATATGAAATTGTTAATGAATAAAAAGAAAAAATTAATTGATAATTAATTTTTTAAATTATTAAATAGGCATCTTTAATGAATCCAGTGTGTTATTATATTAATTATTCTAGCATGTTAATTAATATATACTTTAATTTGGAGATGGAATTGAATAAATATGTTAATCATGTAGACATATTTCTATAAAATAATTAAATGCAAGTTAAATTAATTATTTAATTATTTTTTGACATCTTGTGATATCTTTCTGGTTAGGTTTCCCACAGTTATAATTTATAATAAATGAATCATCAAATTCAATATGGCATACCAATTTCTTTTCTAATAAAATATAATTCCATTTTAGACTATGGGATTCCTACTAGATTGTAATTGTAGGGTTCATTGTGGTTTGTAGGTGTGAGAGATAATTGTGTGAGAATATTGAATTCCTTCTTTTTTATGGAAATGATTCCATGTTTCCCTAGTTTATTTCTTTTATGTTTACATCTTATTTTGATTGGAGCTTATAATGAATGATCCTCAATGACAATTCTTCTATATAGTGTAGGGATGCCAGAATGTTATATGAGTCATGGATTTTAGATCCTAGAGTGATGTTGTTTTATAAGGGGAAGTGAGACCAAAATGTTATAGTGTCATTTGATGCCCATGGTGGAGAAATACATTATGATATGAATGTTTGTTTTTCTAGGGAAAATAGAGATTATAGAATGGGATGAATCTAGAAATACCTATTCTTTGGATAGATGGATTATTATTTTTATCTTCTATTTGGTAGATGGATATTTTGATTATGTATCTTCATCCCATTCCTAACTACTTGAGGCTTATGGATATTCATTGTTATATATAGTATTTAGTAGCTTAAGATGTTTTGATATAAAACCTTGTAATATAGAAAGTAATTTTTTTAATAAGGGAAGAATTATTTAATCCATGTGGTTGGAGCTTGATGGGATGGAATGTTTAGGTTATAATTATGAGATGTTGGGGTCTCGGTTTGCTATTTCCATGGGAGCATGGAACATTGTCATGATACGTATGAAATGTAATTCAAGAATTGTTACTATTTAATTACTGGTTAATGAATTAATTAACATAAATAGAAACTAATTAAATGTAATAATGTAATTTAATGAAATTCCTTAAATGTTTGTGTTATTATATTATATCCTCTCTTATAAGTGGTTGTCGAGAGTCCATGAGACGTTAGATATAGTTGATTCTGATATGGGAGATGGCCATAGTGTGGTTATGAGATATATTCAATCATGTATATTTTTGGATTTCATACAGTACTCCACCCTTTCAGTCAGAAAAACTGACACCTCTTAGATTTTAACCATTGGGTGGGGTGCTGTCCCCCACACCCTAGTGGGAATATAGATGGCTGACTACCCCCTTTGGCCATGCTATCTTCACTTTTTTGTAACTTGTATTGGTGTGAAAAATAGTTTTAGTTCACCATATATATTTGTAGAAAGATGTAATGGTTAGTTTTTATTTTACACAAATTTACTTCGAAGATATAATCAGAAGGACTATTATTGGGACAACGTGTATTGGATAGGATGGCTTGATTATCATTACATAGTGTTTGGGAAATCATGAATGGAGGTATAATACCCAATGAATGATACACATTATACCAGTTGTGATTGATCTTTGAAATTACATGGTTACTTTTGGATACATGGACATAATTGTGTGTTGCTAGAGGGGGACATTGTGGTGCTTCATGTACGTGTCTTTAGGCTATCCTTTTTGGAGAGAGATGCTGAGGATGTTCAATATTAGGGTAAAGTGGAATACTACAAAGTAAATGGTAGGAGGGTAACCCTGATATTCTTTATTATAATATATTCTCTAGTATGAGATACATGGTTAGAGTTGATATGGTGGGGATGTGAACATATTATAGATAACAATGTGATGAGTTAGATTCAATTATAGTTCACTACACATAAGCATCCTATCATTATATTTTTTACCAGTGGATACAGGGATGATTCTACTGATTATAAAATTATACCCACCCTTCGTATATGTCAACATTTTTTCATGTGAGTTAGAGAAGATTAGAGATCAGGTCGGTTTCCAATATCTAGGGATTAGTAAGATATCTTTTTGCTTCATGGTCACTCTCATCATTACTTTTATTTTGGAAGTTGATGTTTTTTAGTATAGTTGTAGTTGTTCAATAATATAATTACATATGTGATATTTTTGTTCTCAATTATTTTGTAGTTTGAAGAGCAGTTGGTTAGTGTCTTTCTTATCTCTATCATTGTCATGTTTTCTCTTGGAGAAAATACGTCCCATCTATATGTTTACTATATCCCCGGTGCTAGTTTCTAACTCAGTTCCCACTAGAGGTGGAGATAAACTATCACATTCTCTCGTATCACATTACTAGACAAGTAGGGGTACACCAATTGGAGAGGTATTCATGACATATTGTTTTTAAAGCTCTGGTTGAGGGAAAAATGGAGTTTGGAGTTAAGAAAATATGGGGTTGGGTAGGACTGTAGGGAAACAATATCAGCTAAGATTAGAAAGCACACCAAATAAAGGATACCAGCTAATACATATGTATTTAGGGACCCCTTTCATTTGATTCATGGAACTTTTATTATTTTTGTTGAAACAAAATTATGTTATACTACATACATTTAAGATACCTAGGAAAGGATCATGCATCATTCATCTTTGAACTTGTGTTTCAATGGGTAGAAATTTAGATAAGATATCCTAAAATGAATAAAAGAAAAATATTTATTTATCTTAAGTTATTCTACAGTCTTGGTTTATTATATATAAGTATTTATTTTTTTTATCCATTATAATAGTTTCATGTTCTTTTTAGGTTTGTGTAGAAGATGTTTAGCAGGTTTCTCTGGATGATCAATTCATAGTGGAGGATGAAAATGAAGAAACTAAGAAGAGGATATTCCTAGAGGTTTTGTGACACTGACTTTAGAGGTATAAGTGATCCATTTCAGATATAGTCATGGGATACTGGTTAAAGGATTTTGTGATATAATTTAGTTTGATACATTCTTGGAAGGATAACATGGTATCATTGGATGTGACGATGAAATGTAGGGCAATAATCAAAAGGTGGTTCTTGTTCCTCAGATATTACTAGGCATAAGAAGACTCATGGGATGATTTATATGACCAATTCAGAGTGGATATCATTTCATTAATTGTGAAGGAGTCTAATAACTATGAGCTTTTTACCAATTGTCATGGGAGCTCTAGTGTGTGTGTGTTCGAGATCTGTTTTAGGAACATTCTGTGATATGATTCAAAACTATTGGAAAATGAGGAGGGAAAGGAAAGGTATTTATATGAGGATTATCATCAAGAGAACCACTAACTAGTCAACTTGTTTATACTAAATATTTATCTAAATATTATGGAGATTGAAAAGCTCATTGAGTGATTTTTAGCTATAACTAGATCATCGTGACAGTGGAGTCATCAAGATTCCTCACAATCTAGATTTGTCGTATGGGGTTCCCAATTGTTAGGAAAGATGATCTTATGAGTAGTTAAGTTAATGTACCGTCCCCCATTTTCTTGTTTATTCAGGGCTGAAAGATCACTCATGTATTCCAAGGGACAAGACAAGTGTTTTTATTGTAGAGGTCGATGTCATCAGTACCAAGAGTGCCTAGTGTGCCCTGGTTGTTCTGCTTGAGGATCCTCTATTTTGGTTGTTCCCACTGAGGTATTAGTAGTAGGATGATCCTATTTGGGATCAACTATGATTATATGGGGTAGTTAGAGGAAATACCCAGAATTCTCCCCATCCTTAGAGAGTTGAACTCGACTGTGGAGGTTGGTGTCATCTTGGTCAGAGAGGCTATAGAGAAGGTCGTGATTAGCAAAATGATTTAGCATTGCCAGCACCGGTCGATCAAGATGTCTTTCATGGTACCCTTTTTATTTTGATACTTTTTTAATTCCTGGTTGGAACTGGTAGTGACACACTCCTTCATATCACCATCCAATTTCTATGATTGTGACTTGACATAAACAGAATTATAGTTCCCTTCAAATTAAGAACTCCAGTTGGAGGAAAAACTAACTATTTTCATTCATATAGAGACTGTGAGATAGTAATGGTGGAGAAATGATATTTGGTAGATTTAATATATTTTTATATACAAACATATGAAATCATCCTCTTTATATATTTGATTTATTTAGAATGGGAAATCAAGATATCATCAGAAGGAAGGTTGTTTTCTTCAATGATAATGGAGATCCATCTCTATTTGTCAGTGACCGTGACCCTAAGATGGGTTAGATGTATGTTCAATTCTATGAATAATTAATGGCTAAGCTGATTCATAGTTCATCAGATGTTTATAAATTGAATTTTTTTTGGTCTTACAAGAGTACCCTTATGTATTTCTATTGGGGGTTGTAGCTGTACCCTCTCAATAAGAGATTTAGTGCACTATGGAAAAAATGAGTGGTGTGTATCCTATCTCGATGTATCTATATATC
This sequence comes from Viscum album, assembly GCA_963277665.1. Classification (NCBI taxonomy): domain Eukaryota; kingdom Viridiplantae; phylum Streptophyta; class Magnoliopsida; order Santalales; family Viscaceae; genus Viscum; species Viscum album. The sequence continues at coordinate 516,800,166 of OY728146.1, forward strand.
ATTTCTCCATATTATTTTCAAGAGATTTTTATATGTCCCAATGGTATATTGTAGTGTGATTTTATTTTGATGAGTGTTTCACCGTGAAGAGTAGAAGTTTTGAACATTAAGATGATTATTAAATGGTTACGATTGTGTATCAATTATTTTCTCTTGAACCATGTGATAGTGGAAAAACATTATCCTCTTCGACAGAAAGATTATATATTTGATAAACTAAAGGGTCAATATTGGTTCTCAAATATCAATTTTTTGTCAGGATGTCATTAGATGTATTTACTGGATGAGGATATCGCGTATAGTGATTTTTGTACTCGTCATGGGAATTATGAGATTGTTGAGATGTCATTCGGTGTAAAAAATTCTCTATCATTTTTATTGGGGTTAATAAAAATTGTGTTAAACTATTTTTTTGATATGTAAATTTTGTTTTTCATAATTGAAATCATTATATAATACCTGCTTGATGAGGAGCATGTTGAGAAATTTCATGCAGTTTTCAGAGTTTTTGATCATGATAAACTATTTCATATGTTTATGAAGTGTCAGTTTTTCAGCTGGATAAGCCTATTTTATTTTTCATGTTGTTCCCTATATATAGTAGCTGGTTCTCCATAAGAAAATATATATTGTTGTTCCATGGAAATCCGATAATAAAATGGATGGGGTGTAAAGTTTCATTATGGTTTTAGGTAATTATTGAAGGTTTGTAGATGATTTATCTCAGGTTTTGAATCCTCTGACAGTGTTTACCGAAAAGAAACATGAGATCTTGTGGAAAGAACAGTGTTAGATTCATTTTTATTATCTTAAAGAAATGATTATAGGTGATCTAGTTCTTTAACTTCCAAATTATGTATTTCATTTTGATGATTTCTTTTATGCTTCACGTTTGGGGTTTGGATGAATTTTGATGACAATAGGATCATTTATTTCCTCTGAGTATCGGTAATTATTTCACCACGATGAAATCTATGCCACACATGATATCTAGTTTGATGTGGTGGTTATTTCCTTGATGTTTTGGATACATTACTTCTTAGGTGTGCTCTTTGTGGTCTTTACGGATCATAAGTGCCTAAGGTATGTTTGTCCCCAAATTGCTTGAAATTTCATTAGTATTAGAAGATTTAATTCTTAATGGATTAGTACTTTTTGATTTAACATTCACATATAAAGTGGAATATTGTAGCTAATGTGTTGAGAAAGAAGTCATGTAGTGATAAAGTATGTAAATTAGGAAATTCTTAGAGATTGATGGAATAACATTCATCATTGCATCTAGATATGGTAGAATTTGGGGGCATATGTTATCTTTTTTTTAGATAATGGTGTATTCATATATGATGCAATAGTTGGAAGATTCCTACTTTTTAAATGTTCAGGTGGAGGTCATGAGAGACCGAGTTGTTTTTGGAACATCCCCTGATGGTTAGTCTATGGATGTACAACACCAAATATTGTTTTGTGGAATTATTTTTCTTCCCTTAGTGATGCATGTAATGGATCTCATAGATATCCATAGATCTTCGTTGGATAAATATATTAGAATGGAAAATTTTTACCGAGATTTGAGTGGTCAGTTGTGGTGGCCTCGGTTGAAGCGTGTTGTTACAAAGAATGTCTCTCAATGTTTGGTCTTCGAGAAGGTGAAGGCTGAGAACCGTCTTCCAAGTGGGCTTCTGTACCAATTATATGTTCTTCAATGGATGTGGGAGGACATATCAATGGGATTTGTTATTACTTTACCTTGATTATAGGGATATTATAATGAAATATTGGTTAAAATGGATAATTTAATGAAATCAACCCACTTTATATAGATCAAGGAGTTGAGCTCATCAATGGATATGTTGAGGTAGTATATGGAGTAGGTGGTGGGCGCCCGCGTGGTTTTGAGGGTGACTATTTCTGATAACGATCATTATTTTTCCTCCATGGTGTGGAGAGGTCTCTGAAATTATTTTGTTTCTCACATATGCCCTGATGTACGCTTTCCATACATAGATAGGTGATCTGAAAGGGCATACCATCAATAATCTTGATTATATGTGGAACTATTGTGTCCTGGATTTGGAGGGTTGTTGATGAGGTGACTATTCTTAGTAGAATTATATTACAACAATATTTTTCACTCCACCATCAATATGGAACTATTTCAGTCCTTGAATAGATGACCATTATGTTCTATACTGTTCTTTATTGGGGTTGTAGAATATATAATTTTTGGGATGAAATTATTATTGAATAAAAAGGAGATGGTTTAGGTGATTCATGATATGATGAAAGAAGTGAAGCATCATTATAAATCTTATGTCGATCAGACGAGGAGAGATGTGGAGATAAACATTGTAGATCATGTGTTTCTAATGGTGACTCATTATCATGGGGAATGATGGTTTGGTAATGGGAGTAATATATCTCCTCAGGTTTTAGGCCTCTCAAAGAGTTAGATTTTATTGGATCCATTGTGAATCATAGATCATATCCCTCAATGATGAGCCTGATAAACAACGTGTCACAACTCATTAGATATCATTTCTATGACTCATATCATATATTAGGGTCCGATCTATGTTGAATACAACTTGACCTTTAAGGAGTGGCATTAAGAGATCTAGGAATACTAGGAGAAGGTTTTGATTGAGAGTTCAATCCCATTTTTTATGTCTTTTGGGGGAAAACTGGTTTTTATGAGATTATCTAGGAACATGAGTCATTGTTCCATGCTTAGTACCCTATGTGATTTGATTTCTATCTCTTCTATTTTAATGCTATTTTTTGTTTTCTAGTTTATGTGTTGGATATCACATGTTTCTTGTTGTGGCCTACTCTTTTTGCGGGTTATCTATCTTGGGAGAGTGTTTAGAATATTTTTATGCTTTTTTATGGTATCAAAATACTCCCATGGTGTGGTGGTCGAGCTCCTATGATGGAGAGATCCATGAGAGGTATCTCATAGGGTGGCTATTCTGACAAACCTTTTCTATTTCCTTTATGGGTTAGTTTTAGATTCTCGATAATGAGATTTTTTTTTGGTATCTATTATATTGGACCAAATCGACATGGATCTACCATTTTCACATTCCCAAAGATTGAGTTTCTCATATGATCCTCAAAGGATGTTTGGTGGAATTCAGATGCTAAAATCTTAAAGAAGGGTGATTTAATTTCATGTAATGTTATGTGATGTGGAAGTGCATTTCACGATGTATAATAAATTATGGTTTTGAAAATTAAAAAAAGTTGTGTTTTTCATCCAAAACCAAACCTTTGGGATTAATTATGTGAAATGGGATTTCATGTCATGTAATCCCATGATACATAATGTTTTAAATATTTTCAACAGCTTGGGTTTGTAATACGCTACACCTACAAAACATATCATTCGATTCGAGGTTACCTAGTAACACCATATTCAATGTTTTTGGGATTATTTTGTCACATATTGATCTCTATGTTAAATATTTTTATTTTTCTTAAATCCAAGTTATGATCTAACATTGTTATTCCAGTTTCATCAAACTATTTCTTCTCATTCCCCTTTTACACATGATGGTGCTTGATCTTCGTATTTCTAAAGTATTTTTTTGGTTGTTTATTGGCGTGATTATGGTGTGGAGTATCTTTTGGATTTGATTCTTGGGGAGAGATGACCAGGATAAGAAACATAATTATATTCTCATTAAATGAATGTTCAACACATTTTTAGGTATGTTATAAATTTAATTTATATTTATTTACATTAAATTTTATATCTATATAGATTTATCACCATCAAACACAATGAAATCATCCAAATAATTACATGAACGATATTAAAAAAATTATCAATATAATGATGATGTTGTTGATTATATAATCATAATGGGATTCCAATTCATTATATAGATAGCATGGTATCTATGATGTGCTTGTTATACATGTTTTGGCATGTGCAATTGGATAACAAAGTTATTCTGTAATTAATTGATAAATATTTGGATAATTGAATAAAGATGAATTTTTAATGTAACTATTGTGTTGTAATCATAATAATGCATGAATTTTAATCAATTTTATCTTTAATGTGTTAATACAATTTATTAAATAGTCAAATCATGTAGATTTTTTTTGATAAAAGAAATAAAGACATATTAAATTAATTGTTTAATTAATTTTTGAAAGACTGTGATATTTTTCTTGTTAAGATGCCTGTAGTTGGAACCTATAATTAATGAATTAGTTAATTTAATATGGAATATGAAATAGTTTTGTGACAAAAATAAATACATTTTTAGGACTGTAGTTTCCTTCTTGATTTTAATTCCCATGTGCCTTGGGCTTTCGATCCATGATATTTATTTGTTTGATAAGGTGACATGCCTTATTTTGAGGGACAAGTTCCCCTATTTCAATCAAGTTTATTTCCTTATTTGTATGATGTGATCTTGGGATGGAGGATCCTAGAGGGATATTGTGGTATATGGGGTGAGGATAAATGTATTTCAATTGAGCCTTAGATGTATTATCTTGGAGGGATGTTGTGGTTTATGTGGTGCGTAGGTCCAAATGTTGTGGCAGTAGTTGATGCATGTTATGAAGGAATAAATTTGGATATGCATGTGCATTTTTGGGAGGACATCATTGAAAAAATAATGGGTTTAAGATGAGATTACCTATTGATATGAAATCTATATTCTTGTTTTAATATGTTGTTGGGATGAAAAACAAGTGTTTTATTTTTCTTCTATCCTTTCCCTAGTGGTTAAGGTAGATGGGTTTTTCATGGATTTTTACATTTTTTGGTGGAATGAGATGTTTTCTTAGAGTACCCAGTAATATGGAAAGTAGTTTTTAATAAATAATTTTTTTAACTCATGGGGTTGGAGCTTTCTAGAATGTAATGATAAAGATATATTTATGAGAAGATGTAGACTTGGTTTTCTAATGCTAGGAGTGTGTGGAACTAATCTTTGTTGTTAATTAAATGTATGTGGAAAAAATTATTTATTATTTTATACTTTTTGAATCAACCCGAATGACCCGAAGGACTTCTATTTTATTTTATAACAGATAATCCCCCCTTTTAAGGGATGAAGGGAAACTCGTACATGAATTGTAGTCCAAAGGCACATGGCCTGACATGACTCACAATACATGGCACGAAGTCCCATATGCATACTATGCCATATACATGACTCGTAGTCCAATACCACTTGAACTGCCACTCCCCTAGCTTCTGTATCATTGATCACCTATCTCCCCACCATGAATTACTAATCGGCTAGCATTTCCACTTACAAAGCTGCACGGTTCCTGGTCCCGATGGCAGATTCCATACCCTCTCACTCTTCCAATCCGGTAGATCTGCATCTAGAGACTGCTAGTCTTATTGCTCTGATCCACTTTTGGGGCTTGATCTGTGTGAACTGGGCTACTCCAGGTTCTTGGTGGCCCGTAGGCCCTGAGTCCCAAATACCGTTGATGACCCGAAGGCCCTAGAGACACGTAGGCCCAAACCGGTGGCCCGAAGGTTCACCTCCACTCGGTTTTTAACATGGGTCTCTTGGATTCCAAGCTGGAGCCCTTACAACTCGGTTATGGGCTCGTTGGAAATATTTGATGAAATAGATAACATAAAGATAAAATAATTAAAAGTAATAAATTAATTTAAAGTATTAATTTTAATTATTGTCTCCATATAGAATATCAGGTCCTATAAATGGAATATGGGAGTCTGATTGACGATATCTACAGTTGAGTATGAGACTAGCTTATTCCCATAGTGTGGTTCTATGCTATTTTATAACATGTACATTTTGTGTTTTTATAAGCTACTCCACCATGTTGGGTAGGTAAACTGACACCCTGAGGATTTTCAGCCCTAGAGAAAGTTTTGGCCAATATCCAAATTGGATGATAGATTGATGACTACCCCCTATGGCGCCACTCTATTCTTTGGAAGTAACATGTGTTGGTAGGCAATATTTCTAATTATCCCCATATATGGGTATAGAGTGATGTAATTGTAGTATCCAAAGTATTTATATAATAATAAATATTTTTAAATCTATTAATAATTATGAATAAGATATTAATTTTTATGTAAAGTGGACATGTTTTATAATAGTGTGCTCGGTACACAATAATGGGTTTGTCCTAAATCATATGATGCACAGAACACTGAGTTATAAAGAAAAATAATATAATAATGTTGTTATTTTAAATTTTAGTTAATGCCTAGTTGTTGTATTAGTTGAAAATAATATACCCAACTATAATGTTATTATTCATGTTTTTTAAATGCTTTTACATTTATCGAATAATTTATGGATGTTTTAAATGATAATTAATCCAATTTTATGAAAAACAATACTCCAATATTTTTCAATGGTTGGGTTTCCACCTATTAAAGATGAAACATTATTAAATCTAGTTTTTTATATTTTTATATGTTTGATTTGAAAAAAATACTTCTTCTATTGAAGTAGGAAATTAAAATTTACCTTGGTTAAATATTTGGTAATATTATGATAATGTTTATTTTTTAAGGAATAGTAAAAAATACTCTATTTTAATTCAAAACTACCTTTTCATCTAATTTATTTATATAGTTTTATTTTCCATTTTAGTGGTTTTAAAAGTATAATTAATCCTTTTTTATCATTTAATCCAAATATGGTCATTTGATGTAATTTCAACCTTAAATTGTATATAAACTTCTGTAAATATTTTGGTTGTTTTTACTTCTTAAAAACATTTTTTTTGGTTTTGACAATGAGATTTTTTTTAAATTTATCACTATAATGTATGTGTTCTAAATTTTGAAAAATTGATTCCATATTTGGAATCATAATATCTATATTGTGTAAATATTACTTTTTATCTTTTTTACATTATGAATAATAACATTAGTAATTATTTGTATTTACCATGTTAAAGGGTAAATATGGTAAATAAGGTTAAAAATAAAATTATAATAATATTCAACTGCCGTAACACATCTCATGAACCTACTGGATGAGATATTTTTTGACCATGGGCATCCTTTTATCTATTTTATCTCTCCATGGAGCCACTTGGGTGTGATAATGATGTGTTATAATAATTAATTTAAAGAAAAGAGAAATATAACAAAAACATGTTGGTTTTAATAATTAAATTTCATTATAGGGTTATATAACTTATATTTTTTAATATAAATAGTAATTAAAAGTATAAACATATTTACTACCTCATGGTATTTTATTTATATTTATTATCCATTAAAAAAATAGTATTTATGAGACAATGATGATGAAGTGAATCCCTTATGAATGAGAAATTAAAATAAATGATGTTATAAATATTAAAATATATGTAATTTGAGAATTTTGAAACTATTCATAAATTTTATATATTATATTCACATATTATATTTTATTTAATTCCATTGTTATGTAGGAATCATGTTGTTATGAATTTAACAAACATAATTACTATATAGTCAAAAATTGATATTAATGAGTTTTTTAATCAAATACTATATATTGAAATGTTATAATAGTCCTTAAAATCTATGATTCAGACATATATAATATATAATTTTAAAAATTATTCTAATGATACACTTTCGGTTCATTTTTTTTATTGTTACCACAGTAACCATATATTATGAAAATAAATGAACTCATTATAAGAGTTAATATTTTTAACTAAGGGTTAAAGCTAATAGATAAGGTTAATTTGGTTACCTAAACTTATATAAAACCTATTGGATGAGGTAATTACTACCAATAATCATCTTATACACCAAATATATCTTTTTGGAAATATTATAATTTGAAATTTATTTTATGAAAAAAAAAATATTTAAAGACATTCCTAAAGTGCCCCCACCTCCGTCTTGTAAAAGGCCACCACATCTACCAACTTTCTAACAACTCTCATGCCCCATGGATAATCAAATTTTTTCTGAAATAATCTCTGAACATGCCTCCTTTCCTCATATAAGCCTTAACTTGGGTAGAATTAAATTTAAGAAAGCATTTTTGGATCAAATCCAAATATGTTACTCGATTTAGAGGTAACATCTTTCCTCGGGTTCCTTTCTATATTTTCCTTCTCCACTCCCTATGATATTAATATTATTTTATTTCATAAAAACACCAATATCATCATTATACTAGGATGATTTTACTATATCTATTCAAATTACACTTACACACACCTCCAACTAATTGATATGAACATATTGGTTTTCTATACGAGGAACTACTGCCTCATGAAATGATAATTGTTCAATTGTCTAGTTCCATCAATAATGGTGGCCATTATGATGGAAATATATTTATATATTATACATATTATTCTAAATATTTTCTTTATGTTTCTGTATGTTATATTTTCATCATACCATTATGTTTTCCAAAATTGATAAAAACGATAATTTCATTTGAGGAAGTGAAAATTACCACCCCCTCAAAGTGATTTGACTCATTCATTCCATACATTTAACATATAAAGGATATAATTAATGAAATTATGTAATACATATAATATAGGTATTATAGTGTAATTAAAAAATACCTTTTTACCCTTTAGTATTCATTCCATTAAAATGAAAAATAAAGGAATGTAGCATTCATGAGTACGTAAGACCTACCGTCTCCATGAACAGTGAATTTCCTTTCCTATCTCCAAATGTTATGTATTATTATAAATACATATATACTAGATATATATGAAATTTAATTCATGAATATCATTAATGATATTCTGTAGTTTTTACTAAATTGATAATTTACATCCAAACATGTTAATTTTCAACTCAAGTACCAAATATCGACAAAAAGACAGATATGAACATGAATAATTATGTGATTTTTATAGCAAGGTAATAAGTGATATAAAAGGAATAATAAAATTGAAAAAGGTTTATATACAAGTATAAATTAACTTATTTTTGTAATTCTAAAAGGAAAAGGAACATACAAGATGATTTGGACTCAATGTAAGCGACTTTGTCTCAACCTCCAGTCATTACAACGTCTTTTGATTTTTACATGACCATATATATATGATATATAATAAAACCCTTGTAATTTTAATTTAGTAAAGTGATTTTCAAAACTAATAATTTTATACTTATAGTTTTACTATAAGACAAATGAAATGTCTCTACTTAACATACAGGGAGACAATGTCCTTTCTTCTGGCATGAGCATTATTTCATATTTTACTTCCTCTACAACCCATAATGTTTTTAAAAATAAATATAAAAACCATATTTTTTTATATTTTGGTTTTGAAAATGGTTTTGAGAATCAATTTATTATGTTAATATCTTTAACTTATATCATATGATTTCAATGTGTAAATTTTATATTTCCATTATGTTTGTTTAAGGTGTTATGATTATGTTATGCTATTTGTGCATAGGTTTTTTATATTGGTGGTTCCATGGCATACAGTGGGATGGTTATACCATGATATCTATCCATTTCATTGAGTAACATGATGGAGGTAAACAGTAATATTTAGCCTATGATATTTAGGAAATATAGTATGATGGGTATTCCAAAAAAACATGAATGTTACTCCTTTGTAGATGTGAATGATACAATGTAACTGTGTTATGGATTCCTCATGTTGCCATCAAGATTTATGACTTTCATGAGTTATTTATCAATCATATGGTTTCATGAGGTATATTAAAGAGCTTATGTTTTATTTGTTAAAAGAATTATTTCTTTTATTTGTATGTATTAATGGACTAATGTTTTGTTATCTTATTTTATAACCCTTACTAAAATCATTATTCTCATCTTTGGATTTTGAAATATTATTCATAGTGTATAAGGAAGGGTATGTGAAAGGTGGAATTCAATAAAATTTATATCATGAAAATAATTCTTGTGTTTTTGAGGACTTTTATTGCATTGAAAAAATGGGATAGAGCAGAAGTGTCTACTTTATAATATATGAGATGCAATTTAATTTTTATGGCATAATTATCGATAACTATAAACATTAAATGATCCTCAATGTGATAGAAAGTAAATTCTTGATCAAAAATAAAGATTATGTATTGTTTATGGCATATGCTTTATTGTAGGTATCATTGGTCGATTTAGATAACATAATGAGTTACGATATTATTAGATGAATATCCCAAATTTGTTTAATTTATGGGAAGAAATAAATGATATAGAATATGGAGATTACAATGTTGCATTTTCTAAGATATGTTATTGTTCTAATGGATTTTCCACAGACTAAATAGGGTAACTATGATGGTATAACACAAAATGGAAAACAACCTAATATAATTGAAACCATAAACGGACGGTATCAGATCTGAACAAATTTTTAATGTGATGGATCCATTGACATTGGCTATAAATGGGGTTGGTATCTATGCATGAGATATTCTAGATCAACCACAAAATAATAAGTCAGTATTGAAAAATTTCATGAGACAACATCCCCCATAAATTAGAGGATCGTCTAACATAGTGATAGTTGATGGGTGGATTAAAGCACTAGAAAATGTTTTCAATGTTATAGGGGGCTCATAACATCAAAAGGTTTGTCTTATTGTTTACCATTTTGAATATGAATATAGTTAGTGTTGGTTGATAGTTAAAAATATCATTTATAGTGAGGAGAGTTATCCTCTAGATTTGGATGATTTCAAAGGTATGTCCCTTGAGAAAAAGTTTCCTAAGGCGGTTCGGCATAGGATGGAAAAACATTTCTTGGAATTGGGGCAGGTGGACGACTCTGTGGGTGATTATGTATAAATATTTACTTGACTAGAAAGGTATTCTCCAAATTTCATATGGGATATTTATATTAAAATCAATCATTTTTACTCAGGATTATAGACAAAATATCGAATGGAATTATCTTCTCATGAGTTTAAAAGTTATTGAATTTTTTTTTGATGTGTAGAGAAGGTGGAAATGGTGTTTTCCAATGATAATGTGTTCTTAAACAAATAAAAAAATAATAGCTAAAGTTGGAAGTTGAAAGGTAAGATAACATTAAAAAATAATTATGGTGAGAAATATAAGTTTACTGTTTGTGGAAATTTTGCTAAAAAGCACAGTAGGTAATGAATTTTTTTGTAAGTGCTTCTGATGTGGTAAAATTGGACAAAATTATTGTATTATGAAATAATAATATTAGTGTAGTGGTATAATAAAATAATATTTCTAGTTACTAAAATGATTCAAGTGTAATGAAATGGGTCATTATATAATTGAGTGTCTGATGAAGGACTCAAATAATGGAAATATTTTTGACGATTAACAAAATGGGGTGGTGAAATCCTTTTTAACTACATTAGTAGATATTGGGACATCAAATAAAGTATTATAAAAAAAATTATTAAGATTATTCCAATGTGTTGTTTGATTTTGGGTATTCAAATTCATTCATTTTTTAGATATTTTCTTCTAAATTGGTATTTTAATTATAGGATATGAATCCAGGATATATTAAAAAAACACATGGGGGAAATGTTCAATAAAAAATAAAAGTATATGAACATTCCTATCCCACTGTTTTAAAATATTCTAACTGAAAACCTTATTATTTTTCCTCTCGAATAGTTTGATTCCATTTTTCATATGGATTCACCTTCTGTTAATCATTCTCTAATTGATTAGAGATAAAAAGGGTTTTCTTTTTAGAAGCAATTTCAGTTTGTGTAAAGAATTAATTCATGGTTTTGAAACATATTAGGATGTTGAGAAACTAGTAAACGATGGAAATTAAGGCTACCTTGCACATATTATTGAAAATAAAGGAACCATTCATATTAATGATATGCTTGGGGTCATTTGGTATCATGATGATTTTTATTATGAAATTCATAGTATAATACCTAATCATGAAGTTTAATTTATTTTTCACTTGGTTCCTGATGTAAATAAAATTTCAAAACCCACTTCCCTAATTTCTCAAATTGAGTTTTTAGAGTTAATGAAAAAATTATAGGTGTTATTAGGTAAATATTTCATTAAACTATTACTTCACTATAGGGTCCTTCAGTCTATTTTGATAATTATAATGATGGTTCAATGAGACATTTCATTGATTATAGTGACTTGAATAAGGTAACTGTTAAGAAAATTTATCCTCTGTCACATATTGATGATTTTTTTGACCATCTTCATAGAGATTTGTATTTTCCAAAGTTTGACATATGTTGGGGGCTCAATCAGTTGAATGTAATGGAAACAGACATTCCGAATACCGCATTTCAAACTCGATTTGGCCATTATGTGTTTTATGTTATGCCTTTTTTGTTAACAAATTATCATTCTGTATTCATTGATCTTATGAATATAATTTTCAATGAGTTCATGGATAACGTTTTTGTTGCATTTATTGATAATATTTTGGTATATTATAAAAGTAAAGAGGAGCATGGAAGTCATTTTAGGGTTTTCTTGGAATCCATAAAAGAAATAAAACTATATGGAAAATTCCTCAAGTGTGAGTTTTGGTTACAAAAAATTTCTTTCCTTGGTCACATTATATATAAAGATGGCATAACTGTTGATCCTGCTATAACATAATTTGTTGAGAAATGTCCAGGACCAATAAAAAGAACTGAGATTTGTAGTTTTATTGTTTTAGCAGGTAATTACTAGAGGTTTTTCTATAAAAATTCATCTTTATTTATCACAATGACTATGTTATCTTGAAAAAGATTTATTTTTATCTAGATAAAACAATTCTATGACTGTTTATAGTAATTGGAAAGTTGAATGGTGAACGCTCTAGTTTTTTCATAGCCTTCCAGAAATTCTGAATTTTTTATCTACAGTGATGCTTCGTTGAAAGGACATGGATGTGTCCAAACATAGAATGATCACGTAATTTCATATTCATCATGTCATTTTTAAACTCATGAGTTAAATTATTCTAAATATGATTTGGAATTAGATGGAATTGTTTTTTATTTCAAAACTAGGAGGTATCAATATTATGAGGTGAAGTGTAAAATATATACTGATCACAAATGTTTGTGGTATATATTTACTCTGAATAAAAAAATAATGATATGAAGGATATGGAAGGAGTTAATCATTAATTATGATTTTGTGATTTATTACTATCCAAGAAGGTAAAATAAAGTTGATTGTTCTTTGAGTAAAAAGATTAATTCTATATTAACCATACTACGTTTGGAATGAGATCCTTTGGTTATTGATTTGATAAATTTGGAATTAGAATTTTATGGTGCTGGTAATTCCACTATTATATTTTAGGTGGAAGTGAAAAAATCTCTATCGGATAGAATTAAGAAAGCTCAAAAAAAAGATGGAGAGCTGCATAAAAAGGTAGAATTCGTTTAGAATATTATGTTAACTAAATTTAAAATTGTTAAAGATAGTTTTTTTTATGTTTGTAAAGATATTATGTGTGTCTTGTGATTCACAGTTCAAGAAAGTGTTATAATGTAAAGCTCACAGTTCCCCGCATTCAGTTAATCTTGTTAGTACTACAACAAACAAAGATCTTAAAGTTTATTAAGGGTGGAATTGAATGAAAAGACATATTACTAAATTTACCCTCTGATGTTTGATTTTTCAATAGGTTCAACCTGATTGGAAGTTACCAAAAGGTGTGATTCATCATTTTCCTATGCTATAGTGAAAATTGGAATAAGTGTTTATGGATTTCGTTGTGGGACTTCCGAAGACTTCTCAAGGTAATAGTGAAATATTTATTATTGCTGAGTGATTGACTAAATCTCCTCGTTTTATTTCTATTTGTGGAAAATTATCTCTAGATAAACATTATCTATTGTATATTAAAGACATTGCTAGGTTACACAGAGTTCCCCGCCCTATTGTATCTGATCATGATTCTAGGTTCACATTTATCTTTTGGAAGAGCCTGAAGAAGTTTTTGGGTACTTGATTAAATTTTAGTATATTTTTTCATCCGTAATATAATAGGAATTTAGAATGAACATTTCAAACATTGGAAGATATGCTATGTGATGGTTAAATGGATTTCAAGATAATTTTGGAAGAATATCTTTCTTTGGTTGAGTTATCTTTTAATAATAGTTCTCAATCTAGTGTACAGATGGCACCATTTAAATAATTATATTTTATGATGTGTCAAACACCATCTTTTTTGGTAGGATGTAGTTTAATGTAAGATGATGTGACCAGAATTGGTAGAAGAGATGGAAGGAAATGTTCATTTGATTTTGAAGCATGTGACAATAGCACAGAGAAGGAATAAAAGTTATGTCGATAACTGCAGGAATGATATTTCTTTTCTGTTAGGTGATCATGTCTTTCAAAATATTTCTCCATGGAAAGTGTGATTTGTTTTGGTATGAAGGGAAAACTAAGTTTTAGGATCAATATTCCATTTAAAATCCTATAGAAAGTTGCGTCAGTTTCCTACAGAGTGGATTTACCTCCATGTTTATCTCATGTAATCACTGTTTTTCATGTTTCAATATTGAGAACGTATATTCTAGATCCATCTCATGTTTTAGTCTATAGTTAGTTCAGTTTGAAGAGAATCTATCTTGTGAGGAATAGACCACCTAGATTATTGAACGCAGATAGAATGTTTTGAATAATAAGGTAGTTCATCAGCCAATGGATTTTTGGAAAAACCAAATGTTTTAATAGGCGATGGTGGAATCTGAAATTTTTATGAGGGATAAATACCACCACATATTTGATAAGGAAATAAAATTGTGGGGGTGTAAATTAAAAAAGTAGGGAATGATGTAGGATCCCATTTATTTATAGTATAGCACTTTTTTATATTTATTAATATTTATGAATAAGATATTAATTTTACCTTTAAGGAGATAGGTATTCCGAGAGCATACTCGGTATGCCACAATGGGTTTCTCTGAAATCATACATTGCGCATAACATTGTGTTCTAACATAAATTAATATTATTATATTATTATTTTAAATAATAGTTAATACATAACCGTTTTATTTGTGGTCGTGAATAGAACTAACTACAATATGATTTGTCACACCAGTCATCTTCAAACAAGTTATTTCATTAATTTTCTCTACGTTGGGTAGTCCAGGGTTAAGCCCGACATAAAAATTGAGGATTTTAATTAAATATGCAAGTAATGGTCTTGAGTATGTTTAGTGCATCGTAGTCGAAGCCGTGAGACCTTGCCTGGTTAACCCCATGACCTGCCCGGTGCGCGATTAATTAATTAATTAATAAATTAATTAAGTGAAATTATCAATGAAAGACTGGAATTAAAAGGTATTAAACATAATAATATTATTATGTTTATTATTATAATCATTATCATTCTATTAAAAATTTTAAGGGTTGTCTGGGGTAACCACGTAGTTTCCCAGCTCTTTAAAAGTAAAAATAATCAAAAGTAGTTTAAAGAATAATTTTATTGATAATGAAAATATAAATTTTTATTATTATTACAATTATAATTATTGAATTTAATAATAACATATTTGAGAGTATTATTTTTATTGTTATAATTTTATTAAATTGATAATCGTATAGTTTACAATTGTGTTTGTTATTATTATTATTATTATTATTATTATAATTATTATTATTAGTTTTTGTTTTACATTTAGTTTAGTTTTTATTTATTTATTTATTTTTTCTCGGGTATGGTTTGGATCCCCCATCTCGTTCGCGTTTCCTCCCGCCTTCGAATTTCCTCCCCCTTCGCGTCGCCTCCCCCCCCCCTCGGCCCATCGTAGCCCCCTATCTCCCATCTTCTCCCATCGCACCAAAACCCCTCCCCCTACCGTCCTTCTTTGTTGTGCCTCCTATCTGGCATCTCCCTCTTATACCTCTCCAGGTTTCTCGCTTCAACCTCGACACGACGAACTCCCCTACCTTTCCCTTGTCGCGCTTCAGCTCGGTGTTGGACGACCCCATCGTGAAAATAGCTTCAACGCACCACCTCTTTTGCGTGAGCGGACTCGGGATGTTGTCTCCATCACGCAACTAGCATGACGCCCCACATCTATCGCGCGAACAACTTCAGTAATCCTTTTTCCTCCTTATCGGGTTTTGCCTCTTGTTTAGGGGTAAGATTTTACAGTTTAATTTTTAGGTCTTTTGGTTTGATCTTGCTATTTTAGGGATCAATTTGGTCTCTTGGTGATGCGGTTGAAGTGAAATTTATATTCGCTTCGTTTTCAGATGTTCGTACACGTCGAGGTAGGTGGTTCTGCTCTTAATTATTATCTGATTAATCAATTTGAATGTTTAATTAATTTATCATGTTATTTAATTAATATGTGTTCGGCTAAGTTGATCTTTGATGTCTGATTTTAATTTTAACTCATGTTAGCATGTTTATATCATGTGTGTGTTTTCTACTAAAAACTAGTTGTTAGTGGTTTTTAAATTATGTGGTTGGCTTATTATGTTGTGCAAATAGTGTTACCTTGTCATGATGTGAAATTAGTGTGAACTATATTGTTGATATAGTTTCGTGTGAATCTTATCATAAAATAAGGTATTGAGTGGGTTAATGGGTGATGCCTAGTTACTTATTTAAATTTGTTTCATAAGAATTTATTTTTGGAATGTTAAGTTATTTAGTTTGTGTTAAAAGCATCTTACATGCGGTGTCAAGTTTTTCATTAAACTTTTTGGGTGGTTCATGTCACACTTTAAATTGTATTTGAGTGCGTGAAATGTTGGAATGTGTATTGGATTTATAAATATATTTGTGTGTGTGTGTGTGTAAAACCATGTGACATTCTTTTTCTATTGTTTTATAAAATTTTTAAATGGTTTATTAAATTATGTCAATAGTGTGAATCATGTTTTGAATGTGTTTTTAGAGAGTGTATTATTTCAAATGGGTTTTGTGTGTGAAAATGGTTTTCTTGGTGTGTGCAATATCTTATTGGGTTTAAGTGTATGATTATGACAAGTGGCATGAACTTTAAATTACTTGAGCACAAACGGGAAGCCTGAGTACTAGGTGGGCGGACTAAACTGGCGTGCTAGTGATACGGGAGTGGCCTCGACCTAGTTTCACTTAGTAGGATTGACACTTACAAAACTAACTAAACATTGGATTATAACTGGAGACCACTATGGTAGGAGGTGTTTCCCTACTAGTGGGTCATGCATGGGAATGTATGATACGGTTCACCGAGACGTGAGGTTCTTGGGTCCCACTTCTCTCTAGTATCTTTGGTGTCTCTCCCATGTATTGTTCTCTCCCTTTGATTTCTGCTCACCATCGGCACACAGTGTGACGTTGGGGTTACCAAGGAAAGTGTGTGTACGTGTGTATGTGTGTGTGTGAGTCTGTGTGTGTGCGTGCGTGTGTGTGTGTAAATTAATTTATGTTTTTTTCTTTTAGAGAAGATTCCCATTTAAAACTGTTTTCATTAAAATTCTTTAAACACTTATTTATTTATATTCTGTTAAATTGCAAATATATTTGTAGTATAATAATTATCCGTGTAACCTCTTATCGGTGGAATCCTACTGGGATTTTAGCTTACACCCTATGTACACCCTTGGGTGTATGTAGATTTTGTTTCTTATATATTCTAGGTTGTTACATCGTGCTGAGTGATGGTGGTTTAGGTTGCAGTTGGTTCTCTCTTGCAGAAGGGTGTTGATGTGACCTCTCTTTTTCCAGGAGGATTGAGTCAGAGCTTTAGTTTCCGTTGTCGTCTTTTCTTTTTAGATATTGGTTTGAGTTGTAGAATTTAAAACTGTTTATAGTTTAAAGGCATGTTTGGTTGTCTACTTCCAGTTTCAGTTTTTTTATCTTGTTAGTTGTTTTTATGTATTTTATTTTGGGTAAAACCATTCCCACTTGATAATCTTGATACTCGGGCACTTTTACCAGACCGTGGGGATTGGGAACGCCCTTCGGGCCCTTCTGCGGACCGGGTCAGGCGCCGGGTTGGATGGAAACCCGGCCTGGTTCGTGACAAAATTGTATTAGAGGTGAGGTTTTCTCTCTGGGGTAGTATTCTTTTGGGATTGATTCATTGAAGACCAAAGTTCAGGTTTTCGGGACTCGACGTCCTGTCTACGAGTAAGGTGCTTATCCATCACACCTCGTGGCGGGACTAGAGTTACGAATGTGAGTTGAGGTTTTCTTGAGTTTTTGGTCCTTACGGTTAATCTTGTCTAGGGGAAATGAAAAGGGAGTAGGGTCAGTGGTCCTAGTGAGCTCGCAGGGTCTGGAAAACCTTTTAGAGCCGGGGACACTATCCTAGAATACCCTCTGTGGTAGTGACATTATTGGCTTATGGCCGCCAACCATATGTTCTAGTCACCCACTGACACTAGTTTTCTCTTGCACCGTTCCTCGTTTCATTATTTTAAAATTGTGGACATTTGGTTTTTAAGTAAAAATGATCCAGTCTTGGAAAATGTTTTGGAAAATGTTTTGAAATAATGAACTTTAAAAAGAATTTGAGGAAGGAGGTTTGAAAAGTGTGGGTTGGAGTTTTGGTTTTGAAAAATATGGAAAGGTTTGGTTTTGATCCTTGGTGTTCTCATGGGCAGCCACATGCATGAGTATATACGGAAAGAGAAATTGTTAATGGAATGAGTGGATGAGTGTCTGGATAAACATGAGGTGGGTGCCAGTGTGACACGAGAACATGCATGTGTGGGGCTCATGGGACACCATTGGTGTTTGTGCAACACTCTAGTTTGGCTTATTTTAAAAATGTTTTGTTAAATAAAAATTTGGTGTTTTGATAAATGGTGTTTGTGTGGTGTATCCATGTGTTTTGGAAATAATGGATGTGAGGAGTTTTGAGATGAGGATCCATTATAAATGATTTGTGTCTTGAGATTGAATTTTTATTCATGAGTTTGTGTGAAAACGTGTAGTTAATGGTTTCTCTCGAAAAGTGTTTCGGGAAACCCTTGTAGTGGTTCCCACTGCACGTCCAGTGTTCGCTTGTGGTATTTCTTGACCATTAGACCTATTTGGTTGGGTCCATGGATTCATTTCCTGGATAGTGTACGCCCCAATAAAGATTTAATGTGTGAATGATTTTCGGCCACAGATAGTTCGCCATTGGCTGACCCTCCAGTTGATTAAAGTAAGGGCCCTCCCATTTGGGTGATAGTGCTAACTCTTCTCCTTCATCCTTTCAGTTATTTAGGTCCTCTCGCAGCGGGATGACGTATGTGAGGGGAACTGAAGGGAGTTTCGGTCTCTTTGAGTGTCTCGACCTGTTGGGTATGAAGTTTGACGTCGTCATGTTTGAAGGTTCCCCCTGGAAACGGCGAAAGGAAATCTAGCGGGGAAGGCTGAAGGCGGTTCATAATTTTCAGTTTTAACCAGTGTCTTGAAGAGCATTGTAGTATTTACATCAACTACAAGGGTCATGTTTGGTGATGTCTTACATCGTGAGGTCCCTTTCATATTAAACGGTTTTTTGGAAGTGGTAAAAGAGACTCCAGTGGGGAGAAGGTGGAAGCAACCCAATGTTTTTGGTGTGGTCTATTCTTTCTAAATTGCCTCTGGTCTGTGGTTGGTTTCATTTAAGAAGAAAGGGTCTACGTTAGGCCACTTGTGTGGTAGACCCGGTCACATGGGGATTCTACGGTCGATTGTAGGAATCAAATGTCGTTTAAGACTCAGTTTGCAGTCGATCTCCATATAATGTTCCTCTCTACAATAGTGGTCATGTTCAGGTGATGATTTGTGGTGTCGTGTACTCATTTAGTGTGACAAAGGGTGATGCACATGCACCATTTCAGATCTTGTGTTGGTGAATGTTTCTTGTATGATTAGTTGGATGTTGTAATGTGTTGTGTTTCCTGGTGTTTCCTTGGTTGTAGTTTGGTTGCGTGTGACACCAAAAAGAGAAGCTTCGCATGGGAGTCCTCAATACCTGACTGTGAGGTAAGAGATGCTTCAAAAACCAAGGCTCCAACCATAATCCTCGAAGTGAAGCTTGTGCTTGGTCAGGAACCCCAGGAGTGTATGGGACCCCATCTTTATTTCTGTCACCAATGTTAAAAGTAGTGGCAGTTTAAATTGTCTCCAAGGTTGTTCCGCTTCGAATGAGCCGTCATGTTGCATAAAGTTTTCGTGACCATGTGGACGCGTGTTCGTCTCGTGCCTTAAAGTCTTGGGGGTTGCGTCCCACTGGATGCAATCGCTTTAGTGGTACTTATTGGAGTCTGTTGGGTAAATCATTCTCAATTTTGAATGATACTCATCCTGGGATTTGGGGATGTTGGTATGTCTCTAGCTGTGGTTTTGACACCTGGTGGGTAGGCCCGACCCTCCCCACCATTGGTGGTGGGGTGCTTGGTCCCCGTCAGAAAATCTCTAAATCTTTGTATCATTTGATTAGTTCTAATGGCGGCGAGACCCATGATGAATCTCACATAAATGCATCTGGAATAAATTGGTGTTGCCCTTTCCTTAATGGTGGGAAGTTCGCTCGGACCTCCCCATGTTGTTTTTTTAATCTCGTCATGGGAATTAGTAGGTTCTTCAGTGTGGGGAGACCCACATTGGGTCTCACATGAATGTCTCTAAAATGAATCGGTGCTGGACATTTCTTTAATGGTAGAGAGTGCGCTCGAACCTCCCTGTGTCGGTTTTCCAGTCTCGTCTCATGCGTCAGTGAGTTCCTAATGGTGGGGAGCCCCTCGAGCCTCCCCATGTTGATCTTTTTCTTAATTTTTTTTATTTGGCTTGGTGATAAGTTATAAGAGTGTTCCATGGACGTGGATTGACCTTGTTTGTTTATCCTAACCAAATGGTGTGGTTTTCGAATAATAGTTCTTGAGGTGTTTCGATTTGTGAAGTTGGTTCTCGCGAGCATGAGAGTCCTTATCCTTGATCAATCAACTGGATGTGTTCTAGCTTGTTGGGCCAGGAAACACATATCAGAAAGTCCATTACGTGTATCTTGAGGTTTTCATTTCAGTTACTTTCTCTGAGCACGATGCTTTTGCTTCTTTTTTCTTGTTGATTGTGGGGATCCTCTTTGATCCTTAGTGGGGTAACAACTTCTTCTTTGGGTCTCAACCCTAGTTGTGGCTTTCCGGGGACGAAAAGCTTTTTGGTGGGGAGAATTTTTACACCCCTCATTTTCATACAAGTTATTTCCTTAATTTTCTCTGTGTTGGGTAGTCCGGGGTTAAGCCCGACTTAAAATTTGAGGTTTTTAAATAAAAATACCGGTTATGGTCTTGAGTACGTTCAGCACATCACAATCGAAGCCGTGCGACCTCACCCGGTTAACCTCATGACCTTCCCGGTGCGCGATTAATTAATTAGTTAATTAATTAATTAAGTGAAATGATCAATGAAAGACTGGAATAAAAAGTTATTAAAGATAATTATTTTATTATGTTTATTAGTATCATCATCATCATTCTATTAAAAATTTTAAGGGCTGCGTGGGGTAACCGCGCAGTTTCCTGACTCTTTAAAAATAAATATAATCAAAGGAAGCCTAAAGAATAATTTTAATGATAATGAAAATATTAATTATTATTATTATTGAAATTATTATTATTGTGTTGAATAATAACTTTTTTGAGAGTATTATTTTTGTAGTTAGAATTTTATTAAATTGATAATCATATAGTTTACAATTGTGTTTGTTATTATTATTATTATTATTATTATTATTATTATTATTATTATTATTAGTTTTTTTTACATTTAGTTTAGTTTTTATTTAATTATATATTTTTTCTCGGGTAGGGTTTGGATCCCCCATCCCATTCATGTTTCCTCCCCCTTCGAATTTCCTCCCCCTTTGCGTTACCTTCCCCCCCCCCCCCCTCGTCCCATCGGAGCCCCCTATCTCTCATCTTCTCTCATCGCACCAAAAAACCTCCCCATACCCTCCTTCTATGTTGTGCCTCCGGTTTGGCGTCGCCCTCTTCTCCCTCTCTAGGTCGGTCTCTGCGACCTCGACGCGATGAACTCCCCTCCCTCTCCCTCATCGCGCTGCAGCTTAGTGTTGTCCGACCCCGTCATGCGAACAGCTTCGATGCACCACCTCTTTCAAGCGACCAAACTCAGCACATTGTCTCCTTCATGCAACCAGCCCTTCTCCCCACCTCTCTCGCGCGAACAACCTCGGAAATCGTTTTTCCTCCTTTTCGGGTTTTGCCTCTTGTTTAGGGGTCTGATTTTTGGGTTTGTGTTTTAGGTGTTTTGTATTGATCTTCTTGTTTTAGGGATCAATTTGTTCTCTTAGTGATGCAGTTGAAGCACGAATGAGATTTTCTTCCTTGTCGGATGTTAGTACACGTCGAGCTAGGTGGTTCTGCTCTTAATTATTATCTGATTAATCAATTTTAAAGTTTAATTAATTTAGCTTGATAATTAATTAATATGTGTTGTGTGAAGTTGATCTTTGATGTCTGATTTTCATTTTAACTCATTTAAGAATTTTTTTATCATGTGTGTGTTTTCTATGAAAAACTATATGTTTTTTGTTTTTAAATTATGTGGTTGGCTTATTATGTTGTGAAAATAGTGTTAGCTTTTCATGGTGTGAAATTCATGTGAACTATATTTTTGATATAGTTTCATGTGTATCTTATCATAATAGAAGGTCTTGAGAGGGTTAATGGGTGATGCCTAGTAACTTATTTAAAGTTTTTTCATATGATTTTTTTTGGATTGATAAGTTTTTTAGTTTGTGCAAAAAGAATCTTACATGCGGTGTTGAGTTTTTCATTAAACTGTTTGGGTGGTGCAGGTCATACTTTAAATTGCATTTGAGTGCATGAAATGTTGGAATTTGTTTTGGATTTATAAATTGTTTTTATTGTGTGTGTGTGTAAAACCTTGTGACACTCTTTTTATATTGTTTTATAAACTTTTTAAATGGTTTATTAAATTATTTCAATAGTGTGAAGCGTGTTTTGAAAACGTTTTTAGAGAGTGTATTATTTCAAAAGGTTTTTGTGTGTGGAAATGGTTGTCTTGGAGTTTGTATTATATTATTGTGTTTATGTGTATGATTATGACATGTCTCATGAACTTTGAATTACATGATCACAAACGGGAAGGCTGGGCACGAGGTGGGAAAACTAGACTAGTGTGCTAGTGATAAAGAAGTGGCCTCGTCCCAGTTTCACTTAGATGGATTGGGGCTTACAACACTAACTAAACATTGGATGATTACTGGAGACCACTATGATAGGAGGTGTTTCCTTACTAGTGGCTCGTACATGGGAATGTATGATATGGTTTACTGAGACGTGAGGTTCTAAGGCCCACTTATTGCTATTATATTTAGGGTCTCTCCCATGTATTGTGCTCTCCCTTTGCTTTCTGCTTCCCGTCGACACACGATGTGACATTGGGGTTACCAAGGAATGTGTGTGTGCGTTTGTACGTGTGTGTGAGTGCCTGTGTGGGTGTGTGTGCATGCATGCAATCTAATTTAGGTTGTTTTCTTGTTATAGAACGTTCCCCTTTAAAACTGTTTTCATTTATATTGTTTAAACACTTATTTATTCATATTCTATTAAATTGAAAATGTATTTTTCTTATAATAATTATGTGTGGAACGTTTTCTCGGTGGAATCATTCTGGGCTTTTAGCTTACACCCTAGGTACACCATTGGGTGTATGTAGATCCTATTTTTTCTACATTCCAGGTTGTGACATCATGCTCAGTGATGGTGGTTCAGGTTACAGTTGGTTTTATCTTATATAAGGGTGTTGATGTGGCCTCTCTTTTTCCGGGAGCTTTGAGTCAGAGCTTTAGTTTCCACTGTCGTATTTTCTTTTTAGATATTGGTTTGAGTTGTAGACATTAAACCTGTTTATAGTTTAAAGGCGTGTATGGTTGTCTACTTCTAGTTTCAGTTTTTTTATCTTGTTATTTTATTTTCTGTATTTTATTTCGGTTAAACCTGTTCCCAGTTGTTATTCTTGATACCGGGGCCCTTGTGCCAGCACATGGGGATCGGGAACGCCCTTCGGGCCTTGTCGCGGACTAGGTCAGGTGCCAGGTCGGATGGTGACCCAGCCTGGTTAGTGAAATGATTATTGTTTGTTGTTAAATGATATACCAATTTTATAATAAATATTATAAGTTTAAATGAGAATTAATCCAATTTTAAGCATAAAAACCCCTAATTTTATTAAAAGGTTGGTTTACCGCCTTTTGAAGGTGAACCATTTTTAAATTTTTTTTTCCCACATTTATGTGTTATATTTGACAAAATAAACTTATTCTATAGAATCGGGATATCATGACTAACTTTTGTTTTTTTTTGGAATTTTCTAATAAAGTTTATTTTTAATGAATAGAGAAAAATATTGCATTTTAATTCAAAACAACATTTTCATCTAATTTATTTATATAGTTTTATCTTCAATTTAATTGATTGTAAACTATAATTGTATTATATTTTAATAATTTAATCCATTTTTTAATTTTATTTAAATCCACATTGAAATTGGGAATACACACATGTCAATCTTTTCGTAGTTTTTATTTCTTAAAAAAATGCTTTATGGTCTTGACAACGAGAATTATTTTTAAATTAATTAAAAAAATTTGTGTTTTGAATCTAGAGAAATGAATTCATTATTTGGAATTAAAATGTATTTTTTTAAATGGATATCTTTTATATTTGGACATTATGAATAGTAACATCAGTAATAATTTTTATTTACCATGCTTAAAGGTTCAATATGGTAAATAAATGTAAAACACAATATTATAATAATATTAAACTACCCTAACACATTACTAATCTGATTTTATCTGATATGTCTGACCATGGGAATGCATGGATAAAATATAGGACTACATGGAAGAACTTTGGTGTGGTAATGATACATTATAATACTTAATTTAATGTAAAGTTAATTATAACATAAACATATATCTTTTAATAGAGAAATTTTAGTATGGGGTTATTTAAATGATCTATTTGACTATAAATAATCATTATTAATCTATAAATATTTCCTAAATCATGTTATTTTATTCATAATTTTTTACATTAAATATATAATTTCTTTATGACACACTTATGATACAATGATTACTTTATTAATCAACGATTCAAATGAATTATATTATAAATATAAAAATAAATTTAATTTTAACATTTGGATTCTATAAAATATTTTTGTTGGTGTATATTGACAAATTTTATTTTATTTTATTTTTTTTGATGGAATACAGATGTTTTGAATCCAACATAAATCAATTACTCAATAGTGTCAAAATTTACATAACAAAATTTCTAAAACAAATACTCTTCTATTAGATGATATAATAGTCAAAAAAATATGATTTAAAAAAATGACCTATATAATGTTACCAATTTAATCCCTCTAATGAAAGGAAACCAAATATACCAAATTACTCACACATCCAAACAACATTGGATTGTCCTAAATTAGATCAAATAACCTCCCAAAATCCCCCATTTCCTCATATAAGCCTTACATTTTGATGAAGATAATTCATTGAATCATTTTGGATCAAATAAAAAGAAGTTACCCGATTAAGGAGAGAATTTTTCCAACAATTTCCATTCCGTTATTTTCATTCCCCACTACCTATGATATTTTTATTCATTGATTACATAAAAGAAATTTCTTCAATATATAAGTATCTTTTTATGATATGGATTCTAATTATACTTACACAAACCTCCATATAATGGATACGAACATTCAGTTCCCGTGTATAGAGAACTATGTCCTCACGAAACGATGATTGTTCAATTTTCACCTACCACCTATCATGGAGGAAATTATGATGGAAATATATTTATATATTATTTTTATTATATTTTCATGTTCAGTATGATTATGTTTTTTTACAAAATAACTAAAATCTTTCCATAATGTGTAAATAAGATAATTTCATTTGAGGAAGTACAGACTACCTCCCCCTGAAAGTGATATTACTCATTCATGTCATACATGGAACATATAAATTATGGAAATAATAAAATTATATAACATATATAACATAGATATTATACTATAATTACAACATAGTTCTGTTTCCTTTAGATTTCAATCCTTTAATATGACAATGAATTGAAAGTAGTGTTCATGTAGGCTTACGATATACCATTTCCATGAACATTTCATTTCAATTATTATCTCTAAATGTCATGGACTATTATAAATACATATATACTAGATACATATTATATTTAAATCGTGAATATAATTATATATTTGATGGAATTTTTGACACATGGAAAATATACATCAAAACAAGGTCATTATTAACTAAAGTACAAAATATCGAAAAAATGACCGATATGAACTTGAATAATTTTTTGATTGTGATTATAATGTAATAAGTGGTATAAAATATTTAATATGTTTTAAAAATTTAACAAAAGAATTATATATTAATATATTTTTATTGTTCTTAGAGAACAAGGAAAAGACATGACGATTTGGACTCATGTTATGGGACTTAGTATTAATCATCTTTCACCAATTCAAATTTTGATTTATACATAACATTCATGTATTTTGTATATAATAAACCCCTTTTCAATTAATTTTGTTCAATGGTTTTTAAAATAATATTTCCCTATGTTAGGTTTTACTAAACAACAAAAAGAACGTATCTCTTTATCGTACGTGGAGAAAACATCCATTTTTCCATCATGGGGATTATTTGATATTTGGACTCCACTACACACCATAATGTTTTTAAAAAGAATATTGAATACCATATTTATTTTTTGTGTATTTTTTATTCAAAATGTTTTTTTGAATGTATTTATTATTTAATTATCTTGAACTATTTTTTTGTGATTGCAATGTCGATATGTTATCATTCATTTATTCCGGTTTTTTGTGTTATGGTTATATTATTATTCTTGAACATTTATTACGTATACTGGTTGTTCCATGTTAAACAAAGGGTTGGTGAGACCATGATAGCTCTCTAATTCATTGGGTAATGTTACATAGGTAAATGATAAGGTTTCTCGGAAGAGAATTTTGGAAAATACAATGATGGGTATTCCAAATTTAACAATAAAGGTTTCTCCCTATGTTGATGTAATGCTTTAATGTATGTATGTTATGGATGCCACAAGTTCCATTTATCGTTAATGAATTTTATGAGTGGTACATAAATAGTATGATGTCATTAGTTATATTAAATATATTTTTTTGTTAGTGAAAAGCATGATTTTATTGACTTATATGTAGTAATGCAATAATGCTTACATTGCTCATTTTATAACCCTTTCTGAACTCTTTATGCTCATGCCAAGATTTTGAAATGTTTTTCACATGGTATAACGAAGTGTAAGAGAAAGGTAGAATTCAAGAATTTTTTTTCACGAAAATAAATCATGTTCATTTTAAGGCATTTTAATGTTGTGAAAAAACTGGATAGAGTATAAGTGTCTACATTGTGATATTTGAGATGTAATGTAATAGTTATGGATTAATTCTCTAAAACACTAAACCTGAAATGATCCTCAATGTTAATGAAAGTAAATTTTTGATAAAAAATAATGATTATGTAATTTTTATGTCTATGTCTTTATATTAAGGTCTTCTAGTAGTTTCAAACACATCTTTTATAGATATACATACATAAGGATTACTATAGGTATAATAAGTATAATTTGTGGTGGATTGGTGATCCTTACTTGGTGTATGAGATTTATGAATTAATTTATAATAACATAATTATCATACAGATTTCAGGGGTTGAGTTTTCCCCCAAAAAATAAATTGTTATATTTGTTTACATGGACATGGTGGTATGTTGTTCGATGTGTAGTTTGTTGTAATGGGCCCAACAGAATGTATGAAAGCGCTTTTGGAGAGAAATAATTAGGACTGGCGATGATGGGGAATAGTGGAAAATAAATGGGGAAGCGGTAGCAGGTTACCCTTGATATTAATTATTATATTATATTATATTTTATATGATACGTGGTGAGAGAATCCATGGTGATGATAGGAACATAATATATCTATTTAGTATATGAGTTCATTTTACTTGTTTTCACTGTGAATTAGCATGCTTTATTTACTTTTTTCTTGGGAGGATATGTGAATGACCCTTCTCACTATTTTGTTATAATCACACTATGTATATAAAAAATTTTATATAGGTCATTTGGAGCAATTTGGAGTTCAGGCTGGTTTCTACTACTTTGGCATTTAACAGGAGCTGTTTGGGAATCATGGTCCATGATGCCCTTATTTTTTTTGTTACACGTCGTTTTTACTTGAATTTCATGTAGTTATGTCATGTAATTACATATGGATGCATTGGATTTTATTTTATATTTTATTTTGATAATTTTTTGGTTGGTTTATGTCTTATATCTCTCATTAACAACTGTTGTCTTAATGGTCATTTCCACCCATCTGTGAGTTTACTATACCCTTGGTGCTAGTCGCCAACCCGAGGTCAACTAGTTGCAGGACACTATAGTCATTTTATTTCTTCACCCAATATTTACAATGTGGGGTACACCATGTGGTGATAAGGTCATTAGATGATATTCCTCATTCATTTATATATAAACTAAATCTGAAATATTTTTCCCAAGGTAAGATAAAATCCAACATTTATAAACCATTAATAATGAAAAAATACATTCATATATAAAATTATATAAGATCAAAAAAAATTAATATTATATTATTCTATAAATAAATAACAAAAAACCCAATTTACATAAATAACATTAATGTAAAATTTATTTTGAAATAAATGTTAATATAATACTATTATACTTACTTACCCATGATCTTTAACAGAATTTTACCCATATAACAATTCATGTTAAAAAATATGATACACATAAGGGTTTCATGTACCCAAACCAAAAACAAATCTCACAAAATATCATTAATCACTTTAAAATCCCATCACTTAATTCTTCAAAGGTGGTGTTAATGAATTTAGACATACAATAAACATTAAAAATATAAATCCATGACTAAATCTATAACTAGAAAGTGAACCACTTAGTAAAAAATCCTAATATCCATAAATATATTGAACCATAAATGATATTTACTATAATAGGCTCAGACTCACACTCACATACGTAGTTCTATGAAATTTGTATATTTCTCTCAAGATTTATATCAGAAAATGTGCAAAATTTTGGCCATCCAAACACAAAATATCAAAATGAAAATATTAGGTCACTAATTTATCAAATGAACTTTTTATTTTAGATTTTTTCATTATTAGGAAAAATTCTTACCTAAAAAAAGATATATAAAAAAATGGATCAAAAAAATCCTGATCACCTACCATAAAACTATTCACGCAAATAATGTACCTAGACATAATTTATTTAACATCATTATTTATAAATAGGAAAAATTAAAACAAAAGAATACTGATATCAATGGCAATGTAACGGTAATGATATGCATTAATAATTAAAATTAATCATTTAAAACATGATAACAGTTTTATGATATATTCAATGTACTTGAGAAGAACATAATATTGTTCATACACATCCACACCGGGGCTATAACACATTGTAAATAGAAAAAATTAATAAAATATGAAATCAGTCATATAAGTCAAAAATCACATGCTATTAGAAAAAAACCATTGAGAAATGATTACATTGGATCCTGAAGCAATCATAAAGAAAAAAAAAATTCATAACATGAAACATCATTTTCTTATTTTTATTACAATAAAAATTTCAATTAAATAAAATTCTTGGTAAATTTTAATAATATCTTATGGGAGACCAATAACTGGTTACTTTTATATTGTTACCCAATGATATTTAGAAATATATTGGGTTAAAGTACAATAGTGTTCTATATTCGGTACATCCGAAATTATAAATTATTTCCATGAACCATAACATAAACATAACACACAAAAACTTTCATTTTTCTACATAATAGTAACCATTGTACATAATTTACTTGATTTACGAATGGAAAAGAAATGGGTTCTATGATAATATATTTGAAATAATCACAAACTATCTACAGAATGAATAACTGTGACTTCCTGATCAAGGATCAACTGAACACTGGCCCGAGCCAATTTCCCAGATGTCCTCAAGCACACCTCCTAGTATGCTAGAGGGTACCGAATAGCAACTAGGGTATGGTAATTCAGTGTTGTGGAGATTGCATCATTTATAATATGAATAAGACAACAATAGAATAAAATAACAATAACCAACTGGGGAAGTGTATAAATAACACAAAAAAACTATTTTATATGATTACCAAACATGAAAATAAAATACACATCTGAAAGGTAAAATGTTCTATGACAATGAAAATGTCAAGTGTCTACAATGAAACTGAAATTAAAGATAGAACGACTCCCAAATGAGTCTCGACCACATCTGGTTCCCTCCCCCCAACTAAAATCCCAAATAGCATCATATCACAGTGTCATTCCCTTATTGTGTCTCTCAGCAACAATGTCTACCTGAGAGCCGATCAGAAGACCCGAATAGGGGGTGAGTACTACTCAGTATTCCACCACTAGTGGTGTATAAAATGAGTCTAATAAAACAATTGTTCTTGATGATTTATTACGAAATAAGCTCAATTCATAATTTAAATGTTTTCCTCATTGTCATATAATATTTAATCATCACATTAGGCCTAGTTAAAATTCATATTTCCCATTTAAATTATTATTCAATATCATTAGACATTATGTGTAGGTCTCCATGCCTATCATAAAAATTATTTGTGGAATCGTCATTTATTATTATCATTCATTTAGTGCAGGTGTTTATGCCTAGAATCACAATCTCATTGTGTGTTGGTATTCATTTCTAACATTTATTTTCTTATTCGGTGTAGCTCGTCATGCATAGAACCCCAATCCGATGATTGGATATCTATTAGGGAGGAATTCTTTGTCCATGACACCACTTCTAATTGTTCTAGAATTCCTTGTATAACACTAAAAAAATCTCATCCATTTATTCTTACATAATTGAAAAGAGTTTTCCACAATATTCCATTACTAATCCAATGATTAGTTATTCAATTAAAAGGCCATTATTTAATTAAACAATTCACTAAGAATGTTACTCATTTATTAATTTATCAATTATTTAATCAATCCACACAATTCACATTAAAAAATTAATTCTTTTCAATTAATTATCCATATAAATTGCTTCATGTCGTAATTAACTCTAACATTTATTTATCATTCATCATATCAATAAAAATAATTAATTCTCACAATTAATTCTCTTTGGTCACAATCATGGAACATAATTAATTATCACAATTAAATTCATTACATAGAATACGACATTATTTCAGAATAAATTCCTCCCAATTAATTAAATTACCCCAATGCATACAATAACTCAATTAAAATATCATAATCAATATAAAATATCTAAAAAATATACTTGGGAATCACCCCATTGTTTGTTTCATTATTCAATTATCAATTATTCAATGAGGAAAACTAAATTCAATTCCACATTCCTTATTATTACAATTTCAATAATCCACCATCAAGAAAATATAGAAATTTATAAACTCATACACATATAAAAATGAGAACTATTGGGGTTTTATTTAAACCACTTACATTGGTTTGTTGATAGAAGTAAAACCAACAAAAACCCAAAAAATCCAATTGTCATAATGTCATCGATTAAGCTCCAGATATAAATCTCTAAATCAAAAACTAATTTGAAATGAACCAGGTCATGTAAATATATATATATATCACAACTAGTAGTTTTATATCCATGAAAATATGGGAGGTCTTCCTTGAAAATACCTAGAAATGATATGAGAAAGAAGGGGAGAAGCATTAGGATGAAATCCACTTATTGGGAGGAGAGTTGATCTTCAATCTAGGAATTCCATCTCAATGAACGGTGCTCAGATCACCTTATAATTTCTCTGGAAGGATTTGGGAACACAAATAAATTGTTAATATCGAGCCTTGGTTGAATTAAAGAGATTTCGGGGGGGGGGTGGAGGTTTTAAAAGAAATTTTATGAATAAATTTGGTTGTGCGCATAGTTTCACCTGGGAGGCCGCAGTGTTAGGATAAAATATGTGCCAACTGTGAGGTCATACACTATCCACAAGACATTATGGAGCATGTTTAAGAAAACCACGCACCAACCATGCTGACTTCCACTGTCTAGAATGTTATCTTTCAAACGGTTTGGCCAAATCGTGTGCAAATCAAGAACTACCCCTATTATCCCAATTCCATAGAAACATCACCAAAACACAACCCAAGTCACATCTCATCACAAGGGACATAATTACAATAAAACGTAGCTAAAAAAGACCCCAAATATCTCTATAAATTGATTGGATCTTACAATGTCCACACATTATAATAACTCATCCTAAAGCTGCACTCTCGAACTTATCTATGATTCCTGGAAAAAAATATTAGGCTATTGAGCCCTCCTATCTATTTACCATTCCCATTTTTGCTTATAGGCACTTCCATGTTTCCTTCACACATGAATTAACAACATGGTCTTCCCCTGTAACACTTTGTCATTGCAAACCGGCATACGTATCGAATGCTCCCCAAAGGATGAATATATCTTGTGGTAAACCTCTCCCATATAAA
The DNA here is from genome assembly GCA_963277665.1 of Viscum album. Taxonomy (NCBI): domain Eukaryota; kingdom Viridiplantae; phylum Streptophyta; class Magnoliopsida; order Santalales; family Viscaceae; genus Viscum; species Viscum album. Next base: position 516,832,717 of record OY728146.1, read on the forward strand.
TAATATGAGTAGGTTCTGGGTGATACCGACTTAGTTGTGATACATGGATAACATCATTCATATTGCCGAATTTATGTGGAAGTGCTAATTGGTAAGCCACCAGCCCGATTCTCTCATGCATTTCAAGCAGTCACACAATCCTAGGTGCTAACTTTCCCTGACTCTGTAACCTGTGGTGACTTGATCTAGATGACACCCAAAGTAATATATGATCTCTCTCTATAATCTTTAGTGTAATTCTCTATCAATCATACATCATTGGCCTAATCTATGCCATAGCCATATTTTTCTAATTCAACAGTACCTGCTCTGATGTCTCCTGAACGAGACTCCGTCCCAACAACAATGACTCTCATGAATCTAAAAAAAATGTGGTGACCTACAAGGTCTACCATAGAGAGCCTCATAATGGTCCATTTGAATAGTATACATATAGGTTTTATTTATAGGCGAACCCCACTAATGCAAAGTGATTTTCCCAAGAACCACCAAAGTCAATCACTGATGCTTGCAACATATCTTTTAACACTTGAATGGTATTCTCTGACTTCTTATCTGTTTGGGGTAGAAGGTCGTACTTAATAGAACCTATTTACCGAACAACTTCTGTAATCCCTTCCAAAATCACGATGTAATTTTTGAATCACAATCCGAAAAAATAGTCTGTGGCACCCCATGAAAACAAACTATATATCTTCCATCTAGCTCTCCCAACTGCTCTACTGTAAAGGATTCCTTAAAAAGAAGGAAGTGTGATACATATTTTAGTGGATACAAAATAATCAAAATATAATCATTCTCCCTAATAGAAATTGTCATTACTACTAAAAATCCATATTCACATCATCCCACTTATGTTCGAAAAATATGTAATGACTGCAGTAGGTCTCCATGTCATTGATGCTCTGCCTTCACCTGCAGATAGGTGAAACATATTTTTACGAAACCTGTTATCTTATTTTTTATTCCCAGCAACAAAATTTTTTGTTGTAGGCCACTATACATTTTTTCCCCTGGATGTACTTCCCATTTCGAGGCATGAAATTGTCGCAATAGTTCCTCTCACATACTCGTAGGAACAACAACCTGATTTTTCACATATATGATATCATCCTTATATAATATCTAGTATGACGGTGTTTCTACACCTTCATGAATTTCAACCAATGATAAATAGTCTAAATCCTCATACTTACTATCCTGGATCCACCACAAGAGTGTAGATGCCACTACTATAGAAATCAGATTCATCCTTTTCCTGACTCTCCTAAACCACCACATGCATTTCTCCCATCAAATTCAAAATATTCGACTCTTCACTCGACATGTGTACCAAATGAGTTAGATTTTTTCTACTCAAGGAATAAGCCTCACTATTCCCCATCTAATGTGTATATGTGAGTTTGAAATCAAAGGACTACCTATAATATAACAATAGTCACTATTGAAGATTCAATTTGGGTTGTGAAAAGATAAACATTATGATTTTGTGATCCATAAAAAATGTATACTTTCCAAACAAAAGATACTGTAAAAAACACTTAAGAACATAAAGCTCTACTCCCAACATGGGGTCATGCGTAGGTTAATTATGTTCATGTGGCCTCAATTGTAAAGACCCATAAACAACGACTTTATCCCCCTGCATCATCATTACTCTAATTTTGACCCCATAAGCATCACAATACATAGTGTAATCCTCACCTAATATAGGTAAGTTCAAAATTGGTGCTAATGTTATGTGAATCATAAATTTTTGGGATGAAATATCGCATAATTCTATCCAAACTATCATTATCCTTTTCTTTGTAAAACCAGTTAGTGGTGCTACCAAATGAGAAAAATCCTAGATGAACCTCCTGTAATTACTAGCTATTAACAAAAATATTTGAATATCAAGAAATCGTGGGATCCTCCCATGAAACCACCACCTTCCCTTTTTTTGGTACACATACACACCTTATAATGATATTATATGGCCCAAAAATATTACCTTATCAATCCGAAATTGACATTTAGATATATTTCAATATAACTGATGATCTCTAAGAGTACCAAGGATATTTCAAGTTGTTGGGAATGATCATCATGCGTCTGAGGGTACAACTAGATGAAATCCACAAATACCACCACAAACTGATCCATGTATGGATAAATGATCATGTTCATAAAATAAATAAATCCTTCTAATGAATTTGTAAACCTGGTCAGAATTACAACAAACACATAAAGGCCACAACTACTCCTAAAATCAGATCTTCGTATATCAGAAGCCAAAAGTCTCAGCTGCTGATACCCTAATATCATATATATATTTAATAACACACAATCCCCCTTCATCTGTTCAAACCGATTATCAAATCATAGAAGATGATATCTATTCTTCAAAGTCATTTTATTCATCTTCTATTAATGGAGACACAAGCGTAAACTCCCATTGGCCTTCCATGCATACAAAAAAATGATACAAAAGGATAAATACTAGGATGGATAAACCCTATATACTCTTACTCATCCAAATACATTTTCTGCTCTTAAAGCTCAGTCAGATCCATTTTTTTGGGTAGAATAGAAACTAACTCAGGCTCCAACATTAGCTCAATAGTAGATTCCACATCTCTCTCAAGTGGAAACCCAAAAAAGTCTTTAGGAAATATATCCTAAATCAATACCACTATTTGTGAAAAAAATTTCATTCCTAGCACACCCATTATTTAGAAAAACACTAGAAACGTTGGTTGTGAGATCCCCCAGTTGATGAGTAATTTTATTAGCTCTTCTAGCATGGATATCCAATTATCCATGATGATCATGATAGTCACCATCAATGGATACAATGGTAACTCCCCTATGGTAAAGATCTATGTGGGATCAGTGTGCGACTTGCAAGTCCATACACAAAATGGGGTCGAAGCCCGTTATATCAAGGACATATTTATCCAAAAGTAAATGATACTCTCTCATCTAATGAGAACATCACTTTCATAAACAGATATCCCTACACTGTGTTCCCAATGGTGTATCGATATTAATCACCCAACTTATGGACTCTACCTCAAGGAAGAATTCATTAAGAATAGTTTCTGATATAATGGAATGAGAGGCACAAATATCAAACAAGGTAGTAGATAATGTATATTCAAATAGAACAGTCTATATCCTTGTCGATGGGTCAGCCTCTCTCTCCATAAGTATAGGATGCACTGCATGTAACTGTCCTCCACCTCTTCCATGTGGCTTCGTATGACTCCCCTGAGTAGCACCTCTCTACTATTATAGGCGATCATAACATAAAAAACCTCATCCACTAAATATACCTCATATGCTGGTAGAACTCCAACAACTAGACCAATATGGTTGAGAAGACCCCTTTCCCACACTATGACTCTGAGCAGCTTCTCCCTCAGCACCAGCTATCCACTGCATCCTGCAGAACATCTGTAGGTGACCAATATTTCCTCAAAACTAGCACTCTACTGGTGGGTGAGGACAATGTGTATGATAGTTACCCTTCCTACCACAATGGGGGAAATGAACATGATAAAGATCATGTGAAACTATTTCTCCTGACTATCTACCTTTTTTCCAATGTCCTGACTAAGGTTCCCATGAGGGTGATTCTTTCTCTTGAAAGACCCACTCCCAGATCATCTAGCTACCTGTCAATTACTAGAATCCTCTTTCAGGTTCCCCTCAAAAATTAATGAATGATTAACCATTTTTGATAATTTCTTCTGCCTAAATATATTCACATGGGACATAATTTTACACCTGTATTTGTCCTAAAATAGTTTTGCCGAAGAAGCCTCATTTTTTGTTAATGTTAAAGAGACATGTTGTAAATATTTGAAATATCCTTTATATTCCATTATGGGAATGATTACTTGGTTCATATGTATAAACTTTTTAAAATTATATTGTCATAGTGTATCTGGATAGAAGTGCTCCACAAAATTTTCGAGAATGTCCTTCCATAACAAATCATCAGTCTGTTCAGATCGTACCTAAATGTCCCACCAGCACTTCATTGAACCTCAAAACATATAAGCATCCACCTTGACCCTCCTATCAATTAGAGTCTCTAAGTGTTCAAGTATCTTCTCTATGGATTTTTTCCATAATGCAACCTTATAAAACTTACATTAGAGGTGAAACTGACACACAAAGTTTCAACATGGCTTTTTCAGCTGTTTGTCACCACACAGTCAACACTGAGGCCTCTTCACTACCCTTAACCATCAAACCTCTAGGTCTATATTAACAACGTTAAATAAATTCATATTAATTAATTAAATTATTAATTTAACACATTATCTCAATTTAATTAATTAAATATTTAATCATAAACATTTAATCAACCATGTTTCTTATTAGACTCCCATATATTCTAATTTTTCATCATTATTACAATTTCATAACAAGTAAATCAGTTCCTGTTAAAAAACATATATATAACCCATTTTCTCCTAAGTGATAAGATTAATGCACGTTACAACAAACCTGAGTTCCTAGAATGGTTCATGCAGACTCATGTAACGTGACCCTTTAGTACACAAATCAAAATTCAACAATTTTCAAAAAATTATCAAATCACACCAAAAGAACATCACAGAAGGTGAAATAATAACCAATTATAACAAAAGAATGAAGTAAAAACAATCCCACCATGAGTTCTTCGATTTTCACCCAACATGGGGTTGAAAAAACTATGCACAAACTCTTTACCAAGCCACAACTGCTCCTAGTATCCTATCTACATTTCAAAAAATAGTATGACAAAAGAATAAGAATGAAAAGAAAAATCATATGATACCAATTTCTATCATCCTGACCCAGGAGCCATTGAACGGTGCCCCGAGCCGGGTGGCCACATGACCTTAAGCACGCCTCCCTATATTCCAGAGGGAGTGAGCTGGTAGGGAGGGTCTAGTAAATTAGTCAGGGGGATAATATATCAACTTTTATCATAATAAGACAGAAACATAAGAAAATAACAATAACTAAGTGTAGAAGTGTATAAATAACCCAAAAAATACATGTCATGTGATAACAAAACATGAAAATACAATATTCAACTGAACAGTAAAACATTCTAAGACAATGAAAATGTGATGTGTCTACCACAGAACAGAATGTATAGACTGCAAAACTCCCAAACGAGTGTCAAACCACATCTGTTTCTCTCTCCACATCTTTAATCCCACACTGCATCCTATCACTGGCCCTTTCCCTTATCGTGTCCTACAACAAAAAATTCTTCTTAGGTTCTGATTAGGTGGAAAAAATATGGTCTGAGTACAACTTAGTAGGCCACTACCATCGGTGCCTTAAACAAGGCCAATCAATAGACAGTGCCTGTCGATTTATGAAGAAATAAATACTACGAATAATTTAATCAATTATAAAATATTCATTAAATATTTAATCATCAGGATATACCTAGATTAAATTCATATCTCTCATTTGAATCATCATTAAATATATTTAGTAATTTTGTGTTGGTCTCCATGCCACTCACCCAAAATGTCAGTTGAATCATCATTCATTATTATCATTCATTTTTCGTAGGTCGTCATGCCTACCACCACTATATCATTGAGTGTAGGTCGTCATGCATAAAACTTCATTTGACAATCGGTGTAGGTCATCATACCTAGAACCCAACTCTCACGTTTGGATATTTATTGAGGAGGAACACTACGGGAAAAATGGGCATCTGCGACGGGTTAACTTTCCCCATCGCAAAAGGACTGGCGCGCTTTGCGCGCCAAATTGCGGGAAAGTTATTTGCGACGGGCAGTTACCGCCCGTCGCAAATAACTGGCGGCGGTAAAAGATATTTGCGACGGGAATATACCCTCGTCGCAAATAGTATGTCGGCGGGTTATTATTTGCGATGGGACCCGTCGCAAATAACTATTTAACCGTTGACCGTAATCAATGCGGGCTAAGGTATTTGCGTCGGGTACCGTTGCAAATACTACTATTTGCGACGGGTATCCCGTCGCAAATAATCTAATCTATAAATACCCCCCATCCGTTTTTCCATTCATTCCCAAAATTGATCTTCTACTTCTCTCAAAACTCTATTTTTAGAGTTCAGCGTTTCTGGAGTTTAATTTTTTTTTCCGGAGTTGATATTGAAGTTTTCAACAACGATCAGAGATCAACCTCAGATCAATTTTAAAGGTATTTATGTTCATTTTAATTTAATATTTATTTTAAATTTTTTATTAGTTTCAATTATTCTTAAATAGTTTGTAATTTAATTATGTTTACATTGTTTTGTTACTTAATAAATTTAAATTATTAGTATTCATTGTTCATAGTTAATGGTAATTAAGAATAATTAGTAATAATTACCAATAATTAAGAATAAATACTAATAATTAGTAATAAATACCAATAATTAGTAATAATTAGTAATAATTAGTAATAATTAGTAATAATTTGTAATAATTACCAATAATTAGTAATAATTACCATTAATTAGTAATAATTACCAATAATTAGTAATAATTACCAATAATTAGTAATAATTACCAATAATTAGAAATAATTACCAATAATTAGTAATAATTACCAATAATTAGTAATAATTACCAATAATTAGTAATAATTACCAATAATTATTAATAATTAGTAATAATTAGTAATAATTACCAATAATTACCAATAATTAGGAATAATTACCAATAATTAGTAATAATTAGTAATAATTACCAATAATTAGTAATAATTGCCAATAATTACCAATAATTAGTAATAATTACCAATAATAAGTAATAATTAGGAATAATTAGTAATAATTACCAATAATTAATAATAATTAGTAATAATTAGTAATAATTAGTAATAATTACCAATAATTAGTAACAATTACCAATAATTCGTAATAATTAGTAATAATTACCAATAATTATCCATAATTAGTAATAATTACCAATAATTACCCATAATTAGTAATAATTATCAATAATTACCAATAATTACCAATAATTAGTAATAATTGGAAATAATTAGTAATAATTACCAATAATTTGTAATAATTAGAAATAATTACCAATAATTACCACTAATTAGTAATAATTAATAATAATTACAATAATTAGTAATAATTAGTAATAATTACAAATAATTAGTAATAATAGTAATAATTAGTAATTATTAGTAATAATTAGTAATAATTAGTAATAATTATTTATAATTATTAATAATTAGTACTAATTACCAATAATTAGTAATAATTACCTATAATTAGTAATAATTACCAATAATTAGTTATAATTACCAATAATTAGTAATAATTTCCAATAATTAGTAATAATTACCAATAATTAGTAATAATTACCAATAATTAGTAATAATTACAAATAATTACCAATAATTAGTAATAATTACCAATAATTAGTAATAATTACCAATAATTAGTAATAATTACCAATAATTATTAATAATTACCAATAATTAGTAATAATTAGTAATATATTCTAATAATTATCCAGAATTAGTAATAATTACCAATAATTACCCTTAATTAGTAATAATTATCAATAATTACGAATAATTACCAATAATTAGTAATAATTGGTAATAATTAGTAATAATTATCAATAATTAGTAATAATTAGGAATAATTATCAATAATTACCACTAATTAGTAAAAATTAATAATAATTACAAATAATTAGTAATAATTAGTAATAATTACCAATAATTAGTAATAATCACTAATAATTAGTAATAATTAGTAATAATTAGTAATAATTAGTAATAATTCCCAATAATTATTAATAATTACCAATAATTAGTAATAATTACCAATAATTAGTAATAATTACCAATACTTAGTATTAATTTCAATAATTAGTAATAATTAGTAATAATTAGTAATAATTAACAATAATTAGTAATAATTTGTAATAATTAGTAATAATTAGTAATAATTAGTTATAATTAGTTATAATTACCAATAATTAGTTATAATTACCAATAATTAGTAATAATTACCAATAATTAGTAATAATTAACAATAATTAGTAATAATTACCAATAATTAGTAATAATTAGTAATAATTAGTAATAATTACCAATAATTACCAATAATTAGTAATAATTACCAATAATTAGTAATAATTTCCAATAATTAGTAATAATTAGTAATAATTATAAATAATTAGTAATTATTGGTAATAATTAGTAATAATTAGTAATAATTAGTAATAAATAGTAATAATTAGTAATAATTACCAATAATTAGTAATAATTACCAATAATTAGTAACAATTAACAATAATTAGTAATAATTACCAATAATTAGTAATAATTACCGATAATTCGTAATAATTACCAATAATTAGTAATAATTACCAATAATTAGTAATAATTACCAATAATTATTAATAATTAGTAATAATTACCAATAATTAGTAATAATTACCAATTAATAGTAATAATTAATAATAATTAGTAATAATTACCAATAATTAGTAATAATTACCAATAATTGCCAATAATTACTAATAATTAGTAATAATTAGTAATAATTAGTAATAATTAGTAATAATAAGTAATAATTAGTAATAATTATGAATAATTAGTAATAATTACCAATAATTAGTAATAATTACCAATAATTAGTAATAGTTACAAATAATGACCAATAATTACCAATAATGACCAATAATTAGTAATAATTAGTAATATATAGTAATAATTAGTAATAATTAGTAATAATTAGTAATAATTACTAATAATTTGTAATAATTACAAATAATTAGTAATAATTACCAATAATTACTAATAATTACAAATAATTATTAATAATTAGTAATAATAACCAATAATTAGTAATAATTACCAATAATTAGTAACAATTACCAATAATTAGTAATGATTACCAATAATTATTAATAATTACTAATAATTACTAATAATTACCAATAATTTGTAATAATTACCAATAATTACCAATAATTACCAATAATTAGTAATAACTAGTAATAATTAGTAATAATTAGTAATAATTAGTAATAATTAGTAATAATTCGTAATAATTACCAATAATTAGTAATAATTACAAATAATTAGTAATAATTACCAATAATTAGTAATAATTACCAATAATGACCAATAATGACCAATAATGACCAATAATTACCAATAATTAGTAATAATCCCCAATAATTAGTAATAATTAGTAATAATTTGTAATAATTATCAATAATTAGTAATAATTACAATTAATTAGTAATAATTACCAATAATTACTAATAATTAGTAATAATTACCAATAATTAGTAATAATTACTAATAATTAGTAATAATTACCAATAATTAGTAATAATTAGTAATAATTACCAATAATTAGTAATAATTACCATAATTACAAATTATTACCAATAATTAGTAATAATTAGTAATAATTAGTAATAATTAGTAATAATTACCAATAATTAGTAATAATTACCAATAATTAGTAATAAATACCAATAATTAGTAATAATGACCAATAATGACCAATAATTACGAATAATGACAAATAATTAGTAATAATTAGTAATAATTAGTAATAATTAGTAATAATTAGTAATAATTAGTAATAATTAGTAATAATTAGTAATAATTAGTAATAATTACCAATAATTAGTAATAATTACCAATAATTAGTAATAATTACAAATAATTAGTAATAATTACCAATAATTATTAATAATTACCAATAATTAGTAATAATTATTAATAATTAGTAATAATTAGTAATAATTAGTAATAATTAGTAATAATTAGTAATAATTACCAATAATTAGTAATAATTACCAATAACTTATTAATATTTTATTTATTTATGAATTATAATTCTAATATTATTATATTAATTAAATAATTTATTAATATTCTATTATTTTTTATTTTTGAATTATAATTCTATTATTATTATATTAATTAAAATAATTTATTAATAATTTATTAATTTTATTTGTGAATTATAATTCTATTATTATATTAATTAAAATCATTTATTAATATTTTAATATTTTTTAATTTTGAATTATAATTGGATTATTATTATATTAATTAAAATAATTTATTAATAATTAAATTTTTTAATTTTTTTTATAGTATTTGCGATGGGATACTATGCCCGTCGCAAATAGTATTATTAGTTTTTTAAAAAAATAGTATTTTCGACGGGGCCCGTCGCAATTACTATTTTAAAAATTTTTTACAAATATACGGAATAATATTTGCAACGGGAAGGATCCCCGTCGCAACTAATGTCTTTAGCGACGGGCTCGTCGCAAATAATTATTGTTGCGACACCGTTTTCCACGAAGGGCCATTTGCGACGGGATCCGGTCGCAAATGACCCGTCCAAAATACCTGTTTTTCTAGTAGTGGAATGCCACAGCCACGTCCCAAAATCTAATCAGTCTATAATTCCATGTATAACACCACAAAATTCCCAGCCATTTAATCCGTCATTAATTAACAATACTTTTCTACACTATTCCATTTCTAATCCAACAATTATTTAAACATTTCAAAGGAAAATAGGTAATTAAAAAATTAACTATTCACAGTACCCATTAGATAATTCATGAATTAATTAATCGATCAACACAAATCTCATTCCATAATAGAATCATCACAATTATTTATCCATAAGAAATATCCACATTTAATAATTCGTTCTACAAATTTATTATCTTTGATCACGTCTTGAAACTGAATTAATTCTCTTCTGTCAATATCATGGCACATAATCGATTCTCACAATTAATTATCATGTATGGCCTACATAATTGTTTAATAATTATTTACCCCCAATTTATTATCTTGTCACAATCAATACAATATCTGAATTAAAATATCTCAACCCATATCACATCTCCATTATATCAATTTGGGAAACCCTCGTTCGTTTGACAATGTGATTCAATTGTCAATTAATCTCTGAGGAAAAATCAATCAATTCCACAATCCTAATTAGTAAAATTTATAAAATAAATCATCAATAGAATCTATAAAATCATAAAATCATTCACATATCAAGATCACGACTATGGGAGTTCCATTTATACCACCTTCCTCAGTTTATTGATAGAAGTTATCCCAATGAAAAACCCTGAAATCCGAGCTGCACACCATCATCGATCAGGATCCAAAAAAAGATACGTAAATCCAAAATTAAGATGAATGGCATCGAGATATTGAATATCAATATCTAGATCCACAATCCAAGATCAAGATATCAACTTAAAGGGTCAGATCCAAGAAATGGGGTATATATTCCATGAAAATATATAGAAAAGATAATAAAATGAATGGGAGAAGCATCGTGATGAAATCTACTTATCGAGAGGAGATCGAATAAAAAATCTGAGATTTAGATCTTTATGTATGATGTTTTTATCACCTTGGAATCCCTTTTTAAGGCTTTGATAAGACCATTAAATATTTAAGATTGATCCTAGGTCAAATTAGAGAGGTTTCAGATGTTTAATTGGTTTTAAAACCATTTTTCAGAATAAACTGGTCTATATTCACAGTTTCACCTGGGAGGCCACCCGGTTTGGCCAAACGGTGCGCAGAACTTGCGGTCTTCCACTGCCTGCACATCATTATGGTTCATGGTTAGACAAAATGTATGCTGACCATAAAAATTTCCACTTTCTGCATGGTATGGCCAAACCATCCCCAAACCCTATACAATCTCGTGTCCCCCCAATTAATTAAAAACATCTCCCATACACACCCCATGTCATACCCCATCCCAAAGGTACATAATTAAAATAAAAAGTACTTGAAAACAAAATCAATATTGCTCCATAAAATGTATAAATCTTACAATAAGGCATATAACATTATAATAAATTTAAAATCGATCATAAGATACACAAAAGATTGATATAATTTATGAATTTAAATAAAATTACTATAACATTAAATTCATTCTTCAAAAAATATCTATCATACATTGAGAATATATTTTAAGAACTAAAATTATTAAAATATTATGAAGTAAATTTTCCTTGGAAATAACCTTAGAAACATATAAAGAGATATTAAAGGAAAATAATGACCATGATTATGGGAAAATCCATTCACGTTGTCAGTGTTAAAATAAACATATTTTAAAAAAAATGTAATGAGAGTCAAAAGTGACCCATGAAGAAAATTATACAAAATGTAATTAATTTTTTTTATATAAAAGGAAAAATCATGAAAAATATATTTATAAAATCATATATATTTTTTAATGTATAATTATTTAAAAAATATTATAAAACATGGTAAACTAAGAGAAATATTTCTGATCATAAAAATGACCCAATATCAGTATGACCTACAAATAACGATCCAATTGATTCTTTATTTTATAAGGGATAAAATAGAGACTAATGATTTAAAAACAATCTTAACCATGGGATAAGTAAATAGATATTGTTTAAGGAAAAAAATACATTATTATTTCCCAAAAAAACATTGAATAGAAATTATCTAGGAAATAATTGAGATTATAACATAATTACATTATAAATTTAGTAAATTTGGAATCAAATTGAATTAAAATAAGGAGTATGACATCAATCAATAAATCTAATTAATTACAATATTTATTATTCAAAAAATAAATCATTAGTAATTCGTTACAAAATATATGTAAATCCTCGTTTATAATACGAATCATGTCACAAAACAATGAGATTGAGACAAAGAAATAATCATGAAAGACAATAATTTTGATGTGATGATTAATTCATGATGTTTTGATGTGATAAATATGAATAAAAATATTATGACTCTAAATATATAATAAAATTATTTATAGATAAATTCATAAAAAAATAATTGAATAAGAATTTAAATGATGTCAATGAATAACCTTGTAATTTGAAAATGAGTTAAGAAAACCCTGACAATGTTAATAACAACTAAATGAAACAAATTTTATGAATTATCAGTAAATAAAACATAAAAGAAATTTATATATGATGTATTATTTAAATTAAATTTTAAATGTAAATAGATACACCATATAAAAAATTTATGTTTATACTAATAAAAAATAACATAAGGAAGTAAAATTGACATGAAATCTCTTACCTCAAGTCCACAATTTCAATGTATATATATTAACTACTGTATAATGAACAAAATGAAATTATTTAATTTTTTTAATAATATTTACTATGTTTATTAATTTATTGTAATATAAAATTTTAATTATTTAAAATGACATCATAAATTACATAAAATTTTATTTCCATGTCAACTATTTCGAGTAAGGATAGTTCATAATTGAAAAATATATTTGTTATGTGAACCATGTTAAATGTGGTTATTGTTCTATAAAATATAAAATATTGTTCATTATATAATTTTACTTTTATATGTTCATTGTAATTTTAAAATCATCCAATTAATGTAGTTTTGTAAAATAAATTAATATAAAAGCATCAAGACATTTGGTTGTTCACACACATAAAAAATATTTCAATTTTTAAATGAATATGAGGGGAATATTAAATTATAATTTTCCCATAAAAATATTATTATTAAATAAGGAATATCATATTATATATTTAAATAATATTTTAAAGAACATTCTAATGATGAAATGATGAAAAAAATCACATAGCTTTGTTGAGGTGGTAATTCACACAAACGCAGGAAAGATGTAGTCATTTCTAAAAAATGATTTTTATTAATATATATTATATTTTATATTGAAAAATAATTATTATATATAAAAAATATAATATATATCAAATAAATCTATCATTATAACCATCCATTTGGGAGGGATGACATGTAGTGAATTGCATCGCTTCATGAGGTTGTAGTCCATTGTACAGATGAACGATCATTGCATTTTTAATTTGGTTTAATGGGAGATGGATAAATTTTACAAAAGAGAATAATAAAATCTCAAAATATAAAGTACTTTTTTTATTATTACCTCATGGTTTAATATTGTTTTATGGAAGTATATGAATAATAAAACTAAAAAATATGGTAAAATAGTTATACATCTTATTTGGACAATACCTTATCATTACACCTCAACCATTATAAGGGTGGTATTATGACTAAAATAATACAGATAAAACAAAGTGAGGTATTTAATGAATTTATTATGATATTCTTAAATAGAAATAAAGGATATTTATGTGTGTATTGGATATGAGTGTTGGTTCCTTTTTATATGTCACAGTAGTGGTACTTTTGGGAATACATAATATATTATAAAATAATATGTGTCTAAGTCATGTAAAATGATTCCAAAATGAAATTTAATAATATATATGAATGATATAGTCTAAATATAATCAAATAATAATATTCAATCTGTTTGATATATAACATTAAATTTTATCTTTTTTATTAACCATTTCATTAACTTTTTTTGACATTGATAAAGTTTCCAAATTTTCAATACTATGGGGATAAAATTATAATTATAATGAGATATTTTTCTCCAAAAATTATTGGTGATGATATTTTAGTCAATTTAAAATCCAATTTTTTCTATTATAAATATATTTTCGGAATTTTAGTTTCCTAATAAAATAAATATATCACAAAATATTGTCAATAAAATTATAATAATTATTTGCATAATCTAAATTTGACAAAAACAAGAGATAAACCTAATTAGAATATAATACATTAAGCCAACAATAATACATTATTATTAACTATAATTTTTTTCACACTATTATTAATCATGAAAATATTATATTTGGTTTTTTAGTATCAATTAATTCGACACTATATTTCTTGAAAAATAACATTGTCGTCTTTGCATATAAATTTAAGGGAATTATTTATTCACTAAAAATTAATACTAAATTCACCTAATATATATAATTCCATTTTTCATAAAAGATATTTTAATATTTTTTAAACTATATTTTTATCATTTTATGCATGTGTAATATAAAAGTTAAAATACAACGGGTGACATTTCACATATTTCATTATATATAATATTATAAATTGAAAACGAATGATAAATAGAAAAAAGGTCATATTTTTAATTTCTGAATGAAAATTACTGAAATAGACTCATACAATGAAATGTATAGTTTTTTTGAATTAATATTTGTCCTTATCACATTTGGTTTAACCATAATTAATGGATTTTACATTTACCATGGTATCAAAAATGTATTGTTCATACTTTTCATATTAAATCAAAAATAAGATGTAACTAGTAATGAATACTAATTATTATGAATCCAAATAAGGAATGAAATTTATCAACTTTACCCCATTTAGGTGATTATGGTTATTTAAAATTATGGAGAAAGTCAAGATGAAAAATTATAAATTCTATAAAAAAATATTGTTTAAGAAAAAAATGTTTTGAAACTCAATTCAAGAATAATATAGATTAAATAATGTTTATTTTATTATTATTAATATAATGGGAATTTTTTTTTGAAAACTAATAAAAAATGAAGAATAGCCTTCTCAATACATAAAATTAAAATATAATTTAAAATAAAATTAGTAATTTTTAGTATTCATTGAAATATCATACCTTTCAGAAAATTGTGAAAAATTAATAATAAGATAATTATTAAATTATAAATAAATAAATATGTTCCCTATGAATAATTTAGTTTATTATGTTTTAGAAATCATACATTTAACTAATAGCATATAATTCATGGAAATTAATTTTTTAGAAATAACAAATCTTCCATTTAAATAAAAAATTTCTAAGCATTATTATAATTAATATAACTATATAAAATCTGATTAATGACTATTAAAAAACATTAAGATGATTTTGAAGGACCCTAGAAAAACCTTAGAGGGGAGGGGGGAATCACAATGTAAACATTTTATTCTTAATGTGATGGATCATATTCCAACATTTGTAATAACTAGTTAAACATGTCACATCTAATCCTCTAGACCACAATCAATCATATGATAATAGACAAAACATCGATTTTACTAGGTTAACCACAATGATCTAGTCAAAGGATGATAAACATCCAGTGTTTAAGTTTTACCCAAATCCATGAATCATTAAATGTTTTAGAATACATGATTTTTGGAACAATATCTCAAATCTATGAACATTTCCATTAGATGATTTTTGGAATATCACAATGTATCCCTTGGAACACATTTTTTGACTCAACTGAGCTCACTACTATGAGATAAGCCTTACTCAGTTCTTAGACATCAATGTCTCTTCAATATATTGACATTGAAGTCTTTTTTTTATATATAATGAGACTTTACTTTCATCAAAGCCCTGAATAGATGAACCCGAATGCACAAATCAAATAATCCATATATTCAAAATATCAATGTAGTTCATCTCTGAACATGAACATAACACTTGTTCTTGCGTGCATGTTTTGTAATTTTTTAAAAATATTCCTTTCATGAAAAAATATATTTAGTGAAACACCACTATTAAATTTACATGGTCTACATATAATCAAATATCACTTTTTGTATAAGATTTATAGTGTGAAATTATTCTATGTGCAACTCTTATGCCTAGAAGAGATAAAAAGTCATAGATGGAAAATGGTCATGGTATTAAAAGGGGATAGTGACATATTTATGTACTGGATGACCATGTGTGTAATTTACCTGCATGCCAACCCCCATGTGTATAATCATGAATTAGACGCCATACCTAGTGTGTAATATTCATTATCCCAACACATGAAATTTACAAATTTTATCGAAATTATCCCGAAACTCCTCTTGCATGCATCCAACTTTTGACATCGCATATGGAACATAATATTATTCTATAGAAAAAATAATATTCTATATGATTTTTTCCTTTTCATATTTTAATGAGATGATCCTGAAACAAAACTTCTCTAAAAAATCCAGATTCTCCTTCAACCATGAACATGACTTCATTTCCCAAAAACACATTTCTCCATTTTCAAATTTTGTATCCCAAAAAATTGGAATTCCCAAGGAAACAATACCCCTTCAAAACTGATATCATATGTATTAAGACACACATTTCTTCGAAAATCCTTGTTCAAAATAGTGTGTATTTATTATAAACACAAACAACTCTCCATTTACATCTATATAAATATTTTGTTTAAAAAATATACCAGTTTAGTTTCGTTGCAAATATGAAAATAAATTAAATAAAGAACAAGTTTCTATTAAAACATTAAATTAGAGAGATAAGAAAACAAAAAATCTATTTCTACATAAGAAAAGTTATGTGTATAAAAATTGGGGGAATCATTAATTGGTCTATCATGTTTAGGAATTATTAAAGATATCAATGTTAAACTATATCTATTAACACCAAACAAAAAATTCTCATTATGTCCCAAAACGGTTTCCTCATAATGAAAATTTCAAATTGTTTCATAGAAGTATTGTGTGGTTTTTCAAGATATGATAAAAAAAATACTATAAATGTGAACTAGGAAACCATAAAATCATTGAATTTTTCATTCCCCTCTTTTTAATGATATATGAATCCATTCTCCACCTTTGGAAATAAAATAAAAATAACTGTATTCGTACATGCGGAGCGTAAATCACACTCCCCTTAGATCATATCTCCCCCAAAAAACCTATATCACTGCAATAAATGGATTAAAATTGTTAGCAAAATATGGTAGATGGAATCAACTATAACATCCCGATGCTATTAGAGGCTGTTAAATGCCATGTTTAAATCAATATTTCACAAAAACATGTGATACCAATGACTTAGTCAGAATGTCGACCGCATGGTCATCAATTCCAACATGATCCATTTTAATCACACTTTGTTCATCAATACCATTGTTGAAGTGAAATATTACTTCAATATCATTTGTATGAGAATACTGAACATGATTCATGGTATGATATATAACACTCATGATATCATAGTGAATCATAATTTTCTATTTCACCTCATCGCCAATATCAGTCAGTAGTATTTTCATACAAAATAGTTGAGTGCAAGTCATTGTAGAAGATATATACTCTAATTTAGTTGTACTATGGGATGTTATATATTATTTCTATCTCAACAATTACACACACTTATTTCCATCAAAGAATTAAAAACAAATTGTAGAATTTTTTTCAACCATATCTCCATCCTAATCACCACAAGAAAATGAAGACAGTTCATTATATCTCCCAACATAACATTATAATAAATTATTGTGTGTTCCTTAAATGCAGATAATGATTATGTTATACCGTCATCAAATGTTCATCCTTATGATTACTATAAAAGTAGTATGGTAATAATATTCGATGGAAAATATATATCCATGTTTTATCAATGTATGATAGGCTTCCAATGACTCTCTAATTCATGGTGGGATCCATAGGAGACCCATCATCATGAATTCCAGGTTTTTTAACAACCATAATTGAAGTCAACATTGGTTTTGACCCATGATTGCTGAGTTTCTTTTACAATCTCTATCGACTATTTTTCCTTAGATTTAAAAGTGAATTATTTTCTCTAAATTACATGCATTCCCATGAATTATATGCGTTCACCAGTCCTAGACATTTCAAATTTTTATTTCATGGGATTTTAAAATTATTCCATAGATCCCTACATTCATCCACTTAATATATTATAATCTACATAAACCAGTACCATTAAATGACATTTCAGACAATTCTTCTCAAAGGGAAAGTGGTCCAGCTCTCCTATTTTAAATCCATGCTTTATTAGAAATGAGTAAAGTAGAGTTTAACACAACTGGGGTGACTACTGAAAACCAAAGATTTCCTTCTGTAATCCCCAAACCATTATTTTATCATTTCTATGATGAAAACCAACTGGTCTTTCTATGTAGAATTATTTATCAAAAATATCATTTATGAAAGTTGTTTTGACATCTATTTGATACCATTTGTACCATATTTCTATATGTTTTTCAGATTATATTACTCAATAAGGGAGGGGTGAATTGAGAGATTATAATATTTTTTGGTGAAAATGTTTTCTTAAACGGTTTCCCCAAAAAGTTAAATACAACCCCGATATTCAAGGTGATAATGTAATGAAAGATTGACTATTTTAATAAATTATTATAAGATTTACAAATTGTCAGTAATTTTAATATCAGTTATTAAAATTACATTTTAAGCTATTATACTAAGACCAAACAATTTTACCCTCTTTCAAAGACTAAATATCAAAGTTAATTTAGTCATTTCTAAATTATAAAGTAAACTATTAATATAGGGAAGACTAAATTAAGTACCACAATGGATATGAAACAAGTGGTTCAGTCTCAAGGCAAGACCTAATACACTCCACTAGGTGATCACCTACCACCAAGCTATTTATATAAATAAACTTGATCCATATCCTAGATCGGGGTTAACAATAGTGCACAAGACTGTCCAGGTCACCCAGGGTCGTCTTCCATATTTCATCATAGGTAAAAAAATTCTGGCCACACATGGACCTCTTCCACACTTATCCGTGGGTATACGCAAGTGCAAATAGATGATTGATTAAGGATATAGTGTATCCTTCGGTTTAATGGAGGAGACAAAGTATGTTGTTGTACAGATACACACACTGCTCAGAAGATAATAAAATGATACACAACAGAGAAGGAAGATTGAGATAGGTTTATAAGTTCACTAAGTGTTAGTCTATGCAGCTCTGGGATTCTGGGATGAAGGAGATGCAAGAACAAAGTACTCGTATAGAAAATAGAGTCTTTCAAGATAAGAAGATCAGCGTGTGTTCTTCATGATGTTTGACAGTGTGAAGATGTCCTTGATTCTGGGATTCATGTGTGCTACATGTGTTCTTCAACAGTGTTTAGTTGCATGCAATAATCCTTTTTAATAAAATTTCTCTATGTGTGTTATTTATTGTCATGCACATGCCTGCTCGGTTCACATTCATGCATGTGTTGGTTTTGGGTAGCACTACAACTATATATTGGAGTACATTTATTGGATCCGATAGGTTGCATGTATTCTGAAACTCATACCGCGTACTGTCAGGTGAAATGTCCAAAAATAAGCATTAATTATGTCAGTGCATTTAAAAATCATCAAATATGAACATTAGAGAGTAAATCCAAAACGACAATGCAGATTAGGAAACAATGTAATATTAGGTCATGGAAATGGTGTCTCTTTTATACGGTTTCTAGATTGGTCACAGTGTCTCGTTGTCACGGTGTCTCGTTCACGGTGTCTAGATGTTCACGGTGTCTGGATATTCACGGTTTCTGTCCGTTCACGGTGTATCATTCTTTAGGAAAATATCTGTATTCAAAATTATGCTTTGATATTCATTAAATGAATTAAACATAATCATTTTTCAGAGAAATCATTATAATGTGAGTCAAAAGATAGTATATAGTATCCATACTTAGTGTTTATCCCTTAAGAGCTTTGGATATCTTTTACTAAGCTACTATACATTTGATGTGAGATAGATTTCATATAGTTAACATGGTTTAGAGACTAAATATGATTTTTGATCATTAAAACATGATTAATACATGAGGAGTCGAACAATCTCCCCCTTTTTTATGATCACAAACTGTGTAGATTAAGAGTGTACATATGTCCTAACAAAATAGATCTAATTCATATAACATATATAGAGTGACTTTATTATTCTCTTATATTTTTCCCATATTTTTTCATATATTTCTCATATATCCATGTCTCAAATATTTCTCCCCCTTTTGGGATTATCAAAATGTAGGAGGGAAATTAAATACAAAAGAGACAAGAAAAGCGCATAATGTATTAGATGAAAATAGTTGAATTACAAAAATAAAATCAAATGAAACAAGATTCCCAAAAAAATAGAGTAAACATTTTCCTTCTTCGCTGAGTGGTCGTCCCATTGAAATTAATAGCAGTAGTAGATGTGGAATCCATAGTAGCATAAGTTGAGGTAGAATAAGGGATTGATATGGTTGATAGAGAATGAAAAAAGGAAGGCCTTCAACGACAGAAGGAGCAAGATGGGGTGCAGTAGAAGACCAAATCAGTTGTTGATCAAGGATCACATGCCTAATCTGACTCTGTGTTTGACTGGAAAACATAGAATTAGAGGCTATGGTAGAGGTGAATATAGGCATACTAGGTCTCAGAGGTGCAGTCGTAGGAGCAACAATGGTTGTACACTGGACATCAAGATAGGGCCTCAAAAGTTTGATAAAATTTACAATGAAATCTCCACCATACTGCATGGATTTCCCAAAATGATCCTATTTTTCCATAAACATGTCCAAAAATTGAGTAAACTCTATGATTTTTTTCACATGGGTCATGAAAGCTTGAGTAATAAGAGGAATTCTCAGACTTTCTACAAGGTATTTGAAATGATTGTTCATGTCATTTCATTTGATGATTCGGCTGAAGTAGAAATCCACATTCTTGTAAATTTCATTCGGAGCATCATTATCAATTTTAGAGTGGATTTAGACTAGGTCATGAACTCTATCATTGTTCTTGATAACTTCAGATAGAGAATCTTTGTTGAAACTGCTAAGCACATTCTTAAGTTCTTCTTCGACCACTATTTGAGCATGTCACTATGTAGGGAAGAATGAGATGACTGTTTAGATGCCTTAGAAGCACTGACAACTAAGTTCAGAGATTTCTGTTGGTTTAGAACTTTTTGAAGACATCATGTACATTCATTATTGAGATTGTTATGATTAACAACAAGACCCATTATCTACTTCACAGTATGTTTCTTCATTTTGGCGACCTTTTCATATAAGGAAGCTAAATGTGGATTAATCTGAGACGGAACATCCTGTGGGGTTTGAAGAACAACAGCTTCTATAGGATGAGAAGCAAGCTATCATCTCGAATGAATCTATTTTTTCATTTCTTCAAAAATACATCTTAGAGTATTTACTTCATCAATATGTTTTCTGTTTTCAACTCTATCTTCTTGAATATCATGAATCATTTTAGGTTGAATCTGCCAAATTACATTTTCCATCAACTGTGAGGCATCTCTCTCACATAGATTTGTCACAGCTATTTCTTATGTATTATGGGGTTTTTTCAACTCTAGAAAAAAGGGTAGATCCAAAATCTTTCCAATAATCTTTACTAACAAAGGATGGTTTTTCTGATGATGGTTCAAAAATAGGGGCTGATATGGGCTCAGGTTCTGTCTCAAGGGAAATATTAGAGACATATTTCAATAGTAACACTGTAGAATGGTAAATTAATATTACTAAAACATGCTGAGAGGCATCCACTTCATAAAAATTGGGGATATTATATCGAGTGACTACATGGTATGAAGTAATCAGGTTTTGTAATTCAGAATATTCCAGACTTGGGGGTTGTTCCCCCCAATAGTTGCATCCTACTATATATTAAGCGTCATAGGGTCTTGATCCATTTCCACAAATTCATCTCATGTTTCCTCACCCATTTCTTGTCTAGACAACTGAAAATCTATATCCATCTTTTCCTCAGTTGATGGAATGACCATAGGAACATATTTTTCCACTGAGAGTTCCTCAATTTCATCTTCGTGCATAGAAGGTAATTATTATCCAATAGGTTCTTCCAATGATTTATTTTAGGTGTCTGTGGAAATAGATTTGGTTTTGGCCTCAGGATGAACTTCTAGATTAACAATATCTCTAGTAGTAGGGCATTCTTCTTTAGGTAATAGATGAGGAACATGAGACTTTCTTCCTCATCAGAAACATTTTCCCTAGGAGGGAAAACAACCTCTTCTTATTCTTCTTAATAGTAATCAACAACACAATCAGGTTCCAAAACAGGATCAAAATAATCATTTTGTCTTGTGGAATGTTCCACTATATTGAATTTCTCATAAATCCTATTATTTTCTTCTAGCTGTGCCTTTTTCCAAGTATTAAAATTTATCTTCATTATATTGATATTGAGTTTTAAAAGTAATAACTCACAATCCATGATAACACCCTTTTATGGTCCAATTAATCCTTTGGAATGATGCATGGCTGAGATAAGCGAAGAGTAAAATAGGGAGGTTGACATGGATGTGGCTTTGATATGTTATCACATATGGTGTATGATAAACATACAATAGTTTATCTTATAACGATTTTTCATAAGATCAATCTGAAACACATCATGATATTTTGGAATAGCAGAATCACCATTTCTAGGGATAATCAAGTTTGGTATAAACCGAAACAATAGTCTTGATTCTATATCTAGTTCTGTAGTAATGGATCTTCTCTTGGTGCAATTTCCGACTAATCCTTTCGGAGAATCTTCCAACAAAATGAACTTACTAGAGGGTGGAGGTCCTCTATTATAGTCTTCACAGATGACTTCATGAGGTATCCTAAGGCATGCATCCCATAACCATGAATAGAATGATCATTTATGGCCATTTAAACTTCTTTTCACACCATAACCATCTTTATAATCAATGGAGAACTGCACATATTGATAAAACAGAGCCACAAACTTCGGATAGAAAGGTCTATCTTCCATCGAAAACCACTCAAACAGCCTTGATCCTTTCAAACATTTAGAACCAGAGACTTACTTGAAAGAATCCATTATGGAAAACCTTTTTCTTAGGTACTACAACTTTTTTTACTAGAATTGGGTTTTGAGGACATTCAGGGGAAAGCTTGGGTGCGATTTTCTTCTTCTTTGAGCTACATTTCTCATGAGATGATGATGAAGGGCATTTCCTCCTAGGAATTCACTGATGATTCGAGAGGGAAGGTTAAATAAGGGTTAAAAATTTAGTGATTAGAAGAGAGATGAGCGACGGAAAGATGATAGATTGTTTATTTAACCATTTAGGAATACCAAACATCACAAAAGTAAAAAATTATGGAAAATAAAGAGGTGAAATGTATAATTTCAACAATACGATTTTTAATTTGTTAAAAAATCATAAAGAGACATTATGGTGAGAATATATTAGCTATTTACAATGAGATAATGAAAAAACTTCATAGTGAGATAGTGGACATGAAATTTACGATGAGATAGTGAACAAACATCATGGTGAGACAGTGACTGTCAGACAGTAATCACGAAACACTAACTGTGATACTGTATACATGAAACATTAAGATAAAAAAAATAATATATAGAATAGTAAGACATGATATATCATGATATAAAATAGTAATATATTGAAAAGTAATACATAAAATAGTGTGATATCTATTTGAGGTTTATCATGCCTAGTTTATTTATAATTTAGTCTATTATATCATAATTTAGTAGATTGGTGGATATATCAGCAAGTTAATACTCAGTAGTAATTAATTACAAAGTGATATAACCCATTTGATAATGATCTCTGAAAAAGTGATATCTCACATCAATAATCTTTGTCCTAGAATGTGAAACAAGATTTTTTGAGATTTTAATAGAACATGTGTTATCACAGTTTATAGGTACATGCCTGAATTAAAATCCATAATCTAGTAATGACTGTTTCATCTACAAATGATTTGAACAACCACTTCAATTAGCTAAGTTTTAAAATTATGAAGTAAATAATGCAACAAAAATGTGTTTCATACTAAACCATGATACTAGTGACTTTCCTAAAAAGTGACATGCTCTTGATGTGCTTTTTCTATCTAACTTAAATCCACTGAAGTCAGCGTCAAGAATAGCTATCTAATTCAAAGGATTTCCCTTTGGGATAAAACATTCCAAAATTTGGTGTATTATTGAGGTATTTGTAAATTCTCATTACAACAATTAAATAATATTCCTTATGATTTTCTTGAAATTGAGAACATATACACACACAAAACATAATTTCAGGACGACTATCAATTAAGTAGAGTAAACCTCCAATAACTCTTCTATAAGTGGTTTGACCAGAAAAATTTCCATTTTTATCTAGATCCAAACTTAAAGTGGTACTCATGGGATTGTCACTACTTTTAGTGCCATACAATCCAAAAATTTTAAGAAGATATATAGTATATTTATTATGATTGAAAATTTTTCCTTCATTATTTTGAAAAATATTTTAAATCCATGAAATAATTTTAGTTCACCCATTACGCTCATTAAAATTCTTTTTTCATCATTTTAGAAAAATCAATAGATAAATAATTTTTTTAATGATCCAAAAATAATGTCATCTATATAGATTTGATCAACTAAAAAATCATTAGAAATATGTTTTATAAAAAGGGTAGGATCATCTATTCCTTTTGTAAAACCTTTGGAAATTTGAAAAGTACTCAAACTATCATATCAGGCTCTTGAAGCTTGTTTTAAACCATAAAAAGCTTTTGATAGTTTAAAAATATTCTTTGGAGATTGAGGTTTTATAAATACATGGATTTTTTCAACAATGACATCCTCAGATATATATCCAATTAGGAATGCACTTTTAACATCCTTTTGATATAGTTTGAAATTTAGGTGTGCAGCATAGGCAATAAGGATTCTGATGGCTTCAAGTGTAGATACTAATGAAAATTTATCCTCATAGTCAATTAATTATTCTTGACTATAGCCTTGTGAAACCAATCTAGCCTTGTTTTTAACTATGTTACCAGCTTCGTCTACATTATTTTTGAACACCCATTTAGTGCCTATGGTGAATGTGTCCCTGGGTATTTGAACAAGTTTCCAAACATTTTTCTTTCAAACTGGTTAAGTTCATCTTGCATATCCATCAACCAAATTCATCATTGATAGCATCATTAATTTTTTTAGGTTCATGTTGCGACAAGAAGACATGATGTTCAACATGATTTCTAAGAGAAGCTCTAGTTTGAGTTCCTTTGTCTAAGTCTCCTACAACGGCATCTAAATGATGGTTCTTAAGAGTTCTAATAGCTCTATAAAATGAGGGACTACTGATTTCAGGGTCATGAACAAGTTCAAGTTCATTATGACTTGATTCTAATGAATTTCCAAAACTGGTAGTCTTCACAGATTCCTTCACAGAATGGTTTGAGGTTTTTGAATTGATGTTCAGATTTGATATATCATCCTCCAGGTTCTCTAGAGAGGTTTTAGGCTCATGTGGATCTGTTTCATCAAATTTGACATGGACTGATTCTTCCACACATTTTGTTGTTTTATTGACCACTCTATAGGATTTACTAGACCTAGAATATCGTAAAAAGTAATCTTCATTAGTCATTGAAGCAAATTTGTGATGATTGTCCTTTATATAAAGAATATATAATTTACAACAAACAATTTTGAAGTAGTTAACCTTGGGGTTTTTATTTTTCCATAACTCATAAATATTTCTTTTAATAATAGGTCTAATCAATACTCTATTGATTATTTTGCATGATGTATTGACAGATTCAGCCCAAACATAAATAGGTATGTCATATTCGCTAAGCATTATTCTTGCATTCTCTTACAGGGTTCTATTTATTCTTTCTATAACTCAATTTTTCAAATGTGTTCTAGGGGCATTAAAATTGTGACTATAACTGTTTTTTGAGAAAAAGGATTCAAACTAACCACCATGATCACTTCTTAAGGATTTAATTCTAATTCCATTATGATTTTTTACAGACATGGCATATTTAGTAAAATAAGAGCATGCTTCACTTTTGTAAGCCAGAAAAAAGGTCCATGTATATTTAAAAAACCCATATACAATAACATAAACTTAATGATTCCCATTTAAACTAGAAACAATAGAAGGTCCAAAAAAATCCATGTGAACATGTTCAAGATGTTTATAAGTTGAATCTTATTTCTTTTGTTTGAAAGAAATTTTGTGTTGTTTTCCCTTTTGACATGGGTTACAAAATTTGTCATTTGGGAACTCAAGTTTGGGTAAGTCTTTAACTAATATTTTTCTAGTTATATTTATAAGGGAGAGAGTATTATAGTGTCCTAGTCTCCTATTCCAAAGACATGATTATTAATGAAATACACTTATGATTGAAACATTTTGGAAAGATAAAGAATCTAAATTAACATAATACACAATTTTATTTATTGATGTAGAAAAAACTAATTCATCTTTATAATTAAACATATTTCAAGCATCCTTTTCAAATATAACATGAAATCCATCATCACATATTTGTGGGATACTAAGAAGATTATATTTTAAACCATCAACAAAATAGTTCTTTGGAAATCAATACTTAGGTAGATTTACCAATTTGATCGAGGTCAATAATCTTTCCTTGGGAATGATCACCAAATGTGACATGTCATTCATCTATTTTTATTAGGTTATTGATGTATGAGTAGTCTTCTGTAATGTGTCTTGAACATGCACTTTCCAAGTAGCATAATATTTTATAATAAATATTTAAGAATCTTTTATACAAAATGATCTAGAAAAAACAGATTTTGCTAACCATACCTTTTTGGTCTAGTAATATTAGTAATAAGTGATTTTAGAACCCATATTTTCCTCATAAATTTCCTATAAGCATTATGTAATGTATCTGAAATATAAAATCTATTTGCTCCACAAAAACTTTATATAGTAGAATGTGTATCATAACTTGAACTAGATGATTTGAGTCTAGAGCATGGAGTAAAATTATATGTCCTAGATTTAGAAACAAACATTGTTCTTACCATGGTTTCATTTCCCATATTGGTAACCAATGACAGTGTTGTTTTTAGGGGAATTTGTTTACCTATAATTTGAGTAATAGTATTTTTCCAATTGGTAAACTTTTCTTGGACATTCATTAATTTCCCATTATACATTTTTAATTCATTATTCTCATTAAGAAGTTGAGAATTTTCCTCTTTTTCAGTTGTGAGTTAAGATTTAACAGTCAAAGTAAGAGAATAATGTTTCCAAAATGATTTATATTTTTCGTTTAGTTCTTTGCATGTTTTTCAAGCATATTACAATATTCAAAAATTTCTTCATTATTCATGTATTCAGAGTCACTTTCATCTCCAGAATAGTATGAATTATGTATAAGAGAGTCGATTGTTACCTTAGATGTGTTTTCCATTAAACACATATTATCTTTGTTTTCTTGTTCATAATGTGATGTTTCTAAGTCACATGAACTATCCTTAGAAGCACTCCACAGTTGTTTCATTTTGTTTTTATACTTCTTGCATTTGTCCTCATATTTTATTTGGTACTTTACCTTTGGATAGTTAGCATTGATATGTCGTTTTCACTTACACTCCTAGAAATTGAATCTTCAGTCTTTTCACTTTGTTGCCAATCCTTCTTCCAACTTCTTTTTTGGTCATATTTTCCCTTTATGTTAGGATTTCTGAAAAAGTACTTCTTCTTGTAAAATATATTGAATCTTCTC
Organism: Viscum album; assembly: GCA_963277665.1. Taxonomy (NCBI): domain Eukaryota; kingdom Viridiplantae; phylum Streptophyta; class Magnoliopsida; order Santalales; family Viscaceae; genus Viscum; species Viscum album. The sequence continues at coordinate 516,860,967 of OY728146.1, forward strand.
GCTAATTGAGCCATATCCTCATCACATTCATGTCAAGATTTTTCACTACCCGAACATTCTACATAATCATCCAGTTTCCCTTTTTCTTTGTGTTTATAAGTGGTGGTCTTGAATGCAACAGATTTCCTCTTTGGTTCATCATCCTCTTCCTTGTTAACATTCTTCTCTTCTTCATCCATCATTAGTTTCCCAATGTGTTCTTTTATCGGTAGCTTGCTAATGTCACATGAATCTCTAATAGAGACAGAGGTTCCTCTCAATCAGTTGGGTATAAATATATGAATTCTAATGATTTGTTCCTCTACTGTAACTTCTCTTCCAATAAAAATCATTGTGTTGACAATATCATTATTCCTATGATATATGTTAGAGATAGGCTCACCAGGATTCATTTTAAAATCATTATATTTAATAGTGTAAGTATTAAGTCTCATTTCTTTTACACTATAAGTTCCTTCATGTAAAAAGTACAAAGTATCCTAGATTTTAGGGGTAGTTTTACAAGAAGAAATTATATTGAACTCTTCATATCCTAAGGAGTAGTATAAATGATTCATATCTTTGCAATTGCTATTGTAGGCAGTTTTGGTAGGTCTATCCCATGTGATCTTATCAGTAGCAAGATTATTATATTCATGTATAATGGAAGAGCAAATTTCAAACACCTTACTTTCTAAATGCATTTTCATTTTAATTTTCTAATGAACATAGTTGGTTCCATTGAAGAATGGTGGTATGTTGGTTGCAGAACCATCAAATTTATAATACATAATAATGGATTTATTTATAAGAGCTAGAAAATTAATATTAAGAGAAACATTCTGATCTTTTATGTATAACTACAGTCATAGTTGAATAAGTTTAAACAGAGTCCTAATAAACATCCTTTGATTCCAAATGTTGATCGGAGTAGATTAATCAAGAGGGGAGTGGTGATATGTGTAACTAAAAAAATTTCTGGTGAAATTGTGTTCTTAAACGGTATATCCAAAAGATAAATACATCCCATCTAATCAAGGTTATACTGTTATGAAAGTTTGACTATTTGAATAACTTCTTAGATGATTTATTAGTTCTTAGTAATCATAATATCAGTTATTAAATTTACATTTGAATCTATTATACTAAGACAAGACAATCATAACATCTTTGCAATACTAACTATCAATGTGAATTTTGTGATTTCTGAATTATACAGAAATGAAGTAAAACATAGACGGCTTAATTAAGAATCATAGAGGATATGAAACAAGTGGTTAAGTCTCATGCCGAAACCTAATACACACCACTTGAGGATCACCTTCCACTATAATGTTTATATAAATAAACATGATCCACACCATTGAACAGGGTTAACAATAGTGCACAAGACTGTCCAGGGCACACATGGAACTCATCCATAGTTTTTCGTGGGTAAAAATAATCAGGCCATACAGGGACCTCTTTCGCACTTATACATGGGTATACGTAAGTGTAAATAAATGATTGTGTAAGGATATCTTGTATCCTTTAGTCTAATATAGGAGAAAGATTGTGTTGTTATACAGATGATCACACTGCTAAAAATCTAATAAAATGAAACACAATAGATTAAAAAGATTGAGATAGGTTTAGAAGTGCTCTGAGTGGTATTCTATGAAGCTCTAGGATTCTCAGATGCAGAATAGGGAGGAATGATTTCCTCGTATGGAAAACAGATTGTCTCAATACAGCAATATTGGCGTGTGTTCATTGTAATTTTTTACTGTGCAAATATTTCCTCAATTTTTGGATTAAAGTATGCTTCGTGTGTTCTTTAGCTATATAGATTTTCATGCGGTAATCTTATCTTCAAAAATTACTATAAGTGTGTTCTTAATTTTTCGTGCTCATTCCCACTTTTTTCGATTTCATGCGTGTGTTGTTTTTGGGTAGCACTACTCTTTTATCTTGGAGTGAATGTGTTGGATTCATGAGGTTCCATGTATTCTTCTCCTCATACGTCATACTGTCATCTGAATTGTCCATAAAAAAGCATTAATATTATTAGTTCCATTAAAAATCATCAAATATTACCATTAGAGAATAAATTGAAAATGAAAAATCATATTAGGGAATGGTGTCACAGTAAGTCATGGAAATGATGTCTCCTTCACAGGTTTTATAGATTGGTCATGCTATCTCGTGGTCACGGAGTATGGTTCACAATTTCTGCTTCATGGAGCATGCTTTTCCATGGTAGCTGGTTCACAGTGTTTTGATGTTCATGGTGTCTGGATGCTCGTTGTGTCTACTTGTTCATGGAGTCTCATACATTAGTCAAATATCTGTATTCAGACTTATGCAGTGATATTCATGAAATGAATTAAACTTAATCATTTTTCAGAGAAATCATTATAATTTGAGTCACAATATATTATACAGAATCCAAACTGAGTTTATATCCCTTAAGAGCTTTGGATAACTTTTACTAAGATACTATACATTTTATGTGAGAAATATTACATAGAGTTAACATGGTTTAGAGACTAAATAAGATTTGTGATCATTAAAACATGACTAATACATGAGGATTACAATAGTATTTACATGGAAATAAAATTCTCAATTGACTTTAGTATAGACAATGGAAAAAACGTTTCTTCAACATCAAATAACATAATATGATAATATAATTTAGACAACAATAACAACTTATTTCTAATCACATTTTTATGCTCATCAAATTTGTATTAAAAAATACACCTTGTTCTGATCACATTTTGATTTCTGGGTCTCTTAACAAGATCCAATGAATAGTTCTTTTCAATATGATCATACTATTAATTCATGGATTTAAAACACGATCCCTATTTTTTAGCTTCATCAAATGAGGTTAGTTAGTAAATTGATAATACTCAATAATTTGTGTCATTCTATATTCTCATTGTCTTCTTGGATGTGGTTAAATATCCAGTGAGGTTGGATTAATAAATTTATTTTATTCTATTTATCATGTGTGGTTCATAAAATGTTTCATTATGCATTATTTCTTGTTCCAATTATTCTTTTAAATCATAATCATTTTTTGACCCAAGATGGTATTTTATTTCATGTTGTACATTTTCATTTTCATCTATTCTAATACCACTATCTTACTTATCTTCTATCATTTCAGTATCATAATTACTCGAGGTATTTTTTTATATTGTTTGATATTTACATCAATAATTTTAATAATTATACCATGATAATTATTGAAATGTTTATATTATTTAATCACGATTTTATTTCGAATGAATTTTCCCTAATCAGATGCATACCCATACATCCCTTGATTTCATTCATTGTTTCGAATGGAACATTTACTTTAAAAATCCTGAAAATACTTCATTGAAGGATTTCTTATAGTTCAATCCACATATTATGTCTCAGTTTCTCCCATATAAAAACCAATTTTATTTTAAGTTTGAATTGCAATAAGAAAACCCAATTTTAAGTAATGAGGAGAGATACAACTCTTAATCAGCATAGCTCTATTTATATTAATCACCTGTCTATTTCTATACTCAAGAAATAAATTTTCAGGTGTAGTTTTAAAAACATAATCCTCATTCCATATTCCTTGATCCTCTATGTATCTTTCAAACTAAATGGAGGATTATTTTCATCCATATTCAGATCATAGAACATTGATTGTATATCCGTAATGATTATCAGCTATTTGGGGATAAATTTATAGGAAATCAAGCACTTTATTTTTCTTGTGTATAATAATTACAAAATCCATTATACTAGAGTCATCAATACAAAAAATGATATACCCTTATCCATATTTTCTAGCATCATTTCTCGGGCCACATACAAACGTGTGTACGAGATCAATAAGATTTGATTCTATTTTTTTGTTTCGAGGATATTATTTGTTGTGAATATTTCCCCATATACAGTCATCATAATTAAATTCTTGTTCATTCTATATATTGGGTATATCCATGAATATATTCAGCTTTGACATATATTCCTTGCTTTTTTATAAATTTTACCCAACCTTCAGTGCCAAATGTTGTTTTCTTCTTCAATTATATGGTAGATAATATTATCATTACTACCAAAATGATATAATATTCCATCTATTTTCTGTCCTTTTATGATGGAATTCATTGTCATTCCATTTATTTTTCCCCCTATTGATTTTGAGTTACTATAAGTACCATGAAATATAGTTTTCTAACACTCATGATATTTTGACACACACATTCCACATAATGAACGTAAATTTTTTTTATACACAAAAAATGTTAGTTCTCTACTCCAAATTGTATTTATCATCAAGGCATAATCATTGTAGAAACTATTTTTTCCTTCAACCCTTTCAATTAAAATATTCATAAAATATACATTTCTCATCATATATTATAACAATTCTCTATCAAGAATCTAGGGAGTACTTTTTATTTTAGCTTTGAGATAGGATTCTGTAAAATAAGATTTGGCTTTTTTATTTCAATTCAATTAAATATTTGATTTAGTAGAGGATAATGATGGCCTTCCAACCTCTTTTCCATTTTCATTGGTTAATTAGATTAATAATATTCTTCTATAGGAGAACAACTATTTCCAAGATAAATTATATCCAGTTTCTGTGTGATTAAATTTCTCTATGTATTATAGTTGTTATTCTTACATTTACTCTTCACATAATCTAAAAATTTATGCCCATTATTATATTAGTAAATTAAATATACATAAAATAATTTACTTTATAAGATGATGGATATGATTTAATTTCACTTTCATGACTTCAGTGTACTTCCCGAACAAAATAGCTCCTTGCCTCATCACGGTATGAAATGGTATGGACCAGATCCCCAAAAATTGAAATTTCATTAGAGGAAATGGCTTATTTCATCGATTCCTACTTATATACCCTTCCATGGGAAAATAATTTGATAGAATATAATTTATGTGAACTCGTGAATATTTTGTAGTTACACTTTTAGTGTCATTTAATGTTTTCTTTTTTAGATACCATTCAAGCGTGAGATGTGTCCCACTTTTTGATTTCCATTAATTTGGATCATCTTGTTTACATCCTTGCATGTTTTTTCATTATAAAAAATTACACATTTCCCATTCCATGAGGATCTATGATAATTCAAATCCTTATCTGATTATTTTAAATCATGTCTAGATCTCCTTATCAGGTCATTATCTATGTATCTTCAAAACTATGTTTTGTTAATTTTTCTTGGTTGAATTCTATTTACATTCATGTTTTCTCCATAGAGTAACAAATTCTTCTTCAAGACCCTCAACTATCCTATACTTCTCCTTAGTATGAATGTAAGTTAATTGGTGACTTTTTCACTTCTTAATTACTGATCTAAAATTCTAATATATCTTCTTTATCATTTAATTATTGTTGAATGTTATTTTACTTATTCGTGTAGTTGAACAATTTTAGTTTCAACTGTAGAAATCATTTATTTTTAGGTTTTTGATTCGTACTCCAGTTCATTATCATAGAAAAATTCATTATGAAGATATTATTGTTTACAAAAAAACTATTAATCTATAATTTCATATGATATTTGAAGTTTCCATTTTGGGAAAAAAATTTCTGCAAATTTGAAATGTTTCCAGCCTCGCTTTCTTCATCATAGAACTTCCTCAAACACTGAGACTGAATGTTTTCAACTATAACATAAAAAAATAGGCTAGAGGTACCTTCTCATCAGATATCCCCTTTCCACTATAGGATTTTTGGGTAAGGAGAGAAATATGTTCATATTCTTCATTGTCTTCATTAATAAAATTTCAAAAACCTCATTTTTTTTCAAGGATATTAATGAATTTTACTTTATAACATGAGTTATTGCATAATCTAGTCTGTATCTAATTTCATAATCCATCAGACTGCTCAATAGATCATTCAGATAATGTTTAGATATATCCACTTCCTCTAGGGATGATATGATAGGATCGTAGAGAGGTGGATTCCTTCTAAAAATTTTCATTATAATTTAAATTTCATTAATTTATTCACTATGTCCTAAAATTTATCCGATAAAATTAGTAATTTGATTAAAGAATTTATATGAATATTATTGGGAATCATTTTTAGTTCATCGATCCTATTGTGAATATCATAATTTTTTTCCTCTATCACTTTTTTTCATTAATATATTCTTGTTTATCCCGCACAGACAAGTCTAATGTGAAACTGATCACATTCAGATATATTTTATAAGATAGAGATACATTAAGAGAATTATTTGATTTAGAATCTATATCATGTATTTTCCTTTCCTTTTCAGTCCTAAATGGTCATGTTACGTCCATAACATGAATCCCCTATAAAGTGGAATGATTAATTTCCATTCCAATGGATCTTAGTGGAGATCTCATATTATATTTATAAATATGGATATATCTTCCGTCAAGGATGTAAAATCCCCTTACATTTATTGAATTCCCTATAATGAAAATAAACGATAATTTTGACTCATAGAAACTCCTATCCTCTAATTATAGCATCCCAAACATTACATATAGATGTCAATCCAACATTGAAGAATATTTATTAAATAACATAACAAAACCATTGTAGAAAATTATAGGTTTAGGGACTTTATAAACATTGAAACATAAACAACTAGTTCATAAAACAATCACATTATATCCTATTTATTTCTCCATAACTACACTCCCATATGAAATATCATAATTAATACCCTTGTTCTTGATCTGGGGAAAAGAAATATATGAAAGGGTGATATCAAATGCTCAATAAGGCTAATGATGGGAAATATCATTCATAAACATAGTACATGAAAAACATTCCTCTAAATAACAGATCATAATATAATGTCATGGGATAAATCATAAAAGTTAAATTTAATACCAATAGTTATAACATAATACGTGACATTTCCTAGAATAAACACATAATAATATAAAATCATTTCATATTAGTCGAGGCTCATTGTCGAGACCATCATAAGGGAAAAATTCCATTACTCAACCGAGTTCACTCCTCATTCTAGCCTTGTATTACTGAACTAGATTTAATTTTCATTATAGTCATGACTATCTCATGAGATATAAATATTTAACCAATTACTTTTAGGGAGCTATAGATCCCACCCTTCTCATAAAGGAACCATTCATTCATGTTCTACAAAAAGACAAAAAAATATAACCATAACATAACCCATGATATAAAATGGGTTTTATAACCATAATTCCATCCTAATTGATATAAAATAGAAGCATTCATTCAATAACATTTTTATAATAAGTACAATCAAATTATTTTAATAATAGGGATAGAAATACAACTCTTTTTAATGAGTGTAATCATATATGTAAAATATTTTTGAAAAAACTCCTGAAATCAATTCATGATGAAAATATACATTATTATTCAAAAAAGTTATCCATCATCAAAATGACACACAATTTGTTTCAGGAACTGCCTTCACAAAGATGAGGGAAGGGGCAAAAGGTTATCAGAAACTTCCTTCTTCAAGTTTAAGGAGAGATGTTGACCCCTAGAAACACTCATTCAATAGGTCCCGGAGTGGTGACTAGGACCAAGGGTATAGAATCACACACAAAATCTAAGACATTTCTCTTTTTATTTAGTAGGACCGGTAGATAAGATATTAAATCACAACAATACCAAGAGTGGAGTTAAAAGTGAAGAGAAAATATAGCATTCCCATATGCATGCTTTAAAAGTAAATTCTATAGAAGTATAAGAAAACCCCAATGGAATGTTCCAAAAATATGAAAAACAACAACAACAACTATCCCAACATCCGAACTAGTATGACCCACATTGTCCTCGAAGTCATCCTTGAAACCTAAAAATAGTTTAATATACATAGGGTGAGTATATTGGTATATATAGTAGGGAAAACCAAAATCTATTTTTTACAACTAGGGAGGAATTCTAGTGCCCCATGAGAAAAGTAGGGAAACAAATCACCTATAAATGAAATTACCCATCCATACCTAACCAAGTCACACTCTCCATATAACATAAGTCATGTAATGTAATAGTAATAACACATTGATGTTCAAATCCCCTTATAACTTTGACACTATTTCCTGAAGACAACCTACACATTAGACCTCCCCCCACCATTCTCACTACAGTCCAGCTACCATACCCCGCCTGCGCTCACCAGGGCGAGGACAACCACACATCCTTCCTACAAACACCTGGGCCACAACAACCACACATAACCATACCCACAGACACATGGGACAGAACAACTACAGCCACACCTGATGACACTTGGGTCAGAACAACAACCACCACACCCCTAGACACCTGGGCCAGAACAACTACTACCACGCCTAAAGACACATGGGCCTCATCCTGAAGACACTTTGGAAATAATCTACCCACACACACCTGGTCCAACCACTAAAACTACCCTACCCAAGGAATCATGGTCTATAATGGACCTCAGGACATCACAGCCTCCCAGAATAATCTTGTTCTATTTGGTAAATGGGGAAGAATATGAGCTAATAACCATCCACTCATAGGAGTGTTGGAAAAAACACCCTACCCCATTAATGTTGGTGTTCGGTATAATGTAATCAACTTGGGTGTGTCTTTATAAAGAAAAATAAGAACTAAATTATAAATATTGTTAACAAGAACTCATCCCAACCTAGGGGTTCCCAAACCAACCCAACCACAAACACCCTCATTAATATTCATTCATAAAAAGCACCACACCCACAATAAAATCACAACTCATTTCAGGAATATAAATCACCAGTGAGCCCATTCTTTTTATTGTATTCTAGTGGTTTCATTTATATAACACTCTACTACTGTGCAACTAATAGGCACAGTCAAAAGATAATGAAGGAAAAAAAATCCAATAAAAATTTAAGCATTCAAAACCGGTTCACATGTAAAGTCACTACAACAAAAGGGATCCGTGAGATCCCTCAAGGTACTGTAACCAAAAAAGACCCACCAAATGACCACACACGAACGTAGATAAAAAATCAACAACCTCACCACAACATAGGATCACATCCCCATCCAACTCACCCCACAATCATCAAGAAGAAAAACAACACATGTCACCAAAATAAAGCATGGGGGTTTCCAGATTAAAGTACACCATTCATTAAGTTCCATCATTCTGTTTTGTTAATCAGGGTGATCACACGGGGATTGTTGTTTACTGGACATCCATTTAATCAACCAAGATTACGTGATTAACCAGTGTTCATGTCAAATCCATTCAAACTTCCGAAAAGACAGGGGTTCATTGGGACGCAAGGAAGGACCCCCAACAACCATGATTTTGAGTGGACATAACCCCATTTAGATTAAAACATATAAAGGAAGATAAAAGATTAAATTAGCATCTTCAAACACACCCCTTCATTCTTTAAAAGATTTTTTTATCTTTATTTAATGTTAGTTTCATCCATTCTTTTAGAAACAATAGTATACCCACCGCGAATGATACACACTAAGGAGAGACCAAGGAAAAACCCTACCTTGATGTATATATGATTGATGATTTTCCCCACACACCAAGAACTATGGAATCACAAATTACAAGGGAGAAACTTTGGGGACTCCAAGAGTGATCAGAATTGCTCTAGCATAGGTGTACCACATGCCTTAATATGGGGGGACTCCAAATGCACAAGGAAAGAGAAAGAGACCAGCCATGAAGAAGAAGAAGAATGAAATCTCATGAGATAAAAAGGTGAGGTCCTAGATTTATAGGATATGAAAAGCTTGTATGTATAAAAAGGTAGATCATGGTTTCCCCATGATGTTGGGTGGTTATACATGGTGAAATTTATTTTCATTTAATAATTCCCATCATAGAGGTGGCCATAATGCATAAGAGTTAAAGGATTTCCTTTAAATAGAGGGAAACATGTGTAACAGGGGAAAAACTGGAATGTACGGAAAATGATGTGACACCAAGGAAAGCCACAAGTTTTGTTAATTCAAGGGTCACCCGTATCTTAGGGAAATTTATTTATAATTTATAGGGTTTTCAGTGCATTGAAATTTGTAAAAAAAATACTTTTACATCAAAATTAATGTTGTGGGAGCGTAAATAGATGGAAACTAGAAAGAGAACGAAGGGTGGGACATGGTTTGGTGAAACACCATAACATTTACATGGTCATGGTGCCAACATTTTGGTGTGATACCATGACGGTGCGACCCTCATATTTCTACTATCATTGTTCCACCATATCTGGTTCAACCATTTCACTGTTCAATTATGACGGTGTGACCCTCCCAGTGCCACCATCACGATGCCACTATTTCAATGTGAAATAGTGATGGTGTGACTGTCACCATGTGACCGTCACCATTCCACCATTATGGTAACACAGTAAGTGGATCCACCATTTTTGTGGAACCGTTTGTTGGAACCAAGTTTTTTTGGAAAACTCTTTAATGAGCCACTGCCCGAGCCATTACATCTCATACCTATTAAACTATTATCATCCCGAGAATCGAACCTATACCTGATAAAAAGAGAGAAGTCCAAACAACCACCTCATATGATACCTATTAGGAGTAAACCTCCCTAAAATACAAGAACACCTCTCCCTCGAGTTTCCACCCAAACCAATATAGGTATTGTTGTCCAGAAATACTGATTAGAGAGTCATTAACCCCATGTCAAGATACTATAAATATTGGGAATCAATTACTCGCCCGTATGGGTTTAATCGCACCCGAATTAATGAATCATGATTAGGGATTGGGTCTTCTCTTCCCCATAGTCATGAATCCTCACACACATTCAGATAGAAATGGAAACAACACACCTCATAGTCAAAATGGCCAAACACTACATCCATGATAAGAACAAAATAAAACAGGAAAAACCTCAAATCAACTCTGGGTACTAGGTGTGGATTTCTGGATCTCGATCCCTGGTAATATCCTCTAGGCCACCATGCCTCCACAAGACATGAAACGAATGGATGTGATTCTACGAAGAAAATTCCCCTTTCGATCATCAATGATCAATGGTCGCTCCAAAAATGTAGGGTCCTCCCCTATATCCATATATACCTAGTTGAGGACGTGTGAATAATTGTGTAGATATAGTGATAGCTGAGACACATGGAAGTCATCATCCACTATCAAAAGAGGATGTGGTAGAACAAGCAGATAATCCACTTCGATGACCGGCCGCAACACAACGAACAGTTCAACGAACTTGGGGGAAAGCTTACTCCCCCCGGTTGAACCATATTTTCCCATGCTGTGGGGGAGACCATTAAGAAAAAATGTTTCCCAACCATGAAATCCATGGGTCTCCTCCTATTATTAGCATACACAATCTGCAAGTCTTGAGGAGCCTTCATACTATACCGTATAATTTGAACCTTCTACATCATGCTATGCACCACATCCAGGCTATGAAAACTAACTTCCCTAACCTCTCTCTATCACACGGGTGAGCGAAACAACCTCTCCTACAAATCAACAAACGGCTCCATGCCAATGGTAGAGTGATAACTATTGTTGTAGGAAAACTCTACCAGAGGCATGTGTCACAACCACGATCCCCCAATGTCCAAAACACATGCCCATAGAATATCTTGCAACATTTGGATGGTCTACTATGTGTTCCCATCTGTCTGGGGATGGAAAATAGTGTTGAGGCATAACTGGGTGAAAAAAGCACATTGAAATCCTCTACTGATCTGTGAGGTAAACTGAGTATCCCGATAAGAGACTATAGACCTCAGAACCCATTACAATCGCACCACCTTGTCCACATACTTATGTTATATGGAATCCACCACGCATTACTCCTTGATTGCCAGAAAGTGAGCTTATTTTTTCAACCATTCCACCACTAACAAGATAACATTGCAGCCTCCTTGAACCCTGGTTATTCCCATGATAGAGTCCATTGATATTTCATCCCAATTCCACTTGGGAACATCTATAGCTTGTTACAGACCTCCTGGGATGTGGTGTTCAGCCTTCACCTGCTAACACATGAGGCACATTGCCCTAATCTCTACCACTGCCCGCATTACCCCAAGCCATCAAAATTGACCCCTCAAACCACGTTACATCTTGGAAACTCATGGGTGCACCACCATGGGTGAATTGTGGAACTCACCGAGAAACCTCTTGTGCATTTCCACTAGGATGATCAACTTCCCATGAATCTAGATCTAATTTTTCCCATCTTTTGACAATCCCTCTAGAGCATCACCATGGATAACATGATTGTGCTTCACATTAGCCTCTATATACCACACTGAGACTCCTCCACCTGTAGAAACAGAGAGGACTGCACTATTATCTGAAATAGATTTCCCCTACCATCCTACACCCTTACATCCAGGTTTGGGGTATCCAACTCATCCATCACCTTCCATGAATTTTCCAACTCTCGAACCAATTCCTTTTGTGGATTCATTCCCAAAGATTCATCCAGCTCATTCCCCTATCCATAGTTGTAGGAAATTTTGATGTTGAAGTCCAAATGAAACTCAATCCACCTCCAATACCGCAAATTCATCTCCAATTGAGAGAAGATATAATTCAATATCATGTGATTCGTGAAGATCACGAAGTGCTCCCTAATGTGGTAATTCCACCAAAATGAGAGTGAGAACAGGACAGCTGGATGTTACAGATCATGTGTGGCATAGTTTCTCTCATGGGGACATAACTGTTTAGACTAATAAGAGATCACCCCCTGTTGTAGAATTACTACACACACTAGGCCTTGTCATGAAGTATCACAGAACACCTCAAACGTCACCCCTTCTTCTAGAAACCTATTTAATGGGGCACTAACCAACATCCACTTAATATCACTGATTGATGACTCATAATTTCACCTCCACACTAAAGTATATTCTTTCTTTTTCAAGACTATCAATGGTGAAACAACGCGGGATAATTTGGGCACCAATTTCTTGAAGTATCCTGCTGGGTTGAGGAAACTACGAACCCCTGCCGCATTATTGGGTGATTCCCAAGAAAAAATTGCCTAAAACATTGATGGGTACACTGATATACCCTACTCTAACACCACATGTCCATGAAAGTTCACTTATCATTTCAAAAACATGAACTTGGATAATATCCCATAGTGCTTCTGTTGACGGAGAACCTCTAAAACCATTATCAGATTCTCTGCGTGATCCTCCTCTGATCTTGAGTAGATCAGAATTTCATCAATTAGCATGACTATGAACTTAGGTAGATATTCATGGAATAAGGAGTTCACAAGCCCTATGAACATGGCTAGTGTGTTTGTAACATCGAACAACATGGCCATGAACTCAAAGTTCCCATATCTGAACCAGAAGGCAGTCTTCAAGATATCACCCTATTTCAACCTCAAATAGTGATATCATGACCGATGGTATATCTTAGAGAACCATCATGCTCCATTAAAATGGTAAAAGATGTCATCTATCCTCATGTGAGGGTATCAATTCTTGACCGTTATAGGATTCAGTCTTCAGTGGTCTATCCACAGCCGCAGGCTACCATCTGCCTTCTTCGCGAAAAAGTCTGGGGCACCCCATGGTGATGTGCATGGTGGAACAAAAACATTCTTCATCAGATATTTAATCTAAAATAGAAAATACTACATCTTAGAAGGCACCATCTGATAGAGATCCATCAAAATCGTACATGCATCAGGGTGCAAGTCTATCCCAAACTCAACATCGCTTCGAGGGGTTAGAGTTTCCACCTATTCAGGGAAGATTTCCATGAACTCATTGATGATATATGAGCCACCCCCCATCTTTTTGTCCATATAATCAACTAATAACTCATATAACAATGAAAGGAAATAATACACTTGTCTACTGTCTTCCTATAATCCCTACTCACCGACAAAAGTTACATGTCGGTCACCCACATCTGAAAAAATGATCCTACTTTGGATGAAGTCAATAATGGAACATACTAAAAATAACCATTAGATGCATATGATGAAATCATACAGCTACATCCGCTGCAAAAGATGGTCCCCACTAGACTGATGTGGTCCCAACACCAGCCTACATCCTCGTCAAACACGAGACATGCTGGTTTGACCTTCGACTTCCATTCTCAAAACCGATTGCATGGGACGTCCCTCCGTGTCTTACCCAGGGCATGGGAGAGATGTGGTTCATTAAAGGATTTTGATTCTCTTGAATCAAACAAGGAATAAGATGGAGTATGGAATAAGCCGATCGTAACTTAGATGACTTCTAGCCTTGCTGGAACTACTGCCTCCACGGAATGTAACTGCCCATACCCAGTTACTCTTCCCCTCAGCTAATGTCCTCCTCTCCAAACATGACCTTGTCTATGACCCTGAAGAGTTCATTAAGGTTGCTCTCCTCCTGCAATGTCTTCTCTCTAAATAATTGTAACTCACAGCCCCTATTTCAGTTACTGGAAAGGCGTGGAAGAAAACTATTGTTGCTGAAGTGGGTGTTGAACCTGTCCACCCCTATTGTACTGAACATTGTCTGAGAAATGATTCTAATGGTTCCCACGACTCCCAGAAATGAATTATCTCATTTTTGGTCTCTAAAGGAAAGGGTGAGGACCAAGAGATTGAAACTGGAACTATTGGCTCCTGCTCCCAACTAGTTGTAACTTATACGGCCCTAACGCTGGAGGCTTGCTCATGATGACCTTCCCCTTCGACGAGACCAGTTAGATTCCCTTTCACAATAAACCTACCAGAATGTGCATCCTTTCCACCAATTCATCATTTTTCTAGACTTCCATGTACATTGGTAGAGAGAATGGGGTAACAACATACTGAAGAGAAGGTCAGAGTTCCTCTTCTAAACATCTCGCCCGAGACTCGCCGTCCGTGAAGTGGTCCGAAGCAACGCGAAAGACATCCTTGAACTTGATCCCCAAATCTCTCACTGACATACTGTCCTTCTAAAGGTAGTGTCGGTCTTACATCTTCTCAGCCTTCATCGTGGATGAGAGTAATTCTGCCCAGAACTCCCTCTCATTCTCAGTCCACGTAACCTCAGCCTCTCTCTTCTACCCAAGGTAGAGCATCCACCAGTGAATCATTGCTCGCCGGATCTGGTTTATATCCAGAGGAACCAAGTACTCATTCAGAGTTTGAATCAACATAAAATCTATCACTAGCTCTTCGATCTAGCTCTTGGTCTCCATTTCTGATGTATATCCCTCGTACATCCCAAAGGTCTGCTACTAAGAGGAATGAAGTGTCTTCTGCAACTGATCATCCTCCTCCTCTCGGTCGTCACTCTACTGGTCATCTGAAACAACTTATTAGGCCTCGATCGACCATAATACTCATGGTCATCGTCCAGGTGGCATAACTGAAGGCAAATAAGCAATTCTTAATCCCGAGCAGTGTAGACGATTCCATTTAAATTTTCTTAGACTTCATATTCATTTTACATCCCCAAAAATACCCAGGACACACAGGAACACACGTCACTATGATTCATGTACCTTTCCTAGGGTCTCTACTCTCCAATCAGTGTAGACTCACTTGGTAGTTCAGTATTTCCCATGTCAATGCATCAAAATATGTGGTTCCGTAAAATCCCATGTCCTAGCCGGTGTTCCCTTCCCTATTTCACACTCCAATGTCGCCTAACACTATTACCCTACCATCCCATCCAATTCCTTCTGTTCCTAATCCCATCCTGCATCCTATATCTCACTCAATTTTTCATATATACCATTATGTCTAACCCACCTTCACCATGATGAGAAAAGGGACAAAAAATTGCATGACTCTTACCTCCTCAAGTTGATTGAGAGATAATTTCCCTCGAAACAGGCCTTCAATAGGTCTCAATGTAGTGACTAGAACCATGGGTATTGAATCACACACAAAATAAAAGTCAATTCCCTTTTTAGTAGGATTGTGAGATAAGATAGTAAATCCCAACAACACAAAAACTGGAGTTATAAGCAATGAAGAAATATACAATTCCCATATTCATGTTCCAAATGTAAATGATAACGACGTACAAGAAAACCCCAAAGGAAAGTACCAAGGAAAAGAAAAAGATCAACAACAACTCTCCTAACTTCCAAACATGTACAGCACCACACAGTCCTCAAAGTCCACCTGGAATCCCGAAAGATGTTTTATATACGTAGTTCGAGTATACATCTTTACTAAGTAGGAAAAACCAAAAGCTATCATGTACAGGTGGGGTGGCATTCTAATGATCCTTGAGAAAAGGAGTGAACCAGACCACCTACCAATGAAACAATCCACCCATACCTCACCAAGGAACACTCTCCAAATAATGCATGTCATGTTATGTAATAGTTATAACACATCGATGTTTGGGTACCCCACACCACATTCCAACTAGTTATAGAATACATACACGCTTCAGACCTCCCCCACCATTCTCACCGCAGTCCCACTACCACACCCTGCTCGTACACACATGGGCTAACACAAACTCACATCTCACCTACAAACACCTACTCCACAACAACAACATGTATCCATGCCCACTAACACCTGGCCCAGAACAACTACCACCATTCTCACAGACACCTGGTCTAATACAACTACAGCTACACCCACAAACATATGATATAGAACCAGTACCGCCATGTCTGAAGACACATGGGCTTTATCCCGAAGTCACTTGAGAAATAATCGGCCCACACACACCTGGTCCAACCACTGTAACTACCCTACCCATGGAATCTATGGCTTTAATGGACCCCAGGTAGTCATAAACTATTTGAAAAATCTTCGGCTATTCGATAAAGGGAGCATAAAATGAGAAAATAACCATCCAATCATAAAAGTGTTGGGAAAAACCAATCCCCCATGAATGGGGGGTGTTCGGTAAAAAGTACTCAAAATGGGTGGGGTGAGAATAATGAACATAAGAATGAAATTATACATATAGGTAATAAGAACTCATCTGAACCTAGAGGTTCCAAAACCAACCTAACCACAAACATCCTCATTACTATTCATTCAAAAAAGCTCCACAACAACAATAAAGTCACAACTCATTACATGATTGAAATTGTACATTGAGTAGATTATTGTTTTTGAATTCTTGTGGTTTAATTTTAATAATTTTTCATTAATGGGAAACTAACAGGAATAATGGCAAGCCAATGTAGGAGAAAAATGTCCAAAAAATAATTTAATCATTCACAACCTTTTCTCTTGTAAAGTCGTTACAACAAAAGGGACCCAGGATATCCCTCAATGTACATGAACCAAACCAAGACCCACCATACGACCGCACATGGCATTAGATCCATGCCAACATCTGATCCACAATAGGGGATCCCATTTCCATCTACGTTACCCCACAAGAATCAATCATAACAACCAAACATATCATCAAAACAAAGAAAGGGGGTTTCTAGATTCATGCACGCCATTCATTAAGTTCCTTCTTTCTGTTTGGTTAATTGGGGTGATCACACTAGGATCATTGTTCATTTGACATTCATTTAATCAATCAAGAATACGTGATTAACCAATTTCCTTGTTACATCCATTCAATCATCACAGAACACATGGGTTCATTAGTGCACAAGGAAGGACTACTAAGGACAACAATTTTCAGTGGAAATACGCCTATAAAGATCACAATATATATATGAAGATTAAAGCGTACATGAGCATCATCCAACACACCCCTTCATTCTTTAAAAGTCTGTTTATTATATTTATTAGGATTTGGATTCATCCATACAAATAGATACATTATAATACCCACCTCCCATGTTAAAAATTAATAAGAGATGAAGGAAATCCCATACTAAGATGATCTACAATTGATGTTTCTCTCCACGTGTCATGAACTAGGGACACACGACATGAAAGGGAGGAACTTTGGGTACTCCAAGAGTGAGAAGAAATGCTCTAGAACCGGAATACAATATTCCTTGGGAATGGTTGATTCCAAAAGATCATGGAAAGAAAAATAGACCATCAATGATGTAGAAGAATACCAAAGAAATTGTGAGTGATAACAAGGTGGGATCCTTGAGTAACGGGATAAAAAAACATGAACGACTAAAAATGTGGATCTTGGTTTCACCATGCGATTGGGTGGTTACACATGATGGATATTCTTTACATTAAATTATTCCAATCAGAGTGGTGGAAATAACATCGATGAGTAAATAGATTTCGTTTAATTAGAAGAAAACATGCATAATAGGGGATGAACTGGAATTTATGGAAAAAGGGTGTGACACTGATGAAAGCCACACATGTTTTTAAGTCAAGGGTTGCCCAACACTAGGAGAAATTTAGATATCATTTATGGCTTTTAATGTATTTGAAATTGTTATAACAATACTTTTATGTCAAAATATATGTTGATGTAGTGGAAAAATTCTGAAACTAGAAAGAGAATGAAGGGTGGGACACGGTTGGGTGAGACACTGTGACGATTCCAAGGGCTTGGTGTCGCCATTTTGGTGTGCGACAGTGATGGTCCAACCCTCAATGTTCCACCATAAGCATTGGAACCATTTATTTGTGTGACCGTGATGGTCTGACCCTCACGGTTCAACCACAACTATTCCACCATCATTAGTGCCACTGTTTCGGTGGAACCATTTGATGGAATCAAGTTTTTTTTGGAAAACTCCTTAATGAGCCACTGCTTGGGCCATTACAATTTTAGAAAAAAATATATGTGAAAATAAATCTTATAATATTATAAAGTAATCCTCATAGAAATAATTCATTTTTTAATTGAAAAAACCATTCAGGAGATACATGTTAAAAAAATTCTTCTCATAGTTTTTCCAAAAAAAAGTCAAAAATTACCTCAAACTAAAATTGGCAAAAGATTCCATTGATGTTATTTACTAAAAATTTACCAATGGGTAAAATGGAATTTTAACAGTCATATAAGGATATAAAGATTATTTTTCTGTACGTATTTTGGAATCATGGATGTTGATGATAATTATACCCCTGTAAATACTTATGAATAAACAATCTCAGATAAAAATGGGATTTGAAAAGTTATCCCTTACCTTATGTGTGATATGTGTTGTATGTATATAAAACATAGGTATAATGTTTTTAATAATGATACTGATTTATTATAGAATCTTAATATTTCTTATAATATCATTTATGATCATATTTTCATCTTTTTGTTAGTTACATTTCGTTGTTACTCGTTAGTCAGCTATTTACTACTTTACATTCTTATGGATGTTTCATCGAGTAAGTTCTTATTCATTTTTTAGGTTATAGTTATATAATTTAAACCATGGAATTATTATAATATATATAATATTTATTCATTTAATTCATATATATAATCATTCTTTAATGATGATTATGTATATCCAATCGTGTCGCATAGTGAAGGTGGTATGTCGTACGTACGCACGAGTGACGATATCATTCCTATAATTGTTGATTGGTATTGATGTGGATGGTGTATATTATATCATAAGAAAATTAATTTTATATTAATAATATATATATATATATATTCAATCATTATACCCATCCCTCTATGGTGGGGTTGAAAAATGGATTACACCACGGTGTGGAGACGATAAGTCGTACGTACGCACACATTGTGATTTTATTTTTCATAGGATGGGAATAAGTTGGAATATAGTTGTTTCATGTTTATAATAATATATAACTATATTTGTGATACTGATTTTATTAATTTATAATTAAACAACTAATTAAGTGGTAGAAGAAGAAGAAAGATGTTTGAATGAATCAGAAAATGGTATTACCTCTTCTTCGATGTACGTCCCCTAAAACACATTTTAGATCATTGTGTTGGTTATTGATGATGACCAGAACCTATAGAATAAATATAAGGAAGTTTATAAGAAAACTTATTAGTGAATGTATGAGCTTGAGGGCTCAAAATGATGTTAATAAGTGAGGGAGGAGAATCCCTTTTATAACTGAGGTGAGGGTCATCTTTGGAAACTCAACAAATAATAATTTATAATAAAATAAAATCAGACTAAAAATCCCCAAAATGTCCCAAACTCTATGATGATATGATAAATGAATTTTATTTTATCATCCAATATATTTTTTTAGGTTATATTGTTAATTTAATCCATATCTTCTTAATTGAAACATAGTTATTCTATTTAACTTTAATTGTGTTAATAACATTATAATTATTTAATTGTTATAAATAGTAACTTATATGGTTTTAACTGACCATAAATGGATATTTTATAACATGTTAGATCATATAATTATCAATTTTTAACTTTTAAATAATTTTAGGATTTGTAAATAATTTAATAAAATGCTATTTTCCTAAAATATAAATAGTGTCAATTTAGACACTATTCATTGCTTTGACATTAAAAAAATTCCGAAGAAAAGATAAAATTGAAAAAATATTCAATAAACTAATAACATGTCATAGTAACCTATAAAATTATTTTTTAAAATTAGTTTGTTCATATGATATTTATTTAAATATTTTTGAAACCATTTATTTGATATTTTTATTAATAAGATATTTTCTAGGTCACTGTTGTGTCATCATTAATGGAAAATATTTAATACCTATAGATTATAAATAAATAACTATGATGTAGGTAATTCCATTTTATTTATAACGATTGTTTATAGTTGATATTATCCTCAAGTTATCCATATATAATAACTAATATAATTATATAA
This sequence comes from Viscum album, assembly GCA_963277665.1. Lineage (NCBI taxonomy): Eukaryota > Viridiplantae > Streptophyta > Magnoliopsida > Santalales > Viscaceae > Viscum > Viscum album. Next base: position 516,881,627 of record OY728146.1, read on the forward strand.
AATGACATTGTGATATTTTGTCACATTCATTAGTTTTTATTACATTCAAGCCATATTTGTAGGATAATTTCCATAATGTGATTACATTAGAAGAAATATATTATAATGGTTGAATACAGTCCTCCAATATTATTATTTTTTGGTTGCATTGTATTTTCATAATATTATATTTACCCTTAATTACCTGATTTACCTTTAACTATGGTAATCTAAATAATTACCAATTATACTATTCATAATGCCCAAATATAAAAGTAGCATATTATCATAATATGGATATACAGATTCAAAATATGGAATCTTTTTTTCAATATTCCAAACACATAATTTTCAGAAATTATTTTAAAATTAATCCAATTTTTGAAAGGAGAAAACGAGTTTTAAAATATAAAACATTGAAAAAGAATGAAATGTTTTTACCTATGAAATTAATGTAAAATCAATGATAATGAAATAAATTATATTTAATGATAAATATATATTATATTTATACTTTAAATAAATTCTATATTATAGTTTAAACATATAAATTTTATCAACGAAAAAATTTGTTTTTAATCAAACTTTATTGTATTTTTACTATTCTTCAAAACATGAATGTTATAATAAATATATCATAAATTTATCAAAAGTAAATTTTTATGTCCATCATCAAAATATCATGTTTATGTATTCGTAAAAAAAATTATTAATGTGAAAAATATTATTTTAAAATGGGGTCTCCACTCAATGGTTTAAATTTTACTTTTTTAAAAAATTGGATTTTATACATCAAATAGTGTTTTATTCATACATTATGACTAAAATATTCATTTAATGAATATAAAAAAATATTTTATTATGAATATAAAACAAATATATATCATTAAGTACCTAAAATAATTATCTGAAAAATAATAATATCTAAATGATTTAAAATTTATATAAATAAATAACTACCAATGAATTCGTAATACATTTTCATAAGTTAGTTATAATAATTTCCATTAACCTAACATTAGAATATTTTGGTTATTTTATAATAAGGGCACCTCAGTATCCATTTAAACTAATGATTGATTAAAAACAAAATTATTTAATAAATAAAATTATTTTAAAAAATATTTCATTAAATCATCTGGGTGTTACATTCTACCTCCATAAACTGAATTTCACCTTCAAAATTCATCACATGGATACAAATAGACAAGGATAAAACTCCATCATCATATAATCATGTTCCCATGAAGCTTCATCAAACTAGTTTTTTCTATATAAATCATTAAATAATCGAGGAGACTTTTTTTTAGAAAAGATTCACTATGACCCAGAATCTGAATTGGTTGTTCTTCATAAGAAAATGATCTTAGTACTTGTGAATGATTGGGTCTTTACATTATCAAGAGAGATACATGAAAAACATCATGAACTTGAGAGATATTCAGTGGAAGATCAAATTGGTATGTTACTTTCCCAACATGATCAAGAATTTCAAAAGTACCAATATACCTAGGGATATGATTTCCCTTCTTTCAAAATATCATTAAACTCTTCAAGGGAGATATTCATAAAAACACCTTATCACCCACGTCAATTTCTAGTTCCTTTCCTTCATTTTAAAAATACATTTTTGGTCTAATCTGAGCCTCTCTTATGTGTTGTTGAATAGATCTGACCTTTTATGTCATTTCATCAACAAGGTCATTTCCTTATATAATTTTTTCATAGACTTCATCCCATCAATTAGGAGTTATGCACTTATATATATATGGATTCATAATGATCCATATGAATACTGGTGTGAAAGCAATTATTATAATAAAATTACACAAATGGTAGGTGTTGATCCTAACTACCTTTGAAATATATAGACAAAGCCTTCAACATGTCATCGAGAGTTTGAATTGTCCTCTCGAACTGACTGTCTGTCTAAGGGTAATAAACAGTGCTAGTCTTTTACTCTCTATCTAGAGCATTTTGAATAATTAAATAAAACAATGAGGTAAACCTTAGATCCCAATCTGATATAACTTAATGTGATACTCCATGAAATCAAACCACTTACTTTACATATATCATGGAAAGCTAATCAAGAGAGAAATATTCTCTAATAGCAATGAGGTGTGTTGATTTTTTAAGGCAATCTACCATAACACATAGAATTATTGCCTTTCCATATTTTGGGAAGTCCAAGGTCCAATTATATAGTGATGTTTTCCCATTTCCATTCTTGTATGGGTAATGGTAGTAAGATCCTATTAGACTTTAGTCTCTGAATCTCAAAATTCTCACAAACCAAGCATTGATAGAAAAATTTAGTGACATCTCTTTTCATGCCACCCCTACAGATATACTCTTTTATATATATGTAAATCATTCTACTTCTAGTGTGAATAAATAATGAATAACCATGATACTCGTCAAATATATCATTCTCTAATTATGGTATGGGAATAATACAAACCCGGTTCTTAAACCTTATTATTTCTTCACAATCACGGATTAATTCAAGAACATTTCTCACATTAATTTGTAACTCCACTTCTAACTTCTATGCATCTTTAATCATCAAATGTATAGATGGTTGAACATTCATTTTAGGAAGATAATATTTCTACCCTCCCAATAAAAATGGAATATCCAACCATTTAAAATCCATATATATTTGATATTTTGTGATCCTAATAATGTTTAAGCTAGCATGGTCTTTTTGACTCAATACATATTCCACCTTGTTTGCCATTATATTATGGTAATGTATTGAGAAGTTATAATCAATCATCAACCCCAAACATCATTTTTTTGTGAATTTTTATATCCTTTTGTGTGAAAATATACATTAAACATATAAGATCAATATAAATATCACACTTTTTACAAATAAAGATAATGGATCTATATTTTTAATGAAAAATTTACAACAATTAACTCAAATTCACGTGTTGGGTAATTTTTCTCATGAATGATCAACTACAGTGAGGAATAATCTATCACCAAGTCAATTTTCTTGAGAAGACATCCCATCCCCTTCTAGGATGAATAAATCTAGAACACAATCCTTTATCCATTACTAGTCAGTGTGAACATAGGTGTTGTGGATAACCTTATTTTTATCACTTTGAAATTCTCTTTACATTCATCCATCAAAATGAAATTAACTCTTTTTCAAGTCAAAATTGTGAGTGGATTATATACTCATGAATAATATTTCACAAATCATCAATAATAACCATCCAAAATGATGAAAAATTAGAATATCAATTGCTATTTTTGGTTTTGAAAATATTTCAAAAACATATGTTTTGCTGGATCCATATATATCCCCTCCCTTGAGATTACGTGACCAAAAAATAATTCTTTATGTATCAAAAATTCACAATGGATAAATTTGGAATAAAACTTCTCCATTCTCAAGGTCTTGAGTACAACGATCAAGTGATATTCATGTTCTTCCATTATCATTGAATAGAAAATAATATCATCTATACAGACTACCACAAACTAGTTAGGATGGTCTATAAATACTCTAATAATTCCATCCATGATGATAAATGGGAAATTATTATGACCAAAAGGCATCAGGTTAAATTCATAGCTTCTATACATTGTATAAAATGTGGTCTTTGGAGTGTCTTCATTTTGAACCTTAATTTATGATACCCTAATGGAAGATGAATCATGGAAAATTATTGATCTCCACATATTTTGTCTATTAAGACATCAATGTGGGGAAGATGATGATTTTTTCATGATAGCGATCTTGTTATGTTTTATATAATCAGTGATAAAAATCATTGGTCCATATTTCGTCTTAACAATTAGAGCATATGCTCCCCAAGCTGACAAACTAGGGTGTATGAATCCATTATGAAGATTCTCTTATAGATTCTTCTTCAATTCATGCAACTCAATTGGGGAAATTTATATATGGTGTCATTAAAATAGGCATAACACCCAGTTTGACTTCAATTGAAAATTCAAATCCATGATTTGGAAGAGGATTTTTTTTCTCTAGAAATAAATCATCATAAACTTATACAATGGTTGTATTAATAATCATGAGTTTCTCCTTAACCATTTGAGTTAAATAACCGTCATTTGATAGAATCAAGACCCATAAGAAGGATTAAATTTCGAATGGAAGGTTATATTCATCCATTCATATATTGATGATAACTTATTGATCTAGAATATGAAATGTGACTCCCCATCCTTGTAAATTGATATGTTATCAATATAGAGAAATACAATCCATTATACAAATCACATTAAATTCCAATATAGGAAGGATCATAATATTTGAAAGAATCACTTTCCAACAAATATCTAGTAGAGAAAAATTATAAACATTTGGTGTGATTGTTGTTCCATTAAAAATTTTCAAAGCTAACTCAACATCTAATTGTTGTGGTAATATAGAGATTCACTTAGAAGATTCTTTAGATATAAAAGAGTTAGTGGATTTAGAACATTTTCTAATTCAGAGTGGATGGTAAGTGTACTTATCATCACTTTGCTTTCGTACTCTATGTAGCCTAGAGTGATTTCATGCTACTTTACATTTTTATTGGCCATAAAATTTTGTTGACATCAATCATAATCAACAAACCATGGATTAGGGAATTGATTGGAATAATTCACTGTTTCCTTGCACATGTAACATTGAGGTGTATGGGGTGCATTCATCGTAGCCTATTATCTATTGTCATCATTAGAAATAATTTTCCCATCATATCAGCATTAAACTTCTAAATGACATTCTTTTGCACAGTTAAAACATTTACTAGTCATTTTTAATTAATTTCATCCATGTTTCCTTCCACACAATGAGTAAAAGGGAAATCAAATCTTTTTTTAGTGTGCTCTTTAAATTTATGATTGAATTCCATTTTTCACCTCATATCAAAACCTTATGACTGATGTGTTTCACCAATCTCCATCTCAACCTTGAGAACACATAGAAAAATTTACTCCTAGCTATTGAAGTTCCTTATAGTAAATTAACTTCTGAGACTTTGTTTTATACCAATAAATAATTGATCAATTTTATTCTCAGGTTGTATAATAATTCCTGAAGCATACCATAAAAGTCTTATAATATTTTATTTGTAAGTACCAATATATTCATCATCATTTTTCTTAAATTAATGGAACTTGACCTTCATCCTCATTCATATAAAAAAAGGAATATAAATATTGTTTAATAAGTTCATGAACTCAGCCCATTCGATGAGCTCAATTTCATCAAAGTTCCTTATATTCTTGATAAGTTTCCACCATTGATCAAATTCTCCATCCAAATGATAAACTACTAAGATGAAATTATCATGTTCAGAATACTGTACATATGAAAATATTTTTTCAATGGTATTGATCCATTGTTCTACCACTAATGGATCATAATACCTGATGAATGAAGGTGGACGATGTCTCATGAAAGACTCAATAGAATGTTTCTCCCTTCATTGCATGTTTTGAAGTCTTGTGTGATTCAGTCCTTGGGAATGTTTTGAGAGCATGTATAAAATAATTTATATTCCATCTCCCATATCATTTGAATTCTCAGGGAGACTATCATTGCATTACCCATCGCATTCAGCATTAATGTTGTACCTTTAGGTTCCATCCATTGACTAAAAACAAGAATTATATTGTGATAAACAATAATCAAAATGGAAAAACCATTTATTCATTATTAAAATGTCAATTTAAGACACTTTAGTTTTTATCCTAGGTAATTTATGAACATCTCTAAAACACTTGGATATGACTGTAACCTATACTTATACATATCTTTAGGGTTCTTACTAAGGATCTCTCATATGAGTTTCCAGTGGTTAACTGTACCCTTTTTCTGATACAAATAGTAATGACCCATAATTTAAATATAGATATTACATCGACATTGAAAAATATTTATTACATAACATAATGAAATCACGCCAGGACCATATAGGTTTAGTGTCTTTAGAGAATGGGAAACATAAAAAACGGGTTCATAAAACATCCATATTATCTCATGATTATATCTTCATAACTAGAGTCCCTTTTAATATATTTTTCATTAAACCATTCTTCACGGTCAAGGGAAATGAAACATATGAATGGGTGATCTCAAATTCTATATAAGTGTAAAAATAGAAATATCAATCATAAACATAACATTTGAAAATATTATCCCTTAAAAAGTGATCATATTATTAATTTATGGGATAAATCATTAAATTAAAATGTAACTGAAATAGTCAGAATAGAAGACATGATATTTTGTGGCATACACACAATATCATAGAGAATCATTTTATATTAGTCAAGTCTCATTACCTAGACCATCAAAGTAGACAAAGTTCATTCCTAAATTGAGTTCACTCCTCATTCTAGACCTGTATTACTGAACTAAATTTACTATCTATGATAGTCATGCATATGTCCTAAGATATAAATTATTAACCAATATATTTGAGGGATATATCGGTCACACCCATCTAATAATTAAACCAATCTTACATGTTCCATCGAAAAAAATGATTCGTCATAGCAAGACCCATGAAATAAAATGGGTTTGTTAAAGATAATCCCATCATAATTTATATCAACCAAATGGATTTCATCAATAAAATTACATTATAAACACAATAAAATAATAGTAATAATTGGTATAGAAATATAATTCTATTTAAGAAGTTCCATCTTAGATTAAAAATAATTTTGAGAAAACAGCTGAAAGTAATTCTTTAGGAAAATATCATTTGTACTTTAGAAACGTTTTCCATCATCAAAATGCCACATAATTTTATAAGAAATAATTTTATGTGAAAATAACACTATTATATTATAGAATAATCTTCAAGTAAATAATTCATAATGAAGGAATAAAAATATGTTAATTCGATATGATATAAAAAAGTATTCTTCACATACTTTATCTAGAAAAGTAAAAAATTACCTCGTATGGAAAATGAAAAAAAGCTTCCATTCATACCATTTTTTATAAATTTACCAATGGTTAAAATTGACTTTTAAAAATTATATACAGATATAAAGAATATTTTTAAATAAATATTTATGATACTTGGATGTGGATGATAATTATACCACAAAGATTACTTATGAATAAACAACCTCTGATAAAAACAAGATTTAAAAATTTATCCCATACCTTAGGTCAGATATTCACTGTTTGTATCCTAACCATTAGAATAATAATTTAAATAATGTAAATGATTTATTCTAGATTAATAATCATTTCTAAGATAACATTTTTTATCTTTTTTTATCTTTTTGTTAGTGACATTTCATTGTTACTCTTTATTCAGGGATGCACTAATGTATGCTCTAATGCGTGTTTCATCAGATATGTTCCTATTAATATCTATAGTTTATAGTTATTACATTTAAATAATGGTATTGTTATTGTACATATCAAATTTACTCATTAATGTAATTTATAAAAATATTTTTTATTGATGATTATGTAGAACAAATCACATCACACTGTGGAGTCAATAAGTTATACGTATGCATGAGTGATGATAATGTTCCAATAATTGGTGAATAGTATGGAATTGGAAGGTGCATAATATATATTAATAAATATAATTTTATATCAATAATAAATATAAATTCCATCATTATACCCATCCATGTAATGTGGGGCTGAAAAAATATTACCCCACAATGTGGAGATATTATACCATACATATGCACACATAGTGATTTCATTTTTTATATGATGAATAGAAGGTGGACCATGGTTGTTTAATATTTATAATAAAATATCTGTATTGGGTAACCAACGACAGCTCTCGCGAGATCCTTCGGATGCGCCTTCCTTGCCGGTGACGACGGTGGCTCTTACGCCGAACCCTCCCCCCTTGATGGGGGAGGGGGAATCATCGTATTAGGTGAAGAGATCCTTCAATCCATTCTCCAATCCGGTCTTTTTTCCTTCCTTTCCGAAAATTTCTCTTAGCCCTAAAGTACCTGATTTTGTCGACGGTCTCTCGAATCTACCTCTTTATTTATCAGAATTTACAGAATCTTCGGCTTTGCTGAATCTTACCTTGGTGGCGCGGTTCAAGTACTGAAGGCCTTAAGTTGACGAATTCGACCGATTTGTCTTCGGAGCTTGGGACCTTCAGGAACGTGTGGTGGTGGTGTTACTGGATAGTAAGCAGTTTCTGATTAGGTTTGAATTGGAGGCCAATTTGATTCAAGCATGGGAAAGGGCACCGAGAAATTTCAACGGATCTCGTTTCATGCTCCTACGTTGGTCTTTCGATCTCCATATGAATCGGGATCCACCTTCCATGACGGTTTGGGTAAGCTTCCCTAAACTTCCCTTAAACATTCAGAATCCATCGATTATTCGTATGTTGGGTAATATGGTCGGTAGATACCTCTTCTCTGATAGCCGTACTGAGGCTGTTTGTCACCCCGTTAACCCTCGGGTGTGTGTTGAGATGGATGCATCCCTTGTTCCCTTTGAGTTCATCTGTATCACGGTTGGTGAGGAATACCGCTGCAAACAGCGGGTTGTTTATGAGAATTGGACCGACTTCTGTGGCTCTTGCAAGAGGTTGGGTCACACCGATGAGTTATGTCCTTTAGGATCTCGAGTTCAAGGGAGAAGGGTTCGTACTAGTGGGAAGACTGCTATCTTGAGCACTGTGGAGGGCTCAGAGAGAAAGTCAATGGATCACAGTGTGAAAGGAGTTCAGGCTCAGACTTCTGAAGGACCTACTGTTCGAGGGAGAGACCTTCGAACAGATGAAGCAGATGGGGAGGCCTCTCTACCTGGAAATCATAAGGTCAACTTTGATGAGGGAATCATTGTTGTTTCTTCTTGCTCGGGTAAATCTAGGGAGAAGGAGATGAATGGAGGCTCTGCAGTTGCTTTGGAACCAGAATAGGTGGGTGTTGTCTCAGGATCTTCTTTTGTGCAGGTGTCTAACAGGGACAGGGATAAGGTTGTGAATTGCCTTGATTCTATGGCCAGACCTTTTGTATCCATAAGTAACAGGTTTGAAGGACTTGATGTGGACCGGCTATCTGAGGGCCGGTAGGAGGACGTTTGTGCAGAAGTTGATGGGGAGGCAGTGGTCATTGGGGACCTGCAAACTTTTTTCCAGGAGAAGGAGCATGGTGCAGGTCCTGGGGAAATTCCAAACAGTGGTGCAACGTCTCCTTGTCTTGTTGAAGGTATCAATCAGAGGATGGGGGAGGAAAGCAGTAGGAATGCCTATGGTTCTTTGGGTCATGCTGGTCAAGTGCAAAATGACATTGACAATGGTAATGTCCTGGAAGATCATGCTGCTGAGGGTAAGGGAGTTTTCTGGGAGAGGAAAGGAGAACCTGAGTCCTGTTAATTGTTCATATAGTGAAATTATCCAAAAGGGGAATCAGAAGGCATCTGCTGGGCGAAAATCAGTACCTATAATGCTGGGAAGGAGGTCACGGAAGGATTATTCCTATTTTCCGCGACCGATGCAGACAAGGTCCGCCTCCAAACGGAATGGTGGAGTGGTTCTGGCGGTCAAGAAGGACTGTGGGATTAAGAAGGAATCCCCAGATATGCGGGTTCTTGAGAATCTCTAGAATCGAGTGCAAAGTGTAGATTTCTGGAGATATCCTGAATGGGAATCAGCTACAGGAGAAGAAGAATCCTGCTTGGGAGTCAGGGAAGACTAAGGGTACTATGATATGTGACTTCCTGTTTTTTCTCTTATTGTTTCTGCTTGACTGCCTTCTTGTAGTGTTGATGTTGATGATGTTGGGTCTTGTTTGCATGGTTACCGGTTACCCATAAACCGGCTTTTTAGAAAATGAAAAAAATGGATTTTAGTCAGTATTTGAAAAATAATTGTGTTGTTACATTATAGTGAAACAACTATTGAAGAGTTTGTAGAAGAAAAAAAGAATATTAAAATATTTAGTAAACGACAATACCTCTTATTCTATGTGCCTCCTATAAATATCCACTTGGAGCACAAGAGTTTGTCTTTGAATATGACCAAATCCACTAGAATTAAAATAGGGATGTTTTAAAGAAAACAAGTTAGATTATGGATATGGTTGAATTCTCAAAATGATGGGAATAGATGTTGGAGGACATGCCCTATTGTAATTGAGGTGAGGGTCACTTTTGGAAACTCCCCAAATTATAATTTATAATAAAATCAAACCATACCCAAAACCCCTAAACTATTCCAAAATTAAAGATGATATAAGATAGAGTTGAAATATCATCAGAAAATAAATTTATGAAAAGTAATTCTGTATATTTAATCCATATCTCTATAATTTACATATAATATTCTATTTAATTTTAATTTTTTGTAATAACATTCTAAATATTTAATGGTTATAAATATTTATATATATGGTTTTAAGATACCATAAAAGGATATTTTATGAAATTTTGGATCTTATAATTACAAATTTTTAATTTTAAAATACTTTAATGATTTTTTTGAAATTAAATTAAATTTTATTTTAATAATATATCAATAGTGTCAATTTTGAGAATATTCATTTATATGACTTTACAACAAATCCACATAGGATATAAATTTAAAAAAATTTTCAATTCAAGCCTAGAATGAAAAATTCACCTATAAAATTTGTGGAGAACATTTATTTTTTAATATTATATTTAGTTTATTATTTTTAAAACCATTTATTTTATATATCAATTAATAATATAATTTTTACATCACTATTGGTTATTCATTAATAGTAATTATTTAATCACTAAAAATTATAAATAAATTCCTATAATGTAAGAAATTTTATAATATTTCTAAATTCTATATATATTCCATATTATCTCTTATTTTTCAATATATTAAAATTAATATACCTTTATAAAAATAGATTTTCACATTTTTTCACATTCGTTGGTTTTAATTACATTCTTGTCATATTCATAGTTAATTGTCCATATGGTGATTCTATTTATAAATATAGATTATAAGAGTCTAATTTATTTATACATATAATATTTATAGGGGTTATGGTAATTTTATGACATTATTTTTACCCTTAATTACTAAATTATCTTTAACCGTGGAAATAAAAAAAATTACCACAGTTACTATTAAAAATGCCAAAAAAACATATCCTATCAAAATAATTTGGTTCTACTAAATACAAATATGGAATTCATTTTCAAAATTCATTTTATAAAATTAGATTAATATTTATTGTAATTAATCCGATTGTTGAAATGCGAAAAAGTGTTTTAAAAGTTAAAACATTACAAAAGATTGAAATGTGTTTACATATGAATTCAATGTAAAATTAATTCGAATTAAATACATTATATTGAATAATAAAAATAATTCAATTTCTAATTTAAAACCCTTTATTATTATACTTTATCAATATAATTATCTCGATGATGAATTTTTTTTAATTTAAATTTAGGGTTTTTTCTACTATTTATCAAAACATTAAGGTTATTAGAAAAATATCAAAAATTTATCCAAATTTAATGTTTATATACTGCTTCAAACTAAAATTTTATTTGTTTCATATAAATATTATTAATGTGTCAAAATATTAATTTAAAATGGGTTCACTATTGAAAAGTGTAAAATTAATCATTTTAAAAAATAGGTTTTTATACATCATATAGTTTTTTATTCATTTCACATTACTAAAATTTTCATTTAATGAATATCAAAAAATATTTAATTAAGTATATTGACTATATATATCTCATTAATTAACAAAATAAATTCACTCTGAAATACAAGATTCTAATTGTTTTATTTTTTTCATAAATAATTGATATCCACTGAATTCATAATGCATTTCCTTAAGTTAGTTATCATTATTCCCTCTAATATAACGAGTAGGATATAATTGTAATTTTATAGTAATGTTACCACATGGTTCTTTTATACTCAGGATTGCCTTCAAAGAAATATAGAGAAGAATAAGAATTTTTAAAGAAAATATTTCCTATAAACATCTGGGGTTTTCTCTAATTCCACATAAAGGATCCAAAAACACATTGATAGGGTAGTGGTGATTTAGGGTGTTAACATTTTCTTCTTAATTTCATAAATTTTATTTCCATTTTGGTAGGAACAAGTTAAAACATTCATATGGAAACATGGAAAATACAAACAATCACGAGAAATGATACAACACATCGATTTTATGTGGTTTACCAATAAGGGTAATTTCAAAGATCAAACACCGATAGTGTGTAAGTAATATACTAATTCACTAATTATAACTAGTTATGGAATAAAACATTTCTAATAAAGTAACCCAATTCCTAGAACACTCCAATTTCAATATGTTAGGGATAAAACACGGCTTCCCTCAGAACACTTTAGATGACTCCTCCTAGATAAATACTCTAGGATAATCCATATTCATATTATTGACTTTATGTACACTTAAATAGATTATAATTTTAGTCATTCTACATATCTAGTATGATACTTTACAGACATCTAATTCCTAAATGCGATCACTTGAATACCGTAATGAAAAACCATGATTTTAAAAACAATAATGTATATCAACTCTACACTTGTGCATAACACCTATTCTTGTGTGAAGAAAATTTTATTGTCACACAACATATCCTTCACATAACTGTTATCATTTGAAAAAACCCCAACATGAAATTAATTTTATCTAGATGGGCTCATGGATTATTCTACGTGTTAGATTTACAGTGTATAATTCATCTACATGAAAAAATTCAATGCAACCGAGATAATAAATCTTCATTGGAAAACATTTTTAGTCTTCAAATGTGATATACTAATATTTATCAAGTTTGAAGACAATGTTCTGATGATCCTTTCACACCATCACCCTTCTGAGTAATCCTGCTTTTGATGTCTTATTTGGTGTGTAAGATCTTTTTTCACATCCCTTGCTTTTTACATATTTTGATGTGATTAACTTGGAACTCCCCTATAATTCAATTCTTTTTTGAAATATCATTTGGCATGTAATATTATCCCTCAATAAACTAATCTTTCACGTAATTTTTCCCTTTTTCTTATTTCGAATAGATGATCATGAAACACATCACGAAAACAATATGCAAATTATCTATCAAACATGTACGCAACATCATTTTCTAAAAATGACTCTCTCATTTTTCTAATTTTGGGACACAAAAATTTTGAAAAAAACTAGGAATCAATTCCACCTCCCAAACATAAGTTATATTTATTGTAAAAAAATATGTATTCTAAATTACTTGATCATCCCAGTGTGGATTGAAAACAAGCACAAATAAGACTAAATTTCTAGAATTGTAATCACATAGTTCCAAATGATTTATCTTAACATTACATGGGTAATTAAAATATTTATATTTCAAGTCATGTATATAAATAAACCACTATTGAGTATCAAATTATTCCCTCTATATATGAACTTAAATCTCACTTTAACATACACTTATTACACTATGAAATTCCACCTCCCATAAATACTGAAATTATAAATTTCTTTATGTTTTTATTTTATCATAGTTAGAAACATTTTGGAGAAGTGTGTAGTTTCCTAAAACCACCCAAATTATTCCCCAATAGTATGGAAATTTTTATTATTGTAATCCTTTTAGATAATATCTTTGATGGTGTCCAAAAAAAAACTGTTGAATACCACAAAATTAATGAATTTATTTTATTTAGAGGTGGAAATATTATACCAATACACAATTTAAAACTATACACTACATATTACAATTAACTTTATGAAAAAAATAGTTTTCTAATAAATATATACTTAAAAATATACCAACATATTTGTATTATAATTTGAAATAAACTAAATCATCTAAAACATATAATTTTTAGTATTATACCTCCTTGAATTAGCATGAATAATTGGATAAAACATAGATATCTTCATCTAACATACAATATTTCAATTATAGTTTTTATTACCTTAATGGAAAATAGTAATGAATTTGTTCACACTATTCTGTGATGTAACTACCATATATAATTTTTTCACTACAACCACAATGTTGATTAGAGACCTTTGAGTACCGATGCCTTTTAAAAATATTGTTACATAATTTATAAACAAAAATATCCACTAACATATCACATGTTTTTTTAAAGAAATAGGTTCTTTGGAAAGCTAGGTTTATGATACATTAATCAAAATTAGAACATATAATCCTTAATTTATTTTCCATAATGAGCTCCAAAAATCACTTTGAACTCTTAAATCAATAGGGGATAACCTGGGAAAATAAATTAATGAAAGGATTACTCTATAAATCAAAATAATGTTAAAAATGATAATGATGAATCATAATTAAATTAAATTAATAACATGATATCATAAAAGAGATGTATCATTAATAATTTCCTAGAAGAATATAATAAATTAAATAGTATCATATGATCTGGGAATCATTGGATATGATAAAAAAATATAACATGACATAATATAATGGCATATATGACTATAAAGATAACATGAAATTGTGTAATTATACCGATAATAGAATAGTTTCAATCCCAAATCATATATGTGATGTCTCATGAGACAAAAACACTACCCAATGCATTATATGTCCATATAATTTCATGCACACCAATAACATTCATTTAATATACATGTATACGAATGCAATATAATGGAATAAATAATAATGCATAACCATAATAATGATCCTTTTAAATAAATGGGTTTCATAATTATACATCATATAAAAATCTAATAAATTTAATAATGAATTCATTTTATAAATGATGATAAGGAACTTTTTACCCTGTAATGGAAGGGATAACAAAAGAGGTATATATGTGAGAAACATATATACATAATTTAGAAGAAAATTGAAGCATAAAAGGATTTTTACATTGATGTAAATACATATAAAAATAATAAATTCATCATTGAAGAAAATACCCTTTTCACATTGAGTAACATCAATGAATGTATTATGTTATGGAAATTAATTTTTAAAGATCACCTTGATCATTTTTTTGTGGATAATATCCTTTCCGTTTTGAAAAATCAAACATATAATCTATAAAATACTAAAAAAATAATGAATTTATTTTTTCATAAATACCCCCTTTATAAACATAAATGATAATTTAACACATTCAATGGTCATGATGGTGGAAGAGTTTCATTCATACAAAAAATGTTAAAAAATAATTATTTCACTAATATTATTATTTAAAAAAATTAAAATTGTATCATGTCTGGAAAAAGAGAGATAGATTCATATTAAATTTTTTCAAAGAAAAACAATTATGTTTAAATTTAAATTTAACAATCATTACAGAAAAAATTTAAATCATTTTCATATAACATGTATTTAGATGATATTTGATTTTTGAACGAAGAGGGAAATAAAGTAGAATTCAATTAAAATATTTTTTTTTTTAAAATTTCGTACATGTAAAATCCTAATGTGTTAATATTACTTTAAAATTTTTTGGATATGAAGAGGATAATAATATAGACTGGTGTTACTAGAATATTAATGGATAATTTATGACAATGAAAATTCAAGCTGAAATAATCTAGAATAAAATGAGATTTAGAAGAAAACATTGTTCCTTTGGTCACATTTGAATTTTAACATCCAAGTAATTAAATATATAACCTTTATACAATAATATAATGAATTAGTATTGATTAAAAATTTATTATGTAATGTGGAAATACATATACAATTTAAATGATATTAGTTGAACAAAATAACATGTGTATCGACGAAGTATGTTATGAGATGAACCCCTTAAAATTTTAAAAACACTGAACTGATCATTAATAAATGATATTATTATGTATTAAAAATGGAAATAATAAAGTAAAGGTGAATGTATAATCATCTTTCAAAAAAATTCCATTTCACAAAAATATTCTAAAAATATAATTAAGAAAGTATACAAATTACCCAATAAATGGCCATTGAGTTTTGAGAACACTTATCTTATGATTAACTATATTTTAGAACCCATTGACCTCATTTATTCTTGTTTAAAATATTAAATTATCTTTTTATATAATCCTAATATTTTTTATAACATCATTTACCAAAATATATTAACACTTGTTCATTAACAATCTCTTATTTTCACAATTGTTTAATGTGTTAATTGGTTTTCTTTCTCAAGAATGTTTTATCATGAATGTTATAGATCATGACAATTGGATACATTTAATATATCCACATAATAATGATAATTTTATAAATATCAATTTTTTTATTAGATACATATTTATAATAAATCTTTAATAATTAACATGTATAATTAATCACATCACTTCATGGAGATTATAGGACATATGTTTGAATGATAGACATTACGATTGTTTAAAGGGAGAAAATGTAAATAATTGGATTGAATTTAGTTTTTATATAATAAATATAATTTCATATACCCCATATATATTCATTAAATTAATACTTTATTACCCTCATTGTAAATAAAAATTAAAAAACGTATCACTTGGCTTCATGAGATTGTACTTTTCCATAAACATGAATGATGTTATAATTTATTTATTGGATATTAATGTGAAAAATAATAGGGTATATTTAATTTTTTAAAAAATATATGTATTAAATTATTATAATCAAAAAATAATTTAATAAAAATTATTAAATTCTACGATAACCAGAATTAAAAAATTAATCTCATTTCTTTGTGTGGTGGTAGTTCTTCATAAATATGAGTGACGTTATCTTATATCCTATGGAATGAGAATTAACAAAATAACTGATATTATAATTCTAGACGTATAGATTTGTTAGAAATATTTTATGTAATAATAACATATACCATTATATAAATACATGAGAAGTTCATATTAAAAATAAATTACGTTAGTTCGTGAGTCGGTTGCCCGAAGTACACACGGTCAATAATTTAATTTCCAAAATGATGGTGGGGAGACAGTTAAAGATCGTGATCTTAAAATATATTTTTTGTAGTATAATAAATATAATTATGTTTTAA
Organism: Viscum album; assembly: GCA_963277665.1. Lineage (NCBI taxonomy): Eukaryota > Viridiplantae > Streptophyta > Magnoliopsida > Santalales > Viscaceae > Viscum > Viscum album. The sequence goes on from OY728146.1 coordinate 516,898,582, forward strand.
TATCATTAAATTATAATATTATGTCAAGGATGAGGATGAAGATAACTTATAAAATGATGAGTTACATATGATGCGCCTTATTCAAAAATCATATTTTAGTTCGCCGGAAAATTCATCTTAGGATTGATTTATGACCAATAAATTTACTCTATGATGAGTTTATGAAATAAGGGATGTTATTTGGATATGTATTTTATTATAAAATGGGTTTTTTAAATTTTTAATTGAGAGGAATGAGGGTGACCCTTTATAAGTTGGTGACCAAACATGACCAATTGTTTTTTAAATGAATGAATTGAACCAAAAATTTTCACATTATAAAAGGATATAAATGGAATAATTACATCTTTGAAAGATATAAGATATTTATATTACCATAAAATATGAATTATAAAAATTTTGAATCATTATTTACAAATATTTGATTAGTTAAACCCCCGATAAACCCATATTTACATTAATCATGATAATTAATTTTTACTTTTTTACTATTTTTTATATTAAACAACTATGTTGATGGTAGAAGATAATATAAATTATTTTGATTCCAAATAAGGAATCCAAATTTTCAAATTCATCTTACATAAGTGGAATATTTTTTTTAAATGTAATTCCACATTCATATTAAAAATGGTTTTTTTTCAATAAATGCATTTTTTCTTGAATATATAACTAAAAAGTAATAATATTTATATTAATTTAGATTTTCATTTACAGGTATGTAATAAATAAATATAATTTAAAATATTCTTCATTTGGGGTTATTTTTTAAATAAAATTGGATAAACATAATTCCCTTTAATATAGTTTTTAGAAAAATGTATCTTAAGGCATGAACATAAACATGTAAATAAATATAGTATAGAGTTGAATAAAATGTCATAAATGGAATTTAATAGAAATATATTTTAAAAAATTGTATTAAAAAACAAATTAAAATAATAATGTACTATATTAATATAAAAAATAAAAATATTATAAAAAATCAAATTTTCAATAGTTACTAGAAGAGTGATATTTCAAATAAAAACAAATAAATTATAATATGTTAATATCAATAATATAATTTCAATTTTTTATTCTAATTAATTTCATAAAATTATTACAAATTAAATTATATTATATTAGTGAATCAGGATTAAATCACCGTTTAGAAAAATACATTTATTCAGAAACAATTTACATTTATTTCATATTGTTCTTGTTTTATTAGTAGTCAATATATATCGATGGAGTTTATTTTATATACGTGTAAACCATATAATTTTTATAATTTAGTTATTCATATTCATACTCACCATCATAATGACTATGTCAAAAATGAAAATTTTAAATAATTATATAGAGTATCATGTTTCTTTTAAGACCAATGTTTATTTCCTTAAAGATATCAATGATTTTGAATGTAGTTAAACCAAATATGTATCATAAAGGCTTATAGTATATGTAACACCCTAAGGATTTCTAAAAATAAATTGAAATTTGTGATTTTTTAATTATATATTTAAAACTAGCCTTTAAGCATAATTTTTCCACTTCTATAGTTTGAGTTTCATGAAATTGTCATCTACAGTTGTGGTCAGTAAGTTATATGGAGTCTAATAGAACCATCTTGTTTTTTAGTGAATAGTAACATAACCTTATGAATAGTAATATAATGCCAATGAGTATTGAATCATATTATTATTTTATTTTCTTAAGCGTGTATAAGATTTAGATGTTGATTGATTTTTCAATGTTTTAAAAAAGGTGTTATAGATTTAAAATTGTTATTTTTGAATAAATTATTATTTTATTTAAAATTCACATTAAAAATAAAAATAAATCCATTTTCATAAAATTTTGATCATTTTGGAATTCATGCATGTTTAAAAATGTTTACGCTGAATTTTTGGTATTTTTCAGAAATTCATATATTTTTTATGAATAGAAAAATATGATAAATTACGATAAATGGTAAATACTTGTATTTCTATATCATAGCTGATGGAAGGAAGATGTATGCCCACTTTCTTCAAAATAAAATATAATTTTCACTATTTTCTCCTATGAATCAACCCTATTCATAGTCTTGAGCAAAAATATTAATATAATGTCAAATCCATCCTCTCATCCTTTATAAATACAACCCCAATTCTACATTTCCACTCACACCTCTCAAGCCTTGTGCATTATCAATGTTCTAAAAAATTCTGCCCACAAGGATCTTCCACACGGCTTATAGATTATTGTCTCACCAAAAGTCCAAAACCGAAGTCCACAAGGAGGATCTCAAAGAGATGATATCTAGAGATAAGAATCCTCTTCCTTTTTTATTTGAATTCTTTCCAATTCCTATATTTTCTTATACTATATTTCCATCCACATATACATGTGGTATGAAATATCTAGAATCAAATATGTACTGTATGTTACCATGTTCATGTAAAATATTCATAATTTTCTTTTATCTCCTATCCCTATTATTCTAAAAAATAAAAACACCATCCAGAATGTGTCGATTAAAACAAATTGTGAACAACGTGTTTCCAATTTCCATTACACCCTTAAAAGATCATCATAGAACCATTTAACTGGTTGAATAAGAATTTAAAGTTTTTATTTTAACCCATTTTATGTTATGTAATGATTTTATATTCATGATATTAAATTATATAATGAATGATGTTCATGAATATCAAGGAACTCACAGAAATGATCAAAACAAACATCATTAATGTTTTATCAAATGATTTGTCCACATATATGATAAAAAAGATTTATTATGTCATTGTTTATTCTATTATAATATTAATACAATTCATTCCACTTAGGAATTTTATTTCCATACGACATGAAAATGAAATACAAACTGGGCATAGGAATCTTGTTAAGAACACACCCAAAACAATGGACGAAACAAAATACTATTAATTATAGTGTGAACTAATGTTGTAAAATGACCATATATGGTGTTATAAACATAAAGATTTTTATTTTTGATAATAATAACTCTATTTTAATCCTTATAAATTATCTTTAAATGAGTTTTAATTAAGACAAATACGAGCTAAGGTAATTCTTTACCCAATTTAAATTCTTTAGGTTGCCCTTATACATAATTAATTGGGTGGTTTTGTGATTTTTTTGTGATTTTTTTTTATGGTTTATACTTTTTATTTAGAGTTTATTCCCTTATTAAGATCAATAAATTTATTCTCATATTTATTATATGTTATTTATAAGTGAATATTCTTATAAAACCCTAATTTAATTTTCATGTTTTACAAAATTCAATGTAAATGTTGTTATGAAATTATTAATGTTGTATGAAAATGTTCTATTTATTTAGCATTGATTATGATTAATTTTGGGATGCATATTTCCTTCCAATGCATTGGGTATTTGTAAATTAGAGGTCATTCGTATGGTTATTCCGTGTGTAACAACAATGGTTACACCAATTATAAGGTATCCATGACAGTTACAAATTATAAGGTAGACGAGAAGGTTACAAGATTATGTAAGTAATTACCTATGTTAATTTTATGGGTGTATTTATGTTATATATTATTTTTTTAATTCTTATAGAAATATAATGTTTCAAAAAGTATCTTTATATGGGTGAAAAGTAAGTCTTTCTTACAGGATTCTCCATGTCACAAGTATTGATGGACTAATGTTTTCTCTCCTTGTTTTTATTTCCCTTACAAAGCTTCTCGTTCACATACCATGTTTTAAAATGATTTCAATGGTTATATTTTCGAGTAATACAAATAATGAATCCATGTTAAATGTTATCAATATTTTTCAATGAAAACATATTTTATTTAAAATGAATTTTATTTTGGAATAAATGGATGTTATTTTGTGGTCATTTATCTATATAAATGTATAATGTTATGAATGTTTTATACCAAAATTCTTGAAGTGTATAAACATTAAAGGATCCTCTATATGAAATGATGTGATTTATTGAATAAATTTCTCGTTTTTGTATTATAATAAGGTCACGTCTTTATTGTTTTCCTCAAAGGATGGTTTAGATAACATTAGTGGTTAGGATGATGTTATGAGAATACAATAAATTATTTTTAAACTATGGTTAATTTGAAATGATATATGATTTAAATATTACCATTTTTATTCATCTATGATATGTTTATTCGAAATGGTTTTCTAGAGAATAAATAGGGAAGCTGAAGAGGAGGGGCACCGATATAACAATATCGTTCTGAATCTATATCCCAGAATGGTAGGATTGAAACTGAGCATTTTTTCACTATAATGGATTATAAGTTTTAGGAAATAAATTGTGTTAGAATCAATGTAAAAGTAATAATATAGGTACCCCAATGTGACATGATGATAATGGAACATTTTATGAGACAACACCATACTTATTTCAATAGATCTTCTACAGAAGTAGTTGTTGAAGGATGGATTATATACCTTGAAAAGTTATTTACTGTTATCATATATTCAGATAAAAAAATTTAATCCCATGAATTTATATTTTTGAAGGTGATTATGATCAGTGGTGGTGAATGGTAAAATATATTTTGGACAGAAAAGAGATTGACGCATCAGAGTGTGGTGAATTTAAATGTATATTACATGATAAGTATTTTCGTATGGTTGTATGACATAGGATGGGGAGAAAATTCCTTCAGTTGAATCAAAAGGAGAAAGATTAAGTGGTACTTTATGATGGAAATATCACCTAACTAGTAAGGTATGACCCAAATATTATTCAGGATCTTGATATCCTAATCCACAATTTTTACTTACTATTAATGCCAAGGTATCGAAGGGCATTGTCCTCTAGTGAATTAAAATGTTATGGGAAGATTGACTGATGTGTTGAAATTTTAGAAATAGATTTTCTTCTGATTATTGGATCTTTCACAATAATGGGAAGAAAACATCTAGATGATAAGAAATGGGTTAGAATCAATAAAATACATTGGATGTTAAGAAGGTATAGTTTCATGTTAGTTAAACGTGTCGTAGAAAGCATATTGGGAATGCCTTAACAAAACATGGAAGTATTATTGATGTGGTACATTTGGAAATATGGCTTGATATTACAATGAAAAAGATTCTATGACTAATATAGATAAGATAATTATAATGTGTTTTAAACATAGAGATATGGTTCATTATGAAAATGTGTTCCCAAAGATAGATTTGAATGAAGAAAATAATTCAGAATATAGGAAAAAAGTTATGGTGAGATCATTTGTGACTACATCTACAAATGCTAGGCCATCCAATGAATTTGTATCAGGTACCCTTTTTATTACTCATATAATTATAAAGTCTTTTTGGATAGAAGGTCGACACATTATTTTATTTCTAAGGGATATTATGGTAAATTGAATATCACCTCAACAAATGAGACCCGAACATATTATTAATACAATAGGGAAAAATATTTTAACAAAGTGTAATAATAAAAATCTTTGTATTAGGGTCTATGAATAGACATTACCTAAAAACATTTTGTTTTACATTTAGTAGAGTTTGATTTCATTCTATGAATAGATTGGATTTTTTATCTTGTTATGGTTGACTGTAGAGCTGAAATTTTTTTTTTCATAAAGTGTTTCAGTTTGTATACAATAATGAACCCATAAAATTTATAAAATATTAACAAGTTAAAGAACTATTGAAATATAGAAATGAATATTATCTTTCACATATTGTTGAAAACAACAGAACTATTCAAACTAATTATGTGCTAGTGGTAAATAAATTTCAATAGGTTACTCCAAACGAGTTACCTGGTTTCATACCTAATCGAGAAGTCTAATTCACAATTGACTTACTTCTTGATGCTATGAAAATTTCAAAACCCTCATATAAAATGACTCAAATTTAACTTATTCAATTGAAAAATAAGTTTCATGGGTTTTTTAATAATTGCATCTTTCATCATAGCACTTCACTAAAGGGTACTCCAGAATGGTTCATTAAAAATAAAAATGCATCCATGGGACATTATATTTATTATAGATCATTGAATAACATCACTATTAAAAACATGGCTCATTTTACTCATATCGATGACTTGTTTGATGAACTCCTGGGTTCTTAGTACTTTTCCAAGATGAAATTGAGATATGGATACCACCAACTAAAGATGAATGACTATGAAACCCTGAAAATAACATTTCATACTAGATATGGGAATTATGAGTTTTTAGTTATGTTGTTTGGGTTAAAAAATTTACATATTTTATTCATGGATATTATTAATAGGATATTTTATTAGTTATTGGATATATTTATTATTCTATTTATTAATGACATAATGGTATTTTTTTAACACTAATAAGAGAATGAAAAACATCTAATGGTTTTTATCATACCATAATTAAAAAGAAACTCTAAGGAAAATTCAAAAAGTGTTATTTTTGCTTGAAAATTATTTGATCTCATGGAAAATTTTAAATAAGTATAGAATAATAGTTGTACTAACCAAAGCAGAAGTGGTTGATGAATGGCCAAAACCTATAAATGTTTCTGAGAGTCGAGGTCTTATTGAATTTGTGTGTTATTATAGACGGTTTGTTAAAAAATTCCCACAATTATCTAATATGCTAACTAAGTTGACATGAAAAGGTGTTAAATTTATCTTTACAGAGGAATGTGATGTTTTTATGAATAGATGAAGATATTGGTAAATAACCCAGTTTTAGCATTGCCTTCCCAAAATTGTGAGTTTTTCATCTAATGTGATGTTTTATTGATCGTAATTGGTTGTGTTTTGATGTAGGTTGATTAGTTAATTGACTGTTCTTTATGAAACCAAAAACCACATGAGTTAAATTATCCCATGCATGATTTGGAATTAGCAGTAGTGTTTTTTTGTTGAAAATTTTGAGGCATCATTTATACGGTGATAAATGTCAAATATATACTAACTATAGAACTCTGAAGTATATATTCACACAGATGGAGTTAAATGGGATATAGAGAGGATGTATTGAGCTGATAAAAGGTTATGATTCCATGATCAATTATCATCTAGTAATGGAAAATAATGTGGCCGGTTACTTGAGTCAAAAACATCATGCATCGTTAACCATGTTACATTTGGAACATTAACCCTTGATTAATGGTTTGATGAATTTTATCATAGAATGTGTTGGTGTAGGAGGTAAATCTCTTTTGTTTCAGGTTTCAGTGCACTCATCATCATCATAATTAAATGAGGAAGTGTAGATTGAAGATTGTGATCTATATAAAAAGTTATAATTTGTTAAAATGGGTAATTTTCTAGAATTTAAGTATGATAAATATTGTGTTTTCCGATTTGTTAAAAGGTTGTGTATTCCTTGCGATCCCTAGTTGAAGAAATATTTATTGTCTAAAAGTCAATGTTCTCCATTTTATGTTTGTCCTGGTAGTACAAATATGTACAGAAAAAATAAGGTGTATTATTGGTGGGATGGAATGAAAAAATATATTGCATATTTTACCGTGAAATGTTTCAAATGTTAACAGGTTAAATCATAGTGGTAGTTACTGAATAGGATAAATCTTCTACTACCAGTTACAATGTAAAAATTGGAGGATATATCAATGGGAATCTTGATGTGGCTACCTTATTCAACTCCAGGTAACAATGAAATTTGGGTTATTGTTGATCAACTGACACAATATGGACATTTTCCTTCTATTCTATTTACAATGCCTTTGGATCACTTTCTCACTGGTACCTCAAAGTGATTTTATGGTTATACGATGTTCCTCTTTCCATTATATCAGACCAGGAACCTAGGTTCAATTATATATTTGGGAATGGCCTTCAAAATTAATTTGGCACAGAATAAATTTTCAGTACAGATTTTCATCCTCAATCAGATGGGCAGTCGGGACAAACGATTCAGACAGTGGATTATTTTATCCAACATTGTTCAGTGGACTAATAGAGATGTTGGGATCAACATGTATCATTAGTGGAGTTTTCTTATAATATTATTTTTCTTTCCATTATACATATGGAACCCTTCGAGGAACTGTATAGTAAGCAATGTTTATCTCTGGTTTTTTGGGATGAGGATGAGGAAAGGAAGTGGATGTGACCAAAATTTGTAGAGGAAGAATCTGAGAAAGTGAATAAGATCAAACACCACATGAGGAAATTTTAGAGCAGGTAGAAAAGTATGGTAGACAACAAGAGGAAAGACATTTCTTGTTACAAAGGTGGTCATGTTTTTATTATAATATCACTATGGAAAAGTGTAATGCCCTTTTTTATGAAAGGAAAGCTGGGTCCACCATTAATTGGACCATATTAAATTCAAGAGAACTTTTGAACAACCACCTACTTAGTATATTTTCCTCCATTTTTATCTCATGTACAAAATGTTTTTCATGTATTGATGTTGAGAAAGAATGTGCTATATTCATCTCATGTAATGAGCTGAGAGTCAGATCCGTGGGAAAAGAACCATTCTTATGAAGAGAATCCAAATCATGTTCTTGAAAAATGGGAACAAGTATTGTAGAAAAAGGTAATTTAACAAGTAATGGTTTTTTGGAGGAACGATATGGTTGAAGAAGCAACATGGGGTTCTGAAAAATATATGATGTAAAGGTACACTCAATTATTTAATAAGTAAATAAATTATGGTGTAGAAATATCTATAATGTGGGGATAATGTAACACCCTAAGGTTTTCAAAAAATAAATTTCAATTTATGAAACATGGTTTAATTTAGATATTTATAACTAGAATTTAAATATAATATTTCAACTTCTATGTTTTGAACTTCAAAAACTGGTCATCTACGGTACTGATCAGTTATTTATTTGTAGTTTGATAGAACCAAATGATTTTTTTTGGGAATAGTAATAAACCATAATGTATAGTAATATGAATCGTAATATTACATGAATGAATATTAAATCATATAAATATTTTATTTTCATAATGATATAAGATAATATGATTCTGATTAATTTTTTAATGTCTAAAAGATGAGTTATAGATTTAAAATTGTTATTTTTGAATAAATTATGATTTTATTTAAAAATTATTTAATTAATAATTAGAAATTTTTATTCAAAAAATGGACTGAATTTATGAATTATAGACATTTTAAAGTGGTTAGGGTGAATTTTATTCGGAATTTTCTAAAATTCATGAATTTTTTATGAATAGTAAAATACTATGAATTACGATAGATGATAAATACTTGTTTTACTGCATAATAGTTAATGAAAAAATAATTTAAGCTCATTTGTTTCAGACTCACACGTACTATTTACTATAATGTGTCAAATAAATCGATAATATTCATATTATTGAGAAAAAATATTCATATAATGATTAAAATAATGTAAAATCTCTTCTCTCTTCTACTATAAACACCACCATCATCCCCCTCTTCCTCTCACACATATCATGACTTGATATATTTATAAGTTATGAAAAATTCCCTCCAATAGGATCATCTAAAAATCATATAGATACCTATCTCACAAAAATGCCAAATCCCAAGGCCATAAGGAGGATCTCAAGGAGAAGAGATCAAAAGGTAATTATCCTCTTCCTTTTCATCTATATTCTTTCCAATTTCATTATTTTCTTATACACTCATTCCCTACACTTATCCATGAGGAATGTGATCTCCATAATCATAAATATGCATTTTGTTTTAATTTTAATGAAAAATATTAATCATCATCATTCTTTTCTTCTACCTTGTACTCTTGAAATAAAAACATTGTCCGCAAAGTGCCAATTTTCTAAAATTGTGGACGATGTGTTTCCAATTAACATTACATCATTAAAATATGATCAAAAAACAATTTTATTGATTCAATAAAATTTTAATGATTATTTTTTTAACCTATTTAATGCTCTAGAATTAAACTATAGTGATGACAATAAATTATATAATGAAACAAGGTTACTATTATCGAGGAACTGTATAAAACTAATCAAAGAAACAGAATTATTATTTTATCTAATGATCCATCCTCTTACATGATAAAAAAATGATTTTGTGTATAATATTATACTCTATAAATATATTAATACAATTTCATTCCACTTTTATAATTTCATTTCAATATGATAAAAAAATCAAATATAACTTGGCCATGGAAATCATGTTAAGAATCCACCCAAAACAAGGGAAGGAACAAAATACTAATAGTTTATGGTTGAAATGACGTGGTTAAATGAACATATTACATTTTATGAACATTAATAATTTTGTGTAAGATATTAGTAACACACTTTTAACAATCATAAAAGAGGTTTAAATGATTTTAAAGTATGGTAAACTCGAGGTAAGGGAATTCATAACCCAATTTCCATTTTTTGGTTAACCTTATACTTCATTAATTGTTTGGTTTTAAGATCATTTTGGACATAAATATTGGATTATATTATGTTTTATTTTTTTATTTAATATTTTATAGACATATTAATTTCATTCAATTTATTCTAATATCAATTATATGTTATTTGTAGGTGTCTTTTCTTATAAAACCATCCTGCAAACATCTTGTTTTACAAAATTCAAAGTGAATGTTTTTTCTTGAAATTATTCATGTTTTATTATTATTCTTGAGTTATTTATAATTGATTATGATGAAGGTTGGGACAAATATTTACTTACAATGCATTGGTTATGTGAATGTTGGGGGTCGGCCATATGGTTACTCCATGTTTAACTGTAATGGTTACACAAATTGTAAGGTAGCCATGAGGGATAAAAATTATCATGTATCCAAGAGGGTTAAAACATTATATAAGAAATTATTTTATACACATTTATAGTTCGATTTTAGTTATATATGTTTTGTGTAAATGTCATCAAAATATCTTATTCCACAATGTACGTTTATAGGGTAACATGTATGTCATTTTTTGGAAAGGATTTCACATGTTATAATTATTTATGGACTAATGTGTTTATTATTTATTTTTATATCCCATAATTATATTTTTGGGCTCATCCCGAGTTTTAAAATTATTTTCATTGGTTCTAAGGATGGGTATGACAATGAAATATTCCATGTAAAATTTTATGATTATATTTTAAGGAAAACATGTTTCATTTGAAATTTTTTATATTTTGGATGAAATGGATGCTATTTTTATGGTGTCTTATATATATGATTGTGTAATGTTATTTATTTTTTATATCCAAAATCTCTTATACTGTAAACCTTCAAAAATACCCTTTAGGAAATAAAGTCTCTTCTTAACTGAAATTAAATATTATGTAATGTAACAAGGTCGAGTCTTTATATTTGCTATCAGAGGATTGTTTTGAAAACATTAGTGGTTAACTAAGGGTAATATAATACCATAAATTATTTTTAACCTATTGTTAATTTGAAATTATATATCATTAAAATATTTCCACGTTTCTTTGTCAAAGATATGTTTTTTCATAATGTTTTTTCATAGAGGAAACAACGAAGATGAAGAGTAGAGGCAGTGACAGAATGATATCCTTCCAAATATGCTGCTCCAAATGGTAGGGATTAGAACCAAGCAGTTTGTGATATTAATGGCTCAGCTTCTGTAGGAAAAAAATTGTGGTGAAATCCATATAAGAGAACAAACAGTGCTTCCCTAATGGAACAAGATGACGGTGGGACATTTTATGAGAAAACACCCTCCATTCATTTGATTTTATGACCATGTAACAGCTAATAGATGGATATATGTTCTTGAAATTATATTCAATGTTATGGTATGTTTATATAATCAAAAGTAATTTATTTACATTTACCATAATGATGGTGATGTTGATTAGTGGTGGTAAATAGTAAATAACATCAAGGATAGGTAGGATATTTATTCTCTACTGTAGGATAAGTTTATAATTAATTTAAATAGAAAATAATTTCTTATGGTGAGGTGAATTAGGATGGAGAAACAATTACTTGAATTGATGTGAGATGAAGAACATTCATTCATTGTGTTTGAAGGATACTTCACCCGACGGGTGAGGTTTTCTCAAAATATTTTTCTGGATCTTCATCGGAATCTCAGAAGAATTTACACTAGATTAAAGTAAATGTATCTATGGGAATTGGACTCTTGTGAATTAAAAGGATATAAGAAAATTTTCTGATGTGTTGAGAGGGTAGAAATTTAGTTTTTGGATTATCATGTGCACTTGAGAAACAAGGAGAATAAGAGGTCCAGATCGCATGTGATGTATATGTATCAACCAATTAACTATGATGGAATGAAATTCCAGTTTTTATTTTATGATATGTGGGGAAAAAAGAACCCTGGGGAATTCCTTACCAAAACTGGGATGTTTATTCTATTAGTAATATTGTATATATGGCCTGATATTGTAGTGAAAATATCCCTAAAACTGATCCTGATAAGAAAATTGTAAAGTGTCTTAAATGTGGAGGGATGGATCATTAGGTAAATTCCTACCCAAAGAGATATATGAATGATGTAAAGAAGTGATAATATAAGAAAAAGGTGCGGTGATATACATTTTGACTAAATTATCTCATGTTGGGCCATCCTATGGAGTTTTTTCAATTACCATATTTGTTTAATCAAATTTTTCTAAAGTATTGTTTGATATGGGGTCTACAAATTCCATTATTTAATAGGAATTTTATGGTAAATTTTTAGTATCATATCAATAAATGTGACCTAAACTTATTGTTAAAACAACTTAGGTAAATATTATAGAAATCAGGTATTATAAGAATCAATATATTATGGAATCTAGAAATAATTTTCCTAAAATCCTTAAAGTTTTACCCTTATTATATTTTTATGTGATTATGGGAATGTATTTGATTTTTTTTATTATTCTATGATTGAATTTAGATCTAAAGAATATGTTATAAGAAAGAGTTTCATTTTGTTTACAACAAATACCCTATACAATTGACAACATATTAAGAAGATGAGAAACTGTTAAAAGAAGGAAATGAAATTTATATTTCCAATATTGATGAAAACAAAGAAACAGTTCATATTAATGATCATTTAGTGTTAAATGAATACATTGATATTTTCTTGATGAGTTAGCCAATTTCATACCTAATCGAAAAGTTGAATTTACAATTGACGTTGTATCTGATGATAATTTTATATCAAAACCCCCATATAAATTTTCTCAAATAGAACATATCGAATTGAAAAATTAGTATCAATATTTCCTTAATAAAGGATTCATTCATCCCAACACATCAACATAGGGTGCACCTATTTTTCATTAAAAAGTAAGATCATTCGATGAGACTTTTCATTGTATATAGGGATTTTATTAAATTCAATATTAAAAATAATTAACATTTTCTTCATATTGATGAATTTTTTTAACAGTTATAGGGAACTTAGTACTTTTCCAGTATTTAAATGAGACCTGGACGAAACTAGCTGAAGGTCAAATAGGATGACATCCAAAAAGACCTTTTTATACTAGATATGGGCATTATGAGTTTGTTTTTATGTGATTTGGGATAACTAATGCATTTTTATTATACATGGATCTAATGAATTGAATATTTCATTAGTTTTAGGATAAGTTTTTTTGTCTTTAATGATGAAATTTTGGTATCTTCTATGATTAAATAGGAGCATGTAAAACATCAATTGTTTTTCTTGCAAACCTTAAATGAAAATAAACTATATGGAAAATACATAAAGTGTGCTTTTTTTGTTGAAACATATTTCATTTCTTAAAATCATTGAAAAAAAAGAAGTAATAACAGTTAATGCTGCCAAAACAAATAGTTGATGAGTGGCCAAGACCTACAAAAGATACTAATATTGATAGTATTGTTGGATTAGTTTGTTATTGTTGATGGTTTGTAAAAAAATTGTACTGTTGTCTATCCCAGTAACTATGTTGACATGAAAAGGTGTTAAAGGTTTTAAATTTATTTGGATGAAAGAATGTGATGTTTGTTTCCAGAAAATATAGAAGAGATTGGTGAATGATCTAGTATTGGCAATGCCTTCTTGAAATGGTAATTTTTTCATCTAATGAAATGATCCATTTATAGTAGTTTGTACTGTTTTGATGTGAAACTGTTAGTTAATTTCTTATGCTTCAATAAAACAAAATAATGATGAGTTAAATCATCACCCACATGATTTTGAATTGGCATATGTGGTTTTTTCTTTGAAAAATTGGAGGTATCATTTATAAGAAGAAAAATTTAAAATAAATACTAACCATAAATGGTTGATGTATATATTAACTCAGAAGGAATCAAACATTAGGAATAAAATATGGATTTAATTGGTAACATATTCTTTTCGAACTATCTATTACCATCTAGGAAAAAAAACAAATTGGAAGATGCCTTAAGTCAAAAAAATCATGCATCATTAATATCATGACCCTCTCTCCACAAGGTGTACACCTCCTGGGCCGACAATGTGAGAAGAGAGATAAAGAATCCCATGTCTCGCCTCTAGTAGGCCCCATGTTGGAGAACATCACCGATGGTATAGTAAACACACATATTAGAGACATTACCCTCTATGAGAATGCATGAAAAAAAGAGAGATAATACAGACACCAACTAACTCCAACTCTTAAAAAAATATAAATTAAATCCCATGTACACATATGTAATTTCAGGAAAAACTACTACCATCGAAAGGGGAAAACAGCAAGAACCCAAAAGTCATTAAAACAATAGCAACCACGAAGCCTAAAAAGCTCCTAAAACCCCAAGATAGTAGTAAACAACTTGATCTACTTCTTACTCCATGTGGCATGAAAAATAGTTTATATATACATAGGGTGAGTGTAACAGTATACTCAGTAGGATCATCCCCGAATACTCTCGTGAAAAAGTAAAAAAATCATTCTAAAGCACATTGAAAAAATAGTGAAACTAACTTGTCACCTAAATAGGTATACTAAGTTCCCATCCTCAACACGGATACTCTCAGCATGTAAATAATACATGAGTATATAATATAATAAATAACATCTAGGTTACCTACTACTACTTCCCTAAATGGTTTTCCACATTTCCCCAACATCGCACATCCAAAGAATCTCTCTCCAAAAAGACCAGCCTGCATACACCTAGGCGAAGCACCACAACACACACCTTGTGAAACAAAACCACGATATCCACATATGCAAAGTAACCAGGTAGTTTTTGGGAGCCACTACATCTCATTTAACTTGTATCATACATCAGGTATTATACAGAATCCATTACATCCCATACACCGAGTAAGGATCCTCAATCCATCACAACCTAAAAATGATACACCTACAGTAGTCCATAGAAACTATATCTAGAATATATATATGTGTTAATAACTACAATCCATTATAGCCCTCTACACACATATATGTGGAAGACTAACTTTTGTGCCATCCAAAGCATAAATCGATCAAGAGAAGAGAGTGGGGCCAAAGGGGGTAGTCGGTCATCCATCCTCCCACAAGAATCTCTAGGAACCCCCCCCCCCAGGGTACTTAATCCATAGGGTCTTAGTTTCCATAATATATGGGGTGGAGTAGAGTATAGAATAGAAAATTGTACATAATATATTATAGCTCACAACATCACTATTGGGCATAACCTACTCATAGACTCAACTACAGCTAACGTCTCTCAGACTCCCGACTACCACTTCTAATACTAGGTATCCTATAAGAACACAACCATTTAAAGACATTTATTACATTACTTCATTCTGTTTTTATCAGTTTCACTTTACGTTAATTAATTCCATAAACATTAATTAAACATCAATATTTTCCAAACTATATTCCATTATCATCAGACACAATGTTCACTATTCCTTTAAATTTCAACCTCAACATTACGTCCTAACAAGCTCTATCCCCATGGGTTTACATCATATATTCAATCATTTATTAACAACATTAATTTCCCATATTCTAATGCATTCTAGAAACAGATTATACACTACTAAACACAAAGAGCCCAACACTGTGAGCAGATGAACTACCTATCATGTCTTTTTTGCCTATATAAAGTGCATAGACCCATCCTCCCTCAAGAGGCTAAAGGAAAATAGAATGTGGAATACCCCGTGCGTCTTCACCATTTTTGGAAAGTGGGTATGAAAACTAACTGCAATGAGCAGTGGGGAATTTAAAGTAGGTAAACAACCAATAAGATTCCACAAGCATCTGAACATTCAAATCCAACCTGTTTTAGCATCCCTGGTGTCTTCTTTGAAACCCACATGCATAAACCAATGTATCTTCCAACTATAGAAATCAACTACCCCCACATCAAGTATTACTCCTTTCCACCACATATGATACTATCCATCCAGACTCACAAACAAAAGTCAAGTAGCTGGAATACAAATATCATCTAAATTGGGCTCTTGCCCCTTAAACAATCTAGACGTTATCTCAGTATCATACAAGGAATTGTCCATTATCAAATAACCAGTTTTTTAATAAATCATGGTTTAACCGACTTATTATTCATAGGATCTAACTTCGAGAATACTAAATAGTATGCTTCCAAAATTAATTAAACATGCTTACTGCACTAATTTGACTAATTACAAATTACAATAAGAAGAACCAGATTCAGTTACATTCCACTTTATCTTTATCAAAAAAAATTATCAATTAATTTTTTCTTTAGGTTCTATTACCAATTTTTATCAAGAAAAAAATATAAACAAAGTAGTCATAGATATCACACTCACAAGGAAAACAAGAAACAATAACATATGATCGATAAAAATTTATATATGAAGTTCAAATATATATTATGTAAATTTTATTATGATCCAGTGGGATAAAACACGATACATATATAGCTGCACGTAAAATAGAATAAAAGCTATGAATCCCCTATCTCAAATGGTTCACGATGTTCTTCATACTAGAATGACCCACACAACGGGTTACGATCTCCTCCCCCAGGACAAATGTATCCACCCAAGGCTGCAGAGAGACCACCATATCGTCCAACACCCAATAAGAGCCATTTAAAAACATTTAGGGGTAATATTACATAAAATAGTGGGGATAAAGATAAGGAGTTGAACCAAAAAGAATAAAAATAGATCATACCTTATATGGATGATTCATTGATACTTCTTGGTTGCATCAAAATATAGTGGAATCAATCCAAGGAGTAATATTCAATTGCATAACTCTAATAGGAAGGAATGGAAGGTTCAAGCATCTCACACCCAAGAATATGGTGCAAACCCCAAGTATGATGATATCTCATCCCTTTAGATGATTTAACAGAGAAGTTGTTTAAATTATAAAAGATTCACCATTAAAACCAGATCACATTGAACCATGTGGTTTGACCATGTAAATGCATCTAGAGACTTAGGGAAATTAATATATGAGTTATGGCATTTCAATAAGCCAGAGATTCCTTAAAATTATCATCTAAATACATATTCTATCTTAGGAAATGTTAAAGGGGAAAACGGTAGGATACTTGAAACACTGTTCACAAACTCAAAATTTGTCAAAGGAAAAACAATGTTTTTGAACCACATAGTTTATACCTCGCCATTTTGGAAACACTGTTCATGAACCTCACCTTGGAAACCATAGTGTTTGAGCCTCACCATTCTGGAAAAACTTTTCATGAACCTCGCCGTTGGAACCTCACCATCCTGGAATCATTGTTTTTGAACCTCACCATTGGAGCCTCACTGTTCTTGAGACACTTTTCACAGACTCAATATTTTGAAAAGAAAAGAGGCTACCATTGGTTCCTCAGCATTCTAGAAACACTGTTCATGAACTCAAAATAGGTCAAAGGAAAGAGGCTACCATTGGAGACTCACCGTTCTTGAAACACTGTTCACGAACTCAGAATTTGGAAAAGGAAAAACAAAGTTCATGAACCACACCGTTGAAACCACATCATTTTGAAAATGATTTTCATGATCCTCACTGTTGAAAACTCACAATTGGATCCACATCGTTATTGAAGAATTGTTCATGAACTCAAAATTTGGTAATAGAAAAAGGCTACCATTAGATCCTCACTGTTTTAGAAACATTGTTCACGAACAAGAAATTTGGAAAAGGAAAAATATTTTTCATGAATTCGAAATTTAGAAATGGAAATAGAGGTTACCGTTGGACATAACCATTAGAACTATTCATATAAGACTACCATTTCTTTGTTCACAGAACTAAAAATTTGTGAATCTATTAGGGATAAGTCACCTTGACCTCCCGCAACACCTCACACACCAGATTTTCACAACAGAATTGACCATAGGGGTCCAGGCCATTACATTATATACATCTCGAAACATTCTTGTCCTAGGGAATTTAAAACCAACCTAAAAGGAAAAAGAATAGATTATCGAACAACCACCCATCAACATACCTTTCAAAAGAGATCAAGCTAAAATAAGAATCCAATGAAAGCCACATTATAAACACGAATGGTCTACAACAACAATGAAAATGTTGTTTCATTAAAATAGTTAAAAATAAAACAACTCTGGGTACTGAGCACGTGTTTGCGACTCCTATTCCTAGGTACTCTATTCCAAGGCACCATATCGCCACAACACACGAACCTAGGGGATAAAACGCCCACACAACACCTTCTCTTTGTGATATCATATCTCCATAGGTCACTCTTCAATGGTCGCATCATCATCATCTTCAATCTCTCCTCAATCGTTGACGTGAGAGTTATCATGAAGAAAACGAAGGAGATGTGAAACATGAAAAACAATTTGTATCTAGATCATCTGCGGGGGAAGTGATACACGATATGCCATATCTCTATCATTAGCTAACACCATGAAAGTCCCAACAAATCAGGGACAAATCTTACTCCCATGACCAATCCTTTTTTTCCCACAATGGGGAGTCACCTTTAGAAACACATGATCCCAAATATAAAACTCTAAGGGTCTCCTCCTTTGATCGGAATACGATTTCAGATGATCTTGTGCTCTCTTCATCCTCCGACAAATCACCTGAACAATCTGTATTCCCTTCTACACTAGTTTTAGTTTGTGAATTACTGACTCTCCATCCTTAGTCCAGCAAAATAGAGAACTACAAGGCTGACCATACAAGGCTTCAAAAGGCACCAAACCAATGATGGAGTGAAAACTATTTGTGTAATAAAACTCCAACAAGGGTAAGTTCCTCAATCGTAATACACCAAAATCCAAGACACAAGATTGTAAAATTTCTTCAAGAGTCTGAATGGTCTACACTTTATTAATATCCTTCTATGGATGAATAGTAGTGCTTAGGCATAGTTTAGAACATAAAGATTGCTGGAGACCACTCCAAACCCTTGAGGTAAAATGAGGATCTCGATCATAAATGATTGTACTTGGGACTTCATGATGTATTACCACCTTCTCAATATATTGCCTCGACAAAACCTCCACTGAGATTGACTCCTCAACAGAAATGAAGTGGGATTATTTTGATAAACGATCCACTAACACCAAAATTGAATCATATCCTCACTGAGATCATGGTAAAATAGTAACAAATTCCTTTGATATGTCCTCCCACTTCCAATATGGAACATCTAATAGATAGAAAATACATCCACGAACACGGTGTTCGGATATCACCTCCTGGCACACCAACCATTGAGACACAAACTCTGCAAGAGCGCAGTTCATCCCAGGCCACCAAAACTGGATACTCGAGGCTCAGTACATCATTGTAATCCATAGATGCACCACTAAAGGAGAAATACCAAATACTATGTAAAAATAATCATTCAAATACAATGGAAAAAAAATCTTTCTGTGATAAAAAACTCGGTGTTGTTAATCCCCAGATCAACCATCAGGGGCCTCGCCAAAAAAAACACTGTCTCTCTAGACCTCTAACTCTAGATTCGTCAAATAAGATTATTCCACTTGCTTCAATATAGATAATTTAACCACCATATCGAACAGGAAACCTATACACTCAAATTAACCCACATCAAGATGCAATGGTGACAATTCTTCCATTACTCAACCGGAATCACTAGATTTAGGCACTACATTACTACATGACTTTAGACTTAGTGCATTAGCTAAAACATTCCCCTTTCAAGGTGTATATGATATTTTGATGTCTTATTACTGTATGAAATCTATCCACTGACAATGTCGTAAGTTCAAGTGAAACTGGGAGAAAACATACCTCAAACTATTATGATTTGTGGAAACCACAAAGCTCTCTTCAAGGAGGTAATGTCTCCACAACATCAGTGATAACTCCATGGAACCCAAGTAAATTTCATGGGAGGGATAGTTATGCCCATGGGGATGTAACTACAGAGACACATAAGAAACAACTGATCATTTCAGCATCAAGACACAGCCTAAACCTGGATGCGAGGCATCACAGAAAACAACAAACTAAACTCCATCAGCTGGAATAAAAATTACTGGAGCACATACTAACATCTATTTTAGATACTCGTAAGCTTCCTGAAAATTATTAGTCCATATTAATGCCTAATAATTCCTAGTAAATACTATTAGAGGAGTCACAACAAAATATAAATCAGCTACGAACCTCCTATAGTAGCCTGTGAGACCAAGAAAACATCACAATAATGACACTTTATTTGGGGCTTCCAAAGACACAACTGCTTCTGTCTTCAAAGGATCCATTTATTATCCTTTTTGTAACATAAAATTCCATATGAAATAGACTTATTGATCCAAAATCTCACACTTTGACAACATCTTAAATAACGGATGTTGATGACGACTCCCAAAACAGAGTGTAGATACTCTGCATGATCCTCCTTAGATGTGGAGTACAAAAATATGACATTGATGAAAAACACCATGAACTTGCTCATGAACACACAGAACACAGTTATCATCAATCCCATGAAGGTAGATGGAGCATTTGACATGCCTAATAACATTAAAATGAACTCATAATGCCTAGGATGAAAATGGAAAGTGGTCTTCCTAATATCCTCATCCTTCACACATAATTGATAACATCCCAACCATTGGTAGAAGTTTGAGAAAAAACATGAACCATTAAATTGAAAAAATAAATAATCAATATTTGGAATATGATAGAGATTATTCAATGTCACTTTGTTTATGTGGCGATAATCGACACACAACTGAAAACTACTGTCAGCCATCTTCAAGAGAAAAACTGATGTGCCACACAGTGACACACTCGGCCAAACAAAACTACATTGTAATAAACCATAAAGCTTTATACATATCTCTAGTAACATATAATGGGATTTCCTATATAGAGACATATATATAGGATATGATCCTTGTTATAGCTCGATCCCAAACTCCATATCGCATCGAGAGGGTAATTCTACAACCTCTTCTAGAAAGACATCCGGGTAATCTTCTATGACCCAATGAAATTCCATTTATTGAACCTCTGAAGAAATCAGCATCATCTCATCCATCAGGGATGATAAGGGCAGAACAATCCTCTGACCCATCCGAGTGTCTCACTCACCAACGAACACTATTGGATCTTCATCCTCATTGAAGAACACAACATGCCTCCTGAAGCAACATATGATATCCTACACTGAATAAAACCAATCCAAGATAAGGATGACATCATATGGTTGTATTCGTAAACTTAGGAAATCATCCCAGGTGCGGTGATTCCCCAACACTAGCTCACAGTCTCTAAATACTTTAACAAGTCAGATCGACCTCATACTGGAGTAGTCAATGCCAGAGGCACTGGAAGCCTCTCTACCTCATGTCCCAAGGAATGGAAAGGGTAGGTGTTTCGAAGGATTTTGTGGCTCTAGAATAAAGTAACACATAATCCAAGGTAGAAAAATGAAAGAGCTACCTCAAATGATTTCTGGGTCACCTGGCACTAGAAACACTAATCCAAGAAGCTGAACACAACCTCTTCTATGGCCTCTATTACCCTGATGATGACCAACACCCTGGTCGCACTCTTCTCTCTATTGACGGGGAGTGTCACGTGGTTTTCCTTGACTTAACCCATCTACCCTCTACTGATCTAATGCTGGTGCAACCTGCTACTACTGCCTCAGCTAAAACTACCTCAACGAAGGAACCAGGAGTAGAACACCTCGTGCACGATGAATGATCTGAAAGGTTAGGAAATATCGATTCATATGTCTTCGAACTCCACACGAAAAAAGCGCATGATCCCTTGGAATTTGATAGAGGGTCATCGTCCCCAGAAAAACGATGTGTGGAGGTCTGGGACCTACCCCCAATGGAGAGTAATCTCTTCCTCCCAGAAAACCAGGAACCATGGACCACAAATCTACTTCATGGGGATTATTGAAGGCCCCCCTCTTGTGACAATATAGTTCATGAAAATGTCTTATCGATGACCTCTTCCCTCACGAGCACCTCATAATATGTATTTAGCATAAATTGGGTGACATGAAACTGGATATTTATATGCAAAGCCACATTGAAATTTCTCAATCTGGTCTCATCATATGGAAAAAGGTCTAAATAATATAGTAAAAGGTTCCTGAAATGGATTCGAAACTCACTTACATTGGAGCTCCACTGTCGAAGGGAAAGAAGCTCTTGGTGACAGGAGTCCATCATGGTCAAAGAATGAATATCGACTCTAAACTTCTCTTGGAACTCCTCCCAATAGATTGCTGGCTCCTCACAATCCCTTAGGGACGATAAACACGAATTCTTCACTACTCCACGTAGAATCGTAACAACCAAGGAAAAATAATTGTCCTTTTGAGCACAGATTGATGTGAATCTTATCTCGACCTCCACCAACAATTATTCTATGACTGAATCTGAAGCAGAGCCCCCATACTTATGCTGACTCTGGAACTGAAATTATCAGAGTGTCCTCTTCCAAGTGTCATCATTGCAGACCTCTACACTACATCAATTTATAGGCACAACATGCTGGACATATTATATGTGATCCTGACGAGGACATCGACCTAGGGGTATACATTCAATATGAAAAATTGATAGATCTCCTAAACATAGTATATGGAAGAATCTGCAAAAACTAATTAATTAATTTATTCTTTTCATTTTAGGTTAACCTATACCATGGTCAACCCATTCAAACACATTCACTATGAATAATGAAGCATGATCATTTCCACGACCTCTTCCTTGCAACTAGTATCACATTGATTTGTTTCCATTGTAATCATAAATGTCAACACATAGTTCATAGGGGGCCCTAAACACCTATGTCTTAACCGGTCTCTAGGGTTTACATCACTTTCTAAGCTTCACTGACATTTCTTTCATTCCAACCCAATCGTCCTCACCTAGGCATAACTCCAAACTCCATCGTATCACTCAACCAGACAAAAGATACCACTGTATTAGTACCCCCTCCTCACAATGTGTAACCCTCATGGGATGGAAATGTGGGATTGAAAATGACCCCCCGAGTCCCACCTCTAGTATCCCACAGGTTGGCGACTAGAACTGATTCTATTGTAAAAACACATATGGGAGGCATTACCCTCTAAGAGAACAAATTTGAAAGAGAGAGATAAGATAGACAACCACCAACTCTAAATATGAAAAAAATATAATTTAAATCCCATGAAAACAAATGTAATGTCATGATAAAATACTACAACTGATAGTAGAAAACTATAAGTAGCCAATAAAAATAAAAACCACAGCAAAAGTGAAGCCCAAAAATATCCCCCAACCAAAATCTATTAGGAACCAACCTGATCTCTAAGCAGCTCGAAGTTACCTAAGAAATAGTTTTTAAATACATTGGGTGAGTATAATAGTATACTCAGAAGGATACTCCCCGAAGCCTCTCATGAAAAAGAAAAGAAAGTGTGAAAAAGAACAATGAACATCAATTGAAACTAACTCATCTCCTAAACAGGTATACAATGTTCACATCCTCAACATGTCTACTATCAAAAAGTAACCCATAAAAGAGTA
This sequence comes from Viscum album, assembly GCA_963277665.1. NCBI lineage: Eukaryota > Viridiplantae > Streptophyta > Magnoliopsida > Santalales > Viscaceae > Viscum > Viscum album. The sequence goes on from OY728146.1 coordinate 516,922,454, forward strand.
TATAATATAATAAAGAATATCAAGGGTACCCGACTACAACTTCTCCCCTGGTTTGCCTCTTTTCCACAACGTCTCACGTCTGAAGTATCTCTCTCCAAAAAGACATTCCTACATACACATAGACAATTCAACACAACCTGAACTAGGAGCAAAAAAACCACCAAGTCTACATATGAAATGTAACCAGGTAGTTTTTGGGATCCCCAAAGCACTTATAATGTGTACCATTTGTCAATAATCATACCTCAAGCAAATACTGCCCATACACTGTGTAAGGATCCTCAATCCATCACAATATATATATTTTACACCAATAGTAGTCCATAGGAAACAATATATAGAATATATTTGTGTGAATAACCACAATCCATTACAGCCCTCTATACACACATATTGGAAAAAACAACCACAATGACACCTTGAACAAGTAACTACCAAGTCAAAAGAGTGGGGCCAAACGGGGTAGTCATCCATCCATCCTAACACCATAATGTTGGGGAAAACACACCCCAGGGCTCAGAATCACCAGGGTGTCCGTTTCCATAACTAACAGTGTGGAGTAGCGTATAGAAACACAATATATATATAATATACTATATATCACAAACACACTATGGGAATAATCTAGTCATAGAATCCACTGCAACTAATTTCTCTCAGACTCCCATATTCCACTACTAAGAATAGGTATCCTATACACACAACCATATAAAGAAAATTATTACATTAATTCATTCCATTTTTATCAGTTTCACTTTACGTTAATTAATTCCTTATATAGTAACCAACTATCAATAATTTCCACATTATATTTCGTTATCATCACCGAAAAAGTACATTGAACCATTAAATTTCAACTTCAGCATTGTGTCCCACCAAGCTCAAAAACCATGGTTAATCATCACTTATTCAATAATTTATTTACAGTATTACTTTCCCATATTCCCAATAATTCAATAAAATAATTCTAATCTATTAACAGAAGGGGCTCAACAAGATGATTAAATGAAATACTAGTTGAGTATTTTCCACCTATAATAAGACCATAGATCCATCCTCCCTCATAAAGCTAAATACGATAGCACATGGCATACCTCGCACGTCTTCACCACTTTTGGAAGGAGTTTAGGAAAAACCATCGTTCATGAGAAGTGGGTAAGGAAAAGTAGATAAACAATCAATAATAATAAATAAGCATCCAAACATTCACATCACACTTGTTTCATCTTCCCCGGTGTAATCCCTGACACCCACATGCATAAACTAATGCATCTTGCCACTCTAGGTGTCAACTACTACCACAACCAATAGGAATCCATACCCGCACATATCACAATATCCATCTAGGTTCAAATCACATCAAAAGCAGCATGAAAACAAAACATCATATCAATTGGGCTCTTGGACATTAAACAAGAATGTGGGTAACTAAGAACCCTAAAAAGAATTATCATTTATCAAACAATCATTTCTTTAATACATCATCAAGTAACTAATTTATTATATATAGGTTCAATCATCGAGAAACCTAGATAGTATGTTGTCACAAATAATTAAACTTGCTTACTAAAACAATTTGATTAACATGAAATTACTACAAGAAAAACCAGATTCATTTACACAACTTTATATCATTATAAAAAAAATTAACAATTAATTCCAGCTTTATGTTCTCTTCTAATTTCCATCAAGAACGAAAAAATAAACAAAGAAAGCACAAATATCTCAATATCTAGAAAAACAAGAGGCAATAACATATGATCGATAACGATTTATTTATTCGATTCAGATATTTATTATGTTAATTCCATTGTGATCCAGTTGGATAAAACATGAAAACTATATAGTTTTCACATAAAACAAATGAAAAGAAATGAATACCCTACATCAAATGGGTTTTGACATTCTTTATTAGATAATGAGCCACTCATAGTGTATCTATATCCTCCCCCTGTGACAACGGTATCCACCCGAGGATGATGATACCCCACAACATTGGAAAACACCCATGAAAATCCCATTAGGAAAATTGGGGTAAAATTATATATAAGGACACTGAGTAACAAAAGGAATTGAACCCAAATGAATGACAATAGATCATACATTATATCCATGATTGATTGATACTGCCTGGTTGCATCAAAACAGAGTGGAAACAAGCCAAGGAGGAAAGATTGACCACACAACCATTATGTGACGGAATGAATGCTTCGAGAAACTCACACCCAAGAACAAAGAGGAATAACTAGGGAGGAAGATATCTTGTGTCTTGAGAATATTTAACAATGAAATGATTTATGATATGCTAAATTTTACATTAAGAGCTGATCACATTGAATCACACAGATTGACCATGTAAAAGAATCCTGAGTTGTAGGGATATTAATATAGGAGTTATAGCGATTGAATCGGCCTTAGATTCCTTAAAATGAGTCCTAAAATGCATTTTATGTTTAAGGATACATTAAAGGGGTGAAACTGTAGGATGATGGAATCATTGTTCACGAAATCGAAATTTGGAAAATTAAAAACATTGTTTGTGACCCTTACTGCTAAAACCTCACTGTTGGAAACTCACCATTTTGGAAACATTGTTTATAAACCTCACCGTTGAAACCACATCATTGGAACCTCATCGTTATAGAGACACTGTTCATGAACCTCACCATTGAGACCTTGCCATTGGAAGCTCACCATTTTGGAAATACTGTTCATTAACCTCACTGTTGAAACCTCACCATTGGAAGCTCACCATTATGAAAACATTGTTCATGAACCTCAACGTTGAAACCTCACCGTTTTGGAAACACTATTCATGAACCTCACCTTTTTGGAAAACCAGTTCATGAACTCAAAATTTGGTAAAGGAAAGAGGCTACCATAGGAACCTCACTATTCTTGAGACATTGTTCATGAACTGAAAATTTTGAAATGGAAAGAGACAACCATTGAAGCATCAAAATTCTAGAAACAATGTTTATGAACTCAAAATTTTCCAAAAGGAATAACTTTTTATGAACTCAAATTTTGGAAAAGGAAATAGAGGTTACTGTTGGACATCACTGTCGTCACTGTTCACATAAGGCTACCATTTCACTATTGACCTATGGATACTATTGCACAGTTTTCCTAAGGCTACCACTGTACTATTCCCCAATGCTACCGGTGTCCTGTTCATAGAGTTTGAAATTTGGGAAAGCGTTGGGCATAAGTCACGTTGACCTCCAAAACTCCTCATACACTAGATTTTCGCAATGGAATGGACCATAGAGGTCTGGACCGATACAATTAATAGTGTTACATTTGAAACATGATACCTTGATTGATGATTTGATGAATTTTTTATTAGATGATGTTTGTTTAAAAAATATCTCTTTTTTCACACATCAGTGTAGTCATTGTTATCAGACATAATTAAAAAAGTGAAAAAGGAAGACTATGGGCTATAGAAAAAGGTGGAATTGGATAAAATGGGTATCTTGCTAGAATTTTACTATGATAAAGACTGTGTTTTATGATTTGGTAAAAGGTTATGTGTTACTTTTGAATCCAAATTGATGAAATATTTGTTATCTCAAACTCATAGTTCTCCATTTCAGTTCATTGTAGAAGTACTAGTATTTAAGGAGACCTTCACAAGTTTTATTGGTGGGATTTAAGGAAGAGAGATAGTGTAGATTTTATGGTGAAATGTTTGACATGTAAATAGTGTAAATTAGAGAGACAATTACCAAAGTGGAAAATTCAATAATTTCCAGAGCCATATTAAAAATAGGATAATATATAAATAGACTACGTGGTGTTACTACCTAATACATCATGTGGTAACAATTCAATTTGGGTTTTTGTTTATCGACTGACAAAATAAGCACATATTCGTTCTTTTTGAGATTCATTATCTTTGGATCTTATTTCATGACTATACCTCAAAGAGATTTTCTAGTTATCTGGATTAACACATTCTATTGTATTTGATCAGTATCCCAGGATAAGTTCTAACTTTTGGAATTGGCATTATATTAGTTGGGAACATAATTAAATTTCTCTATAACATTTAATCCTCAATAAAATGAGAATACAGAATGAATGATTGAAACATTGGAGGATGTTCTACGAGCATGTAAAATGGACCACTATGGATGTTTGGATTAGAATAATTCATTATATGATATTTCATATAAAAAGAGTTTTCATTCTAGTATACATACAGAACATTATGGGTCATTGAAGAAGAATCGATGTAGAACTCCTAGTTTTTTGGATGATGTTCTGGAATGAAAGATTATTTTACCAGAATTAGTAGAGGAGGTAGATGGGAGAGTGAAGATGATCCAAAAATATATGAGGAATGCACAGAGAAGGAATAAAATTTATTCAAACAAAAGGAGAAATGATATTTATTTTAAGGTCGGTGATCAAGTGTTTCTTAGAATCTCACCATGGAAGAGTGTTATGCATGTTGGTATGAAATGAAAACTAACTCCACAGTTCATTAGAACTTATGAAATTCTAGAGAATGATTGATCATCCCCCTACCATGTATCTTTTCCTCAGAGTTTATCTCATGTACAAAGTGTTTCTTCATTTTAAGATGTTGACAAATTATGTTCTAGATTCATCTCATATTTTGAGCTCATTAAGATGTTCAGTGGAAAGAGAACCTTTCTTATGAATAGAAACTAGTTAAGATTCATGGTCAGTGGGAACGAGTATTGTGGAATAATTTTATCCACCATGTAATGTTTTGTGGAGGAACCACATGGTTTATGAAGAAACATGGGAATATGAATATTCTTTGAGTGAAAGGTACCCTACCTTTATATAAGTAAATAAACTTATGAGGAGGAAATTTTTAGAATGTGGGGAAAATATAACATGCAAAGGTTTTCTGAAAATAAATTTAAATGCCTAAAATATTTTTCTAATTAGATATTTAAATCTATCATTTACCCCAGATTTTGATACTTCTAGGTTTTGAATTTCATAAAATGGACCTCTATGGTTTTGGTTTGTAATTTATTTGAAGTTTCATAGAACCAAATTGTTTATTTTTTCAATATTAAATATAACTTTATGAATAATAAAAATATAAATCTTAATATGACAATTCTGAATAGTAAATTATATTATTTATTTTATTTTCTTGTGGATATAAGATAACGATATGTTGAATTATTTTTAAAGGTGTTAAAAAGGAGTTAAAGATTTAAATTTTTTATGAATAAATTATAATTTTATTTATAAACTAAATTAATAATATTTAGAAAAAATTTTCATGGAATAGAGTCTATTTTTGAACTCTACATGTCAAAAAATGATTTGGGTGGATTTTTAGGATTTTTCATAAATTCAAAAAGTCTTGATGAATAGTAAAATATGATAAATTATGATAAATGAAATTTTTTTTAATGCATCATATGTGATGAAAAGATGATGCAATCCCTTTTATTTTGAACTCATAGAAAGTTTTTAATATTTTAGTTCAGATGAATCAAAACTATTCATAGTCTAGAGAAAAAATATTAAAATAATGATTTAAAAAACGCAAATTCCCTCCTCTCTTCAAATATAAATACCACCCTTATTCCCCTCTTCCTCTGACTGCTCTCAAGACATAATAATTGTCTATGATATTCCAAATTCCCTCCAAAATTCCCTTATTCACTTCCTAGATATTCTATTCTAACCAAAAGGCCAAAAAACAGAGGTTTTATGGATGATCTCAAGGGTACGATATCTAGAGGTAAGTGTCATCTTCTTTTTTCATGTGTATTATTTCCAATTCCTCACTTTTATTATAATCTCTTTCCATCCACCTATCTAGGAGGTATGAAATATCCATAATCATATATACGCAATAAATAATTTTATTCATGTAAAATATATATCATCTTCCTTCCTCTCCACTCCCTCAATTTCTAAAAATAAAACCACTATCTGTGATGTGCCGATTTACCAAAATCATGGTTGATATATTTATAATTTCCATTATATCCCTAAAATATGATTGTAAAACAATTTTATTAGTTTAATAATAATCCAGTGATTTTGTTTTAACCTATTTCATGTTATGGAATGAAGATATATTCATGATATTATATTATATAATGAAACAAGTTCTTGATTATCGAGGAAGCACAAAAATTTTCAAAACAAACATAAATGATGTTTTATCTAATGATCCATCCACATATATGATAAAAAATTATTTATTGTATAATTATTTATTATGGAAACATATGAATAAAATTTCATTCCACTTTGGTGAGTTAATTTCCATTCAACAATAAAATAAAATACAAACTATCCCTGAAAATCATGTAAAGATCGCACCTGGAAAAATTAGAGGAACAAAATACTTTTTAAATAAAGGGTGAAATGATGTTATGAAATGATCATATAAGGATTAATGAACATAAATTTTTTTGATAAGATATTAATAAAAAAATTTAACCATTATAAAAATGTTTAAATGAGTTTGAAATATGATAATCCTATGGTATGGTAATTCTTAAACCAATTTCCATTCTTTTGTTACTCTTAGACTTCATTAATGGTGTGGTTTTAAGATCATTTGTGTGATGGTGTTTTGTTTTTAATATTTCAAAATATTTTTATATATAGTATATAGGCATATCAAGTTCTTTAAATTGATTTTCATATCAATTATATGTTATTTGTAAGTGAATTTCTTTAAAAATTTAATTTTAGACTTATAGTTTTAAATAATTCAATGTTAATGTTTTTATGAGATTATTCATGTTGTACTATTAAGTTCATGTAATTGGTAATTGATTATGATGTATGGTAGTAACATTATTTCCCTTCAATTCATTTTTTTTGTGTATGTTGGAGGTTGGATTTATAGTTACTTCATACGTAACTGTGATATTTAGACATATTGTATGGTTGTAGTGAGGGTTATAAATTATATGGTAGCCAACAGGGTTACATGATTATGTAAGTAATGCCCCACGATACCTTTATGGTTCTATTTTTGTTCTGTATGTTTTTTTTAAAATATCATAGAAATATCATGTTTCACAACATATGTTAATATGGGAGAGAAGTATGTCATTTTTTGAAAGGATTTCACATGATATATGTCTTTATAGTCTAATATGTTTTTTCCATATTTTTATACCCCTTATGGATCATTTTGTTCTATTCTTATGTTTTTGAATTATTTTCAGTGGTTATAAAGATATGTATGACAAACAGGGATATCATGTTAAATGTTAAGTCTATTTTTCAAAGAAAAATTGTTCTATTTTGAAAGGTTTAATATTTTGGAACAAATGGGTTCGATTTGTGTGGTATATTATTTATACAAATATGGAATATTTTTTATGTTTTATATCCCAATTATAAAAAAATCAAAACAGTTAAAGTTCTTCATTATTAAAGTAAGTGTTTTAATGGATAAAATTGAGGATTGTGTAAAGTAATAAGGTCGGGTCCTTGTAGTATAACATCCATTACCCTTAAATGAATTGTTCTATTCCAGTTTAATCTTATTCTCAATAATCAATGGTTTTGTATTCAAGATTTCCATTTCTAAAAACTCCCAATGCAAAAATGGTTAATATAACATTCACATAAAAGTGGGAAAATTAAATACAAAGGTCTTCCAAGATAAAAAATCGTGGGGTTAACATTTCTTCAATGTTGTTGGTATTGAAAGAATGGACACTGAAAAAAAGAATAAATAATTATTCAGAGTATTAGATTTTATTGATCAGTATAAGGTGCATGATCATAACAATGTTAAGAAACACTAAACCATTAATCTATGATTAAATAATATACCATTGAATCATAATATATTAATGTAATATGATATATTTTTTTCATATTCATTTTTATATATTAGAGTAATTAAATTTCATTAATAACCTAGAAAAACATAAAATATACTTACATGATATCATTATATTTCATAATAAAAATTTCATCATTTAATTGTTCTAAGATTAACTTCCAGATTACCTATTAATCAAGGTAAAATAAAATCCAATATTATTTTTATGCATTAGACACTAAAATTATATATTAAGAGTTTATAAGATCCAAAAAAGTATAACAAAATAGTCATTGTATCTTTTGTAAGACAAAAAATGGTTATCAGAAGGTATGATAGTACCAATAATGTTAATTAATATATTACTCTCCAAAATTAAAAAATAAAATCAATAGTTTAATTTAGATCATTCCCAAAACATGTAGTTTTATATCCTAGATAACAACATAAACCTCAATAAGGATGCTGTTTTTAACCTCAATGGTTATCTTATACAATTCAATATATATAACAAAAAGCATAAGATAATTTTTCCCAAATAATACATTACATTAAAAAAAATATCATATATACTCTAAATAATAATACATCTCAATAAAAACCATTACTCACCATGAAAATTGCTTACATAAATCCTAAAAATGGTTTACTATGTCATTAGACCTATGATCAACCATAAACACATAATCCCATGTTGTTATCCATAACTCTTAAGTTAATATAATAGGAATAAAATTAATACATTAATAAGGTGTTTCATGAATATTAAAACAAATATACCATAATTAAAAATAATTATACAAAATAATTATTTAATCCCACAGTTAAACTCTTCAACCATTTTATTTCAATGATTTATTATAACATAGGACCTTCTATGTTATAGTGTTTAAACCATAGTTTATTGAATTATATTGGATAATTTTCATGTTCCAAACATATAATACATTCAATTCCATGAAAATTATATTATCTAAAACCACAATTTCCATATAGAAAACATATCCCCCCATCTGATATATTCCACATTCTTGTTATTATAACCTTCTAGAAATATAGAAAGATGAATATTATATTATTTACATTCACTACCACATTAAAATATAATGCCCCAGCCTTAAACCATACTTAATCTTGAGTTATTACAAGATTACACATTGAAGATCTTTTCAGGTTTAGAGTTTTAGAGAATTAGGACAAGACTATTAAATCTCAAAATATTACAAAGTCGAAACTTCTACTAAGTTTCCATAAAATAAAAACTGTTAAAAAGAAACATGTCTAGTTCCATGTTTTAGGTAGCATGACATTCCCTTGATCCCATCTGTGACCCTATTCTGCGTTAAGTCCTGTGAAAAACATTTCAAAAACATGGGATGAGCATAAAAAGCCCAGTAAAGGATACAAAAAAAGGAAAACTGTTAGCTTTTCCAAAACAACAAGTAAACCATGAGTACTTTACCAAATTAATACTTTTCACCTTTAGGAAGTAGTAAAAACTCTTCACTGAATAAAAGACCATTACTTACCCTTTTGTAACCAAAATATTACCATAAAACCCATGTAAAGAACACATAACATATAAAGGTAACTTGGGACATAAACATACTTAAATGGAATAATCATACTGTCTACTTCCACACATACTTAATGGAATATCCATACGGCCGACTTCCATACCCAATGCATTGGAGGTTATAACGTAACCACCCATCCTGGTATTCACGACACCACCTGTCATATGGTTTATCACGTAACCACCCGTAAAATGACCAAGTACCATCATTACACATAAAATATTGAAAATATAAACATTTCAATAACAACATTTCATTTTCAATCACAATAAGTAATTCCAAGATATTGAATTAATCAATCTACTTTCAAAAACCATTTAAAATAGATTTTTGAATCAAAGTGTCCCATACAACTTTGAAGCTTTTAATGGAATTATAATTTTAAAAAATTAATGTTCATATAAATAAATACTGAAAACCGATTTGAAAACATGGACATTGAATATAAAGATTGAGAATAATGAATCTTTAAAACATTTAAAACGATATTTTTTTTAAAGAGTTTTTAACAAAATGAGAGACTCTTGAATACAAATAATCACGGAATAACATTTAATCCGACCTTTATAATATCATGAGAATAAAGGGATTCATGATATAATATGTCAATTGACAATATACACACCAAATACGAGTGAATTGGTGCATAACAACAATGAAGATTCAATGGAAATGTAAATTGAGATGGAATCCATTATAAAGAGGGTATCCTTAAACTAAGGATAAATCTATCAGATAATTATGTGTGAGAAATACAAATACACCCAATATAAGTGGATATTATGTCTGAAAAAATATAAGGCCATTCACACATATTAATAGGATTACATGTTAAATAAGTACAAGTTGAACACAAAGATATCGAAATTGGGTTAAGATGTCCCCTTGTAAAAATTCGACAGCCTATCGACGTCACTTCAAAATTTTGAAAATTAGTCAATGAGAGAGTGAATGGTATCTCATCAGTTGGACATAGACTTTACATTAATAAGGATATATAAGAACATATCCCAACATAATAATATGTAAATTATAATACATAACAAAATAAGGATTTTAAAAAGAAAAGGGTGAAAGGTTCCCTTACTGAGTTCGATATCTTTCGAAACGTACACCCCATGGAAGAAGGGTCATACAATGAAGATGTAAATACCCATAAATAAAATTATACTACACAAAGTGTATAATAATGGGCAATACATACACCAATCAAAGTAAATAGTGGCAAACATAGCATAAATTTCACGAGAATAAAAGTGGGATGAAAAATCCCTTACGAAAACTCGGCAGCCTAACAACGCCACATAAATCTTCCAAAAATGGATTGATGAGATCAAATAGTGTCTCTCATTATATTAAAATAAAAAGTAAATAATGATTAATATAAAAGAACATCCCCAAACATATGAAATATGATCTTAAATGAAATGACATAAAAGAGAGTACTTAAAAAGAAAGAGAGGTTGGATCTCTTACGAAAATTCGGCAGCCTAACGACGCCACTCAAAACATCAGAAATGGATTGATGAAAGATAATAGGGTCTCTCATAATATTAAAATAAAAATTACAGTAACATTAATATAAAATAACATCCAAATAACAAGAAAGATGAGCATTAAAAGGAGCGGCATAAAAGAGTGTACTTAAAAAGAAAGAGAGGAGTAGGATCTCTTACCTCAAGTCCAACTTGTCTTGTTCGTTTCTTTATATTCCTAAATAATAAACGTTGGTAAATTTATAATTGCTTAAGGACCTCCTATAAATATTATTTTTCAGTTCATATCACATATTTTAATGTTTTAATAATTGGTTAATAATATGAGTTCATATCAGACATTTTTTTCGATGTTTGGTACATGAGTCAAAAATGAAATTGTTTGAAAAATGATTGTCCATGTAGTTATAAGTAAATAATTTCCAGAATAGTTTTAATGATTAAAATATCATATATATACAATAAATATTCATTTTATACTATTCCATATCATTTGGAGATAAAAAACGAAAAGCCCCGTTCCTGGAGACGGTAGGCCGTACGTACGCATGAACGCTACTTTCATTTTTTCTTTGTCATATTAATGGAATTAAAACAAAATGAGAGATATATCTATATATATTATAATTAAAAAATGATATCCATAATTAAGATGTAATATATTACATATATATCCATTATATATATGTACTTATAATAGTACATAACATTTTGAGATAAAAATAAAATGTACCGTTCATGGAGACGGTAAGCCGTACTTACGCATGAACGCTACTTCCATTTCTATTTCATATTTAATGGAATTAAAACATAATGATACATAATAGTATTTTAATTACAGTATGGTATCATATATAATATCATTAAATATATCCTTTACATATACCACATATGGTATTAACGAATCAAATCACTTTGAGGGGGTCGTAGTCCACACTTCCTTAAATGAAGATATCGTGTTAACCCATAATGGAAACCATAAAGGTATCCCATAAATTTAAAATACAGAAGCTTAAGTAAAATATAACCATATTATATATCATATATAAATATAGTGTCATATTAATGGACACCTTTGAAGGTGTTAGAAGAATGTTGAATAATCATCATTTCGTGGGGCAGAAAATTGCCAACCACAGAAATAGTACGTTATTTAACCATTAGATGAAGGTGTGTTTAAGTGTAGCTCTAATACTTATTATAAAAACATCCTAGTATATTTAAAATACTGCATTTGTTACAAAATAAATTAATATAAAGAGTTTAGGGGGTTGGAGAAGAAAAATAAAACAAAAGGACTCAAGTGAAGACATTACCTTAAAATCGGGTAACTCCATTTGGTTTGAGCTAAAAGGCTTCATTGGGAAGACTTCTGCCCAAAGTGAGGCTTTAGGGAGATAGAGAGGGATGTGGAGAGACAAAATGAGCAGGGGTTGGCCGAGACAAAGTCATTGGAAGTGTGGGTAAGGAGGTAGAAGTGGGGGCCTTTTATAAGAGAGAGGAGTGGCACTCTTAGAAAGTAAAGAAATGTTACTTTATTTTAGAATGAGTTTCGGATTTTAATGGTCCCACATTGGTGTTTTTCGAGGATTAGGTGATAAGGGTTCTAAATCCACCAATACAATAGGATTTGGACATGTTTAGGTATTAAATTTTACATTATCTTTTCATTTTATTTAAATCGTTAAATAATGAGGTCATCGCTGCATCATCATGATGTCATAACTAATTTAATTTATTTAATGTCTAAATATTATAAAAAAACTATGATTTATGAAATCATTTTAGCTTCCCAATGACTATTTATAGTCAAAACTCTGACTTTTATAACCCCATGTAAAAGTTTTTTTAGTAAAACATTTCATGTTTGTGTCATTTTTTACTTTAACATTAAATAAAAAGGTATTTATGTCATTTTCCAACCAAAGTGAATCCATGGGGTCCCCAAGTTGACCCATGGATTGTCTTGGTCGTCCATGACACATACAATGAGGGTAGGACATGTTTCTAGGTCATTTCATTTTATTAAAACATTATTTTTACCTTAAACTACACTAATTACCACTAATCGTGATTAAAAACTTAAGAAGTTACTATTCACCAAAAAATTATTTTAATCCCATTGAACCACATTTTACTTCTTAATTACAACCATGTACGTCTGATTTTTTGAATTCAAAACACAAAGATGGCAAAATTTCATTTAAACGGAATATCAGTTTTTATAAGTACCACTTAGTGGTTTCACTATTCATAAAAAACTTGAACTTTATCAGAAAATTACCAAAAATTCACCCTAAGCTATATTTGATATTCCGAATTCAAAAATGATGTCAATTTTAAAAAATTAAAAACATATATGTTGAATTAATTAATTTAATAATTAATTCCCGCTGTCAAAACAAATAGCGTGTTTTTATGAAACAAAATGTATCAAAAGATTGACAGTAGTTTAAGTCTGATTTCAAAGTCAAATTAATTCCAATGAACACTATTGGATTAAATGGTAAAAATATATTATAATTTCAATTTAAAATCAATTCAAAAGATAATCTAATCATATAAATAAATTAGATAAAAAAGTTGTTTTGAATTAAAATACAACATTTTTCACTATTCATTAAAAATTGAACTTTTTCGGAAAAATACCAATAATTTACACAAATTAATTTTTGATGTCCTGATTCTAAAGAAGAATTTTATTTTTTCAAATATAACACATAAAATTGTCAAAGAGTGGATTTAAAAGAGGTTCGCCATCAAAGGGCGGTTAATCGACCTTTTAAAGAATATTAGAATGTTTACGCTTAAAATTGGATTCATTCACATTTTTAATCCTCTAACATTTATTGAAAAAAGTAAAAATATTTGACAACATATATAATCATTTTTTAGTTAGTTCTGTTCATTCCCGCCATTACAATGGCCAGGCATTAACTACTATTTAAAATAATATTATTTTATTATTAGAGTGCAACATATGATTCCCAAGAAACTAGTTGTTGCGTGTTGGGTATGCCATCGAGCATAGCGTCCCTTTAAAGTCATATTAATATTTTATTCACAAATATGGGTAAATGTGAAAATTTCATACTCTTTATTTACCTCGGGTGTTACATCCTTCCCCCGTTTTGGGAATTGCATCCTCGCAATTTTAAAATTGGGCTTGGAAACATCTTTAAATGTCCCACATCGGAACAAGAGTCGGTAAAACAATCACATTAAAATAATGAAAGATAAGTACAGAGGTCACCCGAGTTAACCCATACTAGGATTCCAACTATGAAAATATGGAAATGGAGGAAAAAACAATGGGTCATGTTTTGATGGAGAGTGATAGTAAACATGTCTAGGAGAAAGTTAACCATAAGAAAATCACAAACTTGTGATGGGTTAAACGGTATTCGATTCCCCAGTAAGAAAAGTTAATTGACACCATTTTTGTTTTAAGTTACTTTTTATTGAGGAATTTATTCATAAGGAAACATAATCACTTATCATTTTGACTTTCAACTCTTATTAGATTCCATACACAAACTCATATTTTCTCCAAAAGATGAGTATTTAGGAAGACTTGTTCACATTAAGAGTACTATAATAAACTTCTAGAGAATCACCTAATCCATAAAAGAGAACTATATACTTCCCATATCTTTAGACTATAACTAAAAACAAAACCAAAAAGGTTAGTACAAGGTCAGATAATCTAGAAAAGGATGACCCTTTATAAAAAGAAAATCTATTCTTAATCTCCAAAACTTGTCCAAAAAAACCCAATGTTCAATGGGGACCATTTGATAAAAAAATTTTCCATAAAATTTTTCAATGTAAACCAAACTAAGATTGAAACTCAAATATTTGAAGGACCTAGTCACATAGTCTTCCAAGGTACAAAATAACTTTTATCTCCAAATAAAATCAGTGGATCTTAAATTCTCATATTGAAAAGTAATTAACCTAATCACATATCCTCGATGATAGGTTAATCATTTCCATAGATAACCCAAAATAATATTACTCTTGATTTCTAAAATCATCTAACTAAAAATAATCAGTCAAACTAACCAGGGAATTCACATAGTCCAGTGGTAGGTGATAAATACCAGTCACACTTTGGTTGTGGTTTCGATTCCCACAGCTTTGTCTAACGCGATGGGTTTTCACATGGTCTGCGTGTTGTCCTTTTTCCAAAACTACATAATTCTTAAAACATTCCCCAAAACAAGATAAAATCTTAAAAAATAATAATAACATATTTTAACCTCAAGTTTATCTCATCCCTTTAATTTTCCATCATATCATAGAGTAACCCATAATTACCTAAAAAGTAAGGATCATATAAACCCTAATGGTTACCTTTATAATTATTACCTGAACATCCACATCGAGTTGGCCATCTCATACATGATGCATTAGAGAACTCACCAAGGTTCAAGTGGTTGATCATGAATCCTTGATAGTTGGTTTAGCACAACCATGAGATTCCTCATTGAATCCCCCATTACCTCCAGTCTCTTAATCAGAGAACCACCACAGTTTCCATCAAACCCATTGTCACTTTGGTTCTTTCTTGATCCAGCCACTTACTAAAACCAAAAAGGTCAGTGTGAGTATATCAACAAAACCATCATGTACTAATGAGGAAGATAAACACTAAGATATACTTACTGATTCACTTTATCTAAAACTGGGACTCTTTCTGAAATCCTAACCATTATGGTAATGTCACTTATGATTAGAGGATACCCTAACCTCTAAAGTTATCTAAACCAACCTTTGATACCAACTAT
Organism: Viscum album; assembly: GCA_963277665.1. Taxonomy (NCBI): domain Eukaryota; kingdom Viridiplantae; phylum Streptophyta; class Magnoliopsida; order Santalales; family Viscaceae; genus Viscum; species Viscum album. The sequence goes on from OY728146.1 coordinate 516,938,118, forward strand.
AAGGCCCTAGCCTTAAACATTACTTAATCTTGATTTATTACAATATTACACATTGAGTATCTTTTGAGGTTTAGAGTTTTAGATAATTAGTACATGACTATTACATCTCAAAAGATTACAAAGTAGAAACTTCTACTAAGTTTCCATAAAATAAAAACTCATAAAAAGAAACATGTCTAGTTCCATGTTTTAGGTAGCATGACATTCCCTTGATCCCATCCATGACCCTATTCCGTGTTAAGTCCTTTGAAAAACATTTCAAAAACATGGGATGAGCATAAAAATCACAGTAAAGGATACACAAAGAAGGAAAACTATTAATTTTTCGAAAACAACAAGTAAACCATGAGTAATTTATCAAAGTAATACTTTTCACCTTTATGAAGTAGTAAAAACTCTTCACTGAATAAAATACCATTACTTACCCTTTTGTAACAAAAAGATTACCATAAAACCCATGTAAAAAAACATAACATATAAAGGTAAATTGGGACATAAACATACATAAATGGAATAACCATATGGTCGACTTCCACACATACTTAATGGAATTGCCATACGGCCGACTTCCATACACAATGCATTGGAGGTTATAACGTAACCACCCATCCTGGTATTCACGGCACCACCCGTCATATGATTTATCACGTAACCACCCTTAAAATGTCCAATTACCATCATTAAACATAAAATATTGAAAATATCAACATTTCAATAACAACATTTCATTTTCAATGACTATAATTAATTCCAAGATATTGAATTAATCAATCTAATTTCAAAAACCATTTAAAAGAGATTTTTGAATCAAAGTGTCCCATACCACTTTGAAAATTTTAATGGAATTATAAATTTAAAATATTAAGGTCCATATAAATAAATACTCAAAACCATTTTGAAAACATGGAAATTAAAGATAAATATTGAGAATAATGAATCTTTAAAATATTTAAAACGATATTTTTGTTAAAGAGCTTTTAACAAAATGAGAGACTCTTGAATACAAATAATCACATAATAATATTTAATCCGAGCTTTATAATATCATGAGAATAAAGGGATTCATGATATAATATGTCAAAGGACAGTATACACACAAAATAAGAGTTAATTGGCGCATAACAACAATGAAGTCTCAATGGAAATGTAAATTGATATGAAATCCATTATAGAGAGGGTATCCTTAAACTAAGGATAAATCTATCAGATAATTATGTGTGAGAAATACAAATACACCCAATATAAGTGGATATTAAGTGTGAAACAATCTAGGGTCATTCACACATATTCATATGATTACATGTTCAAGAAGTACAAGTTGAACCCCAAGAAATCGAAATTGGGTTAAGATGTTCCCTGGTAAAAATTCGACAGCCTAACGGCGTCACTTCAAAATTCAGAAAATTAGTCGATGAGAGAGTGAATGGTATCTCATCACTTGGACATAAAATTTACATCAATAAGGATATATAAGAACATATCCCAACATAATAATATGTAAATTAAAAGACATAACAAAAGATGTCTTTGAAAAAGAGGAGGGTGAAAGGTCCCCTTAACGAGTTGGATAACTTTCGAAACGTACACCCCATAGAAGAATGGTCATAAAATGAAGATGTAAATACCCATAAATGAAATTATACTACACAAAGTGTATAATAATGGGCAGTACATACACCACTCAAAGGAAATAGTGGCAAACCTATCATAAATGTCATGAGAATAAAAGTGGGATGAAAAATCCCTTATGAAAACTCGACAGCATAACGGCACCACATAAATCTTCCAAAAATGGATTGATGAGATCAAATAGGGACTCTCATTATATGAACATAAAAATTACATAATGAGGAATATAAAATAACATCCCCAAACATATGAAATATGAGCATAAAAGAAATGACATAAAAGAGAGTACTTAAAAAGAAAGAGAGTGGTTGGATCTCTTACGAAAATTCGGCATCCTAACGACGCCACTCAAAACTTCCAAAATGGATTGATGAGAGTGAATAGGGTATCTCATCATATGAAAATAAAAATTACAGTATGATTAATATAAAATAACATCACAATAACAAGAAATATGAGCTTTAAAAGGAGCGACATAAAAGAGTGTACTTAAAAAGAAAGAGAGGAGTAGGATCCATTACCTCAGGTCCAACTTGCCTTGTTCGTTTTTTTATATTCCTGAATAATAAACTTTGGTCAATTTATAATTGCTTAAGGACCTCCTATAAATATTATTTTTCATTTCATATCACATATTTTAATGTTATAATAATTGGTTAATAATATGAGTTCATATCAGACGTTTTTGTCGATGTTTGGTACATGAGTCAAAAATGAACTTGTTTGAAAAATGATTGTCCATGTAGTTATAAGTAAATAATTTCCAGAATAGTATTAATGATTAAAATATCATATATATCCATTACATATTCATTTTATACTATTCCATGTCATTTGGAGACAAAAAACGAAAAGCACCGTTCATGGAGATGGTAGGTCGTACGTACGCATGAACACTACTTTAATTTTTTCTTTGTCATGTTAATGGAATTAAAACAAAATGAGATATACATATATATATATGTTATAATTCCAGAATGATATCCATAATTAATATGTAACATATTAGATATATATCCATTATATATATGTACTTATAATAGTACATAACATTTTGAGATAAGAAATGAAATGTACCGTTCATGGAGACGGTAAGCTGTACGTACGCATGAACACTACTTCCATTTCTATTTCATATTTAATGAAATTAAAACATAATGATACATAATAGTATTTTAATTACAGTATGGTATCATTTATAATATCATTAAATATATCCTTTATACGTACCACATATGGTATTAACGAATCAAATTACTTTGAGGGGGCGGTAGTCCGCACTTCCTTAAATGAAGATATCACGTTACCCATAATGGAAAACATAAAGGTATCCCATAAATGAAAAATACAGAAGCTTATGTAAAACATAAAAATATTATATATCATATATAAATATAGTTTCATATTAATGGCCACCTTTGAAGGTGTTAGAAGAATGTTGAACATTCATCGTTTCGTGAGGCAAAAAATCGCCAACCACAGAAACAGTATATTATTTAACCATTAGATGAAGGTGTGTGTAATTTTATCTCTAATAATTCTTATAACAAAATCCAAGTATATTTAAGATACTGGATTTTTTACAAAATAAATTAATAAAAATAGTTTAGGTGGTTGGAGAAGAAAAATAAAAGAAAAGGACTCAAGTGAAGACATTACCATAAAATCAGGTAACTTCATTTGGTTTGAGCTAAAAGGCTTCCTTGGGAATACTTCTGCCCAAAGTGAGGCTTCAAGGAGTTAGAGAGGGATGTGGAGAGACACAATGGGCAGGGGTTGGCTGAGCCAAAGGCTTTGGAATTGTGGGTAAGGAGGTAGAGGTGGGGGCTTTTTATAAGAGAAGAGGTGGGGCACTCTTGGAAAGTAAAAAAATATTACTTTATTTTAGAATGAGTTTCGGATTTTAATGGTCCCACATTAATGTTTTTCTAGAATGAGTTGTGGATTTATTTAATGTATATAAATTATAAAAAAAATACAATGATGTAGGAAATTATTTTAGATTTATAATGACTATTTATAGTCAAAATTCTGACTTGTATAACCCCATGTAAATTTTTTTTAGTAAAACATCTCATGATTGTGTCATTTTTACTTTAACATTAAGTAAAATGTATTTATGTCATTTTCCAACCAAAGTGGCTCCATGGGGTCCCCAAGTTGACCCATGTATTTTCTTGTTCGTCCATGACACATCCAATGAGGGTAGGGCATGTGTCTACGTGATTTCATTTTATTAAAACATTATTTTAACCTTAAACTACACTAATTACCTCTAATAGTGATTAAAAACTTAATAAGTTACTATTCACCAAAAAATTATTTTAATCCTATTGAACCACATTTAAATTCTTAATGACAACCATGTATGTCAGATTTTTGAAATTCAAAACACAAAGATTGAAAATTTTCTTTTAAACGGAAAATCAGTTTTTATAAGTACCACTTAGTGGTTTCACTATTCATCAAAAATTGATGTTTTTCAGAAAATTACCAAAACATCAGCGTAAGATATATTTGATATTCCTAATTCAAAAATGATGTCTATTTTAAAAAATTAAAAACATATACGTTGCGTTAATTAATTTAATAATTAATTCCCGCTGTCGAAACAAATAGCGTGTTTTTATGAAACAAAATGTATCAAAAGATTGACACTAGTTTATGTATGATTTCAAAGTGAAATTAATTCCAACGAACAATATTGGATTAAATGGTAAAAATATATTCTAATTTCACTTTAAAATCAATTCAAAAGATAATCTAATCATATAAATAATTTATATTAAAAAGAGGTTTTGAATTAAAATACAACATTTTCAACTATTCATTAAAAATTGAACTTTTTCGAAAAAATACCAAAAATATACACAAAGTAAATTATGATGTCCCAATTCGAAAGAAGAATTTTATTTTGTCAAATATAACACATAAAATTGTCAAAAAGTGGATTTAAAAGAGGTTCGCCATCAAAGGGCAGTTAATCGACCTTTTAAAGAATATTAGAATGTTTATGCTTAAAATTGGAATCATTCGAATTTATAATCCTCTAACATTTATTGCAAAAAGTAAAAATATTTCAAAACATATATAATCATTTTGTAGTTAGTTCTGTTCATTCCCGCCAATACAATGGCCATGCGTTAACTACTATTTAAAATAATATTATTTTATTATTAGAGTGCAACGTAAGATTCCCAAGAAACTCATTGTTGCGTGTTGGGTATGCCCTCAAGCATAGAATCCCATTCAAAGTCATATTAATATATTATTAATAAATATTGATAAATGTGAATATTTCATACTCTTTATTTACCCGGGGTGTTACATTAAAGAGTATAAAATTCCACCCTCATATCATTTTAAATATATGTAATATTACTGAAGCTCATATTGTTAATCATATATCGTGATGTCTGATTTTGATTAGTCAAATTATCTTTATCACCAGTCACCATCCAATTTGGTTACTCATTAAAATATTTTCTATCACTTTCAACATTAACCTAATTCTTTTTGGTTCCCACCACTAAAAAAATATTATTTGAAAAAATTTGAGAATTAAATAACATTCCAAAGGGAAACCTATAAGAAATGAATAAAAAACAATAAATTAAAAGTATATCCTAACATATGGGCCTTTAGGATTCAATGTACATTATCATGGTAATGATTCATATTGGAGTTTTTAAAATAAAAAATCTATTTCATCCTTTATAAGGGTCAATAAAGAGATTGGGAATTTTAATAACTTATCCCCATGGAGCATCAAATGAGGTGTGCTATAATGCACATTATCATGTACCAGTTAATCCCAGAGTAAAGCTCAATGAATCAATTTTTTAGTTATTAAATCTAGGTACATCTGTTTTAGAACCTCATTAATTTCATGTTTCTATAAATTGATGTAACTTCACAAAAACTACTCTCTGAGTAATTCAAAAAGATTATAATATATTTTTCTATACATATTATTACCCTTATAATTTTCCTTGACATATTCAAAGGGTTCACTCTAAGGTTATTTCATCATAGTTTCAAAAGTACAAGTAATACCATCCTATAATACTATAAAAGGAAACCCAATCATTTTAAAAATATTATTAATTATTTAAAAATTTAAAAACCAATTAATAAAACCCAATAATCTCAATGGATAGGTGTCTTTGGATGACCATATTCATAATTACATCAATCGAAATAAAAAATGGAATCAATAAATTATATTACATTGTAAAATTATAAATTCCCATTTAGATCCTAAATATTCACGATATATCATGGGAAAATAAAATAATTAAATGGTTGATTTAGAGATTCTATAAAGGGAATAAACATGATAGGGATGCATAATAATTGAGTTAATTTTATAACATGATATTACAAAATAAATGAATCAATAGTGATTTCATTGATGAATATCATAATTAACTAGGTATAATAAGATAATGGAATCATACGAAATGTGAAAAAACATATATATCGACATATGAAAAAGTTATGTATAACTACATAGATAACATCACTTGTTGGTGGTTTCCGATAATGGATTAGTATCACACCATAGTCCCATATAGGTTGTATGATGAGACTACATCATTACCCAATGAATTAGATGGCTATATAATTTTGGCCCACCAATAATATTAATTTCATATACATGCATATGAATTCCTCATAAGGAAATAAATAATAAGGGATAAACATAAGAATTATACATTGAAATAAAATGTTTGCATAATTTTTTTCAAATCATATTCTACTGAAAATTCATAGAAAAATGAATTTGAGAAATTATTATAAAGAATATATTACCATATAAAATTAGGGGAGAATAAAATAGGTATATACATGAGATACATATATAACTTATTATGAACAATTCCATAACATCAAATGTTTTCATAGTTAAGGAAAATACATATAAAAATATTAAAAATATCATTGAGGAAAATATTTTTTCACTTTGTGTAACATTAAAGGACTCCATCATAGATTAGAAATGTTGTTGAAAGATCTAAATGAATATTTATTTAGTAAAATATCAATTTAAATTTAAAATACTAATTTAATATATGAAACATCATCAGATAATAAATACGTTTTTTGGAAATAACTATTGAATATTAAAAATGTTTATTTAAAACATATAGTGGTCATGATGGCGGAATATTTCAATTCATTCCAAATAAATTCAAAAACAATGATTTCATTCACTTTTTTTAAGAAATTTTTAAATTTTCAATGTTAATAAAATGAGATGAATATTAATTTTAATTTTTTTATAAAAATCAAATTATATGTATAAATGACTTTATCAATCATTTTGAAACATTTTATGAAAACATTTTTTTTAAACATATATATAGAAGAAAATGGTTTTTTGATGGAAGAGATAAATTATGTTAGGATTTAATAAAATCATATTATCAATATTTTAATTACCAAGGAGAGGAAAATGGAACAATTTTTTAGAATTTAATGAACTACCACATGAGAAAAAATTATTGTGTTTTACTAGGAAAAGATTGAATAATTTCCATAGATAAGAATTCAAGCATAAATAATCATATTTTAAATGAGATTGATGCATAAGCCACTACTACTTTGGTAAATTTTCAATCATAAAATGAAATGAATAAAGTAGATAACTAATAAATTAAAATTTCATAAATGGAGAATCAATCATGAAATAGAATATAAAGGGGTAATCTATATCCAATTTAAAAAATATTTGTCCAATAAAAAAATATATCTCAAAGAAGGATATTTTGTAACGAACCCCTTACAATGATTGTATAATTAATGTGAGAGTTATTAAAAAATTTACAATATGTATAAAATGTAAATCAACAAAAATAAAAGTGTAAATATTATCAAAAATCAGTCAAATTACAATTCACATATAATCATGGAATGATATAATCAAGGATGTAGATATATTACCTAATTAATGGAAATTTAGTTATGAAACACATTATCTAAAGCATACCCTTAGTTAAGTGCTATATGTCCTCATATATATATTATTTATACATTTAAAAAACATAGAATATAATCATATTAATTTTTATAATACCGTATGTGATATATGCTCAACACTTATTCATTAAATGTTTTTTTATTATCACTATTGTTTAATTTGTTAATTAACCTATTCTCTTGAGATTATATTTTCATTAATGTAATGGATCAAAAAATATAAAATGGTTACATAATCTATAATATGATATTAATTTTATAAATATAATTTCATCATTATATAGTCCTTCTAAATCATTAATTAATTTTCATCATGGAGAATGAATCACATCACTTCATGGATAATGTTTTTCATACATAGACACATGAGATATTATCATTATTTAAAGGGGAATGGGTAAATAAGTTTATTTACCATTATTTTTTATGAATAAATATCATCTCTTATATATAAAATATATTCATTAATTTCATTCTTTATTACCTTTCTTCTAAATAGTTATGGTAATATTTATAACATCGCTTCGCAAGGCGGTAGTCCTTCATACACATGAATGAAATGATCTTTTAATCAATAAATGTTATGGTAAGACAATATATGTTATATTTTACATAATGATAAATATTTAATTAAAATATTATACAGACATACAACATAATCTTATTACCCTTTAGGAAAGAAATAAGAGAAAAATTAATCACATCACTTAGCAAAGTTGTAGTATGTCAGTTACCCAAGAGATGTTATCATATTTCCTACAGAATATAAATTTATAATTTATATGTGAAAATATATATAAATAAGTATAATTATAACATATATATCATATAAAATTAATAATATACATCATTATTATAATTTATTATACATTGTGATAGAAAATTAATTATGTTGGCTCGCAAGGTGGTAGTATGTGATACACATGATCAATGCTTTAATTTCCTATTTGAGAGAGGAGGATATAATTTTAGGTCACTAAATTTAGAAAAACAAATCTAATTTTATTAATGGTACATGGTTTTTTATACATAAAGGGATTAATTATATTTTATGGTGGTGTAAGAAGAATGATAATAAAATATTTGGTTATGAATGTGGATAGTTTTTCATAAAATGTCATTTTTCTCACTAATAGGATTACTATGTTTAGTTAATGATAATTAAATTTAATATATATTTATTAAAGGAAAATATAAGTTCATTTGGGTAGTTATTTTCTTATTTTTTTTGAATGTGTGTAATGAAGAGTAAAGCGGGTGGCCTTCAATAAGTGGGGGAGAGGATAGATGCAGAATTTGAAAAAAAAAGAATTCTACCCACATTTTTTCTCAAGAAAATATGATTCTAAAATCCCAATTTTATGATAATATAAGATATAAAAATTAATATGACCATTAATAATTAATTATAAATTTTTTTGGTCATTTTTAACACATATTATTTTAGTTTAACACCGACAAAACTGATTTTTAACATAGCCGAAATAATTTATTTTATGTTTTGACAATTCATTACAGTGAAAACATACATTGGATTTATTATATAATATAAATTAATAAGATTCCAAAATTTTAAACAATTTTTAAAATTCATCTTTCTATATCAAAATAATATAATTTAATATTAAATCGACAATCATGTTGAAAAATTTGTTTTTCATGAAATACATTTGTAAATGAATATATTTCTCATATTTACTATATTAGAAGTAATAATTTATAAATGAATTTAAATTTAAATTATTAAACAAACAATAAATATATTTAATTTAAGACATTTATTTTTAGAGGATATTTAATTTAATTTATGTGTAGAATCATTATTCATTTTTAAAAAGTTATATTATAAATATTTTTTAAAGCCTAACAATAAACTTCTAATAAAATATATTATAAATATTATTTATATTTAATTAATTTGATTTAATGAAACAAAATTAAAAATATGTTAATTTTTAAAAATAAAAATCTTAATTATACCTTATTTATTAATAATAAATGATAATTTTATAAAAATAAATATTTTATTTATCCACAATAAATTTATCATTTCATAAAAAATCCCAAAATTTCACTATAAGATAATATTGATATGTAGATATCATTAATGATGTTTTTTATGAATTTTCAAAAAAATAATAAACAAATAACTTTAAATTATTTATTAAAATCCAGACTACACTGCATTTAAGAAGAATCCATTTTATCGAAAATCATTCTTTATCATTCAAATGGTTCTTCTTATATTTTTATTCAATTGAAAAACTATTATTTTTATTGGTGTCATATATATAATTTTAAAATTTTATTAAATCAAATTCATACAACCTAACGTAATAATTATGTTATAATGGTATTCATTAACTAATAATATGGTGTATCACAATTTGTTAAAAACTAGTGTTGTGTGTGTTGTTAGTTATTAAAGAAATCGATTTTGTCTAGAATGAAATATATCAATATGTATTGGGGTTTTACAAGGAAATAGTGTTCCAAACATATATTTTTAATATTTTATAGTTAATGATCTAGTTGGTATCTTGATATGTACTTCCATTACATTCACCAACATTATTGACATGATAATGTAACATTTTGGGTTCATTTTTTAGAATCATACACTTCTGAAAACATCACATAAAGTAATATTATATACACATTATGAGTAATAAATAAATTTAGGTGTTGTTTTGAAATTATTATATCTATTATCAATTATTTAATTGAGATATTAAATCTTTAAATTTAACCAAATTTTTTTCTTGGAATTTCCTATAAACTATTATTCAACCATATATTTTTCATCAAATAACTCCCATTACAAAATTTAATTTTTTTGTTTCATCAACCCTATTCTATACCTCATCTAATGTTCATTATTCTTCATCAATCATGGGATACATAAATTGACTTTTTAATCCATGAGAACAATTTTTATATCACCTTCATGTCCCCTGATATAATTATTTATTGACATCCTATAATGTGGAATAATTATTTAGAGAAATTTCATGTTCCTTGTTTATTTTTTATTTAACATGTATTTTAAATAATTCCCTACAATGATATAAATTTAATATTTGTTTATCCTACTCGCTGATATTTATGATTCCCCTTAATTAAAATATTCTTGTTTCAATATAAATAAAATATTAGATAAGTTTAATATTATTTCCATAATTATAATATATAAATTATAAAATAAATTTTATTATCCATTTCTTCTTCAAATTCAATTTGTCAATAATTATATATATTAACAAAAAACCATTACAGTGTCCTTGGTATAGGATTTCTAAATTTGAGAATAATTTTTGTCAGGTTGTCTTAATACTTTTGTTTTTTTAAAAACCATCGCCTTATATGATTTCCAATTTCTCATTAAGAAAATAACCTTCTAATACCCATAAGAAATCATGAAATTTTTTAGTTTATGTATGGACTAAGTTTCCATGCTTTGATCCAAAAGGGTTTAAATATTTTTACATAATTTATCAAGTAGTATTGTCATAAACTTCTTCATGATCATAGAATCATCAATAATTTCTCTATATCCTGGAATTATGATTAGAATTTTGTTTAAATAAATAACAAAAAATGCAAAAATTATGAATGTACTATTTTGATTTCATGGAATTGATTCCAACCTGTCTGTAACTATGAAACCATCACCATTTATATATATTGTAGATATCATGTAAAATATTTTTGATGAAATTTTATATCATAAATATTTTTTTTATTTCCAAATCCTTCTCCAGGATGGATAACAATAATTTACTATACATTAAACCATAATATATAATTTTTGTTTTCTGTTGTACTATATTCTTTATCCTAATTTTTTGGAATATATACAATATTCTAACTGATTTCTGAAAACCTATTAAAAATAAAATATTTGGATCTTCCCTCTCATTCCATTGATCTAATACCCTTCCATTTTTTGTTAGAATTAATTTGTGATGTGGTTTTTTTATACAATTCATATATCTCATAAATAATGATATTTAAAACTAACAAAAGCCCAACTAGGTGGGTACATTTAATTTGAAATAATTTTAGAATACTCAAATAAATACATATAATCCCATGATAGAGTATAAAACAAAAATGTGGGGGTGATTAATAGGATGTAAAAAATACCATCTCTCAATCAATGTCACTAACATCAATATCATTTTAATGGGGAAAATTTCATAAATAAGTACATAGAATTCATGAACATATAGGAACAAATAATTAAATTTTATTTAAGGATAAATTAATTATAATTGTGAATAAAAATTAAGAAAAGGTTGTGATCCCACATCACACATTTTAATTTTGATAATAATAAGAACATATAAATTACAATGGATATGGAATTGAAATAATATTTAATGATAGAAATAAAAGATACAAAAAAGAATATAATAATCACATTACATGACAATATCTCACTTCTGAATATAGATCATGTGTCGACCCTTTTTCTTATTCTGACTCACATATATGGTCCCCCATAGAATGAAAAATTGGTATCTCAGATACTAATATTTGCTGATTTATATTATCAGTGACACAATTTTTAACATGGTAAAAAAATTAGAAACACCAAATACACTATAATAAAGGACTATTTCTTATAGTATGGTAAAAAAAGAAAAATAATAATGACATAAGAACTATAATATTTTATTAGTCTACATGAGAGTAGTTGTGCTATAAAAACATTTACTTAATCATGGTTCTTGATTATTTATAATCATGATAGATAATTTTGAAATGTGGTCTCTTTGAATTCCAAAATAGTATGAATCCTAAAAATTGAAGACTACATTACATGATGAAATTAGTTTCATAAAACTTCTTAGTAATCACAACATTTAAATGTGAATTAATATATAATTTTATAAATAAATTTTACTATAATTTATAGTAATACCAAAATCTCTTGGGATTATTATAACTTTGTAATCAACATGTAAAAAATTTTCAGAACTGTATTCACATAGATACATGAATTTTCTATGGATTAATGTAATGCACTAGTGTAAAATACATTTTTCCAATGAACTAACCTCCTTGGTCTTGATCATTATTACACAACACCTCGAGTCTCATACAATGCCTTAGTTTTATTCCCATTACACCACAAGCTGTTATCGACTTCGGTAATTTGACACCCTAATGACTATTACCACAAGAAAAACAATACACTATTCATGTCATTTCCCCACACCAACAAAAATCTATTAAAATACCATTTGATGTCACCCATCCCAACACTAACCATAAAAACATGATTAATTGTGGGTTACATTTGAAATACAATACGTAACTGACTATAGAATCTTGTTGACATGGGTAGTAACATTTAGTGTTTTATGTCCCTTTTTTATTGGGTGTTACACTGTAATTTTCAATTAAAATAATGGAACCTCAGTGTGGAACCCAAATCATAAATATTTCCAATGCCTCTAAACATAAATATTTAAATTGAGGTTGATACAATATTTTAGGAACCAACCTCTATATGCTATGGATTATTCATCAGACCTCATGAATCTCATGTAATTCTTTTTTTAATATCACACAACATGGGGTATTATTATACAATGTACTATATTTAAAGGACATCACATGTTATTTCAGTGTGTGGTTTCCTCACTCACACACACCTTGGGAAACATTTATAAAGTTCACAAATCATAACTATACTCAAAAAAATTAAATATTAATTTTTTATTTCTTATTATGAAAACACTTAAAAATCAAGGTTCACATTGTTCACATGAGTACTAACAGTTATCTTCTTTTGTATATCTCTTCCATGGGTTTCATAGTTTTTGTAACAACCCAGTATAGGGTTGTGCCATAGTACATTTGCTAAGTGAAAATTATGACCTTAGGGATGCCTTCCCATATTCCATAGGTTATTGACTAGTAGTGAGGGCATGAACCATATAGTGGCTAAAATATTCCTTCAAATAAAAGAAAAAAAATAATGAAAATACCAAAAAAATATATACGTCAGATAATAAGAGTACACAAAATAAATGATATTTAGTGTCTTGAAAATGTAAATTTATTCATAAAGACTCATGGTCACACATCTGTTCACAAATAGACCACTTTGATGTATTTTCACATTTATAAAATAAACTAGAACAAAATACTCATATAATACCATATGGTATTACCATGAATAAATGAAACCATTTCAAAATTCACATCTATATGATCATCCTAATCCGTTTAATAGTCTAAACTCAAGCTAAATATAGAAATATGGTATTCCCACACATTAGGGTAAGTATAGAGGGTGTGAGAAATATATCTTTGTTGGGACCCAATAAGATCTATTATAAAAAAAATTATTCAATACATATGTGTTCCTGAAAAAACAAATAAATTAAAACATTCGATCATAGTGTGTTAATAGGATAACCATGATACCATAAAACCTAATACAATACATACTCCTATGAAGACACAATATGATTATTAGGATACCACAGTTGCCAACCATTCATAATTCTGCACAATGTGTGAATATAATCATCCCTTAACCTCGCTTCATTGAATTTATATTATATCTCGCACAAAAAGACTCATGGTTACCATCATCCATGACCTCAAACCTCTTCATGATATAATAGAGGGTGATAATATATCTAAATATTAAACCACTAAATTATGACTCAAGTTAATGTTCATTATCCATGACCTCTATTCAACCCAAACCCAACCCTCTCTCTTGTGGTCTTATTCGAAGAGAAAATAATATACAAGAAAAGATCCAGCATCATTCACATTATGACACTATCACACCAATGTTTTTTATACTATCCCTTTCAACCATGTTGTGTTGAGCCATCACGATCCCTCAACCGAAATGGGATCATCTCATATCACAAAAAAATAATAGTAAATACAAAATAGCGCATTCAAAAAATCACATGTCTTAACATATCAACACTATGGGACTAGTCACTAGAAAATAGATCCAATGGAATTAAGAGACCTAATTTCACATTTCATGGTGTTTATTTGTTATATCAAACCCACCATTTTAAATTATCATTCGTACCATTTTATGAACATCAACCATTGGGTAAAAACTACCCATAATGAAAATACCCTAACCCTAGTAGAAATAATATGGATTACATAATTCTATCATATTCGTAGAGAAAAATATGAAAAATTGGGGTTTTTTACAATGATGAATAAAGATACCTTAAATATGTCATTAAATTATTCTTGTGAAAATACCCTTTTTTTTATTTGAAAATAAATTTTATTAAAAAAATTCATAGAATACTAAAAAATATTCATTAATAAGAATGATGAAGACTTTTGAAGGAATATTATTATAAATTAATGGATTTAATGTTGTCAAATTCCAAACAAGTTGAATGATAAAAAACTATCCTTTCACACAACTGTAAAAATTTCAATAAGTACTCTATTCAAAGATATATATGAATAATCTTTTAAACCATTTTGTGATAATTAAAATATGGTTAAAAATATTTTTAACAAATATTTTGTGGGATTTTTATATCAATATTTATTATATATTTTGATAACCTGGAATTGGATGAAATGAGATTTTGGATTTGGTAGAGAAATAAAATAGTTTTTCAAAAAATGTTATCATGAATTTTAAGAATAAATGATAATAAAATCATATAATTACCTGAAATTTTAATTTATAAGCCTAGGAGAAGAAAATATTTTTGGTTTAAGATATAAATATCAGAAAATTCCCCTAGGTTATACATAATATAATTAATCATTAATAATATTGAGATTATGAAATAAATTTTTACTTTATGAACACTTTATGTCAAATGTGTCTAGAACTCCCGTATAATAATTATGAATTTATAATAAATATACTTCATATCCAAAATAATATTTATAATACAATATATTATTTACTTATATATTATTATATCATGTTTTTTAAAAATTCATTAACCATTCTGGTTGATAATTATATCATTTTTCCTATTTTTTTGGTTAAGTAGTAGTTGAACTTATATATTGAAAATTATTTTGTCATATCTTGAATCATAATAAAAATATTTAAGAAATATATATTTATTATATAGATATTTATAGTCGTCCATCAATTTTATATATACAAAAATAATTACATATTTCACAGAGATGATATGTTGTATGTTGTAATGAATGCTCTTTTAAATTTTCAATGGATGGTTAAAAAGATACGTCAATAGTTGTTAAGAATTATTGAATTATTATTATATTATATATATTCATTAAAAAATCTTTATTAATATCCATGTAAAATGTAAATGTTAATAAAATATAATCTTTTTTGGAGGTGTTAGTCCACACGTACACCCTAGAAAAATTATTATTTTCCGATGGATATGAAGGATAGATGTTTGATATGATATTATAATAAAAAAAATAAAAAACTTGTAATTAATATAATACATAGTTATTAAACATATCATGATACTCATCTAAAAAATATGGTGAGGAAAAATTTATTTTATCGCTACATGGAAAGAACTAGTCATACATACACAAGAGCGACACATTCACTTCTTATTTCACAGGAAAATGAAAGATAATTATGTTTTCATAATCACTATAAAATTTAATCATATTTAAAATGAATTATCTAAATTTTTAGGAAAGATAAAATATATTTATAGGATTTGAAATAAGTATTAATATCTAAATTGATCAATATAGGTAATCACATATTCATTAAATGTACTCCTCTAGATCTCCTCTTAGGGACCGATGGGTTTTTTATTAATAAAAGAAACGCTACAATGTTTTTAGGTGATTAATGTTATTTGGTTGATTTTTGAAGCTATATTTCTCAATATGGTGTCAGTAATTGAAAGAAGATGTACCATTTTATAACCGAGTGGAGAGGAACTCTAATAATTTCCAAAAATATTAAAATATAAAAAAGTCATTATATAGTTTAAATTCCTTCAGAAGTCCAAATACTCAAAGTCACTATCATATTAACTGAATATTCATTAAAAAAGTTTTTTAGAGTCATTCTTTATAACATATCTTTTACATAAATCCTTATTTAACCTAATTTAATGTTTACCATTACAACATATTATTCAATATTAATGGGTAGTAATATTACATATAGGTTACAAATTGGCTTATAATTGGAAAATGGATGACCATTTGGGAAATATATTATCCAAAATATCCTATTTCATGATTTGAATTATTTTAAATTAATTTTAATCATATTTTTCTGGTAAAATATAATTAATTTTGGTTTTTTTAATATTAATTTTATTTGACACAAATGACATAAAGACAAAGTTAAAATTATAATAAAATCCATTAACATAGGAAGAATATATAAAGTTGACTATAAGTATAATGTATATAAGAACCTGGATCTTATTTTCATTTATGATTTTATTTTTCTATTGTTTTTTAGAAGAATAATAAATAATTGAAAATTTTGAAGTACACACCATGTTCTTTTTGAGTACATGCCGTGTACTCAGTTACAGTGGGTAGCTGGGTGCTGGCCATGTAATGAGCATACACGTGGCCATGTGTGGTGACCTGGAGGCCGCCTAATTTAGGGCCTAGTAAGGGAATGTACATCCCCTGTACATATAATATACACGCGGTGTAATTTTTTTAATCAAACGGACTAGGGTCACGTCTTTTTGGTAGAAACAACTTCTTCTCTACTGAACTCAATCGTGAGCATCCAATGACCACAATCATTCCCCAAGACCCAGATCAAGCATCTATTATCTGATTCGACTGGAGTCAGTTGCGTTGGAATCGAATCAGTGACTTCTCTCTTCTTATAGAACACCATATCGTGTTTTAACCTCTCTCATGAGATATCATTGGTGTAAAATTAAAGAAATTTTTGTACATCTACTACATACTTGGTCGATCCAAGGGCTGACACCAGAGTATATCGATCATACAACACTGAGGTAGGTGGTTTGTGCCTTTCTATAGATAGTCGTTGAATTATTTGTTTAAAAGTGCCTATTACCCATGATCGGGGTATTGCGTATTTACAGTTATAGCCTTGTTATATTTTTTCTATTCATGTATTCTTTTTTATAGGTTAATTGAATGTTTATACAGATTTTTCTATGCATTGTGAGTGTTTTACCATGATGGTTTTGTTTAGGACCATTTTTTCTTTCTTGTCCTGTTAGGTTTTTGTTCTTTCCATTCCTAGTGCTGATTGGATGCGGTGATCATATAATCTGACATGCTATTATGTTTTAGACTGTTTAGAAAAGTAGTTCATGAGGATTACTTTTTCTGCTATGCATTTCGATGCACGTTTTACATTCACAGGGCTATGGGAACTTGGTGTAGTAGAGCATAGGGAGAATGGACGCGGGGGCTTCTCCAGAGGTCTAGTTTTCACTATTACGTTGCAAGAACATAGGTTTAATTGATGAAAGTACTTCCTCACAGTGTATATAGTTCCTAAACATGGTCCTTAGGGGGGATGTGATGTAATTTCTTCATCAGAGTGATTTTTAATTATCGATACATGACTATAGGTGGAATTGATTGTGAGTGATTCCTCATAGAGACTATGCTTAAGTTGATGCAGATGTGTTAGTCAATGTGTACTTCCCAAATGGTTGTTGTTCTTGTTTACATGAACCAGAGGGGTAAGGATTTGAGTACTCCTAGAGGGTTACCTGTTTTTATTAGATTTTTTGATATATAAAATTTAATGCAATTGAACTATTGTAAAGGTTGTTGTTGATTACTTTCTTGTTTATTTATTCTTATTAAATTTTTCTTGAAATATATATTTACTGAAGGATAGACATAGATCTTTGAGTGGTTTTTTACTGGGATAGGTCTCTCATCCTGTTTTGGTCATTCTTTTGGGCCCAAACAGATTATATTGTTGTTGGTATAGATAAGGGTAATCCCACATCTACTTCAGGTACATGATTTTTTGAGGAGCTGGAGAGCATGGGACCAAGCTGAGGCTTGAGATGATGAGGATTTTATATGTTTTCTTTTTTTTTTTACTTTGGTTTATAATTTTATTTTAGCATTGTGAATTATTTGGCTGCTTTCCTAGACAATTGTATCATGCATCATATTAATGTACTTCAGTTGTTATTTACTTTCAGTCTTCCACTATTTACTATTTTATGTTATAATTAATGCTTCCACTATTGTATATATATTTTATACACTATGTTATTATACCAATTTAGAGCATAGATTCACCACTATCATACCCAATCACCTAACTTCTAGTCAGTAGCCTAGGGCATTTTGGGAAATGCACATGAGGCCATGTGACCAACCGGGTACGGGGCACCTCTATATTTAGATGATCAGGATATATAGGTAGACTTTTTGATTGTTCTTATGCCATGAGAGGCACCGTTTTCCATTCTCTATATTGGATGGCTACAATAGAGTTGGAGGAGCTCGAGAAGCAGTTGTAGGAGTTTTATACAAAGGGTTTTATCTCACCTAGAACTTCTCCTTGGGGTTCTTCATCTTTTTTGTGAAGAAGGCAGAAAATACCCTCCAACTTTTTTTTGGATTTTTAGAAGCTGAAAAAATTGGAATTAAAGAACTGATATCCCATACTAGGGAATGATAATATCTTTGATCATCTTCTAGGATCTCGCGTGTTCTCGATGATTTAATTGAGTTCTGGTTATCATTAGTTGCACGTTAGAACATATGATATACCTCCTACAGCCTTCTGGAGTAGGTATAGTCTATACGAGTATATGGTTATGCCTTTCGGTCTCATGAACATGCTTGCAGTCTTTATGGTACTAATGAACCGAGTGTTACATCCATACATGGATTCTTTTGTGGTTGTCTTTATAGATGATATCTTTGTGTACTCTTACACTTGACACGACCCTTCCACACATCATTAGATCGTTCTGAGTACACTAATAAAGAATCAGTTATATGTTGTGCTCTTAAAATTCCACATTTGGATGTATCAACACTTCTTGTGTAATGTTATCTCAGAGAAAGGAGTATCAGTAGACCTAGAGAAAGTGAGAGCAGTAGATTCCTAGGTGCAACTGAAGAAATTCATTGAGGGAAGAATTTTTCTAGGTCTGTCTGGATACTACATACATTTCATACAATACTTTTGATGCATACCAACGCCACTGACAGACATGACTAAGAATACTGAAATGTTCATGTGGTATGATTCTATTGATCCATCCTTTAAGGAGCTGAAAGAGAGGTTGACTTCACCATTGATACTAGTATTGGTAGAGATGATCAAGAGCTATAATGTTTACTGTGATTCATTAGGTATCGGGATGGGAACTATACTTATGCAGGGATAAGGATTCGTTGCGTACGACTCTCGACTGTTGAGGCCACATGAAAGGAATTGCCCGACACATGATATCAATTGGATGTAGTTGTTCATGCCTTAAAATATTGGAGAAACTATATTATGGGAGATCATTTTTTTGGTTTTCACCAACCACAAATGTCTCAAGTATATCATTACTCAGTTTGACCTAAATTTGAGACAACAAACGGGGGTTGAGTACCATCATAATTTTTACTTTGAGCTTGCCTACATGCTTGGGAATGGAAATGCACTATCTGATGCACTATGTTAGAGGACTCATATATATGCACTTCATGTGGCCAACAGTGAGTGAAAGCATATGGATCTGTTCTTTGAAATGCATTTGGGGGAGCACGACAGATAGGGGAAGTTGTTTCTATCTTCTATATTTGCTATCTCTACACCTCTTGATCAAGTACGAATGAGGAAGCTATTAGATTCATAAGGACATGTCTAATAAGAAAGAGTGTTAGGAGGGGACCCTATTCGTGGATGGACCATAGTTGAGGATAAAATATTGTTTTTTCATGAGAACATATGGGTTTCAGAAGACATACGTGAGGAGCTACTGTGGTAAATTCATTCCTCAGTTTGTGCTGTTTATCCGGGTGTCACCTAGATGTATCGTGATCTACAATGTCAGTATTTGTGTCTAGGTATGAAGAAAGAAGTTGATGTTTTCATGATGAGGTATTACATATATCAGTAGGTGAAGGTGGAGCTTCAGCGACCAGTATGGACTTTGCAGTAGTTACCCATTCATTAGTGGAAGTGGAATGATGTCACGATGGATTTCGTGACAGCTTTGCCGATGACACCTTGAGGGAATGATTCAGTATGGGTTGTCATTGAAAGACTCACAAAGGATGCTCACCTCTTTCTAATCAAGAAGAAATTCAATGCTGATGATATAGAAAAGTTGTACATCTGTGAAGTTGTAGGTTTACATGGAGTTTTGAACTCTATTATTTCAGACATGGACACACGTTTTACATCATGTGTCTGGCCGGGGCTTGAGAAGGCTTTGGTTACATAGGTACTTTTGAGTACATCATATAACCCAAAGACAGATGGAATGTTCAACCGTATGATTCATATTCTTTAGGATGTTCTTGAAGCATCCATCCTAGATTTTGGAGGTTCTTTGGAGAAGCACATACCTCTTTAAGAGTTTTCCTACAATAATAGTTTTCAAGAAACTATTCAGATGGAAAATTAAGAGGCTTTGTATGGTAGGCCATGTCAACCAACTTTATGTTGGCTAAAGGAAGGAGAGGCAGCTATGTTGGGACGTCGTCTTTTCCAGGAGACCATAGATCAGATAGAGTTGATTCGAAAAAGGATAGATTTTGAAAAATCTTGACAAAAATCTTATGCTGATCAACGGAGATGACCTCTAGAGTACGACATCAGAGATCATGTTATATTGTGTATCACAACAAGACTGAGACACATGGGGATTTAGAGATAGGGTAATCATTCGTCAAGGTATGTTGGGCTGTTTGAGCTGTTGGATAGAATTGAGTCAGTTTCCTATCAGTTTTAGTAACTATAGTGGTATAGGGAAATGCATGATGTCTTCCAAGTTTCTCAGCTTCGTTGTTACTTCTCAGTCATGTCTCTTGTTTTTCAACCCGAGGAGGTTGAATTATAGGTGGACACCTTTTTCCTGGAGTATCCTATCCAGATTATTGACCGATGAATGACGGTTCTCCGTGGCTAGTCTATTCCTCTGGTATGAGTGCTATGACAACACAAACAAGTATAGGACGAGACATGGGAGAGGGAGTCTGATGTATGCTCACAGTGACATGAGCTTTCTGAGGTTTCTTCTTCCACGCCTCCTTTCTAGGGAAATTCAAGGGAAATTTTCTTTAGGGGGAGAGTTTGTAAAAACTTGGATCATTTTATTCAATTATGTAGTGAGACTATCATAAAAATATGGTTTTGACCGTTCTAAACAATAGTTTTCAAAACAAATCTCAGAATAAAGGAAGTACCCAATAAAATCACAAGGGAAAAATAATTTGATGGGATACATTGGCATATGGTTTGTGGCCATATGCCAATTTTGATACCAATATAGATAGTATCCTAAGACCATGCTCTTGGACCCACAGGGCGAGGCTATCCTTATGAGGTAAATTATTCTAATGGCCCACCTCTTTATTCATTTTCTGAAACACCGCACCACCCAAAAGAACCATGTAAATGATACGAAAATACCATATTTTATATTAAACAGATTTTCTAATCAAATGTCATTTCCAAATATCCAAACACACTGACACACAATGTTATGATAATATTACAACATCTTCTATTACATTATAAATAACAAAGGTCCACCTAATAGTCAGGGCCTCAAATGAACCAACCCAACCATTGATAAAATTTTTTCACAAACCAAGAAAGGTCGACCCTAAACTGGAAACCTGAGTCCATCCATGGAATGTACTGAGAGGAAATATCTTTATTTTTTTAGTGGAAACTTGGGTCCTGGAGTCAACAGTTAACCCATGTGAATTATTTATCTGAATATAAGAGTCACAACCCATCCCCTTGGGTTCATGAAATGACTACCCCATGCCTACCTCCAGATGGCTAGGGGATGGAGACTAGTACCAATTGCATTATTATTCATTGGGAAGAATTATAAAATCACCTTGACACATGAACACTCACAACCCCAGCCCACAATAATGACTAGGAAGACATACATTCCACTATGAAAACCAGTGACTATAAAATAGTACATGCTAAATGTAATGTGGATAGAATAAATGCCAAAAAACAAGATGAAAACAAGAAAGTAAACAGGTCTATGTAGAACCGTCCATATAAAACCCTAAATAATTGGTAGGTATATAGTATCTTTTTGATAATGTAGGAGTATGTCTCACCTATCTGATGTCACATGGCACTACCAGGTCCTAGAAAACCATGATCTTTATCCAATTTTTAATCTTCTAAACATGACATGACACGTGCGGGTGAAGCACGTATAGGGTTGAGTAACAAAATACTTATTAGGGACCCCAAGCCACATTGAAATACCATAATTGAAAAGTACACATGAAGTAATAAATATATTAAACATGTATAACCCAAAGAATAAAAATAAATCTTCTCGGTCATAATGATTTTATCATCTTGAACTATGGATGAAATCATTCCCGCCGAGTCCCTATGGTATTTTCGACTATCTGTCCACTAAGATCCACTCAGATATTGCTCGTCTTCCTGGGAACTGAGGTCTGCTCTGCTAAAGCTCGTCTATAGGGACATTGAGGACCACTCAGCTTTCCCCCATTAGTTGGGACACTAATGTCTGATCATTTATTTCATGTCTATTAGGTCACTGATGTCCGCTCAGCTACTACTAGTCTACCGAGCCACTAAGGTCATCTCAAATATGACTCGTCTTCTGGTCCACTAATGTCCCCTTAGGTACTTCTCATCTATACAATATAGTCTCAAATCAACCGATCATATCCAAAATTATACAAAAAACACACATGGAGTGTATCGATATGAATTCCTTGTTTTGAGGGTTCTAAATTGTCAAATTTCTTCTGAATCAGACTCTTGGTTTGGAAGTTATGGACGTTTAATGAAAAAAGTACTCATGGGGCCCAGGTCCATTATGACCCAGTTAGAGCGGACCGACCTGACCTAAACTAGATTTGACCATTTCTCATAGGCCTTTCCTAGACTGGCGGGTCTGTGGGTCTGGCTCGGTGTGTGGCAGGTTGGGACGTTTTGGGTGGTCCGACCCATTTTGGAGGCCCAGCCTGTGGGGGCATCCCAACCTTCTATGAGCGGGGTGACATGTCTTTCGCAACTGTGGTGGTGGTCATCACATCGGATCATTATCAACATAGTGTTGGTTGCCATGTTCACTCATGGAAATCATGGTGTGTTTGTTGTGTGACTACCCTATGAACCATCGTATGGACCTCCTTCAAAGGTCCAACATGACCATTGTCCTCCGACAGCGCGACACAGTTTTATGTTTCATCCACCATAGACTCCACTATAGGCATTACCAACAACCCTCGTCTGTAACCCCATTAATGATGCCATTGTATCCTCCACTACTATGGTGTGCCACCTGTGTGTGCCACCTCTTGCACATTTCTGTCATCATGTGTCACTGCCGAGCAGCATTTGTGGGTCCTTTCGCAAGAACCCGACATGATATGATGATCTATTATCTGATCCACGAGTGCATTTAGGGTTAAGGGGTAATCACCCTACCTGTTACAAATTCAATGAATCTGTTTCAACAATCCCGTGGTTAGGTCATGAAGAAAAAAGAACTCCCACAACGTAGGGATATGTCCTTTTTCATGTTTTCCCTATTCCTATACGTTAAAATGAATGGGAGGGTATTGACACTATGATTCCATACCTTTGAGCATGAAATAAACATACTAATCCCACATGAAAAAATTACTGGAAGATCAACCATTTATTGGTTTTATCCACATTCTTTGTTTAGAAATAATGAACAGTGAAACAATTTTGTAAAAAAAAATCCCAACCTTAAGAATGGATTATTTGTATGGGAAGAACACCCCATTGTAGTTCATTATTCTATAATTTGAATCCCACCGTTGCGGTTGGAGATCCTATGATGTATGGGTGAATGGAAAGAGAATGGTTCTTTTTATCACGATCAATTAATTGATCCTCATTCAACAATGTCAAATGTTCAAATTCAGAACAAAATAATTGTTCAAACGATCCAATAATCTATTAACCCTTTGAATAGGGAAAACAAATTTCCAAATTTCGGTTATAGAGCTTCGCAACATTGTTTCGTTGTTTCATTTATGAAACATAATTTCTATTATATTGTAATGAAATTCAGAATTTAACTATACAAATTAAGGATTATTTTATTTTTGTCTGACCAAATTATCTTATTAATTTTTTTTAAAAGTCCAAAAATTAACTTTTATACATGACTCACCTCGGTCTAGGATAAGTTCATTCATAGGAAAATGCAATATTTTGGATGCAATGGATCTCTCAGATATATAATCTGGTCACTCATTTAGATTTTTCTAAAAAGTTCATGTGCCCTATTTTAAATATACATAAAAAAGTTCAAAAAATTATTTTGGAATCACTGGGTCTTGGAATCAATTATTTTCAGAGTGCCTAGTGTCACAACAATTCTTTATAATTTTAAAAAAATTACATTGAGTTTTGAGACATTAAATTACCCCCACCCTTATGGATTATAATAATCTTAAACAAAAGCATGGGATAAACAATCAAATGGGGGTACTAATAACAGATATAAGCCTCATTCTCCCATGTTCTATCATAAGTATACCCATTCTCACACCATAAACACACATGACGAAAAAAATGATCTAAAAATGTCCAAATCCTATCGATCCTCAATATCTAATGGGAACTCCAGACACTTTACCCCATCGTCGATGTACAAATCACCCTAGCCAATTATAAGAAATGGATCATTCACGTATCTCCTTAGATGTGATATGTGGAAGATATTATGTACCTGGGGTGTCTGTATGGGGGACATATAGGTGATACCCCACCTCAAGAACTATTCTCAGCATATGAAAAGGGCCAATGAACCTCAGATATTGCTGGCTTCCCTAGCCAATTCGTAGCAGTCCACATTAAGGTGTGCCAGAATGAACACATGGTCTCACTAATCAAACTACAAGTGCGTACAGGTCGTATCAGTATTTGATTTATAAATTCCCTGTGATGTCATCATATGCTTCTGAATGACCTACACCTTCTCTATTGTATCCCATATCACCTTTGGACCCATGAGTGCTGACTCCCCTAGGTCTATCCAGCATAACAGTGATCTAAATAGTCACCCATAGAGTTGATCTAATAGTACCATACCAATAGTGGAGTGGTTTATATTGTTGTGTGTGAACTCCACCAGTGGTATGTGATCCTCAAAATTGTGACAGAAGTCCTAGATACATGCACAAATAAATTATTCTATAACTTTGATAGTCCTCTCCGTATGACCATCTGTCTGGGGGTGGAAAGTTGTGATCATGCAAAGCTTATTCCCGAATTCAACATATAATTCCATCCACAATCAAGATATAATGTGTGTGTCTCGATCAATGAGTAATGTCTATCAGTCCCCATGGAGTCAACCCATCTCCTACATGTAGATGATTCTCAATACATTTTCTGAACCGTACTCAGAAATGGGTAAGGAGTGGGCTGACATGTTGATCCATTCAACAATAACCCAAATTATATCATGTCCCATAGTTATACGCGGTAATACCATAATGATGACCCTCTAGATACCATCCCACTTTTACTCTAGCACCTCAAGTGGCAATGTCAATCTTGTAGGAACCTAATGGTTCACCTTCTCATGCAAAAAACTGGGGCACTGTGAAAAAAAATGAACCACCAGATGGGAGTATCATAACTCCTTGAAAACCTACACATGTTATGCCACTAGAATAATAGTGCATCCTTCGAGAAGGATGACATTCTCTCCACCTACTAAATAACCATCATGAACTTGTCCTGACGAAAACTGAACACGTCGGGCGTCAAATTCAACATCAACAAAATGTTAATCATTATCATTCCATAAGAGTAGGGGGGCGATAGTCATCAATTAATGATAATATGTTATATTATCATCACTTAAGAGATCTAAAATGCATCTAACTACTCCAACACCTCACTATGAGACAGAAGATATGATCTTTTTCTAAGCACAAATGATAACACAGTTCCCTTCCTAGGAGTATAGACTATCATGAAGTCATAGTCTTGGTGGTACTCTATCACTCCCCATTGACTCAAATTCAGGTCATTATAAGATAAGATATAACTGATAATTTTTTGGTCATATTAGATGATAAACCACTATCCAATAAAGTTGTTCCACCATATCATCAATGAAAACACCACTATTACTAGATATTGTCTATGAGTCATGAGTTTTTCATAGTAAATCTTCAACTTCCATGATCCGTATGTGATCATTTATTGCTCTTGCATTCAATAAAAAACATAGACTTTTACCTGATGCGTTGCAGAATACTAAATACCCAATGCCCTCAAATTATAGTCTCAAAGTTGATGTACTCGTCAGTCTCTACCTTATATTCTGGAAACACTGTAGCCACTTCTCCATCCATGTGAATGAATGTCCCTTCAATGTCAAAGATGATAAGGGTGTTGCTGTCCTAAAAATGTGAGGAACTAATCATTGGTAGTACGTAGAAAAACTCAAGAAACTATGTACAATAATCAGACTCTTGGGTGGATCCCAAGAAAGAAGTATTTCTATCATAGTTGGATACACTACAACTACAACATCAAAAATGATGTTTCCTAGGAAGCGTGCATCTCTAATGATGAACTAAAAAATAAAGAGATTCCCATAAATATAGTGCTCTGAGAGTGTATATAGCACTATCTGTAGGTGTGTATAGGGATCCTCCAATGATGCCGAGTATAGGAAGATGACATCAATGAAGACCAAAATGCACATGTCAAGGCAGCGCTGGAATATCCTTTTCCAGAGTCCCATGAACACTTCTAGAAAATTATTCACACCTAGTGGAATCACCAATTACTCATTGTGGTCATTCCAATAACTAAAGGCTATATTCAGTAAATTCTTATCCCATATATGAAGCTAGTGATGGCCTGATCTGAGGTCTAACTTTGAGAACCATCGTGCTTCCCTCAACTAATTGAGGAGGTCATCAATCCTTGGAAGTGGATACTTTTTATTCACAATCACTTGGTTATGGTGCCTTAAGACCACAAAACACCACAATATCTCATCTCCCCCCCACATAAAACCAAACTAAGGATGCCCATTGTGACATGTTCGGTCTCACAAATAACTCCTCAATCAAATCCTATAGTTTTACCTTTAAATCATGATGCTTCATAGGAGGCATCTGATATGCTAGTGTGGATATCAGTGTCATACTAGGGTACCAATCAATCTAGAAGTCTACCTATCATTGAGGAGGTAATACTAAAAAATCTAATGGAAATATGTCATTCTACTCATCCACCATTACAAGAATGTGAGGAGTCTTATTGTCCACTGCAATGATTGTGTGGTTGTGAAACAGCTAATTTATTGGATGCACAATCCTCCAAGAAATTATTTCCATTGATGTATGATCTCCCTTCAAACCAACGAAGGAAAACATTGTCACATCCAAAGAGATATACCACACTATTCTCCTGAAACAATTGATATGTGCATGAAATATGGATAACTAGTCTATATCCATGATTACATTGAAAGGACTAAAAACCGATACCATGTAATCTTAGTCAACGATATCACCTCCTAGATTGATCTCATATTTTCAAGTCCGATGTGTAATAATCAAATCCATAACCATATGAGTCTCTAACCATAATGATTGAGTGAACAACTCCATTGGAATCTCATAGCGTTGAATACAGTATGATGCAAGCAAAGTGTAGCTGAAACCTTTGTCTATAAGAACTGATGATATTATGAAGAATACATGTATCATAACTTTAATAATATTTATAGTGTTGTGGTCATAGGCCTCCTCTATTTTTAGTTGTCCTGACTATTGTCTAATAGCTCACAAATCCTATGGTGGGCCACTTGGTGGTGGTGGTGATAGCACATTAGACCTCCATCCACAAACTACTACTTTGCCGAATCCATTTCCCTGTTCTCCACCCTGTAAAAATCCGTATTCCAAACTATTCCACAAATTTGAGGATCCTTCTACCATATTCCGATTTTCTGTTTGGTGATTCAAGAAATCACGTTCTATGTACCCCTAACCCACCGCCTGAGTTTCACACCCTGCCCCTCTGACAAATCCAAACTCCTTTTTTTCTTGTAACATCAATATGGCTTCCTAGGGTCATCCCACAAAATTCCTAGACTAGTGGAACCTTAATGTCTCATTCTTGCTACCCACAACTAAAGGCTCTGTTGCCCAGGGACTACTGGTAGCTCTTGCAACTGGCACATGCTCCCCGAGGAAGCTCTCAACAAATTGTGCTTGCTCTAGCACCCAGTCTAAGTAGGGATGGTAAGTGTTACCATGTATGCTCTAATCTCATATCATAGTACATGATCAAAGGATAAATACCTAAATAATTGGTTTGGAACCATGTATGTGGAGTATTGAGAATTCTTTGTGAATCTCGCTGAGTACTTTTCTACTATCATTCCACCCTTCTGTTGTTTTAGTAGATCTAATATGCACACTGGACACATTGTTGTTGGAAAAACTCATCCATAATGTGGTGCTCAATTTGTGTCGATGTGAGGGTCACCTTATTGTGTGTCTTGATCATCATTATCCAACCCTACCCACTAGGCCCTGAAAATGGCTCACAACTAAGATCACTATCTGGTCGCGGGGTATCCTCACTAGATGGAAGACTCATGTTACCACCTTGAGCCAATCCTCGACCACTTGGTCATTAGTATCACCCCTGAAACTATGAAGTATCTACCTTTAGAAATCATGTAAGGCACTGAAAAAAATGTATGTCCTCTACCAGTAGCGTTGGTACAATCTATTGACCAATAGGTGGTGGCAATGTTGGCGAACCTCCGAGGTGGGGCCATCTCCGATACTGGTCCTTGTACTCATGCGTCATCTCTGGTTGTACCATCCTCACAGTGACACAATAGAACCCCAAATGGCTATCTGTATAGAGACATCCATAAACAGATCCATATCAACCACTGTCAGTAGGTTATAGATTATGAAATGACACAATAAGGATAAGTGGAAATAGTAAAAATTATATATGCTGCATGCAACCCGTCCTTTCATGTACCGAGTTGAAAAGAATAATTCAGGATACTTATGTATGGATATGTAAGACACCTCAAAAATACTAGACTCTGTGGTCTGAATGTTGAACTTAAAATATTTAATAATTTTTCCCCAAAACCAAACCTAAGACACTCAGTCCTTAAGGAAAGACTGACCTCTAAAGATACTAATTTGTCACGACCCATCCACCAGGTCCCATGTCGTGACTACCCCAAGACCACCTCCTAATGTTTGGGGGCTATAGACTAGTTCAAAATGAATTATCTAACAAGTGGGATGTATAATCCATGTACCTGTATAAAAATATACGCACAATCCTATCACAAAATGCTGAAAAATAAAAGGCGAATTACACTAAGACAAGCATCGAGGCCAAGCTAGTAAAATATGAAATTAATGGGGAAAAATACATGAAAAAAATTTAAAATATGAAAAAAATAATGTACAATGGTATCTATAGATCTGTCCACCAAAAACACTACATGTAGGGTAGGTGTACAGTTGCTACCAGAAGCCGTAGGAGTACACATCGCCTACCTTAATTTACTAGGCACCACCTGGTCCTGGACCACCAAGGACTCTGTCAAAGCATCGATATTCTTCAAAAGACATGAATCATGTTTGTTAATCCTATGCAGGTTTGAGTAACACTATACACAGTAAGGACCGCAAACAACAAATAATGACCACAATTGAGTCATACAAAATAAGCAATGGACAACTCAACCTATTTTAACCTAAATTATTGATGTATATATTATTAGTCCTAATGGGAGGCCATCATTTAATATTGAAGAACTAATTCCCAGTGAGCCAATGAGCTGTGTTCTAATTTTGGTCCATTGAGGTCCCCTCAACTACCGCTTGACTATTGGGATTTTGAGGTCTAATAGGCTACTACTTGTCTACCAGGACACTATGTTCTGCTCAACTTTTTCTCGTCTACCAGAGTATTATAGTCCTATTGTTTATTTCTCATTTGGAGGACCACTGAGTAGTAATCAACTACTACTCATCTACTGGTCCACTGAGGTCTTCTTTGTTACAGCTTCTCTATCAGGCTACTGCTTATTGGGAGAATATAATCCTCATGTCGTCAATCATATCTCAACATCCACAAAAACTCACTTGGTGTATGTAAAAGGACATTATCATTGTGATGGTCCCAATACTGTAAATAGGTAATCATTCAGATTCATGGTTTAGATCTATTTAAAAATTTTAAAAAAGGGGACGGTGGGGTCTGATTCTGGCATGTCCCAATCATACAGACCCAACCCAACATGGATCTGACTCGGTCCATTGGGCCCAGCCCGGACCTGGTAGTTCCAGCCTTCCGGGGTATCATGGGCCAACCCACTGTGAGGGGGTTGTCTTATCACATTTAAATACAATGGCAGTTTTTTTCATATGCTCTCCGTCAACATGGAAATTTCACCACATAAATGCCCCAAAGGTTGTTGTAGGTCCCTCCTTCCATTGTCCCGCTATACAACATTCCTATGATCACACAAAATGGCTCAATTCCATGGTGAACCCCACCACCGCATGCCGCTGGTGCACCCACAAGTCCTTCTGCGGGCCACCAGACTTGCTCATGTGGTCTGTTTTCTGATCAAAAGCACATTCGGGGTACTTCAGTTTTAATTGGAGATACTAATGTTTCATTGTATAAATTTAATATATTTGGGTGTTCAATCATGAATAAAAAATTCTATAATATAAGGATTCTACCTTTTTCATGTCGGCCCAATTCCTCTATGTTTGAGTAAATGTGAGTGGATTAACACTATGATTCATTACATTCATGGCTGAGATAAAGAACCCCCCCCCCACCCCGCAAGAATAAAAGGCCAACATATCAACTAATTAGTGGGTTGATCTGTGTTTGTTTTTAAGAAATAAAGATTGAGGGAATAATTAACTAAAAAGCCCCATACCTCAAGGTTGGATCATTCGTTCGAGAAGAACCCAAAATTTGTGTTTTTCTATTCCTTATTTCTCCTCCAACCATTTTCATTGGTGATACTTCGAATTGTTGAAGAATAGAGGGATAAAATCACTTGTCATCATGGGCGATTCACAGATCCTCTCTTGCCTACATCAAATCTCCAAATTCAGCGCTACTCGATTCAACCAACAATGCAGTATTGAAATGTATAATTAAATGGGGAAATGATTATTTTTTTATTTTACACTCCAACGAAATTAAATATTTAATTATTGTAAAGTAAAATTTATATATTATTTTTCACTAATAAAACTATTTTATTATATTTTATTAAAATAATTAAAATTAACATTTTTCCTTCAACCCATGCTGGTCAAGGTTATGTCCATTGTAGCTAAATTTGTCATTAGAGATGGAACGATGCACTTAAATTTTTAATCAAGGCACTTGTTTTGATGTTTCTAAAACCACTCACATTTCATCTAAAAAAACATAAAAAATATCAAACACTTATTCTAGAATCACCATGGCATTGAATCCTGTCCCGTCTGAGATCCTGGTCTCGAAATAATGGTAACACCCCAAGATTTCATAGTAATTCAATAACTTGCACTACATGCAACAGCGAGTTCAAGCACACCACGACTTACCAAACATGTCGTTCAAAAGAGGTTATGAATAGTATTAACTAAATATTGAACTTTATATAATCCTTATAAATTTATAATTCATATTCTGAGTTTTTTATAGATAATTTAAGAACAAATTCATTTTTTTTCAGATAAAAGAAGTATTTTTCAAAAAATGCAATTTTACCGCCTTTCAATGGAGAACCCCTTTTAAATAAAATATCTGAAACTTTAACATACTAAATTTGACAAAATAAACTTCATATTTAGAATAGGGACCTAATAATTTAGTTCCAATAAATTTTTTGTTTTTTCTGATAACATTAATATTTGGGTGAATAGTGAAAAATACTAAATTTCAACTGAAAACAAATTTTTTAATCAGAATAATTTACAGTGTTAAATTAATTATTTTAATGGTTTGGAAGTATAAATACATTATATTTTGACCATTTAATCAAATTCTAGTCATTTTATGTAATTTCACTTTGAAAGTGGACATAAACACATGTCAATCTTTTGATGATTTTTATTTTTTTAAATACGCTTTTTGGTTTTGGCGACTGGAATTAATTTTAAATTAATAAATTCAAAATATATGTTTTTAATTTGGTGAAAAAGACATCAGTTTTGAATTCAGAATATCAAAATTAGATTAGGGTAAATTTCTGTTATTTTTCTGAAAACATTCAATTTTTGATAAATAGTGAAAAACAATGAGTTATTATTTAAAACTGAATTTTTATTTAAATAATTATTTATTTTATTTAAATTTATTTTTGGTAAAAATAGATACATAATACCAATATATGTTCAATTTAATTCATTGGAGTTATTTTATAATGAGTTTATATATATAAAAATTTTATTGAACTTTTTACCATCTTTTACCCACCTCCTAGGAGCATTTCCAAATTTGTATAAAACATAATTTTACTGCTTCTGTGAGTTTAATTTCAAAAATATAAGATACAAAATTGATATCATTATGTAAAATATGTTCCAATTAGCTGATGATAAGTTTTGGTAAATAGTAACTTTTGACTTTTATTTAACATAGTTAAAAGTTAATAGGGTAATTAAGGGTAAAAATGATATCATAATTACCCTAACACATATTCAAATTCTATTGGATAAGTGTTATTCGACCAAAAACAAATATAGGAAGAAAATATTATCCTTTAGGTCCACTTGTATTAGATTAGAAAATTTATTATTATTTAATTCAAATAATTGTTAAAAGTGTAAAATTCAATGTTCAATAACTTAACCTTTTTTAATATTTCATTACACATAATATAAATTCTACTATAAATATTCATTCGAAAGATAAAAATATTTCCTACAAAATGGTATTTTATTTATAATTTTTATACATTATATAATTAAATTTATTTATGACAAATGATGATGCAATAAATATCTTATTAATGAAATATTAAAATAATTTATATTATAATTACACAAATAAATGTAATTTGAGACTTTTAAGGAATTATAGTAATTTTCATGGATAATATAACATTTTAAGGTTGATTAAATGTATTTTTTCTATGTAATAATGATGTTATGAATTTACCAAAAACAAAAATCCTAATAGTGTCAAAATTGACATAAAAGAATTTTTAAAACAAATTTTATATTTTCTAATTGGTATTCTATTCCTAAAAATATAATGTTCAACCAAAGGACATAAATAATATTCTAAATGTCATTAATGAACAACTTGGGGTTCTCTTGGATGTTTATAATATGTTTATTAACCATATAATATAAAAATACAAAGAGACATGGTAAATGTAAAACTATTTAACTAAGAATTAAATATATAAGATAAGGTAAATATATTGACCCAATCCTAACTAAAACATAATGGTTTTGTGGTTTTTGACCCATCCCCACCATATACATTAAATAATTCATTTTTAAACCATTTTAAAAAGAAAATTATTTTATTATAAAATAATTTTTTATGTTTTTCCTAAGGTGCCACTCACCCCTCTTATAAAAGGGAGCTTCCCCTTCTCTAAAATTCCAACCTCAAAAGCCATTTGGCTCAGCGAAAACCTACCTAAATATCATTCTAACTATCCTAAATTCATCCTATTGGTATTCCGTTGGTCAAAAATCTACGATAAGGATCCCTTTTCATCAAATTAAATAGAAGAACCCGAAGAAGAGGTAATGATTTCACCACCCTCATTCAAGTTCTTTTCTTGTTCCACCTACTATTTCTTTGTTATTAACTTAAAAAGATAATAAATCTATTACCTTATTTATACTATGATTTTATTATATATATGTCACAACCATATTTATTATTCTATCTATCCTAAGAATAACAATTTCACTATGCCTGTGTACGCACGACTTACCATCTCCACGATGTGGTCTAATTTGTTAATCAACACTATGTTATTTGGATGGATATAATGATTTGTAATATTTAAATAAATAATTAAAATAACATGATAATTTCACTATAAAATTTATATATCATCCAATTCCACACCTTTAATGAAATGATATTGTTGCACGTAAGTACGTACAGATTACCGTATCCACGACGCGATGAGATTCATTTCCACGTTCACCATTCATCGATGATTATAAAAATATATATTATTAATAAATATGTAATAAATGAAATAATAATGATATTAGAGATATATATATATATTAGTATGTATTTATATGTACATACATATATGTTATTCACATACTTCTGTTCAAAAAGATATGAAAACAGAAACAACGTTTATGCGTACGTACAGCCTACCATCTCCATAAATCGTGTTTTCCATTCCATATATATATCTATTATAAATATTTATATTATAAATATATATAATATATAAATCATGTTTTATATTTTTGTGGTTTTTTAATCATGATCTAAATGAAATGATCAAGAATAAAAAGTTAAAAAACGTATGATAAAGAAAGCGATTTTTACCCAAAATATTAATTTAACATGGAAATAATTGTAAAATGGTAGTATAAAGTCATAAATGAATCATGTATGATATTATAAATATGAATATGGTTATGGTATATTTTAGTAACATAATATGGTCATTATAAAGGAGGTTAAACGTACACTCAACCAAAGGAAAGTGCAAGGTAAGGGTTAATTTTACAATCTCTTTATTATCCGAGATTGTTTTTACATAAGTATCTACTGGGACATATTCATTATCCATATCCATGTTTCATATAAGTGTTTTGAAATGGATTATTTTTATGGGAATTTTTTACTAAAACAACATTTTCAATGTTTTAAATATTTATTCTTCTAAAACAGTCTCATTAATTTCCATTTTTGAAATCATTTTAAGAATTTATTTATATGGACATGAATGTTTTAAAATGTTAATTCATCTAAAATGTTTCAATGTGTTATGGGAAACTTTGATTCAAAAATGTCGTTAAATGTATTCTTTCTAAATTCTATGACTTTTAAATGTTTTCATGAAAAATGGGATATTTCTCTCAAAGAGTTTTACAAATCAATTACACCTATGTCTACATCCATAGATAGATTCTAATCTTATTTGAAGTTGACTTATTATGATACAAAACATCCATATTTTATTGAAGGTTTTGTGATATGTTTGACTATGGATGTGTTATTTTTATAGCATTCATGGTTTATGGATAAAATACTGACATATCATATGCTAGTTTTAATACAAATATTTATGTTATGTTTAAACCTTTTCATATGAGGAATGCATTAGACTTATTAAGTGACAGGTGGAGACCTCTATAGCATTTCGGTGCATCTTTCAGTATCATGAGACTCAATAGTATCTTGGAACAAAGCCTTGACAAAATCTTATTTGTAGTCTTGGCACAATGCCTTGACTATGTGGTTATGAAAGTCTAGCATTATGCATTCCATCTTTATGAAAGTGGCTATTAATATTACATAATATTAGTCGACTAGTAGAATATCCATGCGAATAAGTAAATGGAATTATTATATTTTATCATTTCCAAATTATGTTGAATTTAAACTTTAAAAGGCTTTTGTTTTAGTCTTATACATTTCCTTAAAATCACCTCTTTCTATGTTTTATTTTTCCCATGATGTGAAGAAGTATTTTAGGATTTATAAGCAGGGTTAAGCTAAAGGATTAATTGAATTATCAAAGGATAATTTATGTTTTGTTTTATTTTGTAATCTGTAATGTTATTTTCATGTATGTAATCTATTTTCCAAGACTGCTAAACTAATCCTTCATTCAGGAGATGATTCTTTTTTATCATTCCAGTATATTAAAATAATGCCCTGACTCTGGGTAACTGTGGTCGGGTCATTACAGTTGGTATCAGAGAAAGATTAGCAATGACCTTGGAAACTAGATTTAGATAAAATATAATTAGATCAGATTAACCTAAAATAGACTATGAGGATTTGTATAGAGGAACATTTTATAATTTTGGTAATGTAGAGGTTTTGTTAGTTTTCTAAGAAAATACCTCTATTTCTAGATACGAGAAGGTAGAGGTGGCTCTATCATAGATGTACCTAGGGGTAAAACCTAAAATCACCAATTTGAGCTAGAGTCTAACGAGAATTGGTGCATGACAACATGCCTTGCTGCACTCTTGGTTTCGATACTCCCAAGGGATATGCATAGGATAATTCTCATTTTTTTTACAAATAATTATGAAGGATTGATGAGTATATACCTCCTAAAATAAAAAATTTTTATGATTATGGATGATATCAATAAACTATTCAATTTACATTAGGTATTTTAATAGTTTTCTATTATTCATTCTGATTCATAAACTGACATAGTGTATTCCATTGTATAAAAATGGTACCTAGTAGAAGGAATGATAACACCAACAATACGTATGATCCAAATAGTAAGAAGGATCATATCATTCTTGGTATTAAGCAAACATTTAGAGGGGAAATAGTCTCCCATATATTTTCAACATACGATGAAATAAAATCATGTGTTAATAATATAAGTAAAAAATTCTCTAGGTCCCATGGATTTAAATGGAAGCAAGAGATGAAAAGGATAGTAGAGAGAAAGATGGATAAAGGGAAGAGGGGAAAGATGTATTTTCCCATATGTGATAAATGTGGAAATAATAACCTTGGCAAATTATCGATGGGAATGTGAGTTGGCTATAAGTGTGTAGAAAATGCACACCAAGTACATGATTGGAATGGTAAAAAAGGTTTCAAATATAAAATACTTCATCACCAAGGTTTTGGGACACTACGTGAAAAAACTTCCCAGTAATCAGAGTATATCGGAAATGATGCTACTGGATAATATTCATGTTATGATACTACCCAAGCTGAAGAAGAATGACTAGTGTTCTTATGATGTTATTATTAAATTATTTAATTTGAGTGTTGTATCAATAATATACTGGTTATATGAATTATGGAGATAAATAAGGATTGTACTGCAATACTATTTTATTGAGGATTTGAGATTATATGGTTCTAAGAAATGTGACTTAATAGTAAGCTACACTTTTTGGAAAAAACATAGTTGAAGGAATGGTAATCCCTAATATGGTCCTGATAATGATGTAGTGATTTTGGAATAATATATATTTGATTTCGATAAAATATAGTGGATATTCTTGACTTTATTGAAACTGATTTATAGTTTGTTTATTTCATCATTGTTGTAATATTCAAAATTTTTTAACATAAAATATATAACCGTTATTATATAAAGGATAACGGTGCATGAATGTGATCAACAGTGTTTTATGGTAATTCATGGTGTTATCAGGTTTTAATAAAATGGATGATGAAGGTGTTCAAATGTTATTATGTGAAAAAACAGATCATCATTGTGTTTAACATCCTTATAAATTTTGTACTATGAGTTTGGATAGAAGTATTTTAGATAAGTCTAAAGGTTAGAATGGATTAAGGTTGAAATTGTATACTATTGTTAAGGTTATTTTTGGATTATTATAAAACAGAAAACCCAGAGGTTGGGTGGCAACCCGTCACGTCAAGCAAGGCCGCATGACTTGAACCCACAACCGAAGGGCGACAAGTGTGTGTCTCCTACCAGTGGACCATGTGATATCCAGGATTGAATAATGAAGATTTTTTTAAATGTTCTAGTACAAGAATTATAAATTAATTTTTTTTGGAACACTATACGAATAAGATAAATTGAATATGTTTTTTATGTTTTATTATCTTTTAGAGTGAAAGATCAGTTTGTGGTATAAATTACTTAATGGATGGAACTCTACTTTTCAAGTAAATATTTTATTTCTTCTCTTATTATATGAATAAATAAATTCTTAAACATTTGGTAATGGATCTAAAAACATAAAATGGTTTATCCTAATACCTTATGTATTGTTGAAACTGTGATATTTTAAATCATAATTGATTGATGGCTTTGAGGCCCTCAATTCTACAATTGATTTTGACTGATGATCTCAATCACTTCTTATAAATATTTACGTTTTCCTACAATTATGTCTCTCTAATTTCCACAAATGTTCTTCTAATCGAAATCATAATTTGTGGGTGACTATTTAATTCCCCTTTTCCTCTTATTAAGAGTAAATATTATTAACCCAATTTCTGATGTTGGTTTTCCCACAAATTTATTTTCTATTTTCAACCTTTTATTTTCGAAATATAGTTTAATATTTTGAGGAATCAATTTATTGAAGGAGGGAAGAATGTAACACCCCAAGATTTCATAGTAATTCAATAACTTGCACTACACGAAACAACGAGTTCAAGCGCACCAAGACTTACCAAACTAGCCGTTTAAAAGAGGTTATGAATAGTATTAACTATATTTTGATCTTTATATGATGCTTATAATTTAAAAATCCATATTATGAGTTTATTATAAATAATGTAATAAAAAAATCATTTTTTTTCAGATAAAACAAGTATTTTTAAAAAAATGCAATTTTGCTGCCTTTTAATGGAGAACCATTTTTAAATCCTATATTTTAAACATTTATAGATGAAAATTGACAAAATAAAATTCTTCATTAGAATCTGGAAAAAATAATTTACTTTCAATAATTTTTCTGTGTTTTTCTGATAACATTCATATTTGGGTGAATAGTGAAAAATACTATATTTTAACTAAAAACATGTTTTTATTCAAAATAATTTATACTGTTAAATTATATATTTTAATGATTCTTAATTTTAAATAGATTATATTTTCACCATTTAATCCAATTCATGTAATTTAATGTTATTTCACTTAAAAATTGGACATAAAAGCATGTAAATATTTTGATAGTTTGTATTTTTTTAAAACCCAATTTTTGGTTTTGACAATGGAAACTAATTTTAAATTAATAAATTCATCTTCTATGTTTTTAATTTTGTAAAATTCAATTCATTTTTGAATTTGGAATATCAAAATTATCTTATGGTAAATTTCTGGTATTTTTTTAAAACATTCAATTTTTGAATAATAGTGAAAAACATCGAGTTATTGTTTAAAATTGACATTTTATATAAATAATTATTTCTTTTATTTAAATTTATTTTCGGTCAAAAAATATACATAATGACTATATTTGGTCAATGTAATTCATTAGAGTCATTTTATAATGATTTTAGATATATAAAAATTTTATTGATCTTTTTACCGTCTTTTACCCACCTATTATGAGAATTTCTAAATTTGTATAAATCATAATTTTACCGCTTCTGGGAGTTTAATATCAAAAACATGAGAGACACGGTTGATAATAGTAATTATAGTTGGTTCAATATGATAAAAATAATTTCTGGTGAATTGTAACTTTTGACTTTTATTTACCATGGTTAAAAGTAAATAGGGTAATTAAGGGTAAAAATGATATAATAATTACCCTAACACAAGTAATCATTGTATTAGATAAGTGTAATTAGATCTAATAAAAAATTAGGAATAAAATATGATCACTTATGTCCAATTTGATTAGATTAGGACATTTATTATTATTTAATTCAAAGAAGAGTTAAATGTGTTAAATTAAATGTTTAATATCTAAATAATTTTTTATACATGATTAAACATTATATAAATTCATCTATAAATATTCATTAGAATGATAAAATTATTTTCTACATAATAATATTTTATTTATAATTTTTAGACATTAAATAATTTAATTTATTTATGACACAACGATGATCCAATAAATACCATATTAATGAAATATTATAATAATTTATATTATAAATACCCAAATAAATGTAATTTGAGACTTTTTATGACTTAAAATTATTTTAATGTTTAATATTACATGTTAGGGTTGATTAAATGAATTTTTATTTAAGTAATAATGCTGTTATTGATTTAGAAAAAACATAATACCAAATAGTGTAAAAATTGACATAAAAGAGTTTTTAAAACAGATATTATATTATGAATTGGTATTATATTACTAAAAATATATGGTTATTCCAAAGGACATAAATACTATTTTATATTTCATTAATGAACAACTTGGGGTATTATTTAAGGTTTATTGTATGTTTATTAACCATATAATATAAAAATATCAAGAGACACGGTAAATGTCAAGCTATTTAACTAAGAGTTAAATATAAAAGATAAGCATAATATAGGGACCCAAAACTATCTAAAACATATAAGTTGAGTGGTTTTCAACGCCTCCCCACCATAGAATTTAAATAATTCATTTTTGAGCCATTATTAAATGAAAATGTTTTTATTATTTAATAATAATTGATGTTTTTTCTAAGGTACCCCTCACCCCACTTATAAAATAACACTTCCCTTATCTCAAATTCACACCTCAAAATCCATTTGGATCTGCCAACCCCTGATCAAATATCTTAACAGCTGTCCTACCTTCATACTAGTGACCTTACTTTGGTCAGAAATCCAACAAATGGAGCCCTTTTGATCAAATTAAAAGGAAGAACCTGAAGAAGTTGTAATGATTTCACCACCCTCTTTCAAGTTCATTTATTCTTCCACCTACTCTTTCTTTGATATTAAAATACAGAAAAAATAAATCCAGTACCTTATATATATTTTGATGTCATTATAAATAAATTTAAACAATATTTATTATTTTATCCATCCTAAGAATAATAATTTCACTATGTGTGCTTACGTACGGCTCACCGTCACCACGCCATACTGTAATTTATTATTCAACAATATTTTATTTGGATGGATATAAAGATGATTAATATGTATATAAATAATTAAAATAACAAGTTAATGTCTTTGTAAAATTCATATACCATCCAATTAAACACCTTTAAGGAAATTACATTGTCGCTCGTACGTACGTACAGATTACCGTCTCCATGACGCGATGAGATTCATTTCCACATTCACTATTAATCGATGATTATAAAAACATATATTACTGATAAGTATTTAATATATGAAATTATAATGATAATATATATATATATATATATATATATATTTATATATATTTATATACCTACATTTATCTTATTCACTTACTTCCATTCAATATTATATGAAAACAGAAACAATGTTTATGTGTACGTACAACCTACCTTCTCCATAAATGGTGTTTTCCATTCCATATATCTCTCTCTTATATATACTTATATTCTAATTATATATGATATATAAATAACAGTTTATATTCTGTATTTATTTAAATCGTGATCTAAATTATACGATCAAGAATAAGAAGTTAAAACACATACGATAAAGAAAGCTATTATTACCTGAAATTTCAATTTAACATGGAAATCATTATTAAATGGGTATTATAATGTAATAAATGAATAATTTATGATATAATAAACATGAATATGGATCTGGTAAAATTCAATAGCAAACTATGGTCATTATACAAGAGGATAAACATACCCTCAACCAAAGGAAAGTGCAAGGAAAGGGTTAATTATAAAATATTTTTATTATCCCAGGTTGTTTTTAAATAAGTATCTACTGGGAAATATTTATTATCCATATCCATGATTTATAAATGAGTTTTATAATGGATTATTTTTAAGGGAATTTATTTACTAAAATATCATATTAAATTTTTTAAATATACATTCTTCTAAAATATTCTCATTAATGTC
Organism: Viscum album; assembly: GCA_963277665.1. NCBI lineage: Eukaryota > Viridiplantae > Streptophyta > Magnoliopsida > Santalales > Viscaceae > Viscum > Viscum album. The sequence continues at coordinate 516,980,596 of OY728146.1, forward strand.
AATGTTTTTAATAAGGTTTTAAGGATTTATTTATATGGACAAGAATCTTTTCATATGTTAATTTGTTTCAAAATTTTCAAAGAGGTATGTTAAACATTGATTAAAAAATTAATTTAAATTTAATCCTTTTTAGATTTTGTGACTTTTAAATTTTTCCAAGAAAAAGGGATATTTCTCTCAAAGAGTATTACAAATCATTTTCATATATGTCAACATCCTTTGATGGATTTTAAGCTTATTTGAAGTTTATTTAATATGATACATAACTTCTATATTTTATTGAAGGTTTTTTTATATGTTTGACATTGGATGTGTTATTTTTATACCATTCATAGTTTATGGATAATTTATTGAAATTTCATATATTAGTTTTAAGATGAATTTTTATGTTATGATTAAACGATTTCATATGATGAATGCATTGGACTTAGTATGCGATGGGTGGAGCCCGATATAGCTCCTCAATGCATCAGTTGGTCTCATTAGACAAACTTGTGTCTTGGCACAAGGCATTGAAAAAATCATATTTATAGTCTTGGCACAAGGCCTTGACTATGTGGTTATGAAAGTATAGCATTCTGCATTCCATCTTTATGAAAGTGGCTATTGATATTAAATGTGATTATTCAACTAGTAGAATATCAATGTGAATAAGTAAATGGAATTCTTTGATTATATCTTTTCTATATTATGTTGTAGTTCATGTTTGAAAGGATTTTGTTTTATTCTTATACACTGCCTTAAATGAGAATGATTATTTATGAAAGATTCCACTATATTTTTATCCTTACTGAGCATTTGATATCACCCCTTTCTATGTTTTATTTTTCCCATGATGTGAAGAAGTATTATATGATTGATAAGCAAGGTTAAGATAAGGGATTAATGGCATTATCAAAGGATGATTTGTGTTTTGTTTTGTTTTCTAACGTGTATTTTAATGTTCAAGTATGAAATGTATTTTCCGAGCCTGCTAAATTGATCAGTCATTCAGGGCTTGATTTCTTATAATCATGATAATTTATTTTAATAATGCACTATGTCTTGGTAACTAGGGTCAGGGCATTATAATAATCATATATAATTTTAAAAAAATTACATATATATCGTTTAAATTAAAAACCACAAAATCAATTAGAATAAAAAAATTGAATCTCAACTATGATAAATAAAAAATTCTTTAGTTGAAAATAATTTAATAAAATACATAGAAAAAATACAACAAAACCCATAATTAACCTGAAATACATAGGAACTCCATGTAACATTTATGGTCACACTCTGAGGACAAAACCAACCATCTACCACAGTAATTCAAATCAAGATGGAACCTACACCAAAACCTAAAAAAATAACGAACTATAGGTGTGATTATTAAAATTGATCAGACATGCCCGAAAAAATATATTCCAAATAATAATATTTTAAATAAAAGAAAATTATTTTTTAGTTTTGAAATAATAATTATAATTTTTTTAATACACACATTCTACTTAATTCCAAAGATGTTATGTTTCCCATTTTCTCTTAAAACGAAATTTCTTTCCAAGAAGTGTACATTAACATTTCTTTTCTTCATGAATATATATTCATTAAGAAGGGTATAAGGTAAGTGTAAAACAATCCCCAAAAGGTTTCTATAATCCTTTTAAATCTAACTCTTCACTTTTCGTAATAATTACACCACATAAGAGAGAGACAAAAATGATCACATAAAAAGGGAAATGGAAAATATGCATGAAAAAGTAACCATCCAATAAATAATATCAATTATTAAAAATAGATAACAATGGTAAAAAATTCACGGGAAAACATAGAAGCTCATTGAAAAAATCTACAACATACTATACATATTGACTCATCGTAATTCCATTCCCCACCCAATGACATAAGTTACACCCAAATGCGTGATCACACCATACGTGGTCTAACCAAGGGGATTTATCCTATAAAAAAAATGAAAACAAACTTATTCCATGAAATGTGACACTATCTATAGAAATATCTAATTTTACTATTAAAATTGTTCACCAAAAATCTGCAAACTATGCCAGGTTCCCATTTCAATACGAATGTGGGTTTGATCCAACAATTCCAACCATGCACCCAATAACATGACCGTATATCATATTCATGAAACCCACATAAAAAAGTCACCATTAATACCTACAAGGGACAATATATTTCATTACAACCATATGATATCAAGGGAGAGTATCAACATGGTCCACCATCAACAATCATCATAACAATGGAAATCGACATATCTAAGGATATTATTGAAGATAACCACTTTCATAAAACAACCAAATGGGACTCAAACACCATTATAGAAATCATACATTTACAATGAACCAAATTCATCATAAAAAGAAACCAAAAAAATGAATTTCAAAACAAATTAGAGTATTCCATTTTGGTACTAAAACCACATCTTCAATCCAAAGGCACTTTCAATAAAATTAAATATGATATACACATTATCATATAATAGAAAATTGGTTTTATAGGACAATAACACACCTTATTTACATCCAAAAACAAATGAATTACCAATTGAATAACCCTAGAAAATTCAATGAAATTCCAAAATTAAATTTAAAAATACATTCCATGATTTAATACCACAAATCACTCAAAAAAGTGAACTAATATATTTATCAATAACTTGTCATGCATATCATATTAAAATCGAACTATATTATTCAATAATAATAAGGAAGCCCAACTCATTCCTTACAATAAAATTCCAATGATCGAACATTACTATTTTACATATAGGGAATGTGAGAAATGAAACAAACCAATTGTTCATAAATTTAAATGGAATGTCTAATGGGAAAACTAGCTAAAAATCATGAAGCATAAAAAAATCACACCTAAAACTACATCATGAAGGATCTTGGATGTAATAACATCCAAGAATAACCTTAAAAAAATATCTGAATATAAAATTTGTGATACAGGAACCCCATATCCAAATATCTAGTGGAGATGTTGAAATCAAAAGAAAATAGTTACATGGGGATGAGGAATAATAAAAGAGGAAAATTACTTGATGATCTAGCATTATCTCAAGAAGAAATAACCATAGAATCAACATTAAAGAGGGTGGGATTGATGAGGTTGAAGAGAGAGCATTGGGTTCAAAATAACCAAATAGGTTATGAATGGAGTGATTTGGGGTTGAAATTTGAAGAGGGTTGAAAGATAAAAACACATTTTCATGACTTGGTCATGATGAATTGTTTGGAAACATGGTTTCCCAATCTATTCTCCAGTTGTGTGATCCTTACTAGACAACATGGGAAATCTCATGGTTTCGTAACATGGGTTTGAAAACCATGCGTGAACTCTGTAACACATTTATATCCAAAATTATAGAACCCTCAAGAAACCTTTGGCATTATTTTTGTAACTATATGCTGGTTAAGCTCTACTAGATAGTAGAATCCGAAGGCTCATGCGGTTTTATGGAGCATGTCGTACAATTTCCTCTTATTGTGTACCAACCATGAACCAACTTCTGTGAATCCCAAAATTTCTATTTTTTACTAAATACTAATGTAGAAACTAAATAATAAAAATATAACCAAAAATTCAAATAAAACCCACAAAAAATTCATGGAACACACAGAACTCGAGAAAAAAACTAAGATTAAAATGATGTGACAAAAAAATGGTCAAAAATAAAAATATATGTGGGACAAAATATACTCAAAAACCATATAATTCATCCATATATGAAATCCTCTAGAAACTAAATATTAATGTCCCAACATCCTCAGGTAATTTCACAATGGTCATTCATAATCAACATTTAATCCATAATGTAATGACTGAAATATTAATGTGAATTATGGGGAAAATGAAACTGAATGATGTGGAAGGAATAATGTTCCCAAAATAATAACAAATTCCAAGAAATATCACATTATCATTATAGGATTCACATGTGGGAATAGAGTGGGAGGAGAAATCAGATACTTTCTAACATAATTTATATGACCTATAAAAATCGGGAGGGGAATAGACATTGAAAATATGGCTCTGTCATTCTTTTAATGAAACCCCACATGATTAGTTTTTTGTATGAATGAGAGGGGTATCTTCAAAATGTGAAACATTAACCAAAAAAATTACACAATGACCATGGTTCATAGATAGAAGTATTCCTCACCTATAGAGTATGTACTACCTCAATATATTATACTATGGAATGCAGTTCCCAGTGTCCTCTATAAAACAATTTTAACATACAATTTTATATATATATATTTTGAATAAATTAATTTTTATGTATTTAATGTGTTGCACACTATAGTAATTAATACTTCATTTATATGCTAAAAAAATTTTGTATCTCACTACACAAAACACCATCTTGGAATGTGTTACACATACTAATGAATTTCTTTGATACAACATTTCATTTTTTATATAATTTAAATGAGATTTTTATAACATAGTATTTAATGATAGTAAGATAAATATTGCTAACTAATTTTTATATATTACTTATAATGGTTTTATATAGATTATATATATTGATAATGATACATAACATGGTTTTAGTAAGGTCTTTAAATGTTTGAAAATATTATTTTATTTTTAGAACACATTATTATGTCCTTATATGAACAATAATAAAATTAATTTAGATAGTAATATAAATTTAATTTGACAAAATTTTCTTCAATTTGTAATTCAGTATTTAAAAATTATCTTATAGTGATTGTTTTTATTTTTCTGAGAAACTTCATTTTTTGAGGAATAGTTACAAATACAGAATTTAAATTCAAATCTTCTTTTCCGTCTAATTTATATTTAATATTTATATTATATTTTATGATGGTTTAAATTACATAAAATATAAATTATAAATAAATGAGTCCAATTTTTTAAATTTTGAGTACATTTTTATAGAATTTAAATATAAAATCTCAAAGTAATTTTTATTATTATTACTTTAGAAACACAGAATATCAATATGTTTATTGGATTATCAATAAACATAGTTTTTCTAATTCAATTAATTTAATTAAAAAAGTATATAAATGTTTTTAATTATTATAAAACATATAATAAAACTATATCTACTAAATTTATGACCAAATATCATTTTAAATGTCCAGAACACTAATTACAATGATTATGGAAATATCAATCTTAAAAAAGAACATTACCATAATCTTTTGGGTCAAAATGACCTATCTACATATCCGACAAATTTTTATCGAGTTATTGCATCCATACATTTTAAATTAATTGTCATGGTAGGTTTATTATGAAAAAGGTAAGGAAAAACGTTCCAACATCTAATTTGTTTTAAAAAAATAAATATGTGTCCCCTCACTCTCTTATAAAAGGCCACCAACTATTTCAATTATTTACACCTATAAGACCACAAAATATTAGAATATATCTTCCTAATTCACTTAAAAAAATAGTTGTTTTCTTCTTGAATCATCACTTTTGGAATAAATACATCCATGTAATACCTTTGTTGAAATCTAAAAGGATTTACCTAAAGGATAAGTAACATCATTCTTCAAGCACCCTTCATTTATTTTCATTATCAACCATCAAATTTATCTTTTTTTGTATCCAAATATAATTTAAAGAGTATCCTAAATAAACATATATGTTTTTATGATATTTTTTATACCTACACATACACACATGTCAATCTAATGGGAATTTAAGTTACAGTTCTTGTGTACGACAATCTACCATCTCAGGAAATAAAGTTATTAGTTTTTCAGTTACCACTTATCATGATTGTGAATTATGATAGAACATAAAATTTTGTAAAATTAATGTAATATTTATGATTACTTTATATAGATTTAGTTAATATATAAACCTTAATTTCATTAATTAAATTTCTTGTAAATATAATAAATTCGATTATGGAAGTGTAGATCACCGACTCTTCAAAGTGACGCCATTCGTTCAAAATTTACAAGGAATGTATTGAGGATTGATTAATAAATATATATAATATATATGAAATAATAATTTTTCATTAATTATATTATTTATTTATATACAAAAATCACAATTAATTTTTTTTCTTTCTATATGACAATTATACAGAATCATCGTTCATTCGTTAGAACGACTTACCATCCCCATGAATAGTCTATATAGTTTAATTTTAAATATTTAATAGATTAATATAAATATTTATATAATGAATATATATTATATATATTTCATGTTTTAATTTATTTAAATAAGTAAACTAGTATCTATGGAAGAGGATCAAGAATAACAATTCAAAATATGTTCGATAAATAAAGCGGTTGTTTCCCAAAACATTAAATTAAAGAGGAATTGTTAACAAAGTATTAATATAAAGTCTAAAGGAAATAATATATGATCTTATATATAATAATAAGGCTATGTTTTGAGATTTAAACTAAATTTATTTTTATTATACAAGAGTATTTAATGCTTACTAAAAACATCACGACTTATAGTATTTCAATTTCATCTTACTTTTTATTCTTGTGAGATACATGCATTTTTCCCCACTAATTAATTTTATGTTCTGTATATACATCATAGAGATGTAATATATGATTTTTGTAAATATATTTATTGGTACTATTACATCCATATGATGATCATTATTTCATGGTGTTTATTTTTCAATTGTAACCATATCGGTAATGTAATTTTATCTCAAATTTCTTTCTTTGAAACACATGATTTAAAATTAACCAATATTTTTCTATGAGGTGTAAATAATGAATTTTACATGTTATATAATGATTATTGTTATTTTAAGGATATTTCAAGATTTATTAAATTATATTACTTCTATTTTATTATGAACTAGTATTACCAATGTGGTAACATATTCTAGGCACAATCGCATCGTTTGTCAAAGTTGTTTGTAATTATTCTTTCATTGATGAAATATTATGATCCAAATCTCAAAAAATAAAATTATTTTTTTTAACATTTGTTTATAATGTTATATCCATGTGTAGTAACCATTTTCCCACTATTTTTAACATACTATAGTTAATAAAATATTTTTATAAAAACAAAAAATTATTTTCCCTCTTGATTAAAAATATTTGAAATTTTAAAACAGTATTTTCAAAAGATGTTTTATTACTATTATCCTATGATGTTTAATGTAATTGCTTTTCACAATAATACATTTTAAAAAAATTTAAAAAAAATTCCAATTTTTTCAATTAAAACACTTTTCTAAACCTTTATGGTGAAAAAAGAATGGTTGAGATGTACAACCTTACCCCCATCAAGACTCTCATTTCCTTGATTCTTAATTGTTATTTTTAAAAGGTTTATTTAAATAATTTTTACTTCTAACATTGTGGAATTCATTTTATTTTAATGTTTTTTTCAAATATTATGGTTTTTAAAAAACTGTTTTATTTTTTAAAAAGTGTTTCAAATGTTTTCAATTTTATTTAATAATCTTTCAATTATTTTTTTAAAAGTTATATGAATACTTATTTTATAGTTTTAAAATTAATTTCAAATAAAATGGTTTTAAAAATTATTTTTGAATTTAATTATTATTTTCCATGTTCTTTTCAATGAAATATATTTTAAAAATATTTTTTGGATTCTTTGATATGATTTATAATCTAATTTAAAATAAATTGTTTTTTCAAAATGATTAAGATTTAAAAAATATATTTTTATATTATGGAATATATTTTCCATAAAAAAAAATTATATAAAATTCTAAACTTTTATTTATAAGATATTTATTTTGGAAATGATTTTATAAAAAATAGATTTAAGGAAAGGTTATTTTCCTTAATAAATTTTCATGTTATCTTTAAAAATCCTAATCCATTTAAGATGTAATATATTATTATGGATGAATATTTATTTATGAAATTAAATAATAATACTATCAATAATATTTCCTGAATAGATTATGTCTTAATAGAATGATGTTTATGACACCCTTTTCTCAACCAAATGTTATATTCCTTTGAAAACAACTTCATTTCATGGGGATTTTCTACAATTAAATCAATACAGAACCTATATAATTTATATATTTAATAATGTTATTAAATGTTTATTTTACCCATTTCAATTCCTGGGTTATTATAGGGTGCTTATGAATCCCATATAATTGTTTTGGTCATGATAAGATAGAATTTCTATTATATTGTGACACATGTATGAATGTTGTTATTATGATATAAAAGTGACTCATATATCCCTAAAATGCATTGGGTAATGATTTATATCTAATGATATAATTATCATAATAAATTTGTAGATCTTGAACCTGAATATTCACAAGAAAAGGATCATGACTGAGGATGGTGGTATATCATTCCCATAAGGTCTAGTCACCAAGATGATGAATTATGGGGGAACCCAATCCAATATGGGATGTTAGGGAAACCCAATCTGCTATTTAAAGATTCAAAAATTTGATTCCTTATATAGAAATGACTATGACTGGGTTTTTTTGTGTGTCTTTTCTACTAGTTGTTTTCACATGAATTACCTTTATAAGTTATAGAAATGTGTCTTGACTTATAAAAAATTATATTTCATTTTTATGTCTATATCAAAATTTGATGAATTATTACTCTGTTTTGATTTAGTAGATTATGCACTAGTTTTTTCTATGAATCATGTCTTATGAACTTATAATATATAGTACATGATATATGTTTATGATTAATGAAATGTAGGGTAATAAAGTAAAATTTTATTATCACATTATCAATCCATTATTCTCATGTCTACGTTTACATATCTACTTTGATTACACATAATGATAATATGACATTACACATTTTCTTGATTCCTTCCCCATGTTTGGAAGATATATCTTAGATGGGTTCTAGACTTTAATAACCTTTTATATGATAATTTTTATCACTCATGTATCATAATCGTGTTTCCATGTTTCGAAAGTCACTAAACTAATATGGTATTTGTGGATATAATTGTGTAGTTTAATATGTAGTCCAAAAAATAATGTAATATTTATGTACATGAAGACTAGTTTGTTATAGTAATTATTAAATAAGTGGTTTATTCATCCTTCAGAATATAGGATGAGAATGCCTTATTGAAAACTATAAGTACATGTCAATAGATAAGTCTAAGGACAAGGAAATGACTATGGATGGGTTATATAATTTTTGTAAAGGATAGAGATAGTAGTTTTATCGAAATAATTCATTGTCCATATAAACTGTGTTGATTTGGTTCTGGTACATATGTACCATGGAGTAAAAAATCCCTCATGGTTCATCAAGTCTGACTCAAGTGTAACCTAGTAGAGGACAATGATCTTTACTACACACCTGCTTTGATACTAATGGTGGAAAAGATTTGTGAACTAAAAAACATATCAGGAACCAAGATAAAATATTTAAAAAAATATATTCTCTGAATAAAATATAAAAAACTTATTTTTTCATTTATTAAGGAACATTTCAATATTAAGTCATCTTATTGGCGGGTTTTCTTCATTTTGTGGTTCATCACTATGATAATTGTTTCTTACTCAAAGAATTATTGTTTTTAGTGGTTGGAACAAGAAGGAACTGAGTTAATGATGAAGGTGAAGGAAAATTTTCCCATGAGTAGTTAAATTCGATGGTCACTAGAGTGATGTATTTTTTGATTATTCCAAGTTAGTTTTTTTAGAAAATGATTGAAAATATATACCTTAACTAACTCTTTGAGTGCCCAATGAGGCGAAAGAATGAGTTTGATGAAATTGAACATAGTATAGACCATGGAGGGAAAAATATTCAGTTCAATTATGTTGGGAATGTGGAAATAATCACCCAAGTTATTGTCATATAATAACCAAAAATACTTCATATACATTATTAGTATGGTAAGTAGGAATGTAACTAAAAAGGAAAAATGAAGTGATAGGTTCAAAAAAATTGTGGGAATATTTTAAACCATATAAAATTTTAAATGGATAGAGGATTTATGTTTAGAATGAATGGTATTTTGGAAAATGTATGTCCTGAGAGGAATGATACCAAAGATTATCATGAAGGTGGTATGACTATTCATTATATTGAGGTTGATATTGAGACTACAAATGAAATGTGAATGAAATCATTATTAATTAATACGATGAGGTTACTTTGTTATGGAATTTATATGAAGTCGAATTATTGATGTTTTTATGTATTTGGATTCAATTTTTATGGATTATTAATAGTGAAGTATACAATGATTTTTCAGTTTATTTTTCTAATAAGGGTTTATAAGATTATGTCAAATGTCTCAGATCAACTTGAAAATTGACTTAATGATAAGGTGGTATTCTAACTAAGGAATGATAACACATAATATCTTACTTATATTAAGATAGTGTTGTTTGGAAAATAAAATTTTGTATTGTGTATGTAAAATGGACAATACGCATTACCTTGGAACTAAGGACTTGTTAAAAAGTTGTTTATATTATCATTTATGGAATACATTAAATTTTAAAAATTAGGGAATATATCCAATATAGATTGGATTAATGAATCGTGAATGTTTTAAAGAAATATAAATAGAGATTCAGGTCATTACTGTGTTTCAAATGAATACTTGATGAATGTATTTACATGATTGGTATATGACATAAAAGAGCTATTGTATGATATATGGTGATCAATGTTTATATAATGTAGATAAATATTATTACCATATTTATATATTATTTAATTTCATTTTTTATTAAGGGTTATAAGGTCAATAATTTATAGAAATTTTTGGACAATCTTCAAATGATGTTTTTTTGGATTTAGCAATTTTATCAACGTGTGAGGTTTTGTTCATATTTGATGTCATAATCTCACAAAATTGTGTTTATGATAACTGATATTATATGGGGGGACTTAATATGGATATCATGGTCTGTTAGTGCTTGATGAATAAGAAACATTAATTTTTTTAGAGAAATAGAAATCATAGAGATTGATCAAGGAACACCAATTTGTGAGTTTCTCCTTAATTTATACAAGTATATCATTTCATGAAACTTATTAATATTTAGAAAAACTATCAAGAAATAAATTTTTATCATAATACAATTATTTTTTTGATTAACCAATGTCCATCTATAATCATCATATATTTATTAATTTTAGGACCTAAACATTCCATTTATTATTCACTTGATTTTGATTAATCACATCAATTACTCTCAACAAATATTTACGCTTTCAATTCATGCCCATATTTTATCTTTCCACTAATGTTCTCCCAACTTGAAACCTAGTTATGAGTTACTCTGGTTAATCGTTATGGCTCAAAATTTTCTTATTTAATGTACATTTTTGTAAGAACTTTTTTGATGTGGATTTATATTAAAAAAAATAAAAAGTATTAGTCCATTTGTAACACATACAAGTTTTGAGGGAGAAATTAATTTTAAGGGGCTAGAGTATAACAGCCGGAGTTTTTGGGAACCATTTTTATTGAATAAATTAATTTACACTGATTTCATGAATTTAAATCTATAATATGTAATACTGTATTTATACCATATACAATGTTAATATTTCACTATATGTAACAATGACATGGCTTGTGCGACACACAATACTAAATTTATACGAAATTATATTATATTATTATAATTATTTAAATGGGATTATTAAAACAAAGTCGTAAAACATAGTCTCATGTACAGTAAAAAATAATATGTAAATATTTCATGTAATTATATTATATAGGTAAATTATATTAATTATAATACATAAAATGGTTTTAGTACAGACAATATATGGTTGAAAATAATTTTTTTTAAATGAACAACTTTTTACTTCTACATGTGAAAAATAATAAAATTGATTTTTTAAATGCTTAGAAAATTAATTTGATAATATAATATTATATTTACAATTCATAATTCTAAAATTTGACTTGGTTAATTATTATGGGATATTCTTGAGAAACATCCTATTTGGATGAATAATATATAAATAATAAATTGTAATTCTAAACATGTATTTATTCTAATTTCATTATATAGTTAAAAAATATATTTCTTCAAAGTAAAAAATTTAAACTTATAAATATATTAATTCAATTTTAGGAGTCATAAACATTTATATATTTAATTTAGATATAGAATCATACTAATCATTTGAAAATTTTCACTTTAAAAACCGACTTTCTCACCGCATCTACGACATTATCATTAAACATAAATTTTTTGAATGTCATAATTTACTTTAAAAAAATGAACATACATGGTTTTAAATAGAATTTTATTTTTATTCTAATAATATAAACATAACATTTGATGAAATTTATTTGTCAAGGCGATTAGAAATAATTACATAGATTAAGGTAAAATTATGATTAACAAGGTACTAAACAACAAACTTAGGGAAAAATGACATCATTACTTGAAAAAAACACATTTAATGGCCATATTACTTCCATAAAACTTCAATTATCTAGATTTAATAATTATTTATGAATTATTTAGTTAATAAATTGATAAATATAAGTGTTTTTCAAAAACATGCCTAGTGAGTCCCCTCCCACCCTTTTAAAAGGCCACCACATCAACCCCTTCTTCAAAACTCCAAAACCAATTTTGTTAAAAAAATATTTCTCTTATTCCCATACCAAAATCCCTCCATTCATATTTTAATCCTACATTTGGGGGTAAATCCAACCAAGGATTCCCTTTGGTCCAAACCATATGGCTATTTCTAAAGAAGAGAAAAACACCATTCCTCAAGATGTTTTTCTTTATTTTCTTTTTTATATAGCTTCAAGTATCATTAAATGATAATATAGTAACATAATTATGCTAAATAAAATTATATATTTTTGTGATAATTATTTCCCTAAACATACAAAAATTTCTATCTAATGGGTAACAAACCTACCGTTCTTGTGTACGATGAATTTCCACTTCATGAGACGATGTTGTTCGTTTTTCCCATACCACATCTCTAGGTTAGGAATTATGATGTAAAATAAATTTTAATATGATATATAAGATATTTATTATTTTTATAATTATTTAGATATTATAAAAATCCTACATTCATTATATTCAGTTTTTGTAAATATGATAACATCTTCTTATGGAACTGTGGAATATCTCCTCCTCAAAGCAATGTAATTCTTTCACACTATAAAATTAATGTATTATGGATGAGTTTAGTAAAAATATATTTTATATATGAAATTATAGATATAATTTCATTATATTATATTTCATATTCATATATTTAATTTACATACTTTCTCTTAATACGATAATAAAATAGACGTGACATATATGCCTTCGTACAACCAACTATCTCCATTAACAATGTTTTTAGTATAATGTTTATATATTTTTTTGTTTACTATTAAAATTTTCATATTTTATATATAGGATATAAAAGTTATATATTTCATTAATTATATAATAAATTCTTTATCTATGTAATTGGATTATTAATAACATGTCAAAAAACATAAGATAAACATAACAGTTATAACACAAAACATTACTTTAACATGGAATTTTTAATAAACAGTTAATATCAAATCATAAATGAATCATATATAGTGATATATATATGAATATTTTTTGGATTTATAATATATTAATATTTATTATATATGAGTTTTGAACATATACAATGGAATGAAGGATATGTGGTATGGGAATTTAATCTAACTTTTTTCTGTGGGATATTTTCCATAGTCTCCACTCATTTATTTTGTTTGTTATATATAAATTCGATGGATATATTTAATTACTCTTATAATTGAATTTATGGGTGTTTAAATATCCATTTTATTATGTAGTGATATATATGAATGTTTTGAATGTACGAAAATAACCTTCATCATTACTATCATTTCCATGATTCCGAATTTATAGATCACATAGTTATTTATTAAAATAAAAATTTCCCAAAATATTCTGGAATTTGATTGATTTTAAAATAGTTTTAATGGAAAAAGGGTTCCAAAAAATTTATTTTTAAAAAATATTATCAAATGCTTTCAAGATTATTTTATATGTTTTCATGAATATACTATATTCAAAATAATTCCGTGACTTATATTTATGTTTTAAATGTATATTCAATGATTAAATTATTTAAATGGTTTTAATAATTCATTATGATTTTTCATGGTTTTTTCAAAAAATAATGTTTTCAAAATAGTTTAAAGAATCCTTTTTATATTTTTAAATCCTATTTTAAAAGGAATTTTTTTCTAAAATTATATTTGATTTAATATTTTTTTCAAAGTGAAAATGAGAATTTACAAAAGAAATATTTTAAATTAAATTTTAAAAAACTATTCATTAGAAAGGATGTCTCAAAATGGTTTTATGAAAAGGATTTTAACTAAATGGAAAATTTTAATACAGAGTGTTTTATGTGATCTTTCAAAATCATTCTCCATCGATGATTTCATTACTTTTTATATTTTATGATATATTGGGGACATGATACAATAATATAATTCATATTTTTTCTTAAATAGTTTATGCATTAATATCATGATGATTACAACACTCATTTCTCTCCCACATGTTATGATATTTTGAAACCCGCTTCTTTCCATAATATTATTAATGTTATATTATCATGTGTCTCATGTATGAATGTATTTTTTAGGAGACATGTGTGACCTGTAAATCCTTATAATGAATTGGGTATAGATTTATATCTCTTGAGGTAATAATGGGATCCATTCTGTTTGGATTGATACACTATAAGAATATGGGGAAACTAAATCCCCTACATGTAAAGGACTATGACTAGGGATGGTGGTGTGTCTACTATATTAGGTTTATTCACCATGAAAATAGATAATTAGAAAACCTGGTCCACTATGGAAATACTAGGGAAGGCACAACCTTAGAATGAAAGGACTTAAACATGGGATGGTGGCATTTCCTTCCATATAGGTATTGTCCCCATGATGTTCCCTGATATGTTCTAGTGATGTGTCTCTACTTATATGTAATGATATTACATGTTTATGTGTAAACCATAGTTCCATGTATTATTCATGTTGTTTGCTTTCATTTTTTATCCTATTGTTTCTTTCCCATGTTATGAATATAATATTCTTGTACCATATTATAAGAGGTGTTGTAGTATTAGAGAATATAGTGGGTCATAATCTATCCCGCTCATGTATTATCACATATGATTCCATGCTTACAAAGACACTAAACTAATATAATCTTTGGGCATTAATTTGTGTAATGATTTATGAATTCTGAATAAATGATGTAATGACTATGTATGATCAGGCTGTGCTGTTATAACAAAGGCCAGCAGACAAAGGGGACACAGATTAATTTTCCTAGTTATTGTTTAATCATCGTAGATTAAGGTGATAACTTATGTAAACTATTAAAATTCAATTTCCTCAAGGATAACCTTTCATGGATCCATCCTCATGCACACAAAACACCATTCAGGCCCAAAAATTCCACATATATAAACTTATTCAATATATTTTCAAATAGAAATATTTTTTTATTAATCAATATTTCAAGAATAAAACCAGAACTTGGATAAAAACATAAACAACCCCATATTTTTATTGACCATGAACATTTCATGTCATCATAAAATCTCCACAAAATTTTTTATCATCCATGAAAATCACTAATAAACCTCAAACCATCAACCATGACCTATTATTATTGTCAATTAAACATCACCTCACCATGAACTATCTAAAAATTCAAATCATCCTTCCATAATGACATTATAGACACCACACTTAAGTATTCACTAAAGGTTGAGCCACTCGCAAACCATATATAGAAACACCATGATAGAAATTAACAAACCCATATAACTAATGAATTGAAATAATAATAAATTGATTCATCCGATATAAAATATTTATCTCCTCTATAAGTCTATAATATTATAAATAGTGGTGCTCACCACTATAGGAATTACATTTTGTGAACTCTATCCAAAACCTCAAGGAAGACACCAAAAATATTCCATGAAATTATGCCAATGTATTTTTCACCTCACTATATATAATTTTTCAGAGAAAAAAATTCAAACAATTATCAGTTGGACATTATAAGAATTGCATGATCACACCATCTCATATGTTACAACTCAATTTTCAACAATAATGCCTTGTCACCTAAAAAATCATGATATTGGTTGAACACAAAAAGTAATTTTTGAACTATACTATTGATGTAAATCTAAGGATCTATCACCAATTAAACTAGATATAATATAATTCTTTCAACATGAATCAAAAATGGAAAAAATAAAAAAATAATACCACACCAAACCAATCCAAATCCTAATATCGGCACACTGACTCTAACCAACACTACATCACTACCTAATACTTTTTATTTAGAATGGATGTAGATGAAATTGGATATTCATACACAATAAAATATGGATTAAATAATGAGGGTACACTTACTACTCTCACTATATGGGAATCCCATCCCACTCAAGTGTCATGCAAACATGGATGATATTACTCTTCACAACATAGGATAAAAATTATCATCACTCGGCTAAACCAAACACCCAATCACTATAGATCATTCAAATTATATTAATAAAAATAATGACTATATGTTGCTGTCAATGTTATAAATGAGCTATAAAAAAACAAAAAATCTCTCTAGTGCCCAACCTACTTATAATGATATCTTATATGTTCAACAACCAAATGAATGGTTAAATAAATTCCTTTAATATTGAATAGTGGTATCCCCAACATATAGTTTCTCTTACGATACTCATTGAATTCTATCCAAACATGTTTCCAACTCAACCCCCTTTCTATTATCGTTTAAAAATTGTCAAGACAATTGAGAATAAATTATTTCATTCAGTATACATCGATAATGTTGTCTAGAAAAATCATGGGTCCTTTAACAATGTGAAAAAAATGTTCTTGATCTTATTTTTTCTCTAATCATAAAACCAAATGGGGTCGTTTCATATCATACACACACCTAACCTCACATACAAAGGCATTTATTATAAAATAAATTTCATCCATCAGTATCCTCCCTAGTTAGAGTGATATATTAAGGAACCTCTCCCAAATTCTTTCATGTGTGTCTACTGAGTTTCATCCCTTCCCAAAAGATTTATAATCTGGTACAACAAGGTTAAATTATAGTTCTCGACCTCAAATAAATCACATTAAATATATAATAGTGTCACATTCCAAATACAATAACCATTATATACAAGTAGGCCAACATATCCCTCTGCCTACAGAAACTAACTCATCCCAGTCTAACTGCATAATCAACATCAAGGAACATAATTCCAGAACAATGATTATCCTCCAATACATACACCATGATACTAATTTTACACCAATAATATCAAAGTGAAATCATTAATCAAATCCCATATTCACAAACTATAAGATAATACCATTAATTAGAGGATTCATTATACATTCCTCAACTAGCATAGGGTATCCAGGTAACTACCTAGTTCATTTATGAAAATTCAAACAAAAAATACATATCTGAAAATGCATTTGTGTTATTATAGAAACATTAAAAAACTAATATCATTACCTTATAGAAGCCTAGGACAATCATTACTTTATTCCTTGGGAACAAAACTCTTCAACCAAACCCACCAGGTATCCCTCACTATGGACTCATATTCTTAATCCATCCAAATGAGGGTAATAATAAATTTCATATAAAATGTGAATATATAGTCATCATTAGTTAATATGATACACTTGGATCCACATTTCCTAAAACCACAAATGAAATTTTGATTTAAATTCATAGTATTAATGTGTATAATAAAAAAAAAGTTTATATATAAAAAACATATATTGTTTGTTGAAACATTAATCAATTATGATCATATAATTAAATCAATAACATAAATACATAAATATGTCACATGGTTCATGAATTCACTAATAGAAATTGGAGCTATCCCAACTCACCTATACCAATTGTTTACATGAAACTCTTGGTAAAGGTAACTTAGAGATACCTTATAACAATGGTTTCAAAAAAATCATTGGTATAGGTAAAACTGAGTGACAATATAAAAACATTTTTGGCCAAAATCGTTTGAATATGTCCCTTGAGGAGGCTTTATATCAATGGTTCATCAAACAATTTTGGTATATGGAACTTATACAGACATATACCCAGATTTTTTGCCAGAACTGTTGGTATAAGTCCATTGTAAAGAATCTATTCTTATCGTTTTGTCCAAAAATGTTGCTATAGGTCAACTATATAGAAGTGGTTATGGAAAACAATTGGAATAGCTCAATATATCTTATTACAAATAAATAAGGTTCTCAAAAAAGATTATATAGGTTTATGGAAACAATTTTGAGAACTATTGGTATATGAATCCATATTTTTTATGAATTATTTTTTTAAATGAAATTTAATAAATCAAAAGCTAAAATTACAATGTATATATATATATATGAAATTATTATTACATAAGTCATATTATGTATGTTTTTAGGTTGTTGGATTATAGACACGTGTTGCTGGGATCAAATCCTACTAGGTTTTAATTATACATTACCTATACTAATGGTTTTCTAAAATAGTTGGTATATGTTTTCAATATGTCATATAACAATGGTTTACCAATTAAATTACAATAGTTACATACAAATAATTTTAACAAAATCATTTCTATAGTCCTATACAAGTCCTATAACTGCCAACGCCCCTTGAAATCATTTGTATATGATATACCACTAGTTTGGAGACATATACCAATGGTTCCAAACCGTTGTTATAATGTTTTTTCTATTATTGGTAACCTTAATTATGCACATAAATATGAATCACACTAAAATGAGTAGATCCAAAAACCGTAATTAACAATCAAAAATAGGGAATAATATTTAATAAAGAAACTCACCCCCAACATCAAAACATGAAAATAAGAATCTTATTAACCTAGTAATGATGAATTCTTATTTAAAATGAAACAATGAATCATAATTAAGAGGCCTCTCAAAATATAAAACATATTCATATTCTACCTATATACCATCAATAAAAATGGTAATATAAAAATCACTCAGATAATAGTTCAGAACAACTTACTCTACCAACCACAACATAATGCCCTGACCAAATGCATTATATAACATTAGTCACACATTCAAATATGTTAGAATATGTCGACTCGAGGTTATGGATTAATTTTTACATTATGGATTATGTTCAATAATATAATATTCAATCACACATTATAAATAAATAAACTATATCCATCACAAAATAATAGTACATAGAATTGAATAATCACAATGTTATAAGAAATGTATATTTCTTCCATAAAAACCCATGATCATATTGGAATATAAAAATAATAATACATTAGTTATCTCAAATATAGAAAGATAAAAAATTGTAAAAATTCTCATTTTAAGACACTTCTATTCTTATCCATTGGAAACAATATATCAGCTTACACATATATTTTCACTAACCCATTCCATGACAAAACCTATTCTCAAACTAAATACTGGAAAAAATCATCATGTAGACTGAGGAAGCCACAATGGTTGTGGATAACCCACCAAAATAGAGTCTCAAAATGTTCCTCTAGAATACACAATCATATATTACTATAATAATGAATATAATATATACATAAAAAACACATTTGTTATGTTATTGTGTGCTAGCCAGTCCACTATGACACAAAATATGGTACACATGACCATTTATCCACCATGTGATAACTATCCCACCATGGTGCCCAACCAAACCTACATCACTACCATGACGGAATACATTCATCACATTTCTACAAGACATTGAGTATATAACATAGTTCATACTCTCAGACATAATGGAGGATTTATAAAAAGACATTGAGCCACTACTAGAAGAGACATTGTATGTGCCTATATCATAATACTAACTAAAAGTATAATAAAATAATATTGTCTATGATATATACATTACATCACATTAATACCTATTACACTCTACAAAGTGTTCATATTCTACCACCCAACCCCTCTCGAGAAATTTTCCACCAATATGAAAACTGGGACCACATCACACACATAGAAATTATATGATTCATTGGCATCACACTATGCTCATAGGTCTGTCACATATCACAACAAAAAATACAAAAAATCAATAACAGATAGGTCCTGATACCTGTATCAATAATCATATTCACCCCACATAGTCCATATTAACCACAACATAGCCCATTTCAACTGACACATCTAATCATTCTTTTCAAGGATTCATATAGGTCATCCAAAGCTTCCATATTCTATAGTAGCTTATTCCTTCTCGTAATAATAAAAATTCAGGGAAGAACTTAACACATGATTTACCTCAAACTAGACATTAACCCCCAATACAAATCCATTTAAAGCAATAAACATTCATAGACCCAATACCCATGAATCATTTTGTGATATTAGATCTATGAACCTTGCAAACCTAATGTGAGTTCTCTAGAATTTTTTATGTCCTTCACCTTATCCCCATATAACATCTACTTATGGAAACAACTAGGCCACCCCATGAAGAAATCTTCGATCCATTAAACGCTATTTCATCCTTAAGTACTCATCAAATACAATTTTCTCACTAAGAACCCCCTATATGAGGGTTCTTATCAACAAGATGGATTAATAAGAACATATTATCCATCTTACCATAAGGAATATTCATATATTTCCTAACTAAGTAATATGAGGGGAACCTTCCTACACTACAAATATCTTGTTTTATACATATATAATCACCCATGGACTCACATTATCTCAAAAAAAATCAACATCACATGTAAATGTATTCATCGAGGGATCTTAATTTCCTAATGTGCTAAAGAATCTTTATTACAAACATAGAATGTCATAATGATAACCTTTCACATTTACTTATTTCTCTCTTTGTCCCTAATTCCAATTCTAGAATCCATGAAACATGTATAAGAACTAAAATAATACATAAAAAATCATTTGTGTCTGTATTAGAAGAATCATCAACCACTGAGATAGAGTTACCACCAATGATAAGATCTATAGAGTCTCAACCAAATGCATCCAGTACATGTATATGAATATTCTATCACATAATCACATAACTCACTCTACACACTATAAGTTATTAATTATAAAATTTTATAATTAATTATTAAAATTAACATATATTAGTATGTAAATTAGGATAGATATCATTCATTTCCATCATAATAAAATCACCTTGAAACCAGATCTGTTATCCACTTAGGACTTACTCAAGTCACTACAATGAAATCCCCATTATCTTCAATAAAATTTAACTATGATTTTGTAGAATGAAAATCAAAACCTGGACATGGTTGTTCTAAAATCAATGTCTATGATGGTAAAAATGGAATGATAAGATATATAGGGAATAATGTGCCATGAACTTATAAAAAACAATAAATTATCCATCATCATGGAGGGATTCACATTAGAGTATATATTTGGGAGATCATATTGAATTCCCAACAACATAAAATCTATAAAACTAGAAAAAGGAGGGGTCCATTACATAAATGATAATTAAACACTATTTTTATCCAAACCTAAAAGGATTTATCATTGGCATGACCATTATGATTTCATGGAATTTTGGGACACATTTCTCCCCATGTTAATGGAATGATAATGAGTAAGGGTTTAATAAACTCCTCATTAGGAGGAATAGGCATTGTTCCCCACTTTCATTTTGAAGAACCTTGTGGAAGAACCCATCATGGAATTATGATCTCAATAAAACAGTTCCTCCCCTAACTTGGAATATTTTCTACCTAGATTCCTAGGGTCATAGGGAAAACAATTGAATTATTTATAAATTTCACATCAAACCACCTTGTCACTACTACAATCATTCAATGAATTATATAACAACCATTTAAGCCTCATATCTCATTATAAAAAATTATAGATACGTTATTACACTTGGATTCTCGATCTAAATCCCTATTCTCTAAATAATCTCTAGTTTATGATAAATATTCAGACACCCTTATAAGGAAAACCCCCAAAATTCATAGTTTATTCCACTATTCTACTACATATCCTCCACATTGAAACAAATATAATTATATCACAAATCATCTATATAAGGGAACAATTATCACATATTATATCCATATAATGAAGAAACAAGACCCCCACAATATGATATGGTTGAACACAACCGGACATTATTCATTTTCATTTCCACCAAGCTCCAATGATCCTTTAAATCATCTATTCACTTATCTAAATTAACATGAAATTAAAAAAACATATAAATATATTAAATAATTAAATTACGAAACAAGAAAAAACATTCCCCTAATGTAATACCTATATAAACAGTAGAAAATATGATAGATATATTTTTTAGATTACACAATCCTTTACTGTATGATATATAATAGTTGAATTATATATCTATTGAGATAAAAATGTTTATTAAAATTTTCAAATTATAATTTTCATGGGATAATCCAATCATAAATAATGAAAAATTAATAAAATTCATAATAGGATATTAAATATCAAAAAACCATCAAAGGATCATTAAAATACATGATCAAAATGAATTATGATATTCTCATTAAGGGAAAAATTTTATAATAAATTCATAATAGGCATATATATGTAAAATTTAATAGATCAGTTTCTTAACTATTTGATTACGATTCTATTATTAATTTGGAATCTTATCTTATAATAATGAAGGATTTGATAATTAAAATTTTCAATACCCATTAGATTAACATTATTGAATGTGATATGGACATATATTTCAAATTTTTCATTATTATGATTTCATTATAAATAAATATATTCTAAAATCATAATAAAAAAAATTACACTAATTTTTTAGTTACACTATTTTAATGAATATTATTCTAAAAAAATATAATTACTGTTGATTCAAATACATGGGTTTTAACAAAACCACAAGGTGATTACATATATATATATATATATATGTATGAAGGATACTATTTAAATTTATAGAAATCATAAAATTCACCAATGAATTTATTTATTAATAACAAAACTAAAAATTCTTCATCATTAAGTTAATAATAATTATAAATTCCACTAAATTGTATTATCTATCAACATAAATGGTTTTTATGAAAGAATATATTCATTTATGTAAATTATTTAGTGTATATATAAATATATTATTTTTAAAGAACATTTATTTTGGGAATTTCCTACAAATTTTTAATGATCCATATCAATGAATAATTGAAATAAAAATATTTCCTTAAGAAGAGTCAGTCATTTATTTTTTATATCATTTTTATTTTTCAAAATACATCTACACTCATATTCAATATTTTCTTTATAAACATTTCGAAATTACATATTTAATATAAGATATTTGTCTTATTATTTTGTTAAATATCAATGATACATTGATTGTTTTATATTTTTTCCTCTACATAAATTTTTTTTCAATCATTCTAATCATATACTTTTTCATTATTTTATGGTCTCCATAACCATAGTAGAAATAATGAAACTCCATCTCAAGTTGGAGAGAGGAAAAAATCTATTCATCAAGTCTCATAAAATCATTAATAACATAATATTTCCATTAATGTGATATTAAATGACTATATAAAAAAACTATAAATATATCATGATTAAAACTATAGTTCTGCGATAAATAATAAGCTGCAACCTTTCAACAGTTAAATAATTTATGTTATACTATAATGTGTATATAAGAACATAGGACGTGTCCTTGGTGATGATTGTATGAATATATGACCATTAATATTCTCTTTTACATTCAATTTGTGGTGGGTTTGAGATATTATAGTTATCTATGATAGTTGAATTACATGTTTTAATTTTAATTAAATGGTTCTTTTTAATTTGACAAAAAATTTTATTTATGAAATAATTAACTTAATTAATAATAAATTGATCATGTTCTACTAACACTCATTATACCATAGAAGCATGATAAAAGTTCTTGGAATGTTTATCTATAAAAACATAATCCATTTATAGTACCCTTAATAAATTATTATACTAAATAATTATATATTATTTATATTAAATATTATGTATTGTCTTGTTAAAATAATCCATTAAATATATTAAATACACTGATCATGTCAATATTCGTTTGAAAATTTATTTTTGGGAATCAAAATGACTATTTAAATATAATTATGAATGATTTATCCAAATAATTACTTATTCCCTGACATTGGACACAATAATAAATTGTATTTACTAAATCCTATATATAGTGATTACTATTTTTATGGATTTATATTGATTATAGTGAATGAAAAATAAATAAATGAAATTGATAATAAGTGTAGTGAGATCTGTACTCTATGATAGACATGAACTAGATGGAATGGACAAACTCTTGTTAACTAGTTAAAATGGGATAATGCAATGGGGAACCCAATAAATAATATTATTCATTACAATATAGAAGTGAAATTAAAATTTAAAATTTAATAATTTATCATAAAAAGATAATAGTTATGACATAGATGTAACGCCCCGACCCCAGCTATCCAGAGTCGGTGCATTAATTACATAACATTGGCATGATCACAAGAAAGATCAAATCTCGAAAGACCGATTGGTTTAGTAGCCTTGGAAACACTAGATATATTCATAAGTTTTACATTACATCATAAAATGAAAAACTACTACTACAACATAATGTTCCAAAATCCACACTATAATCCCCTCATAATATCCCTGCAGGTCATTCATAACTTACATCTTCACTTCCTGGGAAAAATAAAACATAAAAAAAAGGGGTGAGCTCAAATGCCCAGTAAGGATATCAATATAGCGGAAACTTTCATAAATAAGAATAAACATTTAAGGCAATGTATAACTAAAACAAAAGCCTTTTAAACTTGAACTTTCAACATGGTATGGCATAAATAAAATGAAATAATGCCATTTACTTATTCACATGGATATTCTACTAATCGAATGATCACATGCAAAAATCAATAACCACTTTCATAATTATGGAATGCATAATGTCAAACGTTAATTTCATTGTCTAGGCCTCATCCCAAGACCTAGGGGTTACTTCTAACCGGAACCCAACCCGGAGTGCCTCTAATAACCGGACACCAACCCGGAGTGCCTCTAATAACCGGACACCAACCCGGAGTGCCTCTAATAACCGGACACCAACCCGGAGTACCTCTAATAACCGGAGACCAAACCGGAGGGCTTACTTTTACCAGTCCCTAACCTGGAGGGCTTACTTTAACCAGTCCCCAACCTGGAGGGCTTACTTTTACCGGTCCCCAACCCGGAACATACTTGTTTAGCACATTCATCTGAAGAAAAGTTTGAAATATAACATAAACATTCGGATTAAAACTAGCATACGAAATGTTAATAGTTTCACCATAAACTATGAATGGTATAAAATAGCACATCCACAGTCAAACATATCACAAAACCTTCAGTACAATATAGAAGTTTTGTATTATAATAAATCAACTTCAAATAAGCGTAAAATCCATTAAAGGGTGTTGACCTAGATGAAATCAAAACACTTTTTAGAGAAATATCTCTTTTTATTTTGAAATCATTTAAGATCCATATAAAATAAAACATTTTCTTTGAAAATATTCTTATAAGCTTGTAAGGAAAGCTTCGACGATTTTATAACGGCGGAAAATAACCGCACCCGCCGTATAAGTTAAAAAAAACATTCTTACCTCAATTCTGTCGAAAAGGTTAAAAAGGACCTTGTTTTGAAAACGACGGAAAGATTCCTTTATAAACCTCTTATAAAAAGTCAAACAAGGGTATAAATGACTTTAACCCATATTCTTGTAAATAGTAAAAATGTTTTGAAATACATTTCGTAGAAACATGGATGTGGATGATAAAGAGATCCCAGTAGATTATTACGTATAATACAACCTCGGATAATGAAGAGATTGTGAAATAACCCTTAACTTGTACTTTTCCTTGGTTGGGGTAGGTTAACCTCCTGTATAATAGTGAAATAGTTGTTATTAAATTATACAAGAATCATATATATTAATATGATACCATATATGATCTTTTAACATTGATTTGTTAATAATATCTTAGAATTATCGTCGTTTCAGGAGTTAACTTACTCATTTTCTTTTATATGTTTTGTTACATAAGCCATGGTTGTCGTATCTTATTCATATCCAGAATGATATACAGTCCTTAAACATCATTTTTAAATCATCAAATTATAATTATACTTGAATGGATACGATGGAGAATGAATCTCATCGCGTTCGTGGAGACGGTAGTCCGTACGTACGCACGAGCGACAATATCATTCTTTTGATATTCAAATAATATATAAATGGATGGTATATCATATATACAGAATCATTAACATGTTATATTTATTATTTACATGAGTTACACATCATTATTATACCCATCCAAATAATATTATATTGAATAACAATTACACCACGACGTGGAGACGGTAAGCCGTACGTACGCACGTATGGTGACATGTTATTCAAAGGGTGGATAGAATACTGAATATGATTGTACCATATTTATAATAACATCACAGTATATGTGAGATACTGGAGTTATTATTTTAGAATGGTAAGAACAAAGGAAGAAGAAGTGGAAGAAGAAATGAACTTGGAGAAGGGTGGTGAAATCATTACCTCTTCTTCGGGTTCTTCCTTTTGATTTGATCAAAAGGGCTCCTTAGGTTGGCTTTCTGATCAAACTAAGGCCTCTAGGTTGTAGTGAGGGATGTTGGGAGAGTATTTGGGCAGAGTTTGGCCGAGACAAAAGGCTTTGAAGGTGTGAAGAAATGAGAAGGAGGAGTGCCCTTTTATAAGAGGGGTGAGGGGCACCTTTGGAAAAGCTAGAAATATTAATTTATAATAAATTAATATTCGGTTTCTAATGGCTCCAAAGTTGATTATTCAAAGGTTAAGGTGGGGATAGGTCGAAAACCACTCAACCAATAGAATTTAGACAGGTTTGGGTACTTATATTAACCTTATATTTAAGTATTAACTCTAAGTTAATTAGTTTCACTTTTACAATGTCTCTTTGTATTTTTATATAATATGGTTAATAAACTTACTATATACATCCAAGCGACCCCCAAGTGGTCCATTAATAATGAACCTATCCTTATATAAGTCTCTTGGCCGAACCTTAGATTTTTAGGAATTTAATATCAATTAATAATATAATATTTGTTTTAAAAACTCTTTTATGTCAATTTTGACACTATTCAATAGTTGATTTTTTTGAAACTTATAACAGATTGATTACTTCGAACAAAGTCCATTAAATCAATCCTAATATATCATATTATCCTAGAAAATTAGTTTAATTCATTAAAAGTTTCATATTATATTTTTTTTTGGTATTTATAATATCAATTATTTTAATTTTTCACTATTATAGTAATTACTGCATCATCATTGTGTCATAACTAAAATAACTTATTTAATGTCTAAAAATTATAAATAAAATATCATTATGTAGGAAATCTTTTTAGCTTTCTAATGAATATTTATAATCTAAAATCCAACATATATAACCCTATGTAACAATTGTTTTTCTAAAAGATATATGCTTGTGTCATTTTTGTATTCATTTTAACTTAATTAAAATAAAGTGTCATTATCACTTACAAGTGGATCCATGGGGTCCCAAAATTGACACAAAGATGCCCATGGTCGACCATGTATCAACCAATAAGGTTAAGACACGTTTTAGGGTAATTTAGTATTATTATAATATTATTTTTTAACCCTTATTTACCGGATTTACCCTTTAACCATGGTAAATAAAATATTTACCGCAGTAATTATTCAAAATGTGTAAAAATAAAAGTTACCTATTTACATAATTTGGACATCCTGATTCCAAATATGTAATCCATTTTTCCAAATTCAAAACACAGAAGTGGCAGAAATTAATTTAAAATTAATTCCCGCTGTCAAAACAAAAAGCGTGTTTTTAAGAGGTAATAACTATCAAAAGATTGACACTTGTTTATGTTCGGTTTAATTGTAAAATTATGTCCAATGACCAACATTATATTAAATGGTAAAAATATATTCTAAATATACTTTAAAACCACTCAAATTCACAATTCATCACTATAAATTATTTTGATTAAAAAAGTTGTTTTTAATTAAAATTTAGTAATTTTCACTATTCATCAAAATATAAAAGTTATCCGAAAAGTACCAAAATTTCACCCTAGGCTAATTTCAATATTCCGAATCCAAAAATGAAGTCCATTTTGAAATATAAAATATATATGATTTCAAAAAGTAGGTATTACTATTAACAACGGCTAGTTTAATTAGTTGTGGTGTGTGTTAGAACTCGAGGTTGCGTACAACACACGCTATCGCATTATTCGAAGGGAAACGTACCGTGGAAGCTTGGGATGTTTCATTTAAAATTTTTTTTGATGTCTCCATTTAGTCAAAAGGTTAAAAATATTGTATTTAAAAAGGTTTCACTATCAAAAGTTGATAAAAGTGCAATACTGAAAATGAATCTGTTCTTGCATTATGACTAAGAAACTCATAATATGGATTCTAAAATTATAAGGATTATATAAAGTTTAAAATTTAGTTAATACTATTCATGACCTCTTTTAATGGCTTTTTTTTTGGTAAGTCATGGTGCAATTGAACTCAGTGTTGCGTGCAGTGCAAGTTATTGAATTATTTTGAAGAAATAACACACTATGAAATCTTGGGGTGTTACATTCTCCCCTCCTTCAATAAATTGCGTCCTCGCAATTTGAAATTGTTCTTCAAAAATAAAAGGTTGAAAGTAGAAAATATATTTGTGGGAAAACCCACATCGGAAATTGGGTTACTAAAATTTAGTCTTAATATGAGGAAAAGAGAAATCAAAGGGTCACCACCAAATTATGATCTCGATTAGGAAAACATTGGTGGAAATTAGAGACATATAATTGGAGGAAAAAAGTAAATATTTATAGGTAGTGATTGAGGTCATCAATCACAAACAAGTGTATAATCAAGGTCCTTAAATTCATCAATCTATGATGATTTGAAATACCATCGGTTCAATAAAACATAGGGTATTAGGATAACACATTTTTGACGTTTCAAAATATCTTAGTTGAAATCCCACATCGAAAAATGAATTAATGAGGCCTCTATTTAAAATTAAGAGTGGAAAGTATGAAGATTACCGAAAATAACACATACTAGGGTTCCATGTAGGAAAATATGGATATGGAAGAAAAATCTAGCCATCAATTATCTGATGGAGAGTGGTAGAGAACATGGCTATGAAAAGGCCAACAATCCCAAAGCCATAAATTAGTGATGATTTAAGGTACCATCTAGGACAACATTTTTGTTCTAAGTTTCTATTATTAATGTTGAGGAATTTATTTATGAGATTGGATAAGATAATAAGGAGATATACTTACTTTATAATTAGAATTTTACCCATTAATAAATTTCTACCACAAACTCATCTTTCATTCTAAAAGATAATAGAACATAAATTTTTTTTTCTATTTATACTATTCCTACAGGGTTCCAAAATAAATGAATTATAATTCATCTACCAGATCTTTTAAAAAAAACTACATTTTTTAATTCAGGACATCTCGTGGGACAGTGGTAGGTGATACACCCTTGTCGCCCTTCGGTTGCGGGTTCAAGTCTCGCAGCCTTGCCGAACGCGACGGGTTGCCGCCCGACCTCCGGGTTGTCCTTTTATGGAAATCCAAAATAATCCAAACTAGAACTATCCAAAATACTTCTATCCAAACTCACAGTCCAACATTTATAAGTAAGGTAAACATAATGTAGAACCTTTTTACCCCGTAATAGCATATGAATACCTTCATCATGTATTCTTTTAATACACCGAAACATCCTGAATTACCATATTCTTTATTGATTACATTCATGTTCCCTTATTCCATATAGAAAGCTGGATATACTTCATTAATCCAAAAATGTTTTAAACCCCAACAATGATGGAATATAAAAATCATTAATTAGTTCCAAGGTAGTCAAGAATATCCAATATAATTTATTCAAAACAATCACATATTATTCCAAAATCACTACCTCAGTATCAGAACTATATTATGATTTATCATTCTCTCAACCATATATTTTCCAAAAATTTATCCTGCTATTGAGTCACTTTTCTTTGTTCCACACAATCTCAAGTCCTTAATGAAATAGTACTGCAGTACAATCCTTATATACTCCATAATTATTATAACAAGTACATTGTTGATACAACACTCAATTGACATAATCAACATAAGAACTCTAATCATTCCTCTTCATCTGTGGTAGTATCATAACTTGGTTATTATCCAATAACATCATTTGCGGCATAGTCTGATGACTGGGACATAGGTTCGCGTAGTGTCCAAACTCCTTGCAAATGAAGCACTGTACATTTAAAACCATTTTCTTACCCTTGCAGTCACGTACTTTGTGACCTTTTCCTCCACACTTATAACAAACTCTCATTCCTTTCAGGCAAGTTCCAGGGTGTTTCTTTCCACAGTTACCACATATGGGAAAATTCTTCTTTTCCCTCTTCCCTTTATCCATCTTTCTCTCTTCCATCCCTTTCTTCTCTTGCTTCCCTTCAAAGCCATAGGACTCAGTAAACTCTTTACTTATCTTATCAACACATGATATTATTTCTTCATATGATGATAATACATGGGAGACTATTTCTCTTATAAATTCTAGCTTAAGACCATGAGAGATATGATCCTTCCTTCTCTTTGAATCATGTGCATTTCTGGAGTTATCATTCCTTCTACTGGGCGCCATTTCTAAACAATGGCATAAACTAGATTAGTTTATGAGTCAAAATACATAATCCCATACTTATAAAACACTTAACATAAATTGAACTATTTATGGATATAATCCATAATCATAAAAATGTTTTCTTTGGGGAAGTATATACTCATAAACCCTTCATAATGATTTGTAAAGAAAATGAGAGTTATCCTAAGCATATCCCCCGGGAGTGTCGTAACCAAGAGTGCAGCAAGGCCCGTTGTCGTGCACCAGTTCCCGTTCGAGTCTAGCTCAAAGCAGTGTTTTCGGGTTTTACCCCTAGGTACATCTGTGCCAGAGCCGCCTCTACCTGCTCGTATCCAGACAGGGATGTATTGCTCGGAAAACTCACAAAATCTCTACAATACCAAAATTCTAGGAAGTTCTTCTATACTAATCCTCAAAGTTCATCCTAGGTCTATGTGCTCTAATCAGAGTTTATCTAAATCTAGCTTCCAAGGTTTGTACTAAACTTCCTCTGATACCAACTGTAACGCCCCGACCCCAGCTATCCAGAGTCGGTGCATTAATTACATAACATTGGCATGATCACAAGAAAGATCAAATCTCGAAAGACCGATTGGTTTAGTAGCCTTGGAAACACTAGATATATTCATAAGTTTTACATTACATCATAAAATGAAAAACTACTACAACAACATAATGTTCCAAAATCCACACTATAATCCCCTCATAATATCCCTGCAGGTCATTCATAACTTACATCTTCACTTCCTGGGAAAAATAAAACAAAAAAAAAAGGGGTGAGCTCAAATGCCCAGTAAGGATATCAATATAGCGGAAACTTTCATAAATAAGAATAAACATTTAAGGCAATGTATAACTAAAACAAAAGCCTTTTAAACTTGAACTTTCAACATGGTATGGCATAAATAAAATGAAATAATGCCATTTACTTATTCACATGGATATTCTACTAATCGAATGATCACATGCAAAAATCAATAACCACTTTCATAATTATGGAATGCATAATGTCAAACGTTAATTTCATTGTCTAGGCCTCATCCCAAGACCTAGGGGTTACTTCTAACCGGAACCCAACCCGGAGTGCCTCTAATAACCGGACACCAACCCGGAGTGCCTCTAATAACCGGACACCAACCCGGAGTGCCTCTAATAACCGGACAGCAACCCGGAGTACCTCTAATAACTGGAGACCAAACCGGAGGGCTTACTTTTACCAGTCCCTAACCTGGAGGGCTTACTTTAACCAGTCCCCAACCTGGAGGGCTTACTTTTACCGGTCCCCAACCCGGAACATACTTGTTTAGCACATTCATCTGAAGAAAAGTTTGACATATAACATAAACATTCGGATTAAAACTAGCATACGAAATGTTAATAGTTTCACCATAAACTATGAATGGTATAAAATAGCACATCCACAGTCAAACATATCACAAAACCTTCAGTACAATATAGAAGTTTTGTATTATAATAAATCAACTTCAAATAAGCGTAAAATCCATTAAAGGGTGTTGACCTAGATGAAATCAAAACACTTTTTAGAGAAATATCTCTTTTTATTTTGAAATCATTTAAGATCCATATAAAATAAAACATTTTTTTTGAAAATATTCTTATAAGCTTGTAAGGAAAGCTTCGACGATTTTATAACGGCGGAAAATAACCGCACCCGCCGTATAAGTTAAAAAAAACATTCTTACCTCAATTCTGTCGAAAAGGTTAAAAAGGACCTTGTTTTGAAAACGACGGAAAGATTCCTTTATAAACCTCTTATAAAAAGTCAAACAAGGGTATAAATGACTTTAACCCATATTCTTGTAAATAGTAAAAATGTTTTGAAATACATTTCGTAGAAACATGGATGTGGATGATAAAGAGATCCCAGTAGATTATTACGTATAATACAACCTCGGATAATGAAGAGATTGTGAAATAACCCTTACCTTGTACTTTTCCTTGGTTGGGGTAGGTTAACCTCCTGTATAATAGTGAAATAGTTGTTATTAAATTATACAAGAATCATATATATTAATATGATACAATATATGATCTTTTAACATTGATTTGTTAATAATATCTTAGAATTATCGTCGTTTCAGGAGTTAACTTACTCATTTTCTTTTATATGTTTTGTTACATAAGCCATGGTTGTCGTATCTTATTCATATCCAGAATGATATCCAGTCCTTAAACATCATTTTTAAATCATCAAATTATAATTATACTTGAATGGATACGATGGAGAATGAATCTCATCGCGTTCGTGGAGACGGTAGTCCGTACGTACGCACGAGCGACAATATCATTCTTTTGATATTCAAATAATATATAAATGGATGGTATATCATATATACAGAATCATTAACATGTTATATTTATTATTTACATGAGTTACACATCATTATTATACCCATCCAAATAATATTATATTGAATAACAATTACACCACGACGTGGAGACGGTAAGCCGTACGTACGCACGTATGGTGACATGTTATTCAAAGGGTGGATAGAATACTGAATATGATTGTACCATATTTATAATAACATCACAGTATATGTGAGATACTGGATTTATTATTTTAGAATGGTAAGAACAAAGGAAGAAGAAGTGGAAGAAGAAATGAACTTGGAGAAGGGTGGTGAAATCATTACCTCTTCTTCGGGTTCTTCCTTTTGATTTGATCAAAAGGGCTCCTTAGGTTGGCTTTCTGATCAAACTAAGGCCTCTAGGTTGTAGTGAGGGATGTTGGGAGAGTATTTGGGCAGAGTTTGGCCGAGACAAAAGGCTTTGAAGGTGTGAAGAAATGAGAAGGAGGAGTGCCCTTTTATAAGAGGGGTGAAGGGAACCTTTGGAAAAGCTAGAAATATTAATTTATAATAAATTCATATTCGGTTTCTAATGGCTCCAAAGTTGATTATTCAAAGGTTAAGGTGGGGATAGGTCGAAAACCACTCAACCAATAGAATTTAGACAGGTTTGGGTACTTATATTAACCTTATATTTAAGTATTAACTCTAAGTTAATTAGTTTCACTTTTACAATGTCTCTTTGTATTTTTATATAATATGGTTAATAAACTTACTATATACATCCAAGCGACCCCCAAGTGGTCCATTAATAATGAACCTATCCTTATATAAGTCTTTTGGCCGAACCTTAGATTTTTAGGAATTTAATATCAATTAATAATATAATATTTGTTTTAAAAACTCTTTTATGTCAATTTTGACACTATTCAATAGTTGATTTTTTTGAAACTCATAACAGATTGATTACTTCGAACAAAGTCCATTAAATCAATCCTAATATATCATATTATCCTAGAAAATTAGTTTAATTCATTAAAAGTTTCATATTATATTTTTTTTTGGTATTTATAATATCAATTATTTTAATTTTTCACTATTATAGTAATTACTGCATCATCATTGTGTCATAACTAAAATAACTTATTTAATGTCTAAAAATTATAAATAAAATATCATTATGTAGGAAATCTTTTTAGCTTTCTAATGAATATTTATAATCTAAAATCCAACATATATAACCCTATGTAACAATTGTTTTTCTAAAAGATATATGCTTGTGTCATTTTTGTATTCATTTTAACTTAATTAAAATAAAGTGTCATTATCACTTACAAGTGGATCCATGGGGTCCCAAAATTGACACAAAGATGCCCATGGTCGACCATGTATCAACCAATAGGGTTAAGACACGTTTTAGGGTAATTTAGTATTATTATAATATTATTTTTTAACCCTTATTTACCGGATTTACCCTTTAACCATGGTAAATAAAATATTTACCGCAGTAATTATTCAAAATGTGTAAAAATAAAAGTTACCTATTTACATAATTTGGACATCCTGATTCCAAATATGTAATCCATTTTTCCAAATTCAAAACACAGAAGTGGCAGAAATTAATTTAAAATTAATTCCCGCTGTCAAAACAAAAAGCGTGTTTTTAAGAGGTAATAACTATCAAAAGATTGACACTTGTTTATGTTCGGTTTAATTGTAAAATTATGTCCAATGACCAACATTATATTAAATGGTAAAAATATATTCTAAATATACTTTAAAACCACTCAAATTCACAATTCATCACTATAAATTATTTTGATTAAAAAAGTTGTTTTTAATTAAAATTTAGTAATTTTCACTATTCATCAAAATATAAAAGTTATCCGAAAAATACCAAAATTTCACCCTAGGCTAATTTCAATATTCCGAATCCAAAAATGAAGTCCATTTTGAAATATAAAATATATATGATTTCAAAAAGTAGGTATTACTATTAACAACGGCTAGTTTAATTAGTTGTGGTGTGTGTTAGAACTCGAGGTTGCGTACAACACACGCTATCGCATTATTCGAAGGGAAACGTACCGTGGAAGCTTGGGATGTTTCATTTAAAATTTTTTTTGATGTCTCCATTTAGTCAAAAAGTTAAAAATATTGTATTTAAAAAGGTTTCACTATCAAAAGTTGATAAAAGTGCAATAATGAAAATGAATCTGTTCTTGCATTATGACTAAGAAACTCATAATATGGATTCTAAAATTATAAGGATTATATAAAGTTTAAAATTTAGTTAATACTATTCATGACCTCTTTTAATGGCTTTTGTTTTGGTAAGTCATTGTGCAATTGAACTCAGTGTTGCGTGCAGTGCAAGTTATTGAATTATTTTGAAGAAATAACACACTATGAAATCTTGGGGTGTTACAATAGAAATTAAATAATAGAAACCATTGAATTCGTAAAATAGAAAACAAAAGAAGTATGTGAGGAAGAAAAATTTTGGGGTGATTTCTCTTATCAATCCAATAGTATGAATAGTCCATCCACACATTTATATATTTATTTTTCATTAAAATATATGATGTATGACGATGATGTAAAATCCCCATAGAGTGTATTTGAATAAATAAATTTATTGCAGAATATAGATCTAAATTTTTATTTTCTAAATATTTACATATATATACACATACCATTTAATGATAATTTTTTACATATATTAATAAAATATCAAATTATATTTTCTTAATATAAATAATAATTACTTTTTCATGTAATTTAATGTCATTATTACACTTTTAGAAAAATTATAATGTTTAATATTAAACTATATTGGTTTTACATTAATGAGTCCAAAAAGATTAATGATATTTTTATTTTTGTGTCTATACGATATCAATGAGATGAATTTATCATTTTTAATTTTTGGTTTGTGATTTATATTAATTTTTTAAATCCACCAACAAATATATAAAGTGTTTGGATGGTTGGTTATCTATTTATAAGGTTTCATAGAAGAAATTATATCATTAGGTAGATTTATGGATCTTTATTGAATGACATAGTCCATCATACATGGAATTATATTTGACTTGGAGTTTTTCAAAAAACTTATAACATGTTTTATGGTCATTACAACTAGTTTCATGATTTTTGGTCTCCATTAGGGGTCCTATTATCCAAATAATTCAATATATTCATTTTATTTCCATTGAAAATTGGTTTCTATTCATAAATCAGTCAACATTAGAAATAATAAAATCCAAATATTTAATATTTGAATACATTTAGACTAAATATTATATTTCTCATAAAGAATTTAAATAAATAGTTTATTTTCTAAAATATAGAAAACTAAAATAAAATTAAAAATTTCTATTAAAATAGTATAATTCAAAAGAACTCATTCAAAATGAATGGGGATTCAATGAATGATTTTTTCATAGAAAATATAAATTATTTTTATTGCCAAAATTCACAGATGCATTTCAAAAATCCTAAATTAATGTCCATATTAAACACTGACATAGTTATTTAGTTATATGAATACATTCATAAAAAAATTATCAATAATAATTTCGAGTCATTAAAAATAATGATAGTTTATTTTCAATAATTAATATTTCTCGACCTGATAGATCTAATTCCTAGTATAATAACACATACACATTCTTCAAATTAACTTCATTTATGACATCATTTTGAATAATATTTTACATTTGAAATGGGTTCCAATTAAAATTTACTCCTCCCAAAATGATGTTTACTTCTTCAATTATGGTTCACTCATTTAAAAACAATCAATGATTATCAACTAAATTTATATAATCTCATAATATTCCATCCCCAAACTAGATAGAAAACGATCAGGAATTATTTTCAAATTTTTTGAAGATGGATTATTGGACACCATGAAAATAACGAAATCTTTGAAAAAATAAATTTATATACATTATTGGATAAAAAAAAGAATGTCTACAGAAATACATGAAATAATTTGGATCAAAAAATCAATTAAACACAGATACAAGAATGTTAATATAGGGGATTCAACTGAGTCAGGATTATTGAAATACAAATATCATACCATCACAATAAATAAGAAAATGATAAATATATAGATTGTTATATTTTCAATCAATAAATTGTTTAATATTTTTTTTTTTATTTTTATGTTAATAGAATTTTTTTCATAAAAAATAAATGATTTTTCTCTATCCAATGTTCTAATGACATTATTGAAAATATGCATAATTTGTTTGATTCTCCATAAAATGATAATGTGATTCTCCCTATATGAAATATTAATCTAGATGATGATCAAAAGATTTAGGCTATTAATTTAAATGATTTCCCACACAGATAAATATTATAATACCAAAACATTTTTTTTCATTTTTCAATAGACGGTTTTGGGGTTCCAGGTTCCCGTAAAAACAGACCCCAAAAACTAAAATTAAAATTTCAAATTCAAACTAAAAAATTTCCATCAAAATCCGTGCGCCACACCTCGAGACGTGAACCCATCATCCCACGTCGCCTTCACTGTTACTGCAGGTCAAACTTCAACACTCTGCATAGTATCATGCAATCATTACGCCGGTCACCAGCAAGATCGTGATAAATATTATAATATAATGAATGATATATGAAAGTAAATACTGTTTGGTAAAATATAATAGAGTAGTAATGTGGCAACCAATAATGGTTTCTTAATTATCAAAAAATGGATTTATATAAGGGAGGATACTTGAAAATATGGGAATTTGTGGGTAAATAAATTAACTCAATCATTTTTAGGGAAAAAATATAGGAATTCATCTCAATTGTTCAAAAATTGGGGATCATATAGTTTGGTAAAAAATCAAATTAATGAAATGGTGGGGATATATATCCATGGATAGAAATCCAAACATGATACTCATGTTTGGGGGATTTAGAAAATAATGATTCTATGAATGACCAGAGAAGAGGAACTATAAAAAAATAAATAAAATATATAATTCCTAAAAAATAATCTATGATACTCAAAAATAATACCTCCATTATATCCCTCAATGTTATTATCATGTGGCTATTATCCTGGGGAAAATAATCATGATTTTAAAAAAGTAATTAATTTCTTATTGTGATTTTCTAAAACATTTTGTTCATTGTTTTTGGATAAATATATAATAATTTGTTGATGAAAACAATTATTGAATGCACCCATATGAGATGAGAAAAATAAAAAAATCTATTATAAGTAATAAGTATTTTAGATTTCATTTCGTTTTTTTTTGTTTTGTATTAGTACAAAAATTAAGAAAAATTATAAAAAATAATGTCATTCAAGGGAAATTAAAAATTTATTGAATTAAATGGGGGATATTGAAATAAGGATAAGTGATATAGAGATATATGACTTAAAATAAATAGATATTCACCATGATTTGGAGGTTTCGTATCCAATACTTCATAAAATGAGTGTGGATACATTATTTATAACATAAAATAAATAAAAATTGATTCAATTTTAATTTAATACGAAATAAAATAATATAAAATTTTTAATAATAAAATATCTTTCATGGGTTTACACTCATTATGATTTATATTTTTTCCACTTGTGTAAATATAGTAATGTAATTCATTCCATTGTTAGACGGAATATTTCTTTATATTCTTCTAATTACTATTTTTTATTATCCCCTATGTTATTCAATTTTTGATAAATTTTTCATGTCATATTATTCATTAAAAATTGATTCCCCTTAGTTATTATGAATTAAAATTTTGTAGGATAAAAATAAATATTACTAGGATTCATTATAGTCCCACAAACATAAATACTAATACAATAAACAATGTATTCATTTTTTCTATTTATTTTTTAGTGGTTGATTAATTTTTGGTTGGAAATATTTGTGCAAGATAAAATAAATTGTAACACAATACAAAAATTTTGTTGGTATTAATTAATTTTTTCATCTATTTATAATGCATAATAATATGATTAAAAGGAAAATCATGACTCAAGAGTGTTTTATAGATCCATTATATATTCAACTACTTTTAGTAAGTGGTAAAACCTAACCTATATAGAGATCAATTTTTTATAGATAGTTCCAATCATAAAAATATCATCATATTTGGCACAACAAATTAGAGTCTTTTTGCCAGTTACACGATATTCCTATGAAAATATTACAAATAAAGGGTTTATAATGTACTGTGTCAATCAATATTAATGGATTCATTCATTATTATGTTTACATGAACATATTTTTATCTTCTTCTTAAATGAAAAGGAAAATTATTTCTTGTTATTTCCTTAAATGATACTATTAAAAAAAATATTATAATATCAGAATATATAATGGCATATCACTATATTTTATACATAAATATCATTGGTATTGGTAGTTTTGATATGCATTGAGGATGTAAATAAACTCCACAAAAATATCATCCTTGTAAAGAGTCTTCAAAACCCCATACCATGTATATCAATAAAGGTTAACCATATCATTCATATGGGTTGGTTAGAATTGAATATTTATATAGATTATTTTTAAAATAATGATTATTTTTGTTTTTATAAAATCAAAAGTTGAAGGAATCCTTCTCTGTATTGTGCTTGAAAATAGTACAAGATTTTATCTTGGTAATATTATTTCAAAAAAATAACTATAAAATTGATTTTCTATTATAGTTTATATAGAGCCACTCTAGTGGAATATCTAATAATAGAACAAATTTTTATAAAAAATTTCTTTTATATTCACTATTGAATAAATAGAAGTGGTTCTGTGTTTTTTATGATGTAAGAGGAACATGTTAAATAAATTATTTTAAATAAACTTTCAATGGTGAGATTATGTTATAAAATTGAATAAGTAATTTATAAAATAGATTCAATTGGAATAAATAGTACTTTCTATTCATTAAAAAATTATACCATAAGTTTTTCATCAGATATATTTGATTTTTTGGATAAAATCCAAGCCTTAACCCCATATTCCACAACATTATAGATAATGTTAATGATCAGTTCATTAATAAATGATCATTTATATAATGAATTTTATTAATCCTTGAAACCTGATGATTCTATCAAACATGTAAATAATTAATGGCACAATTGATGAAGAACATGTCGTATTAATTTATTAATCATTAATATAATTTCCTCATAAGAAATTCGTCACATCCAAAATATCTCTCACCTACAAGAGGTATAAACTAATAGATATATATATATATAATAAATTATATAGGGTTTTAAAATACATAGAAATTATGAAATGAACAGAGTAAAGGGATAAAATTATATAAT
Organism: Viscum album; assembly: GCA_963277665.1. NCBI lineage: Eukaryota > Viridiplantae > Streptophyta > Magnoliopsida > Santalales > Viscaceae > Viscum > Viscum album. The sequence continues at coordinate 517,021,065 of OY728146.1, forward strand.
CCATCTCTACTCACAGATGATAATTTATTGAAAATAATATAAACACATTAAGGATAATCGATAGGGGAATAATTAAATAGGTACTAGCTACATTAAAACAAATTTTACAACATATAATAAAGATATAATAAAGTTGGAATAAAATAATATTTCATAATTTTTAATTGAATCGATATAGATATTTGAAATTATAATAAATATATGATGCATACATTGAAAAACCCAAGAATTATATGAATATGAAAAGTAAAGGTATGTATTCATTTTCAATGGAATTATATGTTAGATCCTACCATCCCCATATGAAATCATTAGCCAGGACAATTATTACCCCACATTGATGAAGTGATAACTATATATATGGATAGATTAGAAAAAAAATATTACACAAGAGATGATTTGTTTTTTGTTTCATTGAAAATATTTATTTTAAAATATACCTCTAGTATTAAAATAATTATTCCATATATACACATTACAACGAAATAAATGTTTTTTGTATCCATTTTTATAACCTGGTCAAGAAATTACAAGTATATTTACATATTTATCTATTATAATAATGAAAATAAATGACATATTTTAGACAACATTAATGATTTAAATATATCCATTAATATTTATTTACAATCAATTTTGGTTTAAAAAATTTGATAATAATTTTTGGAATATCTATATATAATTGGTACTCTATTTTATATTAATCTATACAAAATTGTTTAGAGTGTTGGGATGATTTCATTGACTAATATAATGTATTTAATAAAATATGTAATGATTTTTGGTATATTAATAAATCTCTATTAAATTTAATTGTTGGTAACTCTAGGAATTTAATTTTATATGTCATATTCCAGGTGTCAATTTATATTTATTTTTGATAATTGAATAAAAATAAGAATATATAAAGGGAGGTGAAATATTTTATTTTCAATATGTGGATTTAATGAAACAGCACATTAGGGATATCATTTTCAAAAATAAAATTACCCACTATATTAATGAGATCATTATCCAAAAAATAAAATTTATTTTTACTCCCTATTGGTTGATAATAGATGATTTAATCTATTCAAGGTATTTTTCATAAAATCGAACAAGAAGATAAATAAAAATATAATTTTTTATACTGTATATACATTTCTATTTGGAGCATTAGTTATAAAAGAATTATATTTTCCATCATATATATTTATAGTAAAATATATTTTTCCCACATTCCATGTTAAAAATTATAATTTTAATAAAAAGAGCACATGTAAATAATAAATTTTAATGAACTTATTTATAATGGGAAATCAAATTTATGATTATTGATTTTGTAAACCAAAAGTTCACCTCTAATTTGTTTTAATATATAATATATATTAGAATATAAAACAAATCGTACCATGGTGATAACTATATATATAAAAAAATTGATTATGTAATTATATGATTTTTTAAGACAAACATATATAATTTTTCTAATTAAAAAATTAAACAGTTTGGTGTCTTGGAAAATTATGATCAAAAAAATTCATTGACATGATACATTAATAATTAATTTAATAATTTTCAACTTCTTTTGATATGATTTCATTATAATTTCAATAATTTTTTTAACCAGGGGACATAGATAAAGGAACGTGTCGGCTAAATTCATATTCAGAATAGGGGTATTTATTAGGAATGAAAAGGGATTGTAAATCAATATGATTTCATGGTTGATAATAATGTGTGCCCTAAAAAATTTCTAGAAGATCACCCTTATATTAATAAGGGAATAAAATTTAAATCAAATAGAATGTTTCAAATGTATTATAACGAAATTTTAGAACATAATTACTTTTTAAAATAAATCAAAAATTAAATTTAATAGAAATTATAATTTATTAATTCCTATTCATAACAGTGAACAGAAAGAATAATAATTAACATATATTTGTAATTATTTCATGTGATATAAGACCATACCTAGTTTATTATAATGTTATATAACTCTATGTCCATACCTTATACATTACTAATTTTTTAAAAAAAATTAATAAACGAATCATTAATCAAGAATCGACATGAAAAAAACCCATGAAAAGATTACATGATACATAATACTACCATAAAAATTATGACAATGAATAAAATTATAAAAACCAGATGATGATGAAAGTACATAATTATTTATGTTCAATTTTAAAATCTGCATATAAAAATATTTTTGGACATAAAGGGTTAAAAATAATTGTATAAGAATAATGATTGTGGGGTTTGAATACTTAGTCTGTATTAGTCTCATTGTTAGTGTATATGAATCCATATCAAAGAAATAAGCACAATTATGTCCCTAGAAAAAGTGAATCAAAACTGATTTAATGAACGATTAAAATGGATATAGTGATAATTTTTTAGAATCACATAGTAAATAGAGAATAATGATTGTTATTACCTTAAATGGTTAAGATAAAATTTTAATATACCATTTTATTATGTACCATATTATTATTTTCAAACATTTATATTGTGTATAAACATTATATATTTAATAAAAAAAGTGTACAAATGTTATTAAATATATTCTTGATCAAATATAATGAGTTGAAATTAAATTTATTAAAATATAAATATATATTAAGACATGTTTATTTTATTAATTACATTTTTTGTATATTTGAATTTTAAGATTTTTTATTTATTCATTAATTTAATTACATATAGATTCTTCAAGATACTTCAAAATATTCACCCATTCACTTTCTCAATAGAGTAAAATTCAACTTCTAGGAAAGACAATTTCAAATATAATTTTCAAATTTCATAATTAATTTAAATTTTATCAAATGGTAATTCTATTCCATCATATATAGTTAAAAATTTTAATATACAACATAATCAGATTTATAATGTTGGTTATTTATTTACATTAGATATGTAAAATTTTCTACGGAAATGAATTTTTTTTTAAAATTATTGGTTTGAATAATAATAATATTTTATAAAAATAATATTTTTATATTTACCATATATATATATCACGTTATATAATGTAATCACTATAAAATATAAATCTAATTTATTATGTAAGAAGTATGATGACTGTTTATTTAATATGATGGATGATTAATGTATCTCACATAGTGATAGAGTTTATGGAATCGTTATTGTCAATATTTCATTATTATATGGATTAATAATCAATTATACGTATTTCATGAACTGTACTACTAGATTTCAATATGAAATTTTAGTACAAAACAATTGAAATAAATATGAAAAGAATATATTTTTGTATGTTTAATTCATGAAAATGGATTATTATAAAATACTAAGAAAATATAGAAAAATAAAAACTTCTCTCTTGGTTTCATCTGTAAAAACCATAAACATATATTTTAGGTTATATATATATATATGTATAATATTTTTAGTACATGTCAAAAATAATAGATACTCAATGTTACTTATATTTGGATATGTATATTATGATATATAATACAAACAATTTTTCAATGTTTTTTATAATTCATAACTTTTTTGAAATCTAGGATCAATCATCATATAATCCAAATACCACTATATAGGTACTTTAAATAATAATATAATAGGTAAAATTTTAGAGGTATTTGATAAAAAATAAATTGTATTGATAATGAAATTTTTACCTCTAATTAAAATTATATATAGTATTTTCATCTTAATTTTATTATTTAATAGTAATTTTTTTATAAAAAAGATTAAATTAATCCACATTAGAATTTTTAAAAAATTGTAAACATTTAATTTCTAAAATATCATTGTATCTATCAATAGAGGTCCCTATAGTGGTGAAAAATGAGGTATGCAATTTGGGCTATTGGATCTATAAGAGAACAATCATGATTTGATCACGTCCTCCATAGAAATGTGGTCACCTTATCAAAACATAAATAGAGCAGGGGTGAAACATGTATATCCATTCATTTTACTAGATGAGATCCCATTTTCTGTATTTCATGTGTAAGGCCCATTGTGAGTCAACAAAAAATGGTATACATAACCATATAATAAAATAATATTTTTATTATGTCACACAAAATCATTAAACTCATAAGAATTCCCATCACCTTGAATCACGAATATCTGATCAATTCATTCAAATTATGAACAATCATAAAAATCCTCTTACTATGGTGATGGATAGACCTCCATCATGCTGATGGAACTAAGGTATTTTGGTCAATGTAAATAGATTAATACGTGTTTTTTTCCTATAAAATAAAAATTATTTGGGAGGTACAAACCAAATTCTTGGGATGATCCCCAAGGATATCCCTTATTGGACAAATCATTATTTCAAATATCATTGAACATTGGGTAGGGTAAAATTCACTCAAAACTCAATTATACCACATTTCATACCCCATTATATCTATGATAATATTAAATTAATTTAAAATAGTTTGTTGTAAAAAATTATCTTGGACGATAACTAAAAGAGTTTAATATGATATTTTTTAGATATCATTATATAAATAAATTTTTATAGCTATGGCGATGCATGTCTCTAGGCTACTGAACCCTGGGAAATTTTTATGTCTTTTAATTCCACTAAATGATGTGTGATGTTGATATTATGTTTCCATAATATAATGTGACATCCATGAATGAAATATTTCACAATAATAATATTTTTGTGGGATTATGGGATTATAATATCGGTTATTTAAATAAAAAAATAATTGAGTCACTTCACTGACAGAGGTAGTGATTAGTTTATATTAACATTGTGGTGGTTGGTATATGTTATTATAATAATGGTTCAAAATATTATAATATATAATGATTCATGAAAAAAATTCTTAGTGATACGTATATGACTTATGAAGTCATAATAAAATAGGTAACTTATCTATTTTTAAATTCAAGAGGTTTTGAAGAAAATAATAAAATATAATTATATGGGGTTTATTTTGATTAATTATATGACAATGGAGTATTTTAATGTCAGTGTTATTAGTGATAAATTTTTACTTTTATAATTGAACATCACTAATGGAAGAAGATAATAAAGATATATATTCATTATTGTGATCGAGTAATAAAAAATAATACCTTGAAAGAGGTAAATTTTAATTTAAATATAATGAAATATATAAAATAATATATTTTATTTAAAAATATAATAAACTAAAATTAATAATTTCAAATATTATTTATACTATTGAATAATGATAAAAAAAATAAATGATAAATATTTAGTGATGGTGTTTCATGAAAAAAATAACTTCTCAAATATCATGTGATACATGGAATTATAATTAGGGAGTGTAATTTGAACCATAGATATAGAGGTGGATGATTAATTTTATTAGTCATATAGTAATTGTAAGGGGAATAACTATGAGATTCATTTGATGTAACATTTGATGAATGAAATATCTTCAGAATTCCTAAAATTATTGAATTAACTATCTATTTTAATGTGAAAATTCAACATTTTAAATTAAATAAATAAAACTATATTCTATCACATTTATCATTAAGTTTATAATGCATGGGAATTTGGCGTTCATTATAGAATATTTATATGATGATTAATATTTCAAACCACTATTATAATTAATATGAGGATTCCTATATTTTCATCGAGAAGATAATTTTTTATACTTGAATAATAGAGATTGGTTCCAACATGTGGTTGATTGGAATATAATGTGGATAGTTGTTTATTTTATTTTTCTTACATTCCCCTAATGCTGAGTGGTGGAGAAGGATAGTCATAATCTAACCATTCTCACCCAAATATAGATGGATTCCAATAATGAATTTTAATTTTATCAATTTTTAATCACCAATTTTTATAGTAGAAGTTAATTTAGATATTTATATGAGAATGTTTTAGATGAATATTTACTGTAACAAATTTGTATGTGATAGATAGATATTTGTAGCTCCTCCATAACCCATAATGTGGGGACAATGTGGATGTGAGGGTTGAAGATAGGTAATATCTACAGTATCCATAACACAAGGATTTAAAGTATTTTTATTCACTAGAGTAATGATACTCCACTCCTTTCGTATCCCAATGGTCTATGAAGATGATTATGAAGAAAATAATTTCTCTCCTTATATGCATAAAACTTTTATTTTCACTAATCATCCTAGGTTACCCCTAAATTATGAAACCAATATCCCCTACAATACACCCAAGGTACATTTCCATTATCCAAGAGTAGGAAATTAGTACCATGGACCCAAGGAAAACCATAGTTGGGAAGAAAATTCAATCCAAACAATACATATTAGAATAATATAAAATATCATGCAGTGTACACTAAAATAAATAAAAATTCATAAGATTAAAATTGAATTTTAAAAATTATCTAATAAACTAATTATTTATGAAACATTGAGTAATAATACCTGATAAATCATAATAAAATAAATAAAAATTAGAAATTTCCTATTCATGTGACTCCAAACAATGCTAAACATTCTTTATTGACCCTAATTGAATGAAAAAATCATCAAAACTATAAGGAATATTTCCCAAGGATAATAAATGAAACCATAATATCTCATTTCATTAGATCATGTATACATGTTTTGATATTATTATGTTTAGTAGGATCCCTCATCAAAAATAATTCTATTCATATAAAAAGAAATTTAACTACATGGTAAAATGAAATAAAAATTGTAAATATGACTGCAATATATAAGAACTTGAAAAACAAATCACACAAATGAATATTTTATTAAATTCAATTTATGTTCATTAATTTTTCATTAATAATTAATTTCAAAACATTGATTCTATCATATAAACCATTATTCTAATCACTTATTTGAAACCACTTTATTTAATCATCTTATAAACAAGATTTCATAAAGAGAATTAGAATCATTTTTAATAAAATAATCATATATTAAATATTATAAAAGGGAAACTATGTCATAATTCACTACTAATATAATAAAAGTATAATACCTTAAGCCATAGATTTCAATTTATCTATGGGAAATAAAAAATATTCTTTTTGTAGTAATCCCATATAAGGGGAAATACACTCGCTCTCAATGAGATAATTTTCATAAAATTATCAAAACCACTATATTAGAATCTAGATAATATTATATCATAAATCACACCATCTTACCCACAATTTTACACCGGTATAACTAAGAATGCCTCTCTAGTGGACCAATATTAAAAAAATTGGGGAGAATAAAATATTGCATATTATCTATTGTATCATAACAATAAGCAACATTATTATCCCAGGGATGTGATTAATAAAATCAATACGATATGGGAGATAAAAAATAGACAAATGATCTATATAGAATAAATATCACATCACCACAAAATCCTTCTTAAGAAACAACCTAATAATTTAAATCATATAATACAGGTATATTGGGAATTATTATAATGCCATAGTCAATATAAACCACAAAAACATAAGGGATTAAATAGGGTCTCATATAGACACCATAAAATCCAATTTAAGTGTTCCAAACATGCATCACCAAAACACAAAACAATATGATGAGCCATTTCACATCACCTAAAATACATAACTAGTTCATTAATTTTGAACACAAATTAAAATCCATATTCAAATTCGTGTAAAATATCATCATTATTTTATTTAAAATATTTTTAGAGCACATAACTTCTGCTTTACAAAATTAAAAACCAAAATTCATTTTATGAAATCAATTGGATCCTATTTATAAATTTTTTTTATTTAGAGATAATGTTATAAATAAAAATACAATAAATCCACCAATAAATCAAGATTGAAGGTTTTCTAAAATAATTATAAAAACCAACTCACTGAAACATATATGTATAATTAATTAAATCAAATATTTAAAAACATTAATCTAAAAATTTAATGACAAATAATGGAAACACACAAAATAACCTACTATGATCATTGAAAATCAATCGATATGTCATTTTTTTCAAGACATAATAACAACAAAATAAATAATGGATCCTAATAAATCCAAAAAACTAAAATAATTATTAATAAATAACTCTATAATGTAAAAAAATCCATGATAACAACTAGGGTTTATTGAGGAAATTTAAACTAATAATATTTGGAGAAAGCAGAAAATAGCGAATGAATCAATGAGAATGTGGTCCGTGAACATGAGAAATCCATATATAATGTCATAAAAAAGTCCCAAAAAAACAAATAGTGAGAGATAATGTTAAATATACACTCACTCTAGGACAGCTACAAGGAGATAGTTTGAATGGGGGTTGAATACCTTTTAAAACCATAAAATATAATAATATTGATGTCTATGTTTTTTATATATACATAGTCCATAATTTTTTCCTCTTGTTTGGGATGATTGTTTGCTAACAATAAAAAAGCATTAGACACCTTCTAGAAACATGATGAGTTTTTTTTTATGGTCCACCAAACATTGTCTCATCCTTGAAAAATCTATCTCCAATAACTACCCCACCCCTTTCACACTGTTCGCATGAATTACCTAACTATGAAAATATCATATACTAAAAAAAGAATGGGTCCCCACAAAGTCGCTATTTTGACCTAAATAGTTTTAATCACATTTTTTGATACTCATTCACCCCAAATCTAAAATAATTCTACAAATAGTAAATCCCCTACGTAGGGGTACATAGAAGATTTATACCATACACTATGAACAAATAGTTTTACATGAGTATTTTATATAATAGTTTATTTTACTATTAAAATAATCACGTGGAGACTTTATAAACACCATAATATAGAGGTAAAATTTCTAAAGACATTGAATCAATATCTAAAAAATATATGACAAACAGATATTATATAATATTTCCATAACTTTTGTGACACCAGGTTTTAGAATCAATATACCATGACACCTTCTACACTTACAATGACTCATGAAAATTGGATGTACAAGATATAGTTGTTAATATAAACATATTAAAGAGGTTTATTATGTGGTGAAAAGATTGGAGAAAATTCCAGTGTGTGAGAACCAACAAGAAAAACCAACTTCTATAACATTTATTATACATATCGAAATGAAATTCTACATGACTATTACGGATTAATAGTAATGTGGGGAAGAATTGGAATTAGTGTCTACATAATTCATATTTAAACTAATTCTTTTTAATAATGGGTAAATTTGAAACTTAGATAAAAATATTTTTAAAAGCACACTTTCAATTGAAATCTCACAGATCTAGAAGTCACCCAAGAGATGTGCCAGAAACCCCTCAATGTGAACACAATATATATTTATTTGATTTCATATAAATGAAAAATATTTACAAGATCATCCTGAAATATTTAAAAAAATTAATTCCACTATTTCAAATATGAAGAAACCTGGTTTCTAATAATTTTGTCGCTACACTCAAGAGATGAAAATAGGAAATCTAAAATAAAACACTGTCAAATAGTGATACAGAAAGGAATAACAAAATTGATAAACGTAACCAATTATATTAATATAAATGAGGATATATTCACCAAATAATGTATTATATACTCTACCATGTTCAATACATTTTGAAAAAAATAATCAAATAGTCACATCACAAATGTGCACCATAAACTCAACCAAATGAACCCCCAATTAATAAAGCCCTCACTTAGATCCTAAATTAATTACAACAAAAATGAAAAAATATCATGATATATACTAAAATATGATCTACAGAAATGGGTATCCCTAACCCAAATTATTACCCATAATATTATCATATCCAAATAATCATATTAAAAGACGTTTTAAAATGGCCTAAGTTGCCATTTTGAAGATACAAACATGAATATTTCAATTGAGATTTTGTAAAATCCATAAGAACTATACACTAAATGCAAACTATATAAATTTACATTATCATAAACTAAATATACAAACACTTCTAAGAAAATCCATTTAGTCTGGGCTTAACCAACTCCTTATTTACATTTAACTGAAAATAATAAAAAAATCTATAAACTACATGGATGGGTTCTCAATACAGATATGTGATCAACTCCACCACTCAGGGTACTAATGGTGTTGAGGAAAAAAGTATTGTGAAATCTCTAAAATAGTATGATTATCTACCATGAAGATCCTCCTGCCAGATAAAACTCCATATTTTCTTCAAATACTATAAAGAATTAATAGTTTATGTAAAGAAGACATGACTCTATATTAGTTAATGTTCTATAAATTAAAAAACAATACACCAGCCTAAATAGAAAACTATAAAACCTATAAATTCAAAATTAAAATATATAATACTTCACCAACTCTATACTTATTACATTAGAAATACATATAACATATATTAGCAAAAACCTAGAAATAAAAAAAATTTACTTTTTAAATACTTAATATCATTACAATTATTTGAAAAGTCATTGTTTTTAATATCAATGAAATTTATACTCACTAATATATACAACAAAAAAGTATCATAAAAATCATTTTTATGTCATAAAATTTAATTTTTTTTTCAAAAACATTTACCATTAAATAAATTCATGTGTTTGTGACATATTTTATCCTGTAATTATATAATGATTTTGTTTTCCAAATTATTTCCTATTGAAACAATCTAAGTAGTCAATTTAATGAATCCCATAATGGTTTAAATTTAAAAAACTAATATTTTCCCCCACTGCATTTTAAAAATAAATATTCAAAAAAAATTCCACAGGATATTAAAATCATCAATCCATAAGAAATATTTAATTAAAAATCTTATAAGATTAAACATCATAATAAAAACACCATTATCTTTCTTCAATCTAATTTAAATGATAATTAAAGTTAATTTAATGAAAAAATAAGCATGAAGAATATTATTGGGAAGAAATAACCTTTTTTATCTTTTGACACATAGGCTTGTAAACCATGCACCAATTATGTGCCTAACTATGAATGGTTGTTGACCCATTCTATAAAAGCTCTGTATTATTTAATATAGCCCTTGTTCTAACAATCTTGCTCTGGTATATAATCATATTATTAATGAAAATAAAATTAATCATTCTAAATTTAATAATATAATCATAAAAAATCTAAATACCATAAAATATATAAAAAATCCATTAAACACATCATAAATATAAATCCAAATGAAGACTCAAAACCCAAAAAACCCTTCTATCAAAATATTCAATCTGAAGAAGAACAAGACAGTAACATATTCACACAACCCACCCATATCCTGAAAATAATCCTTGTCCCCATTATAACAAATTAAATTCTAAATATAAATCACATTCTCTAAAATCATTTTTAAGGAGAAAATATAGGACTCCCCGAAACATGGATCCTCAGCCTACCTAAAACCACCTAATAAAATTTCACCATAACCCAGGGTATCCAACTACTGTTAGAATGTAAAAGCATATAGAAATTTTAAAATGTTTTCTCCTCTATAAAATAGATATATTTAAAAAATAAAACATCTAATAGAGTAAAAATAATTATAAATTAAATCTTCTCAATAATTAATAAATATATAATATACAACATCAGAAATAATATAATACTATTCATATATAAATCTCATCAATTATGAATTGCAAATAAAAAATATTTAAAACTAGAATACCCATCTTTAAGGGACCCACTAATGTGATCCAAATTAAACAATTAACATCATTAATTAATAAGAAAAAACAATCCAAAATGAATCAAGGCCTACGAAACTGAAATAAATGTTAAGACTTGTATGCATTGGAATGTGTATATTGGTTGTGATGGAAACCGATATTAGTATGATAATAGTAATAATTTTACAAAATTTCTTCCAATATTACTTTATTCAAATTTACTTTGAAATAAAATTACAAAATATATTTTACAAATATAGAAACATGAACAAAATATCAGACAAATAACTATTTTATAAACTAGAATTTTAATTTTTAAAATAAATTTTAAATGATACATTTGAAAAACTTTTATCAATGAAAACCTATTTTACATAAATAAAAATTTCAAATTTAATTTAAAAAACTAAATTTATAAAAAAACTAAATAACCTTAGATAAAATTTTATTAAAAAATTATTTCATAAATGGAAATTCAAACACTAAGGAACCATATAACAAATAACATAAAATATGTCTATAGAAGACACATTTCTAGTTATCTTAATTGACTAAGGGGATAAAAAATACATTGCGGAATCATTTAGAATGATGGGAAACACACAAGGTCTTAAGGTGAAACAATCGTAGAGGTTACCAAAAAAAATCCCAAGACTATCCAATTTTTTTCATAAATATAAAACGATTCCCAAGAATCATGTACTAACATCATTAGTGTATACTCGGACCTATCCTTCAATTATAACACAACTTGAGGTCCACTAGATTGACGTGTTTTATCTGTTACATTATATGTCTTTAACAGTATCTTATAGAATTATTCCCATGAAATTAATTAATAGGATGGGAGTGATCAAACATGTTAAATGATTAATGTTGTCTAAATCAAAACCCACATCTCTCACGATCACACAAATCTAAACAAACAATGTTAAATATATATTAATCCTATATAATTAATAAACCTCATGCCACAATTGAGTAATATCAAATAAAAAATTGTTTAATCAAGGAGAACATGCAAAAAACTATAAAATCCCATTAAAAAGTTCCAAACAAACCTCACCGAAAACTAATCCATATATATTGAGGCATTTATTGTCACATTAAATACATTTAAAATCATTTTCAATAATACCCCATAAAAAACATCAATAGAACCCATATACATTTGAAACCCCGTTTCATTTTAAATCATTGAATATTTCAAAACATCAACTTTAATCATTTTACAACCCAAATAGATTAAAATTACAATTTGAAACTAAATTCATTCGATGGAATCCCTTGAATCATTTTTTACAAATATTATAATTCACGGATAATAATAATGAAAAACATTTGAAAAATCATTATATATTGAGATAAATCATCTATGAAAATTAAATATCTATTTTTTCCTTTATATATATGATTAAAGAATAATATATAAATTTAGAAATATCAACAACAAAATATATTAAATAATAAAAAAAATATATAAATGTAATTACTTTATTTTGATAATAGACTATCTAGAAGTCACATGAATTAATTGAGATTACTCAAACAAGAAAAAATGGATTAGAAAAATAGCCACATAAACAAAAAAACCCCCCTATGAATAATCCACAATAAACACTTAATACTTCCATATAATCCCTTAAGGTATGAATAGAATATGATAATAATAAGAAATTGAGATGGGGAACAAAGTGGAAGGAATAATTGATAATACAGGGTCTCAACAATATCATTTCACTTGTAATGTGGTGGAAGAGAATTGAAATAAATAAATGATACATTAAGATACAATGATATTTATGCTGTTTAGGCATTCTAATTGTTGGGGATAAGAAGTTGTAAAAACCCTTTAAATATAATGAATTGAAGAGCTGAAAAATATAATATTTAAAAACATTTGCATTCTGTATAATTTGGACACATATTTAATAAAACTATAATCCAATTATGTGGTGGAACTAGACTCTCATATGATACCCACATTATTTTGATACACATTTATCCCCACCTAACACAATCCATACAAAATCATTATTTGAAATATACAGTTCCACTTAAACACTAAAAAAATGGTATGATATAACATTAACATTTTATACACCATGAAACCTACATGAAATGTTATGTCACATATTATCCTATTATGCAGACATAGTTTCCTTAAACTATACGATACATGTTAACTATAATACCCAATGAAATTAATGGAACCAAAAAATAATTTATTTAATGGTACCGACAAAGTCATAAATTAAAGGTTCACATTAGAAATGTTCTTATGGGACATCACTTAATATAAATTCACTATTCTATTCTAAACATTTATTCATATTTAAATATTGTGAAATTTTCTAAAATATTCATAATAAAATTACACAAATACAATGGAAAACATAAATCAATTAATATCATTATAATTATAGAGACTTTTTTTATTTAAAGGACATTGGATGATTTGATATATAGTATCACCCATGAGATATCTATTTCTTCCAACTCAATATTCTATATCTTTATCCCAATATATATATTTTTACTAGTTTTTTTATATTAGATTTGTTGAAAAAAATTATTATAAGGAGGATATTGGGTTTTTTATAGGATTTAGTGAATGTGTTTTTTAGGGTTATATTTACTAAATAAATTATCATGATTTGAGACTTTGTGAATTATATTGAATATTTGTTTTCAATTAATATTTCTAAAAAATATTGAAATGTATTCAATAAATTAATATTGTTGATTTTTTAGATAATTTGGTAAATAAATAACTGATGAGTTTAAGCATTATATTTTCTAAATTTTCTTACAAACAGTGATCTAAAAAGTATCTTTTTTAGATGTTTGACTGTTGTATCGATGTGTGTCATATGTTAAAATAAGATTGATTTTAATATTTAATTTGGTAATCTTTTATGATTTATATGTCTTTGATAACCTAATATAGTGATTTGATGTTTCAAAGTCATTTAATTAGAAATATGTTGTTAGGAATAGGAGGAAAAAAGTTCATTTAAATGTACTCTGATATACATGCCCTAAAATGTAGAAAAATGTCATTATGAATTATGTTAACGAGGATTATCCATAAAAATAATATTCAAATGATGAATGAGAATTTCAAAAATGGATTTCCATCATTTCTAATGAAGTAGTATTTTCATATTTTATGAATATAAATATAAAGTGGAAATTGATAAGTATTTTCCCTCTTTATATAATAGATACCAATAACACCCCTTGATTTTCTTATGTAATTTTAATTTAAAAAATTTCAATGTTACTAGATATTTCAGATGGACCACCAAACTAATATAAATGATGAAGTGTTTTATTAGTTTAAAACATTGAAATAAATTATAAAAACTATTACATTATAAGAATATAATATAATATTACATTATGAGAGGAATGTAAGGAATAAATACCAAATGAAATTTGAAAGATAAAACATAAAATCTTTATCCTTTTTCTTTTACACGAAGATAATAACACCACATGTAAAATTGGAGTGAAGGAAAAAAGAAGAAATATAATTATAATATTAAGAAGAATGTAAATTAATAGGATGAATGATTGTATGAATATTTAAAGATTAAACACATAAATTAGTTATTCATATTGTATATTTATTCTAATGAAATATTGTAATCGAGAATACTATTTATAAGAATATGGTCATTAGTTATAAATTTATTAAACTAGTAATTTATGTTTATTAATATTTATTTAAGAATTGAAAAAATTTAATCCACAATTATCAAATCAATGAAATAAATATAATTATTTATTACGAAAATTAATTTTATGTGTTACATAACAATATTAATAATATCAAAAAATGATTCAATTTATTTTAAAAATATAAAATTACTTTTTAAAATTTATACATTGTTATATGATAAATATTTATTTTTTATATCATATGGTTATAATAATATAAAAATCATAATTTTTTAACTTTATTTTATTAGTAATTATAATTTTATCTTAACAAATTAATTTGATCTCCATTTAATAATGAATTTATTGTAATATTTAATATTATCATAAAATTATGAAAACTCATTTAAATAACTAAATTTCATGAAATATGATTTATAAATATTGGAGATTATAATTCAGTTTCTCTTCAAAAATAATTATCTATATAAACTATATTTTTATTTAAATGATAAAATTTTTTCCTGGAAAGTAAATTAGTTTAAATGAAGTGAAAAATGGAAATTATGGAATAAATTTTTTTCATATATTTTAATATCATTATTATTCATTAAAATAAATTAAATTGGTTAAAAATTATTTTATATAGAGTAATATTAATTGAACTGGGCTTAAACTATGCAAAAATGATGTAAAATAACAATAAATCCTCTCCATAAATGTCTTGATGGGGGATTCATTGATCTAAAATTGTCACAACTCAATTATCTTTTCAATTTTGTGTCTAAATTTAATTTATAATGACAACATTAGACCTACAAGAATGAATATTTTGGAAATGTAACTTAAAACTCACCTATAAAAGATTACCCATCCATATCTCCCAAATCTCTAAAAACCTTATTGGTCTCATGAGTATCTAACCATTTTCAATATTTTGAGGCCTTTATAGTAATTTTATTTCACACAACTGAAATAATAAATCGTGAATCAATTATACAAAAGGAACACATATCAATAATATATAATCCATCAAAATGAGTACCTACTTTCTCACTATCTATTATAATTATATTCTATTTCCATTATTTCTAAAAAACATTAATCATTTTAATTATGTTATATTAAATTAATTGTTAATTTCAGAAAATAACATTTCAATAATATAATCATATACTCTTACACATTGATTATAACTTGTTAATGTTTGGGTTAGTTTGACAACCTAGATTAATGGTGTAATAATCTAACCACAGTTTGAAAAACTAATGTGTATTATGACATTAAAATTAGAAATATACGATACTAAAGAATATTTTATGTTTTTAATAGGGTTTTGAAAAATTAAACAAAATCACAAAAGATTAATATTATTAAACTCAATACTGTATATAAATTACTGAAAGAATATTTTTTATGTATACCATTCAGGAAAACAATAATCATATATTCCATCAAATTAACATCGTTCTAAATAAATAACTAAAATAAAAAAAATTCACTACCTTTATGAATCTAGTAATGTTGAAGATTGTATATGTGAATAAGGATTTGATTTCCCCAAATAAAAGGCTACTCGAATGGTGCCAAAAATTAGGATCACTATGTGACCAAAATCACACCTCCCAATAAACATGAGACTATCGATTAGTGGAAAGACCTTGAGAGGAACCCTTGGAAGACTATGTTGTCATTATCAATGTGTGATAAATAAAAGTGAATAAAAATAATATAAAATATATATAATCACCATAGGAATTTGAAGTGACGCTAAGATAAATGAAATATACCATGGGGGAAAAAAATTAATTTACCATACATACCATAATATATCCACCATGTATGGATTATAAGCTGATAATTAATGGTTGAAATAAAATTGAGCCCAAATTATGCTCTCTCTGGTCTTGAGTTTTTTCTCTATCTATCACCCATTTTCTGTCCTTGAGAAATAATAAACTCTTACTCATCCTCTACAAATACAATTCCTGAAAACAAGTATCATTTGTTTGGATAGCCATGTACCATAGAGTCCTCAGCATGTTATGTGTACATATCATAAGGCCACCATAAATAACATCAATAAATATAACCTTTATAACAAACAATATCATACATGGTTCACTAATAAAATTTATGAAACAAAATATTAAAAAATGAACAAAATTTTTTCTTCATATATATTTGGACACTAAAGGTTAGATATTACCTTTTATTCATAATATAGGGTGTCTTAGAGAATAACATTATGACCTCTTCTCCATAGACATGAACATAGATTTTAGGTGGTCCTCATGGATCCCAAATTTCATGAAGTGTCAAGTGGAATTTGAGTGATCATAATAGAATTAAAATTGATTATAAATACCCATGAATTTATTCCCAACTTTCTAATGTCATACAGAATGTAGGTTTTCATCCTAGAATCTCCATTGAAATAGGTTCTCAACCCAACATTTCAATCTCCAATTACCACATAGAATATAGGAACTCATCCTAGAATTACAATGGATTTTGGGAACTCCTCCCAATAATCCCATGTAAAATACGATTAGTGGTATATGAGTGCCCATCCTAGCATTCCTACCCTCATTAATAATTTTAGTCATTTTATTAAATAATAAATCATTCTATTATATTATTAGTAGTACCTTATCCATTTAAAGGGATACTAATTTTTATTTTGATTCATATTCACTCATTTAAATTAAAATCAAGAGGGTATATAATGTATCCCATTAATTTCAGAACCCATGGTTAACCATTTTTTCATATTAATATCAGTACATGATTTCAGGCTCCTTTTATTTTACTTGAATCATCACAAAAAATAGAAAGTCAACTAATATTAAGGTCACACATTATATTTATAAATAAGAATTTAATTATCCATGGTTCTTATCCATTGTCATCACAAAAGTTTAATCCATTGGTGGGTATATATATTTTATAGGTTATTATTTCTAGATCATCATTGATTGGGGAATTTCTATTTCAAAATCGTTAAATTAATTAATAAAATTGTTTTTAACTGATGAAGTATTGTTTAATATTTAAAAACCCTCTATAAAAAAATTTATAATTTCATCTTAAATTATTAATAAATATATGTAACAATGTTTCTCAATCCTATAAGACTCATGATGTTTTAAATACTAAATTGGGGAATCTATTATGGAACACCCTATATAGAGGGTCATTAACTAATTTTATTAGGGAATTATAACAATTAAAAATAGTAATTTTATAATTTAGATCAAAATTTGACACTTAATGTTGATTTCACCATGACGTCATAACATACACACATGAAAAATATGGGTAGACTATGTGTTAAATTTAGTTACCAACTACCCTTAAATGAAAATTCACATCTAATTCCCATAGTATGGAAGTAGTAGATAAGGGATCCTAATAATAGTACAATAAACTAGGTACATTACTCACATAATGACATGTTTAATTATTTATAATATTTTATAATAGATTAAATTTTTAAAAAAATCCTATCATAAATTAAACAACACCCAAAAGATATTTTAATCATACTAGTTCACAATCATTATTTTATAGGAGGAATGTGTTGGACCCTCGACATAGCTCCCAACTGAATCCAAATGTGGAAACACTATTTTAATTTTAAATTAAAAACAAATTTGATGAAAAAATTTGAATAACCAAATAGAAAACATACATATATTAATCATATAGACACTATAGGATAATTCCACCATGACACATCCTCTATAATGGATAAACAAAATCCCCATGATAACTAAGGGATTCACCCAGGTATTGGTGGAATCACTATTGAAAACATAAGTTGTAAATTTGTAAATTATTACTGTGGAATGTTGAGATCAATAGAAATATGCATATCTTTTAACAAATAATTAATCCCACATGTGAGGCTATAAAAACTATTCAAGATAATGATGTATAAAATTTATAGATATGGAAGTAAGACAATCCTAGGTGTCAAAATTTATACAATAAAAAGAGTGTCTCCCCCTTTGAAACCCCAAGGGACAAAAGTTAAAACATACACCCATAAAATATCATAATACAGATGGTGGTGGCCATCATCTAGATGGAGGCCTACTAAAATTTATTACATACCTTCAATTTTCTCTTTGATAATTTCATATAATACTAATAAACTTCTTGAGCACCCATATATGTAATAAATTAAAAAATTTAGGTTTCTAGACTATATAAATAACATTCTAAATTAAATTTCCAAGAATGAAACCTCTAATAAATTAAAATGCATATTTTCCTCAAATTTATAAACATCTGTATTGAAATGGGTTTTATAATCCACCAAATATATTATAACTTGTTCCAAACAGTTTGAGTGGTGATCTATTCAAATCTCATGAACTCCATTAGTCTCCAATTTAAATATAATAATATGTATTTATTTACTGTAACATCCCAATTAAATAAAGAATAAGGCATATTTCATATTTATTAAAATTTTGGAAATAAATATTATTTTTACTTTAATGGGGCTGCTATGTTCGATAGCATACCCGATACGCCACAACAGGTTTCATCAAAATCTTACAGTGCATAATAAAAATATAATATTATTATCTTAAATGGAATTTAAATAAATGATGTTGTTTTTGTGGGAATTATGTAAAATAACTAAAATATGATTATACATGTTTGTTAAATGTATTTACATTTATCAAATAAAATTTTATAGGCATAAAATGTGAATGAATATAATTTTAAGCAAAATTTAAATTGAAAGTCTGATTCACCGCCTTTTAATGGTAATCCCTATTTAAATATAGTTTTTTTCACATTAATACATTATAATGGACGAAATAAAATCTTTCTTTAGAATGGGTACATCAAAATTTACTTTTTGTAAATATTTTTATTTTTTTCGATAATGATTATTTTTAATGAATCGTGAAAAATACAGTTTTCTAATTCAAAACTATCTTTTAATCTAATTTATTTATATGGTGATATTACCTTTTTAATTTGTTTCAATTTATAATTAGAATATATTTTCACCATTCTATCGAATTTTGGTAAAATTGAATTAATTTCACTTTGAAATTGGACATAAACAATTTTCAATCTTTTGATAGTTATTATTTCTTAAAAACATGCTACTTGTTTTAACAACAGAAATTAATTTTATATTAATTTATTCCACATCTATGTTTTTAATTTTGCAATATAGACATAATTTTTGAATTCAAAATATCATATAGAGCTTAGTCTGAATTTTTGGTTCTTTTCTGAATGACATCAATTTTTTATGAATAGTGAAACCACTTAGTAATAGTTTAAAAAACCGACTTTTTCATTTAAATGCAATTCTACCACTTCTGTAAGTTGAATTTTGAAAATCCAACAAACATGGTATTTATTAGTAAGTAAAATGTTGTTCAATAAGTTGAACATAATTTTTTGTGGATTTTTAACTTTTGACTTTTATTTACCGTGGTTAAAGGTAAATACGATAATTCAAGGTTAAAAGAGTATTATAATAATTCAAAATTAGCTTTACACTTGTCAAAACCTTATTGGTTGAGTCATTTACAACCATGGTCATGTATGGGTTGATTTTGGGACCCCATTGAGCCACATAAGAGTGATAATGACAGTTTAGATTAATTATCTTAAAGTAAAGGCAAAAATGACCAAAACAAATATCTTTTTCTAAATTACTTTTTAAAAGGGGTTATATAAATTATCCTTTTAACTATAAAATTAATTGGAAATATAAAGATATTTCCTACATCATGGTATATTTTTACAATTATTTTGACATCAAATTAATTAAATTATTCATGAAACAATAATGATTTAGAATTTACCTCATTAATAAAAAATTTAAATAAATAAGATTATAAATATTAAAACTATATAAAAAACTTGTCCAATTATTATTGTATGTTTTAATTTCGACCATGATTCATCCTATATTTGACATTAATTATATATTTACCATTAGAAACTGAGTATCATTATATAATAAAATAATATTATCACATTTTCTTAAAGAGCCTATCTTCCCCCTAATACAAATACCTGACTATTATCCAATTTCTTACACCTCCCATGCCTTATGGATCATCCTAAATCTACCAATTAATCTCACAACATACCTTTCCTCCTATTAGAAGCCTTATCTTTGTCATAAGACACTTCAAGAAGTATTTTTGGTTCAATCCAAAGAAATATACCAAAATTAAAGGAAACAGTTTCTCTTAACTTCTTTTCTTTTATTTTACTTCTCCAACCCCTAAAAACTTTTTATTACTTTATTTTATAACAACAACAGAATCCAAAATATACTAGGAGGTTGTTATGAGAAGGATTCTAACTACACATACACACACCTCAATCTAATGGGTAAAAAACATAAGGATTCTATGGATGGAAAACTAACGCCTCATGGCAAGATGATTGTTCGAGTATATCCTACCACCTATCAAGGTGAACATTTAGATTAAACTATATTTATATATAATATATGTTATTTTTATTTTTTCCTTATGCTTCTATCTTATTATTTTATAGTATACCTTTATGGTTTCTGTTATGGGTAAACACGATAATTTCATTTGAAGAAGTGTCAACTACCGCCCCCTTAAAGTAACATGACTCGTTAATGACATATATGGGACATTTAAAGGATGGAGTCAATGAGATTATATATGATATTATATTGGAATTATATTATACCTATGTATAATTATGTTTTAATTCCATTAAAACAAGAAATATATTTGGAAGTTGTGTTCATGAGTACATACGGCTTACCATCACCATGAACTGTGCATTTAATTTATTACCTCCAAATGATATGTACTGTTATAAATATATATTTTACTGGATATATATGATATATCTGATATCCAAATAATGAATATCATTCTATATATAATAAAATATTGAATGCATGGAAAATTCTAAATATAAGGTTTTTATTTTTTACTCAAGTACCAAATATCGTCAAAAAAATGTTATTAACATAAATGATGACATAATGTTTATATCATTGTAATAAGGGATTTAAAAGGAAGAATAAACATAAAAAGGTTCTTAAGCATGTAGAAATTAACATTAGTTTATTATTCAGGAAATTAAAGAACGAACGAGTCAAGTTAGACACGAGGTAAATGACATTGTCTCAATCTCCTTTCATTGAGGCATATTATGTTTTAATACACCGATTTTCATTTATAGCTGTATAAACACCTTTGAATTTTCACTTCATTCAAAGGGAAAAATTTTATATGAGGAATTTTACTAAACGATAAGAAATAATGATTCTTTTTAACATACGCAGCGACAATGGCCTTTCTGTCGCCACAAGTATTATTTGATCATTGTCATTATTAACAAGTCAAAGTATTTTTAAAAGAAAAATAAATAACATATACTATTTTAAGTATTTCGGTATTGAAAATTGTTTTGATAATAGATTTTAATGTCAGTATATTAAAATGATATATTAGGATCTAAATATAGAAAATGTTATCTTTCATTTATGTTTTTTTATGTGTTACGAAAATAATACAGTTTTTTGTCGTTGTATATGTAAAAGGGTAGTTCAGCAATAAACCTAGGGTGGTTGAGCCCGAGATAGCTCTCCAATGGAGTGGGTGACGTGACGGAGGTAAACATCAATGTTTCTCCTAAGAGATTTAGTGAATATATTGTGATGGGTATTCTAAAGTAACACCATATGTAGTTGTGATAACTATAATGTAAATATGTTATGAATTCCACAAGTTACCTTTATGATTTATGATTTCTATGTGTTATTCATAAATATTATGATTTAATGGGATATGTAAAAGTGTTTTTGATTTGTATGTATTTGTGAACTAATTTTTTCTTTCTCTGTTTTATAACCCTTACCGAGATTTTAATGCTCATCACATTTTTGAAATGTTTTTCATAGGACTTAAATAAGAATAGGGTCAAGGATGGGATCAAGGAAAAGTCATGCTATCAAAATCATGGAACTAGACATGAAACTTTTTCTTAACAGTTTTTATTTTATGAAAAAATGGAAACTGTGTAGAAGTGTCTACTTTGTAATATTTTAAGATGTAATGGTTATTTTCTAATTCTATATGACAATAAACCTGAAAATATCCTCAATGTTAATTATTCATTTAATTAAATATTATGTAATATTTTAAGTCTGGGTCCTTATAGTTGGTATCGGAGGTCGGTTTAGATAACTTTAAGAGTTAGGTCATTGTTAAATTAATATCCATAAAGTAATTTATGTTAATATTGAAATCATATAGAATTCATAGATTGACATGTTCCTTTGCCTAATATAATATTTTTTTCACAATGTTTTTCCACAGAGGAAACATGGCAACTATGTTGGGAAGACATCAAGAGGAACACAAACTTCCAAATCAGCAACCTGAGATGGGCGGAATCAGAAGTGAAAAGATTGATGTAGTGATAGCATAGTTGAATCAGGAAATAAATGGTGGTGGTATCAATGTACGAGATCATCCAGATCAACCATAGAGGAACATGTCTGTTGTTAATCATTTTATGAAACAACATCCTCCATCATTCAGAATATCATCTGAACCGGTGCTAGTAGAAGGCTGGATTAAAGCACTAGAAACGATTTATGATGTCATGGGATTTTTCAGAACATTAAAAGGTTAGTCTCGTTATTTACCATTTTGAAGGTGAAGCTAATCATTGGTTGACGATTGTAAAAAATAAAAGGGATATTAAAGAGATTGATGTTCTCTATTGGGAGAAATTCAAAGGTATGTTTCTTGAGAAATATTTTCCAAAGTTGCTTCATCTTAGAATGGAAAAAATTGTTTGGACATGAGGTTGGTGGATGACTCAGTGGCTACTTATGAAGAAAAAATCACCCGACTGGAAAGGTATGCTCCAAATTTCATACGAGATTTTGATAATAAAATCACCCATTTTTACTTAGGATTAAAGACAATGTATTGAAGTGCGTTAGCATCTCGTGAGTTCAAAAGTTATGAAAAAACTTGTTCGTTGTGCGTAAAAGGTGGAAGTTGAGTTTGCTAATGATCATGTGTTCTTCAAAAAAATTATAATAAAAGGTCAAGGTGGAAAGCGATAGGGAAGAACTCTTAAAAAAATTATGATGGTAAGAAACTAAAGATTACAATTTGTGATAGGTTTGGTAAAAATATATCTGGGGAATGGTTTTTGAATTATGTTAAGTGCTATTGATGTGGGAAAATGGGACATTAGGCATGTAATTGCATTGAAAAATATCAGGGTAATAGTGAGACAAAATCTTATTTACAATCAGTAAAAAGTTTTAAGTGCAATGAAAATGGTCATTATACAAATTAGTGTCCAAAAATGAACTCAATGGAGTGAAATAATCCAGACTACAAGTAGAAAGGGGTGGTGAAATCCTTTTCAACTACTTTAGCAGATGTTGGGCCATCAAATGAAGAAGTATCAGGTACACTGTTTGTTTGATCAGATTATGCCAATGTGTTGTTTGATTCAGGGTCTACAACCTCATTCATTTCTGAGAAGTTTTCTAGTACATTGGGAATTCCATATCAATATATGAATAGATAACATAATGTAAAAACACCTAGAATAAATGTTGAGACAAAAAAAACTTATGGACTTTCATGCCCTTGTGTGTGGAAAGAATCTACCTGCAAACATTATTGTTTTGCCTATAGTAGAGTTTAATGTTATTTTCAGTATAGATTGGAATTTGGATTATCATTCATAGAATGATTGTAGAGATAAAGAGGTTTCTATTCAGAATGATTTTCAGTTTGTATACAAGAATGAAACATTGATTTTTAATAACATATCAGGAAGTTGAGAAACCTTTAAAATATTGAAATGAATGTTACCATGCACATATTGTTGAAAATAAAGAAAGTGTTGAGATTAAAGATGTGCTAGTGGTAAATGAGTATGTTGATGTTTCTCCTAATGAGTTGACTAGTATTATATCTAATTAGGAAGTTTAATTTTATGTTGTCTTAGATTCATATGGTAAGCCAATTTCAAAACCCACTTATCAAATGGCCCAAATTGAACTTTTTGAGTTAAAGAAGCAATTACAGGAGTTATTAGATAATTGTTTCATTCGATCTAGCACATCACCATGTGCTTCTCCCGTCTTATTTTTTAAAAATAATGAGCGTTTAGTGAGACTTATCATTGATTATAGGCATCTAAAAACATCACTATTAAGAACAAGTATCCTTTGACTCAAATCGATGTTTTTTTGTTTTTCTCTAGGGAGCATAGTATTTTTCAAAGATTGATTTGAGGTTAGGGTACCATAAATTGAATATAATGGAAGAAGAAATTCTGAAAACCAAATTTCTTACTAGATATGGAAATTATGAATTTTTAATTATGTCTTTTTGTTTAACCAATGCACCTGCTGTATTCATGATCTTATGAATAGAATTTTCTGCCAGTTCTTGGATATGTTTGGGGTTGTGTTCATTGTTGATTTTTTGGTTTATTCCAAATGTAAATAAGAACATGAAATTAATTTAAGGGTTGTTATTCATACCATAAATGAAAATAAACGGTATGGTAAATTTAGCATGTTTCAGTTTTTGTTGCAACAAATATCTTTCTGTGGTTACATTGTTTCAAAAAAATGGCATAACGGTTGATCCTACTAAAAAAAGTTGATTTAGATTGGCCAATACCCACAAATATATCTGAGATTTGTAATTTTATTGATTTTTTAGGTTATAACCGTATTTATGGGGAACATTTTGAACAGTTATCTAGTCCAGTGACTAAGTTAACTTGAGAAGGTGTTAAGTTCATCTGGACAAAATAATGTGATGATTGTTTTTAGGAATTGAAAAGAAAATTGGTGAATTCTATAGTTTTGGAACTGCCATCCAAAAATTGTGATTTTGTTATCTACATTGATTCTTAATTGAAAGGACTTGGTTGTGTCCTAATGAAGAATGATCAGGTAACTTCTTATGCTTCACGTCAGTTGAAACAAGAAGCGTTAAATTTCCCTTCACATGATTTGGAATTAACTGTTGTTTTTTTAAATAAAGAGGCATCATTTATTTGGAGTAAAATATTAATATATATTGATCACAAAATTTAAAAGTATTTATGAACTCAAAAACAATTGAACATGAGATAAAAGAGATGGTTGGAATTAATCAAATATTATGATTGCACAATCTATTACCATCCGTGAAATTCAAATATAGTGGATGATTCTTTGAGTCGAAAATGTAATGGTTCATTAAACATGTTATCTATAGAACAATATCCATTGGTTTTTGATTTTATAAATTTTGGCATAGATGTTGTTGGTGTAGAAAATTATTTTGTTTTGTATCATGTGTCAGTGATATCATCTCTATCTGAAAAAATTAAGAAAACACAAAAGGAAGAAAGTGAGTTACGGAAAAAGGCAGAGTTCGTTCAGAAGGGTATGTTACCTGAATTTAACATTGATAATGATTTTTTAATGTGATTTGAGAAGATATAATGTCTGCCTTGTGATTCAGAGTTGAAGAATCAGATGTTATATAAAGCACATAGTTCCCCATTTCCAATTCATCTTGGTAGTGCTAATATGTACAGAGATCTTCGAAAGTATTACTAGTGGGATGGAATGAAAAGAGATATTGTTGATTTTACAATGAAGTGTTTGACTTGTTAGCAAGTTAAAATAGAGTTGCAGTTAACGAATTGGATGCTTCAGCCTTTACCAGTGCCACAGTGGAAATGGGAAAATAAATCCATGGTCTTCGTTATGGGATTATCGAAGACATCTCGAGTAATAATGAAATCTGGGTTATTTATTGATCGACGGGCTTAATCTGCTCATCTCTTTTCTATTTGAGATAATTTTTCTCTCGATCAACTTTCTTGGTTATATTTTAATGAAATTTTCTGGTAGCATGGATTTCCTCTCTTGATTGTAACTGATCATGACCCCAGGTTTACTTCTATCTTTCGGAAAGTCCTTCAGTGGCCAATGGGTACTGAATTTAATTTTTTTACATCTTTTCATCCTCAATCAGATGGGCAATAAAAATGAACAATTCAGACATAGGAGGATATGTTACATGCATTCTCGATGGATTATTAGGGATGTTGGGACCAACATTGTTCTTTGGTTGAATTTTCATATAATAGCAGTTTTCATTCTAGTATACAGATGGATCCATTTGAGGCATTATAATGAATGTGTTGCCGAACTCTATATTTTCGGGAAAAATTAGGTTAAAGGAAGCTGATGGGACTAGAATTGGTAGAAGAGATAATAGAGAATGTTTTGTTGATTCAGAAGCACTTGAGAATAGCTCAGAGCAGACAGAAAATTTATCTAGATAACTGAAGGAAGGATCTTTATTTTGAGGTAGGTGATCTTGTATTTCTCATAGTTTCTCCATGGAAAACTATGTTGCATTTTTGTAAGAAGGGAATGTTGATTCTGAGGTTCATTTGACCTTATGAAATGCAGGATAAATTTGGATCAGTTGCATACAGAGTGGATTTAGCTCCAAGATTAACCCAGGTATACAATTTTTTTCATGTTTCGATGTTGAGAAAGTATATGCCCGATCCATATCATGTTTTGAGCCTAAAGATTGTTCTGTTTGAAGAAAATTTCTATTATGAGTAACAACCAATCCCTATTTTTAACCCAAGAGAGCATATGTTGCGGAATAAGGTAATTCACTAGGTAAAGGTTTTATGCAAAAACCATATGGTGAAGAGGCAACATGGGAATCTGAAAATGCTATGAGGGATAAATACCCTGACTTATTTTGATATGTAAAATTGCGAGGATGTAATTATCAAAATGGGTGAAGGATGTAACATCCTAGGTAAATAATGAATAATAAATATTTCATATTTATTAAAATTTGTAATAGAAATTTTAATTTTAATTTAATAGGGTTTCTATGTTCGATAGCGTACCCGATACGCCACAACGTGTTCCTTTGAAATCTTACGTCGCACACTAATTATATAATATTATTATTTTTAATGGTAGTCAACTCTTAGTCATTGTATTGGTAGGAATTATTGAAAATAACTATAATATAATTATACATGTTTGTTAAATGTATCTACATTTATCCAATAAAAATTTAGAGGCATAAAATGAGAATGAATCTAATTTGAAGCATAATTTACATGAAAAGGCCGATTTAGCTTGTTTTAATGGAGAACCGTCTCTAAATATGGTTTTTGTCACATTAATAAATTATATTATACAAAATTAAATCCTTAATTAGAATTAGGATATCAAAATTTTCTTTGTGTATTTATTTAAAATTTTTTTGATAATGTTTATATTTAATGAATATTGACAAACATTGTATTTTAAATTAAACATGTGTTTTAATATAATTTTTTATATAGATAGATTATCTTTTTAATTTGTTTAAATGTGTAATTATAATATATTTTTACCATTTAATCCAATTTTGGTCACTAGAATTAATTTCACATTGAAATTGGACATAAAGAAGTGCCAATTTTTTTATAGTTATTGTTTCTAAAAAACATGCTATTTGTTTGATCAAAGAGAATTAATTTTATATTAATTAATAAAACATATATGTTTATCATTTTACAATATAGACATCATTTTTGAATTTGGAATTTCAAATATTTATTTGGCATAATTTTTTATAGTTTTCTAAAAAACAACAATTTTTTTTTGAATAGTGAAACCACATAGATTTAATTTAAAAAACTAAATTTTTTATTTAAATGAAATTTTACCACTTCTGTGAATCCAATTTCTAAAATCTGACATACATGGTTGTTATTAGTAAATAAAATTTGGTTCAATAATATGAATGAATTTTCGGTGAATAGTAACTTTTCACTTTTATTTACCATGGTTAAAGGTAAATAGGGTAATTAAAGGGAAAAAGAATATTATAATAATTTAGAATTACCTTAACACTGGTCCAAATCTTATTGGATGATTTATTTACGACCATGGGCATCTTTGGGTTGTTTTTGGAACCTCCTTGAGTTGTTTGGGAGTGATAATGACACATTAGATTACTTAACCTAAAGTAAAGGAAAAAATGGAAAAAACAAATATCATTTAGTTAATAAATTATTACAAGGGTTTATATAAATTATATTTTTGACTACAAATATTCATTGAAAGTCAAAAAGAATTTCCTACATCATGGTATTTTTTTTAAAAAAATTTATACATCAAATTAATTAAATTATTCATTACACAATAATGATGCAGTATTTACCTCATTAAAATAATATTTAAATAAATAAGATTATATATACTAAAACAATATCCAAAACCTATCTAATTATTATTTGATGGTTTTATTTCTACCATGAGTCATCTCATCTATTATTTAATTTTTTTTTTGAAATTTAGAATCCGAATATCATTATATAATAAAATAATATTATCATACTTTCCTGATGCGCCCCTCCCCCTCTTATAAAAAGCCTTCAATTATAACTAATTCCTCACACCTCTCAAACATTTTTTCTTATCCAAAATCTACCCAATTATGCTCCCAACATCCATATACTCCTCCTAGATGCGTTATCATAGGTATAAGGCACTTCAAAAAGTTATTTTGGATTAATCCAAAAGAAGTTACCCAGATTAATGTTAAAAGCTTCCCTTAACATATTTTCATTTATTTTACTTCTCTATCCCATAAAATCTTTTTATTACTTTATTTTATAACATCTCTAGTATCCTCAATATACTATAATGTTTTTATGAGAACGATTCAAACTACACAAACACACACATACATCCAATGGGTGAAGAACATTATGTTTCTATGGATGGAAAACTAATGCCTCACATGACGATGATTGTTCGATTATCTCAAACCACCTATAATGGTGGTCATTAAGATGAATATATATTTATATATGATATATATTAAGATTATTTTTTCTTCATTCTTCTATGTTTTTCTTTTAGATCATATCTTTATGGTTTCCAGGATAGGCAAACATGATAATTTCATTTAAGGAAGTGCATACTACCGCCCCCTCAAAGTGATCTGACTCATTAATGCCAAATATGGGACATATAAAGGATGTGATTAATGATAATATATATGATATTATACTGGAAGTATGTTATACTTATGTATCATTATGTATTTATTCTATTAAAATAATAAATAGAAATGAAAGTAGTGTTCATGCGTAGGTACGACTTACCGTCTCCATGAGCGGTGCATTTTATTTTTTACCTAAAAATGATATGTATTGTTATAAATATATATACATACATGATATATATGATATATATGATATATATGATATCTAAATATTGAATATCATTCTGGATATAATGGAATATTGATCACATGGAAAACTTGTAAATATAAGGTGTTCATTTTTTACTCAAGTACCAAATATCATCAAAACGAATGTTATTAACATTAATGATGACATAATGTTTATAACATGGTAATAAGTAATATAAATGAAATAATAAACTTCAAAGAGGTTCTTAATCAAGTAGAAATTAACACTAGTTTACTATTCTGGATATTAAATAATGAACGTGTCAAGTAAGACATGAGGTAAGGGACTTCATCTAAATCTCATTTCATTGAGGCATATTTTGTTTTAATACATGATTTTCTTTTATATGTTGTATGAACACCATTTATTTTTCATTTATTTCAAAGAGAATATTTTTCTAGGAGTAATTTTACTGAATGACAAAAAATAATGTTTCTTTTTAAGGTAATTTGCGTCAATGACCTTTCCACCGCTGCGAGTATTATTTGATCTTTGGCTTCCTTAAAAATACGTAACATTTTTAAAAGGAAAATAAATACCATATACTCTATTATGTATTTTGGTATTGAAAATGGTTTGGATAATGGATTTGTTATATAAATATATTTAAATGATATATTGTGATTGAAATGTAAAAATTTTACCTTTATTTTATGTTCGTTTTATGTGTTATGATCATGTTATGGTTCTTGGGAATTTTTTACGTAAATGGGTTGTTCATTTATAAACCTAGGGACGATGAGCCCGAGATAGATATCAATGCATTGACTAATGTGAAGGAAGTAAACATGGATGTTTCTCCAAAGATATTTAGGCAATATACTATGATTGCTAATCCAAATTAACTCCCTATGTAGCTGTGATAGCTACAATGTAAATATGTTATGGATACCACAAGATACCTTTATGATTTATGATTTCTAGGTGTTATTCATAAATCTTATGATTTCATAAGGTAAGTAAAAGAGTTTATGTTATGTATGTATTTATGAACTAATGTTTTCTTTCACGGTTTTATAACTCCTACTGATCTTTTTATGTGCATCCCATGTTTTGAAATGTTTTTCAGAGGACTTATAGAAGAATATGATCAAGGATCGGATAAAGGAAAAGTCATGCTGTCTAAAACATGGAACTAGACATGAATCTTTTTTCAAGAGTTTTTATTTTGTGAAAAAAATGGAAACTGAGTAGAAGTGTGTACTTAGTAACATTTTGAGATGTAATGGTTATGTTCTAATTCTATAAAAATCTAAACCTGAAAAGATCATCACGGTTAATTTTTTGTTTAATTCAATATTATGTAAAGTTTTGAGGATATGTCGTTATATTTAATAAATTATAAAAAACTTAAAAAACGTCTAATTCAATATTATTTTAGAATCAAAACATGATCCAACATATTTTCTCAAACGAAGAAAATATAGAATTTAAAATATCATCTCTACAATGAAACAGAGTAGTGTGATTATTTGATAATAATCAAATTGGAAACACTCCCAACAAAAGGTTGATAAAAATTAGAAATATTGTGATCTTTGATTCCTTCAACCATTGTCATTAACCACTACATTCTGATTTTAATGGTCCACCAACCTAATTATTTTGGTTACAAAAACACCATGCCAAAACCCCTTAGGATCTCCACCCATACAACCATAACAAGTATAGAATTTCATTTTTAAGAAAAATAGGCATTTCTGCAATATCCTAGAACAACCAAAATCATATATGATTCCTTAGTATGTGACTAACTATTGTGGTCCAACGCCCACTACATAAAATTCCATGAATAATAGAATGTCCAGCCTTTTCTGGCCTTCCTACCTCAAGAAAACTAAGAATACAATAAAGATGAATTTCAAAAAATTTAGGTTAAGAATCATTTTTCATAGAAATAATCACATAATAACCTGCAGACACACCAAGGGCTAAACCTTACCTCAATGTTATTTCCTTATTGAAACACTAACAACATTAATTATTGAAAGCTTCCTTTAATGATAATTGGCATGCCACTAGAAAAAACAGAACATAGATTATACCATTAATCATGAGAATAAAATGACTACTTAGACTATAACTAGTGTCCATCCAACATTATGATTTTATTCAAAAAGGTGACCCAAAAAACCATATAATGAAATAGGAAACCATCATTAGGGGGGAAGAAAAACTGGAGGCCAGGAGAATCACCCAGAAATATATTCACCTTTTTCAGTTTAAACAGGGACACATTAAAGAGTCGCAACACCGGGATACTAGGAACCCCAAGAGTGGCTATATAATCCACCACTTTTCCCCCTCATGAATATTATGGGTGATAGAAACATTTTTTAAGTAGTGCATTGCACTGTTAAATAGTATAAGAAATTGAACTTGGAGTGCTGTAATTTCCATGTAGAGCATCATGAATAATCATAGAATCCATTTCCAAGTGGAAAATGGCATTGTCCATCTGAATTAATATAGATAGACCTGTATTCACCAAAAGATCCTCCTCTCGAATTGATGTTCCACTTCCATAATGTCCTGTGATATCCAATACCACACTCCCTCTGAGGTCCTCTATAACAACTCCTCCTTGCATGCTTCCGAATACATAGGATCTGTCTTTATTGAGCATGGGAATGCCCCTAGGGGTATCCAACAAATCCATCACCCCAGATCTCTAGAATCATTCTATATGGCCCTATGATAAACATGTTGGACACGAAGGGATGGAGCACATCTTCTAATTAATGTAATACATACCATGTAAATTAGGATAAATCTAGTTCAAGGCACCATAGATCTACCAGTGAAAATGACCCCCTCATATCGGGACTGATTCCAGGAATTATATAAACACTAGAAGGCCGCATTGAAAATGATTGATTGCACGTATGAATCCACCACAGACCCGTTGGAATCCTCATACTAGCAATCTATAAACAGCTCGATGTTAACCACATGGGAAGAATACGTAGTGGAATCTTCAAAGAAACTCCAAAACTGCCAAGTCCATTCACCCTCAAAGATAATTTTAATCATAATCTTGTAACTATCATTTCCAAAAAAATGAAATAAAGAATACAGACTGATTCATAATGGTTTTATGTGTTTATTAAATGGAATAACCTTATTTAGAATCCTCTATGTGTGGAAATTCAGCTTAGTCAGAATCATGTTTCACAAATCCATGTTGTTACATATATCATGATTCCCCTGTAATGTGTTCCTCCTATGAAAATATATCGAGTTAAACATACCTGAGGTGGATAAGGTATAGAAAAACCTTTCCTGCATAGAGTCTATAATTACATAGTCAAAAACATTTTGCTAGTGTACGTCCAGAACTGATCTGAAATGCAGAGAATGCATGATTGCCCCAAAAAAGTAGACAGGTGGGGGAAATGCATCCTGGGTTACACATCACATCGCCCGACAAATTATAATACTAGTAAAGGATAATCCCCTACCAAATAATCTATTGAGAATGCGGGATGAGATTCCAGATTATGTTACACAACAAGGAACATAATAATGACCACCTAGCCAAACTAGTTGCCACATCGCCTCAGTATCTTTGAAAAATCTTCTTCCATAAGAGGGTGAATTACTAAATGATCTCCCTTTCATGCTTCACATGAATGAAATGGTTAGTTTACAACATAATCCTAACATTAATTCCCTCTTTATATATGGGTCAACCTTGCTTACACCATGACACCAACATCCACTTACCCTCGTCAAAATCATCCCAAATGAATAGAACAAGAATCCTATCAATGAATTCTATAACCCCCTTTAGAACACCGGTATACGTCAATGATTTCACTATAATTGCTGAAATAACAGTATTCTCCAGGGTAATCCCTCCTCCAAAAGATAGGAAATGATTTTTCTAATTTAGAAGATGTTTGGTAATATTTTTCTTTACTTTGTCAACGTCCTTCGTACGCAGCTTTCATGGAGAAGATGGGGTACCAAGGTACTCCATGGTAGAAGAGCCTTTCCCCATGCCCAACTCATTGCCCATCCAATCCATGCTGCTTAGGATGCATGAGTTGGGAACATAGATACTACTCTTCAACCTATAAATAATATTCCCACTCCAATGACATTATTTTGTGAGGATCCTATTAAGCTCATGTAGGTACCTCCACCCCTCAGTCATGAATATTATCCATTAATCAGCAAATATCAAATGTGATACTAAGGGTAGGATATAATTTCAACCGTATGGAAGGGTACCCCCATCTCAAACACCTTTGATTATCAACCTACTAAGAGTGACTTTCATAAGAATAAAGATATATGTGGATAGTTGATCAACATCCTGAAGACCACATATAGTCATGAAGATACCATGAGTTCTCCCCATAAACGACATTGCCGTCCATGGGGAGTAGAGACACCTGAAAATGATATCACATGCCTAGATAGATACCCCCTTCTTCATGATGACTCTTTTAATGAATTGACACTCCATAATATTAAATTCCATATTCATATCAATTTTAATAGCCACATTTTAGACACAATATATAGTAATAACATCTCTCAACATCTTTTGTGTCATCTCCATGGCTCCCTGAATTTAATGGCCTTTGAAAAATCCATGTTTTCTACGGATATATACCAATAAAGATGACTAGATAGTAGCCTATGGATGATACTCACAAAGAAATTATTGGGAAAATTTCATATGATCACATTCATAAAATGGAAGGGGGTGGATGGGTCTTTGATCTTTGGTAAGAGAACTAGAGTGGTCAATGACGCTATCTTTGGAAGCCCACCCCCTCAGAAGAAATCATCTATGGCAGAGATGAGATCTCATTTTCTCTCCTCCCAGGATCCCCTATAGAACAAACTAGGGAAACCGTCGGGTCCTACTCCACTATCAGGAATTTGATTCCACATGGTTGGATGGACCTCCCCTTTGTTCCCGTAACCGATATTCATTCCTAAAATCCCTTTTAATTAGGGTCAATGAAAATAATGAGTAATAAGTAAGTCCACACCATATTAGTTTCCTTATTTCCAATCCTCATGGATAAAACCATATTATCATTAGACCACATCTTCTCCTTTACTGATCAAAAAGGCCATACATGGAAAATATTCGTATACCTGAGTGTCACTCTAGAAATCCTCATCTAGAATATGGGTTAATTATCTACTATCAATAAAATATATGTACTAGTTTCCCTTTAATCATCAAACCTATTTTAATCATGTTTTATAATACACTTATTAACCAATACCCTCTTCAACCCCATAGCCATTTACGATGCCATCCCAAACACAAATTTATTGTAGCACATCTCCACAAGATCAGTTTTTTTACATCAACGGAACAAAATTATTCTTAATGGAACCATAGGGGTCAAATTTCATTAATGTAAAACACAATAGGACCTTCACATATCACCATAATCACATTGAAATTACATAGATTCTTAATCACATACTCTATAATCACATAACCCAAACAACACTATGTATATCTCAAGCATGCCATCTATACTAGCCTATTTGTTTTATAGATGAAATACAAAACCGATAATGTCCTAGACTGGGTTCTATGCACTAGTTCTATGAACAAGAGTTCCACTTGTCATCATGCATGCTTCTTCCTATGCTAGAGGCATTTGACTAGCATTGAGGGTCTGGCATGTCAATCATGGGGACACTATTCCATTATTTATATATTAATACACCCATTAAAATAATTAATGAATATAATAGAAATATATAACCATAAAAAATATCAACATGTCAAGATAATCAAGTTGGAAATAAAATATTCCACTAAAATAGAAAAAATTCCTTGCTAATGTACGTGTCATGTATCTACAATGAAAGATAAAAATGAAGACCCAAATGACTACCAAACATGACCCAAATAATGTTTTATTCCATCATCTAATATCCTACCCTAGATCATCAATCTAACATAGCGTATTTTCCCATAATGTGTCCTATAACAATAAAATCTATTTGGGAAGTGATCGGGCTATACTAGAATAACCGTTTTTAGTGACTGCCAAAAGCGTCCACTAAAGGCCTTTAGGGGCCGTTCTATGACCGCTTTTGGTGGCCATAGTTGCTTCGTCATTGAAGCTCAATAGAGACCGACAATGGTGGCCGCTAAAAATACTACATGAAAATAACCGCGTTGTGTGTGGCTTGTTGTCGATTAAACAAGGAGACATGGGGGGGATATGAGGAGGTACCCCAAAACCTTCGGTCGCCATCCATGGCAGATGCACGGTGGTCGGATAGAAGAAGTTAACATGGAGGATGTCATGAGGAGGTCAGGTAATGTTTCCACAACGATGCAAGGACCCATTGGTGACAACAACAGACTTCAAGGGTTGTTTAGAGGACAACTGTGGTGTCGTGGGTAATGGTGGAGGTGGTAGGGGGCGGCGACGGCGTACTATGACCAGAAACTCGTGAAGAAGACGACTGGAAGCGGGAAAAATCCCGGTAGATATTTTGACAGAATTAGTGGTCGTTATTGGCGTTCACTAATACCCCCTTTAGAGACCCCCCAAAGGGGTTGCTAATTATTAAAGGCATGAAGCCAAGATTTCTAGTACTGAGGAATCCCAACTAGGGTGCATATACAACTCAATAAGCCAAAACTAATACTGTCTAAAGAATATAAACTCATATAGTGGTGTATTATGCTGTATTATTAAACTAACACAATACTTAAACAATCAATCTGCCTACAATCAAATTATTATTATTTTTAACCACATAAAGTTCCCTAGGTTTTGGGACACCTGATCTCAATTACACACATCATCAAACTCTAGAGAGTAAACAATACCCAATTAATTTCATGTTCTAGAAATCTACCCTTACCATTCTATAACAACTCCACCTCAGAATACCCTTTTTACTATTCTTGATTTCAATTAGCTTATTAATTCCATTTCTACCAATCATCCCCTCATTAATTAATTCAAAAATTAATTAATCATCATAATCTTATTAATTATATCAATAGTAAATTATTCATCTCAATTACATTAATAAATTCCACACAAAATAATCATCTCAAACATATTAATTAACTAAAAAATTAATTTATCTTCTCATTCAATCTAACTAATTAAACAATTACTTCATCACATCAAATACCATAATGAATTCCAAAATAAATTAACCAAATGTACCATCTCAAATTTTTTTTTTCATTAATCAATATTTCAATTCTCAACATCAATATCATTAAATTTATTCATCAAATAATTATCCTTATTTCCCAATATAAATTCCTTAATAATTTAATACAAATAATTATTGAAAACTCAATCTCAATGACCAAAACTAATTTCACAAAAAATTACTCAATTTTACCATATTAATTCCCACATAAGTAATCCAAGAATATATTATATAATTTCAAAATTTTAATATCTCATAATTAATTCTCTATTTAATTACCTAATTCCATAATTTCTATATCTCATATTTTTCTAATTTCCTTAATTAATTAATCATCGACATTAATTAAATTAATTTATGAATTTAAAATTATATATAAATCTAAAAATTATATAACCTGAAAATATGAAATAAATATCATTTATATGGGATTTAAATTATAGACCGAAGTACTTATTTTTTTTATTAATGATATCCCAACAAAAAACTAAAAAAATTAGTGGCACAATGACGTAGAAATATATATGGATTTAAAACCACAAATAATGAATAAGAAATCAGGATCTATAAATTTATTTCATGATCTAAAATCATAGATAAATATATTATTAAATTTATTTATATCTAATAAATAGAGTATTAGATGAACGAATTGAATAAATAATAATGGGAGAAGAATGAAAAATAAACTGAGATTGGATTCACTTACTCGTAGAGATTTGATTACTTGATTTGGACTTATGAATCATGAATAATGAAGGTCTAGAAGTCATTGAATTCATTCATAATGCTCTAGAATCATTAACATGGACCTAAGGTTGTGCAGGGGGTGATTTCGCATTAAATAGGAGTTATGTCAATTTTATTACTAATATTATGGATTTACTAATTCCAGTGAAATGTTTTCTAAGAAGGGGTACATGGTTTTCCCTAACCATGCATCTAATACAAACATATCCTTAATAGGGGTGCATGGTTACTCATTTTAGGGTGAAAATATTGGAAAACCATGAAAAATCTTATTAAATCCCCTTTTTCAATGGTCTGTAATGTTTTCGGGGCTTCGGTGATGGATTTTCCAAAACCATGAATCAACTGTTGACTGCCCCTTTCTTTCCATTTTTCTCAATTTTTACCCGAACACACCCCAATGTAAACCCCCAATGAAATGATCCAAAATTTAGACAATATTGAACATGAAAACATTCTATATTCATCTACAAAAATGGCCATCATCTTAAAATCTCCTCACATTTTAACATGTAATCCTCAAGCTACTCTTCCATGATTCTTTATGATTTCATGTCAAATATATTGGGCCCTTGAGCAGTCATATTTTCTTCCAAAAAAACATTGACATACAATAGAGTCCCATATTTAAATAATATTCGAACTTTTGACATGGGTTTTCCCAAAAACACTTTCTGAATGTGATCCAAGACTTGTATCTAATGCATCTCAATCAACACATCTATATTAATATCAAAAAAGTTGATGTTAATCAAATTTGAATGGGCAGAGTGATAACACCATAGTTTTTAAACATGAAAAAAAAATCATGTGTGGAACTATATTTCTGAAGAAGTTCCAATTAGTATTCCATCATCTTGATTCCTTCCACAACCTTAGACCTTCCAATAAAACTAGGTGAAAGATTTCACTGCATTTGTATCCTATAATTACCCAACCTAGATGACACACAATAGAATACATGATCACCCTCTAAAAATTAAAGGGGTCATCTAAATTTATCTGCATGGGACTTTTATTTACTCTGATGAGTATCCATCATTTTATGAATAAGGTGTACATTCAATTATGTTTCCTTCACATGACTATGTCCCAACAACTATGACTCACGATCCTCCATTTTGGATAATGTTGATATATATTTCCAATCATAAGGTCCCTCATAATGTTCTATCTATATAATATCCTGATAAATGTTTGCTTCCCTCAGATTTCGGGGATGACCTCCTTTTGATGGGAGGTTCAAACGCTCTGATCGGATTCTAACGGGTTTGTTCGTAGAACCAGAAACATCCAATGATTCCACATCCATTCGGACCTACTTTCCAAAGGTAGGGGCTCATTAGTTTGTGGACTGATGAGGCTTAGGAATTTGCATTGGTCGAGAGGATGGGAGGTCGGACTCATCACACCTTTTTTAGGGGAATTATTGTCTAGTCCGGGACTCTCTTTATAGATTTAAGTTATGTTCGTGAATCCATATTACATTACCAAGTATAAAATGATCTTTCCTTCAGATCTGACAATAAATGATCGATATGTAGGAAATATTAGTGAATCTTTTATATGTATTCGAGGTTCTTAATCGATAAAGAATCATCTGTATTTATTTAGAGATTCTTGGTCAATGGTACCCTTCGACACATTCATATAGAATTCTCTTGGAAATTATGATGACCATGCTGGTTTTAAAGCCACTTAGTGGGGAACTTTAAGTTTATTGTCATTCAAAAGGACATGGATTATTTCATAGTTGGGATCGAACCCACAGACGGGCTACCTACGTATCCTTTGTATTGAAAAGGAATCAGAACCCACATAGTTCGAGTAAAGGAGGATGATGTTTATGATTGATGGCTCAATGAAAGATGTCATAATTACTTTTACACTCTAATCCCACGTGAGTCATGCTAGATGTGAGAAAAATAAGGTATTAGTAATAATTCAACAATTGTGCCCTGAAATATACAATCATAAGAAATAATATAGGTCTTATGTATGTATGACTTCCTAGATAAATTAAGGATAGGATTTAATTTAGGGAAGAAATCCAGGAGCAGGGTCTATAAAGGTATATGTGCTTAATGGATATTTTAAATACACAAATCTTGGGGCTTACTCCTGAAAATGAGGCCCAAATTAGGAGAGGACTTTTGATTGGGTTTTACTCATGAAATGAAATCCTAGATCAAAGGTATATTAGGACTGGTTAAGATAAATTAAGACTGGGGCTTACTCTTGAAAAGGGGGCCTAGGATAAGAGATTTGAAAAATTACGGGACATGGGGATTATTCCTAAGGAGGATGCCCATGTTTGAGACCGGGGCTTACTCCTAAAAAGGAAGCCCAGGTTATGAGAATTATGGTTGGGGCTTACTCTTAAGGAGGATGCCCAGATTTGAGAATTATGATTGGGGCTTATTCCTAAAATGGAGGCCCAGGTTAAGGGGTTATCTCATATTAAAGAATGAGGTTGAATGAATGAAATCTCAATTTTTTAGTTACATAATGATGTATATATCACTATGTTTTGAGAGATATTCCACAAAGTTACTTTCACATAAGGAATCCAAATCAAGAAATCATGCCATAAATGGCTTTCAATAGTGTCTTGATGATTGAATATTGAATAGGAGATGTGGAATGGCTTAAGAGGGGTGTAATGGACAAGAAGGGCACACAAAAAGGCAGGGGCATGCATGTCCTGGTAGGCGCACAGGTACTGTGTGGGCGCGCAAGTCCTGGTCGCCCAGGTATGCCTGCATGACATATGGGTTACATGCACGATGGTTAACTAGCAGGGTTATACATGAGAGACTCTTGATTAAAGCCTTTAGAATCCTCTTGAGGTTCTTCCAGATGAGGTGCACGCAAGTTTTTTTGAAGGAGTGAGGCGGTGCGCAAGTGTGGCATTTTCCCTTAAGGTCTGGCCACTCAGGTGCGCAAGTGTTGATGAGTTTCAACACTTAGGCCTTCCACCCCCTCTTTAGATCTTCCGTTCTAGGTAAGAAATTACTTTAGAAATGTTTCGGAAGATTTTAGAAGAGACTAGGGCGCCAGGAGCTCAAATCTGAGTTTTTTAAAAAAAACATCCTCTCGAATGGGGGGCCCACAAGTCAATTTATAGGCAGGAGAAGACCCCGGGTGGTTATCACTTAGGTCTCGCAAGTCCACTTGCGCGACTATGAGGAAACATGCACGACTTATGGGCAATCTTCTCCTTTTTCATCCCTTTGTTGATTTTTGATATTTTCTTCAAAGGATTATACAATTTGTGAAAAGTCATTTTCCCTTTACATTCCTTTGGACTCTGTGACGAAAAAGGAGCATAAAAAAAAGTCTCCCCTCAGAGTTGGATCTAAAAGAAATTCAGATTTGACTCTGAGGAAAAGAAGAAAACCAATGGAAAGGCGGCATGCAAGTGAGATTTGGGTGTGTAGAGTCTAGTGCGCAGGGGTACGACCTTTAGTCGCCCAGGGTATGGAATGCATGGTTCTGGCCGTGTCTATAAATAGAGGGCCTCACTTCCGTTCAAAGCATCTGGATTTCCAGACATCAAACCTTCGAGAACTCTCCGCGCAGGTCACCTTAGCCGTGCAGGTTGCTCTGTTTACCAGTGTTTTCTTGATTGCGTGCTGCTGTCAAGGTATCTTGACTTGCGCGGTGGTACTTGCGCACCAAATATTTGCGCAGAACCTCCATACTTGTGCGCCAAGTTGTAGACTCGTGCGCCTTAATGCCTTTTCCATTTTTTCTAATTCTTTC
This sequence comes from Viscum album, assembly GCA_963277665.1. Taxonomy (NCBI): domain Eukaryota; kingdom Viridiplantae; phylum Streptophyta; class Magnoliopsida; order Santalales; family Viscaceae; genus Viscum; species Viscum album. Next base: position 517,063,295 of record OY728146.1, read on the forward strand.
ACAAATTTTATGAAAAAATAAACCCATATAAGAGTTATTTTATTCATCTATTGTGCAGATTCAATGGTTCCCAAGGGAATTGGAACGGCTGATGAAGTGGCTAGAAAGCGGATTGATGACATGATGAACATCATTGGCCATGATTACTTTGATTTCTGTGACAACACTCTCCCAGATTTGGCAAAGTACTTGAAGAAATATCATCTTAATTTCCCACAGAGCATCTATCTGCCTCTATGTGGTCATGGTCATCTGCAAGGAATCAATGTTCCAGATGCAAAGAACTATACGTCTGAAATGCAGTTGCAATGCTACTCCTCCATTTCGGTTATGATGTGCATTAATAGCAACAACAACGGTGTGATCTTTCAAATTCCTCCATGTCATTTCCTTACAGATATGAAAATGGAAAACCCATGGGCTGAAATATTTTCTGATGCCAGTTGGTGGAGAGAAGACAAACATGGCATTAGAGAAATATCTTAAAAGAGTACTCTCTCGAAATGGCTCTTTACTTCCAATGCTACATTCTCAAGTCCATGTATCCATCTTCCAAGTCTCTTGGACAAAAACAGAGTCACTGTTTGATCAGCAGAAAATTTTCTCAAATCGTACTCAAGAACATTCTATTACAATTGTTCCAAGAAGAGCTAGTATCACTGCATCTCTTATGGTATCCAGTTGAATGAATGAATTCAAGTGGTTGCTGATGAATCTCGGGTTGCCTAAAATCAAATGAAGAGTTATGTTGAAAGCCTCTTGTAATTCTTGAAAAAGATAATAGGCTCCAGTCTGTGTATGTCCTTCTAACTCTTGTGCATCAATGAAAAACACATTCACCTTCACTCATTTGTACCTGCATTATCTTTTGCTAAATGGTTTAGATTTTACCTAAGCCAATGGGCCTAGTAAGCATTGTATGATTTTTACTAGGATTAATGTAATTAAGAATACAAACTTCAAACCTTTTAATTGCTCAATTTTACCTAAATCATACAAAATGTATCTTTAGTGAGCTGGGAACTTGACTTTTATTCAGAGTTCCCTTGTCTTTTGTGTGTAGTTTAAAGTCATGCATGTCAGACATAAAAAGTAGGATGTTTAAGGTCGAAATAGATTTGACTGAAATGGATTAGAATTGACTAAATTCCTTGAAAATTCATCTATAACCATATTACCATACTCATGTATGAGGAAAAATATGTAAGTTATGACTTAATAATATTTGAATCTGAGAAATGATATGAAAAAGAGCTAAAAGGAATTAGAAGAAGTAGTTTCCACGAATGAAGTTACCATTATTTAACAAACCTATTAGGGGGTTGAATTATGCAGGGCCACCTAAGGGCATTGGCTGCATAGTTAAAAAATAGTATCTTTTTGCTAACAAGCCTATTATGTAGACTATTTATGCAAGGCCTCCCATGGGCACGTGCTGCATAGTCAAGAAAAAGAACTCTCAGAAATTTACATTCCCAGTGCTAAACGCCAGTGAATGTTTATGGAGATTTAAATTTTCCAAAGTATAGAGTTTGTTGTATGGAAAGAGGTACTTGAATATGGAGAAGATACTTCCAAACAAGATTATCGAAGAACTGGATGAATAACACTCCTACGAAGGACTGCCCCAAACGTAGGGAAGGAGAATATAAACCATATACTTGAATACTTTCAGGTCATGAAAAAGGATATGGGACAAATATGTCAAGGATGGATATTTTTCCGGATCCCTACATATATTCATTTAAGACAAATAAGAACAAATGAGGAATTCTTCCCATGAATGAAGTTACCAAAATCTGACAAACCTATTAGGGGGTTGAATTATGCAGGGCCACCTGAGGGCATTGGCTTCATAGTCAAATAACAGTATCTTTTGGCTAACAAGTCTGTTATGTAGACTGTTTATGCAAGGCCTCTTATGGGCACGTGCTGCATAGTTAGACAAAATAACTCACAGAAGTTTGAAATTTTTGTGACTATAAGTCATGAAAAGGGTTATGAGGATCTAAAAGTATTTAAGGGTATGATTATGACACATAAAGATATATATTTTTCAATTTATACAGAGATACATAGAACAATACTAACCATAATCATGTTGTGGCTGGGTACTGAATTGAAATGTTGTACTTCACTACATATCCCATAAGGAATGGAATCAAGCTCATACGTAGTTATTCAACTACAATTTAACGTTGTAGGGGACAATAGGATTAGAGATCTTAGTTTAGGTTCATAGAGGATGGGCCATTGTAATAAATACACAGTGTGTGTTTTCATGGGGACTCCTTCAGCCAAGGGACTGAAAGTGGAATTTGGGGTTAGGCCCAAAGACTTGGGGATGGATTCGAGGGACACTCGAACATTCCTGCGTATCCTATTAGGATGGTAATCAAGACCACATATTTCTAGAAATCCCAGTTGTACAAATTTGCTTCTTACATATGATGGGTGAAAGGGGACTTTAGTACAATGATGGTTTAACCCAAGATAAAAGGTTTGGGCGTTTCTATGTATTCATGTAGTCTTTGAAATGAAACATGATTGAAAAATAAATTTAAATAATGGTTCCCTCTTAGGTGAGGGTATCAAAGAATATTGTAGTTTATTGTCATACTGGACAAAAGTGTTGTATAGTTTAACATCGTATAACATAGACGAAAGTGAACTAGTGTAAAGATATTGATTCTAGGGGCGGTTTTACGAATCAACATCATATGAGATGGAGGTGAACCGATGTGAATATATTGGTTTTGGGATTGATCCTTGGGAGGTTTCCTACATACCCAGCCTATAAGGAAAGGATCAAAGTCCATGTAGTTCAATTAAAGCAAGAATTAATGATCAAGTTGTTCTTGGGGACAATGACCTAAATAAAACAAAAGTTTTTGGGACTTACAAACAGTTAACAGCCCAAAGAGAGTGCCATGGTTTAGTTTTACACTAAGATCACATGATTCATACTCGGTGTGAGAAACAAGAGGTAACAAAAACCTTAACAATGCATAGTTTAATGTCTTGTAGGACATATAAAGGGACTATGCAGTTTAGATTATTGCAGTTAGGGTTATTGGTGATGCATAGTTTAGTGTCATGTAGCAAGGACAAAGTACAATTTAATGTCATGTAGGACGTATCATGGACTTTCTGTATAGTTTTGTGTCATGTAGTTAGGAAGATGGGGACAATAGATTTTAACGACGTGTTGGACGAAAGGGGGACTGTGCAGTTTAATGTCATGCAGTGAGGACAAAAGAGTACACCATTTAACATCATGTTGGACGCATTTGGGATTTTTTACACAGTTTAGCATCATGTTGGACGAAAGTGTGAATAGTTTAAGGTCATATGCATGGACCGTGGATGGTGCAGTTTAATGTGATGCTGGACAAAAGTGTAGTTTAAGGTCATACATGACCTTTGATGATTATGTAGTTTAACGTCTTTCTAGACGTAAGGGAATTTTATACAGTTTAGCGTCTTGTAGTTGGGACGTCACAGTATAACGTCTTGCTGGACGTAAGGGACATGCAAATAGTCTAGGGTCATATGCATGGATCGTTGATGATGCAGTTTAAGGTCATACATGACCTAGTTACAGTTTAAGGTCATACTGGACCATTTTGGAGACATAGTTTAATGTCATGTTGGACCAAGATGCAGTTTAAGGTCATACTGGGTCATTGCTATAGAGTTTAGCATCATATAGAAAGGGCAAAAAAGGTACTTTGCAGTTTATACCAAATACTTCATCAAAAATCTGGCATTGGTTTGAGTAGTGATGAGTTCTCCATCCATTGAGATTAATGAATAAGCTCCATTGGAGTAGACCCTATGTATTGAATAAGGTCCTTCCCATTTTCACTCAAGTTTGGGAGGTTTCTTTCCTGGTATCATTGGAGTTTTGAGAAATAATACCAATTCTTCCTAAGTAAATTAACGAAGATGAAATTTTTTGTTAAAAGCTCGTGCTATTCGATTCTGATAGACTTCCAAGTGGTGCAAAGTGCACAATCATTTCTCATCTAACCATTCCAATTCATTCAATCGCATTTGATATTATTCATCTGTAGAGGATTGATCACAAATGGAAACTCTGAGCGAGGATAGTTGAACCTCAATGGGTAGGACGGCTTCCGTTCCATATACTAAGGAATATGGAGTTGACCGAGTTGCAGTGCGGGTGGTATTCCGATAAGCCCATAAAGCATGAAAGAGTTTATCAGGCCATGACCTCTTATCTTTACCCACCAACATTTGCAGTAAATTTGAAAGAGTCATGTTAAAGGATTCTATATGGTTGTTGGCCGCTGAATGATACCGAGATGAATGGTTGGATTTGATGTTTTATTCTTGATATAACTTCGTCACCTCGGATGAACAGAAATTGTTGCCATTGTCCATCAATATGGTATGAGGGACACCAAATCTGGTAATGATGTTAGAATTGATGAAGCTAACAACGCATTTAGATCTGACTTCCTTGAGAGGTATTTCCTCTTCCCATTTGGAAAAGAAGTCAGTTGGAGTAAGAATGTACTTAAACTGCTTGGCCGTAGCCGAAGGGTAAGGTCCCACCACTTCCATTCCCCATGTGGAAATGGCCATGAGTATATAGATGTATGAAGAAACTATGGAGGTTGATGAATGATGTTGGTATGTACATGGCATGAATGACATTTCTTTGTGAAATCGACACAATCTCATATCATTGAAGGACAAAAGTATCCTAGCCTTCGAATTTGATCAGAGAGTTTATCTCCAGACTGATGGGCACCACAGAATCCTGCATGCACTTCTTTCATGAAATCCATTGTCTCTTCACCATTAATGAATATGAAGATAACTCCATCAAAACCAAGTTTGTAGGGAATTTTCTCTAGGTGATCTGGGCTATCATAAAGAGTAAAATTAACCACACATCGCCGGATTTTTTATTTCTCAGCTCTATCATGAGGAAGTGTTCCATTTTGAATGTATTACCTAATAGGTGAAATCCATCATATAGTATGACCATACGGTTTCGGAATGGGACAATTTTCATTAATTTCCTATGTTCGGATTCGAACATAAGGTGAAATTGCACGAAGGTGGGAAATACTGATGGTTGTCTCATCCCAATTTGGATCTACCAGAGTCATGGATATATTAGCCAATGCATCAGCTTGAGCATTTTGTGATCTTGGGACATAAGAAAATGTCAGTTCCAAATGGAATTCCGCCATTAACACTCTTATGTAATCATACAAAGGGATTAGTTCTTATTTTCTGATGGCATAATCCCCATTGATTTGTTTGATTACCAGGTCTGAATCACATTTCACATTTAAGTGATTCACTTGTGCTTGAAGCGCTAATTCCAAGCCTACGATGAGATCATTGTATTCTGCTTCATTATTTGTACCACCTTCCCACAATAAGAAGGAATAAGGTTACACTACATTTTCTAAAGAAATGAGCACAATTCCTAAGTCAACTTTGTTGATTATAGGATTTTCCATTTTCTTCCCTATTGGACTTCTGGAAGCTCCATCAAAATACATTTCCCATGCCTGATGACTTTCTTGAATAGAGAAGACGTCCTCATCAGGGAGTTCAATATCTAAAGATGTATCTTCCACTGAAGGGTGCTCATCCCAGAAATCAGCCAGAGCTTGGCCGATTATCGCCGTTTAAGACACAGACTGAATGTCGAATTGCTGCAAAATAACTGCCCACATTGCCAGACGTCCTGTAAGCATTGGACGACTAAGGATACATTTGAGAAGGTTATTGCGAGATGCCAATTAGACCTTGTGATGTTGCAGGTAATGTCTCAACCTGTGAACTGCAAAGATTAATGCCAGGAAGCACTTCTCAATACTTGAATACCGTGTTTCTTCTTCAAGCATGGTTTGACTGTGATAGTAGAGACTGTTTTCATTCCCAGCATCATTATTTTGAGCAACAAAGGCACCCAATGATCGCTCTAGAGCTGTCACGTAGAGGATATGTGGTCTTCCTTCAATATGTGGCATGAGTACCAGTGGACTCAAGAGGTATTTCATGAGAATATTGAATGCTTCATGACATTCTTTAGTCCACTGGTAAGTGACTCACTTCTTCATCAATTTGGTGAAGGGTAAACATTTTCCTACCAAATTGGCGATGAAACGCTGAATATAGGATAAGTGTCCTTGAAGTCCTCTTAATTCATTCAAATTTTGAGGAGGTGACATACCAAGGATTGACTTGGTCTTCTCAGGATCGACTTCAATACCACGATGGCGTACAACAAAGCTGAGAAATTTTCTTGAGGTTACCCCAAAAGCACATTTTAAGGGGTTCATCTAAAAATTATGTTGTCGAAGCTTGCAGAATATGAATTCCAAATCAGCCAAGTGATTAGAACATTGTTTGGATTTAACTACCAAATCGTCTACATAGCATTCAAAAAACTTCCCTAAGAAGGGTTTGAAGATACAATGCATGACACGCTGATAAGTTGCACCTGCATTCTTTAAGCCAAAGGGAATTACCCGGTAGCAAAACACAACCTTAGGGGATCTGAAGGATGTAGATTCCTCTTATTCTAGGGCCATTCAGATCTAATTATATCCTGAATATCCATCCATGAAGGAAAGTGCTTCATAGCCTGCTGTTGCATCAATTAGAAGTTTTGTAATCGGAACTGGGAAATCATCCTTAGGACAATGCCGATTAAGATCACTAAAATCGATGAAAAATTTAATTTGTCCATTATTTTTCTTTACAGGGACAATATTAGCCAACCATTTGGGATATTCAACTTCTCTGATGAAGTTAAATTTGATAATCTTATCCACTTCAACTTCAATTTTGGATGCATAAGTTGGGTGTGTTCTTCTCGCAGCTTGCTTAAATCCTCGATGTTCTTCTGGTAAACCCAAATGATGAGTAGCAACATCAAGATTAAGACCGGGCATTTCTGTATAGTTCCATGGAAATATATATCAATTTTTCTTTAGAAAAGAAATATACATCTCTTTCTCTTCAAGAGTCATGGCTGCACTGATTAAAGTGGGGTTTGGATCTTCTTTTGTACCCAGATTTATTTCTCTGAGTTCATCCACAGTGGTATAGATACCCTCTTCAAAATGCTGGAGGATCATCTCTGTGATCTTCCACTTCTTCTTCTTCATGTGTTAGTTCCTCCTTTTCTACTATCACAGTAGCTGATAAAGTAGAATTATCATGATCCGAAGAGATGTCAAAATTTGAATATCATGAAGAAGAAGCTTCCATTTCCTACCCGATTGATGATGAAGGGTCTTATTTGGGTAATATAGAGGAGATGATGGATTGATAATCGACATCATTGTTCATCTCTGATGTTGCTATAACTTCTTCTGGCCTAATTAGCAAAGCATAGAATTGTTGGATTTTAGCAGATGAAATGAAGACGTCACCATTTGTGCTTTCATCACTGCTTGGTAGATTACAAATTTTTCTGATGTTTTCTGGCTCGATTGCCGTAATTGACATTATGGATCTTTCCATAAGAGTATTTTTATTTGGTTATATCATGTCAATTTGACTGATAGGCAACACATAATCTATACTCACATGTGTAAATGGATTTACTGGAATTTTTTCCAAACCATATGGAGCATTAACTGTGGTAATCTCCTTTGTTATGGATTTCTCCCTTTGCTTCATGTGATAGAATTCCACCTCAATGTATTGAGACTCACATGTCTTGAATGAGGACTTATCACCATAAAATTTCCCAACATGACCATCGAAACAATATTTGATACATTGATGGTATGATGAAGGGTTAGACGCATGGTGATGTAGCCAGGGTCTTCCAAGCAAGATGTTGAAGGCTGAGTCTTGATAAACAACCATGAAATCTGAATTGGATACAATATCTCCAAAATGAGTTCTGAGTGTAACTTCACTCAGTGGTTCTTGTTCATTTTTATCATATCCCTATAGCATCAGGGTGGAAGGAGATAAATCAGATTCCATGAGGCCCAATCGACGAAATATACGAATGGGCATGATGTTGACTCTTGAACCATTGTCAATGAAAGCTCTTCGAACATCCACTCCATTTACCTTTCCAGACAAGTATAATGGTCTAATATGTCCATGCACAACATCATCTTCATCTTCATCAGTAAAATATATTATTGCATGGCATTCTGCAGGATTATTCTCTATGTGATATACTTGAGCTGCAGCAATTTCAATTTCAAACCCGTGAGGACTTGACAAAGCCTTGATGAGTGATTCCTGAAGATCTTTTGACAGATTTAGAGCATCCAGAATTGATAACCTGGCTGGTAATTGGGCCAAGTGTTTCAATATATCATACTTTTGATCAAGATGTATGCGTTTCCAAATAGGAATATGTGGTTTAGTAGGTACCTTGGAAGCATATGCTTTGAAAGTTGATGCATCTTGTATTGTGATAGGAGTTGGAAATATTCCTAGTTTTGGAAGAATAGACCGATTAGATCTATTTACATACTGAGAGGAAGAATATGGAACCTTCAATCGGTCTTCCAAAATACATGTTCCAGGACTGAGTTTTCTATTGGTAGAAGAAATTGCTTGTTCTTGCTGAGCGCACTGAAGGGCTCTACGACGAGTTTCTACTGCTTATACAGTTCTAGTAGGGGTAGAATTGGAATAGTGGCTTCTGAAAGATCCATGTCTTCCCCTGTATCCTGAGCCCCTGGAACATCCTCTGATTCCTCTGTTTGATATTGGGAATTTAGGCTCATTGAAATCGAAACTGCGACAGGCATATGGATCTGTTAATTGAATCATAATAACAGAACCAAAGTTTAACTCTTCGTCTGAAGAATACTATGCTTGATTAGCCTGTTTAGGCTGTGCCGTTTGGTGGGGCGGTGCCCGTGGCTTTGAAGTAGATGGAATGAAGTCCGTCAAAGACAAAGACAACTTAGGCTTTGACACATACTCATCTTCTTCTAATTTTTTTTTTATTTCTTTGAATCATGCCGTTTCTTTGAGTACTTTCCCTCTGACAAAGAGGGGTTTTCCATAAAATTCATGGTAGACGACACAATTGGTTTCTTTAAATGTTTTTTCAAAATAGAATGAGTTTTAATGACTGTATTTCGGACTGTCCAATTATCATACTTCTGTGCATTTTTTCTTTTGACTTCTTTTCATTCACCTTCTTCCTCAGGAACTATAGTAGTGAAACATGCTACCTGGCCTGAGGAGCCTTTCAATTTGACTTGTCCTGAGTCAACCATATTTTGCAAGAGGTATTTGAAGACAATACACTCCTAGATGGGATCCCCAACATTTGATGAAAAGGGCAATAATTGGGATAGTCTCTATCTCCTTTCTTGTTTGGCCTCTTGGGTATTGACAATTGAACCAATTTTTTTTCCAAAGCCGAAACGAAATAACCAGAAACTTGTTCATTTCGGAAAGAGTATGTTTTTCTCTTCAAGTCCACAAATTGTTTTCGTCTTTGATATCTTTGATCGTCTGGATGAAAAGGCCTTTGTTGTTGGTGCTCAGAAGGTGGAGACCTTCGAGAAGATGATGGTTTTGAGGTAGAAATAGGTACAGGTTCTTGTTTAAACATAAATATATCAGATTCTCCATTACTCATTCTTCTTCCTGGAGCTGATGGAATTACACGAGATTTAGACTTATCCTGTATAAGGGAATCTTCAATCTGCTGAGCAATTGAAGTAAGGTCTCGAAACCCTCCAGTGTATTTCAAAGGGATTAACCCCGTGCGTAATTCATCACGCATATTTGCCACACAGATTGGCAACAATTCTTCTTAAGGGAGTGCTAAAATCAAGGAATATGTTAATCCCTTCCATCGAGCAATGAAATCAGAGACCATTTCATTCTCCCCTTTCTTACAGTTTGTAAGATCCAAAACTATTGTCTTTGGCAATGTTGAGCTGAACTGAAGGAGGAATTTTTGGCGAAGATCCTCCCATTCAGTAATTGACTGGGATTGCAAGCTTGTTTACCAAACAAAAGCTGGTCCTTGCAAGGTTCTCATGAAGCATCTGAGTTTCACTGCTTCTTGCTGCTTCGGAGTTCCCATAATAGGCTTGCAACAAAATACATAATGTGTCAAATGTTGTTCAGGATCACCTGATCCATTGAAAATATGGAATACTGGGTTCCCAAAACTGGATGGAGGAGAAATTGAATCTACCCATTCTGGGTAAACTTTCTTTTCTGGTTGAACTTGCACAGGTTTCCCTTCCATAGTTTCTAACCGAGCTGTTAATGACTTAATAGTAGTTATTAACTTTTGAGAAACATCCTGTTGAACATGGACTTGGGTAGGTGAAATGACTGGAGCATGGACAGATATGGCGATTGGTGCTGCAACTGATGGTAGCACTGCCAACTGTTGTTGCACTTGACCCGTAGGATTAGACCTATGATGGTGTACTGATAGAGGAGGATATACTTGATCTATCTCAGTAGCTGCAACAAATTCCTTTGGCTGACTGACTCCAGCATGATTAAGAAGAAGACTACTGTGAAGTATTTCTGCATTCAACCTTCTTAATTCCTTCATTTCTTCCTCCTGTTGTGTAAAACATTTTCTCTAGTGACAGCAATTGACCTTCTCCAGAGGAAGGATAGGTAACCTGGTTCTTTCCCTTCCCTTTGTTGGATCCTTTTAGAAGATGGGGAAGTGGGTTACTCGAAGGATTACCTAGGTTCTAAGTAATCCATTGACTTCGTGTATGCACACCTTATTTATTTGTGTCGGTGCTTACATCTTCTTGAGCAGGAACCTCTTCATCTGGGTCCCCTGGGTGAGCCTCATCTGGTGGATCAGCAACAACGGCATTGATGACATTGATTGATGCATAACTCATCTCATCCATTGTATCATCATTTCTGTTATATTGTTTTCTTCCATGTCCTTGATGAGACATTGCCTTTTGTTGATTTGATCCTTCAGGAACTTCTTGAAGAACCGTAATTTGGAAGGAATCTCCTGATAATTTGGCTCTTCGTTCCTCTTGAGGTTTCTTCCCCAATGGAGAAAAGACCAACTTTCTCGGAGGAGGGGATTGATGATTTGAAAAAGTCCCTAGTCCAGTGGACTGGGGATGTTCCTTCTGTTCTCGCTCAACTCCTCGAATCCTATTTGTTGATTCTGAGGGTTGGTTTAAAAGAGTCCCCAGTCTGGTGAGCTGGGGTGGTTCTTGACATGCTATGTCTGAGACTTTCTTGAAAGTCCTCCTGATCTTGCGAACCTTAGTCCGGAAATTAGCTGGACGCATTAACTTGTATCCGCTTTTATCACCCGGTTCAAAAGACCGTTGGATGATTTCTGACACTTCTGTCAATTGGTGACGTGATTTCTCTAAACGAGAGGCCAGTTTAATATTCTCATTTTCTTGATGCAAGATTAATTCAACAACCTGTTCTCTGTATTCTTGATTTTTAGAGGAACTAGTTGAAGCCTCTTCTTGGGCATGCTTTTGATTACAATCAAAGCCCATTGACTGTGGCCGGTCATAGGAAATAACAATGCATGAGACCATTTTTGGCGGGCTTTGCTGAATAGAGAGCACCATGAAATGCACTGCTCCATGAACACCCCATCCTCTGACACGAATACTAGATTGGGCATTGTAAATTAACTGACTCAATATTCTTAGTGCGCCATGGCATGAACGTTGAAGGGATCTCTTCTACTTTTCAGCCTTCGGATATCAAGAGACTGATAGAGCCGCCAGATCAATCTGACATTGTAACACTTCTATTATCTTAAGATGATTTTCATATTCATCATAAGATAATACGTTCCTTTTCAACTGAAACAGATTTTTCCATATGTTGAGATGAATATCATGAATTTCATCTTCTGTCAAAATTTCTGGAATATCATACTGAGAGTCAGCCAGAGGCCAAAACATGACTAGCACTTCACCTTTCGCCAGTTGTTTTCTCATGTTCAGAATTTCTTCTTTGTCATTTGATGATGATTCTTCTACCTGATTTTACCAGAGTTGGTGTTTCCTTGTTGCTTCATTTGATTTAACAGGATTGGTAGATAAATCATTGATCAAACTAGAAGATGCAGGACTTAGGGGTGGTTCCGAGAATGACGTACACTGTGGGCTATCTTATGTTTGAGAAAGTATTTCACCTGCTAGCGATGAAGCTTTAGACATGATTGGTTTTTCATTTTCAAGTGCCTCAAGATAAGAGGGCTTTCTAGGCACTACATTTTCAACTAGTGCATTTTCCGGGAAATGTGCATCACTACTACAGTGAGGAATTTCACAGCAAAATTCATCATCATGGGGAGGACCACCATAATGGGTTACAGCAAAAGATGAGATCTCTTCCTCCATGGTCTTCTGACCACACAGAGGGTTCCTGTGGTTCTCATCTGAAGATGAAACTTTGAGATCGACTGAATTGTCATGAAACAAGCCTTTATGAGGAAGTTTCTGTTGAAGACCTTCAGAATTAATTTTCCCACTATTGGGAAATGAGGGAGTATAATCTTGAATTTCAACAGATAATTGTCTGAGGGCTTCAAGAACTCCAGCATCGAGCAATGCCTTATTACATATTCGCTCTTGATATCCTAACTATGTTGGGCGGGTCTTTTTCTTAGACACATTCTTACTCACCTTAGAGATAACTTTTTGATGATTGTGGCTGCTCTGAGCAGGTGTATATGCCTGATCAGGAAATATGGCCAGGTTAGGCGGACGATCTCCACTCAAATCAGGTGTCTGTTCCTGACTTGGTTGTCCGTATGATATGGGGGAGTATGCCCCACAACCCACTTGTATTAGAACAGATGTGTGTGTCTATTCCGGAGTGAATTGTTGATGTGTAACTCCACTGGTAGGGATAGATTTATGTATCTTTCACTAAGATGTCGCTGAAGTTGTTATAATATCCTGGCATGAATCCAGAATATGAGCAGGGATTTGCTTCTGCTCTTTCACCATTGATAGAATATTCTTGGTGAATTCAGTTTCCAGAATGGGAATATATGTCCATTCCGGGCATGGAGTAGGTGTATGTGCCTGCTCCTGTCCTCCTTTTCCTATCAGTGAATCGTGACAGTACTCAAGTGTGGGGGCAGAGAGTTGAGTCTGCGTCCTATTTGTTGTCGGGGATTTCTGACTAACTTCTCTGAATGCTACCAAGTGAGACTGTTGGTATGCTTGATTAATACTAGCAGGTGTATGTGCTTGTTGACTACACTTCACCAAACGTGGTTGTTGAGATCCATCATATGTAGTCAGACGAGCCTGCTGACTAGCTGACGATGTATAAAAAGGTGTATATTTCTACCTATAGTACTCTACCAGAATTTCCTGGCAGGATTGGCGTGATGCTACCAGAAGAGTCTGCTGGATAGTGGAATTAAAACGGGCAGGTGTATGTGCCCGCTCGTTGCTTTCCGTCAAGTTAGGTTGGTGGATTTCCTTGGAGATGGCAGAGATTAGAACCTGCTCACTGTTGACCGGATTCCGCCTCTGGTGGTTCGTCTTGCTTGCTCGGGTTTGAGGAACCTGAGCCAAACGCCTAGAGTCGGTACCCTCATCATGTTGAGGGTGCACTACCGCACGAGTCTGGTGACGATTGTTGGTGGGAGCCCTCAGGAAGGACTCCTGTTTGTTTGAATTAAGGCCATGAGGGACCATCTCATTCACCTCCCCAGAATAAGGGAGTGAATGGTGATTGCGTTCTGGGGATAACGACCCGAAATGGTTGGATATGGTAGTCAGCACTGCTAGCTTCTTGATCACTGGTCGTCGTTGTCCGTACAACCGCTGTGAGTTGGTTACTTGGAGGGCTTGTCGTGCAGCCTTCAGAGTTAAGATGGTACCATATTGACGATACTCCTTAACCAGCGCGTTTGATACCCAGTGTTGAAGATGCTGAGTAGGTGATATCATCCTTATAATGGACGATGATCCAGCAGGAGTTGCAGCAGTGGCATTTGCAGCAGCAATATTCACATGTGTGAACATGAGAGCAGCCATTCTCGAAATGCAGATGATCTTGGAAAAGAGTGCCAGTTTTATATAACAGACGTAATCAAGATTAATTAATCCACTACATATTTTGGATGAGAACATTTTTCAATGATTGTTTTTTTGGGCCCTCTCATTGAGTTTTAAATAGGGGCCTAACATATGGGTAAAACATTATTTTAACTTGGTTAAGGATTCACGTCGGGTTCACCATTTTTGTGTCCCTCGAATTTCTGGGATGACCTCCTTTTGATGGGAGGTTCAAACGTTCTGATCGGTTTGTAACGGGTTTTTTCATAGAACCAGAAACATCCAATGATTCCACATCAATTCGGACCTACATTCCAAAGGTAGGCGCACATTATTTTATGGACTGATGAGGCTTAGGAATATTCATTGGTCGAGAGGATGGGTGGTCGGACTCATCACACCTTTTTAAGGTGAATTATTGTCTACTCCGGGACTCTCTTTATAGATTTAAGTAATGTTCTTGAATCCTTATTACATTACCAAGTATAAAATGAGCTTTCCTTCAGATCTGACAATCAGTGATCGATATGTAGGAAATTTAGAGAATCATTTATATGTATTCATGGTTCTTCATTGATAGAGAATCATTTGTATTTCTTTAGAGATTCTTGGTAAAAGGTACCCTTCAACACATTTATATAAAATTATCGTGGTCATTATGATGACCATGCTGGTTTTAATGTCACTCAGTGGGGAACTTTAAATTTATTTTCATTCAGATGGACATTGATTATTTCAGAGTTGGGATCGAACCCGCAGACGGGCTACCTACGTATCCTTTGTTTAGAAAAGGAATCAGAACCCACATAGTTGGAGTAAGAGAGTATGATGTTTATTATGAATGGATCAAAGAAGGATGTCATAATTACTTTTACACTCTAATCTCACGTGAGTCAAGCTAAATGTGAGAAACAAGAGGTACTGGTAATAATTAGACAATTGTGCCATGAAAGATGTAATCATAAGAAATAATGTGGGGCTTATGTATGTATGACTGCCCAGATAAATGAAGGTTAGGATTTACTTTAGGGAATAAATCCAAGAGCAGGGATCATGAAGGTATATGTGCTTCATGGAGATTTTAAATACTCTAATCTTGGGGATTACTCTTGAAAAGGAGGCCCAAATTTGGAGAGGACTTATGATTGGGTTTTACTCCTGAAAAGAAATCCCAGATCAAAGGTAAATTAGGACTGGTTAAGAGAAATTAAGATTGGGGCATACTCTTGAAAAGGAGGCCCAGGTTAAGAGATTTGAAAAATTAAGAGACTTGGGGATTATTACTATGGAGTATGCCCATGTTTGAGACTGGGTCTTACTCCTGAAAAGGAAGCCTAGGTTAAGAGAATTATGGTTGGGGCTTACTCCTAAGGAGGATGCCGAGATTTGAGAATTATGACTGGAGATTATTCCTAAAAAGGAGGCCTAGGTTAAGGGGTTCTCTCATCTTAAAGGATGAGGTTGAATGAATAAAATCTCAATTTTTATTGACATAAAGATGTATAAATCACTAGGTTTTGAGAGATATTCCACAGAGATCCGTTCAGACAAGGAATCCAAATCAATAAATCATGCCATAAATTGCTTTGAAGAGTGTCTTGAAGATTGAATCTTCAATAGGAGAGGTGGAATGTCTTAAGAGGGGTGAAATGGGAATGAAGGGCACCCAAAAAGGCAGGGGCACGCAAGTCCTGGTAGGCGCGCGGGTACTACGTGGGAGCGCAAGTTCTGGTCGCTCAGGTATGCCTACGCGACATATGGGGTACTTTCGCGATGGTTAAAAAGTAGGGTAATACATGAGCGACTCTTGATTAAAGCCTTTAGAATACTCTTGAGGTTCTTCCAGAAGTGGGGCGCACATGTTCTTTTGAAGGAGTGAGGCGGCGCGCAAGTGTGGCCGTTTCCTTAAGGGCTGGCCACTCAGGCGCACAAGTGTTGATGAGTTTCAACACTTATGCCTTCCTCCCCCTCTTTAGATATTCTGTTCTAGGTAAGAAGTTACCTTAGATGTGTTTCAGAAGCTTTGAGAAGTTACTAGGGCGCCAGGAGCTCAAATCTGAGTTTCTGAAAAAAAAACAATACTCTTGAATGGGGGGCCCACAGGGTCTATTTATAGGCAGGGGAAGTCCCCGGGCGGTTATCACTTAGGTCGCGCAAGTGGACTTGCGCGACCATAATGCGTCGCGCATGTGGACTTGCACAACTATGAGGAAACTTGTGCGGATTATGGGCAATCGTCTCCTTGTTCATCCCTTTGTCGATTTTTGATATTTTCATCAAAGGATGAATCAATTGGTGCTAAGTCATTTTCCCTTTACATTCCATTGGACTCTATGATGAAACAGAAGCATCAACAATGTTGTTATTGTAAAATGCCACCAAATACAGGTGCCTCTCTTATTTCTCATTGATTTTTTGAACAAGCTCTCACAGAATATCCTGATGCACCTGTTTTGTATGATGTGGCTGCCCATCTTTATATAGGCTTAAAGTTCTAATTTTCAAAACCAACATACCATGTTAGTTCCATAAGACTTATTGTAAGAATAAAGTAACCAATTATGGGTCATCCTATATCAACAAATACATCAATTCAATAATAATATAATTCATATTTCAAAAGACACTAGTCTAGAATGAATCTCCTTATTAGAGGAATCATACATTCCACTACCCGTAGTTAGAACTGCTACCCTTTATTAAATACATTCATAATAAAATGTCCTAATTCCAAATTTATAATATAGGTCACACTAGCACATTTATATAAACCCATAATTTTTCTTACAATGTTCCAATCTCCCATGTCAACAGTTTAATATTTATAATGTTTAAAAAAACCAGCCAATTTTCAAGTTATCAAAAATCCTATATAGACCAAAAGTAGTTATTATAAGAGGTGATATCTAATCCTCTCAAGGAAATTGTTTATCCAAAACCCAATATGTAACATTCCACTATATAATAAAACCCATATCTATGGTTCTTATAACCAGATCTCTCACTCTCTAGAACAGTTTACCCATTTACAAGGCATGTCAACTTACATAATGGATAAGTATTTTCACATTACAAAAATGTTAAATAATATCTATTATAATATTAACTAAACACTACATTTTTAAAATTATTATTTTATTTAATCCATTTTTTTCCATAACTCATTTCTATACAATGCACGATTCATTATTTGAGGAAATTGGCCATTATTCCCTTTGGATTGTCATTTTTTCTTTAAAAATTCATTAAAATTACATTTTTTAATCATTAATCATATATATAGATCTTATAATATTGGTGTGGTTTAATATTATTTCATTAAAAATTTATAAAGGAATATACATTAAAATTTTCTTACCGGATCCTTATTTTACTTAAAACATCACCCTAATAAATCAATTAATAAAAAAAAGTACAAGGGGCCACAAATTGAAATGACCAAGAAGAATTAAAAAATTAATTTACATGAATAATCCACCATATAAGTGGACATTTTTTAAAAAAAAATAACTATTTACACTAAATTACTTAAATTCATATGTAGATATAAATTACTTACAGGTAAAATCCATAAGTGTCAAATGAAACAACAACACATGTTAATCAAAAGATGTTGTTAATTACACGAAACATATAGATGACATATAAATTCCATATTCCAAGAATGATACATGAAAACAAAAATCTAGTTTATATATATTTTAATATTAAAAATCCTATGAACTAGTAAAATAATACACAATTAAATTACTCGAAGTGGAAATCAATTAGATAGAAGTATATATAAATGAAAAATAATCCCACCCATGGAAAATTTGGCTTCCCTCGTATTTGGGTTTGGTATATAAAATAATTATCTCATTTCCAGGACAAGAAAAAAAACTTATTATCTTTTATAAAATTATTATGTACATAGATAAAATGACACCCTACTATGATAAATATTTCAAAAAACCATGAACTAGAGGCGACTAGACCAGTTCTATAATTAGGTTCTATAGAAGAATTCAGGTGTTTCTCTCTTTATTCATGATAATATCGTATAGTAGATAATATAAAGGATATTAAAATTGGTATACAATCCCATTATTATTATAATTGAAAAAAATCAAAAAAATTAAATGAATGTGTTGGGACCAGAAAACACGTCCAATTTTTTTACAAATGCTTTAGTATATGATTCAAGGTCATATCACATTTTTCATGATTCTATTTTATAGGTCGTAGGGCATGAATGAAGAACCAAATTAAAATTTATGGACATTTGATGATGGTTTTGAAAATTGGTTTACAGAGCCCATTCACGAAGCTCCCTCCACGATCGCGGAGTAAGGAGGTAGGATGCTCCATGAATCCCCTTGACATTCGCAAACACACCACAGGGCAAGGAGGAGGGATGCTTTGCGAAGGAAAATGGCGTTCCAGAACCCTCCATGGAACGTGGAGGTGGGATGCTCCATGAACCCCTTTGACGTTCGTGAATCCACCGTGGATCAAGGAGGCGGGATGCTCCACAGAGCCCTTTGACATTCACAATCCATCGCAAATCAAACTCTGTCTTCGTGCCGAGCGATCTCTGCTTTTTTGTGCCTCACCCATATAAATTCTTAGCTTAGCCCCTTCATGGTGATGGCCACCCGCCCCATGGATGGCTGATATCCCATTTTGTGGAGATCCTCTTTCCGTCACGAAGCATCTCAGTGAGCCAATGCACTATGAGTTGCTTCCTTTACGAAGCTACAATGCGAGTCTATGATCTGTGATCATCTTCCATTACAAATATTCTCCACGAGTCCATGATCTGTGAGTAGCATCCTTTGTGAAGTAGCTCTGCGAGAAGCTTCTTTCACGAAGCCGCTCCATGAGTCCATGTTCGGCGAGCACCATTCCATTTTGATAATGCTCCAGGAGACCCCATGCTCCACAATACCCTTTGCATTTTGAAGATAACTCATGAAGAACAATCCTTTGCGAGGCTCAAACCTTAGCGACCACTGGTCCATACCGCAGGGGCTGTGCCCCCCACCCCCCTTGGGTTCAGTTCCGGGTAATGGTCCCCTCTTTCTAGGTCGGTCCCTTCGCTACCATCACAAACCCACATGAAAAATGGAGAGTCACATCATGATGTTTTCAGGTCGGAGTGTTTGAATTTCCCATTGCGTCCTTTTTCACACCCACCTTCCACCTATTAAATACCATCATTTATGATACTCCTCCACACACCATGAAAGACCTTGAGTTGACATATTCATCTTTGTCTGTATTCCATTTCGTGGGTTGAGATTATCATCATCAATTCCATGAGTACCTTTTGTCGAACAATTCCTCAGGTAACTCCTCATAATTCTACCACTTGGCTCATACACCAGGTTGAACCAGAAAGGGATTCCCTTTCATAAGTCCCAACACCATCCATTCCTAGGCACCTTATGCCTAACAGTATTATCTACATGACTATAAACTATAGTATTCTCAATGAAAAAATCAGAGGATCCCTCATTCTCCAAATAATAGTTTCCTTATGCTCCATGCATGAGATTCCTATTGTCCTATCTACATGACTATAAAATATAGTACTCTCTATGTTCAATACATAGAATGCCTCTTTCTCCAAACAAAAGATGCCTTATGCGCCAACCATTAGATGTTAACAGTCCACTCTACATGCCTATAAACAGAAGTATGACCTATTATTAAATAATATGATTCCTCTTATTCCAAATAATATATTCCTTATGTGCTAAGAATAAGATGCCTAATGCCATGATTATAATTGCCTAATGTCCTGACCATTGGAATCTGTTTGACCATTCCACCATTCTTCCACATGCTTAGTGTATCCCACATTCGGATCGTCATCCTCATTCCTATTTAAAGGGACCCCCTAATGGTCTGGTCTCATCCCACCTCGGATCCCCTACTATCCTGTGAAAACTCCTTAGAATACATTGAACCACAATTCGATTCAGGTCCAGTGTTTCAAACACGAAAAATAGTCCACCCTTGTTTCATTGTCACTATTTCAGGCTCACACGATATGGATACTGTGTTTTGAACATGGTCAACAGTTATCATCTATCGTTATGCCACCCATATTATGTTCCAAATGTTGAGCATGGGATTAAAACTAATCATCACCATTTTTTCGGACTGATTCTAATTCCCGTGGCATTATAACTTTTTTGAACTGGCACATATGTGTCGGACCCAATTATTTACCTCAACCCAATAGTATGTTGGGATGCCCTCATGGCCAGACCTGAGGAAGACATTGTTAGTAGCTACCTTGCCTATGCCCAATTCACCATTTTCGCTCTATGGCAGCACACGGGAAGCACCCACAGGTAAGCCTTATTCACCATTGCCTCTCCATAGTGGAACCTAGGAATCTAACCACATGTACACCCATGTTTCCACATTGGGCCGCTGACCACACATAAGACCTTGTTTTTTCTAATGGTTTTTGACGATGTGTAAGCCTCATTCCACTTCCCACGGATCCACCTTCCAGGACATGATCGTCAGGTCTTTGCCTCCTCTTATTTCTCACAACAATCATGACTCATGTGGGATTAGAGTTATCATTGACCATGAAATCCTCTCCATCCAACACTGTGTGTAACCCCACAAACCATCCAAAAATACATTCACATTGATACTTTCCAAGGTAAGGTACATAGGAAGTCTCCATGAGGTTCAATCCTAACACCCTATCACTTCAACCATATTCACATCAGGACACCAACATAAAACCACTTCCTAAACATCATGGACCTTGATCAGTGAAAAGTTAAGGTATGTAGGAATCCTCCATGAGGTTAAATGACAACAACCATTGGTCCTAGTTCTTTCAAGTAGGTTCACCAACACTTCGGGTAGCCTCAGTGAATAAGCTCCAAATGTACCCAATTTCCGAAAAATGAGGACATTGATCCTTGCCATGGAAAGATATGTAGGATGTGTCCTGGAGGTTCAAGACCATAACCTACTTGGTCATGTCCACTTCACGTCGGTGCACCAAGCCCTCCATTTTATGAACTACAATGACATTGATCTTTTCCAAGGCTTGCTACATAGGAAGCCTCATTGAGGTTTAATCCCACCATCATCGTGAAATATGTAGACTTTGATCCTTGCCAAGGTAAGCTACTTTCTAATCCTCTCTAAGGTTCAATTGCAACATCCACTGGTCCTGACCATTACACGTCTATCCACCCCCGTCATGAAAAACGTTAAACTATATTCCCTTTTTGTGCCCATCCTGTAATATGTCATTGTGATCCCAACCTAGTGGTTTGACATTGTTGGCCCCATTCATCGGTTTGTCGTTGGATACCCAATCATTGGTAAGTTGTTGTCATGATTTCCCACAGTCCAAATGAAATATGGAGACATTGATTCCCTACCACGTAGATATGTATGAAGTCTCTTCAAGGATCATGGCCAACATCACTGTCTCCCTTACGCCGGCTCCATTTCATCGCCCCACCACATAATTCAACTCTCCATCTTCCATCCCAATTCTTACCTGGGCCAGCACATCCTGGTGAAATCATGACATCCATCCAAACACTTATCCTTGCGGCACCTGGGTAGATAACCATACATATGCCCCCACACAATCCATATCCATCCAACCATGATTGTCCCTCTTGTGATGGGCCGATGTCTACGCGTAATCCCCTACATGTCTCTGCGTCATTGTCCTTTGTGTACACCTCAATTAATTACTATTCGAACTACGTGGGTTTTTTATCCCCATATTCTAGACATGGTACATAGGAAACCTCTCTAAGGTTCTATCCCAGACGATGGTAAAACTTGGTGTCTCCCTTCCAAGAGTGCACTCTGCCTAATCTGCCCCCATTGGTGTCCAGATCAGCCTTCACGGGGTGACATCTTCCCTTTATTGGACACACCACCTCAGATCCGTCCACATTGGGAATTCTGGTCCATCCTTATGGAAAACCATCAAGGTTTTTCTTTTCGATGGATATACCAATCTAATTCATCTCTATGGAACATTTTGGTAACTCTCATTCTGTCTCTGCATGACGTTAAAGTCATAGACAACCTAATGTTAACCATGAGCTGCCTGAGGAAAACATCGAAAGACATGACTTTGTCCTAACCATCTCTGCTAGACATTAAAATCCTGACACATGCCATGTTAATCATGGGAAGCTGAGGAAAACCATAGATACAAGCCTCCAGTATAAGATTCCCCATGACTGACATGGGATACCTCGGGTTCTGGGCACTTGACATTCCATCTTATGAAGAATAATTCATGATCCCTAATGTCCACACATCCAAAGATGTCTCGACATGCTCGATGTTGTAATCTACTATGACCGAAGGTTTCTACCATGTCAAGACACCATGGAATGTATTTACAGAATTAGTGTAACTGACTAACGGCCACATAGATATTGCACCAGGAATGAGATTCATGAACCATGACATAATCTATAAGGGAGACCTGGACTAGGTAACAAGATCCAATAATGAATCCACGGATGGAGGAATCAACATCCCATTATCCCATTTTTATCAAGGAGAAAACGTCCGTTAATAATAAATGGATGCCACCAGCCTTTGGAAAGCATGAATGTGGGGAAACAGCTACATGACCTGAATAGACGGATGTATGCGCCCTAGTGAATTGATAAGAAACAGAATCAAATATATAATCTACAAAAATATCACCACCATTTAAAATTTTATTCAAATAAATACAACACCACATTCAATAACAAAACAATGTTCAATACATAAAATAAAAGATCCCTAATGTCTGGATCAAACACTAAGAACAAAAAACTTATAAAATAAAAATAATTTTAAAGGCTCATCCCCACTTGTCTCGTGTTTGGGATAGCCCTATAAAATATGATCTATCCTAGGAAGGTAATTATCATAACAATTGAATTTCCAAGATCTAGTCTCATAATCATGTAACATATTATTGAGAACCATATTTGCATGGTCCCCTGGGCATGGTGTGATTGAAACTCAATAGGCCACCACCATAGGTTTGCAAAAAAATCTGTTTGATAAAAAATGTCATGTTTTGTGGGATAACATATATAATATAATAAAATATAAATAAATTAAAAATATAGATGATTGGACTCTTCGGTAAATCCAATAGTTGGATCATAACTTCTTCAATTGGTGTCATGGTGTCTCTGAAAAATCAATTTTTACTATGCTTCAACAATTAACTACATGGAATACTAGTTCTCATATCACCATTTCCCCAATGTTATAATGTTTTATTCAGACTTTGAGTTCTCATACATACATTCACATGGAATCTTTACACTCATGATTGAATTCACTACTATCCAAAATCACTTGAAAACCATGTAATCATCATGATATTCCTATATAATCTGGGTTCTTATACCAACATTTCCCCTAATTAATCACAAAATTAAATATAGAAGGTCACCCTAATATTTTCTTGGAATAAAATTCCTCATACCAGCATTCACAGGAAGAATATGTTGTATAGTATCTATACACTCATCGCAAACATCATAATCTCATTATTTAATTTAGCCATATTATTATATAAAAAATAATTGCTATTAATATTCAATATATGAATAACCATTTCAACTAAATTTCAATGACATTATGATTCATAATCACACATTTTAATTTAAAATAATAAGGTATATCAATAATCACATTTATTTTCAATACCACATTTTAATTTTTTACCACATTAATATCAGTGCATGTTTTAATAGAATTTGTTTTCTTATGTGATGAATTTCCCAAAAAAATAATCATTTTTAAAATTTGAAATATTTATTTATAATATATTCATGTAATTTACTAAGGTTCATGGAATAGGAAAAATTATAATGACACTTTTTTAATGAAATAATAGGTTTTCTTCAAGAACATTAATGATTTTAAAATTTCAATTTCAAAATCATGGATTTAAAGATGAACTCCAAATTTTAAAATTGACTCATAAATTATAAATAAAAAGCACTAGTACAGAAAATTTAATAATGTTTCCATCCCATTTTAATAATTATCCATGACATAGATTCTCCACCACCAAAACAATTTCCAGTTTACATTCAGAATTAGGATTCCCCAAATGAATACTCTTTATAGAGGGTCTTATAATACTCTATATGGAAATAATAAACATGGTGAACAATATGTTAATTTTTTCTTCTTAATTTTATAAAGAATCAAAATTATTTCATGGGAACTCAATATAGACACTTGTGAAATATGAAGAAACAATTGATAAAATTTATTTATAGGATACCTTTAAAAAGGAGTTAATATTTAATTCCCTTAGTCTAACAATATTTCTTGAGGCCCACTAAGTATAATATAAAAAACAAGGAAACTAACTCAAGAAACAAAGTCCATAATAATCAATTTTAATATATTATTGTTAAAAACAAATTTACTCTAAAAATTCATAAATGATGAAACATCATCCTAATCCTCTCATCAGATAAAAATTGTTTCCATTCTCTTGTAGGAGGCTAGGGTTGGACCCCACAGAAAACTCTCAAACCAATCCATATCATGTATCTGTGTATTCATGTTTAACAAAAAACCAATATGGTGAAAATTATTATACAAAATAACAACATAATACCTTATTGAAATATCATCCCACTAAAATAAAATAATACTTGAATACATTCTTTATCATGGTTGGAAAAAATATAGAAGTGAATCAAGTGATTCCACCATTATCTAATGTAATCACTAAAAAAACAATAAATGATTTGTAAAATTTAAATATAGGGAAATAGTGGTAAAAATAGTTTATAAATAGAGGGACAAAAAATCAACAACTGATGTGAATTAATAAAAACATGATATGATCAAGAGGAGTTTATGGTTTATGGGTGATGGGCAGATAGCCCACTGTGCATGAAAATGTTAGTGGAAAAGGGAAATATCTATATTTTAAACATTAGGGGTATATGATGTTTTCTTTTATCTTAAAATTCGACTCATTCTGCTGGTGGATTCTACTAGATATCCAGTGGATAAAATTAGTGGATTTTTGTCACGAGTATTCGCCATCGATAATCCAATGGTGTCAATTGTATGACTAGGTGTATTATATAGTTCGGAAGCTTCAACAAATTTATCATACAATAAATTTATCATGCTACTAAGATAATTACCATTCCTCAATAAATGTTCAAAAATAAATCATTGATGTTCAATAATTCCCAAAAATTAATTCAGAATCCAAATTCTAAGAGAAATACATCCTCTAATTGAAAATTATAATATTACTCAAAGTTTTTAACCAACATATAAACTAGGTATTTAATGAGGATATGGAATGCACATTATATTAACTTTGTAAAATAATTTTCTTTAAAAACATGAAATAATTAAAATATACAACAAATGTTTTTGTAATAAATGAATTATGTTATAGTTAATAAGTGGACTCTTATATGATTTACATTTTTAATATTGTGATTATTAATTTTACCTCTATTATATTGGTTTTTGATAAGATATCTCAAGACCCATACACCATAATATTGTGATAAAAAATTATTATTAAAACTCTATATTTGATTCCAAATGAATTGAAATATATTTAACCATCCATATATATATTATCCACTTCTAATAATGCTTCCCTAACTTACATAATACAAATTAGAATTAATTATTTATGTAGTTGTGAATAAATAATCATATAGTAAATCAATTTATATTATTTTAAAATAGAGGATCTCAACATTAAAAAAAGATTTACTGATTCAATACGAATAGTTTAACATTTCCATTAAAAAAATGTACAAATTATTCCTTTATGAAAATATATAACATAATATCATTATTTATAACATGGGTAAATTTAAACATATGGTTGGGATAGATTATATGTTAAGTAAGGGAAATTAGGGAAATATCATCAGATGTTCCAATGTGAGTATAAGGTATGAATAAGGGTTTGAAACCATGATCATAACATTGGAAAAAATACCTATTATTTCATCAATAATAAATTACTATTAATGTGAAACATCTTATTAATAATAAATTCATGAGTCATATGTGTGTCAAACTGTTAATAATATATCATGATCCTTGAGAACATATTAAATACATGAGGAAAAATTTTGTGGTAGAAAAATTAAATTATAGAACAATTTCCAGATTCTTGGATCAGATCATACAAATTTATATTTGAAGGTTTCCAATGTTTGATTGGGATTCTATCCTATTACAATCTTTTCTATAGTCATGGGTCACTATAATTACTAATATAGTCAAAAAGTCCCTAATAAGCATGATTTCATACTCCATTATAGATTATAATAAAATATGAGACATAAATATTTAATAATTCCTTATATGAATATATAATATAGGGATTTCATATCAAATAATTAAAAAATTAAATAAATTTTCCACAATGGAAAAAAATTATAATTTCATTACACCATAACTAACCAATGGAATAAAATTTGTTTGATGGAAACATCATTAAAAATTACCATAATTAGAAATCCATAAAAAGATTATAAATAAAATAATAAGATCATATCCCCCATGAATCATAAAAATCCTCAAAGAAATTTGATAGAGATGAAAATAAATTTTACAAAATCACTAAAAATATGCCTGGAAAATCAATGTGAAACCATCCCTTTTATTTTGTATCATTTAAAAAACTAAAATTATTATAGATATTGAAATTTTTTTCATTTTAAATCCTTTGAAACATGTGAAGTATGCATCAAAAATTGTAATGGAAATGACTAAATTATAATATTATAAGGTCATGTACACTAAAAATGAAACACCTTTTTTAATGCTTTTATAAAATGTCAAAATTTAATTTTATGGAATTTTTTTGAGAAGTTTAAATTTAATAATTTTTAAATAAAATACAATATAGTATAAAATAAAGCTATTAAATATATTATTAAACTTATAAACAATTTCCATAAATTTGTTTTGATGAAAATTTATTGGGAAGAAAAATACTCCCTACCATATAGAAAAAATATTTTATTATTTCCAAAAAAACTCCATTTAAATATTATTGATTACCATAGTCAGCTAAAATTTTATACATAAATTAATAAAAAATAATTCAATATTGAATAAAAAATAATATTTTTTTTATAAAATATACATACAATATTGTTATACAAAAAATTAAAGATAAACATTCCCAATAAATTGTGAGATTGTAATATTGTCCCTTATAGAAATGATATACATTGAATTTGATCATTTTGAATTATATATCATGAAATTATATTTCAAATAAAATAAATTTCTATTTAAATAATAATAATATACATTAAGGGTATCTATATACACCATAAAATATTAAATAACTGTTAAATATGATATATGGATTATATAAAAAAGTCAGATGCGAAACTAAAACCATAAGTCATGAATGTTTTCATATGTGTATAAACATAATTTATAATAATTTTATATTTTCATAAAAATTAAAATATACAAATATACATGTAAAAATTACTGTATATAATTGCCATAAAAATATTAATTACCCATTATCTATGAATTCGTCATTTAAATCAACATTCAGTTCTTGACAACTGTTTTTAAAATTCATTTTTCAATTCAGTGGTTTTGGAAAATGAAATTTTTTACTAGATTCTTCGTATATCTATTCTCAATGATAAAAATATTTATAAATATTAATTATATAAACATTTACATGTATCCATATGATGTATGGATAGAAAATGAATAAGGTCTCTTCTTGAAGATGGTAGTCTACAGGTATAAACATGTGGCATTATCAATTTAAAAAATATAGGGACTGTTTAATGGTAGATGATATAAAAACATTATAGAACTATAATTTTTTCATTATAATAATATATTAATAATAAATATGAAAAAATAACAACCCATAAGAAGTTCTAAGAAGAAATAATGGTAAAAACTATATAGATACAGTAGTCCATATACAGAGAAGCACTATTTTCTAATTTCCTCAGATAGATTGTACACAGAAATTGAATGTAATATTAAAATATTTTTTTATATAGTTATGATATTTGATGAATTATATTATTATGCTTATATATGTTATTTATTATTTTTAAAAATAAAAACACATTAATATATTGTAAAATAAATGTACCTATTCTTTGAGTATCCTTATTTAGATTAAACAGAAGGCCTTCAAAGAAGAAATTCGTGTCCACAAAAAATTATTGGGAACATAGTGAGAATTGTTTGGAGAGAGATTATGGAATTATTTTTTCATAAAATCAAAATATTTTATTCTTTGTGAGATGATTTATTCATTCATATTTAGTGAAAAATTCAGTGACATTTAAAAAAAAATTATTGATTTCATATTATTGAATGTAATTTTTATACTAATAAGTGGTTCAATAATGTGAAATGAATTATATTTTGAACCATTTACTATAATATTTATTCTATTTTAACTACTTTATCTTTAAAAAATAAATATAAATTTTTTATCCTTAAATATTGTTAATGTTATCTTGGTACTATTCACATTATTTGACAATAAAACCATCATGTCAGAAAAAAATCATTTTATAATCACTAAAAAATTGTGGAAAACAATTTTTATCCATATAAATCTTGAAATAAAATAGTTAATGGAAAAACAGCCCTATTAATAAATTTATAACTAATATATTTTGATTTCAACATGTTCGAAATTGTGGTGATTAAATGATGTGAAAGAATTATAGGTTATTATATTAACAGAAAAAAAGAATAATAATTACTTTAATTAACATAATTTATTCTTGAAAAATTTTATCATTTTTAATAATTAATATATTATTAATATCTATATCATTATAGAGAGAATATAATAATTATTAATGAGAAATTTTTTTTATTTATTGTTATCATTTTAAAAAAAATTGTAATCAACATCAATTATAATAAAATCTTCATATTTATGAATATTATAAAAATCTATTCTAAATAAACTCATCAAATACTATAATAGAATGTGTGTGTGATTATTTGAGACCATATATAATATATATAACCATTTGAACCCATTTTACACATTATCATGATGATTCATTTTTACAATGTTTAATATTCATGACGACTCCAATATTAAATGATTACTATTATATAATCTTTTTTTTACAATGAATATGTAATCAGTTTTATAAAACTAATCTTCAATAAGTATAATATATTTATTTAATATTATGTTTTTCAAATTTAATGAATAACTATTTTTAGAAAATTCATGTTTTATATTGGAAAATTAATTTTTAGAAAATATATATATATAACTAATTGTCATGACATTAACTAGATAATAATTAAGAAATGTAATGTTATAATTTATTTATATTATGATAAAATTTAATGGATATTCCAAACACAAGATTAAATGTGATGATCAAATAATTTATTTTTATTAGAATAACATATAACATTTGTTTTAAAAAAGTGAGCACTAATTTATATATTGAAAATAGTAGTTTACAAATGATTTGACTTACTATAAAAAAATACTGTCATATTAAAATAATGTATTAATTTTTAGATGAATATTAAATTTTTTGATAATTCATAATATTTTTTTTTATGACATGGTATTTTTTAACTATTGAGAAAAATTTATACTTCATTAGAAAAATATAAAAAATCACAATAAATATTATATACTTTATCAATGTATTATTTTAATTTTATAAATTAAAATTTATAATTATGGAATGATATAATTATAATATACTTTCACAAATTATATAAAATAATTTATAATAAATAATTATTTCTAAATAATAAAACGAATTTATAGTCATTCCATAACAAAAACCATTATTTAATTATTTTATAAATATGATAATATAATTTAATCAAGTAATTATTAATTTGGATTAAATTGATTTATTAATATTAAAATAAAATTTTCATATAGAAATAGTTTTATGAAAGGTATCCTTATTTACTATGAACTGATTTATTTGTATTCTTATCAAATTGTTATTGAATGTATCAATGATTATTCATTGGATAAAATATAAGAAAAGTAAATTGTCAATAAATATAATACATAAAGATGAATGATTTATCTTCCAAAACTAATATATAAAATATAATATAAACTATCTTCTATATAAATATAAACCCTTTAATTATTACTAGTTCTTGGAATTATATGATTTAATACTACTAAATGAGTAATTAGTTCCTAAAATTTAATCATTAAATTTATATTAGGAAATATTTTATTCTCATATTTCATAATGAGATTACTCTTATTCATAAATGGTTCTCATACATCTTGGATATAATGGTCATATTTATTTTATAATTTTTTATATTGTTCCATTGTTTATTTATTCTTGGCATTCCATGTGGTAAACTTCAACATAAAATTTAATATAATGGTATATACCCAAAAATATTATTTTATTACATTTTACCCACATTAAAAAAATTATTTACTCATAATTTAAACTCATTCTCTTAATAAATGGTTTAAAATTTTATATAAATTTAAAGGATTCGATGATAAATATACATAAGTAGAATGAAATAAATTTTAATCCAAAATTATTTCATTTACATTTGATATGTACTTTAATTAATTTTTTAACACTACAAATCTTATTATTTCCCATGCATTACTTAAACAATGACATTATCATTATGAGAGATGAAAATTTGAATGTGTTTCTAATATTATTACATCATAGATTAGTAATATTTTATGTATAATACTAAATATATTTTTTATCATATTACATGAGTTTAGAAACTATTTTAACAGCATTATCTGTAAGAGGACAAAGTACACATACTAGAATTTAAGCCATTATATATGCATAATATATTCCATGATATTTTTAGATTTTCACATATACATAATAATATATTCTAATTGATAATTATTGAAGATGAATTTGTGTTATCTGAAGAACTAAAAGTAATATTAAATGGATTAAAATATTTATGAAATTATAAACAAATATGTTACTTATTTATAACCATTTAAAAATTAGTTAGTAAATGTAAAGATAATATCCAATACTAAATTTTTTTGGGATGAAGATTTAGATGATTGATATACACACCTCTATAATAACAACCAAATATCAATATTATGCATTCCCTAAATAATAGACCCTAAAACAAATCAAGATGTTAATGAACTAAAATAAAACTAAATAACCGAAAGGTGTTGATCACAGAGCCATAAAAAATTCACATAAAATTTATCTTGAAAATAAATCAATCACTCCAATAAAAACATATCAAAAATGTATACACCATAATGATATATTCAAAAATGTTAATTAATAGTTTTCCAAAATAACCTAAATTAAAACCATACCATTGGGAAAACATATATGATTTTTCATATTAATTAAATTTCTATTAATAAAATAAAATTTATTCCAAGAAATAAATATAATTTTTACCTCAATCATATAATGCTCTAAATATAGTGAAATTATTTAAAAAATAACTTTAATCACTTAGTTCCCAAATAAATTATCATCCAAATTTGAATCTAAACATATATTCCAATAATTTTATAGTCCCTTTATTCACATTAACATTAATTACTCTATCACCAATGAATTTATTAATCATAATGGTTATGATATTATCTCAACTTATTTTCCCAGTCACATTAATCCCACATGTCATCATTCAATATAAAAATATAAACCTAAGGGGAATATATACATCAATTATATATTAAAACACAATATGAAATTCTAAAAATACCTCCCATCACCTTCGAATATCGTAATATAAAATTGTATAATAAAGTCTATTACATTAATGTTATAATCATCCATTAAATCATAAACCCAAAATAATACCATTAACTCTTTATTTATCCTTATATGATAACCTGAAAACCTCTAAAGATATTAAATCCCTGATATTGTTCAAACATAGACATACCTATGATTTTACACAAAAATATATTGCTTAAAACATATTATACACATACTTTATTTGATAACAATTTATGTAATAAAGTTTTTTACCAAAAAATATTACAATATTAATATCCAATATTTGTTAATTTATATACACAACCTTAATTTTTAGAATTTTTGAGATTTGTGAAAAACACATTAAATAGAAAAAACCCATTTCTTTCCCACTAAATGGACATTTTATCCATTATAACGAGATTTTCATGTTCAATAAGAAGAAATCAACATCACCCATTAATATTTTAACACGTTATACCCTTCTAGATTGATCTTAAATAATATAATTCATGAAAACCTAAGGTGACAGAATCATAAGAAAGTGTGAGATAAAATTCTTTCTAATGAAATGTATTGAAGATATATATCAATGATCATATGTGAAAATAAGATGAAAATATTGTTATGATAAGATTATGATTAATTATAAAAACGGAATAAAAAAGTTATTAATAATTAATTATCAACCATGGATTAAATATTTTTCATAATAAAATACATGATTCGTAATATTGTTAAATATTTAATAATCAATCATGAACCTATATGAAAAATAATTAGCATTTAATATAATTTTTTTGATAAAATATATGAATAAAAGATCATTTCCATATCCAAAGTTCACTTCCATGATTATCATATTAGAAATTTTTCAATTGGTTGTTGGTTTCGCTACCCATTACAATCATTTTCATAGCCATGGAGTAATGTTAAAACTATTATATTTGATACAATACCTTACTAGATGGGGATCACTCCCATTATAGTTCATATCATCAATTGATAAACCACCTATTACCCAATTATTTAGTGGTCCAAATAATTATATTCCCACTCATACAATAATAAAATCCATATATATGGTTACCAATGTATCATAAATGAATTCATCATTTCATCATACTTGAATTAACCATTATAATAAAACATGATTAATGAAATCTTCATTAAAATATAAACATAATAATAAATAATTTTTATTAATGTTAATATTATCACAAGATGAAATGCTCAGTGAATCGTAATAGTCCTTATATAAAATTTACACAGATGAATATGACAATTATATTATCATTTTAAATATTCTTTCAATTTTATATGAAAAAATTACTTGTTTTTCGTTTTGTATTTTTTAAAACAAAAATTTTATATAATGATGGGAATATGATATTTTTTTCCAAATCAATAGAATATATAAATGATGTATCATGAACATGTAATGATATGAAATATGGAACATCTGTTAATATCATTTTTGTTAGAAATAATTTTTTCAATTTAAACATATTTAAAAAATATTAATGTGTATCTTATAAAACATGAAGAATAAAATTTTCATTATAATAATTTATAAATAATTCAAAAGGATTTATAAGATAACATTATAAATAATTATTTTGAATCTTGAAACATTGGTAAAATAATTATAATGATTTTTTTTTCGATGAAAGAGATTACCAATATAAAGGAAGAAATTAAATCATTATTTCTAAAAACAAACCTTCACTTTTTATGAGTACAAAACTGAGTTAAAATGGTTATAATACTTGATAAAAAGTTATTACCAATTTTATGTAATATATATATATTTTTTAGTGAAATAATAGAAAAAGTCATGTAATGTAAATTTTAACATAGTCAATACTAATAATACATGTCATTTTAACATTACCCCTTACAACATTGTTAACTATTTAATTAAAATAGTGTGAAAGAGAGAACACCACCTAGATTTTTAAATTCAAATAATAATAATTGTAAAAATAATGAAATGTATTAAAGGGATAAAAATAACTAAAAAATATAAAATAAGTGGTGAATATGAAATACATCTCAAGAAAGAAAAGTGAGAAGAGAAACCCTAAGCTCTATTATTCACTTTCGTCATTCTTTATTAAAAAATGATAAAAATTATATTTTTTCTTATTATAAATAAATAATAATAATTTTTTTATTAATATACATCATTCCATTGAAAATTGTAAATACCATGTTAATAAAGGGTTCTTCATTAAAATTTACATCATGGTGTTAACCATTCTGTTTTCAATGAAAGATCCAGTTCATAGATTCTAGCATGTGCACATTGATCATGGTTTCATCATATCTGAAGTAACAATCATGTCCTATATATCATATTTAATCATTATGTATACTTTTATAAAAATCTATATGTGGTGGTAATGGAAAACATAATCACATATCATATTAAAGGTGGTAGTCCACATGTACGCTTGAGAAACCTTATTATTTACTTATAGAGGGATTGTAAAAATGTAGATGATATTTTTTTCATAGATAATAATTTTTTTAAATATCATATATATTTAATAAGTCCATCAATATAACAATCTATCATAGGAGGAAATGAAAAATAATATACATCAATCCATGGAGTTCACAGTCTGTGCATACTAAATAATGGGGTTTTAATATTTAATTATATGGAATTAATATAAGAAATGATTTTACATTTATCATAAAAATTAATGTATATAAATTATATTTATCTTAATATATAAATAATTGTGTATACTATTTTGAGGGAGTTTAAGAAGGGTGAAACATGGAATATTCATCTTTACCCAATTATGTATCTTTCATGTATACTCCTTTTGATCGATCATACGGATTTTGGAGAAGTGTATTATATTTCTAATAGTTTAATTTAACACTCCAATATAATTTAAATATTAATTATGTTTTTATTTAATAACTTGTTGATTAATTAAAAAATTAAAAAAATTTAATTAAAAAACAACAGAAATATTGGTTTTAATCAAAATTTGTTTTGCTTAAAAAACCATAATATTTATTTATATATCACAAAAATAATTATTTATATATCTTGAAAATATAATTCTTTAAATATATATATATATATATATATATATTTGAAAGTACAAATTTAAACAAAAAAGGGGGGATATTCAAAAAATAATAATGAAAATAATAAAATTAAATAAAGGTAATATAAATGATAATATATTAATAAAAATAATATAATTTATAATGTTATAATGATTGTTTTCATAAAATATAAAATAATATAAATAAATAACTAATGATTTCATACTCACAATAAATTATAATATGAAAATTATAAATCTTACAATTTAATTATTCTGAAAATGTATAATTATCATTATTATTAATTTAAAATATAATAATTAATATATATATTAATATATATATATATATATATATTAATAAAATCAATTATTTATATATATAAAGATGAAACATAATAAAAAAGAAAAATAAATAAAAAATGATTTCGGTTCGGCTTCGTGAGGATGAAGGCACCGCAAGGGTTTTCATCTAGTGATGGTCTGGAGCTGATGTACTGAAGTGTGAGAGTGAGTGATCAAATTACAAAACCACAAGTTATGTTTTATTTGGTATATGGTTTCGACCGATTGAAACCGAAATGCTAAAGAGAACCGGTGTGATGTTGACCCAGAGAAAGGTTTCGATCGTGAATTGAGTTCAAAGCCTTCCTGAGTGCGATAGAGGTTGTCGATGAATGAATACAGTATGATCTATGGTCTATAGAATTTTCGAACAAGATTTGGGGTTTGGAATTGGTTGATCTAATCTATTTTGCTAGGATTGTTTTTTATCTACTTTTTATTATCCGAATCTCCTAGAATTTCCTAAAAATGACATATTCTATCTATTTCATTGTTTTTCTTCTTGATGTCAATGTATTCTATACCCTTTTATAAATTCAATATCTTATATCCATGTAAATTTTATTCATGTTTTTTTATCAGTAATATTCATTTCTATGCACATAATAGAGCTAAACCAGCAGATAGATATTATTTATAGAGTATCATCGCATACACAGAATATTTCTATTCGGATGTCATTGTTTCCAATCTTCAATAAGTATATAAATATTACTTCTTAATTACATACATGTCTTATGTCTATATTTTTCACAATTATGTGGTTGTCTTCACTACTTATTTGGAACCAATCCAAATTCATCCATGACATATTCCACTAAAATTGAATCTCTAAATATTGATTTCTTATCTCCATATGTATAGGAAGACAAAACATCGATATCCAAATGATACTAAAATATATAAATTTATATATATATATTAAATAGTAACAATGACTATTGTTAGACCCTTGGACACCCTGAGAGGGGAGAGGTGAATCAAGGTGAAAAAATTTTCTTTTAAAACAAGGATCTGGTTCCCACGCTGGTAGGAACTTGTTAAACCTATATGATGAAAATGATCAGAATGAAAACAATCACATGCAAAGAGATGACACATCACTTTTTACTTGGTTTACTACTAAGGGATATGTCCAAGGAGCATAGGCCAATAGGTTGTCAGTCGTACCAAATTCCACTAAACATCACTAGCTGTGTATTACAAAGGATCGGGCACAATCACTTTGTCCTAGGCTCACTGCCTTAAAAAAGGTTCAGGGATAGCTCACTACATCCTTCGGGTCACTCCCATTGACTCCCCGTGGGTCACTCCCTTTGGTTATGTCCCACTCAGTTTATCGACGTGAAGGTCTCCTCATCACTACAAAGGAATGCGTCCTCAATTATATGTAGATGCTTTGTTGAAGTCCAACTCTCACCATTAGACAAATCTCAATTTGTGCTGAGGGTACCGGGAAATCTTCCAGCTTTCGTGAACTTTCAAAAAGGATGGACGTACTTCAACAACACCTGGCACGCTTCCCCAAGCCGGTGCGCAAGTTTCAAGGATGGCGCACAAGTTATAATGGGCGCACAAGTTATAACAGTCACGCAAGTCCACCACCAACACTTGCGCGACTCAACCTTATTCAATACCAAACTTGTGCAACTCACATTATTTTCCACAAAAAACGTTTTTGGTGTGCAATAAACAACTGTTTTGGAGCTTATAATTGTGTGACCCACAACCACTTGCACGACCACTTCACATACGCGATGAGAGCACTAAATTTCTCCAAGTCTCGAACTTCGTTAAAAATGAGGAGGTCTGTCCTCTATTTATAGGCAAACTCGACACCCTGAAAGGTTGCGCACAAGCCTCTTCTCGGCATGCAAGTTCTGGCATGCATCTCCAACCGCCCAAGCCTCTATCGCGCTACTCACTTGCACGACCAAACCAATACTAGAGCGACCCACTTTCCTATTCCATATTTTGAAGTTATGATCTACAAATATAAATAGTTCACAACTTTCCAATCCTCCTTGGTACTGGCGGGAAAGTCCTTTCTCGGCACACAAGTAACTTGTGCGACACATATATAGCGCACAAGTCTCTTTTTGAAAAATTACTGTTTTCTCCTTTTGTCAGTTTTGAGATCTAGAAATTTAGAAAACTCTAGAAAATGATGCCACATTCAATACTGTTATCTACTTAACCTGTATGTGTACTCTTCTGGAAAAAATTCTAAACTTCCTCTAAGGATTGACAACAAATATAAATCATACTCCAATTCATGCATAGGTGACCATGGTTCCCACAATCTCCCCAATTGGGTGTTTTGGAAATAAGTGAATAAATTCAATAGATCACCATCCACATGAAAACCAAATGCACAAGAATCAACTCAACCAACACTCTAATTCTTCTTGAAAAATGATCGGTGTAAAAAAAAGATAGAAAGCATGAATTAGGTACCTATTTCATTATAATCCTGAATTTATTCCTTTCTCCCCCATTGAAAATAAATCCATCGACGTGGATTTTTTCATTGATCATCTCAAACCACACTCCCCCTGGATAGTATCGCCCCCATAAACCGATTAAAATAAATTATCATTACTGGGGAGAGGGGATTTCCATAACCTCTTTATGTAGTGGGAGGTGGTTGAACACCGAGGTTCAATAGATGATTCACAAATAAAGCCATTGAAAATGGCTTGGTCCGAATATCATCCACTTTCTCATTAGCTGCCACATAATCCATTCTAATCACACCATGTTCAACTTTTTCATTGATAAAATGATACTAAATTTCAATGTGTTTTGTACGAGAATGATGAACCAGATTCTTAGTATGATCAATTGCGCTATTGTTATCACAGTAAATCACCATTGGTTACTTCACCTCATCGCAAATATCTGTTAATTTCTGCTTCATCTAAAATAGTTGAGTGCATTCTTTGTGGCGGAGATATACTCAGCTTCAGCAGTACTAAGAGAATTACGTTCTTGTTTCTTTCTCAACCATCCAACTCATTTATTTCTAATATATAGTGCTCCACCATTGGTGGACTTTCTGTCCACAACATCTCCAGCACAGTTACCATGAGAAATTGTAAAATTCACTGTTCCATCCTCCAACATGAGAAAATGATGAAATTCAATGATCCATGTTTGATTTCAGAACATCGACAAAGGAATGGATGATCTGGATGCATTACAAAAAGAACGAATACATGGTGCTGTTGTTTTCTAGTGTTTGCAAAAATTTTGGGCCTGAAAATCGACAAATGATGAAAAGTGATTTTTCAAAAAGGGAATTTCATGCCATGTACTTAAAGGAGAGAAATCTTGTGCGCCTAATGCTTTTCAAGATCAGAACATGTAAAAATTGAAAATTCATAAGGGCAGTGCATGTTTTGGGTTGGTCGCGCAAGTGACTTACGTGCTGGTGACTTGGAGGATTGGAAACTTGTGCACCTGATGTTTTTCAAGATCAGAACATCAATATATTGGAAAGGAAAGATGGTCGCGTAGGTATTGGTGTGGTCGTTCAAGTGAGTAGCTCGACAGAGTCTTGGATAGATGGACCTGCATGCCGAAACCTGCGCGCCGAGGGGAGACTTGTGCACCTTCATGCAGGGTGTCAAAATGCCTATAAATATTGGACCACCCCTCCTCATTTTCAATGGATTTCAACACTTAGAAAAATCAGATCTCCCGTCACACATGTGTGGTGGTCGCTCAAGTGCTGTGTAGTCATGCAGGTGGACTTGCGCACCTATGTTTGACTCTACGTGACTAGTGTTAGTTGTGTGCAAATGATGGTTAGGGCATAAAAGGAATTGTGTCGAACAAGTTTGGAGGAACAGAGGCTTGTGTCATGAGTGTGGTAGAGGAAGACTTGTGCAATAGTTGTGACTTGCGTGCTGATACTTGCGCACCGATTTAGACCTGCATGCCAAGTAAGGTTGTTTGACGGCGGTTATTCAGAGATGCATGCAAGCTGGAAGATTGTATGATACCTTCGGTGCAAAGTGCGATTCATCTATGGGTGAATGATGAACATCAACCGAGCATTTACATATAGAGGAAGATTCATTCCTTCATGCAAATGAAGATACATACAGGTCTATAAACTGTGAGTGGATCCTTTCCAGAATAGTGACCAAAGAAAGAGGTAGAAGGTGATCATCTCCACCAATAGTGAGCTAGAGAGAGAGAAACATGGATTGAACCATTGGAATGCAGTGATCTGACACTAAACCATTTAATGTTAGTGGGCCTTGGATAGAGTGACATTGACCGAACCTTGTAATCCACATCTAGTGATGTTTTGTAGAATTTGGTACGACCGACAATCTTTCGGTGTATGCTCATTGGACGTATCCCTTAACAGTGGACCAAGTAAAAATTGATGTGTCCTATGCTTTCTTTAGATTCTAGTTATATCCCGCAACAGGAAAGATAGAGAACAATGTTTTTCTTAACAGTGAAACAAGATCAAAATGGGATTTAATTCTAAAATAGTCATACACTGATTCCACCCCCTCTCAGGGTATTCAACCTTGTGGACCTAAAAATAACAAATTCCATTCTATTGTAATCATCTATGAAGTGAACAAAGTACCTTCCTCAATGAGTTCCAGCAACATTTATCGGTCTACATACATCTGTATGAATTAGATCAAGAATATTAGATTCCCATTTAATTTTTGGCTAATATGAACTGCAAACTAGCTTTCCATGAATGAAAGGATCACATTACTTT
This sequence comes from Viscum album, assembly GCA_963277665.1. NCBI lineage: Eukaryota > Viridiplantae > Streptophyta > Magnoliopsida > Santalales > Viscaceae > Viscum > Viscum album. The sequence goes on from OY728146.1 coordinate 517,103,268, forward strand.
TCCCACTCATGCTTCAGGTTTGGAATATCCATGACAATACGTAGTTTCAAAATTTTTTCAATGTCTTGTTGATTGATATGTTTCAGTCTCTGATGCCAGAAATTATTTTCTTCTTCAATAGTCATGTAGAAAATATTTTCTTTACTATCAACCTGATACAAGTTCCCTTCTATTCTACGCCCCTTCATTTGTGAATTTCCTGTCTTTCCCTTGATAGTGCAGCATATTTGATTAAATGTATCTATGAGTCTTAAGTCATAGAGTTGACTCATACTATGTATAGTATGATTTAGGGAATTTATATAAAGGACTTCAGTCTTCTTTAGCTCTCTATTAGCTAATTGAGTACTTCCACTGCCCTTGATTTTCAGAGCTCCATCATTCCCAAATCGTAATGCACCATCAACCTTTATTTTGATATCTGTTAACAGGACAGCATTACCTGTCATATGAGATGAACAACTGCTATCTATAATCCATACTATTGCTTTCTGTAGCTTTGAGGGCCATCTCTGCAAGGTTGGATTTCACAATCTTCTACTTTTCATTCCAATAGATATTGTATTGAGTATAATATATTGATGCAATTATAATTATTTCTTCCACACAATCAAATTATTCATAAACACAATCTTCTTCTGAAGAAGAAAACCTATTTGTGAGAGCAACACCATCATGAGGGTTGATATTTTCCAGACTCTAAGAGTTGTATGAATCTCTCCTATTGATTATCTTCCTGGAAAAAATAGCATTGTAGCCAAATTTAGAACAATGAAAACAGTATCCAAAATAACAATTTCTTCTATAAGATGGAGGATATGAAGTTGGTCTCCCTTTTTGATGTCCCAGATCTTCCCCATTCACGTAGCTCCTTGCCTCTTCGCAATATGTCATGGTATGTCCCAGATAGCCACAGAACCTACACTTTATGCGAGAATATGTCTTCTCATTTGAATTTATCCTCATGCCTTCTACCTTGGGATAATAGTTAGGTTGCCTATCATTTATGAAAGTATGAGATTATTTTCAGTTCTTATTTTTGTTTGGATTGAGGGATTTTTAAGCACATTAGGAAAATTTTCAACGTGTCCAAATTTTATCATTTCTTTCTTTTGGCTCTCTCCACTTCCAGTAGTTAAAGTCTCAGTATCACATCCAATTCCACTCTTTCCCATGCCCCTGGGTTATTGATCACTCAAGATTTTTCCAACCCCATCTAAACCACACCTGGATCTTTCTAGTAATTTTGCATCTAAGAATCTTCCAAATTGAATTTTATTCTTACGCTCATTTGTGGTTGATTGACATTTAATTTTATGTCTAAGTGTTACAACTTCTTCCTCAGGAATCTCATCTATATTGGAAATATCCTTTAGTCTGGATGAATGGTAATTTATGACCATTTATTGTTCTTCAATTCTATGCTTTATTTCCACAATGTCATCTGTTCTTTTAATGATCGAAGACTGAAATATCACTTATTCTTCTAGTCATTCAATTTCTGCTTCAAGCTCATCAACATATTCTGATGACCGTTTCACCATTTCCTTCTATTTTTTCATCTCTTACATTTATTCTAAATCTTGGAAAAAGCATCATTAATTTTAATCATTGGATCACCATTTTGAGTAATCTGATTATCTCCACCTTTATTGATCGAGGTTCTGACATTTCAATTATAGCCATCATGGAAGCATGGTTTCCTGTTTTAAATTCAGGTTCTTCTTCTTCAAAAAAGTGTATATCATCATCATCTTCTTCATAGAAAAAACTATTCTTCTTGTATTTTCATTCTATATTTGATGTCACCATTTTTGAAAAACCTTTTCCGAGGTATCTCGAGGTCTTTATCTTCGATATCATCATCATATAACTTTCTTTTCCATTGATAGGCAATGTGCCTAACTCTTCCACAATGAAAACAAGACAATGGTAGCTTACCATTAAATTTTATTTTTCCCTTCTTCAGCTCTATGGCGATGAGAAAAACAATTTATTTTTCCTCATCAACTTTACCATTTCTATGTTCTAAAATTTTCAATTTCTCCCTATATTTGAATGTCATTTCCTTGCTTACAGGAGTCGTAGAATCTTAGGGTTTGACTCTCATATCAAATGCCACTAGACTACATAACAGATCATCTAGAGATAGCTTAGAAAGAACTCTTTCTTCAAGTGCAGACACCATTGCATTGTACCTAATAGGAAGTCTTCTCATGATTTTCTTTACGATATCAATGTCTTAGATTTCCTCTCCAAGACCTCAAATTGCTCCTACAACTTCAGTAATTTGATTGATTAATGAATCTGTATTCTCATTAGGATGCATCTTTAGATTTTCAAACCTCTTGTGTAAGCCTTGAGTTTTTTACTCCTTCACTTTGATGTCTCCTTCAAAAATGTTATCAGGTTTACCCCACATAGACTTTTTTGAGGTGAAAATCATCACTTTTAGGTAGATCTGATGTGAAAGAGCTGCATCGATAGCATTCTAGGCTTTAGCATCTGCGTCAAAAACATTACTGTCTATATCAGTCATAGAAAGCCCTATTGGATCGGTAACATTTATTCCTTGAAAGGTAGCAATGTGGACGTCCAATCCGAGGGACCTTAATTGAGATTTCATTGTGTTCTTACAAATCTCAAAATTACTTCCATAAAAGAGAGTTACTCCCCTAGTATTGATTGTATTCTCCATGATGACAATGGAAAGATCTAACACTAGTAACCTCACTCTGATACCACTTCTTGGACCACGGGACTCCCTGAGAGGCGAGGGGTGAATCATGGTGACAAATTTTTCATTTAAAATAATTATCTTCTTCCCACGTTGGTAGGAACATTCTAAAAATATATGATAAAAATGATCAGAAAGAAAATAATCACATGCATAGAGATGACACATCACTTTTTACATGGTTTTCCACTAAGGGATACATCAAAGGAGCATACACCGACAGGTTGTCGGTCATACCAAATTCCACTACAAATCACTAGTTGCGTATTACAAAGGTTCTAGCATAGTCACTATGTCCTAGGCTCACTGCCTTTAAAATGGATCAAGGATAGCTCACTACATCCTTCTAGTCACTCCCATTAACTCCCCCTGGGTCACTGCCTTTGGTGATGTCCCACTCACTTTACAGACTTGAAGGTCTATTCATCATTGAAAAAGAATACATCCTCAATTATATGTTGATGTTCTGTTAAAGTCTAACTCTCACCAGAGGAAAAATCCTCACATTGCACTGAGGGTACAGGGAAATCTTCTAGCTTTCATGCAGCTTCAAAAAGGATGTGCGTACTTCAACAACACTTGGTGCGCTTCCCCAAGCCGGTGCACAAGTTTGAAGGATGATGCCCAAGTTATAACTAGCGTGCAATTCCACCTACAACACTTGCGCGTATCAACCTTATTCAATACCAAACTTGCACGACTCACATTTTGTTCCACCAAAACTGTTTTTGGGGCATAGTAAACAACTGTCGCACAGCTTATACTTGCGCGACCCAAAACCACTTGCCTAACCACTTCAACTCTGCATGGGAGCACTATATTTCCCCATGTCTCGAACTTCGTTACAAATGAGGAGGGCGTGTACAGTATTTATAGTCAAAATCGACACCCTGCGCAGTGGCGTGTAAGACTCTTCTCGGCGTGCAAGTTTTGGTGCGCACCTCCAACTGCCCAGGCCTCTGTCACACAACTCACTTGCTCAACCAAACCAATACTAGCACAACCCTCTTTCCATTTCCATTTTTTGTAGTTTTGATTGACAAAAATAAATGGCACACAACATTCCAATCCTCCTACGTACCAGCGCACAAGTCCTTTATTGGCGCGCAATTCACTTGTGCGACACAAATACAACACACAAGTCTATTTTCCAAAAAGAATTGTTTTCCCCTATTTTCAGTTTTGAGATCCATAAATCTGGCAAACTTTGGAAAAAAATGCCACCTTCAATAATATTATCTGCTTAAACTGTATGAGAAGTCTTCTTGCACACATTCTGAAATTCCACTGAGGATTGAAAACAAACAAAAACCATACTATAATTCATGCATAGATGAACATGGTTCCAAAAACAATAAATAAATGTCTTTGGTTTCTTTTTCTTGTATTGTCTATCATGGAAATGGTAGTTATACTGTTTAGTTTTCTCAGGAGTTCTATGACGAAATGTTACTTTGAGTTTTATGTTTAGAGGGATAAGAGTATGAGAGTTTCTCATATGATAACAACCAGAGAAAGATTATTTCAATAAATACCTTGTATTAGATTATGTATTTTCATTTACTTTAAATGAAATTACATGTTATTGTTTTGTTAAGGGATTTCATTTATTTAAAACTGTGTCTTACATTTTCGATGCTAAGATCTTGTTTTTATTCATAAAATTAAATTTATTTTAATATATCTATATACATAAATGATATTTATTTTTAGAAAAAATATATGGATTTTAAATATTTAGTTTTATGAATGACTTCTATATTCAAGGTTGATTTTTGATATCATATTAGTTATTTAGAATATATATGATTTCTTGAAAGGGAAACTCATATTTATTTATTTTATTATTTAATTTCTAATTAAATTTAAAATATATAAAATAAATTGAATAGTGTAATATATATCCGAATTTAATCCCTAATCTATGATTGGGTTGTAGTAATATAATGATATATTTAGTTATTCTATTCATTAAATGTATACCTTCTTTAAAAATAATGATATTTATATATTTATATCTAAATTTTTCATTTGGAATTTTATTTTCATTGTTAATCCATCTCTTCAAATATCAATAATATGTTATATATAAATTGTTAATTGTTACTCAAATTTATCAAAAGGTTGGGATATCATTTTTATTCAAATTTATTTTCTATTGTCATGAAATTTGAAAAAGGAAGAAAAATACCTAATCGCTTAATTTGAAATAAAGCATGTTTTTATTTTTGATTTCTTCATTGAAATATAATATTAAAAATATAGATATACACATTTATGTTGTTCAATTATATAATTATTTCAAATAAATTATCGAAAAAGTATTAATTAACTATTGAATCTATAAATTAATAATGTCATAATTTTATCATGTGCATGACATAAAAAAGTTATTCTAGAGCCATACATAGATGAACTTTTTATCATGAAATATATACATTAATATATATATATATGTATGTGTGTGTGTGTGTACATGAAGTCATGATCCTTGAATCTTATGTTCATATAAAAGGATTATTTCAGTTATTAAATAAATGTTGTTTTAATGATTTGTAGCATGAAACATAATTATCTATTACTTATGATTAATTTAAAGAAGAAAAAATTATATGTCAAATATTATTATTAGTGTATACCTTCATAAATGGAATTTAACATATATTTCATTGAATTTTCAAGTCTGTGGATGTTGATTAAACTTCCATGTGATTATTCAATGTAATGTATCAAGATATTTTACCATACCATGTCAAACAAGTAATTTTCTATAAATATTAGTATTTATATATTTATAAATAAATAAAATTGAAGATGTTGGTTCCAAGAATAATTATAAATTTATATTCAATGCTAAAACACTAGTGAAAATTATATGTATATAAGGAAATCTAAGAGAAAAATGTTTTATAATCATCGGTACTCAAAAATTGTAATTACAATAGGGAATTGTATAATTATTCCATCCCTCAAGTGGGTAGGCCAAAGATATCCATCAATGATTCAAGTGGCCCCAGTTGTTTTATTTTTTACATCTTGCATAGTATTTTCAATTGAGTCCATGGATTAGTTTAAAATCATTTTTTAAATATATTTCATTTTCAATTTTTCATTTTATTTTGTAATAGTTGTTTTACAAATTTATTGATAATTTAACAGTCAAAATGTATTATCAAAGAGATATTTTCGATTGGATTTATCAATGGATTTCAAAACTCCATACTAGAAAAATGAATCCTCTTCCTTTTATTTTGAAATGATTTTTTATCATATATCTTAGTATATTATCATATATGTCATCCGTTTTGGTGTTAGCACATGCAGAATCATAGTGGAATGTTGTTTTATTTTGGTTTCAACTATGATAAATGTAATGTTTTGTCGAATCCTCCAGAACCTAGACCGGTAAACGGTTCCATTTTGTGTTAATTTTTGTGTAATAGTTTATTCACATTAAGAAACATTACACTGCAATTTTCAAGCACCAAATCTGAAAGAGTGGGATCAAGGCGTTATAATTGGTATCAGAGGAACAGTCTAGAAGACATTGGAAATTTAGATGTTGTCTTTGACGGAATCAAAATCTGCGCCTAAGAATTCTCTTTGGATAATTATGTCCCCTATGATTTTTTTAATTCTAAAGATGGAAAATCATAATTTCCATAAGTTCGACTAAAAAATATTGATGGAATGATTCATTTAAAGGTGGGGGGGACAATGTTATACCTCAGGAAAATTTTAATAGTAATTAAGTATTTATTTAATGACTTTTTTATAAATAAATAAGAAATTTATTAAAAAAACATTATAAATATTTGTTCTGATCAAAATATGTTTTGATTCAAAACCAAAAAATATTATAGTAGATTTCTTGACATAAATTATTTATGTGTCTTAAAAATATAATAATTTAAATGTCCACATATATATTTTCTATTTTTATTTTTAACATAAAAAGGTATATTTATAAAAAATGAAAAAAGATAAAATATGTAATGGTGATATTGATAATAATTTATTAATAAAAAAATTATAATTTATAATTTTACAATTACTTCTTTCATAATATATAATAAATATAAAAAAATAACGAAAAATTTCATAATCACCAAAAAATATGAAAACTATAAAAATTACAATTTAATTATTAAGAAAATGTATATTTATCAATATTACTATTTTAACAAATAAAAAGTAATATATATGTTAATATATATATATATATATATTAATAAAAACAATTATATATATAGGTATATAGATATAAAATAATGAAATAGATTAAAAAATTATGGAAAAATGAAAACTGATTTCGGTTTGAGTTTGTGAGGATGAAGGTCCTGTGAGGGTATTCGTCGAGTGAACATCATGATATAATGTAATTAAGTGTTAGAGTGAGAACTTGAATTGGAAAATTCAGAGTTATGGTTTATGTGGGATCTGGTTTCTACCTAGTGAAGCTGAAGCGCTAAGGAGATCTCGTGAGAGGTCGACCCAGAGTAAGGTTCCGAGTGTGAACCGAGTTCAAAGCCTTCATGAGTGTGATGGAGGCTATTGATGACTAAATCTTGTCTGATCTGTGTTCCTTGTATGTTTGAATAGGATTTGGGTATCATATTTGGAATATCTATTCTGATTCTCATTGTTCAATTTTTTTTATCTTCAGTATGTTATCTGAATCTCCTGGAATCACCTAAACAATGCCATGTTTTTTATATATCATTGTTTTTTATTGATTTCCTCATATTCTATACTTTTTTAGTTATTTTATACTTTATTTACATTGAAATTATATGAATTTATTAATTTTTTATCAGTGTTATTAATATCTCTATGTAGATTAGAGCTCAACTAGTTGAGAAAATTAATTTATTGATTATAATCACATACACTGAATTTTTCTGTTTGGATGCCATTGTTTCCAATCTTTGATAAGTCCATAGAGATTATTTCATAATTAATTAATTTTCTTGTTTATATATTTTCTCCCTTATGCAGTTGTTTTGACTTCTTAATTGGATCCAATCAAATTCATCTTTGACATTTTCGACTCAAATTGAATGTTGAAATATAGATTTCTAATCTCCACTTGTACTACAAGACAAAACATCTACTGTAATATGAAAAAAAAATATTAAAAAAATATATAAATATATATTAAATAGTCACACCGAATTTAAATAAGTGTATTTAGTTTCCTTCTATTGCACTTTATATCAAGGAAAAGGCAGTAATGCTATTTAGATTTCTTATGAGTTCTCTTTAGGCCGAACGTCTTTGCGTTTGATGTTCAGAGAGATGGGAGTATGAGAGATTGTGTTATTCCAACAAAAAGAGCATGATTTTTTTAAATACCATGTAAGGGATTATTTATTTTGAAGTAGTTTCTATGAAATTATATATTATTTTTTTCTTTAGGATTTTGTTTATTTAAAATTATGTTTTACATTTCTGATGATAAGATATTATTTTCCTAGATAAAATTTTATTTATTTCAAGACCTTTACAAACATACATGAAATTGATTTTTAGAGAAAATTTTGGGTTTTATAATATTTACTTTTATGAATGCCTTTTGTGTTCAATGTTTATTTTTGATGTATTTTTTGTTCTTTAGAATCAATATAATTTCATGTATGGGAAACTCATTTATATTTATATTATTCAATAATTACCATGTAAATATCAATAATATAAATGAAATTTAATGGTGTTATCTTTTTCAAAATTTCATCCTTAATATGTGACTATCTACTAGTAAGGGAAAGATACTACTTGCTATTTCATTCCTTAAATCTATACCTCCTTTAGTAATAAATATATATTTTTAATTATATTTATATTTATCATTTTCAATTTTATTTTATGGGAATTTTATCTCTTCAAATGTTATTATAATGGTATATATATATATAGTTAAGTGTTAAACAAATTTATCAAAATATTAGGTTTTTATTTTTATTCTATTTGATTTTATGTTATGAATAAATTTTAATTTTGAAGAAAATTAACTAATCTCTTAATTTATAATAAATTTTTTTTTTATTTATGAAATTATAATTGTAATGTAATATTATATATAAGTATATATATATGTATACACACAAGCATTATGTTGAAGTATAAAAGTATTATAAATAAATTATTTACCAAGTATTAATTCACATATGAATTTATAAGTTATGAATATCATAATTTTATCTTGTTCATGACATATAAATGTCATGATTTTAATAATACATCGATAATTTTGATATCCTGACATTTATACTTTAATATATATATATGTACTTTAATTCATGCTCATTTAAACATATGTGCATATGAAAGAATGATTGTATTTTGTAAAGAAATATTGTTTTAATGATTTATGAGTGCGACACATAAATATCTATTACAAATGATTAATTTAAAGAAGAAAAAATTATATGTTCACTATTGTTATCAGTTTATACATTCTTAAAAATATCTATAAAATACGTATTTATAATTTCATGTTTTTGGATGTTGATTAAACTTCTAAGTGAATATGCAAAGACATGTATCAGGAGATTTGATCACACCAGGTCAATTATATATTTTTTAGTAAAAATTAGTATTTATATATTTAAATATATATAAAATTGAACATTTTGGTTCCAAACATTATTATAAATATATTTTCAAAGCTAAAAGACACTTGAAAATTATATGAAAATAAGGAAAGCTAAGAGAAACTAGTTTTATTAAAACTAGCACTCGAACATTGTAATATTATAGAGAATTTGTTAGTGAATCCATCCCCCTAGGTGGTAGGCCCAAGATAGCATTAAAATACTGAGTGTCCCAAGTTGTTTTGTTTTTTATAGCTTGCTTAATATTTTCAACTAAATCATTGTATCAGTTTAATCCCATTTTTGAAATATAATTATTTATCAAAGAATCATTATATTTTGTAAAAGTTTTTTTACAAATGTATTTCTAATTTAACTCTTGGAATGTATTTTCAAAGAGATATTTTTTATGGGATTTATCGATGGATTTCAAAAATTGATAATAGAAAATTGAATGATCACCATTTTATTTTAAAATGATATTTTCATAATTATCTTAGGATATTATTTTAGATTTCATCTCTTTTGGAGTTAGTGTGGGTGGATGTGTAGTAGAGAGTTGTTTTATTTTGGTGTCAACATTGATAAATTTATTATTGTGTTCAAATTTTCCAGAACCTAGACAGCTGAAAGGTCTAATTTAATGTTATGTGTTGTGTAATTGTTTATCCACTTTTATAAAAAAAAATTAAACAGCATTTTTCTAACACGGAGTCTGGAAGAGGGGGCTTAGGATGTTATAAGGAAAGATAATGTGATATGATAATTTTTGAGTTTTGTTTGCGATTATTTTATAGAAAATAAAACTCATATGTCCCATTATGATGTTCTGATTAATTCACATTCTATATGAAATGAATTAAATGTGTCTTTTTAAAAATTTATTTTTAAAGGGCATTGAAATGAAATTTAAATTTTCAAAGTTTCATATAAATATACCATGTATGAAATTGATGACTATTACCTATACCATTTTCCTCATATGTAATTTAAATTTTTTTTGTTAAGTTTTAAAAATATAATTTAAAATTATAGATGAATTCAATCGATTGACTGGATAGGATATATATAGATGAATTCAATTTTAGAAAATTATTGTGCAATATCATAGATCAATGTGGTTGTAAAAACCATTAACTATATCTTTAAAAAAATTAGTGATCATCCCACTAATTTTCATTATAGATATAGATAAGGATTTGAAGGATTATAATTACCATGATGTGGTTGTCGATTATATTAAAAAATAAACACATTACATTTAATGTGATATGATTTATCGATCGATATATATTCAAGGATATTTATAATGGAGGTAGTAAGGTTATATGTGCTAACACTATCAATTTAATCTCATCCAAATTTTAGGTTCAATATGATTTTATTGGGATTTCTTAAATAATCATTGAAAATGTATTTTATCATAGAAACGAATTGCCGTACATAAGTATATGGTTATCTAAATGGATAATTCTAAATATAGATTATTAGCTGGAATCATATATAGTGTATTTCAAAGGATGATGGTATACATTGATACCCTTATAAGATTCTATATAAAAAATGGGGTCAATTTTAGATTTAAAATAACAATATATGATTCTTAAAAAGGGAAGAGTTGAATAACTCCAAGAAGGGTTGACTATACAACTAAAAAGAAACTATTAGGACCATATCCTTTTTAATAAATAATATAGTTCAATAAAAAAATCAATTGTATAATTGAACATTATAGATTAAAAATAATCTATAATGTTAATCACATTGTAGATTTGGAGTTCAAAATTTTGGAAATGAATCCTATTTAATATCAAATTAGAAGAGGGATACAGAGTTTGGGAATATGGGGTAGACTAACTATTGATAATTACAAATAAAAGATGTTTTGGGGATGTTATTTTTTAATATTTTACTTCCACTAAACCTCCCCCATGTGCCTGATCTTCTCAATGTATTAATTTTTTAGGAAGTAAATTATTAATCCATCTCATGTGTTGAACATAGAACCTTTATGGTTATAATATGGTCCCTGAAAGGAAATGCACCATGTTGAAATCATATATATAAGAGATAAACTACTATGAATAAATAATACACATTGAATGAATGATATATGAAGGAATAAAATCTTTTTGAAAGATACATGTGTACCTAATGATTTATTTAAGTATAAGTATTCTCATATTATTTAATCAACGAAATGAAAATTTGTGGGATATTTTTTTAAGGAGGTTGAATATAACACTATAAAATTGAATAATTTCAAATTTTCATTAAAAAACAATGTAAATTTCTTTCTACACATGTAAAAATGATCATTACTGAATAATAATATAATATACTAAATTAAAATATATAAATAATTGATAATTATTATTATATTATGAGAATAAAATATTAAACATAATTATGGAATGTGTATTTGGAATAATGAACCAATTAAATAAAAACATCTGGAACATTAAATTATTATCATCATAGTTTTCCATGATGGTATAACCTCGATTGAATCTATAAAAATTAGTGAAATAATTAGAAATTTATTAACATGAAAAGAGATAAGATAGTTAGAAGAATGAATGATTTGATGAATGTGTGTATTATAATATATAATATTGATGTCTCTAAAATATATATATATCCATTTAAAATATGTTCATTGGAAATATAAATTTCTAAAATATAGTCTTGGGATATATGTACTTAATTGGTATACTGAATCTGGGTAATGTATAATTATAATTTTTGAAAAATATAATTCTGAATATTGTAATGAAATAATTTGATAATATTTACGTTTAAAAAAATATTTGAACTGTTGAATTTATTATTTAAATATGAATTGAAAATGTTTACAAATAATGTTAAATAATATTTATAAAAATTACTTTTTATAAGATGAACAAATAATTTAAAGATGATGGCGTTAATATAATTACATTTTAAATAATTATATTTTCATCTAACTATTTTTATGTATTTTATATATATTTATTATGAAATTAAATATAACCTGTTAAATGAAAATTCAATTTTATAAAATTAATGTATAAAAATTCAAAAATAATAATTTAATCTATTAATTTATATGAAATAATAATGAGAGCATATAGTTTTTGATAATTAAATTTTTACATAAAATAATTGTTTTATATTTATACAATGTTTTAAATTAGAATTTTATAGTCTAAAATTAAGAAATATTTTATGATTAAAAGAAATCATGTTTTTTATTAGGCATACTAAAATTGTGTACATTGTTTAATTTGATTTTTATAAATATTTTCCTATTACCGAGGAAAAAATTGCCTCATTCTGGTAAAAGTAAAATGAGGTAAAAAGGGTTAAATATTATTTTTAAAACATATAATATGAGAAATTGCATTATTTAAACGATTGCATGAGGTGTATCTATAGTGAATATTACACCATATGAATTATTATTCCATTTTTATCCACATTTATATTATAATTACATCCATAAACATTATAGAAGGAATATTTTTAGAAGTACCCCTCATAAATATCATATTAATGGACCCCTAATCTAATCCTCCCAAATGAATAAAACACTTTTCTACCTATTAAATTTATTCCAATATTTTATCTCCCATTTAGTTCATACAATTTTATATCTTATTTTTCCATTATAGTTTCCAAAATCCTTCTTTCATAAGGAAAAAATATCGTGAAGGGGAGAATTCATCATTGTTCTATGTTCTTCACTATATTTTCCAATCACCTTTTTTATCCACTATTTATAAAAAAAATATATAAACTATGATTATGTGGTTTTAATGTTATTACACTTCTGATAATATTATATAAATATTACATAACTTTATACTATAACTCACTTGAGAGAGAGACATGTTTTTTTGTCGGTACACCCACCCACCTAAATGATTATTTAGTGTCATGATCATTTCCAACAAAATTTAGTGTCATGAAACTAATCTTAGTAATATATGATCTCAAAAACAATTATATTATAAATATGTTTCTATATGTGTGGTACTAAAAATAATGACCAATAATACGTAACTCAATATTATTGATAAATTTCCCAACAAATGCTTCTCATGAAATACATTCTCATGAACCATAACCATACAAGCCATCAAATTAAAAGGGAAGCTAAAAAATTCATTTTAATATAATGATTTCACTACATTGAAAAATATATGAATAAAGAACATTGTTCAAAATAATGAGGATCAACATCTCTATTATGAAATGTTTCCAAAATAATAAATATTTCTAACATCCAATGATGGTAATATATTAGTATTCAATGAATATAATTGAAGTCTATAAAAATAAACGATATGATTAATTATCAAAAATAATTTATAACAATTTAATACCTTTATTATAAATTAGGTTAACGTTATATTTTCTAGAATACAAGTGTATATGAATTGGATTTCATTCTAATCATACTTCTGATTCAAGATTAACACGAATAAATAACCTTTTATGGAAATTATGGGATAATTATTTTCTAAAAACATGATGTATTTCATTATCATATATTTTTATATATATGTTAAATTTTTTCTTATGATGCCACTTCCATATTGATTTTAATTTACTAAAATTTATTCTTATAAAGAAAACTAGACGTACCTATTCTCTTTAGTAAGGAATATTTATCCTCCATGTAAATTTTTATTAATTTTTTTATATAAAATTTTCTTTGATTAAATTATTACATTAAGTTCTCTCACATTAGCTTTTATATTTAATATATTGGTATAAAATGAAAAAATTTAAATTTCATTCATACATGTAATTTTTGAAATATTTTCACATGTCTACCAAATATTGAAAAGAATATTTCATTATAATTCAGTCCACTAGAACCAATTTTCTCATATTTATAACCATTTTTATTAATTAATTATACCGTCCATCTTCTCATGGATTTCCAAAGTAATTTAAATTATCATTGTTTTTTGAACTGTATACATTTAAAAAAATGTAATTAAAAAAGTTATTTCATCTAATTTATATATTTAATTTCCTTAATATCATATAATATTTTTTATCTATGATAAAATACATTATTTTTTCTATCACATGTTTGGGAATACATTTTCTAAATTTTATAACCATTTTCTTTAATGATTCATACTATATATGTTTTTTTGGTTTCCAGAAGTCAATTATATTATTATTGGTTTTTAAATTTTAGACTTCTAACTAATGGTAATTAAGTAATTTAATTTCAACTAATTTACAATGTGTTTTCCTTATGACAATATATACTTTTTGATCTAAGAGAAAAATACAATATGTTTTCTAAAACCAGTCTATAAATATTTCTTAATGATACTATCCATGTAAAATTTTTGTTATCTTATGATAATGTATTATGGATTCTTTATTAGATCACATTTTATAAGATTTAAATTTTTAATAATTTGTCTATTACAAATTACTCCATGTTCATGTGGAATGGATTTGTATTAGGTATCATTATTTTTTGTGGGAGTCTATTTTATCATGACAATACATTTAATTTTTAATAATATCACGAATATTTCTGGGGAATGGGTGGTTTTCCAATGTATAGCATGTTAAGGGATATTGGTGGTTATCTAATGACCTCTATATTAGTGGAAGGTGTGTTTTCTATCCTATTATGAATTTATTTTAATAATGCATCTCCATGAAATATGGTATAATTTTCATTCAAATGTTCAAACTATTTTCATTGTTTCTACATATGGGTGTTATATTTTAATTTTTAATGACTATTGAGTAATCTTTTCCCTTATTTATGACTGTTTTTTTGGTTATGCTGAAATCCATATAATGTGAATAATTTATTATTATAAATGTATTATTAGGCATGATTATATTATTTTAATACCATTAACAATGGATATATTCTCATATGCACTTCATTTTCTTATACTAAAACTGGATGTTGAGTTGATACCTCTTACATTTACCATTATTAACCATTAACGCTCAACATTTCATATGTTTCCATCCCTAGGAGTACTAAGATTATTTTTTTATAATGTTAAAAAAAGGGAATGAGGGGAAAATTTTATATATGGTAGGTATTAAAAAATGAGATATATCGTTTATTTATGTAATCTATAATTTCCCTAAAACATATGGTTTAGGGTTGAAATTTATTATCATATATATTTATTATTCATGTAAAATTACATTGACTTGATTGTTCAAGGAAAATTTGTTTTTTATATCATATATATTAATATTTCTTTGATTTTTTAACATGTTGAGTCATTAGTGGAGTATGGTATATGACTCTTATATATAATTATAAAATATTTGTAACATATTCACCCAGTAGATAGAACAATAACCTATCCTTTGCATATCCACTAGGTACTAGATCACCAAGAACCACTATTTTACCCATTAAAATGCTTCTTCCCATGATGGGGACCACCCACATTCTAGAATTGATCATCCGAATAATTAATATCCCTATAAGGAAAAAAAATTTCTTTATTATTTTTTTCCACCTTCACACACAACCTCAAAAAGATAACAAGATTTCACCCATACTAACATTACTCCATAGCTAAAACACTACTTAATATGGATTACTAATAATGAAGGATCATTAAAAAAGGATCACCACATTGATATGTTTAAAATCATTTAGATTGTTAAGTCTCACATTTCTGAGGGTGTAACACTCTTCTATAACACCATACTCAGAACCATTGGTTATTGATTGGAATTAAATATAACCTCATGAGTTCCACAACATCTAAAAATGGATTCTAACTAGCTATGAGGGAATAAGAGTAATCATTATGACACTATAAACTCATTTATAATTACTAAATAGAATATAAATAATATTTAATAATAAAAATAATATCCATTTTAATGTTGAATGATAATCCAATAGATAAAAGTATAAATAACACGAGTATCAACCCCTATTATAATAACATTACATTACAGTAACATAATTCTGAACCAAAATAAAGGTTCACTCCATGAGGTGTGTTAATGTACTAAAATAGGAATTATGTATATATATAAAATTAATAAACACATTTATGACCCTATTAATATCCCTTTATCTACTTTTGTGATCTAACTTCTTTTGGCTCAACTACTTATTTTTGGACCTACTCTATTAGTCTAAAACATTGAAATGAAATATTCATCTAATACAAGATAATTTTATATAATGTGTTTAAAAAATATTAGTACCACAATAATGTTCTATAATATATGTGAAAATATACAAAAATTTATTTCCTGACAATAATAATAGAACATGTAAACAATAAATAATCACATATGTACATAGATATACTGTGTTAATAAAGATATAATCTACCAACTCTAAATCCACACTGGAGGAAAGTTCATTTTAAAACTCAAAATACTCCTAGTAATTATCTCTTAAATATACACCCATGAAGGGTTCTATTTCGTTATTTTAAGGGAACCACTTCTGAAATTCAAATTTACAACTCCTGGAAAGGACTCACTAGACACATCGACCCAATCTCATAGAACTCGGGCAATCTTTCATGTCATGTGTTCACCCAATATCACGAACCTAGGTAAGTCTATCATATAATACACAATATTAATTATATTGAAAATCACGACCATAACAAACAACTCAATCGGTCAATTAAAGATATAAAAAAGACACATTTAACACTAAATCTGGAATATGGTGGTTTATAACAATGTTAGGCCATGTAAGGTTCATCTATCCATCACATATCCAAATAAAAATCAAACCATCTAAAATATTCATATGAATTCATAAGAACATGATATTAATATCATATCAATCATATGTCTCACATGAATACACACAAACATCACATAATCACACATAACACATATATTTTTAGGACTTATATGAAAAAGGACTTCCAAACACAAGCATAGAGATGTACAGATGTTAGGAACTATAACTAAAGTCATGTTGTATGTAAATGAAACCATGATATCTCCCCATTAAATGACTTGTTACATTAAGGTAATTATCTAAGATAGAAACCAATGAAAAATTAATGGACTTGATAAGACATACCTTTTAAGAGTATTAGTCATCAATTTTCTAGGTAAAAATGATTGCTAAATCCCAATTTGCATGATCATGTTGAAATTATTATCAATATTTAATAATTACGTGTATATATTTTTATAAAATAATATATCTTATCAAAATAATATGATCAATGGATTTTTCAAATAATAAATGAATGATATTGTTAGATCATGAATAATGATGAAAAGTGATCCCATGCCTCGAATTTTCATAGCCTAAAGCCTTTGGATTTAATAAAATTTAAGTTTTAAAGGATAATAATTTCTTAAAAGCCAATTAAATACCATTTTTTCAGATTCATAGGCTAATGATGAATAATAATATATATTCAGTAGGATTAATTTTTAAAACTAGTTATTTAAGAAATTAATACCCTAATTCATCTAAACCATGAGCGATCTATGAGTAACTATGTACATCTTTTGAGAACCCATACGGTATGGTAACATAGTTTGTTAAATTATCCACTATCAAAACATTTCATCTTTTTTATGTAATATGTTTTTCAAGGGAAACTTGCATGGTTTCTTCTAAATTAATACAAATCATGTGCGATGAAGAATTATTTCCCAATAGTTTGTGTGGTATCCTTAGGAAACCCCCATAGTTTTTTAAAACACATTTCAAAACATGAACATGATTAATGTACTCCAAAATATTCAAAATAATCAAAAACTTAAATAACAAATCACCCATGAAAAATAGTAACCTAAAAAAAAATCAATTTTGGGTTTAATTTTAAGGCATAAGGTGCCCTAAACATTTTTCATATTTCAATATTGAGTTTCAATACGATTTATAAAACACTGGATAGGTGATATATATTATATTTGATTATAAATATGACTTGTACATTACCAAAATATTAATCATTTTAAAACGATACATCAATATAATTTCATAATAGTTTAAAAATATTCGTATTTTTCAAATTAATATATGTAATAATATTTTCCTTTGTTTCTTGTATTTAGAATAAAAACACTCTATGTCTTTCGACACATATATTTTCTAACACAGGAATAATATAAAAAATATAATATAAATTATTCATTATATATATACATATTAAATTAAGCAATATATATATAAGGATTTATAGATTGTTTTTACTCAAATTTATTATTCTTTTGAAAATAAAATTTAAATAAGAAACTATTTTTACCATATATATATATGTATATGTTGTTTTTACAATATTAAAAAAAATAGATTTTGAATTGAATGATAAAGCGGGGTTTTATTAAGTGGGATGTAATATTTAAAATGAGGACAATGGTGATTTAAAAGTCAATAGGTACGAAAAAAATGAATAATTTTAAAACCTGAAATATGTATAATCAATATAGGATTCCACTTATCAAAATAAAATGTATTCAATTATTTAAATGAAATAAATTGATAATTTTTTTAAAAAATAACAAAAAAGTATGTGATTTTAAAACTTAAAACTATAATGAAGTACAATGGTTAAAATTTATTGTCAAATTTATTGTTTAAGAAAGAGAATGTACAGTGAAATTCTATATTGATTAACTCTAAAATGGGTGAATATATTTACTCACTTAACTATTAATGGATTAATAAAATCGAAGTCATGTAATTCATTTTACAAAGAAAATAATTTGATTATTGTGATAAATGACAGTATTTTTTGTGATTTGGAAACTATGTTAATAGTTTACATTAGGAAATAAATTTATTTATACTGAAATTAAAATTTAAATCATATTTATTTAAATACACTACTTTAAAATGGTTTACTTTGAACACATAATTTTACAACATCAACACTTTAATTTTATAAAATATTATTCCCTATGATTTCATCTTGGTTTCATTAATTCATAATATATTGAACAATCATTAAAACTGATAATATCCTCAAATACTTGTCTAGAATGAAAAATTTAATTGTAGGTGGTTATGGGGTTTCCCATCATGCACCTGAAATTGAATACTTCTCTAATCCCTTCAAGATGGTGTGAAGTATATCATAACAAAATGTCATAGTGAAATCTTGAAAATCCACATCTAATTTAGAAATATCCAACATTCTTATCATTGAAATGTAATTCTTGATATGTTGTAGGAAATATATGATTTTTCAGAGCCTATACCATTCTATTTATAGAGCCATGAATGGTATAATAAATATATCATTATATTGATTCCTTATTTCGGGACCATCAAAATTATTATAAGGGAACCCCTTTGTTCACATGATTAAAGTACACCATTATATTTCCTAATATGATATTCCTTCTAACTGTCAATATAAATTGATAGTCTACCATTCCCTAACAATATAGATAATAATTTTATACTCTTTCGTCTAATTTAGTTCAAATAATTTCTTCTAAGGGATAAGGTACTATTTACTAAATTAATTTTTCTTCATAAATCTTATAACTATATGTTTTTTAATCTTGGTGAAGGGGTCCTTGATATTCTAAAATTTCATTAATTTATTAATTGAATTATTTCTTATATATTATTTAATATTTCTTACCTTGTATGTTCATATTGATTTCTCTAATATTGGTTAATTGAATTTTTTATTATAATACATCATTCTCTACGATTTCACAATGGTATCCTTGAATGGAATTGATATTATGGGAAACAAAAATAGTGTGTATGTGTATAAATGGTTGGATATGGTTAGTTAACCTTCCGTGAAGATACAATTTCATTATACATGTACTAGAAATTCTATGAGACTACCAATGATAAATTGGAATTTAATATAAATTGTGGTAAATTGGGAAATTTAGATTATTAGGAATGGATATAGAATATGATCATGCTTTATAGAAATTATTTCTATTTTGATTTGAAAATGTAATGTTGTCCAAAATAGATAATTCTTATAAATAATCTGTTGAATGATATATATTTTTTTTATTCTTAAAATTAATTTTTACTATATGTTTATGATTAGTAATTAATTATATATATATATATATATATATTTGATTACTAAGAATATTATTTTGATTAATATTTAGATGTAAAAAAAACTATGTATTATATTCTGTAAAACAAATAGAATTTTTTGATGAATAATAAATGAAAGTGTCATTTTAGTTGTTGAAAAATTGTAAATATCATTCTAAACATTCCATTTAAGTGGAATAAATAATTCAATAAACAATAGGAAAATGTTTCAAAAGGTAATGTTATTAGAAGACATAGAAAAAATCATAAAAATATACCATAGTTGGAATGAAACCTTTAATTATAAATGATTTATTAATAATTCACTATAAATATAATAGAATAGATTGCAATCAAAGGTTAATATTACTAAAATATGTATGTATTATATTGATATAATATTTTACTAAAAGTTAAAAAATAATATCTTTTCTATGTGGGATTATTGAATTATCACACATACTGTATATAGAAAAGTTATGAATGTTGGGATTAAATATGATAAATTCCACTCTCTTATTTACACAATGAATAGAAATGTATCAGAATATAGCTTAATTTTTTTTATACATAAGTTACATTCTAGTAGTATAAGTTTATTTATTAATTGATTAATCATAGAATTATGACTAAATAATAAAATATAGATAATTACATGAAGAACCATATGGTAATTATTTCTGTGACTATCTAGAATCAATTAATTGAACATACCATATATGATGGTAGGATAGAAAAAGAATGGGGTGATAAATCAAACACATTTATAATTTATGGTTTTATATAGTTTCATATTTAGATACTTATACAATGTATTTTGTGTTTGATTTTATGTTATATAATATGGTTTGCTAAATTGTCATATTGTTTTTTCTTATTTGTAGGATTAAATGGACTTATTTCACTCACATAATGGAGATATATAAAGACTATAATTAATCAATGAAAAAAATATGATTTTATTAAGAGTTACAATAAACTACTTTTAACACACAAACATATCAATTGATAGTGATTACATAATCTGTATCCCATGTACTTGGGTATAATGGATTGACAATTATCACTAGTTAAAAAAGTAATAAGTGAATATTTATGGACATATTATTATTAGCCATGAGGATTATATAAATTTTTTATTGGACTACACAGTGTGTATAGAAGTGATAATATATCTATAAAGAGTGTTGAGTTGGGATCATGTGGTTATATAGGTTATAGGGATGTGAACATTAAACTTCATATGGTGGAGATATTTGATCATGTATATACACTGGTATAGGGATGTGATAATGTGGTTTCAAAAGGTACATGTATGTGATATATAAATGATATTTTTGATTGTGTGTTGGGATTTCTTATTTTACGGAATTCATGCTTGTTGTTGTGATATTATGATAGAAATTCACATATGCGATGTAGGTAAAATGTGGATGATAAATTTTTAAAATTCCTCGTTCGTTATAATAAATGTAACAACATAAAATTTATAAAATAAATTTCATTTTTAAATGATTTAATTCCTTATTCAAAATGATTTTATAGAAATTCATGCACTAAATTGGTTATTTGGGACCATTATAAAGTATATACTATCTAATTTAAATTACAGTTATGAATCATAATCATTTATAGAATAGAACATATAAATATATCAACTAATTATTATATATCAAAGGTTATGATAAAGATTAATTTAGATAGTCAAGGGAATTGATGTCCTCAATTAATAATGTATTACACTATAAAGCCCAATTTTCAGAGCATTTGAAGGATATAGTATCACTATGAGTTTTCCTTGTGAAATCCAAATATGAGTTAAAAAAATAATGAACGAATGTAACCTTAAATGGTATAATTTCATGATCGTCAAGATCATGGTCCATGCTTTGTTCCCTAAACCACTATATGAAAATCTCATCGTCACAAACTTAATCCATTGGGAATTAACTTGTGTAATAAAGGGTGTGAATCTATACCCTAAAAGAATAAATTTTTATATTATTTTTCCAATAAAATATTTAATATATTGATTCGATTTATATTTATTACATTATAATTCAATAAATAAAAAGTTTGATACAAATTTGAATTTGAAATGATAAAACATATATTGTATTTCTGGGAAATATATAATTTCAAAAATGACACTCCTTTTGATGAAATCAAGAATTTTGGAATAGAATTTTATATTAATAAAATATTATTTTTATATATTATGAAATTAATATAAATAATTATATAATTTTATGAATAAAAATGTAAATTTTATATGGTTCTAGAAAATGTTAAATATTAAAGACCTATATTTTTTAATAAATGGTGATTTAACTTTAAACATGAAAATATTTATATATATTGATATATTTGGTTAAAAAAATTTGTATTTTTTAAATAAAAATGTTGAAATTATCCATTAGGTATTCATTCTTAATTTTCCACGACATAGGATTTTTTGGGTCAGATTTAAATTTGATATAATTTTACGATGTGTAATGTGAATCCATAATGGCCCAAAACTGATGTAATATATTCCATTAAAGGTATCCATGACCAAATATATAATTCCTCTTTAAATAATTATTTTTAAATTTATTTTATTAACATTAAAAATCCTTATTGAATCCATCAATGCCAAAATTATATATTCATGTTTCCAAATCAATTCTTTATAAACATGATTCACTTACATATTAAAATGACATTATTTTTTTCTGATAAGTTGATATAATTAAAAAATATTGAATACCAAACATATTTTTTAGAAAACATTATAAAAACCATTATTTTTTTGTTTTGACTACTATATCACATAGAGTCTGAAAGACAAGTTTAAAAATTAATAAATAATTATCCTCTTTATGTTCAATAATCCCACCCAAACTCCGATTAATTTCCACTAAAAATTATTGGTATAGGAAATTACTCTTACCTTCCTTGTCTATATTTCTCCCATTTACCCCATACACTTATGAACTGCCTCCAAGCTTTTAGAGGTTCCCCCTAGAGTTAAGGGACCATGTCCTTTTATAAATAAAATCACCATCATTGATATATTCATTTTTCTTCCAATTTTTCTTATTATGAAATGAGTTTACACATCCCAATCAAGGTCATTATGATTTAAAATTGATTATAAATAAATTTCAATCTCATTTATCTCCTCTATGATTGTTTATATACCCCTATTATGCTATAGAAATTTTACTTGCATTTTCCATCCCAAAACATTGCATAGTTATTATAAATCCTCATTCCCAATCTAGTGTATTCACCTATATGTAAAAATAAATAATTAATTGCGAAATTACATTCAATTAACATACAGTAATTAATAATTGGAATAAATTTCATTATTTATTTCCTTATATTTTATGATCTATGTGATAGACTTATGTATATTTAGGATATTAATTTGATGTTTGAGACAAAAATGACATAGATTGCCAATGAATTTTGTTACATTTTATCTCATGAGAATTTAATTTTTTTCTGATATTTTTTCCTAGTAAAACTATGTTATTATTACTTATTACTTATCGATTTAATATGTTTATGCTATCATTTTCTATGTTATTTCCACAATCATATATTACTTTTATTTTATCATGTTATATCATGTGTCATTGTTCAATATTATTATTCTAACTGCCATTATTTTACCTTGATTTTCTTATTATATCTAATACATTATTTTAAATTATTTTTTCATTTTATTTCATTAATAGGATTTATATGTGACTCATTTAATATATACATCCCTAGGTTATCCCACACAGTTTTTGAAGATCCATGGAAAATGCACCCTAGTCATGAATTTTTTTTTAAAAATGTTTTTGTATTAATTTTTAATTTTTATAGTATATACATAATTTAACAAATAGAATATGCATTATTATTTTCTAGTTTTTGGATAATTTTCTCATTATGTAATAAATCATGAATTTAAGTGAATTGAAATATGGGTTTTCAAAGTTGGTATTAGAGAATACTGTAGTAAATATTGGAGATAACGAATAAGAAATAGTATTTAAATGTTTACAGATAATACCAAACATAAGAAACATCTCTAATTTTTAATGAATATATATACTAGTTTCTAAAAAAATATCCATTTTTTGGATACTCTATTTGGATTTGGACTTCGCATTGATATAAATAAAGGTAATAACATTGAAAATGGATCACTAATTATGACTCAATTATGACCTGGTTCATGAAAATGGGCCTTGGTATATACATATTATAACACTCCCTTGGTATATTAATTTTTAAAATCACAATATCCTTATAAACCATTATTGGTGTAATAAGAAACTGTTGTATGATTTTATGTGTGAAAATAGTTCATGTATTACACATATCGAAATGTATAAATACATTGGCTAAATAATATAGTTCACTTTTGAGATATTTCATTATTGTTCATGGTTTTCTATCTAATTTTATGATATTTTATGAATTATCTGCCTAAATTTCTTTTAATTTTTTTTCAATGAATAGAAATAGTAGAAACCTATCTAATAACTAATCTGAAGGAAAATGCAATGACTTCTAAAATGATATTCCCAACCTAACCGAAGTAGGAATTCTAAAATTTGTTACAATTAGTCAATATTTAACAGAAGTTTTTTACAAAAAAAATGAATCTAGAGGAGCACCAATATCCCCCCTAAAAAAGAATGAGTAACAGCTGAGACTTTTATGTGACAATGGAATCCCAATTTCATTGTAAATTAAAATCCTTGTATATTAGAAGCGTATACAATCTCCTTTGAAAGGATCTTATTCATCATTAAATGTTTACATTAAGATATGTTCATGTTTGTTGTTCGTACTATGGAGGTAGAAGGCGATTAATGTTGGGATTTCAGTAAAAAATATAAAATATATGGAGGGTATTGAAGTGATTGAATGGAAGGAATTCTAGAATTTTTTTATATAAATATTTTATTCACCTGTATGACATAAAATAGGGTGGAATTTCATTACCATTAACAAAAATGATGTTTAATCCATAAGGTAGTCTGAATCAACCTTTCCAATACATGCATGATACCCCTCCAACATCTAAATCTTTTTATAAATAAATATTGGACAATTTTTAGGAGGGATAATGTGGATTCTATATAAGTCTTTGTAAATTTTTTAATTTAAAACCTATGAAGATGTTATTCAACATTATCATAATAGATAAATAGGGGAATATAATTCTAAATGTCTGTGTGCATAATATTTGGAGAATGGATGTTAATTCTATTTATAAAATGGAATGATTAAATGGTAAAAAGAATTTCCAATATGAAACTATTCGAATGTGGAGGAAGAAGAAACCTCAAATTCTCTTGAAGGGGAAAAGGATACTCATTATGTGGGGGACGGAAGGACAATTAAATAATTATTTTCTATTATAGATACCCGCTAATATGATATAACAAATGAACTATCCATTCAACCTAGTTCATATTGCCCAATTTTTCAAATTTAAGGAATATAAAATCCATTCCATATAATTCCTTAAGACAGGGGTTCTTGAGAATTGATGTGAAAAACAACTTCCAACTCCTAGTGAGAACAAGTGAGTGTATTCTATAACTAATATTATTGTGGATCCATATAATTAAGTAAATATAGGTATGCATGTTACACATTGTGGGAAAAAAATTACACTATTTTATTCTAGTTTAAAACATATGTTTTCATCATCCAATATTCCTACAAAAATTCCGAAACCACCTCAAAACATGGAAGTCGAGTATTTATATAATATAGATTATTAGGGAATTACTACATTCTAATTATATTACTCTTCTTCTAAAAAAATTGGTGGGTTTAATTTAATAAAAAACATTGTAATACACCCTTAGTGGTAATCAAATCTATTTTCAAGCATGGATTTAGATTCAATGTATTATGGAAGAAAAAATATCCAAGGGATGGATGTCACTATCAACATAGGAAAATTAACACCAAATCTATAAAAGAAAAAAAACAAGTGTATGAATGTTATTTCGTACCCAAATATAATGATTTGATATTATTTCCTTCCAAACCTGATATCTACTAAAAATTATTAAGACTAATGAAAAGTAAAACATAAATCACATGACCGGTATATGGAAATTCATTGAGGTGATTCCCATATAATTTATTATCCTTTTTCCTATCCATGAACATGAATTCTCAATTGCTCACAAACTCAATGATTTTATGATAACCAGGAACCAGTATAGAATATATTTTGTTGGAATTAATTCGAAGAATATGAAATTATATACTAATCTTTATAAATGATATATACGTCCATGGGTTTCACCATGGGGTGAACCTTTCCACTTCATAATTAAGAATTATATGTTAATGAATATATTTATTTATTATTATTTTGAGTTCCTAAATATCATTATAATGAATAATAATCCTCTTCAACTAATATACGAGACTTTTAAATAATCTAGGCGGTGGCTAATAATTTCCTATGGTGGATGTTCAATAGGAATATTTTTATGTAATGGATAAGAAGGACGATATCCCTAATACTTTGTTTTATACAAGTTACATGCACTATAACTTCATAGTGATTCAATATGTACATAGTAATTCCCCAAACATATTTGTTAACCTAATGAATAGTGTATTTTTGGATTAGATCAATATATTTTGTTTAGATGATGTAGAAGATATTATAATATAAAGTAATATCAAGGAGGGATAATATTAGAGTTCAAATAATATTTAGAATACCATACTAAAATAAAATTTATATGAAAATTACATTGAATATGAGTTTGGGTTAGGGGATGTATCTTTATTGGGTAATTTTATTACCAAAATAGGTTATATAGGGTTTATTCAAAAGTATATGATATTAGTTTATGATATAGAATATCATATATAATATAAATATATAGTTTCTATAGATTATTTGTTTACTAACTTCAATTTGTGAGAATAAAATTAGAATTTTCAAGACCACTTTCAAATATAAAATAGAATTTAGTGTGCATTATCTAGAATGAAGAAATTTATGAAATATTTAAAATGAAAAAGAAGGGGATAATCACTACACCAATACACACATTACTCACCATATTGGAAGGAATTTTTTATCTAAAATTATGAATCTAAAAAGGTATTGGATTATTAAATCAAATTGTATGACAATGTGATATCCAATGTGTCCAATAGATTGAATATCCAGGAGAAGAATATAACAACCTGAGATTTTATGAGAATTATTCTTTTTAATTTCATTGATATCATGTGTTATACGCTACAACAAAATTAGCTTGTTCTACACGCAAAACCATTTTAGCTTGTAGTATACGTAACACTATTCATGGATCGTGTTATAGACATTTCATGTTCGTTCGATAGAAATAATTCTATAAAACATTAAGTATAGATTTTATTTAATGTATAAATGAAATAAGTTTTTCATATTTTATATGCAACACCAAAGGGAGCATGACCTACATGAAACCCTTACTTGGCTTGCATTAGACGGAATCACAACCTTCCCTGATAGCTTGTGTTGTACTAAATACCAAGATTTACTAAACAACGATATGTTAATAAAATATTATATAAACTAGCTATTATGTATAGTAATACCCACCTTTTGAAATTTTATAAATTTTATAATTCAAAATGGAATTCATTTTTGGATTTGGAATATTGAAATTATCATAGGGTGAATTTTTGGGTTTTTTCTAAAAACTTTCAATTTTTGATGAATAGAGAAAACACTGAGTTATTGGTTAAAACTGACTTTTTATTTAAATAATAATTTATTTTATTTAAATTTATTTTACATCAGAATAGATACATAATACCTATATAAGTTCAATGTAACTCATTGGAGTCATTTTATAATAATTTTAGATATATAAAAATTTTATTGAACTTTTTGCCGTATTTTATCCACCACCTAGGAGAATTTCCAAATTTACATAAAACATAATTTTACCACTTCTATGAGTGGAATTTAAAATATCTGAGAGACATGGTTGATATCAGTAAGTAAAATGCTGTTCAATAAGATAAAAATATTTTTTTGGTGAATAATAACTTTTTGCTTTTATTGACCACGATTAGAAGTAAATAGGGAAATAAAGTGTAAAAATGATATTATTAATACCATAACACATGTACTAATTCTATTGTATGAATACAATTCTATTTAAAACAACCTTTTGAATAAAATATGAACATCTTTGGTCAACTTTGATTATATTAAGACACTTATTATTATTTTATTTAATGAAGAGTTAAAATAGTTAAAAACAAGGTTTAATAACTAAAAAATTTCTAATATAGTGTTGTAAATAAGATAAATTATACTATAAATATTAATTACAAAGATAAAATGATTTCATACATAATTATATTTTATTTATATTTTTTAGACATTATAAATTTTTAGTTATTTTTGACACAATGATGATGCAGTAATTACCTTAATAATAAAATATTAACATAATTGATGTTATAAATATTCAAATAAATGATATTTGAGACTTTTTATGAATTACACTAATTTTATAGGTTAATATAACATATTAGGGTTGGTTAGTTGAATTTGTTTTCGAAATAATAATGCTGATATGAATTAAGAAAAAACAAAATACCAAATAGTGTCAAAAATGACATAAAAGAGTTTTTAAAACAAATATTATATTATTAATTAATATAATGGTCCTAAAATTATATGGATAGGCCAGAAGGAATATATAAATATGTTTCTGACATTAATTAAACTATTGGGGTTCGATTTGATGTTTATAGTAAGATATTAACAATATAGTGTAAGAATGAAAGAAGACACGGTAAAATTTAAATTATTTAACTTAGTGTTAAATCTAAATGACAAGGTAAAAATTGTAATCTAAACTTGTCTAAAAACTATTTGTTGAAAGTATTTCTACCCATCCCCACCCGAGCCTCGATATAAGTCACATTGAAGCCATTATAAACTGTATATATATTTATTATAAAATAATATTATATGTTTTCCGTAAGGTGCCCCTCACACCTCTTATAAAAGGGACCCTCCTCCCTATCCTCTTCACAACACTTGGAGCCATCAAGATCGGCCATTCCCAAAAAAATTTATCTTCTCCACTTCCCTAGAAACATTCTGGAGGTTCTGGTATTATCAATAGACCAACACTAGTCCCTTAAAAGGAATCATAAATGGGGTTTGTCGAAGAAGAGGTAATCTCTTCTATCGATTCATGCAAGTATCTTACTTCTTCAACTTCAACTTATGTAGTTGTTTAATTATAATCTAATACAATAACTATCAATAATGTATTGATATGATATTATAAATAGGAAACAACCTCAATTCACCTTCTATCCATCCTTCGGAAAACGAAATCATCACGTGTGCGTACGTACGGAATACCCTCTCCACGCCGTAGTGTGATTAGTTTTTCCACCACCACCTTACCTGGATGGGTATAATGGTATAAATAATAACTATATATGGTTATCATAACATCATAATTATTCTAAGACATTATATCTTCCGCTCCAATTCTATTCAATAATTATGGGAACTATATCATCGCTCGAGCGTACGTACAGACTATAGTCTCCATAAATACGATGAGATTCATTTTCCATGATTAACAATTCACATTAGATTATAAAGTATATATAATAAATAATAATGAAATATATTACATAATAATGATACTATATTTATGTAAATATATTTTTCATTTACTTAATTCCATTGAATTCAATAAGCAAACGAAAACAACATTCATGTGTACGCATGACCTACCGTCTCCATGAACTGTGTATTTCATTCCATTTATCAATCTATCAAATATATTTATATGATGAATATATATTATATATAAATCATGTTTTACATCCTGGATTTATTTAAATTAGGATATAATTAATAATATCAAGAACAACAAATCAAAACATGTAGGATAAATGAAATGATTTTACTCAAAACGATGCATTAAAATGGAATTTACAAAAGAACGGGTAATATAAAGTCATATAGGAACCATATATGATATAATGAAAATGAATATTATTATTTAATAAGTCAATGAAATTATTTAAATCATTATACAGGATTTTCAGATACATACAAAGCATATCATACATATGTTATGGGATATCTTTTTCAATCTTGTTTTTCTCCATGATTGTTTATAGGTAAGTATTTACTGGGGTTATATTTGAAATCCATTTCAGTAAAATTATTTTTCATAAATTGTTTAATATTCTTCCATGTATCTTTAAAGTCATGTTTACCCCTCTTTTACTTTTACATTATGTTATGGAAGGAATCATTCATTTTCTTACCATACCATGAACTTTTTGACTTTTCTAGCAAAAGTAAGATGTGAATGTTTTTTTAAACTTATACGGCATGAATGGATTTCTACGGTTTCCTAACACCTTATTTTTGAAATCGTACTCTAAAATATTTCATGATTATTTTCAACAAAATAATTATCTTCTAATATTGCATGGAATTTTGTGAAAAGAAAATGATTTTCAAGAAGAAAATATTTCTCCTAAAGAATTCATTTCAAGTGTTTTGTCAAAACTATTTTCCATCTAAGATGACATTATTCATTATGATTATGTTTCAAGTATAATATCTCTATGATTTAAATTATTTCACTTTTCTCATGATGAAATGATATCCATTTGTTTTATATGGATTATGTTATGATGGTATGATGTTTATGAAACCCATTTTATTCATTGGGTTATGATGAATGATTTATGTTTATTTTGTGGCACAGGTAAAAAATGATTTCCTTATGAGATGGGTTGGACCAATATCTCCCACCAATGCATTGGGTAAAGATTTATATCTAATACGATAAACATGGTTGGAACAACAAGTAAATCTGGTTCAGTAATACAGGGCTGGAACGGGAAGGACACCTGGTTCAGTAAGGGACATTGTCCACTGTGATGGTTTTGGCCAAAATGCCATTGCTACTATTGAAATAATATCAAGTTATTAATGGTTTCCCATTATTACATGTTTATTTCAATTCTATTTTATCATGATTGATGTTCTATTATGATATATGCCTTATAGACTACTATGTTTTATGTCATTGCTCAAGATTAGAGGTTTAAACATTGTGTTCATTTTTTTAAGTTCAAATGTATGTAGTTTGTTTTATTTTCTCCATGCATACCCTTAATGATCATTTGAGATAACCCTTTATATGTTTTCTTTACCCCATGATATAAAGAAAGGTTTTAGGTAAGATAACAAAAGGGGAAGATCTTTAAGTGAGATGTTGAAGATTATTCTCCATGATTAGAAGATTATGTTCCGAGTTTCTAATGAAACTAAATTATTACGATCCTTGAGTGTTGGTTTTTTTATGTATTATGTATTTCAAAAAAGTAATGTAATGTCTATGTAGGTCATATTTGGGTTCTCTACAGTTGGTATCAGAGGAATGGTTTAGTTAACCTTTAGAAACGAGGATGCAAATACTTTTGTGAAATCCCTCGATATATTTCTAAGGTATGTCTAGGGATGTCTCTAAGGATATGTATAAGTATAGGTTATAGTCTTCTAATTATAGTAACAATCATAGAATTAAACATAAGATATTAGAAATTGAAAGCAGTCCCCTTGATTATGTTGTTTTCCTAGTATGATTGTTTCCTCTCACACTATTCTTTTTGAGTTTTAGATAATGGTTGGAACCCAAAGGAATCATGTTGATCAATGCAATGGACAATGAATTGATTGTCCTACCGAACAACGAAATGTGATGGGAGATGGAGTAAAAAATCTGATTTCTACACTTACACAATATATGAATCATTCTGTACATCCAAACGATTAGAGAAATGAACAATATTCAATAGTTTCCTTCATGATGCAACGACCACCTTCTTTCAGTGGGTCTTCTGAACCAATTGTTTCTGAACAATGGATCAGTACCATTGTAAAGATATTTCACATAGTTCGATTTTCGGAAAATGCAAAAGGAATTCTGGTTGTTTACCATTTAGATGGAGAAGAAGACTTGGGGTGGACTCTAACTAAGAATACAAGTTCCCAAGATGAAATTGAATCCATGGAATATGATGAGTTCAAGAACATGTTTTTCAATAAGAATACCACTTATATTCTTCGAAAAGAGATTTTATGAGAGTTACATAAGATTATGTGAATGGATGATGAATCTGTTGGTATATATGATGTGAATTTTACAAGCCTTTCAAGGTATGCATTTGTCTTTATCATCCAACCTGAAAGTAATGTTGTTCAATTCTTCAGTGGATTAAAACCATGTCTTCGAAGATAATTAGCTATAAGAGACATCATTACCTATGATGAAATTGTGCGTTGTGATATCAAGGTAGAACTGGAAGTTTGTGTTACATATACATCTCATTGTTTGGACAAGAAACAAAAGATGGATTTCAAGGAAAAATTTCAATAAAAAGGTGAAAAGAAGGCGAATGTTTCTTTATGCTCAAGGTGTGGAAAGAAGAATGGGGAGATAGTCTTAAAGGGATTAGAAAATGTTTTAAGTGTAAAAAAGAAGTTCATCGAGCTGCTGATTGTTGAAGTAATGGAAAAAGGTTTCTAATGATGTGAATAGTGAAAAGACTACAGAGAACACTCCACCAATGATTCAATGCTACAAGTGTAAGGAAATGGGGAATTATTCAAACCAATGCCCTAATCCAAGGTTTAATGATGATAAGACTCAAAAACATATTCAGGAAAAGGACAATGGGAAGTCACATGTGATCACTATTGGAGAAGGTGAGTATGACAATGATATAGTGGAATGATTATGTGATTATGTAATGGAATTCTGAAATAATGTTGTGAAATCTCATTTATAGTATTTTAGAATATTGGAATATCTATATATTGGTCCATTGTGGTTTTCCATAACAATATTGTACCGATAACCATGAAATGTGATTGAAATATTTTTGGAAAGCAGATGATATACACATAAAGAAGGTATTAGGAGAAAATAATATGTTTGATAGTATTAATGATTTCGTGAATTATATAAGGACAAAGTGATATCATGAATTAAGTATATAGAAATTTTGGGATTTTGGTATGTGAAAAGATTTAAATTATGACATCATTCATGTTTTCACCAAGGTTCAATGGGTATTCAATTTTCAAGAGAATACATTATTAAGGTATTCACATGTTTGGAATGTGACCAACAAGATATATCATATGATAAATGATGTTATTCACATTCTCGATAGATGACACTTCTAGTAATCACTTTCTGTATACTCTGAGATTGGATAGAGGTATTTAGGATAAGTCTAAAAGTTGGAATGGATTATGTTAGACATCAGACAGTATTGTTTAAGGATATAAATTTTTTTGATATTATTTCTATAAAGTTATAATAGTGTAGATTTAGAAAAAGGAAAATCTACAAGATGAGCGACAACCCATCGCGGCGGACAAGGTTGCGTGAATAGAACCGACAACTGAAGTGCGACATGCCTTTATCACATACCACTATGCAACAAGAAGTACCAAGTTTGTAGAAATTAGTTTTATTTTATTAAGATGTCAGATAGATTATGTATATGTCCATTTTGGAACCATATAAGATTAATCTCACCATATGATAGACTTAGGTATATAACTTTTTCTAACATTATGTTTGAGAAAGATTGAATGACCTATCATTCTATCGCATGATCTGCTAACACTTCATGGAAGTAAAATTCAACTTCATTTCATTGAGAGACTAAGTGGAAATTGTTGAAGGTACAAAAAACAGCGAGAATGTATCAAAATCAAGTAAGTATTTCTTTTAAATATTCAACATTAAGGAAATGATCATGAAAACAAAAAATGTTTTCCTAGTACCCTTATATCTGATTAATTAGATGGAACCTTAGATCATCACAAATTTATGAATTTGTGATTGTTTGCTTTTTCATAGACATGTTCTCTAACACTCTCTATTAGAACACGGTGGTTAGATTTCTCTTCCATATCCATATTTTCACCTATATTTTTTATGAGGAAACCCAGTGACGAGTTACTTTGGGTATTCATTATGTTTCTAATTTTCCATTCTAAAATTATAATTTAGTATTGATTTTTATGATGTGGGTTTCTATGAATGAAAATTTCAAGTAGTAAACCATTTATAACCTCGACGAATTTTGAGTGCTAAATTCATTTTAAGGGGGATAGGATGTAACAACCCAAGATTATATGAGAATTATTATTTTAAATTTCATTGATGTCCTATTTTGTATGCTACAATAAAATTATCTTGTTCTCTACGCAACACTGTATTAGCTTTCAGTATACACAACACCATTCTTGGCTCTTTTTACACAAAACATCATTTTCGTTTGATAAAAATTTCTCTACACAACATTATGTATATATTTTCTTTAATGTATAAATGAAATAAGTTTTGATTATGTTAAATGAAATAAAAAAGGTAGATTTCACTACATGCAACCCTAACCTGGCTTTCATTACACGCTATTGCGACCTTCCCAGATAGCATGTGTTGTATGCAATACCAAGTTTCACAAAACAACGATATGTTATTAAATTATTGCAGAAACTAGATGTTATGCATAGTAATACCCACATTTTGAAATACGATAAATTTTATGATTATAAATGGACTTCATTTTAGGATTCGGAATATCCAAATTAGCCTAGGGTGAATTATTTGTATTTTTCTGAAAACATTCAATTTTTGATGAATAGTGAACAAAATAAGTTATTGGTTAAAACTAATTTTTTATTTTAGTAAAAATTTATGTTATTTATGGTTATATTATGTCTAAATAGATACATAATACCTATATAAGTTCAATATAATTCATTGGAGTCATTATATAATAATTTTAGATATATAAATATTTTATTGAACTTTTTAACATCATTTACCCACCTCCTAAGAGAATTTTCAAATTTACATGAAACATAATTTTACTACTTCTGTGAGTGGAATTTCAAAATTCCAAGAGAAATGGTAGATATTATTATGTTAAATGTTGTTCAATAAGATAAATATATATTTTTCTGAATAGTAACTTTTTACTTTTATTATCCATGGTTAAAGGTAAATAGTGTAATTAAGGGTAACAATGATAATATTATTACACCAACACATGTCATAATTATATTGGATAATTATAATTCGACCAAAAAAAACCTTAGGAATAATATATGAACCTATTTGGTCCACTTCTATTAGATTAAGACACTTATTATTATTTTATTTAAAGAAGAGTTAAAATAGTTAAAAAAGATTAAAAACTAAAACATTTCTAATATAGGGTTATATATAAGATAAATTCGACTATAAATATTCATTATAAATATAAAAAACATTCCTACATAATAGGATTTTATTTATAATTTTTATAAATTAAATAATTTAATTTATTTATGACACAATGATGATGCAATAATTACCTTTTTAATGAAATATTACCATAATTGATGTTATAAATACCCAAATAATTATAATTTGAGACTTTTTATCAATTAAACTAATTTTATAGGTTAATATAACTTATTAGGGTTGGTTGGATAAATTTTTTTCGAAATAATAATGGTTTATAATTTATGAAAAAACAATATACAAAATAGTGTCCAAATTGACATAAAAGAGTTTTTAAAACAAATATTATATTATTAATTGATATAATGGTCCTAAAAATATAAGGTTTATAAAAAATATTTATATAATAATATTTATGAAATTAATGAACTTATTGGGGTTATATTGGCATTTTATAGTATGTTTATTAACCATATAGTGTAATAATACTAGAAGACATGGTAAAATATGAATTATTTGACTTAGAGTTAAATCTAAATGATAAGGTTAAAATGGTAAACTAAACATGGCTAAAAGCTATTGGATGAGAGGATTAAGACCCATTCCCAACATATCCTCTAAATAAGTTACTTTTGAGCCCTTTTAAGCCGAATTTGAATTTATTATAAAATAATAGTTTACGTTTTTCCAAAGGTGCCCCTCACCCCTCTTATAAAAGGTAACATCCTCCCTCTCCTAATCAAAACACATTTAGCCTTCATGCTCAGGAAAACCCTACACATTTCTCTTCTCAAATTCCGAAGAAACATTCTGGAGGTTTTGGTCTTCTCAAAAGTCCAAATCTAGTCACTTAGGAGGAATCTTAAATGAGGTGCGTCGAATAAGAGGTAATCTCTTCTACCGATTCTTTCATTTTTCTTTCTTCTTGAACTTCCTATTATTTAGTTTTTTCATTGTAAATTAAAACAATAATTATCACTAATATACATAAATGATATTATAAATATTAAACATCCCTTTTTAATCTTCTATCCATCCTATGGAAAATGAAATTATCCCGCGTGCATACGTACAGAATACCGTCTCAACGTCGTTGTGTAATTTGTTTTTCCACTACATCCAAAATTGTATTAGTATAATGGTGTAAATAATAACTATATATGGTTATTATAACATCATAATTATTCTGAGATATTATATCAACCACTCCAATTCTATTAAATAATTATGAGAATGATATCATCGCTCGTGCGTACGTACAGACTACCGTCTCCACGAACGCGATGAGATTCTTTTTCCTTGATTAACCATTCAAGTATGATTATAAAGTATATATCATAAATAATAATGAATGATATTACATAATAATGATACCGGATTTATGTATATATATTTTTATTTATTTAATTCCATTCAATTCAATATGGAAATGAAAACAGCGTTCATGTGTACGTACGGCCTACCGTCTCCATGAACGGTGTCTTTTCTTCCATTTATCGATATATTATATATATTTATATGCTGAATATATATTATATATAAATAATTTTTTAAATTTAGAAATTAATTAAATCAAGATATAAAAAATAATATCAAGAACAACAAATAAAAAATCGTATGATAAATGAAATGATTTTACCCAAAACGCTGATTTAACATGGAATTTACAAATGAACGGGTAATATAAAGTCATAAGTTAAACATATATGATATCATAACAATGAATATTATTCTATATTATTTCAATGATATTATTTAAATCATTATTCTGAAATTTCGGATACATATGAAGCCTATCAGACATAAGGTAAGGGATAACTTTTCCAATCTCGTTTTTATCTGAGATTGTTTATACATAATTATTTACCGGGGTTATATTCTTCATCCATGTCCATAAAAATGTTTTTCATAAAGTGTTTAATATTATTACATATTTTTTTATTGTTGTTTCTACCGCTCTATGACTTTTACATTGTTTTACGGAAGGAATATTTCTTTTGTTGACCATATGTTGAACTTTTTGACTTTTCTGGAGACATTACGGGGAGAATGTATTTTAAACTTATACGTCGTGAAAGGATTTCTATGGATTCATGATTCCTTGTTTTCAAGAAGATAACTGTACAATATATCATGATTATTTTCTAAGAAATCATTTTCTTTTAAAATTGAATGGTATTTTGTGAAAAGAAAATGATTTTGAAGAAGAAAGGGTATTTTCCTCATTAATTCATTTCATGGGTTTTGTCAAAACTATTTTCCATCTAAGATGACATTATTTAGTATGATTATGTTTCAATTATAATGTTTCTATGGTTTGCATGATTTAAATTTATTTATAGTTAAATTATATCCATTTGTTTTATGTGGATTATGTTATGATGGGATGATTCTTATGAAACCCATTTTATTCTTTGGGTTATGATAAATGATTTATGTTTATTTTGTGGCACAAGTAAGAATTATTTATTTATGAAATTGCGGGACCTATATCTCCATCCAATTAATTGGGTAATGATTTATATATTATGAGATAATCATTGATGGAACAATAAGTAAATCTGGTTCAGTAATACATGACTAGAATGACAAGTAAAATTGGTCCAGTAAAGGACATGGCCCACTATGATGGTCTTGGTCGCAATGCCTTATATTCTATGGAAATCATATCAAGTTCATAATGTTTTCCCACTATTAAATGTTTTATTCCAATGCTATTTTATCATGATTGAATTTCCATTATGATCTATTCCTTATGTACATCCATGTTTTTTGTCATTTCTAAATATTTGATTTTTAAACGTTATGTTCATGTTTTTAAGTTGAAATGTGTATGGCTTGTTTTATTTTAACCATTATTACCCTTACTAAGCATTTGATCTCACCCTGTATGTGTTTTATTTTCCCTAGGATATTAAGAATGGTTTTAGATAAGAATATAAAAAGGGATGATCTTTATGTTAGATGTTGAAGATCATTCACCATGATTAGATGATTATGTTATGTGTTTCCGAATACACTAAAAAATTGCAATCCTCGAGTGTTGGCTTTTTATGTATTAAGTATTCTGCAAAAGTAATGTAATGTCTATGTACGTCATGTTTGTGGTCTCTAGAACAAAAACCCCGAAAACTGATCTAAAATTGGATGTATTTATAATCCCATTAAAAATAACAACACATTATCTCAGTGGGAAAATGTGTGACATATATACATTTCATAAAATTCTCATGTATATATTTCAACAAAATATGATAACAGTATGCATGGATAATGGTGGTTATAAATGATCTAATATTATTATTGATCCATGAATTTTTATCCTTGAAAAAACAATAATGTTGTATATGTTAATTATAGTAAGGATCTCATAACCCAACCCATTATGATGATTTAAAGGGATAAAACAATCAAGTACATGAAAATAATAAATATGGGAATAATAAAATGATCCTCATCCTACCATGATAAAATAAATACTCAACTGTAAATTCTTCTAATGATCAATGTGTCCTTGAAATATAATGAGTAAATATATAATAAGGTAAATAGTTTTATTGAGTCCAAATGTTTTGAATATTGAGTTATAGGGTTTGTAACAAAGAAATGTGTCCCATCAAAACTAGAGTTGAAGATGGAATTTCATGATGATATATAAAGTTCATCCATATCTATTCATTGACATAGTACTTTGATTTATAATAATTTAAAGAAAAAATATGATGGGAGAACATGATGGGGGAAATATATGACATTGTATCTCGATTTTAATAATGTGAATAATTAATTGATAAATCTTATCAGTTGAAGGGTATGATGAGACAATTTCATATTCCAGTATGGAAATGGGAAAACATAACAATGGATTTATTTAATGGACTCCCCCGGGATCCTTTTATGAATAACATCATCTGGGTGGTAGTAAGGAACCTTACATAGTAAGTTAATTTCATTTCTATCTAGGATTATTTTTCTCAAGAAAAACTCTCCATGATATACATAGTTAAAGTTGTAAGTATGCACAATGTTACACTATCTATTGTATATAACCGGTGTATGAGGTTTACATTGTCATTTTGGAGAAGCCTTTCGTAGGTGTTGGATATAGAATTGAGATTTACCACTCATTATCACTTTCAGATAGATGATGAATTCAAAAAGGACATTCAAATAATGGAGGATAAGATTAAATAATGTTCTATTTATTCTTATGTATTATAGCATTAACAACTTCCCCTAATAGATTTTTCATAAAAAATGCTTCTATTCTAGAATTATAATGACACATTATCAGGAATTTATTTTACATGATGTGTTAAAATATGATATACTATGATGAATTCTAGAGAGATGAATCTGATTTTACTTAATTGAATCCCTTATATAATAGTGATGGTTCAAACTATTCAACATCATATAAAACTATACAATATAATTTGAATATATATGATGAAATCATCTACAAGACCTGGGGATTGAGGTTGGAGATAACGTTTTACACTAAATAACATGAAGGAAGAATTACATTAGGTTTGTTTAGAATATAAGTATTTTTCATTTATTCATTGACCCAGTTGAGATCATTGACCAAATCAGAATGATTTGAATCAAAAATCACTCCAACATAACCTATATCAATTATCGGATGAGTTATATGTACCCCTAGAGGAAGTGCATAGCATAAATATAATGTGCACTAAATCTATAAAAGGTTCCATTAGAGAATAATTATTTACACGTGGCTAAACTAATGAATATAATAGATCATGGAGACAATATTCTACAAAACAATACATCTTGATTGGATAATGTGCGGTGGCATAACCACAAGCATTAATAAGTGACATCGGAACATGAATTTCCGATGAAACAACAGTACCCTATTAATTTTTATGGGGTGAAATTAAAATTTCAAATGTGTTATTTCGAATGGGGGGAATAATGTAACATAATAATTATTTTTAAATAAAAATTACCCTTTTATATGAGATAAATCTTTATTATGAAATGACACTGTAGAAAATTCATGCAGTACATCGGTTATTTTGGACTATTATATGATATATCCAATAATAATTATATAAAAAATAAGAAATATAAATTTTTATATTATAATTTTTATATAATGATCATGTGATAATTATATTTTAAGGGTTATGATAAAGTCTAATTGTCACACACAATAGTGGCGATGGACCAAACTAGAAGCATCATTCCCTATGAAGACCTCTGATCAGACCATATATGAAATATATAATCACTAGGATTTTACGTAGAAAAAATATATATTTGATTTTCCAAATAAATAAAGAAAAAAAGTTCATTTATGTTAAAATTACAATATCATGAAGATCATGACCAATACTATGTTTCACCAATCCACCGATATAAAATATTACTATTTCCCACCATACCCTCAAATAATTCACTAGTTTAATTAAGCTCTATGTATCTCGAACATAATCATATGAATATTAATATTGTGTTTTTAATAAAAATGTGAATATATTTATTAACATTTTTTTATTAGACTTTTAATTTTTAAATAATGATATTTATATAAATTAGATTTTAATACAATGAAACACAAATTAAATTTTTGTGAAATATATAGTGTTATTAAAAAATTATATATTGTGAATTGAAGAAAATTTTAAATAACGGTTATTTTAATAAAATATTATTATTAAATAAATTTTTACCAATTTAAATAATGACTGAATATTTTTAAGTAAAATTTAATTTTTATATGGGTTTGAAAACCGTTATAGTAAAAAACCAGTATTTTTTCAATAAATGTGAAATCATGATATAAATGTCTTCACTATCAAATATAGAGAATTATTTTATTAAGATTTTTTTGTAAATAAAAATACCCAAATTATCCAATAGTTATTTTTCAAAATTATATATTACAGATGAATTTTTCGATTAAAATTATATACAGTATAATTATATGGTGTGTAATATTACAAAATAATGACCCAAAAGTGTTATAATATATGCCTTAAAATGTACCAAAATATATATATATATATCCCCTTTATATTATTTATATTTTTTATATAATTAATTATATTAAGCCTTAATGAATCATAAAAAACCTAAATTATATAGTTTTTTATATCAATTCTTTAAAGACAAACTCTCTTTAAAATTACAAAGAGAATTACATTATCCTGTTAGGATCATATCCATCTAAAATATTTAAATCCATTGTTATTTCATAGAATCTGTTGGAAAATCAGGAGATTTATTTATTTTTGATTAATTTATAATTTATATTTGAATACCAATGTTTGGAAATAATAATAAATTATAATCTACTTAAATATATAAACCAATTGAACCTCCCATTCCTCTTCACTAAGAAATATTGTATCCTAATGATATAGAAACCATGCTCTATTGAGCCCTATAATGGAGTCCATCATATATTATGGATTACATCCAAATAATTTATAAGTCCATCTCATGTTATATGATCCTCTCTTTATCTTGTTTTTATGCACATTCATTATATTATGCAATTTATTTTCCAATTTTTCATAACAAAATTTTTTTACACCTACATCATAAATTCTATAAAATTTATATACTATTATAGAATAAATTCACTATCATTTATCCCCTCTATTAAACATTATGTACCCCTATTATGATGCAAAAATTAACCATTAAATTTCCATGATAAAAAATTGTGTATTTATTTCCCATCATCATTTCAACTCTATTATATTAAACAAGATTTTAATATATTTCATTTTTGGTATTTCCTTTTATTTAACCCATGTTCATTTTTTCATAGGATTAAAATTGAGGAAATACCTCATTATGTTGTATAATCCATGTGGAACACTAATGCATTTACATTATCTGAAAGTGACGGCTGGGCCCAAAATTATATACCACTTAAATAAAATTCTTAATGTTTTTGTCACCATAGATTCCATGTATTGTAAATTTGAGGTTATATAAAGAAATATATATTATTATTTCTTAGTTTTTATACTAGACATTTGCTTATAATTTCATTATTTATATTATTTCCACATTCTTATGTTTCTTTTATGTTATCATTTTATATATTTAATTATTATTCATGAATATAATTATCACCATTTTTTGATACCATAATATGCCTCAATGATCACATATAATTAGTTAAATTATTCATTTATTTTTGAATTCCCATATTGTGAATTTTATCTCACCTTGTTCGTATGTACATCACATTCTAATTTTCTTTAGTTTTAGATGATCCATGGAATATTAGTACATGTTAAAATGTTTTGATTATGCTTTTTAGTTTCATTTTCTACTTATTATGATATGTATATAATTAACCAACGATATTGGGCCTCATGATCCTCTGTGGTCATATTAATGTCCACATTATGAAATAAAAAATTTATTAATGTGGGTTAAAAATATTTTTTTTCATAATAAATACATGAAAATTGGGATTTAGTAATATCAAATGTAATAATATATTATAAAATTTTTCATGATATATATTGATGATTCTATTATGAATTAATTGTTTTTGAATATTTATTTATTCATTTATTTTACCCTTACTCTAGTTTTATTTAGATATTTCTTCAACTTTATCCTACAATTTTACTTCATAGGGATATATAATTTTATATAATATAGTCCTACTATGTACCCCCTAGTCCTCACCCCACACTATATTTTCTATCAATTGATAATTTATTATAGGATAGATTGGATATTTATTATAGAAATATTGGTTCAAATTAAAGGATGACTTTTAATTTTGGGAGTGGTTTGTATATGAATTTTAAATTTCATATAATATGAAATTTATAAGGAATTGGGCTATGAATTTCAATCTATATGGGAATATTAGGTTGTCGATCGGTCCATTTATTCGGGTCTCCATGGAATTAAATGGCTATTGTCTATCATTCTCATAAAATATTACATTGATTCCTATCTCAACCAAATTGTTTATTATAAGGGGTCCTTCAAATTAACTCATTAATCCCCGAACATAACATAATGGTTTTTTTATAAAGGTGGTCCATAAAAACCTATTTAAAAAGATATTGGATGATAATTATAATGGATTTTGGATATAGTCATTGTTGATGCATTGATGGGGTATGTATAAAAATTGTTTTAGTTTTACATAAAAAGTAGGAAAAGTAGGTGATCATATGGAATACCTATATTTATTTTCTCATTTATACTATGTCATATCCTTAATATTAAAAAGGATGACTACATTTTGGGTACTTAGGCACCATGTTATCTAAGGTAAAGACCATTGAAACAAGCTAAACAAGTTTAGAAGATTTTTAATTGATTCTATGGAATAATGATTTAGAGGTGTACATGCATCATTTCCATATTGGTCATATAAAATAAATCATTATTATTTTTCGAGTGTGTATAATTATAATTCTAATCAATATCTATGTGATACTACACATCAATATGTTGTATTAAAATCAATAAATTAAAACATAATATTAAATCATATTTTCATTAAATTTTCTATTAAAATTTATTCTTTATAAATCTATTTATTTTTCTTAATAAATCATTAATAGTATGTTAAAAATGTTAATTGGTTATTTAAATTTCTGTTTTTATAAACAACTGTAATATTATTTTTCAAAAAACAATTTCTAGTGGATTGATATTCTATGTTATAATTTATTATTTGATTATAACTGAATGTAAATAGTAAACA
Organism: Viscum album; assembly: GCA_963277665.1. Lineage (NCBI taxonomy): Eukaryota > Viridiplantae > Streptophyta > Magnoliopsida > Santalales > Viscaceae > Viscum > Viscum album. The sequence continues at coordinate 517,147,672 of OY728146.1, forward strand.
TGTATGTATTTTAGTACACCAATCTGTTATTTTTATAAAAAATAACTTCTTATATATTTTCATAAATACTGAATCATGTCTAAATGATTTTTTTGTGGAGATTTTTATTAATTATTTCATATTTATACATGAATTTATAAATTATTGTTAAAGTTAATGATATATAAATAGAAATATTTTACCCACATATTAATAATTTTTACCTAACAAAAAAATTTAATATTATTTTATGTGATTATATATGTTGTTAAATGAGGATTTTCCTAACATTTTATACATTTTATTTATTTATTTTATTATATAAATTATCATTATATAATTTTTAATTCATGATCTATCACATGAGTAATATAATTATGTGTTGTGAATCATGGTTAGATTATATATTTGGATCAAAATTTGATACTAATTCATTGTTTAAATAAAAATTGAATATGATATTCATAAACTGTATAGTATATATTGCTCAAAAATTATATATAAATTCTATAATAGTTTTCATTGTAAACTATATAAATTCGGTTAAATTTTGGATATTGTTATGACATGTCGAGTATGATATGTTTTAAAAGTTACATAACTAGTTATAAATTAGCTTCCCGAATTTACTAAACATTATTTGAATTTGTATCATGATTTACATTACAATGACTAATTTAATAAAAATCATAGAAAAATTTAATGTAGAAAAATGTTATAAATAATATTAATAAATTTTCATTGAATGAATAATCCTGGTAGAATTTATATATTTTACTAATTTTTGTTAATTATGAATGCAAATAAAATGAATTTTTCAAGTTAATTAAATGCTTTATGAAAGCATTTAGCTTGACATTTTGGTCATTAAATTAAAAAAAACATGATATTTTTTTTGTGAATAAATGATTTATTTAAAATTATTAATTTACATGAGAGGATCTAGTATATTATTATATTTATGGGAAGGATTATATTTAATATATACGGGGATGAATTAGTGGTTGGTATGTGGTGGAATAAGGTATTGATGGACAGTCCATGATAGATTGTTTGGTAGCCTATATCTCCCTAAAATTCTAGCAGCATGATTATTTTCTTGAAACAAGAATTTATATTTTTGAAAACATTATAAGATATATTGTGTATAATGATCAAATTCCACATGGTAATTTTTTCGTAACACAAATATTTTTCTATAAGTTTTTGTTACATTGTTTTATATCTTACTGAATATTTCGAATAACAAAATAAAATAGTATTATAATTTATATTAATGAATAATGTATTTATAAATATTTATAGAATTAATATATGATTTAAAAAAGTAATATATATAATACATTATGTGATAGAATCCATGTTTTGGATTATTAGTAATAAATATTGTTGGTAAGATTATAAAACCCCATAAAATTAGAGGTCATCCCATTATCGAAATTCTAATTGGGAACCTGAATTGGGATATTTGATTTCACTCATATGATAATTAATAACTTTTTTGACTTCCACCAAAATTTATTTGGAATAATCTATGGTATGATATTGAGACTTAGATATAAATTTTACAACATGTCTCCAACCATGGGTAATATTATTTATTTTATGGGGAATAATTGTTATAAATATTTTAGGTTTCATGTGTATCATTTTATTTTGGGAAATTCATATTGTAATTATATGAATTATAGGTTGATCCCTATTACCCATCCTTATAGAACAATAAATATTTTTTGGAAGAATTTTTAAAGAGTTTTTAAAGTGAAATGTGATTTATAAATCATATAAAACTAATAATAATGTAATTTCCAAAAATTGTATGTAGTAATCCAAACAATTTATGATTTAGGAGGAAAGGGATTTAAATTGATTATAAAATTTTCTTATAATTCTAAATAGGTATAGTACTTTAATATTTTTAAAATAGTTTTTATTCTTAATCACAGAATGTATTAAAAATGTTATTTTTTTTTGAAATTATTATAATTTTTAGGAAATGATATTAATTTTTTATTTAAAATAATTGAATTATGGTGGTATTAAGTTAATAAAATGGATTATTTTTCTCACTATAACTAAATGGTTGTATTCAATAATTAATTAAATTTATTATGTCAATGATCTTATAACCAATATCTATTTTAGGGTTTGTTCATATGAGTAAATATTTCAAAATATATTATTTTTAGTTTGATTGGGATTTCATCAGTATCTAGGATCTTGATTGAGAGGTATCTTCAATAGAATATGAATATATTGGGTTTTCATACATAGGTATAGATTTTAATTTCTAGTGATGAAAATTGGATGTGTGTTATGAACTGTAAATTCTTAGTTTTTGTCCAATCATTTCCTCTGTAATTTCATGGATGTTAATAATGACAATATACCTACTACTTTTAAAATCTAATGCTAGGGAAGGTCAATAACAGTTATATGTAATTCGATATTAGTGGATATAAATATGTTTTTTAATATTTCATCTTGGTGTGATATATTAAATATAATAATAACTATTATTAATGTTTTAAAAAATATATACATTTTTAATAAATATTTTATAATTATAATTCCTTATTGGTTCAAAAATAGTACCACTTGAAATTAAATATTTCTTGAAAATTGGTATTATTTTTTATTTTATATATATAATACCTACAAAAAATATTTTCAAATTTAGATTTTCATACATTAGAATTAGTATTATTGTAAAAATGATTACACAATATATATAAAAATTTAGTTATTTATTGTATATATATATTCATTTTAGAAAAATTTTATTTATCATAAATGATTTTTATCAAATAAAATTATTAAAGGAAATTTTTGTTATATATAATAGATTAAATATTTTAATGAATTATGGAAAATAATTATATGAAAAAATAGTGTTTTATTAAGTGGGAAGTGAAATTTAAACATCTAAATTGGGTTGATTTCATGCTTTAAAAAGAAAAAAAAATAAAATTATTACATCTAAAAAATTAATTATCATTGATGAGGAATTTCGTTTCTTTATATAAAATGTATTCAATGGGTTAAATAAAATTAATGGAATGATATATTTTACATAATTGAATATTTTATGGCTTAAAAAGATGCACTGTGAGATTAAGTTTATACATACAGTTTAAGTGGAAGATTAATATTTAATAAAATGCATATGAATTGATTCATTCTATGTAGAAGATCCATATTCACATTTTAATAATGAATTAATTAAATATAAATGTGAAAATAAATTCAAAGTGAAATATGTTTTGTTTATTAGTTAAATAAATAATCATATTTGTGATTAAGTATATGTTATTAAAATGTTAATGGGATGATTAAATTAGTAAATCGTTAATTAAATGTTGAAATGTCACCTAAGAGTTGTTATGTCACCAAAACACATATATAATAAAACAATAGTTTTCTATTGGATGATTATATTTATAAAAACTCCTTCACTTGGAGTTCATTGTTTTCTCAAATAAAGACTAATTTAAGTGAATTATTGAAAATTTGAATACCTTATGGTATATTGTATTTTATAGATTCCATGATTATAGGATGTAAATGATTTTCGTTAGGTGATTCCATTCTAGAAAACATACATCCTCCCTTCTAGAAAATGTGTATTGTATTATAACAACAAATCATAGAGAAATGTCAAGGTTTCATATCAGGGTATAGGATTTCCTAATATATTACATTTGCTGAATAATATGTGGTATGTTAGAAACATAATTTTTTAGTTTTGAATACTAGATATTGGTGTTTCTAGCCCTTCCAAACGATTAAAATAATATAAATGATATTTATTCCCAATTTTATTCCTCTAATGTGTATTGGTAATCTGACTCATTCGATCTATCAAAAAACACCATTATATTCTCTAAAACAATATTCCATTTAGATACCTAAAAAATTGATAACATATTATACCTTGACAATAGAGAATGTATGTTTTTACACTCTCCTAGATCTCTATGGGAATTATTTAGTTATTTTAAATGGATTCCTATTTAATTAAACCATTTTCATAAATCAAACCTCTTTCAGTCCCTTTTGTGGTCTAGGGTATGAGGTTGACAATGATAATAAAATGTCATCATTATATAATTAAATTATAAATTTTTTTCATACATTTTAAATTAAGATTTATATTATCATTTATTTATAATCTATTACGTATGGAATTTTATGTGAAAATATAATAATATATGATTCCCCATGAAGAATGTTATTTATCATGAAAAATATTATATAGAATTGGATTCTAGAAAATTGTGTAATTGAATGGATGGATTAATATTTTTATTTAAACCTTATTTATTCTTATACTTATTTATACAGATTCTTCCAATTATATTAGAGTACCCATGTGTGATGAGAATATAACATAAATGGAAATAAATAATGAAAAAAATAATATTGCTAATGAATATAAAAAGATGATAATTATTAATAATTATTTTTCTATTATAAATTATTAATTTGAGGATAAAAATGATGAATGCATATAAATTCTTCTTCAAATGATAATTTTATGTTTAATAGTGAAATATGGTTGTTTTCTATGATGTTTACTATGAAATATATTTCTCCATATTTCATAATTCATAAAACATTTTTGATCAACATTAAAACAACGAATCAACAAATCATGTTCTACTAGAATGTGATGGAATGAATGTGATGAATAACATTTGTTAGAGAAATATAATAGGATAAAATATTTTCATATTAAACAGAAATTTTAATTACATTTATATGAGTTATTTATGAGATATTTCATGTAATGTACCACCCATAAATTGTACATAACATTGTGATTTCGTCAAATAATTGATTCACTTACATCTGAGGATAATTTTAGAATTAGATTTTTATATAATTAAGTCATCAATCACATAAAAACCCATATATTAAAAAGTAGGAACATCTAATCTGTATATATTTTACCGATAATATAAAAATATTAATAAAAAACATGATACATTTTATTTAATGATCTTCATGAATTTTAAACTGTATTATTCCATTATCTACCCCATCCATAAACAACATGAACACCATTTCGGAATTTGGGATAAATAAAAAATGCTTAGTGGGATCAATGAAAATAATAATTAAACCAAAAATTTATTATATAATGCCAAATCAAAATTTTCTATCTCAATAAAACTTTTGGGATCAAAATTTAATATTGTAATAAAACAAATCACCTTTTAATCCAAAATAATTTCATAAATAATTCCATTAAAATATTTTAATTGAAGTATTAAAATAATAACTATTTTTTTGCATGACTGAAAACCTCATGAAGTATTCTCACAAATTATACTTATCACACTTATGATGTACTAAATACAATATTTGGAAAATAAATCATTGATTAAATTTTATTTAAATAATATTATTTGCATACAAACTCATATGATGAATAGATAAAATATTTAGATATATTTCTAAATCTTTTTTCATATAACTTTTATAAATAAAATAAACATATATTCGTTGTGAATAGACAATGAACTGGATGGATTTCATGGAGCCACTCATAATGGATTTAAAACGTAACCACAAATAGTTATTCAATAAATTTACTACATATCCTATTTAATAACGTTGATACCAACAATTGGTTTATTAAAGAACCCCCCTTAGCCATAAATAATTTACAAGAAAAAAATCATAACACATTAAAATTGGCACTTTGTAACACCACAAACATGAAATAATATTTCCATACATAAGAAAATTTTTTTAGATATTTTAATATCCATAAAACTTGAGCCCTATGTAAATAAATAAAAAAGGTGAATAGGGTTTTTCATTGAGAAATACATGAAAGTTGGTGAAGGAATCCGAATAACAAATAATGGTTATGGTGGTAGAAAAGTCGTTTCTACCGTATATATTAAAATAATATATTTCATTTTAAATTTTTAAGAAATGTTAAGAATTCTATATAATGAATAATTTTTGAAATCCTTTTATATAATTAAAAAATTAATTTATAAAACATTATTATTTATATAATAAAATTCATAAAATCATTTATGAATATGGACAGAGAAGGTAATGGTTTATAAAATTAACCATGAATACATTTAAATTACTCTTTTAGGATGAGGTGTCTCTTATCCCTAGAATGATTACTCACATTAATTATTTATTAGGATATATTTTATGTTTATTATTCATTTTATTTAACATTTACTCTGTTATATACATTACGTAATCAATTATGTTTACATTTGATGTTTTCAAAATATTATCCTAACTTGTAAAAAATCATTTCAGTATATTTAATTTGGTAAAAGTTGACATTATTATAAAATATATATTTAAATAATAATTATATAATTTTTATTATATATATATTATAATTTTAATAAAAAACCTGAATTTTGGTTATGAAAAAATGGTCAACATTACAATCATAGAAAATGTTTTTCACATATACGCATGAATAACATTAAAATTTTACGAATATCATTATGAAGAAAAGTTAGGAAATATTATACATATAAATAATTATTATAATATCATAAATATGATAATTTATATACATATAAATATCCTCAATGTTATTTTTTTGATGAAAAAGAATCACATCACTCTATGGAGGGGGTTATCAACACATTTGGAGGAATAACATTATCATTTTTTATGTCTATGAATTTATGAAATAAGGTGATAAATTATCATTTCATAATGAAAATTTTAACATCAATAAAATATTTATTTCATATATGTAACAATTATTCCTTATGTTTATCTTTTCAACCTTCCTTATAAGGATTTAGTGAAAAAATACACGACATCATGAGTTGGTAGTCCGCCGCACACATGAGTGTTGATATCGTATCCCCACATATAATAGACAATAAGAAGTTATATGTGACATAATAATTAATTAAGTTTAATTATGTTTCAAATATCTTACATATTATTTGAATAAATCATTTTTACAGTCTCTGACAGACGATGATGAAAAATGAATTACAACCGTTCAAAAGGCGGTAGTCCACCATATAAAAATGGTGGATTTTCATTCCATTTAATGGAAGATGAGATTGAATTAGGTTATGAAATTATAATATTATAATCTATTTATATTATATTTATATTTTTTATTATATATTTAGAATTAATTATTATTTTTAGGATGTGTAAGATGAAATAAAATATATGTGTTTAGTTACGCATGATGCATCTTCTTCATACAACCTATATACAGTTGCCCCAAAACACTTTATAATATGGATTTATGATCATAACAATGGATTTATGTTCTAGATGTGGAATTATATATTGTATTTTTTAGGTATTTTTAAATACAAAATTATTTGGAGGTGTTAAATAGAGGTGATATGGGATGGCTTTTTATAAGAGGGGAAGAGGACACATTAAGAAATTCTAAAACAAAAAATTATAAACAGTGTTTCAGAAATACCCAAATTCCAATACAAATTACCAAAATAGAGCTTTATTTCATTAAATTTTAATATATGGACATATTATAGAATTTACTCAACATTTATAAAATTTTAAAACATATCTCTACAGTGTAACCCTCAAATAAACCATTTGTTTCTATAAACACATTAAAAGCATTTAATTGTTTTCAGATTTTTTTATGTCCAAAAATTATGTTTGAAACGTTATATTTAATAAAATATACCATGAAAAAATATTAAATCCATTTTAGAAAATTAAATTTAAATAAATTGAAAAATTAATTTAAAAGCACACTTGTAGATGCTATGAATAAAATGTTTTCAAGGGAAAAAAATTTAAAGAATAAAATGATTGTATATAAACAATGTGACTATAAATCATAATTACATGAATTTAAATTCATATTGTGATATATAATATATATTTAATTTAAATAATTATTATTATGGTTTTTTTTAAATTACATTAAAAAAGAAAAAAATCATTTTAAAATAATTTTTGGGATAAAACTATTCATTAAAAAAGAAATTGACTTACACTAAAATATTGTTTAATAATGATTAAAATAAAATTACTTGACTTAAATATAAATAAATAGTACTTAAATTTTAATAAATAATATTTATATCATAATTAACATTTTAAATTAATAATTTTTTTGAAAGAAATTATGTTCTTTAAAAAATAAATATATTTCATTCCTCACTAATTTATTATTATTCCATAAAAATTACCAAAAATATTCACAACGATATATTTTATAAAAGCATATAAAAATTATTTTTAAAAAAAATAATATTTCAATATTTTTTATAAAACCATTTTAATATTTTCTCACCAAAAGAAATAAAAAAATATTGTATCTGTACTTTTGTTAAATAAAATTTTATTTCTGAAAATTGAGTGATTATTTACAAATAATATCTAAGTAAAATTTTATTTGATAGAATATATATATATATATATGTCATATATTAGTTAATCGTATTCAATAATACCAATTTAACATATAGGTTATAATATTCATATATTTTATGTGTCACATTAGCTTAGTGTTTTGTGTCATATAAGTTAGTGAATATAATGTTATTTCACTGAAATATCATTGATTTACATTACCCACAACTTAAAAATTTTCAACCTCAAAACATCACATTGATCTCTGTAAACATTTCTTGAAACATTAAAACTACATTGTTTAAATTCCAAATAAAAAAGGTTTAATGAAAGATGATTTTAAAAAAATAGAGAGGAATTTATGATGGGTATCTAAAATAATGAAAAACAATGTTATAGACTATATAAAAACTATATTGGATTAATTATAAGTACATGGAGGAAAATAATAATTCCCAAAAATGATGGATAGTGAAAAATATATTTATTAGAATAAATTTAATGATCATGACAATATTAACAACTACAAAACCAAAGATCTATTTAATGATCATCGAATTTAGAGGAAAGAGTTGTAACATTAGAACAGTGTTGTTTAAATATTCCATTCATAATTTATTAGAACCCATTTACCAAATAAAATAATAATATGTGGAAATAAATACTCACATGAAAATTATAATTTCATCGTTTATTAAATTTCAACTGAAACCTCATCTTATCCCCAAGTAATGAGAATTTAAGATGCAGCTTCCATTCCATAAGTAATAAAATAAATATATGATGGGTCATATAATCTATAAATTGAAAAAAATAATTCTCATATAATTAAAAATCAACTAAAAACATAATGGTAATCATAATATAAGATAATTCCCTAAATGAGTAAACCATAAAATATCATTATTATCTAAACACCCAATCCTCAAATTTTATTTTTTGATTATTTGATAAATAAATATCTCCAAAATACATCAAATTATTCTTAATCAATGTTTAAACCCAACAAAAGTGATATATATGATCATATAATCCTATTATATTAAATTTGGATTTATCGTCAATCAAAATAGTCCCTCAAAAAGTCATATACCCAAAAATTGCATCTTCTCTAATAATAAATTCTACAAAATACTCTTAATCATATATATAAATAATGTATATTAATATATTGAAACTTTATAATCATATATTCTTCTAAATGAAAATGTAACCTATATTAATTACTTAAAATACCATTATTTTCTCTCTACCATAATCATTTAAGGTTCAAGAAAATGGATATTTTTCAAATTTAAAATTAATCACCTAATCACAAAATAACCTTTTAATATCATGGTTTCACCGATGATAAAACATATGTTAAAAAATTAAAATTAATATCTTTTTAAAACCATTTCAAAAAACTGATTTCATAGTAAAAAGTACAGAACATATTCAATTGGTAGATGCAACACCCATGTATTTTATTAAATGTTGGTTAAGGCCTCATGAACATTCTAGATATGACATTATTTCCTTTTTCAAATATGTTACTAATATAATGATTATATCCTTTCCAGAAATGAGATAAACATTCATAAATAAAAAATATCATATAAACCCAAAGTGTTATCTGTACCTATGAACTTATTTAATTAAACAGAAAAGATAACTATTCCTAATATATCATTTTTATATATAAAAATTATTGTAACATATACCTTTATAATATTCAAAATATCAATAAATATATTTTTTGGTACACGCACCAAATAATTCATCAAAATAAAATTAATTTTTTATAACTTAGGAAAATACATAAATATAGAACTATATCATAACTCTCAAATACATATATATAGACATTGTCATCACTCAATGTTCCTCATAACACGTTAATCATTCTATATTGATTAATAATTCAATCCTAAAAACATAAATATGTTTTAGGTTCTATGATTTAACATATACAAATTATAATCCAAATTATAATCCTTATCTTTCATATTTCCTTTTTAGTTCTCTCATCATCAGCTATAATGTGAATATTAATTTCTAGATATTTTTCTTCATAAACATGATGATTACATTATTGAGCATCCCCCTTAGTTCATATATTTTCATTATTCAAATAATATTTACATTTAAAATATTCAACTATTATATTGGGAAAATTTACTCCCTTCAATTTCATTAACTAGTATCATTACTTTTTCATGGGATATTACTACTTTATTCCCTAAATTACAACAAAAAAGCACCTCCATATACTTTTAAGACATATCTATGGGTGATTTTTTCAATACTATTGACACAATGGTCATTGAATATTTTTAACTTTATGATACCTATCATCAGACCATATATGGAGTTTAATTTCTCCCTCATTTTATATAGTAAAAAAACATACATATGGTTTATGTTATTAATCAGAACGTGCAATATCTAGACAAAGAAATCAAAATATCTCTCACTATACATCATGTTCTGTATAGTTTCTGATTCGAAAAACCACAAAAGTTTAATTCACTTCCATTTTTACTTTGGTTCTTTCTAGATCCATTTATTTACTAAAACTAAAAAGGTACAGTGTGAGAATATCAATAAAATCAGAAAAAAACATATTTTTACGAGGATAAACACATATATAACATCAACCATGGTATATTAATCACTTTATATATACCCAAAATAACAATAACTAATCATCATATTCTAACCATTATGGTTATATATGAATTTTAACACATTCTAAAATAACATCCAATGATATAAGGTTATCAAAATTGAACTTTAATACCAATATTAAGGTCCCATCCTTAAACAATAAAAATATTAATTTTTTTGTTAACAAATAAATCTCATAAATTTGGGGATTTTTTTCCTGACAATGATTTCAAATAATTAGCTTATAACTCAAACATAGAAAATAATATATTATATGGTGGATAATTATAATCATTATACTTATTTACAATAATATAAAACTCTTATTATTACATATGATTAATTTTCATGAAAAATGTTTCTGAATTATAACTTGATTTATTCATTTCCCTTATCCATCATTAAAATGATTGTTTTTTAATTATCTGATGAGCATAAAATTATTAGTAATGTACCCAAAAAAATAAGAAATAAATAATCATGTCAGGCCATGGGAATTTATAAGAAATATCATTCAATAACGTTAGAAGTCGACTCAAAATAGAAAATCTTTTACCTCATAATTCTTTTCACTACTCCATTATTTTCACAAATCATATCATACTGAAAATTATGGGAAAAACAAATAAAATTATTTTTTTCACTAAAATCATGAAAAATTGATGAAGTCATTTTCACAAAGGTGTACATATAAACTATAATAAGTAGTAAATACATTTTTTTTAATAGAAGATCATTTTTTACCTTTTTTGAAACCATCATATTTTATAAAACTCCCATAGAAAGCATAGATAATACAAATAAGTTTATTTTGAAATATTGTTTCACAATAATATTAAATAATGAATTACTATATGATTGACTTCTATACTCGATTCATTGGACAACTGTTATATAGACCCTAATCCATTGACTATAAAATAACCACCTAAACATGGATCAAAATGTTACCTCACATCCTTGGTTGATAACGTGACCATTTATCATTGGTAAATAATATAACAAACCATCAACATATATTTTTTACAAAAACCATAACAATATCATAATACATGAAATATTTGAATGTTCAACATTTCAATATTCAAATAATCTTTCAACTTATTGGAATAAAATTTTGATATTAAAATATCCATTCCATTTTAAAAATAGGTTAAATTTCCAAGTTTCCAAAAAATTGGGAAGGTTTTTTTCTCTAAAGAATAATATAAAATATTTTAAATGAATACTTACATTAAATAATAGTAAAAGTTGTAACTCCCTGAACTGAGTTACCCCGAGTCAGTGAATTGTTTTAATACATGGGCATGATTACAATGAATCATTTCGTGATAGACATAACAATTTAGAAGTCTTGGAAAATATATTACGTACGTGGATATTACATTACACATTCAAACATATAACAGAATATAAATAATCATTTTAGAGAGCCATTATTCCCCTATAATAACAATTCATATCAATCATAATACACTTATTGGAATAATGGGGAAATAGTACATTAGAAAGGGGCGACCTCAGACGCTTAGTGAGGGTAAATAATTTTGAAAAAGATATAAACTTTTAAAGCAATATGTGTAATAAAAAAAACCTTTGTAAACATAATATTGAACATAATATGGAAAAAATAAATTAATAATTTCCATATATACATGGAAATGGATATTCTACTAGTAGAATAATCACACGTAGTAACTAATTTCATAATAAGTGAATGCCTAACATTAGACATCATTTACACATAGTCAAGGATTTCGGCCAAGACTACAAAAAAAATTCTCAATTCCTTGTGATAAGAAACTAATTTGTCCCATGATACAGTCCATGACATTGAGGAGCTATAGTGGGCTCCACCCTTCACTTACAAATTCCCCTGCATTCATCATATGAAAATGTTGAAATATAACAAAAACATTTGTATAAAAACTTGCTTAAGAAATGTCAATACATTATCCATAAACCATGAAGGAAGTAAAAATAGCACGTCCACAATAAATAATATCATAAGTAATTAAAGACAATATAGAATACCATATTATAATAAATCAACCATACTCAAGAATAATATCGAGTAAATGATGATGTCATAGTCAAAAATGATAAATAAAACCTTTTGAAGAAAATATCCCTTTTTATAAAATTATTTAAAAGTCACACATATATAAAATATGTCATTTAAAAGATATTTTTGAATCAAGGTTTCCCAAAACACATTTAATAATTTTAAAATAATGAATATTTTAATATAATTATGCCCATATAAATTAATCCTAATTTATTTTGAAAACATAGACATTAATGAGAAATATTTAGAATAATATATATTTAGAACATTTAAAATCATGTTTTATTTAAATATTACACTAATATAATTATTTTGAAAAATATTTTATGATACAAGGATATGTATAATAAATATGTCCAAAATATACTTACACAAAACAAATCTCTGATAATAATGAGATTGAAGATAAACCATTACCTTGTACGTTCTATAGGTCCAGGGTATGTTTAACCTCATATATAATGATCGTAGTAAGTTATTAAATTATAACATAATCATACTCCTATTTATGATTTTATACTGGATTAATTTCTGTCTTTATACTATCCATTTAATAATAATTTCATTGTTAAAATTACATTTCAGGTAATAATCTGTTTCTTTATCATACGCAATTTTACTTGTTATTCTTGACTGTATAACTTATATCATGATTTGATTGCATCTAGAATGTAAAAAATTATTTATGTATCATATACATTCAGAATATAAATATGTATAATAGGTATATATATGAAATGGAAAACACTATTTATGGAGATGGTAGGCCATACGTACGCATAAACGCCATTTCCATTTTCATATCATATTGAACGGAAGTAAGTGACTGAGATATATGTAAATAAATATATATTAAAGAATAATTATTATTTCATATATTACATACTTATTAATAATATATATTTTTATAATCATCGTTGAATGATGAATGTGGAAATGAATCTCATCATGCCGTGGAGACGGTATGTCATACATACAAATGAGTGACAATATCAATTTTTTAATGATTAAAAGGTGTGAAATTGTATGGTATATTTATTGTAAAAAGAAATTTTCATTTTAGTCTCATTATTTATATACATATTAATCATCATTATACCATCCAACTAATACTGTGTTGAATAAAAAATTAAACCATGATGTGGAGACAGTAATATATACGTACAAACACAGGGTGACATTCACAATAATATGATAGATAGAATAATGATTATGGTATTACAATATTTATATGAATATAATAATATATAGGTGGTACTTTAGTTATTATTTTGGTATGGAAATAATAAATAAATAGATTGTGGAAGAAGAAATGATCATTGAAATAGTTGATAATATAACTGCCTCTTCTTTGGGTGTTTTCTTTTGATTGAACAAAAGGGCTCCATAGGATGTCTTTCTGGTAAAGGCATGGGCTCTATGTTGAAGTGAGGGATGTATGTAAAAGAGCTGGGTAGGGTTCTATAGAGCCAAATGGATTTGGATATGTTCTTTTTAGAGAAGGGTAAGTACCCTCTTATAGGAGAGGTGAGGCACACATTAGGAAATGTTTGAATTAATATTTTATTATAATATAAATCTCAGTTTATAATGGCTCCAAATTTATTTATATAAAATATATAGTGGGGATGTGTCGAAATCCACTCAAAAAATAGTTTTTATACAAGTTTAGGTCAACATATTAACCCAATATTTGTCATTTAACTCTTAGTTAAATACTTTTAATTTTACCATGTCCTCTTATATTATTATAAAAAATATTTAATAAACTTACTAAAAAAAGTGGTTAATTATTGACATATATATTCTTATCTAATTCCTTTTTCCGACCCTTATATTTTTTAGATTATTTTTTCATTTAATGAAATTTTATTTGTTTTAAAAACTCATTTATGTCAATTTTGACACTATTTAGTAAATTGTTATTATGAAATTCATAACAATATTATTACATAGAAAAAATATTAATTAAATAAACCCTAAAATTTCATATTAACCTATGAAATTCATGTAATGCATCAAAGGTATCAATATACATTTATTTTGATATTTATAAAATCATTTATTTTAATCTTTCATTAATAACGTAATTACTGCATCATCATTGTGTCATAAATAAATTTAATTATTTAATGTCTAAAAATGAGAAATCAAATACCCTGATGTATTAAATTATTTTAGATTTCTAATGAATATTTATAGTCAAATTTATATTATTTATAACAAAGTAAAAAATAGTTTAGTTATAAAACTTGGAAGTTTACACTTTTAACTATTCTTTAAATAAAATAATAATAAATGGTCTAATATAATACAAATAGATCAAAGAGGTTCATATTCTATTTCTAATGTTGATTTTGGTTGAAACAAACTTATAAAATAAAAATAGTACATCTTTTAGAGTAATTACAGCATCATTTTAACCTTAAATTTCCTTATTTACTTTTTACAATTGTAAATAAAAATCAAAATTTACAATTCACCCAATATAATTTTAATCTTATTGAACCAAATTTTACCTAATGATTTCAACTGTTCCTATCATATTTTTTATATTAAATTAATAAAAGTGGTAGTATAACGTTTTTACAAATTTGCAAATGATCCTTGAATGTGTGTAATAGACTGTAACAAGATTAATAAAATTTTATAAGTCTAAACATATTATAAAATGACTCAAATTAATTTCATTGAACATATATTGTTATTATGTATCTATATTTACTTAAAATTAATTTATATAAAATATATAATTATTTGAATTATATTTTTGTTATAAACAATAAAGAAGTGTTTTTTAGTATTCATCAAAAAATTGAATGTTTTCATTAAATATCAAAATTTCACACTAAGCTAATTTAGATATTCCAAATCAAAAAAGAATTTCTATTTAACCACATTCATAAATTGAAGATTCATTAATTAATTTAATATTAATCCCTGATGTCAAAACCAGAATTTGGGTTTTTAAGAAGTAAAAACTATCTAAAGATTGATTTGTGTTTGTGTCCAATTTAAATGTAAAATTATTCCAATGAACTAAATTATATTAAATGATAAAATATAATATATTGATAATTTAAAACTACTCAAATGTATAATTTAATACTATAAATTATTTTGATTAAAAATATTTTTTTAATTAATATTTAGTATTTTTCAATATTCATTAGAATATGAAAGTTATCAGAAAAGTTAAAAAAATCTAGCCAAAATAAATTTTTATGTTTTTTTTCTATAAGAAGAATTTTGTTTTATCAAATTTAATATAAAAAAATTTCAAATACTAGATTTAATAAAGGATCACCATTAAAAGGCGGTAAAATAGCATTTTTTGAAGCACACTTATTTTATCTGAAAACATTAATTTGTCCATATATTAAGTCAAAGAAACAAAAAATATAAATTTTAAACTCATATAGGATATATATAAAATTAAAAATGTGGTAAATACTATTCATAACTACTTTTTTTAATGGTTAGTTTCATAGATCGTGATGCGCTTGGACTCGTTGTTGCGTGTATCACACGATACTGAATTACTTTAAAGAGATAACGTACTATGGAATATTGGGGTGTTAAATTATCCCCTTCTTCAATATATAGAATCCTAAAAATTTGAAATTGTTCATTGAAATTGGATGGTTTAAAATTGAAAATACGTTTTTGGATAACATACATCAAAAATGGGTTACTAAAATTTAGTCTTCATAATAGGTAAAGGGAAATGAAAAAGTCACAACCAAATAAGGGTTTCAAATAAGAGAACAATGGAGGAAATTATAGACACATAATTAGAGGAAAACATAAATATTTATATGGAGTGATTGAGGTAATCAATCACAAACAAAGTGTACAATAAATGTAAAATTGAGGGACTCAATGTCATAAAAATATCACACGTTTAACAAAACCCATGGTATTAAGATAACACATTTTTGGTATTGAGAAAATTTCACTACTATATATGAATTTTTTTTATAGAATTAAATGAAAAGAATACTTTACATGTAGAGTTCTATCTGTTAACTAATTTCTACCAGAAACTAATATTTCTCTCCAAATGAGAATAGAGTTCAAAAATATTTATTAATCCCAATCATATTCGGGTTAAAAAATTAATTAATAATTAAACTGTCATACCATTTAGAGAACAACATTTTACAAACCAGAACATCACACAGTCCAGTGGTAGGAGATGCACCATTGTCTCCCTTTAGTTGCGTGATCAATTCTCATAGTCTTGCCAGATGCAACAGGTTGTCGTCCGACCATCAGGTTTTCATTAATCTAAAAAAAGAAAAAAAATCATAAGATATTTTTTAACCATAAAATATAGTATCCAATTTCAATCTTAATGCATTCAAATAATTAGAATTTTCTAAAATACTTGTGTCCAAACTCATAGTCCAAAAATTTATAAGGAATGTCAACATAACATATTGGTACACTACCCGAATCAATGTTTCATCTATGTCAACAACTGTTATACGATATTATTCTTGGTTAAGATTGATTTACTATAATAAATATTCCATTAAATAATAAATGAAAATATTTCATCCATAAACAATGAAGGGTATAAAAATATCATATCTACAGAAAAACATATCATAAATCATTCAATATAATATGAATATTTTATTATAATAAATCAACCTTAACCTAGAATAATATCCAGTTAAAGTCGTTGACATAGATGAAAATGAAAAATGATACATTTGAGGGAAGTATAAATTATTATGAAATCATTTAAAATTTTGAAATTTATAAAGGAAGTCATTTATATGATATTTTTGAATCAAATTATAACATATATCTTTGAAACATTCTAAATAAATTTATATGTTAAAACAATAATATCCTTATAAATATATCCTAAAAACTATTTTGAAATCATGGACATTAATTAGAAATATTTAGAAGAAAAAATATAAAAAAAATTAAAATGATGATTTAGTTAAATATTAACTTAAATGAATCATTTTGAAATATCATTTATGAAAACATGACATTTATAATTAATATTTCCCAGAAAATACATACACGTAAATTAACTGAGATAATAACGGGATTGATGATTTAACCCTTAACTTCAACTTTCCTTTGTTTGAGGGTACATTTAACCTCTTGTATAATGTCTATATTATGTTATTAAATTATATCAGAACCATATTCAAATTTATGATATCATACATGTATAATTTATGGATATATACTACCTATTAAATGATAATTTCATTGTTAAAATAACATGTCTGGTAACAATTGATTTCTCTATCATACGCATTTTAACATGTTACTATTGATCATATAACATATGTCATGATTTAATTGCTTCCTGAATATAAAAAATTATTTTTGTATCATATATATTCAAAATATAAATATGTATAATATGTAGATATATGAAATGGAAAACACCATTTATAAAGTAGGTAGGCCGTATGTATGCATAAACACAGTTTCCATTTTGATATATTATTTAATAAAAGTAAGTTAATGAGATATATGTAAATATATTTATATATATTGCAGTAGAATTAATATGACATATTTTAGAAAATTATTAATAATATTTTTTTAATCATCATTGAATGGTGAACGTGGAAATGAATCTCATTGTGTCGTGGAAACGGTAAGCCATATGTACACACGAGTGACAATATCATTTCCATAATTATCAAATGTTGTGGAATTGGATTTTATATTAATATTACAAAGAAATTATCATGTATTTAGATCATTTATATACATATTACTCATCAATATACCCATCAAAATAACATAGTGTTGAATAACAAATTACACCACAACATATAGATGGTAAGCCGTACGTGAGCAAACATGGTGACATTATCATTCATAATATGGATATAATATTGAATATGGTTTTAAAATATTTATAATAACATAATAGTTTGTAGCAATTATTGGATTTATTATTTTTGTGTGGAAATAACAAATAAATAAAATCTATTTGAAGAAAAGAACCTTGAAAGAGGTGATAAAATAATTTCCTCTTCTTAGGGTGCTTCGTTTTGATTGAAAAAAGGGCTCCATAGGTTGTCTTTATGCTCAAGGGAGGGCCTCTAGGTTTGTGTGAGGGAAGTTGGTAGTAGATTTGGTTAGGGTTTGTCTGAGCCAAATAGATATGGAGGTGTGATTTCGATAGTAGTGGAAGTACCCTTTTTTAAGAGTGGATAGGGTCACTTTTGGAAAAGTTTGAAATATTATTTCATTATAAAATAATTTTCACATTATAATGGCTCTAAATTGATTTATTTCGATGATATGGTGGGGATGGGTCAAAATCATCTCAATTTTTAGGTTTTAGACTTGTTTAGATAAACATATTAACACTATCTTTTTAGTTGAACTCTTAGTTAAATAGTTTCACATTTTCCATGTCCTCTTGTATGATTATAATAAATGTTTAATAGACATACTATAAAAATCCAAGGGAACCCCAAGTGGTTAATTATAGACATACCTATTCTCATCAATGTCTGTTTTCTGATCCATATATTTGTAGGAATATTTTATCATTAAATAAAGTAGTATTTTTTTAAAAAAACTCATTTATAATAATTTTGACACTATATAGAATTTGTTTTTTGAGAATGTCATAACAACAGTATTAGTTCAAAAACAATTCATTTAATCAAATCTAAAATGTCTTATTATCCTATATAATTCGTGGAATTCATAAAATTCTCAATTAACATTTATTTTAATATTTGTAACATCAATTATTTTAATCATTCATTAATAATAAAATTACTGCATCATAATTGTTTCATATATAAATTTAATTATATAATATATTAATATTATAAATAAAATACCATGATGTAGTAAATGTTTTAGCTTTATAATTAATAGTTAGAATCAAATTTAAATTATATATAACCCTATATTAAAAATCAGTTAGTTATTTAACATTAAATTTTACACTTTTAACTCTTCTTTAAATAAAATAATAATAACTGCTCGAATCTAATACAAGTGTATTAATGAGGTTCATATTTTATTAATATGGTTTATTTTTGTTGAAAAACCCTTATTTTAAAGAATTAAGACATGTGTTTGGGTCATTATAACATCATTTTTACCTTTAATTACCCTATTTACTTATAATAGTGGTAAATAAAATTCAAAAGATACTATTAACCAAAAATTATTTTCATCTAATTGAACCCAATATAACTTACTTATGTTAATCGTGTCTCTCGGATTTTTGAAATTCAATTCACAGAAGGAGTAAAATTATATTCTAAAAAATATTTCAAATGTTCATTGAAGGTGTGTAAATGACGGTAAAAAGTTTAATAAAATGTTATATATCTAAAATTATTATAAAATGACTCCATTTAATCACATTGTACATATATAGGTATTATGTATCAATTTATAAATAAAATAAATTTAAATCAAATAAATAATTTTTTAATTAAAAAGTCGGTTTAAAATAATAACATAGTGTTTTTCGGTATTCATAAAAAATTTAATGTTTTCATAAAAATAACAAAAACACACTTGAAGCTAATTATGATATTAAAAATAAAAAAATGATGTCTATTTTACCTAAATCATGACCAACTATTTTCTATAGTTAATATAAAATTATTTCTTGTTATCACCACCATAAACTGGATTTTTGAGAAGTAAAAACTATCAAAAGAATGATATGTTTTTATGTCCTAATTAAAAGTAAAATTACTTCCAATGTCCTGAAATATATTAAATGATAAAAATATAATCAAATTATATTTTGAAAACACTCAAATATATCATTAAACACTTTAAATTATTTCAAATAAAAATGTTTTTTAATTAAAATTTATTAATTTTCACTATTCATCAAAATATGAATGTTCTCAAAAATGTACCAAAAATTTAACCAATTTTATTTTTTAAAAAAATTTTGAAAGAAGATTATTTTGTCAAAATGAATATATAAAATATTCAAATATTGGATTTAAAAAGTGTTTTCCATTAAAATGTGGTAAATTTTCATTTTTTGAAAGACAGTTCTTTTATCTAAAAAATTCAATTTGTCCTTATATTATGTTTAAGAATCACTAAATATTAATGTTAAAATCATATGGAATATATATAGAATTAAATTTTATTATTATTATTCATAACATCTTTTTTATATGGCCTGTTTAATTGGTCGTGACACTATTGGACTTGGTGTTGTGTATAGCGCAAGTTATTGAATTAATTTAAAGAGATAACGGAATATTAAATCACGGGTTGTTACAATGGTGGTGCAAGATATGTTTTCAGAAAATATTTTAGTATAATACAATTCATTTTCTTTTCATAATAACATAAAACATTACTTAAAAATAATCATTTATAAAAACATTGATAGGAATTGAAAATTTTCATATTAAAAAATTACGAACATATAATTATATTAAGAAATAATTTTTAAATCATGGATACGGGAAAAAATGATTTTTAATGTAAATATTAAAAATATATAAAATGTGGTTTTATATTGATGTTTGGGTTACCTTAAGAATCATTCATCATATATTATTATTATCATCTAGAGTAATAAACTTATGTAAATTATTTAATATATTAGGAACCACTTTCTAGAGTATTATTCATTTTATTATCCTTAATACTTCTTATTCAATTACTAAATGAATTAATTTTAGATCAGATGTTTTTGTAATATTTTCCTTATGTGTATTAAATGACTTTGGTAGGTTGACTGTGGTCAAATACTTCATTATATAAATAGATCCTTAATAATTGTAATTACATTACAATAATTTTGATACATGATTTATAATTTTAAAATATGTGATTAATTTTTGATATACTAAATTAACTACATTATTATCAGTTCCTGAAATCTTTATAAAGGGATGTAAATACTCTAATAATCACTTTATAGAGGGAAGAATACATTCTTATAGGTCCAGCAATGAAAATGGAAGAAAATTGGAATGAAAATTTGAGAAGAATCATGAATAAATCAAATTTTTTTACAGAATTTTAGTGTACCATATATGGTCACTGGGAATGGTTCATTGGGGACAAGAACCATGAACAATTGTATCACGAAAGGATATATGAGGTGTTGTCCAGTAGGTGATGGCTAACAAACCCAGGATGCCATGAACCATGTCATTGGTGAAATCGAGCATAGAAAATCTATATATGAACTGTCCCAAAAATGAAGCAGTTCGTGAACAAAGAAATATGGAAGGGTTTCACAAACAACTTTTTTCAAAACATAACCTATGAAAACAGTAAATTATTGAGTCTTACTGAGGTTAATATATGTCTTCATGTGATTCAGCAAACTATGCCTCAATCCATCAAAAATGATTTCCACATTTCTCTATAAAAGGAGTAATAAAGGGGGAGTAAGGGGCATACATGTGGAAGATATCATGAAGGAGATAGTAGAGGATATAGGAAAGAATTTGGATACTAAGAATATTCTGACTTCGGTTCCAAATAATTGACAAATTGAATCTTCAAACCACATTTTTGCAGGTACAACTAGTTGTGAACCATAAAATGAAGGAACCTAATAATAATTATGGAACTGTGGACCTAATTGTTTCCATCGTGAACCAGAAAACCATGATGATGAATTCCTTGCAAACAATAGAATACAAGACCCTACTTTAAATCAGTGATCCATGGAGTGAACCAGTATGAGGATCGAACCCCGCTCCATGTACTACAGTAATACAAAGATGGATCCTGAAGAGGCGCGAAGAACCACATCTAGGACTGTATAACACGTTGGTACATGGTTGTTTGTACCCACTTTTGCGTACTACTTCAGTACGTGAACAGATAATATACCCCTAAAGCATTAAGCTATTTGGGGCTACCCCCATCCGATAGGAAAAAATAGTACGAGGAATGGGGTGTCTTCATGTGTCCTTCCCTTCACCTCTTAAAATGCCCCCCCCCAATACTGCCCATCCCTCCATAGCACCTTCATGAACCAGTCCAATGGAATCTGGCCAAAGCCTCCTCCAAATTCACCATACCTATATGATCAGATCGTCAAGTGCAGTATCATTGCCTTTATAATTTAATATACCTAAGGTAAAAATATTCATGAAGTCTTTCCCCACAATAGTTATGGAATGCCACTTATGGTAATCCCCTAGACTTTTGCGAGAGGTATCACTCTTCACTCTCTTTTCCTCAACTCAAGATGTGTATGGATAGATAACCAATATATTTCTATCTTGGATATCAACAAGGGTGAGGGGTTCATGCTAAAATACCCCCTTTCCCTATCCTATTGGCCACGTAACCACAACCTCTTCCACCGTTTTAATCCACCTTCTATATTTGTGGAGAATAGAAAGTGTCCCATTGTTGAATCTTTAATATCCTTTTGTATCACACACTAATAATGAGTCACAATATTGTAGGGGATTGTGACTATACAACATTATCCTTAGATAAATTAACTATTATAAATATGATTCATGTTCCAACTAGGATAAGCAGGATGCCTACCTGTTGGCCCAAGCTCAAAGGGGTTCTCTTTCATATGGTTGACCCAATTATTCCCACAACAAATGGTCCACCTCCCAAGTGTAATCCCAATGACAAGTTAACTATGAGATCATTGATTCTCACCAGAATTAGGATATGAAAAATTCTTATCCCAGGCATGATTTGATGTTATATCCTCCTCAGAAGTCATTCCTGATAAAATGTTCCCTCAAATTTTTTTGGGCAACCTCCTAGGTGTATGTCACCATAACTGATCTATGTGGTCTATGATTTCACACCCTAGGATACATAGGAAGCCCATATTATGGTTTTAAATACAAAACATGACTACATTCCATATCTTCAAGAAAAAAATTATATTCAGTGCATGTCATTGCATTCATTATGTTAAAAATGCATCGTTAGCATCAAATCCATGTGTATCGATGATGATCCTGCTACCCATGGGTAGCCCATGGATAATATCTTTGGGAATGAATCATGGATTAATAAAAATATGAAAATGTATTAAATATATAATTGTGTCCTATAATATGGATTAATTCCCCCAAAATGTTGTTATGAGACCGAACTTCCATCCTCTCAACCAATGAAGTAATTAATTTGTGTTGTCCAAACCACTATCCAACAGGCACCTACCTTTGAAATAAAGGTCCATGAATCATGGAATACATGGGAATTGTATGTTTATAGATCAATTAATAATCCCATTAGATACCATATGAAGAAATAATATCATAAGATTACACATTGCACAAAAAGTTAACCCCCAACAATCGCATGCTAGGACCATTCAACTTTGACAACTCATTCGTTATGTGAATTGGAAAAAGTATCGAGACCTTGTTTGGTTATTCCAATTCAACCTAAGGATAAAGACATGGACTATTATGAAATAAAAATGACGATGTTAATGTATCTATAATAACTGACAAATTTATTCCATCCATCAGACTAGTTTTTATTCCACCAAAACATCCACCATGAGTGCAAACAAAAATGGTGAACTCGATAGAAAACTATCTACAATAATTACTGAGTGATTATTCTCATCATACCATTTTCTATTCACCAAATAAATCTCTTTGGGTCAAAAAAAACATTTTAAACCAAACATGAATCCACAACATATGTGGTGATTTTACCCCACTCAATCACCTTCGCCTCAGAAAATGGAAGGTGAATAAGACGTATCATCAAATATAAATACGATTACAAGGCACTACATTGGAAGTTTATTTCTATATGTCAGATATATATTACAAGTTTCTATAGAATCCACCACTCCAAATTACAACTCGATAAACAATGCAATCACACACTTCTGTGATCCCACAGGTGGCTAGGGCCCTAATGAAGAGCAAGAACCCCTCGCTAACCCATAATCTTCCATGGGGGGTATCCAACAGACTGATTAAAGAGTGCCGCTGAAATAATACTCTCCCCAACATAGATGATGTATTTCTAGCCATCCAATGTGAAAAATCTCTCATGCCACCTTCATAACTACGACATTTACCCCAGCACAAGGCGGGCCTAGTGTTCATCATGAACAGTTTCTGGAGTGTGTCCTCGGAACGTGACACCAAGTACCTCAATTATCTCATATAGGGAGATGATATTGATGATGATGAATTCATCCCACCTAAACATTGGTCATACTCATATGCCCCTATAATAGAGTATCAACTCTAACATCGGGAGACCATGTATCTTCACTCTGAAGAGGATTATAGGATTGGGACACCTTCTGAAGTCAAAAGGACATGGGATCCTTGGTCTGCCCACCGATGGTGGAAAACATAAAACTTGGAGAAGGTAATCACCATAATTCTAGTGGAGGAAACATGTCGTATAGACAAGGTGGAATACCATGAGTACCCTTAAAACTCTGACCCCTCCACCCAAGTCCACCATGGAAACATGGTAGCATAATGCGAGCATGTTCATATTCTTGTCAATGCTTACCTATCCTGTTATGTATAAAGAATGAATAATTATAGGAAGATAAAAATATATGTCGATGCACAATAATCCAATCATAAAAATAGAATAAAAAATCATGAAGGCATAAATACCTATAGATGCACATCAAGCTCTCTATCCATATATAGAAGCAAAAAAATATGAGAAGAGTCAAATTACTTTGAATGCACACAAATCCCATGAGTAAAATACAATATAAAGATAAGAGATGAAAATTATTTCTCATAAATATGAATCCCACTAGTAAAATGTGGTGTAAATACTGATGTAAACTTGTGACAAACTCATTCCACTATCCCAGCATAAGATAAATGTTAGTATCTACTAGAAACCTTTGGAGGATCGGAGAAAGCATAAAATATTGTTCCACTATCAGAATGGGCCTTCATAAATGATCAATACAAAACAATAATTTCATCACATTCTAAATATTATGTACGATAAAACAGTGATTCTAGACAATATCCTCCAGACATGAAAATATATAATTGCACCGATGAAAAAGGTGAAGAACAAGACTCGCAACCCTATTACATCAAATGTAATAAATTACCTGCAAAATGGGTTGGTCACTCTGGAGAAGTTATGCATCCCATCTATAGTTCAAAATGGTTGGTGTAAATATCACATGAAACACGAACAACCGGATTTGGAATAGATACCAATTCCAACTGGGGGATGACGGCCCAACGTGGTGGCCACTCCAGGGAAGGTATATATCCCAACCAAAACTAATGATGCCTATCAGCATATCCTAATTTCTTTATAGGAACCTAAAAATTATGGAACCATATATAAAGGCTGTTAAAAATAGCAAGCGTCCCTAGTTTCCCATAATAGAGAACCAAAAAATGAAATTATCCAATGGTATCTAAAAAATGAAGATCATATAGATGATTCTGATCAACAAGAAGCTGGAATCCATTAAGTCCTCAAGAATATATCAATAATTTCTGAAGACCCTGTTAGAATTTTACAATATTACAAAAGTGGTAGTATGAATTGCAAAGGACCTCCCTGCAATGTTTCCAAAAGAATATCTAATGGTCCTCCCAAGGGCACCCTTGGGGGATTACTCCATGGCCCAGTAATGATAGATCATGAGAGACTATCTCTTGATAGGCATTAGGTCATACCTCCCCATGACCATATGATCCGACAACAAGAAGGCCCTCCCCTTGCTGTCGTCGACATGGATGGTCTTCTCCAATGTATACATTGTACATATGCTTCAATCTATAATGAAACATCAAGTCAAGATGGTATTCCTCTCCAAGATGACATCAATTGTGAAGGCCCACCCTGCAATGAATGTATCTAAGAAGGCCCTTGCCATACCAAAAAAATGAAACAATATGGTCACCACTCATTGTAGTGTATCCTGAAGTCCCTCCATAGGATTTACACTACAAAAAATCCATTAGAATCCAAATATCATGATATGATTATTTTATTCAACATCATATAAGTCATCAGTAATGTCCTCCCCTCAGTGACATCAAGCATTTAGAAGGTCCTCCCATCACAGCCACCCACCCTAAACATCCTCCCCAGGGTACGCACCATAGGGACATTCCACGTGGTTTGGTGTCAAGTTGCAATGGTATCCCACATCATTGAAGCAATGATTTTGAAGGTCCTCCCCACAATAAAAATTCAAACTAGTAAGAAGGTATTACCCTTTATATGACCAATTTTTTTTAATCCCACCTATGCTATGGCTCTCAGAAAGATGGATTCAGACATTTCATAAAGTCTATCTATGACGAGTGATCTCCTTTCTCAACCAGAGGTTGTTCTAGGAAAACCCTCATCTTCCACACCACCACATCTCCTCTCACATATAAGAAAGGTGCATACCATCCATAATTATTAAAACAAAATCATTATGAAGTATTCATGCGAGGCATATCATGTAGGGGATTCCCTATAATATCAACAACATGCTATGTTTCTCGTGAGAAGATAACTATCTATGGATGATATATTAGTTATTTATTGGACCACCAAAACATCTCACTATGACATAAAAAATGTGTTTTTGAGGAATGAATACATAACACTCGCCTCATCATTTGTATAACTCTCAACCATCTAAAATAACTTTCCATGACCTATGAAGGGTATACACACAATCTTAACATATTAAGAATCCTCAATGTCTAATTGACCTGGAATCCCTCTCTTCTACTTAGTGGACATAATCAAAAAGTTGAATGAAATACCTTGAATTGGAATAACTCCATGCACTACACAAGTTCCATTTCCTCATCTGTGACACCCCATCTAGACTATATATATAGGAATGGGGAGAACATGTATCTCTACAATTACTCCACTTCCTATCCATTAAACCTTTAGAAAATAACTTCATGCACGGTTTTTACCAAAAGGAAGCAATAAAGTAAAATCCCAATTAAGGAAATGTAGAAATATCAAAAAGATCCTCACCTGGGTAATTCTCAAAATCATCTGGCCTGATGAGATCAAGCCATAAATAATCTTCTAATATAGGAAACTAAGAAAATCCATCTGGTATCCCTCCTAAGGGATTCAAATTTTTTTTTGTTATAATGCACTTGAAAGAAAATCAGTGCCATAAAAACCTATCTACATACCCATCTCATACCCACATAGGATTGAATGAAATAAAAAAGCTAGAAATAGTGGTAGATACCCCCACAATATGGGAACCACCCTAGCCAGCAGGGCTAGGGGATTCATGACCATAAAAATACCCCGTAAGACCCATGAATATGGTCCATAACACTTCAAATGAAGAATGAGAGAAACCTCCTCCTGTAGGGATGGTGACATAATTACCTCAAATTCCCGAACATCAGATTTATTTCATCTCCCCTACGGGAAGAACGATTAGCATATAGGTCACCCATTTTGTCTCATCTTGTAGTTTAAACCCCTAGGACAAAATAATATTTCAAGGTTAGATTAGGGCTCACATCAAGTTTCTCTTCACTATGAAATATTAATAATATCATAGAATGGGAGGAGAATATCCAATAAAGGATGAATAAAAATATCCAACCATTCGGCACTGGGTACACCACCACCAATGTTGTATAATTTAGTGAAGGTTGTTGACTTCAGTTCCACTGAACTCACAAAAAATGGTATAAATTGAGAGGATACAAGATAATATGGTTGCCTATCGGATGTGTTTCACACAAATCCTAACGGTGTGCATAAACAGAATTAGAGTGCAACGTGAAATTTGGGTCCAACCTTGACAAACCCATTACTACGTCCCTTAAAAATATCCAACAACGAAAAAAATAAATCCCATGTTTTTTATTACCCACCTACTCCACCCTGAGAATGATTCCCTCACAGTCAAGTAAATATTCTCCAAGAATGAGGAAAAAATGATAGAGCTCAAGAGAATTAATGTTGAGATGCATCGAGGAAGTTATCTCTCTAGTTGTGTTCCTCGGGAGGAATGTCAACAGGTCTTCCTAGAAGAGGTTCCTCTACCACATGCACTCATCCCAATAAATGAAACTAAGCTCAGATACCTATCCAATCCAACATTGGGACCATATATGTACGTGAATTCTACCTCAAAAGGTTATCAAGACTTCCCTCAACAGGGAAAAAATGATGAATATATTTTGGAGAACTCAAAAAAGATACCCCATATGGATATCTATCCGAAACTACATTTTTACCAGTGCGTCGATTTTTCCCCCTTAATACCCCAACCCATGTTGATATTTCGTCAGATATTCAATAAGGGCTCTTTAATATCATCGAGAAATATAAAACTCAACTATAAGCCATGAATGGGAGGAAAAATCTAAAACAACTAAATGACAAACCTAACCCTTATTGGATGATAATTGTTGCACCATCTACCAACATCGAAAACCCATTATTGTTAATGTTGAGTGGTTCCAGATACCCTAAAATACATTTATTTTACTATGAATATTAATGTGACCCCATGATGGTCACTAAGGAGCAAAAACAAGCAGTTCAACTTTGGTTCTTTATAAGAATTATTTAGGGTTCGGCCTTCATGTGGTATATTAACTTACCAGCTAACCCATTCCATGGTAGTGAGGACCTCCAGTGGTAGCTTCTCTTCCATTTTA
Organism: Viscum album; assembly: GCA_963277665.1. Taxonomy (NCBI): domain Eukaryota; kingdom Viridiplantae; phylum Streptophyta; class Magnoliopsida; order Santalales; family Viscaceae; genus Viscum; species Viscum album. The sequence goes on from OY728146.1 coordinate 517,177,339, forward strand.
GTTTGAACTTCCATAAGAAAACAATTAGTGATCTCATGAACTATAAGGTGTGAGATAATGAAATAGTTTTACTCTTCATCGCTAGATTGTATGACATGTACTACTCCCTAAACAATCAAATCCACAAGAATGAAAATTCTCATTATGTGGATCAATAATCTCTCTTAAGAATTGTAGTCACAACTCATCCGAATGAGGTGCACAATTGGTTTCCAAGATTTCTACACCTTTTCCCAATGTATGGAAATATTCTAGTAGTGGACCAATATAAAGGCACAATTGGTCCCATGAAAATGAAGAGGACAAGATTAAGAGTCTTATGTTACCTTTATGCCATCCCCTGCATCAACCCCAATTGTGAGGCCTCCAGAAAACCATGAAGGACCCTGTGGATGCCAATAACCACACCCTTGTCTATATGAGTGAAGGAGTGTAAAAAAATTAGTTGGAGGAATCAATAAATAAATTATATTCATTTCAAGATGACAATTTTCATGTATAATTCATAGCCTACATGAATTTAAAACATCCACAGCTACCACATATGATGATATTCGATTATGTGGGTCTCGATGACCATCATAATTATTTTCCCAACCAAGAGATATTGGGACACACCATCCTCAAGTGTTTCATCTTCAAGTATCTCTTGTAAAAGATGCTGGATTCTATACATGTCATGTTAGGTATGGCAATATCACATGTGTCATATGTCACCACCTTAATCCAACGAGAGTACGCGGAGTGGATCACACTCACTAGAAAAATGGAGTATCAATATGAATGTTTGAATACATGGATGATAGTCAACCAAGAACATTGAATTCTCTATGAAAATTTGACACAACTAACTAAGTCACCAATATATTTGGATGCAACAAAACCAACATCGTCAGTCCTATAATCCTCTAAGGGACGAAAAGGAAGAAATAATAAGGAAAAATCTGAGCGAAAACCAATGCTGAAACTAGTCTTGACATTTTACAACATCATGCCAGAAGACACGAAAGCACAGAAACAGACCATCCAAATAGAACCATGAAAAGAAGGTAGATAGAAAAAATAAATTTCATATCATGAACTAGTATTCAGATCCATTAATATAATTCACATTATGGCCCCATCCATAGATAGATACAATGGATACAAATTCTAATTTCCCACATCCAACCAGAGATCCATAGGAAGGGGCCAGAGAGGCCGAATGTTTCTATGATGTTCTGATCGATTAAGGATTAGAATTCCTGGCCCCACCTTAAATCAAACTATTAATGCGGCTGAAACTAATCGAAGGACCATCCATCATACAAAATTGGAACTATAGTGTTTCTATGACCCAATCACAATAAATATAAGCCCAATCATCATGGAGTATCTATCATAGGAATTGTAGATGTCTAATCTCTCAAGGTGTGCATGAAGGCTAGTTATGCCACACATAGAAATCACAATAGCACTATCATCCCCAATCATAGAGTTTTCACCATCTATGTACAATGCTCCAGACCCTAAAGAGCCCTTAAAAGAGCATCCCAAAGGTGAGATGAACATGAATTTAGAGAAGAAACCTAATATTTTGAGGTATATTTCTTCAATAAAATAAAATTTTGCAATCCTTGATTCCTTGAATCTATCAGAATACCATCTAGAGGGACTCATTAAAGCATTAAAAATTCCCCAGGAATTCAAGGCCGAAGTACCAGCTAGAAAATTCTATAAGATAGAGACAAATCCTGTAGAATTCAATTATATCATCTACATTAATGATTAGTATAAAGGCCTGATCATGAAGGGGAACATCAAACCATTATTTGTGTTGGCCATGAAAAATGAAATTGATGTTTTAAAAATTTCATCGACAATGGCTATGGAGTTAACCTATTGCCACAGTGAACACTTCTTCTGTGGGGCTATGATTAGGAAACTATAACACAATGAAATAAATCTCTACTAGGATATGTATAAAGTGAGATAAATCCATTTGTGTGAATCAATATTAAAACATGGCTCAAGAATATTGTGTCTAATTCTGAGTTTCTGGTAGAGCGACAAAGTACGTCCTTCAACATCATGTTAGGGAGCCCCTTGCAGCATCAACATGTAGTGATTCCATCATCATTCCATCAATGTTACAAATGTTTAGATAATGGAAAAAATGGGACATTTCATGCCATTTAATCGATATTCAATTCTTGTTAGTCAAATTACATTGATTTGTGCTTCAATGAACTGAAAAAGAATAATTCATTGATTGACGATGTTGTATGGATCACTACCCTGAAAGATTATAAATGCCTCTCGACGATCTTGTCAAACAGCTTGGGGAAGAGTATATATTACCCATCAATCACGTTGAGTTCATAATTTAATTACTAGATATGATTTCAGTTGTATTCATGATTTCCATTATGGAATCCAAGTCCAAGGATGCTGAAAATAATGCTAACCTGTATGATGATGGTCAGGGATCAAACAAAAATTATTCAAACCCATCCTCTTGACCCCAGGATATTCCTTCCATACTCACTAAGGAATAATATGATTTCTTATTTCTAAAATAAAATGTGGAAAATACTCAACCGCTTATCCATACTCATTAGAAAATTTCCAGCTGTAAGTGGGGGAAAAGGAACTATTTTAGTTTCCAAAAATCAGAGTTGTGATTCCTCTTCCCATGCTGGAGAGTTTATCTCGATAATACTATCCCCATAAGAAGATAAATAATATGAAAAAGAGGATGAATAAGATGAATATGATGATGATGAATAAAATTAATAAAATCTCAATGATACCCCTCCCACACATGATGAAGTCATCACCACCAGAATCATTGAACTTAGTGAGATAAACATGGACCCTGTAGATGACCCGTGGCCCACATTGATTAGTGTGGCTATGACTTTTGAGGGGAAGATTGAATAAAAATTATTTTTAAAAATAATGGTGGTTTTTTTCATAGAACATCATATAAATTCATGTCCTCGATCCTGAGTTCATTGCTCATTACATGAGTCTACTTGAAGACCATCGTGGATAAATGCTAGCTGCCAAAAGGACAAACCCAACATATACTACAAAAATTGAGGTTGAAAATGAAAAAATAATCAAAGAAAAAATAATTTGTGAAATAAAATATCCATTATGTATGGAAACCATAGTCCCAATTAAATAGATTAAAGCATAGATCAGAGTTTGTATTAACACTGCGGACCATAATCTTCACTGCCCAAAAGATGATTTATCAGTCCTAATAACAAAACTTTTTATCTATGAGACTACCAGAAATGAAGCGCACACATTCATGGATGAATATTATGGATAAAAACTAATAAAAATTTCTAGGTGAGATGATTAATTCACTGATTTCAAGGTCCCGCTGGGAGTATTCTACAATAATATGAAGCCATATGATCTGAAAAATTCCAATGCTACATATCGGAATGCCATGAATCACATTTTTAACCCTTCAGGGAAACATTTGTCGAGTTATACAAGGATTAAATTTAGATAAAATTGTGACATCAATCAAACCAACAGATAGATCTTGAAACTAAATTCAATAAACTGCGACAACTCGATCTAAAGATAAATGACCAAATTTATGCTTTTGGAGTTACCTGGAGGAACATCCTCTACTTCGTTATCTGACATCACGACATCAAAGTATACCCTGATAAGAAATAATTCATCATTATAATGTCATAAAAAATATCCTCATTGTTTTTAGGGGTATCTTGGGGCTCCTGGCCTACATTAGGCACTTCATAGCCAAACTTGAAAGTAATTGTTTTCCTTAGCCCAGGATGATGAAGAAATGGGAATCATACTAATGAGATAATGATTATCAAGATGCATTCAAAAATCCTAAAAGGTGTCTTCTATTACAAATAATACTGATACCAATAGTTTAGGGAAGCCAACTCATTTTGTGTGTAACTTCCTTGCAATGGTTTATAGGCACTCCGCTCATTGAAAGTAATTATTTCAACAACAAAAATAACCTCTATTACCTCACATGAAAAATGATCGATTGAGAAACTCAATATTGATGAATTGAAATGACCGGACAATACCGAATCATTGCCGTTCAGATACTCAGGCATTAACTGTAGCACCATGAGTTCCATTTGATCTCTTCATGCAACCTCTCATTATATCGTCATTCATTCTATGATAACTAGATTATTGTCATGGTGAGAAGTCATCGTATTGTAGTTTGACATATATTACATGCCCAAAAATTCCATTAACGGATACACATTAGAATATATGTTGGAAGAGAACACCTTTGATGAAATGAACCCATTGGATAATGAAATTTTAAATGATGATGTATTCAAATCCCTAAAAGGACCCAAGAGATGGGAAATTTTTTTCGATGGTACATACGAAGACCCAAAAGGAAGAGGATGGAGGATCAAGATCCAAAAAAGTACTTTTGGGAGTTATAATCATATCACTATAAAATGAAATAATTTATTACACCTTCATACATTTGGAGGGGAGAAAAAATAATGATGCAAAATACCATGCCACCATTAAAAGCTTGGATATGGCACATCATGCATGAGCTGACCACCTAAATATAAAGGGTCATTCAAATATGGTCATTAAGTAGGTCAAATGGTAATTATTCCATTAAAAATGAAGTATTAGTTCCTTTTATGAACCATGTTTGGGAGATAATTGAAGAATTCCCATTAGAGACAACATAAATTTTATCCCACAGTGACAAAATAATCAATATGATCCATTGGAAAATTCACCCAAAACCCTTACTTATAATGAATGCGATTAAACAATCACCAACATTTCCAACAGTAAAATGGTCATGCTTTTCATTCAGAACAATATGGATGAAATTAACGAGATTATCAATGTTTCAAAGCCTTATGATTACAATACTGGCTGGATGACTCTGGTTACAAATTACCTATGTAGGGAAAACTACCAGTACATAGGGGTAGAATATAACATATCCAAAGGTGGGCAATAAGGTTTATTTTTTACAATGTAGAAAACCAAGAAATGGTTTTCTACAAATGAAACTTCGACATAGTCCTTATGAAATGCATCAATGGATTAGTGATTGATGCATTTAGGAAAGAATTTCATGCAAGAACATGTTAATCACATCAATAAGTAGTGAAAATCTGCCATCAAATTAGATGACATGGATACGATTTACCCAATATGGTAGAGGAATGTGAAAAAATCACCATGATGTGCCATCCCATTCATGTTCATTCAATTTACATTCAACCACCCATAAAACTACTTTACAAAGCTATAAACTTTGGGCCATTTTCCATATAGTGGATTGATATCGTGGACAAAATCCTCCCACCGCATCCAGACAATTAATGTTCATTCTCATAGTAACTAACTTCTTCTCCAAATGGGATGGTGTTATACCCCTTATAGAGGTTTCAGAAAATATAATTGTAATATTTGTGATAGCCAAAACCATTACTAAATATGGGGTCTCTCATAAAATACCAACATAAAATGAAACAAAGTTATGCTTTGCTGATTTGGACATGTTTTTCCATGAAAATGTAATCAATTACAACCATTCATCTAACTACCATGTAGCGAACAATAAGATGATATAGGTTTTCAAGTGGTTTTTACCCAACATACTCAATATAATTATAGACAAGGATAAGAAATAATTTCTAGAAAATATCCTCCATGCTTTATTGGAATCTCATTCCACAACCCGCACTGCCACCATAGAAACCCCATACACACAATTATATGAGATAGAGGCAGTTTATCCCATCTATGTTCACATTCAATGGCTCCATATTGATATTTGTGATAACATTTATAGGGATAATAATTACCAAAAACTATTTGATGAGTTGGAGAAATTGGTTAATAAAAGGTTGCACACATTCCACCATTTGGAAGTCTATCAAAATTCGATTTCTTGAGCATTAAACAAAAAGGATGAAATTCAATCATTCTTAGAAGGAGATATGGTGTTGGTCCTCAGAACCCTGATGATACTCAAGAAGAAAACTCTAACGCATGAGCCAAAATGAGAGGGGCCATATATTATACTAATGTTATATTCCAATTGGGAATATTACATGATACTAATGGATGGGAAACTCATAATAGCTCCTACCAATTCATTGATTTTGAATAAATATTTTAATGAATAATGACATAATTTTTTCTTAGCTGGAGGATGTAAAATTGAATAAAATATTTGTTTATAATTCATGATAGTAGAATGTCAGGCCTATATTGTCCTTGAGGAATGATGATGAAATAGATATCATCTTTTCCTTACCTGCAATACAATAAACGGCATGCTAGGTATTTTGTTCCAACAACCAACTAGTCACGTACAATTCAAATTCATGTGAGTAATATATTGCAATACCCTACCCCTTTCTATGCAAAGGTCGGACTACACAAGTAATGGAATTCTATAACTACGTATTTCTTGATTCTCATTAATCATTGAGATACTTAGTGTGTCCACGACCTTCCATCTTCTCCCAGCTGTCACATTAGACATAATGCACCTGTTTTATCCTTTATCACCCTATACACCGAAGGGAATATATTTTTATCTTTGTATCATTCTTTTATTATAAGTCATGTGACCTTAGGATCACTGTTATAGTATTCCTTACATAACTAACCCATAGAAGAATGTGAATGAGCCAACACCCATAGAGGTGGAAGCTAAAATTCCCCTACTCTTATACCTGATTCGGATCAATAGAAGGAGGATAATATTTATAATCCAACATATGTCTTGATTCCTACCCTTGAAGGATACGTAGTATGTCTCAAATATAGCATCTAATCCCATCCACCAATCAATGAATATTTCCCTCTCATAACCCTACACATGGGATAGACCTATGTAGGAAACTTCCTAAACTACATATAGATTGATTCATGACCTTCCAGGATACGTAGTGATGCTAGGATCATATATCATAGCCCATCCATACACACCAGAAAAAAATTACCCCATGTGTATGGATGAAGTGGATACATGGATAGAACTTATAGAACTATGGCATGATTCTTATATAAGTGGGATACATAGTGATTCCTATATCTCATATACCAGTTTAGCAATTATTTTAAACGTCTTCCCCATACCTATGGATGGACAATACCATTACAGGGAAGATATATCTAGAATATTGTGTGGCTTTATTCCTGCCATTGTCGGATACATAGTAACATCTTGACCCAAAATCTTGGTCCATCCACCAAGAAAAAAATTCCCATTTTCCCTATATATGGGTTAGAACTATTCCAGGAATTCAATTCGTGAACTATGTGTGGATTGATTTTGGCCATTCCAGTATACTTAGTGGCACCAATAACCCCTAAAATTGTGTAGCTAACAATGTTTTTTGAAAAAGATGAAAAATTCTCCTTCATCCATGTATAGGTTAGAATGTGACTGGGGAATCCACAAAAAAGCCTAATTGCATAACATTAAACTATAAGGTTCTTTAGGAATCATGTGTGGCCTGATTCTCAGTGTCATGAGATCCCAAACATGGATCTAATTTCATACACAATGAAAATCATAATGATTATGAAAATACCATTGTTGTGTTGCGACATCGAGAAGGAATCAAAAGACCAAGATTTTCCATAAATATAAGTCAGTTCAACCTAAAAGATTCCATAGTCCACAAACAATCACTTTCTCGATATTCCATACATTCTTAAGCACATCATTCCCTTTTGTTAAAATCCATATTTCGGGAAATCCTGAGTCCTAATTGTCATTCATGACCATCAGAGATGGAGGCCAATGTCCTAGAGAAACTGTTATTTGACTATGCACATCAAGCACTTGTGGATATGCATATATTTACCATAAAAAAAACTATTAATAAAAAAATTTAATTGTGAAGAGATTATTTTCCCATTTACATACACCTAGTGGATTCTAAGACCCATTAAATTCCTCTAGATCAAAGTGCCCCCAAGGACTATAGATTACACCTTCTATCATCACTCATATCTAAAAAATACCAGAATAACCTGACCACAATAAAACCCCATCTATTTATGCACTTTGTGACATGTTTTCTCCACAACACAATGGTAAATTGCGTATCCAATGTTCTTAATGCACTATAATAAACTGTATGTCTTGAAGTGACCCAGTTTTGGGACATTACATTACACCACACAATGAAAATTCTTATTTTCTTGTATTGGCTTGAACTCCTAAAAAATGTATTTCATTCTAATGTATGGGATATAAATCCTCACGAAATTTTCATTGGGAATACTCCATGTATCAGTTCCCCTTGATTTTTGTTGTATACTCAAATCCTACGATTCATATTCAGCAATAAAATGTATTTAAATTTTCCATTCTCTATAGAAGATTTGAATCAAATAATAGAATCTATAGAGAGAGAATTTTTATAGTTCTCCTCAAGGGTAATCAAATTTCTCTTCTTTAACATTAGGACTACCCTCTATACACCCCACGTGGTGATAAATTGTGTGGGGATCATCCATGATCCACAACATGACACTGGATACTGTTGGTCTAAACAGAAAATTCCTTCAACCATTGAATATGAAATTTTTTATGGTGAACATAAATACATCTATCCCTGCATTTCTCATACCGATCAAAGATCATTTTTGATTAGGAACCTTAGAATGAGATCCACCATGTCGTCATAACATACTAGTCTAAGAGTTTTGTCCTAGAAGAATGAATTTAAATGGCATGTTATGGTTCCCTTCTTTTTAAGAACCATAGGTCCTGGAAGTATGACGTTAAATTGTATGGTACTCCAATGATGGAACAAATGGCTCACCCTACTTATGAGCGAGATTTATGAGGGGGATTTCCTGACCCCATGGGTGAATCATATACCAGATATTTCTAATGTATCCTAATACACTCTTGAAACTAATAAAACTCGATGATTTGGGTAATATTGGATCCCTATAACCCCCATGACCAGCAAAGATGGAAGATCAGTGTCATGAGGGCACCTTTTTTTGACCATGCACATCATTTCCAAGTGGATCTACATATTTTTGCTACAAATATCATGTCAATCCAAGGAAAATTCATCCCCATGAGATTCCTCTCTTATCGTGTTATGCCTAATGGCTCCCAACCCCCGTGAAGTCCCTCATCAATCAAGAACCATTAAAATCACAGTTTACATTCTATTTTCAAAACAAGTTCATGATATATCAAAACATCATGGTCCAATTCACCTATGGTCTCTCAAGGAATCTATAAAATAATTATTCCTCATCTATATATGGGATGTTGGTCAGCATATCAAAAAAATGCCACCACTTATTTTCAGTTCTCCCTGTAATTATTATCCAATTAAATGACTCCTTTCATTTTTTTTGCACCCCCTTTCATAATCCATATTTTGTATCCAAGATGTTCCCAATCCCCATAATCCTTCATGGCCATTAGAAATGGATGACTAGTGTTCTGTAGACACCATGGGTTGACTATGCACATCATGCCCTAGTGGCTCTACAAATGTCGCCTACAAAATGACTATCATCCAAAGAACAAAGTCATCCATGGGAGAGTACATTCATTTCTCTATATGCTCGAATTCCATTTTTGTTTCTTATCACTCCATGGATTCGAAAACCCCTAGATTACTGTTTACATAATTATTCCCTTTCAAATTCCCAAATTTTAAAAGTATTTCATATTGACCTGATGAATCATTAACGCTATATTGGTTAGAGTAAATTGATCTTCCCTATTCAGTTTCATATTCCATGTTTGTATGATTTTAAACTATACTATTCAGTGGATCTCTATTACATGATAGAAATTGTTATGGGAGTAGTTTCCTATTCAAATCCAATACAAATGTCCCGAATATATTTAAACACCATCCCTCAGATAGGCCAACGACTATGGTCCCCACACATAAAACAAATAAACAGTGTTATAAATTTAATAGGACACTGGAAAAGGATGGACAATGTCATGTGGACACCATTGATTGACTATGAACATCATATATCTCTGTATATGTCACCTATAAAACTACCATACACCAAAGGAAAAATAATCTTTAGGAGACTCCTTTCTTAACTCTGTAAACATAAAATGGATCCCACCATCATATAAATACAATACTCAAAAATACAATGTACTGAAAAATCCATCATTCACGTGTGAGTGTTATTAGAACATTCACGGCTGATGAATCCTAAATATTTCCCCATGTCCCTTCAATTTTGGTCAAATATGTTTGACCTAAAACAACAGTAATAAGTCTGATTGGAAAGACTGCAAAGCACCATTGAATAATTTCAAATAATCAATAGAGTAAAAACACACAAAGGGAACCTCGGGATAAAAGTCTACGACCAGCTCATTAAACCTATACAATGTATGGTTGAGGAAAATGTTCCGCACAATAAAATATTATAAAAAATTCATAATGCTTTTCTGGTTGAAAAACTTCAAAGGACAGCGTATGAAAAAGTCAGTTTATACATGCTATGATCATAACAAACAGTATTAGAAAACAATTTTTCCAATAATGAAAAAGGAACTATTGATCATGACGTTTCCCTCAAACCCCAAAAATCACTGATCTACACTCATTGAGTCACATAGATCATGAATAAATTAAATCCTGATTTTATTATATCAATTTACTAGTTTTGAATCATAGTTTAAATTAGTACCTGATCAAAATGATGTTTATACGGTCCATTGCAATTGATTTATGTTTCAATGAAATGAAAAAGGAGTAGAATTGAGATGTAAAAAAATAGTAATATTCTACTACATAGAGATATAGAAGGAATTTACATCCTTGATATTCTCCTTGCAGTTGGGATATGATTATTTTATGTGACAATCTCCATAATCGCAATGTTGTATCAATAGTTGATGTGACTCCTCAACAGATAAATAATTTTCTAAATGGTTCATGATCTCAGCCTCCTTGCCTACTAAAAGTAACTCTGTAGCCCTCTAGATTCAAAACCATTCCTTTATCCTTCATCCACCATCCATCTTCCCTACTAAACAACGACCACGACACCATCCCAATTTTACATAAGTCGCTCTATCTTCATGTTCTACTGATCCATATCATAGTTTATTTTTTCCACTAGGTCTTCATTCTCTACGATATCATTTTGAAGCCTCTCAACCACTCCATCTTGATTGGAGGATTATTTAATGAGTACATTACTTTTAGACACAAGAGTAGTCGTTGACACTATTATAGATTGTTGATATTCAAGCGATCCATCCACTTCCATGGAAATGACCACTAGTCTCACTATATCATAATTTCCATAATAATCGAATTCTATAAATCACAGGACCATAAACTAATATTGTAATTTCTGCAACTTTTTTTGAATCTACATCAATAGAGTCTATGAAAATAATATCTAAATATTATTTCATTCATTTTGGTTGATGGAATGATGTTTGACCAAGAATTCCTAGTCAACATCAGAGTCACTGCTGGATGACTAAATATAATCAGGGACAAACGTCAATGGAGAGGGACTCGATTCAATGACAATAACATGACTCAACCCCTAAAAAACCTTGACAATAATAATTTCAATGGAAGATAGAGTAGGAAAATCCTTTAAAATTTATAGTTCTGATGGTTTCAATTCTAAATGTCAGGGAAATACAAGTATGTATCCAAAACTTTTGAAACAATAAAATGTGTGATCAAAATACCGGAGAACTAACCACCATTTATCGAGGATTCTATACTTATAACCTACCTAAACAATCACTATTAGGTTTAGGTGGCTCTACATCTTTAATTATCATCTACACCCCTTGGTCTTTGAAGGGAATTAATTGTTTCAGATTGTGCCCGAATAGAACCAAAACCTATAGGAAATCTCCCTGAAGGTCTCTCATCGATATCAAGAATGCATGTATGATCAGTCCAAAAAAGTGCATGGTTCTTGAAGTTATAGGGTTATAGACCAAAAAATATCTTATAACTAATGAAAATACATAATAGATTTCTCCATATGTTCATAAGGTGGGAATATATCCTCTCATGTGGTTGTGACATCTACAGAGGTAGAATAAGTCCGTGAAAGTGGAAAATAAATCTTTAAAGGGACTCCCTCTTGAGGGGAAAAGTCCATTTGATAAGGAATTTTTTGTTCCCCAAGACATAATTTCACTCTGACATTCTATGGGGCTTGAGGATCTTCATTGTATTTAGCCATTTCCATAACGGTTTTCATGTCTTTTTCGATGGAAATATGATCAACATGTTCAATTGGGGCCTCATATTCTGTATCTTCTTCCACCATTGAGAAAGAGTTTGTTTGAGTAAGAGAAAGCATGCCTATTGGGTAGATAATACCCCTATTGTAACTATAAAACTCATCCATTTAGTTCACTAAATGCTTATATATATGATTTCAGAGGGTAGCTCATTCATAATTCTTCGATTTGACAGATCGTCCAGCCGAAACAGAGTTACATATTTGATGTTATAGATTTTCGAAGTCGGCCTGCTGGAAATGGCCATCTAGGACGGTTCTGGGGAAAAGTATGGATTTTATTCTAAAAAAGGGAATCTTGCGTGTAAAAATGGAATCATGCATGAAAAAATTAATCATTCATGTAAAATGTCATTGCAATGAAAATTGGAACATAAGTTTACTTGCACCGACATTCCTGGATTTTCCAACAAATTCCAGTGGAACCCTTCTTCCGTGGGGGGGGGGGGGAGGGCATACACAACTCTATTGCTCATATGTCCCCATCTTCTGCACTGTTTGTAAAACCCCATATTGTGTATAAAACATCACTTTTGCATGAAAAAGTGCAAATGTGCCCTATTTTGCATGAAAAAATTATTTTTGCACGAAACAGTGCCACAATGCCCAATCGTTTTGTGCACCTGTACCGTAGAGTGAAATATTGCGCACATCCTATCCTGCATGTAGCACATTTTAAGTGAAAATCATCCCAGTCCTATGCCCGCTATTCTATATCGTAGGGGTTGTGCCCCCGCACCCCATCTCGGGATTAGTGCACGTCTCCTACCTCGGCCCTTCGGTCTGGTCCCTTCATTACCTTCATTGTCCCCCATGAAAAATGGAGAGTCATGCAGTGATCTTTTCATGTCGATATATCAGCATTTTCCATTGCGCCCTTATTCTCACCCACCATCCACCTATGCAATAATATTATTTATGATTCTACACCGCCATTGATGAAACAACATGAGTCATCATATTACTCTCTGTTTGTTTGACATGTCGATAGTTGATAGTATCATCATTAATTCCCTAATCACCTTGAGTTGAACCATTCCCCAAGAAAGTCCTCAACAGTAAACCACTTGGCTCTTATTCCACATTGAACTTGATGGGGCCTCCCTTTCATAAGTCCCAACACCAACCATTTTTAGGTGCTCTAGGCCTAATAGTTATATCTACATGAATTTAAACTATCGTAGTCCCTATATGTCAAACATAGGATGCCTCTTGCTCTATACAAGAGATTCCTTTTACGCCATGAATAATATTCTATCAGTCCTCTTTAAAAAACAATAAACATGAGTTCACCATATGTGCCAAATATAGGATGCCTCTTACTCAAAACAAGACATGCCTTATGCTCGAAGCCTAAGATTCCAATAGTCCTCTCTACATGACGATAAACTGTAGAATGACCTATTATTGAATAATTGGATGCCTCCTGTTCCAAAAAATGGATTCCTTATATTCCACGAATAATATTCCTCATGCCATGATTACAGTGGCGTAATATCAAGATCCTAGGAAACCGTTCGATCATTCCATCACTCCAACTCATGCTTCATGTGTCCAACATTCAGTTCATCATCCTCCTTCATGTCTTATGGGACCACCTAATGACCTAGTCCCATGCTACCTCTGCTCACCTACTATCCTGGGCCAACACCCCATATGACATTGAATGACACTTCATGTTAGGTCCGGTGTTTTGAACATGGTCAGTAGTCGACCCTCATTTGTTTGTCCACATTTCTTTCTAACATGATATGGATGATGTGTTTTGATAATGGTCAACAACCATTTTCCATCGTCATGCCACCCTCACCACATTCAGAATGTTGGGAACATAATTCACAGTTTTTATTTTCCTTTTTTTGGACTTATTCCAACACCGTTGGTGCTATCCTTCTTGTGAACTTGAATATTAGTGTGGTCACTAATTATATGCCTCATCCCACTAGTGAGTTGGGATTACATCATGGTCAAACATGAGGAAGAAATTAAGGGTAGTTTCTAGGCATAAGCCCCATCAACCATTACCACTGCTTAATGGCACCCAGGAACACTAAGAGTTATTGCATCTTCCCATAGCTGCACTAATGTGGACCCACCATTTGATCAGTCCAGAACACCCCTAGTCATTGAGTTGTTGATTCTTTCCCTTCATCAAGGGAGGGTGGGTGTCTGTTATGTATGTCTTATGTGGTGTAATGTTAACCCGCCTCGTCTGAGATGGATGATGTTAAACTACCAAGTGCCATCGTCCTCATCAAATGGCGTTAAATTGTGACCTCACCTCTTGCCTCTAACATGGGGTGCCCCCTCTCAGAAATTCTCTATGCCCACTGGTGTCCAAGGGAGTGAGATCATTCCTCACATAGAATGAGATCCTACTTATCAGAGTATCATTTTTCCATGAATAAAGGGCGACCACCTTAGTTTAAGACCCCAACCATTCTTGCGAGAGGTAGTACCACTAATCTTCCTATATTAATCCTTTATAGACACTAGAGGGCGGATGTGAAATAGATCCATCCATTCATTAGTGCCAAATCCCTCTACCAATGGTCTTTGTTAACACCCATGCCTCCCTCCTGGATAAGTCCCAGTCTCCATCTCCATGGGCAGTAGACCATGCGTAATCCCCTATTTCCACTTTGGGTCTATATCCACATTTAAGCAACATTCCTCATACCATGGATGCACCTTTCATGATGTGATCATCGGGTCTTTAATTCTTACTATTTCTCACACCGAGCATAACTCACGTGGTCTTAGAGTAATCATCGATCACGAAACTCTATTTAGGAAACCTAGAGTGTAAGGCCAACACCATTCCGAACTACATGGACTTTGATATTTTCCAAGGCATGGTCAGGTAGAATCCTCCTTGAGGATCAAGCCCGATGACCATTGGTGCTGACACCATCACATCGGTTCACCAACAACCATCTCAAACTACATGGACTTTGATTCTTGCCAAGGCAAGGTACATAAGAAGCCTCACTGAGGTTCAATCCCAACAACAATAAGTTCTAACCCCCTTCACATTGGTTCTAAAAACTCCAAAACTATGTGGATATTGATCCTCGACAAGGAATGGTATTTAGGAAGCTTTCCTATTGTTCATCCCCAACAACCATCAGTTTTGGCTCACTTCAGGTCGATTCACCAAACATTCGAACTATGTGGTCTTTGATCTTTCCCAAGGAAAGGTATGTAAGAATCCTCCCCATGGATCATTCCAAACACCCATTCTTCTTGATCACTTCACGTTAGTTCACCCCTGTCCTCCATGACATTAAACTATAAACTCCCTTTTTTTGCAAGACGCTAAACTCTCCGCCATCCAGTAGTACGCTGTCTTAAAACTAATCCAGAGGTAATTCATTTTAAAACCAATCCAGTGGTAAGCTGTTGTCAAAGCCATTCAATGGTAATCCATTTTTAACCTCATTTGGAAGTATTTCATTGATGTCCCCAATCGATGATAATCAATCATCAGATGAACTATGTGGACCTTGATTCACGACCATCAGGATACGTAGGTTCAAGACCATAACCAGAATCTCATACTGATCTATCCCTCGATCCCATGTGTTCCAAGAAAACCATTCCATAACCTAGATGTTTTATTTCCTCAAGATCCCATCCATGTAAAAATTCTCATGTGTCGCCTCCCCAGGTGTCCCATCGTCCCACCGGACTACATGGACATTTATTCCCTACCATAGGGATATGTAGGAATCTTATTTGAGGCCCAAGCGCAACATAACCATCAACCTCGAGCAAGATCAAACCCAACATCCCTTCACATCACTCAACCATCAATAATTCATCTTGGTCATTGCACAGTCTGCCACATCCCAGCGATATCATACCTATTCAACTCCTCAATGCTCATAGTAGCAATTGGGTAATTAACCATGTGTTAACCTCAATATTAGAGTTCCCTCCAGGTGTTGCACCCAACAAATACAATCTAGTCAGTGTTCTGATTAGCCTGATCCATCTGCACTGGACGTTAAACTCACAGAATACCCTATGTTAAACATGGAAATCTGAGGGAAACCACATCGACATGGTTATGGCATATAATTCCCCGCATTCGATGTGGGATGTCTCGGGATTCTACTCTCTCAAAAATCCCTATAATAATTGGAATAAATCAAGATGTGCCAGTGTTACAGCATCCAGACCAGACAATGATGTCCCACATGAATACTCTCCTGACCGAAGGTTGCTTCCCAAGCAGGAACCTTTGGAATATCCTGACTGATGTACCATAATTAACTGGTGTCCATGAAGATATGATACTAGGAAGAGTTTCACGAACATTGTCTTCAATATACAAGGGAGACCCTGACTAGGTAATGAGTTTAGAGGAGGAATCCACGGAATGAAAGACCGATAACCCATCATCCTATTTCGATCAAGGAGGAAATGTCTCTAAATAAGTGACAAATGTTGCCTGACATTTGAAAGTGGGAATGTGGGGAAACAGCTTGTGCAGCCTCGTCCTCCAATATACTGAATATTGCGCCTTAGCTAAATATTCGGAAACATATCCCATCCTCTTCTATTATTCATTTACCCCTACTTCACTCAATACCAATTTCTAGTGGCTCTTCCTATACGAAAAAGGGAACATGATCCATAGATTCCTGAGAAACTACCACCTAGTAATTAGTAGGCTCTATAACAAAATATGCCCATAATGGTGAGTCAAAAAGATAAGGGTACTCATTTCAACCAGCAAGGAAATATTAAATTACATGTGATTCCTTTCCCAATGCGTCAGAACAGTGGGAATGAATGCTCACATTTCATTTTTTATTGTGGAGATGATTCATGAATAAGATAAACTAGGAGAGATGGAGGAGGAAATGACCTAGAAGGTTATATGGTGAATAATCCTATATTATATTGAGCTCTAGGAGATCCTTCCATATCATCCAGCAAAATTAGATATGTACAATCTCCATCCATAGTTCCCCTAGTGAAATAAACTAAAGAGAGAACAATTTCAGAAGACCCTTAGGCTCCTGCTATTTAAAAGGGGTGGGTTTAGTATATACACAATTATGGAAATTAAATTGGAATATTATGGATAGAACAACATATCCCTCACGTGTCATAAAATCATAGGATTACATCCACAAATGCTACTCGGTAGGACCAGTAATGATGGTCTTTTGAGGCTTGAAGGCAGTTGTCCATTTCATTCAAATATATAGCTAAATCATCTAGCTCTCTACAGTAGATATATAGGTGTTGGAAATGGATTCATAAAAACCCATAAGTTCAATGAATTCTCTTTTACATACTCTTAAAATATCCTCACTAGAATTTTTTTCCCTTAGTTCATACTAGACCCTCCAAGAATCTTGAAATGTTGATGTGATTGGGATTCCTAGTTCAGGAGGATTTTCATGGGGGAGAAGATCAGGCCTCATCATCCTCAAATTCTTCATCGATACATCTGCAGTATTAGGACCCCATGGTCTCTAACTCTTATTGGACATTTAGAATAGGTAAGAATCTTCTACTGTAGTAAACTCAATAGGAAAACATGGAATATCATCATCATCATCATTAGTTTATGCTCAAAGCATGGAAAGTACCTAATATGAGTATTTTTGGTGACCACTCTAGGAATGGATCAGAGTATCTATGTCCTAATGGTAACGACAAACCATATTTGGAACCTCATCAAAATAAACATCAGTTGGTGGCGACACATACGAAATGTTGTTAAGGGAAACCACCAAAGTCTAGAAGAACTTACATAAGGCATTAGGGGATTATTTATGAGTGGATTGGAGGCCTCTCAAAATGTCACATTGCCTATATGATACTGGAAATTCAACATCAAATGGGATTTTATGTTGACTCCCAGCAGCAGCAACGACATTATGTTCGTCCATCCAGGGAGTCACAAGCCCATCTTTTGCATGCTTCCTTGGGGGATACCATAGAGGAATTAGAAGTAATTTTCCTTGTAGAGAGTTCAAGACAAAATAATTTTTATTCCCATTCCCCATGTCCCTGGATGCCTCAAAAGTTGTTATGATAGGAATAAGATAAGATAATAAGCCATCTAGATATTATTTAACACAACCCTTGACATAGATTCATGAGATGATGGGTATAAAATCCATAGAATCCAAAATTCTGACCCATCATTGGGTGTCCTCTTAGTTAAACATCATTCGCACATTAGTTCCTATTATAAGATGTTTCTATTAATGTTTTGTGTTGAGAGTGGGCTGACACATCTTCTATACACAATTAAATTAACTAATGAATCTGCAAGGTGGATATCCGCCACATATAAGTTCTCCTCTGAGGTGGGAAACCAAGACTCTTTCCCTCAATGAAAAAAGCCTTGGTTGAAAAAGTCTTCATATTCATTATTCAAAATATTATCAGTAGGGGAATTATAAAGATGAAATGAAAAATAGTAATTGATATAGAGATGAGACGTAAGTCTTGCCCATTATTTTCAGTCTTCTCCCCTTTCTTATCCTACGAGGCTCAAGACATCGATGTAACCCTTCTGGTTTACTAATGGTATTTTCAATGGACATAATAACGAATCATGAAGTAAATTATAATAGAATAACCTCCTATATGAACTCCTACCATTACTAAGGGATTTGGAGGGGACAATCATATGGTAAGGTGGACCCCTTCACCGATTTAGCCTAACAAGTGATAAATCTCAACCAACACAAAAATATCTAGATTTATACATCTACAAGTGTCCAAATGAGTAGTAATGATGAATTTTGAGACACTCATAGCACTACAGTCTCATACTGGTACGATCTATATTCTCAATGAAATGTCCAATAAGGATTCCTATCGAAATTATAGATCAAAAAAATGAATGATCTCCCATATCCATTCATTATTCTTCCCAAATTCCATGGTGTTCTAATACATACTCACTCATCTCCAGGATTCCTTGTATGGGAATGCACTCATCCTATATGGGTGGGGCTTTAGAACATTTTTCCTAACAATGGAACCAATCCACTCAACAGATTGAATGTAATGCTTTAAAAAGGTATCAAATTCTGTAAAAAGTGCCTTTTCTAGAATAATGTGTGTGTAATCCAAATGATGAGTCCTCTCCTTATTGTCTTGAGAAGGAGAAGGAGTTAGAAATTCATCATAAAAGAACTTGAAAATAGGGACTCTAGAAATTATGTAAATATCTCAAAGTCTAAAGAAGACTTCCCTATGGGTTAAATGAATGGTATTGGTGTTTGGGCTCCACATACTCAAGATTTATGCAATATGTGGTTGGGTCGATGATTTTATGTATGAGATAACAAGGATTCCTTGTATAGTCCCACAACAAGAAGCTCAGTCTAAAATTCATCACAAGTATAGAGAACCTAGAAATCATACCCCCATGTTTAAGCTAAATGAGCCTCTAGAGTGAAGGTCCCACTTAGATGACCAGGATTACTGTTTTACCTCTATGTAATAATGAAAAATCATTGATATTAATGGTTCCTTGACAATCATCCATTTTGCCTCCCCGTATGATTCAGGTGTGTAGCTCAACAGGGACCTAATGGGGATATTTATCAAGAGCTATTGTCATCTGGAAGAGATTGAGGCCTTCAAAATGGAGGTGTTAGTTATCTAGGTATAAGGTTGATCAATCTGATTTGGTGTCGGAATCAACATATTAAGGAGTAGACCAAACCCATTTGGTAAAATACTCCCTTCAAATCATCATAGTTATATTTTCTAGAGATTGCTGTAGTGGAGAATCCATATGTTTTCTCATCAACCGAGTCCAAAATTTTATTCAATCTTTCTTGAATACAACCTTATTATATGGATGGCCCAGATGGGGATGTGCCTCAATGTGATGGAAAACAAAGTATGTGGTTTTTGGAATGAAGAAACCTTAAAATGTGGCCTCACTATGAATATGTTCAAGGATTTTCGATTGAAAGTTTATGTTTAGTTTAACAATGTATAATATTCTGTTCGTCGGATTAAGGATTCATGTGAGCAACAAGAAAACTTCTATGTGTTTGGCTCAAAGGATGTCTTGACATACATTCTAAATTCTATATTTTAGTTCATATATAGATTATTAGGTATGCGTGAAGAATAAATTGTAAAGAGTTTGGTTTGTGGAATCTACAGAGTGGTCCATGAATACAGATTTCACAAAAGAGTCAGTATCCGAATGCAGATGAAGCTAATTAGAGGTAAATAGCACTTTTAGCTATGAGAATCAATAATATAAAATTGACATGGGACCCTATAAATAGGTCCCACGTACCATACAAACATGTTCTACCGCAAACTAATTCATTTTAAGACAACTTATACATCAAACTAGCATAATCATCCTTCTGATCAGACCTTATTTCTATGGGGGCATTTGTAGGGTCCTTAAAAAATCCCAAATGGATGTAAATACTCCTACAAGCACCTTTAAAATGAAATGATGAATTCCTACAAGACTAGAAAAAAAAATAGATGCAAAATGGATTGGAAGTTTGTGAAGAGACAGGATGAAATAATTTATTCAATAGTTTTTGTGTATTACCTTACATTACAATGAAAGGATTGTAGGGTTTAGGAACATGTAAGAATGAGTATGCAGAACTACCTACGTTTTATTTCCCTCAGGGGAGATTTCTAGAAAACCTAGGTTACTATATGCCATGTCATTGGTGATATCAAGTGCAAAAATTTCATCAACAGATCATCCTGTGAACTAAACAGTTTTTTAATGAAGAGATATGGGATGATTTTTCAAACCACACTCGTGAACCACGACCTCTACCAACCCTAGTAGATAGAGAATTTTATGTGATGAGATATGACTTCTTGGGTTTTGAAATTTTTTTCACATTGCCATAGATACAATTTCACCATTTCTCTATTAATGGAGAGAAAGAGAGAGAGTAAGAGGGTATGGGTGGAAGAGAAAAGAAATAATATCCTAGAGACTGGAGGAAAGAGTTTAGATATAGTGAAAATTATGAATTCATTTTCGAATCATCGACATTATGAGAACATTGAACAACTTTTACATAGGTATAACTAGTCATGAACCACAAAAAAAGGAAGATAAAAACAATCATTGAACCAAATATGTAATTTGTTCCATCTCAAACCATAAATCCTATGTGGATGAATTCCATGTGAACCACAAGAACTAGTACCCTTCATCAATTCCATGTTCCAAATAGTGCATCTATTTTTGGATCGAACCCTATTTTAGGTACTATATCATTACGTGGATGGAACATGGATCCACACGGTGAACCACATGAATGAATGCGTTCCAAATTGGTATGTGGCATTCCACACAAACACATGCGTAATGCTTTGGTACATAGTCACCCCCACTATAGGCATAGAATTATATTGTGTGGGGCTTCCCTCATCCGGAAAATAGAAAACAGTACATGGAATTTGGTGTCTTCTGGGTCCTTCCCTCCAGCTCTGATCATTCCCCTCCATTACAATCCAAACCTCCCTAGCCCATCTATGAACCAATCCACTAGCATTAGTCCAAATACCCCTCCAACATGACCAGACCTGTATGGTCTTCTCAGTGGATGCACCTACACTCCTTTCTGAATCTACATATATTAGGTATGAAGTGGCACGAAGGATATCCCCAAAATGGATAGGGAACTCCTCCTGAGGTAAGCCCTTATAATTTTGTTAGAGGTATCAATATTCACACTATTCCCTTGAAATCAAGATGTTTCTAGATAGATTACCTAGATATAAGAATCCTAGAAATCAATACAAGTGATGGTTTCATGCTTAATTCCCCCCTTTCATCCTCTAGTTTGGCTCGTAGCCATGACCTCTTCTGATGAAGTGATCATCTTTTTCCATAATCGTAGAGGATAAAGTGTAACATTGTTGAATCATTCTAATCGTCTTATTCCAAAAACTGAGTGTGACATACATGGGCTTAGGGATTTGCGATGATAATTCATTCACTCGAGTAAATGAACTACTAGAACCTTGATTCATAATCCAACCAAGATATGTGGGATGCTTCATGAATTTTCATTCTCATAGCGGTTCCCTTCCAAAAGTTAACCCAATTATGCCAACCATAAATTGGTCCTCCCTACATGTATATGCCCCTAGATAAATGGGTTGTGATAATTGTAATGCCCAGACCCCAGTTACCTAGAGTCAGTGCATTATTACATTACATAGGAATGATACAATGAATCATTTCCCAAATGACCGACTAGTTTAGTAGTCTTGGATGTACAATATATATACATTAGTTTTACATTACATAATTAAAAAACATTGTGTCTCTATAGATCACACTCATATACCATAGCCTTTTCCCTATAGGTAAGTCATAATATGCTTTTTCATATCATGGGAAAAAACATAAGAAAGGGGTTAGCTCAAATGCTCAGTATGTATAAAAATATAGAGGAACCTTTCAGAAATAAGCATAAACAATTAAGGAAATTTATAAGACTAAAACAATAGCCTTTTAAACTTACACTTCAGAATAATATAGAAATTATTAATAAAATAATTCGATTTACTGAATCTCATGGAAATTCTACTAGTCGAATAATCACATGCAATATCAATATCCAATTTCATAATGATGGAATGCATTATGCCAGACATTATAACCACATTATCATGGACTCATGACAAGAATCAAAATACGAATTTTTCATGGCCTTATGCCAAGACACTAGTTTGTCTCATGAGAACTACTGAAACATTAATGAGCAATAGAGGTATCCACCTATCACTTACTATGTAAAATGGATTCCTCATATGAAAAGGATGAAACATAATATAAACATTCATATTAAAACTAGCATAAAAAATGTTAATACATTATCCATAAACCATGAATGGTATAAAAATATATAATACATAGTCCATGATATCAAAAAACCTTTAATATAATATGGGTGTTTTTATCATAATAAATTAACTTCAATCAAGTGTAAAATCCATCAATATTTTTTGACATGAATGAACTAAAAATTATTTGAGAAAAATATCTATTTCTATTTTGAAATAATTTAAATTTCACATAATTATGAATTAAAACATTTATTATGAAAATATTATTTTAGGATTGTAAGGGAATATTTGAGGGTGTAATAATGGTTAAAAATAGCCAACCCATTATTATAAGTTAAAAAATAATCTTAGATAATTTTTTCAAAAAGGTCATAATGTAACTTGTTTTGAAATTGATAGAATTTTTCCTTTCAAAAAAATAAAAAAATAAAAAAAATGTATAAATGACATTGACCCATATTATAGGAAATATTAAAAATGTTTTCAATACATTTTGATGAAACCCTGATGAGGATGATAAATAATTCCAAATAGATTATTAAGTATAAACAACCTCCAATAATAAAGAGATTTTCAAATTAACCATTACCTTTTACATTTCCTTAGTAAAGGGTACATTAAACTCCTATATAATAGTTAAATAATTGTTATAAAATTATAGATGATCAATATACATACATATTATATCATTTATAATCTTCTAATATTACCTTGTAAATAATATTTTAGTAGTATTATTGTTCTCGTGTTAACTGATTCGTTTTCCTTAATATGTTTTGTTATGCAAGTAATTTCTCTGATTGATTGAGTGTGTTTTTTTCATATTTATAATGATATTATATTCATATATATTATTTTTAATCATTAAATTAAAATTATTCTTGAATTGTTATCACAGAGAAATGAATCTTATCGTGTTCATGGAGATGGTAATCCGTACTTACGTACAAGTATCAATATCATTATATTGGTTGTAAAATCATATGTAATTAGATTGTATTACATATAAATGATCATTAAAATTTTATTATTATTATTTATATCAATTCTACGCATTATTATACCATCCAAATAATGAATTGTTGAATAACAAACTACACCACGTTGTGGAGATGGTAAGTTGTACATACACTTGTATGGTGACTTTTTCATTCATAGGATTGATAAATTAATGAAACTTGTTGTAAAATATTTATAATAAATCAAAATATGTAGAAGTTATTGTTTTCATTTTTTTGGTATGGAAAAAAAAGAAAGAGGAAGTGGAAGAAATAAAGAATATTGAAAGAGGTTATGAAATTATTACCTCTTTTTCAAGAGCTTTCTTTTGATTTGATCAAAAGGGATGATTATATTGGCTTTTTGATTAATGTAAGGCCTCTTGGTTGAAGTGACAGTTGCGGGGAGGATATTTGAGTAGGTTTTTTCTGATCTAAATGTCTTTGAAGGTGTTATTATTAGACTGGAAAATTATTCTTTTATATGAGAGGTGAGGTTCAGTTGAGTAGAATCTTGAAATATTATTTTATAATAAAATCATTTTCAGTCTATAACAGCTCAAAATTGATTTATTTTGAGTGAACGGTTGGGATGGGTCTAAAAATCTCAAAAAATAGGTTTCATATTGCATTAAGTCACCATATTAACCTTGTCATTTAGATTTAACTCTTAGTTAAATAGTTTATCTTTTACCATGTATTCTTGTATTATGATAATAAATGGTTAATAAACTTACTATAAAAAGGAAGGTAAACACCAATTTGTTAATTATTGACATATCTAACCATATCTAAGTCATTTTTAAAAAATATATATATTCAGGAATATAATATCGTTTAATAATGTTGTATTTGTTTTAAAAAGTCATTCATTTCAATTTTGAAACTATTTGGTATTTTGTTTTTGTGAAAGTCTTAAAAAAATTATCACATAAAAAAAATTATTTAATAAAACCTAAAATGTTCTTATACTGTTTAAATTTTTTTATTGCATAAAAATACTCAATTTACATTGATTTGTATATTTATAATAACAATTACTTTAATCTTTCATTAATAATGTAATTATTATATAATCATTTTGTCATAAATAAATTAATTATTTAATGTCTAAAAACTATAAATAATTTACAATTATGCAGGAAATATCTTTATTTTTAAAATAAATATTTGTAGTATAATTTATCTTATGTATACCGCTATATGAAAAATGATTTAGTTATTAAAATTTTAAATTTTACAGTTTTACCTCTTCTTTAATTAAAATAATAATAAATATCTTAATCTATTATAATTGGATGAATGAGGATCATATTTTATTCATAAGGTTGATTTTTGTTGATATAAATTTATCCAATATAATTAGGACATGTTTTAGTGTAATTATAATATAAATTTTTCATTTCATTTCCCTATTTACTTTTAACTATGGTAAATAAAATTCAAAAAGTAACAATTCACAAAAAATACATTTTCATCCTATTTAATCACATTTTACATACTTATGTCAACCATGTATATTGGGTATTATAATTACAATTCAAAGAAGTGGTAAATTTATGTTTTATGCTAATTTGAAAATATTCCAATAAGGTGGGTAAAAACGTTAAAATGTTCAATAAAATTTTCTATATATAATATTATAATTACAAGAATCACATGAATTAAATTGTACTAATATAGCTATTATGTATCTATTTTGAATTTTAAATTACTATTAATAAAAATAATAATTATAAAAATATGAGTAAGTTTTATACAATATCACAATGTAATTCACTATTCATAAGAATTGAAAATTTTCAGAAAAATACCAGAAAAAGCAGAAAAAACTAATTTTGATATTCTCTATCCGAAAATGAAATCCATTTTGATAAATAAAATTTTTAAAAATTGAAAAATTGTTTATTACTATTTATAAAATTATTTTAAACGACATGTTTGATTGGTCGTGGTGTGTAAGAACGTAAAGTTGTGTACATCACAAGCTATTAAATTACATTAAAGATATAATGTATTATGAACTCCTATGGTGTTACAAGAACTCTGATTCCCAACATAATTTGGATATATAGGATGTCTATCCATGGTCTTATTTCAATGGACATTTTCATTAGATGTTAGTCTCGTTAAAATATTCGCCCAATTTCAAATTGGATTCCACTTGGTTATAAATCTTTATAACCAAAATATGTGGGATCTAATTTCTCTCTAAAGGATACATAGTAATACCATTTATAGGTTTAACCCCAAAATCAAACCACCTTCTTCTCTCCTGGTAGATGATAAACTCAAGGGAGCCTCATTGCATGGCCTACGTCAACATTGCATATGCAACATCATTTCCATGTATTTCCATATTGATCCTACAACCCATGGGTAGACTATGGATACAATAATTGGGAATCAACCAAGGATTCATGATCATATGAACATGGAATTAAGTTATATGAGAATCCAAGAATAAGATATAATTACAACCAAAAGGGTGTGATGAGCCTGACAAGCAATCCACCCGACCAACAAAGTCCCTAAGTTTCGTTTACCAAATAGTCATCCAAAGAGCAACATATTTTGGAAATATGGTCCATGAATCATCGATTCTAGGTAAATTAAGTGTTCATGGATCCATAAATAAAACCATAAGAGACCATATGAGGAAAACAATTCCTATGAAGACCGATTTCACAAGTACTTAAACCCCTACAATCGCCTGATGAGACCATTTGACTTTGAAACCTGATTCATAATGAAAAAGGAATAAACATCCCATCCCCCATAGGTTCAATCCAATCCCCCTTAAAGATAATGATTCATACTAGGCTAAACGAATAATGGTGACATGAAGGTCACTAAAATAACATATAATTGCTTGTCAGCCATCAGACCATTTTGTATTCTCGAAAAACAACCACCTGTGGTGAATAAAAAAATGGTGACCCAAAGTGATAATATGTACAATAATAAATAAGTGATTATTATCATTAGAATCCTTTTTCACCATAATATTTCCCTATTGGTTGAAACATTTACAATCATATAGGTGGTTATAAATAGGTATAAATAGGTATAAATTGTAAAATTTTCATTTTTTAATGATAATTTTGGAAAATTGCGTTTGTAATATATTGTATTCCATGAATTATAATAATATAATAATTAACCTATTTTTTTATATGTAAACATTCCATCCGTCTAATATGGTAAGGAAAAATTATTTCATCACTTTTTGGAGGTGATAGTCCACATGTAAGCATGAACGACATCATGAATCTTTAGTGAATGGAAAATTACGAAATAAAATTATATGATAAATTTTAATAAAGATACATAATTAATTATTATAATAATTATGTATTTTATATCAGATCTACTCATTATATTATCATTATTAACTTCTATATAATGAGTTAGTGTAAAAAGAATCATTTTTCATTGGGAGGCATAATTTGTCTTCCCCACGAGCGACATTAACATATCCCCCAAAGAATGGAATGTAAAAAAACTATATGTGATATCATATATCTATAGTGATAATTATTATTCATGTTAAATATATATACATTAAATAACTAATTAGAATATGTAATGATAACTGATGGTGAAAAAAACTACATCGGTTCGCGAGGGGGCAATATGTTGTACACATAAATGTTGTGTTCGTTTCCCATTTGATTAATGAAAAGACAGATTTATATTATTGAATTTAATAAATAGAAACAAATTTTATTGTATATACTGGTTCTATTATATCATATAAACTAATTAATATTTTATGGAGTTGTAAGAAAAAGAAATATTAAAACAATCAGTTAAGCACAATACCTATTATTAGGAAAACTTACTTATGTTAGAAAAAACCATTTTTACACAATATTTGTTGTAATAATATGACGTAGTCATAAGGTGGATGTGAATAAGTTATTTTTTATGTATCTCATAATATAATATTAGCTTTATGTGTATATTATAGATGAGATGAGGTGGCATTTTATAAGTTGGGAGGATGACACACAAGAAATATATTAAAATAAATAATGATTCCCACATTTTTCACATGTGAAAACAATATCAAATAGACCATAATAGAGAATTATATTGTATATGGTCTAAATATTTCCCTAAAAGGGAACTTTTAATCTTTTTATGTTTATTTAATACGTAAATTTCTTGTTTAACCACCAATATACCTGCTTTACCTTAACAATGGTAAAATAATTATACTACTTTCAGTATTAGTTAATGAAAAAAGTATATTAAAATTAATATATAATATAAATTATGATTATCCCAGATATTTAATTTAATTTAGGAAATTAAATATGAAAAATTCATATAATTAAATTTAATACTAAACCCATAGATTCTATGTAAAAGATGGTTTTCAAGAGTTGATATTTTCATGAATAAAGTGATTTTATATTAACTCTAAGAATATTAATCATTATTATATGAATTTTGATTAAAATATAAAGATATATAGTCTATAAATTTGATTTGAAAAAATACGCATGAGGGGGTTTATAATTAATTGAAATGGGTAGACATTATAAACATAAAAAAGTTGTCATGAAAAACATGTTTAAAAAAATAAACATATCATAATATATAGTATAAAAATAATTGAAATAAAATTAACTAAATTAATTATATTGAAAATAATAATTATATAATATGAAATAAAATTTAAAAATTAAATACACTTTTCAATTAAATAATTTATTGAAATGAAATGACAGTTTTAGAGAAATCAATATTATTCAATATTATTTAAAAATTTAAATTTTTCCTAAACTACCAAACATTTTAAATTAATTTAATATTAATATTCAAATTTTAGACATTTTTTTATAAAATAAATTTTATAAATTTTTATGATATTAATTATTATATTTTCTCATAAAGAAGTCATTTTTGAAGAAAACATATTTTTGATGAAAAAATGTCCATAATAAAAATTGAGTGACAATTCAATAAAAATTTATCAAAAAAAATTATATGCAATAGAATATATATATATATAATAAATTATTTATTTATATTAATACCATAAAATTTAATTCCTAGTTAATTATGGTTATATATTTAATGGCTCATTTCTTCTCATGTGTTTTGTGTCGTATACGCTATCGAACAAAATGTTTGCTAGCAATATTTTAGGGTGTTGCATTATGGATCTGTAATAGAAGTATATTTATATATATTTTATAGGTGGAATAAAAATAATTAAATAAATCATAATATACCAATATATTATAATTGATTGGGTATATAGTGTCTCTTGAAATACATTATAAGTGATTCTAATAAAATGAAAAAACTAATTATGTAGTTATTGATATTAGGGTATAATATTTATCTAGAAGAATATTAATTATAGTCTACATAATTATAATTTTTATTACATTTACTATATTTAATTTAAATTTGAGTAATGGGATTAACTACAATATAATCTCTCATTAGTTTTCTAAATGATTAATAATGACTATGAAGACGTATTGGGGGGTCATATGAATTTGATTCAGCAAAGAGTTTTATATTAATTAACATGGAAATAATCCTAGAAATTAAACAAAATAATTTTTAATATATAATTACACATAGCCTCTTTTGTAAATAGTTAATGTCACAACTTAAAATAATTAATTTTATATCATAATAAATTTGGAAGGATAATGAAAATTTTTGGACGGACTCATTATTCATGGGCCCATGTAGCCCGTTTATCTATTGCTTCATATCAGGATCAACTCACTATGACTTTTTTTAGCAATTTTATACAATTTTAAATTTGTTTAAAGTTTAATTTATTATTTTAGTTCATCTTCTAGATATCATGTGCTTATTTTCATATGATGTATTTTTTAAGAATATTTTTTTATCCCCATTTCTTTTGTTTTTTATTTTCCTTGGGGTATAATGGATCAAGGTTTTACAATAAACCAATTTATATTTGTTGGCTATATTGGGTCAAGGATATGATATGTGGATTTATTATAGGATTAGATGTATTAATGTTAACTTATACACATATCATTTGGTTTTGATGGCCTAAAGGATATATTAATTATTAGGCTATAATTACATAAGGTCAATCATGATAATTATAATGATGGTGGAAATCTTATTGATAGATGATTTTGCAGTGTAGATTTAATTTATTAGATAATGTGGATTTATGATTTGTAAGTATTTAATTTTCCAGGTGTACAAGGAGTAGATATGTCATGATTGTTTTTCATGAGGTTAATGGATATGATATTTTGTCCACACATGGTGAAGGTATATGATGATGTGGCTATGTGTTGTTGACATATCTAATGATATGGTAGTGTAATGATATAAGATGTGATGATAAAATTATTATTCATGTTTGATATACGGTAATGAATGTTTTATTGAATTCATACTCTATAGTTATGATATTAATATTTTATTTGTGAAATTTCGTGTCCATATAATGATGGAAATACATTTTTATTTTCTTTTTATTCTTTATAACCATATGTATGTCAATATTTTCAATGGTCACTTCTAATATAATTTTGGTATAATTTGTTAAGATAGAAACATGTTTTTATATTAGGAATAAATTTTATACGAATATTTCATTACATATTGGATTTACCCTAACCCTTATTTTTATTAAATGTAATCACGCATGGCTATTATGACATAACATTTCATATAGATATTGAATTATATAGAAATATGATCTTACATAGTAATCCTATGTTCCAACCACATCCATAGGTTTTCTTGTTCTCTATATGATAGAATATGAGAGACATGAGGTGTTTTTTGTGTTTATAGGATTCATCCAGGGGATGAGGCTGAGTTTTCATTATCATTCCAACATGTGATTTTACATTGATGTTTTATGAGATGTAAAATAAATTTGGTTATTGGAATATTTATGCACCATTAATGGGAATCCTTGGGTGTTGGTCGATCTATTTATTTCCCCCCATATGAATTTTTACAAATTTCCTCTAATTCTCTGTATTGATTAAATTCGTAATATAATCAACTTAATGACAATTAAGGGTTGTCATTCAGAGTCTATCATGAATTCTATTCAAACCTATGAGGGGTTTTTGTAGAGTATTTTCACGAAAATAATGATTTAATATTTAATTTTCTAGTTTTTGGGTTTACACATTACATAAGATAGTTAAGATATTACATATTATGTTTTTCTTTATACGACACATTTTCCATTCCTTTAATACATCATACATAAGATATTATTACACCATTTTACGAGAAAACATTCCATGTTCATAATTAAATATGATTATGTGGATATATAATTTTAATTCACACACACACACTAAATAAGTGGACCATTATGTAACTCATATGATATAGAAGATCCTAGATAGGACATATTATCATATTGAAATTTTACCCTAATCAAAGGAAGAGCATAAAAAATATACTATTAAACTGCATAAACTCTCTGATTAGAGGGATTAAATATATTTTAAAAAAAATATTTTATAATGACTATTTCAATCACATTATAAATCATTTTCCATTAAACGTATCTGATGAAAAATCCATTAATATTTGTTGTTATTAATGTTTTCATGATGTGAAGATATAATTTGAATAGAATAAATAGACTGGACTAAATGGATTTCATATAATCTGTTTCATAGTTATGGTTTGGATTTAATAAATTCTTTTTAATTATAATGGTATAGATATATATATGGAGATATTTCAACGAATAAATTTTATGTATAGGTATTTAAAATAGTTAATTATAATGGTTTTGGTTTTACATTAAAATTATCTAATTGTAAAAGGGTGTTGTTTTTGATAATTAATATGGAAGAAGACTACCACACTAATGTAGGTATAAAAATATAAGAAAAAATCAAAAGAGGAGATGGAGGGTATAGTCCTAAAATTACAATATAATAACATGACTTTCATTGATAATCATATATAAATATGAGTTTGATTGATGTTGATAAATTATATATTGAAGAAAATATTTTATAAATGATAGTTTATAACTAGTTTCCTTTAGTGATAATTAATATATGGTTTAAGGAAACTTTTCTATATAGAAATTTTTATTATTTTAAAAATTACTACTATTTTAATAATTAATTAAGTTTAAAGGCTAAAATTAGTGAATAGAAATTTAGTTTATCCTGGCATGGAATCATAATTTCAATCACTCTTATACTACAAATAATCTATATTGTGATGATGATGTAACATATATTATATTTATAATATAATTTTAAATTGATATTTTTTCATTTAAACTATCTATCTATATATATTTGTGTAAACTAATATCTTCAATACTCATATAAGAAGTGAGTTGAAGATTATAGTAGGACGATGATGTTAGATAAGTTGTGATATTAAAAATAATATTTTTATTATAGACTAGTAGAGTAATTATTATTATCCATAACATCATATTTAAGATATTTTGTCCTTGGATATCCCTTATTATGGTTAAACCATGTAAAAACATTTTGTTCAATAATTTATGAATGTTATGAATATTCTTGTTATATTTTTCCTATATATTTGATAATGATAAAATAATAAAATGATGAATAAATAATCCTTTTTAATTTGGACCATAATTTTTTACAAAATGAGTAGATGATAAAATGATAAAATTTGATGCACCTGTAAATTCCCAACCTCCCTACGTGTCTCAGTTGTAATCATGTTCTTTTTGATAAATCATTTTCAATAATTAATTAATTATGAAACCACCAAATTATAAATTTACTTATGAAATTCTCGTATTGGATCCTAAAATGAAAATTTATTTATTACATGGATGTAATTTTATATTGAAAAACTATTCACTATCATGATTCGAAATTAATTTTTTAATTTATCACAAGTTCTCATTAGTATAGATGTTATTAAAAAATTTACATTTATATTTTTATTTTATAGATAATGAAATGTGGAGAGTACTACCAATTCTTACAAGGGTATAAATAATTCTCTAGAAGTATATGAATTCATGATTAAATGTCAATAATTGTTTTTATTAGATCTCTGGATTATATATTGTAATTTTTGTCTGGAAGAAACTATGAAAAAATTTGATATGTATGATTCTATTATTTGCGTAATTTATTGAACAATTAATGATATGGATTTGAATATTTTTTAAATTATTTAGTAAATGTATAAATGAGAGAATAAGATAAATTATATAATGAAATATATTGTATATATTGGGGTTCCTATTAATGGATATATATATCCCTTTATTGGTAATGAAGAATTTTTATTTCTGATGATGAAATGATAACTATATCATAAAGTTATATAGATGATTATTCAAGAAGAAATCTTGATGAGATAAAGGATTAACAATATAATTTTGATGAACTTTATGTTATGGAAATAGTTAATTTTTAATTCATATTTTTTTATAAAAACAATGATTTATGATAGATGAGAATAAATTGAATTGATACATTTTTAAAGAATATGTAAAGATGTAATAAAAATTTTAACATCTCATAGAAGAAACAAATTAAAAAAAATTTCATATGGTCATAGAATAAGATATCAATGCTAATATTATTCCATTAATCATACAAATTGAGGATATATTATAATATAATGTAATGAAAATAATAATAATTAATTATATGGATAAAAAATTAGTTAATAAAATTTATAGATAAAATTTATTTATTTAATTATAAAATAAATATAGTGGAATGTTGAATTGGATTACTCGTTACATAAAATAAAAAATTTATTATTAATAATTAAATAATATATAACTAAATAGAAGAAATTATTCTATAAAAACCTCTTAAATATAATTTTACAAAATTATGATAGCATCAAAGTTCAATTATTTTTTAAAACGAAAACACACTATGTGTGAATATTGGAATTATAGTTAGCTCAATAAGTACCTAATATCTTAAATGTAAAAGAATATATATATATATATATTATTTATTTCATAAATATTATATATGTTCAACCCATAGGCACATTGTACGGGTCATGTAATTGTCTCTAAGACATCAGGCCTTTTTAAGGGTTCCACCTCACCCCTTTAAAGGTGGATGATCAAAAATCATAAAAAAAGGCCATCCGGACATTCAGGCCAGACCTACACTTATAAAAATATGAACAAATTTATGGAAGGAATAAATTTATATTTCAATTAATATGGTATTAATTATGTTTAATTACAATATATAAAAATGAAGAAAGAATAATTCCTACAGTAAAATTCATGCATTATTCCTAAGAAGAATCTTGATGTGAAAATAAGCGTATTTCTAAGGTAATTTTAACTTAGTTGTTAGAATACATCGTATCACTGGATAAAATAATCATGAATTTGGAGGAAAATTATGATGGAATCAGAAATTATAAGAATTAATGGAATCTCATACAAGTCGATCCCAAAAATTTATTAAAAAACATGCATTCAAAGTGAAGAGGTACAATGAGTTTTAAAAAAGAGGGGGAAGACCACTCCACACATGTCCTTATCCACTATTGGTGAATATACTGTAGGATTACATATGAACACATACATCTCATATAAATTATTTATTATTTTATAAAAATACATCTTAGACAGTAAATAACTATTAATGGGGAGTAACTAATAAATAATAGGTTACTATCATGTATGTAGTGGTGGTTGAGCATGAGGTATGTAATTATTTTTTCATCATTCCTCTATAATCATGGAATAAAATATTTGTGGATTGTATTTTTTTGGAATAAGAAACATGACAGTTAGTTCTGAGATGCTACATTTATGGATGATACATGGATACATGTGATTTTTTTCACAATGGATTTGAATATGATGGTGTGTATGTAAAATTATTTTTATCTAAACATTTATATAGAAGTATTCAAAAGTGGGTTTATAAAAAGAGATTAATTTAAATATATTATATGTAGATGATTATATTGATATGGATTAACACATATATTATACTTATGTATTTCTAGATGCACCCCTCTCCCAATAAACTTATTGTTAATATTTAATTATTATACTGACGATTATAAAAGTGTGATATAACATAAACTTGGTTTGTAGATTCAATTTAAATGAATTAATTATTAGAATGTAATTGTTCTTTAAGAATAATTTATTTTATATATAGTGGATAAAATAAAATAATAATTAGTTGTAATAAAAAAATATGGATATCGAATCCAAAATATATGGAAAAAATCATGATCATGATTTTTAAAATATTTAATTCTTCAAACAACACTAAGGTTAATAAATTGAAAGAAGAAACTTGTTAAATTATGAGACATATAGAGTGTATAATAAATTAATGGGGGTTGAATGAAAATAATTTTCGACTTGTGATATTAATTAACCATATTGATGAATTAAATAGAAATTTGGTAGTATCTGTTGAGATGATGAAATATAGATCATAAATACCATGATTTATTGTAAAACATGAGTCAAAACTGTAAGTGAATTTTACTAATTTAATGAGACACATATTTAATATATAATAGTGTTCCAATAAATTTTATATTTTTGGAAGTCCATAAATATTTAATGGAGATAATTATTAATTAGTAACTACATCAATTTAGGAAAAATTGTTCAATTATATTTCATAAAATAAATTGTTGTATCACATAGATGCTTTATAGTAAATATAAATATATTGAGAATAATTAATGGTAGGTAACACATGATGCCTTGTTATAAAAATTATAATTATCTTTGTCTTATTTACTTGAGAAATTAATGGTAATTGATGAATAACATTGAGAAAATGAATACAATTCTCTAATAATGAAGAAATATTGTGAGGATGTTAAGATATTGGATATAAAGTGGTATCACATGTTTTTTATAATGATGATGTCTTATGTGGTTTAATATGTTGTATTTATGACACATAATAATTCATAGATCATATAATTTTAAGGTGTAGTTTTACTATGATCAAATTAACATAATGTTTCAGATTAATATAAAATTATTCCTTTGTAATAATTATTTATTGTAAATAATTATTCAAATGAACAATTTTTTTATTAAGTAATAAAATTTTTCAATTCCAATTTGTTACTAATTCTGATTTCAAGATTTTTAGTGAAAAATTACTAAATGGTCAGCTCCATAACTACTATAAATTAATATAAATATATATTAAATATGAATGGATGTTGATA
Source organism: Viscum album (assembly GCA_963277665.1). Taxonomy (NCBI): domain Eukaryota; kingdom Viridiplantae; phylum Streptophyta; class Magnoliopsida; order Santalales; family Viscaceae; genus Viscum; species Viscum album. The sequence continues at coordinate 517,213,674 of OY728146.1, forward strand.
TTTAAGCAATAATAATGGTTTAATGAAATATGATTAAAGGATTTTATGATATTCATAAACCGGATTAAAAACCTAATTTTTTTTTAAATGTAAGATAATGGATATTAGAAATATGGTAATAGATTATCACATAAGAGAATTCTATCCCTAAAATATTTTATTTTCATAGTAATTTATTTAATTAATATTTTATAGTGACTATAATTATCCTTTATTTGTTGAAATTATAACATTTCATTTAAAATGTCATTTGTTAATTTATTCCATGATTATATTATTTATTAAAAATTCAAAAGAATTTTACATTCTTTCAAAATTTATTGGAAGAATAAAATTAATAACAGTTTTTGAGATTGTTAATGAGGCACCAATATAATTTATTTATTAAAGGTTGAAAGATGGTATTATATAAAATTAAACCCCTTTTCATTTTTTTGACAAGGTTGTAAGGAAAGATATATACAATTTCACAATGTTTTGATGATCGTGAAATTAAATATAAAGTGGGGATATTATCATTACCATGATTTTTCATAGATTCTATTAAAGTGCATTCATGAAAAATATTAATGATATATATTTTAAAACTGGTTCTTTGTATATTTTATATTTGAAAATTATTTATGAAAATAATGATAATGTATTCTTGGATCAAAATTATTTTGAATAGTATTCAAGGAAATATATGACTAGACATCATAAAAGAGTGTGATTTGTTTTGATGATAAAAGATTATTGGATGTTAGTTGTTATTGGTCTGAATTTTTTGATGGAAACACTCCCCATTACTGGTTAAATTTTTCTATGCTTATCAAAATTCAAAAATAAGTTTCTAAAATATGAAATATTTTAGTTGCTTATCAAGAAGTGTAAATGAATTTTCTTTTCTTTTTTTTGTAAATTTAGATTCCATCCTTAGGTCTATTGATTGTTAAAACATTTTTAAGATGATATAAAATTTCATAAATATTCATACTGTGTAATAATTAAATATAATTACATATGTTTTTAGAGTTGTAGAGTTTTGGAAATGGATATGTGTTTGTATATTTAATTTTTAAAATGTAATACATAATGATAATCTATGAATTATAAGTTTAAAAAATTTAATAGTGTATATGCATGAAGGAGACACATAGAATTTATTGGAGTATATTTAAATAGTATAACGAGAAATTAACAAAGGACTCAAGACCTTCCTTTGATAAGGGAGATAAATAGTGCATAAGTCACATAAAATTTAATTGGTCCTCTAAATTTACAATGACTCATTCCATAGAAGTTACCCATTAAAAAATATATAAGGTTTAAAACTAATAGAGAATAAGTCACAACATGAAATAATTATAATTCCATAATCAACAAAAATTGTTATTTAACTCAATGATCATGAAAAAGATACAATTTAAAATTTAAAATTCTTAATTATAATATCAAACAAAAATAATTTTCACACAATAAATGTTTTTATCAAATTTTAAATCCTTATAAAATTCATAGATTGTTTGTATAAACAATAAATCTTTGTAATAAGGAATTATATCATGTAGTGATCATTGTAATACTGATATTTCATATAATAACTGAGGTACTTATAAAATTTTTTCATTTCATTCTGTAATAAAATAGTCAAATAAATTATAAATTATATATATAAGTTAGTGGAATTCTTAAAAATTAAGGAATTTATTCAGATGGAATAATAACATGACCATAGGAATAGAAATTTGGATAATAAGGTGGTAACCTCTCATATAAAACTATAAAAAATATTCATTTATCTTAATAGGGAAAATATAATATATTTATATCATTGAATAAGTAACTACATATTTGAAAGTGATAAATTAATTTTTGGAAAATTTTTGAAACATAAATGTATATATATATATATTTTAAAAATTAATATAATTATTTAAATGAAAAAATATTTTCATAAAATAGATTCATAATATAATATTTTTTGTATTATTATTATAATTTAATTTAATGAGACCTAAATAAATTTTTCAATGTTATAAAAAAGTGGTTATATTTTAGAAATTGGTATTTTTTCAATAAATTATGATTTTAATTAAAATTAAAAAATTTCAAATATATAAAATTATATTTCTAATTCGGATTTATTTATTTTATTATAAATTTTGAATAATGGTTAGGTTTTTTTGACTTTAGTTATGTACTTGTATTTTTGGTGTATAATGAAATACGATATTTTAGTGTATAAAGTAAATATTTAAATTAATGACCCATTGATGAAGTAAGGCTAATTTAAGACCAAAATATCTTACACTACATCATTATATTTTTATATTTATTTATTATATGATAACTATTTATAGTCATGATTCAAAATAATAAACTAAGTAATGTAATAATGAGAAAACACGCCTCTTCTCCATTATAAATAACACCCCTCACCACCTATTATCGATAAACCCAAAATCCATGTAGATTTTTTAAATTTATCTCATTTCTCATAACAATCCACTTCTTTATGTCCAATATCCAGTAGTTTCTCCAAATAGGCAAAATAAATGTCCTTAAGAAGGTTCTCAAGGAGGAGAGTTAAATAGGTAATGTTCTCTTTCATTTTCATTTGAATTCATTTTATTTTCATAATCCAAGATGAATTAAATCTCAATTATATTATACATGAATTAATTTTATCTAATTTATTGTAAAATTTATTATCATAATCATTCTCCATTTATTTTTATTCTAAAAATGAGAACATCATCCATGATTTGTTGATTTACTAAAATAGTCGATGATACACATTCATTTTTTATTACTACCTACAATTATTGACATAAAAAAATTTTATGGTTATATATTATTTTATTATACATATTACAAGTTATTTAATGTTCAAAAACCAATATATTTACATTTTATTAAGTAAAATGATATATGTTAGTAATGATCATAAGAACTGCCAAAATAATATAAACCAATTTCATTAATGCTTTATCTTATGATTCCTACTCATATTAGAATAAAAAAATGATATATGGTTTTATTTGAAAAATTTGAAACATATAAACACCATTTAATTCCACTTATATATATATATATATATATTTTATTCTAGTTGACAATAAATTCCATATTTAACCAACCGTAGAATCCATTATATTAATGCATCCAAAATAATAAATATAAAAAAATTAAAATAATAAATTTGTGGAAGGATTTTATATGATTATTTGATAAAAAATTATAAATATGAATATGGTTATTGTATATATTAATAAAACTCTTTAAATAATTATACTAGAGGATTTATTATTTCTGTATTATGAAAAACCTGGGTTAAGGGAATTGAGAACCCAATTACCATTCTTTGGGTTTGCCTTCGAAATAATTGATAATGTTGTACTAAGATTATTTATTATATTAATTTTGTTTATATTTTATTATATTATTATATTATTTATCTTTTATTAATATATTCCATTTGCATTATTAATTTCAAATTCAATTATATGATATTTTATAGGGAGTTTTAATTAAATTCATTTTTCAAATTTCTATTTTTGAAAAAATAAAAGGGAATGTTATATGAGAGTATTAATATTTTCTAATTATGTTCTGGTTATTCATAATTTCTTATTATCAATGTTGAAACTTATAACATATCCAATGAATTTTGAATTTTTATGTTGGAGTTGCACCATATGGCTACATCAAGTGTATTTGTGATGGTTCCACTATAATGTAATATTGAGTGTTACATTGTATGGTACCCATGGGTATTCTATTGTAAGGATTTCATGAGGGTTAGAATTCATATAATAACTTTCTAGGTTACTATCTTAAGAAAGCAATTTCCTATGTAACATTTATTGTATTATTTATTATTTCAATGTTTTATGGAAATCTCATTTTTTTAACAAAGTAAATATATGATACATATTGGGTGAGAAGCATGTTTATGTGAAAATGATTGCATATGTTTATAAGAATTCTTGTACTAGTGGTTTCTATCCATCTTTATATGTCCCTTTATTGATCCTTTTTTTCTCATCCTATGATTCAAAATACTTTTATAGGGATTCTGAATGGGTAATATGAAGAGAGAGGATTGGATAAATGTTTTTATGGATTTTTCCAATAAAGATTTGTTGTTTTTATTAAATAATTTATTATTATGAGAAAAATTTTATTATTTTAGAATTATGTACTTTGTATTCTGTTGGATTGATATGTATTAATTATGTCATAAGTATATAAAACAAAATACATAATTTTTCATTTTGAATGTAAAAAAAGAGAATTATAATGGAATTTAATAGATTATGTAACGATTAAGGTCAGGTCTTATAGTTGGTATCATAGTATGGTTTAGATGACATTATCATCCAGAATGATGTTAATATAATTATATAAATTATTTTTACATTATTTTTATTTTGAATTGATATATCATTTTAATAAAACCATGTTGCTTCATCTATGAAATGTCTGTTCAGAATGGTTTTCTATAGAAGAAGTAGACATGCTTATGGAGGAAGGAACCAAGATGATGATATATTTTCTAATCTAAAACATGGAATGGTGGGAATTGGAACTGATATTTTTATAGTAATGTATTAGTTCATATGGGATATAAATGGTGGTTGAATCTATGCAATATAACAACCAAAGATACCACAAGAGAACATGAAGTTAATGTAACAATTTTATAGGAAACACCCCCTTCTTTCTGTGGAAACTTTAACCTAGTGCCAGATAAAGTATTGATTAAATGTATTTAAAACATATTAAATTTTATATGATGTTAATATAATGAAAAGTTTAATCTTTAAAATTATAATTTTCTAAGGTGAAGCTAGCCAGTGGTGGTAAATTGTCCAGAATAACAATTATTGTGATGATATTAATGAAATTGAATCGAATGAATTTAAAAATATTTTCCAAGAAAAATATTTTACTACGTTGTTTCAATATATAATCAAGATGTAATAACTATAATTGAAACAAAATGTGGATGATTCAATGGTGGTGTATGAATATAATTTCACCTGATTGAAATGATACGTTCCAAATCATATTTGGTATCATGATAACAACATAATTCATTATTACTCATGATTTAAGCAACGTTATCAAAGGTAATTTGACTATCATGAATTATAAAGTTATGAGAATGTTTTTTGATGTGCTATGAGGGTATAAATTTAGTTATTTGAGGATCAAGTTTACTTTCAAAACATGTATAAGAAGAGTCCTAGATGGAATGTGAGTAGTATGACTCAATTAGAAAATTATGAATGTAAGAATTTCATGTTTTTAGTTTGTGAAAACCATAGTTAAATGATCTATGTGGTGTACCATAAAAAAAATAAAATGTATGTTTGATGTTCTTTGTTAGGATATATGGCTATATATTTTAATTAAAATGATCTTAAAATTAATTCTGATATGATAATTATAATGTGGTTTAAATTTGGTGAGATGAGTCTTTATGAAAACACCTACCCAAAGAAAGATGTAAATAATGTAATGTAGAAAGATTACAAGTAATAAGGTGAAATGAGATACTTCATGACTTCATTAGAAGATGTCGAACAATCCAATATAGTGGTATTTGGTACATTAATTGTTTACTACTATTTTTTGAATGTATTCTTTGATACATGGTCTAGACGTTCTTCTATTTTTGATATATATTTAGGTAAATTTGAAATTTCACCACATGAATTGATAGTAGAACTTATGGATAAAACAAAAGGGGAAATAATACAACAAAAATATTATAATAATAATTATGTTATTTTCTGTGGAAAAAATTACATACATAACATGTTTTTTCCTTAGGAGTCTATGATTATATTCTAGTTAATTATTTGAATTTTGTATATCATATTATAATTGATTGTAGATATATTAATATTTTATTTTATATTATGTTTATTTTAAAGAAAATGACAACATATAATTAATAACATATCGGAAGTTTATAAACTATTAAAATGTAGAAATGAATGTTCTTTATATGAAAATTTTAAAAATAATGGATGTTTTCAGATTAATGATGTTCTAGTGGATAATGAATAAATATTTTTTTTGTTTTTTAGTTACCAAGTGATATAACTAACCAGAAAGTTGAATTTATTTTTGAAATGGTTTCTAATTCTAGTAAAATTTCAAAACCCCCTAATCAAATGGATCAAGTGGGTCTTATAGAATTGAAAGTTCATTTGCATGAGTTTCAGGATAAAGAATTCAAACGTTATATGACATCACCAAGTGGTGGTCCTATTTTTCATTAAAATGAATAATGGTTCAATGATACAATAAATTGATTGTATATATTTTAAAAACAATACTATTAATAATAGGGATCATTTTTTTTCATATCAATGACTTATTTGATTAGTTCTAGAGATACCATTATTTTATCAAAATTGAATTGAGTTCTAGGTACCATTAGTGGAAGCTGAATGATGACTACATCCAAAAAATATAATTTCATAGTATATATGGGAATTATGATTGTTATTTACTTTTTTTGAACAATCCCAATCTATATTAAAACAACTTATGAATAGAATATTTCCTTAATTTTTGGATAATTTTTTTGTTGTTTTTACAGATGATATTTTGTTATATTCATAAATTTATGTGCATCATGAATATCATATAATGATTTTGTTGATAAATCTCAAAGAAAATAATTTTAGAGGAAAATTTAGAAATGTTATTTTAGGTTGAAAAATATTTCTTTTCATATTATAATTGTATATAGGGATGAAATAATAGTTAATCTTAAAAAAGTGTAACTGATTAATTGACAAGGCCTGCGATTTTATTTAGATTCAATGTTTTCTTTTATTTGTATGTTGTTTCAAATAGTTTTGTAAAAACTAGGTATGGTTATCTATCTCGCTAAATTTTATGACATTAGAAAGTGTTAAATTTATTTTTATAGATTATTGTGATGTTCATTTTAAGAACTGAAGAGGATATTGTTAAATTCAGTAGTATGTACCATGCCTTCATGAAATGGTGAATTTTATATCAGTAGTGATTCCTCGTTGAAGGGACTTGGTTGTGTTCTCATGCACGATGATCATGTAATAAATTATTCATAATGATAACTGAATATCCCTGATTTAAATTATCCCAGACATGATTTATAATTTGAATATGTGGGGTCATCTTTGTAAATGTGATGCAATAATTTATAGGGTGAAAATGGGTAATATATTCTTACCATTAAAAGAAGATGTTTATATTCAATCATAAAAAATTGAACATGAGGCAGAGAAGATGTATTGAACTAATATAGGATTATGATTCCATGATCAGTTATCATCTTGGAAAAGCTGATAAAATTGGTGTATTCATTGAGTCAAAATCAATAGGCATGATTAACCATGATATGTTTGGAATAAAACCCCTTTATCAATGATCTAATTGATTTTGGTTTGGAGGTTGCTAGTGTAAGAAATTCGTTAGGTTTGTTTTAGGTTATGTTGAAATTTTCATTGTCAAGAATAATTAATGAAGTAGAGAATGAAGAAATCAGGTTATAGAAAAAGATAGAATTGGTGAAATGGGTATGGTTATATAATTCATTATAGATAATATTTTTTATGATATTTAGTTAATCATTATGTGTGCCTTGTGATTCACAACCGAGGAAATATTTTTTAATTAAAAATTACAGTTCTCAATTTTCAGTTCATCATAGAAACACAATGATGTATAGATAACATTGAAGGTATTACTATACAAATAAAATAAAAAGATATATTTAATATTTTCCAACATTATATATAACTATTAAACATATAAAAGAAGAGATAAAATTACCAAAGTGGAAGCTTTATAATTTCATAGTGAAAAAGGGAGAATGAAAAAATATATCCATGGACATCGTGGTGGGAAGACCAATGATTCCTCGATGTAAAAATTTAATTTTTGTTATCTTTTAACGATTGAATCATTCTTTAAATTTCCTTATTAATAAAAGTACCATGTATTTGAATCATGTTTCTCAATAGTACCATAAATATATTTCAATGTATCATGGATTTACTCATTAAATTATATCTAATCATGGTTTTATGATCACTTATGTATTTTTTCATTGCATTCAGATACTTATGGGTATAGAATTAAATTAAAAAAATCCATCACATCCATAATCTAATGGATATAATTTTATAAAATTTAGACATTGGAAGATATGATTCAATATTTTTCAATGGACATTCGGGTAATTTATGTTCAATATATTTCATTATTTAATTTTACTTATTATAAAAGTTTTTATTACAGAATACATGTGTAATCGTTCAAGGAATTTTATAGAAAGAGCTAGTAAACTATAACATTTTAAATGGATTTATTGAATGGATGTTTACGGGAACATAATTAGAAGTGTAAGTGGATGATAAAATAAATATAATCTAGAACCACAGGAGGACACATAAAAGTATATAGAAAAGTTATGAAGAAAATATGAGGAATGACTTTTCTTTATAGGTAGTTGATCATCTTTATCATAGAATCTCATCATGGAAATGTTCTATGCATTTTTTATGAAATGGAATCTATGGCCCTAGTTTATTAAAACATATTATATCCAAGAAAATTTTAGATTAGCCTCCTACCATGTAAGTTTTCCCCTGATATTTTCTCAGTTACACAATATTATTTTTCGTTTTAATGTTTAGAAAGTCTGTGTTAGATACATCTCATGTTTTGAGTACAGAAGTAGTTCAGTTGGAGGAGAAACAATATTGTGAAGAGAAACATTTTATTATTCAGGATTTTAGAGAGAAGAATTAATGAATAATTTAATTAACCATGTAATGGTTTTGTGGAGAAACCAAATTGTTGAATAATTTACTATCGAATCAAAAAATTATATAGTGTAAAGGTACCCTTACTTGTTTAATATGTTTATAGAAATACCGAGCACTTAATTTCTTGTAGGTAGAGGGAATTCAAACACTAATAACGTATATAATAATTTCATTTCCTTCGAGAATTAAATAGTCAAATTCAATATAAATGTATATTGAATTATGTGGTATATATATAAATTAATGAATTTATACTAATGGAATACTAACATGACCATAGTAATATCAATCAGGCCAATAGAATAGAATCCTCACCTATAGAAATATTTATAAAATTCAATTATATTAACATTTAAATTCGATATATTTATATCATTGAATAAGAAAACAATTGTTTTGAGGTTAATAAATTATGTGTTAGTGATTTTTTAAAACATAAATGTTTATTTATTATTTTAATAATTAATATATTGATTTAAATGAAAATATATTTTTTTAATATAATTTTAACAATTAATATTTTATTATCTTATGATTTAAAGATAATTCTATGAGCAGTTAATTAATTTTTCAAACTGTCAAAAATTTATTTATATTTTTAAATATTTTATTTTTATTGAAAATAATAATGTTGAAAAAATAATAATCTCATACATAGAAAATTATTATTATAAAATTCAGTTTCATAAAAATATCTATATCAAAAAATGGTTTGGAAGTATTTTTTGGATTTTTCTAAAATAGATCATTTTTAGTGAATACTGAAATATGTAAATTGATGGTATAAGATAATTAATTAAATTACTTAGTAATAGATTATGTAATATAATGTACATCCAAAATATAAATCTACCAATATTCATTTTAAAATCATTATTGATAGTGCTAAAAATATTCATAATCTATAGGAAATATATTTAACTAATTAATATAATAATTTGAAAACACTCTTCTCCTCAACTATAAATACCAACCCCAAATATTTTCAACACCTATAAAATCCATACACACTGGTTAATTTTGATCCAGTTCCCTTACCAATCCCCTTACACAGGTCCAAGACCATTGAATCTCACCAAAAACCAAAAAATAATGGCCTTAATGAAGGTCTCATGGGTGATAATTCAATAGGTAAAATCATATTTCATTTTCTTTTATTTTATTTCCAATTCATTATAATTTATTATAATCACTTCGCATCCCTTAAAAAAGTGGAATTATATGTCTATTATATTATATATAAATTAATTTTATCATTTTTATGGAAAAATTCATCATCAATATTCTTATCCTCTGCCTTTATTCTAAAAATTAGAACATCATCTGTGATGTGTCGACTTACCACTATCATGGATGGTATACTTTTATTTTTTATTTGGACTACAAATGATGATGTTAAATCCATTGTCTTAGTTAAATCATATATTATTATACAAATAATATATTATTTCATTTCATGGAACAAATATATATACATGATATTTTATAATATGAAATAAGATCATGATGATCATCAAATTAGAAAAAATAAGTTAAATCATTCTCAATAAGTTTTATCTAATGAGTCAACCTCATATTAGAAACAAATATTATATTGAATTATTAAATATTATTGTATCATATTAATAATATTTAATTAAAATTCTTGATTTTTTCTTCTATTCTAAAAGAAATTTCATAATGATCCAACCATGCAAACCAGAAAATGAATGCACCTGATACAATAAAAATAACAAAAAATTATTAAAAAATGGGTATAAAGATGTTATATGAAGTTCAGGTAATTATTATAAATATAAATATGGTTGATTAATATATTATTAATAATATTTAATAAGTTATTCATGAGGTTTGAACATATTATAAATAAGTCAAACCTGACGTATTGGAATAAGTACCACAATTTCCATTCAATTAGTTAACCTTATACTTCATTGATTATATTGCACTAAGACTATTTGTGAAATATATTTTATTGTGAATATTTATCGTGTATAGGCTTATTCTAAATGTTTTATTATTTATCAATTCAATTATTTGATATTTTGAGGGGCTTTTCATAAAAATCCCCTTTAATATTTATATTTATAAAATATTAATGTGGAATATTTTTATGAAAGTATTACTATTTTTTGTATATGTTATAGTTATTTATAATTATTTATTCTGAATTTTGGAACCTATATATCAATTATATTTATTGGGTATTTTTCTGTTCGATGTTGACCGCATGGTTACTCCATGTGTAACTACGATGTTTATACCATAAGGTAGACGTGAGGGTTACGTTGTAAGGTAGTATTGAGTGATACATTGTAAGGTATACATGAGGGTTAATAATAATATGGAGAATTTGATGGCAAAAATATTTTTTAATTTATTCCCCATGATACCTTTATGTAATTATTTATGTCTTCAATGTTTTTTGGAATTCTAGTGTTTTCATAAAGTAACTATATGATACTTATTTGGTGATAGTTATGTATTTGTGAAAATAATTTCTTATGATTATAAGTTCCCATGTAATTCCAATTTCTCTATATTTTTTATATCCCTTAATGATATTTTTGTACTAATCCCTTGTTTTGAAATTTTTTCATGGTGTTTGAAGATGGTTATGAGAAAATGAGAAGTTAAGATGAATGTTGTGAAGACTACTCTAAAAAAGATTTCTTTTTTTATTAAATATATATTTTACTATAAAAAAATTGAAATTATTTTTAAGGTAGTCACATTTTATTCTTATGGGATTATATGTGTGTATTATGTTTTTATTTCCTAACACTCTCAACTAAAATGACATTTTGTAATGAAAATAAGTGAATTCTCAAGTAATTTTCTAGATTATGTAATGTTTATGGCTTCATCCTTATGGATTTAATAGGATATATAACTTATCATTCTTATGAATATTTAGGATTTTTTTGATAGATTAAAACTACATAAATGAATATTAATGGTGCATATATATTTAAGAGTTTAATAAATATGTTGGACTTGAATTATCAGAAATTTAAAAGAATTAATTACATGTGGTTTATATTTTAAATTGAAATATTATTTCAAAAAATAGAATGAGTATTATAGAATAAAAGTGTTGAAATACAAACATGAATTAATATGGAGAAAAAATATAATACATAAGGTAAAATAGATGATCAATGTCTTTATATTATAGGAAAAAACAAAATGTAGTTTCTTAATGACCCAAATTAAGAAACATTCTCCATTAAATTGATTCAGGATATATTGATGATCATCATTGTATAATTTCTCAAATAAATCATGATTAATATATAATTGATTTATTAATGTATTGATGAATAATTAAAATATAACTTCTATATATTTTTAGTACATTATAATGTATAAAGGCCTGTTCCAGATCAAATAATTAAATACTATAATAAGAAATCAGTTTTATCTATTTTATGATTCAAAATGTAGTGTACTAGTATATTTATTTGCATCTCTGTGTAGTTGGGAATGTGAGTAATAATATTTCATTACAAAAATCCTAGAGTAACCATATCATCCATGAGTAATGAAAATACACATACTTATATTCTATTATATTTCTAAACCCATTTTCAGTAGTAATCGAGAGAGTGGAATCGGTCATGATACATTTATAATAATTAATTTCATAAAAAATAGTATAGCCATATACTAGTATGGTTTTGACAATTTGGAATATAAAAATTCCATTGATGTGCATTAAATATATATACCTATGTTGGTGAATTATATAGAAAAACTATATATTTTTTTGTTAAATTTTTTACATAACAATGCTACTTTTTTTAATATAATAATGATGGAATGCACAATAAAATGTTAATTTAGTGTTATTTTTCACTAGCGAACTTGGTCTAATGGGATGGAAATGATGACATAGAAATTATTTCGTGTACTAGCACTCATATCTACGTCTCTCATGGTGTCTCAACATATAATAATATATGATTTTCCTATGAAATATATACATCAATATATTATTATATTTATATTTGTCTAAATACCGAGTATTTTAATGATATATAGAGTTTTTTTCCTATAAATTATACTCTATTAGAGAAGTATATTTCCTTCTTCATCCCATGATTATAAATTTTGGAAATTATTTTTTCTGTTTATATAAATTTTATATTGTTTCAGAATTCATATTATTTCAAATATAACATTTTCATTATAGTGTCTTGATAGAAGTGAGATAAATATTAAATCATGTGAATTTTTCAGGATCATTTCTTCCTCATTTGATGAATTTTTTATGTTGGTTGTGGGATCATACATCATAATTAGTTTACATATATACTATATTTTTTCGATAGGTCAGTCCAAAGTATGGGATGACCACAAATATAATAATTAATTTTTACCTTAATGTGAGAAGAATAATTATTTCCACCTTATATCAATGTTCACAAGTTAATGTATATGTAATATGATAAATAATACTATCGTTCAAACCTAATATGAATTAAAAGTGTAGTGGCAATCCTTATGAGGGCCTCCTCTAGTCTACCCCTATTTGGGATTTCAACTTCTATGATATGTCACATATAATCAATTTTGTGACATACTCTTAATTATTACGTTGCATTAGGTAACTATGTACTCTGATGGTTTCCATTATACAAGTTTCATAATATATTAATTTCATCAATATATATACACACATGTTTCATATAGATCCGATTAAATTTCACCAAAGCATATTGAAATACATTATAGGATAAGAGGTGGATGGGGTTTTTAGTGGTAATTCACCACACTTTTGTTTGGATACATTACCATTTGTTTCCTTCCCTTGGCCAAGTAGACTCAAATAATGATTTATAATTTTTAAATATTAAATAATGTTCTATTTGATATATATGAAGCATAAATCATAGAAATGACCAATATCCCAATATTATATTTATATTGAAAAATACGATTAATGTTGGATTATTTGTTATAAAATTTAAAATATTTGAATTTGGTAATTAATATAATTATATTATAAAACTACAATTTTATATTATTAAATGTTAGTGTCCAATAAAATTATAAAAAATATTAATTTTATTTAAATAAAAAAATGAACAAAAAATTAAAGTTTTAAAATGATACCATATAATAAAAAATAAATTTACTAAAAAGCTCCATAATCTCTATTTTAATTAATTTTTAATAATTTTTTTTTCAGATAAAGTTTTGATATTTATATTTTTAAAAGATTTATTTTTATTAAATTTATTAATTATTATTTATTAATCAATTAAATTGTAAATACTTAGAAATAAGAATGTGTTTAAAAATTCAAAAAGATTTTTTTATTAATATTAATTTTTTTCATTAATTATACAATGTTATTTAATATTTAAATTTCTAATATTCATAAAAATGTATTGATAAGATCACTATCATTTTTTGAATAGTAGCATTAAAATTATAATAACAAGAATCATTTAATTTTTGGAAAATGTTTATTTTTTTATGAATAGTTAAAAATATTGTATTTATAACATATCATTACAATTATGAATATATAGTTATTTATAAACGATACTAAATCTCTATAACCATTTCCATGATGTAAAATTTTTTTATTAAGTAAAAAATAATTACTTTTCAAATAATAATTTGATTATTTATGAGCATATTTCATATAAATAAACTTATAATATATGTTATTATTTAAAAAAAAATATTACAATTTATTTACTTATTTTAAGATCCCATTTGATTTTTGTTATCTATTATTATAAAGGAATATACAGTTGATAAAATTTAGACCAATAAGCATCATTGGAATAAATATTATTCACAGTATTTGGACCATATGAAAAAATAGTCAATACTATATAGTAAAATACTGCTCTACATAGTATATATATAATCCTATCATATACACATATCACCTCACATCCAATAGTAGTTATATTTAATTTTTTAAATAAATTCCTATATAGAAACCCATTCCCACATCCCAACATCCCTTTTACAACCCTTATCCCATATTATAAGTTCAGTATCCTCAATCTAAATGTGGAAACTCAAAATGCAAAGCGTGGTTTAAAAGAAACATTCAACTTTTGTAATTTGGATACATTTTCATTTAAAATGCCTCTTACCATAATTTATTTTGCATTACTGATTTTAATATTAGGTAATATTATTATAATTTTTCACCAGTAATGATTTATAACCCATTATATCATACCAAAACAATTTGGATATGTTTATAATAAATCAAAATAAATTTCTCCCAACACTTCTTTATATTTGGGAATTTTCAATTTACCATTTTACACCATGAAATTATTAAAATATTAACATTAAAACAAACACATATATGTGATATATTTTCAATAAATGAATCTTAGATCATGTATTTTAATTATTTTCTAATATACTACCATAAAAAAATTCAACCCAGGGTATTTTTATCTCAAAAAAAGTAAAACTATATTCCATTTTCTACATATAGTATTGAATGCCATTCGTAAAAAAATTATTAATGGTAGAATATTACATAAAAATAAAATTAAATCATTTATTGGATTTTTAATGAAAAAATATCCATGATAAAAATTTCATTATACATAAATAATCATAGTCATCTAAAATAATTAAAAATATTCATATTTATAAATACACTCAAATGTATAACTATTAAAGAACCTAAGAACTCCATCAATTCAATATTGATATTATGGATATGAAATGAAAATAATTATATTATGGAACCTTTAAAATAATACAACATATTATATCTTCAACATCAATTATGTTTGGGGACCATTAGTCAAA
Source organism: Viscum album (assembly GCA_963277665.1). Lineage (NCBI taxonomy): Eukaryota > Viridiplantae > Streptophyta > Magnoliopsida > Santalales > Viscaceae > Viscum > Viscum album. The sequence goes on from OY728146.1 coordinate 517,229,297, forward strand.
CATCTTGAATATTTTTAATTAGAAAATATTTTTTCCATAATATATCATTTCATGAAAACGTTTCCTTACATGGAGGATAAATTTTTTGTTATATATCTTTTATTTCATCTCATTTCTATTGTTTTTTATTTCCTTATATTTCCATATTCATCTCAATTAACCTTACCATGGTGGGGTAAAGATTTGGAATTATTGGGGAAGGGTTGGTTTTCTATTTTTTAATGCTTGGGTTATTTAACATAATTTAATGAATTTTATTTTTTTTTCAAATTTTATATCAAATTCATATAGAATATTTTATTATCAAGTGTGATCACTCGTAAATTTTAATTCGGAATGAAATTTAAAACCATTATTAAAAAATATAATAATAATTGATTATATACTATTACAGAAGATAATGGATTATCAAAACCATGTTAAGACTCATAGAAATATTTCTTTTTAAATTATTATATATTTATGAGGTACTGTTCTTCATCACCATATACCAGCCTCTAATACTATCAGTACATTCATTATATTCATATAGTACATACATTAATTATATATAGTGATCTTATTTTTTAGTTTTCTGATTTTTAGGATTTTTTTATTGTTTGTTTTAGTTAAACGATAGATTTATTTTATTATGATTATTATAGGTAGAAATGTGTAAAGAGATACATCCTGAATTTATCAGTAGATGTATGTCCATCTAATATAGTAGTATTTGTTACATTGATTATTTACTCAGATTTTTTGAGTGTCTTATTTTATACAAGGTCTACAAATTCTTTAATTTCTAGGATATTATCAATAAATTTGGAAATTTCATCACAAAAAATGACACTAGAACTTATGGTCACAACAAAAGGGTAAATATTACAAAAAAAATTATATTAATCATCATGTTGTTGTCTATGGAAATAAATTACCTACAATCCCTGTTTTTCCCTTAGGAGAGTTTGATGATATTCTAGTAGTGTACTGGAATTTTATATACCATATTTTGATTGATTGAAGATATATTAATGTTTTAATTTATATTGAGTTTAATGTTTTATATAATAAAGAAACCATATAATTAATAACATACCGGGAAGCTCAAAAACTATAAAAATGAATAATTAAATGTTTTTTTCTCATATTTTTGAAAATAACAGAACTTTTAAAATTAATGATGTTCTAGTGGTAAATAAAATCTTATATTTCTTTCTAGATGAGTTTCCTAGTGTTATAATTGACCAGGAAGATGAATTTTATAATTTAACAGTTTTTTATGCCAGAAAAATATCAAAACACTATTATCTAATGGATCATGTGGATATTCAAAAATTGAAAACACTATCGCATGAGTTTCTTGATAAAGGATTCATTCATCATAACAATTCCCCACGGGGTGGTAAAATTTTTTCATTAAAATGAATTATGGTTCCATGATACTATACATTGAATATAGATATTTTCATAATTGTACATTTAATAATAAGTATCATTTTCCTCATATAGATGACTTGTTTGATCAGTTCTGGGGAGATCATTACATTTCCGGGATTGAATGGAGATCCAGGAATAATTGCTGAACTGAAGGAGGATGAATTTCAAAAAATATATTTTCATAATAAATATTGTTATTATGAGTTTTTCATGAACTTTGTATGGAAGAATACATTTATTTATTAAAGGATCTTATGAATAGAATATTTCCTTAATTTTTAGATAATTTTGTTTTTGTTTTTATTGATGATATTTTGGTCTTTTCAAAAATTTATAGGCATCATGAAAACAATATAAGGATTGTGTTGTAAAATATCAATGAAAATAAGTTATATGAAAATTTTAGAAATTTTTTTAGATGTAACCTATTACATTTCATGGTTTCATTGTAATTAGGGATTGAATAATTGCTGATCCAAAAAAAATGTTTCTAATTAATGGACAAGTCCCACTAGTGTTTCTTGGATTCATGGTTTTATTTTGTTAATATGTTATTACTTAATGTTTTTTAAAATTAATGTATTTTTATCTATCCCTTTAACAAATATGACATGAAAAAGGGTTGCATTTATTTTGATCGAAGATACTGATGTTAGTTTTTTTTGAACTGAAAAGGATATTGGTGAATGCACTAGTTTTGGACCTTCCATAATGAAATGATAAATTTTCGATCAATAGTTATGCCTTGTTGAAGGGACGTGGTTGTGTTACGATTCATAATGATCCAGTAATTGATTATTCCAAATGAAAAATGATTCCTCCTGATTTAAATTATCAACACATGATTTTTAATTATAATATATGGTTTTCTCTATGAAAATTTGATAGAATCATTTATAAGGTGGAAATGGGAGATATATACTTACCATAAAAATATTTTTTATTTATTCGACCATAATGAATTCAACATGAAGTAGAAATGATGTTCATAAAAAATATTGCATAATGATTTCATGATCAATTATCATCTTTGAAAAGATGAAGAATTCGTGGATTCCTTGATTCAAAATCATTAAGAATCATTAACCATGATACATTTTGAATAAGACCATTTAATCAATCATCTAATATATTTTGATTAGGAGGAGGTTGGTGCCGGAAATTCCTCATGTTTGATTCAGGTTTTATTTCATTGGTCATTGTTAAAATGAGTAAATAAAGTACAAAAGAAAGAAATCAAGTTATAGAAAATTGTAGAATCAGTGAAATTGATATGTTTACAGAGTTCATTATCAATAATGATTTTGTTTTTATAATTGGTAAAATAGTATGTATTTCTTATGATTCACAACTAAAGTAATTGTTTTTAAATATATCTTATAGTTCTCAATTTTATATTCATCATAGGAACAAAATAATGTATAAAAAACATTGGATTTATTACATGTTGGATGGAATGAAAATATATATTGTATATTTTCCTACAAAATGAATGTTCTTGAAAAAATTTTAATGTATTGAGAAATTTACCAAAGGGGAAGCTTCAGATTTTTCTAGTTCAAGAGAAAAAATGGGAAAATATATCTATGGACTTCATGGTTGGACTACAAATGATTTTTTGATGCAAAATCTTTATTTGGGTTATCTGTTAATGATTGAATCATTCTTCATATTTCTTTTTTATTTGAGGATCTATGTATTTGGATCATCTTTATCAATTGTGCCATAATGATATTGTCATGTTACATGGATTTCCATGTTCTATTATTTCTAATCGTGATCTCATAATCACTTATAAATTTTGTAAATGTCATCAGATATAGGATGGTATATAATTAAATTAAAAAACTACTTCTTATCCTTAATGTAATGCATAAAATGTGAGAAAAATTAATACATTAGAGGATATCCATTGATATTTTTCAATAGAATATATGGTAATTTAGTTTTAACATATTTATGTAGTTTTTGTCTCTTATAATAGATGTTTTCATTATATAATACATGTGGAACCTTTTAAGGAATTATATAGAAAGTGGTGGAAACTATATATTTATGGAATGGATTTAGGGAATGGATTTTGATGGGAACTTAATTATTACAGTAATTTTATGAGAAATTGAATATCATCTAGTACCACATGAGGACAACTCAATGTATGTTATAAACTCGTGATGATAATAGAAGGAATGAATTTTATTTAGATGTAGAGGGTCATGTTTTCTAGATTCTCATCATGGAAATGTTCTATTAGTTTTTTTATGAAAGGAAACATAAAGAAGTGGTTTATTAGATCTTGTTATATATAAGAGAATGTTATAAAAGTCTTATATATAGTAAATTATCCACCAAGCTTATCTCTGGTACACAATATTTTTCTTGTTTTAATGTTGAGAATTTAAGTATTAGATTCATCTCATGTTATGAGAACAGAATTAGTTCAGATGGAAGTGAAACTTTCTATTGAAGAGAAACATTTTAAAATTAATTATTTTAGAGAGGAAATTTTGATGAATAATGTACCTGTCTCAGTTAGGGATTTATAGAGAAACTACATTGTTGAATAATGTACATAAGAACTTAAAAATACAATGTTGGAATGTTACCCTCACTTGTTTAATAATTATATAAAAATACTGAGGCCTTAATTACTAGATGGTGGGTAGAATTTAAAACCTATGTCCATATAAAACAATTTCATTTTATTCTAGATTTAAATAGACAAATTCATTATAAATTTATAATGAATCAATTGGTATTTATAGAAATTAAGGAATTTATATTGATAGAATAGTAAAAAGCCTATAGTAATAGTATTATGGCCAATAGAATAATAACCTCTCCAATGGATCTAATAATAAAACTCATCTTTATTAAAATTTAAATTTGACATATTTATATCATGGAATCAGTATATAAATGTTTTGAATTTGAGAAAATAATTTCTGGTAATTTTTTAAAACAGAAATGATTAATGATAATATTTTAATCAATATAATGATTTAAAAAAGATTTGTTTTTTCAAAAAAAATAGATTCATAAATTTATTGTTTATTTTATTATGATTTTATGATAATTTTATGAGCCCTTAATTAATTTTTCAAGGTGTTAAAAATTCATTTATTGTTTTAAAATTTTTATTTTGTTCAAAAAAGTATGTTAAAAAATTAAATTCTCATAAATAGACAATTATTAGAAATAAACATAGTTTTATTTAAATATAAACATAAAAAATTTTAAGATGAATTTTTGTGTTTTTCCTTAAATAGATCAATTTTTTTGAATAGTGAAATATTGAAATTTACAGTATAATCTCACCAAAACCCCAAAACCAAGTCCGTTAATAAGGATCTCAAAGGAGATAATTCCTGAGGTAAAATAATCCTTTATTATCATTTATTTTCTTTTCAATTTTTTTCTTTTATAATAATCTCTTCGCATCCCCATATACAAGTGGAATTAAAAATAACTTATCTTATATAAACATCAATTTTATCATTTTTATGGAAACATTCATCATAAATATTCGTATCCTCTCTTTTTTATTTTAAAAATAACATCATCGTCTGTGATGTGTCGACATAACACTATCATTAATGATACACTTTTATTTTTCATTAACACCATAAATAATGAATTTAAAACCATTATCATGGTTAAATCATATTTTATTATACATATTATATTTAATTTAATGTCATGGACCAAATATATATACATGATGTTTAATAATATTGTAATAGTTCTTGATGATCAAAAAAATTGAAAAATTAAGTCAAATCATTCTTACTAATGTTTTATCTATTGAATAATCTTCACACAAAAGAAAAAATTATATATGTTATCATTAATTATTATGGAATCATATTAATACCATTTCATTCCACTTATGTATTTTTTCTTCTATTCTACTAGAAAATTCATAATGAGCCAACTATGAAAACAATGAAATGAGGGAACCCAAAATAATAAAAATAAAAAAATATTATAAATAAATGGGAAGAATGTTGTTACAATAATATTATATAATTAATTATAAATATAAATTTTTTTATTTAATATATTAACAAAACTCTTTAATATATTATACATAAGGATTGAACAGATTATAAATAAAATGTACCTGAGGTACGATAATTGTTATCTCAATATCCATTCCTTAGGTAAACCCACTACTTCATTGATTATGAGGTAAAATAACTCTTTTAGAAATTATTTTTATTTCTATAATTATTTATTATGTTTATTTATCATTTATACAAATATTCCACATGTTTTATTATTTATCAATTCAATTATATGATATTTTGTGGGGTGTTTCTTAAAAACCCCCTTTAAAATTTATATTTGAAAATAATTAAAAGGGAATGGTTTTATGAAAGTATTAGTGTTTATTGTTTCTGTAATAGTTATTTGGAATCTGTTATGATGATGGTTTGGACCCCTATCTCTTTTAAATTTATTGTGTATGTTTATGTTTGATGTCGACCACATTTTTACTGCATGTGTTATTGTGATGGTTTCGCAATAAGGTAAACGTGAGTGTTACATTTTAAGGTAGTCCAGAGGGTCACATTGTAAGGTAACCATGAGGGTTAAAATCATTTAGAATATGTGAGGGCTAAAATATTTTTTTATTTTATTCCCCATGTTACTTTTATGTAATTATTTATTTCTTCTATATTTTATGGGATTGTCGTGTTTTTAAAAAGTAACTATATGATACATATTAGGGTTAATGATTTTATTTGTGAAAATAGTTTCTGATGATTGTAGGTACTCATGTAATACTAGTTTATATACTCCCTTTTATATCCCTTACTGATATATTGTTTCTAATCCCATGTTATAAATTAAATTCCACAGGGTTTGAGGAGGGGTAATATAAATAGAGAATATATGAAAAATTTTGTGGAAAATTTTCATGAAAAGATTTCTTTTTTTTATTAAATTTATTTTTTTTACATTGAAAAAGTAGAAATTATTTTCAATGCAACAAAATTATATTATTATTGTATGATATGTATAAATTTTTTCTTATTTTATTAAAACTCTCAAATGAAATTTTATTTTTGTAACGAAAAGAAGTAAATTCTAACTAAATTTACTAGATTATGTAATGCATATGGATTGATCCTTAATGATTTAATAGGCTATATAAATTATCATTCTTATAAACTAATACGGAATTATTGGTCGGATTAAAAAATTCAACATGAATATTAATGGTGTATATATTTCTAATTTTAATCTAGATGTTCAATATGAAGTATTTGTAATAAAAAAGAATTAATTACATGTGGTAAATATTTTAAATTGAAATAATATTTGTAAAAATATACAGAGTATTGTAGAATAAAGGGGTAGAAATTCAAACATGAAATAATGTTGAGAAAAAATTATAATACATATGGTAGAAGAGAGGATGATTGTTTTTATATTATAGGAAAAAAAATGCAATTTATTGAAGACCCAAATTAAGAAAGAGTCTCCATTCAATTGATTAGTGATATATTTAAGATCATATCCATGTAATTTCATAAATAAATCATTATTGATATATAATTTTTTGCTTAATGTATTGTTGTTTAATTCAATTATTATAATGTATATATTTTTAGTACATCAGACTGTATAAAGGGTTGTTGTAGAAAAAATAATTAAATACTCTAATAAGAAAACAATTTTATAGTTTTTATAAATACAAATTTAGTTTACTACTACATATCATTGCATCTCTATGGAGTTTGTAATGTGAGTAATAATATTTATTTACACAAATCCCTAAGTAACCATTATATCCATAAGAAATGAAATGACTCATATATCTATGATATTAAATTTTTATCCCATTTTTATGTTGTCATTGAAGGAATGGAATTGGTCTGGAAATTTTGATAATAAGTACGATTATAAAAATATTTATATCCATATACTAGTGTGGTAGTCACAATTATACATAAAAATGTGCCATTGATGTGCGTCCTTTATATATACCTATGTTTTTGAACCATATAGAAACACTATATCTCTTTTAGTTAAATTTTATACATATGGATGTTACTTGTGTGGAATATAATATAGAAGGACAGTATAATAAAAAGTTCAATTAGTGTTCTTTTTAACTAGGGAACAAGGTAAAATGGGAATTAATGATGAAATGAAATTTTTTTCTACTAGCACCTAAACTGACCTCATTCATGCTGTCTAAGGTTATAATAATATGTGAGTTTCCATTGAAATTTTTACATCTATATATTATTATATTTATATATGTGTAAATACCTTGTCATTTAGGGATATATAGAGTTATGTTTTTCCTATACATGTTACTTTATTGGAGAAATATATTTCCTTCTTCATCCCATGATTATAATTTTTGGGAGTTAATTTTTATTGTTATATATATTTTCTATTATATCAAAATTCATATCATTTCAAATATAACATTTTTTATATATTCATGATATAAGTGAAAAATATATTAAATGGTATTTATTTTTCATGATAATTTATTCCTCTTTTGATGAATTTTATTGATTTTTGTAGTGGGATCATAAATCAATATTAATTCACATATACAGTATATTTTTTTGATAGGTCAGTCAATTGTATTTGAAAACCACACATAGAATTGTTAAATTTACCCTACTATGAGAAGAATAATCATTTCTACCTAATATAAATGTTCATTAGTCAATACATAGGTAATATGACAAAAATTTAATATTTTTGAATGAAAATATGAATTACTAGTGGATTGGAAATCATTATGGTGGCCTCCTCTAGACTACCCCTTTTAGGGATGTCACCTTCTAAGATGTATCAAATATGATCAATTTGGTGACATACACCCAATTATTACAATTTTTTTGTCCACGATGTACTCTGATGGGTTCTATTATACCAGTTACATAATACCTTCACTAATATAATATATATACACACATGTTCCTTATTGATACGATTACATTTCATGCATGCATAATTAAATATAGTGTATGAAAATAGGTGGATGATTTTTAGTGGTAATTTAAGTGTAGAATATAAGGTCAAAAAAAGTATAAAAATTGAACATAATTTTCCATTTTATTTTCTTGATGAGAAAACAGTTACACTCATTCCATCCAATAATGTTAACTTTTTACTCAATAAGGATCATCTAAATAGTGTAACTAATTAAAGAATAACAAGGTCTGTCATGGATAACCAGAAACTAAAAATCTAATATTCTCAGGAAAAAGAATAACTTATGTTGTTAATACCTATATGGTGGAACATGAAAAAAATTATTTGATAGATATAGTAGTTATTTATTCAATAATATTTAAAGTATAATTTTATTATATTTCATTTTAATCCATTATATCATTAATTTTTTATATATATCCAAACTTCACAATAATATTTTTGGGTAGAAAAATTATTAACTATATTAAATGAGGTCAGAATTATATATCATGTAAAAATCACTTCTATATATTATGATTCTATGAAAATGTTTTGATAAATATTATTATTCTCCCTTCTGAAATAATTTGATGCTTTATAAGAAATGAATTTTTTTCTATTACATACTGCTAATATCAAATATTGAATATGTAAAATTACATTCAATGTCATAGATTATCATGTAATCCTCATTAGTTTCAAGGATAATTAATAACCTCATTCTAAATCTAAATATAATATTTATATATTGATGTATTATGGTATATAATTTATATCTCAAATGATTTTGAGATATAAAAAATTTAAATTTATGACATGCCCATTGTATGGGAATATGATTATCTATTCAAAGTAGTGCTTATTTCCCTTCCTCCTAATAATGTGGTTTATATTCTTATAAAAAATATTGTTGGAGATCCACATAAATCACATAGTCAATATATTATGGATTACATTCATCCAGATTCTTTGAAAAAGAATCCATAAAAAATCGTAAATAATTATTTGGAATGATGTACTAATTCTCCAAAGGGGATTTATAGATTTTCCAATTAAAAATAAGAATTCTTCAATGAATCTATGCATTTATTTATCATGATATTATATACATTAAAATGTAAAAAAACTGACCCTAATCCAAGATTGATTAATTGTTTACTCCTCAAGGTATGGATCTATAGTTATTTGTTTGGGATCTTCCATTTGATATCTACCATTTTTTGTGAAAAAAGATGATATTACCAAATAAAAAATATTAATAATTTATAAAAATTATTAATTCATATGAATTCCATTTAGAATAAATAATTATCTAAAAGATTATATAGAGCTAATTTATAATGTCTTTAAATTTTAATATGAAAAATTAGTTTTTATCATTATAGATGATATTATCATACATTACTAACATTAAGAAGTCTTTAAAAGAACAAATTAGAATTGTATTAAATAATTTGTGAAAGGAAAATTTATATGTAACATATAGTAAATATGATTTTATGTTTGAGTAAGTCACTCCGCTGATTCTTATTAACAAAATATAATATATATATATATATATATATATATATATATTTGGATCATTTGTAGACCATAGTGATTGATGATAGTGTAAAAGAAAAAATAACAACACATTAACAATGCAAAAAACGATTAACTATGTATTATATTTTTTTGAGAAATTTCACATGAATTTAAAACTGACTAAGCTCATTAACATGGATTGGGAAATGTTTTTTTATACTCTGTTTGTAATAGAGAATCGTCGGAGTAATGATGATCTTATTTACCTCACTTTTACACACAGTGCAATTAAGTGAGGAATTATTGTAAATATATATTAATTATTACATGAATTTATTTGTATTCATAAAAATTAATTATGATAATGCGATATCCTATTATAATATAAAAATGAATTTTCCAAAATAATGTTAATCTGATCAAGTTTTAGAGATATCCTTGGTAGTTTTTTCATAAAACTTTTTATAGAATTAGAATGACCGAGAAAGTTTTTATAAATTAATCACACTAAAAATATAATGTGTATTTTAACTTTTAATGATATCAAGATTCACTGATGAAGGATTTCATTGAAAACCAAATACTATCACATCAAAATCCTATGCTATAGTAAGAAATTAAATAATGTTGTATTTTATTTAGAAAGTGATAATACAATGACATTATTCCTATTGATTATTGAATGGTATTGAGTCATTGTTCAATTATAATCGATATATATGGGATTTATAATGTGTGGTAAGAAATCCTAATTTCCATAAATCATTTCTCAACCTACTATATCAATGATGATTATGGAGTAAATACAAGAAGATATAGAGTCATAAAATAGGATAGAAAAAATAATAGAGGCAAAATTCATATATTTATACATTGGAGAATATGTATTTATATGATATGTGATAGAAGTTATTGAACCATATGAGTTATAGATAAAAATTACAATAATAAATTTTCAAAATAACTCAATACACCCCATACAAAAATGCAAAAAATATTAATATATCTTGTTAAGGGAAGTTATTATAGAAAGATATGAATAATAAGATAGATTAGTAAACTTATATCTATATGAAATGTTATTAAGATAGTATAGATTTAAAAAACTCTAAGGGGATGGTACAACAAATACCCATATAGACATGGTAGTGGGTGAATATAAGTATTGAAATTTTCACTGGTATTCCAAAGACATCTAAATATTTCAATTCCACATTGATTATTTGAGATAATTATACTAAGGATTTTTTACTTCATTTAAATTCATTTGAGCATATTAATTGTTAAAATCAAAATGATATATATCATAAAAGTGGTGATGTATCATAAAACACCACTATTGACTACATATATTCTATAGTTGGGTTTCTCTATAATGATCCATATCTTCCTTCAAGAGTAAATGATTATTGAGTAAAAAATTAGTATGAAATACTATCAAAACACACATTAACATTTGGAAAGAACTATTAAAACTATAGAGAATATTCTCCCAATTTTCTCAATGTATTTTATATGAGGACGGTATAAATACCTTCCTAAAACCAATTTCTTATAAAACTATAAATCTTATTATGGGAATAGAATTATAATGATATTATTCAATGAATAATTTATAGAAATGAAGATCTCGATACTAGAACTGGAGGGTGAAATGGATGAATGGATCTATAAAAACCAACAAAAATCAAGGTATATCTTATTCAATAGTACATAAATGTTGATAGTCATTAAGTGAACAAGAATAGTTGTCTCAGCATACATTATTACCGAAAATATTTCAATGAAATAGTTTCAGTATATTCGATGGAAATAGAATGATTTTTGCTTAAAATATTAGACCCTTTGAGATTTTTTATAATATTAGATTGGTATCCTATCAAAATTTATTTCAATATAACATGTATTAGGTGAACGATTTGCTCACTATATCTCTATTAATAACATGCATTCTATATTTATCAATTATAATAAATTAAAAGGTGGAATATTTAGATCATTACCTCTATTAAAATGAGTATCTAGTGGAAATAATGGGTCACAATGATAAAATAGAATGAGGTAAAAACATTTATCATATAAATATATTATAGAGATATCATAATTCCAAAGTTTTAACATATTCTCTGAAGACTATACTGGATAAAAAGTATCTTCATCTATTTTGATCATAAGTATTGAGATTAAATTTTATGGTTGAGATTTCTGAATCGAAAGAATGTAACGACCTATAATATTGATATATAAAATAGTCCACAAAATAATATATATATTATGTAAAAATAATAAATTTTATGAGCATCAATTTTTAAAAATATTATAAAATATTAAATAGGAAGTATGAGTATACAAAATAAAATTTAAAATAGCAAAGTGGGAAATATAAAGAATATTTATAAAATAAGAGAACTATATTCTTGAATATCATATTCCAGAAAAATAATCACCCCCATGAAGGACACATTAAAAATGAGACAAACTATTATAATATTTTATAATTTTAAAAAATTTAATTACTATAGATATAAAAATAATTTATGGAACAATGATGGAAATGATATATATTTAAAAGAAGTATAAGGATTGTTGAAATAGTATATGAATATTTGGAATAATTATTTAATATTCAAATTTTAGGTAGACTTACTAAAATTGTATGATTAATTAAATATATAATTTTGTGTCTATTAAAATAAATTAATACTAAAAATAATATTTTGGAATTTATTTATCCAATACTATAACATGAATGTGAATTATGTTTAAATAATATGAATATATGTTTTTCTCTAAATTTTTTTACAAAAATTATTATTAAAATATATTATTTATATTTTATATACTTTTTAAATGATATATAAAAAATAAAAATCTATCACTATGAAAAAAATTAATAGAAATAATTAAATATTATTATATAGTGAAAATGAATAATTATTTACTCTAAATACAAATTATTTCTTGTAAAATATGAATATTTATAGAAAATAATTTATGAAAAAATAAAAAATATTAATGAAAAAATGTATAAAACTTTTTTGTATTATCACAATATCATTATATTAATGTTATTTTTCGGTTTTTATGTAATGCATAAATTTTTAGTGAATATTAAAAAATTTGAAATACTATAATATTTTAAACATCATGATGATATTAATATGTTATAAGAATCTATTGATTCCCTCTTCACATCATGAATTTTAATTAAGGATTATAGTATTGTATTTAAAAAAATAATTGAATTAAAACCAATATTAGAAATATTAGAACCTATGTGAAACAACCCGGCCCTACCTCATTGGATTGAGGAGGCGGTGAGGGATACTCGGCCTTAACGATGTTCCCAAGATGCCAATGGCTGGCAAAAAATGCCGAGGGCATCAACATCAAATTGGGGACCGATTTTCCCTTAAGACAAAACCAACCAAACCATCCATTAACCACCACTATATGATGCATGTCAATTATGAATTCAACCATGCATTCCCAAAATACAACCATGTTGTACTACAAAAAAACTCAATAAAAACAACCAGACATGTCTAAACCACATCAGAGTACAAGAGGAAACCAAGAACCAACTGTACGAGACATGACACCCCTATAGCTTGACACAAATCTCCATGTTCCAAGCTCTACCAAGACATCACGATGCACCACTAATGGAGGGAGATTCCTTACCATTTCCCACGTCAAGTTGCACAACATCTACAAAGACACCAATGTGCCAAAGTAGGGGTGAGTACTAAAACACTATAGGATTTCCCCAAATGACTTCTCTACACACGCCACTAGGATAAAACCTTTAGCACATTAATATAAAACAATTTTTATAAAATAATCAATAGTAGAACTATTTCCATAAGACAATCATTCCCTTACCATGCCATTACACCCAAACCAAGAAACCAGGGTAATGAAAACCATACATGCCACAAGCCATTACATCATTCACACAATAGCACAATAATTTCCAAATTGCAATGAAATTCACAAAAAAAAACCAAAACAACAAAATGGTGGAGCTTCTGTCCATCCATTCACCCTATCACACGAACAATCAAAACTGTGGAGCTTCTATCCAACCCATCCATCTCATTCACACCTACAATCAAAACAGTGGAGCTTCATTCCAACCCGTTCACCCATTCACACCTAGCGGTACTTCCCGACGACTACCCATATGGTGGTTCTTCAGACCATTATCCATAAAATTATATAGTGAGACTTCCCGCTCACATCCACACAACATTTCAATCAATGACATCCAATCATATAACACACCACGTTCACAACAACATGAAATCAACCAATTACATTGCATATCAATCCACTTCAATAAATCACCCATTTATTGAAAATAATTTTCCATTTCAAACCATATTTCAATAAAACAAAAAATTTATTGAAAACAAATTTTCATCAATAATTTTCACAAATCAACCATAGAATCCTACTTTAAAATATCCATTTTAAAATCCACAATAAATTCATTTCACCATAAAACCCCCTTTCTCCCAAAAATCCCGGAAACATCACCTAAGAGAATTTTCAACTAATTTCTCACAATAAATCACAATAAATTTTTTAGCACAACAAATTAATTGTAAACAAATAACCACTGGTTTTATCCAAGTGGATTCGATAGAGAAGCCACCTACTTTAAGGGTTATGACGAAATTGGCCCACAATCAACCACACCTCAAATCAAATGAAAGAACTATCGAAATCTCTCTAGATGAATTTTCATAGCATTCTGATGCCTTAAAATCATCATCTAAGGAAACCAGAACCATATATCTACAAACAATAGCTGTAGATCTAGAAAACCATGAAATAGAAGGATGTAGATCTAGAGGAAAACACAAGGGAACCATGAGGAACGACATAATAGAGAAAAACAACATTCAAAGAACTTCCAAACCAAGTGGGGGAGCCCCTTCAACCCTTGAGAACTGAAAATTCTGAGTGAGGCTTGAGTGGGATGAATATTAGAGTGGAATGAGGCAAGCCAGAGTGAGAATGGGTTTTAAAACCCTATTTTTATGTGGCCGTAGGATTATCCCACACAGTTTGGAGAACCATGCGCTATCCTTACGCATGCTACTGCCTAGAGAGAAAGGGCATGCATGGTTTCCTTGCACGGTTTGGCAAACCGTGTGCAGGCCGTGCGATGTCTACTGTCTCCCTTGCTCATTTTCTTGGAGAATCTACACGGTTTCCACTAACTGTGCTCAATCCGTGCACCCATAATAATAACTTTAACTCATCCAAAACCATTCCAAACTCTCCCAAACTCTTCCCAACTCATCCCATGAAATTCAAAATCATAAAAATGCATAAAAAATGACACATACCACAAACTGGGGGTACTATATTATCCCCAACATTGGACATTCTGTCCTCAAAACGTAGTAAACTCGGACTTTGCCGAAGTAGCTCAGGCCATTGCTCGGCCATCTCTTTCTCCTGCTCCCATGTCTCCTCTTGAATCTAACCATGCTTCCATAAGACATGAACTAAACTGATTCTTTTACCATGAAAGAAATTCTCTTGCCTATCCACAACCTGCACTGGCACGTGCACCAACGAAGCATCCAGTTCTAGTTTAACATTATCCAATCGAATCACATGGTTACAATTCGGCTGATACTTTTTAATCTATGACACATAAAACACATTGTGAACCTCACTGAACCTATGTGGAAAATCCAAACATAAATACACCTCAACAACCCGTTCATGAATATCAAAAGGTCAAATATACCTCGAAGATAACATTCCCGGCTTCCCAAACTGACGATGTCCCAACATAGGAGAGATCCTCAAGAAAACATGATCACTCATCTCGAACGACAACAACCATCGATGATGATCCACATTTGATTTCTAATGACTTTGAGCTATCTCCATTCTATTCCTAACCTACTTGACCTTCTCCATAGTCTCTAGGACAAGGCTCAGTCCAACCATCAAGGACTCACCCATTTACACTAAACAAAGTGTATAATGACACGACTTCCGATACATCGATTCAAACGGAGCCATATGTATGGATTTCTGATAACTGTTATTGTAAGAGAACTTCACCAACAACAAGTGATCGTACCACAAGCCACCAAAATCCATAACACAAGCCTTCAACATATCCTCAAGATTTTGTACCATCCTCTCGGATTGACCAACCGTCTGAGGGTGATACGACGTGCTCATAGTCATCCTAGTTCCAAGGGCTTGTTGTATGGATTTCCAAAAATGAGATGTAAACCTTGGACCTCTATCTGATAGAATTGAAATTGGAATTCCATTCCTCTTTAACACCTCCCATATATAGATTTTGGAAAGATCATCCAACGTATGAGATTCATGAATCGGTATAAAATAGATCTACTTCGTTAGCAGATCCACTATCACCCAAATGGAATCGTTCTTTCTCCCATTCTTGGGATAATTGTGTAATATTCCATCTCTATTTTCTCCCACTTCTAGAAAGGGATTGGAAAACATTGCTACATTATTTGATGGCCTCTGATGTTCTACCTTGACCTGCATTAAAGTCCAGCATCTCGAAACAAACTCTTCCACTATTCTTTTCATACCAGCCCATTAGAACTGTGCTTTCAACGCTTTATACATTTTATAAATTCTAGGATGAATAGCCCACCTGTAATGATGATATGACCTGAGAAGACCTTCCTGACAAGAAACTGTTACAACCATCTGATTCCAAAATCACAAAACTGAATCTCCATTCAGTTTCCATCCCTCAATAGTCTCCCCACTATTGAGTCTCGATCCATGGTCACACACTCAGAATAAAATATCTGTGACTATTTAACCTAGCTAACCAAGTCAGAAATCACCAAAACTAGAAAGAATATTGCTCTATCGCCTTGGTCTTCAAATTAAAACCGCATATCATCTATAACCGACATCAACTACCGCTATTCTGTTGCCTGTTTTCACCATATGAGCATATGATTTTATACTTAATGCATCCGCCAAGAAATATCCATTACATGGTGTGTACATTAAGTCATAATCAAACATCTGGAGATATTCCATCCATCTCTATTTCCTCATGTTCAAATCCCTTTGTGAGAAAATGTGCTTCAATCTCTAATGATCTGTATATACCGTGAATTTCTCACCGAATAGATTATGACGCTACACTTTCAAAGCATGCACCAATGCTACCAAAACAACCAAACGATAGAGCTTCCGTCCAGCCCGTTCACCCTTTCACACCAACAATCAAAACATTGGACCTTCTATCTAACCTGATCACCCATTCACACCAACAATCAAAATAGTGGTGCTTCCGTCAAACCCATTCAGTCATTCACACCAAGCGGTACTTCCCGACCACTAACCATATGGTGGTTCTTCCGACTAATTTTCAACCCCATTTATAGTGATACTTCCCTCCAACTTCATCAAAATATTTCAATCAGTCACAATCAAGAATATAACCCACCAGGGTCACAACAACATGCCATCAACCAATTCCATTGAATATAAAACCAATTCAATAAATCTCCCTATTATTGAAAATCATTTTCCATGCCAAACAACATTTCAATAAAACAACCACTTTATTGAAAACCCTTTTTCTATCAATAATTTTCACAAATCATACATAGAATTCCTTTTTAAAATCTCTATTTTAAAATCCACAAAAAATTTCATTTCACCATAAAACCCCCTTTTTCCCAAAAATCCCCAAAACATCACCCAAGGGATTTTTGACCAATTTTGCACAACAAGTCACAATTAATTTTTCAGCACAAAAAATTTACTGTAAACAAAGAACCACTAGTACAATCCATGTTGAGTTCAAAGAGAAGCCACCTACCTTTAGGGTTACGGTGAAATCGCCCCACAAGCAATCGCACCTCAAATCCGGTGAACGCACCACCGAAACCTATCTAGATCCATTTCCATGGAATTCACAAGATGTAAAATCATCATCCATGACAACCACCATGCTATATCTACACAAAACAAGTGTATATATAGAAATACATGAAATAGAGGGATGTAGATCTAGAGTAAAAAAACAAAGGAAACAAGAGGTGAGAATTACCCTAGGGAAACCACCTTCAAAACGCTTTCAATCCGAATGGGAGACCCCCTCTATCACTTGAGAACTGAAAATCCAGATTGATGCTCCAGTGAGAGGATGATTGGAGTGGAATGAGGCAAGACCAAGTGAACTCGGGTTTTAAAACCCTATTTTTAAGGGTCTGCACGGTTAGCCTGCACGGTTTGGTAAATTTTGTGCTAACCGTGCGCATGATATTTCCCTAAGAAAAAGGGTCTGCATGGATCCCTACCATGGTTCGGAAAACATTGCACAGGCCGTGCGAAACCTACTATCATCCTTGCACATCTTGCTAGAGAATCTGCAAGGTTTCAACTAACCGTTATCAAACAGTGCACACATAGAAAAGCCTCCATCTCATCCAAAACCATTCCAAACTCTCCCATATTCTTCTAAACTCATCCCATGAACTTTAAATGTATATAAATTCATAAACCAAGGCCACATACCACAAATCAGAGTACTAAACTATGAAAAAAAATTATAATAAAAAGTATTTTTCATTCATTAGATTTAATTATGTTCCTCCAGGATTCCATTCGTTTATTTTTAAAAACACTGAATCATATAACCTTGATCTAGTGTATTAAATTTTTACATTCTCATAATATATAATTAATCTCATACCAAAGGGATAAATTTTTAATCTTCCTTGTAAATCAAGATACATACCTAATTACAATATAACATTTGAAAATGAAAATTATAGAATTTTTTAAGGAATATCATTATTCCATATAGAAAATACATAAATATAATTAATATTAAACTATGTCGAATCTAAGGAAAGGAATCCAAATAAGGGTGAGATAAAATCCATAGTATGAGTTATGTATAGTGGATCCTATCATGAATCAATTATCATAATCATAAAACGTTAAACAACTTCACACATATTCCGTTTAAATAATTTTAATAGAATAACCAATACATAAGTTTGAATAACTAAATACACATACCATTTAAATAATTTTAATAAAATAATAAATATTTAATCATATATAACTGAACATACAATAAGTTTAAATAATTTTAAATTAATAATAAATATGGAAAGATGAATAACTCAAAATACATTCACATTTTTCAATAACATGACTATCATAAAAAGACATGGAATAATCAATATAGAAATGAGAAAAATTTAAAACACATTCCTTATAACCAATAAACAAATAATAAAATGCATCTAGACATAATATCATTTAGAAAATATCATAGATAATAAAAAAATTAGTCATCATAAAGTAAATACTTATTTAGTGAATTCCATGATCGTAGGAATCATGATACCTCTACTATCAATAAATTAATCAATATATTTTAAAACTTATGATTAGGTATACACTAAAAATGCAATTGCCTATTGATAGCCAACTCTTTCACCTCAAGAGTCTACTAATTCTTGAGGGTGTATATATAACACAACACCACTTTTATATTCATATGAAAATCATTCCTCATTTATTGAATAATTTATAAAATTCTTGAATAACAATCATTATCATCAAATATAAATTCTGAATAGAGGATACATATTTACCAAAATCTCTATATTAAATATGGCACCATTCAATGAGAAACATATTATATAGAAAATATTTTTCATTTATATAATATGTATATCATGGATGAATAA
Organism: Viscum album; assembly: GCA_963277665.1. NCBI lineage: Eukaryota > Viridiplantae > Streptophyta > Magnoliopsida > Santalales > Viscaceae > Viscum > Viscum album. The sequence continues at coordinate 517,248,937 of OY728146.1, forward strand.
TATGGGTATTTTTTTTGGAAATATAACGTCAAATAATAACATTATTGTGAGTATTTCTATAGAAATTTAATGACTATAAAAATGAATCAAGATCATCAATTTCAATACACTCCTTAGTAAATAAATTTCTATAAATCGTCAATATAAAAATAACGATTCAATAAATACAATATAATCAATATGGACAATATGTCTAATAAAGGGTTTATTGATTCTGTAAATACAAATACCACAAAAATAACATAAAAAAATTATTTTGATGAAAAAAATTCACATAAAAATAACATTAAAACAAAACCTTCGAAATAAATTTTCTGAATAAATTGAATATAACATTTAATAAAATTTAAAGTAATCATTAGAATATTTATTGATTATGATGGAATAATGTTTTTCATACCATATATGTAAAAATCTAATATTTCATTAAAATTTCATTGTGAAATCTAAATAAGAATACATTGGAAAATAACATGAATATTCATTTAAAAAAATTACATAAAAAATGAAAATATGGGTAAAAATTCCATTATTATGTAATTTTTAGTTTTTTTTTCAAAAATTAAAATATTTTATGTGTAACATGGTTTTGGAAGAAAAAACATTTCTAACCAAAGAGTTAAATGGAGTTTGATAGTACTAAATACAGTGTCATATAATTTTAGGCACCAGTGAGTGGGGAAATACAACCTTTAATTGAAAATAATCCTAAACAACCAAAATATAAAAATTAAATTTCCTTATTAACTAATCTTCATATAATCTATTTTAATGTAGTTTCCAACACTAAAAACCCAAATTAAAATTATATTGTGAAATAACCATCAGAAAACCATATCGTTGAAATGATAATTAATAAATGAAATGATTAGTTGTATAAAAATTAAAATCCCATTAAAATAGTTTTAAATAAAACATATATTTTCAAATTTAATTATATAACTAATCAAATAATATCAATGATAATGCTGAATTAATATACTATAATGATAATAAATTGAGTTATGAACATATTTACCACTTGGAAATTATCATGTCATTTCCCCATGGATGAAATAATTAAACATGAAACATAAAATAAATTAATTTATAAAGAAATAATGATATTACATGTTTAAGAGTTTTTATATAAGACATCTAAAATAAATTAGGTGCATAATAGTACAATATGCCTCAATGAAGGGATATTGATGCGAAATTCCTAACCTAATGATTAATATTGATTTAATTTAAATTAATCACCAATATAATTGATTCAAAATTGATATTAATTTATAATGGAAAAATATTCATATTTATAATAAAATATAAGATTATATTATAACATTTTATCACAATTTTTTAATATTTCATTATTTTCATTGTTTCTGGTGATAATTGCCTTGTCTATAAATTCAATAATTTCAATGAAGGTTATCGTTAATGAGAACGTAATATAACTCGATTATGTCTATAATGACATTAATTTTATAAATATCATCCATTATTATTAAATTCTTTTTTTTGAATCATTATTGATTGTTACACCTATAAAATGAATCACATCACTTCTAGGAGATGGTTAGTCTTATGCACACATGAGAAACAATAACACATCATTAATGAGTGAAAAGATATGTTATTGGGATAATTTTTTATCAAAAACAATCATAAAATCTCTATTTATATCATATATATTAATTAAGTTTACGCTAAATACTTTCCATGTAATGTGTACGTGAATAATGAATCACATCACATTGTGAGGTGGTAGTCCTCCATACATACATGTGACATTATCATATATTAAACTATATTGAATGATAGAATGTATAAGTGAAATTATAAATCCATAAGTTTAATAGTATCATCAATATGTTATAAATGTATTAAATAACTAACTATATCAATCGTTTATAGTTGGTGATATGAAATTAATTGCATCAGTTCACAATGCGGTAGTCCTCAGTACACACAATTGATTGTTTCTTTTCTTATTTGATTAAATAGGAGAGGGGTATAGGTCATTAACATGTCATAATAAATTATATGTATATTTGAGATACTATGTATATATATAATTCTTTTTATAGTATTTCAATGATGTGGGTGAACAAAAAATAAAAAATTCTCATTTTATAATGTTATATATTCTTTATATAACATTTATAGTTAGGAAAAGAATCCTTTGTATGTTGGATATTTTATAAAAAAAATTAAATAGGATGTTTGAATGGGTTTATGTGTGTGATTTTCATTGGGATTATCTTATCCAAGTAGATTTTTTGTGTGCAGAGTAGAGGAGACGGGGTGAACTTTTTTATGTGGGAGATGACACACATGGTTTTTATGAAGTTATTTAGTTAGAATCGGATTAATATATCGAAATAAGCCCTCAAAATGGTTCATTATTATTTATTACAAGTGTTATGGTTGAACGTTTTCTATAAAATTGTTGTTTTAAAAGTATTAAAGTCATTTTCACCCATATATTCTTAGTTTTTCTCTTAGTATATCCTTTTTTACCTTCACCATTGTAATTAATTTTATAAAAAATTATTATTTATAATGGTATAAAATTATCTTGAGCTTATTATTTGACATTAATTATAATAAATATGTATATAATAAATTTCTATAAATTAAATTAATAGAAGTGGTCGAATCCTTCATGAAATTATAACCATAAATAAAATATAAAATAAATTTTAAAAAGATAATATAATCATGTAAATAATGGGTTTTAATGTAAAAATACGATATAAAACATTCTCCAATGACCTAATTTTGTTACAATTTAATATTATATAACTATTTATTATTTAAAACCAATTAAACATGTAATTTATCACTATAATTATATAAAATTATAATAAATACATCGATATAAATAAATATTTTTTCCTTATTTATCAAAAAAATAAACTTTTCCAAAAAAATCACAAAACTCTTCTGTAAGATAAATTCAACATTTTAATTTCAAAAATTCAGTTCATTTTTTAAAATATTGTTTCTTAAATGTGGTAAAAATTATTTTAATTGATATGAACAATGAAAATATAGGACTTATTACAGAAATAATATAGATTTAGAATAATATTAATTTTTTTGTAAACTATTTTTTTAATAAATATTTATCCATAATTTACGTATTATTATTTTTACTATTCATTTGAAAAATATTCATAGATAGTTTTTAATATTATTCTATATTATTGTTAATTTAAACTAATGGTTGAATATTTTATAAGCTATGTAATTGATTAAATTTAATTAAAAATATTATGTAGTATTTTTATGATCAGTGTTGTGTGTCACATATTGTCTAAAATAAAACTGTAATAATTTACAAGTTTTTGGTGGTACATTTTCCAAGTATTGAATAATTTTTTTCTCACATATTCAAATTTTGATATGAAGTCAAGGGTTCCATATTTGAAATTTTTATTGCTGAAAACCCATATAAAAAAATTGTTAATATAACATCGTCATTATAATAGATAATGGTTATTATGAAGGTAATATCGAAAAAAAATTAATAAGTTTCTATGTTGTAAATTTGTTGAGGAAAATGAATATATAGAAATCGATGAAAACTATAAAATCTAGAATGAGTTATGATGGTTATTGATCATATGAATGTTAACAATGGATGGAGTGATAAGGATCTCAAAACCATAATTCAATAATGATTTATGGACCATTAGATTCATTTTAAATTAATTTTGTTGGATAATATTTTTTCAAGAGGCCTTAAATAATGTTGTGGAATAATTATACTATCTAAAAATATAATGAAACATACATAGTAAATATGTTTTATTTCTAAAAGATTAATTTCAAATTTATGTTGTTCTTATATCAATTATAAATTCATCCCTTTATAAAATAAATGAATAAATATACATTATTTATTAATTCAATAGTAAGTAAAATTTACCTGTAAATTATTTTGAGGTCAATAAATGAGTGAAAATTCATTCTACCTATTTCTATTTTTTTACCAAACCAATATGAAAAATAGAGATTTTCCAATACAATATAAAAACTCAATAGTAACACCACTAGTTCATCATTAATATTTATCCACCAAAAAATTTAAGTATGAATAATGATATATTAACCAGAAGATGTTGTTGGACATTGGAAGGCCTACATCCCTTTTCACCATATGGTTATGGGTTCGATACCCATGGCCTTACGAGATGTGACATGTTTTTACCTTGCATGTATGTTTTCCATTTTAAGACATTCAACATATGATACAAAATGAACATATAAACAATATATGATATAATTAACTCTAATATTAATGAAGAAATATATTATTATTCAATTTTTTATAACCATTAGATCTTTAATTATTTTTATAATAACAAATACCAATATTATAATAATTCTAAAATCAAATCCATTAATCCTAATATATAAATACCTAAACCATATTATTCTAATATATGTTCTTATTTTGTCCTTGGACTTTTCCACTAAATGTGGTAATTGAGAAAAATAAATCCCCGGTTGCCCACATTTATGAAAAATAATATCAATTTATCATTTTGATTATATATATTTCCTTCAATCATACTCTACATTTTTCATCATCAAATAATTTATATATTCTTTTCTTTTCCTCAAATAAAACAATTTTTCTTTCCTTTTAAAATCACTCCTCCGTTTCCATTCCCACATTCCTAACAAGAATGAAATCGAACAGCCTTTCCTCCATGGTCCCCATATCATTAGCTTTCTGGGAACATTAGGATTATATACATTTTCTGGTGTAGAAGTGGGTTATAGTATATTTTGATAATTATATTTTAGAATAACTGATTAGAAATAATCATGAAAACAATCACTCATGTCACTATCCATTATTGTTTCTCATGGTCACTACATTGATCCAGATATTCAACGTTAACAAAATTCTTTTGGGATCCATCCATTATCTGAAACCAAATATTATAGGTTGTGAAATAATAATAATAGTTATAAATCCATATAATTATTCATATTTTATCATCATTATGAAATATTATTATCAATTTATGAAATTTTAGGTTTATCCACGGTCATTCATTATCACCATCTATTAAAATAATGAATAATGGTTCATAAAGAAAATGATAATTATACTAATAATATTGCCCATTTTTTTCAAACTAGTTGTGTAGTAATGTTTATTTGTCATTAACTAGGTGATGATTAGGTCATGCCCAATGAACCCTTTTCAACATTATTACATATATATACAACTATTCATAAACAACATCCACTTATTGTATCATAAAAATAATTTATTTATAGTAAACTATTCACATTCTTTTGTTTACCAAAATAATTGGGATGTTATTATATTGTAATAATTAGATAGTATCAATGGTTAATGATCCATAATATATTTTTTCCTAAATATGGTTCCCAAGGATTCTTTTAAACATCATTTAATACAATATATACTGACCTTGAATCCCGTAACTCATATGTTGTTTCTTAATTTATTATGTAGTTATAAGATATAAGGAATATTATGCTAAAGATAGGAATAGTTTAGTAGTATTGGAAATCTAGATACATATATGATTCCCATGTTAATTTTGAATACCAACATTATTTTTTTACTACTATATCAATTTTACCTCAATTATATATGTTCATATCATTATTAGTACACATACCAGTTTCCTAGAAAATGAAACAAAATAAGGATGAAATAAAATGGTCAAAAATGGTTTAGTAAAGTAGACGCTAATAGGAATCAGTAATCATAATCCTAAAAAGGAAAATAAATGAACACACATTAAATTTAAATAATTGGATTATTATAATCAATATGCAATGGTAAATAGTTGAATTCACATGCCATTAGAATATGATGACAAAAATAATCAATATGGGAAGATAAATAACTAAAAAATATTACATATAAATAATTTGACTATAATATTAAATATGGAATGTTGAAGAACTGAAACCACATTCCATTTAGTCGATAACATGTATATCATCACTGGCTATGGCGTAATCAATATGGAATGGTAAATATCTGAAAATGAAAGTATTAAAACTATAAACAACAAATAAAATGAATACAAATATAATATCATTGAATAAATATCAAAGGTAATTATAGTTAAATTAATGATGAAGAGAATTATGAATTATTTTATTTCTTGATCTCATGTATCATGATACATGTACTGTTAAGACTCTTCTCAAGGAATTTTAATATTTAGGGGTCTGTATACACCAGAAACCCATTTAACTATCGATTTCTATATGATTCTTCTCACAAGACAACTGATGCATTAAGAGGATATCTATTATTAGGCCCCACTTGTAACTTTATATCCAACCATATTCTCATATATTTAATAATTAATTTATTTCATGATCAATAAGATATATCACCAAATATTCGTAAGGCTACATGATACAAATTATCAATACTTCCACAATCATTAAAATAAAATTTAGTGGAACACAATATATGTAGAAAACAGATAAATTCTAATCATTAATATTGAAAATGATAAATATTATGGATATTAAGGGTAACTATTATTTCCATTGATAATAAATAAGTGAATATTTATTCATTTAGATAATGATTACATTAATGAATCAAGATGGTGAATACCAACCCATTCCATAGTCAAAATAATCATAAAAAATCCATAAAAATAATAATTATCATGCCAATTCATTATAAACCCAATGGATTATACTATAGTATATTTTCAATTTCGTTGATGAATAGATATCCAAAAAAAATTGATTTAAAACATTCTAATGAAAATTAGCATTTGATATATTAAAATCAACTTTTAGGAAATAAATTTAGAAACAATTTAAAATATACTTTTCTTGGAAAATAACCTATTAAATCATTAAAAGTAATGGGTAACTCATTAAGAATCAGTTATGTATCAAAATTCCATTTATTTAATACTTTTTTAAAAAAAATATTTCATTTACATTTTTTATAAAATCCAAAACTGTATTGTTTGGAAAATGACATTGAGATTAGGTTAAATAGTTTTTTAAAAAAAAGTTATGACTTTGTAAATATTTCTTTTATAAATAATTTTATCAATATTGTAAACATTTTTGAAAATATTTTTAGAAAACAATGTAAAAAAATAATTTGTTTAACAAAGAATGAAATGAAGTAAAATGATCTATGAAATATTGTCTCAATACATTTAAGAATCATATAGGGGAAAAATATAAACACATAATTTAAAATTCATAAAAAATTATATAATAATTATATTATATGGTTTTATTATCTAATGATCAAATGGTTTCCTTTATTTTAAATTCAACCGTAAACAGTCCTGATTAAAATTAGACTGTGAAGTACACCCTTAAAAGATAATAACTCAGATGTGATAATTTATTAATGAATCAGTAATAAATATCAAATTTAATTCCATGTAAAACAATTTTAAATTCAAATTAACTAGAAAGGAATTGTATTTTTAAATTTTTGGTGAGAACATTTCAAAAAAAATATTATTCGTAGATAAAATAGTTCTATTAGAATTACAAAAATACATAATTATGATTTATATCTTTGGAAAACCGTTTATCAGTAGAATACTAGGATATAATTATCAAGTAATAATATTATCAACATTTATCATACCAATTATTTTAAATAATAATGTTTATTACTACCCATTTTAATGAACCTTTTGAATAAAATATTATTTAAGGGAATTTATTCTTTTAGAAAATTATATATATATATTTTAATATAATTATATGTATTAAATTATTATATATACTATATAATAGATAAAATATTATATTAGAAAACCCTTTTTAATATTGATATAATTCTTTATGAATCTTGATATAGATAGTTTTACATTTATTCAATATCAAAGAAAATTAAAAATAACAAAAACTATGATACATAATTTTTAACTCCATAGTTCACATGATATTTGTGTCCATTCATGTAGTAATCAGCAACCACTCCAAAATAATATGCTCCCCATGATTTTTCCTTGATACAATAACACCAACCATGATACATTACTACAACATCTTCTAATCTTGATTGGTAACAATCCAGAGGCTCAATGATTACAGAAAACTAACACAACAATGATGACCCTAAAAATAAAGTCTCTTTGTATGTACTGCTACATCCGTAATATAAAATTAGAAGTTTCAATAAAATAATTTCCACATCTAACGTAAAAAATATGTATAGGTTCAATTGCATTTTCAATATAAATTCTAGTTAAATCCTTCTTATGGATGATAGATAATTAAATAATAATAAATTCTTACCAATAAGATAATATAGAAAAAAATTTAAATACTAAATAAGATTAATTAATTTATGTTTTCCATAAATGTTTCTAATAAATAATAACAAAAAATTTGAGAAAAATAAATTAATTTATAAACATGTAAAATAATAATTAAAATGATGAGAAAATTTCATATAGATGAAGTTAAAATATTTATAAATATACAATCATTCACTCTCCCAAATAAAAATTAATATTTCATCCCATGATGGATAATTTATTTCTTTACAACATAATCACCTATAAAAATCCCACGAATGAACTATAAGAACGTCTATAAAGAAAAGTTTAATGAAAGAATACAATGAAATGAAAACATTAAATGGATTTTTTAGTAAAAATAATATTTGTTAGAAATGTAAAATGTATCTTTGATGATAAGTAATATTTAAATACATTTTTTTAATCTTTATTTTTACACAATGGTCTAAAAAACTATTATAACCCATTAATTTTTATGAGTAAGAGTGTCATGTAATTTTTTATTCAATTTTTTTAATTTATAGAATCATAATATGTCATTATTGATATTAAATAGTAATTTATTTATATAATTTAATTTTGGGTGAATGATATATACAACAAAAAAAATATATGTCTTGATAATGTGTATCCCTCCATGTATTTTTATAGGATGTAGAATCATGGAATTTTTAGTATTAATTTTTTGGATATATTGAATCATAAAATGTATTTAATTAATGTAAACAAACACTAGATTTATTTAACATAATAGTTGAGGACTAATATTTATAGTTGAAAAAATTTCTATTAATATATTTTATTTGGAAAAAAATATATGGATACCTAGAACTTGGTTCAAGGGTGGATAATGGTATGAAAACATTATTAATGTGGTTTTATTCCAGAATTTTATATAAGATAAACAAGAAACTATGTTCCCCACTTTCATCACTATATTCCAATAGACCCATGTAATTAATGTTTGATGATAATATATAACATTATTGTATTTTATTTCTGAATGCTTCTATAAATTATGGATTTTTGTGTAATATGTTGAATTTAGTTCACTATAATTTAAGTGGTGTACATCATTAATGGATGATGATCGAAATTATTTTTACATGCCATATCCTTTTAAATAATAGGAAACCTTTAATGTAATTGACATATTTGTGAAAATATCATCTTTATTATGTGATAACATATATTAAAGATAATGGATTTGTTGATTGTTGTATATTGAAAAAATGAGTAACTTTTCGTCAAATCTTATTTATTTTAATGATTATTTTATATAAAATATAGAAGAAAATAATATTCCATAAATTCGAAAGGATGAAATGTCAATAATGATTAAGAGTTACATTGAGTTGAAAATTTTATTCAAAAATTTCATTACAACCTATGAATAAATGAAAATATTTTAATGAAATTTTTTATTAATATCATACATTTCCAATTGAATGTTTTCAATATATTAAAAATATCCATGATGATAAAATATTATTCATTGAGAATAAAGAAAAAATTGTTTAGAGTTCTAATAAATATTTAATTCTATGCTTGTAACATATCTAAAATAATATTAATACCATGGTTTACATGTTAAAAATATATTACTATGATGAGTAACTTTTACAGAATAAGTATCATCAATGTTTATAAACAAATTCTTATCCACAAGAGTTTTCTTTAGTGGATAAATTTGGTGGGTTGAACCCATCACGGGATGGATTTGATAGTTTTTTTATAATATACATTTCCTTCCATGATTGATTTAGTATTATTTTGAAGGATGTTTGCCGCTTCTCCCCCTAGTTTACAATGTTTAAGGCCTATATTCTATATTGTTTCAGGGATATCACACATTGTAAATATCTCAGTTATTCATCATTAGATTTATTAATGTTTTTTATTTTTATTTTGATAATCCAATTGTATTAACCATGGTACATTTTCAAGGAGTTCCACTCCTATATTAAAAATCCTTGAATTTCATAAATGATGAGTAACCTTGTTGTAAGATATATAATATTTGATAACCATTGGAGATACTTGTCCCACCCAATTACACCCTAAATTTTATTAGAAGTTGATATTTCCAGACCACCTATTGAATCATGGTGGATTGAGGTGGTTGATGATTTTAGATTCCATATAGTAGGGGTGTTTGAGACCAGGTCTAATTTAGGATCGTCAATATTTTGATTTCACCATATAAAACATATATGTAGACCGATTTCTTTGGGAAAACCTCATATAATGGTTGTTTGTAATAAAAATAATGATCTACATGAGGTTCCCTCTTATGTTATCTAAATTTTTTCAGTTTTTTCAATATGTGAATCTCTTTGTATGGAGGATGGGGTACCACAACCAGGCCCGGTGGTTGTTAATATTTTTTCTCATTTGTGGAACGACATGGAAGGCTCAAAACAGAATGATTGGGCTATGGGAGAGACAATGTTCCCCTCCCCCACCACTGAACATTCATATTCTCAATATATTTCATATGGTATACATGGAGGGTTGGGTCTTGAAGAGTGTTTTAAAGGGAGAGTGAAACGGAATTTTCGAATCATGTAACAATGTTCTAAATGAATCATAATATACATAGGTAGTTTGTCTTATTGAACAAACATAAAATGAGGTGATCACATTGTATACAATATAGGGAGGTCTGATAGCCTTCATGAACCATAATAATATAATATATAGCATTTTGTTGAATGAATTTAATATGTATATTATATTAATTCCCTTGTCGATTAATCATCTATGATGGTTAATTTATGTTATAGAAATTGATGGAATTAATCACAAATAAGAGATCATATTTGTTTAGATAATTAAAATCAATTGAGAGTATTCTCTAGATAATTATAATGAGATGAGTTCCCTAACTAATTCCTTATAGGAAGTAAAGATGAAATACAAGGTAGAATAGTGCATTAAAATTGTAGAACGATCATTAAAAAGGGAAACAAGATTAGATGAGTTTAATTATGAGAAAGGAGATGAAATATAAAGTTCAAAATGATTAATCTCATATACCTAAACAAATTTAGATATGGGATAAAAAAAATTATTATATTATAAGTGGTAGATTCTGAACTCATAGACATTTACTAGGAGGGGAATAAGAGTTATTACATTATGACTGAAACCCCAATGGTCTAATGTGGTGATTCTAACAATGTTGGAATATATGGTGACATAATAAAAGAGTTATCTCTGATTGTGGGAGGCTAAATGGATGTGAAAATTCCTATAATTAATTATTATATTGATCTATATATCCTATTGAAGGATGTTCTGTAGTCCCATTTTGGTCATCATGTAAGAATGCTCTTGAAAAGGAAATATCATTGACCATTACAATTCAATACAGATATGAAATGTTAGAAGAGGCTTTGGAGATTAAGTCTTCACATGAAGATGTTAACATAAAGGCTGAGATATTGATAGAAGTTGGTTCTAATGAGTAAAAGAGGGTGTGGATCAAAAGATAAGATAAAATATAGAAATGAGGATTAAATTAAATAATTAATGCATTATAGGATTCAAACATGGGGCCAAATGGCATATCGGTTTGATGATCTCATCAAGGATGAACCAGATATTTTTGTTTATATTCTTAATTATAAATTATACAGGGAGAATGTTTCTAATTTTCAAAATTTTCATTAAATAGTTTTTTGATCTCTTATTATGTTTCACGAAGCTCTATTTTGATCATGGAGGGTTTCCCAGTTATCCCTCAAAAAAATTTTGATAATAATATTTAATTTTCTATAAAATTCTACAATCTAATCAAATTGAAGAACAATAAAATAATTTATTTCATATTTAAAACATGATTATATTTCATAAATAGTTCATATTTTATTATCATTGTTATTATCTCATACAATACTATAAACATTTCTCATATTACGAATATTGTTATATTTTAAAACGACTTGTAGTATGATAAACTATAATATAATGAAACACAATGGAATGAAATTAAAAAATTATTATATTATAATATATGATAATTTTTATCTATTTTAATAAATATATAATTTTATGAATATGAATATGCAATTTGAACCTGAAAATGTTTTTATATTATAGAATATCTATATGAATAAGAAAGAATATTAATTGATAATATAAATGTCTATATAATTTAATATTTGTTAACACATTTTCGTAATAATGACCACAATCAAAATTGTGTGCATGTAAATAATTATGTTTCTAGAATAAAAATTTAATGAAAACTCTATTGTTATGAATAATATATTTTCATATTTTTTATATTATATTTTAATTATATTATTTGAATACATTAATGTAAAATGTTATTTTTATAAGCATTAATATTAATACGAAAAAATAAAACTAAACTATTAATTTTACAATGTGAATGTATTGAAATAGATTCTTTGGAAGGATCATAAACATATTTACTATAAACATCAAAATGGATGTATTTATGTAATTTTATAAGGATTATCATGATCATGAGAATAGATATAAGAATATGTATATATGAATTTACTATTTTTATAATCATGTGTATATGAAGATAAAAAATTACATACATTTGATCTATTTGTTATTGTATAATATATATTCATTATTCAAATTTTTGTAAAATGAGATATATTTTAAATATGTTTATCATTCAAAATCATTTAGAATATTTAAAAATTATTTTTTTTAAATTATACAAAACATTTATTATTTTTTGATGAGTAAGATGAATAATATAAAGAGGAAATTTAATAATGAAAAAAATGATCATATAACGGTAATAATGGTACTATCAATATAAATTTTTTAATAGAACAATTAATAAGTATATCGATATAAATATAATTGTTATTATTTATTTAATTCATTTAATGTATTAGAATTTAAAATTGTGTATTTATTATGCTATTTAAATTAAAATCACAATATTATTTATTATAATTTATATAAAACTAATTTATTACATTTTCTTATAATTTTTTATTTATGAATGAATATTATTTATGCTTGATAAAATATATTTTCATATATATGGATTTTAAAAAATTTAAAATACATCCAAATAAATTATAAAGTATAGTTTTTCCACAGGTACTACTATACAAAAAATATAATATTATTGATAAATACGAGTAATATATTGATGTAATAAATTATGAAAAATTATAGATGTAAATGAATAAACTATAAATATTAGTTTCAAATAATAGGGGTTTCAGTTTGGATGACCAATTTCAGTAATTATAATATTCCACTATTTATATTCTACTAGTGATTGTGAGAAAAACTGTACATTTCAACATAAATTCTCTTCAATTGGGCAGACCTCATTTGGGGAAAATAATTTTGTGATATGAAAAAATGGATCTACAATTAACCTATTTATTAATAATTGATTTGAAAATAAAACATCCAATTTAAGGATTTTATCCAAATGATGAGAACTTTCATAACCAATTGATAAAAATCCTACCATTTTTAGAAATAAGTGAATAACAACAATTTATTCTATCATTATTTATTTAATTTTTTTAATTTCCATAACCATATACATTGTTAATTTTGTATATATAATTTGAAATTAAATATTATTCAATGTTTGAGAAATAAATAAAAAACAATTCCAATGAATAACATGATCATTGTTGTCAATGTTTATTTATGTGAAACCCAAAAACCTCTGACATTTTTACAGGTAGAGTATATGGTATATTATTGAATACAGAGATATTGGATTCCTTCACCACATAAGACATGAATAAATAAAATTAAAATATTATCACTTTATATGATTTTATACTTGTAATTGACCACATTGGTATAGCTTAGGTCTAACTTGTGGTGGGTAATCACATCCTATTTCTATATAGATACAATTATTATTTATCTAAATAGGTTAAATAATATTATCAATATAATGGAATTGGGGGATATAATATATATATATGATATCGATATGGATAAATTAAATGATACAATAAATAAAATATACTAAAAACATATTTCAAATTAAAATTATTTATAAAAATGACTTGATTATTATTTTTAATCAATTACACCCATAATCTATTAATTTGAAAGGATTACACAATTTTTATCCCTTGAATGTAAAATAAAATATAAGTTTATATTTATATTATAATATTAAATTGATATATTCATTTACTATAATCTCAATATGGGAATTCTCTTCCAATGAGAGAAAACATATTCATCTAGAAATTTATAAAAAAAATATTCTTTAAAATGACACTATTCTAATGCCATATTATAAAGAACCTGAAGTTTAAATCATCATTAAATGATTCATTCAATTTACACTCATTTTTATGCTTTATTATATTGTATATGAATTTACCATATTTTTCAGAAAGAAGATATTATAATAGTGGTAATCTTTCCTAAAAATCATTTTTCACAAAGACCAAAAATAACAATTGAAATTTAATAGAAGGTAACTAAAATATGTGTATCTCAGTAGTTTTTGTAAGAGTTCTATATTTTTATATGTACATATAAATTATGACAAATAAATATCTTATATTGTGAGAGAAGATGAACCTTGACAGAGAAAGTCTAGAGAAAAAACAACATGAAATCCATTAAATTAATATCACAAGAGAATCACTCTTAATGAATGAGAAAATTCTAATATCGGGTGATAACCAAAAAATAGTTGTAAAATGGTTCCCATGGTTGGGATATGTCTTCATAATATTTCTATGAAAAATTTGACAGTATAGTTTGAAATTCCATGATTTTACCATGACTCGCTACTTTAGAACACTGATAAATAATATATTTTGACTATTATATAACATTAATATCATATATTATGAACACTTCAAGAAAAAGATACACCGACACATGTTTCAAATTAATCCCAGAAAAGAAATATCATAGTCCTGTTTCTTGTGAATATTAATTTAATTTGATTTGATCAATATGTTTTTTCAGAATACCAAATCCAATTTAATAATAAAAAAATATCCAAAATAAAAATAATAAAAAATTATCATTAACAACACAAGAATCCTTGTAAAACATCATTAAACATCAGGCCTCAATATTTTATCCTAAAATATATGAATTCAATATTGAAAACATAATGAATAATTTTTTAAATATACAAATCAGTTATCATAGTAAACATTCACTAAATTAATGGATCTTCAAATTATCTACTAATTAATCATAAAGTTATCCTTCTATAAACTGTAGCATAAAAACATGAAATATTATCTCTATAGTGTCTCAAAAATATTGAATTCCTTAACAATAATAGTATATTAATTATTAAACTCCATCCATATATAGTACACTATTGATGTTTGTGACCTATAACATTAATTACGAATAAAAAACCCAATAAATCTAAAATATATATTCTTTACACTCAAATATAATGAATTAACAATAGCTTTTCAACCTATACCTCTATTGATAAAACCTCTATTTATAAATATCTCATTTCCATCAAGGTTGGTAGTGTGAAAGCTTAAGGGAACAAGTCAAATATTCAGTATATATACAATATCCAAACCCATGGTATATTTTAATATTATCTGATGCACTACCACACCCATTTTAATCACTAATAAATTAGATATTCAACATCACATTCCCTATTTAAAATTACTCCTAACTCAAGAAGAACAATTGCACCATACAATTTATCAAGATGTATACATGAAAATAAAAAGACAAAAACAACAAATACCATGGATCTAAATCTTCAAATTAAGAAACTATAGATCTTTAATCAAACCCATTAGATCTCACCTTATATTTGAATGGAAAAAAGAATATATTAAATATTGAATTATTCCAAAAAGTTCACATTATTCATTTATGATTCAATGAAATCCTAATGAAAAAATCCCAAACTCATTTATAGATTATTATTTTAATTAATTATCAAGTAATTTAACTCTTATCTATAAACATTTAAATGATAGGGAACATTCGTATTTGACCATGGAGTATACATTCTAAACACATTGAATCTGGGAATTTGCTAAGAAGCGCATAGAATCATGGTACAGTCACTAACAGATTACATGGATAATGATATGTTATTTTATTATTCATCATTACCATTCAAGAATAGCTTTAATTTGTATTAGGTAATGTGATACCAATTAGTTTGTGGTGAACAAGGCATAAAACAATATCAGTCATTCACCATATACACCTCATTTGATCATTTTAGGGTTTTATGGTATTTAATTTGAGATGATTTTTGTTGATAATTAAAGCATGATTAATATTTTTTCATGATACTAAATTAATAAAAATAATAATAAATAAATAATTATATTATTAAAAGTATTAACATTTTAAAAAATTATAAAAAATTATTATGCACCAATTAATATTAAAATATTATAATATTATAGTGGTTGTTTATTCAAATCCGGTATCAATAATTGTTGATTGAGTATATTTATTTCATGAAACATTATGGAATTTATTAGTAATATATTTCCATTTATAATAATTTTTTAAATATAAATAACATTTTATAGCAGTAAATATAAATAAAGAAATAATAATTAAATAGTAAATATTTATTGTTAATCGATAATTTTTTGAAGATAAATTTTTTAATTATAGATTTTTTTAGTAATAATAATAAAAATAGAATATTTATTTGATGGAAAAATTTTTTTGGTATTCAATGTGTACTAAGAACTGATATATAGTTTATTTTAATGAAAAGTTGTGGTGCCCAAGAAATATAACAAAAATACATGATATCTAGTTCTAATACTCATTATTATCCACAGTTTTGCAATCAATCATTGAATTTTTTTTATACATTATTTTTTTGTAGTAAATTCCACTATGAATTATTTAAACAAATTGATATACTATTTATTTCTCATGGGATTATTTTTTATTTATTTTTTATGTATAATTATTTTCAATTGGGTACACATACTCTTGATGTATTATGATAATAAAGATTGGCCTTGTAAAATCCCATGGTTTTAGTATAAAATTATCTTATAGTAATTTTATTGTGGTTGATAAATTGTGATAAAAGAAACTCCACAAGTAAGGGGATAATGTTTTTTAAAAAAATTAATGGAATTACTAGAATGTTACATTAAATTTATGTAGTAAATAATTTTTTTAAATAAATGAAATCTAATCTCTATAAAAACCTAATTCTATATATTGATTTTATTTGTAAATATTTTTTCCAAATTATTATGTTTCAATATTAAATAATTTTATGGAATGATATCAATATTATTTTTTTTACAGATAATCAATTAAATTATAGTAATTAAAATTAAAATTATATATGATATAATTTATTAAATATAATGAAGAATTAAATAGTTAATATTTCTGAAAAAGAAATATTTTGTTTAAAAAAATAATATTTTTAAAAGATTAATTAATAATTATTTTCAGTGAATTTTTTATAAAAAATATTTTATAAATATTAAAATAATGAATAATAGTTCATATATTTGATTTAATTTGGTTATACGTCAAGATAAAATCATTTGATTATAAGAATATATATTTTTCAGAATATTATTTAGTTTGGTGCAATGTATTTTTTCTTGAATTTTTTAATCATTCACAATTAATGATTGATTAAAAGAAAAAATAATATATATATATATATATATTAAATATAAATAATTTTAAATTAATCTAATTCGTCTTATTATGAAATAAATGGAAATTAATAAATTTATATTTATATAGATACTTTTCTTTTTTTATAAATGTTTTATACAATATTTTTTTTTACAACGATTCAAATTAATTTAACATAAACTATATTTTTAATAATAAAATAAATCTATATACTTGTATGAAAATATAAATATTAGGTTTTGAGTTAAATTTATTTTTTCATAAAAATTATTTTCTATGATAACAAATGTTCCCATGATAATGTTTAAAATAGTAAAATGGGATTGTAAAAAATTTTATAATCCAAATATATTGAAAATATATATTTCTTAAATGATTAATTTAGAGTTATATCAACCTCACATGTCTCATTTTTAAATAATTTTTCATTTAATTCAAGTTTTCTTTTACAATCACATTTATTTTATATAATTTTATGATTATTTAAAAATGAGAGAATCATGTAAATGATGAGAGGACCAAACCAGTCGACACTCAAACCAATCTAATATAACAAATAACTTTTTAATCCTCACAAAAATAATAATCCTTATAACCTTATAAAATATTTAGGATAACATTAATCCCATAGAGATTCACTTAGACCATTATTTCTAAGAGGTCTTGTAAATGGATATTCAAGCTCCCAATATAAGCTATAATTACTACTTTATTTTGAGAGAATGAAATATTCATAAAACTCATCAAAAATATCATTTATAAAATTCAAAACATTTTTATAAATCATTAATATTATATAAATTTATTTTAAATGTTATTAATAAGTATTCTCATAATCATTCATCGTTAATTACACACTATTGTCCAGAAAAATATCATCACCCACCTAAACGATTCTATAATATTTAGGTCATGAATTTTTATGGAATATTAAAATAAATTAATATTATGAAAATGGTTTTAATTTAATATGTTTTATGGTTTCTGTAACATCCTAGCTAAATAAAGAATTATAAATTATTCAAATTTACTAATATTTCTGAATTAAATAATAATTTCACTTTAATTGGGTTTCTATGTTCGATGGTGTACCCGATACCCTATAATGGGTTTCTTTGAAATATTACGTTGCACACTAATAATATAATATTTTTATTCTAATGGTTATTTAACACCTAGCCATTATAATGGAAGGAATAAAGATAACTAACTAAAATATTATTATACATGTCTTTCATTTTTTGTATATTTATCCAATGAAATTTAGAGTCTTAAAATTTGAATTAATCTAATTTTAAGCATAAATACTCTTATATTCATTAAAAGGTCGATTTACTATATTTTAAGGGGGAATATCTTTAAATATTGTATTGTCCACTTTTATATGTTTTATTTGACCAAATAAAATTCTACTATAGAATCGGGATATCAGAATTTACTTTGTGTAATTTTTTGGTATTTTTCTATTAAAATTCATTTTTAATGAATAGGGAAGAATATTGTATTTTAATTCAAAACCACTATTTAAACTAATTTATTTATTAAATTATATTATCTTTTAATTAGATTTAATTTGTAATTAAAATATATTTTTACTATTTAATCAAATTTTTGTCATGGCATGTGATTTCACTATGAAAAATAAACATAAACAATTCTCAATATTTTGATAGTTATTATTTAGTAAAAACACGCTTTTTATTTTGACAATGGTAATTAATTTTTAATTAATTCTTGCCACTTTTGTGTTTTGAATTTGTAAAAATTATACCATATTTTTAATTAGTAGGTCAAAATTGTGTAAAGATGTAACTTTTATTTTTATACATTTTAAATATTTACTTGAGTAAATATTTTATTTACCATGGTTAAAGTGAAAATTATGTTAATAAGGGTAAACAACAATATTATACTAATATATCATTACACTTATAGTTGTCCAAATCCTATTAATTGATACATATCTGACCATTGTTATCCTTCGGTTATTTTTGGGACCTCATGGAACCACATGGGAGTGATAATGACACATTATTTAAATTAACTTAAAGTAAAGGAAAAATAAAGACATAAAAAAATATCTTTTAGTAAGTAAATTTTTAAATGTTGTAATATAATTTATAACTTCAACTATATTTATTAATTATAAAGCTAAAAATATTTCTTACATCATGGTATTTTTTCATAATTTTTAGATATCATATAAATTAAATTATTTATGACATAATAATGACGGAGTGCTTACCTTATTAATAAATGATTTAAAAAATAAGATTATAAATATTAAAATAATATCCTCAACTTGATCAAATTTTATAGGATTATTTTATTTAAAACAATATCCACCATATCATATAATTTAAATATTTTTGATCATTTAAAAACTGAAAATAATTATATAATAAAATAATATTTTCAAACCTTCCAAATGAGCCCCTACTCTCCCTTATAAAAGGCCTCACATCCAACAAATTTCATACTCTTTTCATGCCCTTGGATCATCCAAACTCTTCTCTAATAATCTCCCAATATGTTTGTCTTAATTCTATATTCCTTACCATAGGTAGAATTCACATCAATAATACCTTTTGGTTTAACCCCAAGTGAATTACCTTATTTAAAGGTAAGGTCTTCTACTTTGTTCTTTCATTTTATTTTACTTCTCCAAACCCATGAACTCTTTTTATTAATTTATTTTATAATTAAAATAGTCTCATAAATATAGTTGGATTTTTTTATGATAAGGATCCTAACTAAACTTACACACACATCTATCTAATGGGGAAAAACATATTGTTTCTGTGGATGGAAAACTAACGCCTCACGAAATGATGATTGTTCAATTGTCTCAAAATGCCTCTCATGGGGGACATTAATATGGAATTATATTTATATATGATATATATTATGTT
This sequence comes from Viscum album, assembly GCA_963277665.1. NCBI lineage: Eukaryota > Viridiplantae > Streptophyta > Magnoliopsida > Santalales > Viscaceae > Viscum > Viscum album. The sequence continues at coordinate 517,269,770 of OY728146.1, forward strand.
TATTTCTACTTTATTCATATTTATTTTTCATTTATAGCATACCATTATGGTTTCCATTATGGGTAAACCCGATAATTTCATTTGAGAAGTGCAGACTACTGCCCCCTCAAAGTGATATGACTCATTCATGCCATATGTTGGACGTATAATGGATGTATTTAATGGAATTATATATGATATTATAATTTAATAATAATACACGTTTTTATCATTATGTTTTCATTTCATTAAAATATGAAATCGAAATGAAAGTAGCATTCATGCGTACGTACAACCTAACTTCTCCATGAACGGTGCATTTCAATTATTATATCTAAATGTTATGTACTGTTATAAATAAATATATATAATGGATATATATGATATATATGATATCTAAACAATAAATATCCTTTTTCAGATAATGTTGTTTTGACCACATGGACAAATTTTAATTATAACAAGTTCAATTTGGTCTGAAGTTCTGAACGTCGAAAAAATGTCCAATACGAACACAAATAATTTAATAATTGTTATATCAAGGTTACAAGTGATATAAAAGGAATAATAAAAATGAAATTGGTTTTTAATCAAGTATAAATTAACTTAATTATTTTATTCAGGAAGAAGAAGGAATACAAAATCATGTTGAAGATGAGTTAATGATATTCTTATCTCACTTTTATTTCTGTGAGATTTCCAATATTCATCACTTATTTAATGCATGTTTTGTATTTTGTAAAATAATTTGAAATATATTATCATTATTCTCTCTATATTCATGTCATTTTTTATTCATTTGGTGGTTATTAACTTTTGGTCATACGAATCGATTGATTATAATGTGGTAAGGGGTTTTTTCTCACTTTATATTCCCGTGAGATTCCTTCTCTATTTGCCACTACTTCCATTGAGTGGGGTATGCACTGCTAATGATTTTACTCATTTTGTAATATAAATTAATTTATGTCTATTTTCATCTTCATTGTATTATCCTTCTTTCATGGGGTGTATTTTTCTTATGTTACCAAAATCATTAAGGGAACCATTCACCCTCCTCTTTTTAAAAGACTTTTTTTGTTATGTCTTCAATTTTACATCTTCTTCTATTGGGATATTTTATTCTATATAATTATTTCAATAAATGTTACGTCCAATTGTTGAGATTAACTTTTTTATCTCATCTACTCTTTTTTAGAAATCAGTAGTGATGCGTTAGGCTGCTGAATTTTTGTAAGTGATCTTCTTAACCCAATTTCCATTCTTTGAGTTAAACATATATATGTTGATTATGTCTTAATATAAATATTTTTGAATGACCTATGACTATTTTACACCTAATATTCTTTTATATTGGGTGTATTATTATTTTTCACACATAATTATTTGATTGATTTATCCTTAATGTAATGAAACCTTCTTTGTAAGGTATTTCATCTCAATCTACATTCTATTGATGCTTACTTGTTTTTATACACAAATTCATGGTATATAGTGTATATACATGCCTTTAAAATATTATATAATGAAAATCCACATTATACTTATATTATATGGTTTGATTTATTTTATTCTATAATTGGGTTTAGTCAAGTGTTTATCAAGTGTTTCAAGACTCAATTACTAAAACATTGTTCTAACAGATTTAATTATTTATTCATCTAAATATTTTTCATTAATGTCCATATTTTCAAAATGGTTTTAAGGATATATATATATAGACACATTAATTTTTTAAAATGTTAAATTCTATAAAAATAATCAATGTGGTATGGGACACTTTTATTCAAAAATATCATTTTTTAAATGGTTTTTAAAATGATTTGATAAATCATTGATTATTCCAATATATTGAAATTATATATTTTGACTGAAATGTAGAATTGTTATCATTCCTTTAATCTTGTATTATGAGTTATGAATACGTTGTGGATATTGGGAACTATTTACCTATATGGGTGTTTCCATGATAAACATAGGGCGGGTGATCCCGAGAAATCTCTCCAATGCATTGGGTAATATGATGGAGGTAAAGGTTAATGTTTCTCTTAAGAGATTTATATAATATACAATGATTTGTATTCCAAATTTGACTCTCTAGGTAGATGTGATTGCTCAAATGTATGTATGATATGAATTCTATAATTTACCTTTATGATTTATGATTTCCCTGTGTTATTCATAAATCGTATTATTTCATAAGGTATGTTATGATTGAAAAGTTTTGGTTTCTTGATTTGTATTTATTGATGGGTAATGTTTTCCTTACTTATTGTATAACCCTTACAGTTCTTATTTGTGCTCATTCAATGTTTTTGAAATGTTTTTAAAGGACATAAAGTTGAATAGGGACACATTTGAGATCACGGAAATGACAATCTTTCTAAAACATGGAAGTAGAAATGTTTCTTTTTAAGATTATTATTTTTATAAACCAATTGATACTGAGAGGTAGTGTCTAAATGTAATATTAAAGTTGATATGTAATAATTATGGCATAATTCTCTAAAAATCTAAACCTAAAAATACTATCAATGTGAATTATTTATTTGATTCATTATTATGTAATGTTTTAAGGTTGAGTCCTTAAAGATGGAATGAAAGGCCGATTTAGAAAACTTTAGGAATTAAGAGTTTTTGTTTAACACATGGTTAGTCCCTTGGTCTATTATATTAGTTAAATACTTGTTTTAAAACTTTTTCAAATCAAGGAATGCCAGTTACAATGGAAGGAGGGGGGTCTCATACAACATTCTTATCTCTTCATGATGACAAGCTTCAAATAAATATTCCAAGTCATGTTCGGATGATTGTGAAACTTTTTCTAGCATATTAATCACTTGCAAGCTTTTTCTTAAGATATCAAACTCCTCCACTATACCTCGTTATCATCTTAGATCATCGGTTGTATTAAAAAATCCTATTTTCACAATATTCAAATATTTTCAAGAATGATGAATATTATCAAAGAATTTTCAATTATTTTACCTTATCACAAGATTTTGAAGAATATTATGATTTTGAAAATGGTGCTCAATAAGGATACCATTTCACATCCTATTTATATATTTTTTAAAATATATTCTCTTATCACATACTTATGGAATATTATATTACCATTAATTGAAGGTTTCAACTCTAATTTGGTTCGACTATTTTATAAAAATCATGTTTTTTCAGTTGTTTTGAAATAATATGTCATGCATGATTATTTTCTGAAATTATTCTTATTCAAACACACATATGACCAATGTTGTAAAAGGTGTATTTGGATGATGGATGAAAATGATTTTTATGGATCTCTAAATCATTTTTGCAATTCATGGACAATTGAATAAGATGACAATGAAACCATGTAGACACCATGATCAAGGTATGATGTTATTTTTATTGGAAATTGTTTTATTTTATCATATGAGGTGAAAAAATGAAGATATATAAGATGTGGTGGTATTAATGAGTTAGGAAAAAATTTATAGTTGTATGGCCACCTTTGAGGATAAAACCTGTTTTGTTTATTTTTGAGTTTTATAAAAAATGTAAACCACTTGGATGGATGACAACCCATTATGTACAATAAGGCCATAGGAATCGAACCCACAATTGAAGGAAGACAAGGGAACATCTCCTACCACTGGCCTACATGATGTCCCTGGTTAGTATGACTTATTATTTTTGTAAAATGATTTTATGAATCAAGTATAGTTGATTTTGGGAACTTATGTTTTATCAAATAGATATCCTTAGTATAAGAAAATTACTTGGATATTAGTTGATAAAGGATATTTTGGAAGATGTTCACTCTTTTGAGGAAACATTATATGCCTAGGTAAAATAGAATTCTATTGGATTTCATTTGTGGAAAAATTGTTGAAATTTTATTTAGGGAGAATCTAGGTTTTTATTGTGGACATAAGGTGATCAGGGTTATTTATGGAAATGATTAACCTATCATAGAGAATATGTAATTCAGTTCATTACTTTTTAATAAGATAATTTATGAGTAGTCGATGTTTTTTGAGATTAATGTTAAGATTTACTATGGAAGACAATGTTATTAAATCCTTATGAGTTTTGGGCATCAATCATAATTTGGGTTATTTTGAATTATTTTAAGGACAACTGTATATTAATTGTCTTTCATGAACATTGGGTAATTTTTTAAATTTTGGAGATTAAGAGTAGTATTTCTTTTTATAAACGATTATCCTTTTGAGGATTATCTGATCTTATACTAATCATTTTGGGTTTGGTTAAAGTCTACAGACATTGAAAATATATGGTTCATATTTTTTGTATCATGTTATTCTCTTGAAATTCATTCTTGAACTTTTTTATATGACCAAGTCATCATGAATACTCATAGTTCGGTGAAAATATGAGTTTGTGGTATAAAGTTTGTAAATGATGAAAGTATTCATGTCATGTATGTATGTTTCCTTATTTTTTTATTCAATATCATAAATAAATTCTCCAAAATAATGTAATGGAACCTAAAATGTTATATGTTCTCCGTTTGCATTTCCTACTGGGAAACCAATGTCCTTTTAACCCATAACAAATTTTTTTGTTTTCTTGTTGTTAGCATTCTCCTAATCATGTTTTCTATCACTCTCCATTAAAACAAGATGGTTTTTTTCTCCTCCATATCCATGTTTTCTTGGAATCCTTGTATTTCTTGGCTTGGGTAACATTTTTTTATTTTCAATCTATCTTTTAAAAAGTGATAGTTTTATTGACTCTTTTCGATTTGGAACTTGTAATAAAGTTTTTGTGCGCAATTCTAAAATTGCGCAGATGCAATTCCCAAAAGTGGGGAAGCATGTAACATCCCAGTTAAATAATTTATAAGTCATTTTTCATGTTTATTAAAATTTGTGACTTACATATTAATTTTACTTTAATGGTGTTGAAATGTTCGATGGCCTACCCGATATGTGACAATCGGGTCTCGGTGACAGCACAGCCACCCCGCATCAACATGGCCGTCAGGTCCTGGCCCACCAGGTACCACCAGTTGCCCCACAGACACGTCGGGCCCACCCCAGGGTCCACCCACGTGCCCGAACCTGTCATCTAACTAATGATTGTCCCCACATGCCAACACATGTCATTTCCAGTGTGCTTTTTCCTCACTCACACACACCCTGGGAAACTTCCCAGAGGGTCACCCATCCTGATTACTACTCCAGGCCAAGCACGCTTAAATGTGGAGTTATAACTAGACATGCTCCTGAAAAGGAAGGTGCACCTTGTTGACATGTGTTATATCATTTAGTCATTTAACCATTTATCATTTGGGGATGTTACAATCACCCCCTTTAGAGCACAACGCCCTCATTGTGACCCCTACATCTCAACCCAGGCAGTGCACCCCACTTAAGGCTAGGTACCACCTATGATACCAAATATGATAACCGGGTCCCAGTGACAGCACAGCCACCCCGCATCAACATGGTCGTCGGGTCCTGGCCCACCAGGTACCACCAGTTTCCCCACAGACACGTCGGGCCCACCCCAGGGTCCACCCACGTTCCCGAACCGGTCATCTAAATAATGATTGTCCCCATAGGCCAACACATGTCATTTCCAGTGTGCTTTGTCCTCATTCACACACACCCTGGGAAACTTCCCAGAGAGTCACCCATCCTGATCACTACTCCATGCCAAGCACGCTTAACTGTGGAGTTATAACCAGGCATGCTCCCGAAAAGGAAGGGGCACCTTGTTGACTTGAGTCATATCATTTAGTCATTTAACCCTTTATCATTTGGGGATGTTACAATCACCCCCTTTAGCGCACAACGCCCTCGTTGTGGGCCCTATATCTCAACCCAGGAAGTGCACCGCACTTAAGGCTAGGTACCACCTCTGATAACAAATATGCCAACCATGTCCTAGTGATAGCACAGCTACCCCACCTCAATATGGCCGTCGGGTCCTGGCGCACCAGGTACCACCAGTTGCCCCACAAACACATGGGGCCCACCCTAGGGTCAACCCACCTGCCCGAACCAGTCATCTAACTAATGATTGTCCCCACAGGCCAACACATGTACTTTCTAGTGTCCTTTTTCCTCACTCACACACACCCTGAGAAACTTCTCAGAGGGTCACCCATCCTAATCACTACTCCAGGCCAAGCACGCTTAAATGTGGAGTTCTAACCAGGCAGGCTCCTTAAAAGGAAGGTGCACTTTGTTGACATGAGTCATATCATTTATACATTTAACCCTTTATCATTTGGGGATGTTACAGGATACACAACAATGGGTTTCATTGAAATCTTTTATAATGCACTGATAATATAATATTATTATTTTAAAGGGTAGTTAACGACTAGCCATTATAATGGAAGGATTGAACAGAACTAACTAAAATATGATTATACAATTTCGATAAATGTTTTTACATTGATCCAATAAAATTTAGAGTCTTAAAATGTGAATGAATATAATTTTAAGCATAAATACTATAATATTTATCTAAAGGTCGATTTATGAAATTTAATAGAGAATCCTCTTTATAGGCAGTTTTGGTTACTTTTATTTGTTCTATTTGACCAAGTAATAGCCTTCATTAGAATTTGGGCATCAAAATTTAATTTGTCAATTTTTATTATTTTTCTGATAAAATTCATTTCTAATGAATAATGAAAAATATTGTATTTTAATTCAAAATAGCCTTTTAATCTAATTTATTTATATTATTAGATTATCTTTTTAATTTTTTTGAACGTGTAATTATAATAAATTTTTTAATTTAATCCAATGTTGGTCATTGGAAGTAATTTCACTTTAAAATTGAACATCAACAACTCTCAATCATTTGATAGTTATTAATTTTTTAAACATGATTTTTGTTTTGACAGGGGGAGTTAAATTAAGTTTAATTTTTTCTGCATCTATGTTTTGAATTTGGACAAATAGATTCTATATTTGGAATCAGGAGGTCCAAATTTTGTAAATATGTAACTTTTATTTTTTACATTTTATATATTTACTTGAATAAATATTTTTTTTACCATGGATAAAGGGTAAAACATTTAAATTAGGGTAAAAAATAATATTATAATAATATAATATTCTCGTACAGTTTTCCTAATCCTACTGGATAATACATTTCAAACCAAGATCATCATTGGGACGATTTTGGGACACCATTGAGCCACTTCGGAGTGATAACGACCCTTTATAATAATTAACATAATGTAAAGGCAAAAATGAAAAAAACCAATATCATTTTGTTATAAATTTTTTACATGGGGTTATATAAGCTAACACTTCCACTATAAATATTCATATGAAATTTAAACCTATTTCTTATATCATTATATTCATTATAACTTTTAAGCATCAATTAAATTAAATTTTTTAAGACACAATAATGATGCAATGTTTACCTAATTAAAATATGATTTGAAAAAATATGATTATAAATTATATAATAATATTAAAAACATATCCAATTTTTATTGGATTATTTTACTTAGAACATGGGCCACCTTATCATTTAAATTACATATTTTTGGCCCTTTAGATATAGAAAATAATTATATAATAATATAATATTTTTAAAATTTCCAAAATAGCTCTTCCTCTCCCTTATAAAAATCCCTCCATTCCTACCAATTTCATACACTTCTATAGCCCATGTCTTTCCCATAATATGATACAATAATCTCCCAATATCTCTCTCTTTATCTTAGAAGCCTTACCTTAGGCAAATGGTACATCAAGAAACCCTTTTGGATCAAACCAAAGGGAGTTACCCAATTTAATGGTAACATCTTCTCTTATGTTTTTTATATTACATCTAAAACCCAATAAACGCTTTTTATAATATTATTTTATAAAAAATTAAATCCTAAATATACTATTATTTTCTTATGATAAATATTATAACTACTCTTACACACTCCTCCATCGAATGTGTAAATAAAATCTTATTTCTGTGGATGGAAAATTAACACCTCACGAAATGATGATTGTTAAATTATCTCCTAAAACATCTCATGGTAGCCACTAAGATGGAATTGTTTTTATATATGATATATATTAGGATTATGTTTTCTTTATGCTTCTTTATTTTTCATTTCCTTCATACCATTATGATTTCAATTATGGATAAACATGATAATTTCATTTAAGGAATTGCGGACTACCATCCACTCAAAGTGATATGACTCGTTCATGCAATAAATGTGATGTATAAATTATGGATTTAATGAAATTATATATTATATTAAATTATAATTATAATATAACAATGTATAATTATGTTTTCATTCCATTAAAATACAATATAGAAATGAATTTAGCGTACATGCGTACGTAAGACTTACCGTCTCCATGAATGGTGCATTTCATTTATCATTTTAAAATGTTATTTGCTATTATAAATAAATATATATATTGGATATATAATATATATACGATATCTAAATCATGAATATCATTCTTTAGATAATGTACTTTAGACCACATGGACAAGTTGTAATTATAACAAGTTCATTTTTACTCTTGTTCTAAACGTCGAAAAAATGCCCATTACGAACTGAAATTATTATCTAATTTTTATTTCAAAGTAATAAGTGATATAAAAAGAATAATAAAATTGAAAAATGTTCTTAATAAAGTATATATTTACTTAATTTTATTATTCAGGAGGAACAAGGAACAAACAAGTCAAGTTAGACATAAGGTAAGGAGTTTCTTATCTCACTTTTATTTCCATGAGATTTCTATTGTTCGCCACTTATTTATTTCATGTGTCATTTTGTGTACTAAAATTTGATATATATTATCATTATTCTATTTATATTCATTTAATTTTTTGATTAATTTTGTTGTTATTTTCTTTTGGTCATACGACTCGATTGATTACAACATGGTAAAGGGTTTTTATTTCACTTTTTATTCCCATAAGATTCACGCTATATTTTCCCCTATTTACTTTGTTTTGTGTATGCACTTCCCATGATTGTAATATTTGTGTAGTATACATCAATTTATTAGTATTTAAATATTCATTGAATGATCCTTATTTCATGGGGTGTATGTTTCGTATGTTACAAAAATCGATAAGGGAACCTTTCACCCTCCACTTTTTAAGACTTCTTTTTGTTATTTATTTAAATTTACATCTTCTTGTGTTGGGATATGTTATTATATATCATTATTGCTGTAAATTATATTTCCAAGTGATGATATACCATTTTCTCCCTCATTAACTTTTTTTCTGAAAATTTATGTGACGATGTTAGGCTTTAGAATTTTTTTAAGGTAACTTCATAACCCAATTTCAATTCTTTGGGTTAAACTTATACTTGATGAATATGTATTTCTATAAATATTTGTGATTGAACTATTTTTTTTAACCCAAAATATGCACTTATATTTGGTGTCTTATTATTTTTCACACATAAATATGTTATGAATTTATACTTAATCTAAGGATACCTTATCTTTAAGGGCTTTCTTCTCAATTTAAATTCGAGTGAGGTTTATTTGTTGTTATACAGTAATTAACTTTTATATGGTATATATACATCACTTTGAAATATTATATCATTTATATACTTATTGTAATGATATTTTATGCTTTTATTAATTTTATTCTTTAATTATGTTTATTCAAGTGTTTGTCAAGTGTTACAAGACTCTTTATCTAAAAAATCATTTCAAAAGATTTAAAGATTTATTATTTTATATATTAATCATTAATGTCCATGATTTCAAACTGTTTTGAAGGATTTATTTATATATGGACATTAATGTTTAAAAATGTTATATTATTTAAAAATATTCAATTTGGTATGGGTCACATTGATTAAAAAATATATTTTTTAAAATGGTTCTGAAAATGGTTTGAAAAAGCATTTATTATGTCAATATTTTTAAATGATATATTTTGATTGCATTGTGGAAATGTTATCATTCCTTTATTATTATTTTATGTGTTATAAATATGTTATGGTTTTTGTACATTGTTTACATATATGTTTGGTTCTGTGATAATCATGTGGCAAGTGAGCCTGAGATAGCTCTCCAATGCATTGGGTAATGTGATAGAGGTAAAAATTAATGTTTCTTCAATGATATTTAGGGTATATAATGTTATGGGTATTAAAAATGTGACTCTCTATGTAGCTGTCATATCAATAATGTATTTATTAAATGAATTCCATATGTTACCTTTATGATTTATGATTTATTTGTGATATTCTTAAATCATGTGATTTCTTAAGGTATGTTGTGATTGATAAGTATTGGTTTCTTTGATTTTTATTTATTGATTGGCTAATGATTTCCTACCATATTTTAAACACCTTACTAATCTTTTTATGCTAATCACGTGTTTTTTAAATTTTTTAAATGGGGAATAATGTGGAATAGGGTCAAGGATTGGTAATGGAGAAGTCATGTTGTCTACAACATGGAACTAGACATGTTTCTTTTTAATAGTTTTTATTTCATAAAAAAATGAATACTGAGTAGTAGTGTTTACATGTAATATTATTGTTGATATGTAATAGTTATGGTGAAATTATCTAATAATATAAACTGAAAATATCCTAAATGTGAATTATTAATTTATTGTAGGATTATGTAATGTTTTAAGGATGAGTCAATATAGTTTCATTATTATATATAGAAATATTTTAATTCATTTATTAATTCAATTATTTCAAGGGAGTCAGAATTTATATAATGATTTTTAAGACCTATATTTTAGTAATCACTTTATATTCCTTGAAATGATAATTTGAATCTATAAATATATTAAAAATACTATATACATTCATAGTTATTTTATAAATTATTAATCAATGACCAATTATCATGGACCTGAGCTAATGAATATGAGTATTCATGGAAAAAAGAAGAGTTAACAATAAAATTTTTATTTGAATAATGCAATATCACTAAATTTATAAAAATATTTTTTATGTGCTTGCATATATTTTAATGAAAATATATATTAATCTCATATAGTTTTTTAATAAATCCAAATTCATTATAGAGGTGGATTTAGAGTGTCCAAAGAGGAATAAATAAGATATATGAGTTTTTCATCTCAATTTCCCTTCATTGATATTTTTTTATTATAATCAAATATTTATTCTATATAATTTATATATATAATATTTTATGTATTATATCATTACTATCACTATAATTATTTAATTTATTTTTTCCAATCATGGTATTTCTTTCAATAGTGTTTTTAAGAAGCCTTTTAAGGCGCTACATAAAATAATTGCATTAAAATATTCGATGTCTATAAATTTATTTATTATATTTCTAAACTCATTATTCTATATTAATAATATTAATTTATATATATCAATGATGTTTTCATAAAATTTCCATCTGTCATTGATTTTTGTTATGTTGGTCAAAAAATAAATATATTCTAATGTTTTCAGTATTTTTCATTTTTTTATTTCATTACATAGATGTGGAAAGAATGATTAATTAAAATTTTTCAATCAATAGAATTTATGACCATAATTACCATTCTTCATTATGTGGATTCATTAATATTTTTAAGTGTTATATCAAAGAAATAACTATTAACATTTTTCTAGCATATTCAATTTTTAAAAGTTTACAAAATAAATTGATAACAATTTTTTTTAAAATAATATTTATAAAACATTTATTAACTTTCCTTTCATATATTCCATATTATTATAATTATATATATTTGTCATGGGAGGATATTATTTTGTGATTCAATGAATGTTATTTATTTTGATGTATTATTGTGATGTTTTATGGACAAATTCTTGAGACCCATTTCTTTATCATGGGTTAATTATGATTTAATGTAAGGATGAATTATTTCATTATATGGTGGAATATATATATATATAAGTATTATAATAAATTTATGGGGTTTTCCATTATATCCCTCTATTGTATTTGGTAATTTTGATATTCCCTTCACAAAAAACTGTGCCTTGTTAGTTAACTGAATTCCAATGATATCTGAATGTATTCTTTAATTATAAGAAGAAAAAATTTTGTAAAAATAAATTTAATATACATTTGGAATGAGGTTATCCCTACCCAATATATGATGAATTTCATGAATCTTTTCCATGAAGGGTGCTATTAATCTAAATAATATCTTTAATTCAAAAAATTATTTTATATTTTGTTGTCTATGTTATTGAAGTTAATCATCATTGAATTATTACTAATTTTATATAAAAGAATTACAAAATTATTTCAGTATTCATGATTCATTTATTGTTTTGTATGTCTCTCCTATATTGTTTCATTTTTTTAGAATATGTTCTCATACCCACGTGACGATATTATATTGTCCTATGATCTTCGATTGATATCATTCATATTTAACCTTTTTAATTCTGCTCGTCAATTTCATATGTTTTAATTACTAGGTTTTTTAATAAGTAAATTGTGTATGGTATTTTTATAAAGGTTATCTATTGTAATTAATAATTATGTAGGATATTTAAGAAAATATATAAAAATTCTAGTTTACTTATTCCATATTAAAACTATTTTATTAATTTTTTCATGGAATATGCTTCTTATATTAAATAAATATACATCTCAAATTATAAAATTGGTTATTATGATATTTTTAGGTAACATACAGTTGTATTTTAGAAGGTATTACATGTTGTGGGGATTGCGTTATGAATTGAATAAGGAATAAACCTTAAATTTTCTATGTAATATTTTAAATTCTTAAAACTTTCATTGATTAAATGAGTGTTTCCAAATATATAACAAATTTGGATAGAAAGTACATTTTATATTATTGTTTAATATGTATATTTCTGGATCCTGACATAGAAAATTTTAGTTTTAATGAATGGACATAAAAAGGTTGAATCAAGGTACCAATGAATGTGACTCCAAATGCATTAACCACCTTCTAGGGAAATAAAATTACAAAACATGTATAAGGATAAAACATTAATGTTTATTCAACATATATATCATAAATTAAAAATAATGTAATCTATGATTATGCTATTTCATATCTATGTATGTAATAATGAAACACTGATTCCTTATTAATGAAAACAAAAATCTCTTTTAGTGGATCTTTTAATAGACTAATTGCTTTGTTGTGGATCAATATAATCAAATCATTTTATTTTAGTATTACTCAATTCATGAGAAGGATTATTAAACATATTATCATATAGATGGATAAATAGATCAATGATGGAATATTATGAATAACATAAGGAAAAAAGGATGAAATTATATATATATGAATAAAAGAGTTTAAAATGTCATTTTTTTATGAAATAAATTATCCAAAATATTAGAACATATATCGGTAGATAAATTATTTAGATGAAAATAAGTGTTATAGATACATTTTTAATTGTTAATGAAACACTGTAAGACCTAAAGCTTATTCTGTTTCAATTATAATTCTCCCAAAAATAAATATGAATAATTTATTTAGTGTCTTAAAACGGTGACTCCAAAAGGAAATAGATATGTGGAAATTTAGCATTAATAAATAAATTATTTAATGATATATCATGGTATAATTGTAAATAAGAGTATAGTATTATTCTATCTAATTTTTAGAGTAATATTTAAATATATATTCATCGAATCAATAGAAAAAATAATGTCTATGGAAGGAAGAATTTTTACTTTTGGAATGTTATAAATGTGGGAGGAAATAAAAGTGGATATATCGCCAATAAATATATAAATTCAACACATATATAAGTGAATTTCAATATAAACATGAATGTTGAGGGGGTATGAAGAGGTAAAATAATGAAATGGGTGACAATGTATTTTAAACAAGTTAACTAGAAACACTATACGCATCAATTACAAGGTGTAAGGTTACCATGAAATTAAATTAATCAACCTGTCGGTAAATAATGACATCTAACATTAGTAAACTGTAAAAAATATTCATGATGTAACTGATTATAATACCAATAATTTTGAAGCGTGTAACAAAATGAAGTGGTAAAAGGTACAATTATATATATATATATATATAATCAAAAACTGTTAATGTATTATTTGATTCATATTCTACATAATAGTTTTATATCTGGATAATTTCATGAGGGTGTCACCTTACATTCTCAATGAATAGATATGGAATGTAATGACCTTGTCCCTAGGAACCCATATTTTGTGCCAACATTATTATATTGCAATATGATACATGAAATCCCATATCTAAGTATTGAATAGTTTATTAGTCTTAGAAAACTAGATAAATATATTGTTTCTATATTATAGTTGAAATCACAAATCAGTTAATTTTTGATCATATGAATATTACATCTAGAATATTCTAGAATATGTTTCTTTGTACAATTCTTGGAGTACCAAGGAAATAAAAAATATAAGAGTGTTTTAAAATTCCTTGGTAGGGTTAAGTACAATATAAGCTATCATGAATCGATAATCATAACCATTGAATGGTAAATAATTGAACATGTGTTTCATTTTAAAAATATGAGTACCACAATCAACACGTAATGGTAAACAACTAAAATCACATGAGATGTAATAAATAAGATGACTATCATAACATGATAAGGCCTAATTAGTATGGGAAGGTAAATGAGTAAAAATACATTACATTTAATCTATAAACCAAAAATTAAATTCATCCCAAGATAATATTAATGATATATTATCAAGGATAATAAAAACTAAATTATTAGGGAACTAAAATCATAATTGTTATATTTTATGAGATCATGCATCATGATAACTTTACTTCAAGACATTTCTAAAAACTATTTAAATCATATGGGTTGGTGTACCCAATAAACCCATTTAAATTATTGTAGAAAACTGATTCATATCAAGAGTCTAAAAATATATCAATGGGTAATTTATAACTAGTAACCACCCATATTAAAATTAGAAAATAAATCCCTATCTAATGATGAATTTAAATCATTAAACAAATATATTATACACAAATATTTGATTTCGATTAATATTTTTAATTAATTACAATTTCCCCAATAAAAAAATAGCATTCATTGTAAACCATAAAATGTAAATGTGATATATAGTTTATGTAATAAACATATCAATGATTAATTATATGGATATAACGTGGAATTTAAAGATCTTATTATCATTATAAATGAGATATTTCATGGGAATGCTAATAACTAAAAATATGAATCAAGAAAGAGAATGTAAATACATTACATTTCCAAAACGACCCAAAATCGTCCATATAAATAATAAATATGTTATCAATAAAACATATCCCAAATAGAGTATAATATAAATAATTTTTTGTTTTCATTGAAAAACATCCACACAATTAAAGATATTTAAAAAAATAACTATTTAAAATATATATTTATCAGTGAAATATAATTTTTATGAACTAAAATTTATATAATATTACGAAAAATGTTTCCTTTAAAAATAATACATTAACATGTTAAGTGAATCATCAAATAAATGATGGGTAATGTTGGAATAAAATTTTATAAATGGAATATAAGTTAAAAAATATTCCATTCTACGTATTATAAAAGTGTTAAAATATAATTATTGTTGAAGAGACTATAAGATTTCATTAAGAATAATTTTAAGAACCAAAAAATGGGTAATACTGACTTTAATAAATCCTTTTTATAGTTTAAGAAAAAAATTTAAAACATTTTTTCATAATATAGAATCCTAATGAATAAATTATCGAACAAAGAGAGAAATGAATTCATATATTAAAATAAAATTTCATGTGCCATTGATTGTAAAATTGGACTATCATGAAATTTAAATGAATTAAATTTGTATACTAATTTTTATGGGGTAATCATAAAATTATCAAGTAAATTACATCAATATAAATCGACCTATAAATAATTCAGATTAAAATGAGATTGTGAGAAAAACTATTACAAATATCATAATGTAAATTTGAGAATTGCCCAATGCATCGATTGTTTTCATAAAATTAAATTCTATATAATACAATTTTAAATAATGAAATTTATATTCCAAAGTTATTAAATACATAATATAAACATATTAATGACAATAACTAATTCATATAGACAAATGAAAATAAATTGAGTTCTAAAATTCATTACAATTTAGTAACTTTTATATCAAAGTACCTTTGCATGTAATAATTAAAATTTTTATTTAAAATACAATAAATAGTGAAGGAGAAAATATATTATTTGTTAACGTGAAAGTATATAGACTATATAATATAAAATTGGTGTATAACATTATTAAATGCCTCAATGAAACGAATTTGAGATGAAATCCATAAACTCACAATTCATTTTGGATGGACATTATTTTGCCTCATATTTAATAGTTTTATGTATGATAATAATTTATTTTAGGACCAAATTAATATTTTTCATATCATATTTTATATTTTTATTTCATTTTACACCCATCTTCAAATAATATTTCAGTACATTCATTCTTTTGGGTGTTACATCAGTTATTTAATCTTTCATGATCTCTCATAATTTTATTGTTTCGTGGGTATATGATATCGATAAATAATATCCAAAATTATATTAACATAATAAATATTATCTTCATTTAATATATAAATTTTTATAATCATTATAAATTGATGGACATGGAAAATGAATGGTATTTCTTTATAAAAGGGTGTGTCATATATACTTGTGAGTGACGATTCCATTACCATAATGAGTGAAAGGATAAATAATGGAGTTCTAAAGTAATCATTCAAAATTAAATATCATATAATATATATTACAAATATTTATTAAATTTATCCTTATTAAATTCCATGTAAATTATAATTAATAAATGATTCACTTCGCTTTTTTCAGCAATAATCCACCTTGCACATGAGCGAGGTTATCCTATGATAAATTGAATATAAAGTATAAAGGAATATCTGATATTAAAATTAAATATGTTTCATAATATAATAATAATTATTTAAATATCTTAAAATGAATATTAAATCCATCATTGTATGGTTGTGACGGAAAAAAAATTTCATCAATTTGAAAGGTTGTAGTCCTCCAAACACACATGCAACCGATTCATTTCCCATTTAATCGAAGAGGATATGAATATAATTGATTATATTAAAATAATAAAACATAAATATGTTAGAAAAATTAGTTTATAATATATTTAGGTTTTCAAAATATTTATTTGATGTGGAAGTAGAAATATATTAAAAACAAACCATTTGAAAGATTACCTCTTCATGGGAAACATCTTTGAATTTTCACCAGAACACATCATAGATAAGATTTATGATGATAAAAGGAATCTTTGATTTTTTTAAATTGATTATGTAAGTTATTTGGGAAGGTACTGGGAGAATAAAATATATAATTATTTTTAAATATTATAGGAGAGGGGGTATCCTTTTATATGTTTGGGAGGGGATAACCACATAATGTTTGAAAATAATATATTATATCTATGTAAAAGTATTTCTAGAATCATACAAAATGAATCATTATTTAAACGTATAGGATTTAAAGTGAAAATATTTCAATAAAATTTGATTTTGAAATATTATTATGTAATTTTATAAATTATTATCTTACGTTAACCCCAATGTAAACTTGTTTTACTCTAAAAATTATAATTATTTTTTTCTGATTTTATTATTATTAATTTGTTAAAAATTGATTTTTTCATATGATATAATATATATTAATATTATTTAATATATATAAACAACTCTTACAAATTTAATTCAAGGTTATTGAAGAATCGAATTTAAAATTATACATTCTGAAATGATGACAAAGAAGGTTCTCAAAGATAAAACTCCCATATGTATAGAAGGTTATTAAATAAAATTAAATTTAACGTTTTCCAATAAAATAAATTATTAAAATTTTAAATTAATTGAAAAAAATTTACTTTAAAACAAATTGAAAATATAATTTCACCCTTAAAATTAATTAAATACAATTGTAATTTTAAATAAAAATATTAATTTTTCACTATTCATCAAAAAATGAAACATTTTAGAAAAATACAAAAATGAAGCCAAAAATAATTTTTATATGATAATTTAACAAATAAATTTTCTTATTAAAAAATATATTTTCTATATGTTGTAAAATATATTTTAAATTATGTAATAACTGTGCTACTAAATGGGATTTTAGATATTAAATTTACTTTTTTCAAAAAACTTATTTTTAAACTATTCTTATTGTATTTAAAATAAATATATAACCATAAATTTGATAATTTACATTTAGCTATTCATTCCATGAAATCTAACAAATTTATAATAATTATTTACTCTATTATTTTTTATTTAGACTTAGGGTTTCATGTTTTTTAATCTGACCAAGAGATTAAATTTATTATTATATAGTTCATGGGTGGGTTTTGCTCATTGATGAATGCGACATATGATACTAAATAAGGTTATCTTATTTTATAATTTTGTGGTATTAAATTTAATTATTGAATAATAATTTTAATAGCATGATGATTTAATGTCCCGTATATAACTCCTCTATATTAGATTATTTTATAGGAATGTTATAGATAAAATTTTTATATTTATAACTATACTTTAGTTTTATTTAATTTTAAATAATTGAATATGTTGTATCTATTTTTAACAAAAGTTGTATTTGAAATTCCAAATAAAAGAATGATCATCAATTTGAATCTAGGCTGATGATTAACTCACTATGAAAATTATGTACATTATATGGGTTATTATACCTTAACATGAAGAGAGTATATCTCAAATAAATGGATATGAAATTAAAATATAAAATATAAATATTTGTGGTGGCATTTTTTCTTATTTTATATACGTAAATTCCTTGAATTCCACAAGATCTTGAGTTTGAGTTTTCCATATAATAGAGTCTGTGGAAAACCGTTATTAAGGACTCTATATATAATGGAACTGATTTAGAATTAATAATTTATGATGGAACTTCTAGATAATCATTTTTGTGAGATTCATATACTCTGGTTCATCACTATGGGGTGAAAAAACATTCATTAATAATAATAATAATGGATCAGTTCTTCTATATATTTCTTTTCGTGAACATTAAAAGATTATAATCAAGAAAACGTATACTATTCTCGAGGATATATAATAGTTTGATCATATAATGGGGTATAAATACTCCAAAAAAATTGTGCCTCAATCAAAATATCATCAATTACTTTTTAAAATAGTGGATTCGAAAAATAAAACAATCCATTCAAAGTATGGACACTATGAATTCTTAGTAATACCTTTTAGAGTTACAATTTGACATGAAATATTATAATAACTGTTAAATTGAGACTATATAGATTACCATTATAAAATTTTTATAGTATGTATAGATTACATTCATATGATTTTCTAGATAATATAAAAGCATGATGTTTATTTGATGATATAATTCAAAATCATGGGGAAAAAATATATTCTATGTTTGGAATGTGTAAACTTAGGAAACCAAATATAAAATTTATTGGTCTTGTAATCACAAAAGATGGAATACTAAAATATTCATAGAATTTATTTCATTGAATAATTCCTAGATCATTAACAGTTACATAGATTTGTATCTTTTTTTAATAACATAATATTATTGATGATTTATAATTAATTTCTCTGTGAATAGAAATATTTTGAACCTATTTTATTTAATGGGATCCATGTTCCTTCATGTATAAGAATGTGATTAAAATTTCATGTTTATGATATAATGAATTGTTTAGGGTTCCTATAATAAAATTACCTCACACAAGAATTTTTATTATTGAATGATTCATCAAATACAGTATTGTTTTGTGTCCTCATGAAAAATGCATTTTTGTTACAATATTTATCTATCCTTTTAATGGTTCATGAGAATAATTAACTTAAACATGTTGTGGAGCTAACTGAAGATGTTTTTGCCTAATAAATATGTATACATTTTCTCTAAAAAGGTGTGATATATATAACAACCATAAAATCATAAAATATATATTTATGTGGAAGGTGTTTAGTTTTATCCAAATTATATTATTATAGGTTATCATGGATTATTATTTCATATAAATTATCACTATTGAAAGACAATGATGGTTCATAATAAACTAAGCATAAAGGATCCTGATAACATATAATTGATGGAGATCGGAAAATATTCAATAATCATGGATTTGTAGAGGGTAGACCTTAAAATTATAAGGAATATGGATAAATAGAATCATTCCTAAATATATGCTTAATCATTCATTAGTGTAAAGACAAAGAAGGTATACCAGAAGGATATATTGCTAAAAAAGTATGGAATGTTCCAAATTTCAACCCACACTATAATGAAATGATATTGTTTAGGATCTGATTATGTGTTATATTAAAATCATAAATATTTATATAAATATCCATAATAAATTAATGTGTGACAAAATTATGTGGTATATTATGTAGTGTATATCTTAGTTCAAGGTATTCCAACATGTTATGGATGAACCAAATATTTCTAAGAGGATTTTGAAACCAATTCCCATTAATGTATGTAAATTTGAATACATCACAACATATTTCATTTTAAGAGTCTCAAAGATATAAAAAAGTTCATAATCCAATTTGGTTAATTGTTGGTTACCATAATAATTTAGGGCATTCCATTAAAATAATCAAAATACATTTCTTGTTAAACATGTAATGATATAAATTCAAGAATTTGAAATACATCAGGGCATACCAATTTAAATTGTATCACTTTAGGATCTACAGTTTACCTCAATATTCAATAGAAGTTATTATAAATAGTTATATATATAGTTTATCTTTATAAATATATATAATATTTAAAGATATGGTCAGTCTAATAAGAAAATTAAAATACATGATGTTATATTTGGATACAATTAATTAGATCTTAAAGGTGGATTGGATCAGTATCATACCATTAAAAATTTCCCATAATAAAATAATTTCATTCTCATATTCAAATGGAACCATATGAGGATATTTATATGATTTGGTATAGAACACCATCAATTTGAGATTTTTTTGGTGATCATATATTTTATTGAAATTTATTTTATAATGATATGTGAGGTAACATTCAAACCATTAAATGGTAAATTAATACTATATAACATTTATAAAAATGATACATTGATAATCATCAATGAATAAATAGTTTTTATATTATAAAAAATCAATGACATTGTGTATTTATAGGAATGTATATTATAAGACCTGAAAAAAGTGAATATTGACACCGTGGTACATTTCCCCTTTTAGGATCCTTTATCTTGTCAAAAAATTAGTTTCTTGATTTTCAGTCCCACTAAAACAATTTAAAGGTCATGATGTATTTGTTATATCACATTTGAGTATGTATATAACTAGCCCTACAAATTTAATGAACAGAATGGTTATATATTTGGATCATTAATTTTTTTATGAGTAATGAGTAGAAATTTTGGCTCATAGAGATAATTTACTAAAAAAGGTGAACCCTAATCTATTTACATATTTCTAGATAGATAATAGATTCATGAATTAAATTAGGGAACAAAATTTTAACTAGAATGATGTGTCATGATTTTTTTCTATAATATCATTGTTTTTTGGTGTGTAATTATTTTATGTAGTTTATAATGTAACATATGATGATTTTAGTAGAAAATTACATTTATATTATGATATTATTTTTAATATCATGGGATACAAGAAACTGAAAAACTATGTAAATTAAAAATTATATCAATATAAATGAAATGTATTTTAAAAATAAATAATAGAAATTAATCAAAATTCTTATTTTTTTAAATATTATTGGTTTAATTCGCTTAATAAAATAGCATTTCATTCCTAAATAGTTATGATAATTTTTGATATATTATTTATTTATAATATATTAAATAATTCTAAGGAATGATATAAATAAATAATAATAATAAATAAATATTTAATTATTAGAAAAATCATTTAATAACATTGATTTTATAGTTAATTTATATTTATTAACAAAAATTAAATAATTTATTGATAAATAGAAATCTTTTTATGAAAAAAATAGTTTCATGTTTTAATATAAAAGAAAAAATTCACATATTTAGAGTTATAAAACTATTAACATTATTTTTTATAAATTATGAATTATAATTACAAAATAATTTGTTTCTTATCAGTTTTTTATAAGTGAAGTTAGAATTATATGAAGGTAAAGATATATATTTTTTAGAAAACAATTTCAATTTTTTGGAGTTCTATATTTTATATTATATGTGTTGGATGTGTAAGTATTTTTTATTGTTTTTAAAAAAAATTATTTATTTAATATTCAATAATGTAAGATAATAATGATGTTATAATTCTTACTAGAAAAATAATTATAATAAATATATTTGTATTTCTAAAGATCTTTTCTCTCAAAGAATTGTTTTTACATGTAATATTAATTTTAGAATAAAATTTATTTATACAAAAGTTATAAATATAATTTCATTTTATTTTATTCATAATTATAATATTCGTTTTCATATATTTTAAGAAGATTTTGTTTTTTAAAAAAATATTGTCATAAATGTTTTTCCTTAAGAAAAGGGGTAAATGGGTTATAAATGGGTTAAGCTAATAAAGGAGGCCATAAGAATCATAAAAACATGATTTTAATAGATTTATTGAGTGTATATTCAACTTAACATAGCCTATTTTTATAATACATATAATTTAGTTCAATATTTCATGAATAATGAGATTTATATTATTTAATATTATTAGTATTTATAAAATTTCCACCCCACTCACGTATAATATTTCCCCTATTATCCCCTCCTAAAATTCCATCATTCATTAAACTTTATGGCCAATACCGTTACAAATTATCCCTCTTAATTTTGTCTATATTTTTTTCAAACAACTGGTCCAATGAAGAAGTCATATACCTGTTATTTTATGGGGGACCATCAAGATGAGATTCAATCTCACAATGTAAGTGTTATCATCTTCATGAATATTCAAAGATGGACTATTAATTTAATATCTTCATAAATATAACATATTTTTATGATTAAATGTTTTTAAAATAATTAAACATCAATAAATAAATTTTCATCATATTCAAATATCATGTTCTTACTTATTCAGTTCTTATAACACACTATTATTTTTTTGGTTTACCATAATCATTAAAATTGTTATAATTAAAATTATATGATCATTAATGTAATGTAATATACTAGTAATATTATATAAAATTAAATAATTATTTTAATATTATAGAAATTTTTTTGTTTACACACATAATTTTATTTATTTAAAAAATAAATTCTTATATGGAATCAAGATTGGAAAACAAAAAGTTTTTTGTTATTTCCATTAAAATGATCTCCAGAAGTCCCTTAATATTATTGTGGAACAATATATATATATATATATATATATATATAATAACACAATTAAAACATTCAAAAAAATTATATAAATTATGAAAACAATGAAAGTTTATAAGGATATGAATTTCTATATGAAAACATGTGTAGAATACTAAAAATTTAAAATAAGAATATATATTTTAGAAATGTTATACTATTAAATGGTTATTAATAAATTATAATTGAATTATATATATTAATAGAAATAGAAATATGCATCTAATACAAACATATCAAAAATAATTTTTTTTATAAAAAGATATTAGAGTATGTGTAAATAAAACGTTGTTCCTAGAGATGGATTTTAATCTCTATATATCATTTAATTGAAAAATGTTTCCTATTATGAACATATATTCAATTATTTGTTTTATATTACTCATTTTCAGATATTATATCATGAATTTAATTATACTCAATGTACATCATGTTCCCTCTTATTTTTATTATTTAATTTTAATTTGGATCTGAAATCTATATATTCTTTTACCTAATAGAATTTAATTAAATATTTTGTAAAATTTTAAAAAAAATATATTTATTCAATAACAATATTTATATTCATGTATCATGATCTTTAATCTCTATATTTCAATGATTTATCACTGTTAATTTCATCTTTCAATACGTATCATTACAATTATTTATAAAGTAAATGTTTAAACAAATTGTATCACTATCCATTTATTGAATTTCATTACAATGGAGTAAATTGAATTTCTTCATAGCAATTAATGATTGAATGAATATTTCAACTCATAAAAACATTATTAATTGTCAATATGACATTAAAATTTATGTAATTTTAATCTGAAAATAATTATCCCATTATTTTTTTATTTATAATTTATTAATTAGATCCTAAAATTGAAATATGTTAAAAAAACTATATAGGTAATAATTTTACTAAATTTATCACACATCATATAAAATTGCATTGATTATTGTTTTTCTTAACTAGTGATATGGATTAATTTTACCATTCACTTATATTCACTAGATGACTAATGATATTGTTTAAAGAAAACAACATAATAACCATTCTGTTTCCATATTATTAATATACGTTAAATATATAAGTAATTTTCTTTATCATTTTATTATATAAATAAGTATGTGTTATTGTAATGTCCTGGCTTATTTCCAGGTGTTATTTTAATATTATATGGGAATTATTTCGGGACCAGGCTCTGAGACGGCGTGTAGTTCAGGGGCCTAGTGAGCCCAGAAAAAATGTTTGAATTAATTTAATAATTAAACTACGCTCGCGTGCAGTTTTCCTTAAAAAATGGAATAACTCCCAAACAGGTGCTCAGATTAGAAATCTGAGGGCGCCGTTGCATTAAGAACAATGATTTTACCTATGGAGAGGCCTATCATTGGCTAGCGCAGGTCGGTGGTGAAATCTGATTTTTTGGATGCAATAGTAATAAAATATTTAATAAAAATATTTATTTAAATATTGCTTCTACAGTGAGATATTTTAAAATCTGTTGCACAAATTATGTTTTATCCTCTTTAAATAGAGGCTTGCTCCAGGGTCCAGGGTTACAAACCCCATAACCCTGAAAACACTTGCTAGCTCTGGAGGTCCTGGAGGAAGCCTCCCAACCTGGCGATGATGACTCAGCAACCGGATCTCGCCAACGAACGCCACAAAATCCAGGTAGGATGATTGTTATTGATTTCTCCTTCCCTTGTTTTTGATTTCCATGACGAACGCAGACTAATCCAAGAACAGATTAGCCCATGGGTCCATCATTCTTGTGGGACGAGTTCATGCGGGGATATAAGGCTTTGATTCTAGAGGTTGTTTTCGTTTTCAATCTAACATCGGCAAACACGGATCGTCACGAACAATGATCGAGGTTCGCCCCTCTTGTTGATTCTTGTTTTCCCCCATCACGTTCTTCGTTGCGTTCTATGCGTTCTTGGAGGAAATCGATCATCGCACATTGGTTTTTTGACGCAATGATCTGAAATCAAAGATCCAACATCAAGGCGACCTAGCGGAGGTGCGACGGCGACGACAGTGGATAAATCAGTGTGGTTCAGAAGTTCACATTCATCAGGCGTTTTCATACGGACGGATCAGGATGTGTCCTCAAGACCAATCGGAATCCCGAAACCGGTGGAATCGGTTTCGTAGGGGCAGGACGAACCCAAATCTGAATTTTTGTGATGATCGGTCATTTGGATCAAAATCCGGAGGGTTAGTTGAGGCGCACGGAGGAAGACGACGGTTCTGGAAAATTACTGACTACACGCCGTGTAGTATGGGCTACACAGCGTGTGTTCATTAGTGAATGACCTGGCATGTACTCCGGGTGTACACGGACACAGGTAGGGTACATGCCCATGGACACACTGTGTATACCCCTCCTAGGACAGACCCGGCCAGATACACAGGATACCCCGTGTACTAATACACAGGAATGCGACATGGACATGGGCAGAGACCGTGTACGGGCACATGGCCAGGGTACATGGAGCGAGCCCAGGCACTCGAACACGTCGTGTGATTTATTCTACACGTCGTGTAGTTGTTTTCTATCCAACAATCCAAATGACACGGGCTGGTTACACATGCAACACCTAGGGTCAAGGAACACGACATGTACTTTTCCACATGCCATGTAGTTTTTTTTTCACGGCTTGAACGGAGGACACGGGCCGTTTACACAGGCAGTACCCGGGGTCAAGGAACATGGCTTGTAACCATACTACACGCCGTGTAACTTTTTCTTCATGTCATGAGCCACTTGCCTTCTGTGACTTGGACTAGTTCTTAGGGTTTGTACCCTTGGTAATCCCCTGAAGGTTTAGGTATCAATTCCATTATACAAGAGTATGATCCCTTCAGAAAAACTATAAGGCCCTAGCCTTAAAACATACTTAATCTTAAGTTATTACAATATTACACATTGAGGATCTTTTCGGGTTTAGTGTTTTAGAGAATTAGATCATAAAAATTGCATTACATTCCACATATAAATAAAGTGGTTACATAAAGATAGTATTCATCTTTCCCATAAATGGAAACATATTTAAAATAAAACATTGATTCTTTATTGACACTTCCTTGACACTATCATCATATCATGTACCTTTCCCTTGACCTATGAAAAACATTTCAAAAAAACATGGGATGAGCATAAAAATATAAGTAAAGGATATAAAAATATGGAAAGGAAACATGGATACATATATACATAAGAATGAAATCATACATTACCCATAAAACATAAGCACTTTAACATACCTCATCAAATCATGAATAAATCATAGAAATCATAAGACATAAAGGTAACTTGAAGCATTCATAACATTCTTACGTAGGGAGTAACCCTCTTGGTTACGTTTGAAATACCCATCACAGTATATTCCCCAAATCACTTCGGAGAAACATTAACATTTCACTCCTTAGTGTTACCCAATGCATTGGAGAGCTATATCGGGCTCACCTGCACTTAGTCTATCACGGAACCACCCGTCTTCATAATAATTCCCAAGAACCATAACATAATCGTATCACATAAAACATGCATAAAGGAAACATAACATTTCCACCTTTCAATCACAAGATATCAATAAAACACATTGATATAAAAAACATTATGAAAACCATTTTCAATACCAAAATAAAATAAAAGTAAAACATGGTATTTATTTTTCTTTTAAAAAAAGTTATGGCTTGTGGAGGAAGCCGAAACTCAAATAATGGTCACGGCGGCGGAGAAGTCGTTGTCGTTGTATACGAACGACAAAAACATTCCATTTTTTCATTTAGTAAAACGATTCGTATAAAAAAGATTCCTTTTGGATAAACGTAAAAGTCAAAGGGTTTTATACACCATATAAAACAAGGTTTTGTATAAAACAAAATATGCCTCAATGAAAGGAGATTGAGACGAAGTCCCATACCTTGGGTCCGACGTGACTCGGTCGTTCTTTTATCTCTGGAATAATAAACTTGAGTTAATTTCAACTTGTTTAAGAACCTTTTTCAAGTTCATTATTCTTTTTATATCACATATTTCCATGTCATGAACACTATGTAATTATTAAAGTTAATAACAGTCGTTTTAACGATCATTGGTACTTGAGTCAAAAATACGCCCCTTATAATTACAAGTTGTTCATTTATCCATTATATCTAGAATGGTATTCATGATTTAGATATCATATATGTCATATATATCCATACAATGCATGAATTTATAAAATTACATAATGATTTATAGGTAAGAAATGAAATGCACCGTTCATGGAGACGGTAAGCCGTACGTACGCATGAACGCTACTTTCATTTCTATTTCGTATTTTATAGAATGGAATCATAATGATATAAAGGTATATTATAATTCCAGTATAATATCATATATAATATCATTGTTACATACTTTATACGTCCCACATATGGTATTTACTGAATCAAATCACTTTGAGGGGGCGGTAGTCCGCAATTCCTTAAATGAAGATATCGCGTTTACCCATAATGGAAACCATAATGGTATGCCCAAAATGAAAAATACATAATCTTAAGGAAAACATAAACATATTATATATCATATATAAATATAGTGTCATATTAATAACCACCTTTTAAGGTGTTAAAAGAATGTTGAACAATCATCGTTTCGGGAGGCATAAATTCATCATCTACAGAAACAGTATGTTCTTTAACCATTACATGTAGGTGTATGTAATTGTAGCTCGAATCCTACTTATAAAAACATCCTAGTATATTGAAGATACTGGAGTTGTTACAAAATAAATGAATAAAAATAGTTTAGGGGGTTGGAGATGCAAAATAAAACAAAAGGACTCAAGTGAAGACATTACCTTAAAATCGGGTAACTCCCATTGGTTTGAGCTCAAAGGCTTCCTTGGTAAGACTTCTGCCCAAAGTGAGGATTCAAGGATTAAGAGATGGATTTGGAGAGACATAATTTGCAGGGGTTTTCCGAGCCAAAATATTTGGGAGTGTGGGTAAGGAGGTAGAGGTGGGGGCCTTTTATAAGAGGAGAGGAGGGGCACTCTTGGAAAGTAAAGAAATGTTACATTATTTTAAAATGATTTTCGCATTAAAAAGGTCCCAAATTGATATAATTAAAGGGTAAGGTGATAAGGGTTCCAACTCCACACATCCAATAGGTTTTGGACATGTGTAGGTCATAGATTTTACATTATCAATTCATTTTATTTAAATCCTTTATAAATGAGGTAATCGCTGCATCATCATGATGTCATAAATAATTTAATTTGTTTATAGTATAAAAATTATAAAAAATTACTATGATGTAGTAAATCCTTTTAGATTTACAATGACTATTTATAATCAAAAATCTAACTTTTATAACCCCATGTAAAAATTGTTTTAGTAAAACATCTCATGTTTGTGTCATTTTTACTTTAACATTAAATAAAAAATTATTTATGTCATTTCCCAACCAAAGTGGCACCATGGGGTCCCCAAGTTTACCCATGGATTTTCTTGGTTGGCCATGACACATCGAAAGAGGTTAGGACATTTTTCAAGCTCATCTCATATTATTAAAACATTATTTTTACCTTAAACTACACTAATTACTACTAATCGCGATTAAGAACATAAAAGTTACTATTCACCAATAAATTATTTTAATTTCACTAAACCACATTTTACTTCTTAATGACAACCATGTATTTTATATTTTTTAAAATCAAATCACAGATGTGGCAATGTTTCATTTAAATGAAAAATCAGTTTCATTGACTACCACATAGTGGTTTCACTATTCATCAAAAATTGAAGTTTTTCAGAAAGATTCCAAAACATCACCCCAAGCTATATTTGATATTCCGAATTCAAAAATGATGTCTATTTTACAAAATTCAAAACATGTAAGTTGAATTAATTAATTTAATAACTAATTCCCGCTGTTAGGACATATAGCGTGTTTTTATGAAACAATAAGTATCAAAAGATTGACACTAGTTTAAGTCCAATTTCATAGTGAAATTGATTCCAATGACCACCATTGGATAAACTGGTAAAAATATAGTCTAATTTCACTTCAAAACCAATTCAAAAGATAATCTAATAATATAAATAAATTAGATTAAAAAGAGGTTTTGAATTAAAATACAACATTTTTCACTATTCATTAAAAAACGAACGTTATCGGAAAAATACCAAAAACTCACACAATGTAAATTTTGATGTTCCAATCATAAATAATAAGTTTATTTTGACAAACATAGCTTATAAAATTGTCAAATGATAGATTTAAAAAGGGTTTGCCATCAAAATGCAGTAAAACAATCTTTTGAGAATATTAGTGTATTCCATGCATAAGATTGTATTTATTTTCATTTTAATCCTCTAAAACACTATATTAATCATTAATAGACATAGATAAAAATATCTATTATTCATTAATTACTTGGGATGTTAAATCCTTTCCCCCTTTAGAAAATTGCGTCCCCGCAATTTATTTCTTTATCGAATAAATGGGGGTACTTATCCCTCATTGCATTTTCGGATTCCCATGTTGCCTCTTCCATCATGTGGTTTTTCCACAAAACCTTTACCTGATTAATCACCTTATTCCATAACACTTTCTCCATGTGGTCATGAATCTGGACCGGTTGTTCCTCATAAGATAGTTTCTCTTCCAGCTGAACTACCTCTGGACTCAAAACATGAGATGGATCTGGCATGTACTTTCTCAGCATCGAAATATGAAAAACATTGTGTACCTGAGATAAACTCGGAGGTAATGCCACTCAGTAAGTAACAGATCCAACTCTCTCCAGAATTTCATATAAGTCCAATGAACCTTAGACACATCTTTCCTTTCTTACCAAAACGCATCACACTTTTCCATGGAGATACTTTGAGAAAAACATGATCACCTACCTCAAAAGCGAGATCCTTCTTCCTATTGTCCGCATAACTCTTCTGCCTACTCTGAGATGTTCCCATGTGTTTCTGTATCAGCTGAACTTTTTCTTCCAACTCTTCTACGAATTCTAGTCCCATCAACTTCCTTTCACCCACTTCATCCCAGAAAGCTGGAGTTCGACACCGCTTCCCATATAATTCATGAAATGGTGCCATCTGTATACTAGAATGAAAACTGTTATTATATGAAAATTCAACCAAAGATATATGTTGGTCCCAACATCCCTGATAATCCATCGAACAAGCTCGTAGCATATCCTCCATGGTTGGAATTGTTCATTCTGACTGCCCATCTAATTGATGATGAAAAGCTGTACTAAAATTTAAATCAGTACCCAATGACTTCTGATGGCCTTTCCAAAAGTTAGAAGTGAACCTGGGATCACAGTCAGATACAATGGAGAGAGGAACTCCATGTAACCTGACTATCTCTTTATGATACAAATATGATAGTTGATCTAGGGAAAAATTATCTCGTATAGCAAGGAAATGAGAAGATTTAGTCAAGCGATCAACAATAACCCAGATTTTATTTTTACCTCGAGATGTCTTTGGTAATACCACAACAAAGTCCATGGATATATTCTCCCATTTCCACTCTGGCACTGGTAAAGGCTGAAGAATCCCTTACGGTAACTTCCACTCTGCTTAAAACTATTGACATGTCAAACACTTCACAGTAAAATCAGCAATACCTCTTTTCATTGCATCCCACCAGTAATACTCTCGCAGATCTCTGTACATCTTAGTACTGCTAGGATGAACTGAAAACAGAGAACTATGAGCTTCACATAACAACTCTCTCGTCAAATGTGAATCAAAAGGCACACACAATCTCTTCCCAAATATCATAAAACAATCATTTTCAATGTTTAATTCAGGAAACTTACCTTTCTGATCCATCTCTACCTTTTTCTGCAACTCACTGACTTGCTTCTGTGCTTGCATGATTCTATCTGATAGAGATGATCTCACTGACACCTGAAACAAAACAGAAGAGCATCCTACGCCAAAAAATTTTATGCCAAAGTTCATCAAATCCTTAACCAAAGGATCACGTTCCAAAGGAAACATTTTTAATGAATCATTAGTTTTTCGACTCAAAGCATCAGTCACTTTATTTGCTTTTCCCGGATGGTAATGAATTGTACAATCATAATCCTGGATTAATTCCAGCCATCTCCTCTGTCTCATGTTTAACTCATTCTGAGTGAATATATAATTTAAACTTTTGTGATCAGTATATATTTCACACTTTACTCCATACAAATGATGCCTCCAAATTTTTAAAGAGAAAACAACAGCAGCTAATTCCAAATCATGTTTAGGGTAATTTACCTCATGAGTTTTCAACTGTCATGAATCATAAGCAATTACCTGATAATTCTGCATTAGGACACAACCAATTCTATTCAATGAAGCATCACTGTATATAACAAACTCACCATTCCTGGAAGGTAGTGCCAAAACTGAAACATTCACCAATCTTCATTTCAATTCCTGAAAACAATCATCACATTCTTTTGTCCAGATAAACATAACACCCTTCCGAGTTAGCTTAGTCATTGGACTAGAGAACCGTGAGAAATTTCTAACAAACCTTCGGTAATAGCCTGCCAAACAAAGGAAGCTATGAATCTCTATTACATTTGTGGGTCTTTTCCATTCTTTAACAACCTTTGTTTTTGCAGGATCAACAGTTATCCCATCTTTAGAGATAATGTGACCAAGGAAAGAAATTTTTTGCAACCAAAACTCACACTTGATAAATTTCCCATACAATTTCTTTTCTTTTATGGTTTTCAAAATAACCCTTAAATGTATTTCATGATCCTCTTTAATTTTAAGAAATACCAAAATATCATCAATGAAAACCACAACAAACTTATCCAAGAAGTCATGGAAAATTATATTAATTAAGTCCATGAATACATCAGGTGCATTGGTTAGCCCAAAATGAATTACTACAAATTCATAATGGCCATATCTTGTACGAAACGTAGTCTTCGGAACATCTGCTTCCTTTACCTTTAGCTGATGGTACCCCGATCTTAGGTCCATCTTTGAAAAATACTGAGCTCCCTAGAGCTAATCAAACAAATCATTGATATGGGGCAATAGATATTTGTTCATAACAGTGACGTTATTTAGGGCTCTATAATCAATGCAATGTCTCATAGAAGCATCTTTCTTTTTAACAAATAAATCAGGAGCACCCCATGGTGACGTGCTAGGTCAAATGAAACCTTTCTCTAATTAATCTTGCAATTGCTCCTTCAACTCTAAATGTTCAATTTGAGGCATTCGATAAGGGGGTTTCGAAATTGGCTTAGCATTAGGAACTAAGTCAACAGTAAATTCAACTTCCCGATCTCGTATTATTCGAGGAAACTCATCAGGAAAAACATCAGAATACTCATTTACCACTGGCACATCATTAATCTGAACAGTTCCATTATTTTCAACAATGTGTGCAAGGTAACATTCATTTCCATCATTTACAAGTTTCTTGGCCTCTTGATATGTTATCAATAGTAAGGGTTCATTCTTGTACACAAACTGAAAGTATTTCTGAAAAGAAACTTATTTATCTCTACAGTCAATCTTAGCATGGTAAATAGAGAGCCAATCCATACCAAGGATAACATCAAACACTACTAGAGGTATAACAATAAGGATTTCAAGTAGGTTCTTTCCACAGATAAGGATAAGAAGATTCTTATAGATTCATTTTGCCTCAACATTTCCCCCAGGTGTTTTTACCAAACGTTTAGGAGTCATTTCTTTAGATGGTATTCCCATTTTACTAGAAAAGGTTTCAGAGATTAATGAATGTGTAGACCCTGAATCAAACAACACACTGGCATAATTTGAAAAAACAAACAAAGTACCTGATACAACTTCATTTTATGGCCCGACATCTGCTGAAGTAGTTGCAAAGGATTTCACCTCCCCTTTCTGCTTGTAGTCTAACTGCTTCCCATCACTCAAGCTCTTTGTCGGACACTCGTTTCATAGTGACCCATCTCGTTGTACTTATAACATTTCACTAATTGTAAATCAAATTTGGTCTTACCTTCAAATTGATCCTTTTCATTGCAATCACGGGCCTTATGTCCCATCTTACCACATAGGTAGCACTTTCCATAATTCAAAAGACATTCCCCAGCATTCATTTTTCCACATTTATCACAAAATAGAATCTTAGTTTTCATACCATCAGACTATTTTGAAGAATTCTTACCTTTCTCCTGCCACCTCGGTCTCTTCATCTGTTGGTTGTTATAGAACACTTGATCACTGGAAAACTCTATTTCCACCTTCTCAGCACATGAAACAAGCTTTTCATAACTTTTAAACTCATGAGAAGCTAATTCCCTTCGATATTTTGGCTTTAATACTGAGTAAAAAAGATGGATTTTACTATCAACGACTCAGATAAAATTCGGAGCATACCATTCCAAACGAGTGCACCTTTCTTCATAGGTAGCCACTGAGTCTTCCTCTTGCCTCAATTCCAAGAATTGATTTTCCATCCTATGTCGAACATCCTTAGGAAAATACTTCTCAAGAAACATACCTTTGAATTCATGCCAGTCAAGAGAATCAATCTCATCAGCGTCCGTGATATTTTTAACCATCGACCACCACTGATCTGCTTCACCCTCCAAAAAGTAAATAGCAAGACTAACCTTTTGATTGTTTGAACACCCCATGACATCGAAAATTTTCTCCAGTACTTTAATCCACCCTTCAGCTAACACAGGGTCAGATGATCCTCTGAATGATGGGGGATGTTTCCTCATGAAATGTTCCACCACTGACATGTTCCTCTATAGTTGATCTGGCTAGTCTTGTGCATTGATACCACCACCATTTATCGCTTGAGTCAACTGCGTCATTACTGCAACAAACTGTTCAGTTCCAATTCCAACAATCTCATGATGCTGATTCGGAAGGTTATTTCCTTCTGCATGCCTTCCTAGCACTGCTTCCCTGTTTCCTCTACGGAAAACCATTCTAAACAAACATGTCTTAGATGAAGCAACATGGTAATCTTCAAATGTTATATCACTTCAATTTGACCATAAAAAAATATTTTTGGATAATCATTTAATAGAATTCTAACTCCTAAAGTTATCTAAACTGACCTCTGATACAAACTATAAGGCCCCATCCTTAAACCTTACTTAATCTTGAGTTATTACAAGATTACACATTGAGGATCTTTTCGGGTTTAGCGTTTTAGATAATTAGATCACAAAACTTGTATTACATTCCACATATAAAAAAATTGTTTACATAAAGAGAGTATTATTCTTTCCCATCAATGGAAACATATTTAAAATAAAACATGGATTCTTTCTTGACACTTCCTTGATAGTATCATCATATCATGTATCTTTCCCTTGACCTGTGAAAAACATTTCCAAAAAACTTGGGATGAGCATAAAAATCTCAGTAAGGGATATAAAAATATTGAAAGGAAACATGGGTACATATATACATAAGAATGAAATCATAAATTACCCATAAAACATAAGCACATTAACATACCTCATCAAATCATGAATAAATCATAGAAATCATAAGACATAAAGGTAACTTTAGGCATTCATAACATTCATACGTAGTGAGTAACCCTCTTGGTTACGTTTTGGAATACCCATCACAGTATATTCCCTAAAACTCTTCGGAGAAACCTTATCGTTTCACTCCTTCGCATTACCCAATGCATTGAAGAGCTACATCGGGCTCACCCGCCCTTAGTCTATCACAGAACCACCTGTCTTCATAATAATGCCAAAGAACCATAACATAATCGTATCACATAAAACATGCATAATGGAAACATAAAATTTCCACCTTTCAATCACTAGATATCAATACATCACATTGATATAAAAACATTATGAAAACCATTTTCAATACCAAAATAAAAGAAAAGTAAAACATGGTATTTATTTTTCTTTTAAAAAAGGTATGGCTTGTAGAGGAAGCCGAAACTCAAATAATGGTCACGGTGGCAGAGAAGTCGTTGTCACCGCATACGTACGACAAAAACATTCCCTTTTGTCGTTTAGTAAAACGCTTCGTATAAAAAATATTCATTTTGGATAAACGCAAAATTCAAATGGGTTTATACACCGTATAAAATAATGTTTTTTATAAACCAAAATATGCCTCAATGAAAGGAGATTGAGACGAAGTCCCATACATTGGGTCCGACTTGACTCGGTCGTTCTTTAATCTCCAGAATAATAAACTTGAGTTAATTTATACTTGTTTAAGAACCTTTTTCAAGTTCATTATTCTTTTTATATGACATATTTCCATGTCATGAACACTATGTAATTATTTAAGATAATAACGGTCTTTTTAACAATCATTGGTACTTGAGTAAAAAATAAGCCCTTTATAATTATAAGTTGTTCATGTATCCATTATATCCAGAATGGTATTCATGATGTAGTTATCATATATGTCATATATATCCAGTACATTCATGAATTTATAATATTACATAATCATTTAGTGTTTAGAAATGAAATGCACCATTCATGGTGACGGTAAGCCGTATGTACACATGAACGCTACTTTCATTTTTATTTCGTATTTTATATAATGGAATCATAATGATATAAAGGTATATTATAATTCCAGAATAATATCATATATAATATCATAGTTCCATCCTTTTTACACCCAACATATGGTATTTAACGAATCAAATCACTTTGAGGGGGCGGTAGTCTGCACTTCCTTAAATGAAGATATCGCGTTTACCCATAATAGAAATGATAAAGGTATGCCCAAAATGAAAAATACATAAGCTTAAGGAAAATATAAACATATTATATATCATATATAAATATTGTGTCATATTAATGGCCACCTTTGAAGGTGTTAAAGTAATGATGAACAATCATCGTTTCAGGAGGCATAAATTTACCATCCACGGAATCAGTATGTTCATTAACAATTAGATGAAGGTGTGTGTAAGTGTTGATCGAATCCTTCTTATAACAACATCCTAGTATATTGAAGATACTAGATTTGTTACAAAAGAAATTAATAAAAAGTGTTTAGGGGTTGGAGAAGCAAAATAAAACAAAATGACTCATGTGATGACATTACCTTAAAATCGGGTAACTCCCTTTGGTTTGAGCTCAAAGGCTTCCTTGGGAAGACTTCTGCCCAAAGTGAGGATTGAAGGAATAATAGAGGGATGTGGAGAGGCAAAATGGGCAGGGTTTGTCCGAGCCAAAGGCATTGGGAGTGTGGGTAAGGGGGTTGTGGTGGGGGGGCTTTTATAAGAGGAGAGGAGGGGCACTCTTGGAAAGTAAAGAAATGATACATTATTTTAAAATGTGTTTCAGATTCAAAAGGTCCCACATTGATATGATTCAAGGTTAAGGTGATAAGGGTTCGAAATTCACCCATACAATAGGTTTTGGACATGCTTAGGTCATTGATTTTACATTATCATTTCATTTTATTTAAATCATTTATTAATGAGGTAATTGTTGCATCATCATGATGTCATAAATAATTTAATTTATTTAAACTGTAAAAATTATAAAAAAACTACTATGATGTAGGAAATCCTCTTATAATTTCAATGACTATTTATAATCAAAATTCTTACTTTTATAACCCCATGTAATTTTTTTTAGTAAAACATCTCATGTTTGTGTCATTTTTTACTTTAACATTAAATAAAAAATTATTTATGTCATTTCCCAACCAATGTGGCTCCATGGGGTCCCAAAGTTGACCCATGGATTGTCTTGGTCGGACACGACACATCCAATGATGGTAGGACATGTTTCAATCTCATCTCATATTATTAAAACATTATTTTTACCATAAAATACACTATTTAACACTAATCGCGATTAAAAAAATAAAACTTTCTATTCACCAAAAAATTATTTTAATCTCATTGAACCACATTTTAATTCTTAATGACAACCATATATGTTGGATTTTTTAAAATAAAATCACAGAAGTGTCAAAGTTTCATTTAAATGAAAAATCAGTTTCTTTAACTACCACTTAGTGGTTTCACTATTCATCAAAAAATTGATGTTTTTTAGAAAGAATCCAAAACATCATCCTAAGCTATATTTGATATTCCAAATTAAAAAATGATGTCTATTTTAAAAAATTCAAAACATGTAAGTTGCATTAATTAATTTAATAACTAATTCCCGCTGTCATGACAAATAGCTTGTTTTTATGAAACAATAAGTATCAAAATATTGACACTAGTTTAAGTCCAATATAAAAGTGAAATTGATTTCAATGACCACCATTGGATAAAATGGTAAAAATATATTCTAGTTTCACTTCAAAACCAATTCAAAATATAATCTAATCATATAAATAAATTAGATTAAAAAGTGGTTTTGAATTAACATACAACATTTGTCACTATTCATTAAAAAATGTACTTTATCAGAAAATACCAAAAATTCACAAAAAGTAAATTTTGATGTTCTAATCATAAATAAAAAGTTTATTTTGACAAACATAGCTTATAAAATTGTCAAAATATATATTTAAAAATGCTTTGCCATCAAAAGGTGGTAAAACAATCTTTTAAGAATATTAGTGTATTCCAGGCATAAGATTGTATTTATTTTCATTTTAAGCCTCTAAAACACTATCTTAATCATTAATAGACATAGATAAAAATATCAATTATTCATTACTTACTTGGGATGTTACAAGAACTACCTGAATAGGGTTGTTGGAATCCCCTCTATGAGACATAGAGCCGGATCCTATATTTATTCCTAGAACCCTATGTAGAGTTCATGGTATCTACATGACCAACTTTACCTGGGCGCCAATCTTATTCATAGTAGATTATCTCAAACTGAGTTGTCAGAATCACCCCATTACTTGGTTGTGATCCTTATCTTAACATCTTGTTCCCAAGGTACTTGTGGATTGTTTTCTACCGAAACGAGTACTTCTTGTCTATCTCTTCAGACCTAGGAGTGTGTTCTACCGATGGTATTCTTAGTGGAATATTCGATCTGGATCATAGTGGTGGTTTCATGATGGTCGCATGTGTATGATTATATCTTGATATTAATGTTATATGTTCTGTAGACATATACTTTGTAGAGATGAATGTACCTTTCTTCATGGTATTTCTCTGTTGTTGTATTTCCGTTGTGGTTTTCAGGCTGTCATACTAGGTATTGTTATACTCACCGATGCACGGGCTTTCCCCACACGGGTTGTGTCTTGTGCAGATGAGCGAGCCTTTGACAAGATTCTAGGTGGATCAGGACCAGACGGTGCTCAGTGACATCAGACAAGCCGAGGTGTGTTCTTTCAGCAACGAGTTGCAGTCCCAGTACCATTCTCTATAGGTTGGACATTGTTGCAGACTTTCTATTGGTTGGCATGTACTTTTAGCCTAGGGTTTTACATTACTGTACTTTACATCCCTGTTGTACTCTGTTGGTTGGGTTAGAGTGTATGCATGCATATTTTCCTTTTATTAGTTTTTAATCTTCATCTTGTTGGTCTTGGAGATGTGTGTCCATGTGTACAGGTTTATAGGCAATGCCTCTCATGTTAGTTACATGCCACTCGATGCTAGTCACCAGCCCCTAGCCTATTGGAGGCGGGCATGGGGATTTTCGGCTCGGGCCCCATTGGGACGGGTCGTGAGAGAGTGGTATCAGAGGTGGTTGATTCTACCTTAGGATTGAGAGTCTGTGAGTTGGTTTGGGATAACAGTGTTATGTGTTTCGAGTTCGGCTCCCGGTCCAGGGACCCCAGTGTTGGTGTGGTGGTTGACGTATCCATACACCATGACTCTGATAACATTCTTTTGGACTCGGAACACGAAAACACTAGTTTCATGGGAAAAAATAATGGTACATGCATCATATAGGAATGAGTTGTAGTTTCCATGTCCTTCTTGTGTCTGCTCTCCAAATATACTCACTAACTGTGATACATATTGTTTCTTAAAAAATATTCTTCCATGACGCGCACCCTCTAGGATCTAGCAACTCGTTCACGAGGATGACTCCCTCAATGATAAAGCTTTGATACAGGGACTGGATACCCTAGTTTTACCACTAGGTGGCGTTCCAGTTATCCCGCCACCTAAGGAGAAATGTTTAGCGCCTACTGTACCAGTGGAGGAGAAACACAGGCTGAGCGCACCCCACGAGTTTTAGTGACAAAGACCCATGAGGTTTTGAGGAGATCCTGACCCTCAGGCAGTAGAGTACTGGCTTGAGGCAGTGACCAGAGTCATACATTTGGTCAGGACACCAGCAGACTAGATGATGATCTTGGAAGCGAGCCTTCTACAGGGCTCGGCAGGGCGATGGTGGATTTTGGTCATCCAGACTCACGACGAGGTGACTCTTTCATGGTCAGAGATTTAGAATCTCTTCAGAGTGGATTTTTCACCAGTTACCCTGATATTAGTACGTATACATGAGCTTCTTCAGCTCCAACAGGGAACCATGACGGTGGCTGGCTATTCATCAAGGTTTACCGAACTCTCTCGGTACATGATGGATATGGTCAAAGATCAGTACTTTAGAGCTCTGACTTTTGAGCAGGGCTTGCATAGATATATCTGAGCTAGCATCATCCCTATGATAATTCCCACTTATGATGGGGTGATCGAGTAGGCTTTGGTGGTCGAGAGCTTCTTGGCAGATTAGGGACAGCCGACAGTTGTCAATAGTGGGTGAGTTGGAGCATAGACCTTGGCGGCGGGGAGCCGACATCAGAGACCCAGGCATGGGAGACGTTTCTAGAGGATATCCCATGACCGGGGATCATCTGTACATAGTTCACAGGGTGCATCCATCTAGCCTCGAGAGAGGTGTGGTTACTCATGTGACGGTAGGTGACATCTCGCTCAAGATTGTCTTACTCGCCGTACTACTGAAACAGGAGAAGTGGATGGACCACCAAGGTAGAGGAAACGTGTGGAGAATGCAGATCCGTGAGGCGGAGGACATGGTAGAGGAGCTAGGAGAACAGCTGGAGGTGGTCAACGTTTCGACCCTTTACCACCACCAGCCCCAGGAGGTCCACCCCAGGCTCGAGGAGCTGGTGGACAGAGGCAGGGACAGCTGCAGGCAGTAGAGCATATGACCCAGGTACTACCAGAAGGTTTAGAGGTACTATCTATGTCTTTTCTACTTTGGCTGCGGTATTGATAGACATAGGTGCTAGTCATTCCTTTCTGGCTTTTTATCTTGTTCGATCCTTGAGATCCAAGTTGAGCCGTCGACCTGACCATTACGCTTAGAAAAACCGACTGGATAAGATTCAGAGATCACACACCTTTGTAGGCAGTGTGACCTGAACCTTAGAGGTGAGAGTTTCGGTTAGAACCACTTGGTGGTATCGTCTAGGCCTTATGATGTCATTCTTGGCATGGATTGGTTATCCAAAGTTCATGCCAGATCGACTATTTTAAGCGAAGGGTGCGGTGTGTCTGCAGTAATGGAACAAGGTTCTCTTTTTTCGGTGAGAGAGAGACCCAGGCATCGCAAGATGGAGTCGTGCATAGTAGATCACAACCGATTTCATATCAGTTGGCTAGCCTAGCCCTTACCGCAATAGATGTTATGAGTTTCTGGTTCCGAGCAGTGGTGGCTGAGTACGAGGAAATCTTTCTCGAGGATGTCCCCAGGCTACCTCCCCATCAGAAGATAGATTTCTACATTGAGTATCAACCCATGACGACCCCGATATCAGCATAGGCATATCGGATGGCTCCTACAAAGCTTCATGAGCTAAGGATGCAGCTGGACGACTTGAAGAAGAAGGGATTTGTGAGTCCCAGCGTTTCACCCAGGGCGGCCCCAGTGATGTTTTCCAAAAAGGCGGACAGGATCTTGACGATGTGTGTGGATTATCAGCCCTTAAATCAGGTGACCGTGATGAACCGGTATCCACTACCAAGGATCGACGACCTCTTCGACCAGTTGAGAGGGGCACGATGGTTCTCTAAGGTTGATTTATGATCAGCCTATCACCAGTTGTGAGTATGGGAGGAGGATATACCAAAGATGACTTTTAGATGTCGCTACAGTCACCATGAGTACATGGTGATGCCCTTCGACATGACGAATACCCTGGAAGTGTTCATGGGATTCATGAACTGGATCATTCAGCCTTTTCTAGACCAGTTTGTGGTGGTCTTCATCATTTATATCCTTATGTACTCTGCGTCCAATGAGGAGCACATGAGACACCTATGGATGGTTCTGGACACACTCTGAGAGCACCAGTTGTATGGGAAACTCTCTAAGTGTCAGTTATGGTTACAAGAGGCCCACATTCTGGGACATGTTATCTCGGAAGATGGTGTAGTAGGGGACCCAGCCAAGGATGAGACAGTGCTAGCATGGGAGCCACCCCGGAGCATGATTTAGGTGCGGAATTTCCTTGTGCTGGTAGGCTACTATCAGAGATTCATCCTTGATTTCTCTAGGATTCCAGCACCCATGACAGCTTTGACCCGAAAGGGGCAGACTTTCGTGTGGACCGAGTGATGCCAGTAAGCTTTGCAGCAGTTGAGACAGAGTTTGATTAGTGCCCCGATATTGAGGTTACCGGAGGATGGTGTAGAGTACGTAGTGTTTTGCGATGCATCAAGAACAAGTCTTGGTTTTTTCCTGATGCAGAGGAAAGTGGTGATTGCCTATGGATCACGTCAGTTGAGGCCACATGAGCAGCACTATGCAACCCATGATCCTGTGTTGGCAGTGGTAGTCTTCGCATTGAAGATGTAGAGGCACTACCTGATGGGCGAATTGTTTACCATCGACTCTAATCACAAGAGTCTCATATATATCATTTCTCAGAAGGTTATGAATCTGAGACAGAGCCTATGGCTTCAGTTCCTCCAGGATTACAACTTTGAGATCATTTATACTTTTGGGAAGGGGAACGTACTGGCAGATGCTCTCAGCAAGAAATCCAGTTTGTAGTTTCTGGATGAGGCGACAAGGCAGTTGGCCTCCGTACAGTTATCCATTGTGGAAGGGATTACATGAATCTTTTGGAACTCAGTTACACTTGAGCACATCATTCCATCCCCAGACTGATGGTCAGACGGAGCAGACCATTCAGGTCCTGGAAGATATGCTACGGGCTTGCATACCTGAATTCAGTCGTAGTTGGGAGGATCACCTACCACTGGTGGAATTCACATATAACAAAAGTTTTCATTCCACTATTGGCATGGCGCCATCACAGGCTCTGTACGGGTGACACTACAGGTCGCCACTTTGCTGGATTGACCCGGGAGAGTCAGCACTCATGGGCCCATAGATGGTGAGAGCTACTATAGATAAGGTGATGGTCATCCAGGAGCAGATGAAGACTGCACATAGTCGGCAGAAGTCATATGCCGACAAGAGGTAGAGGCCCTTGGTGTTCGAGGAGGGAGACCATGTGTTTCTTTGGGCCTCACCTCGATGGGGATTGAAGAGATTTGGCTGAGGCTAAAGGCTATCACCATGGTTCATTGTACCTTTTAACATTCTGAGTAGATTTTGTGAGGTGGCGTATCAATTAGCTCTACCTTCTCAGATGGACCAGGTACACAACATCTTCCATGTGTCGCAGCTACGGAGGTACGTGCATGATCCATCGCACATCATTGACTGGGGAGAGATGGATATTGATGATAGAGAAATCGTTGCTGAGTACCCAGTGGAGATCGAGGATCGACAAGAGAAGATCCATCATGGGTGAGCTATTCCTTTGGTGTGTGTCCAGTGGCAGCATGAGAATCTCCAGGAAATCACGTGGGATAGGGAGGGTCAGATTCGCGTACAGTACCCACATCTTTTTTAGTAGCCATTGTTTTGGCTTTTTGGGGATGTAAATGCCCTAAGGCTGGTGTGATGTAATGTCCCAGATTTTTTCCATTTATTATTTTAATATTATATGGAATTATTTCGAGACTAGGCTCTGAGACAGCGTGCAGTTCATGGGCCCGGTGAGCCCGGAACAAATGTTTGAATTTAATTTAATAATTAAACTACGTGCGCGTGCAGTTTTCCTGAAAAAGTTAAAAAACAACCAAATGGGTGCTCGGATCATAAATCCGAGGGCGCAGTTGCGTTCATAATAGTAAATTTACCTAAGCCGAGGCCTAACATTGGCCCGCTTAGGTCGGTGGTGAAATCTAGTTTTTTGGACGCAACAATAATATAATATTTTATTTAAATCTTGTTTCTGCAGTGATATCTTTTAAAATTGGCTACAACAAATATCTTCTATCCTCTTTAAATAGCGGCTTGTGCCAAGGTCCATGGTTACGAACCCCATAACCCTGAAAACCCTTGGCGGCTCTGGAGTTCCTGGAGGAAGCCTCCCATCGTGGCGACGGTGTTCTTGACGAGCTTCGCCAGTGACGACGACTCGGCAACCGGATCTTTTCCAACGAAACCTGTGAAATCCAGGTAGGATTATTCTTATTGATTTCTCCTTCCCCCATTTTTGATTTCCACGAGAAACATGGACTAATCCATTAACATATTATCCCGTGGGTTGATCGTTCTTGCGGGATGAGTTCATGCGGGCATTTGAGGCTTTGATTGTAGAGGTCGTTTTGGTTTTCTATATAATGGCGGCAAACCCGGATCATCATAATCAACGATTGATCTTCACCCCTTTTATTGATTCTTGTTTTCCCCCTCACGTTCTTCATTGCGTTATACGTGTTCTTTGTGGAAATAGATCATTGCACATTCATTTTTTGACGCAACGATCAGAAATCAAAGATCCAATGTCATGGCGACCTATCAGAGGTGCGACAATGATGGCGACAAATGAATCAATTCAGTTTGGAAGTTCCTATTCATCAGGTGTTTTTGTGCGGACAGATCGAGAAGCATTTTCAATACCGATCGGAAGACCAAAACCGGAAGAATTGGTTTCATAGTGGCGGGATGACCCCAATTCCAAAGTTTCCTGATGATCAGACAGTAGGATCAAAATCTAGAGGGTTAGCCAAGGCGCACAGAGGAAGACGACGGTTCTTGAAAATTCCAGACTACACGCCATATAGTATAGTCTACACGACGTGTGTTCATTAGAGAATGACGAGAAATGTATTCTGGGAGTACACAAACATGGGTAGGGTACACGGCCATGGACACACCGTGTATACCCTTCCCCGGCCAGACCCGGCCAGATACACGGGATACCCCGTGTACTGGTACACGGGCAGGCGACACAGACACAGGCATAGACCATGTACGGGCACATGGCCAGTGTACACGGAGCGAACCTAGGCACTCGAACACGGTGTGTGATTTCTTCTACACGCCGTGTAGATATTTTCTATCCAGCAATATGAATGGAACGATCCGGTTACAAGGGCAGCACCCGGGTCAAGGAACACGGCGTGTACTTTTCCACACGCCATGTAGTTTGGTTTTACACGGCTTGATCAGAGGACACATGTTGTTTACATGAGCAGTACCTAGGGTCAAGGAACACAGTGTGTAACCATACTACACGCCGTGTAACTTTTCCTTCATTTCTTGAGCCACATTCCTTCTGTTACGTGTACTAGTTCTTAGGGTTCGTAC
Organism: Viscum album; assembly: GCA_963277665.1. Lineage (NCBI taxonomy): Eukaryota > Viridiplantae > Streptophyta > Magnoliopsida > Santalales > Viscaceae > Viscum > Viscum album. The sequence continues at coordinate 517,314,697 of OY728146.1, forward strand.
CCTTGATAATCCCCTAATGCTTCTGGTATCAATTCTTTTATACAGGAGTATGATCCTTTCCGCAGAACTCCCAGAATAGAGTTGTTTGAATCCCCTCTATGTGTCTTAGAGCTAGATCCTATATTCATTCCTAGAACCCTAGGTAGATTTCTTGGTATTGACGTGACCAACTTTACCTAGTCGCTGATCCTATTCTTAACAGATTAGCTCAGACTGAGTTGTCGGAATCACCCCATGACTTGGTTGTGATCTTTATCTGAGCATCTTGTTCCCAAAGTACTTGTGGAGTGTGTTCTCCTGATATGAGTACTTAATGTATCTCTCTTCATACCTAGGAGTGTGTTCACCCGATGGTATGCTTAGTGGAAACTTCACTCTAGATCTTAGTGGGGTTTTGCGATGGTCGCATGTGTATGAGTATATCTGGATATTCTTGTTATATGTTCCATAGACATATACAATGTAGAGCTGATTGTAACTATCTTCATGGTATTTCTACTTTGTTGTATTTATTTTATTGTTTTCTGGGTGTCCTACTGTGTATTGTTATACTAACCTCATCATGGGCTTTGCCCGCACGTGTCGTGTCTTGTGAAGACGAGCGAGCCTTTGACAAGATTCTAGGAGGACCTGGACCGGACAGTGGTCAGTGAGATCAGACAGGCTGACGTGCATTAATTCGGCAACGGGTTACAGTCCCAGTACCTTTCTCTATAGGTTAGACTTTGTTGCAGACTTTTTTTGGTGGGTTTGTACTTTTGGCCCAAGGTTTTACTTTACTGTAATTTACTTCCCTGTTGTACTCTGTTGGATGGGTTTTAGTGTATGCATGCATCTTTTCCTTTTATTAGTTTTTTCTTTTCAGCTTTTTGGGCATGGAGATGTGTGTGCATGTGTACATGTTTATAGAAAATGCCTCCCATGTTTTTAGCATGCCTACTCGGTGCTAGTCACTATCCCCTGGCCTATTGATGGTGGGCTTGGGGAGTTGCGGCTCGAGCCCCAGTAGGACGGTTCGTGATAGTTATAGTTATCAGATGGATGGGTCTGGTAATAAAGTCTAATTACATGGGTAATTTTGTAAATCTAGAAACCTTAATAGGGTATATAGGTAATTCCCCAAAAGCATAGGGTAAGAATTACATTATCCGAAGAGCAAAATTTTTATGATTATTTATCCCAATATAGAAATATGTTTGTAAGGAGGTTATAATATAACACCTTTAGTTGTTTAAATATATTTTTTTAATAATTTTAATATATTTTTTAGCTTCATTACAAAGGTAAATGACTTCATATGAACAACAATATACTATAAAAAATATTATTACCAACTATCCATTATATTATATAGTATTAATATGATAATAAAAATTATGAAATTTTTTAATTTAAACATGTATAAAATGAAATCATTAGTTATAAATCTATTATAAACTAAAATAAAAATCATCTAATAAAATAAGGTTATTTCTATTGAAAATGATATTATGTTCACATGGTTTTGTACCATATTAAAATAAATTTATCACTATTAATGAATGTTTTTTAATTAAATTTTCTATATTCGATAAAAAAAATTATCATCCATACATTTTTTATTATTCCTAGGATAATGATAAATATTTTTAAAAACAAATATGTATGGTAACTATGGAAACATTTATCACCGTGGTAAAGGTAAAATAAAGATAATTTAGGTTAGAATTATGTTGTAATTTCAATATATCATCTTATTTCTTATATTATGATTATAATAAGTACCTTATCACTTTTAGATAAAAATTATTCAGTTTAATGTAGAATATTACATAAAACTCTCCTATATAATATTTAAATTAATGAAGGAAACAAAATTTTAATATCTTTATTTTTAATATCACGTATGGGTCTACATATGGAGAAAAGAAAGAGATGAAGGAATATTAGTTTCTATTTTGAGCTTAATTAAATTTATGTCCATATATTAATAAATATTTTATTTTTAGTAATGATATAATGTCTTAAATTTTTTATGTAATAAAGATGCAATATTTCTCGATTTTATAAAAATGAGAATGAATTAATTTGAAATTTATAAAAGTTGTACAATATGAAGGAGTTAAATTTTCCCAAAAATTATTTATATCTATAAGAAATATTTTATTTTTCCTAAATAATAACAATATAACTCCCTATTTTCATGATGTATTTAAATTTTCATTAAATTAATAGTGTGAAAATTGATATTAATGATATCATTTAATAAATCATATTTTTAGAAATGATATAAAACTCATGGAATATATTGTTTTTAAAATTAGTAGTATATGGTGTTAAAAAATCCATATTACATTTATTGGAATTTTATAATTTATTATAACTTTTTTATCCCATTAATGGTAGATACAATTAATATTATGGTAATTATCCAAAAATTTAATTGGGGTAAATACACAATGATATAAATAAAAATGTGATTCTAAATCATCTAAATTATTTTGGATGATACAATTTTGAATATAACTCCTCTTTTAATATAATGAAATCAATTGGTATAAATTTGACAATTTAAATAAATTTATATTAATATAATATTTTAAAAAATTCCAAGAGTTCCCCTCTACTTAATTTTATAATGGTACTGTCGTTTAACTTGTTCATATCACATTAATCTTTATAGATAAAATAAACTCACAAACATTCTTTCAAAAACACCCATAGACACATCTTAGTGGTTTTTTCGTTGCAAAATAACAACATGAACTGTCTAATAAAGAATATTTAAAAGGTTAATTTCAAAGAATATTTAATAACATTAACCGATTAGTTTCTATTAAATTTTTGTTTTACATAAATTAAATCTATCATATAATTCATTAAATAATAAATTAACCATCCAAAATATAATTAAATTTTATAATTATTACAAAAAACCATTTTACAATTTCATTCACATCATATGTTAATTTAAAGTGTCACTTGTTCATACGTAAAACATATTATCTCCCCATATTGATACAATTCATTTTTCATTACCATATTTTATCCATTGATACTATTATAGGTTTAATATTTATTTAATACATTTAATAAAAACTGACATCTCATGTAGTAATATCATGTCAACATTATGATTATCTAATTCTTTTGGAAATAATAACCTCACTCATCAATACATGTGGACTACAACCTCCACGTAGTGATGTGATTTTTTTTCTATTTATATATTACCTAAATATTATATAATGTAAATTAAATATATATATATATATATGATATCTATAATATAATAATGATATTTGATAATGTAATTTATATTTATCTTTTTATGATTGAATTTTTTGAAAAGAAAATAATGTTTATGCACTCATATGACTTATCGTCTCCATGAATAGTGTAATTAATTTTTTCACACCAATCACTTATGGATAACTATATATATATAATTTAAATATATTATATTTATAAAATTTCCAAAATCATCATGGTCATGGACATATGATAGATATAAAATCATTGAAAATACTAAACCAAAACTTTCTTGAAAAATTAAGTAATTATAACATAAATTAATGATTTATTATTGAATTTTCAAAAAAATGGTGATAATAAGTTAAAATTAAATCTTGTAGGTTTTTTTGTTTACTAATAAAGGTTATTAAAATTATTTATAATAAAAATAAATTTAATATATTGGTGGTTCCAAAGAGTATGATGGATGTAATCCATAAACTAGGGGTTTTTTATATTCTATTTATTTATTGAGATTGGTAATGATTATGTTTATTGTGATAATATATTATGATATACCTCGCAATAAACATATGAATTTTATTTTCATATATTTATTTTTTTGAATGACTTTTTTCCACCAATTTCCTTCATCTTAGGTACTCAAAAATATTAAAAGATATTTTCATAAAAAACCGACTATATTTCTCTCCTTAATAAATAATACTTTTTATTCTATTCACATGTTTTAATAAAATTATATATAGTAGTTGAAAATAATATTAACACATTTACCTTCCTTTTTTACCGATAATGTAAATTATGTATAATGATTTGTAGGGAATATTAATTCTATTTTCAGAAAAGTTGTATTTGTGACTTTTCGGAATAATGTATGTATATAAATTTTTTATTATATACTAAAATATCTAAATTTAACAATTTTATGTATAATAAATGTTTTGAAGAATCCATTATATTATCCAAAAGTAATTTAAAATGAAAAAAATTTCTTTTATGGTTTTTATGTATTTATAGTTTAAAGTAGTCATTTCAAAATAAAATCACATTTTCCTTATGAATTTTTTAATGAATTTTGTATCATTGATGATTGAATCCATTAATTTTTATATGATTTACTAGGAATATGTTTAAAGGATTCAATATATATTATTTATTTGGATGTTTTATTTTCATGATGGGTTAATGATTATAAACCCGATTACTTTTCCAAAGTTTATATTCTGATGAAATGTTTGTGAAGGCTATTTAAATTCTTGGGTTTTGGTCTGATGAACGATGAATGATATTATATACCACATATGTATAAGTTTTATTATGACATTTGAATGAAATATATCTCTAACCAATGAATAGGGTAAAGATTGATATCACCTCAGATAAAAAGGTCTAGAATAGGGAGTGAAAGCCGTTTAATAAGGGTCTTTGTATACTATGATAATATTGGCAGCAAACCTTTACTAACATGATGGTTTGGGGAGTAAAATAATTCCTCTATGATAGTATTGGAAAATAGACTTGACTATTAATGGAATGTTATTTTATTATTATGTGTATTCCAAAATAATATGTATTATGCCTATAATATAGTTTCATTGATCATATTCTATGACACAATTATGGAATAATTCTTATAAATTACCAATTTTATTTCCATGACTTAGTATTATGATCTATTACATGTCAGATATGGGTATAAAATGTTAATATGATTTTATTATACACATGTTCTCAAGTTATGATTATAAAAATTAAACATGAACTTGTTCTCCCTAATTTAGAATGTGATATAACACTATTATTTTTCCTTAGCCGAGTTATAAAAAATTGGTTAATGTATGATATATACATGAAGGGATATATATATATATAAATTGTAACACCCCGAGCTTCCACGATACGCTTCTCATTCAATAATGCAATAGCTTTCATTGTACGCAACTTCAAGTTCTAAAACACCGCGACTAATCAAAGTAGCCGTTATGAATAGTAATAACCACTTTTTAAAATTATATAAATTTTATATTTCAAAATGGACTTCATTTTTGTATTCGTAATATCGAAATTATCCAAAGTTGAATTTTTTGTAATTTTCTGAGAACTTCCAATTTTTTATGAAAAATGAAAAATACTTAAAAACAACTTTTTTAATCAAAATAATTTATAGTGATAAATTATACTATTTAGTGGTTTTAGAGTATAATTAGAATATATATTTACCATTTTATCCAAAGGTGGTCATTAGAATTAATTTAACATTGAAATTGAACATAAACAATTGCCAATCTTTTTATATAAATTGTTTCTTAAAAACATGCTATTTGTTGTAACAGCGGGAATTAATTATAAAATTAATTAATGCAACTTATATATTTGGAATTTTGTAAAATAAAGATCATTTTTTAATTTGGAATATCAATTATAGCTTAGGGTGAAATTTTGGCTTTGTTCTGAAAAACTTCAATTTTTGATGAATAGTGAAATCACTAAGTGGTAGTTAAATAACAGATTTCTCGTTTAAATGAAATATTACCACTTCTGTTATTTGATTTTCAAAAATCCGACATACATGGTTGTCATTAAGAAGTAAAATGTGGTTCAATGAGATTAAATTAATTTTTTGGTGAATAGTAACTTTTAAATTCTTAATCGAGATTAGAGGTAATTAGTGTAGTTTAAGGTAAAAACAATGTTTTAATAATATGATATGAGCTTGAAACTTGTACTACTTTTATTGGATGAGTCATGGCCGACCAAGACAACCCATGTGTCAACTTGGGGACCCCATGTAGCCACTTTGGTTGGAAAATGACATTAATATATATTTATTTAATGTTAAAATTAAATTGACACAAACATGAGTTGTTTTACTAAAACAAATTTTAAGTGGGGTTACACAAGTCCAGATATTGATTATAAATATTCATTAGAAAGATAAAAAGTTTCCTACATCATATTATTTATTTTTATAATTTTTATACATTAAATAAATTAAATTATTTATGACATCATGATGATGCAGCGATGACCTCATTATTTAACGATTTAAATAAAATGGAATGATAATGTAAAATCCAAAGCGTACAGTTGTCAAAACCCTATTGGATGAGTATATTTCGAACCATTATCATCTTATCCTAGAATTATATAATTGTGGGGCCTCTAAAATACGAAACTCATTCTATAATAAAGTGACTTTTCTTTACTTTCCAAGAGTGCCCCTCCTCTCCACTTATAAAAGGCCCCCACCTCTCCCAACTCATTTACACTTTCAAGCCATTTGGCTCGGCCAACCTCTGCCCAAATACTCTCCCAACTTCCCCCTCTTACTCCTAGAAGCCTCACTTTGGGAAGAACCCTTCCCAAATAAGCCTTTGGCTCAAATCAAAAAGAGTTACCCGATTTTGAGGTAATGTATTCTCTAATGTTGTTTTGTTTTATTTTTCTTCTCCAACCCCCTAAACTCTTTTTATTCATTTCTTTTGTAACAAAACCAGTATCATCAATATACTAGGATGTTTTTATAAGAAGGATTCGAGCTACAGTTACACACAACTACATATAATGTTTAAAGAACATACGGTTTCTGTGGATGGCGAATTTTTGCCTCACGAAACGATGATTGTTCAAAACTCATATAACACCTTAAAAGGTGGCCATTAAGATGTCACTATTTTTATATATGATATATAATATGTTTATGTTTTACTTATGCTCCTGTATTTCTCATTTATGGCATACTTTATGATTTCCATTATGGGTAAAACGCGATAATTTCATTTTAGGAAGTGCGGACTACCGCCCCCTCAAAGTGATTTGAATCGTTAATTCCATATGTGGGATGTATAAAGGATGGAGTAAATGGTATTATACACTATATTATACTGGAATTATATTATACATTTATATCATTATGATTTCGTTCCATTAAATATGAAATTGAAATGAAAGTAGCGTTCATGCGTACGTACGGCTTACCGTCTCCATGAACGGTGCATTTCATTTCTTACCTCTAAATGTTATGTAATATTATAAATGAATGTATATACTGGATATATAAGATATATATGAAATCTAAATCATTAATATAATTATGGAGATAATGTATATTCTACTGCATAAACAACTTGTAATTATAAGAAGTTTATTGTTGACTCAAGTACCAAAGATCGACAAAACGACCGTTATTAATTTAAATAATTACATAATGTTCATATCATTGTAATAAGTGATATAATAAGGATAATGAAATTTAAAATGGTTCTTAATAAGGTATATATTAACTCTAGTTTATTATTTAGGAGGTTAAAGAATGGTTGAGTCAAGTCAGACACGAGGTAATGGAACTTCTTAACCCAACTTCCATTCTTTGGGTTAATCTCCTACTTTCAAATTATGTCATGATATTATTATGTCTTATTTTGTATTTTTACTTTCTTTATGTGTACCTATAGTGAATACACATAATATATCTATTCTATTTTAAAAATGATCTTTGTAAGGACTTCGTCTCAATCTCCTTTCATTGAGGCATATTTGGTTTTATACGCAAATTTCTTTTATACGGTGTATAAAACACTTTGACATTTATGTTTATTCAAAAGGAATCTTTTTTATACGAAGCGTTTACTAAATGACAAAAGGGAATGTTTTTGTCGTACGTATGCGGCGACAACGACTTCTCTGCCGCTGTGACCACTATTTGAGTTTCGGCTTCCTCTACAAGCCATACCATTTTTTTAATGAAAAATAAATACCATGCTATACTTTTCTTTTATTTTGGTATTGAAAATGGTTTTGAAAGCGTTTTTATTATATCAATGTGTTGTATTGATATCTTGTGATTGAAATGTGGAAATATTATCTTTCCTTTATGCATGTTTTATGTGATACGATTATGTTATGGTTTATGAGATGTTTAAACCTGTTCATATGAGGAATGTATTGGACTTAATAAGTGACGGGTGGAGCCCGCGATAGCTCCTCGATGCATCGGTAGGTCTCATGAGACAACTAGATGTGGAATTGGCCAAGGCCCTTTCCTAATTTTATTTATGGTTTTGGCCGAGGACTTAATCATTTTAGACGTCTTGGCCGAGGCCTTGACAAAATGTTTCAGAATGTCTGGCATTATGCATTCCATCATTATGAAAATGGTTATTGATAATGCATGGGATTATTCGATTAGTAGAATATCCATGTGAGTAAGTAAATGGAATTATTGAATTTTATTTTTTCCATATTATGCTAAAGTTCAAGTTTAAAAAGCATTTTGTTTTAGTTATACATTGCCCTAAATGTAAATGATTATTTATCAAAGCTTCTGCAATATTGTTATCCTTACTGAGCATCTGAGCTCACCCATTTCAATGTTTAAATATTTTCCAGGATGTGAAGAATTATTTTATGAATGACCTGCAGGGATTGTCAGAAGAGGATATGAGGGTGGACTATGGAGACTTTGTTATTGTAGTTTTTCACTTTATGATGTAATGTAATGTTTACGAATGTATCTAGTGTTTCCAAGGCTACTAAACTAATCGGTGTTTGGAGACTTGATCTTTTGTGATCATGCCAATGTTACGAAGTAATGCACCGACTCTGGGTAGCTGGGGTCAGGGTGTTACAGTTGGTATCAGAGGCAGTTTAGTACTAACCTTGGAAGCTAGATTTATATAAACTCTGATTAGTGAACATAGCCCAAAGATAGACTTTGAGGATTAGTATAGAAGATCTTCCTAGAATTTTGTTATTGTAGAGATTTTGTGAGTTTTCCGAGCAATACATCCCTGTCTGGATACGAGCAGGTAGAGGCGGCTCTGGCACAGATGTACATAGGGGTAAAACTTGAAAACACTGCTTTGAGCTAGACTCGAACGGGAACTGGTGCACGACAACGGGCCTTGCTGCACTTTTGGTTACGACACTCCCTGGGGATATGCTTAGGATAATTCCCATTTTATTTACAAACCACTATGAACGGTTATGAGTATATACATTCTCAAATAAATCCTTTTTATGGTTATGGATTATATCCATAAATAGTTCAATTTATATTAAGTATTTTACAAGTATGGAATTATGTATTTTGATTCATAAACTAATCTAGTTTATGCCATTGTTTAGAAATGGCGCCTAGTGGAAGGAATGGAAACCGTATCAATGCACGCACTCCGTGTAGGGATTTCCCTCCTGCTCAAGATAATTATCGTGGATCTGGAGATACAACTGGTGATGATCAACTTATTACCATACTGGGACAACTCACTCATGTTATGAATAATAACCTTACTCGTATGGATCACCCTGATCCACAACATGGAGGATCAATGTTAGACCGCTTCATGAGGAAAAAACCACCAACATTTAATGGGGGTACAAATCTGTTAGTAGATGTGTAATGGATAAACTCCTTAGAGAAAATATTCCATGCCTTGGGGAGTAGCGAAAGGGAGAAGGTTGTCATGGCAGTTTACCGCCTCACTAGAGATGCCGATCAGTGGTGGTCGCTGATTCAAAACACAAAGGAAGATGATGACGTATCGAATATGGAATGGAGGGAGTTCAAAGAGCTTTTCATAGAAAAATAATTTCCTCGTGACCATCGAGCAGATATAGAAAGGCAATTTCTGAGTCTGAGGCAGAAGGAGGATAAGAATGTTGCAAAGTATGAGGCCAACTTTACAAGGTTAGCGAGGTATGCTGCAGATTATATATGTAACCCAAGGAGTAAGACTGATCATTTCTTTGATGGGTTAAAACCATTTATCCGTTGAGCTTTAGTATCACAATCCTTCTCATCATACGAAGATATTGTCTCGTGTGATATCAAGACAGAAAAGGAATTCTCTAAGTCTTATGACAACAAAGTAAAGAAAGAGAAAAAGAGAACAGTGGAACAAGAGACAAATAAAGGGAAAAAGGGAAAGAAGGATTTTCCATTATGTGATAATTGTGGGAATAATCACCCTGGTACATGCCTAAAAGGAATGGGAGTTTGTTATAAATGTGGAGAAAAGGGTCACTAGGCTCGTGATTGCAAGGGAAAGAAAGAGGCTATCAATGTTGAATGCTACAATTGTAGAGAAATGGGTCATTATGCAAATGAATGTCCTAAGCGTCAGAGAAACTTACCTCAGAAAATGCCAAGGGATCAATGACAATCTTTTGTTGTTACTACAGTTGAAGCAGAATAACTAATGTAATGGTGCTTTTGGACTCATGGATTATATTCTGGTTATTAGAATAATGTGATATATATAAGGATTTTACTGCAGTACTTGTTGATTTCAGTAAGGTTTTAATATGATGAAGGTAATTATATTTTTAGTATGTGACAATAAGAGAAACTTTACTTTGTTTGGGGAATCTGATAAATTGATTTTGGAATTAAGAGACCTTTTAGAGAATGTCTGGACAGAGGTATTTTGGATAACTATAAAGGTTGGAGTGGATTAATTTGATCTTTGGATAGTAATGTTTAAGGTTAAAAAATTTATGAAGATTATTTTTGGAATATTATGATACTATAGTTTTAGGAAAAGGACAACCTGCAGGGTGGGGCATAACCCGTCGCATCGGACAAAGCTGAAGGAATCGAACCCACAATCATAGTGCGACAGGCCTTTATTTCCTACCACTAGCCTACAGGAAGTCCCTGGTTATTACAAAATAATTTTTCTAATCTAAATGGTATGTGTTAACATTTGGAACCTTATACAATTAGGATAAATAGAATATTTTTGAGTTCCGTTACCATTTGGAGTAAAAGTTGGGTTTGTGGTAAAAATTTATTAACAAATGAATGTATACATAACAAGTATGTATATTCCCTTATGTTCTTAGTAAATCTCCTAAATAAATTCCTCATCATTATAAAAGGTAACTTAAAACAAAAATGTTGTCGGTTAACTTTTCAAACTGGGGATTCAATGACCGTTTAACCAATCACAAGTTTGTGATTTTCTTGTGGTTAAACTTTATCCTAATCCTGTTTTCTATAACTCTTTATCAGACCTTGATGGTTTTTTTCTCCTCCATATCAATATTTTCATAGAATCCTAGAATGGGATATATCGGGTGACCTTTGTACTTATATTGCTTTCTTTTAATGTTATATATTTATTAACCTTATGTCCAATGTGGGTTTTCCACAAAGGTATTTTATATTTTCAACCTTTTGTTTTCAAAGAAAAATTTCAAATTGCGAGGACGCAATTTATTGAAGGAGGGGAGAATGTAACACCCTGAGCTTCCACGATACGCTTCTCATTCAATAATGCAATAGCTTTCATTGTACGCAACTTCGAGTTCTAAAACACCGCGACTAATCAAAGTAGCCATTATGAATAGTAATAACCACTTTTTTAAATTATAGAAATTTTATATTTCAAAATGGATTTCATTTTTGTATTCGTAATATCGAAATTATCCAAATTTGAATTTTTTGTAATTTTCTGAGAACTTCCAATTTTTTATGAATAATGAAAAATACATAAAAACAACTTTTTTAAAAAAAAAAATTTATAGTGATAAATTATAATATTGAGTGGTTTTATAGTATAATTAGAATATATTTTTACCATTTTATCCAAAGGTGGTCATTATAATTAATTTAACATTGAAATTGGACATAAACAATTGCCAATCTTTTGATATAAATTGTTTCTTAAAAACACACTATTTGTTGTAACAGCGGAAATTAATTATAAAATTAATTAATGAAACTTATATGTTTGGAAATTTTTAAAATAGACATCATTTTTGAATTTGGAATATCAATTATAGCTTAGGGTGAAATTTTGGCCTTGTTCTGAAAAACTTCAATTTTTGATGAATTTGGAAACCACTAAGTGGTAGTTAAATAACTGATTTTTGGTTTAAATGAAATATTACCACTTCTGTGACTTGATTTTCAAAAATCCGACATACATGGTTGTCATTAAGAAGTAAAATGTGGTTCAATGATATTAAAATAATTTTTTGGTGAATAGTAACTTTTAAGTTCTTAATCGCGATTAGAGGTAATTAGTGTAGTTTATGGTAAAAACAATGTTTTAATAATATGATATGAGCTTGAAACTTGTCCAACACCTATTGGATGAGTCATGGACGACCAAGACAACCCATTGGTCAACTTGGGGACCCCATGGAGCCACATTGGTTGTAAAATGACATTAATATATATTTATTTAATGTTAAAATTAAATTGACACAAACATGAGTTGTTTTTCTAAAACAGTTTTTAAGTGGGGTTAAACAAGTCCAAATTTTGATTATAAATATTAATTAGAAAGCTAAAACGATTTCCTACATCATAGTATGTTTTTTATAATTTTTAGACCTTAAGTAAATTAAATTATTTATGACATCATGATGATGCAGTGATGACCTCATTATTTAACGATTTAAATAAAATGGAAAGATAATGTAAAATCCAAAGCGTACACTTGTCAAAAACCCATTGGATGAGTAGATTTCGAACCGTTATAATCTTATCCTCTAATTATATAAGTTTGGGACCTCTAAAATCCGAAACTCATTTTATAATAATCTGAATTTTCTTTACTTTCCAAGAGTGCCCCTCCTCTCCACTTATAAAAGGCCCCCACCTCTCCAAACTAATTTACACTTTCAAGCCATTTGGCTCGGCCAACCTCTGCACAAATACTCTCCCAAATTCCCCCTATTACTTCTAGAAGCCTCACATTGGGCAGAACTCTTCCCAAAGAAGCCTTTGGCTCAAATGAAAAAGAGTTACCCGATTTTGAGGTAAGGTCTTCTCTAATGTTGTTTTGTTTTATTTTTCTTCTCCAACCCCCTAAACTCTTTTTATTCATTTCTTTTGTAACAACACCAGTATCCTCAATATACTAGTATGTTTTTATAAGAAGGATTCGAGCTACACTTACACACACCTACATCTAATGGTTAAAGAACTTACGGTTTCTGTGGATGGCGAATTTCTGCCTCACGAAATGATGATTGTTCAACACTCATATAACACCTTAAAAGGTGGCCATTAAGATGTCAATATTTTTATATATGATATATAATATGTTTCAGTTTTACTTATGCTCCTTTATTTCTCATTTATGGCATACTTTATGATTTCCATTATGGGTAAAACGCGATAATTTCATTTTAGGAAGTGCGGACTACCGCCCCTTCAAAGTTATTTGAATCGTTAATGCCATATGTGGGATGTATAAAGGATGGAGTAAATGGTATAATACACTATATTATACTGGAATTATATTATACATTTATATAATTATGATTTCATTCCATTAAATATGAAATTGAAATGAAAGTAGCGTTCATGCGTACGTACGGCTTACCGTCTCCATGAACGGTGCATTTCATTTCTTACCTCTAAATGTTACGTAATATTATAAATGAGTGTATATACTGGATATATAAGATATATATGACATATAAATCATGAATATAATTCTGGAGATAATGGATATTCTACCACATAAACAACTTGTAACTATAAGAAGTTTATTGTTGACTAAAGTACCAAAGATCGACAAAACGACTGTTATTATCTTAAATAATTACATAATGTTCATATCATTGTAATAAGTGATATAATAAGGATAATGAAATTGAAATTGGTTATTAATAAGTTATATATTAACTCTAGTTTATTATTAAGGAGGTTAAATAACGGTTGAGTCAAGTCAGACACGAGGTAAGGGAACTTCTTAACCCAACTTCCATTCTTTGGGTTAATCTCCTACTTTCAAATTATGTCATGATATTATTATGTCTTATTTTTTATTTTTACATTCTTTATGTGTACCTATAGTGAATACACATAATATATCTATTTTATTTTAAAAATGATCTTTGTAAGGACTTCGTCTCAATCTCCATTCATTGAGGCATATTTGGTTTTATACACAAATTTCTTTTATACGGTGTATAAAGCACTTTGACTTTTACGTTTATTCAAAAAAATCTTTTTTATATGAAGCGTTTACTAAATGACAAAAGGGAATTTTTTTGTCGTACGTATGCGGCGACAACGACTTCTATGCAGCCGTGACCACTATTTGAGTTTCGGCTTCCTCTACAAGCCATATCCTTTTTTTAATGAAAAATAAATACCATGTTATACTTTTCTTTTATTTTGTTATTGAAAATGGTTTTGAAAGAGTTTTTATTATATCAATGTGTTGTATTGATATCTTGTGATTGAAATGTGGAAATGTTATGTTTCCTTTATGCATGTTTTATGTAATACGATTATGTTATGTTTTATGAGATGTTTAAACCTGTTCATATGAGGAATGTATTGGACTTAATAAGTGAAGGGTGGAGCCCGCTATAGCTCCTCGATGCATCGGTTGGTCTCATGAGACAACTAGACATGGAATTAGCCGAGGCCCTTTCCCAATTTGATTTATGGTTTTGGCCGAGGACTTAATCATTTGAGACGTCTTGGCCGAGGCCTTGACAAAATGTTTCAGAATGTCTGGCATTATGCATTCCATCATTATGAAAATGGTTATTGATATTGCATGGGATTATTCGATTAGTAGAATATCCATGTGACTAAGTAAATGGAATTATTGAATTTTATTTTTGCCATATTATGCTAATGTTCAAGTTTAAGAAGTCTTTTGATTTAGTTATACATTACCTTAAATGTTAATAATTATTTATCAAAGCTTCCACAATATTGTTATCCTTACTGAGCATCTGAGCTCACCCCTTTCAATGTTTTAATATTTTCCAGGATGTGAAGAAGTATTTTATGAATGACCTGCAGGGATTGTCAGAAGAGGATATGAGGGTGGACTATGGAGACTTTGTTATTGTAGTTTTTCACTTTATGATGTAATGTAACGTTTACGAATGCATATAGTGTTTCCAAGGCTACTAAACTAATCGGTCTTTCGAGACTTGATCTTTTGTGATCATGCCAATGTTACGAAGTAATACACCGACTATGGGTAGCTCGGGTTGGGGTGTTACATAAATTACTAAGTTATAGAAGATGTAGAACTATAATGAATTACATTTTTATGTTTCTCTTTTTACAAATGAACATTAATTATATAATTCCAGTTTGGATCGTTAATTTTTGTAATGAATATTCATCAATATAGATGTAGAGTTTATCTATGAAATCATTGGGATATTATTATTAGAATTAGGTAAATAATTCATTATCCATTAATAAATAGGATGATAAAAACATTATTGAGAACCATTGGGATAATTCCACATGTAATATAAAATCTGAATGTTATGAAAATGAATTTATTATATTAGGTTAAACATAAGTTTTCAAAGAATATTGTTTCATAATTGAGACACTATTTAAATAATTATAAAATATTATAAGGTATCCCACAATGATTATTTTTTCTTTAACCTTAATTTTTATTTTATTAAATCCATATTACTAGAATCAATTGTTTCAATTCAAAATGAGAGAAATGAAAGGAGTAACATCCTAATTAATCCAAAGTTATGATATCTATAGAAAATAATATATTTTCTATGATCAAACTACATTCTATATCTGGGAATCATAATTACCATATAAATGACCAAAGTAGGAAAATAACCTTTTGAGATCTTCATGAGGTACCATATATGTTTTTTAGTGGGCTCATTGTTCCACTATTCCCTGTGTAATGGTTAAGTACCCCTTAAAAGCTCTTTTAAATTCGTTACTATTTTGATTATGAGAATGTTATTCCCTATATTTATCATTTAGATGGTAAGGTAGATCAACCGTGGACCCTTTTGATGGAAAAGTAGAAACAAGATGAAATTTACTCTAATGAAGTGTAATGAGTATAATAGCTTATTTTCACAAATTATATTCCTATTCTTATTCATATAATACCGGAGTAGTAATCTAATTAGTAGAAATAGAAGTATAGTGATTCCATTGTTACATATATTGAGAAATATAAAAATATATGTGAGGTACCCTTCAATTATTACCTTCTGACCAAAAATTAAGGATGATCGATTCTTCAAAAGCTTAAAACTAAGTCTCCAATTTGAGTAATCCCTAAAAGAACACAATATCTATGAAGAAATTATTCTATTTTCTATCATATTGAAGATTTATATTTGAGTTATAGAAAATTCCCATGGTTTTGATGTGAAAATATAAATGGAATTCAATAAAACATCTAAATTCCATGGAGATAATAAATTTAGCTTCCCTTTATGCTCAAGATATAAGTAAAAAATTAGAGAAATTATATCCAGTAAAATTGGGTGATCCTATTTTTTGGTTAAGAAGATTCATATGTCAAATTGACTCTATATTAATTATAGAGAACATAACAAGATCATTTTAAAAAATAATTATCCACTACCCCATATTAAGGAAATGTTTGATCTATTGTACAAAGATAATTAATTTTCACATATCGATTATTATTTTGGATATAATTAAATTACAATAATGAGGACATACCCAAGAATTACTTCCGTACAAAGTATGGGAATTATAAACTTATAAAAATGAATTTGGTCATTTTAATTCCCAAATTATATTCCTAGATTTAATGAATATAGTTTTTATGGAATATAATAATTACGTTTTGGATGTAATTATATATTGGGTTCATATATATTCAAATTGAATGGAAGGTCATAAATGTCACTTATCGAATTTTATTGTGATACTAAAGATGGAGAATCTAAATGAAAAATATTCAAGGAATTAATTTTGGATTTAGAAAATTTCATCAAGGTTTATATAATCTCATATAAAATTATATCAGAATACCCTTAGAAGAGAAAAGGTAATAAATATTCTCCAAGTCCAACCATTATGATTTAGATCCATTATTTTCGTAGTATAGATAGTTATTATCAATTTTCTATAGTTATTTTTTCACATCTATCAGATCATCTCACTGTGTTTATTCCGAATGAATAGATGTTTAGTTAGATGGATGAATGTGTGAAGTATTTTTAGGATACAAATAGAAGGATACTCATTATACATGTTGTTATACCAAACTATAGTAGAGAAGGTTTTTTAATCTATATTGATTCATCAATTAAGGGACAAGGATTCATCCTTGTGCATAGAAATATGGTTATAGATTATGAATCATCGAAAATTAAGGTCCATGAGAAATAGTCCCTAATTCAATATTTAGATTTAGATATGGAATTTTTTAAATTAAATATATGTGGTTATTATCAATATAGAGAAATGTGTGACAATCATACTGATCACAAATGAATAAATTATATTTTAGCTTAAAAATAACTGAAGATGTTACAAAGAATATAGTTGGAGATTATTAACAATTATGGTGTATTAATAAATTACCACCCTTTGAATGAAAACAACGTGGAATATTATTTATGTTTAAAGGACCAAGATATATTATTAATTAGTATGGTCACAAAAGATACGATATTTATAGACATATAAAGGATATATCATAAAATCATGATAAAAGGGGAGAAATCATATATTTATCAAATTATTGTTCAACCATATATCAAATTTATTTATAGAGATGTTTAAAAGGAATACTTAGTGCTAAATAAATGGTGATAAATGTTACGAATTTTTCCTTTATTCTAATGGACTTACAATGTTTATGAGCCATGTATACATCCCTAGGGTCCCATAGTTGACGATGAATCTATTTGATTATGAACATCGTTCTTCGTTATATATTCATTTTTGAAATATTATGATATATATATATATATATATATATTAATCATTATATTTGGGTGTGATTCCCTAGAGAGATTATTATTATAGATTTCTTATTAGTCATTGGAATGTAATCTAGTTAAGTAACAGAGACTGAACTATAAGGGACTATTATAACCAATACTCATACCATAATGGAAATGGGAAAACATCACCATTCATTTTTTCATTGGAATCTCCCAATAACATAAATGGTATTATTCTATATGAGATAATGTCGATCAACTAATATATACAACACATTTTATTTATATTAGGTATTATATATCACTCCATTAACATATATATATATGTATATATACTTTAATTATGTTTTAATATTTTATGTCATGCAAGTATCAATTGTATTAAATAACTTTATATGGTTATACTCGATGTTTTTTAGGACATTTAAAGGGTAAATATTTAGTGATATGTTATGGAACTACCTATCATCCTCAAATTGATGTTTTATCTAAGGGGACAATTAAAAATCAATAATAGTTTATGTTTTCATATCATGAAAATGGAATTTCATAGAGATCTATAATTGTATATATTATCATTAATGATATTATTTTCTTATATAATATTATTTAATTTTAAGTAATTATAAAATGAAATAATTTTTTTATAAAATGCTAATGTTCTATTTTGATATTTAATTAAAAAAATAATTGATATAAAAATATTAATAGTGATATAATATAATTGATTTAATGTATTTGCAATAATTTTGTTAATTTTTATGAATTTTTAGGGAGGTATAATATTTAAACATCTGAGTTCTCATTTGGTCTTGAAACATTTAATGTAAAATGTAATTAATGGCATTAAAAACGAATTAACAAATTTTTGAATAAGTTATATATTATTATATTATATAAATCTGATTGAAAATTGATTCAGTCAAATGAATGGGGTATGTTTTGAAGCATCAATAATTGTCCATTTATTGGTAGTTTATCTTTTTATAGTAACTTTATCAATCCAATAAATGTGTAAATTTTTCTTATTACAATAAATGTAATATGGGTTAACATGGTATTTAATATAAAAAAATTAGTGTAAAAATGTGATCCACACAAGTATAAATATTTTTAAATGAGATTTTTTTAGTCTTATAAATTTAATTTCCATTCTCATCAATTATAATTTATTTTTATATCTTTATTTTTTTAATATTAATTAATAATTATAAAATTAGGAGATTACCCATAAAAAAAATAATAAATGGACTCCCTCCATTCCCTTATATATACAACATTTAGTATTCTAACATAACCAAGATTTTACAAATACTCTTATTAACATAACACGTCATGTCATATAGGTTTTCTTATAGCTAAAAAAATCATGTATCTCATTATAAATGATCCAGATGATTCGTTTTGAAGAAGAGTTAATCTCTTTAACTTACCATTATCTTATAAATTTTTATTTTACATTCTTCAAATATATTATATTATTAATATATTAAAAAATTTCTTAATGAAAATATACAATAAATTTTTTATTGTTATGAAAAATATAATTACGCCCTATTTTTCATTAAATAGGAAGTGAGATTATCACTCGTGTGTACATAAGACTTACCATATCCCATTACCGATAAATTTCAGTTTTCATGATAATATTTTTTGGATGTGTATTATGATGATTTTAATAAAAATATAATATATTTATGAGAAAATATTAATATTGGAATGATAATCTCATATCTACCTTTATATAATCCAATATTTTGGATAATGATAAAATCGCTCATGGATATGTCTGGACTACCATCTCAATAAAGTGATGAGATACATTTTTCATTTATATTTTACAATTATGGTAATGAGGAAAATTTATATGAATATATATTATATATATTCTATAATAATTATATTTTAAGGATGAAATTAAGAAAAATAATTTCTTATTTCAACCCGTTGAAAATTTAAATAAACGTTCATGCGGGCATATGGCTTTCCCTCTCCAATAATGATGTTATTCATTTATATATTAGTTAATTTTATTGATGAATATATGTATATAAATATATATGAATATAGATGAAATTTATAACATCAATAATAGTATATAGATGTTGGAACTATGAAAAATGAAAAAAGAACCAAAACTATCGAACAAAAACATATATAAAATGAAAAGAAATTATAACAAAAAATGATTTTAGTAATGATTTGTTACGAAATTTGTGGTATAAGGTTATCATAAAATCATATATGTTTTTATATATATGATTGTTTTAAATGAATACTATTTTATATAAACTACTAGTTATTAAATATGAGGTTCAGAAATGTGTGATTGATGTTAGACATGAGGCAAGGGGTTTAAAGTAGCTATCTCTTTATTTATTGGGATTATTTGTGGTTATGTTTATGATACTGAGAAAATATGATTTACCTATCTGTAAACGCAGTATTTTTCTTCCCCTATGGCCATTTATTAAGAACAAATGTTTCACTGCATTTTCCTCATCTTAAGTAGGCATAATACAACGTTTATAATGCAAATTGCCTATATTTTACTATTTGCCCAAAAAGGGTATTCCTTACATATATATGTTTTATAAAAAACTATTTCAGTTATGGATTATAATATTCTCCTATTGATTATTCAAATAATTTTATAATTTTTTTTACTATTTAGAAAATGGTTTGAAGATCATCTCATTGATTTTTTCCTAATGTGATACTATGAGACTTTTTATTATCATATAATAGAAGAAGTAAGTTGATAAATTTTAATAAATGAATATAATTTTCTATAATCATTGAGGAATAAAATTTAGAACCATAATTTACTTATTATAATAGTTTTGTATTGATAATTTTTTTTCATAATTTTTCATAAGTTTTTACATTTAGGGGAGTTTATTTTAAAATATAAGTCTTGAATTCATCAAGAATTTTTCCATCACTTTTTGATTAATCAATGAAATTAATGTTAAATGTAATAAATGGTTTATTAGAAGTAATATTGAATGATTCCATACTTATTGATTTTGAAAATTGTTTTTGTTTATTATTGAATGATTTTTTTGAATCCCATTCCATTTCCTCATGTTATGATTTTTTGAATTGTTTCTAAAACACATTTCATTTCATGAATTCTAATATGATTACTGGTTTATTATATAGTGACATAATTTTTTCTTAATCTTATTATGATACAGGGGGGAACTATATATATCTCCAATAAATTTGGTTAATATTTTTATATCATGAGATTAATTGAACTAGAATGGGGAGTGAACCGAGTTTAGTATATGTCTTTATACCCTATAATATAATTAGAAATGAAAAATTAAATTTACAAGGTCTTGTGTACTGAACCAATAAAATATTATAGCCTTTTTAATGACACTTTAATATTATGTAAAAATTTTATAAGGATATATTTATTCAAAAATTTGATACCTTATGATTATATTATTCTATAATGGCATGTGTTCTCTTATTCCATTATTAATCTTATCTCATAAAATTAGATTAACATTTTAAACTAACATACTCATTTACAATAAGTATAAACACTTGCTAATTTATTTATCAAAGTAGCTTTAAAATATTTTTGTATTTCAAAGTAATAGGAGCGGATTATGAAATAAATATATATAATATGGTTATGACTTAAAATAAAAAGCATTGCAGGGATAACCAAGAAGGTCAGTATTAAGGCGAGACTTAGTCCTATCAACAATTTATATAAATTGATTCACACCATCGATCGGGGGTAAGCTATAGTACACTACTCTCCAGGTCTAAATACCTCTACCATAGTTCTACGTCGGAAACACAAACAACAACACACAGGCTATCCAGGTCTAACTTGACCTCTACCACTATCGACAGTGGGAAAAAACGGGTTATGAAATTTGAGTGAGGATTTTAGAATCCTCCAATTTAGCTTAAGAGACACAGGGTGTGTTAAATAAACAGGGTTCACACTACTCGAAATGTAAATATATAATCACTAAAGAAAGTGAGAAAGAGTTTAGAAAAGCTTTAGTGATTGGCAGTGCAGCTCTGGACTCATTTTATTGGTCAAGAAAAACATCTATGTCCTTCTCTTGGTTCTGCTCAGAAAACAGAGTGTCGTTTTCTTCTTTTATTCTTGGTCCATGTTGTCAGCTTGAGTGCATGAAGTATTTCTGGTAGTTCTTCACTCATGATATGGCATGGGTTCTCCTTGAAAATGATTAGCTTCGTGTCTGTCCAGTGTTATTGGAGTATGGATTTATCCTTTCACAAATGCTCTACATTTGAATGATGTTCAACCCTTTTTTTTCACCCATGTGCCTTCTTAGTTTCTTGATGCTTATTGTATGCACATCCAATGTTCACTCTTCTCATCCTTTTTCATCGTATTCAGTGAGGTCTTTATCTTAACTTTTTATAGCTTTCAGCTCCAGAAAATGGGAATGATTACCTTTTTTATGGGTATAAGGTATGGTTCCCTAACATGGAAACATAGATTATTAAATAACAGTAACTGCATTAAAAACATCAAATGTAACTGTTATCTTAATAAATAAATAGTATTGAGTATAGAGTTTTACTATTCGGTCATTCATTAGAAGGTCAAGTTGGTAAATGTGTATGGTGGTCTTTTTTGTAGTAGAACCTTCCATCGGTAGATCTTTGAACTTGCATCGGTAGCTTATTATTATCGATAGCTCTAGGTATCTGTAACTCCTATCGGTAGACTTACTCTATCGGTAGCTCGGTAGTCTGTTTATATCAGTAGCTCTATACTTGTATCGGTAGACTGAATCAGTCGGTTCATATTTGTCGCCAGTCTATATCAGTATGCCAGTCAGTAGATCTTATCGATAGTTCTTAGTGTTCTATATCAGTAGACTGAATCTGTCGGTAGACTTTCTTACCAGTGGACTTATTCATATGGGTAGAACTATTCTACAGGTAGTTCAGTTTCTGTCCTATTGGTAGACATGGTGTTTGTCAGTATCTCTTGTTCATATTGGTGATCTTTTTGTATCAGTGACTCTTTCTATCGGTAGACTGAGTATCGGTAGCTCCATATCAGTAGCTATACCCAGATTAGTGACTTAACACTTGTTTTTTTTATGCAATGAAAAACCGGATGGGTTAGAAGAACTTTAGAACTTATATAAACATAGATACCCATAGATTAACATATCTCTGTAATTATTTTAATATTATTATATTATTGATCATAGATTGAATGAATTCATATATAGAAAAACATTACATTGAGATTATCAATGTATATGAAAGCATAATTGGGATTATCAAAACTAGTAATGTCAATAATCTCCCCCTTTTTTATAATCAATACCTATGATATTATCATTTTAAAATAGTGAGCAATTGTATCAGAGGATATATCATTAAATGAAATTATCTTAGAGAAACAATATGTTATAGAACATAATGGATCAGAGGTGGAAGTAAATGTGATAGTATAAGAGATAAAATTAAATGCAATGATATCAAAAGTAAAATTTAGTGGCATCAGAGAGTTAGAGAAAATGGTAGCAGAGAATGAAATGTAATAATATTATAGGAGTAAAGCATGAAAGCTTTTCCATAGATAATAATTTCTCCCCCTTCCATTAATATCTCTCCCCGTGGGTGAATATTTCTCCATCTTTGATAATTAAAGATTATTTCTCCCCATTTTTAAAAGCTTGGTAAAATATTTCTCCCCCTTTATGATAATCAAAAACTTGGAAACCATATAAGGCACAAAAATAATAATGAGAAAAGAAATAAAAACCAGTTTCATTTCATGTCCCAAATAAGGTACAAAGATATAAACAAAGTACAATAGATTCCTATCAAAATGTCTAGCCACTTGTTCAATGCACATCCTTATGGTGAGATTTTCCATTGGGAGCATAAGAGGATTCAGGTGAAGTGGTTTCAGGTGAGGGCTTAGGAATTCCACAAATGATCATTGGAGGCTAAGCTACAGAAACTATTCCTTGTCTGTACTAAGGAGATCTTTGAGTGATCATGGGAGTGAGGCTTCGAATTGCTTGGGCAGGAGTCATCTGAACTGGAGATGTAGAAGAGGCAGAGTCTGGTACGGAAGGAGGGACAATCACTGGCCTAGCATCAACATGCATAAAAGGTAGCAATAGATTTCTGAAATCCATAATTATTCCCCCTCCTCTCTCCATAGAGGATATGAAGTCCTCCTTGTTCTCCATAAACTTGTCCAATGCTGGAGTCAATTCCCTTATCTTTCTATGTTGCTCATTGAAATCTTGATTGACTAGTGGAATCTTCATATATTCCAACAGAAATTTGAAGTAATTGTTGAGTTTATTCTTGGTAAAATCTTAGAGAAATAGGAGTCTACTTTATATTTCACTTCTTTATGAGAGGAAGATGCCTCTCTCATATAGTCTTGGACTATCATCATTATCTCTCTAGATGAATCTCTCGTAGAAAGCACAACTCTTCTCAGCTCGAATTAGTCCACAGAGCCACTATTTGATGCTTGACCATGATCCTCTTTCATCATAGCTCAAATTTGATTCAACTCTACTGAGGGATTATAATAAATAGAACCAACCGTGAAGGTAACTATTTCCTTGAAGTTCATTCTCAACCCACTGATAAAATTTTGAACATGAGAGCCCTGGTTTTTAACATGATCTTTCATAGATTTTTATAACATTCAAACACTGAAACCATCTGTCTTACGACACTCTTGACATAGGCTATGTCCTTGTCTGCTTGAGATTTTGAGCTCATGTAAGAGTCTAAAGAAACAACATATTCTTTTAGAGCTTCAAGATCTGCATCAAGTCTAGAAACTTGAACATGGCAGTCTTTAACTTCTTCCACTATTTCTACGATGAAGGATTATAAATTAAAACCTAGAGAGGTTTCCAAAGATCTTTCCACCATCTTCATCTCTTCAGAAAAGCAATGCTTCATCTTAGAAATTGATGCATTAAAAGAGTCTTTCAGTTCATCCTTCAAGGGTTCTAGATTAGCTCTGGTGATCATATCTGATGGTGCAACTACAGTGGGTACTCTGGAAGATGCTAAACTGACCACTGATCCAGTCATGATCGATTGAACTAAAGAGACCAGTGAAACTTCCATCATCTTTACCTCTTCCACAAAACATTCCATAAGATTTTTCTTTAAAGTATCCAGGTCATGCATTCTGACCACATCTTCTGGTAGTAACTCAGTCTCAACATCATAAGTAATCTTAGGTCTATTTAGAGATGCTTCATTGTCAGAATCAGGATAGTCTAACCCAAAGACTACAAAACCTGGGTCTTCTGACCAATCATCAATTCCAGTAGCCACTATAACACTTCCAGCATTGGTTTGATGCTCTCCCTCAACTGGTGCATCCTCAATTAAGATAACAGCATTATCGGCATTATTAGAAGGTATTCCTTTATCAATAGAATCTTCCACTATTAATTCTTTCTCGGCAATTTCTTGAGATTCTTCCAAACTAGGAAAGGGTATGTCAACTTCATTTTCATCTGTAGCAGGAACTAAGGATTGTCCAATCACTTGACTCAGACTCAAGCCAGCTGACAAAGATGCTTCACTTTCATGAACGTCTTCTTCATTATCTACTGTAGACACTTCAACATCCTCTAAAGCAGTGTCTTCCTTATCTAATTTATATTGATCTCGATCTTCAGGATTTGGGCTAGGAGGAAAGTCAGGGTCTCCTCCTTTATCAGCAGAGGACTGTTCCTCTTCTGAATCATCACTGTATTCTGGCTCCTCTTCATCAGGTCCCAGACCTGGATCCCTCACATACTTTTTTCTACAAGGATGATCCACATGATTGAATTTTTCATATACCTTCTGGTCATCATTGACCCATTCTCCTCTCCAAGGGTTCCAATTTATCCTATTGTATTTTCACACTGTTGATGTGATACAATATTTATTATTCACTACCAATGTCGCTTCTTGAGACTCAGATACACATTTTACCTTTATCATCACAGAAATTAGCCTAGCAAATAATATGGAATTTTTCATTGATTTCGGACTTGTCATGTCTTTTATTTGGATCATCAGCAATCTGCAAAGATTAACTTTTACAAAATGTCTTAAGAGATGCAAGAGATAGATATCCTGGTTTCTCAAATTGGAAAAGTATCCTCTCCTCGGTATCAAGACATGTTGAATGAATATGAACAACAATATGTTATCTCTATCCATTTCTGCAGAAACTACTTTTCTATGACTTCTATCACTGGTCAGCTCTTCCAAATCAATCTCATAGTCGAAAATATCACTGGTAGGTGACATAGATCTCGATACATATCCAGATACCCCTTCAATCAGAACGTTTAATCACTCAACCAATTCAACAGATGAAAACGATATCTCCTTTCCATTTACAAATTAAGTCACTAGATTTTCATTCTCAGATATCTCAAAGGTTACAAACTAGTAAAACTATTTCACTAACTTTGGAAAATAGGGACCACTGTTGTTTGAATAACACTACACCCATTTTTGATCTTCATGCACTTCTAGGACTAAAGATTTTATAGGCAGTAGCCATTCTACACACATCTCCTTTTCAATCACAATAACTAGATTTTGCATATGAGGATTTACTGGTCGTCTTCCTGATCTTGTCCTGCTACCCCTTCCACTTGCTTCTAGCATAGACTTTTCCTTCTTTGCTTTTGGCTCATCAGCAACATCTCTAACAGATGGGAGATTGGTGTTTGCCATCTCGGATTCCAGGGATTTAGGGTTCTCTAAGGATTCGAGAGGTAAGGTTTGAGGGTAAGGGTTTGAGGCTCAGTGGATTTAAAAGTATCTTGGACTTTAGTTTTATCATTTAGGAATCATAAAATAAATAAATAAAATGAAATAATGAAAAAATGATTCAGATTCTGGCGGTAGGCAGAAGTTTAAAATAGTGAAAACATCAGTAGGGTCAGTGAGAATTCCTATCAGTGAGGTTACATTATTGAGAGTTTTACATCAGTGATAATTTTTCATCGGTGATATTTTTACATCGGTGGGAATTTCACATCGGTGAGAATTTCACATCGGTGAAAATTTTACATCTGTAAGAATTTTACATCGGTTAGAATTGCTACCGATCAAGGTTAAACATACCTAACTCATGTCTAATGTAACTTAACCTCTCCGAACTCAAAGAATTGGTGAAAATGTCAGCTAATTGATGTTCAGTACTAATAAACTCAAGAATAATATCACCTTTTTGGTAGTGATCTCTCATGAAATGGTTCCTCACATCAATGTGTTTGTTCCTAGAGTGAGACATAGGATTCTTGAATATATTTATTTCACTAGTTTTGTCACAGTTGATAGAAACATGCTTAATGTCATATCCATAGTCCTAAAGAGTGTGTTTCATCCACAGAATTTGTGCACAACATCTACTAGCAGCTATGTACTCTACTTTGGTAGTAGAAAATGCTACAGAATTTTGATTTTTACTACACCAAGATACTAAGGAATTTCCAAATAGATGACATGTTCCTGATGTGCTTTTTCTATCTAACTTGCAACCATCAAAATTAGCATATAAATAACTCATTAAATCAAAGGGTTGTCCTTTTGGGTAAAACAAACCTATGTTTATAGTGTGTTTAAGATACTTAAAAATTATTTTAATAGCAAGTATATGAGATTATTTTGGATTAGCTTAAAATCTTGAACACATACACAGACTAAACATAATATCTGGTTGACTAGCAGTATGGTATAGTATGGTTCCAATCATACCTCTGTAATTGGTTTAATCTACTGGTTTTCCAGTTTCATCTGCATCCAATTTACAAACAGTACTCATAGGAGTATCACTTTCATTAATAATATCCAAACCAAAATTTATTAAATTATCCTTTGTATATTTAGTTTAATTCAAAATAATCCCATTTTCATTTTGGAAAACATCAAATCTAAGAACATATTTGAGTTCTCCCATTAAACTCATTTCAAACTCATTTTTCATACTCTTTGAAAAATCAGTACATAAATAGTGTTTAGAAGATCCAAAAATAATATCATCAACATAGATTTGATCTATTAAAACATCTGTATATATTATTTTAATAAAATTAGTTTTCTCATCAATCCCTTTAGTAAAACGTTCTAAAATAAGAAAATTACTAAGAATATCATACTAAGATCTTGGATCTTGTTTAAAACCATATAGAGCTTTAGAAAGTTTAATGACTTGATTTGGAAAATTTGTATTAGTAAATCCAGGAGGTTGTTCAACGAAAACATCTTCTACAATAAAACAATTTAAAAAAGCACATTTAACACATATTTGATATAACTTGAATGGAAGATGAGCAGCATATGCAAGTAAGATCCTAATAGCTTCTAATATAGCTAAAGGTGCAAAGGTTTCATCATTATCTATACCTTCTTCTTGAATATATCCTTGTGTAACTTGCCTAGATTTGTTTCTAATTATGTTTCCAGATTAATCAACTTTGTTTCTAAAAACCCATTTCGTGCCTATTGTTAAAGTGTCCTTAGGTCTATAAACTAATTACAAGACATTGTTTCTTTCAAATTGATTTAACTCTTCTTGCATAGCCATTACAAAAAATTCATCATTGATAGCATCATTGATATTCTTAGGTTCTAGTTGTGAAAGAAAGGTTTGATGTTCAACCTATTTTCTTAGAGAAGCTCTATTATGTGTCCTTCTATCAAGATTACCAACAACAATATCTAAAGGATGATTCTTTAGGATCCTAGTTGATTTAGTAATAGTAGGACTAGAAATTTCAGGTTCATCTCCATGTTCGGGTTCTATAGTAGAAGATTCTAGAATATGTCAAGAACTAGATTAGTTTATAGTAGGTTCTTTAGATTTATCATTAAGGTCCAGAACACTCAAATCATCTTCGTGATTTTCAAGAGAGGTTTTAGGATCATGTGGATCAGTTTCATCAAACTTGATGTGAACAGATTCTTCCACACATTTCGTTCTCTTGTTTAAGAATCTATATGCTTAGATAGTTAATGAATAACCAAGAAAAATTCCATTATCACTTTTAGAAGAAAACTTTTCCAAATTATCCTTTATATTAAGAATAAAAACATTGCAGCCAATGACTCTAAAGTAACTCAATTTGGGTTTGCTATTATTCCACGGTTTATATGGGGTTTTCTTGAGAACTGGTCTAATTAAGACTCTATTGATAATATAGAAAGATATATTCACAGCTTCAACCCAAAAGTAAATAGGCATATCATACTCATTAAGCATGATTCAAGCTATTTCTTGAAGGGTTCTATTCCTTCTTTCTACTACACCATTCTGCTGAGGTGTCCTAGGAGCATAAAATTTGTGACTATAACCATTGTGTGAGAAATAAGATTCAAACTCTATATTTTCAAAAACATCACCATGATAACTACTGAGGGTTTTAACCTTACGTCCACTACTATTTTCTACAGACTTAGAGTATTTAACAAAGTAAGAGCAAGCTTAACTTTTGTGAGCTAAAAAGTATACCCAAGTATATCTATAAATGTCATCTACCAAGACATAGACATAATTCATCCCATTTACACTAGAAACTCTTGAAGGTCCAAACAAGTCCATGTGAACCAACTCTAGAGGTTGAGAAGTTGAAACTTCGTTATTTGATTTAAAAGAAACATTATATTGATTTCCATTTTGGTAGTGATTACAAACATTTTCATTTGGGAATACATGTTTAGGTAGGTCTCTAACCAAGTTTTCCTTAGTCAGATTTCTAATTGAATAGATCTTTTAGTGTCCTAATCTATAATGCCACAACCAAAACACTTTATGAAAATAATTAAAACAAGTAACATATTTTTTAGATAATGTTTTTAAATAAAAAACATAAACATTTTCATTTCAAAAATCAGAAAATACTAAAAAAAATTAGAATTAGAAACATTATAGGAATCATTTTCAAATTTCACATTAAATCCATCAAAATATAGTTGAGAAATACTTAATAGGTTATATTTATGTCCATTAACAAATAAAACATTAGAAATTAAAACTGAATCAGTGTTACCAATCTGGCCTAGGCCGATGATTTTTCCTTTAGAATTATCACCAAAGGTGAAACGGCATCCATCATCATTTATAAAGCTTTTGAAGCCTGAATAATCTCCAGACATGTGTCTTGATCATCCACATTCCATGTATCATACCTTCTTGTGAGAACTGTTTAAACATGTTTCCTACAAAATAGTTTTAGATATAAAATGATTATGGTACCAAGATTTTCTTGGGTCTAGATAGGTTAGTAATCAAAGCCTTAGGTATAAATATTTTTCCTGTAGGTCTCATATATTTTATTGAATCTATAGATTTTCAAAGATAAAATTAATTTGATCTATAACCATACGAATAACTGGTTGAAGCCTATGAATTTCCAGAACTGGAATAATCAGAATTTTATCCAGATATAGGAATAAAACAAATTTTAGTTAACTATCTTTTTCCAGGTTGGTATCCTAATCCAGTAGTGTATTTTGGTGACCCTTGTTTTCCTAACATTTGTGTATGTCAATCTTTTCCATTTGTGAACTTTTCTATGTCCTTTCAAAGATTCTCATTAGAGATTTTCAATTCATTATTTTCCTTTAACAGTTGATTATTATTTTCATTTTTTACATCAAAACCAGATTTAGTAGGGATAATGAGAGAATAATGTTTCTTTAATGGCTTATATTTGTGTTTAAGATCATTACATGTTTCTTCCAGCAAATTGTAGTATTCAAACAAGTCATCCTTAGACATATTTTCAGAATCAGAATCATATTCTGCATCATCTCCAGAATAATAGGAATTCAAAACAGGAGTATCTAAAGTTACCTCAGATGTGTTTGTCATGAAACACATGTTGGCACGATTCTTCTCCGAATCAAAAACATCAAATTAACTTGTGATGTCATCTGAAGAACTTCAAGTAGCATTCATAGATTTCTTGTACTTATTGTCCTTATAATCATATATCTTTTTGAATTTCAGTTTTGGACAGTCAGCCTTGATGTGTCCTTTCCTTTTGTAGTCACAACAGACAATATCATCTTCCTTGTCATGTTTTTTCAAAACCCTTTTCCAATGTCCTTTGTCGTCATACATTCCTTTGTAGTTAAATTTTCTGAAGAATTTCTTCTTTCTCTAGAATTTCTTGAATCTCCTGGCTATTTGAGCTATTTCAGCATCACTGTGAGAGTCTAAATATTCACTGGTTGAACTTTCAGTTTGTATTTTCCTGGTCTCCTTGTATTTTCTCTTAGAGGAAGTAGACTTGAAAGGTACAGATTTTCACTTGGGTTCGTTATCTTCCCCTTTATTTATATTGAGTTATTCGTCATACATTATTAATATTCCAGTAATCTCTTTTACAGTCAGTGCTCCAATGTCACATGACTCTCTGATTGGAACAAAAGGTCACCTCCATCGTTCTAGCAGACATCTTAGTATTCTCATAATTTGTTCCTTAGCTGGAACAGATTTTCCAAGTGAACTCATTGTATTGACTATCTCATTAAACCTGTGATACATATCAGAAATAGTTTCATCAGTTTTCATTTTAAAATTATCATATTTAATTGTTAAGTATTCAGTCTCATTTCTTTAACATTGGTTGTTCCCTTATGAGAAACATCCAAAGTATCCCAATTTTCATAAGCAGTTTTGCAAGTAGATATTCTATTAAACTCTTCATCTCCTAAAGCACAGTATAGGGCATTCATAGCTTTATAATTATTTTTGTAAGAAGTCTTTGTAGGTTCATCCAAAGTTGTCTTTCAGTTTCAGGAATTTTATATTGAGTCTCTATAGGAGTCCAGATATCAAAACCCATACGTTCCAATTGTTTTTTCTTCTTAAGATTCCACTGGGCATAGTTGGTGCCATTAATGAAAGGTGGCATGTTAGTAGAATCACCCTCTATTCTATTGTCCATAACTAGATTTTAGAAAAGAAATTTTAAAGAGATAAAATTTAGAACTAACAGAAATTTAAGATATTTAATGATGCAACTAAAATCCCAGTTGAAAAATAGAGTATGTCAATTATCCTTTAAAAAACCCCTCTAATACCAAATTCTGGTCAGAGTGGAAACTCAAGAGGGGGGTGAATTGAGTTCCAATAAAAATTTCTGTTAAAAATATTTCTTTTAAAATCCCCAATTTTAAAAACAAAGTTAAACTGTAGTGAATCTATACAGAGTGTAAATGTTGAATCAATTTCTCGATGATTGATTAGGTCTCAGTTGACTTAATCTGATGATTAAATTTAATTTTGAAACCAACTTACTGGTTTACAATAAGTAGATACACTTGTTAATTTAACTATCAAAGTATCTTTAAAATATTTTCGTATTCCAAAGTTAAAACATTGGATTATGAAATAAATATATATAGTATTCTTATGACTTAAAATAAAAAACATAGCTGAGATAACCAAGAGGATCCATCTCAAGCCGAGACTTAGTCCTCTGAACAATTTATATAAATTGATCCACACCCTGGATCGGGGGTAAACAACAGTACACTACTGTCCAGGTCCAATGACCTCTACCACAATTCTATGTGGGAAACACAAACAACAGCACATAGGTTGTCTAGGTCTTACTCGGCATCTACAACTATCCACAGTGGGAAACAAGGGGTTATGATGTTTGAGTGAGGATTTTAGAGTCCTCCAGTTTAGCTTAGGAGATAGTGTGTGTGTAAAAAAAACTGGGTACACACACTACTCGAAATATAAATATAGAATCACTAAATAAAGTGAGGAAGAGTTTAAAAAAAGATTTAGCGATTTGCAGTGCAGCTCTAGACTCATTGGAGTGGTCAGAAAAACTTCTGAGTCCTTCTCTGGGTGTTGCTCAGAAAATAGTGTCGTTTTCTTCTTTGATTCTTGGTCCAGCTTGTCAGCTTGAGTGAATGAAGTATTTGTTGTGGTTCTTCACTCCAGATGCGGCTTGTGTTCTCCTTGAATATGAGTAGCTTCATGTCTGTCCAGTTTTCTTAGAGTATGGATTTAGCCGTTCACGAATTCTCCACGTTTTAATTATGTTCAGCCCTTTTCTTTTTCACCCTTGTTCCTTCTTAGGTTCTTGATACTTGTTGTATGCACATCTAGTGTTCTCTATTCTCATACTTTTTCATTATATTCAGCTAGGACATTATCTTCCCTTTTTATAGATTTTAGCTTCGGAAAATGGGAATGATTACCTTTTTCATGGGTACTAGTTACGGTTCCCTGACATGGAAACAGAGATCATTAAATAACATTAAATGCATTAAAAAGCATCAAATGTAACTGTTAGCTTAGTAAATAAATAGTATTGAGTATAGAGTTTGACTAGTTGGTCAATCATTAGTAGCTCGTGTTGGTAAATGTGTACGGTGGTCTTTTGTGTAGCAGAACCTTCCAATGGTAGCTCTTTGAACTTGCATCGGTAGCTTGTTGGTATCAGTAGCTCTAGGTATCAGTAACTCCTATCGGTAGACTTACTCTATCGGTAACTCGGTAGACTAGTTCTATTAGTATATCTATACTTGAATCGGTAGACTAAATCAATCGGTTCATATCAGTTGCCTGTTTGTATCAATAAGCCGGTTGGTATCTCATATTGGTAGCTCTTAGTGTTCTGTATTAGTATACTGAATTTGTTGGTAGACTTGCTTACCGGTGGACTTATGCATATCGGTATACCTGTTATACCGGTAGCTCGGTTTCTGTCCTATCGGTAGACATGATGTCTTTCGGTAGCTCATGTACATATCGGTGACCTTTGTGTATCAGTGAAACTGTCTATTGGTATACTGAGTAGCGGTAGCTCCATATCAGTAGTTATACCCAGATCAGTGACTTAACACTTCTCTATTTTATACAAAGCATATCCAAATGGTTTAGAAGAACTTCAGAACTCATATAAACATAGATATACATTGATTAAGATATCTTACGGACTATTTTAATATTATTATCATCTTGATCATAGATTGAAAGAATTAATTTATAAAAAAACATTAGGTTGTGAATATCAAAGTATATGAAAGCATAATTGGGATTATCAAAACATGTGAGGTCAACATATAGGGTATGCATATCCAATAATGATCCCATGTTCTCATACAATATTTATCATGTTATGATTCTATGATAATTAATATCTCCTTTTTTACCATATCCAATTATCAGAGATCATCCATTCTTATATTTTCATTATAATCATATGATGAATGGTTTTATGAATGTTATATATTAGATGGGTTGTAGTTATAATTATTTATGAGGGAGAGGTTTTAGAACTATTATGAACGTCATGATTAAGATTCCATGTTTCAAAAGTCAGTAGACCTATATGATTATTGTAAGGATCACTATATAATATAATTGATATTCATATATTTTTATGTATTATCTATGTCGAAAATTATTTTTCCACTATATATTAGGTAAAAATATGTTATTAATTCCTTGGTAGTTTAATATGATGTGTGTTATGATTCATAATCTTTTTATAACATAATATTATCTTATATACTGATGTTTATGTTATCAAATTTCATTATTAATGACTTATAACTCATGTTTAAGGCTAATAGTGTCTCTCATGATTTTATTATTCATGGTTCTTGAGTTATTGGGTAGGATTCTCATTTTTTATTTAATTTAACACTGATTATGATCTTATACATTCATTCTTATTTCATGTAATCATTAAATCTTCAATTGAGATATCTCATATTTTCATATTCTAGGAATCTAAGATGACTTCGTTCTTATATTTATATACCACATGATACTAAGAAGGATACGAAATATGATATTTAATGAAAAGAAATCACATTGATAGGTATATTTTTTAAAAATTATGATGATGATGAAAAATAAAAATTTTTTGTTCTTAAAAAAAATTTATAGTAAAAATTTATGTGTTTGGCCAAGTATTATTGTGAGATTTATAAAATTGTACTATTAAATTATGTACTATTGTTGTATGTAATTTTCGGTACCCTTTTATGAGTATTATATATCATTTAATTCTATATGTTTATTTTTCCTCTCATGAAATATTATGTATAATCCATGATATATGATAATTTTATATACTGTTATACCCTATTTATTGTGATGCTTGACTTGTTTCATGATTTACATTTATGCCACATTCTTATGAATCACATGTTATTATGAATTCTTGTAACTTATTTAGTGTTTATATAAGATGGTTCGTGATCACAAACATATCGTAACACCACATAATATTTTTTGTATAGAATTCGATTTAAGGAATAGAATTATCAAACTACCCAATCAGTGATCTCAGATCAATGTGCGCACATGTCAATCACCTAAGGCTATTAGGACATATCTCCCCATCTGGTAAACCATGCCACATTAATATTATGTTAGTTATAATATTTTCATTCAATTTAGAGGGTTTAGATAAATGTGTTATTGTCAAAATTATACAATAATTACCAAATATCACACGTGATTTAATAAATTAATCAATAAATAAATCATGGTAAAATTAATTATTTCAAATCAATTCAATATCAAATTTACAAATCTTAGTTTTCAACATTTATTCCTCATTTTATGGATTCCATATATTCAAAACATTTCAAATTGTATTTCAATGTAGTTCACTTATCTAACTGTCCAAAATAAAATTGTTCCATCAAATCAATTTCATAATAAAAACAAAAAAATAGGGAGATTATTAGAAAATAGGGAGAACCAAAAAATTGATATCACATATTAGAGAGGAATCAAACAAATATAACAATGCATCGATCCAAGAAGAATGGATTTTGTATGAGTAGAAATTCCTATATGTGGCCTTCAAGAACATAATGTCGAGTGATTAGTGTGAGGATTGATTATAGATTTTTAAATTCCCTATGACATTATTATGTACCTAAAACAACATTCCATTCAATAGAAACCATGTACACAATTTTGTTTTTCTTAAAATATAAGACCACGGTGCAACCACATCATACCAGACTACATCACCTCATGCTCAGCCGACCATCTAAAAACAAGCTGTAGAACTCACCCAGATCTTCTCCACCATAGTAAAGGCTACAATAAATCCCAAGAACCTTACCGAAACTATAAATAGATATGCAATACTACATTAATTCCCAAAAAATGTCTCCATGGAGAAGCCAACCGTCTAAAATGTTGTGATAATAAAATATGATGTAGTTATGAAAATCAGCCTCTATGTATCCAAGGTTTAGTCAACCACCAATACTAAAACCTTGTCTAACTTTGAGTTCCAATAATCCACATCTTGATAGACTATAACGTTGGTGAGAATCTCCATGCCATTGACCCTACACCTTGATGCAGTTACATACTAAAAACCAACATTTCATTGAAAAATACCAAAATAATGATGAATACACCCCCTAATCCCTTTGACAAAATTATACCTTTCCTTTTTTGATTTATATAATCATACATCACTAAAGACATGGTCATTTTCCCTATTAATATTTCTATATTCTCTAATTATGTGAAATGAAAAAAAATCTAGTCAATAAAAGGCACAGGAAGCCCCTAAAATCAAGTAAGAATACGTCACACTCATCCTATGTTTTCTATAGTAATTGAAAAATTATTTTCTTCATTGATAATAATATGGAAATTATCTAATAATAATAATAGGTAATAATTATATTATATGGACTATTTTATAATGATAATATCATCTAATGGGAGGTCAAAATTATTCATCAATAAATAAAATAATATGGATTTATTGGATTGTATTAAATTGTCAAATATTAGAGAGAATTTTTTATCAATTATTGAATTTTATTTATATATATATGAGAAAATATTTTATTATTATTATGGTTAAAATGGAATTATCAGTTTTCTCTAGGATATACATAAGATATAATTTCTTATTAGATTTGATATTTTCTTTTATTTTAAAATAAAATAGTTGGACCATATTATAGGAATTGTTTCAATGAGATTTTTATTAATTAATAAATCAACAAAATTAGGATGATGTTTCGTGATGAAACATAGAGATCATTTTTGTCATCCTTGTGGATGTAATTCCATAACATTTGGGGATTTCTTATATGAATTATTATATTGATTTTTGGAATTATACTATAGCCTTGAGAAACTAATATAAGATGATAGATCAAATTTTGGGATTGTATGTAAATTTAAATTTAATGTTTTTATTTTATATAGATTTTAATGATAATGATACATGTTTATTTTACTTTATTATTGATCTATTATATGTTTCATATATCACATGTATTTTCTTAATATTCTAGACTGATAATGTAGGTATATACTTTTAAGAACATCCATACTGAGGTATTTGATATAATTTCAAAATCATATACATAGGATATCCAATTGACATGTTTTTTCAAATGATTAGGATTATCCACTCGAGAGAGTGGTGTAAGAATTCGGTTGGAATGTACATAGATAATCATAGTAGGAGGGATGTGTCACATTCTTGTGGATATCTTTTATTTATGGAAATATTCCAAAATTCAGTCATCAAATACATGATATATTAATGATAGTATGATTTGTACCATGATTAGGCTTATCACATTGATAGTGATTTATTATATATCTGAATGATGTCTCTTATGGCATATTGTTGAATTATAATGGGTTGGTCCATGAGGACCCAACATATTTTCTATACTTCTATTATATATTGTGCTTATATTTATAACCTATTTGAATTTATCCAATTAACCTAATTATATTATTCTTGATGGTATGATCAATTGGTTGTATGTTATGTAGTTTTTTACTCACACACTGCTTTAGAATATCATTTCACTTATAGATATCATTAATTGGTATATAGTTATGGTTTAGAGACTAGTGGTGAATGGTCGAGAAAGTAGAATAGGATAATTAATATCTATCTATACAATGTATGATTAGGTTTTTATTGAATTTTTTGTTACTACTTATAATCTTACAATGGATTCAGTTTTATTATTTAATATAAGATTTATATAAAATCACTTACTTTTTACAATTTGCTATAATTATTTATTATTTTGTTTAATTATTGATTTGGAATTCTATAAAGTTATACTAAGGGTATTGGATCATCACAATGGGACTTATACACTCATTGATTGTTAGCAGCTTGTGGCATAGGGGATGGTGAACATGTATTCAGATATCACTCTAGCTCAGACACAGTGGTTCATTTCATGGTGTTAAAAATGGTTTAAAAAAACTATCATTCACACACTGTTATCTTTTCCATAATTGATTTGGATGGATTTAGAAATAATATTGGAGGTTTTGGACTCATTTTGGGGAACTACTGAGTTTTCTACTCAACAGTGTATAGTGGAACAATAAGTTTCCATAATTTAGGGAATTAATGTTTTTTATATTGGTGTTCATATTGATTAAATTAAATTTGTGTGATTCACGTGATATTGGTGTGTAGATTTATGGGATTTGGTATGTGACCATGCATAATATTTCATATATAGGTTCACATTCAATATATACATGTTCATTCAATATATAGTGAAAAATAATTATATTCATTTATAAATTGTGTTGAATATCGACTATATTATTTAATTTATTACAAATATGATCATCTTATATTCAAATATAGGGTGTATACAAGTTTTAATACTATCATGATAGTTTTAGTGGCTTGCTTATGTATTGGGAATTAAAATAGTTTTATGCCTTTTCTTTTTTGTTAGCCTCTTATATTGAACATTTTTGTGGAACCCTGTGTGTCCATGTTTAGTTTTTAGTTTCCTTATTTTTTCACTATTTACATTGAGTTTTTTTAGAAGAATTAAACATGTCTCCTCATATATTAACTCCAAAACAATTTTTATTCCATTTTATGTATATGTTTTATGTTGACCATGTTCCCTTAGTTACTCAAGCATGATATGAAATAGAAACTACCCATCCACGTCTCATTAAACTGTTGCTTATTTAGATTGGAGGAGTTCACAGTGGCTGGATGAATGTTTTTGATTATTCTCAAAACATCCATCTCTATTAACTCTAATATTTTGAATTTAATAGTGGGAATCAAGATATGAAGTATTTGGTATTAATAGATATGAGGATTTTGTACAAAGTAGAAACCCATGAGGATTGATAGGTTAGTCCCCCACGTTTCATTCATCATGATGTTTCTATATAATGGTGTGATTCATCATGGTAGGAAATTAACGGAAAAGGTAGGATATGGGAGATCATTAAGGACCTATTGTATGAGGATTTGTACACTTAGGAATTGGAATTGGGTCATTCTCATCAGTTCATGGAGATACAGTATAGGATGATGAATGTCCTACTATTCCACACACTTCATCAAGTAGAATCAACTAGTCTTCAAATGGATAGTAATGTTGATCTAAAACAATATAAGTGGGATATTTAATTATTCCTAGAGATAATGATATAGGTTTGAAATTTTTTATATTAAGGACTTTTGATTTGATGACATATGATTTAGTGATAAGTAAATACTAATGAATGAGAAGGAAATTGAGGATGAATTATACTCTATTAAATTTCATGGAATCATTCAACTAACATGTTCCTTATCAAGATAATTTTCACATTCTTATTCAATGTATAAGTTGAGTATTTTAGAAGATGGATACCTGAGAAGTGGTAAACAGAGGAAGTAGGGTAGGGGTTCCTCGATACCCTCTAATGGAGAAACCATTCATTTGTGTTGTTAATATGTAATGTGTGGGATTGTTATTAATGATTCAAACTTTTTCTACAATGACATGTCACTAGTTTGGTAAGGATGGGAATCCAAATTAGTTCTGTAATCTAGATTTTGGTATTCAAACATCATCTTCTAAACTAAGAGCTCAGTCACATGTATAAACCCCACAAAGGTCTACAATCTTGGTGATCTATCATCCTATAGGGAATAATGAAGTCATGTAGGGTAGGGACTATTCATTTTATGTTTCCCCATCATGTAATTTTTTGGATCCCCCAATAGTCTATTGGGTGATATTGTTTTATTAATATACTATATTTATTTAATGGTATTTATAGTAGAATAATTTTCAATTACTATTAGTTCAAGGGGTTGATTGTATGGATTTAATGGTTAAATTAAAATTTTATCTTTTTGTATAATTTTCGTCTCACTGTACTGATTTTTTCAATATTGGTGAATAGATATAATTTTCTTGGAATATAATTTGTTAGAAGAACAAATTTAAAAAATCATTTGTTTTTTAATGACTATAAAAAGCCATTTTTCATAATTTATATGACTATTTTGGTGAAAAAATATTCAATAAATATTATTGATGGTCACATTTTTTGAGATTTAGAAGGATAAAATTAGGATCCTTGACTTTTTGTAAATAATCAAATTTCTATAGAATATATAAGTGTATGGGTTTATAAATTACATTCATAAGGGTAAGGATATGTTTTTATTTTTAATGTAAGGGTATGGGGAGCATTCAATGTACTATAATTGGGTAGTATTAATTACATAAGTGAATATAGAACTGTTTAATAGTACCTTATTCTTAGGTTAATCAGATTAGTTTAAGAAGAGTGTAACAATATATAGCTATGCATAAGGGTATTCTATAGTTGTGTAAGTGTACTGGATGCATTGTATTGGTATATAAGAAATAACGTAAGGATACCACCCACTATGTAATTGTACATTTAGTTTTTTGTAAAGTAATATTTGGACTTCTGTAATAGTAATTTGGTCTTCATTCTACCAGTTTAATGGTATTATGGTCATGCATATGGGTAGCCCTGAAATTTCAAAAAACCCCACATAAGGGAAAATGATTATTTCATAAGTGCTACTAGACCTATGTAAGGGTAACACTCCATAAAATTATACAAAAACAAAGAGATAAGAATAGTAAAACCATATTACAGTTATATAGTTCTTATTATAGCAAAACTAGACATTGAAGCTTTTAAGACAGGTCATTTTTGATGGGATTCCAACACAAAAGGTCATTTCTAATGGGGTCCTGCAGTAAATGTCCTCATGCAGAAATGGGTGATGCAAATATTTTTTTATGATGATCCATCAAAAAAATATTTTTGCAATGGTATCCCTTCCCATCACGATCATTTTATACTTGTTTTTAAAAACACCTTATACGACAATCTCATCGCAAAACACATTAAAAAATAAAAATATATAATAAAAAATAAATATTACTAGAATTTAATAATAATAATAATAATAACTTATTTAATTAAGGCAAATAATAAAAATATATTAAAAAATAA
Source organism: Viscum album (assembly GCA_963277665.1). Lineage (NCBI taxonomy): Eukaryota > Viridiplantae > Streptophyta > Magnoliopsida > Santalales > Viscaceae > Viscum > Viscum album. The sequence continues at coordinate 517,355,951 of OY728146.1, forward strand.
TAATAAAAAATAAAATATCTATAAAAATAAAAATAAATAAAAAAACAAGAAAAATAAAAAATATATAATAAAAATAAAAAATATGATAAAATAATAAAAAATACTATAATTATAATATAATTATAAACCCAATATTTACAACAATATAAAATATAAAATATATTGAAATTTAAATATATAAATTTATAAATATATTAATCTTGTATACAATCAAATATTTATCAAAAAATGATGACAGATCACTAAGGGGGAGTGGCATCCGGAGGAGTTACAGGAGATGGAGGAGCTGGTAGAGGGAACTTCATCCCTAATCCTAGAGTCAGACATTGCATTTACAACATTGTCTGCTGATGATGTTGTTTCTTTTATCGATGAATCTCCTCTTACTTCTTTTTCTACTATAGATGGATCTCTTCATGCTTTCAACACATGGTCTCTACATGATCTCTCAGAGCTCACATATTCTCCTAATTCTATCTAGCATATGAGTATTACTCTCCCTAGCCTCCTCTATATCTGTACGATGACATCGTAACGGTACCATAATAACTTATAGGCTTCAATCGGGAGTCGGTACCAACAATTAAACCCTTTTCAAAGGCATACTAAGTCACCTGCATGCATGCTACATCCTCATGTCCTACTCTACTAAATTTTTGATCCAATGTATCAACTGGACTCTCAACAAGTCATTCAGATGACACAATCTTATATGACTTTTTCAACTAAATTTATAATTAACATATTTATAATATGATTTTTTATCAATTTTAAGACTCAAAATTTAATTATAATTACCTCAATATAATGCTCACCATCGCCTCTAATATCTACACATAAAATATTTTTTTACATCCTAATATATACATCAAACCACACAATATCGATTTTTTTGAATATCTATATAATAATAATATAAATATATTACATATAAAATTATATTAATTATTAAAAAATTACACACATAATTTTCATGATGTGTATTGAATGTATGACTACCAACTTGATGTGTCACCTCATGTATCCACTTGGGCTACTTGCCTAAGGACTCTCTTCTATGAGATGTTTCTCCCATCAATTATGGAAACAATCCATCCCAAACCTAGAATGAGATGTTTTCTGGTCCGTGAGCACATTATGAATAATGAATATCTGTTACTCCCACCTTCCTAATTGTCTTCCAACTCATATTTTTTACAAAATTGACAGCAACAATCTTTTTTAGAGCACTCCCATTCCTCCTAGATAGAGTCTCACAAGCTATCATCAATGGGATAACATAAACCCTACAAATAATTTATTATATAAACTAATTTATTTTAAAAAAATTAAAATAAATTTTTTTTATTTATATTCCATCCAATGATATAACATGTAGTTATAGACATCAATGGTAATTTGATCCTATATATCTAATGATCTCGAATATTTATTCCACAATATAGAACATCTTTCTCAAAATTATATATATGAAATTATGTAAAAAAGAGAAAAAATAACCAAACAATTAGTATATAAATTAATTAATGAAATATAATGACAGATAACTAAAATAAAAAACTAACCATATATCTTCAGCTATGGATAGAATTGAATACATGGACGTCTCTTAGGGAAATGGTCAAGAATAATCAATATCGCCAAACTATGACCCCAATGATTCTTTGCTAAACTGCTAGTAGTATGATGGTTAGATGATGTACCATCATTCTCATCATCAAGCATTACAACAACATTCAACTCCAGAATTATATGAGATAAATGATCACCAACCATCTAAAACAAGAAATGACTATTATCATCAAAAATTTGAAAAAAGTACTATATATGAATATATATTATTTTTTATTAAACAAGTATTTAATTGTGTTAATATACATCCTCAATTACATATATGATGTTTTCAACATCTTCAACGTCACCTTCTATTTCAAATCAGCCTTTTGTATCAACAACATCATCACATCTATCGTCAAAAAACATTAGGATGCCATCATTGATAACTGTGTCTCTACATGGAAAAGATTGATTTGGAAATTTTATTGATAAATTTCAATTACTTAAACTTTAGCAGAGCCACATTTACATTGGGTTAACTGGTTTTTATGAGATTACCTTTTTATTATTCTCCACCAATTATTAATTTCTCCTTAATTATAATCATAATTTTCATAGTAAATTTGATGTGTCTGAGGAGCCAAAAAAAATTATTATTTACCTTAGTAAGGAATTAATATTTACTATCAATGATTCCATGGTGTTGATGAACATGAAAGCCTCTATAAATATCAAAACAATGTCATTTGAAAAACATTATTCATTTTTGGATGTCTTGTAATTAAATGGTAAAAATGATATATGGTTAATTAATCAACATCCAATGTGGTCACATGTAAGGGGTTATAAATATGGAACAACAAGAATATTGACTACCAAAAGAACCATATAGACAATAAAACTTAGTATAACGATTGAATGAAACAATTTTATCTTCTGTAAAAAATGATGGATATAATTGATCAATATGATTTAATGAATCTCCAACTGTAGCATGATTTATGATTTTACAAATTGAAATATTTTTCTTGTGCCATGCCATCAATGACACTCTCTTGTGAGACAAAAATAAATCCAGCAATATGGGTTTCAATAGGAAATACCTTACCTATATTATAGGATTCAATCAAGACTTTCATAATTAATCCTTATTGTACCTCAATTGTACACTTGTAAGACAGATAACTAAAATAGTTTTCACCATCATATAGGGAAAAATCATCTAAGCATGCATGAATATTATGATATCCAATATCAAAATTACAAATGTGCCACTTTCCCTCATTGATATTTATATAGAAGACATTTTATTCTGGAAATTGTTCCCTAAACAAAGCGACTATATGATAAGAATAACTATTTGAATTTCGATTATCTGATTTAACATCCATAATTTTTACAACCACCTCAAATTTTCTTTTCTTGCAACCAGGATATAAGGAATCCTCCACATAATTCAAAAACTTATAAAATTTGGATGATTTCAACCAAGGTGTTAAATTAATATCATCATGAATTTCAGTTTTTTTAATAGATGGACCAGCCACATCATGCACTAACTTTTGAAACTATGTTGGATCTGGATACAAATTTTTAGTATCTTCTTCAGAATGGTTTTCACCATGATGATACCTAAATACATAATATTTTTTAAAACCAAAACGCAATAGATGACCCCCAACATTTTCAAATATGTGAAACCCAAAAATATCACATTTCCTACAAAGAAACATAATATTTCTTTTGGGAACAAATAACAGGTTTGATGAGAAAATGATAAAAAATCATCAACACACTCAAAATATACATTATTTATTCCAAAACCATTTTGATTCCCATGATAAATTGTCCAATTGCAATCATGTAATACATAATTTTCCAGCTTCCTTGTTCGTTATTTACCTAATAAATAAAAAAACGAATTTTTATGAATAATTTGATACAAGACAAAAGTGATCCAAAAAAGACAACAAAATTATAAAATTTTAATTGGCTTGTAAATTTTATAAAATATAAATTTTATTACTATTATTATTATTAACTAATTATTGTCATTTAATGTTTTTTATAGTAATTTTTAATAATTACAATTTCTTTTAACAAATCATTAGTAATTATTATTATTTATTTCTCATTATATCTAATTTTTACTAATTATTTCTAATTATTTCTAATTAACACTAATTTCCACAATGTACCATGAATTACCACTAATTACCACTAATTACTACTAATTATAACTAATTATTACAAATTAACATTAATTGTCACTAATTTATAACAAGTATTAGTAATTTTCAGTAATTATCAGCAATTATCACTAATTATCACTAATTATCACTAATTATAACTAATTGTAACTTATTATCACAAATTATGACTAAATATCATTAATTACAATAATGAATCAATAATAATCACTAGTTATCGCTAATTATCACATATAATATGTAATATTAAAAAATTATTAATAATTATGACAAATTATTATTATTTATCACTAATTATTACTAATTATTACCAATTATCACTAATAACCATTATTTTGAACATAATTTAACTATTAATTTGTAATTATTAGTAATTTAAACTAATTATTAGTAATTAATAATAATTGTTATTAATAATTTATAATTATTACTAGTTACCACTAATTAACACTATGCACCACTAATTTGTACAAACTGTTGCTAATTATTACTAATAATCAATAATGTTTTCATTATTAATAATTATTAATAATTCCCACTAATTACACCAAATTATAAAAAATTGCCTCTAATTAGTACTGATGATCATCAATGACAACAAATTATGTCAATTTATAACAAATTATTACTAATCATCACATTAAATCACTTATTATCACTAATTTTCACTAATTATCACTAATATGTATTAATTATCATTAATTATTACTAATTATGACTACGTATTACTTATTAGTACAAATTATATCTAATTACTACTAATTACAACAAAATATTAATAATTATTAATAAATACAGGTTATTATCACTAATTATTAATAATTATTACTAGTTATTAATATTTATTCTTAATTATTTATAATTATTACTAACTACAAATAATTACAACTAATTACCACTAATTATTAATAATTTGTTATAATTATTACTACTCATTACTAATTTTCACTAATTCTTACTAGTTAATGATAATTATTACTAATTATTACTATGTATCACTAATTATCACTTATTATTAACTATTATTATGAATTATCAATAATTATTACTAATTATTAATAATTATTTCCAATTATTACTCATTATTACTAATTGCCATAAATTATCACTAATTACCACTAAATATTAGTAATTATTACAAATTATCAGTAATTGTCTTTATTTTTCAATAATTATTAAAATCATCTATAATTATTAGTATGTATCACTCATTATTACAAGTTATAAATATTTATTACTAGTTATAACTAATTATTACAAATTTTCAGAAATTAACACTAATTTTAACAAATTACTTCTAATTATCATTAATTATAAATAATTATCAATAACTATCACTAATTATCACAAATTATAACATATTATCACGAAATTGTAAAAAATTGTCACTAATTATTACTAGATATTAATTATTACTTATTGTAAATAATTATTACTAAATATAAATAATTAATAGTAATTATCATTAATTATAAATAATTATTACTACTTATTACTAGTTATTAGCAGTTATTACTAATTATTATTAATTATTACAATTTACACCTAAATACCACTAATTATTAATAATTATTACTAATTATTATGATTTATTAGTAATTATACCTATCTATGACAAATTATTAGAAATTACCAATAATTGTTACTTATTATTAGTAATTATAACCAAATATAACTAATTATGATTAATTAGCCCTAATTATTAAAAATTATCAATAATTTTTAGTAATTATAAATTATTAATACTAATTATATCAAATTATTACAAATGATTTCTAATTAAAAATAATTATTATTAATTATTACAAATTATTTATAACTATTAATAATTTCCAACAATTTTGAGTAATTATTACTACTTATGATGAATTACTACTAATCACAAACAGTTTTTACTAATTACCTTTAAATTTTACTAGTTACTATTAATTCTAACTAATGACAGTTAATTTGTATTATTTACGGCTAATTTTTAATAATCGATGCTAATTTTTCCTAATTACTTCTTATTATTACTAATTATGGTTAATTACATTTATTTATCACTTATTATTACAAATGTTAAATATTTTATAACAATTATTTTACTAATTACATTTAATCAATTACTGCTAATTTTTACTATTTACAATCAATTTTAAAAAAATATATTGAGTTTTCGCTGTTTTTTGTTAATTACCATTAATTAATACTATTTACCGCTACTTTTTCTTAATTACAATTAGTTTTTAAAAATTAATTGTAATTTTTACTAAATATTTCCAACTATTACTAAATACCCGTAATTATTACTAATTACATCAGATTGTTAATAATTACTTCTAATTACAACTTATTGTTAGTAATTTTTATTAATTTATTACAATTTTTAACAAAAAAGTGAAATATATTTGTTTTTATTTATAACTAATTTTTACTAATTACCAAATATTAATTCTAATTACATCTTTTTTAAATCATTTCCATTTTGTATTAATTTTTGTGGAAAATTATAGCTATTTCTCGATAGTTAAAATTAATCACTACGAATTAAAACACTTTTCTATTTAATTAAAGGCATTATTACTAATTAAAACAAATTAAAAATAGCTACTTCAAAATATATATAATTCTTCAAATTATTAATAATTACATCTAGTTTAATCTAATTACATCTAATTAATAATGTTAAGATATAATAAATAAAATAAAAAAACTAAAACATTACATTAATACCTCAAAAATGAATCTTTTATGCGCTGCAAACATCAAAAACTCATTCCTTGTAAAAATTATACTTCTACTAGAAGAAGGAAAAACTAGAGGAAGGAGAGGTTAATTATTGAATGGAGATAAACAATTCTAGGGGGGATATATGTTAGATTAGTTATCAAAGAATTATTAGCAATGGGAACCCTGTCACTAATATTCTCATCATAAATTCTTAAGGTGATTGTTAAAAACATAATTGTTAAATGTCCTGTTGTAAATACTCATATACCAGTAGAGTATTTCCGACAACTGAATGATCATATCACAATTACCCTTACATGACCAAGTGCATTTGCGACAATACTTTTTTCTCATCATAAATACTCATTCCAACATTTTGGCAATAAGGCACACCAATTCTATTCGCCAAAACTATTTTAACACATCACAAATAGACGTTTATTTACTACTATTTGTGAAGGGACCTGAGCCCATCAAAAATTACCCATCGAAAAATGTCATTTTTCTCGTAGTGTAGCAAAAAACTTTTTAAAAATCACATTTTTCATTCCTTTTCATATGGAATGCATCTAAAACCAAATTTGATGAATTATATATGCCCTAAATATTTAGATTTTATTCTATTAATATACATATCAGTATAAATTATTTAATGGTGGATTTTAAACACATTTCATTTATGATATAAGAGGAAGGAAAATAAAATAGTAAATAAATTTTTTTTCCTTTTAATTCTACAAACTCTATATTTTTTCCTTCAATATAAATATCTGTGAATCGTTGCCTTTTCATTTGGATATCTACTCGAGTTTGGGTAGTCTTTGAATTTCCATATTCTATTTCTGTGAATCTTTATTTGTTTATATCGAGTTCTTTTTTTGGGTTCAAAAAATGGGAGAACCATCAATCTCCCTCCTCTATCACATTCCAATGATTTGATGAATGAAAATATATGGTTATTCCTTCTTTTTTTAAATAAATATGAATCCCTATATTTATAGACTATGAATTATAACCAATATAATTGTATTTTATTCTTTAGTAAATCCTATTGGATTATCAAGAAGTCTAAAATGTAACTATCATGTATTTTCTGGGTTACCCTGGCAATAGGATCTACTATACGATGTGATATTTTATTTTATTTGATAATAAAATAACCAATTCAGTTATAAGAAATCATGATAATAAATTTTGGGCAATAGATGTGTAGAAATAATACATGTTATGTTCCTTGATGAAAATTATAGATCATTATTATAAACCTTTTGGTATGATATCCTTAGAAATTGGTCTCAACATATACAAGTTGTTGTTATGAATGTTGGAATTATTATATTGTCTAAGAAACAAATTTATAAGAATTATCACATCTGGTGAATTTTTGTATCCATTACAGGTTCTTGGGTTACATGTATATGCATTTTGATGACTATAATACCTGTTGACATGATGTGATAATTGATGTCACATATTTTTACTAATCATTTGTGTTTCCTCAATTATCTACCATTGCTTATGTAGGGTAGAATTTGTTATAAAATCCTTCATGTTGGATGTTTCAAACATTGGTCGACATGAGAAATAGTGATCCCCTTAGTGGGATGTATCCTATGCTTCACACAAGTTGGATATGTGAATCATTGGTTTGATTGTACTTGTGTTATCTTGTCAGGAAGGATGGTTTATATGAATGACTCTATCCATTTGAGAGGGATTTTATAAGATTGGGAATTTACATACTCATACTATAAGATCTTGTGGGTTGTTTCACATTATTTTGGTTATCCTATTGAGTGTGTTGGGTCGGGAAGACGAATGGTGTTTCTTCTGTCTTGGTGATGAAGTAGGTAGATTTAGACACCAATTATTAGATATAAATTTTGTCCTTGCTTGAAATATTACTATTATATAAATACTCGAATTTCCTTCAACATGTTCACTTTCATATCTTATTCACCGATATGTTGTTCCATTTGGAGTGTCCTACATAGTTTTAAACTCAAACCAAATTCATTGATTTCTATGCACATGTATATTTCATGTTTAGGGATTTGAAAAAGGGAAGAGACATGTGTATGATGGAATAGAAGGTGTTTTAGAAGGATAATGGAGTTTTTGAACGTATATTAAGTGGAATTTATGCTAATAATTTTATAGGTACAGTTATCCATACCTTGGATCTTTATTTTTTTCATTTATTTATAATAAAACATTAATTCCATCTTTATTTTTCAAAATCTCACTATGATAATTTGTTACATATTTTTAACTTATTATATTTGTTATGGCATTACACTATAGTTATACTCTCCCCACATTTGGACATAGAACCTCACTACTTATTGTATACCTCTTGAATATGAGAAAGTGAACATGAGTTCATGTTACACATTGACCCACACGCGATGATTGTTTTCTAGTTCTTACAATGATATCTATAAGATTTTCCATGATCATGTAAACTACGTTGATAAGATCGAAACTATGGTAGAAGAATTGTAACATTATTATATGATGTATAAGAAGGTTCAGGATATATTTCGATTGATGAATGAAAACAGATCCCAATTCTCGAAATCTAATACTCCCCTTGAACAATCCTAATAAGGAAACCCTATAATATATGAGTCATTATATATAAAAAATTATCTTTCCCTAAATAGAAATAGTGAGTCTACCTCAATTAGTATACAAATATCTATAAATCATATTTTTATGTATGTGTGTGGGTCTCCATGTTTATGTGAAATATATAATGGTTTGCATACATATATGAATATTTTGTGGCATATATATAACATATCATGTTTTAGATGTGGCCCCACGAAGAATTGTGAATTTACTAATCCCAACATAATTGTTAGTTAATTATTAATGATTAAAGTAGTCCTTGACATGATTCGATATTCATATTTGTCTTTTATTTATGATTTCATGTAAAAAAAATTTATTATATACATGTAAATTAGTGTGAATTTTCACGAATACGCCTATATATAAAACATTGATCTGATACATCACATGTGGTTCCCAAATAAGTATTCATGATCACAATAGGGAACTTATTATAAAATATTAAAACAATAAAATTGGATCATTGTTAAAATAATAATACTCTAAAAAAGTCAATGATATTCACCAATGCTAGAAGATTATGGATCTCCCTTACGTTAACATCATTCGAGGTAAAGTACCATCAGGAAAAAGGTATCAGTATCTATGCATTGTGTAAAACATGTTTAAATAAAACATGGATTTTTAATATTCCAATCTAGGATTTTTCATTGTAGAAAATATGTAACCCCTAAATAGTCATAAACAACATCCTGACAGGGGAATATAAATTTTCTATTGAATCAATAAGGAATATTTCAGATCCATATGTTAGATTATCTAATTTATTTTAATGTTTTCAGAATGATATTAAGCAACCTTACCTGAGTAATTAGGCTTATATCAGACTGCATCCTCATCAATTAACATATCATATAGTGCAATATCACAAACGGACATGAAAGTCTCATTTATTATGTATTAATCAATTTTGGATTGAATTAATTAAATAAATAAGAATATATTATAAAAAATTTCATTAACTCATTTATGGTTTTCATCGAAATAATTAATCCCCCACATTGTTTATTTAACTTTATGATTATTAATTTATCACTTCTAAAAAATATATTTTTCAATGAAAAAAAATATAGATGTTCTATTACACTTCTAGTTATTGGAATATTGTTCTATTGATGAGCACACCATTGGATTTTAAATGTGTTTCTATTGAGTAAGATACATATTCATTATTCATTGATATTAAATAAAAACTATATACAAAACTAGCCTTCAAAAAATGCATTAAAAAAATTTCCTTATTCTTGTCAAACATATAAAACCATCTTTTATTACTTATGTATATTCCATTTAAGTGATAAATTAAACTAAATGGACAATGTAACCATGATTATTAGTAGAATGGAAATATATTTATTTTAATGTTTTAAAATTTATATATAACATTGATGGTAATGTTTTTATTTTTTTCATTTGAATGTGGAATTTAAAATCAGTATGTTCAATAACAGACCTTGTGTTTTAAAATGATGATTAATGATTTTATTTATTGTTCATCATATTTTTATAGAAAGTGATTTATAATATATTTCCAAATGGAAATGATGTTAAAAAATCTAAATTGAAATCTGATTCCTCTAAATCTGGGATTATTTTTTTTATTCTTTAAAATAATGTATTGTTGAAAGTATATTGATATGTGTCATTTGAAATAAATGGATTATTCTAGTAAAAATAGTGGAATTTAATTCTAATTAGCTAATTGTAATTGTGTTGTAGGTTAGAAAATGGTAGACCTTAGGAGATTCAAATGGTTGGGATCAGTATATATTAATAATATGTTCTTCAATCGTAATTGTACAATCATGTAAAGGTTTTTGAAATTTTTTTATTGATATAATTTTTTTTATTAGTGATTCTTATTGGATATATAAATTTTACATGAGGAGTGTAATGAGTAATTTTGAAAATTTATTGGTGACTTGGTAGATTATATTAAATATTTCGAAATTAACGGTATTAATTGAATTGTCTAAATTTTCGATGTAGTGTATCAAAAATTTTATATAATATTATACAAATGTTTTGTTGAGTTACATATGAATTATTTATTTAGTGAGATAGTGAATAATGGATTTTTAACTTTATTGAAATCAATTTGATGAGATTTCTTGTCTTAAAAAAATATTAATGATCTTTTCCTATAATAAATTAATTTAAATATTAATTTGAAAATGGAGTTTGTATTGTTCAGAACATAATTTTTTTTAATATTTTTCATCTTCAAGGGATTTAGATTTTTTATTTGGATTAAATAATAAATTTTCATGGTTGGGGATAAAATTATAATATTTTTGAAACATTTTCATGTTTTTTGGATGTTACATATGTTTATATGTGTTTTCAAGGTGGTTCTATAAAATATTTATAAAAATAGTGACATTATGTACCATGTCGCAGGGAATCAAATACACATTGTTTTGGGAAGAGGGCCTACAGTCTAATAGTTCACATTCAGTGTCTTGTGGAAATTATATGGAAATAGATTGAATGAATATATCAATGATAAAAAATGATATTTATAAACTTTTCCACAAAACAATATTTTATTTCTATTCAAGAATCTTTTTATATATCAAGATGATAACTCCTCATGTGCATCTCAGTGGTTATAATATATTAATGACATCCTCTCATTTGTGAATTATCATAGGATATTAATCATATGAAATCTATTTTATGAATAAAAAAATATTATCTCAATCATTCATTTATCAACTTCCTATACTTTTTTTATTGTACATATATTCTATGAAATGCTCTCCCAAATCAGGAGAGAATTCCTATACATGGATGTAGATAATTTTTTTCTAATATATAGTTGATAATGGAATTTTTCATTCATGTAGTTCATCAATGTATTTATAGTAATAATTCTGAGGGACCCTATAAACATAGTAACACGTCATATTCTAAAAACATATACTTTTAGAGATTTACATTGATACTTAGTGACATGATCACTGATAATCATTTAATAAATTCATATTAGTATTAAATATCATACTATATAACCCACTTCTAAGAATAATATAGTTTACTGTCTTGGAGCTAATTTTACATAAGAACTATATTATGAAATACCATTGAATATTTCTCCATAATTAAACCATACTAGAAATCTTTCAAGAATTCTCAACGTTAGTAATATTCCTCGTAACATGGGGAAATGGAATCATATATGAGTGGTGATCATAGAGAACCCACAGTGGTAAACATAATTGATCCAAATGAATTATCTTAAATGTACATTATATGATCATATTATTATAATAGAATTACATGATAAAATCTGACTGAAAATATATAGATAGTATAACTTTATATATAGTATACTGAATGTAATATCATATAAAAGGATCAAAATAGAGATGATACATGCATAAATTAACATGACCCCTTAGAGAATTAAAAATTTGGATGAATATGAATTAAATTAGTATACATATATAAGAATAAGAATAACATTTAAATATATCCATGTGTTTAAATCTTTTCTGTTTTGAACACGTAGAATAATTTCAATGATTCTGTATCTAATGATATTAAAAATAACAACCAATTCATTAGAGGAATATATAATCCACCACCCATAATCACCTATCTATATGATTGGTACTTTAAAACCTATCAATTTATCTTATCCTAATGAAAACACTCAAATAAAGGGTGTTTAATTAATCATATTATAGAGAACAGAAGTCTTAAAAAATAATGTCATATCCATTTCATATTTATTATCACATAAAAATCATTTATAGTTCCACCAATATTAAAAAAATGATAAAGCCATTTAAAATAAATGGGTGTCCAATTGTATTTTGTATCAATTGCGTAAAATATATTTCTATTATGATAACAATGAACTTGGTGTTTACACCATATAGATAATGGGTACACATTTAGCCAGTAATTTCTCAAATCAATCTATGTATGGAATCTTTGTGATCCCACTAAAATCAATCCTATAAAAAATACTATTCAAAAAAGGAATACATTATAATTAAAATTATTTTTACACACCAAAAATGATTTTGAAAGAAAAAGGAACAGATTGATGATTTCCCTTTGATTTGTTTAATTTTTCACATTTTTTAAAATACTAGTATATATTTTATCGGTAAAAAAAGAATAAAATAATGAAGATGACATTGGTTATGTGTATATGACATATATTCTTCATGTTTAATTTCCATTGAATAAATTAATGGTGTATTATATCATTCCCATTTTTTGAATTATTTTAATAGAATATATGTTTCCAATGGAAGTATTTTATAAAATGTTTTTGGACACATATAAAACATAAACTGATTTCTAGAAAATATATTCATATTTATATTAAATCATGAATTATAACTAAGATTTTTAATTATATTTTTTAAAACACTCTTATATAAATATAAATGGTGAAATAAATTTACAATTCCTTTGAGGATTTTTATAAATTTTATAAATTTCATTAAGTAAAAAAAAGTTCTCAATATGTAATGATTTTTATATTTTAATCATATTATTCCAAAACATAGATAATTATTTTGATAAAACAAATATTATATTTGAAATATGAAAAAAATGAGACAACAATGTCTATTTAAAAAAACTAAAAAAAAAAATATTTATTCAATGATAAGTAAAAATTAATTTTTTGGATTTTTGATATGTTATTGAACTCATATTTATATTATAATGTTTTAAAAACTAATTAAAATTTTTTTCCCCACATAAAATATGTAATTTATTAATATTATATAATTTAATAGTTCTTAATCTATTCCAAAACCTATAAGTTACATTCTTATGTATATAGTTGGAAATCTGAATTTTAGAAATATTATTTTATAGAAAAATTATTTTCCATGTTTAGAGATATATTAAAAATGTTTTTTGTATCAAATGAATTAAAATATAATAAAATAAGTCTGAAATGTCTAAAACCATGATCTAATACCATTTATGGGACAATTATTTTAAATTATTCTATAACTAAGATTTATAATAACACTAATTTGAATTTATTAAACAACTCACACACTACCCACCTACCCATTTCTCATGAATCCAAATCTATCATCCATGAAGATCTTATTTTATCAACCCAAATATTCCCCCAATGTATCATTAATCCACCATGATTTCATATTCATGTTTTGGGATCAATAAATCAATATAAAGAAATCATCCCCTAATATATTCCATTCATATCTCCTTATTTTTTGAAATTTTTTCATATTGTTACATGATAATATTTAAATCTAATTTATATTGTCCTATTTCTGAAAATATAAATATTTTATCAATAGTAAACATTCATTTCCCTTCATTTTTGACATTCCACAAACCACCTTTTCAGGTCATCGTGTTTCCTAAATAAATTATATAAATTTATCACTTTTTCATTAGAAATTATTGTAGCAGTAATAAACAACCAATTAATTTTACGTGGTTATTCACCTAGAAGTAATTATAATTTATTTATTTACGGATATATATTTCCAAAACCCACATTAATTATTAATGGGATTAAAATATTGTTATTTTAATGTATTTAAGAAAACACCCAATGCTTTAGTATGATTTCCATTCTTTATTTTACTCAGGTTATTAATGAAATAACTTTATATGATAAATGTGGTTCATACAAATTAATATATTTTAATGGTGAACCCTGATAGCGATCAAATACATTGGGTAAAAAAATTAATCTCTATTGATGACAATTTTTATGTTACATTGGTGAGTAACCTTGGTAATGTTCATTTATAACACATTGGGGATAAACTATGGTTATATTCCTTTAAATGTATCATTTTTTAATTCTATAAAACATTTCAATGTTATGAATCATGATATCTTTATAATTATATTCATCTTGTCCAGTTTATTCATTCCATGTTGTTATGCATCATGTTATTGTTGATATGCCTCTAGATCACATGATAAATGAATCCCATAGTTATTCTGTTAATAAGATTTATGCTCATAACATTCATTATATGTATGTACCAATATTTGAGATGTAGTAAAAGATAATTGGGGTGGACCAATGAATAATTCATTTATGTTTGTTAATAATATGATTTATATTTTTTGTATTATATTTATAATATCCGTGAACGAAAAAAATATAATATTTGGTTTTTTAGTCTAATGGAAATATTATGTAATAAAATTGCAGGATGAATTAAGAAATGTAACGAAATAGTTTTCAAACATGAATCAATAAAACTAAACAAAGGTATAATAAGAAATTTATAATAATAAAAATTAAACTATTGAAAAAACACAAGTATTAGATCACATTGTGGTCAAATCAAAGAACATAACCCATTTTAATTGTTAATAAATACATTTAAATCCATTAATCGTTATCCCATGAGATATAAGACCATAAAAAATCTTTTGGTGGGTGATGTAGTGTGATACCTATTAAGCTCAATAAATATGTGTTCCACAGGAAACAAAATGACCCATCTTATCATTATAACACAATGAGAATAAAATGAGTTTCATTTATAAAAATGTAGAGATCCTAGGGAATAGGAAATGGGTTTTATAACTTATTAAAATGGATTCTGCTAAGAAAATAATTTAGTATTACAAATATAATCAAATAATGATATAAAATTTGAGTATAAAGTGTATCCATCACTTTTATGAAACACATTATTCAAATACCATTCCATCAATATATTAAATTATATAGTATTCACACTTATAGATAATGGGTATTCATTGGATTGTATACATTCCACAATATATTAATGTAGGTTGTCTAGGTGACCACACATCAATCAATGGAGTGAAAATTGGGATTTCAATGTTGAAATGAATTGGAAGGAAAATTATTGTTAAATATATAACATGACTATTCAAGACAATGTCAATGAAAAAAAATTTAACTTATATTGATTTAAAATATCTCTTTTGTGGGAAAAATTTATTGAATCAACAAGACATAAATGATTAATTTTTAAAAAATAGGATATTTTTATTTTTAAAATCTTGTTAAGAATTTACCTTTTTTGTGGAGAACCACTTATATAAAATATATTGAACATGTTAAAATAATTTACTTTGTTATCAATGAAATATTGTAATGAATAATTAAAATGTTATTAAATTTATTAATGTTATAATTCTAATGAAATTTTATTATTTTCTTGTTTTTATAAATAAATTATAAATTTTATATTATTTATTCAAATTTGAAATGTAATTTTGAAAAAGGGGAGAAATTAAACTTTTTAGATATATCATAAAATTAAATATTATGAAATATATTATAATAGTGTCTTGTAAAATTAATAATTGTTTTATGATTTAAATGTTTATTATTTTAAAAAATATTTAAAAATGATATGTCAAACATTTAAACATATTAAAAAACCAATATAGATTACCCACATGATAAAAATGGATTTAAAATTTTTACTATAAAATAGGTGATGGTATGTGATAGCATCACATGAATTAATCAATGTATTAATTATTAAAAATAGGGAAAAACATGTTATAATGTAATATATGTACATGGTAGAAATTATTCATTATTAATAATGAGAGGTATTAAATATAATTTTATTAATGCATTTGGTATGAAATTTTAAAATGAGGTGGTTATTGATGATGAAAATATATTTACCTTGATAAAAAGAAGAAATAGTATCTAAAAAAGTGGAAATGGTTGGATGAGATATATCATGACAATAAAATTAATTTATTAATGTTTATGACGTAATGTATTAGAAATTGAGTCCAAAAAAACCCTTTTGAAATTTAAATCTATTGAATTAAATTACCTTGAGGGATCTTATTTCTAATGAAAAATAAAAAAAAATTCATTTTAGAGATTATTATAAAAACAAAATTTATAGGGGTGTTATATGGACTATTAAAATTAAAACATCAATTATAAGAAAAATTAATTCTCACATGATTATGAATTAAGGTAGGAACCCATAATAAAATATGTATTCCTTTTTATTAAAGAACATAATATCGAAAACAATCCTACCACGTTTATTATATTACTTCATAAGAACTATTAAAATATATATTTAATTTAATATAGTCCATTTATTATAATAGAAAATTTAATTTTTATTTATTAATTTTTTACAAGTTTTCCATTTTGAGTGAATAATGAATCTGGGGGGTTATTTTTTCATTTCATTGATCATAGATAAATGTTTAATAATATATTCAATAGGAAATTTATTATTTCAATAATAATAATAATAATAATTTTCATGTTATTTTATAATATTAATAGTTATTATTTATATTCCCATAGACATCAATGACTGTGTTTTATTGTGTCATTTATATAGGTGGTTAAAATTATACCAAGAAGAACAAATTCTAACTCGATGTGTATGTATGGTAAATAAGGTGTACAATATTAATATAAGAGAATAATAATGATATAATTTACATGATTTTATTTATTTTAATCTTATTTAATGTCATTTGGATAAATAATCATAATCCATATTTAATATGAAGGGTATTATTTCATGGAGGTGGAAATCCATTCAATACACATATAACATTTTAATATCAAAAAGAATGAGATGGAATGATGGTGGATTCTAATTTTCTTATTCTTAATCCAAATTATAATATATAAGTCAAATTTAATCTTAACTTATATCTTAAAAAATCAGAAATGAAACTCTTTGGTGGGAAATGGATGATGACACTTCATGGGGTCATTATATCCATAATACACAGTTGACGTGGTGGGAAAGAATATATAAGGTTAATTCCATATATATAATTATTATTATATATAAAAATTTATATTATAATATATATTTATATTGTTTGTATAACAACACAAGATTTTATGAGAATTATTATTTTTAATTTCATTGATGTCTTCTGTTGTACAAAGGGATCTTGAACTACATGCAATCCTGACATGGCTTTCATTACACGCAATAGCGTCCTTCTCCGATAGCATGTGTTGTACGCAATACTGAGTCTCACTAAACAACGATATGTTATTAAAATATTATATAAACTAGCTGTTATGAATAATAATACCCCCTTTTAGAAATTTTATAAATTTTATATTTCAAAATGGACTTAATTATTGGATTTAGAATATCAAAATTATCCTAGGGTGAATTTTTGGTATTTTTCTGAAAACATTCAATTTTTGATGAATAGTGAAAATAATGAGTTATTGGTTAAAACTGACATTTTATTTAAATAATTATTTATATAATTTAAATTAATTTTAGATCAAAAAAATATAGAATAACTTTATAAGTTTAATGTAATTCATTGGAGTCATTTTTTAATAATTTACATATATTAAATTTTTATTAAACTTTTTAACATCTTTTACCCACCTTCTCGGAGAATTAGAAAATTTAAATAAAAAATAATTTCACCGCTTCTGTTAGTGGAATTTTAAAAAATCTGAGAGACACAATTGATATAAGTAAGTAAAATGTTGTTCAATAAGACAAAAATAATTTTTGGTGAATAGTAACTTTTTTCTTTTATTTACCATGATTAAAAGTAAATAGTGTAATTAAGGGTAAATATGATATTATTATTACCATGAAACATATCCTAATTATATTGGATAAGTATAATTCGACCAAAAAAACCTTATGAATAAAATATTAACCTATTTGATCCACATGTATTAGATTAATACACTTATTTTTATTTTATTTAAATAAGAGTTAAAATAGTTAAAAACAAAGTTTAATAACTAAAACATTTCTAATATATGGCTATACATAAGATAAATTTAACTATAAATATTAATTAGAAATATAAAACTATTTCCTATATAATGATATTTTATTTATAGTTTTTAGACATTAAATAATTTCTGATATTTATGACACAATGATGATGCAGTAATTACCGTATTATTGAAATATTAACGTAATTGATGTTATAAATACCGAAATAATTCTAATTTGAGACTTTTTATCAATTAATCTAATTTTATAGGGGAATATAACATATTATGGTTGGTTAGATGAATTTTTTTTAAAATAATAATGTTGACATGAATTAATAAAAAACAAAATACCAAATAGTGACAAAATTGACAAAAAAGATTTTTTAAAACAAATATTATATTATTAATTGATATAATTGTCCTAATAATCTATGGTTTGGCCAAAAGACTTATAATATAAAATTTAGGACATTAATGAACCTTTTGGGGTTCGATTGGAAGTTTATAGTATGTTTATTAAGGATATAGTGTAAGAATACAAGAAGACACAGTAAAAGTAAAATTATTTAACTTAGAGGTAAATCTAAATGATAATGTTCAAATGGTAACCTAAACTTGTATAAAACCTATTGGTTGAGATTATTTCGACCCATCCCCGCCCTAGATTCAAAATAAGTCACATAAGTTCCATTACAAACTGAATATGAATGTGTTATAAAATAATATTTTATGTTTTTCCTAGGGTGCCCCTCACCCCTGTTATAAAAGGGCACCACCTCCATCATATCTTCAGAAAACATTGAGCCTTAATGCTCAGAAAACCACTGACAGTTTCTCATCTCCACTTCCATAGTATAATTTTGGAGGTTTTGGTCTT
This sequence comes from Viscum album, assembly GCA_963277665.1. Classification (NCBI taxonomy): domain Eukaryota; kingdom Viridiplantae; phylum Streptophyta; class Magnoliopsida; order Santalales; family Viscaceae; genus Viscum; species Viscum album. The sequence goes on from OY728146.1 coordinate 517,375,656, forward strand.
CTCAACAGACCAACTCTAGTCTCTTAAGAGAAATCATAAAAGAGGTGCGTCAAAGAAGAGGTAATCTCTTCTACCGATTCATTCCAGTTTCCTTCTTCTTCAACTCCATCTTCTTTAGTTGTTTCATTGTAAAGTAATACAATCATTATAAATAATATAATTATATGTTATTATAAATATGAAACAACCTCATTTCACCTTCAATCCATCCTACGGAAAACAAAATCATCGCATGTGCGTACGTACGGAATACCGTCTCCACGAATGCGTGGAAATTCATTCTCCACGATTAACCAATAAAGTATGATTATAAAGTATATATAATAAATAATCATGAAATATATTACATAATAATGATACTGGATTTATGTACATATATTTTAAATTTACGGACTTCCATTCAATATAATAAGTAAACAAAAACAGCGTTCACGCGTACATACGGTCTACCCTCTCCATGAACAGTGTATTTCATTCCATTTATTGATCTATCATATATATTTATATGATGAATATATATTATATATAAATCATGTTTTACATTCAGGAATTATGTAAATCATTATATAACTAATAATATCAAGAACAACAAATCAAAACACGTGTGATTAATGATACGATTTTACCCAAAACGCTGCATTAACATTGAATTTACAAACGAACGGATAATATAATGTTATTAGTGAACCATATATGATATCATAACAATGAATGTGATTCTGTAATAATTCATTTAAATTATTTAAATCTTTATAAAAGAGGATTGGATACATACGAAGCATATCGGACATAAGGTAATGGATAGCATTTCCAATCTCGTTTTTATCCAAGATTGTTTATATGTAAGTATTTACATGGGTTATATTTTTCATCCATGTCCATAAAAATGTTTTTCATAAAATATTTAATATTCTCCCATGTATTTTTACATTTATGTTTACCCCTCTTTGACTTTTACTTTGTGTTATAGAAGGAATCTTTCTTTTGATTACCATATGTGGTACTTTTTGAATTTTTTATTATTACTACACGGAGAATGTTTTCTTAACTTATAGGGAATGAACAGATTTTTATAGTTTAATAAAAACTTATTTTCAGGAAGCTTAATATACAATATTTAATGACTATTTCAAAAAAAAATCCTTTATTTTTAAAACTTCATTGCATTTTTTGAAAAGAAAATGATTTTGAAAAATAATAGATATTTTCCTCAAGAATTCATTTCAAGAGTTTTGTCAAAACTATTATCCATCTAAGATGACATTATTTAGAATGATTATGTTTCAAGTATAATGTATCTATGATTTACATGTTTCAACTTTTCTTATTATGAAATGATGTCTATTTTTTCTATATGAATTATGTTATGATGGGATGTTATTTATGAAACCCATTTTATTCTATGGGTTATGATGAATGATTTATGTTTATTTTGTGGCACAAGTATGAATGATTTCATAACGAGATGGTTGGGACCTATATCACCCTCCAATGCATTGGGTAAAGATTTATATCTCATGAGATAGACATGGTTGGACTCCAAGTTAATTCGGTTAAGTGATATAGGACTGGAACGAGGAGTGAACTCGATTAAGTAATGGACTTCGTCCATTATGATGGTCTTGGAAGTAATGCCTTGGCTACCATGGAAATAATATCAAGTGATTAATGGTTTTCAAAAATTACATGTTTTATTTTCATTCTATTTTATCATGACTAATGTTCAATTATGATATATTCTTTATGTACTGCCATGTTTTATATCATTGATCAAGATTTTAATGTTTAAACGTTATGATCATGTTTTTAAGTTCTAATTTATATTGTTTGTTTTATTTTCTCAATGATTACCCCTAATAAGCATTTCAGATCACCCTTTTTATGTTATCTTTTTACCAACATATATATAAAGGTTTTAGTTAAATAAGTAAATGGGGAATATCTTTATGGGAGATGTTGAAGATCTTTCACCATGATTAGAAGATTATGTTCCGAGTTTCCAAAGACACTAAACTATTGAGATTCTTGAGTATTGGTTTTTGTTATGTATTAAGAATTCAGAAAAAGTAATATAATGTCTATGTATGTCATGTTTGGGGTCTTTATAGTTGGTATTAGAAGAAATTTTTAGTTAAACTTTTTAAATAAGGATGTGAATACATTAATGAGATCCCTAATTATATTTCCAAGGTATGTCTAGGGATGTATGTAGGGTTATGTATAAGAATAGGTTATAGTCCTAGAATTACGTTAATGATCTTAAAAAATTAATCATATGATATTATAGATTGAATGTACTCCCCTTGATTATGACGTTGTCCTAGAATGATTTTTTCCTCTAACACTATTCTTTTTGGGTTTTAGACAATGGATGGATCCTGAAGAAACCTTCTTGATCGATGTAACGAACAATGCAATGATTGTCCTTCGAAACAATGAAATGTTATAGTATATGGCATGAAAAATCTTATTGTTATACTTAGACAACATATGATTCATTATGGACTTCCAAATGAGCAGAGAAAGAAATAATATCTATTGAGTTCTTCATGAGGCAACGACCACCTTCTTTCAGTGGGTCTTCTGGTCCATTTGTTTCTACACAATGGATCCGTACCATTGAAAATATATTTTCCATACTTCGATGTTTAGAAGATGATAATTTTATTCTACCTGTTTACCTTTTAGAAGGAGAATTAGACTAGTGGTGGACATAATTAAGAATACAAGGCCCCAGGATGAAATTGAATCCATGGAATGGGATGAGTTCAAGAACATGGTTTTCAATAATTACTTCCGTCTTATTATTCGAACAATGATGGAAAAGGAGTCCCTTGAGCTTAAGAAAAAAGGCAATAAATCTATTGTTATATATAAAGTGAATTTTACATGGATTTCAAGGTATTCATATAGCTTTATCATCCAACCTGAAAGTAAAGTTGATCGATTCTTTTGTATTATAATTCCATGTGTTGGAAGAGCATTAGGTATAAGAGGCTAAAATACCATTGAAAAAATTGTGTGTTGTGCAATCATGGTAGAACTAGAAGTTGGTGTTATATATCCATATCATGGTTTTGAAAAGAAACAAAAGATGGGGTTTAAGGAAAAATCTCAAAATAATGGTGAAATGAAGGTGAATGTTTCTTTATTCTCAATTTTTGAAAAAAATCATGGTGGAGATTGTATTAAAGGGACTAGAAAATGTTTTATGTCTGGAAAAAAGTTCATCGAGCTGCGGAGTGCCGAAGTAATGGGAAAAATGTTTCTAATGACTTGAATAGAGAAAAGACTACAGAGAACACTCTAACAACACTTAAATGATACAAGTTCAAGGAAATGGAGAATTAAGCTAACCAATGCCACAATCCAAGGTTTAATGATGATCGACCTCAACAACCTCTTAAAGAAAAGGACAATCACATGAGATCACTATTGGCGATGTTGAGTATGACAACGATGTAGTGGAATGATTATATGATTATGTAATGGGATTCCAAAATAATGTTTTAAAATATCATTCATAGTATTGTAGAATATTGGAATGTCTATGTATTGGTCCATTGTGGTTATATATAAGAATATGGTACCAGTAACCATGAAAACTGATTGAAATATTTTTGAAAAGCAGATGATATGCACATAATGATGGTATAAGAATAAAATAATATGTTTGTTAGTATTCATGAGCACATGACTGATATAAGGACAAAGTGATATCATGGTTTGAGTATGTAGATATTTTTGGATTTTGGTATGTTGAAAGAGTTAAATTTTGACAGCATTCGTGTTTCCACAAAGGTTCGATGGGGATTCATTTTTCAAGAGAATACATGATTAAGGTATACACATGTTTGGAATGTCACCATCAAGATATATGGTATGATAAATGATTGTATTCACATACTCGATAGATGAAATATCCAATAATAATATTCTTTATACTATGAGATTGGAAAGATTTATTTTGGATAAGTCTAAATAATGAAATGGATTATGTTGGATATCATAATGTATTGTTTATGTCTTGAACTTTTTTCGATATTATTTCTATAATGTTATAATATTATAGTTTAGAAAAGGTAAAACATATAGGATGGGTGACAACCCATTGCATCGGACAAGGATGCGGGAATAGAACCCACAACCGAAGTGCGACAGGACTCTATCACCTACCATTGTCCTACAGGGAGTCTCTAGTTTGTAAAAATTAGTTTTATTTTATTAAGAGGTATGATAGGTGATGTATAAGTCCATTTTTGGAACCATATACGATTAATATCACAATAAGATGGACTTATGTATATAACATTATTTAACCTTATGTTTGAGAAAGATGGAATGGCCTATCATTCTATAACATGATCTGATAACACTTCAAGGAAGACAAATACAACTTCATTTTTTTAAGAGATAAAGTGGGAAATGATAAAGGCACAAATAACAGTGAGATTGTACCAAAATCAAGTATGTATTTCTTTTAATTCTTCAATGTTAGGGAAATAATCCTTAAAACCCAAAATGTTTTCCTAGTACCCTCATATCAGATGAATCAGATGGAACCTTAAATCATATCAAATTTATGGATTTTTGATTGTTAGATTTTTTATATCTATGTTCTCTACCACTCTCTATCAAAACATTATGGTTAGATTTCTCTTCCATATCCATATTTTCTCCTATATTCTTTTATGATGAAACCTTATGATGAGTTACATTGGGTATTCATTATGTTTCTAACGTTCTTTTTTAAAATGATGATTTAGTATTCCTTTTTACGATGTGGGTTTCTATGAAAAAACTTTCAATAAGTAAACCATTAATAACCCCGACAAATTTCGAGGGTGAAATTCATTTTAAGTGGGGTAGAATGTAACTACATGAGATTCTATGGGAATTATTCTTTTAAATTACATTGATTTTTTGTGTTTTGAAAAGGGAGTATTCACTACAAACAATACTAACTTGGTATGCATTACATGCAATCACGACCTTCCCCGATAGCATGTGTTGTACGCAATACCGTGTTTCACTAAACAATGATATGTTATTAAAATATTATATAAACTCTCCGTTATGAATAGTATTACCAACTTTTGGAAATTTGATAAATTTTATCATTCAAAATGGACATTATTTTTAGATTCTGATTATCGAAATTATCCTAGGGTGAATTTTTAGTATTCTTCTAAAAACATTCAATTTTTAATGAATAGTGAAAACACTGAGTTATTGGTTAAAAATTACTTTTTATTTAAATAATCATTTATTTTATATAAATTTATTTTAGTTCAGAATAGATACATAATACCTATATAAGTTCAATGTCATTCATTGGAGTCACTTTATAATAATTTTAGATATATAAAAAAATTAGAACTTTTTACTGTCTTTTACCCACCTCCTATGAGAATTTGCAAATTTTCATAAATCATAATTTTACCAATTATTAGAGTGGAATTTAAAAAATCCAAGAGACACAGTTGATATCAGTATGTAAAATTCAGTTCAATAATATAATTTTTTTAGTGAATAGTTACTTTTTTACTTTTATTTACCACAGTTAAAAGTAAATATGGAAATTAAGTGTAAAAATGAAATTATTATTATCCTAAAACATGTCCAAATTCTATTGGATAAGTATTATTATAAAAGAAACATCCTTATGAATAAAATATGAACCACTTTGGTCCACATGGATTTGATTAAGCCACTTATTATTAATTTATTTAATGAAGTGTTAAAATAGTTAAAAACAATTTTTGATAAATAAAAATTTCTAATATATGGTTATAAATAAGATGAATTCGACTATAAATATTCATTAGAAAGATAAAAATATTTCCTAAATAATTATATTTTTATTATAATATTTAGACATTAAATAATTTAATTTATTTATGACACAATGATGATGCATTAATTACCATATTAATGAAATATTAACATAATTGTTGTTATAAATACCAAAATAAATGTAATTTGAGACTTTTTATGAATTAAAATACTTACTTTGGTCAATATAAAATATTAAGTTTGGTTAGATGAGTTTTTTTGAAATAATAATTCTTATATGAATTACAAAAAAAAAACAAAATACCAAATAGTGTCAAAATAGACATAAAAGAGTTTTTAAAACAAATATTAACTTAATAATTGATATAATTGTCCTAAAAATATAATTTTAGGCCAAAACACTTATATAATAATATATATGACATTAATGAACCTATTGGGGTCCTATTTGTTGTTTATAGTAAGTTTATTAACCATATACTGTATAAAAATAGTAAGACACAGTAATAGTTATATTATTTTACAAAGAGTTAAATCTAAATGATATGGTTGCAATGGTAACCTAAATGTGTCTAAAACCTATTGGTAGAGAGGATTTAGACCCATCCCCACCCTAGCCTCTAAATAATATACTTTGGAGCCATTATAAAATGAATATAAATTTATTATAAAATAATATTTTATATTTTTTCTATGTTTCCCCTCACCCCTCTTATAAAAGGGAACCTCCTCCCTCTTCTATTCACCACACTTTGAGCCTTCAAGATAGGCCAAAACCAGTCCATTTCGCTTCTCCAATTACCTAGAAACATTCTGGAGGTTCTGTTCCTCTCAAAAGACCAACTCGAGTCCCATAAGAGGATGCTTAAAGGAGGTGCGTCGAAGAAGAGGTAATCTCTTCTATTGATTCTTTCAAGTTTATTTCTTCTTCAACTTCCTCTTATTTAGTTGATTCATTGTAAAGTAATACAATAATTATCAATAATATAATGATATGTTATTATTAATATGAAACATCCCCATTTAACATTTCATCCAACCTATGGAAAACGAAATCATCGTGCGTGCATACGTATGGAATATCGGCTCCACGAATGCGATTTTATTCATTTTACATGATTAACCATTCAAGTATGATTATAAAGTATATATAATAAATAATCATGAAAGATATTACATAATAATGATACTGGATGTATGTAATTATATGATTCATTTAATTAATTCCATTCAATTATATAAGGAAACAAAAACAGCATTCATACGTACATACTGCCTACCGTCTCCATGAACGGTGTATTTAATTACATTTATCATTATATCATATATATTAATATTATGAATATATATTATATATAAATCATGTTTTAAATTCGGTAATTATTTAAATAATTAAATAAGTAATAATATCAAGAACAAAAAATAAAAACACATACGATAAATTAAATAATTTTACCAAAAACAGTGCTTTAACATTGAATTTACAAAAGAACGTGTAATATAAAGTCATAAGTGAACCATATATGATATCATAACAATGAATATGATTCTTTAATATGACAATGACATTATTAAAATCATTATACATGAGTTTCAGATATATACGAATCATATCAGACATAAGGTATGGGATAACTTTTCCAATCTCGTTTTTATCTGAGATTGTGTATACGTTTGTTTTTACTGGGTTATATTATTCATCCATTTCCATAAAAATGATTTTCATAAATTTTTTAATATTCTTCCATGCCTGTTTAAAGTCATGTTTACCCCTCTTTGAATTTCTCTTTGTGTTATAGAAGGAATATTTTTTTTGTTTACCATATGTGGTACTTATTGACTTTTCCATTAAAAGTTCAAGAAGAATGTTTTTTTAACATATATGGAATGAACAGATTTTTACGGTTTTATAATGCCTTGTTTTCAAGAAGGATATTGTACAATATTTCATGATTATTTTCAATAAAATCCATTCCTTCTAAAATTTAATGGCAATATGTGAAAAGAAAATGATTTTGAACAAGAAAGGATATTATCCTCGTGAATTCATTTCAATTGTTTGGTCAAAAATATTTTTTATCTAAGATGAAATTATTTAGTATGATTATGTTTCAATTATAATGTCTCTATAATTTAAATTCTTTTACTTTTATTATGATGATATGATATCCATTTGTTTTATATGGATTATGTAATGAATGGATGATATTTATGAAACCCATTTTATACTTTGGGTTAGTGTGAATGATTTTTGTTTATGTTGTGGAACAAGTAAGAATGATTTTACTATGGGATGGGTGTGACCAATATCTACCTCCAATTAATTGGTAAATGATTTATATCTCATGTGATGGACATGTCCAGAATGGAAAGTTAATCTGGTTTAGAGATACAGGACTTGAACCAAGAGTGAACTCGATTCTATAAGGGACTTTGTCCACTGTGATGGTCTTGGCAGCAATGCCATGAATACTATGGAAGTCATATAAAGTAATTAATGGTTTTCTAAAATTAAATGTTTTATTCCTGTGCTATTTTATCATGAAAGATGTTCCATTATGATTTAGGCATAATGCACTGCCATGTTTTATGTCATTGCTCAAGATTTTGATGTTTAAACATTACGTTAATGTTTTTATGTTCAAATATATATGGTTTGTTTTATTTTCACCATGCTTACCCTTATATAGCATTTTAGCTCACCCTTTATATGTTTTATTTTCCCCAGGATATAAATAAAAGTTTTAGGTAAGAAAACAAAAGGGGAATATTTTATGGGAGATGATCAAGATCTTTCACAATGATTAAAAGATAATGTTTCGAGTTTTCAAAGACACTAAACTGTTACAATCCTTGATTATTGGTTTTTGTTATGTATTATGTATTAAGAAAAGTAATGTAATGTCTATTTACGTCATGTTTGGGGTCTTTACATTTACTGTAGTTTTGTTATGTAAATATTACGAAGGAATGTTAAGGGTTATGTAATATTACATTTACAACCCAAAGTTCTCTTCATATACGTAATAAAAATAAAGAAAATAGGAAACCACGTACTGAAAATGGGATTTATAAAATTAAAAAGACATAAAAAGATGATTATTATTATTTTTTTCTTGTATTTATTTTGAAGGGAATTTGGTTCATATGAATAGTGTATCCTATAATATTTAAAAACTAATGAAAATGAATATTTTGGTAATATATTTTACATTACAAGGATATAATTAATTTATTCAAGTGTAAATGACTCAAAAAGATCAAAATATTTATTTTTGGGTGATACTATGTATAAAAATAATCCAATAAGTATTTAAAAACCTTCTTTACAAATGTTTTATGTAAATTACTCATATAATATTTAATTTTACCATTTTTACTAGGGTATCTATTTTTTACCCATTAACATATGTTTTAATATACATTATAAATAACCCATAATACAAAATTTGTTTGTTTTGAAATTAAATTTAGCCTAAATTGAATAAAAATTAAAATTTTATATAATATAATCACAATATTTTAATGAAAATATTATATATATTGAAAAATGTAATTTTATAGTGAAATGATTTTATAAATATTTTAAATTTTTAATATTATTTAGAATTGGATAAAATATACATGTATGTCTATATTATTATGTATGTGTTTAAATATCATTTTTGTGACAATATAAAAAATATATCATCTTAATTTTTTACATAAAAATTATACTAAATGAATAAAACAATTCACTGAAAATAACACATTCACCAATATCATGGACATTAACATAACTCATATTAATCACATTTAAATTATAGAAAATGTAATTCTATTTATAAAATAACATGTGAATTTTGATCTCAAATAATAAATATTTTTTTATGTTTAATTAATAAAATTGATGAAATATAATTTCATATGATTGTAGATAAAAATATTTTTTCTTATGAAATAATTCTTGAGTTTTAATAATGAAAAAAAATGTCTTTTATAAATTTAATATATAATATTTAAAAAATTATAATTTATTATTGTATATATGTATATTATACATAAAAGGTTTTAAAAAATATTAATTAATAATTCTGGTAAAATAATTACATAAAATTAATATTTTTTATAAAATCAATGATTATTTTTTATGAACATAAAAATAATTTTTTTTGATAAAATATCAACAATTAACCCTGAAGAAATTGTACAATGTGAAATTTAAAATAACAAATTTAAATAATTCCAATTATATTAATTTTTTTAAATTTAACTTTTAAAAGGAATATATTATACAATTAAAGGTCACCTTTTTGACAATATTTTAAAACATTATTTATTTTTAATCATATTAATCATGCATTTATACTTTATTGTAAAATTGTAATCCACAATAAAATTTATTGTGTAGGTAATGTTATTATCTAAAATTTCATTTTATTATTGTTGTTTATTTCACAATACTATCTAATCATTGTTTATTTTTAGTAAAAATGATAAACAATAATATCATGGGAGACTACATTCACCCACACCGCAAAAAATAAATTTTATCAACAAAATATTACTAAATTTTCATTGATGAATATTGAAAAGGATATTCTAAAAATATATATCATTCATGAAAAAACTCATTCTATAAAGACCACATTACATTCTTGGACTATATAATGTAACTTATCAGTTTTAAATATCACTTATATTTCATATAATCACATACACAATTACATGTACACCATAATATTACAATATCCAAAATAAAGCTCTTCCAAAACCATTTAAAGTCCCATTACATTTAACCATAGTGAAGTCTAATATTCCTAAAAAAATGAATCTATATTTAACTATAAAATATTATAAATTGATATGTCATAAAATCACACATAATTATATACATACTAAAATAAAAACATTTTGACTTTCAAAACCTAAAATATCTTAAAAAAATATAAATCCCAAGGTAACCAATCATATCTCCCTTAATTTTCTAAAATATAAATAACATTTATTATCTTGACATGTGTTTGTGGAATTATTATTTCCCAATGTCGCTAATCTAAATATATAATTTATAAATGACTCAAGATGTGATACTAATTAATTCATGTATATCTTGTGGAAATATAATTGTTTATCCCATGAAGGAAAAGAAATACATTATTATATTTTTATAAAATTATTAATTATTTAAATTTCTCTAAATATGAGAGTGAAGAAAAATTAATTTGGTTTTTCGATAGATAGAATAAAAAGAGAGATAGAAAAAATAGAAAATTGGTATTTACAAATCAATTATTTTTAATGTGTGATTTGATTTTTATAGTTATATAGGAAAGGTGAAATTTTATTAACCCAATTAAATTATTTTTCAGTACTAATTTTAGGTTTAGGATGAGGAATATTGATTATTTATGAAATCCCATCCTCTTTCAAGTAATTCCAAATTTACAAAAACCATATAATTTAGGGAGTCACCGAATCATGTTTAACTTGAAACTAATTCTATTCCTAACTACCAAATATTTGAAAAGGGTCATTCAAAAATTACGGTAATGAACTTATAATTTTATACTTTATATTATTTTCAAATATCAATGGTCAATTTAAAAGGAAAGGAAATAGATTTAATGTTTATAAAAAATTAGAACAACCGTAACACATGAATGAAAATAATGACATATAATCCATCGAAATATACACATTTAAATACATTACCTTCTAAAAAGGTACAAATTAACCCTTAATTCATGTGATTATATAGTAAAATGAAATGAATGAAAAAAATAAAGCATTGTGATATCTTAGAGAATGAGTTGTGCAGACATGGAATAATGCAGTTTCTCACCATAAACATTGGTCTCTGGAATATTCCTTTTTAATAGTAGCAGAAATATCAATTTATTAACAACCACGGGGGTTATTTTTCATTTATGTATGCATTATGAAAGTAAAAAAATTATTTTCAGGTCATTCCCACCATTAAATGTCTATCCATGCCTTTATTTTGTGTTCTCCATCCATAATCCTTTCTAAAATTATGACCATGGAAAATATGTCCACATTTTTTGAATGAATGTTAGTTTCACACCATGAATGTTTGATGTTTTTTATGTTTTTTAACTATATATTTAATATTCACTTTACATCTCTGAACATATTCATGTTGTGCATCATATATATGAAATGAAAATTAGAATTCAATCTCTACAAGATTTGTTTCATTCTGGTTATTCACTTTCTACCCACAAAAGTCTAATATAATAATCATTCAACATGGGAAGCCCAATTTATGCCAAAATCATGGAAACTGTTGTATATATTCTATAATTTCAGAAAAACAATTCAAGAAACTAAATATTAAAAATTATTTATATAAGTAGTAAGAAATAAATAAATAATTTTTCAAAATTGGGTCATTTTAATTGTTAAATTTATGCAAAAATATAACTCCAAAATCTAGCACACATGAATTTAAATTTTTCTGGAAGAATTTAATCTCAAAATTCATCAATGGAATATAACCGTACCATTCTTAAAATTATATAAAAATGAAATAAATTGATTAAATTAGATATTTAATATTTAGGCATTCTATGAGAAAATTCACCAATACACATTTTTCAATGAAACAAATAAACAAATTATTTTAATTTTTCACTAAAAAAATAATCAATAATTTCAATAATCCGATTTTATTTTAAAAATCCATATTAATACGTATTCTGTTTTCAATAAACATAACATTGAATTTTTCCACTTATCATCAGGGTATGATTGTTAGTATATTTCAACACATACCATAAGAACATGTCAATTAACATAGTATTTTAAATTATCAATCATATCCACTTCATTAAGAAATAATGAAAAATAATATGATATAATCACCATTTAGGATAAAATAGATCTATAGATCGGATTATTAATGTTAATAATGAAAAATTAGTGATGTTAAAAAATAAATTTTCACACTAATGTATATTGTATAATATCAAAAAATAAGTTCAATAAAAATATTCCTTTACTAATGTTATCACAGTCATCCACCCCAAAACATTGAATGTTAGATGATAATAAAACAAATTATAATGAATTAATCATCAACTCACGTATATTATATAAACAAAAATGTATATATATATATATATATATTAGTTTTTATGTGACTATGTGTAAATTTATTTTCATCATTTATTCCATTTTTTAGACAAATCTCACATCCACCACATAACGACATATAATCAAAAGGAATTTTTTATGGTAATAGTACTTTTTAATCTTCTAAAGATAGAACACATTTTATTAAATGTTTACAAATAAAGGTCAACTATGATACAGTAAAATAAAAAATATAATGGCCTCTCCACAAATCATAAGAAATAACCCAACATAATCTTGTCAATAAAGTGTATCACTGTTGACCATGGAAATTATCTATGATAAAAAATATTCTTTTCAAATATATTTAAATATGATATTTGGAAACTAAGAATGTAAAATATATTATTGAAACATGGATCATTATATAAAATTATTATATTTGGATTCTAAGTGATTATAAATTAACTATGTACTGTGCATCCATGGTTAAAGGGTTACATATGATTCGTAAATGTTATTAAATTATTTTTTCAATCATGTCTTCAATAAAATTAAAACTATGTTATGGAATAGATCTTTTATAAGTCTCATAAGAAATATAATAATGAAACAATGGGAAACAATAGTCTTATGGAATGTTATGGGAATGAGAATTATGGGATGGAATAACTACTCATATAAATAAATTATTATATTAAAACCATTTAATTTAGATATCCAAATTTAAATTTATCAATAATGTTTGAAAAATATAAATCAAAAGAATGAAAATATTCTTTTTCAATAAAGATTTTATAAATTAAAAAATAATAATATTTACTAATTATTTTCCCCCTTTTTCATCTATAAATGTATTTAAAAGGAAAATAAAATTAAATGAATGTAAATTATACTATCTATTATATATCTGTTAGTTAATTTTATTTAATTAATAACCCAGTTTTTTCCTGAAATTAGAAGTTAATTCCGTAATGAACATTAATTTTGAATGCTATAGTTGAAATTTTTTTTAATTAAAATGCATAAGCCCCTTGCATAAATGATTTTATGTTGGATACACTAGTTCATCCTATATTGGGTTCATGAGGTTAATGGTTTTAATGACATGTATTATTTCATTTTAATGATGTGAATGGTTTTCATGATTTATATTTTGGTTTTATCATGTCATCATTCCAACTTATTATTGTCATCATCATCCTATAAAATAAAAGTGAACTGGTGAAATCATTATTAATAATCAATTAAATATGACATATATTTGGGTGAGTGCATGCACTACTATAAAAATAAAAATAAATAAATATAAACTCTAAAAATATGATTTCCTTCTGAAGGATATGTTTTTACATGATTGCATTGTCCTTATGTCCATTATATTATTCATAGGATATAGATTATTTAATTTTTTTCTTAGTTTGTGTCTATAAATGGTCATCATTGTGACATGCCTATGTATGTGCATCATTTTTCACCCTCCCTAATATGAATTACACATTGTAATTATATCATTTTCTTGATTTCCATCAGTTCTATCAATAATTGTTTGAGTAGTCATGAAATACTAAATTGATGGTTTTATATAATCCTTAATTGTTTTCCTTTCACAAATTTCGTGAATTCTGTTAATATTTCAAATTCAATGGTCTTAAAAATAATCTTGTCTTTCTTATTTATATTACATTTATTTTTACCATATTCTTACACAATAGAACTATCTTCATGTAATTATTCTACATCAATTATATGTTCACCTATTGGTATTTTTTATTCATTAATCTCATTTTCAACTCAACCATTATAGTTCTTTATCAAATTATGTGTATTGAAACATGTTCATTGAAATTTTTTATGTATATTTCTCCACTTAATAGGTCAATCACAACACACCAATGAGCAAAAAATGGTCTCCCATGAAGGAGTTGAGTCTACTCCTCTTCCATATCTGACTTTAATTAGTAAACTAGGAAGTATAATTTATCATCATTGGAATGATCATCTACCAAATGAGCTTTATGAATTGGGATGAAATGGTCCCTCTTGGAGAGCTGATTTACTATCACCCCTATGTAATAGTATTTCTAGACTATTATTATGAGAAATATAAAAAATTATATAGCTATCATCGCCAATTTCAACTCAATAATAGGTAAAGACTAAAATATACTTTTTTTCTGCTGATCTTCAGCCTTAAATTGCTAAAATTTTATGCAATACGAAAAAAACTCAGAGTGAAACCTGGAACATTTTTCATATTTAAAAATAATTTGGTATTTTTATAATTATTTTAATTTTCATGCTATCCAATGAATGTTTTTGAAACAAAAACAAGGAATGTTTTATTTAATTAATCATTGAAAATATTACATTACAATAAATCCAAAAAAAAGTAATACTACCATAGGATACCTTCTAAAATTCTTATTAAAATCACATGGAGACAACCAAATACTACAAAATGATGAAAAAAATATTGTGGGTCCATCAGTTCCTCCACGATGAACATCAGTATATCCGTGACCACATCAACCATTTTATTCATCAGTGTAATGATGAGCATCATCCTCTCCATGTTGTCTTGATGTTGAAATACCATAATCATATATTAATAAGGGTCTTCCAGAACCTTGAAAATACATATGAATTTTATTTCTATTTTTTAGGTCTTTTGGAGTTTAAAAGGAAGTGACCGTTAGTATCTTGTTAAACCCTATATAATTTAAGTTAAAAATTTAATATATTTTTTTAAATTTTTCATAAAAACTATATAATTTTTTTAATCATTATAATTGTTTTGAAATTTTTTACATATCTTATGTTTTATCATTAGAATGATGTTTTTAAATTTAAAATAATATTTTATGAAACATATTATGATTTCAAAAATTATGTAAGTATTTCAAATACATTTTAGATGTTTCAAATGTTTTAAATATCCTTATGTTATAATGCTATTTTAAATATGTTTTAAAGTAATTGTTTAGTTAATATAAGTATTTAGTTTTATAAATTAATTTTTTATTGGTTTCATAAATATTAATTTTATAAAATAACAAATAATGATTTTACAAAGTGTTTAAAGTATAAAATCATCTTGAATGTTCTATGTATTTGAGTACTTTAACGTGGTGTCTTTGAAAACAATTAGTTGAACTTATCTATTGAAAGTATAATATTTTATTAACCTAAAATGAATTTGAAATCTTAGCTTTTGGTTTTTCATCAATATATCATTTACATAAGTTTACATTAATTAATTCAAATAGAATGATGAATGTTTTTTTTGAATTTGGAAACCTATTTATGAATAATTTTATTATTTAGAAGTTATACTCTTTGGTATGTGATGAAAAAATATAATTTATATGTATATTTTTTTACTTTAATATTTAAATGTTTAAAATAATGTAATAATCATGTTTTATAATTGTATATATATTATTAATTTAATTAAATTTATTATATTTAATTTTTATTCATTTTTTTATGTATATATGGTTTATTTTGAGTGTTGGGTTAAAAAAATATACACCACAGGGCCATCCTTCTAGCTAAGCCGAACGAGGCAGCTCAAGCTACTATGGGAGTAGGCGGCCGAGCCTAGACCCTTTAGCCTTAGCATAGCCATCCATAGGTTTGGGTCACATGACATAATCATGAAATGAGGAACAAAGTAGCATGACACCGTGTGGGGTGGCACAATGGTAGTGGTTGGTGTAGAGCATGCCCATAGAGACCTCATACGGGGCGTTACCGGGGAGGGTGGAGAAGGATTTATGAGCTATTTCTGGGCTTTCTAGGGTTATAATGTAGTGGATAAACCCATCCTATATCAATGTGGGATGTTTTTTTTAAGTGAAATGTGGTCCATGTAGTCTGATCACATTGTGTGGGGTCTGGACCATTCGATTGGTTTGACCATCGAATCTCCACATTTGTGGCTTTACCTCATCGTTTTCCTCAGCCACCTTCTCAAACTAAGATTCAATCATAGTATTTTGACCCATTTAAAATTCTGTGTCACTCCATGGCCATTAGATCAAATCAGATACTTAATCTCAAAACTCCATCATTTTTTAAAACTACAGATCTACCATAGTCATCCGATTAGAACCCTTTTGACCTTTACCATCCATTTCTTTTCTATTTTTCTTCTCTGTATTTCCTATTCTTCTTCAAACCAATAAGCAGGTTTCCCACTATTTTCTACCTTCTTCTTCTTCTTTTTTCTTCTCCCTCATTATTATTAACCATTCTCTTTGGATCGGACGTTTAATTCTACCTGTATGCTCTTATTCTGTCTCCTTTCTTCTTTTTTTACTAAATTTTCATTGGCTTCGGTTTTCGTTTCCATGAGCAATATATATTTATATATATTTTAAAATCACAGATTTATTATTGGTTCTTTTTTGTGTACGATGTTGAATTTTTTATGTATCAGACAGATTCTGAGTCTTTGTTTATATTAAGTGAATAAATCATTGTATATATAATATATTTATATATGGAGCCTATATAAACCATAGTTTTCACTAGTTTTCACCTAGTTTTTTCTTTTCCTCTGCCTAAAAATATCTCCTTCCAGACCTCGATGGCTCTCTTGAATCCTAATAAAGAACCTAATTTTTTCTTTCCTTGATTTATTTTATGGTTTTAAAATATATATATATATATATATATATATATATATATATATATTCGGTTGTTCATTAACCCTAATTATTTTCATAGATGGGTTTTATAAAAAGGAAATCTTTGTTTTAAAAATGTTATTGTCTTGCAACTCATGATAGGGTTTTATGTTTGTACATAATTAGTTTTCTACAAATATACAAACATGTATATATTTGTTCTTAATAAAACCATATCAGTTTCATTATTTTAAGGAATAAGGGCTCATACTCTTTTGAAAATCATATTAAATAGGTGCCATTATAGGTTTAGTGGTGTTTTATGTTGATGAATTTATAAATTTATATATAATCATAAATTAATAAATATGTATTTTGTTATGAAAAAATACCCTAAGTTTTACATATGGATTTTCAAATATTGAACTTTGGATTAAATTATGTTTTTATTATAAATAAATTATTTATTGACTTCTTATTTTTTGATAATGAACCCTTACGTACATATGGTTATAAATATATAAATATATATATGTACATGCTTTGATAATGTTATTAATATGAGTTCACGATATGGATTTCACAAAGGGTTGACCAAAAGATATAATAAATGCTTTGAAGTGAGAAACTTCTTAAGAATCAATTTGGAATTTGTTTTAGTAATACAAACCTTTATACACTATTTATGTGTAAATGAATTTCAAATTTATTTTCATAGGTTTAAATGATATTGGTTATGTTTGTAATTTGTGTTGTTTATTTCCCTGTTTTTCAATTAATGACTTTCGGTTAAAATAATTGGATGCACCCTTGTGTAATGTAATCCAATGAAGCAATGGGGCATTAGTCAATTATGAATTAAATATCTCACATGAAGTAATTTATTTACAATCAAGATTTTTATGTTTTCTACCCATGGTGAATTTTTCACTATGTATGGTTTTGTTTTTTTTATGATTATGCTTTAATTGTTTCTGATATACCAATTATTATTTCATAAACGATATGAGTATCTCAAAGTCAAAATATGTAAACATGGGTTAAAAAAGTTCATATCCTTTATGGTTTAATGTAAGAGTTGTTATTTTATGTGCATCCCATTATTTTATGTTTATTTTATCTTACTACATGTGAAGGAGTATGTTGTTTTCATTCATGCACTTCATTGTAAAATTTGAAACCAACAAGTCTACTCATTTTTACCTATATGGAATAATCCTTCTCAATTATGAACAAGTATGTAAACAGGGTTATGTAAAGATAATGTATGAACTAAAATAAGTATGGAACACTATGAATATAATACCATATTAGAAATATGAAGAATTTAGTTGCCTAAAATGATGTGATAAGTGTTACTAGATAGCGCTACAATGCATTGGGTAATGTTGAGGCTCATGAGACGTTAAGTGCAATGGTTTTGGCAGTTAGCCTTGGAATTGGCTGGTATGGGAAACAAGATTGGAGGTTATCCCAAACTCGTAGTACTATGTTAAATGGGATTGATAGTTAGCCTTGACTCGTACTAAGTCATGTTTTACGATCTTGGAACAAGGCCTTGACATTGTCTACAATTATCAATTCCCTAATTATGTATTAGAAAATGATCAACCAAGGGATATTCTAATAATAGAATATCCATTTTCTAAGAATCATCAATGATTTAAGTAATTCAATATTAAAATGTAAATTCATACAAGGAATGTGTATCTATAGTCATGTTTATATGAATTTCATTTTGAATGCTAATGAATCATAACATTATTTATTATGTAAAACTATTTAAAATTTGGCATATCACTTTTGAGTTGTTTTCATAAATTTATGAACCATGAATCATTCATGAATTCATGTACAGGTATGCACACTCTGATTTATATTTTACCCACAAATTTTGGTAAAAAATATGAATCTTCTATAATATTACTTTCTGTAATAAAATCATGTATCCTTTGAAAATATTGATAAAATTCCTCATGAAGTGTTGTTTTCCTCTTAAAAATATGATTTATGATTATTTGGAAGGTTTTTGTTTTAAAAAGTAAAATTATTCAATTGTTTAAAAATGCCAAACTATGAATACTTATTCTCACCCTATGAATTCAATTTATTTTACATAATTTATTATATCATTCCAGGCATTGAGTATTATTATATGATTTCATGAATATGAATCTTATCATTGTCTAGTTTTTAGAATAATTATATCAACATCATCTAGTTTTCCAGAAGCTAAAACAAATTGATCCATTGTATTAGAAAAATATCTCTAATTTTGGCTTTCATGTCTCTATGAAAAAAATTACACACCATGCTTCAATATCCGACTATAGGATTATGGTGTCAGGGTCATGATTGTTTGTGTCAAAGGATTGGTTTAGAAAACCCTTTATAATTAGAACAACATTAAAAATTGATTTTGTATTACTAAGTATAATCCTTCTTAAAATTCTAATATGGAAGAAAAAACAAGGTTTTTTGTCTCTTACAACATAACAATTAAAAAATATATTTGTTAATTCATGTTTATATGGCAACAAAACTCTTGAAGAACATCAATTGTCATAAAGACACCTCTATCATGTTTCCAATTCTCATCATGTTCTCCAACATTAACGACGATCAGGCTTAGACTATTATCATATGATGAATGCCCAATTACCATAATATTCTTGTATGGGATAATTCTTTGAGGTTTTTTTGTGATTTACCCATGCTGATATTTTTTATCCTTATAGGACTTAATGGAGGAAGCACAAGGCTGTGATCTTAGTCCAGCATAACTTTGTCATGTCTTGACCTATGGTCTCTCTGGACCAGTTATGCACTATAATGTTATTGAGGAAGTGTCTACATGTTTACATTATCAACATCAAGTTCATACTGATGTCTCCAAGCTTCATACACAACATTATTTTCTCACTCGGAAATTTAGATTTCAACAAGGATTTGATCCATGTTTCCCGCGTTGCATCTAGACGATGGAGACTGAAGACTTCGAAACTGCGTTGGGAATCTGTTTTACTGCGAACTGGTGAAATCAACAACACTAGTGGTACCTGTCATGATTCATCATGATGTATTTTAGGAAATATATACCACTTTGTTGTGAGAGTGAATGAATTGTTATGTAACACCATCAGTTTTATGAACATTGTTTAAATGAATAATGTTTTATTTATGTTTTTGTTTTTTAATATTATTTTAAAAAATATTGTATCTATTGTAATATGTTTATTCCATACAATGTAAATAAATTCCCTTGAAATTATCAAATGGAAGACATAAGATTTCCAAAAAACCTCATATCACTTCATACCTAATTACTATAGTCAATAATAATCAAGTCATGTTCAAAATACTATGACCATTTTGGAAACTATGCATATCATGAAAAATCCACTATAATGTTTCCATAAGCTCAAATATCCTCAGTTCCTACCAAGGAGAGCCCAGAATCTACAACTATATCACAAATTTACAATTTTCAGAGTACATGCAGAGAGGGACGTTCCACGAAGTTATCTTCCTATGTTTCACCATGTCCAAGACCAACTAAGCCTCAAGATGTTTCATTGATGTTTCACTGGAGGGTGACTCTTGAGAAACATATCATTTCCATGTCCTTATTTTTAGTATATAAGATATGATTTGTGAATTTGAATTTTTTTAACATGATATAGTTTGATTGATTTATAGGGAACTAGTCCACTCTAAAATGCTGACATCCACACCTATCATGCCTCTATTTGGAAGACTGGGTGTTTTATGCATGTGTTTAATCCTAACATCTCGTGGTGTATATGGGCCAAAGATTTCTATGAACTAGAAACTATCCAGGTAATCCACTTGGAGATATTAACAGATTATCCAAATTTGTGGTCCGGGGAAAAGGACATCGAAAGTGATGTTGGAATGGACGATGTGTACGAATGTTTTAGAATTGCATGGGCGCAATTATTTGAAGGGGCATAATGTGACACCAAAAATATTTTCATGTTTAATTATAATATTGTATAGATTTACTTCTTTTAATTTATATAAAATCTAAACAATGTTTTCAAAAATAAAAATAAGGCATGTTTTTTAATTAAACACTGAAATGACTATATTAAAAAAAATCCAAAATTCCTAAAACCCTAGTAATCCTACTAATATACCTATTAATAACATAGGGAGACATTCTAATAAAGAAAAATCCAATGAAAAAAGTGGGGCTCCTTCAGATTTTTCACGATGTAAATCAGTATAGCCAGAAGCACAAGAAACGTTCTTATAATTGGAGGAATGATGAGCACCATCATGGCCATGTTTTCATGAGGTTGAAATATCGTAATCATCTATTTATAAAAATCATCTTGACCATTAATAATATATATGACCATTATTACCATTTTTTTAGTGCCATTGGAGTTTAAAAAAAAGTTACCCTAAATATCTTGTTAAACCAAAATAATTTAATTGACAAAATTTATGATATATCGTTTAATTTTTTAGAAAACCTATATAATTTACTTAATCGTATTAATTTTTATTATATGTTTTATAGATTTTATTTTTAATCATTAAAGTCATCTTTTAAAATCATAAAGTATATTTTATGAAACTTAGAGTGATTTCAAAACATAAGTATGTTTTTGAAATAATTTATAAATGTTTCAAATGTTTTCAATACCCTAATCTTATAATGGTATTTTAAATATATTTTTAACTAATTTTTTAGCTTATATAATAATTCAGTTTTGTAAATTAATTTTCTGTATAGTTATTACAAATATTTACTTTTATAGATAACAAATACATATTTTATTATGTATTTTAGGTATAAAATCATCTTGAGTGTTATATGTATTTGAGTACATTTATGTTTTATCATTGAAAACATTTAATTGAACTTATCATTTTGAGTTATAATGTTTTAAAATCCTAAAATGAATTTGAAATCATGAACGTTTGGTTTTAGTGAAAATATAAAGTACATATGTTCAATTTAATTAATTCAAAGAGAAGTATGCATTTTAATATTGATTTTGAAAAAAAAATTTGAATAATTTTACAAATTATAAGTATACTATAGTTTATGTGATGAAAAATTTTAATGTATATCTTGATTTTTGTTATTTAGTCTTCCAATGATTAAAATAATGTTGGAATTATGTTTTATAATGTAAAAGATATTATTTATTTAATGAAATTGATTATTTATAAATTTCATTTTATTTTATATGGTTATATGGTTTATATTGAATGTTGGGTTTATAATAAAATAAACACTATAGGGCTAGCCCTCTAGTTGGGCCCAAGGAGGCAGCTCGCACTACTTTGTGAGTAGGCTGCGGAGCCTAGACCCTTCAGCCTCATCACTTTTCAGTAATGGGTGTGTTTGCACACACCTCAAGCATGTACGGAGGAACCAAGAAGCCCCACCCCCCGTATTGTAGGGTGGCACGGACATGAGGCTGGAAAAGAGTGCGCCCATAAGGACGTAGTACAGGGCGGTATTGGGGAGAGGGAGAAGGATTTTTGAGCTATTTGTAGGAGATCTAGGGTTATAATGTATCCACGAAACTCATCCTGTTATGATGATGGATGTTGTTTTTTAAGATAAATGTTATCCAAGCCATCCTATCACACAACATGGGATCTGGACCGTCAGATCCATCTAACAATCAAATCACCACCGCTGTGGCTTTACCTCCGCATTTTCTTCATCCACACAATCAAACTATGTTTTAATCTCAACCTCCTGACCTTTTTATAAATTTGTGTCACACAATATCCATTTTATCGTATCTGGGATTTAATCTAAACCCTTTATTATTTTTGAAATCCGCAGATTCACCCTAGCCGTTCGATCAGAACCCATTTGATCTGTACCACCAATTTCATTTTCATTTTTCTTCTCTATGTAAATTCTTCTTCCTCTTGCCAACTAGTGGATCTCCAAATATTCTCTCCTATTCTATTTTTATTTTTTCTTCTCCCTCATGATTCTCCACCTTTCTCTTTGGATTGTCCCTCTACTTCTATATGTATGTTCTTTTTGGTATCCATTCTACTTGTTTTATTTTTCTTTCTTTTCCTTCGGTTTTAGTTTCTATGAGGTTAATATATATTTATATATATTACAATAACCAATTTATTATATGTTATTTTATATGTATGATGTTGTATTTGTTTTGTTTCAGAATGATTTTGTTTCTTTGTTTAAATATTGGGTATAAATAGTTGTGTATGATATATATATATATATTATATAAACCCTAGGATGCACTTGTTTTCAACCTCATTTCCCTTCTCCTCAGCATACAAAAATCCCCTACCAAAACATGGTGACTCTCTTGAAGCATTGTAAGAGACATACTTTATTCTATCATAGATTTATTTTACAGTTTGTAAATATATATAATGGTATATATATATATATAGTTCTTCTTTAACCATACTAATTTTCATGGATGGTTTTATGATAACAAATTATTGTATTTTAAAATGATCTTTTCATCAAAAATACGGATAGAGTTTTATGTTCGTACCTAAAATTTGTTTCACTAAATATATACCCATATGTATATATAAGTTCTTAATATAACCATATATGTTTCTTTAATTAAAGGAAGATAAACATCTACTCTAATGATATTCATAATAAATAAGAACCATTTTAGTTTTAATGTAGTTTTATGTTCATCAAATTATAAATATATATGAATTATTACATATATATATATATATATGTGTATTTATTTATGAAACAATACACTCATTTTAACAATATTATTTTCAAATATTTTAATTTGGATTAAATTATGTTTTTATTATAAATAAATTATGTATTAGATTAATAAAATTTGATGAAGAACCCTTAGGTACATATGGTTAGATATATTGGCTTTGATGATGATATTAATATGATCTCACAATATGGGTTCACAAAGGGTTGATAAAATGTTATAACAAGTTCTTTGAAGGGTGAAATGTTCTTAAGAATCAATTTAGAATTTTATTTAGTTATACAAACATGATTAATCACTTAATAATTAGATATATTCTACACTTATTTTCAACGGTATAAATGGAAATGGGTATGTTAGTAGGTTTTCTGATTGATTTCCCTGCTTTTAAATTTAGAAAATTGTGTTAAAATAATTGGAAGTACACTTCTACTATGTTATTCAATAAAGTAAGGGGTGTTTATTTAATTATGCATTCAGTATCTCAATTTAAGAAATTTGATTACATTGAATCTGATTATTTTTTCTACACATGATGATTTTTTCACAATTTATGATTTTATTTACTTATGTTTATGTTTTAATATTATATGATATAACAATTGACATTGCATGGATTAAATAAGTATATCAATGTCAATACATGTAAACGTGGCTCGAAAAGATTCATATCCATAAGAGTTTAATTCTAGAGATGTTATTTTATGTGAAACCCACTATTTTATATGTACTACTTCTAAATAAATTTGCAAGTGTATGTCGTTTTAGTTCATGCATGTCACTGTTAAATTTAAAAGCAGCATGTCTAGTCCTGTTTACATTTATGGCATAATCCATTTGAGTTATTAGGTTGTATGTAAAGGGTTTATTAAATAATAATGTAGGTACTCAATATTGTAATATCCCAGGTAAATAAAGAATAATACATTTTCAAATTTATTAATATTTGGGAATTGAATTTTAATTTTACTTTAAAGGGGTTGCTATGTTCGATAGCATACCCGATACGCAACAAAGTGTATCGTTGAAATCTTACGTTGCACACTATTAATAAAACAATATTATTTTAAATGGTAGTTAACACATAGCAATTGTATTGGCGAGAATAAATAGAAATAACTAAAATATGATTATATATGTTTGTTAAATGTTTTTACATTTATCCAATAATGTATAAAGGCTTAAAATATGAAAAGAATTCAATTTTAGCCATATATACTCTAATTTTCACTAAAGGTCCACTTACTGCCTTTTAATGGCAAACTGTCATTACATATAGTTTTGTTCACTCTTATAAATTTTATTGGACCAAATAAAAAAAATTTTAGAATCTAGACATCAAAATTTATTTGTGTAAATTTTTGGTATCTTTCCAATAAAGTTCATTGTTAATGAATAGTGAAAAATGTTGTATTTTAATTCAAAAACTCTTTTTAATCTAAATTATTTATTTGATTAGATTATATTTTGAATTTTTTTTGAAGTAAAATTAGAGTATATTTTTACCATTTAATCCAATAGTGGTCATTGGAATTAATTTCGCTTTGAAATTGGACATAAACTAGTGTCAATATTTTAATAGATATTGTTTCTTAAAAACATGCTATTTGTTTTGATAGTGGGAATTAATTATTAAATTAATTATTTCAACTTATATGTTTTGAATTTTTTAAAATTGACATCATTTTTGAGTTTGGAATATAAAATATAGCTTAGGGTGAATTTTTAGTATTTTTCTGAAAAACATCAATTTTTTATGAATTGTGAAACCACTAAGTGGTTGTTAAAGAAACTGATTTTTCATTTAAATGAAACTTTTCTACCTCTATGTTTTGAATTTAAAAATTCCAACATAAATGGTTGTCATTAGGAAGTAAAATGTTGTTCAATGGGATGAAAATAATTTTTTGGTGAATAGTAACTTTTATGTTCCTAATCGCGATTAGAGGTAATTAATGTAGTTTAAGGTAAAAATAATGTTATAATAATATGAAATGACCTAGACACATGTCTTAACGTTATTTTATGTGTCATGTACTGCCAAGAAAATCCATGGGTCAACTTGGGGACCCCATGGAGCCACTTTGGTAGGAAAATGACATTAATAACTTTTTATTTAATGTTAAAATAAAAATGTCACAAACATGAGATGTTTTACTAAAACAATTTTTATATGGGGTTATACAAATCATATTTTGACTATAAATATTCATTAGAAAGCTAAAAAAATTTCCAACATCATGATAATTTTTTTATACTTTTTAGACATTAACTAAATTAAATTATTTATGACACCATGATGATACAATGATTACCTCATTATTTAATGATTTAAATGAAATGAAAAGATAATGTAAAATCTATGACCTACACTTGTCAAAAACCTATTGTATGGGTGAATTTATAACCCTTATCACATTATACTCTAAATATATAATTGTGGGACCCTTTTATCCGAAAATAATTTTATAATAAAGTATCTTTTCTTAAGTTTCCACGAGTGCCCCTCCTCTCCTCTTATAAAAGGCCCCCACCTCTACCTCCTAACCCACAACTCTCAAGCCTTTGGATCAGCCAATATCTGATCTTTTTGTCTCTCCATATCCCTCTCTTACTCCTAGAAGCTTCACATTGGGCAGAAGTCTTCCCAAGGAAGCCTTTGAGCTCAAATCAAAGAGAGTTACCTGATTTTAAGGTAATGTCTTCAATTGTGTTCTTTTGTTTTATTTTGCTTATCCAACCCCCTAAAAACATTTTATTCATATATTTTGTAACAACTACAGTATCATCAATATACAAGGATGTTGTTATAATATGAATTCGAGCTACACATACACAGACATACATCTAATGGTTAAAGAATATACTGTTTTTGTGGATGGCGAATTTCTGCCTCACGAAACGATGTTTGTTTAATATTCTTCTAACACCATCAAAGGTGGACATTAAGATGTAACTATATTTATATATGATATATAATATGTTCATTTTTTCCTTAACCTTATGTATTTTTCATTTATGGCATACCTTTATGGCTTCCATTATGGGTATACCAGATATCTTTATTTTAGGAAGTGCGGACTACTGCCCCCTCAAAATGATTTGATTCGTTAATGCCATATGTGCAACGTATAAAGGATGGATTTAAAGTTATTATATATGATTTTATACTGTAATTATAATATACCTTTATATCATTATTATTTCTTTCCATTAAATAATGAGATAGAAATGAAAGTAGCGTTAATGCGTACGTACAGCTTACTTTCTCCATGAATGGTGCATTTCATTTCTTATCCACAAATGTAATGTACTATTATAAGTACATATATATATAATGGATATATATTATGTATGTTACATCTAAATGATTAATATAATTATGGAATTAAAATATACATAACTCTCATTTAGTTTTAATTCCATTAATATGTCATAGAAATGAAACTAGCGTTCATGCATACGTACGGCTTACCAACTCCATTAACGGTGCATTTCATTTATTACCTCTAAATGATTATGTAATATTATAAATACATTTATATTCTTGATATATAAGATATATATGATATCTGAATCATAAATATCATTCTGGATATAATTAACCTTTGACCACACGAACAACGTGTAATTTTAAGAAGTCCACTTCCCACTTAAGAACCAAATATAGACAAAACAAACATTATTAACTTAAATGATTATATAATTTTTAATACATGGTAATAAGTGATATAAAAGTAATAATGAACTTGAAAAAGTTTCTTAAGAAACTAGAAATTAACTCAAGTTTATTATTCAGGTGATTAAAGAGAAATCGAGTCACGTCGGACACAAGGTAAGGGGCTTCGTCTCAATCTATTTTCATTAAGGCATGTTTCATTTTATACACAACGTTTTTTTATACGGTGTATAAATCCCTTTGAATTTTACTTTTATAAAAATGGAATATTTTTCTATAAAGCATTTTACTTAACGACAAAAACGAATGTTTTTTTAATGTAAGTGGTAACAACGACCTTTTCCGCCGCCGTGAGTATTATTTGGTATTTGGCTTCTTCAACAAGTCGTAATGTTTTTAAAATGAAATAAATATTGTATACTCTTTTATGTATTTTGGTATTGAAAATGGTTTATATAATGGATTTGTTATGTCAATATATTTAAGTGATATATTGTGATCAAAGTGTGGAAATGATTTCTTTCCATTATATTTGTTTTATGTCATATGATTTTATAATGGTACATGGACATTTGACGGGTGGTTACGTGATAAACCATATGACGGGTGGTGATGTGAATACCATGACGGGTGGTTACGTTATAACGTCAAATGCATTGGGTATGGAAGTCGGCCGTATGGCTATTCCATTAAGTGATATGTGTGGATGTCGACCGTATAGTTATTCCATTTAAGTATATTTATGTCCCAAGTTACCTTTATATGTTATGTTATCTTTATATGGGTTTTATGGTAATATTTTGTTTACAAAAGGGTAAGTAATGATATTTTATTCAGTAAAGAGTCTTTACTACTTCCTAAAGGTGAAATTAATTAGTTTGATAAAGTATACATGGTTTACTTGTTGTTTTCAAAAACTAACAGTTTTCATTCTTTGTGTATCCCTTACTGAGCTTTTTATGCTCACCCCAAGTTTTTTTGAAATGTTTTTCACAGGACTAAATGTCGAATAGGGTCAAGGATGTGATCAAGGGAAAGTCATGTTATCTAAAACATGGAACTAGACATATTTCTTTTTTATAGTTTTTATTTTATGGAAACTTAGTAGAAGTGTCTACTTTGTAGTCTTTTAAGATGTAATAGTTATGATATAATTCCCTAAAACTCTGAACCTGAAAAGATACTCAATGGGAATTATTCATTTAATTCAATATTAAGTAATGTTTAAGGTCGGGGCCTTATAGTTGGTATCAGAGGTCGGTTTAGATAACATTAGGAGTAAGAAAATTGTTAAATTATAAGTTAATTTATGGTATGATTGATATGATATAGAATTTAACGATTACCATTTTTCCCCGCCTAAGTTATTTCTATGATAAGAATGGTTTTCCATAGAGGAAACATAGAATCTTTTCTGGGAAGGCATACAGAAGGAAATGACCTTTCAAATCAGTATCTTGAGATGGTCAGAATCAGAACTAAACAGTTTGATGAAGTGATGGCTCAGTTGACTCAGGTGAAAAATGTTGGTTGTTTTTATTGATGGTATTTTGGTGTTTTCTAAAAGTAAAGAGGATAATGAAGTCCTTTCAGGGTTATCGTGCAAACCATAAAAGAAAATAAACTATATGGGAAATTCAGCAAGTGTGAGTTTTGGTTGCAAAAAATTTCATTCCTTGGTCACATTGTTTCAAAAGATGGCATAACTGTTGATCCTGCTAAAACAAAAGTTGTTAAAGAGTGGCCAAGACCCAAAAATGTAACCGAGATCCATAGTTTCCTTTGTTTGGCAGGTTTCTACCTAAAGTTTGTTGAAAATATTTCATGGTTTTTTATTCCAATGACTAAGATAACTTGAAAGGGTGTTATGTATATCTAGAAAAAATAATGTGATTAATGTTTTCAGGAGTTGAAAAGAAGATTGGTGAATTATCATGCTTTGGCACTTTCTTCTAGGAATGGTGAGTTTGTTATATAAAGTTATGCTTCATTGAAAGGACTTGGTTGTGTCCATATATATAATGATCAGGTAATTGCATATGCTTCACGTCAGTTGAAAACTCATGAGGAAAATTACCATACACATGATTTGGAATTAGCTGCTGTTATTTTTTATCTAAAAATTTGGATTCATCCTTTGTATGGAGTAAAGTGTGAAATATATAATGATCACAAAAGTTTAATGTAAATATTCACTTAGAAATAATTGATCATGAGACAGAGGAGATGTTTAGAATTAATCATGATTTATGATTGTACAAATCATTACCATCCCGGAAAAGCAAATAAAGTGGCTGATGCTTTGAGTCGAAAAAGTAATGATTCATTAACCATGATACGTTTGAAACGACAACCTTTGTTTTTTTATTTGATGAACTATGGCATAGAAGTTGTTCATGTAGGAAGTCCTTCTATTATGTTTCACGTATCAGTGAGATCATCCCAATCAGACAGAATTAAGCAAGCACAGAATAAAGACAGTGGGTTTCAGAAAAAGGTAGAACTGGTTCAAAAGGGTAAGTTTCCGGAATTTAATATTGATAATGAATGTGTTTTGAGTTTTGGTATGAGATTGTGTGTGACTTGTGATTCACAATTTAAGAGAGATTTGTTATGTGACACTCATAGTTATCCGTTTTCAGTTCATCCAGGAAGTACTAAGATGTATAGAGATCTTTAGAAGTATTACTGGTGGGACGGAATGAAAAGGGATATTGTTGATTTTACTGTGAAGTGTTTGACTTGTCAGCAGGTTAAAGCAGAGTGTCAGTTACAAAAAGGGATTCTTCAGCCTTTACCAGTGCCAGAGTGGAAATGGGAAAATGTATCCATGGACTTTTTTGTGGGATTACCGAGGACATCTCGAGGTAATAATGCAATCTGGGTTATTGTTGGTCGCTTGACTAAATCTTCTCATTTTCTTCCAATTCGAGATACATTCTCTCTAGATCAACTTTCTCGATTGTATGTTAAAGAGATAATCAAGTTTCATGGAGTTCCCCTCTCTATTGAATCTGATCGTGATCCCAGCTTTTCATCTAACTTTTAGAAAGGCCTTCAGAATTCGTTGGGTAATAAATTAAATTTTAGTACAGTTTTTCATCCTCAGTCAGATGGGCAGTCAGAACGAACAATTTAGACCTTAGAGGATATGCTAAAAGCTTGCTCTATGGATTATCAGGGAAGTTGGGACAAACATATTTATTGAGTTGATTTTTCATATTATAACAGTTTTCATTCTAGTATACAGATGGCACCATTTGAGGCATTATATGGGAAGCAGTGTCGAACTCCAGCTTTTTGGGTTGAAGTGGGTGAAAGGAAGCTAATGGGACTAGAATTGGTAGAAGATATGGTAGAAAAAGTTCAGTTGATTCAGAAACACTCGGGAACCGCTCAGAGCAGATAGAAAAGTTATGCGGATAACAGGAGGAAGGATCTATCTTTTGAGGTAGGTGATCATGTTTTTCTCAAAGTTTCTCCGTCGAAAAGTGTGATGTGATTCAGTAATAAAGGAAAGCTGAGTCCAAGGTTCATTGGACCATATGAAATTTTGGAGAGAGTTGGATAAGTTATATACAGAGTGGAATTACCTCCGAGTTTATCTCAGGTACACAATGTTTTTCATGTTTCTATGTTGAGAAAGTATATTCTAGATCCATCTCATGTTTTGAGCCCAGAGGTAAGTTCAGTTGGAAGAGAATCTATCTTATGAAGAACAACCAGTCCATGTTCTTGACTGAAGAGAGAAAGTGTTGCGAAATGAGGTAATTCACCAGGAAATGGTTTTTTGGAAAAAATATATGGTTGAAGAGGCAACATGGGAATATAAAAATGCTATGAATACCCCCACTTATTTTGATTAGTGAATAAAATTACGAGGAAGCAATTCCCAGAAGGGGGGAAGGATGTAACATCCCAAGTAAAGAAAGAATAATACATTTTCATATTTTTTAATATTTGATAATTGAATATTAATTTTACTTTAATGGGGTTTCTATGTTCGATAGCATACCTGATACGCAACAAAGAGTTTCTTTGAAATCTTACGTTACACACTAGTAATAAAACAATATTATTTTAAATGGTAGTTAACACGTAGCTGTTGTATTGGCAAGAATTAATAGAAATAACTAAAATATGATTATATATGTTTATTAAATATTTTTACATTTATCCAATAAAGGATAAAGGATTAAAATACGAAAAAAAATTCAATTTTAGCCATATATAGTCTAATTTTCACTAAAGGTCCACTTATCACCTTTTAATGGTGAACCGTCATTAAATATAGTTTTGTTCACTCTTATACATTCTGTTGGGCCAAATAAAATTCTTCTTAAAAATCAAGACATCAAAATTTACTTTGTGAAAATTTTTGGTATCTTTCTGATAAAGTTCATATTTTAATCAATAGTGAAAAATGTTGCATTTTAATTCAAAACCACTTTTTAGTATAATTTATTTATATGATTAGATTATATTTTGAATTGTTTTTAAAGTAAAATTAGAATATATTTTTATAATTTAATCTAATAGTGGTCATTGGAATTAATTTCACTTTGAAATTGGATTTAAACTAGTGTCAATCTTTTAGTAGATATTGTTTCTTAAAAATAGGCTATTTGTTTTGACAGCGGGAATTAATTATTAAATTAATTAATGAAACATATATGTTTTTAATTTTGTAAAATAGACATCATTTTTGAGTTTGGAATATCAAATATAGCTTAGGGTGAATTTTTGGTATTTTTCTGAAAAACATCAATTTTGATGAATAGTGAAACCACTAAGTGGTAGTTAAAGAAAACCCGATTTCTCATTTAAATGAAAATTTTCCACCTCTGTGTTTTGAATTTCAAAATCCAACATACATGGTTGTCATTAGGAAGTAAAATTGTTTTCAATGGGATTAAAATAATTTTTTTTGTGAACAGTAACTTTTATGTTCTTAATCGCGATTAGTCGTAATTAATGTTGTTTAAGGTAAAAATAATGATTTAATAATATGAAATGACCTAGATACATGTCCTAACCTTATTGGATGTGTCATGGCCGACCAAGACAATCCATGGGTCAACTTGGGGACCCCATGGAGCCACTTTGGTAGGAAAATGACATTAATAACTTTTTATTTAATGTTAAAATAAAAATGTCACAAACATGAGATGTTTTGCGAAAACATTATTTAAATTGGGTTATAAAAGTCATACTTTTTACTATAAATATTCATTAGAAAGCTAAAAATATTTCCTACATCATGATATTTTTTAATAGTTTTTATACATTAAATAAATTAAATTATTTATGACACCATGATGATGCAGCGATTACCTCATTATTTAACGATTTAAATAAAATGAAAAGATAATGTAAAATCTAAGACCTACACTTATAAAAAACCTATTCGATGGGTGGATTTCGAACCCTTATTACATTATACTCTAAATATATAATTGTGGGACCCTTTTTATCCCAAAATCATTTTATAAGAAAGTATCTTTTCTTATGTTTCCAAGAGTGCCCCTCCTCTCCTCTTTTAAAAGGTCTCCACCTCTACCTCCTTACCCACACCTCTCAAGCCTTTGGTTCGTCCACGCTCTGCTCTTTTTTTCTCTCCACATCCCTCTCTTACTCCTAGTTTCACTTTGAGAAGAAGATGTAACACCCTGAGATTTTATGAAAAATATTATTTTTAACTTCATTAATGTCTTATGTTGTACTCTACAACAAAATGAGCTTGCACAACACGCATCCTTGACTTGCCTTGCATTACACGCAATCACGACCTTCCTCGATAGCGTGTGTAGTACGCAATACCGAGTTTCACTAAACGAGATATTATTATAATATTATTATGAACTAGCTGATATGAATAGTAATACACCCTTTTTGATATTTTATAAATTTTATATTTTAAAATGGACTTCATTTTTGGATTCAGAATATCGAAATTAGCTTAGGGTGAAATTTTGGTACTTTTCGGATAACTTTCATTTTCTGATGAATAGTGAAAATTACTAAATTTTAATTAAAAAAATCATTTTAATCGAAATAATTAATAGTTATAAATTATTAATTTGAGTGGTTTGAAATAATATTTCGAATGTATTTTTACAATTTAATACAATGTTGTTCATTGGATGTAATTTCACGTTTAAACCAGACATAAACAAGTGTCAATCTTTTGATAGTTATTATCTCTTAAAAACATGCTATTTGTTTTGACGACAGAAATTAATTTTTAAATTAGTTAATGTAACTGATATGTTTTGAATTTGGTAAAATAAACATCATTTTTTAATTCATAATATAAAATATAGCTTAGGTCTACTTTTTGGTATTTTTCTAGAAACTTTCATTCTTTGATGAAAAGTGAAACCACTAAGTGGTAGTTAAAAAACTAAATTTTTTCCTAAAACTCAATTTTACCGCTTCTGTGAGTGGAATTTCAAAAACCTAAGAGACACGGTTGATGTAAGTAAGTAAAATGTGGTTCAATAAGATGAAAATAATTTTTGGTGAATAGTAACTTTTTACTTTTATTTACCACGGTTAAAAGTAAATAGTGTAGTTAAGGGTAAAAATGATAATATTATTACCATAACACATGTCCTAATTCTATTAGATAAGTGTAATTCGACCAAAAACAACCTTAGGAATAAAATTTGACCATTTAGGCCCACTTGGAATAGATTAGGACATTTATTATCAATTTATTTAAAGAAGGGTTAAAATAGTTAAAATCAATGTTTAATAACTAAAGCATTTTTAATATATGGTTATACAAAAGATAAATTTGACTATAAATATTAATTATAAAGCTAAAAATATTTCGTAAATAATGTTATTTTATTTGTAATTTTTAGACTTAAAACAATTTAATTTATTTATGATACAATGATGATGCAGTAATTATCTTATTAATGAAATATTGACATAATTGATGTTATAAATACCAAAATAAATGTAATATGGGACTATTTATGAATTACAATAATTTTATATGTTAATATGACATGTTATTATTTATTTAATTAATTTTTTTCGAACTAATCATTCTGTTATGATTTTCACAAAAATCAATTACCAAATAGTGTCAAAATTGACATAAAATAGTTTTTAAAACAAATACTATATTATTAATTGTTATTTTATTCCTAAAAATCTAAGTATCAGAATAATGACTTAGATAAGGTTATATATATTAATAATAAACAACTTGGTGTTCTTTTGTCTTTATATAGTATGTTTATTAACCTTATAGTGTAAGAAAACAAGAAGACACAGTAAAAGGTAAATTATATAACTTAAAGTTAAATTTAAATGATAAAGTTAGAATTGATACCTAAACATGTCTAAATTCTATTGGATGAGAGTATATATACCCATACCCACCTTATATTAGAAATATATCAATTTAGAGCTATTAATAACCGAATTTGACATTATAATAAAATAATATTTTTAGTTATTCTCAAGGTGCCCCTCTCCTCCCTTATAAAAGGGAACCTCCTCCCTCTCTTCCTCACACAACATTGAGCCTTCAAGCTCAGCCAAACCCTACCAAATTCTCTTCTACACATCACTATAAACATCCTAGTGGTCCTGGTTTTCTTCAAATACCAATTTTAGTGCCCTAAAAGGAGGTCTCAAAGTGGTGTTTCAAAGAAGAGGTAATGTCCCTTAACGATTATTTCAACTTTATTTCTTCTTCCACTTATTCATCTTTAGTTTTTTCATTATGAAGTAATAACATCAGTATAACTCATATACTGATATGTTATTATAAGTATGAAACAACCCTATTTCACCATCTATCCATCCTATGGAAAACGAAATCACCACGCGTGCGTACGTACAGAATACCGTCTCCACGCCGTGGTGAAATCTGTTTTTCCACCAACACCTTACATGGATTCGTATAATGGTGTAAAGAATAAATATATATGGTTAATATAACATCATACTGATTCTGATATATTATACCATCCACTCCAATTCTATTCAATAATTATGGGAACGATATCATCGCTCGTGCGTACGTACGGACTACCGTCTGCACGACGCGATGAGATTCATTCTCCATGTTATTCGTATATGAATGATCATAAAGTTTATACAATGAATAATAATGAAATATATGAATTCTACTGGATTTATATATATATATATATATATATATATGTATGTCATCTATTTAGTTCCATTCAATTAAAAAAGGAAACGAAAACAGTGTTCATGCGTACGTACGGCCTACCCTCTCCATGAACGATGTATTTCATTCCTTTTATCGATCTATAATATATATATGTATATGATGAATATATAATATATATAAATCATGTTTTACATTCTGTAATTATTTAAATTAGGATATAAGTAATAATATCAAGAATGACATGTCGAAACACATATGATAAATGAAATGATTTTACCCAAAACGCTGCTTTAACATGCAATTTACATGAGAACGAGTAATATAAAGTCATAAGTGAAACATATATGATATCATAACAATGAATATGATTTTTTAATAAGACATTGAAATTATTTAAATCATTATATAGGAGGTTTAGATATGTACGAAGCATATCGGACCTAAGGTAAGGGATAATTTTGCAAATCTAATTTTAATCTGAGATTGCTTATTCGTAAGTATTTACTGGGGTAATTGTTATCATCCATGTCCATGTTTTATATAAGTGTTTTCATGTATGTTTAAAGTCCTTTTATACCCATTTTGACTTTTACCCCATGGTATGGAATGAATCATTCTTTTGTTTACCCTACGAGGTACTTTTTTTTATTTTTCTGACAAATGTAGGAGAAGAATGTTTTTTTAACTTATACGGCACAAACCGATTTTTACTATTTTATAAAGCCTTATTTTCATGAAGCTTCCTCAAAAAGATTTCATGAATATGTTCAACAAAATCCATTTCTTTTAAAATTTTATGACATTTTCTGAAAAGAAAATGATTTTGAAGAAAAAATTATATTTTCCTCATGAATTCATTTCAAGTGTTTTATCAAAACCATTTTTCATCTAAGATGAAATTATTTCATATGTGTAGGTTTCAAGTATAATGTCTCTATGATTTACATGGTTTCATGTTCCTTATTATGAAATGATATCCATTTCTTTATATGGATTATGTAATGATGAGATGATGTTTATGAAACCCATTTTATTTATTGGGTTATTATGAATGACGTATGTTAATTTTGTGGCACAAGTAAGAATGATTTCATTATGAGATTGGTGGGACCTATATCTCCCTATAATGCATTGGGTAAGGATTTATATATCATGAGATAGACTTGGCTGGAATGGTAAGTTAATCCGGTTCAGTATTACAGGACTGAAATGAGGAGTGAACTCGATTTAGAAAGGGACTTGGTCCACTAAGATGGTCATGGCAGCAATGCCTTGGCTACTATGTAAATCATTACATGTGCCTAATGGATTCCACAATTACATGTTTTATTCCTATGCTATTTTATCATGATTTATGTTCCATTAAGATCTATGCCTTTTGTACTTCCATGTTTTAAGTGGTTGCTCAAGATTTTGATGTTTAAACATTATGTTCATGTTTTTAAGTTCAAATGTATATGGTATGTATTATTTTATCAATGCTTACCCATACTGAGCATTTGAGCTCACCCTTTTTATGTTTTATTTTCCCCCAGGATTAAAAGAAAGGTTTTAGAGAAGGAAACAAAAAGTCGATGATCTTTATGGGAGATGTTGGAGATCTTTCACCACGATTTGAAGATTACGTTCCATGTTTCCAAAGACACAAAACTACTACGGTCCATGTGTGTCTGTTTTTGATATGTATTATGTATTCCGCAAATGTAATTTAATATACATGTACATCAAGCTTTGGGTCTCTACAATTGGTATCATAGGAAAGGTTTATTCAACCTTTGGAAACTAGGATGCGAAAAATTTAGTGAGATACCTAGAGATATTTCAAAGGTATGTCTAGGGAGGTCCATAAGTATAAGTATATGTATATGATATAGTCCTAGAACTATGGTAACGATCTTAGAATTTAACCTAAGATGTTAGATATTGAGGGTGCTCCCCCTTTACTATGTTGTTATCCATAACATTATTTTTTCCTCTCACACTATTCTATTTGGATTTTAGAAAATGGCTGGAAACAGGAGGATTCATGATAATGGTGGATATGATGGACAATGGAATGATATTCTTCATGAGAAACCAAATGAAACGGGATTTGGAAGTACAAACATCGTTATTATTCCTAATCAGCAATCTCATAATATGATCACTAATCTCAACTTTGGTAAGTTTCCCGACTCAGATAATATGAGAAAGATAGAGTTTCATGATGATCATAGAGGAAAGAAAGTTAAATTTCCACTATGTAAATCATATGGGAAGAGGCAACAAGGAGAATGTTTCAAAGGAACTGGAAGATGCTTTGGGTGTGGAAAAGGACACAAAGCCAGTAAGTGAAAAAAAAAGGTTCAGTTAACACCATGGATTATGATAATGGTATTTCTATGACATCAAAAATGGTTAAATGTTTTAAATGTGGAATGTATGGGAATTATGAAAACCAATTCCATAAGGGAAAGTCTCATGAAGAGAATCAGTACGGTCGTATGGGTAGTATTTATGTTGATCACGATGAAGAGACTACAAATGATATGTGAGATGAAAGAATTGTTGAAGCTCAATCAATGGTTTAGGAAGGTAGTGGAATGATTACATGTTTATCAAGTGTAATGTTTT
The DNA here is from genome assembly GCA_963277665.1 of Viscum album. Classification (NCBI taxonomy): domain Eukaryota; kingdom Viridiplantae; phylum Streptophyta; class Magnoliopsida; order Santalales; family Viscaceae; genus Viscum; species Viscum album. The sequence goes on from OY728146.1 coordinate 517,414,350, forward strand.
ATAAGTAATTTCATGGTACTGTGGAATAAAGATACTTCTAAGGATTGTTACACTGTTGTCTTTCCTTAAGTTTTGAATGTGTGTGATTAATGGTACCATTAACCATGAAAGGTTATTCAGATATTTTTGGAAAGTAGATGATATGCACAAAATGATGGGATAAGGAGAAAATTAATTGTTTGATAGTATTCATGAGCTCATGACTGATATAATAAAAAAAGTTATATCATGGTTTGAGTATATAGAATTTTTGGGTTTTGGTATGTGAAAAGAGTTAAATTTTGATAGCACTCATGTTTTCACTAAGATTCAATGGGTATTCATTTTTCATGAGAATACATGATTAAGACCTTCAAATGTTTGTAATGTGACCAACAAGACATATCTTATGATATATGGGGATCAACGATGGAATTGACATGATTGTTATATGAAATCTCTGGTAAACATTTTCACTATAATATGAGATTTGACAGTAGTATGTTGGATAAGCCTAGATATTGGAATGGATTATGTTGGACATAAGTTAGTATTGTTTAAGGATAGAAGTTTTTTCGATATTATTTATGGGATGTTATAGTAATGTAGTTTTTGAAAAAGGACAACCTGCAGGATGGGCGACAGCCCATCGCGTCAGACAAGGCTGTGGGAATCGAACCCACAACCGAAGTGCGACTGGCCTTTTTCGCCTACCACTGACCTACAGGAAGTCCTTGTTTAGTAGAAACTAGTATTATTATATTAAGTAGTATGATATATGAAATATAAGTCCATTTTAGGAACCATATATGATTAAACTCACTATATATAGACTTATGTATTTTTTTGATAACTTTTCTAACCTTTTGTTTGAGACAGATGGAATGACCCATCATTCTATCACATGATCTGCTAACACATCACGAATGAAAAATTCAACTTCATTTTTTAATAGATGAAGTGGAAATTGTGCAAAGAACGACAAATGGTGATACTGTAGGAAAATCATGAAAGTATTTATTCTAATTCCAATTTTATCAACTTTAGGTAAATGATCTTGAAAAACAAAAATGTTGTCCTAGTGCTCTTATATCTGATGACTCAGATGGTACCTTAGATCTTAAAAAATTAATGGCTTTGTGATTGTTGGATTTTTCATAGCCATGTTCTCTACCACTCTCCATCATAACTTGATTTTTAGATTTTTCTTCCATATCCATATTTTCACCTATGTTCTCCTACAAGGAAACCCATTGATGAGTTAATTTGGGTAACTGTTAAATTTCATAATTTATTTTTTTAAAGCCTAGTTTTGGTATTCCTTTTTACGATGTGGGTTTCTATTAAAGAAACATTCGAGTCGTAAACCATTTATAACCCCGACGAATTTCGAGGGTGAAATTCATTTTAAGGGGGGTAGAATGTAACACACCGAGAATTTAAGATTTTTTTTTAAATTTCATTAATGTCTTGTGTTGTACGCTACACCAAAAAAAGTTTTCATTACACGCATCCTTGACTTTCCTTTCATTACAAGCAATCATGACCTTCCGTGATAGCGTGTGTAGTACGCAATACCGAGTTTCACTAAACAAGATATTATTATAATATTATTATGAACTAGTCGTTATTAATAGTAATAACCACTTTTTGAAATTTTATAAATTTTATCTTTTAAAATGGACTTCATATTTGGATTCGGAATATTGAAATTAGCTTAGGGTGAAATTTAGGTACTTTTCGGATAACATTCATTTTCTAATGAATAGTGAAAATTACTAAATTTTAATTAAAAACATCTTTTTAATCGAAATAATTAATAGTGATAAATTATTATTTTGAGTGGTTTTAAAGTATATTTATAATATTTATTTTCAATTTAATACATTGTTGTTCATTGTATGTAATTTCAAATTTAAACCAGAAATAAACAAGTGTCAATCTTTTGATAGTTATTATCTCTTACAAACACGCTATTTGTTTTGACGACGTGAATAAATTTTTAAATTACTTTATGTAACTGATATGTTTTTAATTTGGTAAAATAAACATCATTTTTGAATTCATAATATCAAATATATCTTAGGTCAATTTTTTTGTATTTTTCTAGAAACATTCATTTTTTGATCAATAGTGAAACTACTTAGTGGTAGTTAAAAAACTAAATTTTTTCATAAAACTTAATTTTACCGTTTCTGTGAGTGGAATTTAAAAAATCTGAGAGACACGTTTGATTTCAGTAAGTAAAATGTGCTTCAATGAGATGAAAATAATTTATGGTGAATAGTAACGTGTTACATTTATTTACCACGGTTAAAAGTAAATAGGGTAGTTAAGGGTAAAAATGATATTATTATTACCTTAACACATGTCCTAATTCTATTCTATAAGTGTAATTCGACCAAAAACAACCTTAGGAATAAAATATGAACATTTAGGCCCACTTGGATTAGATTAGGACATTTATTATCAATTTATTTAAAGAATGGTTAAAATAATTAAAATCAATGTTTAATAACTTATGAATTTCTAATATAGGTTTATACATAAGATAAATTAGACTATAAATATTCATTAGAAATATAAAAATCTTTCCTAAATAATGGTATTTTATTTTTAATTTTTATACTTAAAATAATTTAATTTATTTATGATACAATGATGACGCAGTAATTATCTTATTAATGAAATATTGACATAATTGATGTTATAAATACCCAAATAAATGTAATTTGAGACTCCATATGAATTCCAAAAAATTTATATGTTAATATGACATGTTAGTATTGATTTAATAAGTTTTTTTGAACTAATCATTCGGTTATGATTTTCACAAAAATCAATTACCAAATAGTGTCAAAATTGACATAAAATAGTTTTTAAAACAAATACAATATTATTAATTGTTATTTTATTACTAAAAATCTAAGGTTCGGCCAAATGACTTAAATAAGTTTTTATATATTAATAATAAACAACTTGGGGTTCTTTTGGCTTCATATAGAATGTTTATTAACCTTATAGCGTAAGAAAACAAGAATACACGGTAAAAGTTAAATTATCTAACTTAAAGTTAAATCTAAATGATAAGGTTAAAATTGATACCTAAACTTGTCTAAACTCTATTGGATTAGAGGATTTCGACCCATCCCCACATTATCTTCTAAATATATCAATCTGAAGCTATTAAAAACCGAATTTGACTTTATAATAAAATAATATTTTAAGTTATTCCAATGGTACCCCTCTCCTCCCTTATAAAAGGGCACCTCCTCCCTCTCTTCCTCACACCACATCGAGCCTTCATGATCGGAAAACCCCAGAAAAATTCTCTTCTACACTTCCCTAGAAACATCTTATAGGTCCTGGTCTTCTTCAAATAACAATTTTAGTGCCCTAAAAGGAGGTCTCAAAGAGGTGTTTCAAAGAAGAGGTAATTTCCATTACCGATTCTTTCAACTTTATTTCTTCTACCACTTCTTATTTAGTTGTTTAATTATGAAGTAATAACATCAGTATCACTAATATACTTATATTTTATTATAAGTATGAAACAATCCTATTTCACCATCTATCCATCCTATGGAAAACAAAATCACCATGCGTGTGTACGTACAGAATACTGTCTCCACACCGTGGTGAAATCTGTTTTTCCACCAACACCTTTCATTGATGGGTATAATGGTATAAAGAATAAATATATATGGTTAATATAACATCATACTGATTCTGATATATTATACCATCCACTCAAATTCTATTCAATAATTATTGGAATTATATCATCGCTTGTGCGTACGTACGGACTACCGTCTCCACGACGAGATGAGATTCATTCTCCATGTTAACCATATATGAATGATCATAAAGTTTATATAATGAATAATAATGAAATATATGATTTCTGCTGGATTTATGTATATATATATGTATTTCATCTATTTAGTTTCATTCAATTGAATAAGGAAACAAAAACAGCGTTCCTGCGTACGTATGGCCTACCGTCTCCATGAATGGTGTATTTCATTCCTTTTATTTATCTATAATATATATATGTATATGATGAATATATATTATATATAAATCATGTTTTACAATCAGTAATTATTTAAATCAGGATATAAGTAATAATATCAAGAATGACAAGTCCAAACACATATGATCAATGAAATGATTTTACCCAAAACGCTGCTTTAACATGGAATTTACAAGAGAACGGGTAATATAAAGTCATAAGATAAACATATATGATATCATAACAATTAATATGATTCTTTAAAAAGTCAATGACATCATTTAAATCATTATACAGGAGGTTTGGATATGTATGATGCATATCAGACCTAAAGTAAGGGATAATTTTGCAAATCTCATTTTTATCCGAGATTGCTTATTCGTATGTATTTACTGGGGTAATTGTTATCATCCATGTACATGTTTTTATAAGTGTTTTCATGTATTTTTAATGTCATTTTATACCCATTTTCACTTTTACCCCATGGTATGGAAGGAATCTTTCATTTGTTTACCCTACAAGGTACTTTTTTTGATTTTTCTGACAAATGTATGAGAAGAATGTTTTTTTAACTTATACGGCACAAACAGATTTTTAATGTTTTATAAAGCCTTATTTTAATGGAGATTTCTAAAAAAAATCATTACTATGTTCAACAAAATCCTTTTCTTTTAAAATTTCATGACATTTTGTGAAAAGAAAATGATTTTGAAGAAGAAATGATATTTTCTGCAAGAATTCATTTCAAGTGTTTTATCAAAACCATTTTTCATCTAAGATGAAATTATTTCATTTGTGTATGTTTCAGGTATAATTTCTCTATGATTTACATGGTTTCACTTTCCTAATTATCAAATGATATCCATTTCTTTATATGGATTATGTAATGATGGGATGATGTTTATGAAACCCATTTTATTTATTGGGTTATTATGAATGACATATGATTATTATGTGGAACAAGTAATAATGATTTCATTATGAGATGGTTGGGACCTATATCTCCCTCCAATTCATTGGGTAAGGATTTATATCTCATTACATATACATGGCTATAACGGTAAGTTAATCAGGTTCAGTATTACAGGACTGAAACGAGGAGTGAACTCGATTCAGAAAGGGACTTGGTCCACTAAGATGGGCATGGTAGCAATGCCTTGGCTACTATGGAAATCATTACATGTGATTAATGGATGCCACAATTACATGTTTTATTACCATTCTATGTTATCATGATTTATGTTCCATTATGATCTACGCCCTATGTACTTCCATGTTTTAAGTCGTTGCACAAGATTTTGATGTTTAAACATTATGTTCATGTTTTTAAGTTCAAATGTATATGGTATGTTTTATTTTATCCATGCATACCCTTACTGAGCATTTGAGATCACCCTTTTTCTGTTTTATTTTCCCCCTGGATTAAAATAAAGGTTTTAGTTAAGGAAACCAAAAGTGGAAGATCTTTTTGGGAGATGTTGAAGATCTTTCACCACGATTAGAAGATTACGTTCCATGTTTTCAAAGACACTAAACTACTAAAATCCTGTGTGTCTATTTTTGTTATGTATTATGTTTTCCGAAAAATCAATGTAATATCCATGTACGTCAAGATTCAGGTCTCTACAGAAGACTTCCCATGGAAGCCTTTGAGCTCAAATCAAAGAGAGTTACCAGATTTTAAGGTAATGTCTTCACTTGTGTTCTATTGTTTTATTTTACTTCTCCAACCCCCTAAACTCTTTTTATTAATTTATTTTTTAACAACTCCAGTATCTTCAATATACTATGATGTTGTTATAAGAAGCATTCGAGCTACACTTACACACACATTCATCTAATGGTTAAAGAACATACTGTTTCTGTGGATGGAGAATTTCTGCCTCACGAAATGATGATTGTTCAATATTCTTCTAACACCTTCAAAGGTGGACATTAATATGTCACTATATATATATATGATATATAATATGTTTATCTTTTCCTTAAGCTTCTTTATTTATCATTTATGGCATAACTTTATTGATTCCATTATGGGAATACACGATATCTTCATTTTTGGAAGTGCGGACTACCGCCCCCTCAAAGTGATTTGATTCGTTAATGCTATGTGTGGGACGTATAAAGGATGGATTTAAAGTTATTATATATGATTTTATACTGGAATTATAATATACCTTTATATCATTATTATTACTTTCCATTAATGTATGAGATAGAAATGAAAGTAGTATTCATGCGTATGTACGACATACCGTCTCCATGAACGGTGTATTTCATTTCTTATCCCCAAATGTAATGTAATATTATAAGTACATATATATAATGGATATATATGATTTATGTTACACCTAAATGATTAATATAATTCTGGAATTATAATATACATATCTCACATTTAGTATTAATTCCATTCATATGATTTAGAAATGAATGTAGCGTTCATGCGTATGTACGGCTTACCGTCTCCATAAACGGTGCATTTCATTTATTACCTATAAATGATTTTGTAATATTATAAATACATGTATATGTTTGATATATATGATATATATGATATCCAAATCATGAATATCATTTTGGATATAATTAAACTTTGACCACACAAACAACATGTAATTGTAAGAAGTCTACTTTTGACTTAAGAACCAAATATTGACAAAACAAACAATATTAACTTAAATTATTACATAATGTTTATAACATGGTAATAAGTGATATAAAAGTAATAATTAACTTGAAAAGGTTCTTAATCAAGTAGAAATTATCTGATGTTTATTATTCAGGATATTAAAGAGCAATCGAGTCACGTCGGACATGAGGTAAGGGACTTCGTCTCAATATCTTTTCCATAAGGCATGTTTCGTTTTATACACAAAATTCATTTATAAGGTGTATAAACCCATTTGACTTTTAATTTTATACAAAACGAATCTTTTTCTATGAAGCATTTTACTAAACGACTAAAAGGAATGTTTCTTTTAACATACGTGGTGACAACGTCCTTTTCCTCCGCCACGAGTGTTATTTGGTCTTTCGCTTCCTCAATAAGCCATAATTTATTTAAAATGAAATAAATACCATATACTATTTTATGTATTTTGGTATTGAAAATGGTTTTTATAATGGATTTGTTGTGTCAATATATTTAATTTTTATATTGTGATCAATGTGTGGAAGTGTTTTATTTCCATTATATTTGTTTTATGTCTTATGATTTTATAATGGTAATTGGACATTTGACGGGTGGTTACATGATAAACCATATGATGGGTGGTGCAGTGAATACTAGGACGGGTGGTTAGGTTATAACCTCCAATGAATTGGGTATGGAAGTCAACCATATGACTATTCCATTAAGTGATATGTCTGGAAGTCGACCGTATGGTTATTCCATTTAAGTATGTTTATGTCCCAAGTTACCTTTATATGTTATGTGTTCTTTATATGGGTTTTATGGTAATATTTTGGTTAAAAAGGGTAACTAATGATATTTTATTCAGTGAAATGTCTTTACTATTTCCTAAAGGTGAAAGGTATTACTTTGATAAAGTATACATGGTTTACATGTTGTTTTAAAAAACTAACAGTTTTCATTATTTGTGTATCCCTTACTGAGCTTTTTATGCTCACCCTATGTTTTTTTGAAATATTTTTCACAGGACTTATTGTAGAATAGGGTCAAGGATGGGATCAAGGGAAAGTCATGATATATAAAACATGGAACTAGACATGTTTCTTTTTAAGAGATTTTATTTTATGGAAACATAGTATAAGTGTCTACATTGTAATCTTTTGAGATGTAATAGTTATGATCTCATTCTCTAAAACTCTAAACATAAAAAGATCCTCAATGGGAATTATTCATTTAATTCAATATTATGTAATGTTTATGGCCGGGGCCTTATAAATATACTGTGGGAAACAATGATTATAAGAACATACTAGACATATGAGTAATTTATTTATTTAAATGATAATATGGGTGTGCCTAGATAGTACTCAAAATTCATTGTTTAAATATCAGTCTCATGAGATGTTAGTGTGATGGTATTGGTGGTTAGCCTTGGCTTGTGCTGCTATGGGAAACAAGATTGTCAGTTATCCTTGACATGTACTACTATGGGAATGGTATTGGCGGCTAGCCTTGACTCGTACTATGTATTGTTTTATGGTCTTAGTAAAAGTCTTTGAAAATGTGTGTCATTATACATTCCACAATTATGTATTAGTAAATGATCAACCAAGGGATTATTCCACTAATAGAATAGCCATTGGCTATGAATCTTCACTGAAAATGGTGATGAACGAATAAGGAATAATGATATATGAAAATGGAAATTTATACGTTGAAGGGGTATCTAATGTTAATATAAAATGAATTTCATTTTCAATGATAATGAATCATTACATGATTACTTATTTAATTCTATTTACAATTTGGTATATAAAATTTTTGTTTTTTTGATAATTTTATGAATCATGCAACATTTATGCATTCATGTACATGTATCTGCACTATGATTTATATTTTATATGAAGTTTTTAGGTAAACACGTATGAATCTTCGGTAAAATATATTTCTGTAGAACATTTTCAATTAACCATTGAAAATACTAATAAAACAACTCAATAACTAATGTTATCCTCTTATGAAAATGTTTTATGATTATTTCAATTTTTTTTAAAAAAATTAAAATTCTGTCATTTCATTTATAACCCCATACTAGGAATACTTATGGTCACCCTATTTATTCAATTTATTTTAAAGGATTTATTATATCATTCCATGCCTTGATTACTCTTATTTGACAACATCAATATGATGATTAACTTTGTAATGTTTTTTGAAGAAGCGTATCAGCAACATCTTGTTTTCCAGAACCTAAACTGTATCAATCTTCTAAATTTAAACAAGATTTTTAATTTTTTTATGCATGTGTCTATGAAACAAATTTCACACCATGTTTCAGGTAATTACTATGGTATTCTGGGGTCAGGTTCGTGACACTAAGAAACTATTTGTTACATAATATTCCACCAAAACTATGGCTTCAAAACCTTATGCGTCATCTTTGTCCCATGATTTATAGCCCATATCAAATGGTGGTAGGCATGGAGATTTTTTCGTAATAAGATATAGAAAAACCATCTATTCATGGAAACAAAAAAACTGAAGTCTCGTCATGTTTACATCACTTAATGGGCTCCCAACAATTGAGTTTTAAACGCATAAGCATATATTATACATCAGATTCCTATTCATATGTAACCTTTTTCACCAAATCATGATCTTAAGAAACTAAAAAGAAAACCACAACATAAAAAAAATTCATTCCACATGTATATAATCTATGAATGACATTAAATGCCTCTCCTATGATGATTTCCATGCCAACTGAGAATATGAGTTCTTGGATAATGAATCATCCACTGAATTCATTTTTCCTAGTGAATACATTAAGTAGAAGTTAAATATTTGGAGATACTCTATCCATCTCTATTACCACAGATTATGATCCCTTTGTGAGAAAATGTGTTTCACGATCTTATTATCAGTGAACATCATGAATTTATAACCAATGAGATAGTGAAACGATATCATTAATGAATGAACGTCCATGGATAAATCCAAATCATCTGTTGGGTAATTCTTCTCTTGCACTATCAACTATCTTGGAAGATAATAATACACATGGTCGTCATACATTAGAACACATCCCAACCAAAATCCCAATGCATCATAAATGACCAGATATGCATATCTTATTTCTAAAAAAATGATAGCTTCCAATGTTAGATTCACATTCAACTCTTGAATTTACATCTAGAATTATTCACTCCACTAGAATTGAAATTTTTTCAATTTTCAATTATATAATTGGATACGCTAGTTGTAATAAGTCATGAAAAAAATTGAAATAATACCCATAGAGACCCATAAATATTTTTAGCTCAAAATCATTCTTTTAAGGTTTCCAATATATAACTGCTTCAATATTTTTAGGATCCACAAAAACCGATTTTCCATAAAACACATGGTGTCAAAGGCAAAACAATTGTAACCACAAATCACACATAGATAGTTTGGCATATAAAAATGATCTAACCATATTTGTAACATTGTTGCTAGGTGTTCCTCATTATCTTCCCATGTCTTTGAAAGCATCAAGATGGAATACACAGGAACCATAATAAAAGAGTCCAGATATCAGTGAAATATCTGATTCCTCAATGTCATGATGACCGCTAGTGCATTAGTTAAACCAAAATGCATGACTACATATTCATGGTTCTCATATCAGATTCTAAAATATTTCTTTGAAATATCTTCCTCCCAAACTCAAAATTGGTTATATCCCAATCATAAATCGATGATTGGGAACCATTGAGCTCCCAAAAATTGATCTAAAAGATCATCAATGATAGAATATAGATTCCAATTCATTATCGTAACATGGTTAATCTTATGATAATCGATGAATAGCTGAAGAGTTTCTTCTTTGTTCACCTTGAATAAGGCATGTGCTACCCACATAGATATACTTGCAAGAATGACAGATTTTCCTTCCAGATCCTCCAACTATAATTTCAGCTCCCTTAATTATTATGGTTCCATATTATAAAAGGGAAATAATATAGTACTATTCCCCAAATGTAGGTCAATCGTAAACTCAACTTTCCTTACAGGTGGAAACAAAGGAAAATTTTCTGGAAACCTATCCGGATATTGATCCACTAATATTTGAAAACTTCTATCCCTAATATATTCAATCAATGATAAATTCAATTCCACCAACTGATAAAATATCGTTGCAACCAATGGTGACAACAAGAATGTTTCACTAGTTCTTAAAACACATTTCCACTAAAGAGATGCTTGATGTCATCGTCAGTTGTGAAACAACTCATCCTAAATTAAAATTCAATGTGAGCCATACACGCTGTCCAAAAATCCATTACTAGGATTAAATTAATGAAATTAATCTCTAGAACAAATAAATCTCATTTATTATCAGTTTCATCAATATTATAGAACACTCTACAAACACAAAGGCTCGACAATGTCTTTTAACAAGATGGGTATGTAGTTTTATCATAAAAGGGTGGATTATACATCTAAAATTGGATGGAGTTGCCCAAATTCCATTGATACTCCCATTGGTAACCACTATCCACAACTTGGAATGATTGGAGTATACATTCCACCAGCTCTAGGTTCACCTGCAGATGAGGTGTAACCACATTTTCATTAGAATCCTCTAGTTGTTTCTACACCTCCTACCGAGTTCCATTTAAAAAAAACCCATTCTGTTTGTCTCAAACATCAATAAATTAATTTTCGTGGCATGTAAAATTCAATAAAATCAATATCACTACATTTATTTCATAATATAACCATTTTTTAAAACAAAATACACTTTTTTTTAAAATAAAAAAAATATCAAAATGCATAAGTGATTTCATTTTCAAAGACTTTTATTTGAAAACATTATTCATTATTTCATTCCAAATAAGAAAACATGTCTAAATAATTTTTAATTAATCAAAATTATATATTAATTCATAGTGTGAATTCATTCACCTACAATTCAAGTGATTCTAGTATCATTGGCTGAACCAATGACAATGAGACTCAACTGTCATTCTAATGATTGCAAGACACTAACATAACCAACTCCCTGGTGCCATGATATTGAGAATAAAAAAAAGTGATATTTTGATTAATGTTGCAGATTTCATGTCCAGATTGTCCTACTCATTTCTAAGAAGTCCACCAAAGGAATAGACAATATGAATTTCAACTGCATGTCCATGAAAACTATAGCAAACATATTCCATAAATAATGGACCATGTTGATACAATTTGTAATAACCTGGTAGTTCTCTTTCATTTGAGAGATCAATATGTAATTACTAGTCCTCATGGGACATTGTCAAGATGAAAAAAGGAAGGAAATGCATTTTTAATGGTTTGAATGACAAGTGGTAGATGATTTAACCTTTTAAAGATAAACTCTAAACCCACCAATCATAATCCATAACCATTATATGATGCTTGAACAAAATAATAATGATTATGAAGATATATTATTCAAAATGTGGACTAATAAAAAGACATATAATGAAATAAAAATAGACAAAAATATAATAGTTGATGATAACTCAAAAATAAACAAAAAAACCAAAATAATATAGGCTCCACCAACTTTGTGCTCCATAACCACTAAACATCTCAACTAATCAAGAAGTAGTTAAAAAAACATGTTACACCCCTAATTTTCCCACATCTTAGAAGATGACATATTTAAATGCAACAATGATCTCAAAAAGGGGTTAGTATAAATCTTTGTAGGCTTTCCCCAATTACACCCTAACTCATTCCACTAGGTTATAAAAGTTACCCATATATATATATATATGTAATTTATTTAAAATAATTTCATAAAATATTTTATAACTAAATATAAATACTTCTCAAAAAAATTATAACTAAATATAAACTAAATCCATGTGAACCAATTTTACTGCAAAATATACTCTAGGATAAAAGATAGATAACTATTTTAAACTCTTTCTGAAAACTAATTTGGAAAAACCAATAAACTCCACAAAATAACAACTACAAATACATCGATGCATCTTTATGATAGTTCCACACTTAAGAGCAGTTTATAATTGATCTACTAAGTATTAATTAGTTAATTATTTACCATGTTCCATTTAACCATTTGAACCAGACACATGATCAAATTTAATCCTTGCCATTTACTGAAATAAGATACACATACCATGTTTTACAAAAAAAAACAAATTTCAAATGATTAATACTATTTCAATAAAAAAATCCTATTTATTGAAATAATTACAACCATTATATTTAAAAACATTACAGAACTTCAAAAACCCATATATCTAGTTTGGAAATTCAAAATATATATATTTTACATAGTTTTAGTATATCTATAATTAAAAATTCCACATTTCAAAATATAAAAAGTGGTTTTTATTAATTATATATCAGAAGTAAAATTTATTTAAATCAAAATATATGTTTTAATTCATTACAATATTTTCATGCAAGGGTATATGAGTGATAATCCACCTACCTTTTCATTTCGACAAAAAGAGTCAATATAAGAAGAATGATCAAAAATATGAGTATAGATTTTTTGAAACTGCCCAATATATCCTCCCAAATCATGAAAATCAACATATATTACCTTATTTCAAATCAAATCACATTTCTCTACCCACATGAGGAATATGTATATGATAAAGATATGAAATGAGTAATAGATATAAGAAAATGTGAATAAAATGTTGATGAACTAGCACATAATAAAATAATCATCATTAGATTCTGCAAAGAATGTGTCAGGATCTCTTCATGATCAATAGGATAACCTCCATAGGCCATTGGGGGAGAAAAAATTATGTTTGGGTTTATTTGGATCACTGTAGATAAAATAATGACCAAAATGAATTAGATCCACAATAATAAATAATTAGTATTGTACTTGAATGGTTTGGCCACAAGGTTATTTCAAACCATGTGGTGAACATGCACCCATTATTCAACCAAAACACATTAAATGATCTCCAATGTCTCTTCTACTTCCCATATAATAGTTAAACATATGAAAAACATCAAATAAGTGTTACATATTAGAAACAAGGTATTTTACAATATTGGTAAATATCATATTCAATATTAATAATTTACAGGTTGTACTATTATTGAAACTATCTTTTCACTCTATGACACATTACTTTTAATCCTAGGTTATTCATCGTTATTATATATTAATATCCTTTATAATGTCCCATAAATAAAATGTTAATTAAACATAGAATATCTTATGGGAGTGTCAAAATTGGTGCATAGTAAAGAAATTTTTTATAAAATTGGTAACACTCGATTCAATCACGATGTTCCATTTTTAGATTTGTTACCCCCAATGTACATCTATCAAAGAACCATGTACACTTGTAGAATCCATACATATATGTATTTCATGGAAACCACGCAATATATAATTTACCAAAAAATTGAGATGTTCATATATTCTTATCTCCTATTTCTATCATATACTATCTTTCATAATCTATGTTTTTATATTATTTTTCCTCATGTTTTTACTCAATATCTATTATACCAACTGTATAGGTCATGACCCTAGTAACCTAAATCTTGTGTACATTTTAGTACATTTCCACTAGATGCAAGTGGAAATTTTCTGAATAAAAGAATGGTTTAGTAATAATTTTGAACTATATACATATTTGATTCACATATTACATTTTAATACACATAATTAAAATAAATTTTTTGGAATATCATTATTCAGACTAAAATATTCTTTCATAACATTCAAAGTGATCTTCATAGATTATTTGGAAGCAATGGAAACAAAATAAGGTAGATCACAAATACCAAGACATGGTTACATATATTTGAATCTATTATGAGAAAATAAATATTATAGGCAAGGTATAAAATATATGTAATTGAAATTATCAGATCAAACATTTCATTTAATCAAAAACATTAAATTCATCATTACATAAGGAATAATAAATAAACTATCATTAATCAATAAAAATAAAATTAAAGGCATCCAAATCTAATATCCTTGAAAAATATAATGTTCATTTTCAAATAAATTCAAAATTAATGAAATTATTTTTTATTGGACATCAATATTTAAGGAATCCTGATACATATACCATAAAAAGCATTCACACTATTTTTTAAAACTAGTAGGTATGGATACATAAGAATACCACTTTAATAATTATATTTAAATGATTCATCTACTTATATTAATGATACATAGAGGGGTGATTGATAATCATGAACCAACCATAACTTTATGTCCAATTCATTTCTATGGTATCAAATTGCTGATTTAATTCCTGAAAATTTCACTTTTTCAACAAATTTCTATATACAGTTAGTAGTATAGATTAACAATAATTTTCCAATTAAACCATATAAAATTATAATTAAAATACCATATATAAAAATTATATATAGTCTATGAAATTATTATAACCATTATAAAAAATATGTTTATTTACATGAAATGTAATTTCCATGATAATAAGTAAATGATTTTTTCAAGGTAATGTTAATGATTACAAAAATTTATGAAGAATGATAATGTTAGTGATTTCACATTAAAAAATTATCATAAAACATCAAGAGTGATAATAATTATTATATGAATACAACATATCACATGTGTATCATAATTATAAAAATGTGATTATGCATTAATGAATAGATATACCATTAACAATTCATTGATTTTTTTGTGGAAATAAACCATTATGAAGTTTTTTAAATGTAAAATAAAATGTCTACAAAATATTTTCAAAATTATATTTTGAACATGTAATGTAATATTTATATCATTATTTGGTCATTATATCAGCAAATTACATTCAAGAAGTACATATTAATTCAAATAATCCATTTACCTTTTTTGTGAAATGAAAAGGGAAATGTCTAGAAAATAAAATGATAATTATATTCAAAACAAATTAAAAAAATATAAACATCAATAAATAATTTTAATAATTAATATTTATAATTTTAATACCATTTTGGTAAAAATTTTATGTAATATATTTTTTGAAGGAAATAGATTTTCGCATGAACATGGAAATGAAGTCATATTTTCATAAAAATATTATTTCATTCATATTTATATCCAAAGAGATGAAAATGAAAGTATTTAATTAATAGTTCACAAATAAATACAATATAAGAAAATTAAATGGGTTTATTAAAAAATAATGTCATAATTATCTTCAATGGAAATTATATGATACTAAATCATAATAAAATTAAGATTGTGAAATAAACCATCCAAATAAACATAACATTGAAGTGTGAATTATTCAATAAATTGATAATGTTTAATAACTAAAAAAACATATAAAATAATTTTGAATATAAAATTATATAGTCAAAATTCATCAAACCCATAATCATATAATTTAAAAATAATGAAGAAGTAATATAACCCAATAATAAGATATTGTTTTATTAAATTAAATTCTAATGGGAAATATTTATATCAAATATAATTAAATATAATAATATATATTAAAATATAAAATACTAAGAATTGATAAGTATTCATGATATTATAAATATAAGGGGCGTTTTATATACTATATAAAATAAATTATCTGTGTGACATTACAATTGACCATAATGAGGAGTAATTGAGACG
The DNA here is from genome assembly GCA_963277665.1 of Viscum album. NCBI lineage: Eukaryota > Viridiplantae > Streptophyta > Magnoliopsida > Santalales > Viscaceae > Viscum > Viscum album. The sequence goes on from OY728146.1 coordinate 517,430,592, forward strand.
AAGATCCATACTTCATGTGTAAGTTTTATTGAAAAAGATTTAACAGAAAGATAAATGGTTTTACTATTGTTATAAAATTATAATATAACCAAATTAATATTAATAATATCATAAATTATCCTTTTATAATTTCGTATTATGTTTTATTTAATATCCTTTCATTATTAATATTTTATCACATACAAATTGGCATTTTTTCTAAAGTATATTTTATTGTGAATGTTCTAGTTCATTATAATATTAAATAGTTACATAATTTCCATAATTATATTAATTTTATAAATGTAATTGTTTTCAAATAGAAATTTTTTTTTAATTAATTATTAATATTTTTTCATGGAGAATGGACCACATCACTTCGTGGAGATTGTAGGTTGTATGTATTCACGAGTGACGTTATCATAACATTAATGCGGGATTGGTAAAGAAGTGGGTGAAATATTAATTTCCAATAATCAATAAAATATCATTTATATCACATATATTCAATAACATTATATGTATATCCATACAAATAATTCATAAGAGACAAATGAAACACATCATTTTGTGATACCATATTTCACCGACAAACACCAATAATGTAATCATATTATAAACATAATGGAATGTAATATTTCATAGGTGATATTAAAATATTATATGTATAATAATATCATTAATAAAATACATAAAATGTAAATTAAATTAATATTGATATGAATTCATGAGATATGCTGATAGAAAATGATTTATATCATTTCACGAGGTGGTAGTATGTCGTACAGATGATCAATGATTTTGTTTCCCATGTGGTGGAGTAGGATATTGAAAAATATCACTACATAAAAATTATAACATATTTATAATAATTATTAAAATTTTTATAAATATTTTATTTTTAAAAACATAATTTAATGAGGAAAATGAAGAAGAAAATGAATGATCTTTTTAAGAAAATTACATTCTCTTAAAAAACATCAAATATATATCCTCTTAATGATCCTAGTGTTGGTATTTTTAGAATACAAGGTGATATATAATGTTTATAAGGATTTTGGGGATATATTTGAAAAGGGATTTGTAGATATAATTTGAGTTATTCATTTGAATAAGTGACAGGATGGGGTGACCATTTTTATGTTGGGGAGAGGACATAGACAAATTTTTTTTAAGAAAATATTATTTGAACATTGATTTTCACATAAATGATCACTATAAAATTGGCCAATATAAAAAATTAGTAGTTATGATTTCAATGTATGTCCATACAATGGGTTTTGTAATAAATATATGTCATTATTATCTATAATCAATTTAGTTTAACCCTTAATAAAACTAGTTTTACCTTAAACTCGTTTATTCATTTTATCAACTTTTTATATTCAAAATAGTAAAAAATTTACATAAAATAATTATACCATATATATTTATAAAATTAAAAATATATAATCCAATTTTTAAAAATCAATTTATGTATGTTGCATGATTCAACATAAAATTAATCTCATAGTTGTGTGGAATAAAATAATATTGATAGAAAAACATGGCAATAGTTACAAAAATTATATCAAAATTAAATATAAATATATTAAAATAACCAAAATTAATTATATATTCATATAAAAAAACTAGATTTACATTAAAAAAATATAACTTCTAATTTAGAATTGTAAATAATTTAAATAAAGGTATGTTTAAAATAAAAATTTGTATATACAATTATTTATAAAAACATTAATATTTAAAAATTAATTCAAAATAATTAATAAAAAGATAATTTCACAATTAAATTTAAAAAATGAATTTTATTTTTTAATATATGTTATAAGAGTCGTAAAAATTTATTTTAAATTATATGTGAAATAGGATACTAATCTATTCTATAAAAAAAATTATTTTTTTGAAAACATTTAATTTTATTAATAATGATTCTTGTTATATTCCTAATAAATGAATAATAAATAGTATTTTTTATACATGTTTAATCTATATAATTTTTATAATTTATTATAATATATTATAACCCAACAATTTAAATACTGGTTTAAAATGATATACAATGTTAATTTCAATATAGATTTATGGATGTTTGTTTTTATATGTTTTGAAGAGATCAGGTTTATTTATTACAAAAAATATAACGACGCCTTTAAGTGTTATATTATAATGTTATCATATGTATGCATTACATATACCCTATTTAACCTATTTTTTTATTTTAAAACCTATTTTATCCACATAAAATCAAGAAAAGTATTTCATTTCTAGAAAAACATCCCAATAACTTGTTTACCAAAAATTTTACATGTTATACTATTCTAAGGTATATTCATTGAGTTATAAAAATACTTATCTTCCCTAATCAAAATATTAAATAAATATTCCATTGACTCCCAATTAGGTCCCATGTATCCCAAATCCCTGGAGTATTTTTAAAAGCACATTCTTTTACAAATTAAAATTGATTACATTTGTAATCTTATATTATGTACATGAAAAAATATATTATTTTTATTAAATATCTCAATAATATCACACATCCCATAAATACATATATTTTACCTTCAATGAGTAATGGTTACATAAGTAAATTATATTCCAATGAATGTAATCATTTCTCTAAATTCCAACCATACTAGGATCCCTTTAATACATAAAATGGGTTATAATCAACATAAAAAATGAAATAAAGGGAACTTGTTTGTTTATCGATAATGGTAAATAGAAGAGATCATAATAACATATCATAGTTGAGGATAAGATTAGAATATGAGTGTAATAAATGTTAATATAAAAATCATAACCTATATAACAAAAACTGAATAATTTTTTTTCAAAGAATACTGAATAAATTTTAATTTTTAATGAACAAATAAAAATATATAAATGTTTAAAAAAATTAATCCAGGAGACTAAAAAATCCATGAGGATTAGTATGAAATTATGCCTCAAAATTAATAATGGGACACATTTTGGAAAACATCTAGTATATGCACCGTTTTTGTTCAGAAAAATTATAATTATTTCATCATTTTTAGTCGGGATAAAATATATCATTTTCCACACATCATTATATACAGATATATAAAACCGTTACCATTACAATAGATGGGGACATAAGTATCCATTAATCCCCATACATAACTATGTGTTACACATGATATTAATATCACTCATTCAATAATATAGGACCCATGAGAAAAAATGTGTTTATTAAATTCCGACATATAATGCTGAAGAAATAAAAATGGGTTTCATACCCTTTTAAAATGGATTCACATAATGAATCCATTTACAATTCCATTAAAAATATTAACATGAATGACACACAGAAAATGAATGGGTATCCAATTATATAAGAAACATTATAGGTAAATACCATTAAATTATGAAAATAATGATAATGGTATATATACCATTTAGATAAATGTAATATAGTTATATCATAAATTTACCCAATCACTTGATTTATGTTATTTAGTTGATCACCCTTTAATCAAAGGATTAAGAATAAGGAATCAACGTATGAATAAAAAAATTATACACTAATGTATATTATGTATGGAAAATGTAGTAATCATATAATTATCTTATAGAAATCTAAAACTTTTAATTTCTAGAAATCCAAAAAAAATAAATATTGAGAGGAATAAAATAATTTTTAAAAACAAAACAATTAATTTATAAATATTTTTTAAAATAAACCATTTCCCCTGGAAAACATTTTATATACTGCATATATATTAATGGGAAAACACATTATATTTTAAATCCATGAACATGGAAAACAGTATCCAATTGTATGGGAATTCCATTTATGTGAAAACTTTTTGAAAGGATTTTTTATAATTAATGTATCAAGGAATAATTGTGATTTTTTTGTGTCATTTTAAATTGGATTGAAGGGTAATAATATAATATATTAAAACATATTTTTTAAGAAATATTGAATAAATGAAACCTGAAATTGGATTTATGGTATTACAAATATAATATCCATTATTTCATAATAACTGTATCCATATCATGGAAAAACATTTAATATTTTGAAAGAGTAATGTATAAAATCTGTATAAAAAATAGGGAACTATAAAATTCATGTGAATTCTAGTGATAAAATGTATATGGATGACATAAAATAATACATTTTTATCATCCATTTTTAGGAAGTCTTTGGAATTGAGGAATATATGGATATTGAAGATAATATTAATTGATTCAAATTGAATTTATTCTAAAAAATTTATAAATATTTTTTTGATTTTTTTTTCAAATAGATATTCTTTGATTTTTAGGAGAATTTCCAAAAAAGAAAAATAAATTATAGCATATAAAATGTGGAATTTTGTTGGATTATTTTATTCCTGTGATTTATTTAGTATAATAATTAATATGACCTACTGAATTTTATAGTATGTCAATTCTTATGAAATTAGACACATATGAATGAAAACCCCTTAAAGTATATGATTTCAAATGATACATTAAATATAATCAATAATAATTTGATGTTGATAAATACTGTTATTATTTTTAAACTATTCTATATAAAAAAAATTATACTAATAAATATGACTCAGGGGATTGAAAATTTAAAAAAGAAACCCTAACAGTTTTCCTAATACATTGTGCTGATACTCTTAACATCTTTATTAATAAAATTTTAACATACTAGTAAATTAATGAATACAAAATTTTCAGTTTTTTTAGTATTTAATAATTATATTTCTTATTAATGAGTCTCTATGTTCGATAGTGTGCCGTACACCAAACAATGGGTTCCTCCGAATTATTACGTTTAACACAAGACTCTGTTATACCAAAAATAATATCTTATTAATTTTATTATTTTAGTAATAGTTATAGAATATTAATTAGTATTGTAAAAATGAATAATATTAGATAAATTATGAATATATGGTTTACAATTATTTATATACTTAATAATTCGTTATATAATTAATTAGAATTGAAAATATGCAACAATTGAATATAAAGGAAGTGTTTTTTTGAAAAAATCTATTTAAATAAAAGATATTATAAATTAAGAAAATAATTATTGATGTATTATATTAATGAAATATATATATATGTAATATAATAAATTTATAGTTTAATGTTCTCCTTATATTTTTTACATAAATGATATAAGAACAAATTCAATTTCCCATATAAGATATTTATTTTTATAAAAATGTAGTTTTAATGTCTGTTGATGGAGAAACCAATTTAAACATTTATTTTACTCTTTTATATGTTCTCTATGAAAAAATAAATTTATTCTTTAAAATATTTATATACAAATTTAATTTTGTTGAATTTTTGTTATTTTTCTAAATAAATTTATATTTTAATGAATAGTGAAAGATACATCATTTTTAATTCAGACAACTCTTTCATCTAGATTATTTATATAGTTATATTATATTTTTAATTGCTTCAAATTAAAATTATTTTACATTTATATCATTAAATCTGATTTTTTTCATTTTATGTAATTTTACATTGAAACTCCATATAAAAACATTTCATAATTTTGAAAGTTTCACTTTAAAAATGCACATTTTTTGTGGTATTAATTTTAATATAAAACATTACCAATTATGTGGATTTAATTTGATAAAATAGATTACATATATGTAATTATATGAGAAAATTAGGATTTATGTTCAGTTTTATTTTTATGTATAGAAAAGACACTGTTGTAAAAAATTATTTACCGTAGTAAAGGAATGATTTTGACCATAAATAAATGTAATGGTTTCATGATTAACAAACCTAAAAACCTCATTTAATGGTTGGTTGAGGTGTGGACCTATCCTATATAAGATATAAAACATTAATTAAAATAAAAATCATTGATTTTAATGCCTCATCTATATGGTACATTTTCAATATAAAATAATAAATAAAATAATCATTTGAACCCAGCTCTCCTTAATTATAAATGCATCCTCTCTACAACCCTTTTTTGACACAAAAATGTGTTTATATTCACAAATACATTAACAATAGTCTCCTATTAAATCTAACAACTTCCATGATCTTATGGTATCACCAAAAGTCCAAATCCATTTCCCTCATGTGTCCTTCAAGGTTGGGATTTTCAAGAGGTATTATTCTCAAAGTACCTCTCTACATTAATTTTTAAATTCCACATTCTCCTCACCAACATAATATATAAATTATTTATTACTCCATTATAATTTATATAAAATATTATTAAGTATCTAGTGGAATATATCATATCCATTTCATTTATCAACACTTCTTATTAAATCAAATGAAATTGCCATTTATATTATTCCAGTTAATCACTTCCGTGAAAAATGTTTTTGTTCTTTTTTTACATTACATCAATAATGGATAGACTGAAACCAATTTATTAAAAAATAATATTTTAAATTGTTTATTATATCCGATTTCAAAATATGTATAATTTATATTAAACATACCATCATGGTTTCCATATTGTTTTTATACGACTACTTTGTTTGGTAAAATGTGGACTACCGCCTCATCAAAATTATGTGACTCATTCACAAATAATCAGGAATTAATTATGTATATCTTGGTAAACATATAAGATATAAGTATAATATTTATTATATTTTAATTATATTATATATGAATACATATTTATATATATTTTATTTAATTTTACTCTTTTAATACAACAGGATAAACGAAAACAAAATTCATGTGTACGTACGAACACCCATAACCATGAATGGTGTTTAGAGTGTTTATTAAAATATTATTATATATACATATATAATTAATATATAAGATATTTTTATCATGTTATATATTCATGACATGTTATATTATGACCACATAGAAAATTTACATCATAAACATGTTCATTATCAACCATAGTATTGAATATTGATTCAAATATCATTATGAACATAAATAATTGTGTAAATGTAATAATATGATAATAAGTGATAAAAATTGAATAATGAACATGAAAAAGGTTCTAAAGAAATTATAATTTTTTTTTAATTTTATTACTCTATTTGATAAGGAACATAAGAGATGTTTCATACATGATGTAACGGGCTTCGTCTCAATCTCCATTCATTGAGGAATTTCATAATAATATTCACCTTCATTATTTTATAAGGTTTATATAGAGAAAATATGAAATTTAATATCATTATTATATCTATATTATTTTTATTTATTATTTTGGTAAATGTATTAATTCATGTAAATTAATATTTAAATGTTCAAAGTGGTATTGGACACCTTGACCGTTTAAATAATTACTTATAATATATTTCTATCATGATATAAATTTACATATTGATTTATATTGATATAAATGGATTATATAAGTCATTTTATGTTTATATTTAATTTCATTCAATGTTTTCAAAAGGAATCATTTTTACAATGCATTTTACATTCTATACAATGTGAGAAATAAAATTTTTATATTATATAAAACTATTATTGTTATATGATACATATGTTTTTGTTGAAGACAATATGTTTTCAAAATTGAAAAGAAATCCCTTGATCCTCTTTTGGGAATATAAGTTTTGAAAATGGGTCAATAAACTAAAATGGTGTTTTTATATAAAACCTTTTATCATTTGGGACTATAATAAGTTTTCAAAAGGTTTTTTTGATGAATGTGTTTCATTCATGATATGGTAATTGAGCTTTATATGATATGAGTGATACCTATAGGACTTATATGAAGGGTTGACAATAATTTAAGCTCATGTTTGATCCATAAAAAGTTATATGATGGTTTTATCTCCATTTTATCTTATGGTAGAGCCCTTTATAGCTTATATGAATAGACGAGACCCAGTATAGCTCAAGATTGTTAAAAATATAGATTATATGATTGGTGATCCCATGTATAGATCACTAATTCAGTGGGAAAAAATAATATTATAATTCCCCCATATGTTAATTCCAATTTAATTGGGTTTGAATTGGTTTTGTATATATGATTATCTAACCCGGATAAATATGTTTTATTTTCAATATTTTTGGTTTTACCATTTTTATTTGAGTAGAATATTCGATTTCTATTCATGTCCAAATTTTTTTTTCATTATCAAAATGAAAATATAATGGGTTACCATGTGTTAATTAGAATAATTTTTTTTATTTTTTATTTCCCTAGATAAGATTTTGGTGCTCATCCCATATTCATAAATATTTTCATGGGATATAAGAGAGAATATTTTTAAGGATGGAATATAGGAAAAGTTAAAATGATTAAACATGAATAAAAAACCATATATCTTTTTAACATTATTATATTATGGGAGAAATGGACTCTTTTGGATGTTTCCACATTGAATATTTATGGTTTTTTATATAATAGTGATGGTCTAGTTCTCTAAAAATCTAACCCTAAAAAGAATCAGATTTTGAATTATTGACCTAACTATAAATTATGTAATGAGCACAGTTGGGACCTTATAGTTGGTATCAAATTCAGTTTAGAAACAATTTGGTGTTATAATAATGTTAATTTCATTCTATTAGTGTGTATTACATTATGGTTAAGTTGATATTATTTTTCATTTTAAGATAACCTTATTGATTCATATAAACTATATTTGGTCAAAATTGTGTTCCATAGGGGAATCAAGAATACTATAATTAGAAGGCATAGATAGGAAAAAACATTTTAACAAACATCAATAGTTAGAAAGATATGGAATTGAAATTTTTTTATAGTGATTTGCCAACTGTTTCAAGATGTAAATAGTGTTGGTATCCATTAACGGGATCATCTAGATCAACAATAGAGTAATATATAAGTGGTGGAAGATTTTATGAGTCAAAATCCCACATCCTTCAATGGATCATATGACCTACTTGTAACTGAATTATAGATCAATACCCTATGGAAGATATTTTTAGTCTTGGAATGTTTGGAATGATAGAGGTAACACTTCTGTATATCTGTTTGAAGGATAAGTTGATCTACTATGGTCTTTAGATATGAATACTAATGATATAAGTGATCTTATTCTATGTAATGGTATGAATTCAATAATATTTTCATTGATAAATAACATCCTACAACCTATCATCAGTGGATGGAGAAAAAATTAATGGAATTTAAGAAAAAGGATAATGATTTAGTTTCTTCATATGATGTAAACGTCACATTAATGGCAAGGTTTGTTTCAGATATTTTATGAGACATTAATGGTAAAATTAATATATTTTTTATTGTATTGAAACTAAGGATATGAATTTTCCCCTCTCTCTAATAATTTTAAAGTAATAAAAAAGTGGTTTTTTATGTTTATAAAGTTTAAATGATGTTTTCATACACTTATAAACCACAATATGATAAGTGAATGAAATGGTCAAGGTGGTATGAAATGGAGAAATAACCATCATTGAATTTTATATTTGTGTATAAAAATTGTTAGAAGTGTGGTAAAATATATTTTGGGGAATGTATGCTATGATCTGGAAAGCATTACCAATGTTAAATGTTTGGTCACAAGGTTTATGTCCATAAAGAAAAGTGTAGTAATCAATAGATTAATGAGATAACATATATCTATTCTACAATAAGTTTCATTAGCTACAATAAGTTGTTTAATTTGGAAAATAAGTGTCTAAAGTTAGTTACATAGGGAAGAAATCATTATGATCAGAGAGAAAAAGGTTTGGGAAAATCTTTTTATACTACATGAGTTGATTTTTAGACATATAGTAATGTGGTGGAACATCATGATAAAAAGGTGTTTTTATAAAGATAACTATTAGTTCAATTATTTAGACACACATTCTAAGGTTTTATGTGATGTGATAATAAGATATTAAAGACCATTCTGAGATATGATTTCTGGGGTTATATTTTTGTAGGGTTTTTATTTAATGTTAAAGTATTCCATCACTTTTCAACCACAATTTTAAAATATTGATAACTTTTTCGTCTTTAGTTTTCTTTTATTTATATGGTTATGGTAATGGATGTACATCATAATTATTAAAATATTATTATGATTAAATAGTGCTTATAAAATAGAAATACATCAGGTATGTATTTTTCATTATTTTATTATTTTAATAATTTAATTAATTCCTCAAATCTATTAATAGGATTTGAAACCCAAATCATCATTTGTTTACATTGCTCAATGGTATTCTCACCCGTCACATATTTATGGTGTGTGATGGATTATTTTCCAGTGACTATGTTCCATATCCATCTCTATTAGACATTTAGAGTTAGTTTTCTCATCCATGTCCAATTTTTCCAACATATAAACCTATTATATGATATACTGGGAACCCATTCTACATCATGTTATTTCATTTAATGGAGAATTTTTATTGAATATTTTTTCCAATGTGGATTTTAATTTAATTATTTTTCAAAAAGTAAAACTGTAGTTACTAAGTAAAAATTTAGAATTGTGAGGACATAATTTCAAAAAGGGGGATAGAATTAACATCCCAGGTAATTATAGACTATTTATATTTCATATTTACTAATATTTATGGATTATATTTTACCTCAATGGGACTATATGTTAGATAGTGTACCAAGCACACAAAATTGGGTTCTATGAAATCCTACATTATACACAAGACATAGTTATACCGGAAAAATAATATATTATTAACAAAATTTTTATATGATTTAGTTATCTCATAGGTGTTAGAATTGGTTGAATATAAAATGTAATGGCTCACACCTCTCTAGTCTATTGATTTGTAAAAATATGGTGTTTGAAGTGTTCCAGGAGGTTGAGGTGACTTATCCCCAACACTTTGCAAAATTTCATATTCTATGAACAGTTCCATCAGTGAAAAATTTTATCAGTAACCTATAATGGTAGGTGAACAGTATTCAATCATTGTGGTTCAATGAACAATGTTCTATTAGTGAGGTTCAGTGAACAATGTTCTATCGCTGGTGTTCATTGAACACTGTTTTATTGGTGAGGTTCAGTAAACAGTGTTTCCAGAATGGTGAGGTCTATCGGTTACATCTAACAGTAGGTGTACAGTAACAGTAGGTGTAAAGTATTTTGAGAATAGTTAGGTCTATTGGTAACCTCTAATGGTAGGTGTATAGTAACAGTGAGTGTATAGTGTTTCCAGAACGATGAGGTTAATCGGTAACCTCTATTGGTAGGTGTACAGTAATTGTAGTTGTACAGTTTTTCTAGAATGGTGAGGTCTATCGATAACATTTATCGGTATCTTCTAAAGCTAGGTGTATATTAATGGTAGGTGTACAATGTTTCCAGAACTATGAGGTCAATCGGAAACCTGTATCGGTAACCTCTAAAGGTAGGTGTTCCGTAATGGTAGGTGTACAGTGTTTCTAGAATGGTTAGGTCTATCGGTATCCTCTAATGGTAGGTGTACAATAACGATAGGTGTACAATGTTTCTAGAACTATGAGGATCTAACAGCAAGGTTCATGAATAGTGTTTTTCCTTTTCCAAATTTTGAGTATATGAACAGTGTATCCAGCTTCCTAAAGTTTCTCCCCTTTGATGTTTCCTTTGACGTAAAATATATTTAATGCCTTATTTTAAAGACTATTAAGGCCGATTCATGGGGCATAAATCCTATAATAATTATTCCTAAGGCCTGAGATGTTTTTACTTGGTCAAACCACGTTGTTTAATGGGATCTACATTTAATGGGAAATAAAGTGTATCTTAACCGGCCACTCCATTCAATATTATAATGGGATGGGATATCATCATCCCTAATTCGTCCTCTTTTTTCTCGGCTATGAGTCTCTATAACCTTTTATTCCTTCTCATTGGTGTTGCACAATCAAACTTTCCTCCTAGGATTGGTTCTTCTCTATTTTGATGAAACCAGGATGTATCAATCAATATTCGATATATGGTATGTATTATCATCGTTGTTTTGGGGTTCACCATATCTTGTTTATCCTTTCTATATTATAGCTTGTAGTATCCATGCTTCTAATAGTGTTTTCATGGGTTTGGTTGGTGCGGTTATACCGTGGAATCCTCGGGTGGATGCAGTTGGTGTGAGAGGAAGATTGTGACCCGTTGTGTGGATAATGAGCGTCAAGAACTATTTGAGGTAGGTGATTCATTTCTTCTCTTTTAATTTACGTACAACTATATTTTTAGCATGTTTAATCCCACAGTATGATAATGGAATTGACATAATAAGTATTTTAATAGGATAAATAAATCAATATAAATTGTATATTATTGCCTCTTGTTTTGATATATAGTGTGATATCTATACTTGATTTGCATATCTATTCATTCTTGATGGATACTGGTAAAGAACGTAAATTGGGATTAAATGATAATTGGTTTGATAAAGATAGAGATACTTGTAAACAAATCTTGTTCTTGTTGTAATTTAATGTTAATAAAATTGGCGCAGTAAGCATGTTTAACTAATTGTGATAGCTTACTAATTAGGATTCCCGAATTTGGAACCTAAGAATAATAAATCTGTAAATTAATGATGGATTAATGAACTGAATGTTTTATAATTACATAAATGGTGTTGAGTGACCCTCTTGATTGTTAAAGCGCCAAGAGACCAATTGATGTGTTGTGGATTTCCTACTACCTGTTCTATGATTTGATCCAAGATGGTCGTTCTGATATGTGGGGGCACAGAGGATTTTGGTTGTGGCAGTAGATGATACCTACAATGGCATGATGCATCGGTTTATTCATTTGGGTGTCAGGGGGGACAATAGGGATGATGGAGTTGGATGTATGTGATTGGTGTATTCTTATTAATTTTGATTGGTTATTTATCTACATATCTTTTCTCTACTTCTCAAGGAAGCTGGTCTTAAATACCCTTCCTCCAAAAGTGGAAAAGACACGCATGTTATGCCACATGCTTTCATTTTTAGTTTTTCAGGGGTGGATGGGTATATTCTCTTGTTATAAGCAGCAATGACATTACGGGTAGTACATCTAATCACTGTGTTGATCCCCCTTGTGTTTAGTCGCACATAATGTTTTTCTAGAAAGGTGGGAATGTGGGAAGGAAATTATATAATGAATAATTAAATAAATTGTGTTAACCAATGGGGTTGGTGTTTTCTAAAACATATTGATGAGTTTGTTATTTTGAAGAAATAGTTGACATTGGGTGTGATTCTAATAAAATTTAATGTTGAAGTGTTCATGGTTATTTAATGTTTAATAAATTAAAAAACGTAAAGTGGAACTGATAAAAAAGGAATGAATTAATATAATAAATCCCTTTAAATGGTTGTGTTCTTATATGATACCTATACATTGATGTAGAAGCTCAATTTATGATAGATGTTATCTACAATTGTGTCTATGACTAGGTTATGCCCATAGAGTGGTTGTTAGATATAGTATATCCTGTAATTTTTGTGTTTCTCTATGCTACTCCACCCAGTCATTAAGGGAAACAGAAACCGTTGGGATTCTGAGCCCTAGTGGGTGTTTTTACTACATTCCAATTGGAGGATGAATGGATCACTACCCCCTTTGACCCCGCTCTCTTCTCTTGGTAGTTTTTGTTGCTGGTAGGCACAACAGTTAGTTTTTACCATATATGTTTGTAGAGGGCTGTAATGGCTTGTGGTTATTTACAAAAACATATTCTGGATATAGTATCTAATGGACTAATATAGGTGTCACATCTATCGGTAACCTCTAATGGTAGGTGTACAGTAATGGTAGGTGTATAGTGTTTCCATAATGGTGAGGTTCTAACAGTGAGGTTCATGAACAATGTTTTTCCTCTGCCAAATAATTAGAATGTGAATAGTGTTTCCAACTTCCTAATTTTTCGCCCCTTAGACATTTCTATTGATGTAAAATACATTTCATTCCTTATTTTAAGGACTCTTAAGAACAATTAAAAGGCCATAAATTTTATATTAATTATTCCTAAGTCATGAGGTGTTTATACTTTGTCAAACAACGTTTTTTAATGTGATCTGCTTTTAATGGGAAATAAAGTGTATCTTAACCTGCCACTCCGTTAAATATTCTAAAGGGACTGGATATCTTCCTCCCTAATTCATCATCTTTTTTCTTGTAAATGAGTCTCTAGAACCTTTCATTCCTTCTCATAGGAGTTTCATAATAAAACATTCCCTCATAGGATTGGTTCTTCTCTGTTTTGATGAAACCAAGATGTATCAATCAATCTTCGATATAAGGAATGTATTATCATCGTTATTTTGGAGTTTATCTTCACTTGTTTATCCTTTCTATATTATAACTTGTAGAATACATGCTTCTAATGGTGTTTTCTTCGGTTTGGTTGGTACGGTCATACCATTGCATCCTCGGGTGGATGAAGTTAGCGTGATAGGAGGATCGTGACCCGTTCTGTGGATAAAGAGCGTCAAGAACTGTTTGAGGTTGGGGATTCATTGCCTCTCTATTAATTTACATGCAACTATATTGTTAACATGTCTAATCCCACTATATGACAATAGAATTGACATAATAAATATTTTAATCTGATAAATAAATTTATATCAATTGTATGTTATTGCCACTTGTTTTGATAGATAGTGTGATATCAATGCTTTCTTTTTTTTCTATTCATTCTTGATAGAAACTTCTAAAGAATGTAAATTTGGATTAATTCATAAGTTTTTGGATAAAGATAAAGAGGAATGTAAACTAATATGGTTCTTTTTGTAATTTAATGTTAATAAAATTGGCGCAGTTAGCATGTTTAAATCATTGTGAGAGCTTACTGATTAGGATTCCCGAATATGGAACCTAGGAATAATAAATCTGTTAATTAAAGATGGATTAAAGAACTGAATGTTTGATAATTCCTTAAAGGTATTTGAGTTACCCCCTTGATTGTTAATGCTTCAATTGACCAATTGATGTGATGTTATTTTCCTACTACTTGTGTTGTGATGTGATCCTGGATGGTTATTCTGATATGTGGGGGCACAAAGGCTTTTGGTTATGGAAGAAGATGATGCATAGAGTGGAGAGATGCATCAGTTTATGCATTTGGGTGTCAATGGGGACAAGGGGATGATGGAATGGGATGGATTTGATTGTTGGATGCTTGCTAATTTTGATTGGTAGTTTATCTACATAATGTTTCCCTACCGCTCAAAGAAGCTGGTCATAAATACCCTTCTTCCAAAAGAGGCAAAGACACGCGAGGTATGCCACATGCTTTCATGTTTTTATTTTTTGGGGTGGAAGGTTATATGCACTTTCTATAAGCAGCAAAGACACACAGGGTAGTACATTTACTCACTTTTTTGACCCCCCTTGTGTTTAGTAGCACAGAATATTTTTCTAGAATTCCTGAGAATATTGGAAAGTAATTCTATAATGAGTAATTGAATAAATTGTGTTAACCAATGGGGTTAGTGTTTGCTGGAACATAATGATGAGGTTGTAATTTTAATGGAAATAGTTAACTTTGGGTGTGATGCTAATAAAATTTAATGTGAAAGTGTTCATGGTTATTTAATGTTTAATGAATTAATTAATGTAATGTGGAACTAATAAAAACTGAATGAATTTATATACTAAATCTCTTTAAATGGTTGTGTGCTTATATGATACCTAGTCATTAAAGTAGCATCTTAGATTCTGAGAGACGTTAGCTACAGTTGTGTCTAAGACTAGGTTATGCCAGTATAGGGGTTGTTAGATATAGTATATCTCGTAATTTTAGTGGTTCAATACACTACTCCACCCAGTCATCATGGGAAACGGACACCTCTGGGATTCTGAGCCCTGGGAGTGTTTTCCCAACATTCCAATTATAGGATGAATGGCTGACTACCCCCTTTGGCCCTGCTCTCATCTCATGGTAGTTATCTATTCTGGTAGGCACAATAGTTAGTTTTCCCCATATATGTGTGTAGTGGGCTGTAATGGCTTGTGGTTATTCACACACATATATTCTGGATATAGTATCCTATGGACTACTATAGGTATAACGTGTAATGGATGTGATGTTTTGAGGATCCTTACTCAATTAATATGTGAAAATATTGTGTTCAATGTGTTATGGGAGGTCAAGGTAACTTATCTCCAAAACTTTTCCATATTTCCGATTCTATTAATAGTTCCATTGCTGAACAGTTCTGTCAGTAACCTATAAAGGTAGGTGAACATTGTTCTATCGGAGAGGTTAAGTGAAAAGTGTTCTATCGGTGAGGTTCAATGAACAATGTCCTATCGGCGAGGTTTAGTGAATAGAGTTATATTAGTGAGGTTGAGTGAACACTTTTTCTATAATGGTGAGGTCAATCGGTAACCTCTAATAGTAGGTGTTCAATAATGGTTGGAGTACAATGTTTCCAGAACAGTGAGGTCTATCGGTAACCTCTATCGGTAACCTCTCACGATAGGTGTACAGTGTTACCAGAATGGTGAGGTCTATCGGTAAACTCTAATAGTAACTTATAACGGTAGGTGAACAATAAAAGTAGGTGTAAATTGTTTCGAGATTGTTAATGTCTATTGGTATCCATTATCGGTAACTTCTATCGGTATGTGTATAGTAACTATAGGTGTATAGTGCTTCCAGAACGGTGAGGTCTATCGGTAACATCTATTGGTAACCTCTAACTGTAGGTGTTCAGAAACGGTAGGTGTATAGTGTTTCCTGAATGGTGAGGTCTATCAGTAACCTCTAATGGTAGGTGTACACTAACAGTAGGTGTATAGTGTTTCCAGAATGATGAGGTTCTAACGGTGATGTTCATGAATAGTTTTTTCCTTTGCCAAGTTTTTAGTATTTGAATAGTGTTTCAAGCTTCCTACAATTTCGTCCCCTTGACATTTCCTTTGATGTAAAATAAATTTAAAGCCATATTTTGAGGACTCTTTAGGCTGATTCAAAGGCCATAAATCCTATATTAATTATTCTGAAGCCCTTTGATATTTTTACTTGGTCAAACCTCATGGTTTAATGTGATCTTCTTTTAATGGGAAATCATGCAGATCATATCCTTCTGTTCCGTTAAATCATCTAAATGGGTGATATATCTTCCTCCCTAATTCTTCCTCTTTGTTCTCGGATATGATATTCTAGAACTTTTAATTCATTATCCTAAGAGTTTCACAATCAAACATTCATTCGTAGGATTGGTTCTACTATGTTTTAATGCAACCAAGCTGTATCGGTCAATATTTGATATAAGGTATGTTTTATCATCATTCTTTTGTATTTCACCTTCTCTTGTCTCTCCTTTCCATATTATAGCATGTTTTCTACATGAATTTAATAGTGTTTTCTTAGTTTTTTGTTGGTGCAGTCATACCATGTCATCCTTGGGTGGATAATGTTGGTGCGAGAAGATGATTGTGACCCTTTGTGTAGATAAAGAACGTCAAGAACTGTTTATGGTAGGGGATTCGTTCTTTCTCTAGTCTTTTACGTGCAAATATATTTTTAGCATGTTTAATCCCACAGGATGACAATGTAATTGAAATAATAAATATTTTAATTGGATAAATAAATTGAAATTGATCATATGTTGTTGCCTCTTGTTTTTTTAGATATTGTGATATCTATACTTTCTTTTCATTATTGTTCGTTCTTGATGGAAATTGGTAAAAAATGTAAATTGAGATTAATTGATAATTATTTGGCTAAAGATAAAGTGGCATGTAAATGAATTTAGTGCCTTTTTTAATTTATTTTTAACAAAATTGGCACAGTAATCATTTTTAATTAATTTTGATATCCTACTGATTAGGTTTCCTGAATTTGGAACCTATGAATAATAAATCAGTTAATTTATGATGGATTAAAGAACTGATTGTTTGATAATTCTTTAAAGGCTTCTGATTTACCCTCTTTATTGTTAAAGTTCTAAGAGCCCAACTGATGTGATGTTTCTTTCCTACTGCTTGTGCTGTGATGTGATCCTAGATGGCTGTTGTGATATGTGGTGACATAGATGCTTTTGGTTGTGGTAGCAGATGATGCCTAGAGTGGAGAGATAGATCAGTTTTGCATGTGGTTGTCGGGGAGGACACTAGGGATGATGGAATGAGATGGATGTGATTGTTGGATGCTTTCTTAGTTAGATTGGTTGTTTTTCTACTTTACTTTTCCCCACTTCTCAAGGTAGCTGGTCTTACTTACCCTTCTTCCAAAAGAGTAAAATACATGCTGGGTATGCCACGTGCTTTTCTTGTTTAGCTCACAAGTGAGGATGGGTATATGGTCTTGCTATAAGTGGAAGAGACTAAAGAGGTAGTACATATACTCACCGTGTTGAGCCCCCCTATGTTTAGTAGTAAATAATTTTTTCTAGAATTCCTGGGAATGTGGGAAAGAAATTCCATAATTAATAATTGAATAAATGGTGTTAACCCATGGGGTTGGCATTTGCTGAAACATAATGACGAGGTTGTAATTTTTAAAGAATAGTTTACTTTGGTTGTGGTCCTAATAAAATTTAACGCGGAATTTTTCATGGTCAATTAAGGATTCTATAATTATTTAACGTAAAGAGGAAATAATAAAAAAATGGAATGACGTAATATAATAATGATCATTAAATGGTTGTGTGCTTATAGGATACATAGTCTTAGAAATAGCATCTTGGATAATGAGGGACGTTAGCTGTAGTTGTGTCTAATACTAGGTTATGCCCATAGTGTGGTAGTGAGATATAGTATATTCTATACTTTTTGTGTTTCTATATACTACTCTACCCAGTCAGTAAGGGAAACTAACACCTCGGGGATTCTGAGCCCTGTGGATGTTTTTTCCAACATTCTGATGGGTGGATAAATGGCTAACTACCCCCTTTGGCCCTTCTCTCTTCTCATGGTAATTACTTGTGCTTGTAGGAAAAAATGTTATTTTCACCAAATATGTGTATAGAGGGTCGTAATGGCTTGTGGTTGTTCACACACATATCTTCTTGATATCGTATCCTATGGACTATTATATCTGTAATGTGTATAGGTTGTGATGTCTTGAGGATCCTTACTCGGTGTATGGGTTGTAATGGCTTGAGGTATAACAATCTATGTATGATACATGGTTTGTGGGATGTGGTGGCTCCTAGAAACAACTTGGTTGCATTCTTACTTGGACGTGGTAGTTTTGTTGCATGAGGGGCATGTTGTGGTGCTTTTTCCCATTGTCTGTGGGAAATACTTTTTGGAGAGTGATGCTCAGGATGTGCAACATTGGGGAAAAGCGGCCAACCAGTGGGGAAGTAGTAGCGGGGTTCCCTTGATATTCTTTTTTATATGATATATTCTCGTATGCGTTACTTGGTGAGAGTATCCATGGTGAGGTAGGGAATATTTTATGCCTGTTTAGGGGATGAGTTAGTTTCACTAATTGTTCACTGTGATTTAGTATGATTTCATTAATTTTGAATGAGAGGCTTCAGGAAGGATCCTATTAAGTATACTGTTAAACTCACCATATGTATATATAAAATATTTTTCAGGTCACTTGGAGTAGGTTGGAGATCAAGCTGGCTTCTATGAGCTAGGTGTTGCAGGAGCTGTTCGGGCTGGTGGTTGCTGCTGCTTTTACTTTATTTTGCGTACTTGCAGTTCCTTCCTTACAGTTATAGTACTTTTTTATGACATTTCATATGTTCACTTGAGTTTCTTTTATATTCAAGTTCATTGTTGGAGTTCATTGGTTTCTATCTTATCTCTCTCTTCTGCATGTGTTCACTTAGAGGGTAATTCCTCCCATTTGCGTGTTTACGATACCCTCGATGCTAGTCTCCAACGCAGGGCCTACTGGAGGCAGGACTCTAGGGTCATTATCTCCCTTATCACATTTTCGGCCCTAAAAATGTACAATTTGTGGGTAAGGGGTCGTGAAAAATTGGTATCAGAGGCTCTGGTTGAGGGATAGGATGGAGTTTGTAGTTAGGCACATGTGAGGTTGCATGGGTTGGATGGGAAACGATGTCATTCATGTTTAGAAAGTGAGGTAAACACTAGATACCGGCTGAAACCTAGGCATTTAGGGCCCCCTTTGATATGATGTATAGACCTTTATGTTTACAATGGCTACTAAAAAAGGTGATACTAGTTGTAGGCTAGAGTCCTAGAAAGGATCATTTATTATTCTTCATTATGACTATGTTTTAATTGGTATACCTTGGGATATGATAACCTAAAATCAATTTAAAAAAAACAATAAATTAATTAATGTTGAGTCTTCCATTTCCAGGTTTAGGAACTCTAATGGATTGTTATATTATAGTTGTGGCTTCAGGTTGACATTCTCATCAGCTTTGCGCAAAAAATGTCCAACAAGATGTTCCAATAGATCATCATAGGGTAGAAGATGATGATGATTCCACTTTGAGGAAGACACTCTGAGTGTTTCAGCACCAGTGTCTGCAGAAGTATGAAGGCTCCATTTCATATTCAGTCACGAAATACTGATTGGAGGAGGTCGAGATAGGCTTCAGTTGGATCCATGCTCAGAATGAGCACTGGGTTTCCTTGGTTGTGACGATGTTATGTGGTGATGTGAGGCAATGGTGATTCTTATTCATCGGGGATCATGTGGAGTCCGTGATCTCATGGTAGATGTTTTGAGACAGGTTTAGAGTTGAGTTTCTTTATTCGGTTGTGAAGGCATCCATTTGCCATAAGCTTCTTACCCTTCAATATGGGAGGTCAAGTGTTCGAGAGTTTGGAATACATTTCAGGAAAATTTTACGATATGCATCATACCTATTACCAGATGATGAGGCTAGGGTGAGGTATCTTGAAGAGGCTTTTCTTCCAAGGATCCAATGCTGGTCACCCCATTTATGATGATGACATATCATTAGGTGTTGACGAGGGAATAGGTTGTTTAGAGGAATTTTTCTTAGACAAGATCATCAAAAGAGGGGAATAGTCATGATCCCTCATGAAGTAGATATATGGTTTGGGGTTACTAGTTTTCTGGGCAGAATTGTTTCTGTTCAGCCGGGGGTAGGGCATATCCCTTCACATCTCATTTCTTCAGAGGCAACAACTCTCAGGCCTATGCCAAGAGATCATGTGCTTGATTTTATTGTTGTAACACCCTGAGATTTTATATGAAATATTTATTTTCTTTCGTATGTTTTACGCAACACCATAGAAATCTTTTACTACACACAACACTGGCCTGGATTGCGTTACACGCAATCACGACCTTCTCGATAGCGTGTGTAGTACGCAATGCTGACTTTTATGAAACATCGATATATTGTTATAAAATTATTATGTACTAGACATTATGAATAGTATTAGATAAATTTTATAATTTTATAACATTATTATTCATCTTACACATTACAAGAAAATTATATGAGAATAAAATAATTTTTTTCGTGTAAAATAAGTATTTAAAAAAATGCAGTTTTGCTTCCTTTTGATGGCGTACCCATATTGAATCTTGTTTTTGATAGGTTTATAAGTGGAATTTGAAAAAATAAAATTCTTATTTGGAATTATGATATAAAAATTTACATTGGATAAATTTTTCATATTTTTCTGATAACATTCATATTTTAATGAAGAGTAAAAACATGCTATATTTTAATTAAAAAAAACTGTTTTCATCTCAATAATTTATAATGATAAATTATAATATTAAATAGTTTTAAAGTATAAATAAAATATATTTTTACCATTTAATATAATTTATGTCATTACCATTAAATTTTAATTGAATTCATAGGTAAAAACATTTCAATCTTTGGCAGTGTTTAGACTATTAAATCCAGTTTTCTTAACAACGGGATTAATTTTAATTTAATTACTGCAACTTCTATATTTCGAATTTTGTAAAATAAATTGCATATTTTAATATAGTGGGTAAAAATTATGTTAATAGGTTACTCTTATTTTATTGATATTGTGAATAGTAACTACGACAATTTTTATTTACTGTAGTGAAAGGTAAATTAGGTAATTAATGGTTAAAATAAGATTATAAAATTAGCCTAACACCTTCTACAATTCTATTGGATGACTAAAAGTCGACCCATATAACCTAAGGGTAGTATTCGATTCATTTTGTTGTCTTTTTACCATGAAAATAACTTAATTATTATTAAAACCAATGAAAGTGACAACATGTCACTCTAATAAATCTTATAAGTTTAATAATTTTAATTTAGTGATAAACTTAATGAAAATTATAACATGAATAGTCTCTATAAATATGATAAAATTATATACATCATTTGAATTTATTTATTATTTTTTGATTTTAAATAATTATCATTAAAGGTGACACAATAGTGATGTTGAAATTATTTTATTGATTGAAATATCAAATAAATGGTTTTAAAAATATTAAAATAAATATTATATAGACTATTTAATGTTCTCCAACAATTTTCAATATTTATATGACATTTTATGAATATTTTAATGATTTTTTTTGGACATATATTATTTTTTTATTTTATTTAAATTTAAATAAATGAATAGTGTCAAAATTTACAATATTGTTATTTTATAAAAATAACATTATTTAAAATTGATTAAAAATTACAAAAATATTTGAATATTATAAATTAAAATTTTTATGGTTTAAAATGTCATAAATTATCCAATTTTGGACAATTCTCAACACATAAGTAATTATTTATAACAATTTAAAATTTATAATCATATTACCAAAAATAAAATTAAATATATTAAATAAGGATAAATTAAGTTGAGAATGTTTGATATAAATTCCCAAAATGTCTAAATTTTATTGGTTTATGCGATTACAACCCTATATTATCTAAGCTGTGGATTTGAGTCATTTTTGATGTTTTTATATGGGGTTTTAATTTATTATATATTAATATTTTTGAGGATTCCAAAGGTACCCCTCTCCTTTCTTATAAAAGGGTACCTCCTCCCTCTCCACTTTACACATCATTGAGCAATCAAACTTGGCCAAAACCAACCCATTTCCTTTCTAAACTTCCCTAGAAATATACTACAGGTCTTGTTCTTCTTCAAAGACAAATTTTAGTTCCCTAAGAGGAGGTTTCAAAGAGGCATGTTGAAGAAGAGGTAATATCTGTTACCGATTCATTCAAATTTATTTCTTCTTCTACTTCCTCTTATTTAGTTGTTTCATTATGAAGTAATAACTTCAGTATCACTCATAATCTGATATGTTATAATAAATATAAAACAACCCTATTTCACTTTCTATCCATCCTATAGAAAATGAAATCACCGCGCGTGCATACGTACGAAATACCGTCTCCACGTCATGGTGTAATCTGTTTTCCACCACCACCATACTTGTATGGGTATAATGGTGTAAATAATAACTATATATGATAATTTTAAAGAGATATTGATTCTAAAATAGTATACATATAGTTAAATACAATTCCACGATCATGGGAATGATACCATCGCTCATATGTATGTACGGCCTACAGTCTGCACAATGTGATGTGACTCATTCTACATGATCTTCATTGAATAATGATTATATAAATGAATTGAATGAATAAATATTATATATATTACACTAATAACATTCTGGAAATTAGGTATCTATAACCTAAAAAGAATTATAAGAATTTATTCGACAAAACATGCATAAGAACATAAAGCAATGAACATCTGAATAACGAGTAGCAATGAAATATTACAAATAAGATGATAATAATATGACTATATATGATATCATAAAAATGAATATGATTCTGTAATAATTCAATGTCATTATTTAAATCATTATACATGAGTTTCAGATACGTACGAAGAAAATCGGACCTAATGTAATGGAAAATCTCGCATTCTCAATTTTATAAGAGATTGTTTATACTTCAGAATTTACTGGGGAATATTTATCATCCACATCCATGTTTCCTATATATGTAATAATATTTCTATCCTAATAGAATTTTTTAAATCCAATTTTACCTATTGGTGAGTCTTTAGTAAAATATATGAAAGGAATCTTTTGTCGTTTTTAGTACAAGGTACTTTTTGACTTTTCCGGCCAAAGTACGAGAAGAATGTTTTTTTAACTTATACAACATGAATGTATTTTTATGATTCCATAGAACATTATTTCCATGAATCATCCTTTACAAGTTTTCATGCTTATTTTTAAAAAGCATCTTTTAGTATACAATTGTATGACATGTTAAGAAAGGAAAAATGTTTTTGAATAAGAAAGTATATTTTCATCATGAATGGAGTTAAAGTGTTTTATCAAAATTATTTTCCATCTAAGATAATATAGGGTTCTTTTTATCCCTATTTTTACATTTATTTGATTATGTTATGATGGAATTATTCTTATGATGTCCTTTTATGGATTATGTTATGATGGCACGATGTTTAAGAATACCATTATCATTAACGGGGTTATGCTAGGATTTGTGATTTTGTGGCACACATATGAATGGTTTCATTATGTGATGGGTGGGTTCTATGTCTCCCCACAATGCATTGGGTAATTATTTATATCTCATGACATAGACATGGTTGGAACGACAAGTTAATCCGGTTCAGTGATACAGGACTGGAATGAGGAGTGAACTCGGTTTAGTAATGAAATTTTTCTACTATAATGGTCATAGAAATGAGGCTTGACTAACAGGAAATGATTTTCTATGATTGTTTGTGTATGCCACGAAGTTTCATGTTTTATGTTATGATTATTGAGATTAAATTTGACTACTATGATTTATCCCATGTTATGATATTAAGATCTCTTTTGTAGGTTATGATTTTAAAAATTTTAGGTTCTTATGAATTTGATATGATTGATATTTCATTTGTTTACCCCTAATGAGCATTTGAGCTCACCCTTTTCTATGTTTTATTTTCCTCATGTCAGGAAGAAGGGTATTATGTTAGATATGCCAAAAGAGACACTAGATATTATAATTTAAAAGGGAGACAATGTAGATGATTTATGAACTAGTTGTTTATGTTTCCAAGTTTCTAAAGACAGTATACCTATAGGGTCCTTTCTTGGTTTTTTATATATTGTAATAAGTGTCCTTCAATTTTGAATTAATAAAAATGTATGTAATGTATGGGTCGTTATAGTTGGTATTAGTGGAAGGGTATAGTCAACCTTTGGAAACTAGGATGTCAAAGCCTTTTTAAGAACCCTAAGGGTATGTCTAAGCATAGAACACAATCATAGTGTTTTATAAATGGCCATGAGTAACCTATGATAAGACCAAAAGTGTGAAATTTTATAACTGATTATGTTGTTTTCCTATTATAATTAGTGTTGCTCACACTATTCTTCTTGGTTTTAGTCAATGGCTGGAACCCAATGGAACCGTGTTAATGAAAAATGTGATGGGAATTGCAATGATTGTCCCCCTGAGCAACCAAACATTATGGGATATGGAATGAAAAATCCTTTTTCAATGCTTACACAAATTTCTCAACCTACGAATCAAGCCAAACTTCCAAACGAG
Source organism: Viscum album (assembly GCA_963277665.1). Lineage (NCBI taxonomy): Eukaryota > Viridiplantae > Streptophyta > Magnoliopsida > Santalales > Viscaceae > Viscum > Viscum album. Next base: position 517,455,964 of record OY728146.1, read on the forward strand.
CAATGGAAGGAGCAACATTCTGTTAAATCCTTCACAAGGCAGCGTCCACCCTCATTCAGTGGGTCTAATGATCCATTAGTGGTGGGACATTGGATAAGAACCACTGAAAAGATATTTTCAATTCTTCAATGTTCTAAACATGATAATGTCTTCTTAGCAGTATATTGTTTGGAAGGGGAAGCTGATCAATGGTTGAATCTTATCAGCAATATGAGTTAAAGAGACAAAATTGAGTCCATGTTATGGGACGAGTTCAAGAACCTATTTTTCAATATTTACATCCCTCGTATTCTTTGAACAAAGATGGATAATTAGTTTCTTGAACTAAATAAAAAGGATGAAGAATATGTTGCAACCTATGAAGAAAATTTTACAAGACATGCAAGGTATGCTTTTAGGATTATTATCTAACCTGAGGGTAAGAGCGATAGATTCTTTAGTGTCTTAAAACCAAGTCTTCAAATGGATTTATCCATTAGGGACATAAATATAAATGAGTATATAGTTCGATGTGCTCTTAAGGTTGAGATGGAGATTGGAGTAACCCATCAATAATATGGGTTTGATAAGAAGAGGATAATGGAATTCAAAAGAAAATATAAATACCACACTGAAAAGAACATGAGTTTTCCCTTATGCTCAATGTGTGGAATGAATCAAGGAGGTAATAGCCATAAAGGGACAATTAAATGATTTATGTGTAGAAAAGAAGGTCATCGGGCAATTGAATGTCTATATAATGGGAAGAAGATGTATAGTGATTCCAATAAGGAAAAGGATAAATAGTGTGCATGCCATACACTTCAATGATTCATGTTCAAGGAAATGGGGCATTATGCCATTCAATTCCCTAATCAAAGGGTTGTTGATGATGATCGAAGTCAAAAAAATCTTAAGGGAAAATATAATGGAATGTCACATGCAATTTTTATCGATGATGTGGAGTATGATAACAGAGTGGTGAAAGGTACACTTACCATCCACTGTAAAGTATAAAATGGTTAATTTGACTCGGGTTCAACCCACCCTTTTATTTATTATGATTTTTTTAAGGATATTTCCATTTAACCTCAGTAGTTATGTATTGAGTTGGATGTGACAACCCCAAATGGCACAACAGTCTCATAAAAAATTTACAATTCTTCTCCCACTGAGGTTGTGGGAAAGTTCTTCTTGCAAATATTGTGATCCTTCCTATAGTATAATTTTATGTGATTCTTGGCATGGATTTAATTTCTTTATATGGAGCTCATATCAATTTCCAAATAAGATAAATCACATTTAATATTCCAAATCAATCTACTATCATCTATCGATGAAAGGATGAATATAACCTTCCAATGGAAATTTCTTCCATCTTATGGGTCTTGATTCCAATATATGAAGGTTATTTATATCAAATGGATGGATAAAAACTCATGATTAAGAATAATCACATTGTACGAGAGATTGATGATGTCTTTCTGAAGGAATATCTAGTTCTTCCACCAAATCATGATGTTGAGTTTTCAATAGAACTCATTCGGGGTGCTATGCCTATTTAAAAGACACCATATTGAATGGCACCAATTGTGTTCCAAAAATTGAAGAGGAAACTCCAATACAATCTTTATAAAGGATTCATATTCCCTAGTGCATCACCTTGGGGAGAACCTGTTCTATTTATTATTAAGAAAGTGGGATCAAGGAGACTTTGCATTGATTATCAAGAACTTAACAAGATCAATATCAAGAAAAAATATCCTCTCCCATGCATTGATGATTTATTTGACCAAATGTGCAGAGCTCAATACTTTTCCAAGATTGATCATCGCTCAAAGTATCATCAATTAATGGTCAAAAAGGAGGATATACCAAAGACAACTTTCCATTCAAGGTATGGAAACTATGAATTTATAGTGATGCCAATTTTTCTTATTAATGCCTCTGTTATCTTCATGGATCTAATGAATAGAGTCTTTAGAGACTATCTTGATTAGTTTGTGGTAGTATTTATAGAAAATATTCTTTTATATTCAACAAGGAAGGAAGAACATGAATATAACATGATAATTTTTTTTGAAGACCTTGAGAAAGGAGAAGCTTTATGCCAAATTTACGATGTGTGAATTTTGGCTTTAAAAAGTTGCATTTTTGGGTCACAAAATCTCAAGAGAGGGGATATCTATTGATCCAGCAAAACCAAAGATTATTAAAATATGGTCGAGACCAACAACAGTAACTGAGATCCAAAGTTTTCATGGTTTAGCTGTGTACTATGGATATTTTGTGAAATATTTTTCAAGATTATATAACTCGCTCACCAAATTGACTCGGAAAGGAGTCAAGTTTGTTTGGACAGAGGAATGTGAATAGAATTTCAATGAGCTAAAAAGAAGGTTAGCCATTGCACTTGTTCTCACACTGCCTTGTATTGGAGATTGGTTTGTGATCTACCGCGATACATCCAAGAATGGGCTGGAGTGTGTTCTCATTCAAAATGATATGGTGATATACTATGCCTCACGACAACTAAAATCCATGAGAAAAATTACCCGACTCATGATTTAGAGTTAGCTACTGTAATTATTGCATTAAAGATTTTGAGGCATTATCTTTATGGGGAAATTTGTGATATTTATACTAATATTACAAGTTTAAAGTATATTTTCACACAAAAGGAGTTGAATATGGACAAAAGAGGATGGTTGGAGCTGATTAAGGATTACGACTACACAAATCATTACCACCCTAGGAATGAAAAAAGGTGGAAGATGCATTAGTGTGGCTAGACCATGCTATCTTATCCATGATGAGGATCACAAAAGATCAAATATTTATGGATTTACAAAGGGTAGATCTTGGAGTTATAATGGAAAGGGAGAAATATTATCTTTCTCAAATTAATGCTCAACCATATATACATGTGAATATTAATGAGGAACAGAATGAATATATAGAGTTAAAAAATAAGGTGATAAATGTTCCGGAATTCCACATTGATTGTGATGAAATAATAAGGTTCAGGAATCGGGTTTTTGTTCCTCCCATCCAAGAATTAAAGTAGAAAATATTCGATAAAGCTCATAGTTCTTCATTCTCTATTCACCCTAGAAGCACGAATTTGTATAGGGATCTGAAAGAGTTCATCTGGTGGGATGGAATGCAAAGAGATGTTGCAAAATATATCTCTCGATGGTTGGATTTTCAGAACGTTAAAGGTGAGAGACAGAAGTCTAAGGGGATGTTACAAAAAATACCCATACTAGAATAGAAATGGGAAAACATCACAATGGACTTTTCCACTAGACTTCCTAAAACATCCAAAGGAAATAATGCTATCTAGGATATAGTTGATCGTCTTACAAAGTCATCACAATTCATTGCTATTAGAGAAGATTTCTCTCTTGATCAGCTTGCAAGGATATTTATGAAGGAAGTGGTAATATTGCATAGAATTACACTTTCCATTATATCTGATTAGGATCCGATGTTTACCTCGATGTTTTGGTGAAGACTTCAGCATAATCTAGATACAGAGTTGAGTTTTAGCAGTGCTTATCATCCTTAGACAGACGGTCAATCTGAGCGGACAATTCAAACTCTAGAATACTTTTTGAGAGCTTGATCTATGGATTTGAAAGATGGTTGGTATCGACACCTACCTTTAGTGGAATTTTCTTACAATAATATCTTTCATTCCAGTATTCATATGTCTCTTTATGAATCTCTCTATGGAAGAAAATGCCGAACGCCAACTTGTTGGGATGAAGTTGGGGAAAGAAAGCTATTAGGACCTGATCTTGATGATGAGATGGAAGAAATGTTATGATATATTCAACAACACATAAGAGCAGCTCAGAGACAACAAAAATGTTATACCAACAACCGAAGAAAATACCTAGAGTTTGAAGTGGGTTATAAAGTGTTCTTACAAATATCTACCTGGAAGAATGTAATGAGATTTGGAAAGAAGGGAAAGCTGAGCCCTAGGTATATTAGTACTTTAGAAATACTGGATCGTGTTGTGAAGGTAGTTTACTGATTGGCACTTCCACCAAATCTCTCTCAAGTTCATGATTTGTTCCATGTATATCTCCTGAGAAAGTACATACCCGATCCTTCACATGTACTAAGCTCATAAGTTGTACCGCTTGATCAAGATCTTTCTTATGAAGAATAGCTGATAGAGATTCTAGATCATAGAGAAAAAGTTATATGAAACAAGACCACCTGCATGGTTAATGTTTTATGGAGGAACCACCAATTAGAATAAGCTACATGGGAACTTGAGGATATGATGAGGGAGAGCTATCCTCATCTCTTTGTTACAAAATGACGAATTTCTAGGGTGAAATTCATTTTAAGGGGGGTAGAATGTAACACCCTGAGAAATTATGACAAATACTTCTTCTTCTTCTTATGTTGTACGCAACACCAAATAAATATTTCACTACACACAACACTTTCTTGGATTTTGTTACACGCAATCTCAACCGTCCTCAATAGTGTCTGTAGTACGCAATACTGAGTTTTATGAAACATCGATATATTATTATAATAATATTATGGAATAGACCTTATGAATATTATTAACTAAATTATAAATTTTAATAACATTGTTATTCATCTTACACTTTAATAGAACATGGTATGAGAACAAAATAATTTTTTTGGTAAAATAAGTATTTTTAATGAAATTCAGTTTTGCTGCCTTTTGATGGCACACCCACGTTAAATATATTTTCTGACATGTTTATAAGTTAAATTTGACGAAATAAAATTCTTCTTTATAATTAGGATATAAAAATTTACTTTGGATAAATTTTTCATATTATTCTGATAACATTCAAATTTTAATGAATTGTAAAAACACACTATATTTTAATTAAAAACAGCTTTATTCATCACAATTATTTATATAGGTAAATTATAATAGTAAATGGTTTTAAAGTATAAATAGAATATATTTTTTCCATTTAATATAATGTATGTCATTACCTCTAATGTTATATTGAATTCATAGGTAAAAACATATTAATCTTTTGCAATGTTTTAACTTTTAAAACCCGTTTTCCTAACAACGAGATTAATTTTAATTTAATTACTGCAACTACTGTGTTTTTAATTTTCAAAAATGGATTCCATATTTCAATTTAGTGGTTCAAAATTATGTTAATAGCTTACTTTTATTTTTTTGATATTTTGAATAGTTACAATAGTAATTTTTATTTACTGTAGTTAAAAGTAAATCGGGTAATTAAGGGTAAAAATAAGATTATCAAATTACATTAACACCTGCGAAAATTATATTGGATGACTAAAATTAGACCCATATCACCTAAGTGTCTAATTATATTCACTTTATGTACTTTTTCCACGAAAATAATTTAATTATTATTAAAACCAATGAAAGTGACAACATATCACTCTCTTAAATCTTATAAATATAATTATTTTAATATAGAGATAAACTTCATAAAACTTCAAACATTAATAGTATCTAGAAATGTATTAAAATTATCTACATCATGTGAATTTATTTAGTATTTTTAGGGATTATATAATTATCATTAAAGCTGACACAATAGTGATGTTTAAATTATTTTATTGATTGAAATATCAAATTAATGGATTTAAAAATATTAAAATAAATATTATATGAACTATTTAATGTTCTCCACGAATTTTATATATAGATATGACATGTTATGAATCTATTAATTATTTTTTTTAAACATATCTTCTGAGTGAATTTTATTTACATTAATATAAATGATTTGTGTCAAAATTGACACTATTGTTATTTTATAAATATAACATAATATAAAAATTTTTAAAAACAACAAATATATTTAAAAAATTTATATTAAAATTTATATGGTCGAAATTTCAGAAATTATCCAATTATAGACAATTCACAACAAATATGTAATTATTTAAACAATTTAAAATTTAGAATCTTATTACCACAAATAAAATTAAATAGATAAAATAAGGATAAATCAAGTTGATAATGTTTGAAATAAATTTCCATCATGTCTAAATTTTATTGGATGATGATATTACAATCCTATCTCATCTTGTATTCATATTTGAGTCATTTTGGACGATTTTTTGTGGGGTTGGAATTTATTATAAATTAATATTTTTGAGGTTTCTAAAGGTGCCCCTCTCCTCCCTTAAAAAAGGGAACCTTGTACCTCTCTTATTTACACAACTTTGAGCCTTAAAACAAGGAAAAACCATGCCCATTTACTTTATCAACTTCCCTATAAACATCCAAGTGGTTATGGTCTTCTTTAAATACCAATTTTAGTGCCCTAAGAGGAGGTTTCAAAGAGGCGTGTCGAAGAAGAGGTAATATTCGTTACCGATTCTTTCAAATTTATTTCTTCTTCTACTTCCACTTATTTATATGTTTCATTATGAATTAATTACATCTGTATCACTCATATATAGATATGTTATTATAAATTTTAAACAACCCAATTTCACCTTTTATCCATCCTACGGAAAACCAAATCACCGCACATGCGTTCGTACGGAATACCATCTCCACGCCGTGGTGTAATCTATTTTCCACCACCACCTTAATTGAATGGATATAATGGTGTAAATAATAACTATATATAATTATTTTAAAGGTATATTTATTCTAAAATTGTATACATACACTTAAATACAATTCCACGATCATGAGAACGATATCATCGCTCGTGCGTACGTATGGCCTACCGTCTCCACGATGTGATGTGACTCGTTCAACATGATCTTAATTGAATAATGATTATATAAATGAATTTAATGAATAAATATTATATATATTACACTAATACCATTCTGGAAATGATTTATCTATAACCTAAAAAGAATAATAATAATTTATTTAACAAAACATGCATAAGAACATAAAGCAATTAACACCCGAATAACAAGTAGCAATGAAATATTTCTAATAAAGAAGATAATAATATGATCATATATGATATAATAAAAATTAATATGATTATTTAATAATTCAATGATATTATTTAAATTATTATACAAGAGTTTTGGATACGTACGAAGCAAATCCGATAAAATGTAAGGGAACATCTCGCTATCTCATTTTTATCCAAGATTGTTAATACTTCAGAATTTGATGGGGAATATTTTTTACCCACATCCATTTTTCCTATATATGTAATATTATTTCTATCCTACTAAAATTTTTTAAATCCAATTTTACCCATTGGTGATTTTTTAGTAAAATATATGAAAGGAATCTATTGTCATTTTTAGTACGAGGTACTTTTTGACTTTTTTGACCAATGTACGAGAAGAATGTTTTTTGAACTTATACAGCATGAATGGAGTTTTATGATTTCATAAAACATTATATCAATGATGCTTCTTTATCAAGTTGTCAAGTTTATTTTTAATCAACATCTTTTAGTTTACAATTGTTTGACATGTTAATAAGGGAAAAATGTTTTTGATGTAGAAAAGATATTTTCAGCAAGAATGCAGTTTATGTGTTTTATCAAAATTATTTTTCATCTAAGATAATACAGGGTTATGTTTTTATCGCTAAATTTTAATTTATTTGATTATGTTAAGAAGGAATTATTTTTATGATGTCCTTTTATGGATTATGTTATAAATACATGATGTTTAGGAATCCAATTTTTATTAAATGGGTTATTCTATGATTTATGATTTTCTGGAACACATGAGAATGGTTTCATTATGAGATGGGTGGGACCTATATCTCCTTCCAATGCATTGGGTAAAAATTTATATCTCATGAGATAGACATGGCTGGAACAGAAAGTTAATCTGGTTAAGTGATACAGGACTGGAATGAGAAGTGATCTTGGTTCTGTAATGGGATTTTTCCTCTATGATGGTCTTGGCAATGATCATTTACTAATATGAAATGATTTTCTATGATTATGTATGTATGCCGCAAAGTTTCATGTTATATTTTAGGATTATTAGGATTAAAGTTCACTATTATGATTTATCCCATGTTATGATATTAAGATCTCATTTGCAGGTTATGATTATAAAAATGTTATGTTCTTATGAATATGATATGATTGATATATCTTTTGATTACCCTTACTACGAAATTGAGCTCACCCTTATGTATGATTTATTTTCCCTAGGTCATAAATAAGTGTATTAAGTAAGATATTCCAAAAGAGACTCTAGATATGATATAATAAAAGGGAGACAATGTAGATGATTTATGAACCAGTTGTTTATATTTCCCTGTTTTTAGAGACACTATACCTATATGGTCCTTTCATGGTTTTGTTATATGTTGTAATAATTATTCATAAATTTTGAATTAATAAAAATGTATATAATATATGGGTCATTATAATAGTGGTTGTTGTGGTCATCAGCAGCAGGATTTCCCAACCATTCATAGTATTCATCGTGCACCTGGTGCTACGCTCCAGGTTCTTCCTTTGAGGCAGTTCAAGTAGAGGCAGCAGCCTCAGCAGGTTACACATGCATTAGATCAGCAGAGGGTATATGGGATTGTAATCGGACAACCCCATGATGATCCCCATCTTCAGAGTGCAGAGCGCAGCTGTGGTGGTGGTCGTCATCAGTTTCAAGGAGACTGTGGAGGAATTCGTGGTCAGAATCATGCTCTAGAGTTACTAGCATCAAGCGAGACAGATGTCTTTCAAGGTACCCTTTGCTTGTTTTTTTCCTTTTTGTATGCCTTTTTTGATTTTGGAGTGACACACTCCATCATATCACAAACAATTTTCCATGATTTGGGACCTGAGGTAGATAGGCTTCAGGTACCCTCGGAGTTGAGTACGCTAGTTGGAGGTCGAGCTGACTTGTTTGAAGTATATAGAGACTGTGAGTTGGTGTTGGGGAAACACCACTCATGGATAGATTTACTATGTTTATGAATACAACCATATGTTGTAATCCTTTACATGGATTGTTTGTATTCGTTTCAGGCTATCGTGGATTGCTTCAAGAAGAAGGTCATTTTCATTGGTGCAGATAGAGAGCATGTGGTTTTTTTGGTGATTGGGATCCTTGGATGGGTCATAGACGTGTTCCATCCTTGTCATATATGATGGATGAGATGATGCTGAGGTTTTCAGAGGTTCATCATTTGCGTTTCCTATGGTTGTATAGGAGTACTATAATGTCTTTCTAGAATAGTTTTTAGAATTACCCACTCGATGATAGATCGAGTTTGGGATAAAACTACAGCCAGGAGAGTCCCCTACCTCTAAATCTCCATAGTGGATGGCCCCTTTTGTGTTACGAGAGCTATATTTATAGTTAGATGGTCTGTTACAGTGCAGTTTTGTTCAGCCAAGTGTGTTACAGTGGAGTAGAATAATTTTTTTCATGACGAAGGATGACGAATGTTTGCAGTTGTGGGTCGTTTATCGTCGCTAAAACAAACTGACAATAACAAATCACTATCATCATCCACGGATTGATGATTTATTCAATCAACTGAAGGGTGAAGGTGGTTATCAAATATCAACTTGTAGTTAGGATATCATCATATGCTTGTGAAAAATCAGGATATCCCAAAGACTTCTTTCTGCTATCATCATGGGCATTATGAGTCTGTTGTAATGCTGTTTGGTGTGATGAATGCTCCAACATTATTGAGGGGATTGATGAATGTTTTTTCTATGAGTACCTGGAAATTTTTTTGGTGGTTTTCATCGATGACATCGTTATGTACTCCACATCTGAGGAGGAGCATGTAGGGCATCCACAAGCCATTTTGGGAGTTCTTCATCAACATCAGTTGTTTGGGATGTTGTCGAAGTTTGAGTATTGGGCTTGAGAAGTCCATTTCTTGGGGAATGATGTGTCTCAACTAGGTTTAGTTGTGGATCCATAAAAGATAGAAGCAGTTGTATCTTGGGAAGCCCCCAAGATAGTGTTTGAGGGGTGAAGTCTCCTTGGTCTCGCAGGTTACTACAGGAGGTTCATAGCAAATTTCTCACGAGTTGTGACTCCCATGACAGCTTTGACCAGGAAGGATCAGGAATTCATATGGACTGATCATTGTTAGGAAGCATTGGATTATCTAATATATAAGTTAGTAAGTGCTCCAGTTCTATGTCATCTAGTTAAGGGAGATCAATTTGATGTTTTTGGCGACACTTCGCATCTGGGGTTAGACTGCATTCCCATGTTGCAGTGGTCAGTTGTTTCTTATGCAACTTAGTATTTACGTACCCATGAACGTAACTATTCAACTCACGATCTTGAGTTGGAAGCTGTGGTGTTTGCTCTGAAGTTGTGGAGACATTACCTCATTAGTGAGAACTTTTTGGTTTCCACTAATCAAAAGAGTTTGAGGCATGTTTTCTTCCAGCATGACTTAAACATTCGACAGCGTCAGTGGATGGAGTTCTTATAGGAATACAACATTGATATATTGTATACACCTAGAAAAGGTAATGTTGTAGCTGATACACTAAGAAGAAATTCACCTAGAGATGTTTTGTGTCAATCCAGTGATTCCTAGAGAGAAATGGATGAAATGTAAGCATTACATCTTGATATGGGAAAAGTTGGGGGTAGAGGATGTCTTTTTCAGATGATGTTACAATCATCCCTCATGCAGAAGGTGGAAGAGTCCCAGTAGGGAGAGCTTGAGGTGGAGGTCTGGAGATAACAAGTTATTTATTGCGAGGCCCCTAATGGTTGGACTGAGAATGAACAACACCGAGTGTTTTATCATGGAAGGCCTTTTATTCCATTGACGATGTGTGTGATGGTTCACACATAGTTTCATACATCACATTAAGCGGTGCATCCTATTGTGAAAAAGATATATCGAGCCATGAGGTGCCAGTTTTGGTGTCTTGGGCTGAAGCATGCTATTTCGGAGTTTGTGTCTTGATGTTTGGTCAGCAAGAAGATAAAGGCCGAACACAGTGTTCTTTGTGGTCTGTTCCAGCCATTAGATATTCCTTAGTGGAAGTGGGAGGATATCTCAATGGACATTTTTACTGTTTTACCTCGACTTCCAAAGGGAAATGATGCTATTGGTGTGGTAATGGATCGTTTAACCAAATCGGCCCACTTTATAACTATCAAGGAGTCAAGCTCAGTGGAGTTTTTGTCAGGGAAGTATCTATAGGAGGTGGTGAGACTTCAGGGAGTCCCAAGGATGATCATTTCTGATAGATATCATCGTTTTACCTCTAGGGTGTGAAGAGGTCTCCAACATGCTTTCGGTTCTCAACTCTACCTTAACACTGCTTTTCAACCTAAAACAGACGGTTAGACAGAGATAACCATCCATGCGCTTGAAGACATGTTACACTCTTGTGGTCTTGAATTTGGGTGTTCATGGACGAAACACTTACCCTTGGTGGTGTTCTCATACAATAATTGTTTTCACTACACCATAGGTATGGTTCCATTTGAACCCATGTATGGCCAGCCATGCCATTCTCTATTATGATGGGCTAGGGTCAGAGAGTCAGCAATTCTCAAACCGGAACTAGTGTAGAATACAACAGAGATGGCCCAGGTGATTCATTAGAGGATGAAGACATCATAAGTTCATCCGAAATCTTATGTCGATCGAAGGAGGAGAACCATGGAGTTTATTTCCATGGAGTTTATTATTGGAGATCATGTGTTTCTGAAGGTGACTTGCAATTGTGGGAAGGGAACGTTTTGTCATGTAAGAATGATTTATCCATAGTTTGTTGGGCCTTTTGAGGTGTGAACTCTTGTTGTAGTTGTTCCGTATCGAGTAGCACATCCCCAATAGATAAGTCGGATACATGAAGTTTTCCATGTATTACAGCTCCGTCATTATCATCAAGATGACTCTAACACCATTGATTGGGGAGAGATCAATGTTTATGATGATGCAACCATAGAGGAGAGACCGTTGGAGATCCAATACCATAAGGAGAAGGTGTTGTGTCAGTATTATATCCCCTTAGTTCGTATCTTTTGGTGACATAGTGGCTTGGAGGAGATTACTTGGAAAAGTGAGTCACAGATATGTTGTGGCTTTCTCTCTTTTGAGAGGTATCTTGATGGGTGGTTGTTCAGACACTGTTTCTTTTGGTGGGATTTAAATTCTTGAGGAATAGAATGTTTTGAGAGGTATCTGATGTAATGTCTCGGGCGTCTCCGGTGAATTAATTTGTGAAAATATTGTGTTTGATTTGATCTGGGAGGTCAAGGTAACTTATCACCAACACTTTTACAAATTTCCAATTCTGTAAGAATTTCCATTAGGGAACAGTTTTATCGTTAACCTATAATGGTAGGTGAATAGTGTTATATCAGTGTGGTTCAGCGAAAAGTGTTTTATCGACGAGGTTCAGTGAAATGTGTTCTATCAGTGAGGTTTAGTGAACAATGTTCTATCGGGGAGGTTCAGTGAAAAGTGTTCTATTGGTGATGTTGAGTGAACAACGTTTCTAGAAAAGCAAGGTCCATCAGTAACCTCTAACTGTATGTGTACAATAACTGTTTGTGTATAATGTTTCCAGAAAGGTGAGGTTTACTAGTAACCTCTAACGTTAGGTGTACGGTAACGGTAGGTGTAAAATGTTTCCATAACGGTGAAGTCTATCTGTAACCTCTAACAGTAACCTATAATGGTAGGTTCACAGTAATGGTAGGTGTACATTGTTTCTAGAATGGTGGTGTCTATCGGTATCCTCTATCGATAACCTCTAATGGTAGGTTTATAATAACTATAGGTGTATAGTGATTCTAGAACGGTGGGATCTATCAGTAACCTCTATTGGTAAACTCTAACTGTTGGAGTATAGAAACAATTGGTGTATAGTGTTTCTAGAATGGTGGGGTTTATTGGTAACCTCTAATGGTAGGTTTATAGTAACAGTAAGTGTATAGTGTTTCCAGAATGGTGAGTTTCTAATGGTGAAGTTCATGAACATCTTTTTCCCTTTGCCAAATACTGAGTATTTGAATAGTGTTTCTAGCTTCCTACAGTTTCGCCCAGTTGACATTTCTATTGATGTAATATAAATTTATAACCTTATTTTGAGGACTCTTAAGGCCAATTAAAAGGACATAAATCCTATATTAATTATTCCTAAGGCCCGTGATGTGTTTACTTGGTCAAACCTCATGGTTTAATGTGATCCACTTTTAATGGGAAATCAAATGTATCATATCCTTCTATTCTATTAAATATTCTAAAGGGACAAGATATCTTCCTTCCTAATTCTTCCCCTTTGTTCTCAGTAATTAGATGCTAGAACCTTTAATTCCTTTTCATAAGAGTTTCACAATCAAACTTTCCCTCCGCAGATTGGTTGTACTATGATTTTATGTAACCAAGTTGTATCGGTCAATCTTCGATATAAGGTATTTTTTATAGTTGTTATTTTCAAGTTCACCTTCTCTTATATCTCCTTTAAATATTATAACATGTTGTCTCCATTCTTGAAATATACATTGCTTGGGTTTTGGATGGTGCGGTCATACTGTGGAATCCTCAGGTGGATGCAGTTGGTGTGAGAGGAGGATCGTGACCTGTTGTGTGGATAAAGAACATCAAGAACTGTTTGAGGTAGGGGATTCGTTGCTTCTCTATTCTTTTAGGTGCAACATAATATTTAGCATGTTTAATCCCACTGGATGACAATGTAATTGACATAAAAATTATTTTAATGGGTTAAATAAATTGAAATAAATCATATGTTATTACCTCATGTTTTTCAAGATAGTGTGATATCTATTCTTGCTTTGTGTTGTTGTTTTTCTTGATGGAAATCGGTAAAAAATGTAAATTGAGATAAATTGATAATTGTTTGGCTATTGATAATGAGGCATGTAAATGAATCCGGTTTTTGTTGTAATTTATTGTTAATAAAATTTTCGGAGTAATCTTGTTTAATTATTTTATATAGCTTATGGAATAGGTTTCGTAAATTTGGAACCTACTAATAATATATCAGTTAATTCATGATGGATTAATGAACTGGTTATTTGATAATTCCTTAAAGGGTTCTAAGATACAGCTTTGATTTTTAAAGGGACAATATCCCAATTGATGTGATGTTATTTTCCTATTGCTTTTGTTGTGATATGATCCTGGATGGCTGTTTTGATATGTGGGGGCATGGATTCTTTTGGTTATGTCAGTAGATGATGCCTAGAGTGGAGAGATATATTGGTTTATACATGTGGGTGTTGGGGAGGACACCAGGGATAATGGAGTGGGATGGATGTGATTATTGGATGCTTTCTTATTTTGATTGTTTGTTTATCTGCTTTACTTTTCCCCAGTTCTCAACGTAGCTGGTCTTACTTACCCTTCTTCCGAAATATTCAAAGAGACGCAGGTTATGCAATGATATTTTATTGTTTTTCATCACAAGGGAGGATGGGTATATGCTCTTGCTATAAGTGGCAATAACTTGACATGTATTACATATACTCACCGTGTTGATCCCCCTTGTGATTAGTAGTAAATAAGTTTTTTCTATAATTCTTTGGAATATGGGAATGAAATTCTATAATGAATAATTGAATAAATGGTGTTAACCCATGGGGTTGGAGTTTGTTGAAACATAATGACGAGGTTTTAATTTTGAAATAATTTTTTACATTGGAGGTGATACTAATAAAATTTAACAGGGAATTTTTCATTATTAATTAATTATTATAGAATTAATTAACATAAAGTAGAACTGATAAAAAAGGGAATGAAGTAATAAAATAAAGCTCATTAAATGGTTTTGTGCTTATAAGATACCAAGTTTTAGATGTAGCTGTTGAGATTTAGAGGGACACTAGCTACTGTTGTGTCTATGAATAGGTTATGCACATAGTGTGTTTTTGAGATATAGTATATCCTATACTTTTTGTGTATCTATACGCTTCTCCACCCAGTCAATAAGGGCAACTGACACCCAGAGGATTCTCAGCCCTGGGGGTGTTTTCCCTAAAATTCTAGTGGGAGGATGAATGGATGACTACCCCCATTGGCCTTGCTCTCTTCTCATGGTAATTACGTGTGTTGGTAGGCACAATGGTTAGTTTTCCATATATATGTGTGTAGAGGGTTATAATGGCTTGTGGTTATTCACAAAATTATCTTCTAGATATAGTATCCTATGGACCAATATATGTGTAACGTGTATAGGTTTTGATTTTTGAGGATACTTACTCGGTGTATGGACTGTAATGGCTTGAGGTATAACACTCAATGTATGATACGTAGTATGCGGGCTGTAGTTGTAATGGCCCAGACACTCCTGGCCCATTACTTTGCCAAAAGTGACGCTCCACCAAAACAGTGGCACCATGACGGTGGCGCTATGAGGGTGACACTGTGATGGTGGCACCCTGAGGTTTACACCGTGATAGTGCCACCGTGAGGGTGACACCGTGACGATGACACCGTGTCCTCTCTATTTCTTTTCCAGTCCCGCTCCCGTAATTTCTTTTTTTAACAAAAACTAATACTTTTTCCCTTTCAAGTCCATTTAAAGCACATCATTGATTACTAAAAATCCCATGAAACCTCCCCGAAGGGGGATATTTAATAACAACTTAATGACATCGTGCATAACTATCGAACCACGTGGGAAACCATGATCCGACTTTCCAGGCGTTAGAAATCACCATATCCCGTAACAACGTGATTTTATCTATATATCACAGAGGAAGTTATTCTTCTCTTCATCCTTTTGACCGACTCCCCTCATTCTCCCTGGTGCTCTTGGAAGTTTTCCCCCCCTTTCTGAGACATGTGGTTCACCTGCGCTCGAGTCTTCTTCCCGTCCATGGGGTTCCCGACATCCTTCCCCTGCGAATTGCAAATCCCCTGTTCATGGAACTTGGAGAAAAACGTCGATCCTTGATCAATCAAGTAGGGATTTTATCCTTCGTCTCTCATTGCTATGTATCATGTGGGGTGGGTGTGCTTTTGTCGCTGTGTAAAATGATGAAACTGAACATAGTGAAGATAATGAACAGAACTTTAAATAAAGAAACGGGTGGTGTGATTGATGTTATGTTGTACACCTTTATGTTGATATGTGTTGTGAATTGTACAGGCCTATCCTCACTGAAAATCATAGTCGTTTGTGGTCCGTCTATGTGCACTAATGAACCTCGGAGCTCTTAGATGTTTAAATAAACATATCATGGAATTGGTTAATTATATATATTCAGTTAAATAAATTGAAAGCAGCTGGATGAACCCTTTTCTTTGATAACGCTGGTTAAAGAACAATGGAATTGAAACCATGGAGGCTGTTATATCTTTTAAATATGAAAATACTTGCATGTGGATGCCTTGTGTTGGTGGTAGAGTTTTGGTTTTTTCTTTCACGGTCTTAGAATGCTGGGGTGATATAGGTAGAGATGGATTTCCATGTTGTTATACTTTTGCTGGTTGGGAATCTGAGGCTGTGTGCTTACTCTGCTTATATCACGAATTGGGGTGGAATCCTCTATTGTAGAGAAACTGTTGGCTCCTATATTTTGGGGACATGGGGCTGTGTCTCAGAGTATTCTTTGGTTCTAGTACTTTGATGGATCTCACATATCCCATTGTTGTTGTAACTCTACAATATTACCAGGTGTGAATGTTTAAGTTGTTGTTTGAATGTCTTCATTCTCTGTCCTGTGGTTTTTCCTATTAATTGCACAGTAGTGTAAAATTCACCTAAATGGTGTTACTTGAACATGAAAATAGGAACAATTTAAATGTGAATTGGTTCTGAGATGGATTGTGACCTGGCTGTGGATGGTATACCTTTCATGAATAAATAGTAATGTAGCATTTATGCTTAGGTAGGTTTCAGAACCCTAGTTTGGGTAGAGTTCTTGTTTACATATGTATATACTTGTAGTTTCTATGTTTCTTATTCGTGCCCCACCCGAGTTGAGCACTTAAGTTCTGAACACTCTCATGTCATGGGGGAGGGTGTTTTTCCCAACCGTCGTATGAGTGGCTGGTTATTAGCTCCTTTTCTTCTCCCTTTCCCAAACAACCCAAGACACTTTGGGAAGGCTGTGATGGCCTGAATCTCATTATTAACCCATGAATATTCGGGCATGGTTGTTCTGGCGGGTGGCCCAGTTGTCTGCGGGTAGGTTGTTTCCCAAGAGTGATCAGGATGAGCCCGAGGTGTCTTCGGGCATGGAAGTAGTTGTTCTGGCCCAGGTGTGTGCGGGCGGGGTTTGGCAGTGGGATTGCAGTGAGGTTATGGCCCAGGTGTGTGTGGGTGGGGCTTGGCAGTGCGATTGCGGTGAGAATGGCAGGATTCATATGATGCGTAGGATGTCTTTAATAACCAGATGGAATGTGGTGTAGGGTACCCATATAATGACATGATATTACTATACTTTACATGCCTTGTGTTATTTGGGGAGTGTGTCTTGGTGGGACTTGGGTGGATATTTTTCCTTTCTAGGTTCTTTGGTTTTTCTTTTCTCACAAGACATTAGAATTCCTCCCCACATGTGCACGAGAGTCATTGGATTTCCCTACTAGGTATACTTGTATGCTCACCCTATATATATAAAACTTATTTCATGTTTCCAGGAGGACTTTAGAGATCATGAAGGGCCGTAGTACCTCAGGTGCCGTGATAGTTTTAGTTGTTGTTTTTCCTTTCTTTTGGTACTTTAATTTTTTAGACATTATGTACGTTCTGGATTGACGTTTATACATTCATATGGGGTTGGATTCCATGGTTTTGTGTTTCCTTCCAGTTTTGGTGTTGTTGGGTTCATCATCTTATATCTGGATCATATATAAAAAATAATAAAAAGGGTAATGCCTTCCATCTTGCGTGTGATTTTAATACCCTTGGTGCTAGTCGCCACTCTGGGACCTTTTGGAGGTGGGTCTCGGGGGTCATTATCTATCGTTCATCATAACGAAGGAAGGGTCTGGAAATCTGTTGTTCCTTCACTCCTTTTGGTGAGGGTGGGCCGGGACAATGTGGTATCAAAGTTAGGTCAGTTGAGAGATAGGATGGAGTTTGGAGTTAGGCACAGTAATGATTTCATGGGATGGTAGGGAAACAATGTTGGGTTACCATGGTGCGTGAATTAGGCCAGGGAAGACTGGCTAGGCCATAAGATTTTTGGGCCCCCCCATGATCCGATGCAAGGACTCTAGACATACCGAACGATCAAGTGAGGCCTTTGCGGATTGCAGGGTAGAGACCCTAGGAAAGGTACATGCCTCATAATGAATTTTGTTCTTGTGTTTTATGGGTGTTATGGGGATTCAAAATAAATGAATAAATCTAAGAAATTTTAAGAACAATATTCTACACTACTCAGGGTTATTCATTCATTGTTTACCTTGAAACTATGGCACCTGGGAGGCGACCACGAGTAGTACAAACGATCGATCCCCAAAAGGTTGAGTTGACCGATCGACAGAGGATCGACCGAGAGGCGGAGGATAACCAGTGGAAGAATACACCTCAAGCTTTTTTAGTGAC
The DNA here is from genome assembly GCA_963277665.1 of Viscum album. Lineage (NCBI taxonomy): Eukaryota > Viridiplantae > Streptophyta > Magnoliopsida > Santalales > Viscaceae > Viscum > Viscum album. The sequence continues at coordinate 517,474,416 of OY728146.1, forward strand.
AGACCCTCAGGAAGAACGAGGGCAGCATCTCAGACATTGAGACGGTGAGTTGGCTCAAGGAGCTAGTGATATATTTCTCCTTGATTCGGCCTTCGAAGGAGTACTGGGATCCTCTGGCTCTCAGCCAGATTCGTGGATTAGCACGTCAGTGGTGGACGATTTATCTTGGAGAGATGAGATAAGTTGAGGATGCATTGTCTGAATTCAAGAAGGAGTTCCAGGAAGAATTCCTCTCTTCCATGAAAAAGGCTGAGAAGAGAGAGAAGATACTCTCCCTCTAGCATGGGAGTATGTCAGTGAGAGAGTTGGGGATCAATTTCAAGGATCTCCTTCTCTTTGCTCCGGAAATCTTTCCGGATGGGGAGTCTCGGGTGAGACGTCTTGAGGAGGCACTCTGACCTTCACATCAGTATGCTATTACCCCCTTCACCCTACTGACATACCTAGAGGTGTAGAAGAAGGATGAAGTGGTGGAAAGGATGCACACGCCTGGAGCTGCGCCACGAGATGGATCCGGTTATGCTCATCAAAGGGGATAGCCGTCAGCAGTAGGTCTCCAGCATTAGGGCCCTCTAGGTTCCAACCAGCAGGGAGCAGGCCGCAGCAGTTCCAGTTCTGGTCTCCCAGTCCTCACCCTTTCCCTTCAGGCTCGAGACTAAGGTGCTTCATCTGTGGTAGCCATGGGCACCTTCAAAACCAGTGCCCTGATAGAGTATAGTGCGTTGGGGGTGGCCAAGTCCAGCACCCACCTCAGCAGCAGCAGTCCCCGGCTAGGCCCTTTCAGCAGCATCATTATTGGAAGCGGGCTCCCGCTCCGCCAAGGGCCGACGTTGCAGGAGGAGGCCGACCTCAGGATGCTCCTCAAGGACCTCGACCCGGGGATGGTCGGGGAGGTGGCTGACTGCTGAGAGGCAGAGGAGCTGGGTGTGGGAGTTTTATGCCACGGAGGTAGTAGTTCCAGTAGGGCCAGAGGTCGTTCGAGGTATGATCATCTTGTTTACTCCCCTTGCGTATGCCTTGTTCGATATAGGAGCTTCACACTGAATTGTTACACACAATCTGGCCCATGATCTGGGTTTAGAATCTGAGATACCTCTAGTGCCCATGGTGCTGAGCAATCCAGTAAGAGGTCATATTGAATTTTTGTATGTTAGTCATGGATGTAGACTGATGATATGGACACATCAATTAGTTAGGGATCTTCTACTATTGCAGATACATCCATACTATGTCATCCTAGGCATTGACTGTGTGTTCTATATGTTTACCGTCATTGGCTGCATCCGAGGAAGGGTTGTGTTTTCAGATTTGGGTGGTCAACGTGTACCTTTCATCGACGAGTGTGGTTGTCAGAGAAGCAGCGGGTGAGGGGAGCCCCTTCATTCCCTGTTGGCCAAACTATCAGTGGAGTCGGTAGATGCAGAAATGGTGGATGTCCCAAGAATCGTCAGAGAGCTTATAAACAATATTCCTAAAGAGGTGGTGACTTTACCCCCTCGATGTGATGTTGAGTTTGGGATAGACTTGAAAACTGGTGCCCATCCGATTTTGATGGCACCGTAACAGATGGCACCTTCTATGTTGCGGGAGTTACAGATACATATTGACGATCTAATGAAGAAGGGTTTCATTCGTCCAAGTGTGTCACCATGGGGTGCACCTATGTTATTTTAAAAGAAGGAGGATGGTGGTCTAAGGTTGTGCATAGACTACAGGAGGCTGAATCAGGTGACGATAAATAATCAATATGCTCTACCAAGGATAGACGATCTCTTCGAACAGTTGAGTGGAGCGGGTTTTTTTCTCAAAGGTCGATCTATGGTCTGGATGTCACCAATTGAGGGTGAAGGAGGGTGAAATCTTGTAGACTTCCTTCAGGTGCAGATATGGTCCATTCAAGTTTGTAGTCATGTCGTTCGACGTTACGAATGCACCAGCTGTGTTCATGGGACTCATGAACTCCGTCTTCGGGGTGTAACTGGACCGGTTCGTAGTCATGTTCATTGGAGACATCTTGATCTACTCAATATCATAGGAGGATTACGCATAGCACCTGATGTCGGTTTTAGAGGTCCTCTGACAGCACCAGCTCTATGGGAATTTGTCCATGTGCAAGTTCTGGATGCGAGAGGTGGATTTCTATAGGCACGTGGTGTCCGTGTGAGGGATAGTAGTGGACCCATCGAATGTCGAGGTGGTTGTTTCATGGGAAACACCCAAGAATGTGGTCGAGGTTCGTAGTTTCCTCGGGAAATCAGGTTACTACCGGAGGATTGTGGCCAACTTCTCTCGAGTTGTGGCACCTTTGACTTCATTGAACAAGAAGGACTAGGCTTTTGTATGGAATGGGCAGTTTGAGGTAGCCTTCTGCTATCTGATGGAGAAGTTGGTTAGTGCCCCAGTGCTGAGGTTTCCAGAAGAAATGTCAGCATATGAGGTGTTATGTGATGCTTCAGGGCAAGGCCTCATATGTGTGTCAATGCAGTGGCAAGGGGTGATCCCTTACAGGTCTAGGCAGTTACGTCCCCATGAGCTTAACTATGCCACCAATGAACTATATCTTGCGGCAGTAATGATTGCACTAATGTTGTGGCAGCATTACCTCTTTGGGGAGCACTTTGCAGTCTTCACGGACCATAAGTGATTGAAGTATATCTTCTCTCAGAGGGACCTGAACTTATGACAGTGAAGGTGGTGGAATTCGTTCAAGACTATGACATTGATATTTCCTACACCTCAGTAAATGGGAATGTAGTGGCTAATGCTTTGAGTAGGAAGTCACATAAGGATGCAGTCCGAGAGTTGGCAGATGCTTAGATGGCGATGGAGGAATTAGTTTCCATGTAACTTGATTCAAGGATAGAAGGTGATATAGGTTTCTTATATCAGATGATATTGTAATATTCTCTATTGTGGCAGGTAGAGGAATCTCAATGGGGAGACTCAGAATGTGAGGTGATGCGTTACTAGGTTAACCAAGGGGATGCTCTGAAAGGGTGGACAGAGGATGGTCAGAATTAGGTGCTTTTCCGTGGAAAGCTGTTTGTTCCAATGGAGATTCATGAGAGAGTTATTAGTGGGTTCCACAACTCACCCCTAGCAGTGCACCCAGGAGTTTCCATGATGTACCAGGGCTTGAGAGGTCACTTATGGTGGCCCGGGGTGAACAGGGCAGTAGCTGAGTTCGTAGCAAAGTGCCTAGTGGGCCAGAAGGTGAAGTCTGATCTTTGTGTTCTAGGTGGCTTGTTGAATCCTTTAGACGTTCCCGAGTGGAAGTGGGATAACATGTTGATGGATTTCGTCATAGGGATACCCAAGGTTCGAGGAGGCTGTGATGCTATTTGGGTAGTGGTGGATCAGTTGACGAAATCGGATCACTTTCTGGTGATCAATGAGTCGGGTTCAGTAGATGCGTTAGCAAGAAGTTATGTGGATGAGGTGGTGAAGTTTCATGGAGTTCCGAGATCCATAGTCTCAGATAGGGATGCATGGTTTACCTCAACAGTCTGGAGAGGATTGCAGCATGCTTTTGGTACCCATCTACGTTTTATCCCTACTTTCCATCCCTAGAAATATTGACAGATAGAGTGCACCATCTAGTCCTTGGATGATATGCTACAGGCATGTGTTCTCGACTCAAGAGGATCGTGGGTTCTACACTTTCCTCTGGTAGATTTTGCCTACAATAATAGTTATCACTCTACAATTGGAATGGCTCCATTTGAAGCCCTATATAGAAGGCTGTGTGACTCACTGGTGTGTTGGACTGAAGATAGGGAAACAAGCGTTCTTGGCCCAGAAGTGGTACAGAGGACGTTAGGGAAGGTTCATCTTATACGGGAAAGTATGAAGGCGGCCCAGGACCGATAGAAGTCATATGCTGATAGCAGGAGGAGGCCCTTGGAGTTTGAGGATGGAGACCACATGTTCTTAAAGGCATCTACTCAGCATAGAAAATAGAGGTTCAATAGAGGAAGTAAGCTTTATCCCAGATTAATCTGACCCTTCGAAGTGTTGTGGTGGGTTGGTGAATTGGCTTATCAGCTAGCGCTACCACCACCGCTACTGAGAATACATGATGTTTTCCTTGTGTCCCAGCTCCATCAGTATATACATGAAGATTCACACATCCTCGACTAGGGAGAGCTAGATATTGAGGATGACGTGACCTTTGTGGAATGACCAGTGTGGATTGAGGATCGTGAAGAGATGGTGCTTCGTGGGTGAACCATTTTTCTAGTTTGAGTGTTGTGGAAACATGGTGGGCTTAAAGAGAGTAACTGGGAACCGGAAGCACAGCTGCATGCCCAGTCCCAAGAGTTGTTTTGAGTTTTGTACTGTTTTGTTTATAATTGTTTGAGATGGGATGCTTCACCATGTTGACTGTGGAATGTGTGGATTTCCTTTTTTCTCTGAATGTGTGTGAAATGTCCTAGCAATAGGGATGGGAGGACCAGATCCCTAATCAAAACACAATAAGCTGGATGCGATTAAACCCATGCGGGCAAGTGAGTGCCACCCAAAGTTGATAGTATCTTGACATGGGGGAAGAGACTCCCCAAACCATATGACTTTGTATTTTGACCCTGGTATGTTGGTTGGTTCTTGAAAGGGAGGTGTTTCTAGATAACGATGAGGTTCACATATGAGAGGTATCTTCGAGGTTGTTTTTCGGACCCTCTCTTCTCTTCTGGTTTGTTCTGAATCTCGATGGCGAGAATAGATTGAGTGGTATCTAATGTAATGGCCCAGACCCTCCTAGCCCATTAAATTTCAAAAAGTGAGGCTTCACCAAAATAGTGGCAGAGTGACGGTAGCACCGGGCACAGTGGCACCGTGGCGGGTGCACCATGACAGTGGCACCGTGAGGGTGACACCGTGATGGTGGCACCATGTCCTCTACATTTATTTTCCAGTCCAGCTCCCACAATATATTTTTTTGACTTAAATTAATTCTTTTTCCCTTTCAAGGACATTTAAATCACATAATTAATTCATAAAAATCACGGGAAACCTCCCCGATAGGGGATATTTAATAACAACTTAATGACATCATGTGTAACTGCCGAACCACATGGGAAACCGCGATCCGACATTCCAGGCATTAGAAATCCCCATATCCCGTAATAACGTGATTTTATCTATATATCATAGAGTAACTTATTCTTCTCTTCATCCTTTTGACCAACTCCTCTCATTCTCCCTGGTGCTCTTGGAAGTTCCCCCCCCCCTTTCTGAGACATGTGGTTCACCTGCGCTCGAGTCTTCTTCTCATCTATGGGGTTCTCGACATCCTTCCACTGTGAATTGTGAATCCCCTGTTCATGGAGCATGGAGAAAAACGTCAATCCTTGATCAATCAAGTAGGGATTTTATCCTTTGTCTCTCATTTCTATGTATCATGTGGGGTGGGTATGCTTTTGTCTCTGTGTAAAATGATGAAACCGAACTTAGGGAAGATAATGAACAGACCTTTAAAGAAAGAAAGGGGTGGTGTGATCGATGTTATGTTGTACACTTTTATGTTGATATGTGTTGTCAATTGTACAGGCCTATCCTCAGTGAAAATCATAGTCGTTTTTGGTCCTTCTATGTGCACTAATGAACCTCGGGGCTCTTGGATGTTTAAATAACTGTATCTTGGAATTGGTTAATTACATATACTCAGTTAAATAAATTGAAAGCACCCGGATGAACCCTTTTCTGTGATAACCCCGGTTAACGAACAATGGAATTGAAACCATGGAGTCTGTTATATCTTTTAAATCTGAAAATACTTGAATGTGGCTGCCTTGTGTTGGTGGTAGAGTTTTGGTTTTTTCTTTCACGGGCTTAGAATGCTAGGGTGATATAGGTAGAGATGGATTTCCTTGTTGTTGTACTATTGCTGGTTGGGAATCTAAGGTTGTGTGGTTACTCTGCTTATATCACGAATTGGGGTGGAATCCTCTATTGTTGAGAAACTATTGGCTCCTATATTTTGGGGACATGGGGCTCTGTCTCAGAGTAATCTTTGGTTCCAGTACATTTATGGATCTCACTTATCCCATTGTTGTTGTAACTCTACAATAGAACATAGTGTGAATGTTTAAGTTGTTGTTTGAATTTCTTCATTCTCTGTCCTGTGGTTTTGCCTATTAATTGTGAAGTAGTGTAGAATTCACCTAAATAGTGTTACTTGAACACAAAAATAGGAACAATTTAAATGTGAATTGGTTCTGAGATGGATTGTGACCTGGATGTGGATGGTATACCTTTCATGAATAAATAGTAATGTAGCATTTATGCTTAGGCAGGTTTCAGAACCCTAGATTGGGTAGAGTGCTTGTTTACATATGTATATACTTTTAGTTTCTATGTTTCTTATTCGTGCCCCACCCGAGTTGAGAACTTAAGTTCTGAACACTCTCATGTCATGGGGGAGGGTGTTTTTCCCAACCGCCGTATGAGTGGCTGGTTATTATCTCCTTTTCTTATCCCTTTCCCGAACAACCCAAGACACTTTGGGAAGGCTGTGATGGCCTAAATATCATTATTAACCCATGAATATTCAGGCATGGTAGTTGTGGCGGGTGGCCCAGGTGTCTGCGGGTAGGTTGTTTCCCAAGAGTCTTCAGGATGAGGCCCAGGTGTCTTCGGGCATGGCAGTAGTTGTTCTGGCCCAGGTGTGTGCGGGCGGGGTTTGGCAGTGGGATTGTAGTGAGGTTGTGGCCCAGGTGTGTGTGGGTGGGGTTTCGCAGTGCGACTGCGGTGAGAATGGCGGGATTCCGATGATGCGTAGGATGTCTTTAATAACCAGTTGGAATGTGCTGCAGGGTACCCATATAACGAAATAATATTACTATGATTTACATGCCTTGTGTTATTTGGGGAGTGTGTCTTGGTGGGACTTGGGTGGATATTTTTCCTTTCTAGGTGATTTGGTTTTTCTTTTCTCACAAGACATTAGAATTCCTCCCCACATGTGCACGAGAGTCATTGGATTCCCCTACTGGGTATACTTGTATACTCACCCTATATATATAAAACTTATTTCATGTTTCCAGGAGGACTTTGGAGATCGTGAAGGGCCGTAGTACATCAAGTGTCGTGATAGTTGTAGTTGTTGTTTTTCGTTTCTTTTCGTACTTTAATTTTTTAGACATTATGTACGTTCTGGCTTGACTTTTATACATACAGATGGGGTTGGATTCCATGGTTTTGTGTTTCCTTCCAGTTTTGGTGTTGTTGGGTTCATCATCTTATATCTCGATCCTATATAAAAAATAATAAAAAGGGTAATGACTTCCATCTTGCGTGTGATTTTAATACCCTTGGTGCTAGTCGCCACTCTGGGACCATTTGGAGGCGGGTCTCGGGGGTCATTATCTATTGTTCATCATAAAGAAGGAAGGGTCTGGCAATCTGTGGTTCCTTCACTCCTTTTGGTGAGGGTGGGTCGGGACAAAGTGGTATCAAAGAATGGTCAGGTGAGAGATAGGATGGAGTCTGGAGTTAGGAACAGTAATGATTTCATGGGATGGTAGGGAAACAATGTTGGGTTACCATGGTGCGTGAATTAGGCCAGGGATGACTGGCTAGCCATAAGATTTTAGGGCCCCCCCATGATCCATTGCAAGGACTCTAGACCTAATAAACGATCAAGTGAGTCCTTGCAGATTGCAGGGTAGAGACCCTAGGAAAGGTACATGCATCATAATGACTTTTGTTCTTGTGTTTTATGGATGTCTTGGGGAATCAAAATAAATGAATAAATCGAAGAAATTTTAAGAACAATATTCTACACTACTCGGGCTTAGGCATTCATTGTTTACCTTGCAACTATGGCACCTGGGAGGCAACCACGAGTAGTACAAACGATCGAGCCCCAAAAGGTTGAGTTGACCGATCGACAGAGGATCGACCGAGAGGAGGAGGATAACCCGTGGAAGAATACACCTCAAGATTTTTAGTGACAGAAGCTTAGGAAGTACGAGGGCAGCATCTCAGACATTGAGATGGTGAGCTGGCTCAAAGAGCTAGTGATAGATTTTTTCTTGATTCAGCCTTCGAAGAAGTACTGGGATCCTCTGGATCTCAGCCAGATGCGTGGATTAGCACGTCAGTGGTGGACGATTTATCTTGGAGAGATGAGAGAAGTTGAGGATGCATTTTCTGTATTCAAGAAGGAGTTCCAGGAAGAATTCCACTCTTCCATGAAGAAGGCTAAGAAGAGAGAGAAGATACTCTCCCTCTAGCATGGGAGTATGTTAGTGAGAGAGTTGGGGATCAATTTCAAGGATCTCCTTCTCTTTGCTCCAGAAATCTTTCCGGATTGGGAGTCTCAAGTGAGACTTCTAGAGGAGGCACTCTGACCTTCACATCAGTAAACTATTACCCCCTTCACCCTACTGACATACCTAGAGGTGTAGAAGAAGGCTGAAGTGGTGGAATGGATGCACATGCCTGGAGCTACGCCACGAGATGGATCCAGTTTTTCTCATCAAAGGGGATAGCCGTCAGCAGTAGGCCTCCAGAATTAGGGCCCTCTAGGTTCCAACCAGTAGGGAGCATGCCGCATCAGTTCTAGTTCCGGTCTCCCAGTCCTCACCATTTCCCTTCAGGCCTGGGACTAAGGTTCTTCATCTGTGGTAGCGATGGGCACCTTCAAAACCAGTGACCTGACAGAGTATAGTACGTTGGGGGTGGCCAAGTCCAGCACCCACCTCAGCAGCAGCAGTCCCCAGCTAGGCCCTTTCAGCAGAATCATTAGGGGAAGCGGGCTCCCGCTCCGCCAAGGGCCGACGTTGCAGGAGGAGGCCAAACTCAGGGTGCTCTTCAGGGACCTCGACCCGGGCATGGTCGGGGAGGTGGCTGACAGCGGAGAGGCAGAGGAGCTGGGTGTGGGCAGTTACATTCCAAGGAGGTAGGTGTTCCAGCCGGGCCATAGGTCGTTCGAGGTACGATCATCTTATTTACTCCCCTTGTGTATTCCTTGATCGATATATGAGCTTCACACTCAATTGTTACACACAATCTGGCCCATGATCTGGGTTTAGAATCTGAGAGACCTCTAGTTCCCATGGTGCAGAGCACACCAGTAGGAGGTCATATTGAATTTTTGTATGTTTGTCAAGGATGTAGACTGATGATAGGGACACATCAATTAGTTAGGGATCTTCTACTATTGCAGATACATCCATACTATGTCATCCTAGGCATTGACTGGGTGTTCTCTATGTTTACCGTCATTGGCTGCATCCGAGGAAGGGTTGTGTTTTCAGATTTGGGTGGTCAACATGTAACTTTCATCGACAAGTGTGGTTGTCAGAGAAGCATCGGGCGAGGGGAGCCCCTTCTTTCCATGTTGGCCAAACTATCAGTGGAGTCGGTAGATGCAGAAATGGTGGATGTCCCAAGAATTGTCAGAGAGTTTATAAACAATATTCCTAAGGAGTTGGTGACTTTACCCCCTCAATGTGATGTTGAGTTTAGGATAGACTTGCAACCTGGTGCCCATCCGATTTCGATGGCACCCTAGCTAATGTCACCTTCTATGTTGTGGGAGTTACATATACAGATTGACGATCTAATGAAGAAGGGTTTCATTCGGCCAAGTGCGTCGCCATGGGGTGCACCTGTGTTGTATTAAAAGAAGTAGGATGGTTGTCTAAGGTTGTGCATAGACTATAGGAGGCTGAATCAGGTGACGATAAATAATCACTATACTCTCCCAAGGATAGACGATCTCTTCGAACAGTTGAGTGGAGCGGGTTTTTTTTCTCAAAGGCCAATCTATGGTCTGGATGTCACCATGTGAGGGTGAAGGAGGGTGAAATCTTGTAGACTTCCTTCAGGTGCAGATATGGTCTATTCGAGTTTGTAGTCATGTCATTCGACATTACGAATGCACCAGCTGTGTTCATGGGACTCATGAAATCCGTCTTCGGGGAGTAACTGGACCGGTTCGTATTCATGTTCATTGATGACATCTTGATCTACTCAATATCATTGGAGGATTACGCATAGCACCTGATGTCAGTTTTAGAGGTCCTCTGACAGCACCAGCTCTATAGGAAGTTGTCCAAGTGCAAGTTCTGGATGCGAGAGGTGGATTTACATAGGCACATGGTGTCCGTGTGAGGGATAGTAGTGGACCCATCGAAGGTTGAGGTGGTTGTTTCTTGGGAAACACCCAAGAATGTGGTAGAGGTTCATAGTTTCCTCGGGAAATCAGGTTACTACCGGAGGATTGTGCCCAACTTCTCTCGAGTTGTGACACCTTTGACTGCATTGAACAAGAAGTACTAGGCTTTTGTATGGAATATGTAGTTTGAGGTAGTCTTCTGCTATCTGATGGAGAAGTTGGTTAGTGCCCTAGTGCTGAGGTTTCCAGAAGAAAGGTCAGCATATGAGGTGTTATGTGATGCTTCAGGGCAAGGCCTCATATGTGTGTCAATTTAGCGGCAAGGGGTGATCCCTTACCGGTCTAGGCAGTTACGTCCCCATGAGCTTAACTATGCCACCAATGACCTAGATCTTGCGGCGGTAAAGATTGCACTAATGTTGTGGCAGCATTACCTCATTGGGGAGCACTTTGTAGTCTTCACGGACCACAAGTGATTGAAGTATATCTTCTCTCAGAGGGACCTGAACTTATGATAGTGATGTTGGTGGAATTCGTTCAAGACTATGACTTTGATATTTCCTACACATCAGGAAAGGGGAATGTGGTGGATAATTCTTTGAGTAGGAAGTCACAGAAGGATGCAGTCCGAGAGTTGGCATATGCTTAAAAGGTGATGGAGGAATTGGTTACCATGTACCTTGATGCAAGGATAGAAGGTGATAGAGGTTTCCTGTGTCAGATGATATTGTAATATTCTCTGTTGTGCCAGGTAGAGGAATCTCAATGAGGAGACTAAGAAAGTGAGGTGATGCATTACTAGGTTAACCAAAGGGATGCTATGAAAGGCTGGACAGAGGATGGTCTGAATCAGGTGCTTTTTCGAGGAAAGTTGTTTGTTCCAAAGGCGATTCATGAGAGAGTTATTAGTGGGTTCCACAAATCACCCCTAGCAGTGCACTCGAGAGTTTCCATGATGTACCAGGGCTTGAGAGGTCACTTATGGTGGCCCGTGGTGAAGCGAGCAGTAGCCGAGTTCGTAGCAAAGTGCCTAGTGGGTCAGAAGGTGAAGTCTGAACTTTGTGTTCTAGGTGGCTTGTTGAAACCTTTAGACGTTCCCAAGTGGAAGTGGGATAACGTGTTGATGTATTTCGTCATAGGGCTACCCAAGGTTCGAGGAGGTTGCGATGCTATTTGGGTAGTGGTGGATCAGTTGACGAAATCGGATCACATTCTGGTGATCAATGAGTCGGGTTTAGTTGATGCCTTAGCAAGAAGTTATGTGGATGAGGTGGTGAAGTTGCATGGAGTTCCGAGATCCATAGTCTCAGATAGGGATGCATGGTTTACCTCAAGAGTCTGGAGAGGATTGCATCATGCTTTTGGTACCCATCTACATTTTATCCCTACTTTCCATCCCCAGAAATATTGACAGATACAGTGCACCATCTAGTCCTTGGAGGATATGCTATAGGCATGTGTTCTCGACTCAGGAGGATCTTGGGTGCTACACTTACCTCTGGTAGAGTTTGACTACAATAAAAGCTATCACTCTACAATTGGAATGGCTCCATTTGAAGCCCTATACAGAAGGATGTGTCGCGCACTGGTGTGTTGGACTGAAGATAGCGAAACAAGCATTCCTGGCCCAGAAGTGGTACAGTGGACGTTAGAGAAGGTTCAACTTATACGGGAAAGGACGAAGGCGGCCCAGGACCGATAGAAGTCATATGCCGATAGCAGGAGGAGGCCCTTGGAGTTTGAGGATGGAGACCACATGTTCTTAAAGGCCTCTACTCAGCATAGAAAATAGAGGTTCAATAGAAGAAGTTAGCTTTATCCCAGATTAATCTGACCATTTTAATTGTTGTGGTGGGTTGGTGAATTGGCTTATCAGCTAGCGCTACCACCACCACTACTGAGAATACATGATGTTTTCCTTGTGTCGCAGCTCTGTCAGAATCTACACGAAGATTCACACATCCTCGACTAGGGAGAGCTAGATATTGAGGACGACGTGACCTTTGTGGAACGACCAGTGTGGATTGAGGATCGTGAAGAGATGGTGCTTTGTGGGTGAACCATTTTTCTAGTTTGAGTGTTGTGGAAACATGGTGGGCTTGAAGAGAGTAACTGGGAATAGGAAGCACAGATGTACGCCCAGTCCCAAGAGTTGTTTTGAGTTTTGTGCTATTTTGTTTATAATTATTTGAGATGGGACGCTTCACCATGTGGTCTGTGGAATGTGTGTTTTTCCTTTTTTCTCTGAATGTGTGTAAAATGTCCTAGCTATAGGGATGGGAGGACCCGATCCCTAATCAAAACGCAATAAGATGGATGCGATTTAACCCATGCGGGAAAGTGAGTGCCACCCAAAGTGGATAGTATCTTAACATGGGGGAAGAGACTCACCAACCCATATGACTCAGTAGTTTGACCCTGGTATGTTTCTTGGTTCTTGAAAGGGAGGTGTTTCTAGATAACGATGAGGTTCACTTATGAGAGGTATCTTCGAGGTGGTTTTTCGGACCCTCTCTTCTCTTCTGGTTTGTTCTGATTCTTGATGGCGAGAATATATTGAGTGGTATCTAATGTAATGTCCCAGACCCTCTTGGCCCATTAAATTTCCAAAAGTGATGCTTCACCAAAACAGTGGCAGAGTGACGGTAGCACCGGGCACTGTGGCACCGTGGTGGGCACACCGTGACAGTAGCACCGTGAGGGTGACACTGTGATGGTGGCACCATGTCCTCTCCATTTCTTTTCTAGTCCAGCTCCCACAACATATTTTTTTGACGTAAATTAATTATTTTTCCCTTTCAAGGCCATATAAATCCCATAATTAATTCATAAAAATCCTGAGAAACCTCCCCGATAGGGGATATTTAATAACAACTTAATGCCATCATGCGTAACTGCCGAACCGCATGAGAAACCGCGATCCGACATTCCAGGCGTTCAAAATACCCATATCCCGTAACAATGAGATTTTATCTATATATCTCAGAAGAAGTTATTCTTCTCTTATTTCTTTTTTCTGACTCCTTCCCTTCTCCCTGGTGCACCTGGAAGTTTCCCCACCTTTATGAGACTTGTGGTGCGCCTACGCTCGAGTTTTCTGCTCATATTTGGGGTTCTCGACATCCCTTCCCTATAAATTGTGCATCCCCTGTTCTTGGCGCATGGAGAAAAACTTTGATCCTTGATCAATCAAGTAGGGATTTTCTCCTTCTCCTATCCATTCTGTGTATCATGCAGGGTAAGTATGCTTTTGTCTCTATGGAAATTGATGAAACCGAACTTAATGAAGATAATGAACAGATATTTAAGGAATGAAAGGGGGGTGTGATCGATGTTATGTTGTACTATTTTATGATGATATGTGTTGTGAATTGTGTGGCCCTATGCTCACTGAAAATCATGTTCGTTGGTGGTCCTTCTATGTGCACTAATGAACCTCGGTGCTCCTGGATATTTATATAACCATAACATGGAATCAGTTAATTACGTATACTAGGTTAAATAAATTTAAAGCACCAGGATCAACCATTTTCTATGATAACTTCGGTTAAACCACAGTGGAATTGAAACCATGGAGTGTGTTAAATATTTTAAATCATTAAATTCATGTATGGGTCTGCCTTGTGTTGGTGGTAGCAGTTTGGTTGTTTCTTTCATGGTCTTAGATTGCTGGGGTGATATGGGTAGAGATGGAATTCTCTTTTTTTATAATTTCACTGGTTGTGAATCTGAGGCTGTGTTGTTACATTGCTTATATCACGAATTGGGGTGGAATCCTCTGTTGTTAAGAAACCTTTGGTTCTTGGAATTTTAGGAACTGGGGCTGTGTCTTAGAGTTTCCTTTGGTTATAGTACTTTGAGGGATCTCACTTATCCCTTTGTTGTTGTTACTCCACAAGAGAATAGAGTGTGAATTATTAGGTTGATGTTTGACTGTCTTCATTCTCTGGCCTGCGGTTTTGCCTATTAATTGCAAAGTAGTGTAGAATTTAACTAAATGGGGTTACTTGAACATGAAAAAATGAAACCTTTAAATGGGAATTGGTTTTGGGATGGATTGTGACCTGGATGTGGATGGTATACCTTTCAGGAATAAATAGTAACACGACATTTGTTCTTAGACTGGTTTTGGAACCCTAGGTTGGGTTGAGTGCTTGTTTACTTATATATATACTTGTAGTTTCTATGTTACTTATTCACACTCCACCCAAGTTGAGAACATAAGTGACGTACACTACATTATCATGGGGGAGGGAGTTTTTCCCAACACTCCTATGAGTGGCTGGTTATTAGCTCCTTTTCTTCTCCCTTTCCCAAATAGACCAAGACACTTTGGGAAGGTTGTGATGGACTGAATTCCATTATTAACCCATGAATATTTAGTCAGGGTAGTTGTGGTTGGTCGCCTAGGTGTATGCAGGAAGTTTGTTTCCCAGGTGTCTTCGGGATAAGGACCAGGTGTCTTCGGGCGTGGAAGTAGTAGTTCTGGACCAGGTGCGTGCGGGCAGGGTTTGGCAATGGGACTACAGTGAGGTTGTGGCCCAGGTGTGTGCGTGTGGGGTTTGGCAGTTGGACTGCGGTGAGAATGGAGGTATTGGATTGATGGGTAGGATGTCTTTAATAACTAGTGGGAACGTGGCGTCGGGTTCCCAAATAACGACATACTATTAATATACTTTACTTGCCTTGAGTTATTTGGGGAGTGTGCCTTGGTGAGACTTGGGTGGATAGTTTTCCATGTTAGGTGCTTTGGTTTTTCTTTTCCCAAAACACATTAGAATTCCTCCCCACTTTTGCATGAAAGTCTTTGGTTTTCCCTATTGGGTAAACTTGTATACTCACCATACGTATATAAAACTGATTTCAGGTTTCTAGGAGGACTTCAGAGATCATGTAGGGCTATACTAGCTCGGGCGCCGTGATAGAAGCAGTTTCTATTTATCATTTATTTTGGTACTTTACTTTTGCAGACATTACATATGTTTTTTCTTGACTTTTATACATTCATATGGTATAGGATTCCTTGGTTTTGTTTTTACTTCCAGTTTTGGCATTATTGGGTTCATCATCTGATCTCACGATCCTATAAAAAATAATAAGGGTAATGCATTCCATCTTGTGTGTGATTTTAATAACCTTGGTGCTAGTCGCCACTCTGGGACCTATTGGAGGTGGGTCTCAGGGGACAGTATCTCCCCTTCAACTTAAAGAAGGAAGGGTCTGGCAATCTGCTGTCCCTTCCCTTCTTTTGGTGAGGGCGGTTCGTGACAACGGTGGCCCATAGAATCTACGTAGTTACCTTCTTAGAAGGATGTGGTAGTTTTTTTGCATGAGGGGCATGTTGTGGTGATTCGCACAGGTGTCTGTGAGAAACTCTTTTGGGAGAGAGATGCACAAGACGTGCGAGGTTGGGGAAAAGCGACAAACCAGTGGGGAAGTAGTAGTAGGGTACCCTTGATATTATTTATTTTATGATATATTCATGTATGCTTTACATGTTGAGATTAGCCATGGTGAGGTTGGGAACTTTGTATACATGTTTCGGTGATGAGATAGTTTCACTTTTTTTTCACTATGCTTTCGCATGATTTCTTTACTTTTGCACCAGAGGCTTCGGGGAGGAACCTACTAGGTACATAATTATTCTTAAACTATGTATATATAAATTGTTTTTCAGGTCATGTGGTGCAGGATGGAGATCATGCTGGTTTCTAGTAGCTTGGGGTTATGGGAGCTGTTCGGGCTGGTGGTTGCTGCTGTTTTTACTTTATGTTAGGTACTTGTAGTTTTTCCCTTGAAATTGTATTAAATTTTCATGAAATTTCATATGTGCACTTGGGTTTATTTTATATTCCAATTCTGAGTTGGAGTTAGTTGGTGTTTATCTTATCTCTCTCTTCTGCAAGTGTTCTCTTAGAGGGTAATTCCTCCGAATTTTATGTTTAGTATAACCTTGGTGCTTGTCCCCAACGCAGGGCTTACAGGAGGCAGGACTCAGGGGTCATTGTCTCCCTTCTCACATTGCTGGCCTAGGAGGGGTACACTTTGTGGGGAGGGGGTCAGGATAGAAAATATTAATAAAATTATTTAAATAGTGTTTACTTATGTTTATGTTATTAATCATTGGATAGAATATTAATTTTTAATGAAAATAAAAACCCATTGAATATAAAGAATTTTTTTTTCTGAAAATTTTTTTTAATGAAAAGAAGTGGGTTCATAAAATAATAAAATCATTATTCACATATTATTTTAAAATTATATATATGTAACATATTAAATGTGATTTTTAAATATCGTCTAATAGGATTTCTGGATATTATATTGAAAATTTTCCATTATTTGGTTAAATAATTTTTTTGAAATATTGTTCTTCAAACTTTTGATAGAGAAACCATTTAAAATATATTTTTTTTATATTTATATATTATATTATACAATATAAAAATTTTCTTTAAAATAAATAAATCAAAATATATTTGGTTTTATTTTTCGAATTTTTCTAATTAATTTCTTATTTTAATGAATAGTAAAAATTAATACATTTGTAATTCAAACTACCTTTTCATACAATTTATTTATTATGTACTATTATATTTTTAATTTATTTTAATTAATACTTATGTTTTTATAATTTAATCACATTTTTTAATTTCATTTTATATTCCTATGAAATTAGATATTAAAACATTTCAATCAGTGTAACGTTTAACTTTAAAAATTCACATTTTAGTCTTGCTTGTAGAGTTAATTATATATTAAATTTTCCCAATTATGTGAATTGAATTTGAAAAAATGGATTACATATATGGAATATTAGGGTCCAAATAATGTTGTATGGTAAATTTTAATTACTAGGTATAATAAAGATACCATGGAAGGAAACATATTTACTATAGTAAAAGTAAAATTTTTTCAATGGTCAATGTTAATATTTAAAATCGTATCATTAATAAAAACAACATTATTTAATGGTAGGTTTAGGTGTTTATTTATCATAACTAGCCTATAAAACATTAATTTCAATCCAAAGTAGATGAATCTAAATCGACCTTTATATGGTTGGCATTTAATATAAAATAATCAATAAATTATTCACTTGAACCCACGTATCCTAAAGTATAAATACAACCTATCCATCAACAAATGTCAATCCAAAATTCCTATAACACCATCAATATGTTAAATAACCCTATACTTATCACTTTCCCCATGACTAATTTTTTCTAGTCTCACGAAAAGTTTAAATACAACCTCTTTAAGGGTCTTTCTATGTGGGGATATTCATGAGGTAATTTTCTAAAAGTACCTCTATTAATTTCATTTTTTTATTTATACTCACCTTCTTCTTACATAAAATTATGATCACTCTAAGTTATTTAAAATAATGGTTTTTTATTTTTTATAATTGAATATGTTATATCCATTTCATTTTCACTTCCTCTTATTAAAATAATGATATTATTGTCTAGGTTATGTCATCTAGTCAACTCCTGGAATAATGATTATCGTTATTTTTTTCCTTTAACGCTTTCATGGATTGCCATTAACCATTCATATGGTAAAATAATATTTTAAAATTTATATTATAACCAATTTCATGTTATGGATATGTTATATTAAACATACAATCATGCATTATATATTATTGTTACATGATTACATAGTTTTGGGACGCGTGGATTACCACCTCCTCAAAATGACATGATCCATTCCTATAGTAATTTTAATATATAAAAGATTATTTTAGTAAAAATATTGAATATAAATTACTTATTAATTATAATATTATTATATTTTATGTGTATAAATATTTATATATTTCATTTAAAATCACTCTTCAATTCAACATGAAAAACGAAAATAGTGTCAATGCGTATGTATGGCCCACTATATCCATGAATGGTGAATTTATATTTTATTAAATGATTAATATTTATAATTATTTAATAAAAATATAATATATTTAAATCATGTTTTATATTCTATAAATGTTGGACTTGTGTCCACATGGACAATTTACATCATAAACATGTTAATTTTCGACACAAGTACTGAATGCCGATAAAATGTGTGATATGAACAAAAATAACTCTGTAATTGTTATAACATGATAATAAGTTATATATAAATAATAAATAAGATGAAAATTTTTTCTAATATATTATAAATTTATCTATGTTTAGTATTCGGGATGATAATGAATTCATTGGACGTTTGAGACTCGAGTTGAGGGATACCATCTCAATTTCCCTTCATTGATGAATTTTTTAATAATATAATTTTTTTGCGATAATATGGAGTATATATAGACACTCATAAATTTAAAATCCTTATATTATCTATACTAAAATTAATAAATGTATTTTTAAATTTATTATTTCACAGAGATGATTTAAATGTTCAATGTGGTATGGGAGACCTTGAAAATTTAACAATTTAATTATCAAATAATTTCATCATGATATTAATTAAAAAATTTAATTATATGGATTTAAAAGGACAACACATTTTATTTCATGTCTCTATTGAATTTAATACAATTAATTCAAAATGAATCATATTATATTAATTGTTTTTCATTTTTTTAATACAATAAAATGAATGTTTTATTGTATATGGTGACCACAATTATGTGATAATTTTCTTGTTCTAAAAGAAATAATTGTTGAAAATGATAATAAATCCCTTATTATATTTTAATTTTTTCTTTGTATTGAAATCGTGTCCTTAAATTAAAATTGTTTTTTTATACCTATTTTTTCTATATGGGATTGGAGGATGTTTCCAAAGGGGTTTGGTGATTAACATGTTTTGTTCATGAAATGGTACACAAGCATTATATGAAACGAGTATCTAGATATAACATATATTAAGGTTTGAGCTATATTATAGGTGATTAAGGAGACTATAATTTCTTATACAAATGTATTATCCTAATTTTTTCTCATTAGGGGTCCCATTATAGCTTATATGAAGGGATTATCTGTATTATATCTCACAGGGGAGACTAATTTTTCTTATAATGAGTGATCACCATTACAGATATATAATTCACTAGGTAATAAAAATATTGTATGTAACCGATATGGTTATTCTAGTTTAAAAGAGTTTAAATTCGTTTTATTTTTATTATTCTATATATCACCAAAAAAAGTTTTAATTTCTTCATTTTTGGTTTTACAGTTTTTTTCTATGAGAAAAAATTATGAGTATAATTCTTTTGAATTTTTTTTCATCCTCTCAATAAATGTGTTGCCACATTTTTACTAGAAAAGGGCTTTGTTTCTTTTTATGCCCATTATTGATCTTTTTGGGCTCTTACAATGTTTTAATATTATTTCACAATATTTATGGTAGAATTGTGTTAGTGATGGAATCCGGGAAATGTTATGATTATTAAACATAAAAATAATCAATGTTTCTTTTTAAATGTTTTTATATTATGGATGAAATAGATACTATTGGATGTGTCCACTTTGTATTTTTATTGTTTTTTTATGTAATAGTTATGGTCTAATTCTTTAATTATCTAAACCAGAAATGATACTCAATGTAAATTCTTGACATGACTCAAAATTATTCAAGGTTTAAGGATGGGGCCTTGAAAGAAGTATATTTTATTAGATACATTATTAGGAATTTTTTTTTTAAAAAATTAATTTAATAAGGAATATTTGATATAATATTATATTTTCAATTATATATATTTATTCTTTTGTTTCTTATTTTTCATGAATATTGAATCAGTGTAGGGTTATTTTCGATATTCTGTGGATCAAATATGATATTTTATTCATAACATAAATATATTATATTAAATTCATAAAAATTTATATAATAATGATTTTATCATTATTTTATGACAATATTAGTATTTTTTTTCAATAGACAACCATGATAGTGTTTTCTAACACCATTACCATTGTTGGATATGCCGACACACAAAATAACATGTTATATCTAAATTGGTGACTGAGGCTAAGGAGGTTTATAATATTAATATAATAATATAATAATGATATGATTTTTATTATATTTTATTTTAACCCAAAATTAATTATATTTTACAAATAAAAAAAATCAGTAATAAAAATAAAAAATTGTTACTTTCTTGATGCAGTAATACTTATAATGCATGGATAAAATTTTCATTTCCTATTGAAAAAAATATCATATAGGTGGACTATTATTAGAATCATTGTAAACATAGTTATATAATAGAATTCAGAAATAATTTTTAAATTCATCCATATAACCGTTGAAAATATTCAACGGTGAAAATCAGCAGATGTATCTTTAGGGTGTCCATAGTATGTAAAATGAATGAATAACATAAATTTATTTTTCTATGTTTATGGGAAGTAAAAAACATGAATTTTATCATTAATATGTTGTTAATATAGTATACTACAAATATTTATGTCATTATATATTAGTGTTTATCCTTATTTTTAATACAAATATCATCATAAAAATCAGACTATGTTATACTTATGCCAATGCATTAAACTTATTCTTGATATACTCATTCAAAATAAAGGACATTAGAAAACATGTTCTTACATAGGTGTTTTTTACAGGTATATATGTTATTGGATTGGAATATTGGGATGTGTTGTAGTTATATATATACCAGAGACTAAATGATTGAACTGGCTAATGTGTTCCCCTTTTATATGTGATGAAACCACACATTTTCTAAAATTACATTACATTTAAATGATGTGATTACAATATTCCACAATAAATGAGAAAAAAATTAAAAATAATCGAGTCTGGGTTAATATTGGATTGAAAAATCCTATGTCATATATTATTAATTTTGGATTAAAATATTTCATGTCATTACTCTTATATTTTTATATTTAATTTTATTTCATTTTTTTCAAGGTAAGTTTTTTTTACCCATGTAACATAAACCATTGTATCATATAAAAGAAACCCTACTATATAATTTTGGAGGGATAAATATATTTAATAACTAGTTTATAAAATATAAAAACTAAATAAGATATAACTACCTATTAAATCAAATTATTATTTATATATAAATATATATTTTATAGAAAAAAATTTATTTTAACCTAAATCTCATAGTATTTACATACATGAATGTTACATATTTTTATATGAGTATTAAAATCATTCCAAAATAAAATCCAATGTATCATAATAGGATAGTATCATTAGTGAATATCTAAAAAATATAGTTATTTAATGAATGATATTCAGTATATCTAATAAATATCATATTATTTTGTAGTGTTTATAAACATATTTAACTT
This sequence comes from Viscum album, assembly GCA_963277665.1. Taxonomy (NCBI): domain Eukaryota; kingdom Viridiplantae; phylum Streptophyta; class Magnoliopsida; order Santalales; family Viscaceae; genus Viscum; species Viscum album. The sequence continues at coordinate 517,495,830 of OY728146.1, forward strand.
CAACCCATAATTCATAACATGGAAAATTATAACATAAGAAATGGTGAGATTATATGCTCAGTAATAGTAAACATGTTAAATATCATTCTATAATTATTTTAAATAATAATAATAGATAGAGTGTATGATATACTAAACATAAATTTCTAAGTTCATCCACAACCTGTTATAGATCGAAAACATGATTCATTAAATAATGAATCTTTATTATAAAATACATGATACATAATAGTGTGAATTTATAATAATTATAGAACTATAACGACATGTAATAAAAGTGTGGTACCTGCCCATAGGGTAGAGGAGAGTTGGATAAAGGTGGTGGGGTCCTGACCTGATTTTTCTGGGATTGAGTCCATGCAAGGAAACACACACTATATGTAATAAAATCTCTCATTCCACCCTATAACCTATTGGGAAATATCATAAAACCAAGTGTTGGCCACTATGGGCCTCATTGAGGACATGTGGCGCGTAGGATGGGAGGCCATCCCAATACCGCGTTAACCAACAACACATTTTTCCCTTGCGGAACAGGTGAGTTGGATAAAGGTGATGACGTCATAACCCAGAGGATCTGGGATTGAGTCATCCCAATGTAATTTTAACAATATGCTAGAAAACCGCTCATGGGTCCCTTGACCTAATTTGTAACTTGCTTATGCCCATGGTTTAGACATCTTGGACCGCATTGCAGATGTGTGGTGTGCAGGTTGGGAGGTTTCCACAAAACATCATTACCCAAGAACAAGTTTTCCACAGGTCATGATTGATTTTGTTAAAGGAAGTGGTGTATTGACCCCGAAGTTTCTGGTTTAAGTCCTCACAAGGAAATGTACACTATATGCTATAAAACCTATTGAGGGATACATTACCCTATTGGGAACTGGCCTAATCCCAAGGGCCGGCCAACCTGGGCCTCGTCGGGGATGTGTCGCCCGTAGGTGGAAATGCCACCCTGATACCTTGTTACCCAACAACCCAATTTGAATCATCGATATGGGCTCTCAAGAGCTCTCTTCACTCGAGAGTGACTTTTTCTTCTATGAAGATCACTTCTGATGGATGTCGTTTGTGTGTTGCAGTTCTACACATCTTGAAAGATCTCATATGCTTGCCTCTTCTGGAACTGATCTTTCTCCTCAGAGACCTCTGGTTGGCTTCTACACTGGATGGAACCTTGTTTGTTCCCCCTTCTATGACTGGTATCTCTACTCCAGATCTAGGGGATTTTTTATTTCATGATGTTCATGGGAATATATTTTCTTCATACCTAGTTTTTGGGACTTCATAGCAGTGAAAGGCGGTGTTTCTAATGTATGGAGATGGTGCTTTGGAGAATGGTTTCTGTCAAAGGTAGTTCACTAGTTATTCTCCCCAATAGATCAGGTTGTTTGTGAATATTGTAGAGACCCGAAGCTTATCGTACATGGACATTACATTACATTTGCGGAATACTTAGTACATAACAAAAACACACACACAAGGATCGTAATAGTTTAGTGTCTTTGGAAACTCGGAACGTAATCTTCTAATCGTGGTGAAAGATCTTCAATATCTCCCATAAAGATCTTCCCTTTTTTTACCTAAAAACCATTATTTATATCCTGGGGATAAGAAAACATAAAAGGGTGAGCTCAAATGCTCAGTAAGTGTAAACAAAAGAAATATCAATCACATCATATACATAAGAACATAGCCTTTGGAAATCTTAACCTACAAAAAGAACTCATAATATCATAACATGGGATAAATCATAGAAGTGAAAATGTAATCCCAATAATCATAACATAAAACATGAAACATTGTGGCATACACACATAATCATAGAGAATCATTTCTTGTTAGTCAAGACTCAATGCCAAGACTATCTTAGTGGACAAAGTCCCTTTCTGAATCGAGTAACCCTCGTTTCAGTCCTGTTTCACTGAACCGGTATAACCTACCATTTCAGCCATGTCTATCTAATGAGATATAAAATCTTTACCCAATGCATTGGAGGGAGATATAGGTCCCACCCATCTTATAATGAATCCTTTCTTATGTGTGCCACATAATCATAAATCATACATCATCGCATAACCCATGTAATAAAAATGGGATTCTTAAACAACATGACATCATAAAACAATTCATATAAGATAAAGGAATTCATAAAAATGTTTCCATGAAAACATAATCAAATCCATGTAATAATAGGGATAAAAACAGAACCCTTTTATTATCTTAGATGGAAAATAATTTTGATAAAATACTTGAACTTCATTCTTGAGGAAAATATCCTTTCTTCTTCAAAAACACTTTTCTTTTCTTAACATGTCATACAATTATAAACTAAAAAAAGTTGATTAAAAATAAACTTGAAAAACTTGTAAAGGAAGCTTCTTGGGAATAATGTTTTAAAAATCCATTCATGCCGTATAAGTTAAAAAAAACATTCTTCGTACTTTTGTCGGAAAAGTCAAAAAGTACCTCGTACGAAAAACGACAAAAGATTCCTTTCATATCATTTACTAAAAACTCACTGAAGGGTAAAATTGGATTTAAAAAATTGTAGGTGGATGGAAATAATATAACATATTGAGGAAACATGGATGTGGATGATAAAATACACCCCAGTAAATACTTACGAATAAACAATCTCGGATAAAAATGAGATTGTCATATTTCCCTTACCTTAGGTCCGATTTGCTTCGTAAGTGTCCGAACCTCCTGTATAATGATTTAAATAATGTCATTGACTTATTACATAATCATATTCATTGTTATGATATCATATATGGTTCACTTATGACATTATATTACCCGTTCATTTGTAAATTCCCTGTTAAAGAAGCGTTTCTGGTAAAATCGTTTCATTTATCGTAGGTGTTTTGATTTGTTGTTCTTGACATTATTATTACTTATATCATGATTTACTTACTTCCAGAATATAAAATATGATTTATATATCATATATATTCAGTATATATATATATATATAATAGATAGATAAATGAAATGAAAACACCGTTCATGGAGACGGTAGTCCGTACGTACGCATGAACGTTGTTTTCTTTTCCTTATTCTCTTGAATGGAAGTAAGTAGATGACATACATATATATATATACATAAATCCAGTAGCTTTATAATGTCATATATTTCATTATTATTTCTTATATATACATTATAATCATTCTTAAATGGTTAACATGGAGAATGAATCTCATCGCGTCGTGGAGACGGTAGTCCGTACGTACGCACGAGCGATGATATCATTTCTATAAATATTGAATTGAATTGGAGTGGATTATACAATATATCAGAATCAATATGATGTTGTAATAACTATGTATATTTATTCTTTACACCATTATACCCATCCATGTAAGGTGGTGGTGGAAAATAGATTACACCACGGCGTGGAGACGGTATTCCGTACGTACGCACGCGCGGTGATTTCTTTTTCCGTAGGATGGATAGATGGTGAAATAGGGTTGTTTCATACTTATAATAACATATCAGTATATGAGTGATACTGATGTTATTACTTCATAATGAAACAACCTAAGAAGAAGAAGTGGAAGAAGAAATAAAGATGAAAGAATTGGTAACGGTAATTACCTCTTCTTTGAAGTGCCTCTTTGAGACCTCCTCTTAGGGCACTAGAATTGGTCTTTGAGGAAGACCAGAACCTCTAGGATGTTGCTAGGGAAGTGGAGAAGAGATTTTGGCAGGGTTTGGCCGAGCTTGAGTGCTCAAATTGGTGTGAGGAGGAGGGGGAGGAGGTGTCCTTTTATAGGGGAGGAGAGGGGCACCTTAGGAATATCTCAAAATATTATTTTATATTAAAGTCAAAATCGGTTTATAATGGTTCCAAAGGGTCTTATTTCGAAGCTAAAGTGGGGATGGGTCGAAATCCTATCAACCAATAGAATTTATACAAGTTTAGGATATTATTTTAACCTTATCAATTAGATTTAACTCTAAGTTAAATAATTTAACTTTTACCATGTCTTTTTGTTTTCTTTCACTATATGGTTAATACACTTACTATAACATGTCAAACGAACCCCAAATTGTTTATTATTAATATATATATCCTTATCTAAGTCATTTGGCCGAACCTTAGATTTTTAGGAATAAAATAACAATTAATAATATAATATTTGATTTAAAAACTATTTTGTGTCAATTTTGACACTATTTGATATATGATTTTTGTGAAAGTCATAACAGAATTAAATGTTCGAACCAAGTTGATTAAATCAACATTAATATATCATAGTAACCTAGAAAATTAGTGGAATTCATAAAAAATCTCAAATTACATTTATTTTGGTGTTTATAACATCAATTATGTCAATATTTTATTAATAATATAATTACTACATCATCGTTGTGTCATAAATAAATTAACTTATTTGATGTCTAAAAATTACAAATAAAATACCATCATCTAGGAAATCGTTTTAGCTTTCTAATGAATATTTACAATCGAATTTATCTTATGTATAACCCCATATTAAAAATGATCTACTTATTAAACTTTGATTTTAACTATTTTAACCTTTCTTTAAATAAATTAATAATAAATGTCCTAATCTAATCCAAGTGGGCCTAAATGGTCATATTTTATTCCTAAGTTTGTTTTTGGTCGAATTACACTTGTCCAATAGAATTAGGACATGTGTTAGGGTAATATTAATATCATATTTACCCTTAGTTACCCTATTTACTATTAAACGCGGTAAAAAAAAGTAAAAAGTTACTATTCACCAAAAATTATTTTCATCTCATTGAACCACATTTTAGTCCTTGATATTAACCGTGTCTGTCGGATTTTCAAAATTCTATTCACAGAAGCGGTAAAATTAAGTTTTATGCAAAATTCAGTTTTTTTAACCTACCACTTAGTAGTTTCACTATTCATCAAAAATTGATGTTTTTCAGAACAATGCCAAAATTTCATCCTAAGCTATATTTCATATTCCGAATTTAAAAATGAAATCTATTTTACCAAATTCATAACATAGAAGTTAATTTTATAATTAAATCCCGCTGTTAAAATAAATAGCGTGTTTTTAGGAAACAATATATATCAAAAGATTGACACTTGATTATGTCTGGTTTAAATGTGAAATTACAACCAATGACCAACATTGTATTAAATTGTAAAAATATATTCTAAATATACTTTAAAACCACTCAAATTAATAATTTATCACTATTAATTATTTCGATCAAAAAAAGTTGTTTTTAATTATAATTTAGTAATTTTCACTATTCATCAGAATGTGAAAGTTATCCGAAAAGTACCAAAATTTCACCTTAGGCTAAATTCGATACTCCGAATCCAAGAATGAAGTTCATTTTGAAAAATAAGATTTACAAGATTTTTAAAAAGTGGTTATTACTATTCATAACGGCTAGTTTTAATAATATTTTAATAGCATATAATTATTTCGTGAAACTCAGTATTACGTACCACACACGCTATCGAGGAAGGTTGCGATTGCGTGTAATGCAAGGCAAGTCAAGGATGTGTGTTGTGCAAGCTCCTTTTGGTGTAGCGTACAACACAAGACATTAGTGAAAAAAAATAATATTTTTCATAAAATCTCGGGCTGTTACATTCTACCCCCCTTAAAATGAATTTCGCCCTCGAAATTCGTCGGGGTTATAAATGGTTTACTATTCGAAAGTTTCTTTAATAGAAACCCACATCGTAAAAAGGAATACCAAAACTTGTCTTTAATAACTAAAGTATGAAATGTAACGATTACCCAAATAAACTAATCACTGGGTTTCCACATAGGTTAAAATATGGATATGGAAGTGAAATCTAACCATCATGTTCTGATGGATAGTGGTAGAGAACATGGCTATGGAAAAGCCAGTAATCACAAATCCATAAATTTGTGACGATCTAAGGTACCATCTGATTCATCAGGTATAAGAGAACTAGGACAACATTTTTGGTTTTCAAGATCATTTCCCAAAAGTTAAAGAATTTGAATTAGAATAAATACTTACTTTATTTTGGTACAATCTCACTGTTGTTCATGCCTTGAACAATTTCCACTTCATCTCTTAAATAAATGAAGTTGAATTTGTTATTCGTGAAGTGTTAGCAGATCATGTGGTAGAATGACGGGTCATTCCTTCTGTCTCAAAAGGTTAGCAAAATTTATATACATAAGTCGATCTATAGTGGGATTATTCATATATGGTTCCTAAAATGGGCTTATACTTTATATATCATACTGCTTAATATAATAAAACTAGTTTCCACTAAACAGGGACTTCTTGTAGGTCAGTGGTAGGCGATAAAGGCCAGTCGCACTTCGGTTGTGGGTTCGATTCCTACAGCCTTGTCCGAAGCGATGGGCTGTCGCCCGTCCTGCATGTTGTCCTTTTTCTAAAACTACATTACTATAACATCACATAAATAATTCTATACTTAAACAATACTAACTTATGGTTAACATAATCCATTACAATCTTTAGGCTTATCTAAAATACTTCGGTCGAAGCTCATAGTAAAAAGAAAATGATTACTTGAAATGTCGTCAACCAAGCATGTGAATACCATCATTTATCCCCCCTATATCTTGTTGGTCACATTCCAAACATTCAAAGTCCTTAATCATGTATTCTCTTGAATACCTTAGTGAAAACATGAGTGCAGTTAAAAGTTAACACTTTCCACATACCAAAATCCTCAAAATTCTATATACTCAAACCATGATATCACTTAGTCCTTATATCAATCATGAGCTCATGAATACTGTTAAACATCTCGTTTTCTCGTTTTCCCTTCATTATGCGCATATCATCTTATTTCCAAAAATAGCTGAATAACCTTTCATGGATACTGGTATCATTAATCAGACAACAGTGTAACAATCCTTACATGTCTCTTTATTCTAAAGTACCATGAGATTACTTATACAACATTACACATGATAAACATGTAATCATTCCACTACATTCTTAAACCATTGACTGTGCTTCAACAATTCTTTCATCTCACATATCATTTGTAGTCTCTTCATCATCATCCACATAAATACTTCCCATACGACCATACTGATTATCTTCATGAGACTTTCCCTTAGGGCATTGGTTTGCATAATGCCCGTACATTCCACATTTAAAACATTTAACCATTGTTGATGTCGTAGCAATACCATTATCCTCATCCCTAGTGTTAACTGAACCTTTTCCTTTGCACTTACTGTCTTTGTGTCCTTCTTTTCCACACCCAAAGCATCTTCCAGTTCCTTTGAAACATTCTCCTTGATGCCTCTTCCCAAATGATTTACATAGGGGGAATTGAACTTTCTTTCCTCTATGATCATCATGAAACTCCATCTTTCTCTTATTAGCCGAGTCAGGAAACTTACCAAATTTTACTTTATTGATCATATTATGAGATTGCTGATTCGGCATAATGATGATGTTTGGACTTCCAAATCCCATTTCATTTGGCTGCTCATGAATAATATCAGTCCATTGTCCATCATATCTTCCATTATCGTGAATCACCTTGTTTCCAGCCATTTTCTAAAACCCAAAAAGAATAGTGTGAAAGGCAAAAATCATAATGAAGGGGGAGTAACATAAATATCTAACATCTTTGGTTTAATCTAATATCGTTACCATAGTTCTAAGACTGTATCCTATAGGTATACTTATCCTTAGGGACATCCCTAGACATACCTTAGAAATATCTCTAGGGATCTCACTAAAGTTCTCGCATCCTAGTTTCCAAAGGTTGACTAAACCTTTCCTCTGATACCAACTGTAGAGACCCGAAGCTTATCGTACATGGACATTACATTACATTTGCGGAAAAATTAGTACATAACAAAAACACACACACAAGGATCGTAATAGTTTAGTGTCTTTGGAAACTCGGAACGTAATCTTCTAATCGTGGTGAAAGATCTTCAATATCTCCCATAAAGATCATCCCTTTTTTTTAACCTAAAAACCTTTCTTTATATCCTGGGGAAAAGAAAACATAAAAGGGTGAGCTCAAATGCTCAGTAAGGGTAAACAAAAGAAATATCAATCACATCATATACATAAGAACATAGCTTTTGGAAATCTTAACCTGCAAAAGAACTCATAATATCATAACATGGGATAAATCATAGAAGTGAAAATGTAATCCCAATAATCATAACATAAAACATGAAACTTTGTGGCATACACACATAATCATAGAGAATCATTTCTTGTTAGTCAAGACTCAATGCCAAGACTATCTTAGTGGACAAAGTCCCTTTCTGAATCGAGTAACCCTCGTTTCAGTCCTGTTTCACTGAACTGGTATAACCTACCATTTCTGCCATGTCTATCTCATGAGATATAAAATCATTACCCAATGCATTGGAGGGAGATATAGGTCCCACCCATCTTATAATGAATCCTTTCTTATGTGTGCCACAGAATCATAAATCATACATCATCGCATAACCCATGTAATAATAATGGGATTCTTAAACAACATGACATCATAAAACAATTCATATAAGATAAAGGAATTCATAAAAATGTTTCCATCAAAACATAATCAAATCCATGTAATAATAGGGATAAAAACAGAACCCTTTTATTATCTTAGATGGAAAATAATTTTGATAAAATACTTGAACTTCATTCTTGAGGAAAATATCCTTTCTTCTTCAAAAACACTTTTCTTTTATTAACATGTCATACAATTATAAACTAAAAGAAGTTGATTAAAAATAAACTTGAAAAACTTGTAAAGGAAGCTTCTTGGGAATAATGTTTTAAAAATCCATTCATGCCGTATAAGTTAAAAAAAACATTCTTCGTACTTTTGTCGGAAAAGTCAAAAAGTACCTCGTACGAAAAACGACAAAAGATTCCTTTCATATCATTTACTAAAAACTCACTGAAGGGTAAAATTGGATTTAAAAAATTGTAGGTGGATGGAAATAATATAACATATTGAGGAAACATGGATGTGGATGATAAAATACACCCCAGTAAATACTTACGAATAAACAATCTCGGATAAAAATGAGATTGTCATATTTCCCTTACCTTAGGTCCGATTTGCTTCGTAAGTGTCCGAACCTCCTGTATAATGATTTAAATAATGTCATTGACTTATTACAGAATCATATTCATTGTTATGATATCATATATGGTTCACTTATGACATTATATTACCCGTTCATTTGTAAATTCCCTGTTAAAGAAGCGTTTTGGGTAAAATCGTTTCATTTATCGTAGGTGTTTTGACTTGTTGTTCTCGACATTATTATTACTTATATCATGATTTACTTACTTCCAGAATATAAAATATGATTTATATATCATATATATTCAGTATATATATATATATAATAGATAGATAAATGAAATGAAAAACACCGTTCATGGAGACGGTAGTCCGTACGTACGCATGAACGTTGTTTTCCTTTCCTTATTCTCTTGAATGGAAGTAAGTAGATGACATACATATATATATATATACATAAATCCAGTAGCTTTATAATGTCATATATTTCATTATTATTTCTTATATATACATTATAATCATTCTTAAATGGTTAACATGGAGAATGAATCTCATCGCGTCGTGGAGACGGTAGTCCGTACGTACGCACGAGCGATGATATCATTTCTATAAATATTGAATTGAATTGGAGTGGATTATACAATATGTCAGAATCAATATGATGTTGTAATAACTATGTATAGTTATTCTTTACACCATTATACCCATCCATGTAAGGTGGTGGTGGAAAATAGATTACACCACGGCGTGGAGACGGTATTCCGTACGTACGCACGCGCGGTGATTTCTTTTTCCGTAGGATGGATATATAGTGAAATAGGGTTGTTTCATACTTATAATAACATATCAGTATATGAGTGATACTGATGTTATTACTTCATAATGAAACAACCTAAGAAGAAGAAGTGGAAGAAGAAATAAAGATGAAAGAATTGGTAACGGTAATTACCTCTTCTTTGAAGTGCCTCTTTGAGACCTCCACTTAGGGCACTAGAATTGGTCTTTGAGGAAGACCAGAACCTCTAGGATGTTGCTAGGGAAGTGGAGAAGAGATTTTGGCAGGGGTTGGCCGAGCTTTAGTGCTCAATTTGGTGTGAGGAGGAGGGGGAGGAGGTGTCCTTTTATAGGGGAGGAGAGGGGCACCTTAGGAATATCTCAAAATATTATTTTATATTAAAGTCAAAATCGGTTTATAATGGTTCCAAAGGGTCTTATTTCGAAGCTAAAGTGGGGATGGGTCGAAAGCCTATCAACCAATAGAATTTAGACAAGTTTAGGATATTATTTTAACCTTATCAATTAGATTTAACTATAAGTTAAATAATTTAACTTTTACCATGTCTTTTTGTTTTCTTTCACTATATGGTTAATACACTTACTATAACATGTCAAACGAACCCCAAATTGTTTATTATTAATATATATATCCTTATCTAAGTCATTTGGCCGAACCTTAGATTTTTAGGAATAAAATAACAATTAATAATATAATATTTGATTTAAAAACTATTTTGTGTCAATTTTGACACTATTTGATATATGATTTTTGTGAAAGTCATAACAGAATTAAATGTTCGAACCAAGTTGATTAAATCAACATTAATATATCATAGTAACCTAGAAAATTAGTGGAATTCATAAAAAATCTCAAATTACATTTATTTTGGTGTTTATAACATCAATTATGTCAATATTTTATTAATAAGATAATTACTGCATCATCGTTGTGTCATAAATAAATTAAATTATTTGATGTCTAAAAATTACAAATAAAATACCATCATGTAGGAAATATTTTTATCTTTCTAATGAATATTTACAATCGAATTTATCTTATGTATAACCCCATAAAAATGATTTACTTCTTAAACTTTGATTTTAACTATTTTAACCTTTCTTTAAATAAATTAATAATAAATGTCCTAATCTAATCCAAGTGGGCCTAAATGGTCATATTCTATTCCTAAGTTTGTTTTTGGTCGAATTACACTTGTCCAATAGAATTAGGACATGTGTTAGGGTAATATTAATATCATATTTACCCTTAGTTACCCTATTTACAATTAACCGCGGTAAAAAAAAGTAAAAAGTTACTATTCACCAAAAATTATTTTCATCTCATTGAACCACATTTTAGTCCTTGATATTAACCGTGTCTGTCGGATTTTCAAAATTCTATTCACAGAAGCAGTAAAATTAAGTTTTATGCAAAATTCAGTTTTTTTAACCTACCACTTAGTAGTTTCACTATTCATCAAAAATTGATGTTTTTCAGAACAATGCCAAAATTTCATCCTAAGCTATATTTCATATTCCGAATTCAAAAATGAAATATATTTTACCAAATTCATAACATAGAAGTTAATTTTATAATTAAATCCCGCCGTTAAAATAAATAGCGTGTTTTTAGGAAACAATATATATCAAAAGATTGACACTTGATTATGTCTGGTTTAAATGTGAAATTACAACCAATGACCAACATTGTATTAAATTGTAAAAATATATTCTAAATATACTTTAAAACCACTCAAATTAATAATTTATCACTATTAATTATTTCGATTAAAAAAAGTTGTTTTTAATTATAATTTAGTAATTTTCACTATTCATCAGAATGTGAAAGTTATCCGAAAAGTACCAAAATTTCACCTTAGGCTAAATTCGATACTCCGAATCCAAGAATGAAGTTCATTTTGAAAAATAAGATTTACAGAATTTTAAAAAGTGGTTATTACTATTCATAACGGCTAGTTTTAATAATATTTTAATAGCATATCATTGTTTCGTGAAACTCAGTATTACGTACCACACACGCTATCGAGGAAGGTTGCGATTGCGTGTAATGCAAGGCAAGTCAAGGATGCGTGTTGTGCAAGCTCCTTTTGGTGTAGCGTACAACACAAGACATTAGTGAAAAAAAAATAATATTTTTCATAAAATCTCGGGCTGTTACAAATATGGTCTCCAATTCTGTTAGGGATGGTGGTGGTTTTCATCAGCGGTAGTATATGGAAGCATGTGTGGGGGTGTTCTGGTGGATTCCCTCGATAGTTGATGCTATGGAGGTGACATCTTCATTAGGCATTGGGGGACGTCTACAATGGAGATCTGAATGGTTGTCTTGGATGAGGATTGGTGGAATCTTGTGAAAAATGTGGTAGTTATTGTTGTGTTTGGACAATTTCCACCCTCTTGGCTTTCATTGGTTTTAAATTTACCTATCATTTTTGAAAAATAATACATTGTGTGCTTGGGTCTATGTCATTGATCCTTCTGGTGTTTTGGGCATATTTGAATTTTGTTTTGTAATTGGTCTTTTTTTACTGGGCTATTGGGCCACTAAAATTTAATTTCTATGTACCTATGGGAATTTAGGTCTATTATGGGTTCCCCACATTTCAAAAGGGGTCATGTTTATCAATTTCACTTTTTAATTATGGTGTATTCCCCAATGTTTTCCATATACATGTGTGGAACCAATATAGGTATAAAAACCATTTCATATTTCAAGGTAGACATTCAAGACCGTCTAATCATAATGTATCAGGAATCAACAAATGTTTACCATTTTAGAAATGTTCTGGCATCTTCACTTGTTTCACATTTTCTAATGTATCATGCATCACCACCACTTTACTATACAAGATAAATGATATTGCCTTGTTTCTCATATCATATCATGTACATCATCTTGTTTCCCATCATTATATCAAAAGATATAACTCATTAACCATTGCATTGGAAAGATATTTACATCCCACCAATCATATAATTAAAATCTCCCATAATATTTACACAAGTTCATAAATAATTCAACATATTAGAATCCAAGATAATAAATGGGTTCCCTAAAAATTTCATTTTGTCATAACTCTTGGATTGGGATTGGTTGTCATAAGAATTTCATCATTGTAATCATAATATTTTAGAATAAATAATAATGTTGTTATCATGGGATATTGTCCCTAATAATGAATGAGTAAAATAAAAGGATCTTATCATAGAAGGGAAAGGATTTTAAAATATCACGTAGAACATTTGACGAGAATAATAGAAAAAATAGATTTGATATTTACATTTTTAAAAATAAATATTATTAAAAAATCACATTATCCATTTCATTGGATATTTCCACTAAAACATATAATTTCTTAATTATATCATTTAACTATCATGATGTTGGGAAATTCATTTCATGTCGTACATGATTAAAAATAATGATTTATTACGTATTTGGGATATATTGTAAAAATAAACTCACTCAAAAAAACAAGAATAATAATTTTAAATAGTTTGGAGAAAAATTCAAATATTGGTAAAAACATATTTATATATATTTCGATATAATTGAAAAAATATTTATAACAATTTTAAATAAGTAAATAGTGACAAAAGATTTTTTGATGGAAGAGATAAATACATTTAAATTTACCTTGAAAATTATTTTTCAACTCACTTGTTCTTAATCAAATGAAAATGAATTAAAACAAATAATCTCAAGAAAATACAATGGGAGAAAAAAATTTATGACATTATTTGGATATATATAATATTATATCATTATCTTAATCTTTATCATAAATAATCCTGATAAACAAGTGCACTATAACATAAAATCACTAAAACATTGGTAAAATTTGAATCATATTTACCTTGAAATAATTTAATAAAATCAAAAATATAATAAAAAAATTAATTCATTATTTAAAATTTCTAACTTATGTTATATACACCTCATGAATGAGGATATGTGCTTAATATAACTTATTTCTTAAAGAAGACAATTTGAGAGGGAAATCCATTGCCTTATGTCTCAACATCCTCCGTACACATTAGAATATAGCATATGACAAATATTTATTTATAATTAATCATTATTGATCCATAAAAATGCATATCATACTAGATATGTTTTATGTTATAAATCTTATTACCCATTTATTACCAATTCATTTTTTTGCAACAGAAATTTAGTTTTTCATGTTGGATTTGATATGTTATTTTAGGCCCATTTACATTGATCATAGTTCCATAATATCAATAATTTAATGAAATTTATAAATATCAAATATATTAAATAAGTCTGTTTTTGTATTAATCAATATATTTTACTGGTAGAAAGTGAATTATACAATTCATTGAGGTGATGGGAAGTATGAACGAATGAATGATGTATCAATTTTATTAATTGAAGGAATAGAGTGAATGTGAATAATATATCACCATTAACAATTTTTCTTTCATATATTAGAAATAATTTCACTAAATTCATCCATGATACTTTCAATGTAATTATTAAGTGAAAAAAACAATCACAACAATTCATGATAAGGTAGTTCATTGTACACGGGGGAAATATTATTTTATTCCCATATAATGGAACGTTAAATGTTATATGAGTGATCATAGATAAATAAAAATAATTATTACAAAAATATAATTCGTATATATATGTACATATATTTATTCAATCATTATAACCCTCAATGATAGGTGTTGATGGAAAATGAATTACATTGATTCGTGATGTGGTAGTTAAACATATAGATGATTGACAGTTTCGTTTACCATTTGATTGAAAAAAAGATTTATATAGGTTATCCAATTATATTAAACAAATATCGCAATATGATATATATTTTTTATATCATCATAGTATAATAATATTATAAGTATGTTGAAGAACAAATAAACCAAAAAAATTAGTTTATAACCTTTACAACTTTTTCGGATACCCACGTTAATTTTACAAAAAAAAACCTTTATAAAAATGTTTTATTATCCAAATAATGAATTTGGAGAGTGGTTATGGAATTATGAAATATATTTGGAATAATATTTGATGATCTAAAATGGATTTCTGACTTTGAACTGGAGAGGATAGGGGTGAACATTTATAAGTATATAAGGGAATCTGTATAGAAATTACATCGAAATTTCATAAAGGAATCATAAATGATAAAGTAATTCCAATGAAAAATTATTTCAAATAACAATATTCTAGAAAAATATATGTTATATATTTTTAATATGGACATAAAATTTGATTTCGATCTGTTTTTTTGCATAAAACCCACTATATTTTTAGTTTAAACCCTTAGTAAACTAATTTTAACCTTAATCACGATATTTTTTCAAAATTTTTTTACAATTCAATTTCATTGAAATAAATACATTGAATTTTTATATAATATTAATTTCAATTATTATTAATATTTAATACATACATATAATTATAAAATAAAAATTAAAAATTAAAACAATATATGTGTTGAAAAATGGCTTTTCCAAAGTGAAAATTTTCAAAAGTATATATTGTTTAAATATCAAAACATATTATAAATTTGAAAGAACTGATAAAATATATATATATATATATATATATATTATTTCTATTTTGACCTTTAATCTATTTCAATAATATGGGACCTTTTCATATTATCTAATGAAAAGTTAGTTCTCAATTAAAATCGTTATATTTTACTATTCAATTAAAAATTAATCTTTCCCTAAAATTCTATAGGATTCACCCGAATTTAATTACCAACTGATAATTCAAAATTAATTAATTTTCTAAAATAAATTAACAAAAAATGATCAAAATTATTTTTATTATATGTTCATGAAAATCAACAAAAACATTTCTTGGGGAAAATGTATTTCTGAACTATATTAAGACTTTACAAAAAATTCAGACATTTATTATCAATATGTCATCATTATATAAAACAGTTATAAATAATTTTTTAAAATATGTTAATTCATATTCATATCAACAATTTTAATGAATATTTTAGAAATTTCATGATTAAATCATAAAATTAATAGTATATTGTGATTCATTTAAACTTTATGTCTTATAAAACACAAGCTATTAGAAAAACTAAATTATAAAAAAACAGAGTGTCTTATTATTCTATCTTAAAATAAATTTCAAACATGAAATTTATCACTGTTATAAAAATAATATGATAATTCTTTCTCATCATTTCCACATGTTCCTAACTAGCTTTTTAAAATTGGTGGTTTTACCCCAAAAAAATTAATGGATGAGTTGTATTATATAATATAAAAATATATATATGATCAAAAAACAGTACAGATGTGGACTTATCAGAAATATCTTCCCTTATTGGTAATTCATATTAGTTTAGTACTTTTGATGGGTTGGGTATGTACATTTTAAATACAGATATTTGGAATAGATCATGAACTTAATAGAGGTATTTTGGAAGCACCATGTGCAAATAATCTATTCGTACTCGATCAAGAACCACTAAAGAGACAATATAATTAGAGATTGACTATCATTTATTTCTAAATCTCATAATCTTCTTCAAAGATAAAATTTATAGAAACACTTTATCACCAACTTCTAATTCTAGATCACATCTATGTTTTAACACATAACATTTCAATCAACATTGTGTAACTCATATGTCGTGTTGAATTTTTATAACCTTATATTCCATTTCATAGGCCAGATAATTTCCCATGGGAAAACATTCTCCAAATGCTTTCCATTACATTAGATTCCTTCTGATAATTATATATAGGCCTTTATAAGGACCCATAAGAATTATTTATTATAAGATATTGGTTTATTAAATGACAAATAGAGTAAGGGGTTGATCTCATCCACCATTGAAATCCAAATAATAAAATCTCAACATGTCCCCAATGAGGATCTGAGTTTTACCAGATTAATATTATAACTGAGGATGATACACAACAACAAAATTCATCATTGTATCATATTATTACATAAGACATTAGGTTATCTATATGTTAACCCTTATAACTCAATCAAAAATAAATTAATGTGGTAATAAAGGAATCCATCCCATTTCCATCATTTATATCCTGTAAATATAATACTGAGATAAATATAATCTATCATAAATGAATTGTAATGACTTTGAAAATTGATCAGCTACAACGCATAGATAATTATTCCCTTTAGTCGTTTTAGGATGTCCTATGACAAAATCTATTGTGTTGTTTTCCCATTTCCATTTTGGTATTGGTAAATATTGTAACAACACATTAGAAATTTTTATATCTTCATTAATATGTTAAAATATCATTGAATGAGATACAATCTCTATGATGTATCTCTTCATCCAAACTCATCATAAATATGCTTATAAATCTATACACATCGTTTTACTTTCAGAAATAATAGATAATGAAGAACTATGACCCTATACTAACAAATATATGAAAACTAGTATTTAAGGGAAACTAAAATGGTTCCTAAAAAGTATAATTCCATCATTATCATTTTTAAACTCATTAATATTTATATTCCTCTTTTGAGTCACTTAATCTTCCAGTTATTCCATATTTATCATCAAATGGATATATGGTTGAACAATCATTTCGGAAAGATACAATTTCATCTTATACGTGAATATGAAGAAATCTATAAATTTTAAATAAAAATATACTAGTCCATCTTAGAACCTCCACATAGATAATAACAAATTACTTTTCACAAAACACGGTCTATATAAATTTAATTCTTATTGTGGTAATCTATTTAGTAGTTATATTCATTAATCTGTTCCAAACTTCTTCTATTGGGTATATTAAACTCTTTATGTTTTAATATATTTTTTAAACACTTATTATTAGTATATAAATCACCCAATTATCTATAAATATAATTCCCCTATATATTTTTCAAATATATTACTATTGCTAACTCAAAATCAGGAGTTGGGTAATTTTTCTCATTAACTATATTTCTTCATAAGGGAAAAGTTATAACCATATCATTTCTACATCCCTTGGTTACATATTTGATAAAACATATGTTTCCAAAATAAACATAATTTTTATAGGTCACATTATTAATACAAACCATAATATCACATATGATAGTGGTAGAAATTTGACCACTATAACCTTTCTACTGTGGGATTATGCCATGTGGCCTTGGATGATGTGATGGATTATCATTTATACTCAAAAATATTAATATAAATATTATATTGTCCCTGTAAATAGGATTAATATTCTTAAAAAACATAATCCTCTAATTTATTTATTCAGTAACTGTCATTAATATAATTAAAATTATGAATTGATAATTCTTCATTAAAAATACATCATGTGGAACATTGGTGTTCAATCTACATTATTCCAACAAAACATCCCTTGTAAGTTCATTAGTCACATTGAAATCCCATCACATAGAACCTGAAAAGTGTAGGGTGAGACATTAAATTTATGATGAAACATAAACAAATAAAAACGTGATTTCATACATAAATATTATAATAATCTATCATGGAGATATATATTCTTCAAAAATATGCATAATACTTATATTATTTAAGATTCTTATACCTGAAATACTAGTAGTATTCTTTTTATAGAAAATAATTTAATTATCCAAATACATAAAAACATCATCACTTTTACATAAATTATTTTTTATACTATAGTTCCTTCCACATTAAATTGGTTAACCATTAGTTCAAGGAATTTATATAGAAAATTACCATGATTATCATATATAAGACATGAAATTCCTTATAAATTCATTGATCTATGACATTTATCTCCACACAGATAATATCTTCCCAACCATTCGGGATATGATTCTTGGTTTTTTCGCCACCTAAATGACATCAATGAATAAGAATATGTTATCCTTTATGTTCTTTACAATAGAAACATTTACAGAAGTCCATATTTTTATTTATGGAATTAATATTATCACAAAAGTTTACATTGTTATTCATATATTTTGATTGATGAATATGTATAAGAACAACATCATTCACTACAATAATCATTCAACTTATTTTCTCATCAACATCTAATTTTACATCACTTTAACTATTAACATGATTCATCCTTGTTTAATACATTAGTTAATACCATAAACATAGTCTGAGTAACATTAATTTACGTGGGAAACCTAACAATCAATTAGAATATCCACTATGATTTCAAAATTATAAAATATAATTTTTCATCAATAATGCATTACATATACCCTAGTCTGTCCATAATAATAATATATTCAATAATTTATGTGGGGTTTTGAATAATATTTTAATTAACCAATGAATATCAC
Organism: Viscum album; assembly: GCA_963277665.1. Lineage (NCBI taxonomy): Eukaryota > Viridiplantae > Streptophyta > Magnoliopsida > Santalales > Viscaceae > Viscum > Viscum album. The sequence continues at coordinate 517,514,964 of OY728146.1, forward strand.
CGATGAATGTCAAACTAGTTTCTTATGAAGGCCTATTGTTCTGTACTAAGTGACACACGAGTATACCCCAACACACCATTTTTCTAATTATTAACACAAAGAACATATGTTCCAGGTCAACATCTACTTTTAGAATACATAAATGAATATATTTTTAGGCTAATAAAATATTATCTTCCTTAACAAAATAGTAGTATGTAAGCCTGCACTTAGGCTTATACTAAGGTTTATGAATAATGTTTTCTCATCCAAGTTTCCATAGGTCAACTAAACATTGGTTCATTAAACACTAAAATAACTGAGGATTGTCATATATAATTATAAAATATAGATATATTAATATTTATGATTCTAAAAAATTAAATCCTGAGGAATGTATTGGGATATTTTCTTAGGAGATCAGGTATATAATATGTTATTTAATAAAATATCAAAAAATTATCCCTCATGGATCATCTAATTTTTTACTTGTTATTTAATTACACTACATAAAACCATTCATTTAAACTTGTGAAAAAGTAAATATAAATATAAGTCCCCAGACTTAAACATTACTTAATCTTGAGTTATTACAAGATTACACATTGAGGATATTTTTAGGTTTAGAGTTGTAGAAAATTAGATCATAAATCATTCATTTCATTCCACATTTCAACTAGGTGGTTACATAAAATACGGTATTCATTTTTTTCACAAAAAAAAGAAATATTAAAATAAAACATGGATTTTTTTCTTGAAACTTCTTCAACACTATCATCACATCATGTACTTCTCCCTTGACCTGTGAAAAACATTTCAAAAACTTGGGTTGAGCATAAATAGATCAGTAAGGGATATAAAAGTATGGAATGAAAACATTAGTCCATGTATTCATAAGAATTGATGAAATCATATTTACTCATAAATCATATTCACTTTATCATTCCTCATGAAATCATAAGATTTATGCATAACTAATAGAAAACATAATACATAGAGGTAACATGAGGAATTCATAACAGTTTTATGTAGGGAGTAACCCTCATGGTTAAGTTTGGAATACCCATCACAATATATTCCCTAAATCACATCAGAGAAACCATAGCATTTAACTCATTTGTGTTGCCAAATGAATTGGACAGCTATATCGGTCTCACCCACCCATAGTTTAACACGGAACCACAGGTCTTCATAAACATTTCCCAAGAACCATAACATAATCGTATCACATAAAACATGCATAAAGGAAACATAGCATTTCCACATTTCAATCACACGATATCAATAACACATTGAAACAAACATTATCAAAACCATTTTCAATAGAAAAATAAATGAAATTTAAAACATCATTTTTATTTTTCATTTTAAAAATGTTATGGCTTGTAGAGGAAGATGAAACTCAAATAATGGTCATGGCGATGGAGAAGTCGTTTTCGCCTCATACGTACGAAAAAAACATTCCATTTTTTAGTTTAGTAAAACGCTTCGTATAAAAATGATTCCTTTTAATAAACATAAAAGTCAAAGGGGTTTATACACCGTATAAAATAATGTTGTGAATAAAACAAAATATTCCTCAGTGAAAGGAGATTGAGACGAAGTCCCATACCTCGAATCCGACTTGACTTGATCATTCTTTAATCTCCTAAATAATAAACATGAGTTAATTTATACTTTCATAAGAACCTTTTTCATGTTCATTATTCCTTTTATATCACTTATTATTATGTTATGAAAACTATGTAATTATTTAAGTTAATAACGGTCGTTTTGTCGATCATTTGTACGTGAGTCAAAAGTAAACTACTTTTATTTAAAAGTTGTTCATGTGGTAAAATATACATTATATGCAGATTTATATTCATGATTTACATATCATATATATCATATATATCTAGTATATGCAATCATTTATAATATTAAATAACATTTAGAGGTATGAAATGAAATACAGCGTTCATGGAGACGGTAAGCTGTACGTACGCATGAATGATACTTTCATTTATATTTAATATTTAATGGAATGAAATCATAATGATATAAAGGTATATTATAATTCAAGTATAATATCATATATAATATCATTAACTCCATCCTTTATATGTCCCACATATGACATTAACGAATCAAATCACTTTGAGGGGGCGGTAGTCCGCACTTCCTAAAATGAAGATATCACGTTTAACCATAATGGAAACAATATAGGAATGCAATAAATCAAAAATACAGAAGAATAATGAAAACATAAACATAATATATTTCATATAAAAATAGAGTGACTTCTTATTGGGCACAATGAAAGGTGTTAAAAGATGATTGAACAATCATCATTTCGTGAGGCCGAAATTCACCATCCACAGAAACATTATATTGTTTAACCATTAGACGAAGGTGTGTGTAAGTGTAGCTCAAATAATTCTCATAAAAAAATCCTAGTAAATTAAATATACTGGTTTTTTTATAAAATAAAGGAATAAAAAGAGTTTATGGGGTTGGAGAAGAAAAATAAAACAAAAGAACACAAGTGAAGACATTAGCTTTAAATCGGGCAACTCCTTTTGGTTTGAACCAAAAGGGTTTCTTGAAGAGATTTATGTCTATGGTAAGGCTTCTAGGATGAATATATGGATGTGGAGAGAAAAAATGAGCATATGTTTCAGATCCAATGGCTTGAGATGTGTGTGTAAGGAAGTTGATGTGGGGGCCTTTTATAAGAGGGAGGAGGGGCACTATTGGAAGGTCAAGAAATGTTACTTTATATTGAAATGAGTTTCAAATTTTAAAGGTCCCACATTGATATATGTCAGGGATAAGGTAAAAGGGTTTGAAATATACTCATACAATTTGTTTTTGACAAAGTGAATATCTTATATTTTACATTAACTTTTCATTTTATTTAAATCCTTCATTAATGAGGTAATTGCTGCATCATCATGGTGTCATAAAAAAATTAATTTATTTAATTTCTAAAAATTATAAAAAAAATACTATGATGTAGGAAATATTTTTATCATTCCAATTAATATTTATAGACCAATATATTATTTATGTAGAAAAAATTAAAATTATATTACTTTGGTGTTACGTACTTTTGTGATATTCTCCTTTCTTTCAAAATAAAATGATAAATTGTCACTATCACCAAAAAGTGATTCCATGGGGTCCCTAGGTTTGGCACAAGGAATCCCATGGTCGGCTATGACACAAAAAGTAGCATTAGGACACATTTTGGGGTCATTTGTTATTATTATAATATTATTTTATTATCCTTAACTACCCAATTACCAATTAATCACGATAATTAAAGATAATTACCATAGTTACTATTCATAATGTCCAAAAAATAAAAGAGTCTCAATTAAATAATTTAGACCTTCTGATTCAAAATATTGAATTCATTTTAACAAATTCCAAACACAAAAATTGAAATAATTAATTTAAAAATAATTCCCGTTGTCAAAACAAATAGCGGCTTTTTTGAAACAATATCTATGAAACGTTTGGCACTTGTTTATGCCCAATTCCAAAGTGAAACTAATATTAATGACCACCATTGTATTAAATGGTAAAACTATAATCTAATTACACATTAAAACCAATTATAAAGATAATCTATCCATATAATTAAATTAGATGAAAAAACAGTTTTGAAGTAAAATGCTGTATTTTTCACTATTCATTACAAAATGAACATTGATAGAAAAATACCAAAAATTTATCCAAAGTAAATTTCAATGTACAAATTATAATGAATATGTTTATTTTGTCAAATATAGCTTATAAAAGTGTCAAAACATTGATTTAATAATGGTTTTCCATCAAAAGGCGGTAAAACAATCTTTTAAAAAATATTAGAGTATTCCATGCTTAAGATTTGATTTATTCCCATTTTAAACCTATAAAACACTATCAAAATAATAAATAGACATAGATAAGAAAATATATTATTCATTACTTACCTAGGATGTTACATCCTTCCCCCTTTAGAAAATTTCTATCCCGCAATTTATTTACTTATCAAATAATTGGGGGTATTTTTCCCTCATTTCATTTTAAGATTCTCATGTTGCCTCTTTAATAATGTGGTTTTTCCACAAAACCTTTACTTGATGAATCACATTATTCTGTAATACCTGATCCCTATGGACAATAAACTATATAGGTTGTTCCTCATAAGATAGGTTCTCTTCCAACTGAACTACCTCTGGACTCAAAACGTGAGATGGATCTGGAATGTACTTCCTTAACATTGACACATGAAAAACATTGTGTACCTAAGATAAACTCAGAGGTAAAGCCAATCGGTATGCAACTAATCCAACTATCTCCAGAATTTCATATTTTCCAATGAACCTTGGACTCAGATTTCCTTTCTTACCTAATGGCACCACACTTTTCAATGGCGAATCTTTGAGGAAGACCTGATCACCTAACTCAAAAAAGAGATCCTTCCTCCTATGGTCCGCATAAATTTTTTTCCTGCTCTGAGCCGTCATCAGGTGTTTCTGTATGATCTGAACTTTTTCTCCCAAATCTACTTCCAATTCTGTTCCCATCAACTTTTTTTCACCCACTTCATCCCAAAAATATGGAGTTCAACACCACTTCCCATATAATGCCTCCAATCGTGCCATCTGTATACTAGAATGAAAACTGTTATTATAAGAAAACTCAACCAAAGAAAGATGATGGTCCAAAATTCTCAGATAATCCATCGAACAAGCACGTATCATATCCTCCAAAGTCTGAATCGTTCATTCTGACTGCCCATCTGATTGATGACGAAAAGATGTACTAAAATTTAATTCAGTTCCCAAAGACTTCTGAATGCCTTTCCAAAAGTTAGAAGTAAACCTAGGATCACGATTAGATACAATGGATAGGGCAACTCAATGTAACGTGACTGTCTCTTTAAGATACAAACGACAAAGTTGATCTTGGGAAAAGTATACCATATAGCAAGGAATTGAGCAGATTTAGTCAAGCGATCAACAATAACCCAGATTTCATTATTTCTTTGAGGTGTCTTCAGCAATCACACAACGAAGTCCATGGATATATTCTACCATTTTCTCTCTGGTACTGGTAAAGGATGAAGCATCCCCTTCACCAACAGACACTCTGCTTTAACCTATTGACAAGCCAAACACTTCACAATAAAATCTGCAATATCTTTTTTCATTCCATCCCACCAGTAATACTCTCGAAGATCTCTATACATCTTAGTACTACCAGGATAAACTAAAAATGGAGAACTATGAGCTTCACATAACAACTCTCTCTTCAATTTTGAATCACATGGTACCCACAGTATCTTCCCAAATCTCAAAACACACTCATTATCATTGCTGAATTCAGGAAACGTACCCTTCTGAACTAGCTCTACATTTTCTCCAACTCACTGTCTTGCTTATGTGCTTGCTTAATTCTATCAGATATAGAAGATTTCACTGAAACATGAAACAAAATAGAAGAACCTCATGCACCAACAACTTCTTTTCCAAATTTCATCAAATCCTTAACCAAAGGATCATGTTCCAAATGTAACATGGTTAATGAGGCATTACTTTTTCGACTCAAGTCATCAACCACTTTATTTTCTATTCCCAAATGGTAATGAATTTTACAATCATAATCCTTGATTAATTCCAGCCATCTCTCCTTTGTCTCATGTTCAATTATTTTTGAGTGAATATATACTTTAAACTTTTGTGATCAGTATATATTTCACACTTTACACCATTCAAATGATGCCTCCATTTTTTTAAAGTGAAAACAACTGAAGCTAATTCCAAATCATGTGTATGGTAATATACTTCATGAGTTTTCAACTATCGTGAAGCATAAAAAATTACCTGACCATTCTGCAATAGGATGCAACCAAGTCCATTCAATGAATCATCACTCTATATAAAACACTCAACATTCCTGGAAGGTTGTTCCAAAACTGGATCATTCACCAATATTCTTTTCAGTTCCTAAAAACAAGCATCACATTCTTTTTTTCTAGATAAACCTAACACATCCTGAGTTAGCTTAGTCATTGAACTAGATAACTGTGAAAATACTCTAACAAACCTTTGGTAATATAATTCCAAACTAATAAAAGTACTAATCTCAGTTACATTTGTGGGTCATGGAAATTCTTCAACAACCTTTGTTTTTGTAGTATCAATAGTTATTCCATCTTCAGATACAATGTGACCAAGGAAAGGAATTTGATGCAACCAAAACTCACACATGCTGAATTTCCAATACAATTTATTTTTATTTTAAGGTTTACAAAATAACCCTTAAATGACTTTCATGCTCCTCTTTACTTTTAGAAGACAAAAAAAATATCATCAATGAAAACAACTACAAACATATCCAAGAACTCATGGAAAATTCAATTCATAAGGTCCATGAATATAGTAGGAGCATTCGTTCGCCCAAAAGGCATAAGAAAAAATTCATAATGTCCATATCCGGTACGAAACACGGTCTTTGGAATATCAACATCCTTTACCTTCAACAGATGGTACCATGATCTCAGGTCAATCTTTGAAAAATAATGAGCTCCCTGGAGTTGATCAAACAAATCATCGATATGAGGGAAAGGTTATTTGTTCTTAACAGTGATGTTATTGAAGGCTCTATAATCAAATAAAAGTCTCATACAACCATCTTTCGTTTTACAAATAAGACAGGGGAACCTCATGGTGATGTGCTTGGATGAATGAAACCTTTCTCTAATAAATCGTGCAATTTCTCCTTCAACTCTAAATGTTCAATTTGAGCCATTCGATAAGGGGGTTTTGAAATTTTCTTAGCATCAGGAACTAAGTAAACAGTAAATTCAACTTCCTGATCTGATATTATTCCAAGAATCTAATCAGGAAAAACATCAAGATACTCATTTACCACTGGCACATAATTAATCTGAACAGTTCATTTGTTTTCAACAATATAAGAAAGGAAACATTAATTTCCTTCTTTTACAAGTTTATCAGCCTCTTGATATGTTATCAATAGTAAGGGTTCATTATTGTACAAAAACAGAAATCTTTTCTGAAAAGAAACGTCATTAGCTCTACAATCAATCTTAGCATGGTAAACAGAGAGCCAATCCATACCCATGATAACATAAAACTCTACTAGAGGTAAAACAATAAGGTTTTCAAGTAGGTTCTTCTCACGGATAAGGATTGGAAGACTGTTATAAATTCTTTTTGCCTCAAAATTTCCCCCAGGTGTTTTAACATATGTTCATGAGTCATTTCATGAGATGGAATTCCCAATTTACTAGAAATGTTTTCAGAGATGAAAGAATTTGTAGACCCCGAATCAAACAACACGTTAGCATTATCTGAGAAACAAAACGAAGTACCTGATACCACATCATTTGCTAGCCCAAAATCTGCTGAAGTAGTTTCAAAGGATTTCACCACTCCTTTTAGCTTGTGTTCTGACTTGTTCCCATCATTTGAGCTCTTTGTCGAACACTTGTTTGCATAATGACCAATTTCAATACAATTGAATCATTTCACTAACTGTAAATCAAATTTGGTCTTACCATCTCTCTGATCTTTTTTAGTGAAATCACGACCCTTATGTCCCATATTACCACATCAGTGGCACTTTCAATAATTCAGAAGAGATTCCCTAGCATGACTTTTACCACATTTATCACAAACTAGAAACATGGTTTTCTTACCATCAGACCTTTTTGATGAATTCTTTCCTTTCTCCTACCACCTCGGTGTCTTCTTTATTTGGTTGTTATAGGACACTTGATCATCGAAAAAAACCATTTCAACCTTCTCAGCACATCGAGCAAGCTTTTCATAACTCTTGAACTCACAAGAAGCTAAAGTCCTTCGATATTTTGGATTTAATCCTGAGTAAAAATGATTGATTTTACTATCAAGGTCTCAGATATAATTTGGAGCATACCTTGCCAATCGAGTGAACCTTTCTTCATAAGCAGCCACTGAGTTGTCCTCTTGCCTCAATTCCAAGAATAGGTTTTCCATCCTAAGTCGAACAGCCTTAAAAAAATACTTCTCAAGAAACATACCTTTGAATTCATCCCATTCGAGAGCATCAATCTCATTTGTGTCCCTGATATTTTTATCCATCGACCACCACTGATCTGCTTCACCCTCCAAACGGTAAATATGAAGACTAACCTTTCGATTTTACGAACACCCCATGACATCGAAAATCTTCTCCAGTTCATTAATCCACCCTTCAGCTAGCACAAGGTCAGATGATCCTCTGAATGATGGGGGATGATGCCTCATGAAATGTTCCACCACTGAAATGTTCCTCTATGGTTGATATGGCTGTTCCCATGCATGGATACCACCACCATTTCTCACTTGAGTCAACTGTGCCATTACTGCAACAAACTGTTTAGTTCCAATTCAGACCATATCAGGATGCTGATTCAGAAGGTCATTTCCTTCTGTATGCCTTCCAAGCTCTACTTCCCTATTTCCTCTGTGGAAACACATTCTAAACCAACATGTCTTAGATGAATCAAAATAGTAATCATCAAATGATATATCATTTCAATTTGACCATTAAAAAATTATTTTTGGATAATAATTTAATAGATTTCTAACTCATAATGTTATCTAAACCGACCTCTGATACCAACTATAAGGCCGTAGCCTTAAACATTACATAATCTTGAGTTATTACAAGATAACACATTGAGGATCTTTTCAGGTTTAGTGTTTTATAGAATTAGATCTTAAATCACACATTTCATTCAACATTTCAACTAGGTGGTTACATAAAAGATAGTATTCATTTTTCTCTTCAATGGAGACATATTTAAAATAAAACATGGATTCATTATTGACACTACCTCGACCCTATCATCACATCATGTAATTTTACATTGACCTATGAAACCTATTTCAAAAACATGGGATGAGCATAAAAAGCTCGGTAAGGTATATACAAGTATAGAATGAAATCATTAGTCCATGTATACAGATGAATTGATGAAATCATACTTTATTCATAAAACATAAGCACTTTATCATACCTCATTAAATCATAAGATTTATGAATAACTCAAAGAAAATATAATACATATAGGTAACTTGAGGCATTCATAACATTCTTACACATGGAGTAACCCTCATAGTTACATTTGGAATACCCATCACAGTATATTCCCTAAATCTCTTCGGAGAAATCTTATCGTCTAACTCCTTCGTGTTACCCAATGGATTGGAGATCTATATGGGGCTCACAACCCTTAGTTTATCACATAACCACCAGTCTTCATAAACAATTCCCACGAACCATAACATAATCGTATCACATAAAACATGCATAAAGGAAACATAATATTTCCACATTTTAATCAAAAGATATCAATAACACATTGATAAAAAAATTATTAAAACCATTTTAAATATCAAAATAAATAAAAATTAAAACATGTAAAGACCCAAAGCTTAACGTACATGGACATTACATTAATTTTTCAGAATACATAGTACATAACAAAAACACACACACAAGGACTATAATATTTTAGTGTCTTTGGAAACTCGGAATATAATCTTCTAATCGTGGTTAAAGATCTTCAACATATACCATAAAGAACTTTTTTTTACCTACAACCTTTATTTATATCCCGGGGAAAAGAAAACATAAATGGGTGAGCTCAAATGCTCCGTAAGGGTAAACAAAGGAAATATCAATCACATCATATTCATAAGAACATAACATTTTTTCAATCTTAACCTGCAAAAGAGATCATAATATCATAACATGGGATAAATAATAGTAGTGAAATGTAATCCCAATAATCATAACATAAAACATTAAAATTTGTGTAATACACACATAATCATAGATAATCATTTCTTATTAGTCAAGACTCATTGCCAAGACAATCTTAGTGGACAAAGTCTATTTCTGAACCAAGTTCACTCCTCGTTTCAGTCCTGTTTCACTGAACCGGTTTAACCTGCCATTCCAGCCATATCTATCTCATGAGATATAAAATCTTTACCCAATGCATTGGAGGGAGATATAGGTCCCACCCATCTCATAATGATACCATTCTTATGTGTGCCACAAAATCATAAACCATACATCATAGCATAACCCATGTAATAAAATGGGATTCTTAATCATCGTGACATCATAAAAAATTCATATAAGATAAAGGAATTCATAAAAATAATTCCATCACAACATAATCAAATCAATGTAATAATAGGGATAAAAATAGAACCCCTTATTATCTGAGATGGAAAATAATTTTGATAAAACACTTGAACTCCATTCTTGTGGAAAATATCCTTTCTACTTCAAAAACACTTTTCCTTTCTTAAAATATCATGCAATTCTAAACTAAAATAATTTGATTAAAAATAAACTTGAAAACTTGTAAACAAAGCTTCTTGGAAATAATGTTTTAAAAAACCATTCATTCCGTATAAGTTAAAAAAACATTCTTCTCGTACTTTTGTCTGAAAAGTCAAAACGTACCTCGTATGAAAAACGACAAAAGATTAATTTCATATCTTTTACTAAAAACTCACCGAAGGGTAAAATTGGTTTTAAAAAATTGTAGGTGGATTGAAATAATATTACATATTGAGGAAACATGGATTTGGATGATAGAATACACCCCAGTAAATTCCAAAGTAGAAACAATCTTGGATAAAAATGAGATTGTGATATTTCCCTTACCTTAGGTCTGATTTGCTTCGTAAGTGTCTGAACCTCCTGTATAATGATTTAAATAATGTAATTGACTTATTCCAGAATCATAACCATTGTTATGATATCATATATGGTTCACTTATGACTTTATATTACCGGTTCTTTTGTAAATTCCATGTTAAAAAGCGTTTTAGGTAAAATCATTTCATTTTTCGTTCGTGATTTGACTTGTAATTATTCATATGATTAATTAGATCATGATTACTTAAATAAATAATATAAAGCATTATTTATATATAATATATATTCAGAATATACATATATATAATAGATCAGTAAATGGAAAGAAATACACCGTTCATGGAAACAGTAGGACGTACGTACGCATGAATGCTGTTTTTGTTTCCTTATTGAGTTGAATGTAATTAAGTAGATGGCATACATATATATACACATAAATCCAGTATCATTATTATGTCATATATTTCATTATTACTTATTATATATACTTTATAATCATTCATGAATGGTTAACGTGGATAATGAATCTCATCGCGTCATGGAGACGGTAGTCCGTACGTATGCACGAGCGATGATATCGTTCTCATGATCATGGAATTGTATTGGAGTATATGTATACTATTTCAGAATAAATATCACATTAAAATAAGCATATATAGTTATTATGTACACCATTATACCCATCCAAATAAGGTGGTGGTGGAAAATAGATTACACCACGGTGTGGAGACGGTATTCTGTACGTACGCACGCGCGGTGATTTTGTTTTCCGTAGGATAGATAGATGGTGATATAGAGTTGTTTCATAATTATAATAACATATCATTATATGATTGATACTGATGTAATTACTAAATAATGAAACAACCTAAGATGAAGAAGTGGAAGAAGAAATAATGTTGAAAGAATCGGTAACGGACATTACCTCTTCTTTGAAGCGCCTCTTGGAGTCCTCCTCTTAGGGCAAAACAATTGGTCATTGAAGAAGACCACGACCTCTAGGATGTTTCTAGGGAAGTGTAGAAGATAATTTGGCAGGGTTTGGACGATCATGAAGGCTCAAAGTGGTGTGAGGAAGAGAGGGAGGAGGTTCCCTTTTATAAGGGTGGAGAAGGACACCTTTGGAATAACTAAAAATATTATTTTATTATAAAGTCATATTCGGTTTTTAATAGCTCCAAATTGAGTTATTTCGAAGCTAAGGTGGGGATGGGTCGCAATAATCTCATCCAATATAATTTTGACATGTTTAGTTTAATATTTTAACATTATCATTTAGTTTTAACTTTAAGTTAGATAATTTTACTTTTACCGTGTCTTTTTGTGTTCTTACACTATAAGGTTAATAAACTTACTATAACAAGCCAAATTAAGCCCATGTTGTTTATTATTAATATATATAACATTATCTAATTCATTTTGCAGAACCATAGATTTTTAGGAATAAAATAATAATTAATAATATAATATATGTTTTAAAAAATATTTTATGTCAATTTTGACACAATTTAGTAATTGATTTTTGTGAAAATCATAACAGAATGATTAGTTAGAAAAAGTTACTTAAATCAATAATAACATGTCATATTAACCTCTAAAATTAGTGTAATTCATAAAAAGTCTCAAATTACATTTATTTGGGTATTTATAACATCAATTATGTCAATATTTCATTAATAAGATAATTACTGGATCATGTTTGTGTAATAAATAAATTAAAATATTTAATGTCTAAAAATTACAAATAAAATATCATTATGTATGAAATCACCGTATCTTTATAATGAATATTTATAGTAGAACTTATCTTATTTATAACCTTATATTAAAAATGATTTACTTATTAAACGTGGATTTTAACTATTTTAACCCTTCTTTAAATAAATTAATAATAAATGTCCTAATATAATCCATGTGGGCCTAAATTGTCATATTTTATTTCTAAGGTTGTTTTTGGTCGAATTACACTTAATAAATATAATTAGGACATGTGTTAGGATAATAATAATACAATTTTTACCCTTAATTACCCTATTTACTTTTAACCGTTGTAAAAAAAAGTAAAATGTTACTATTCACCAAAAATTATTTTCATCTCATTGAACCACATTTTACTTACTGACATCAACCATGTCTCTTGGATTTTTTAAATTTCACTCACAGAAGCGGTAAAAATAAGTTTTATGAAAAATTCATTTTTTTAACTACCACATAGTGGTTTCACGATTTATCAAAAAATGAATGTTTCCAGAAAAATACCAAAAATTATGCCTAAGCTATATTTGATATTATGAAATAAAAAATGATGTCTATTTTACCAAATTCAAAACATATCAGTTGCATTAATTAATTTAAAAATTAATTCTCGTCGTCAAATAGCGTGTTCTTAAGAGATAATAAGTATCAAAAGATTGACACTTGTTTATGTCTGGTTTAAATGTGAAATTACATCCAATGAACAACATTGTATTAAATTGTAAAAATATATTCCAAATATACTTTAAAACCACTCAAATTAATAATTTATCACTATTAATTATTTCGATTAAAAAGGTTGTTTATAATTAAAATTTAGTAATTTTCACTATTCATCAGAAAATGAAAGTTATCCGAAAAGTACCAAAATATCACCCTAAGATAATTTCGATATTATGAATCCAAAAATGAAGTCCATTTTGAAAAAAAAAAATTTACAAAATTTCAAAAAGTGGTTATTACTATTCGTAATGGCTAGTTTTAATAATATTTTAATAGCATATCGTTGTTTAGTGAAACTCGGTATTGCATACTACACACACTATCGAGGAAGGTTGTGATTGCGTGTAATGTAAGTCAAGTCAAGGATGTGTGTTGTGAAATATCCTTTTGGTGTAGAGTACAACACAAGACATTAATGAAATTAAAAATAATATTTGTCATAAGATCTCAGGGTGTTACATTCTACCCCCCTTAAAATGAATTTCACCCTCGAAATTCGTCGGGGTTATAAATGGTTTACTACTCGAACGATTTGTAAAGACCCGTAAAATTCAAGGGAAATTTTTTCTTAATTTTCTTTGGAATTTTACAAGAGCGCAGTTCTTGACGGCACCTGATTCCGAGGCCCGGTGTGCCCGGAATCAATTTACGAAGTTTGGCTCGGGTACATTCAGTGAACGAACGAGCGGGAATTCCTAACTTTTGATCCGGTGCTCGGAATTGAAATCTGAGGACACCGATGAACTCGCAGCGCCGATATTCGCTTAAGGAGACCTTTTCCGAGGTTGCGTTTAATTCGGGTTGAGAGTTAGTTTTTGGGAGTTTAGAACAAGTTAAATAAAAATTGTGGATACAAATTTTTATTTAAACTTGTTGGTTAACTTCTCTCAAAAGAAGTTAGGGGTGGGACCCACACCCACTTAACCTCCCTTGAGGGGATTAAGTGTGGTGGGGCCCACACGAAACCCAACCTTCCATCTCCTCTCAAAACTCCTTTAACCCCTATTTAATTGTTTTGACAACTTAGCTTATTAATGAGATTGAGTTGTTTAAACTTTTTCAAACCTTTGAAATTCAAAAAGGTTTGGTTGAGTTAATAAAATAAGCTCTTATCTTATTTTATTTGGTTAGATTTGTTTAGCCATCTTGAGAGGTTTGAGAGATTCTCCTTCATCTTCAATCTTTGATGAAGAACGCACAAGCTTTGACGAAGAACGCTCAAGCTCCGACAAAGAATGCCGCTCCTCTCTTCTTCGTAACCGATTGTATCCGAAGATCGACGACGCCTTCCATGTCAACCAAAAGGGAACGCCGCTTCCTCCTCGGACTTCCTTCGTCGGCATATGAAGATTCGCCAACAACGTATCTCTTCGGACGTACCTCTTCGTCAACGGATTTGACGAACGATTACCGCGACACCCGACGTCCGCGACGTTGTCTTCCGCGGATCGTTGACAATCTTCGAAATTGAACCCAAGGTAGGGGTTGTTGTTATTCGTTTATTTATTTATCCTTGTTCGTGTATCTAGCATGACTAACGTGAGGATTTTCATTATGAGATATCGTTTAACGTGAGTGGGCTGGACCGCATGAACTCGGCCGAACCCCCTCCTTTGTTCTTCTTGATTTATCTTGCGGGTGGAAACAAGATGGCGTGGTGCGGTCGCACCACGCGGATAGTCGCTCGATTATATTGCGTGGTGCCGTCGCGCCGCGCCGTGGAAGGATCATCAAGAACGTGACGCTGTCGCGCCGCGTCGAAGGGAATCGAAGGCGCGACGGAGGGGCGCAGTACCGTCTCACCGCGCCGGACGATGAACAACGCGGCCGGTTCCGGGCCGCGGCGGAACGAGAAGACCGGCGGTCGGGCCGCCAGCGTCAGAAGCCGGAAAGGGGACCGGTTTTCCGGTACCATTGAAGAAAAACCGGCCGGCAGATGGCCGGCCGGAAGGTCAAAGGCCGGGGGAATTTAATTCCCCCGGCCAGCTCTAAACCCCCCCCCCCATTTATTAGGGGGGGGGGCAGTTTATTTGAGGGGGGCAGCCGGCCCCCCGGTTTTCTTCAAAGCAGGCCCCCCCACGAGGGGGGGGGGGGGGGCGGTTTCCAAATGGCGCGGCTAAAAGCCGCGCCGCCATTCCAATCAAGCGGGGGCCCTGCCCCCCGCATGCTTCCCCCATGCGGCGCCAGGCCGCCGCGCCGCCGGCCGGCCGTCCGGGCCAGGTCGGACCCGGGTCGACCCGGTGCGGGCCGACCCGGGGGGGGGGGGGGGTCTGGCCGGGTCGGCCCGGACCCGGTCCCCCCGTTTTCGAGACAGTTTCGGTCTTTTGGCCATAACTTGAGCCACGGACCTCCGAATTATGAACCGTCTATGGCAACGCGATCCTTGGATCGAGACGGTCGTTTCGGTATATCACACTCAAAGTTTCGGAATACTTTGAGTTCGGCCGGGTTGGTTCGTTCACGAAACCAACCGGGCCTTCGGAGCGAAAACGCTCATATCTTGAGCTACGGACGTCCGATTGACGTCCCGTCAGTTTTGTTGTGTTCCTCTTAGTGAGACGGATATTTTGGCATACTCCGCCCGAGGTTTGGACGCAGGTGGAGTACGGTTGGGTTGGTTTTGCCTTAAAAACCAACCGGGCCCCGGGGACGAAAATGACAATAACTCTCAGACCGGGCGTCCGATCGACGCGCCGTCTGTTGCGTTGAGTTCCTGTTGTTGATACAGAACTTTTGGATACATCAACTCTGGACTTTGTGACAGTTGATGTATCAGCCTCTCGGCTCGTGGAGCGGACCCTCCGAACGAGCTTTCTGTGTGCGGGAACCCTAGTGCTGGCTGCGACTGTGACTACTACTGCTACTGCTACTGTGACTGCGACGACGACAGTACAGAGATCCTGTGTGGATTCGACAACGACTACAACACTCAGCGATCCTGTGTGGATCAGTGCTACAGGTCATGTGTGTGCCCGATCCTGTGTGGGTCCGATCCTGTGTGGGTCTTTGCGCTCAGCGGTCCTGTGTGAACCAGCGCCTACAGGTCTTACGTGGGCCCGATCCTATGTGGGTCTTTTGTGGGGGTTAGTTACCTATCGATTCTTCGTGGGTCCGACGACGTAGATGGATCAGTGATCATCTTTATCGTCCTTTGAAGAAGTATACCTGTGTGAGCTGAATCCTGTTGCTTTCCTGTGTGGATTGTGTTGTGATATCCTGTGTGGATTACGTTTTGCTTTCCTGTGTGGAATACGTTTACTTTCCTATGTGGACTGAGTTGTACTTGGGCTCGGAGGTTGGAGTGTATTTGAAATTGATGACTTAGGTATATGTATGGGCATATACCTAAGCAGTGTCGATTGTTACTTCATGATTGTACCTTTCTTCGTGGTTTATCCTTTGTGTATTTGAGAGACCTTCAGGGGTCTCGGGGTCCCTACTGAGTAGCTTATAGTCACCCCTGCACGGGCTTTGCCCGCACTTCGTTGTGTTGGTTGCAGATGACGGACAACGTTGATCTTAGCTGAGACTTGCAGAGCAGGACGGTACCTAGAGGTGGACCACTGGGTGGGACGTGCTCGGAGCAGACGACGGGACCAGTGGAGCAGTGGAGCTATCTGTACCCATCCTTCAGGTGGGATCTCCAGTGGACAGCTCGGTGTAGCGACTTTTACTTACAGTTGTTGTTTTCCCTTTCGAGTTGTACTTTACTTTCTGTTTGGGTTGGTATACTGGCCCATTTACTTTTCCGCACTTTCAGTTATACTCTGTTTTTATTTAGAGTTTACTTTCCGCTTGCTTACTCTGTGGTGTTTGTTTACTTTACAAAGGCAATGCCTTCCATTTTTACCGAGAATTACGCCTTGGTGCTAGTCGCCAGCCCCTGGCCTATGGAAGGCGGGCTTGGGGTAGTCACGGCACGGACCCCGAGGGCAGGTCGTGACAAATTGGTATCAGAGGAGTTCGGTTCTACCGCGAACTCTGATATTTTCTATGTGAAGCAATAATGTTTAGTGTATTGAGTGTGGTTCTCAGTCCATGGAGTCCAGTGTTGGTGCGGCGGCCGACGTATCCGTACACCAGGACCCTGACTTCTGATTTCTGACTTAATGCACGAAAACATTGATTGCGTGTGTGTTTTAAAGTTTTCTTTGTGATTACTTATATCAGCTCACCAGGTATACTGTTCTGACCGTGGCGCGCCTGTTTCCTTTTCAGGATGGCCCCACGACGGCAGCCAGCTAGGGTTCCGAGAGTCGAGCGTGATGACAGCCCACCGAGCGACGAGGCCTCAGTGCAGGGCCCTTTGTCAGCAGTGGCACCGGTGGTAGCTCTACCCGTCGAGCCACCGATACTTCCAGCACTAGCCGCTGACGATGCACGTCGCCTCAGCGCACTGCATGAGTTTCAGCGCCAGCGACCACCCAGGTTTCGCGGGGAGACGGATCCCCAGGCAGCAGAGGACTGGCTGGAGGCAGTGGTACATGTGTTTAGGCTAGTGAGGACACCAGCAGACCTCATGGTGATCCTCGCTGCGAGCCTGCTACACGCAGCAGCAGGACGATGGTGGAGCTTGATGCTCCAGGTGCACGATGAGGCATCTCTTCTATGGACGGACATTGTGAGACTCTTCCGCTCGGAGTTCGTCCCAGCCACCCTTCGTGCGGTGCGTATCCAGGAGCTTCTTCAGCTGTGGCAGGGCAGCATGACGGTCGCTCAGTACTCGGTGAGATTTACTGATCTCTCGCGCTACTCGATCGACATGGTACGGGACCCATTCTTCCGGGACCGGACCATCGAGCAGGGTTTGAGACACGAGATCAGGGCATCGCGGATCTCCCTCAGCATACCGACTCAGACAGGAGTACTGGAGCGGGCCCTTCTGATCTAGAGCTTCCTTGGTGAGTCTACACCAGCGCAGCGACCCACCGCAGGGCGGCACGTGGCAGAGTCATCTGCAGCAGGCAGTCGACGGATGACTCAGGGGTCCAGACAGACCAGATCTTCGGGCAGACAACCTCAGTACACTGGCTCAGCAGTGCGGGGCACACAGCGCGGAGCCAGTCTTTCGAGAGGCAGACAGTGCTACTCGTGCGGCGGGCAGGGCCACATGGCTCGTGACTGCCCGACCCGCCGTGCCGAGGAGCAGCAGTCAGTTGAGGGACCACCGAGGCAGAGGCAGAGGGTCGACCGTGGTGGTCCGCAGGGAGGAGGCGGACGAGGAAGAGGTGCTGGACGAGCAGCCGGTGGTGGGCGACGCTTTGAGGCTCTGCCACCACCACCACCAGGAGGTCCACCCCGACCACAGGGAGCTGGCGGGCAGAGACAGGCACAGCTCCAGGCAGCAGAGGCCTACGACAACGGCGCACCCGAGATGATTCGAGGTACTATCTGTGTCTACTCCACCTTTGCTGCAGTACTTATAGACACAGGAGCGAGTCACTCTTTCATAGCTGCTGCCCTTGTTCGGAGCTCGGAGATTCCGACAGAGCCGTTGGCTCGATCCTTACGGCTAGAGACTCCTACGGGAGCAGACTCGACGATTACGCACTGGTGCCGGCAATGTGAGCTCACTCAAGGAGGCGAGAGCTTCGGCTGGGATGTTCTTGTAGCAGCATCGAGGCCTTACGACGTCATCTTGGGCATGGATTGGCTATCTACGGTCCATGCGTAGATTGACTGTTTTAGGTGCAAGGTGCGATGTGTACGCACCGACGGGAGCATGTTCACCTTCACCGGCGAGAAGGGAGCCTTTGCAGCACAGGATGGACTTCCGCGGAGGAGAGTACAACCCATTACTCATCAGTTGGCTAGCCTCATCCTTGGAGCAGTTGACGTGCGGAGTCCTGGTTTTCCTGTAGTGGTGGATCAGTTTGCGGACGTTTTTCCCGACGACGTCCCAGGGCTACCTCCTCGTAGAGAGGTAGACTTTTATATTGACTTGTACCCCTGGACAACCCCGATATCGACTCCAGCATATCGGATGGCCCCTGCTGAGCTTCGAGAGCTACGGGTACAGTTGGAGGACTTGCAAGGCAAGGGGTTCATCCGACCCAGTGTTTCACCCTGGGCTTCCCCGATATTGTTTGCCTAGAAGGCGGACGGGAGCTTGCGACTTTGTGTTGACTATCGTCGCCTGAACCAGGTGACAGTGAGGAAGAAGTATCCGCTACCGAGGATTGATGACCTCTTTGATCAGCTCAAGGGAGCACGGTGGTTCTCGAAGATAGACCTCAGGTCAGGCTATCATCAGCTCAGAGTCAGAGACGAGGATGTGCAGAAGATGGCCTTCAGATGTCGGTATGGCCACTATGAGTTCTTGGTTATGCCTTTCGGTGTAACCAATGCTCCAGCAGTGTTCATGGATCTCATGAACAGGATCTTGCAGCCATACCTCTATCGGTTTGTCGTGGTCTTCATCGACGACATTCTGATTTACTCTACGACTGAGGAGGAGCACGCCTATCACTTGCGAGTTATACTAGACACACTCCGAGAGCACCAGCTTTATGGTAAGCTCTCGAAGTGCCAGTTCTGGATACGTGAGGTCCACTTCTTAGGTCATGTCATCTCTGAGGCGGGGGTTGCAGTGGATCCTGTGAAGATTGAGGCTGTGTTAGCATGGGAGCCACCCAGGAGCGTGACTGAGGTTCAGAGTTTCTTGGGACTAGCTGGATACTATCGGAGATTTGTGCCAGACTTCTCTAGAGTTGCGGCACCACTCACAGCTTTGACGAAGAAGGGAAAACCCTTTGTGTGGTCAGACAGATGTCAGCAGAGCTCCCAGGAGCTGAGACAGAGATTGACTAGCGCACCTATCTTGAGGTTGCCTGAGGAGGGAGTATGGTACGTAGTCTACTGCGATTCATCAGGGATCGGACTCGGATGTGTTCTGATGCAGGAGCGGGCAGTGATCGCCTATGGATCACGTCAGCTGAGGCTGCATGAGCAGAACTACGCTACCCATGACGTAGATTTAGCAGCAGTGGTCTTCGCTCTGAAGACATGGCGACACTATCTGATGGGCGAGCGCTTTACAGTCTTTTCCATTCATCAAAGTCTCAGGTATATCTTCTCGCAGAAGGACCTGAACCTGAGACAACGGAGATGGCTCGAGTTCCTCCAGGACTATGACTTTGAGATAGTCTATACTCCTGGGAAGGGGAACGTAGTAGCCGATGCCCTCAGCAGGAGGACGGGCATTCAGCTACTTGAGGAGGCGACAGAGCAGCTAGCCTCTTTGCAGATATCCTTCGTGGATAGAGATGGAGCAGCCTTCCTTCAGTCTCTCACAGTCACTCCTCCACTACTACAGTGGGTCAGAGAGGCACAACGTGAGGACGCTGACTGTGAGACACGGCGTGCACAGATATCCTCGGGACAGGCACCTGATGGTTTCTCCCTTGGAGCAGAGCACAACATCCTTTTCAAAGGACGTACCATGGTACCAGTCGCTTTGTGAGAGGAAGTGCTGAGAGAGTTTCACACTTCTCCTTTGGCGGTACATCCTAGAGTGGAGAAAATGTACCAGGACCTCAGACGACAGCACTGGTGGCCGGGCATGATGAAGGCAGTAGAAGAGTTCGTTTCTCGATGCCTCACCTGCCAGCAGGTGAAGGAAGAGCATCAGGTACCAGCAGGCTTGGTACAACCCTTGGAGGTTCCGGAGTGGAAGTGGGACGGCATATCTATGGACTTTGTGACTGGACTTCCACGCACTTCCAGAGGCCATGACTCCATCTGGGTGATTTTTGACCGACTCACCATGTCGGTACACTTCTTACCCATCAGAGAGCAGGGCTCAGTGGAGAGCTTGGGACGTCTCTACGTTCAGGAGATTGTGCGGCTCCACGGTGTTCCATCATCTATCGTCTCCGATCGAGATTCTCACTTTACTTCCCGGCTTTGGAAGGGGTTACAGGAGGCGTTCGGGACGCAGCTACGTCTGAGCACAGCCTTTCATCCTCAGACGGATGGTCAGACGGAGAGGACCATTCAGACTCTCGAGGACATGCTCCGCGCATGTGTCCTAGACTTTGGTCGTAGTTGGGAGGATCAACTACCCTTGGTGGAGTTTGCGTACAACAACAGCTACCACTCCACCATCGGGATGGCACCGTACGAGGCATTGTACGACCGACCTTGTAGATCTCCTTTGTGCTGGACAGACCCTGGGGAGTCAGCACTTGTGGGACCGGAGATGGTCCAGGCCACGACAGAGAAGGTCCAGGTCATCCAGGAGTGGATGAGGACAGCACAGAGCCGGCAGAAGACATACGCTGACAGGAGGCGGAGGCCACTAGAGTTCGAGGATGGAGACCACGTCTTCTTGCGGGTCTCACCTCGACGTGGTATTCGGAGATTTGGCCGAGGCGGAAAGTTATCTCCGCGCTTCATCGGACCCTTCCAGGTCCTCAGCAGGGTTGGCGAGGTGGCTTATCGCCTGGCTCTGCCACCTCAGTTGCACCGGGTGCACGACGTCTTCCACGTATCCCAGCTGAGGAGATACGTGCACGACCCGCCGAACATCATTGACCATGGGGAGCTTGACGTTGACGATGGGGCGACTTTTACGGAGGTCCCGGTGGAGATAGAGGATCGACAGGAGTGGGTTCTACGTGGGCGATCAATTCCTCTTGTGCGCATCAGATGGCAGCACGAGTATCTCCAGGAGAGCACATGGGAGAGGGAGGCTCAGATGCGTGCTCAGTACCCTCTTTTGTTTCCCTAGTTCTTGATGTATCTTTACGGGGACGTAAAGCCCTGAGGTGGGAGTAATGTAAAGACCCATAAAATTCAAGGGAAATTTTTTCTTAATTTTCTTTGGAATTTTACAAGAGCGCAGTTTCTTGACGGCACCTGATTCCGAGGCCCGGTGTTCCCGGAATCAATTTCCGAAGTTTGGCTCGGGTACGTTCAGTGAACGAACGAGTGGGAATTTCTATCTTTTGATCCGGTGCTCGGAATTGAAATCTGAGGACACCGATGAACTCGCAGCGCCGGTATTCTCTTAAGGATACCTTTTCCGAGGTTGCGTTTAATTCGGGTTGAGAGTTAGTTTTTGGGAGTTTAGAACAAGTTAAATAAAAATTGTGGATACAAATTTTTATTTAAACTTGTTGTTTAACTTCTCTCAAAGGAAGTTAGGGGTGGGACCAACACCCACTTAACCTCCCTTGAGAGGATTAATTATGGTGGGGCCCACACGAAACCCAACCTTCCATCTCCTCTCAAAACTCCTTTAACCCCTCTTTAATTGTTTTGACAACTTAGCTTATTAATGAGATTGAGTTTTTTAAACTTTTTAAAACCTTTGAAATTCAAAAAGGTTTGGTTGAGTTAATAAAATAATCTCTTATCTTATTTTATTTGGTTAGATTTGTTTAGCCATCTTGAGAGGTTTGAGAGCTTCTCCTTCATCTTCAAGCTTTGACGAAGAACGCTCAAGCTTTGACGAAGAACGCTCAAGCTCCGACGAAGAACGCCGCTCCTCTCTTCTTCGTAACCGATTGTATCCGAAGATCGACGACGCCTTCCGTGTCAACGAAAAGGGAACGCCGCTTCCTCCTTGGACTTCCTTCGTCGGCATACGAAGATTCTCCAATGACGTATCTCTTCGGACATACCTCTTCGTCAACGGATTTGAAGAACGATTACCGCGACGCCCGACCTCCGCGACATTGTCTTCCGCGGATCGTTGATAATCTTCGAACATGAACCCAAGGTAGGGGTTGTTGTTATTCGTTTATTTATTTATCCTTGTTCGTGGATCTATCATGACTAACATGAGGATTTTCATTAAGTGATATCATTTAACGTGAGGGGGCTGGACCGCATGAACTCGGCCGAACGCCCTCCTTTGTTCTTGTTGATTTATCTTGCGGGTGGAAACAAGATGGCGTGGTGCCGTCGCACCACGCAGATAGTCGCTCGATTATATTGCGCGGCGCCGTCGTGCCGCGCCGTGGAAGGATCATCAAGAACGTGACGCTGTCGCACCGCGTTGAAGGGAATCGAAGGCGCGGCGGAGGGGCGCGGTGCCGTCGCACCACGCCGGACGACGAACACCGCTGCCGGTTCCGGGCCGCGGCGGGACGAGAAGACCGGCGGCCGGGCCGCCGGCGTCGGAAGCCGGAAAGGGGACCGATTTTCCGGTCCCGTTGAAGAAAAACCGGCCGGCAGATGGCCGGCCGGAAGGTCAAAGGCCGGTGGAATTTAATTCCCCCGGCCAGCTCTAAACCCCCCCCCCATTTATGAGGGGGGGGGGGGCGGTTTCTTTGAGGGGGGCAGCCGGCCCCCCAGTTTTCTTCAAAGCAGGCCCCCCCCACGAGGGGGGGGGGGTTTCCAAATGGCGCAGCTAAAAGCTGCGCCGCTATTCCAATAAAGCGGGGACCCTGTCCCCGCGTGCTGCCGCCATGCGGCGCCAGGCCGCCGCGCCGCCGGCTGGCCGGCCGGGCCGGGTCGGCCCGGACCCGGACCCCCCGTTTTCGAGACAGTTTCGGTCTTTTGGACATAAGTTTAGCCACGGACCTCTGAATGACGAACCGTCTACGGCAACGCGATCCTTGGATCGAGACGGTCGTTTTGGTATATCGCACTCAAATTTTCGGAATACTTTGAGTTCGGCCGGGTTGGTTCGTTCACGAAACCAACTGGGCCTTCGGAGCGGAAACACTCATATCTTGAGCTACGGACGTCCGATTGACGTGCCGTCAGTTTTGTTGTGTTCCTCTTAGTGAGACGGATCTTTTGGCATACTCCACCCGAGGTTTGGACGCAGGTGGAGTACGGTCGGGTTGATGTATCAGCCTCTTGGCTCGTGGAGCGGACCCTCCGAACGAGCTTGCTGTGTGCGGGAACCCTAGTGCTGGCTGTGACTGTGACTACTACTGCTACTACTACTGTGACTGCGACGACGACAGTACAGAGATCCTATGTGGATTCGACAACGACTACAACACTCAGTGATCCTGCGTGGATTAGTGCTACAGGTCCTGTGTGGGCCCGATCCTATGTGGGTCCGATCCTGTGTGGGTCTTTGCGCTCAGCGGTTCTGTGTGAACCAGCGCGTACAGGTCCTATGTGGGCCCGATCCTGTGTGGGTCTTTTGCGGGGGTTAGTTACCTATCGATCCTTCGTGGGTAGGACGACTTAGATGGATCAGTGATCATCTTTATCGTCCTTTGAAGAAGTATACCTGTGTGAGCTGAATCCTGTTGCTTTCCTGTGTGGATTGTGTTGTGCTATCCTGTGTGGATTTCGTTTTGCTTTCCTGTGTGGAATATGATTACTTTCCTGTGTGGACTGAGTTGTACTTGGGCTCGGAGGTTGGAATATATTTGAAATTGATGACTTAGGTATATGTATGGGAATATACCTAAGCAGTGTCAGTTGTTACTTCATGATTGTACCTTTCTTCGTGGTTTATCCTTTGTGGATTTGAGAGACCTTCAGGGGTCTCGGGGTCCCTACTGAGTAGCTTATAGTCACCCCTGCACGGGCTTTGCCCGCACTTCGTTGTGTTGGTTGCAGACGACGGACAGCATTGATCTTAGCTGAGACTTGCAGAGCAGGACGGTACTTGGAGGTGGACCACTGGGTGGGACGTGCTCGGAGCGGACGACGGGACCCGTGGAGCAATGGAGCTATCTGTACCCATCCTTCAGGTGGGATCTCCAGTGGACAGCTCGGTGTAGCGGCTTTTACTTACAGTTGTTGTTTTCCCTTTCGAGTTGTACTTTACTTTCAGTTTGGGTTTGTATACTGGCCCATTTACTTTTTTGCACTTTCAGTTGTACTCTATTTTTACTTAGTGTTTACTTTCCGTTTGCTTACTCGGTGGTGTTTGTTTACTTTACAAAGGCAATGCCTTCCCTTTTTACCGGGAATTACGCCTTGGTGCTAGTCGCCAGCCCCTGGCCTATGGAAGGCGGGCTTGGGGTAGTCACGGCACGGACCCCGAGGGCGGGTCATGACACGATTCCTTAATAGAAACCCACATCGTAAAAAAGAATACCAAAACCAATCTTTAAAAACAAAAGTATGAAACGTAACGGTTACCCAAACAAACTAATCAATGGGTTTCAACATTGGTGAAAATATAGATATGGAAGAGATATCTAACCATCATGTTCTAAAGGAGAGTGGTAGAGAACATGGCTATGGAAAAGCCAGTAATCACAATGCCATAAATTTGTGATGATCTAAGGTACCATCTAATTCATCAGATATAAGAGCACTAGGACAACATTTTTAGTTTTCAAGATCATTTCCCTAAAGATGAGGAAATTCGAATTAGAAGAAATACTTTTGTGATTTTGGTATAGTCTCACCGTTGGTTGTTATTTGGACAATTTCCACTTTATCTCTTAATGAAATGAAGTTGAATTTGTCATTTGTGATGTGTTAGTAGATCATGTGATATAATGATGGGTCATTCCATCTATCTCAAACAAAAGGTTAGAAAAGTTATCAAAAAATACATAAGACCATCTATAGTGAGATTAATCATATATGGTTCCTAAAATGGACTTATACTTCATATATCATACTTCTTAATATAATAAAACTAGTTTCTACTAAACAAGGACTTCCTGTAGGCCAGAGGAAGGCGATAAAGGCCAGGCGCACTTTGGTTGTGGGTTCGATTCCCACAGCCTTGTCCTATGCGACAGGCTGTCGCCCATCCTGGAGGTTGTCCTTTTTCTAAAACAACATTAATATAACATCCCATAAATAATATCGAAAAAAATTCCATCCTTAAACAATACTAACTTATGTCCAACATAATCCATTCCAATCTTTAGGATTATCCAAAATACTGCTGTCCAATCTCATATTATAGTGAAACATATTACCAATGATTTCATACAACTAGCATGTTAATAACATCGTTGATCCCCATATATCATGAGATATGTCTTGTTGGTCACATTCCAAACATTCGAAGGCCTTAATCATGTATTCTCTTGAAAAAAATGAGTACCCATTAAACCTTATTGAAAACATGATTGCTGTTAAAAGTTAACTCTTTCCACATACCAAAATCCTCAAAATTCTAAATACTCAAACCATGATATCACTTAGTCCTTATATCAACCATGAGCTAATGAATATTGTCAAACATTTCATTTTCTCATTTTCCCTTCATTACATGCATATCATATTTTTTTCCAAAAAATATCTTGATCGCATTCCATGGTTACCGGTACCATAAAATTATTGAAAACCACAATAGACCAATTCATAAAAATTCAAATATTCCATGATACTATATACAAAATTATTTTGGAATGCCGTTACATAAACACTTAATTATTCCACCACATCGTTGTCATATTCAACATCGCCAATAGTGATCACATGTGACTTCCCATTGTCCTTTTACTTAAGTGGATTCTCATGTCGATCATCACTAACCCTTGGATTAGGGGATTTATTAGTATAAATCCCCAATTTCCTTGCACATGAAGCATTGAAGTGTTGGTGGTGCGTTCTCTATAGTCTCTTCTTTATTAACATCATTAGAACATTAGAAACCATTTTTCCATTACATCGACACTCAGCTACTCGATGACCTTCTATTACACACTTAAAACATTTTCTAGTCCCTTTAAGACAATCTCCACCATACTTCTTTCCAAACTTTGAGCATAAGGAAACATTCATCTTCATGTAACCATTATTCTGAGATTTCTCCTTGAACCCCATCTTTCGTTTCTTGTCAAAACAATGAGATGGATAAGTAACACCAACTTCCATTTCTACCTTGATAGCACAACACTCAATTTCTTCATAGCTACTGATGTCTCTTATAGCTAATGCCCTTCGAAGATTTGTCTTTAAGACACTAAATAATCGATCGATCTTACTCTCAGGTTGGATAATAATACCAGAAGTATACCTTGAAAGTCTTGTAAAATTTGCTTCATAGGTACCAAAAGATTCATCATCCTTTTGATTTAGTTCAAGAAACTCATTCTCCATCATTTTTCGCAGAATACTAGGGAAATACTTATTGAAAAATAAGTTCATGAATGCGTCCCATTGCATGGACTCAATTTCATCTCTTTGCCTTGTATTATTGATAAGATTCCACCATTGATCAGCTTCACCTTCCAAATGATATACTGCTAAGATGACTTTATCATGTTCAGAACATAGAAGAACTGAAAATATATTTTCAGTGGTACTGATCCATTGTTTAGTAACATGTGGATCAGAAGACCCTCTAAAAGAAGGTGGACGTTTCCTCATGAAGGACTCAATAGAATGTTGTTCCCTTCTCTGGTCATTTGGATGTCCAGAATGATTCATAGCTTGTGTAAGTATAGCAATATGATTTTTCCTACCATATCCCATAACATTTGTTTGTTCAGGAGAACAATCATTGCATTGTCCAGTGCATTGATCAACACGGTTCTTTCGGGTTCCAGTCATCGATTAAAACCCAAAAAGATTGGTGTGAGAGGAAAAAATCATGCTAAAGAAGACAACATAATAAAGGGGGAGTACCTTCAATATCTAACATCTTAGGTTTAATTCTATGATCATTACCGTAATTCTAGGAATATAACCTATACTTATACTTAACCTTAGGGACATCCCTAGACATACCTTATAAATATCTCTAGGGATCTCAACATTGTTCTCGCATCCTAGTTTCTAAAGGTTTACTAAACCTTTCTTCTGATTCCAACTGTAGATTCCTGAAGCTTAACATACATGGACAGTACATTACTTTTTCGGAATACATAGTACATAACAAAAAGACGCACACAAGGACCATAATAGTTTAGTGTCTTTGGAAACTCAGAATATAATCTTCTAATCGTGGTGAAAGATCTTCAACATCTCCAATAAAGATATTCTTTTTTTACCTAAAACCTTTCTTTATATCCTGGGGAAAAAATAACATAAAAGGGTGAGCTCAAATGCTCAGTAAGGGTAAACAAAAGAAATATCAATCACATCATATTCATAAGAACATAACATTTTGTAAATCTTAACCTACAAAAGAGATCATAATATGATAACATTGGATAAATAATAATAATGAAATGAAATCCCAATAATCATAACATAAAACATGAAACTTTGTGGCATACACACATAATCATAGAGAATCATTTCTTATTAGTCAAGACTCATTTCGGGGACTATCTTAGTGGACAAAGTCCATTTCTGATCCGAGTTCACTCCTCGTTTCAGTCTTGTTTCACTGAACCGGTTTAACATGTCGTTCTAGCCATGTCTATCTCATGAGATATAAAATCTTTACCCAATGAATTGGAGGGAGATATAGGTCCCACACATCTCATAATTATACCATTCTTATGTGTGCCACAAAATCATAAACCATACATCATTGCATAACCAATGTAATAAAATGGGATTCTTAAACATCGTGACATCGTAAAACAATTCATATAAGATAAAGGAATTCATAAAAATAATTCCATCACAACATAATTATATCAATGTAATAATAGGGATAAAAACATAACCCCTTATTATCTGAGATGGAAAATAATTTTGATAAAACACTTGAACTCCATTCTTGAGGAAAATACCCTTTCTACTTCAAAAACACTTTTCCTTTCTTAAAATGTAATAAAATTATAAACTAAAAGATGTTGATTAAAAATAAACTTCAAAACATGTAAAGGAGGCTTCTTGGAAATAATGTTTTAAAAATCCATTCATGCCGTATAAGTTAAAAAAACATTCTTCTCGTACTTTTGTCAGAAAAGTCAAAAATTACCTCGTATGAAAAATGACAAAAGATTCCTTTCATATCTTTTACTAAAAACTCACCGAAGGGTGAAATTGGATTTAAAAAACTGTATGTGGATGGAAATAATATTAACTATTGAGGAAACATGGATGTGGATTATAAAATACACCCCAGTAAATTCCAAAGTATAAACAATCTCGGATAAAAATGAGATTGTGATATTTCCATTACTTTAGGTCCGATTTGCTTCGTAAGTGTCTGAAACTCATGTATAATGATTTAAATAATGTCATTGACTTATTACAGAATCATACTCACTGTTATGATATCATATACGGTTCACTTATGACTTTATATTTCCCGTTCTTTTGTAAATTCCATGTTAAAGAGCGTTTTGGGTAAAATCATTTCATTTGTCGTCCGTGTTTTGACTTTTAATTATTCATATGATTACTTAGATCATGATTACATAATTCCAGAATATAATATATTATTTATATATAATATATTTTCAGAATATACATATATATAATAGATCAATAAATGGAAAGAAATACACCGTTCATGGAGACTGTAGGCCGTACGTACGCATGAACGCTATTTTCATTTCCTCATTGTGTTGAATGGAATTAAGCAGATGAAATAAATATATATACAAATAAATTCAGTATCATTATAATGTCATATATTTCATGATTACTTATTATATATACTTCATAATCATTCATGAATGTTTAACGTGGAGAATGAATCTAATCGCGTCATGGAGACAGTAGTCCGTACGTACGCACAAGTGATGATATCGTTCTCATGATCGTGGAATTATATTGGAGTGTATGTAAACTATTTAAGAATCAATATCACTTTAAAATAATCATATATAGTTATTATGTACACCATTTTACCCATCCAAGTAAGGTGGTGGTGGAAAATAGATTACTCCATGGCATGGAGACGGTATTCCGTACGTATGCGCGCACGGTGATTTGGTTTTCCGTATGATGGATAGATGGTGAAATAGGGTTGTTTCATAATTATAATAACATATCAGTATATGAGTGATACTGATGTTATTACTTTATAATGATACAACCTAAGAAGAAAAAGTGGAAGAAGAAATAAAGTTGAAAGAATTGGTAATGGACATTACCTCTTCATTGAAGCGCCTCTTTGAGTCCTCCTCTTAGGGAAATAAAATTGTTCTTTGAAGAATACCAGGACCTCTAGGATGTTTCTAGGGAAGTTGAGAAGAGAATTTTTCAGGGGTTGGCCGTTCTTGAAGGCTCAAAGTGGTGTCAGGAAGAGAGGGAGGAAGTGCCCTTTTATAAGGGTGGAGAGGGGCACCTTTGGAATAACGAAAAATATTATTTTATTATAAAGTCATATTCGATTTTTAATAGCTCCAAATTGAGTTATTTCTAATATAAGGTGGGGATGGGCCGAAATACTCTCATCCAATAGAATATGGACAAGTTTAGTTTATTATTTTAACCTTATCATTTAGTTTTAACTTTAAGTTAGATAATTTTACTCTTACCGCATCCTTTTGTGTTCTTACACTATAAGGTTAATAAACTTACTATAACAATCCAAAAGAACCCCAAGTTGTTTATTATTAAAATATATAACCTTATATATGTCATTTTTCCGATCCATAGATTTTTAGGAATAAAATAACAATTAATAATATAATATTTGTTTTAAAAACTATTTTATGTCAATTTTGACACTATTTAGTAATTGATTTTTGTGAAAATCATAATAGAATGATTAGTTCGAAAAAGTTACGTACATCAATACTGAAATGTCATATTAACCTATAAAATTAGTGTAATTCATAAAAAGACTCAAATTACATTTATTTGGGTATTTATAACATCAATTATGTCAATATTTCATTAATATGATAATTACTGCATCATCATTGTGTCATTAATAAATTAAAATATTTAATGTCTAAAAATTACAAATAAAATATAATTATTTAGGAAATAATTTTTTCTTTCTAATGAATATTTATAGTCAAATTTATCTTATGTATGACCCTATATTAAAAATGATTTACTTATTAAACTTTGATTTTAATTATTTTAACCGTTCTTTAAATAAATTAATAATAAATTTCCTAATCTAATCCACGTGGGCCTAAATGGTCATATTTTATTCCTATGGTTGTTATTGGTCGAATTAAACTTATACAATTCAATTATGACATGTGTTAGGGTAATAATAATATCATTTTTACCCTTAATTACCCTATTTACTTTTAACCGTGGTAAAAAAAATTAAAAAGTTACTATTCACCAAAATATTATATTCATCTCATTGAACCAAATTTTACTTATTGACCTCAACCATGTCTCTCGGATTTTTGATATTCCACTCATAGAAGCGGTAAAATTACGTTTTATGAAAAATTCATTTTTCTTAACTAGCACTTAGTGGTTTCACTATTAATCAAAAAATAAAAGTTTCAGAAAAATACCAAAAATTAGGCTTAAGCTATATTTGATATTATGAACTAAAAAATGATGTATATTTTACCAAATTCCAAACATATCAGTTACATTAATTAATTTAAAAATTAATTTCCATCATTAAATAGTGTGTTCTTAAGAGATAATAACTATCAAAAGATTGACAGTTGTTTATGTCTGGTTTAAATGTGACATTACATCCAATGACCAAAATTCTATTAAATTGAAAAAATATATTCTAAATATACTTTAAAAACACTCAAATTATTAATTTATCACTATTAATTATTTTGATTAAATAGGTTTTTTTTAATTAAAATTTAGTAATTTTCACTATTCATTAGAAAATGAAAGTTATCCGAAAAGTACCAAAATTTTACCCTAAGCTAATTTCGATATTCCGAATCCAAAAATGAAGTCCATTTTGAAAAATAAAATTCAAAAAAATTTCAAAAACTGAATATTACTATTCGTAACGGCTAGTTTTAATAATATTTTAATAACATATCGTTGTTTATTGAAACTCGGTATTTCATACAACACATGCTATCGAGGAAGGTCGTGTTTGCATGTAATGCTAGGTAAGTCAAGGATGTGTTTTGTTCAAGCTCTTTTTGGTGTAGCGTACAACACAAGACATTAATGAAATTAAAAATAATATTTTTCATAAAATATCGAGGTGTTACATTCTACCACCCTTAAAATGAATTTATCCCTCGAAATTCGTTGGGGTTATAAATGGTTTACTACTAGAAATTTTCTTTAATATAACCCCACATCATAAAAAGGAATACCAAAACGAATCTTAAAAAGAAATTATGAAACGTAACTATTACCCAAACAAATTAATCACTAGATTTTCCACATTGGTGAAAATATGGATATGGAGGAGTAATCTAACAATCATGTTCTAATGGAGAGTGGTAGAGAACATGGCTATGGAAAATCCAGCAATCACAAAGCCATAAATTTGTTATGATCTATGGTACCATTTGATTGATTAGATATAAGAGCACTAGGACAACATTTTTGGTTTTAAAGTTCATTTCCAAAAAGATGATGAAATTGGAATTAGAAGAAATACTTTTTTGATTTTGGTATAGTCTCACTGTTGGTCATTCTTTGGACAATTTCCAATTTATCTCTTAAATAAGTGAAGTTGAATTTGTAATTCGTGATGTGTTAGTAGATCATGTGATAGAATGATTGGTCATTCCATATGTCTCAAACAAAAGGTTAGAAAAGTTATCAAAAAATACATAAGACCATCTATAGTGAGATTAATCATATATGGTTCCTAAAATGGACATATACTTCATATATCATACTACTTAATATAATAAAACTAGTTTCAACAAAATAGGGACTTCTTTTAGGCCAGTGGTAGGCGATAAAGGCCAGTCTCACTTTGGTTTGGGTTCGATTCCCACATCCTTGTCCTACGTGATGGGTTGTCGCCCATCCTGCAGGTTGTCCTTTTTCTAAAACAACATTACTATAACATCCCATAAATAATATCGAAAAAACTTCTATCCTTAAACAATACTAACTTATTCCCAACATAATCCATTACAATCTTTAAGCTTATCTAAAATACTGATGTCCAATCTCATATTATAGTGAAAACTATTACCAAAGAGTTCATAAAAGTAGCTTGTTAATACCATCGTTGATCCTCATATATCATGAGATATGTCTTGTAGGTCACATTCCAAACATTCGAAGGCCTTAATCATGTATTCTCTTGAAAAAAATGAATACCCATTAAACCTTATTAAAAACATGAATGCTGTTAAAAGTTAACTCTTTCTACATACCAAAATCCTCAAAATTCTATATACTCAAACCATGATATCAGTTAGTCCTTATATCAATCATGAACTCATGAATACTGTCAAAAATTTCATTTTATCGTTTTCCCTTTATTATGCGCATATCATATTTTTTTCCAAAAATATCTCAATCACTTTCCATGGTTACCGGTACCATAAAATTATTGAAAACCACAATAGACCAAAACATAAAAATTCCAATAATCCATGATACTATATACAAAATTCTTTTGGAATCCCATTACATAAACACTTAATTATTCCACCACATCATTGTCATATTCAACATCGCCAATAGTGATCATATGTGACTTCCCATTGTTCTTTTCCTTAAGTGGTTGCTCATGTCTATCATCACTAACCCTTCGATTAGGGCATTTTTTAGCATAATGCTCCATTTCCATGCACATGAAGCATTGAAGTGTTGGTGGTGGGTTCTCTACAGTGTTTTCATTATTCACATTATTAGAAAACCTTTTTCCATTACATCGACACTAAGATACTCAATGACCTTCTTTTACACACTTAAAACATTATCTAGTCCCTTTAAGACAATCTCCACCATGCTTCTTTCCAAACATTGAGCATAAGGAAACATTCATATTATTTTCACCATTATTCTGAGATTTCTCCATGAACTCCATCTTTCGTTTCTTGTCAAAACTATGAGATGGATAAGTATCACCAACTTCCATTTCTACCTTGATAGCACAACACCCAATTTCTTCATAGATACTGAAGTCTCTTATAGCTAATGCCCTTTGAAGATTTGTTTTTAAGACACTGAATAATCGATCAATCTTACTCTCAGGTTAGATAATAATACCAGAAGTATACCTTGCAAGTCTTGTAAAATTTTCTTCATAGGTACCAACAGATTCATCATCCTTTTGATTTATTTCAAGAAACTCCTTCTCCATCTTTTTTCGGAGAATACTAGGGAAGTTCTTATTGAAAAATAAGTTCTTGAACTCGTCCCATTTCATGGACTCAATTTCAACTCTTTACTTTGTATTCTTGATAAGATTCCACCATTGATCAGCTTCACCTTCCAAACGATATACTACTATGATGACTTTATCATGTTTAGAACATTGAAGAACTGAAAATATCTTTTCAGTGGTACTGATCCATTTTTTAGTAACAAGTGGATCAGAAGACCCACTGAAAGAAGGTGGCCGTTGCCTCATGAAGGACTCAATAGAATATTGTTCCCTTCTCTGGTCATTTGTAAGTCCAGAATGATTCATAGCTTGTGTGAGTATAGAAATAATATTTTTTCCTCCATCTCCCATAACATTTGTTTGTTCAGGGGGACAATCATTTTATTGTCCATTGCATTGATCAACACGGTTCCTTCGGGTTCCAGCCATCGTCTAAAACCCAAAAAGAACAGTGTGAGAGGAAAAAATCATGATAAGGAAGACAACATAATAAAGGGGGATTACCTTCAATATCTAACATCTTAGGTTTAATTCTACGATCATTACCGTAATTATAGGAATATAATATATACTTATACTTAACCTTAGGGACATCCCTAGACATACCTTATAAATATCTATATTGATATCACTATTGTTCTCGAATCCTAGTTTCCATAGGTTGACTAATCCTTTCATATAATACCAACTGTAGAGAACTGAAGCATAACATACATGGACATTACAATAATTTTTCGGAATACTTAGTACATAACAAAAACACACACACAAGGACCGTAATAGTTTAGTATCTTTGGAAACTCGGAATACAATCTTCTAATCGTGGTGAAAGATCTTCAACATCTCCCATAAAGATCTTTTTTTTTACCTATAACCTTTCTTTATATCTTGGGGAAAAGAAAACATAAAATGGTGAGCTCAAATGCTCAGTAAGGGTAAACAAAAGAAATATCAATCACATCATATTCATAAGAACATAACATTTTAAAAATCTTAACCTGCAAAAGAGATCATAATATGATAACATGGGATAAATAATAGTAGTGAAATGTAATCCCAATAATCATAACATAAAACATTAAACATTGTGCCATACACACATAATCATAGAGAATCATTACATATTAGTCAAGACTCATTGAGGAGACTATCTTAGTGGACAAAGTCCATTTCTGATCCGAGTTCACTCCTCGTTTCAGTCCTGTTTCACGGAACCGGTTTAACCTGCCATTCCAGCCATGTCAATCTAATGAGATATAAAATCTTTACCCAATGAATTTGAGGGATATATAGGTCTCACCCATCTCATAATGATACCATTCTTATGTGTGCCACAAAATCATAAACCATACATCATAGCATAACCCATGAAATAAAATGGGATTCTTAAACATCGTGACATCATAAAACAATTCATATAAGATAAAGGAATTCATAAAAATAATTCCATCACAACATAATAAAATCAATGTAATAATAGGGATAAAAACATAACCCCTTATTATCTGAGATGGAAATTAATTTTGATAAAACACTTGAACTCCATTCTTGACGAAAATATCCTTTCTACTTCAAAAACACTTTTCCTATCTTAAAATGTCATAAAATTATAAACTAAAAGAAGATGATTAAAAATAAACTTGAAAAAATGTAAAGGAATCTTCTTGGAAATAATTTTTTAAAAATCCATTCATGCCGTATAAGTTAAAAAAAATTCTTCTTGTACTTGTGTCGGAAAAGTCAAAAAGTACCTCGTACGAAAAATGACAAAAGATTCATTTCATATCATTTACTAAACACTCACTGAAAGGTAAAATTGGATTTAAAAAATTGTAGGTTGATGGAAATAATATTACATATTGAGGAAACATGGATGTGGATTATAAAATACACCCCTGTAAATTCCAAAGTATAAACAATCTCGGATAAAAATGAGATTGTGATATTTCCCTTACTTTAGGTCTGATTTTCTTCGTAAGTGTCCGAACCTCCTATATAATGATTTAAATAATGTCATTGACTTATTAAAGAATCATATTCATTGTTATGATATCATATATGGTTCACTTATGACTTTATATTACCTGTTCTTTTGTAAATTCCATGTTAAAGAGCATTTTGGGTAAAATAATTTCATTTGTCGTCTGTGTTTTGACTTGTAATTATTCATATGATTACTTAGATCATGATTACATAATTACATAATATAAAACATGATTTATATATAATATATATTCAGAATATACATATATATAATATATCAGTAAATGGAAAGAAATACACTGTTCATGGAGACGATAGGCCGTACGTACGCATGAACACTGTTTTTGTTTCCTCATTGAGTTGAATTGAATTAAGTAGATGACATTAATATATATTCACATAAATCCAGTATCATTATAATGTCATATATTTCATGATTACTTATTATATATAATTCATAATCATTCATGAATGGTTAACGTGGAGAATGAATCTCATCGCATCATGGAGACGGTAGTCCGTACGTACGCACGAGTGATGATATCATTCTCATGATAGTTGAATTGTATTGGAGTGTATGTATACTATTTCAGAATCAATATCACTTTACAATAATCATATATAGTTATTATGCACACCATTATACCCATCCAAGTAAGGTGGTGGTGGATAATAGATTACACCACGGCATGGAGACGATATTCCGTACGTACGCATGCGGGGTGATTTGGTTTTCCATAGGATATATAGATGGTGAAATAGAGTTGTTTCATACATATAATAACATATGAGTATTTTATTGATACTGATGTTTTTACTTCCTAATGAGACAACCTAAGAAGAAGAAGTGGAAGAAGAAATAAAGTTGAAAGAAGTGGTAAGAGACATTACCTCTTCATTGAAGCTTCTCTTTGAGTCCTCCACTTAGGAAAATAAAATTGGTCTTTGAAGAAGAAAAGGACCTCTAGGATGTTTATAGGGAAGTGGAGAAGAGAATCTTTCAGGGGGTGGCCGATCTTGAATGTTCAAAGTGGTGTGAGGAAGAGAGGGAGGAAGTTCCCTTTTATAAGGGAGGAGAGGGGCACCTTTGGAATAACTAAAATTATTATTTTATTATAAAGTCATATTGGATAATTAATAGCTCCAAATTGAGTTATTTCTATTATAAGGTGTGGATGGGTAGAAATCCTCTCATCCAATAGAATTTGGACAAGTTTAGTTTACTATTATAACCTTATCATTTAGTAATAACTTTATGTTAGATAATTTTACTCTTACCGCATCTTTTTGTGGTCTTACACTATAAGGTTAATAAACTTACTATAACAATCCAAACGAACCCAAAGATGTTTATTATTAATATATATAACCTTATCTAAGTCATTTGGCCGAACATTAGTTTTTTATGAATAAAATAACAATTAATAATATAATATTTGTTTTAAAAACTATTTTATGTCAATTTTGACACTATTTAGTAATTGATATTTGTGAAAATCATAACAGAATGATTAGTTCTAAAAAGTTACTTACATCAATACTAACATGTCATATTAACCTATAAAGCTAGTGGAATTCATAAAAAGACTCAAAATTTCATTTATTTGGGTATTTATAACATCAATTATGTCAATATTTCATTAATAAGATAATTACTGCATCATCATTGTGTCATAAATAAATTAAGATATTTAATGTCTAAAAATTACAAATAAAATATCATTATATAGGAAATCTTTTTGTCTTTCTAATGAATATTTGTAGTCCAATTTATCTTATTTATGACCCTATATTGGAAATGATTTACTTATTAAACATTGATTTTAATTATTTTAAACGTTCTTTAAATAAATTAATATTAAATGTCCTAATATAATCAAGTGGGCATAAATGGTCATATTTTATTCCTAAGGTTGTTTTTGGTCGAATTAAACTTATAAAATAGAATTATGACATGTTTTAGGGTAATAATAATATCATTTTTACCCTTAATTACCCTATTTACTTTTAACCGTGGTAAAAAAAGTAAAAAGTTACTAATCACAAAAAATTATATTCATCTCATTGAACTACATTTTACTTACTGACATCAACATTGTCTCTCGGATTTTTGAAATTCCACTTACAGGAGTGGTAAAATTACGTTTTATGAAAAATTCTTTTTTTTTCACTACCACTTAGTGGTTTCACTATTCATCAAAAAATGAAAGTTTCCAGAAAAATACCAAAAATTAAGCCTAAGATATATTTGATATTATGAACTCAAAAATTATGTCTATTTTACCAAATTCAAAACATATCAGTTTCATTAATTAATTTAAAAATTAATTTCCATCGTCAAATAGCGTGTTCTTAAGAGATAATAACTATCAAAAGATTGACACTTGTTTATGTCTGGTTTAAATGTGAAATTATATCCAATGACCAATATTGTATTAAATTGAAAAAATATATTCTAAATATACTTTAAAACCACTTAAATTAATAATTTATCACTATTAATTATTTCTATTAAAAATATTGTTTTTAATGAAAGATTTGTAATTTTCACTATTCATCAAAAAATGAAAGTTATCCGAAAAGTACCAAATTTTTACCCTAAGCAAATTTCGATATTCCGAATCCAAAAATGAAGTCCATTTTGAAAAATAAAATTTACAAAATTTCAAAAAGTGGTCATTACTATTCGTAATGGCTAGTTTTAATAATATTTTAATAGAATATCGTTGTTTATTGAAACTCAGTATTGCGTACTACACACGCTATCGAGGAAGGTCGTGATTGCGTGTAATGCAAGGCATGTCAAGGATGCGTGTTGTGCAAGATCCTTTTAGTGTAGCATACAACACAAGAAATTAATGAAATTAAAAATATTATTTTTCATAAAATCTCGGGGTGTTACAAAACATCTTATTTATTTTTCATTTTAAAAAGGTTATGGCTTGTAGAGGAAGCTGAAACTCAAATAATGGTCACAACGGTGGAGTTGTCGTTGTCGCCACATACGTACCACAAAAACATTCCCTTTTGTAGTTTAGTAAAACAATTCATATAAAAAATATTCCTTTTGAATAAAAATAAAATTCAAAGGGGTTTATACATCGTATAAAGGAATGTTGTGTATAAAACAAAATATGCCTTAATGAAAAGAGATTGAGATGATGTCACGTACATCGTATCTAATTTTACTCGATCGTTCTTTAATCTCCTGAATAATAAACTTTAGTTAATTTATACTTTCTTAAGAACCTCTTTCATCTTCATTATTCCATTTATATCTCTTATTACCATTTTATGAACACTATGTAATTATTTAAGTTAATAATAGTTGTTTTGTCGATCATTGGTACTTGAGTCAAAAATATACTCCTTAAAATTATAAGTTGTTCATGTGGTAAAATATAAATTATATCCAGATTTATATTCATGATTTAGATATCATATATATCATATATATCCAGTATATGCATTCATTTATAATATTACATAACATATATAGTTTAGAATTAAAATGCACCGTTCATGGAGATGGTAAGCCGTACGTACGCATGAATGGTACTTTCATTTATATTTCATATTTAATGTAATGAAATCATAATGATATAAAGGTATATTATAACTCTATTATACTATCATATATAAAATCTTTAACCCCTTCCTTTATACCACTAACATATGTCATTAACGAATCAAATCACATTGAGGGGGCGGTAGTCCGCACTTCCTAAAATAAAGATATCGCATTTACGCATGATGGAAACCATATAAAATATTCAATAAATGAAAAATACAGAAGCATAATGAAAAACATAAACATAATATATTTCATAAATATATATATAGTGACATCTTAATGGCCACCATGAAAGGTGTTAAATGAAAATTGAACAATCATCATTTCGCGAGGCAGAAATTCCCCTTCCACAGAAACAGTATGTTCATTAACCATTAGACGAAGGTGTGTGTATGTGTTGGTCGAATCCTTCTCATAACAACATTATAGTATATTTAAGATACTGGTTTTGTTACAAAATAAAGGAATAAAAAGTGTTTAGGGGGTTGGAGAAGCAAAATAAAACAAAAGAACACAAGTGAAGACATTACATTTAAATAGGGTAACTCCTCTCGGTTTGAAACAAAAGAGTTCTTGAAGAGATTTATGCCTAAGGTAAAGCTTCTATGATGAAGTGAGGGATGTGGAGAGATACAATGGGAAGAGTTTTTCCGAGCTAATGGCTTCAGAGGTGTGGATACGGAGTTATAGATGGGGGCATTTTATAAGAGGGAGGAAGGGCACTCTTGGAAAGTCACGAAATGTTACTTTATATTGAACGATTTTCAGATTTTAAAGGTCCCGCATTGATATATGTTAAGGATAAGGTTATAAGGGTTCAAAATATACTCATCCAATAGGTATTTGACAAGTGTAATTATTATAATTTACATTATCTTTTCATTTTCTTTAAATCATTTTTTAATGAGGTAATCGTTGCATCATCATGGTGTCATAAAAAATTTAATTAATTAATGTCTAAAAATTATAATAAAATATTATGATGTAGGATATCTTTATATATTTCCAATTACTATTTATAGTCTAGGAGATAATTTATACAGACAAAATTAAAATAGGTTTACTTTGTTGTTAAATACTTTTGTGATATTCTCCTTTCATTAAAAATAAAATGATAAAGTGTCACTATCATCCAAAAGTGATTTCATTGGGTCAATATGTTTGCCAAAAGGCATCCCAAGGTTGAACATGACACAACTCGTAGAATTAGGACACATGTTGGGGTCATTTGATATTATTATGATATTATTTTATTATCCTTAACTACCCGATTACTAATTAATCCCGATAATTAAAGTTAATTACCTTCATTAGAATTTATAATGTCCAATAACAAAAGAGTATTAGTTAAATAATTTGGACCTTTTGATTATAAATATGGAATCCATTTTACCAAAATCCAAACACAAAAATATCAATAATTAATTTAAAAATAATTCTCGTTGTGAAAACAAATAGCGGGTTTTTTTTAAACAATATCTATGAAAAGTTTGGCACTTGTTTTTGCCCAATTCCAAAGCGAAACTAATTATAATGGAAACCATTGGATTAAATGGTAAAAATATATTATAATTACACTTTGAAACCAACTATAACGATAATCTCTCTATATAATTAAATTAGATGAAAAAGCAGTTTTAAAGTAAAATGCAGTATTTTTCACTATTTATTAAAAAATGAACATTTTCAGAAAAATAACAAAAATTTATCCAAATTAAATTTTAATGTCCCAATTCTAATTAATATGTTTATTTTGACAAATATAGCTTATAATAATGTAAAAAGTTTTATTTAAAAATGGTTTTCCATCAAAAGGTGGTAAAACAATGTTTTAAAAAATATTAGAGTAATCCATGCTTAAGATTGGATTTATTCTCATTTTAATCCTAGAAAACACTAACTAATTCATAAATAGACATAGATAATAAAATCTATTATTCATTATATACTTGGTATGTTACAATAAAAATCGGTGATATCAAATGATTTATAAGGTTAACCCTCAAAGGTATGATTCTATGATCATATGAAAGCATATGATAAGATTAATGACATGTGATTATGATCATAAAATAAAAAACTAATGCACAGATGATAATCTATCATAAAAATGATTCATGAAATAAATCATTTTCATGCCATATTAAATGGTTTATAAGAGTGTCAGGTCCTCATAATTTTTGAACCATAAGACCGTGTAATAAATGACTAGAACTAACATAGTTATAATAACCATTTAGTATGGGATGGTTAACATCCAATTCCATAAAATCATAATGGGCTTGGAATAAAAACCTATTTTATATTCTATTACTATTTATGCTTCATCTACTATTCCATGAACATATACAATCAGGATTCATCACATGTCTCCTATAGTGGATCTCGAATATTGGCATATTTACCACATTAGATCATGTGCATAGTCATGTTTCCCATCAACATATCATAATATATTTTTCATTTCCAAATTAATTAGAGGTATATATATGCCCCACTTATTATATAAATAAATTAGTACACATTTTTTCAATATGATTATAAAATTTTCATCATATCAGAACCTATAAAATGAAATGGGATTTATAATAATTTCATTATATCATCACCCATGGAAAATGAATGGGTTTCATAAATATTTCATCATCATAATAGTAAATTTTTTAGTAATAATAACTATTATATCCTTGTGTCATATACATAGAAAATCACAATCAACATCAGAGGATTTCAAATTATATTGAAAATTTATTTTGAAATATCAGTTGGATCATTTCTTGAGTGAAATAGCATTTCCAATTTAAAAATCACATTTTAAAAAGAAAAAAAATATTTAAAAAATTCCCAAATCATTTTAATTTATAAAAAAATTATTAACATAGAAATTAATATTCAAATCATTGATCATTCATGATGATGGAAAATTCCCTTCATTTCAGACACATTTAAAAATAATAATTCCATTCATATATTCTGTACGAAGTGAAAATAACATCATTTATAAAAATACTAAAATATTTTGTTTATTTTTTGTTGAAATATAAAAAATGATTAAAATGAATTTAATCAATCATTGTATAATGTTAAAAACTTTTATTTGATAATTTTTAGAAATCAATGACATGGAAGAAGTAGAATTTTGGACGGATTAGAGAAATGAAGTCATCTTTTCTATAAATTACTTATTTATGATATTTTTATAGCATAAATTAATGAAAAATAATTGAATAATTTAATTTTCATAAAATGATAATATTATAAGAAATTCAACGAGTTGTATTATATATATATCACAATTTATCATTATAAAAATCTTAATCATAAATAATCTCAATAAACAATTAGATTGTAACATTAAATAACTACCACATAGTATTATTTGTGTCCTACACCCCTAAGATTAAAAAGAATAAGATAAACATTATAGATCAGGAATAAAAATTGTGATAAAAAATTTCAATTGTGATCCATATACACCTCAAAAAATAATATAGGTGCAAAATATAAACTATATCCTAATGAAGATATTATTACCCAAAAATCCATTACCTCAGGTCTGTTATCTATATTAATTGTAATCTCAGTTTTATGATATAAAATAAAAATTTCATAATAAACTAATATGTACATGTTGATATAAAATATAAAATCCATATTTCAAGATATTGTTTCTAAAATTTACAAGATATAATTATTAATTTACGTGCATAAAACTAATATTTAGTGTAAAATATTTTTTTGGTTTCCAATTTTTTATTCATATTATTTATAAATTAATCATAATAATTATTAACAAGTATATTAATTATTAAATATATGTTTTTAATTGAAATTTTTTCAATGAAATTGATATAAATTTGTTGTTAATATATACTATGAAAAGAGAATGCTTTTTGATAGAAAATATTAATTTCCCGCTAAATTACTCATTATTTCTTCAAAAGATAAAAATTTCAATAAACTAAAATATTTAAATTATGTGCTAAAAATGATGTTAAATTTTTAAAAAATTTCCAAAAAATATATCAAATTATATTAATAGTTAACATATAATGTATAAAAAAATAAAACTTTTAATGAAAAACACACTTTTAAATCATTTT
The DNA here is from genome assembly GCA_963277665.1 of Viscum album. NCBI lineage: Eukaryota > Viridiplantae > Streptophyta > Magnoliopsida > Santalales > Viscaceae > Viscum > Viscum album. The sequence continues at coordinate 517,558,774 of OY728146.1, forward strand.
GTATTCATAATATGATTTCTATCAATTTATAATTAATTAAAATGTATTAATATATCAATGTTATTACTGTTTTGTAATTATCTTATATATTATGTACCATATTTTTTCATTTTATGTTTTAGATTTATCATTGTACATGATTTTCATATAAAAGAAGAAAAAAATATAGTAAAATGTTAGGTCATTATAAATTTGAAATTTGATTTAATATATATATTTAATTATTTTTATTTAAATAAAATGTGTTTTATTATTAAATAATAAATTTAATTGAGTTCTTATAGAATAACGTAAATTTTATTTTTCATCCATGAAGTTTTTCATTGAGTAATAATTATATTTGATTATGGTGTATAATTTATTGGATTTCATTGGTAAGAATGTTTATTGTGAGGGAAACCATGTGTTGTTCAACAATCATGGAAGCTACAAAATTGTTTAATTAATTATATAATGTTTCATAAAATATTCATGTTAAATCATATGATATTTTAGAGCAGGCATACCAATATTTTTTTCACGAAAGTTTTAATATTATTTAAGCATTCATTTTGATATACATAAAATAATGATTTTCAAACATATTGTGACGTTTTGAATTGATGGTTTAATAGAAAATATTTTAAAAATAATGTAATGGTTTTGTTATTAAGAATTATTTTTCTAGTGAATTTTTTATAACATCATATGATCTGTGTTTTTGGTAAGATGTTTAATAAAATAGAATAACATGATTATTTTAAATTCTCAATTTTTTCTTTATTATGTAAATTCCATCCAAATTTACATATTTTTAATAAAATTCAATGTTCTATGAGAATATATTTTTATGATGTGTTCTATAATTTTTTATAATTCATGTTATAATTGTTCATTATTATATATGTTATAATTTTAATACAATTCTAGATAAACATTAAAAGGTTGTTCTTTCGATGTTGGGGTTTCAAATCACATAAATTTATGTTTAGAAAGTGTTAACATTCTACTATTGTTTTAAAATTGTTTTACTAAATTATTCATTAAAATTTAAATAACTCATTATATATATAGTATATGGGTACCAAGAATCGAATATTATATGTATGATTTTCCAATATTCAATTATAAACAATTCCCATGAACAAATTATCATGTATTCCAAAATAAATCACATCATATTAGTATATATCAATTAATTATATTTTAAAACCACATACATAATCGATGGTTAAGTTATTTCATTAGTGATGAGATAATAAATAGGTTGATCAAGTTATAATGGCTGATTTAAATCATTTATTTATGTAACTTTACTAAAATTTCATGTTTGTAAACTAAAATTCAGGAATACTAAAAACCCATTAAATCAATTTTAATAATTAATTAGAAATATCATTACTGATTGGTAATGTTCGGTTTTGAAAAATATTTTTTTCTATCATTCATTCATGAAGAATATTTTTACTACCAAAAAATTAATTTCAATACATTGTTGACTAAAATTATATATTTTCATTAGAATCTATAATCCCAATATTATTATTTATATTTAGTATTATTAATATGTCAACTTTGTAAAGTGTATTATAAATTTTATCGTATAAATTATACTATTAGTAAATGAAGATATCCATAATTCAGTAATTTTTTTGGAATAATGTGGGTTTTAATCATATATTTATAAATTAAATAGTTCACTAAAAAAACATAACTGATATGGTTATCAAGTATGAATTATCAACTTTTTTTTATAATTTGTTGTCAATTTAATTACACATAAGACTCATTTTTCAAAAATTTCACACAAAATACTAATTTCAATGTTTTAAGTCAAATATATTGTTGTATATATATTCTATCATACCTTTATATAGAACACGTTTCTATAATATAGTGTTGTTTAAAATAATTTTTCATGGAAGCTTGTCTATATCATTTTTATGTTGTGAATTTTGTTTCAATAATTTGTAATACTATTTGAGAATGACTATAGATTTAATTTAATAAGTATGATATTTTACTGTGGAATTGTGAATATTGGTTGACATAGCAAGATTTGTTTTCATAGAAAATTAATTCTACAATGATAATATAGATTTTACATTATAAGATGTATTTTTTATTATATGAGTAGTAAATAGGTTTACCTTATATGGATATTATTATGTGTGATGGTATTTCAATTCCACGATTATTTTATAATTATTTTCCTTTTCATTGTGGGATAAACAATAAGCGTATAGTTGATATTGCTAACGTTAATACATATCCTTGAATGGCATGTGTGACTGAACTGAAATTATATATATATATATATATTCAATTTTATATATTTTTATGTGTATATTGTATGATGATATAGGAAATTCCTAATATATTTAATGACATATGTAGTACATATAAATGATTTGGATTATCAGTACATTGATGTGTGAATGTGAACATTGTAATGGTAAAGGGGCTTAACTAACATAGATGGAATCCATCTAGGGTTTCATTCATGGTTGATTATTATAAATATTTTATATCTTCTATTAATGATAATTATATATTTTTATATATATATTCATCATCTCTGGTTGGAAGGGGTTTTATTGTGTGTTCTGTCTCTCATCCTGGTTTGTGTATTCCTTATCAATTAATAGATGGCATAAGGGTCTTAATGAGGAGCTTTAGGGCATGATAATTTAAATTATATGGACTTATATAGTAAATTAAAATAACCTAATTAAAATTAAATGGATGGAATGTATTGAACAATTCAAATTGGGATGTTTGGGATCAAAGACTTTAGAATTTTTAAAAATGGTTTTATTCATAAATTTTCCTCAAACAAGATTTCCAATGATTCTCTTTCTGATTTTTATTCTATATAGGATAAAGATATATTTATGATTTTTTGTAAATTTTATATTTTTTCACTTATTTGTACATCCACAAATATTTTAATTGATAGGATCATGTGTCATACTCAATGGATGGTATTTTTGAGAAGAAAATTTCAATTTCTTGACCTCTAAATTAATTGAGCATATACTATATAAAAGCATCATAATTTAAAATAATGAAAGACAAATGTCGATTGATTATTTTGTATCACAAAGTGAAAAAAATTAAATCATGATCACACCACAAGAAAATCAATCTATTCAGATATATAATTTCATTGATGGTTACATCCTTGTGTGGAAAGAAAATATGGTTGAACATTTCAATACCAATAAAGTACTATAAAATTGAATATATGATCCCCGCTAAATTATGATCATAGTTAATGAAATTCAACATTAATTTTATATTTCCATCTTGTTTAATACATATCTAATGGATCTGGAAAAGTATATTTTCAAACCATGATAAACTCAAAATGTTCTAATTTTAGATTTCTTATCCATGTCCATTATGCCTGAGGATAGAAAAAATTGAACATAACATATTTATGTTTAATTGGTTCACATATAATCCTTGGGAATATATTATCTATTTGTTTTGTGAGAATTTTTTCACAAACATGCAGTTGAATTCCTTCGTGGAAATACTTTTTAATGATGATTGAAATATAAAGGTCCAAAACCTACTATTAGTAGTATCATCATCCAGTTTTTCATCTATCTAGAGGACCCTCAATGAAATCATGTTTGAGGGAACACAACCCACTCCACAATATGTCATGATTTACTACCATCATGAGGTGTACACAGTGTCTATGTTTCATAATTTAATTCTGAAAAATATCATGATTTTTTTAATTATATTTCAACTCTGTGGTGTGTCAGTCCGAACAAGAAAACCAAAAAATGATCTTGTAAATTCAATGGAAATCTATTATAAACATGTGGATCAATGTGAATGTCAATGGAGAAGCTTATGGAACACCTGGGCCCTCGGGTTATAGAGGATTCTTTTGAACACATCCTGTATTTGTTAAAGGGTGCTTCAATCACTACACTCAAGTTGGGGTAGATTATGATTCTGAATTATCAGTGAGAATATATGAATTTGGTTATATTGTCCTATACAAAGGTATATTATTATGTACTTAATATATCTATACAATTTATGTTCGTGCTTTATAAACAAAAATTTCAAAATTCACCATGGTATATCCAATATCGTTAGGCTGAATATCTCAATATGGTCACTCAACTCAACATAATTGTCTCACTTGATTACATAGTGTCTAATAAAGTTACAGATGTTCATTTGAAGAATGAAATTATCGATATGGACATGATGTGATCCTTCTCAAAACTGAATTAATGTACTCCTATGTTGTAGGCTAACATGTGTGGTAAAGTACACTCTAGTATCTCTTAAAACCCCTCATAATTCTTAACAAATACATTTAATAGGCTCAGATTCCAATAGATCGTATAATTTCTAGTATATATATATATATATATATATTTTTGTGTGTAAATGTTTATACATATACATTTAATCACATATTTATCTGATATCATATTAAGGAATAATTTTTGATTTCCAATTAATAATTTACTCTCATTACATGTATATAAACCTTGATCATATGTAAGGCCCACATAATTAAATTCAAATAAAATATATGTATGATTAGGCAAGTGATGTTTATAGATTATTTTGACCTATGATTTATATTATATATTTTAGCTTCAAAATAAATTTTCAGAAAGTTTTAAGGGTTCGGAGGCCATATTTTGTTAAAAAATTAATTTTTTTAGTTTTTCATGTATTAGGTCTTATTTATCTATATCAATTTTGTAACACCCAGACCCTAGTTACCATGAGTCGGTGTATTATTTCATAGCATTATCATGATCACAAGGGATCAAATCCAGAAAGACTAATTAGTTTAGTAGCCATTGAGGTACAAGATACATATATAAGTTTACATTACACTATGAAATGAAAAACAACAATATTATGTCTTCATGGAACACACTCATATCCATTATCTTAAATCTACAAGTCATTCATAATATAATTCTATGCATCTAGGGAAAAATAAATCATAGAAAAAGGTGATCTCAGATAGTCATTAAGGATAAAAATATACCATAAATATTCATAAATTAGAATAAATATTTACGGAAATGTATAAGAATAAACTACAATCCTTTTATATTTAAACATTAGTATAATATGGAAAATATAAATCAAATAATACCATTTAAAAACTTACATAGATATTCTACTTGTCGAATAATCACATGTAATATCAATAGTTAATATTATAGTGATGGAATTAATAATGTTGAATATCATAACTATATAGTCAAGGCCTCGTGCCAATACTAAAAATAATATTTTTTCAAGGCCTTGTGCTAAGACATTGTTCTGTCTCATGATACCTACCAATGCATTGAGGAGATATATTTGGCTCCACCCATCACATAATAAGTCCAATTCATTCCGCATATAAAAAGTTTCAATCATAATATAAACATTCATATTAAAACAAGTATAAAAAATGTTAATAATTTAGCAACAAATCATGAATGGTATAAAAATAACACATCCACAACCAAACACACGACAAAACATTCAATACAATATCGAATATTGTATCATAATAATTCATCTTCAAACAAATGTAAAATCTATCAAAGTACGTTGACATATATTAATTAAAAACTATTTGAGATAAATATATCAATTTATTTCGAAATCTTTTAAAAGTCACATTATTATAAAATATTACATTTATTTTGATAATTTTCTTATAAGCTTGTAAGGGAAGCTTTAATGGATTTATTATGGCGGATAATAACCACACTCACCATGTAAATTAAATTATGTTTTCTTACCTTAATTTGTTGAAATGGTCAAAAAGATCATTGTTTAGAAAACAATATAATTATTCCTTTCAAAACATTTTATAAAAATTAAATCAAAGGTATAAATTACATTAAACCATATTCTATGAAATAGTAAAAATTGGTTTGATATAAATTATTATGAAACAGATATGTGGATGGGATAGAAGTCCCAATAAGTACTGACCTATAAACAACCTCAGATAAATAAATGTATTATAAAACTAACCATTGATTTGTACATTTTATTATTAGAGGGTACGTTAACCTCATTTATAAATTTAAATCATTGTTATTAAATTATACATGAACCACATATATAAATATGATATCTTATTTTATCTTCTAATATTTCTTTTTCAATAATATTTCAGTAGTATCATGTATTCTAGTGTTAACAGATAAGTTTTATTTTATATGGTTTGTTACTTAAGTCATGTTTGATATGGGTAGGATGGATTTTATTAATATAAATAATTATATTAAGTTATTAAACATTATTTTTTGTCATGAATTTAAAATTATTCTTGAATGGTAATGGTGGAGAATGATTCTCATCACGTTCGGGGAGACGGTAATTCGTAAGTACTCACGAGAGACAATATCATTCTATTGATGGTAAAATAATATTTAATTGGATGATATATACACATAAAGAATAATTAAAATGATATATATATTTGTTTACATAAATTATAATCATTTTTATACCCTTTAAAATAATGAACTGTTGAAAAAAAATATACACCATGACGTGGAGATGGTAGGTCTTACGTACGCACATAATGTGACTTTATCATTCGTAAGATGGATAGAATAATTAATATCGATCTATCATATTTATAATAACATCATAGTATGTAGAAGGTATTTAATTTATTATTTTGGAAATGAAAGAACTATAAAATAGGTTGTGGAAGAAGAAAAGAACTTTGAAAGACTTGATGTAATTATTACCTATTTATTAGGTGTTTCCTTTAAATTTCATCAAAAGTGATCCATAGGTTGGATTTATGATCAAATTAACGATAGTAGGATGAATTTAGGGTAGTTGGGAGGATATTTTAATAGGTTTTTTATTATCCAAATGGCTTTGGAGGTGTGATTTTTACATAAGGTAAGTACTCTTTTATAGGAGAGGTGATGGTCACTTTAGGAAAAGTTTTAAATATTATATTTTTATAAAATCATTTTTGGTTTATAATGGATCCAAATAGATTTATATAGAGGATATTATGGGTATGGGTTGAAATACTCTAAACTAATTAATTTTAGACATGTTTAGGTCACCATATTAACCTTATATTTTTTATTTAACTCTTAGTTTCATAGTTTAACTTTTACCATGTCTTCTTGTATTATTATAAAACATAGTTAATAAACATACTATAATATTACAAGAAAACCTCAAGTGGTTCATTAATGACATATATATCATTATATATGTACATTGGATGAACCATTGTTTTTTTGGACTAATATATAATTCAGTAAATTAAATTTTGTTTAAAAACCCATTTATGTCAATTTTGACACTATTTTTTATTTGGTTTTTCTGAAAGTCATAAAAAATTTATCACGTAGAAAAAAAATTATCTAATCAACCCTAACATGTTATATTAATATATATAATTTTTGTATTACATGAAAAGTCTCAATTTCCATTTATTTTTATATTTATAACATCAATGATTTTAATATTTTATAAATATGGTAATAATCGCATCATCATTATGTCATATATTAATTTAAATATTTAATGTCTAAATATAATAAATAAAGTACCATGATACAAGAAATAGTTTTAGATTTATAATTAATATATATTGTTTAATTTATCTTATGTATGACAAAATAGTAAAAATGGTTTAGTTATTCAAATTTGTTTTTAATAGTTTTAACACTTATTTATATAAAATAATAATAAATGTACTAATGTAATCCAAATGGATCCAAAAATATCATATTTTATTATTAATGAGGATTTTGGATGAAAAAAGCTTATCCAATTGAATTAGGAAATGTTTTTGGAGTAAATATAAAATCATTGTTACATTTAATTACCATATTTACTTTTAACCATGGTTAATAAAATAAAAAATTATTGTTCAAGAAATATTAATTTCATCATATCAATAGAAATTTATCATACTGATTTCATATGTGTCTTTTCAAATTTGGAAATTCAATTTACAGAAGAGGTAAAATTAGAATTATGTAAATTTTCAAATGTTCCTAGAAGTTGGGTAAATGTGTCTAGAAGGTGGGTAAAAAGATGTTAACAAGTTTAAATATATCTAATCATACTATAAAATGACGCTAATGACATAAATTTTACAGATATATATATATTTTATCAATTCATAATTTAAAATAATTTTTTTTAAAAAAAATTTAATTATTTAAATGGAAAAATCAGTTTTTATATACTATGCATTATTTTTCACTATTCATCAAAAATTGAATGTTTTCAAAAAATACCAAATATTCACAGTAAGCTAATTTTAAATATTATAATTCAAAAATAATGCCCATTTTAACAAATTTAAATTTTAAGAGTGGTTAAATTTAATTTTATTACTATTCACAAGTGGACATAAAAAAGAATTTCTTTTAATAAAATAGTTTATCTAAATATATAGCTATTTTAAAAAAATATATAGATTTTCATTATTAATATGTTTTATTTATTTGAAGACATTATAAATAAAATTTATGACTTATTCATTACTATTAATATAACAATATTAAATTGATAAATACATATATCATTTAAATTGTTATATTACTAATGTGTTGTTTTGCAAATACTCAAGCTTGCTTATAACACAATTCAAGATGTTGTTGTATGAAATATAATATATTGACTTAATTTAAAGATATAACATACTAAGAAATCATGGGTTGTAACATAATCCTATCCTTCAATAAATTGTGTCCCCGTAATTTGAAAAAATAATTCTAAAATAAAATGTTAAAATTACAAAATACCATTGTGGAAAACCAACATTTGAAATAAGGTCAATAAAATTTTGTTTTAATAAGAGGGAAATGAAATGAAAAACTAACCAACAAATTAGGATTTATAATAGGATAACATTGGTGGAAATTTGAGACACATAAATGGTGGGAAAACATAAATATTTATAGGTAGTGATTGAGCTAACAAATGCAAATCAAGTGAACAATAAATTGAAAAATGCAGTACTCAAATTCATAAATCAATCATGATTTAATATATAATTGTTTCATCAAAAAATAATTTATTATGATAACACATTTTTGGTTTTATTATCCTTTAACTAAATTTTTAAATTTTGTTTTTTCATAGAATAAGAAAAAAATAATTCATAAGAATTGTTCCATACGTTAACTAATTTCTACCAATAAATAATCTTTCACTACAAAAGATAATAGAACTCAAAAATATTCTATTTATCCAAATTGTATAGGGTTTCAAAAAAAATTAATTTATAATTCATCCATTATATCTTTTAAAGAAAACTACACTATAAAAACTAGGACATCATGAAGGCCATTGGTAGGTGATGCACCCTTGTCTCCCTTAAGTGGTGGGTTCGAGTCGCATGGCCATACCGGATGCGACAGGTTGTCGCCTGACCTTCGGGTCAACCTTTATATAAAAAACTGATAAAGAATAATAATAAAATGATTTAACCATAAACTTTAGTATCCAATTTCCAACTAAATCCATCCCAACCTTTAGACTTATCCAAAATACTTTTGTCCAAACACATAATCTAAAAATTTATATTGAAGGTCAACACAACATAATTAATATCTCTTTTTTCAACATTATAATATTTTAATACAATCATCATGTATTCTCATAAAACATGGTATCAATATGAATTACCATTAAACCTTATTGAATACATTCATACTCTCTTGTACCTTATAGAATACTGGATTTAACCCTTAAATCCAAAAAATTAGAGTACTCCAACAATGATGGAATAAAAACCCATTAATGAGTTCCAAGGATATATATAATACCAAATATATTTTATCCAAATCAATTATCTATTATTCCAAAATCAATAACTCTGTATCGAGAACATATTAAGGTTTATCTTTCTCTCAACCATATATTTTCCAAAACAATTTACTTCAAACGTTGTCACTTTATGTGGTACCATAAAATTTAAAATAATTAATGAAAATGTACTACTCTAAAATCCTAATATACTTTAAAATTATTATAACGTGTACACCATTAATAAAATACTAAATAGACACATTTATTTTATAAAAACATAAGAACAATTACAATTCCTCTTCAACTATTGTAGATTCATAACATGACTATTATCTAGTAGCATCATTTAGGGTATACAATGATTATTTGGACATGGATTCACGTAGTGTCCTAACTCTTTGAAAATGAAGCATTTTACATTTAAATCCATTTTCCTTCTATTTCGATCACATACATGGAGTCTTTTTTCTCCACACTTATAAAAAGATCTCATTCCCTTAAAGAATTTACTAATGTGACTCTTTCCATAGTTATCACATATGGGATAATACTTCTTTCCCTTATTCTATTTATCTATATTTATCTCTACCTTAGTTTTCATATCATGATAACCTTCAAATAAATATAACTCATAGAATTCTTAACATATCATATTAACACTTGATAATATTTCTTGAAATGATGAGAATATGTGGCAGACTATTTCACTTCAAAATGTTGGTATAAGAACCTTAAATATATGATCCTTCATACTCATTGGATCTTGAGTATTATGGGAACTCTCATTTGATATACTAGGAACCATTTGAAAACAATGACATACACTGGTTTTGTTTATGAATTGCAATATATATTTCCAACCTTGTAAAATACATAATATAAATAGAACAACTTATTACTATAATCTATAATAATAGAAAACCATCTTCTTTGAGAATTAATTACTCATAAATCCTTCATAATGTTTTGTAAAGAAAATGAAAATTATCCTAAGATTATCCCCCTAGAGTGTCATAAATAATAGTGCAGCCATCTCCATTGCAGTGCAATATTTCGCATTAATTTCTAGCTCAATGTGGTGTATTGGTGTTTTAACCCTAAATACATTGGTTCACAATCATCTTCCACCTGCTCAAATCCATACATGGTTATATTGCTTGGAAAATTAAAGAAATCTCAACATTGCCAAAATTCTTGGAAGTTCTTCTATACTAATCCTTATAGACTATCTAAGGGTAATTTTATGTAATTGGATTTTTTCTAAATCTACTTTCCAATGCATTTTATAAACATCCTATGATACCCAATGTAATTCCCATAACCTAGTTACCTAGATTCAGTGCATTATTATATAACATTGGCATGATCACAAGGGGTTAAATCCCAAAAAAACGATCAGTTTAATATCTTTGGAAGTACTAGATACATAGATAAGTTTTACATTATATTTTGAAATGACAAATAAAAACATCTTCTCTCCATTGGACACACACATATCCCTTATCTTATCCCTACAGGTCTGTCATAATATATTTCTTAACATCGTGGGAAAAATAAAACATAGAAATTGGTGAGCTTGGATGCTCAGTAAGGATAAAAATATAGTGGAACCATTTATAAATAAGTATAAACATTAATGGAAATGTATAAAACTAAATCTTCAGATATTTAAAGATGTACTTATGTATAATATGTAAAATATAAATAAAATAATTTCATTTACATATTAACATGGATATTATTCTAGTCGAATAATCACATTTTATACTAATGGCTATTTTCATAATGATGGAATGAATAATTTCGAACATCATAACCACATAGTCAAGGCATCGTACCAAAACTTAAAATATGATTTTGTCAAGGCCTTATGAAAAGACACAAGTTTTTTACACGATACCTACTGATGCATCAAGGAGCTATAGTAGGCTCCACCCGTCACTTACTATATCCATTTCAATCCTCATATTAATAGGATATAACATAACAGAAACATTCAAATTAAAACTAGATTAAGAAATGTTATTACTAAAACCATAACCATGAATGGTATAAAAATAACACATCCCCTTTCAAACATTTCACAAAACCATCAATACAATATGGAATATTTTATCAAAATAAATAAAATTCAAACAAGTGTAAAATCCATCTAAAGATTTTGACATAGATGAAATCAAAGCTAGTTGAGAGAAATAACTCTTTCTATTTTAAAATCATATAATAGTCATATAATTATAAAGGAAAAAAATTTATTTTGAGGATGGTATTTTATTCTTTCATGGGATGCTTCGGTAGTTTTATATCGGTGGAAAATAGCCTCACCCGCCATATAAATTCAAAAATATCATTCTTACCTTAGTTTGTCGAAAAGGTCATAATGTACCTTGTTTGGGAAATGACAGATATATTACTTTCAGAACATTTTATAAAAAGTAAAAAAAAGGGTGTAATTGAATTTATACCAAATTCTAAGAAGTATAATTTGTTTTTAAATACATTATTAAGAAACCCATATTTGGATGATAAAAATGTCCCAGTAGATAATTACGTATAAACATCCTCTTATAAATAATGAGAATGTGAAATTAACCCTTACCTTGTACTTTTCCATAGTTGAGTGTTTTTAAACTCTTGTATAATAGATAAATCCTTGTTATTAAATTATAAAATAAAAACATACATAAATATGATATCATATATGATTTGGTAATATTTTATTGTTAATAATATTTCAGTAGTATCATTGTTTTAGGTGTTGACTAATTTTTTTCCTTTATTTGTTTTGTTAAGTAAGTAATGCTTGTTATGGATATGATGTTTTTTATTAATATCAAGAATGATATTATGTTCATAAAAAAATATTTTTAATCAAAAAACGAAAATTAGTCTTTAATGGTTATGATTGGGAATGATTTTTATCACGTTTGTGGATACAGTAATCTATACGTACGCACGAGCAACAATATCATTTCATTGATGTTGAAATTTTATTTAATTAGATGGTTCATTATATATACAGATTCAATAACATGTTATATTTATTATTTACATCAATTATACTCATTATTATTTCCGTCCAAATAATGAAGTGTTGAATAAAAAACAACACCACGACGTGGAGAGGGTAAGTCACACGTACGCACGTATGGTGTGTTTTTCAACCATATGATGGATCGAATAATGAATATGTTTTTTCCATATTTATAATAAAGTTTTATTATGTATAAGGTACTTTTATTATTATTTTTCGATTAAAAAAATAGAAATTGATGTCGTATAAGAACATAACTTTGATTGAGGTAATGAAATTATTACCCCTTCTTTGGGTTCTTCCATTTGATTTGATCAAATAGGATCCTTAGGTTGGATTTGTAGTCAATTTATAGACTCTAGATGAATTTTAGGGTAGTTTAGAGGATATTTGAGTAGGATATGGATGAGCCAAATAGCTTTGGAGGTCTGATTTTGGGAGAAGGGGAAGAACCATTTTATAAGAGTGGTGATGGTCACTATAAGAAAAACTTGAAATGTTATTTTATTATAAAATCATTAGCAGTTTCTAATAGAACCAGATAGATTTATTTCAAGGATAATTTGAGGATGGGTCTAAATCCTCTCAACAAATATTTTTTATTCATTTTTAGGCCATAATATTAACCTTATCTTTTACATTTGACTCTTAGTTAAATATTTTATCTTTTACCAAGTCTTCTTGTATTATTATAATACATGGATAATAAAGATAGTATAAAATTACAAGAAAACCTAAAATGGTTAATTAATGACACATATATCACTATATATATCTTTTTAGAGAAACATATATTCATAGGATTATTATATAATTTTATAAAATTCTTTTTAATTTAAAAACTCATTTATATCAAATTTGAAACCATTTGGTATTTGGTTTTAGTGAAAGTCATAAAAAATTTATCACTTAGAAAAATAATTTTTTTTATCAACCCTAACATTTCATATAAACCTATATAATTATTTTATGTCATCAAAAGTCAGAATTTAATTTTTTTTATATTTATAATATCAATAGTTTAATATTTTATTAATAAGTTAATTGCAACATCATCATTGTGTCATATATATATTTAATTATTTAATATCTAAAAATTATAACTAAAAAACCATGATATATGAAATCATTTTAGTGTTCTAATTAATATTTATTGAAATGTTTATCTTCTGTATATATTTATATTAAAAATGGTTTAGAAATTTAAATTTAAATTTAACACATTTAACTATTCTTTAAATATAATAATAATAAACATCCTAGTCAAATAAATGTATATAAAAAATTATAATATTTTATACCTATATAATTTTCTAGTCGATAAAATCATATCTAATAGAATTGAGACAAATGTTAGTGTAATTATTAAATCATTTTTACCTTTAATTATACTATTTAGTTTTAACTATGGTAAATAAAATCCAAAAGATACTATTCAACAAAAATTATTTTCATCTTATTAAACCTCATTTTACATAGTGATGTCAACCATGTCTCTTGGGTTTTTTAATTCAATTCATAGAAGAAGTAAAATGACTTTTTATTCATATTTGAAAATATTCCTAGAAGGTTGTAAATGTTCCAAGAAGGTGGGTAAAAAATATGTAAAACATTACAACATATCTGATCATATTATAAAATTAATCAAATTAAATAAATTGTATTAATACAATTATAATTTATCTAATTTTACTTTAACATAAATTTTTCATTAAAAAACAATTATTTAAATGAAAAAGTCAGTTTTTATGTACTATGTGGGATTTTTCACAATTCATAAAAAATGAATGTTTTCAGAATTATACCAAAAAATCACCCTAAGATAATTTTGATATTCGGATTTCAAAAATTAAGTTCATTTAACCAAATTAAATATTTAGGTGTGTCTAAAATTAATTTGATTATTATTTTCAAAATGACATAAAATATAGTTCTTTAATGAAATTATTTTTTCTTAATATATAACTATTTTTAAAAACATATACATTTCATTATAAATAATTTTTATTTATGGGAAAAACTATAAATAACATTTAAAATTTATTCTTTAATATTCAAAATATAATATTTAATTGGTAAATAAATATATTATTTAAATAATTATATTAATAATCTGTTGTTTCATAGAAACTCAATCTTGTGTATTACACAAGCCATGTCAGTGTTGTGGGTATTATAATTTATTTTAATTATTTAATGATATAACTTACTATGAAATCATTGGGTGTTACAAATTTTATGAATTTTTTTTTCATTGTTGTTCACATTTTTTTAAATTTTAAATACATTGATATATAATTTTTACTTTTACTTATATAAAATTTTTTTTATACATGTTGGTTATTTGTACATATCAAATATATGGATGAGTCATTAATGTATTTTTTAAGTGTGTGTGGAATGAATTATTCTGCCAAAAAATTATGTATATCATTTCCCAATGATAAATTGAGACCCAATATTATATACTGTTTCTTCTTGATATTAGGGAATCCTCTTAAAGTAGTAACATCATCATGAAAAAACTATTCACGAGGTTGGGTTTGGTTCCCTACATGTAACTTTTCCCTGAAAATAAGATTCAATAAATATAATTTATGACATACCATGGAAAATTTGTTTTACTCTGCTATGGCATTCATAATTGTAAATTATTTTAAATTCCCTTGAATATCAAGTTGTATCTCGATATATCATAGTTTAATTGAAAAAAATGATCTATCTGAATCATCCAATAACATATTATATATATTTTTTATAGATTGAAGTTATTTCTAGTTATTATATATGTTACTATGTCATTATAATTTACATATCCCTGAATCTTCCCTAATGTTGGTTATCTAACTATCTTTTATATACCAATGTCATTAATTTCCATCTCCTAGTATATTCAACAACCTTTGGGTAACATTTAAAAATGGGTGATTATCATCATTTTATTTATGATTTACTTATCTAGTATTTATTTTACCAAAATGGTATATTTTTTATCAATTTTCATAAGGGATATAATTTCATTTTTCATTATAATAAGATCATCAACTATGTTATTCACTTTCCCAAATAGGTAATGTAAAAAATATAATATATTTTTTATACACAAACATCATTTTTCCTTCATGGAAAACTAGTTCTGTGAGTATTTGTAAATAAAAACATATTATAAATTTATATTCCATGATTCCCCAATCATATGTGTTACCTATAATAATTCTTTTAATATCACACATTATATCTCTAGATAAGGTATTGGGTAATTATATTAATGAGTTTTCCATTATGATATGAAATAATGTATAACATTAAAATTTTATATGTATATTCTTCTTAATGTAGTCATTAAAGAATAAACATATCTTACAGACCCTTCTATGAGAGAGTATAAGGAAAATATATATTATTTTTATATCGTATTGACATGATCGTTAATGATTTTCTCAAATTTATTTTACTCATTTAATTAGAAAATTATTTAGGGGAATCGATATTCTTGATAAATTTATATCAATTCATCTATTTTACACATCTAATATATGAAAACTATATATATTTTACAACATATTGGTTATCACAATTACATAATCACTTTTTTCATTGAAGTATCCATCCAAATTCCATTAAATATGATTACAATCCCTAATAATGTAATATGGAACATCTAAGGGAAAGAATTAATTATAAAACAAATCCATGAATAAATTAAATATCACAATTAATATGTTTCTATTATATTATAATATTCCCTTTTATTACTTGTGAAAATCATATATAAATACGAAAAAAATTACACTGGATATTCCTAAATACTCAATTTAATTATTCAATAGTTATAACATTAATATTTAAAAGACCAAATGGAACTTCAATAAACATATATTGTTAAAAAATAATATTTAAACTATTATTTTAAATATACACCCCCTATAATTCAGTTGGAAATAACCATAACTAATAACATAATTTGTAAATCATTAATTTTCATGATGTTTTTCAAAAAACATATTAAATAATTATTTTCAATACTTGCTCGTTATGGGGATCTTATTGATCTATTAATTATAGATTGGAAGACTTGTTCACTATTTATTATTCTTATTAATTACCAGTAGTTCATCCAAAGGAGATTCACTCTTTTCAACATCATTCAAATTTATATTTTTTAAAATAGGAATATGTTTGATAGAGTATACAAAATGTAAATCCAACCATAAATAAAGAATGAAATAATAATTTTTAAAAATAAACACCAATAAACTAGTTTTAAAATTGACGAGAATGAGTATTATTAACTGTAAAATTAATGATATATAAATTTAGAAATTATTGTATATTTTTTTGATAAATTACAACTACATAAGAACACAACATTTAATAATTCCATTTTATTCTATATAAAAATGCTTATCTAAAAATGATTTATATTCAAGTATAAATTTTTATAATTATATTATTGAGTGACTTCCCATTATTGAATACTTTTATGTATTAAGAAAATTTCACTCCTCGTAATTTATAAAATTGAACTCCCTCCGCTCACTTATTCAAACATGTAAATACATTTGGATGAATAAAAATATATCAAATCATGTCCACAACATAATTTTCCTTGTTTTAGAGCTGTTAGTCTTCCAAAACAACCATTCATTATTTCCTTAGTAAGATACCCATAGGATGTTTTTCTTAGAGAAGGTAACATCCTTCACCATGATTCATTAAACTTATTTTTTCTACATTAAGATGTGTATTAAAAAAATAATATATAATGAAAATAATATATAATATACACTAATATTTTACTAATTTAGTGGGGATGATATTTATTTATATCCTCTTTATTATAATGTGAAATGAAACCATCGTTATTGTGTACATATGACTACCACCTTGCTAACTCATTTAAATAATTTTCCACGATAACCTCCAGAAATTGTTAATAATTATGGATTTAATCTTAATATATGTTATTTGTGACATATTAATACTTCTATAAAATTTATATATCATACAACTTCTTACATTTCCATATATTGTAATATAATGACATCGTTCATGTGTGTGTTGGAGTACCACCTCATGAAGCAATGTGATTTATAATTTTATTACCACATCACTTAGATAGTATATGAAGGTATATTTAATGAGAATAATATGATATTTATGATTTAAATATCATTATTTAATTTTAATATAACATTTTTCATATTTGAATCATGTTTGTTGAAATATGGGAACATTTCTCATTATAATGTATGTCATATCATATCTATGATTGAAATATACTTCATTTTCCACATCCATACATAGTTGTATATTTTAAATGTATATTTTTTATATAAAAAAAAATAATTAATTATTATTCCATATATTTTGGATTAATTTAAATGCTGACTAGGTTTTGGGTGTTGAAAATTATACATAAACGAAGCAGAGAATTCCATCAAACTCATTAAAGGGTTGATATAGTCCCAGAAGAAGAATAAAGAATTTTTTTTCAAATCGGATGATGCTGTGAATGGAGAATTTATCTCAAGAAGTACAAATTTGATTGCATACCATTTCTTTGTATGGGTTTTCATTTATTCTTGAATCACACATTGGAGGAAGTAGTTTTTATTATAAGATGGTATCAATGGACCCAACTAATGAAACCAAGTCATTTTCGGGGGTGGGTGGTGATTTCCACCCCTAAAAATGACCATCCCCTAGAACAAAATCATTCAAAGGAATGAATAGTCCCACTGTCCCCCATGAATGAAACCATGTAACATATGAGACAATGTAGTTATTTATTTTTTAATCAAATGATCATATGTGAAAATGCAATATTTTTTCGGATGGGATATTACTATCAACCTCCAAAATAAAAAAATTGGTTTCTGGGGTAGAATGATGATTTAATACCCAAAAAATGACTTCCCTAATGAATGAAGTAATAATGGATGAGAAATGAAATGGTCACATGAATAAAGAGAAGGATAATTGGGAGATGACCGAAAATTCATATTAGGTAAATACTACCACATATCATTAAGGATGAAACAAAATTCAACAGTTTTCTACAAATAAACACCTTTCCGAACGCAATTATCTAAGGCCTAAATGGATGTACCTTTTTTGGAAAAAAAATTCACATATAAAATAAGTAAACTAGAAGAATCACTTCTTGTATAGAAATATAATACGCCAAAGGAACTTAACCCCACATAGAAAAACACTATGTGGCCAGAACCTAGACCATGTAGCAAAATGATATTCGGGTAGAACCCCCGGTCTATATAGTACTATGCTACATGGATAATACACTCACTGATTATGAAACATGCTACGCCAATGGATTTCTATCCATTATATGAACCCGATAATATGAATGATATATCATATGGTGTTCTACTCTCCACCATTATTCGTTCCATTCTGTCATCATATCATCAGACCCTACGTTGTACCCTATGTGAATTAGTCTACTCACATCAGCACAAGTCCCTTTACAAATACAATGGACACATATGATCAGATTATCAGGAACATAAGTTTTAACAATATATTAAAAACTATCATGGTATGACAATTAATGTGTCTAACCACTTAAACATGCTAGACCGTTAAATTGACATAAGGTCTATATTCACTTGATAATGATGGGTACATCTTTGTACATGATCATGTAAACCTCCATGTTCATGGTATTGTGGAAAACAACATAACATTCACTTTGATTAAGGATGGTGTGGGTCACACATCTATTACCTGAGGAAATGTTGGGACTCCCTATTAGACTATTACTTTAACCATTCATGTGGGAGATTGTTCACTGGCTCCAATTCCCATACCATGAGATATAGAAGGATGGATAACCATATGTGACTATGCTATCTAGAAAAAAAGAGTTTATGGGAAAATTCAAATCCCAATATCTCTTAATTTAGTCATTAGCATCTATCCACTTGTGTAAAAGTGTATTTTTTTGGTATTTACATATAAAATGATATATTTTTTCTCACACTGAGCATGATTCATGTGAGAAAAGTCGATATCGTATACTATAACATCTACATTGTCCCAAACCAAATTGGATTACTCTTAGTTGTAATCCCTAACCATAATCGGTCAATCAGACCATTAATACAATATAATCCCCAAACCCACCCCTCAACCATTTAATGGTCATATTCTTACATAATGGGATCCTTAAGGGAATTCTCATTGGTTTAATCTAGAATAATTATCAATAAAGTGGTAATGCTCACTTGTATAAGATCCAAACCTACTAAAAAATGTGGGATTAGATTTCAAACTAACTAGGATACATTGAAATCATCCATAAGGTCTTATAACGACACCCAATTTAATCATATTATTATTCAGGGAACATTCCAGATAGGGTCATATCCACCTGGGAGACCACATATATTTAGGGTACATCAAGATACCATATAATATCTCCCACACCATCTTCGTTTATGGTCCGTTCATCTAGATGTACATGTCATATAACATTAGAATTCATTTTTTCCTCTTCACATGTCCTTAAAATTCTACGTGTCTTGTTATGTGGTACCGAACAAGTTAGGTTCAGAATCTTCACACATGGATATGTTGAATTCCCATTATAAGGGTTTGATCCTAACATCATAGAATCATCTATCTCCTTCAATGAAAGAAAAATCAAGAGCACCCTACAATATTGTTCAAACCAGTATCATCCTAATAAAAAACAATGAATATATAATTCATCCATAAAAATGTTCAACAAAAGGAAAACATCATATATGTTCAATGTGATCCTTATTATGAATACATAGGAATGAAAAATGGTATTGTGATCATAAATTAAATGTTTAAGATTATCCCTAATTATCATTACCTCATTGTGAACCATATTATGCATACATAGGAATTAAAAATGGTATTTTTTTCATAAATTAAAAGTATAAGATTATCCCTAAATAGGATTTAGTTTCTCCCAAATGGTTGTGATTAACCTGAAATACCATCATATAATTTTTTTTGAGTTATTATGTATCGTTGTCAATGTTTTTCACTAAGAACCTACACTAGGTACGTAGGACCACGAATCATCATGTATATGATATCTGTTGGGAATTTATAGATCCATGAACAAAACCCATTTAATGAAATTCGAATGTTATTTAAATAATTTGAATGATTTCACATACATTAATCCCATGTAATAATCTATCAAGAATCATGAATATTTAACCAGAACTGAATTTTCAACCAGATGTGAAACATTCAACAAGTTTTTGGGGTTATCCCGCTTATATATCCTCTCAATTTCAAAAATTAATAAGGCCGCATGAAACTCTAAAATACATTTTTTATGAAGTTATTTCATGAATATGTTTTATTATAAATATATAATATATATCGCAAAGAAATTTCACCAAAACTCACTCAAATCCAATGATGTGTCACTATCTTTTGCAAACATGCTCATCATCCAATGGCCTAGTTGGGTCCTCAACCAAACAATGGAATCCATCACTCACCCATCACCTTCAATAATGGTTTCCAAATGTGTTTTTTCATGATTAATAGCAGAATGGAACTCTCTGAACCCTGAAGGCAGTTCGATTGGCCATTCAGCCCATGAAACCATACCAGTCGACTGACAATGGATAATCAGTGGTCCAAAAATAGAATAACCAAATATTCATCTCATATCCTTCACGGAGGATATCCCTAAAACATGATTACCATTTCCCCACTTACCATAGGGAGGATGTTGATGTTTCCTCCAACAACGTCATCATTGAAACATATATGTCTTACATGGGGGCCCCTATGATGAATCATAACTATCAATGTCATACAACTATGTATCCATATTGTGCCGAGAATAATATGCCACTAACACCAATTAAATTCAAATGGAACCAGTTCCCATGTACTTCTTATAGAGGAAGAATTTAAAATAATCAGGAAAAGGAAATCATCATAATTCGTAATGAAGGAGCCCAAAAATTAAATTGAGGGGAAACAATGGTGTGTATATATATTCCTTATCACACTTATCGTTCTTGATATCCAAATATTATTAAAAATGAGTAGAAGAAAACCCCTCATCAAAAATAAAAAGTCCAATACTCAAATATGTTGGTACCAAATGGGTAGGTGTATATTCTTGCCCAAATTTATCAAGCTCATTATCCAAATATGATAAAAAATAAGTAGATGAATATACCTACTCATTCAAATTAAGATCACCAAGTAGATATAGAAAAAGGCTAAATGAATAAATATATTATTACTCACCATTTTATAGACTATAAGACAAATATGACATAAAATGATTAGGATAAAATCCATCCTTACAATTATGAATCCCACCTATCAAATACGGTGGTAAAATATGGGATTACATATATTCATGTTCACTCCAATCATGACGGTAAGCCAAATATATTGGCAAAATGGGAAGATGAAAATCCATTTTAGTTCACATCTAGCCATGTAGTTAAAAACATCAATAACGATGTATCATATTATTGATATCTCTAATCACTCTCGTTAATCTCATATGCAAAATATGACATAAAATGAATAAGTGAAAATATCAGCTCACTAATATGATTACCATAAGTCATGTAATGTGAAAAACTACGAGAATATGTATATTCCTTCCCACACTTATCATGAACATCAGTGAAATATGACATAAATGAGAGGAAAATAACATTTCTCAACAAAATAAATCACACTATTATAATATAGAATAAAATTATAGGTAGATGAAAATTATTATTGATGCATATGAATCCCATCAGTCAAATATAATCAAATATAAAAATTACATAAAATTAAAAATCTTATAACATAAATCACTCCATTATATATGGTATTAATTAGATATATTAGTTGACCAATATCGATTTCAAATCAGTTCCAAAATTACATTATTTCTCTTAGAATATAATTGGAATATATTCATTTTCCTACCAAATAAATATCTAAAAACGTCATAACGATGAGATAATTTCACATATCAATTCCCCAGAATATCCTACATAAATTAAAATATGTTATCACATAAATAAAAATTGTAAAAAGTTAGCTAGGAAACCTTTCTTTATTATTTGGTTTTAATCTTCCTCACAATTAGGTTATTGCATGAGAGATGGCTGTCATCCCTACTCCCTCATAGGAGGGTTTTTAGAAATATCATAGGATTAATGGATAGTAGGATAATTCATAAATACAAAATCTAAATTGGGGACACAAATCCACTTCTGTATCCACACTAGGGTGTTCATATATCCCACATGAAATATTAGTGGCTTAATGGAATATCACGACTATGTCGTGTGAGCCACATGAATATGCACCCATATATAGTGGTTTTCACTTATAGAAACCATCCTCAATCTCTAATAGGATAGAGACTATAAGAAAACCATTACAATGGAAACAAGATAATGGTGAGTAAATTCTTAACCATCCTATGATTAAGATAGTGCTCTTATGGCCATGAAAAATCAGTTATTGGTGGCTCAGGGTCCTGCCAATCCATTACTAAATTATAGAAGTCACAATACATGTTTCAATGGTACTCCAAATAAAACTATTACAAGTAGATCTATAAGACCTCCCAGCTCATATATAATGATGGACTCCTCTGTGATAATTAGTTAATTGATCACGAGATCATATCTTGCAATGTTCATCACAACAAACATCATCATGGCTATAATATGAAACAAAAAAAGTTATCCCCTTTATGTCATCTTATCTAACGGTCCTACAGAAGATATAAAATTAAAAAAATCACCTATAAAATTAGACATCTAGATATAATGGTATTATTATACATGATATAACCAACATTAAATGTCTTCCCCACATTAACAATTCAATTTTTTAAGATGTCCCTCCCCATTTTGAGTAGAATACATTAATGTCCTCATATTCTGATGAATTTGGAAATATAGGGCTAGATATTCTATAACCCTATCTAGGTCAATAGACATCATTTATTAAGCAAATGATGGCCTAGATATGTGGTCATCCTAAATAACACCGCTGGAACATTCCAATTCCTATAAGACAATTATTAGCCCCACTACTTATGAAAAAACCGCCAAGAAGATCCTATATTAATAAAAACATGTTTAGGAGTACATGGATAGATAAATGAATAATATGTTCATTCTGAGAATAAAATTGGACATAGTTGGCAATCCCATAATGTTTGATCCCTAAAAAACCTCTCAATTCAACATTCCTAATAAATTTGAAGAATAATTCATAGAAAATTTCCATCCGAACTTTTGTAAAACCCATAGTCACCAAAAATAAATATTATTTCATTACAATATGTATGTAGACCATGTCAATATATTGGGTTATATTCTTCAAAAATTAAACATGTAAGAACATTATTCTATGTGGCGACCAAGTAAAGTGATGTGATGAAGAGTTCTTAAGTCAACATGGCTCCATAAATTTCATGATTTATATATCTAATTGTTGACAACCCCAATGGTGATCACATATGGGGATGCGTAGATCATGTAACTGTAAATTTCACCCCATTAACCATTTATAAGAATCCACTATAATTATAATAATATATTTTCATTTTTCCATGATTTCTATAATAAAAACCCCCTTCATAGATAATACAACACAGTTTACAAGAATCGAACATAAATTAGTTTGAAAAGTTTTAGGCCCCATGAGAGAAATCCATAAAAAAACATCTAAACCATAAAACAAACAAAAATAAGTAGTATTATCTATTATGGTAAAACAATCATCAAGGATTTATAATGTACTACAATTATGGAATGTAATGAGAAGAATTGTAATTGTACTCGGATCACGCCTGATCAAATACACATTAGATCAAAAGAGATACTATCATAGAAGTATCTTCTATAGTACTAGATTGGCCCCATCCCATTTGTATAAGGACATCTTTAAAAAAAATTACCCTTTAAGGCCAAAATATGTATTTCAATGCACAAAAACAAGATAACATGACAAGCTCCAGCCCGCAGGGTTGGGAGAACTTTCTCATCAACCACATGTTAATGGAAATCAATCTTTTCCCATCAATAATTGCTCATAAATAGTTAGGACTCTCATTACCTTCCATCTCACAGACTAATATCTTTATATGGAAGGTTTATGACAAGGATACATATAGGTTCCCTCCCGATCAACCTTTTCTATGAAGCTCAATGAGGATCCATGAATGAAAGGGTCGAGTACAGAAAATGAGGAAAACAACCCTCCGATAATTTTATTGGTAATATGATTTCTATAACACAATACGCATCATTTAATTTCATGGACATCAACCCACCAAATGGACCTATGAATGATGAAAATGACAGTAGTAGGGATATGATGGTTCCATTTGGATCATTATCCACACATAGAGAAAGAAAACATGTGAGCATACCTAGAACCATAGAATCAAATCTAAATTCTTCTGTTCCCTTGATAATTATTGTACAAACTCCTCAGTGAACCTATAAAATGAATAATTTATGTCGACATGAAATCAACTACCATATCTCAATGAGTAAGATCTCACTCATATCGATAAAATATTTCCCAAAATTTGGAATAAATTAACGAGTTTAAAACACACATTGATGAGTTTTTCAGAGGATTCCTTCACATTTATTATGGTCTGTAGGTGGAAATTCATCATAAACATCTAGAATGTATACATCAGAAATAGGGATTCATCATGAAAAATAAATAATGACTAATACATCCCCCAAACTTAAATTCTAGACCATCTCTTTACTTGGACCTGATCATGGATAGATTTATGTTTTCCATCTAGAATTAATTAAACCAAAGAGTGTTCAAGAATAATTTCAAAAGATGTCCATGTCTGAATTTCGGCCAAAAATAAGGGAAGAATAGGAAACCTAGATCATATTAATTACTACATGTACCTTTGTTCATATTAAACAAAACACTTTTTAAGGGATTATCACCTCTATAAAATCATTTTACATTTAATTCAATGTCGTTGTGGATTGGCATGTACCCATACATCAAGAATATAAATTACCCCGACTGTGTGAGGGATTTCCCACCCCTATAAA
This sequence comes from Viscum album, assembly GCA_963277665.1. Classification (NCBI taxonomy): domain Eukaryota; kingdom Viridiplantae; phylum Streptophyta; class Magnoliopsida; order Santalales; family Viscaceae; genus Viscum; species Viscum album. Next base: position 517,584,679 of record OY728146.1, read on the forward strand.
ACTTTATGAGTCCTGTGTTTCCAATATTCTATGGATCAGGTAAACGAGAACAGCATATGATTTACTTTTCATCCAATTATAACCCCATTATGGGATATCCTTTGAAAATAGATGCAATAAAAGTCAAATTTTCCTTTCCAATCTATATAAGGTCCAAAATTCACATAGTATGGAATTTTTCCAACATGTTTGATAATGGGATTGAAGTATATCCCTTATTAACTCTTTTATTAGTTTATCAAAATGTATTATAAGACAAATATTAGTGACCTATTTAGTTTTAATGAAAAATTAAATCAGATTATATCATATTTCATTACCATATAATTGTGAAGACATACTCCGTTACTGAACACTTCCCAATGAGGATATAGTCTCTCTCATCATTGATAATATTTATCAAGATCTATTAACCCCACTCATCGTAGTGAAATATGTGGGTGAGTTTTGGGTTTTATCCATGATTTACTAGATAATGGTATAATCTATGAAACCTAATAAGCTAAAAACCTGAATAACTACATTGTTCCTAAAAAATATCTAGAAATGGGTACGTGGAAGCCTCCATGCGTAAAATAGATTGTGAACCTACTATAGATCCAAAACATGCTCAATATTATGCAGTTACCCCTAAGAATATACAGTACCCCCACCCCCTTGACATGATTAGTACAGGGGACTCAGGTGAAATCAATTATATGAGTAAAGGATTAATGTTTACTCATTATGAGATTATCAAATCTATAGCTATTTTATATCTCACATAGACACAGATTTAATACACACTCAAACATCTATAAGGCCAAAACATGTAGGTCTTAAGGATATGAAATATTATTTCCCCCTTTATCAGATAATGGGACATACCATTGTGGAATTCTTCATCATCAATGTATTCCAATAAAAAATGGTAGATTCTATGAAAGTAATGTAGGGAAGGCTACCATCAAAAGTGGCGTATATTACTTCCATTGTACCCAAATAAGCAGTTGAGTATCAATAATTTATTCATCGAAGGGAATAAACTATTTTTGGTCATATGACATCAAATAAAATCAATTGAACTCATGGTATTCTCTAATAATAGATGAAACAAACAACTATGCCCCAACCCCATCTAATGTAACACAAAAAAACGTCATTATTCATATGAACCTCCAAAAACTAGCCATTCAAAATGTTTATTGACAGGATAGGAGTGGAGAAAAATTATAGTAATGAACCTTAATCACATGCACATATGGATATGAATCCCTTAAACATTATGACCTAATATTTGAAGAAACAAAAACCATCCATACAAATGGATCTATTATATATGGTCTGTTAGGAAAAGTTATCCATTGAAGTGGACTGAATCGTTGGTTCGATTAATTTGATTCTATTTAACAATATTTTCTATGATGATGAACATGAATATGAGCTCGTGTTCTCCAAATTGAATTCAGAAATTTTATGATGATTTCGTATGATATGAGGATACTGGGGACGGAACATCCATATCATAAAATATAAATTTAACCACACACCTTCATAGACATTCAATTTTGTAACAAGTCATGTAAGAGACCATCATTGTATCCCATAGTAGAAGTAAAATACCATGAAATCTCCCAAATCAACCTTAACCCTATCAATATATAATAGAATTTTGAGGTGAAATAGGTATTAGATCACCCATTATGGGTAGAAAGGCCTGCCCATCCCAAGCCACCAATGACTTCTATACATTAAAATCCTATCTCCAGGGCTAAACTATCTAAATAAAATATGCAAGCCCCTAGAAAATCTTCTAAAATGGTACTCCACATAAGGATGTTTATGCCTTCAAAATATAAGAGTGAAATAATCGATAATTTATTCTTGGTACCGACTTAGATATTGATCCTAAATTCGAAGAGTTTGTCAAAATTCATCCGAGTATCACATAAAGAGTCTTTTATAATACATAATAGTTTGATGTTATGGTTTTGACTACTGATGTCTATCTGATAGAGAATGATCATGTATAATATTACAAGGTTATCTCCTTCATTGATAAATAAAATTATATTATTATACATGGGGAACATTAGACCATTGAATGTTTCTGACATGATAAATGATGTTGATGTCTAAAAATTCTTCATTAATAATTACTATGGAGCTTCTTGATTCTAGTAAAAATACATTTCAAGAACTTCATCAAAAATAATATCCAATCTCCTTCCTTTATAACACATTATGGCTGTAAAAAAATTTGGAAAAATCCATCTAGATAAATAAAACTCAAGTATCAGTTCATAGACCAAGTAGCTGACTCCAAATTTTTTATGGTTTAGTAGAACATTGCATTCCATGTCATTCTATTAATTTCATATTTGTATCAAAACTTTGGAATCCTTGAATCATATCATCAACACCCCAAATACATCCTTAATAAAACAATTCAGATAGTGAATTCGGATAGTTCCCCATTATAATCAAATGAGTCATGTTATATCAATAAAGTATTCTACTAGGGGAATGGTAAACCACCCATGGTTCATGGTTTAACAAAGGTCACAACCCCATACATTCTAAAAATAATCATAAAACAAGACTTCATATAGATTTTTGAAGAGTATTACTTTCACATCAATAAAGATGATTATGTGAGCCCAAATACTGGTGCATATTTAATAATATATATGGTTAAAGTCATGACCACTGATTCCAGAAATGCCGAAAAGATTTATGACTCCATAGAAAATAATGAAATAATGGATTAAAATAACCAAAATACAAGCTTAGAGATCTAATAAATTATTACCTCACCAACTAAAAAAGAATAGGTTGCCTCATCGTCAAAATATGATATTGAAACTCCTCCAAATATCACCACAACCACTCTAGACTTTATGGAAATCTTGCATTTATATCTTGGATAGAAGAAGTTACTTCATCTTGTAGATTTCATGATATGGAATCCTCCCCTAACTCTATAGAAAATATCCAATTACTTTCTACCCCAATGAAACATGAATAATATGTATAATAGAACGTAGTGGACGAGGATGAGGACATTAGGGTTCCCCTCTTATATTTATGGATGGTGTCACTACCACCATTGATGAACTTATAGTTGTAAATTAACATACAAGATTTGACCCAAAACCCACATTGAGTATTACAATTGTGTCTTTTTAAAAAAATAGGTATATACCTCCTTCATAAAGATTCATTGGTTTGTATTCTCATGGAACAATAAAAAAATGCAATGGCTTGTCCTCGAGGTGGAGACTCACCACATAGGCCATCTAGAGTACTACCACGGATATAAAAAATCATCTAGAAGGATGGAAAAGGAAAATGATTCCAAAATCAAGGCTAATGTTGGAAATATCATAATATATAATTTAATTCGGGCAGTCTAATAGCCCAAATGGGTAGCCAATATCAGGTCGATCAAGACGAAGAAATGTTAAATCAGAGTCTACATCAAATTCTAGGATCTCAACTAAAACTACTAGAAAGTTGATTTCTCATTCAAAATCACAAAACTATTAATTGATGCAATACCCAGATATTAGGATATTTCTTTCATTGATGGATTTTTGAGATAAAATTAAATTTGAATATCCCAAAATAGATAATGAGGAAACTACCTTCATGGACCCTTGTGGGAAATATTCTATTAGGTATCTCCCAATGGCTTGAGTATTTTTGGTGCTGCATAACAAAAGTTTTTGTATAGTATTTTCATGACCATCTGAGTAAATAATTTTCAAATTATATCTTTATTATATGTTTGTTAAATCTCAAAAACACATAAAACTCCAAGAATAACATGAAAATATATTCTACAAATTGTGATAACAAATAATTAAAAACAATCCCTTAAAATATTCTTTTGGGGTTACCTCATTTGTGTTCTTCTTCATCATCACACACCATAGTGGAATCAAATTCAACCTACAAAAGAAAAATGGTATCCATGGAATGTCACCAAATTGTAGCCTCATAGTTTTGAGAGGAATTCAAGGACACCTAACATACATCCAAAATTTAAAATCCATCTTTTATATAAAATATTGAATAAAAATATTTAATGAAAAAGGTGGTTACATAGCAGGGGAATGGTGATTTTCAAGAATCATTCAATGATATCAAGAAATATCTCTTAAACTCTAAAGTTTCGATGATACCTATTGATAGAGAGATGCATATTATTCATATGTAAGAATTAGAATGATAACTTGATTCCTCCATCTTAAAAAGTAATGATCCTAGATGAAAAGTAGTATTTATTGCCTTATCTAAAACATGATTGATTTTCAAAAAAATTATTCAGATACTAATAAGTAATACATGAAACATTTCATTATAGTACACAAACTAAGGCACTTCATAAAACATCATGAGATTCATATGGTTTCCTTTCGAAACCCAAGAAAATATTTTCTTATCTGTATTATTTTGATCAGATGTATTTCAGGGTGGGTGGTCATCCTCTATATTTTTCATATTCATATTGGGCCTTAGAAAGTAGTAAAATTCCATGAATAAGCCTATTTTTTGGTGGACCCCCCACAAATAAATAAATTATTTATATAATAAACTACATGATGATGAGGTTTTATAAATTTCAAGAGGACCATATTTTTGAGAAATGTAATTTGACAGTGATTTTTGAAGGCCACTATGAATGAGGATTGAAGAACCTCATCTAATAAAGGTGGGGCAGAGATTAATGGTCAAATTTCTTAAAAATACAGTCCTACATTACTCCTTATTCTGTTGGAAGGGTGAAATTTTTTTGGTCAAATATCAGGCTCTCATTGCAAGGATAGTGTAATAAAATAATGTAATACAATGAAGATGAAGATAAAAGGTTATTAGGAACGATTTTTCAACAAAGTTAACTGTGATTACACTATCAAAAAATGAAGAACTAATCCCCCTTCTAATCTACGGATGAGTAATATTGTTGTAATTACCTTCAGAGCATATTTTGACTAACATCCCATGATTACATAATTATTAAGAATGTGCACTATAAAATTATTCCCCAACACTAGAAGATCTAGATTGGGATGAACAAATAATTAGTATTGGGTATCACAAGATCATCTCAGCATTAGTTCTAGCCAATATGGTATGAATCGATGATATTAGACCCATTCTTGAAATTTACACTTCTACCACCAGTTGGATGAAAATTGTTATGGAATTACTTAAACATGGGGAGATCAAACTAGATAGATCCCTGAGGAAGATTAAATATTTAGAAATGAAATTAATATTTTTCTATGATTTCATTAATAAATAAATGCTACTATATTCTAAGAGCATTGTTGGGGTCCCACTTGGGTGAAATTATGTAGAAAATACTGCTACATTCATGATGGATGTTCACACTGGACCTAATAACACTAAAAAGTTAGTACTCAATAATTCCCATGAAAAATAATGTCATTGGTAGTAAATTACCACTATTACAACACTCTGCAATAAATTCACCAAAAAAGAGACATTCATGTCGGGTTAATGCAGAACTCTATCACAAATCATTGGAGCTTCTACAAAAAAACAATAATTATTGGATATTTTCTATATGTGGATTGGATTCTATGGGACCATATAATCCCACTACATCCATGAAATTCATGTACCTTCATAAAATAATCGTCTTCTTCTCTATAGAAGATGATCCTAGACCCACTCAATGAATGTAATTACTAAAGGTAAGGATTTTCTCATCTTACATTTATTTTTTTCAAACCTATGCCATATTCACCATAAATTGTATTGTGTGGTGTATATTATTAAAATGGTTTTTTCTATTTTTATTATAATTAAATTTATGTTTATTTACATATTCATTTTATGTTTATTCTTCCATGGGGTTTATATTTCATAACATACCTAATTGGTAATGTAATTTTGTTTAATCTTTATTTTTTTGAGATACATCTCATGTTTTGCCCTAGTAATTTAATATGTGGTGTATATACTATCCTTTTATATTTTATACCAAGAATCTATTCATTTAATGATATTTTATGCCTAATTTAATTTTATTCTCTTCTGTTAATTATGATTCTATTCTACCAATGTGTAAATAGTTTATTTCTACAATCTCATATTTTATTTGGATTAATTAAAATTATGCTATCATTGATGAAATATTTTTATCCACTTATCAAGAACACACATGAATTCTATTGTATTCTAGTTATTCATGAAAGTTTCAATTATCTGTAATATATTTATAAAAATTGGTGCATAATAAAATTAATAATGTTATTTAAATAAAATATGACTTTATCCCCCTCTTCAGTTAGAAATATATGTCCTTTTAAAATAATTTTTTATCAAAAGGATTCCAAAATAGTTTTGTTTTCAAAAATTGTTTAACATATTTTTATAATTTATTTTGATGAAATATTTTAAAAAAGTGTTTCAGAACATCATTTTCAATGATTTGGTTTTTTAAAAAATGTAGTCAACATTCCTTTTGGAAGATATGGTTTTCAAAACAATTCCATTATTTTTTTATATGTTTCTAAGGAAATTAAATTAAAAATATTTCTCAATTTCATTTTATAATTTTTTATGATAATTTATTCTCAAAATTATTTTAGGACTTATTTCTATATTTTCGAATTTTTTCCAAATAAATTTGTTTTCAAATTTTTTTGATGTTTTTTGAGTTTTTTATGGGAAAATGTTAACCAAAATGATTTTAATCTATATTTCAATGTTTTATAATTATTTTTATTAAAAAATAATTTCAAAATGTTTTACTTGTTTCATTGTGAGTTGTAATGGTATTTTAAAATATGATTTGTTTTAATAATATTTTCAAACTCCATTAATATGCTTGCAATGATATTTTGAAAAGAAAAATGTTTTAAAATTTATTAATGATTTACAATGAGTATTCCATAGTGGAAATGATGGTTTCTATATAAAATGTTTTAAATTAATTTTTAAATATTTTTTTATATAAAAATTTTTTCTAAATGGTTTTATGGATACGATTTTCTATGTATGGAAATTTTTGTTAAGAAATGTTTCGACTAATTTTTGAAAATCCTTCTCCAACTATGATATAATCCTTATTATAGTTTATTATTTTTTATGGACATGATCATAGATTGCCACTCATGTTCATTTATGAATGGTTTATGTTTTAATATCCCAATATTTATGACACATGTTTCCCTCAAATAAGTAATATTATTTGAAACCTGATTCTTTATACTGGTTATTCTTTGATGAAATTATTATGAAACCTATGTCTATTCAATAGTTTTTGATGTGATGAAATGTTTATGATACCAATTTTATTTCATGGATCCTGATATAATGTTTAGGAAAACCATAACTTTTTATGGGTCATGATATGATTCATTATTTATTATCATATGGGAAATATATTTATGACTTACATATATGAAACATGGGATGTATATCTACCTAAAATGAATTTTGTAAATATTTATATATCATGAGAAAATTATTTTAATAAAATTGGTGGGACGTATCTACTATGAGATGATGGAAAACTCAATCCATTTTAACGAAAGGACAATCACTGGGGATGGTTTTGTGTCTCACCATGTAGGTGTAGTACTACTAGATATGGGAATATAGGAAAACTCAATCCTCTATTGGATGCTAGAGAGACCTGAGAAACTATGGGCACATAGGGAATCTCGATCCATTGTAGGAAAGTGGGGAAACCAGATACCATAAAAGAAAAGGATTGTCATTGGGGATGGTTGTGTCTCCCATTTAGTATGTTTACTCCCCATGATGTTCGATGATATGTTCTAATAATAAATATATAATAGTAGAGAATAATATAACAAGTTTATGTGTATTTCGTAATTCCATGTCATAATCCTTTGTAAAGATATCATGGATTATGATATTGATTTTCTTGTGACTAATTCTTTATGGACTTCTTAATTTTAATATGTGAATATTGTTTATATTGTTTTATATATAGGTTATCATCATATAATTTTATAATCACATTCTTATACCATTATTCTGTTGTTTTTACTTACATATATTTCTTGTTTACCCTTAGTGAGAATCTAATATCACCCCTATTTAAGTTTTCTTCCCTAGGGTATGAGGATATATTTTATATATGAAATATCTAAGAGGGGTTATAGTTGTGGAGAACCTAGTGGGATATAATATAGCTCAATCATTTATTATAGTTTATGATTCAACATTTTGAAAGGCATTATACTAATATTTATTTTGGGAATTTATTTGTAATGTTTTTATTATTCAACAAATGTGATGTAATTACTATGTAGATCATGATTGGGGAATCATAAATTGTATCAGATGGAATATTTACCAATCCTTTGGAATGTAGGTTGACAAAACATTAGTAAAATCTCTATGTATATTTATGTGGATATTTATTAGGGTGTCTCAAAAGGGTAATTATTTTTAAGATTTAAGGTATAGTAAAATGTCTGGTTATTACGGTGAAGTATTTGGTGACACTTTTCCTATAATTTCATCTAGTTCTAGATTATACATGTGGATGTCGAACTAGAGTTGATGTACCTAGCAGTAAAAACTCTGGCATGGTGCATTGATCCTTACTTAAGCATATCCTAGTTTAGGAAAATAGTTCATTCTACTCACATGGTTTGATAATCCTATGGTTTATGATTTTGAAATTGATTAAAACATCATGAAACATCATGAAGGATTAAAAAATAATTTCTCCATTAATATCATTATATAAACAAATTATGTCATATAACAAAAAATTTGACCTAATTTAGACATCATACAAGTGGATTCTCATTATTATGTGGATCATCACCATGAAAATTATTTCTTACTCAATAATTTTTCGATGTAAATGGTAGGAACCAAAAGGTACTTTGATAATGATGGATGTGATGGTAAACATTCTGTTGGGATTTCAAATAGAATGATCATTTGAGTTAAAGACATTATAATCATTACTAATCACATTTTATAGAACATGATTTATAACACGTACCTAAAGAAACTACCAATCATACTAAATAAGATATTGAAGTTGTTTCATAGATTATATGTAACATCCCAAATAAATGAAGAATATGATATTTTCAAATTTATTAATATTTTTGAGGTAAATATTAATTTTAATTTAATGGGGTTTCTATGTTCGATAGTGTACCAGATACTCAACAACGGGATTCATTGAAATCTTACGTTGCACAGTATAATATAATATTTTAATTTTAAATGGTAGTTAACACCTATCCGTTGTATTGGCGGGAATGAAAAAAAACTAACTACAATATGATTATACATGTTTGTTAAATGTATTTACTTTTATCCAATAAATTTTAGAGGCTTAAAATATGAATGATTCTAATTTTAAGCATAATTTAAAATAAAAGGTCGATTTACCGCATTTTAATGGAGAACCCTCATTGAATATAATTTTGGTCACATTAATACACTCATTTTAACCAAATAAAATCCTTTTTTAGAATGGGGACATCAAATTTCACTTTTCCTAAATTTATTGGATGAGTAATGGCCGACCATGGGTGTCTTTAGGTCTCTTTTGGGGCCACATGGATCCACTTATAAAAGATACTGACACATTAGATTAATTAATTTAATTTCATTAACAAAATTCTTTTAGTAAATTAATTTTTATATGATGTACTATAAATTATATTTTCATCTATAAATATTAATTGGAAAGATAAGAAGATTTCCTACATCATGGTGGTTTTTTTATAATTTTTAGACATCACATAAATTATATTATTTATGACATAATAATGATGTAGTATTTACCACATTAATAAAAGATTCAAATAAATAAGACTATAAATATTAAAATAACATCCAAAACATTTCCAATTACTAATGAATGATATTATTTCCACTATGAGTCATCTTATATTCAACATTAATAATTTATGGACCTTTATAAACTGAATATCATTACATAATAAAATAATATTATCACATGTTCCTAAAGAACCCTCCTCCCCATTATAAAAGGATACCCCTTATAACCAATTACACACACCTCTAAAGCCTTTTGGCTCGTCCAAAATATACCTAATTAAGCTCCCTACATCCCTTTTCTCCTCTTAGAAGCCTTACCTTTGGAAGAAGGCACTTCAAGAAGTCTGTTGGTTCAAACCAAAGGGAGTTTCGAAAATTAAAGGTAACAGTTTGTCTTAAATTTTTTTCTTTTATTTTACTTATCCAACCACTAAAATCTTTTCATTCCTTTAATTTTTAACAACACCAATATCATAAATATACTAGGATTTTGTTATGTGGAGGATTATAACTACACATACACACACCTCCATCTAATGGGTGAAGAATATAATGTTTCTGTTGATGGAAAACTAACAACACACGAAATAATGATTGCTCAAATATCCGCAACCACCTCTCATGGTGGCCATTATGATGAAACTGAATTTATAAATGATATATATTATGTTTATGTTTTCACTATGAATATTTATTTTCACATTTAAATAAATACTTTATGGTTTCCATAGTGGGTAAATATGATAATCTCATTAGAGGAAGTGCAGACTACCACCCCCTAAAAGTTATATGACTCATTAATACCTTATATGGTACTTATAAAGGATGGAGTTAATAATATTGAATATTATATTATACTAGAATTATAATATAACTATGTATCATTATGTTTTTAATTATATTAAAATAAGAAATAGAAATGGAAGTAGCATTCATGCGTACATATGGCTTACCGTCTCCGTGAATAATGCATTTCATTTCTTACCTCTAAATGTAATGTACTATTATAAATACATGTATATACTAGATATATATGATATATATGATATCTAAATCATTAATATAATTCTGAAGATATCAGATATCATACCACATGAACAGCTTGTAATTATAAGGTGAGCATTTTTTTACTCAAGTACCAAATATAGACAAAACATACGTTATTAACTTAAATGATTTCATAATTTTTATAACATGGTTATAATTAATATAAAAGGAAAAATAAACATTAAAAAGGTTCCTAAGAAATTATAAATTAACATTATTTTATTATTCACGAGATTAAAGAACGAATGGGTCAAGTCGGACAATAAGGTAAGGGATTTCATATCTCACTTTTAATTCTGTGAGATTTCCATTGTTCACCCCATATTCATTGCATGTAGTGTATTTTGTACTTCCATTTGATGTATATTATCATTATTATCATTATATTGGTGGATTTTTTTGATTCATTTGTTGGTTATTAACTTTTGGTCATACAACTCAGTTGATTACAATGGGGTAGAGGGTTTCATCTCACTTTTTATTCCCGTGAGATTCATGCTATATTTTCCACTATTTTATTTTTGTGGTGTATGTACTGCTCTTGATTTTACTATTTTTGTAATATACATTAATTTATGAGTATTTAAATATTAATTGTATGATCCTTCTTTCATGTGGTGTATGTTTTGTATGTTACCAAATGGGTAAGAGAACCTTTCACCCTCCTCTTTTGAAAAGACTTTTTTTGTTATGTCTTTAAATTTATATCTTATTATGGTGGGATATGTTCTTATATATCCTTATTGATGTAAATTTTATGTACAACTGATGAGATACCATTTTTATCTCATCAATTCATTTTCTGTAATATAATGTGATGTCGTTAGGCTGTCGAATTTTTACAAGGGAACTTGTTAACCCAATTTCAATTATTTGGGTTCAGCTTGTACTTCGTAAATATGTCATCCTATGAATATATTTGAATGAAATCTGATTGTTTTACACTTAATATCCACTTATATTTGGTGTATTTATATTCTTCACACATAATTATGTGATTGATTTATCCTTAATTTAATGGTATTGTCTTTATATGGGATATCATCTCAATTTACATTTCCATTGAGAATTCATTGTTGCTATGCACCAATTCACTCTTATATGGTTTATATACTATCCTTTGTCATATTATATCATGAATCCCTTGATTCTCATTATATTATAATGTTAATATTAAAAGTTATTCATCAATTATTTATAACTCTCTGATTTTGTTAAAAACACTTTAATTAAAATATCATTTTGATTGTTTTAATGAGTTATTATTATAAATAATTATCTTTAATATCCATGTTTTAAAAATAGTTTTCAGTATTTATTTATATGGAAATTAATGTTTTGAAATTATAAGTCCATTAAAATCTTCAATGTGGTTTGTGACACATTGATTAAAAATCTTTTTTTCAATGTTTTAAAAAATGGATTGATTAATTAAATATATTTAAATTACTTATCGCAATTTAAAATTAAATTTTATTAGAGATATGTTTATATTTCCAATATTTAATGTTTTATGATGGTACTTGGACATTTAATGGGTGGTTATGTGATAAACTAAATGACGAGTGGTGTCGAGAAAACACAGGAAAGATGGTTACATTATAACCCCCAATGCATTGGGTATGGAAGTAGGCCTTATGGCTTTTACATTTAGTGATATGTGTGGAATTGGACCATATGATTATTCCATTAATGTATGTTTATGTCACAATTTACCTTTATATGTTTTGTGTTCCTTATATATGTTGTATGGTAACATTTTATTTACAAAAGGGTAATGAGTGATCTTTTATTTAGTGAAGAGTATTTACTACTCCAAAAGGTAAAAAGTATTACTTATGTTGATGTACTCATAGTTTACATGTTGTTTTAAAAAACTAACAGTTTTCCTTATTTTTGTATCCCTTAGTGAGATTTTTATGCTTATCCAATGTTTTTTTGAAATTTTTTCTCATAGGACATAATGTGGAATAAGGGCAAGGATGGGATCAAGGAAAAGTCATGTTGTCTTAAATATGGAACTAGACATGACTCTTTTTTTAGAGTTTTTATTTTATGAAAAAATGGATACTGGGTAGAAGTGTCTACTTTGAAATATTTTGAGATGTAATAATAATGTCCGAATTCTCTAAAACTCTAAACCTGAAATGATCCTCAATGTTAATTATTAATTTATTTCAATATGATGTAATGCTTAAGGCCAGGTCCTTATAGTTGGTATCATAGGATGGTTTAGATAACTTTATAGGTTAGGGTATTCTTTTAGCATATGCGACATTACCATAATGTTTTGGATTTCATAAAGATTTATAGTTTTTTTAGATAAATTGAATGAGTTGAAGATAAAACTAATAATTATATCTTAGTATTTACCCACCTCAAAAGATATTATATGATGATTTTACAGATATACTCACATTTACCTTTCATTTTTTAGTCAATGGTTGGATCTAGCATGAATAAAAGTAACAATGGATGTGAAGAAAACTAAGAATTTTTAAAATGATCAATTGAGTGAAATGGAAACTGAAATGAAAACTCTTGTGGATATTCTCAACCAACTATCTGGAGTCATGATTGGACACTTGAACCTTGGTTATTTTTTAAGGGATTCTATATATGAGAAACAAATCCCCATAGATGGCCAGGTAATACTCATAAAGGTATTTATGTTCAAAAACCTATGTGTCAAGGATGTGGATATAAAAACCTAGGAAAATGTTTCAAAGGGACAGGAAGATTCTATAGATGTAGAAATGAAGGTCATAAAGCAAGAACCTGACATGGAAAAAGAAAGCATCTAGTTTACTATAAGAAAGGGAAAAAAGTTATTTATAAGGGATCAATTGAATGTTTTAAATGTGGTGTGCATGGTCATTATATTAAAACATGTCCTCTGAAGATGTTTTGGAAATGGGATCACTATGATCGTAAAAATATTTTTTTACCAATAACAAATGTCATTCTGTTTGAGGATGAAGAATCTGAAAAAGACCAATGAATAGTTTGGATTATTTCATAACATATGTTTTAATATTATTAAATATTAGGATATGATTCATGCTTTTTTTGTAGGAATGAATTATTTCGGAATAAGTAGAAAAGGAATAGTTAATAGATAATGATGAATGTTGAATGAGTAATAAGTCATTTTATAAGGGATTCAAGAGTTATGGTATATGTTAGGATGGTGAAATGCGTATGAGTATTAAAGCTCTTTTGATGATGGGAATTACATTAGAAGACATTTTATAGTATGTGTAACCCTAAAGTTTGATAAATAAAAATTTTATTCAAGGAATAATTATCTTTTCATTTGTGGATGTAGTTATAAAAAACCATTTGGGTGTATATGATCCTTGAATTTGATGAAATTATAGGTTAATACATTTTTGGGATAAAAAATAAAATTTATTATAAAACCATCATTGTTAAAATATGTTATGGTTATTTTTGATAAATTTATTTCTTTTTGGGAAATCTATAAAATTATATAATTTTTGAAAAGAGGACAACACACAGACCGTGTGACAACCTATCACGACAGACAGAGCTGCAGGAACTGAACCCACAACCAATGTGCGATTGGTATTTATCGCCTACCATTGGACTACGTGATGTCCCTGGTTTGTATGACTAATTATTTTTATTTATATGATTTTATGAATCAATAATAATTCAATTATGGTTATTTATGGAAATGATTAACCAATCATGGAGGATATGTGATTAGGTTTATAACTTTTCAATATGAGCCTTTAAATGTAACTGATGTTATTTGGATATAAATGTCAAGATTTGTCTTGGAAGACTATGTGATTAGATCCTTTTGAGATTTGGTCTTCAATATTATTTTTGATTACTTTGAATAATTTTATGGACAACTGTTTATTGAATGGTCATTGTCTAACATTGAGTTATGTTTGAAATTTTTTGGAGATGAAGAGTAGTTTTTATTTTTGTAATAGCCTATCCTTTTTGTGGAATATCCGATCTGGTGCTAACCATTTTGGTTTTGGTTAAGGTCTATTGACCTGGGAAATATATAGTTCATATTTTTTGGATTATGTGATTCTATCAAAGTTCATTATAGCACTCTTAATGTGAAAAAATTCATCCTAAATACTCATCTTTTGGAGAAAATATGACCTTCTGTTAGAAATCTAGTTAAATTATAATATCTACATGAAAATTAAGTATATTTTCTAATGGTTTTAGTTATTCTAAAAAATAAATTTCCTAGTGATATGTAACTTAAAACAAATACCTTGTCTGTTAACATTTCCTGTTGTGGAATCAAAGACTATTTATCCCATCATATGTGTGTTATTTTCTGGTGGTTAACTTACTCATAAACATGTTTTTTATCACTCTACAACAGAACATGCTGGTTTGTTTTCTCCTCCATATCCATGTTTTCATGGAATCATAGTATCTGTTGTCTCAGGTAACCTTTATACTTCTCTTCCTTTATATTAATGTGATAGTTTTATTGAATCTTTTTTTCGATGTGGGGATTTCAATTAAGTTCCCAAGCCCGATTGTAAAATTGAGAGGATTCATTTCAAAAAGGGGGAAGGATGTAACATCTTGGATAAATTATGAACATGGAATTTTTATTTTTATTAATATTTTTGAATTAAATATTAATTTTACTTTAAAGGAGTTGCTATGTTCGATAGCCTCCCCGATACCCAACAACAAGTTTCTTTGAAATCTTACATTACACACTATAATATAATATTATTATTTATATTTGTAGTTATCACCTAGCTGTTGTATTGGAAGGAATAAACAATACTAACTACAATATTACAATAATTTTTTTTAAAATGTATTTACTTTTATCCAATAAAATTATGAGGCTTAAAATATGAATGAATCTAATTTTAAGCATAATTTACATTAAAATGTCAATTTACCACCTTTTAATTGAAAATCCTCTTTAAATATAGTTTTTTGTCAATTTAATAAATTATAATTGACCAAATCAAATCCTTCTTTATAATGGGGACATCAAATTTTACTTTGGGTAATTTTTTGGTATTTTTCTGATAATGTACATTTTTAATGAATAGTAAAAAGTATTGTATTTTAATTAAAAAGTCTCATTAAATATAATTTATTTATATTGTTGTATTATCTTTCTAATTGGTTTTAAATTGTAATTAGAATATATTTTTTCCATTTAATCTAATGTTGTTCATTGGAATTAATTTCACAATAAAATTTGACATAATCAAGTATCAATATTTTGATAGTTATTGTTTCTTAAAAACACGCACTTTGTTTTGCTAACGGGAATTACTTTTAAAATTAATTAATGCCACTTCTATGTTTAGAATTTGGTAAAATAGACATCTTTTTTGAATTCATAATATCAAATATTGACTAGGATAAATTTTTGTTCTTTTTTCTGAAAAACTTCAATTTTTGATGAATAATGAAACAACTTAGTAGTAGTTAAAAAAATTAACTATTTGAATAAAATGAAATTTTACTGCTTCTGTAAGTTGTATTTAGAAAATCTGACATACATGGTTGTTATTAAAAAGTAAAATATGGTTCAATAATATGAAAATAATTTTGCGCAAATAGTAACTTTTGACTTTTATTTACCGCGATTAAAGCTAGATAGTGTAACTCAAGGTTAAAAAAATATTATAATAATTCAAGATTACCTTAACACATTTCTTAACCTTGTTGGATGAGTAATGACTGACCATGGGAATCTTTGGGTCTATTTTAGGAAAACATGGAGCCACTAATGAAAGATAATGACACTTTAGATTAATTAATTTAATGACATAAACAAAATTCTTTCAGTAAAATTTTTTATATGGTGTTATATAAATTATATATTAGACTATAAATATTCATTGGAAATCTAAAACTATTTATTACATCATGGTATTTTTTTAATTTTTTTAGAAATCACATAAATTAAATTACTCATGACACAATAATGATATAGTATTTACCTCATTCATAAATGATTTAAATAAATAAATTATAAATATTAAAATAACATCCAAAACCTATAAAATTCCTATTGGATGATATTATTTAGACTATGAGACATCTTATATTAGACTTTAATAATTTTTCAACCTTTAGAATCTGAATATCATTATATACAAAAATAATATTATCACACTTTGCTAAAGAACCACTCCTCCCTCATATAAAAGAAGACTACATCTATCCAATTCCTCACACCACTAAAGCATTTTGGTTCGCCCAAATTCTGCTGAATTAAGCTCTATAAATCCCTCTCCTCCTAATAGAATCCTTACCATAGGAATAATGCACTTCATGAAGTACTTTGGTTCAAACCAAAGGGCGTTACCCAAATTAAAAGTAATAGTTTCTCTTAAATTGTTTTCTTTTATTTCACTTCTCAAAACCGTAAAATCTTTTTATTACCTTATTTTGTAACAATAGAAGTATCCTAAATATACTAGTATGTTATTATGAGATTAATTCAAACTAAACTTACACACACCTCCATCTAATGGGTGATTAACATAATGTTCATGTGGATGGAAAACTAACACCTCATGAAACAAAGATTGTTCAAATATCCCTGACCAGCTCTCATGGTGGCCATTATGATGGCACTATATTCATATATGATATATATTATGTTTATGTTTTCTTTATTCTTCTGTATTTTTTCATTTATATAAATACTTTATGGTTTCCTTAGTTGGTTAATACGATAATCTCATTGGAGGACGTGCGGACAACTGCCCCCTCAAAGTGATATGACTCGTTAATGCCTTATGTGGGATGTTTAAATGATGGAGTTAATAATATTGTATATGATTTTATACTATAATTATAATAAAACTATGTATAGTTACATTATTAATTCCATAAAAATAAAAAATAGAAATGGAAGTAGCGTAAATGCGTACATACAGCTTATTGTCTCTGTGAATGGTGCATTTCATTTCTTACCTCTAAATGTTATGTAATATTATAAATACATGTAAATAATTGATATATATGATATATATGATATCTAAATAAATAATATCATTTTTAATATAATGTATATCTTACCACATGATCAACTAGTAATTATAAGGTGTTCATTTTTTTACTCAAGTACCAAATATCGACAAAAAAATCGTTATTAACATAAATTATTTAATAATGTTTATAACATGGTAATAAGTAATATAAAATGAATAATAGAAGTTAAAAAAGTTTTTTAAGAAAGTATATATTATCATTAGATTATTATTCAAGATAATAAGGAACCAATAGGTCAAGTCGGACAACGGGGAAAAGGATTTCTTATCTCACATTTAATTCAGTGAGATTTCCATTGTTTTCCACTTATTCATTGCATGTGATGTATTGTGTATTTCCATTTGATGTATATTATCATTATTTTCATTATATTCACGGTATTCTGTGATTTATTTGGTGGTTATTAACTTTTGGTCATACGACTCAGTTGATTACAATGTGATAAAGGGTTTCATCTCACTTTTTATTCCTGTGAGATTCATGCTATATTTGCCACTGTTTCCTTTTGTGTGGTGTATGTACTTCACATGATTTTAATCTTTGGGAAATATAAATTAATTTATAAGTATTTAATCTTCAATGTATTATCCTTCTTTCCCGTGGTGTATGTTTTTTATGTTACCAAATCGGTAAGGGAACCCTCTATAAGACCTCGGCCTTAAACCTTAATTATCATTGAATTAAATGAATAATTCCCATTGAGGATCTTTTCAGGTTTAGAGTTTTAGAGAATTAGATCATAAATCCTGAATTACATTCCACATTTAAACAAAGTGGTTACATAAAAGATAGTATTCTTTTTCCCCATCAACGACAACATATTTAAAATAAAACATGGATTCTTTCATGAAACTTCCTTGACATTATCATCATATCATGTACCATTCCATTGACTTATGAAAAAACATTTAAAAAACATGGGATGAGCATAAAAAGCTCAGTAAGGGATATAAAAATATGGACAGGAAACATGATTTCATGGATACAAAAGAATGAGATCATACTTTACCCATAAAACATAAGCACTTTAACATACCTCATAAAATCATGAATAAATCATTGAAATTGTAAGACATAAACGCAACTCGAGGAATTCCTAACATTATTATGTAGGGAGTAACCCTTTTGGTTACATTTGGAATATCTATCATAGTATATTCCCTAAATATATTCTGAGAAACCTTAACATTTAACCCCTTCGCGTTACCCAATGCATTGGAGAGCTATATCGGGCTCACCTGCCCTTAGTTTATCACAGAACAAGCCGTATTCATAAACACTGCCCAAGAACAATAACATAATCATATCACATAAATTAATCATAATGAAAATATAACATTCCCAAATATCAATAACAATATAACATTTTAAGATATTGAAATAATGACTCCATTATAAAAACCATTTTCAAAACCAACTAAAATATTTAATAAATAGATTTTTGAATCAAAGTGTCCCATAACACATTGAATATTTTAACAATTTAAACCATTAATATCCATATAAATAAATCTTTGAAACCATTTTGAAAAAATGGATATTAATTACAAATATTTATAAGAATAAATCATTAAGACATTTAAAATGATATTTTAGTAAAATAATTTTTAGCAAAATGAGAGACATTTGAATACAATAATTGAGGAATAACATTTAATCAGAACTTTATAATATCATGAGAATAAAGGGGTTCATGGTATAATATTCCAAAGGACAGAATATACACCATATAAGAGTGAATTGGTTCATAAAAACAATGAAGTCTCAATAGAAATGTAAAATGAGATAATATCTCTTATAAAGAAGGTATCCTTAAATTAAGGGTAAATCAATCTCATAATTATGTGTGACATATATAAATACACAAAATATAAGTGGATATTAAGTTTAAAACATAAAAAGGTCATTAATACATATTCAAATGATGACATATTCAATAACTACATGTTGAACCCAAAGAAATTGAAATTTGGTTAAGAAGTTCCCTTTGTAAAATTCGACAGCCTAACGACGTCATTTTAAAATTCACAAAATTAGTTGATGAGAGATAAAAAGGGAATCAAATCAATTGAAAATAAAATTTAAATCAATAAGGATATATAATAACATATCCCAACATAATATTATGTGAATAAAAGACAAAACAAAATAAGTCTTTTAAAAAGAGGAGGGTGAAAGGTTCCTTTACCGACATGGGTATCTTTCGAAACATACACCCCATGAAAGAAGGACAATACAACATTGATTTAAATACTCATAAATGAAATTATATTACACAATGAGTAAAATAATGGGCAGTACATACACCAATCAAAGGAAATTGTGTCCAATGTAGCATAAATCTCACGGGAATAAAAATGAGATGAAAAATCACCTACGAAAACTCGGCAGCCTAATGGCGCTACTTAAAACATACCAAAAATTGATTGATGAGATCAAATAGGGTCTCTCATCATATTAACATAATGTTTACCGAAATAGTAATATAAAAGAACATCCCCCAACATAACAAAGAGGAGCTTAAAAAAAGTGACATAAAGGAGAGTACTTAAAAAGAAAGAGAGAGGTTAGATCTCATAGGAAAATTTGGCAGCCAAACGGTGTCACTCAAAACATCCAAAATGGATTGATGAGATAAAATAGGGTATATTATCATATTAACATAAAAATTACAGTAACATTAATATAAAAGAACATCCCAATCACAAGAAATATGAGCTTAAAAGGAATGACATAAAAGAGCGTACTTAAAAAGAAAGAGAGGAGTAGGATCCCTTACCTCAAGTCCGACTTGTCTTGTTCGTTTATTTATATTCCTGAATAATAAACATTGGTCAATTTATAATTTCCTGTGGACCTCTTTTAATGATTATTATTCAGTTCATATAACATATTATAATGTTATAATAATTGTTTAATAATGTTATTTCATATCAGACGTTTTTGCCTATGTTTGGTACATGAGTCAAAAATTAACTTGTTTGAAAAAGTCTTTCCCATGTAGTTATAAGTAAATAATTTCCAGAATTGTATTAGTTATTAAAATATCATATATATCCAGTACATATTAATTTTATACTATTCCATATCATTTGGATATAGAAAACGAAAAGCATCATTCATGGAGACGGTAGGTCGTACGTATGCATGAACGCTACTTTCATTTTTTTGTCATATTAATGGATTTAAAAATAATAATATATATATATATATATATTATAATTCTAGTATAATATATATGTTATATATGTCACATATGTTCATTAATTTCATTATTTATACATTACATGTATTGCATGTACGAGTCACATCACTTGAGGGGGCGGTAGTCCACACTTTCTCGTATGAAATTATCGCATTTGAACAACATGAAAAGAATAAGGTTATGTTTTAAATATAAATTACAGAAAAATATATTAAACATAAATACTATATATATCATATATAAAATACAGTGACATCATAATGGACACCTTTAAAGGTGTTAAAAGAATATTGAACAATCATCGTTTCGTGAGGCAGAAAATTCCCAACAACAGAAACAATATTTTCATTAACCATTAGATGAAGGTGTGTGTAAGTGTAGCTCAAATACATCACATAAAAACAACCTTGTATATTGAATATAATGTTTTTGTTACAAAATAAATAATAAAAAGAGTTTAGGGGGTTGGAGAAGAAAAATAAAACACAACAGTACCATTAAAATGGGTAACTCTTTTTGATTTAAGCTAAAAGGCTTCCTTGGAAAGGATTATACCCAAAGTGAGGCTACAATGATTAAGAGAGGGATGTGTAGAGATTAAATGGTCATGGTTTGGCCGAGCCAAAGGCTTGATAGGTGTGTGTAAGGTGGTAGAGGTAGCGGCCTTTTATAAGAGGAGAGGAGGGGCACTATTGGAAAGTAAAGAAATGTTACTTTATTTTAAAATGAGTTTCAGATTTAAAAGGTCCCTAATTTATATAATTTGAGTATAAGGTGATAATGGTTCGAAATATAACAATCCAATAGGTTTTCGAAAAGTTTAGGTCTTAGATTTTACATTATCTTTTCATTTTATTTAAATCGTTAAATAATGAGGTAATCGCTGCATCATAATGGTGTCATAAATAATTTAATTTATTTAATGTCTAAAAACTATAAAAAAATAATATTATGTAGGACCTATTTTTAGCTTTACAATTAATATTTATAGTAAAAAATATGACCTGTATAACCCCACTAATAATTTTTTTTAGTAAAACAACTCATGTTTGTATCATTTTAATTTTAACAATAAATAAAAAGATAATAATTTCATTTTCCTACCAAAGTGGCTCCATGGGTTCCCCAAGTTGACACATGGATTTTCTTGGTCGGCCATGACACATCAAATAAGTGTAGGACATGTGTCTAGGTATTTTCATTTTATTATAATATCATTATTTCTTTAAATTGCACTAATTCCTCTAATCACGATTAAAAACATAATAAGTTACTATTCACCAAAAAATTATTTTAATCCCTTTGAAACAAATTTTAATTCTTAATAACAACCATGTATGTCGGATTTTTGAATTCAAAACACAGAGGTGGTAAAATTTCATTTAAACGAAAAATCAGTTTTTTATGTACCACTTAGTGGTTTCACTATTCATAAAAAATTGACATTTTCCAGAGAAATACCAAAACATCACCCTAAGCTATATTTTATATTCCAAATTCAAAAATGATGTCCATTTTAAAAAATTCCAAACATGTAAGTAACATTAATTAATTTAATAATTAATTCCCGATGTCAGAGCAAATAGCGTGTTTTAATCAAATAATATGTATCAAAAGATTGACATTAGTTTAAGTCCAATTTCAAAGTGAATTTAATTCCAACAACCACTATTGGATTAAATGGTAAAAATATATTCTTATTTTACCTTAAAAACAATTCAAAATATAATCTAGTCATATAAATAAATTATATTAAAAAAGAGGTTTTGAATTAAAATACAACATATTTCACTATTCATTAAAAAATGAACTTTATCGGAAAGATACCAAAAATTTACACAAAGTAAATTTTGATGTCCCGATTCTTTTATTTTGTCAAATATAACACATAAAATTGTCAAAAAGTGGATTTAAAATAGGTTCACCATCAAAAGGTGGTTAATCGACCTTTTAAAGAATATTAGAATGTTTACGATTAAAATTTGATTCATTTTCATTTTTTATCCTCTAAAATTTATTGTAAAGAGTAAAAATATATGACAAACATATATAATAATTTTTTAGTTAGTTATGTTCATTCCCACCATTACAATGTCTAGATGTTAACTACCATTTAAAATAATACTATTTTATTATTAGAGTGCAACGTAAGATTCCCAAGAAACTCGTTGTTGCTTATTGGGTACGCCATCGAGCATAGCGTCCCCTTTAAAGTAATATTAATATTTTATTCACAAATATGGATAAATACAAAAATTTCATATTCTTTATTTACCTGGGGTGTTACATCCTTCCCCACTTTTGGGAATTGCATCTTCTCAATTTTAAAATTGGGCTTGGAAACATCCTTGAAAGTCCCACATCAGAACAAGAGTCGGTAAAACAATCACATTAAAATAAAGAATGAGAAGTACAGAGGTCACGCAAGTTAACCCATACTAGGATTCAATGTAAGAAAACATGGAAATGGAAGTGAAAACATAGGGTGATGTTATGATGGAGAGTGATAGAAAACATGTTTAGGAGAAAGCTAAACACATGAAAATCACAAACTTGTGATTTGTTAAACGGTATTCGATTCCCCAGTAGGAAAAGTTAATAGACAACATTTTTTAAGTTACTTTTTATTGAGGAATTTATTCATAAGGAAACATAATCACTTATCATGTTGACTTTCATATTTTATTAGATTTCTTACACAAACTCATATTTTCTCTAAAAGATGAGTATTTAGGAACACTTGTTCACATTAAGAGTACTATAATAAACTTCTTGAGAATCACCCAATCCATAAAAGATAACTATATACTTCATATGTCTTTAGACGTTAACCAAAACTAAAACCAAAAAGTTTAGTACAAGATCAGATAATCTAGAAAAGGATAACCCATTATAAAATAAAATCTATTCTTAATCTCCAAAATTTGTCCAACATAACCCAAAGTTAATCGAGGACCATTCGATAAACAATTTTTCCATAAAATTCTTAAAAGTAAACCAATCTAAGATTGAAACCCAAATATTTGAAGGATTTATTCACATAGAATTCCATGTTAAATCGTAACATTTATCTCCAAACAACATCAGTTGCTCTTAATGTCTCGTATTGAAAAGTAATTAACCTAATCACATATCCTCCATGATAGGTTAATAAATTTCAATAGATAACCCAAAATCAAATTAATCATAATTAATAAAATCATCTAACTAAAAAGAATCAGTCAAACTAACCAGGGACTTCACATAGTCCAGTGGTAGGCGATAAAAATACCAGTTGCACTTTGGATATGGGTTCGATTCCCACAGCTTTGTCCGACATGACGAGTTTTCACAGGTTCTACGTGTTGTCCTTTTTCCAAAACTACATAATTCATAAAACATTCCCCAAAACGAGATAAAATCTTCAAAAATGATCGTAAAATATTTTAACCTCAATTTTATATCATTCCTTTCATTTTCCATCATATCACAGAGTAACTCATAATTACTTAAAAAGTAAGGATCATATAAACCTTAATGGTTACCTTAATAATTATTACCTTATCTTCCGCATCAAGTTGGTCGTCTCGTACATGATGAATTAGAGAACTCACCAAGGTTGAAGTGGTTGATCATGACTCCTTGATAGTTGGTTTAGAACAACCACAAGATTCCTCATTGAATCCCCCATTTCATCCTGTCTCTTAATCAGAGAACCACCACAGTTTCCTTTAAACACATTGTCACTTTGGTGCCTACTAGATTCATCCATTTACTAATAACTGAAATGTCAGTGTGCGTATATCAAAAAAATCAGCATGTACTAATGAGGAAAATAAACACTAAGATATACTTACTCATTCACTTTACCTAAAAACAATGACACTTTCTAAAATCCTAGCCAATATGCTAAGGTCACGTATGCTTATAAATAGCATAACCTCTAAAGTTATCTAAACCGACCTCTGATACCAAATATAAGACCCTGACCTTAAACCTTACTGAATATTGAATTAAATGAATAATTCACATTGAGGATCTTTTCAAGTTTAGTGTTTTAGAGAATTAGATCATAAATCATGAATTATATTCAACATTTAAACAAAGTGGTTACATAAAAGATAATATACATTTTTCCCCATCAAACGACAAAATATTTAAAATAAAACATGGATTTTTTCTTGACACGTACTTGACACTATCATCATATCACATGCCTTTCCCTTGACCTGTGAAATTTTTTTTCAAAAACATGGGATGAGGATAAAAAATCTCAATAAGGGATATAAAAATATGGAAAGGAAACATGAGTACATGTATACATAAGAATGAGATCATACTTTACCCATAAAACATAATCACTTTAACATACTTCATAAAATCATGAATAAATCATAGAAATCATAAGACATAAAGGTAACATGAGGCATTCATAACATTCTTACGTATGGAGAAACCCTCTTGGTTACATTTGGAATAACCATCACAGTATATTCCATAAATCTCTTCGGAGAAACCTTAACGTTTAACCCCTTCGCGTTACCCAATGCATTTGGGAGCTATATCGGGCTCAACCGCCCTTAGTTTATCTCAGAACCACCCGTCTTCATAAAAAATTTCCAAGAACCATAACATAATCATACTACATAACTTAAGCATAAATGAAAGATAACATTCCCACATTTCAATAACAATATATCATTTTAAGATATTGAAATACTGACTCCATTCTAAAAACCATTTTCAAAACCAACTAAAACATTTAATAAAGAGATTTTTGAATCAGTGTGTCCCATACAACTTTGAAGATTTTAACAATTTAAACCACTAATATCCATATAAATAAATCCTTGAAACCATTTTGAAGAAATGGATATTGATGAAAAATATTTATAAGAATAAATCATTAAAACATTTAAAACAATATTTTAGTAAAAGGGTTTTTAACCAAATGAGAGACACTTGAATACAATAATTAAGGAATAACATTTAATCAAAAAATTATAATATCATGAGAATAAAGGGAATCATGGTATAATATTCCAAAGGACATTATATACACCATATAAGAGTGAATTGGTGGATAACAACAATTATGTATCAATAGAAATGTAAAATGAGATAATATCTCTTATAAAAAAGGTATCCTTAAATTAAGGGTAAATCAATCTCATAATTATGTGTGAAAAATATAAATAAACCCAATATAATTGGATATTAAGTGTAAAACATTCAAAGGTAATTCACACATATTCAAATGATGACATATTCAATAAATACATGTTGAACCCAAAGAAATTGAAATTGGGTTAAGAAGTTCCCTTGGTAAAATTCGACAGCCTAATGACGTCACATTAAAATTCACAAAATTATGTGATGAGAGATAAAAAAGCTATCTCATCACTTGGACATAAAATTTAAATCAAAAAGGATATATAAGAACATATCCCAGCATAATAGTATGTGAAATAAAAGACATAACAAAATAAGTCTTTTAAAAAGAGGAGGGTGAAAGGTTCCCTTACCGATATGGGTATCTTTCGAAACATACACCCCGTGAAAGAAGGACAAAAAAACATTGATGTAAATACTCATAAATTAATGTATATTACACAATGAGTAAAATAAGGGCAGTACATACACCACTCAATGGAAATTGTGGCCAATGTAGCATAAATCTCACAGGAATAAAAGTGATATGAAAAATCCCTTACGAAAACTCGGCAGCATAACGATGCCACTTAAAACATACAAAAAATGGATTGATGAGATCAAATAGGGTCTCTAATAATATTAAAATAAGGTTTACAGAAAGAGGAATATAAAAGAACATCCCCCCAACATAACAAATAAGAGCTTAAAATAAGTCACAAAAAGGAGAGTACTTAAAAAGAAAGAGATATGTTAGATCTCTTACGAAAATTCAGCAGCCTAACGGCGCTACTCAAAACATCCAAGATGGATTAATGAGAGAGAATGGGGTCTATCATCATATGAACATAAAAATTACAGTAATAGTAATATAAACAAACATCCCAAACACAAGAAATATGAGCTTAAAAGGAATGACATAAAAGAGTGTACTTAAAAAGAAAGAGAGGAGTAGGATCCCTTACCTCAAGTCTGACTTGTCTTGATCATTTCTTTATATTCCTGAATAATAAACATTGGTAAATTTATAATTTCCTAGGGACCTCCTTTAATGATTATTATTCAGTTCATATCACATATTATAATGTTATAATAATTATTCAATAATGTTAGTTCATATTAGACGTTTTTTTTCCGATGTTTGGTACATGAGTCAAAAATGAACTTGTTTGAAAAATGATTGCCCATGTAGTTAGAAGTAAATAAAATCCAGAATAGTATTAATGATTAAAATATCATATATATCCAGTACATATTAATTTTATACTATTCCATATCATTTGGAGATAAAAAAATGAAATGCACCGTTCATGGGGACGGTAGGCCGTACGTACGCATGAACGCTACTTTCATTTTTTTGTCATATTAATGGAATTAAAAAAATAAATGATATATATATATATATATATTATAATTACATTATAATATATATGATATATAGGTCACATATGTTCATTAATTTCATTCTTTATACATTCCATGTATTGCATGTATGAGTCACATCACTTGAGGGGGCGGTAGTCCACACTTCCTCTTATGAAATTATCGCATTTGTGCAACATGAAAAGAATAAGGGTATGTTTTCAATATAAAATAGTGAAGCATATAGTAAACATAAATACTATATATATTATATATAAAATACAGTGACATCATAATTGCCACCATTAAAGGTGATAAAAGAATATTGAACAGTCATTGTTTCGTGAGGCAGAAAATCGCCAAATCCTAGTATATTGAAGATACTATTTTTGTTACAAAAGAATAGAATAAAAAGAGTTTAGGGGGTTGGAGAAGCAAAATAAAACATAAGAACACAAGAGAAAACAGTACCTTTAAAATGGGTAAGTCTCTTTGATTTATGTTCAAAGGCTTCCTTGGAAAGGATTATTCCCAAAGTGAGGCTTCAATGATAAATAGAGGGATGTTTAAAGATTAAATGGGCACGGTTTGGCCGATCCAAAGGCTTGAGAGGTTTGTGTACGGTGGTAGAGGTGGGGGCCTTTTATAAGAGGAGAGGAGGGGCACTCTTGGAATGTAAATAAATGTTACTTTATTTTAAAATGAGTTTCGGATTTAAAAGGTGAAAAATTGATATAATTATAGGATATGGTGATAAGGGTTAGAAATATACCCATACAATTGGTTTTTGACAAGTTTAGGTCTTAGATTTTATATTATCTTTTCATTTTATTTAAATAATTAAATAATGAGGTAATCACTGCATCATCATGATGTTATAAATAATTTAATTTATTTAATGTACAAAAATTATAAAAAAAACTACTAGGATGTAGTAAATCTTTTTATCTTTCCAATGACTATTTATACTCAAAACTCTGACTTTTATAACCCTATTTAAATTTTTTTTTAGTAAAACAACTCATGTTTGTTTCATTTTAATTTTAACATTAAATAAAAAGATAATATTGTCATTTTCCTACCAAAGTGGATCCATGGGGTCCCCAATTTGACCCATGGCTTGTCTTGGTCGGCCATGACACATCCAACAAGGGTAGGACATGTGTCTAGGTATTTTCATTTTATTATAATATCATTTTTTCCTTAAATTGCACTAATTACCTCTAATCGTGATTAAAAACATAATAAGTTACTATTCACCAAAAAATTATTTTAATCCCATTAAAACACATTTTACTTATTAATGACAACAATGTATGTCATATTTTTGAAATTCAAAACACAGAGGTAGTAAAATTTCATTTAAAAGAAAAATCAGTTTTTAATATACCACTTACTGGTTTCACTATTCATCAAAAAATTGAGGTTTTCCAGAAAAATACCAAAACATCACCCTACTCTATATTTGATATTCCAAATTCAAAATTGTTGTCTATTTTAAAAAATTCAAAACATATAAGTTACATTAATTAATTTAATAATTAATTCCCACTGTCAGAGCAAATAGCATGTTTTTATGAAACAATAAGTATCAAAATATTGACACTAGTTTAAGTCAAATTTCAAAGTGAATTTAATTCCAACAACCACTATTGGATTAAATGGTAAAAATATATTATAATTTTACCTTAAAAAAATAAAAAGATAATATTATCATATAAATAAATTATATTAAAAAGTGGTTTTGAATTAATATACAACATTTTTCACTATTCATTAAAAAAATGAACTTTATCGGAAAGATACCAAAAATTTACACAATGTAAATTTTGATGCCCTGCATATAAATAAGAATTTTATTTTGTCAAATATAAGGCATAAAATTTTCAAAAAGTGGATTTAAAAGAGGTTTTCCATCAAGAGGTGGTTAATCGACCTTTTAAAGAATATTAGAATGTTTACGCTTAAAATTGGATTCATCCGCATTTTTAATCCTCTAATATTTATTGTGAAGAGTAAAAATATATGACAAATATATATAATCATTTTGTAGTTAGTTCTATTCATTCCCACCATTACAACGGCTAGGCGTTAACTACCATATAAAATACTATTATTTTATTATTAGAGTGCAACGTAAGATTTCCAAGAAACTTGTTGTTGCGTATTGGGTACGCCATTGAGCATAGCGTCCCCATTAAAGTAATATTAATATATTATTCACAAATATGGATAAATATAAAAATGGAATATTCTTTATTTACCTGGGGTGTTACACCCTCCACCCTCCTCTTTTTAAAATACTTATTTTTTGTTATCACTTTTAAATTACATATTATAATTTTGTGATATGTTATTCTATATCCTTATTGATTTAAATTTTATTTCAAAGTGATGAGATACCATTTTCATCTCATGAACTCATTTTCTGTATTTTAATGTGACGTCGTTAGGCAGTCGAATTTTTACAAGGGAACTTCTTAACCCAATTTCAATTCTTTGGGTTCAACTTGTACTTTTGGAATATGTCATCCTATGAATATGTGATAATGACATCTGATTGTTTTACACATAATATCCACATATATTGGGTGTATTAATATTTGGCACACATCATTATGTGATAGATTTATACTTAATTTAAGGATACCGTCTTTATAAGGGATTTCATCCCAATTTACATTTCAATTGATACTTCATTGTTGTTATGCACCAATTCACTATTATATGGTGTATATAATGTCCTTTTTCATATTATATCATGAATCCCTTTTATTATCACGATATTAAAATGTTCAGATTAAATTTTATTCGTCAATTATTAATAATCCCCTCATTTTGTTAAAAACTCATTAATTAAAATATCATTTTAATGTTTTGAAGATTTATTATTCTAAATAATTATCATTAATTTCCATGTTTTAAAAATAGTTTTCAATATTTATTTATATGGAAATTAATATTTTGAAATTATTATTCCATTAAAAGAATCAATGTGGTATGTGACACTTTGATTAAAAAATATATTTTTTAATGGTTTATAAAAATGGATTGATTATTTCAACATCTTGAAATTAAATCTTGCAATTTAAAATGAAATTTAATTAGTGAAATGCCAATATTTTAAATATTTTATGTGATATGATGGTACTGGTACATTTGACGGGTGGTTACGTGATAAACCAAATGACGGGTGGTTCCCTGAATACCAGGATGGGTGGTTACGTTATTATCTTCAATTCATTGGGAGTGGAAGTCGGCCGTATGACTATTCCATTTAGTGATATGTTTGGAATTAGACCATATGGTTATTCTATTAAAGTCTATTTATGTCCCAATTTACCATTATATGTTATGTTCTCTTTATATGGGTTTTATGGTAACCTTTTGGTTACAAGAAGGTATATAGTGGTCTTTAATTCAGTGAAGAGTATTTACTACATCATAAAAGTGAAAAGTATTAATTATGTTAAAGTATTCATTGTTTATTTGTTGTTTTGTAAATCTAATAGTTTTCCTTCTTCGTGTATCCCTTGCTGAGATATTTATTCTCATCCCATGTTTTTTTGAAAATTTTTTCACATGACATAATGTGGAATAAGGTCAAGGATGTGATCAAGGAAAAGTCATGCTGTCTTAAATATGGAACTAGACATGACTGTTTTTTTAAGAGTTTTTATTTTTTTGAAAAAAATAGATACTTTGGAGAAGTGTCTACTATGTAATCATTTGAGATGTATTTCTAATGTCCTAAATCTATAAAACTCTAAACCTTAAAAGTTCCTCAATGTGAATTATACATTTAAGTCAATATTATGTAAGGTTTATGGTTGTGTCAATATAATATAGGTAATGGAGACCATAAAAGAGGGGATATATAGTTCCATACATGTCATGAATGTGGTATGAATAAAAAAAGTGAATTTTATTGGGGAACAAGAAATTTATTGAATGCGTTAAAGAAGGAAACAATGCATGTAATTGTAAATGGAAAATAAAAAATTGAATTAATGAAATTGTTTAGAATAATTTACCACTTATTATTTTAATTGATTATTAATTTAAATAAATAAAATATGATCACTTTGAAAATATATTTCCTATGTAGAATTATAATGAAAATATTATTAAATGTGGAATAAGTATGGTTTTCCTGCCAATGATGAAGATACTGAGAACAACATAAGAACGTTTTGGGTTTTTCTAATTGTATTGTTTACAATAGTGAATAAATTAATTATGATAAAAGTCATGATATGAGGCATATTTAATATTTTATTAATGTATTATTAAGGAAAATAATGACATATATTAGAAAACTATTTAAGAAGAAATATGGATGAATAAATTATTTATTTTTTAGAATTAAAATATTATTTTATTCTAATCATGAAATATATAATTATTTTCAATATGTGTATTCCATTATGTATTTCAAATGATATGTCAAATGGTTATTGTGAGTTAGAAAAGTTATTTCTTTGAAAGGTTATATTTTTATTAAGGGAACAAACCAATTAATTTATTATTAATATTATGATAATTGTTTTTGGATAAAGATGTCATGAAATAAATATGTAAATTGTATGGTACTGATTACATAAGAACATATAATG
Organism: Viscum album; assembly: GCA_963277665.1. Taxonomy (NCBI): domain Eukaryota; kingdom Viridiplantae; phylum Streptophyta; class Magnoliopsida; order Santalales; family Viscaceae; genus Viscum; species Viscum album. The sequence goes on from OY728146.1 coordinate 517,616,881, forward strand.
AGTTTTTGGAAAATATGTTCTATGTTATCCTGTATAAAGATTATAAATTATTTTATTTATGTAATATATCTCATAGTCATTTGAATAAGGAATCATTCATGATTATGATAAGGATTTATGGTTATTCAGGTTGTCATCATGTTCAAAGAGGATATATGATGATGGTATTCACATGTTTGGAATGTGACATCTAAAATATACATTATGAAATTAGGGGGATTAATGTGAAGACTATTTACTGATATAATTTATAATTTTTTTGTAGTTTTATCTTTCGGAATTGTTTTATGGATAACCATTTATAAAATATATTATGATAAACTTCTAATGAGGGTTCAAAGATTGATGTTTTATCTCACTATATGTGGATTTATGAATACTTTATAACTTGTGATATCCATTTTTTTTGTAGATGAAATTGAATGTTATTATTTTCATCGATCTTATTTTTTAAAAATTCATCAATAATGAATTCTTCATTATAATTACTTAAAATAACAGTTGAAGATGAAATTGTTCTAGACATAATAAAGGGTTTGATTGTACTAAATCAAGTAAGTGTATCATATCATGAAAATTAGTAATCATTAGAAAAAATGATCTTAAAAAGTAAATTTTATCCAAATACCTTAATTTCCAATCAACCCCATGGCCCCTTATATATTTATAGACTTATGGATTTATGATGCTTAGCATTCTCTTGATTGTGTTCTATATTACTCTCTATCTGAACATGATAGTTATATTTCTCTTCTATGTCTATGATTTCACTTAACACATTTGTTATCAAATGTGGAAACATAGTTATATTTTACATTGAACAACTATTATGTTTCAAACATTATTTTTTAAATCGGTGTTTTCTTATTAACTTGTATAGTGATGGCTTATATTAAAGGAACTTAAAAGTATTAATCCACTGAAAACCCAAATGAATTTTGAGGAGAAATTTATTTGATCTCGGGTAGAATCTAAGAATATGAGTTTTTTTAACTTCTTTTCAATAATTTAATTTTATCTGATGTATTAGATTTTAAACAACACTATTTCAAAATTTATTTATATGTTATAACTTGTTATGCTTCCACTAGATGAAACACTGACATGTCTTATGTTACACAAAACAATAAATTTATAAGAAACAACATATTATTATAATTTTATCAATGGTTTATTTAAAGAATAGCCATCAATATTACTAATATGAATATTATTAACTAATTTATTAATATTCTTTATAATGGTTTTATATAAATAAAATATATTTATAATAAATCATGTAGTATAGGTAATGTCATTATATTTTTGAAAATTAGATTTTATTAAATGAACTACTTTTATGTCATTATGTGAACGAAATTAAATTAATATTAGATAATTTTATGAATTTAATTATATAAGATATACTTTATTTAAAAATTCATAATGTAAAAATTATCATACGAAAAATTTTAATGAATTTTCATAGAAACATCATTTTTGGATGAATATATAAAAATATTGAATTTGAAATCAAGACTAATTTTTTTCTTATTTATTTATATAGAAAAGTAATATTATAAGTTATTTTTAATGACATAAAATTTCTATTATAGATTTAATAATCAAATATTTGTCATTGGAAATATTTTTATATTTAATTTTGATATAAATCTTAATCAACATTTGAAAATTTTCACATTAAAAACACAGTTTCTCAACACGTCTTTAGGATTAAAATTACACCTTATTTTTTGGATTATATGATCTGAATTTAAAATAATATGAATATATGTTTTTAATATGTATAATATATATAGTATAATAATATCAACATAATTTTAAACCAAAATTATTTATGAAAGTTAATAAAATTAATTACAACGATTATGTTGAATTTAAGATTTACATGTGACTAAATCATAAATGTATGGGTAAAGATGACCTATACAACCATCCAACAGCCATTATATCTCTATATTTAGTTTATAAACCATAAATTTTTTATTTTGGTTGATATTATTAATTTTACGGTAATAACATTTGTAAAATTTCATTATTAAAAAATTCCAATTATATCCCCTCCATCCCTTATAATTTGCCACCACTTCTCTCCATTTTGACACCACTCAATATAAAAAGGTTTAAAAATTTTCTAACTAATTTACTTACCAACATCTCAAAATTACTTTTAATGAATACTTTTTTATGAAATCCAACCATGGAATCCATTTCCTACAAACAAAAAACATTTACACAAATTAGAGGTAACACCTTCCTCATGATCATTTATATTATTTTCTTTCTACAGAAACTAAATTAATATTATTCCATTATAATATGATAATATAATTACACTCAATATAATGATATAGTTTTAGGGGTTCATCCTACACATAAAAACACTTCAATCTAAAATTTGTCAAACATATAATTATTGTACATGACAATGTACTCCCTCACGAAATGATGTTGTTTATTTTATCATTACAACCTCTCATTGTTCGAAATTAGTATGTATAATAATTTTTAATATGAAATATATTATATTTATTATGAATTTATTATTATTTAGTTATTTTATAAATCATTCATTTACAATTTTCAATTTGTGAATGTATGATTAATTTTTTTGTGGATGTGTTGACTACTGGCTCTTCAAACTGATGTGATTTGTTTTCACATTAAATGAAAGGTATTAATTATTGGTTTAGTAAATAATTCGATATATATGAAATAATAATTATATTTTAATGATATTATATGTTTATATACATATATTTCATTTAATATATTTCTTTCAATTCCATAATTAAACGGATGTATCATTTGTGCATGCTTGCGTCTTACCATTAATAGGAATGATGTATTATATTTTACATTTATATATTTTATATATTACTATAAATATTTTTAAACACAATATATAGGATATATAAATCATGTTTTAGATTTTAGAAATAAGGAAATCATTATCTATATAAGAGGAACAACAATCAAAAATCAACACATGTTTGATAAACAAAGCAGTTATTACCCGAAACATTACATCAACATAGAATTGTTAATAATGATGTAATATTAATTAATAAAAGATTCATATATTTTATAATATAGAATAATAATTATTTTTATTATTTTATTAATATAATGATAATAAATATAATATAGGGCCGAACCTATTCAATGAAAGTCAACACTTAATTTTAAGGGATTCTCAGATCTATTTTATGTCGGTGAGACCTATGACTTATTCACCAATCATTTTCTTGTGGTGTATATAATAAACAAAAATATTTTCTATGATTTAAATTATAAAATTAATAGGTATTTAAATATCTTTTTAAGATACATTCTTTCCTGGGGTTTATGGTTCAAACAATACCCAATCAGTAATGTATAGTTATACCAATTTACCTTCATTGAGATAGATGAAATGTTTTGTCAGTAAACTTTTTTATGTGGGTTATATACTATCCATAGATGAGTTATATTGTAAATATAATTATTTAATTTCCTTTTACTGATAATTTAATTTTGGTTTTCTTATGTAGATTATGATTAAATGTTACTAAACTGATATGAATTTTTTCTACAATATAATTATTTCATGGGATTGTTTAAAAATATGCTACCATTTATGAGATCATATGATCCATATCTCAATAAGAATCATGATTATTTTATTTTCTATCGTAGTATTTGTACATTTGACAGGTGGTTACATGATAAACCAAATGATGGGTAGTGTCGTGAATCCCAGGATAGGTGGTTACGTTATAACCTCTAATGCATTGGGTATGGATGTTGGCCATATGGAAATTTCTCTTAGGGATATGTGTGGAAGTCAACAGTACGGTTATTCCATTAATGTATGTTTATGTCACAAGTTACATTTATTTGTTATGTGTTCTTTATATGGGTTATATGTTAACATTTTGGTTAAAAAAAGTAAGTATTGATCTTTCATTCAGTGGAGAGTATTTAATACTTCATAAAGGTGAAAAAATTACATTATGTTAATGTATTCATGGTTTACTTTTTGTTTTGAAAAAATAACAGTTTTCTATCTTTTTGTATCCCTTGCTGAGATATTTATGCTCATCGCAAATTTTTTTAAATGTTTTTCACATGACATAATGTGGAATAAGGTCCAGGATGGGATCAAGGAAAATTTATGTTTTCTTAAATATAGAACTAGACATGGCTTTTATTAAGAGCTTTTCTATGAAAAAAATGGATACTTGGTAGAAGTGTCTACAATGTAATATTTTTATATAAAATAGTAATGTCGTAATTCTCTAAATCTCTATACCTGAAAATACCCCCAATGTGAATTAATCATTTAATTCAATATTATGTAAGGTGTATGGTCGTGTACTTATATTATAGGTAATGAAGACCATGGAAGAGAGGACATAGAGTTTTATACATGTCATGAATGTGGTATGAATAAAAAAATTTAATTTCATAGTGAAATAAGAAATTTTTTTGACCATGTTAAAGAAGAAATCAATGCAAGTAACTGTAAATGGAAAAGTTTTTTTGAATTAATAAAAATGATTAGAATATTGGACCTCTTATGGTATTTTTAATTTATTATTAATTAAAATAAATAATATAGTATCATTTGGAAAATCAATTTCCTATGTGGAAGGATAATGAAATTATTATTCAATGTGGTATAAGAATGGTTTTCCTACTAATAATGAAGAGACTGAGAACGGAATAAGAACCTTTTTGGTGTTTTAAATAGTATTGTTTATAATAATTAATAAATTGATTATGATAAAAGTAATGATATGATCGATATTACATATTTTATTAATATATTATTAAGGAATATTATGAAATATATTAGAAAAATATTTAAGAATAATGTTGGATGAATAAATTATTTATTTTATGGAATCGAAGGATTATTTTATTTGAATCATGAAATATATAATTATTTTCAATATCTATTTTCACATTAAGTATTTGAAATGATATGTCAAATGGTGATGGTGAGATAGAAAATTTATTTTTAAGAAAGGTGATATTTTTATTAAGGGAACAAAATAATTAATTTATTTTTAATATTATGGTAATAGATTTTGGGTAAAGATGTCATGGAAATAAATACGTAAATTGTATGGTACTGATTACTGAAGAACATGTATTGAGTTTTTGGAAAATGTGTTCTATATTATCCTGTATGATGTTTATAAATTCTTTTATTTATGAAATAAAACTCATAATCATTTGAATAAGGAATTATTCATGATTATAATAAGGATTTATGGTTATTCAGGTTGTCATCATGTTCAAAGAGGATATATGATGACGGTATTCACATGTTTAGAATGTGACATCTAAGAGATACATTATGAAATAAGGGGTATCAATGTGGAGATTATTTAATGATATTATTTATAATGTTTTGTATTTTTATATTTCAGAAAGGTTATATGGATAACCATTTAGAGAATATATTAGGTTAAACATTGAATGAGGGTTCAACGATTAATGTTTTATCTCGCCATATGTGGAGTTATGAATACTTTATAACTTGTGATTTCCATTTTTTTGGTAGATCAAATATAATATAATTATAATCATTAATCTTATTATTTAAAAATTCATCAATAATGAATACTTCATTATAATTACATAAAATAACAGGTGAAGATGAAATTGTTCATGACACAATAAAGTGATTGATTTTACTAAATCAAGTAAATATATCATATCATGAAAATTAGTAATCATTAGAAAAATTGATCTTAAAAATTAAATGATATCCAAATACCTTCATTTCTAACGAACCCCATGGGACCTTATATAATTGCAGATTTAGGGATTTGTGATTGTTAAAATTCTCGTAACTGTGTTCTCTATTACTCACTATCAGAACCTGATAGTATTATTTCTCTTCTATATATATGAGTGCACTTCACACATATGGTATCTAACGTGGAAATCTAGTTATATTTTACTTTGGTCAAATATTATGTTTCAAACATTATTTTTTAAATGGGTGTTTTCTTGTATATTTTTATGATGTTGGATTCTATTAAAGAAACATATAAGTATTAATCCAGTAAAATCCCAAATGAAATTTCAAGAGAAATTTATTTGATCAGGGGTAGAATGTAACTCCATGAGTTTTTTTGAACCTCTTTTCAATAAATTAATTTTATATGACGTATTATATTTGAAACAACACAATGTCAAATTTTTTTTATACGACGTACCTCGTTATGCTTCCACTATGGGCAACACTTACTTGGCTTCTATTATATACAACAATAAATTTATAAGAAACACCATATTATTATAATAATATCAATTAGTTATTTATAGGATATCCATCAATATTACTAATGTTAATATTAGTAAATAAATTAGAAATATTATTTATAATGGTTTTATATAAATAGAACATATTGATAATAATTCATGTAGTATAGGTAACGTCATTATATTTTTCAAAATTAGATTTTCTCAAATGAACTACTTTTATATCATTATGTGAAAGAAATTAAATTAATATTAGACAATTTTAAGAATATAATTATATTAAATATACTTTATTTATGAGTTGATAATGTCAAAATTATCATACAGTGAATTTTAGGGAATTTTCTTAGAAACAACATTTTTGGATGAATAGTTAAAAATATTGAATTTGAAATCAAGACTAATTTTATGTCTTATTTATTTATATAGATAAATTATCTTCTAAGATATTTTTAATGACTGAATATATCAATTATAGATTTATTAATCAAATATTTTTCATTGGAATTATTTATATATAAAATTTTGTTATAAATCCTAATCAATATTGGAAAAGTTTCACATTAAAAACACGCTTTCTCACCATATCTTTAGGATTAAAATTACAACTATTTTTTGGATTATATGATCTGAATTTAGAATAATATGAATATATTTTTTAATAATTATAGTATATATAGATTAGTAATATCAACAAAATTTTCAACCAAAATTACATAAGATTTTTAATAAAATTATTTACATTGATTAAGTTGAATTTAAGATTTACATGTGACAAAATCATAAAAATAGAAGTAAAAATGACCTATACATGTATCCAACACCCATTATATCTTCATATTTAGTTTATAAAATATAAATTTTTTGTTTTTGTTTGATATTATTTATTTTAAGGCAATAACATTGGTAATCCAAACTTGTTTAAAAAATTCCAATTATATCCCCTCCATCCCTTATAATAGGCCACCACTTCTCCCCCTTTTTCACACGACTCAATACAAATAGGTTTAGAAATTTCTAACAAATTTACTCACCAAAATCCCTAAATTACTTTTATAGAATACTTTTTTATGAAATCCAACCACGGAATTCCATTCATACACACAAAATACATTTACACAAATTAGTGGTAACAACTTCCTCAGGATAATATGGATTCTTTTATTTCTACACAATCTAACATAATCATATTCCATTATCATATGATAATATAATTACACTCATAATAATTATATATTTTTAAGATTTCATCCTACACTTAAAAACACTTCTATCTAAAAGGTGACAAACTTAAAATTATTGTACAAGGTGAACTACTCTCTCACAAAATGATATTGTTTGTTTTATCATTACCACCTCTCATTGTTGGAAATTATGATGGATATTCATTTTTAATCTGAAATATATTATATTTATTATGAATTTATTATTATTTAGTTATTTTAAAAATCATTCCATTATAATTTTCATTTTTTGTAAGTATAACAACATTTTTTGTGGCTGTGTGGACTACTGCCTCTTCAAAGCAATGCGAATTTTTCGCACATTAAATGAAAGGTATTATTTATACATTTAGAAAATAATATTATATATATGAAATGATAATGATATTTTAATGATATTATATATATATATATACATATATTTCATTTAATTCCATTCTTTTAATACATTAATTAAATGGAAGTATCATTCATGCGTTCGCGCATCCTACCATCAATAGGAATGATGTATTATATTTTAAAATTATATATTTTATATATTTATATAAATATATTTATACACAATATATATGATATATAAATCATTTATTATATTCTATAAATAATGAAATCATTATCGATGTAAGAGAAACAATAATCAAAAATCAACACATGTATGATTAATTAAGAGGTTATTACATGAAACATTACATCAACATAGAGTTGTTAATAATGTTGTAATATTAATTAATAAAAGATTCATATATTTCATTATATATATATAAATAATAATTTTTATTATATATTTAATATAATTATAATAAATATAAAGTAGGTCAGAACCTATTCAATGACAGCTAACACTTAATTTAAGGGGATTCTCATCTCTCTTTTACTTAGGTGAGACCTATTACTTATTCCCCAATCTTATTTTGTAGTGTATATAATACACAAAAATATTTTATATGATTTACATAATCAAATTTTTAGGTATTTAAATATCATTTTCAGAGACATTATTTCAGGGGGTTTATGGTTCTAAAAATACACAATCGACAATGTAAGGTTATACCAATTTACCTTCAAAGAGATACATGCAATTTTTTGTCGATAAAAATTTTTATGTGGAGAATATACTATCCATGGATGAGTTATATCATGAATATAATTATTTCATGTTCTTTTACTGATAATTTAATGGTGTTCTCTAATGTGGATTATGTTTCAATGTTATCAAACTGATAATAGTTTATTGCTACAATCTCACAATTTATTGAGATTGTTTAAAATTATGCTACCATTTATGAGATCTTATGATCCATATCTGAATAAGAATCATGTTTTTTATCTTTTCTCTAGTAATGAAATATTCATGTATTAGTTCCATTTTCTACTATTTGGTACAGAATATATTAAATAAAGTTACTTTTTGAAAATAATACTTTATCTCCCTCTTCAGTCAGAAATATGTGTTCTATTAAAACAATATATTATAAAACGATTTTCAAAATACGCGTGCATTTAAAAAGAGATTATTGATTTTCAAGATACATTTCATTGAATTTTATTTCAAAAATGATTTCATGATTTATTGAAATTTTTTTAAAAAAAGTGTTTTCATAGTTCTTTTTCAATAAAAATGATTTCAATAAGTATTCAATCATAATTTAAAATTTTTCATGAAAATTTATTTTTAATATTTTTTGAATGATTATTTTATATGTTTTCATGGAAAATTAGTTTCAAATTTATTTTAATGCATTGCTCAATGATTTAAAATTATTTTCAAAGTAGTACGATTTTCAAAAAATTCTACCATTTTTAATATTTTTAGGGAGAGAATTTTAAAAATTATTTAATAATTACTTCTATGTTTTAGTGTATATTAAATAGAAAAAATTTCCAAAATAATTCCATGATTTCATTATGAGTGCCCAAAGTTCTTTTGAAGAATAATTTATACAAAATATTTCAAATATTTATATATAATTTTTCAAATATTATTTAAAAATAAAATGGTTTTCAAAATGATTTATGTTTTTTAATGTTTTTTTTCAAAGGGAAGTGATATTTTAATAATGATATGTTTTGAGGGAGATTTTAAATATCCCTTAATAAGTTATAGAATTCAAAATTGTTTTATGAAAGGGATTTTAAATGAACTCTTACTTTCATTAAGAAATAAATAATTTGGTTTTTTAAAATTATTCTCCATCAAAGATGTTATAATGTGGTATAATTTAAACTTTATTGGGGAAAATATCCATGAATATCATTATGGTTTACGTCTTAATAACAGGATATGAATGAAACTCATTTTGGTGACATGGGATATATGATGTTGGAACCCATATCATTACGGCAGTTATGAATCTATAAAATTATTATAAAACCTACATGTTTTCTATAGATTATGATGTGATGAAAAGTTTATGATACATAATTAATTTAAGGGTTATGATACAATTTTCCTGAAAACCATTTATTTAAATGGGTCATGATATAATGACTGTTTTAATTTATTTTAGAATATGTATGTATTGTTTTATTATGTGAGATGTCAGACCTATATCTTCCTCTAATGCAATGGGAAGAGATTTATCACTCAATAGATTATGATGGTAATAAATTTGATGCGCTTGATTACCTATGGGATGATGTGGAAGCCATATTATATAATAGTAAAGGACTGAAACAAGGGATGGAGGTGTGTCCTGCCTAGTAGTTGTAGTCCCCACAAATTTTGAAAGATGGGAAACCTGATCCACTATAGAAATATGGGGAAAACAAATCTAGTATAAGAATATGGGGAAATCTTTTCCATGCTGGGAGTTTTGGGTAAACCTGATCCACTATGGGAAAATGAGTAAACCCACTCCCATATATGTAAATTATAGAAAATGGGGATGTTGGTGTGTCCCACCATCAAGTGTAGTCCCCATGAAGTTCCCCGATATGTTATAGAAATATGTATTAACTTATAAGGAATGATATTACATGTATAGGTATATTCTAAAATTTTATGTGATACTCCAATGTTTTGATTTCAGTGATTTTTCACTAGATTTAATTTTGATTCATGCCTTATGATCTACTTAACATTATTCATTATTTGATTTTTGTGATCATTGATATAGAGGTTATGATATTCTATGCTATAATCACATTATCATACCCTATTAATAATATATATGCATACATATCTACCATGTATTCCATTTTTGAGAATTTGATATCAATCCTTTTTATGTTCCTATCCCAGGTTATGAATATATAATTTTTGTATGAAATGTCTAAAAGGGGTTCCATTCATAGAGAATGCAATGGGTGGAAAGTTAAATCATTTATCTATCAATGTTTACAGTTCCATGTTTTAGAAGGCACTATACTAATAGGGTATTTTTTATTCTATCTATGTAATGTTTAAAGTATTCCAAAAAAGTTATGTAATGTATAATTACATATGTATTGAATTTTTATATTATCCATAATTCACCATGAGATAAAAGGAAGGTGTGGGTGCACAAAAATTAATGGCTAATTAATTCTAGAACCATCTATAATAGTTATTAATAAAATATAGAGACCAATTCATTCTTGTAAAAGGCAACAACCAATAGTTTTTAGGGAATTCCACGAAATAATAGTTCACCAAAAATTTAAAAACCTCAGTAATATATGAAACTCCTTCCATATTTAATGTCCCACATGGATCTCCACCCTCTATTATTATTTCCCCACAATTATATTACAATTAACAGATAATGTTTAATGGGGGATTTTGCAGATATGTCAGGACTATGTATATTGATTTTCATCCATATAGATTCTTTCAATCTATAGGCTATCTCTGGATCATAGATGGAAATGATTTTCTCCAAAGAAAAGATGTTCACAATGGAACAATCCCAAGACTTATCCAACCAAGTGGATCTGATATTTTAATCACCTGGTGAAAGGGTTGAATCTCCTAGAATTATGATGTTATAAAATGGTAGTTAGATGAAAAGGGTAATTCAGAATATCTTGTGAATGAAGGTTCATATGAATACCCTCATGATGGAGGATGAGGTTTCGATGATTATCTTTAATGTTATCGGCTATAGAAGTTATTATTTTGTTCACCGTTGTTGAGGTGGAATCTATATCAAATTTTTACTACAAAATATTATCTAAAATAATATATATTCATTGTGAAATGAAGGAAAAAAGCATAGTGTACTGGAAAAAATTATATTCAACTTCGCACACACGACATACTAATCCAAACCACCAACTAGATAAAGTGATATCCCAAATAACATTGGATAGTGAAGCATTATCCTCTATAGAGTATAGTGCATGGGATGTTACATCCTCAATAAATTTAGATTCTATGTGGAAGAATATTAATTTCCATTTACTTTTGAAAAATTCAGTTTGAAGAATTGGTGTCCATAATGGATGGTCTATATGGAAGTAGAGGTGCTCAATGTGTTTTTTTAGAGTTATGTTCACCCTAAAACTTGACAAATGTCAAATGAGCTGGGGAACTATATATAGGAATGGTCTCCTCTTATGGTCTTACTTCTATACCAATAACTGGTTCAAAAGAAGAGTTCCTTCTACATTGAAATATCATCCACTTTTTCCAAATTATAAGATCTTTTGATGGGGGCTATTTTAAAGATTCTAAAAATTCCCCCTAATATAAGAATTGAATTCCATAAAACTAGAAAAAGTGTGGAAATAAACCCATAATATGATTTATGAAAAATATAATCGAAGGGGATGATGATATTAATGATGGATTGGTCTAATGAAGTGAAATTAGGTTCTCACACCACATGTCATTATGGAATTATACCCAATCGAATATCAAAATGTGAATGAAATAGTTCACGAGATGAGATGGCAGCATTTTCCCCTGTGAACTACACAAAGTCCCTTACTGTTTCAGATGTTTATTTACATCCCCAATAAAGACAGTAATCACAAAAAAATTATTCACTAAATGAGACAATATTATCGTCCTATGTGAATGTAACAATGTGGCTTGTGGGGCTTAATGGTAATTTCCACACCCATGAATTATTATCCCAATGGATCAAATCGGTTATTGGATGAGGCACAAATGAAAAGCTTTGTGAATTAAATCATGACAATTTTTAGGTTAAATACAAATTTATACCACATAAAATGACTTCCACCATGAATGTAATCATTTGTGGGCTGGTGCATCTTCCTTGGGATGCCCCAAAAGTATACCTAGTGCCCATCTTGGATGACCAGTCATTCCAGTATATGGTCCCTAATTTATTCTATTAAATTCCTCTATGTGGGAAGAATCAAATGATGAATATATGGGGAACTCTAAGTAAATGTAGACAAAGGGGAGCTGAATTGGGAGGGAATCATAAATTACTAACAAATAAATCATACCTCATATACTTAAAAATCAAAAAAATTTAGTTGGCCATCCATGAACATAAAACCCCTCTTAGGAAAAAATGATCATAGTCATAATTGTATGAATCCTTTTAGGAAAACCACCCTTTATAGATTTATGTTATACGGGTGGAACCATACCTCTCATAGAAAAAATATATGCAGGTTGGAATGAAACGACATAGAAAAACACTATTCTGATGGAAACAAGACTTGAGAGACTACAATTTAACCAAGAAAAACATAGGTCCTTATACCAAGAAGTTACATCAATGATACCTCATCCATGTAGCAACATGATACCCAGAGGGAACCCCATCCAACAAAAAAAAGTTATATGTGGAATGGGGTATCCTAGTCAATTCTTTTTCCCCCTCATGCCATGCACTTCCGTTGTATAATTGGGAACCACATTGGGCCCCCTAATAACAAGTATAACCACATGAGTCCATGCCCACTTCCAAATACACATAAAATATATGATCAAATTTTTGGACACATCATCATGACTCCTCGATTCTATATACCAGCAGTAAAAGGAGTCATTTTTTAACCTCACCAATTAGGGAGACTATCAAAATGTATTAATGTACACATTAATTTGGTAATATGTGTTTTTCCATGGTGGAACTCAAATTAAATTACCCATTATAGGGATTGAGGGAACCACTAGAATTTCCCATTTGAAGATGGATAATATTGATCACTCATATCATACTTGGGTACGATGAAGGAATGCCTCATGTAGTAATCTCTAATCCTTTGATTTGGGAGGGGAGAATGTTTTTCTTATTTACCATAGATGAAGACATACCATGATAGGTAAATAGATGTAATTATCATACCTACCAAATTAAAATAGGTTTTGGGAACATTTAAATTGATCTCTCCCTCCCCATAAGCTTCAATGTCCATCCACCAGTGGACAATAGTGGATTGTGTGATCATTGCACAAAATAAATTATTCTTGTTTATCACAGTATGTATTAATCAAATTGGATTAAATTTTCACATATATTAGGAAATATTCACGGTCCCAAACGAAACACGCATCCTCATAGGTCTAATCCAATGACATATCAATTCAATCAAGAATCATATATTATATAAGCAACAAAACAATGAATCAACCTTTTAAGGCTCATTTTTTCAATGAATATGCATTAAACATGCATGATAGTAGTTTTAATCTCCAAAAATGTCTGATAAAATGGAAATTATCATCATTGTAAGATCCAACCCTACTAAAATACCTGGGATTATATTCCAAAATAACTAGGATTTGATGGAATCCTCTATGATGTCAAAACACAACATCCAAATCAACCTTAATGTTCTCTGAACCACATTCTCAGTATTTTTATATCAACATGGTAGACCACATAGCTTCCAAGTACATTGGGATACCTTTTCATACGTCCCTTGAAATTCTTGGTTGAGAACATTTTTCCACTATTTTATTTTCACATGACATTAAACTACATGTTTGGTGATTTTCACATGACCCTAAATGTTATGTGATATGTTAAGTGGAACGGAAAGACGTTGGATATGATTACTCTCATTATGATATATAGGAAGCCCATATTTTGGTTTTGATCCTAACATCAAAATTACTTATGTCTAATTAGATGAATGTAAACTCTAGAGCACATCAGTACATTTCTTATACCAATATCTTCATAATAATCAACCAAAAAATCTACAATATTTCAACAAAAGGGTACCACTAATAGAAACCCATGAGTACATGAAAGTCTCTATTTAAATTGAAAAACTCAAATACTTATTAAATATTCAAATCAAATTAATATTAATAATTATTTGTTGTCTAACGATGGTCCACATTATAAAAACATAATAATGAACAAATGATTCATGAATATTTCAAAAATCCATAAGTGATTTTCAAAATAGTCAATAGTTTCCCCCAAAAATGTTTGATGTGATCAAATTCACATATTTTTTGTAAATCACTATATCCATGTTGTACATTTATTATAATAATTATTATTTTTTTAAATTTTGTTAATTATGTTGAATTTAAAAAGTAAGAATAATGGTGGAATAATTTTTCCAATAAACCACTAATAACATTGCATCATTACAAATTGTATATGTAAATAATTTAGAAAACATATTAAAATCCCATGAAACACCACAAGAACACCTCTCATCAACACAATATGGAAGAAAATGTATCCCTCTTCCTTTGGATCTTCTATAAAATGAATTTAAATTACAAAAAGAAGAGTAAATATTCTATGAAATAGAGAATTCTAGGCAACCATTATTGGATAAAATAAATAAATATTGAGATGTTTTTCAAATAAATATTAGACATGGGAATTTATGAATTTTTTTATTGACCATTAGGAGAAATATATGAAGTTTTAATGGTTTTAATTGTCTTTATGATTTAATAAAAATTAATATAAATTGATAGTAGTAAATTATTAATATGGTATTTAAGATAATGTTTTTTAATGAAAATTTATTATGTAAATGTTAAAATTTTAATGTTTTTTATTATAACATGATCATTTAATAAATGAAAATGTCATCATATACAATTTCAAATAATAATAAAAAATTATTCATTTCAATGGTTTAATAATCTAAATGGAAGTAGAAAAAAAAAGAATATTTATTTTTATTTATTTTATATATTACATAAGTTTTAAAATCATTTACTAAAAAAATATTAAATGTAATCACACCATAAACAAAGGCCTACATGAAAGGCCAAGCCCATTATGTTTAGTGGTGGAACTATAAAGACCTTTTCGATAAACCAAATGGACATGTCATATAGGTTTTTAGGTCACATTCTGTCCATGTATGATGTCGGCCAATGCTTGAGTAAGATCTTGGGTATAAGTCTCCTTGTGTAGATTGTGTTTGTGTCATTGAGGGGTTTATGATGACTCATTGATTATAAAGGACCCCTTAGAAGAAAGCAAATATCTATGTGGCAAGTATCTTAATCCATCTAATCAAATTCTGGTATATCTTGTTTGTCATTTCTCTTCTATGATTGATCGATCATTTCCACATTCATTAAAATTCAATGTTTAGTCCAAATAATTTGATAAATCTCAAATGTTTTGAGCCATTCAATCCAACATCGTTTGTCTTCCTCACTATATTATCATCCCATACCACAAACCAATTTTTCAATTCATCATACCTCCTCCATTGACAATGTGTCCCTCATCTATATCCCTCATCTGTTTATTCTCCCTTCTAAAATGATATAAATGATTTTACATAAATCAAACCCTGACCATTTAGATTCCTTTACTTATCCTCCCTCAACGCCAAAAGGTATACATACATATATATATATATATATATCTGGATAATAAACAATAATTGTGTATGAATTTACACTATTAAACAATTCCTTGGTTAATTTTTAATCCCCTTCAGTATCATTGATTACTGCACATGAAATATAGTATATATAGATATAATAAAACAAAAAAATGCAACTGAACTCCTTTGGGTGTACTAATTATTTATTTTTGAAAACCAACTTTTTATATTTTAAAATCAAGTAACCGGAAATAAAAAAAATATATGTATTATATATATTTGATACATGCATGTAATAAAAACATGACAAATTTTTACAATAAAACAAATAACATATTCTTTTCTATCCTTCAGAGAATTTTATAATATAGAATATTGTTATATATAGAAGTATATATATCCCTATTTAGACACCCCAAGTATTCCTCACTCATATTCTCCAATTTTCTTCCTCCATCAAACTCATTTTTTTCGGGAAACAAAAACACTTCTCTCCATTTTCATCACAAGGTATGGGTTTGATTTTTTTAAATCTATCATTTTATGTTTTATTGAATAAGATATATATATATCTATTTTTAAACAAATAATTATGTAAGGGTTTTATATTAATTTATCTTTTTTAATGGTTTTATTTTATTATTTCATATTCATGTTATTTCAAGGGGAATATTGTGATTTATTATATATATATATATTTGTTCCAATTTTTTATTTGAAATATTTATGTATTTTCAAAAAAATTCAAAACAATTTTAAAAAAGAAGATATATTATGATAAATAATATATTAAAAATAAGACTATTTAAAGGATTCATTTAATTGAGGAAATGAATTAATGTTTAAAATAATTATTTTATAAGTTAAATATAAAAAATAACAAAAAATTATTTGTGTATTTTTTAATTTAAATTTTTTATTTAATAAATAAAATCCCCATGAGATAAGACAACATTTTATAATTATATATTTATATGTATCATTTTTTTACAAATTATTAATATTATAATTTTATGTCTGAAATCTATATAAAGGTTATTATGTCATGTTAAGTGTTTTCTCTTAACATCATGGAATGTCATAAATAATTTGGACATTCCCATAATCTATTTTATCATTGACATTCTATGTATTTTTGTTCAAATAATTATTTAATTGATTATAAATTTCAATTTATGAATTATAAATAATAAAAAACCTTTATAATCAATGATTTATTGTACCTATGATTTTTTAAATTTTAAATTATTGATTATGAAACATTAATAATTATGTTGTATTGTTTTATTTTAATGAAATTAATTTGCGTATGTATTATTTTTAAAGGTTTTTTATTTGTGATTGAGAATGGGAGGACCATTAAAAGGTATTCTTAAAATTGTTAATAGATTAACGAATGTTATGTTATGGTTTGTGAAGTCAATGCATGACCATAAGGGGACATTGTCACATATGAGATGTTGCTAAGTGGCCTTATGTTATTCATATCGGATGTTGAGTATTATAATTAATCAAAAAAAATATATATTTTTTCAAATCGATAAATCTAATGAATTATTTGAAATCAATATTATTTTGGAAATTTTTTGATTTCATGATTATATGAAAATTAATATTTTTTTATATTTTTAATACATATGTATTTGTATTTATTTATTTAAGATAAATATATTAAAATTATTTATGAATTATTTAAAACCCCCTTGCTTGGAAAATTCAATTCCAATCCTATGTTTAAATATATTATCCTAGGCATAATAGAATTTATTTTGGATGTATCTATTTTTTTGGAGGTAATGCGTAAGAATAAATTTTTTTTAATTTAATTTTTTACTATTTATTTTAATAGTAATGTATTTATATAATTATAAAAAACCTATAATGAAAAATTTAATGGTATATAAAATATACTATGTATTTTTTTCAGTTTTATTTATAAAATAAAAGTAGATATAATTTTTATTTGATGAACATGACCGTGAATGTTCAGGGATTCATAGTTGGTATTAGATAAACACTATAGAATAATTTGGAAAATTAAAACCAATTGAAAATTTATTTATGGCTCTATTAATAAATTATTTTTGGTTAATATTATTATATATAAGATAGAAGAACACAAAGAATTATTTTGTCTCTTCCGGTTGAATAACCTGTGTAGATAATTTCAAAATAATGCTCGAGTGATATTGAAAAATTTGTGATCCATAAAAATCCTTGTACATTCCTAAAAAAGATATCATATAATAAGGATATACTATTCGGTTTAGGGGAATATTTTGGTTATCTTTTAATTTTTTATTCAAAAAAACCATTCTGTGGACATCTATGAAATTATTTTTATGGCCTTTTCAAATGATTTACCTAATTCCAACAGTTCCTGTATTTACAGTTTGTTTCTAAAATATAGATAAAATTAAACTCCATAAATATTACCTATGTCATATTCTATAAATCAGTTTGTATGAGAGACTAATTTTTTTTAAAATTTTAGAATACAAGATGTTTAATTTTTTTGATATAAATAATGTCTACAATGTTTCCTCTTACCTATACACTCCTCATATAACAATCATAAGATCATAAAACATTTTACATTAGTTTAACCCTAGTATCTAGAGTTTTTTCTTCAGAAAAAGAAATTAATGAACATAAAATTATACTTTGGGTCGTTTTAACCCTATAAAATCCACCTTCTAATGAGATTCTTCATCTTTAGAGATTCTACTAATGGTTGGGAATTAAGTTTTATAATAAATTATAATAATTAGTAATGATTTATTTTTTTAGGAAAAAAATGTTTGGAAAACGATGATTATGAATGTGTGTATAAAATAATTGTGAGGTCACCATTAAGCTGTAAGGGGAGGGATGTAACACATTGGATCATTGATGTATTTGTAATTTTTTTTATTTTTAATAATCATTGTTAAATCAAGAGAATTAAAAAATTATGAACATACAATGAATAATTGTATTTATTAACCAATAATAAAATTACTTATTAAAATATTGGAGATCATTAATAATTCATGAAGTTTATTAAAATTTCTTTAAAAACAACCAAAACACCTCCAATAAATTAAATAAATCCAAAAATATATCCCTATTCTCTAGGATCATATTTAATAAGAAAAGAAATGTCAATAAGAATAATGAAGATGGTAACAACCAGAGAAAGTAGTACACCATTATTATATGAATGAATTTAAATTTGAGATGTTTTTTGAATTCCCCATAGACATGGGAATTAATAAATAAAATTTGTAACTATTAGGATAAAAAATGAATTCGTTGGAGTTTTTAATAACTATTAGGAAATTAGAAAAAATTAAATGAATTTAAAATGATACTTTTAAATTAATAATATTTTCTTTAAGATAAAGATATTTAAATAAAATTTTTTAATTAATAGTTATATATGAAATGATTTGTAATATAATATGATAATTTAATAAAAGGGTATTTTATATAAATAGTTTCAAGTAATAATAAAAAATTAACCTTTTAAATTGTGTAATTTGATAAATGGATGTAGTAAAAATAAAATATTTATATTTATATATTTAATATTATAGCTATGTTTTAAACATATTAAACTAAAATAATTAGAAATTTCTTCCGACCTCAACCAATGGGAAGCCCATAAGTTGAATCCCTCATGGTTCAATGGAAGCACTCTGAAGCCCACCTCATGTAACTAGATGGAAAACCCCATGTATCACAAAAAATAATGGTATATTACAAGTATGGTGTGGTTAAAATGATAGATGGGAGCCTATATATTAGGCTCCCAATGTGGTGTGTGTTTGTTTCATCGAGTGTTAGAAGCCTCTTATGGGATTATAACGTACCTCTCAACATATTGCCCATTTTCATGTGGGATGATGCAGGAAGTGTTTTCCATCATCAGAACAATCTTTGCCTCATCCGATATGTTTATTCTATTCCTCGATTGATCTCTCCTTTCCTCATTTAATAAAATTAGATGTATAATCACATCTATTCAATAAATCTCTGATGATTTAATCATTCAGCTAAACCCTAACCATCTTCCTCACTCGATACCCATCCCTCACATCATACACGTTGGTCATGCCATAAGACCACCTCTATTTTCAATGTCTCCCTTATCGATAGTCTATCTCGGTTTCAACATCATTATAAATCTATATAAATGGTTTAAAATAATCCAAGCCTTGAATATTTCAGTTCCATTACTTCACATCCATCATCATTCAATGAAATCCAATTATATAAAAATATATATTTCCAATCAAACATAATTCATTATGATTTTATACTAAGGAAAACTATCTTTATCAATATCAAATTCCTTTTGGTATATATTATTTCATGATATGAAATATATATATATATATATTATGAAATAATGAAAAATGAATAACTTTGGTTGTACTTAGTAATGAATTTTTCATTCCCTCTTTTTATATTTTTAGAAGTTGCATGGAGAAATAAAAAATATATATATAATATATATATAAAACACTTGAATATAAAATAAAATTCTCACTTTATAAAAAAAATGAAACACATAGTGTTTCATTCCATGAGTGAATAATATAATATAAAAAATAGTTTATATATATATATATATATATATATATATATTAATCTGCCACTCTTTTTACACCCCAAAGTGACCCAATTCATCTTCTCCAAAAACCCACCTCTTTAAAATTAATTAGTGTTAGTTAAATAACATCACTACTATTAATTTTCACTAAAAGTAAATGGTTTTATTTCTTTTTTTATCTATCATGTTCTGATAGCTTTACAATGATATATATATATGATTTTATAATTTATAATGTAAGTTATTTTAAAAAAATATTATATTTAAAATTATTTTTTATTCTTTCTTATTCATAGTGTTTCATGTTATATATTTTGATTATAAATATATATAGTTATGCTTAAATGTTTTGTATTAGAATAATGTGAGGAATTTAATAAATTTTATCAATTCTGTTTTAGAAAACAAAATTAGTATTTTTTTAAATACTGGATAAAAATAAAATTCTTAGAAGGAAAATGGTAATTCAGGTAAATAATTAATGTTTTGAAGAATTATTTAATAAGTAAATTTTAAATAAAAACAAAAACACAATCTTAATTTTTTTAATTTTTAAAATTTTATATAACTTAATAATTAATATGGACAAAATTTTATGATTATCATTTTATGTGTACCTTAATTTAAAAATGATTTACATTATAATTTTTTGTGCTAAATATTAATAAATTTTATTATTTCATGTGAAAACTAGCTCATCACATCCTACTATGACACTCATAATTTTGACATGTCTATCTTTTATATTACTGTTGACATTCAATGAAATTTAATTCAAATATTAATTAATCATGTTATGTATTTATATTTATGAATTTTTAATATGAATAATTGTTTATAATCCTAGATTTATCATAAATATAATTTTTTAAATTACTAAAAAATTATTATTCCATGTAAATAAAAAGGTATGTTTATTTTAATTTGAATCATATAAATTATGTATGTTTTAGTATAATTAATTTTTTTTATGTCTCAAAAATTTTTGACCTGTAAATTTTTGCTTAATCATGGTACTAAGGTATCGAATGTTATGTTATTGTATGGGGAGGTGAATCAAAGTCCTAAAGTGGATATTTTCCTATATAAAATAAAGCTATGATTCCCTAATATTTTCTTATGGATTTCTATGTATCATAATTAATCATTTAAAAGTTATTATTTTAAAATGGAGAAATCAATGTAATTATTTTATATTTTTATGATTTAGAAAATTTATGGTATTCAAAATTATATGAAAATTAGTATTTTTTAAAATTTCTAAATCCTATTTCTAATTATATATTTTTTTAAAAGCTATATTTCAAAAATATTTAACAGTTATTTTAGGACACCTAATGGGGAAATTAAATAATCACCTGAGGTTTTCAATTTATTTTTATTATTTTATTGGAATTTCTAAATGATTTTTGTTTTTTGGAGGAGGATTTTTGTGAATAACTGAATAAGTAATTGAACTAATTATCCTCAAAACACCTGATATGTGAAAACTGAATAAGTAATTGAATATGTGATTAATGCAAATGAGGAAAATTGTTTTTCAACTTGTATTTAACAAATAAATGAACATAAAAATAAATACTTGCTATAAGAATATTATATAGAATATGGTGTCTGTATACGATAAGTTTATCTTCTATGTATGCTATATTTTATCTCACTTTTAGTTCATTGATAAAAATAGCATATTCACCAATTATTTAAATTTAGTGCTGTATATAGTACCCCATTGAATTTCATATCATTAAATAAATATATTCATGATTTTTTATGTTTAATTTTATGATAATTATTACATGGGGGTTATGATTTAACTGATAACAATTTTGTAAGGGTTTATTTCAAAATATATTCTTTATTTTAGATTAATTATTTTGAAGCCAATAATATCAGAATTATTTTATATTTTTACCCTAAAACCAAAATATTTTCCTATCCTATTGTTATTAATGATATTTTAAAGTCATAATCCCATTTTATTGTTTTTGTAACATAAAATTATTGTTAATGTGTTTTTATGAATATATACATTTATTTCTATTTTCAATGGTATATCCTTTTTTTCTAATCGATAATATCTAATAATATTTTCATCATTATTTTTAGAATTCACTAATTATTTATTTAAATATATTATTACACATGATACACTATTTAAATAATTACATTAATATTTTTATCATTTTTTGAATGATATACCTTTTAACGTTTTCCGAAAATATTCATTAAATGTTCTTTAAATACATACAACATGTAAAAAATTAACCACCATCAAGACCTATCAATTCATTGAATATTCTTTTATAATAATCCAGTGTAATCACTAAATAAAATTTTATATCTAATATTTTGAAAATTTATATAATTTGAGGGAGTTATTTCTAATTGAATTGGGAATTTTTTTCTAATAAAATATTCCACATAATCATTTGAAGTCACTTTGGTTTATAATGATAACCATTGATATAAAATAATTATTTTAAATTATTTATTCATGTCTCAAAATAATATACATTACTTATTACCGCTTACATTTATAGGCTAAAAATGAATTATTTTCCTCCCTCAAATGATTTAATTATGAAATTTTTATTGATTATGATATGTGACAATATTATGCCAAACATTTTCTTTCCACGAACAATTTGTATGTTTTTTCAATATGATAGATTTACATTTTATATGACACATAATATTGAACTTTTTTTGATCGGTGCACAAAAACTATACTCCAATGAATTGGGTAAAGAATTAGTCTCATGAAAGGTCATGTGTTGGATGAGGGAGTATTCCTAATAAATTATTATACTTTTTCAAATTTGTGATTTTTTCAATATAGTTACCATAAAATCATGTTTATGTTATGTAATATTGTGTTACCACATTTCTTACGATTCAGTGATCATATAATACCATGTTCATCATGTCATTTTCCCATTTTGTTATTCCGAATCACTCTCTTTTAAGATCTTCTGTTATAACATCGAAACTTATGTTATATTTAACTAAATTTTTTTATTAATTATTGAGATTTTATTCTCACATGACTAAAAAATTTGTCCATTTACATGGTAAAAATGTGGTTATTGATGTAAAATCCTAGGCTATTACCTATATCCATTATTCATCTAGTTTTGGAACTAATTTCCATGTCTATGGGTTCAAACCTATATCCATAATATAAATCCATGCAAATTGTACTATAGAAATTTTTTGAAGCCATGGAAATAGACCAAGATCAAAAATTTGTAATAATTGAAATAGGACTATATCCATAATTAGAAATTGTGGAAATAAATTTTATCTAGGGTTTGAAACTATAGAAATATTTTTATAACCGTTGTTTCAAACCAAACAATTTATATATGCTTTAACTGAAATATGAGTGGTTGTACTTGAACTAACAGCCTCCACTTTCAACATAGTAAAATTAACCACAAGACTACAATGATTTTTTCATATTAATTTTTATATTATTGATATATAATTTTAGTATTAGTTTCAATAGGTAAAGAAACAGTCCATTAATCTTCTCATTCATTTACAATGGTAAAATATTTTTTCATTGATTCAATATAAAAGCTATAGAAACCGATTTCATTAATATTGGATATAGTCAGGGACCTATAGAAATAATTTTTCAAAATAATTATCATTTCATTGACCTGAAATCCAATATCCATGGTTATATGTATTCCATGGATATTAATTAAGTATAAATTTATATATTCATGGTCTTGGAGAAACATTGCTATATTTCTATAAATATAAGGATGTATTCTAGTCTTATTGACCATTTATTATATGTATTCCATGTGTTATAACATGATTTTTTAAGAGATAATATTAATTTAAATGTTAATTATATAGATTAGAATAATATTTTTTATTTTAATTTCTCATTACTTTAAAATAATCTAGTATTAAAAAATCAGTTGTCCTTAAGATCTTTTGGATGAAATTATTGGATTTTTATAAATAATATATATGAAACCAGTGTGTACAGTATTAGGTCACATTAGTTGGTATCCATGAATTGTGTACTTTTTTAGGATGGATTTGGACTATAAAAACATTGTTAGTAGAATTTGGATAATAATAGGCACAAAAAAATTGTAAAAAATATCATGGTATTTTTGTGTACTACAGAGCAATTCATTTACATGAAATTATATCCTTTTCAAGATTTTAAAAGTTTATTTAGATATATAATAGTATTACTTATGGGTTATTACAAAAAAATGGTGCATTAGGATTTAAATCAACATCTTTAGATGAATGAAAATGGGCATTGCTACACACCTGGTTTGGAAATCATGATGGATATTCATTGTAAATTCACAAACTCTTTATCAAAAATTATGAATGACATCAAATATTAACTATTTTAGAAAAACTAAATAGGAAAATTATCATGAATATATTAAATTTGAATCTAGAGACACATATGTTATGAAATAATTATAATTATAACATATTCATTTTAATTTTTATGTTTTAGTTTTTTCATTATCAGTTTTTTATTTTTTTTATTTTTAGATAAATGATAAAAATTGAATAAAGTAAGAAAATATAAATTATTATATGAAATGTAATGATTTACCTAATGATAAATATAACCTAATGGTGGTGGAAGTATTAAATATTAATATCATTATAAAGGATATATCTTGAATAAAAACTCATAAAACAATCATTATTGAATTTTCAAACAAGTAAAATAATAGAATCATGGTGAATCAATGATGGTAATGTGTTAAATATGATAATGAAAGTAATATTAAACTAAATAAACATAAAAAATGTGGAAAATAGAAAAAAATAATTTATTTTATGGTAATAAAAGATGATTTATGGGTAGAAGATGACGAAATAATGCTTATACTTTTTTATGGAAAATGAAGAGTTCGGTCAACATGATATAAGAAAATATTGTTCAATGTAACAAAATTATTCAATATAATTATTTAGATATACTTAATTTGTTAATTTTCCATGTCAATGACTCGTTACATGAATTAATTCCATCATTTCTATGATATGAAAATAATTTATGACGAATGATTTATGTCTCTATGTGCTGTAACATTAGAATCATTTTTTGATGTTTTTTAATCTATGGAATTTAATTTATATGAAATGTGTATCTTTTAAATATTGTTTAGAATTATTTTTTATTATAGGGGTTTAACAAAAATTTTCAGTATTATTAATCACCTAGAAAAGTAATTTATGGTCATTGTGATTTTTTATGGAAACACACATGACCGGGTAAAACATAATAATTGGTATATTATTCTTGTTGAATATTTATTGTCAGTTAATATTATATTACTTAGTTGAAAAAATGATTTATAAAATAATTTAGTGGTTAAAAATGGATTTGAAGAGTAATTGTATTTTGAGGAGATTCATCATATTTTTTAGGAACATTATAGGTATTATATTAATAAAAATTTGAAATACATACAACATCCATTTCAATTGAATAGTGATTTTGTATGGTAAGGCCACATGACATGAACCGACAATTGTACGCGAAATAAGGGTTAAATTTCTAAAAGTGGAATATATGATCTACAAATAAATTTGATTTATTTATTAAAAATATTTATGTATAATAATTAATTGGATTTCACGATGCATATTATATGATCAACAGTTTTTGATATTGTGATTAATGATATTTTGTGTAATGATTCATGTTTTTTGTTATTAGTAACCATTTAGTTTAACATGTGTTTTAAAATGATAAATTTTTTTGCAAAAAATTATATTTTTTCAATGTTGAGTTTATTTTTTATATAGGTTATTTTTTTGAAAAAATCATTAATGTTAAACCTATGTTGGAAATTGTGATATAATATTTATTATTTCTACATATAAAAACTTCTATATTTTTAACCTTATAGTCACCATTTTAGTTCAGAAAAAATAAAAATAAAATAAAATATTATAATTGTATGAATATGATTGTCCAATAATAGATAATTATAATGATTAAAAAATTAATATTCTTATTGGATATTAATTTATTATAGTAAGAGTTGATGTAAAAATTGATGGAAGCTTATCCAGAGGATGGAATTATTATTTTAGAGTAGAAAGATATAAATTATCAATATTTACTAAGGTTATTAGTCTATTGATTAAAGTAATTGCACATATCATGGAAATATATATTGAAATCTAATAATTATCCTATTGTAATCATTTCTGGTGAATTGGTGTCCTTTTGGAAAATCATAGATTTATGTATATTGTATATTATGTATATTTTTATGATCATTTATTTTCTTCTTATAAATGATTTATATCACTCTCCATCATCATTTAGAAATTAAACATGTCTTCCATGTCTATATCTTCGCATACAAATTACATTTTACTACATGAAAACATTTTTATGTGTTATTCAAGATGAAATTAATATTTTATTTTCCTTCTATTCCCAGAGGATTTTTTAATAATCGTTATAATGATGTGGGATTTAATTTTCGTTAAAAGTTAAACCATTAATTACTGATAAAATTTCTTATTAATCTAAAAAAATTTATTGAATTGTTGAATAATATAACAACTGGATTTTTTAAAAGACTATTTTATATTACATCTACAACAAGAACCATTGATGTTAAATGATCTATGAAATATTATTTTACAAATATTATTTTTATAACCATGGCATTAATTTGGTGGGTATGAATAGTATTATATTAATTTTTATATATACACATATATATATATATAAATTTATACTCAATGTATATTTATTGATAAATATATATTTAATAAGAAATAACCTTTTAATTAAAAAATTTATTCTACAATGATAAATGATTCATTAAAATGTGACTTATAGATCCTTTTTCAAAAAAAATTTTCATTAATTTTATTAAAAAATATGAAATTATGTTTTTTAAAATTAACATTATTTTTGATATTATGTTTCAATGTTATCTTAGGTATGAAATTTTGGTATTTTTGGAAATTTTTTATTGTGAAGTGAATTATGAAATTTTCTTCTTTTTAAAATATTAGTTTTTCTTTTCTTTTCATTAAATAAATTAATTTTAATGATACATTATGTGTTTTTCATTTTATATTATGTAACATATGAAAAATATAATTTTGAATATTTTAAATAATTTCATTTTAATTATAAATTTATATGATTTTTGATATAGATTAGTTTTAATATTTAATTTTTTTTTCTATAAACAGTTATTTTTAATGTACAACGATTATCCATTATAATTAATTTAAACAAAACGATATATAAGAATTATTTAAATTATATTAATTGAATCTACATCTGATTATATGAATTTAAATCTATATATTGATATACCTTGTCCTAGCATTAATAAAAGATTATCTATTGGTTGAAAATAAATTTCTATAAAAAATTTCAATATTTATAGGTTTAATATTAAATTGAATTATTCCAATTTACTTATATATGTTTGATATAATTTATTCTATATTTTAATCGGAAAAATGAATATTTAAAAATAACATAAACACAGTTTTGGTTATAAATTATTTTATTCAGAAAAAAACAATATTTCAAATTGAAAAAATAAAATGTTAAATGTGGGTAACATTATAATAAATTGAATAAAATGATAAATAAATGTTTATATATATATTAGGGAGTCTTGAATCAACTAAATCACCAATATGATCCATTACTTATCATTTATTATTGAATATGGGTTTTTATTCATATTATTTATTATTTTTTTCATTAAAATTACTTCGCTTCTTCAATTATAAAAGAAACCCCCATCCCCTCACTTATTCTAACATATCATTTTATATGGATTGAAAAAAAATTAAAAAATTCTCTTCCCTACAACCTTATCCATATTATATTTC
This sequence comes from Viscum album, assembly GCA_963277665.1. NCBI lineage: Eukaryota > Viridiplantae > Streptophyta > Magnoliopsida > Santalales > Viscaceae > Viscum > Viscum album. The sequence continues at coordinate 517,645,567 of OY728146.1, forward strand.
TTTTGGGCTTTCAATGAGGCCATCATCTAGGATTATAACATATATCTATTTAGATTATTTTAATAGAATATATTTATCATAACTAAGCTCCTTCTATTTACTACACATTTTTCTATGATATATTACATATTAAAAAATATAATATAATAACCAAATTATAAAATATGTATTGAGATGTTATTATGATTATGTCATTGTATTTATTTATATCTATATATAAGAAATTGGAAATTAAACCATTTTTTTGGTGTACGATGGACTATAGACTTGCTAATTGATGTAATTTATGTTCTATCATCATAACTCAAAGATGTTCATAATGATGGATTTAATTTTTATATATTATATTTCTTATATATTAATCATTATAAAATTTTAAAATAATATGTACCAGCTATCCTTACCATTCATTGAAAATGGAAATATCATTCATTTGTATAGATAATTAATACATGACAATGTTATGTGAGTAATTTCTTATTATAATATCATTAAATATCACTCATGCATATGTATGGCCTATATTATCAATTATTGTAATGTAGTTCGATTTTTATAACTATGTTTTATGGTTTGTTTTGAAAGAATAATTTATTTATAAAATTTTATCTTATTTAATGAGTATTATTTTAAATATTATGGAAAAATAATAATATTGACCATGGTCAATACAATGATGACATTTTGAAAATTTTCAACATATAATCCTTAAAAAAATGATGTAAACATAACTAAATATGTAAATAAATATAAAACTAAAACAAATGAAGTATACAGCTTGTGAATATGGGGTAAAACCTTAAAATGGTTTATTAGAAATAAAATTTACCTAATTCCATTATGATGGATATAAATGATATAAAAATTATGTCCAGATTTGAGGAAGGTATTTCTCATCTCACATTCACTTCAGTGAGACATATACCATGTTCACAACTTATTTATTTTGTATAATATTTATAATGCCTACATGAATGGTATATCCAGTATATATTTATATCAATTGAATATAACATTTCATTTTAGGTTACTTATTTAAATTTATTTTTATTCAATATTTATTTAAGTGGTTATGTTTTATTCCACGATCATATCATTTTTCATGATATTTTATGTTTAAGACATCTTTAAAAGAATCACTGTATATTTATATCTTATGCCAATTATATTTTATTAAACATAGGTTATAAATTTTATTTTATTTTAATAGTATTATTTAACTCTATTAATTCTTTATTATTATTAGGAAAATTATTTTATGTAAAATTTCATTATTTATCTCTTTGGTCGAATGTATTATTTTATCAATGCAAATTTTTTTAAATAGAATTCATGATGTTTTAAAAATACTACAATGATAAATTTAAGACATTCTTGAACATGATTTTTTTACAAAATGTATTAAATGGAAACATTTTACCATTTTATAGGTGAGTAAATTTTTATCATATTAAAATAGTGTGAATGGAATATTTTTCAACTTATATAGGATGTAATAAATTACCCACGATCAGGACTAATAAATTATTTAATGTTTCCAATATAGTTTTCCATGGGTATTTTTAATTAAAATATTTCTATAATATTCTTTAGGTTTTATTATTTTTAAGATGTGATTTCAGATTGAAAATGAAATTTTATTCATTAATTATATTGTGTAATATTATATAAAAAAATTCATAAATAATTAAAACAAATGTTGTTATTGATTGCTACTAAATTAAGTATATATTGGTATAACATATATAATTTTCTTATAATCCATTACATGTATAGGATAGAAAATGTCATATGATAATATTTAAAATGAATTAATGATGAAATTTCCATTGATTATAATATGAGATAATAATATTAAACCCAAATTCTTTACATGGGTAGTTATTCTGTTCACTCTTTATGGTTGCTCTCTATTTTTCATAGAAAAAATCATTAAAATGTTAGGATAGTTTTTCCATAATATAACTCTAAGACATTGTTTAAATAGTATTTCATATGAGGAATAATTTATGGAATTAAAACATAAACTGAATCCATTACTGAAATTTTTCAAAAATGTGATATTTTCTATGATGTTAGCCTTATCTCATTTTTACATCATCATGTATGTTTCTTCCACGATTACTATGATTCCATTATCTTATTATACCATGTTCTCCTGGTTATGATCCCACATGGTAACTCTTGATTGCTCAATTTTTTGATATCATGTTATAACATGGACATATAATTTATGATTCCATAACATGTTTATTCACTTACTAGGATTTTTATCCCACCACATTTTTCTGTATATTCTCCCAGTTTCAGTAAGACATTTTTGGAGATCCAAAGGATTTAGGAGAACATTATAGAGAATTTAGTTATTCAATTTTAGTTTTAGTCTTACTATAATATATTATCAACATTGTTATCAGAATAAACATGACCCAATGATATTATAGTTGTAATAATGGTGTGGTCATATAAATAATTATTTTAAAATATATGTAAAAATAATGTGTCCCAATAGTATAATACATTAAAGAAAAATTGTTTTAGAGTTCACTTTTTAATTAATCTTATTTTACCATTACTACAATATCATAGATCATCAATTTAGATTTCAAAATAAGGTTATGTTTCACTGGGAACTCAAAATCACACTCTATTGGAGATCTTGTAAATTCATAATGGAAGAAATTAGTTTAGACCCTAAAAATTATAACGTGTTCAATGTTGAAACATTATATTTTCTCAATAAATTGATAAAATTTTTAAATTAATTTTTTTTTAAAAACACATTATTTTGAATGTTTTAGAGAATATTTATAATAATAGATATATTTATATAATATCATGGATATCTCATGTTATGTAAATATATTTATATACCAAATAATGTGATATGAGCTCAATATAATGAGATAAAATTCCTTCTAAATTTAGAATAAATTTCCAACAATCTGATAATAAATAATTGTTTATAATTATCCTCCAAAATACCTCCTTTAGGGAAGATTAAAACACAATGAATTTAAAAATATAACCCATTTATGAATATAATGATACTTATATAATAAGTTAATAAGGATATTATTTAATTTTTTTATCAATTTCAGAGGAAATGGATCTATATTTTGATCATTAATAAAAATAGTTTTATATCTTTGAGTTAGGAGTAAGTATACCATTCCACAGATCTTTTTTTTAGTTTTCATTCCAACCATTTTATAACAACAAAATATTTATATATGGTACATAAAGATTAAATGATTAATTTTTTATTTTTTTCAATATAATTATTTTGGCATTATTATTTCTTCAAATTTATTTTCCATTGATGATAGATTGATGGAAAAATCATACATAACGTTGATAAGATTGTTATTGGTAATTTTTTAGTTTCTGGATTTCATTAGGAGACTTATAAATATATATAAATTAAAAAATTTTATATATTATCACTATATATAATTTTATACTCCCATAAGTTTTACATATTGGGAAAAGTTGTTTTATTGAGATCACAAGAGAATAATAAAAATCATATTTAATGATAAATATAAGATTAAAAAAAATAGATTAATCTAGATCACATGTGACATATATCTAGTGTCATTATGATATTATGTTTATGATTTAAAATATTATATAAGATAAATATAAAAGTGATTATTAATAATATAGACCTCATTTATAATATTTTAATTTTTAATTAATCTAATGTGTGTGATTTGAGACAAAAACCATCTTTATGTTTATGGTATTTTAGTATTAATTTCTTTTAAAAATTTAATATATCAATGATATCAATGGGTATTAATTTGGGTTAAAAAATGGGAACAATATATGATGATTTTTTGAGATATTTTTGGATGATATAATTTTATATTTACCTAAGATATATTCATTAAATTTTTTATATTTAAAGATGCATTATAATTTAAATATATTAATGTGATTAAATAAATATACCTTTTGATGTAAAAAATTAAAAATTAAATGTTATCTATACTACACTTGAAATATATAACAACTTCATGTGGTATATAGTGTTTGGTGGGAAAATATAATTTTAGTACATATATTGTTACATTTTTTAGTCTTTCTGTGTTTTTGATGCAAATCTTATATTTTTTATTATTATTATGATTGATCAATGAATATCACGAAATTGATGCTGAAACCACATATAGTCTAATATAAATATATTTATTAGATAGTTTAAAGTTGAAAACATGTTTGATATTATATGAAAAATGTTATAGTGGATTAATTATGTTCAGTTTTCAATGAAGCTTATCATGTTTGTTATCACCCAATTTAGGGGTCAATATTATAAAAAACAAAATACATGATATGTTTTTTTTATTGACAATATCTCATAATGTGTGAGATTAAATAATTAAGATAATATATTCATAAGCGAGTCATAAATTATAATTTCAATTGTAAATTGTAATATATGTTTCAATGACCCCAAACACAATGAGTTGAAAATTTTCAAGTGAAATTGATGTTTATTTTTTTGTGGCTGATTTAGATTGATACCAAACATTTTGAGTGAAATTATGATCCTTGTAAAACCTAAAGGAAATTATTTTTTCAATTTATTGATTATTGTATGGGGGTTCATAGGGTTTTTAGAGTAGTGGTTGGGTGGTCGGGGTGTGGATTTTTAACAGCTCACCACTGCCTGGTTGGGACACTTGATACTATATTGGGAACACTTTTGTAGTTCAAAATCCTGATGATGAGCTACAACCTATCAACCTATGTGGTAGATAGTGTGTTGGGATCAATGTCATCACCCTCCAACTCACTATTATTCACTATTTCCCAACTATTTCACATTAATACCATTATTTTAATGATGTTACATTGTCCTTTTTAGGGTTTACTTTTTATATACACATCTTATTTCATCCCATTCATCTATGTGACAAGAATTGGGAAATCCCCTATTTGACCTCTTTTGAAATTTTTAACCCATAAATATAATATACTTGGTATGTTTATGTCACCACTATTTGATTTAAGATCTACTTCCATAATCCTTTTAATTTCCCCCTTCATTCATCATATATTTTCATTTGGTATAGATATAGTTTTTAGGGATGATATTATTAACATTAGTAATATAATTTTTTCTTTGCAGGATTCTATGTACATTTTATCATGGGAATCATGAGATCCCATAATTAATCTGTTTTCACTATTTATATCATGGTTCATCACTATGTTGAATTATATAGGTATTTCTAATGATATGGGTAAAACATATTTATCATTTTGGTTTATAAATTTTTTTTATTTTGTCATCTTTTGTCTTAGAGGTGAATTTAGAGTATAATAGACATAATTTTTCATGATTTTGATTCTATATTACTCACTATTGAGTGTTTCATAAATTATAACTATTTTTTAATTGATTAAATAATTTATTTTATGAAATTTTTTAATGAAGTGGGTGCTTATTGGATTTTTTATGTCGTCACATAACTCAATTGAATTTACAAGAAAATTGGGGATTCTGGAACTGAGGATGATCTTATGAAGGGCAATAATGTGGTTTCAAATTTGTGTAATTAAAATTAATGTATATATTTTTAAATGTGTCCTTAAATAGGTTTTTACTCTCATAGTCTATTACTGATTTTATTTTAATTTGATTCTTTAGTATAACTATCTTTATGATTCATGGGTTTTTTGTTTTGACTAAATTCATTGTCTCCTGGGGATGAATTGGTGGGTTGACCCCAATGGAGTGAAAGACATGTATGGTGTTGGGATGGGTCTTAGATACCTAAGTATATGATTGAGTGAGGGGTTTGATCCCATGGGACTAGTGCCTTCATAAAGAAATGATGATTTGTGACATTGGATCTATACCATGATCTATATTTTTCTAAATGTTCTAATCTCATGCTTGGTGTGACCTCCCATCATGCATTGGGGTGGTACAGGGTATTTAATGTTTGGACCACACAAGATCCCTTAGGATGTGCTAATGTGATTTATTATACTCAACAAAAACTATGGTGATGAGGTGAGGTGAAATATTGGACTCAATAGAAAATATTGGGATTTATCAGAGAGATTGACGGTGGAATCCTTATAACCGTTAGGGATGGGTGGGTGTGACTAATGGTGATGTGTTTAGAAACTATGTGAATGAGTTTATGTCATTATTGACATCCCCAATTATTGCAGGGATAGTTCAATGATACATGGTGGTAGGAATAACAACGTGGGTTTCAGTTAGGGTGCATGACATGACAATTACATGATTTAAAAGCATTATCCATAGGATTCCTTTCATATCTACTTCAAAATATATTTCATTTTTGACATTCTTATAATGAATGTAGTTCATGGGATATTATAAGAAGAATATTCTAGTATGATTACAATGTAGGTATGTGCATGTGATTATTGTGCATTCATGTTATGTTTTCATGGAGGGTGTGTTGAATGACAATGTATACACTCTATAAATGTATTACTTTCACATCCAATTTATCAAAATAGAATAGAGTTTGGATGCAGCACCAAGGATATAAGCTGGGTAATTGAACTAACCCAATAACTATGCACACGGTGAGGGTACCAATATTCATGTTTAGTCTATCATGTATTCCCTAATGAAAAAATTCACATATGGGTGAATACTCATGCAACATTTCATCGGGTAATAAAGGTCATGTTAAAGAGAGGATGTATTCCAGTTGTGATGGAGTCCACATATTTTTTAATATCCTTACAACCATGTAATGAGTAGTATACCTTTTTACAATTTATGATTAATCTTTTTTATTATATAATATTTCATTCATATTTTAAATTTACACAAGAAACATATAGTTTTTTTATTATATACATTATGGGCCCATGGGTGTCCTAATGTTTGCTACATCCAAGTGGTATATCCATTTATTTTAAGGATTTTGATGAGTTTTCATTAGTTTTGGGAATGATCCATGATAATTTATTTAGAGAGAATTGAATCCCTATGACTATGTTAAGCGCTTTACACTAGTCAGAAGCCTCTAACATTTGGGGAGGCATACCTAATGCCATGTAGAACTCACCACAAGGTCACAGTTTCTTTGGATCATGATGGAGAATTAAAAAAATTTATCAAACAGTATCATGGGAATGATAGAATTGTAGGAATATAAGATTGAATGTTAGGAATCAAATGGTACATTGATCACCTACAAGGTAAATATGAAATCAGTTCCAACATGAGTAGACAAGGGGAATTATTTTTTTTTGATTAGGTAATCTATGATATGTGAGTTTTATATAATGAATGATAATCCCATTATGGGGTAGACAAGTCCAAAAATAAATATATTGATTAGTTGGAATCCAATGAGTTGTATGTGTATCAGGATATAGGTATGTTTTGAGCACGATACACACCCAAAAGGTATGTGCTATATAGAATGGTGTCTTCATTTTTTAATGGATGATAATTATAATAAAAACATTAGTTTTTTCATGTATATTATATGGTGTGATTAAATTATTTTGGAGATAATTTGGTGTTTTATGATAATTGTTATTCTTGTTTTTATTCCATATTTTAAGGGAATTTGGAAAATTGGATTTTTAGAATAAAATTATATTTTTATATAGAAAACATGTTTAGTGGAGTTAGGAATGATTACACGGATAAATTAGTTGTTTTTACATGAATTATCACATATATATAATGTTTTGGATTTGTTTTGGGAATTTAAGTAATTTTTTAAAATGTAGGAAATTCGGATTTCAAACATGATTTCAATGTGTTTTTGGAAATTGTTCAAAATGGATTTTTTTTAAATGGGGTTAGTTTTCAAAAAAAACAAGCTAGGATAATAAAAATGGTGATTATTTTTAAAGGAATAAACTTGGATATTGAAATATTTTTTGAAATACAATGGTTTATTAGGATGATTAAAATTTAATGAATTGGTAGATATAAATAAGAAATCGGGGCCTCTAAAAAATAGGATATCTTAGATTCTATGTATTAGTCAAGGATAAACTAGATGCTTAATTTTTATACTAAACATGTGTACTAATGTATATTGGAAAAAAATAACATTATGATTAAATATATATTGTGATGTATCTTAGTGTGGTGCATGGGAAGAAATTGGTTCCAGGATGGATTAAATGGTCATATCATCTATGATTGACTATGGGAGACCAATTATTGGCCATTGTGTTTGGTGGTATATCATATATTCTTTTTGGAGATATATATAGAGGGGAAATGGGAGAAGCTTTAATTGGGTGATTTTTATGGAAGGGTAATGAGATGTTTTTTTGAAACAGCCTTTAATGATCTGATAATGGATGTCTGGCATTATGATTGGGTATATGAATGATATTTTGGAATATTTCGAGAATATAATAGTTATACGAGTGATGATGTTATTTTTTTATTATATTGTATGGATAAATATTTATTATTTTGTATGGATCATGGATTAGGACCATTCCATGCATGTACATGGTTATAAAGTACAATGGTTTGTAGAACCACTAGTATTAATCACCCATTTTATTCTATGTCAAATCGACTATTGGTAATTGTGAAAAAATGAATCGGTGTTAATTTTTAATCATATATGAATGTAATTTTACTCATTTAGAGTATAAAAATGTTATAATGGAGTTATTTAATTTTTATTAGTTTGAGTGGTTGTTTGAACGGTTCCTCATAGTGAGACACTATTCTTTTGGATATAACTTATTGTGTTTTAATTTGGTGAGGATTTATAATAGAAGAGGCATGGGAAGTAGGTTAGATGTGTAAGCTAAGTTTGATGAGATATGGATCTATATATTTGATTTCGGACATTGTCTATGTTTTTCATGGATGTGTAAATCCATTGAGCATGGAAATAGTTTCTGGTGCACATTCACTTGGAACAAAGGTTGTTTAACATGGATGGTGGTTTAGTGGAACATGAGTATAAAATTCATATGTTATTTGGGTGAGATGTTGTGTGTGATTTTGGTGTTGTATTAGGCTCAATGTGGGGATTATATATTTATAGTCATGGTCATAAGTTTAAAATCATAATTATTCAATTCGGTAATAAAAACATTGATGGATCATGTGTAATGACATGGTTTATTTGGAGTTGATACATGATGAGAGTGTCGTGGTTTAAGGTGTGTAATTCAATAGAACAACCTAAGAGAGGAAACACATGTGTGGTTCCAATTTGACCCGATTACTTTAGAAAAATAGGGTGATTAGATAAGATACAAATGGAATAGAGTACAATGTCAACAAAATAATATTGGACCATATTTTTTGTCGGACATTAAGAGATAATTATTAATGGAATTCCAATGAACTAGGGATGCATGTTAAATTACCTTTTTTGGAGATGCACATGGAAGATAAATCTCACCCAGTCTAGAAATCATACTCTATAATGTATAAAATGGGGATCTATAAATAAAAATGGATATTTAATTATGTGATGATAAGGACACTCATATAGTGGCAACCGTGACATTGATAGTTTTAGGTAACCATTTAAGAGGGGTTATAATATAAAGAGTTCAATCTATGGTTGGTCATATGGAATTTTTAGTATGGAATAATGTTGAGGAGAAAAAATGGACCCATCATTGTTTTTCTGGTTAAAAAATTTTATTGTATCAATTAGCATCATATAATTAGTTAGGGGTAATAGATTATTTGAGGTGATCTTAGTGGGTATCAAATTAGTAGTGCATATGTGGTCGTGGGATAGCTTGATGTTTGATCTGATCAAATGAGGTACTATTAGTGATATACTATTAGATGTTGGAATTATAATATAATTTTTATAAATTGATGGTTACATGACTCCTTTGACCCTATGAAGTAGGATCAGATGGTGTTAGTGATTTGTTAGCGAGTGATGATGAGTAGATTTAAGAATAACGGTTCGGTAGAATTAAAAAAAGGTTTCATGTGTAATTTTTATTTATATTATGTAATATATATTTAGAGTTTCATTTAAAAAAATTGTGTTTATGATTTGAGAAAAAACTATATATTTTAAATGAGTCCATATGAACTAAGGCATAGAGTATAGATACACAACTAAAGAATTATATGAATTAGAATATGAACACACTATGATCTTGGTAATATAATGATACTGATATACAAGGTGATGTGGTTTTAGAATAACCATGGATTATTGAGGGTGAAAATAATTATAGTTGGAGATTTTATTACCCAATATCAATATTGGTTTTATAATTTTAAATGAAATTTAATTTTTCATTTGGGTTCCCGATTCATAATTATATCCCAAATTCAGACTGAAATGTTGAACAATTGATCACCACTACGATAAGGTTCTGGACATGGATTAGAGATCATATGGGGTTTATATGTGCACTATGTCAGTGGGAAGGCATTCATGATAATAGGTTTCATTAGTTATCCATTAGATGACTCATCAGATATATAGTGTGCATGGAACACTGTCTGAGTGTACCAACTCACCAATGAGATACAACCAACAATCAAATGGATTGGATAGTGTTTAAAGAAATAATTATAAACCCTTTAAATAGAATATATGTTTTTGATGTCTAATTATTAATGATAGAAATTTTCATCAATTTCGAGGTATTATTATTTAAAACTCTCTCTAGTTTCCTCACTTCCAACTAGGAGAGTACATGGGGGAGTTCTCCGCATGGATATCCCTTTCTATCCATTGGTTCTCCTTAGAAAATATTTATTTTTGAAAATTTCATCACTCTGATTCAATGTATTATCTCCTACCCCAATCCAATTTATTTCATTCACTATTCGTAGCTAATTTTTATTAATTTTGGATAGGATATTGATAGGTTGTTTCAATGAACTATAAATAAAGTATTTATCTATAATGTACAATTGTGTGTGGCTTGTAGATAGAATCGAAAGATGTTGTAATCAACTTGTTGTTCTTAACTTATCAAAAAGTTCATAACTACCTATAATTATTTAGGACGTGAGTAGTCTTTTAGTACAATTTATCAATGGTTCGAGTTTATAACTTTTGGATTTCCAAGGTGCATTCATTGTTGTGTGTTTTTATTTTAATGAACTCATTTTATCATGATTACAACATAGTTGGACAACCTAGTGAGTTTGGTGTCCTTTTATCCAATTAGGAATTTTTTATTCAATTGTTTTATTAATTAATTTGATAATGATTATCGGTTAGGTAGGTAATTATCATATTATTATATTTGGAACATGCTTAAGATGGATATAGTGAACCATCAGTGCTTAGAGATTTGTGTTGGAGATTTTAGAGGATGAGGTAGTGATGGTTGGGGAACAAAATTAGAGGACATGACTTATTTGAGGTAAAATGACATCACAATATTTTTAATCTATTGGTATTTTGGTGATTTTTTTCATATACCTCATTAATACAACCACTATCATGTTTAATGTTTTTTTTTGTTTTTTCAAACATAATTATTTCATGGTGTCAAAATGTAGGGTTGATTTACTCATGGTGAGGGGCCCATGGGGGTTGGGATTGTTATAATGAAATATTATAGATCCCTATATGTGGGACCAGGGCCTGAGCGACTAGTTCTCTAATAATGAGATTTTTATGGCCTATATTCCATATTTAAATTTTTTATAAGTGTTATGACATCATGGTTGTTTTCAATTAAATGATATCTAAGGAATGGTGATGGATTCCAAATGATTGGCCATGGAAGAACACCTTGATTTGTGCTAGTGAGATTTATTGGCCACCCTAAAACATATGAGGATTGTTTTGGTAGATTTTAGAGACTACATAGAACCTATAGAGAAATTCTTTTATGTCTGATGAGGGCCTCCCTAGGGATTTTGGTACTGTTTTGAAGTGACTAATAGTGACATCCCTACACTCTGTGGAGATAGTTAAGTGTTCTAATTAACCTACCTAAACTCAGTGTGATATATCAAGCTAACTTAAAGGAACTCACCGATTTTTTAGGTATAGTTCAAGGTACATGATGAGGAATATTCTCGAGTTATAGGTGTGAGAAGGTGGATTAATGTGTTTCTAACTTTTTATTAGATGAAACATCTAACATGGAGTTGAATTAGTTACTACAGAGTTCATTTTACATGGTCAAATTTGTTATGGTTTCAAATAATGTTTTTATTTTTTTTATTTTTCATATGGGTACATAGTTTAGGTGGGTGTTTAGAATATGAATACATGTCATCTCTCTTTATATATATTTCATTGTAATCCAAATTATGTTAGAATTACACTATTTGGTACAATCCGTAGGGATTCATATTATGTCATTTAACAGAACCTCTATCCATATATTCTTCATGGGATCTGATTAATTTGTTAGTTTTATAAAATTTTCTCTCATAAAATCAGATCCTCATTAATATAGACTCATTTTATATGATAGCTAGCCATTGAGTCTATTGGAATGATGGGATTATTGTGACTTAGGACCTATCCCATGTATTAACTATTATATCATCATCAACATATAATATCCATTGTACAAGTTTGTATTATATGATTCATGCCATTTATAATATACTATTCCATATTAGTTATTTATTTAAGGATCATATATATATATATAGTTTGTTATATTTACATTCTGGACAACGGGGGACGTTACGACCCCCACTATTTATTATGCCTAGTTGTATTTCTATAGTATGGATGGGTCCTGTAGATTTTTTATGTTTTGTTGTAAATGACCCCAAGACATTTTTTTCAGGGTATATACTCCCCATGACTATGTTATGAACTCACCAAAACTATGAAACCTCTAATAATTTAAAGGTTCACCTGAGGTCATGTGCCACACACCATGCTGGTGCTTCATCGGTGGCCTTGGATGTGATGTTACATAGGTGACCATTGATTCATCCTCTACTCAAAAATAGATTTTTATTATCCATTAAATAATTATTTAGAGTTGTTTAGAATGAAATTAATATGAGTCCTATATAAAAAAAGAGTATTGAATTTCATTAAAATAAAATAAATATTATATTAATGGCCATATCAAAAAATGTTATCACCAAGTTTATTAGATTCTATACAAAAAATGAAATTTGAGAAAGGAATAAGATGATATTTGAATTGATATAGAATTTGAAGAAACATAAATTTTGTATATGCGCATCCATATTGTAAAATTGGAATACGGATAATGAAAATGTACTTTATTATTTATTATAATAGGTAATGATGTTGTGAGAATCATTTTGAACATTGGAGATACAATGGAGGATTCAAAATGGTTAATAAAATAATTGGGGAACCACCTCCATAATTTCATTTCAATGTATCGTAAATTTAATGTAGAAATTGATATTTATATTCTCATGATAAATAGTACACTTTTTGATTTGATTTTCCAAAAAAAATATTTCAAATGGAATATAAAAGTGGAAAATAAAATTTAATTATGAAATTATGAACAAAAATTATAAGAAGATAAAGAAATAATAAATATTTATTTTAATATGAGAATTAATATGGAATGAACTGTTTTAATAAAAAATGATAATTATACAATGATGACCATTATACAATTGTGATAATCCATTAAAATGATTTATCTTTTGTTTATTTGATATGTTTTGAACAAGTAGTTCTATGAGAATTTACGTTGATTATGGAGAGAAAATGAATGTTGAAAAAAATTAAATAAATAAATTATCAAAAAAATTAATAAAAATTACAAATAATAATAAAAATAATAAAAATCTTAAATAATATAAGAATCCGGAAAAGTGAAAATATCATGGAATCTCTTATAAATGTATTGAGATAAATTTTATCATTTTTACTTTGATACATATAACATTAAATTACCACAATGAAAAAAATAATGAATACAAATTAATATACATGGAGGATGAAAGATTATATAATGATCATCTGTTAAATGTATAATTTTTGGATTATATGATCAAAATAAAATAAATAAAAAAAAATATAACATCTAAAAAAGGATTCTAAAAACATTATGCAATTTATTTGTTTATTAGTTATGAAGCTAAATACATTAGTGAACTCATGGATATTATGTTTAATGTATTTTCACAATACATAGATTATAAGATTCTATGATTTAATATACATTAATATTTATTATGAATGGAATAAATTATAACAATGGTGCTCTGTATTTTAAAATTATTCTAGGATGAATAGTGGTAATTATAAAAAATAAATTATTATAATTTATGAATATTCAGAATATTTTTAGTTCTGTTACTAATAAAAAATTAGAAACTAAAATTTTAAAATATTAAAAATGATCAAAATAATTCTTTAAATAGTTCATGTTCTAAGATTATTTTTTTACATGTCATGGTAATGAAAAACTATGGAAAATCCACTAGTATAACACTACATGTGATTTGAAACTTATTGTATAAAATCATATGGATTGTGAGAAAATGAGAATCTTAATTTTAAGATGAAATTTTATGAACAAAACAATGTAGTACCAAAATTGGACATCGTGATGGAACCTAGAAGGCCTAAAGGGAATTCACGATATAACAAAAAAACAATTATTATTGGAATTTCCATTAATATTATTATTTCATATTGTATAAATACAATAAAATCACATAGATAAAACAATACAATGTTTATAAATGATTAATGAATTCAATAAGTGGTATTTCTAATAATTAAATAACCTATAGAGAAGCAAAATTAACGTAACATTTAGAATAGTAATGTGACCATTTAGAATAATAAACTTCCCAATAAAATACTAACCTTGCATATGGATGTCTAAGTAAAACATTTTTATGTTATATTTTATAGTATGATATAATTATATCATTGTAAAATTAAATAAATATTTTTAAAAATGATAAATTAAGTATTTCTATTTTTTAAAAAAAATTATTTGATATTTTATAATTAATAGATTTATTTAAATGAAATTTTTTTTTCATAAAATAGATTTAAAAATTATTTTTTTTATAATTATATTATAATTATATCCTAATTTAATTTACTTATTGATGTTTCACAAAATCAATTATAATTATAAAATAAGTATATTTGGAATAAATAATGATTTTAATAATTACATAAAAATATCATTGTTAGAAAACTATTTTATTAAAATAGAGTCATTTTTTTGAATTCTATTTATTGAAAAAATGGATACATGGAATTTTTGGTATGTTTCAAATATAGTTGATTTTTTAGTGAATAGTGAAATATCATAATTCGGGGTATTTAAAATAATACATGAATTATTGAGCCCTGGATGATATATGGATAAGGTAAGTACAAATTATTTTAAACAATCATGAACTATCTATTATGTGTAGTCACAAGAATAATCACTATTGATTTTCATGAGGGAAAAAATAAACTAATGAATAAAATAAAAAAATACCCCACTCTCGCAAAATAAATACCACCCCTCATGACCTCTTCTTGTCCCACCTCCAATGCATTGATGATTTTACAAAATTAACAAAATAAAATTTCCATGAATATTCCCCATGTTTTGTAATTTTCTTCTAAAAAGTACCTTTCCTATTTCTATAATGATTATCTTTAGGAAAAGATGTTCGGGAGGTAAAATCATCATCCGTTTTCATTTAATTTATATTAAATTTCTTTTTTTATATTATCATATCCTTACCAAACTATCATAAAGTGATAATTTAACTCTATCATGTTTTACATAATGATATTTTATTATGTTAATTTTATAATACATCATCTAATGTATTTTCTCTTCCTTTTATTCTAAAAAATGAAAACCTCATCCATGTTGCATCAGTTTACAACCACCACGGAAAATGAATTTCCATTTTCAATAATCACATTCATGGTTAGTCATAAAACAAATATTACATATAAATTAGAAAATAATATATTTATTAATTCATATTTTATCTTCTTGAACAAGATTATATGAATACTATTTAATAATCAAATAAAACTAGTTTGTGATGATAAAAAATTCACCAAAAATAATCTAACCTAGGTAAATAAAATTTTATCTAATGAATAACTCTCTTCAAAAAAATGGAATATAGATCCATTTAATGTTAAATAGGATAATACATAACAATTAATAACACTTATTTAGTTTTTCTTCCATTTGATAAGAACTGGAAGAATTAAATTCAAGGGAACCAATCATAAAATCAAGAATCCAACACTCCCAGAATGATGAAAATGAATATTATTTAAAATTTTTTTTTAATAATATTATAATAAATAATATACATATATTAGTTTTTTTTTATGAATTATTAAATGGTTTTAATTTTATAATCCCTGATATCTAGTCCAAGAGAATAAGAGTTTCGAATATAATGAAATTGAGTCTCTTTAAACAATACATTTTCCCTTTGAGATACACATTCACTCCATATATTTACAATAATTTAATTCTTAATTTTAATTATAAAATCCAAACTATTTTTTTAATGTTCCCAAAATATTTACCTACCTCATTTATTCTTTATTTAATAAAAAAATTTAAGTTTTATAAGCTTCCCTTTAAATTTCCTCTTGATAAAAAATATCAATTTTTAAGGAAGTCCCAATTTCTGAAAAAATATCAAGTACACTACATAATATGTTTTAAGAAATTGAAATTTTTTATAAAATCAAAATTTATATCAAGAAATATTATCTTAGTATAATTCTTATTTTATGAAAACTATTATAACATTGTAATCATCAATGCCTCATATATATTTTCCCTTAAATTA
This sequence comes from Viscum album, assembly GCA_963277665.1. Lineage (NCBI taxonomy): Eukaryota > Viridiplantae > Streptophyta > Magnoliopsida > Santalales > Viscaceae > Viscum > Viscum album. Next base: position 517,662,311 of record OY728146.1, read on the forward strand.
TACCAATATAGATCATTACTAATGCTTCTTTATCAGTATTGTTAAATTGTTCTAATTCATTATGGAATCATTTATCATGAACTAAGCCAAATTTCCCTTATTAATTTTCAAGAATGTTTTAAATCATTTTTTTCATGGACATTATTTTCACAGACATGTTTTTTATGCCATATGATATGATTGTGAAACCCATTTACATTCATGGGTATCCATTATATTTCATTAATATGCATGATTATTCAGTTGGAACACATATTAATGAACTTGTTATTATGTGTGTACCAAAATAGAAATCCAATTTATTTGTTATTGTTTTGTATCATGATATGTCTTGTTGGGAAAATGTGTGAACTTGATTCCTTTATAAGTCTTTGTCCACCAAGGGAAACAGTATTGGAAGTTATTCCTGACTCATGCTTATGTGGGGTTTTCAATTTTCACCACATTACCATGATTACAATATTCCATTAACCAATTTTCCATAATTCATTATACCATATGAATATTTATGTTACATGTAAATTTATGTTGCCAGGTTATGTATTTTAAACCATGATGTGTGATATTCATATGATTATTCCATTACTAGGATTTATAGCTCATCCATTTGTTAATATAATAACCAAGGATATCCTTAGAAGATATTTGAGCTCAAAGGATCTTAGGACAACATCATGGTGAATATATAAAAAAATAATTATTTTTGTTTCATGATTTATACTTTTGTACATAATATTTTAAATACACAAGGCTTTATGTTCCTTTGTTGGTATTTGATTTCATGGTATACTAATATAATGTAAAAATATGTGGAAAATTCAAGGGACATTATATTTCATTGAATAACATGATGTACTTATATTTGTGTGTTAGGAATAAAAAAATTTAAGAAACCTAGGGACAATTCAATCATCATGGATAAACTATACAGAAACATCGGGATTCCAGTGTTAATATATACTATTCATTCAAATGCTTATCAGTCCACATTCAATTATTCCTTTTTATATTCATATTAGATATGTATTCAAGCTCACGATAATAATACATTATTTTTCATAGTTAATTTATGGAAATAAAATACCTTGTGCCAACAATAAATGTGATATGGAATACGATGATTCGACAAATGATTTAATTAACCTATATAAATCTAGAGTAACACTTCATGTGATAATTTCAATCCATATATCACAGTTTAAAAAATATAATGGTAACATAGTTGAGTTTCCTATCCTATAATATAATATAAGGACAATGTCATATAAAATCTCATGTAAATTCGCAGATAAATAATATAATCATCAATTACCCACCTTTCAAAAATGAGGTATGAATCCATCCAAAAGTTATCTCAATTAGACCGTGATAGGATTATAATGTAAAAAAAATATGGACATATAGCATCAAATATCAAATCAAAATAAATATTACGGCTAAAAAATATAGGGATATAAAATTAGATCTAGGGCACAATATTTAGTTTTATGTCATAGATGTGGAGATGTTAAGAATTGTTAATATCAATTCTATTCTATAAAGGATGACAAGTATAATGATCACCAATAATATAAAAGAGTAGGGAAATGTGAAATTGCCTATGTGGAGAGGGATCATGATGATTAGATTACAATTAACATCTACCACAATATACTATTTTTTCCTTTGTAATTCCATTAATTCAATATTATCATATATAGTATGTTTTTTAAGTACATAGAACACTAACCCAAATGATTTGATTTCATTATGGAAAAAATTATTTTTTATTGTACCATATTTTGATGACTGTGGGAATATAATTCTAAAAATTCATATTATTGTTTCTTTTGTAACGTTTAAATTTATATTTGTCATGGATTTTCAATCATTATACAATGCCAACATCAATTCTCTAGAATGGTAGATCACTCGTCACATTCTAAGGCATCATAAACAAATAAACATGTTTAATCAGGATGATGCATCTTATTCAGAATCATCAAATGAACTATTGAAATTATTTCCTTGTGATAAATGATATCTACCACATAATTATTTTTAAAAATAATAGGATCATGATCGATGAAATTTTCATTGTGAGGGATTATGCATATGTGTTCCTCAGATAATTTCAAGGCCTTCCTCTAGAGTTTGAGTTTGAGTTCCCAATTAATCTTATTAATGTATCTATTCCTATATCAAATACACCTTATATAATTTACACCATTGAGTTTCTGTATTAGAAAAAGTTGTTATAAGAAAATATTTACAATTTTGTTATATTCTAGAGTGCTTATCCATGGGGGTAAACTAGTCTTCTTCAATAAAAAGAAGGATGGTTAGATTCACCTCAACATTTTTTATAATTTGCCCAAAAAATCATGATAAATAACATGTATCATCTTCTAGGAATTGATGAATTATTTGATAAACTATTTGGGGATGATTATTTCTTAAAGGTGGACCTTATTTAGATATATTACTAATTAAAGGTATAGAAAAAATATATTACTAAGAAATCATTTCAAATTAGGTATGGATTCTTGGATTTCACCTTATTTCCCTTCAGGATAAACAATTCTCAATTTGTTTTCATAGAATTAATTAACTAATTTTTTTATATTTTCATGAGTAATTTTTTTAGTTTTATTTGTTGATGACACTATTATATACTACACAGGATGGTATAACACAAGGGGTATTTGAATATTATGGTAATGACCTTGAGAGTGGATAAAATCATTGTAATGTATTGTAAATGTGACTTTTAGATTGAAGAGGTATCATTATTGAGGTATACAATCATTTGAAAATTGATATCAGTGGACCCTTCCAAAACATAGGCAATTAAGTAGTGGATAGACCAACTACTATAATGGAGATCCAAAGATTACTCAGTCTCGTTGGGTATTACTAATAATTTTTTAAAAAAAAATCATAGATATAAAACACAGTAATCAAGATTTCGTGGAAGGGATAAATGTTTTTCTAGACTAGTGAATATGAAGACAACATTAAAGTGTTTAAAAAGAGTCTTATCAGTACACTTAGTCTCACACTCTCGACAAGTGGAAAAAAATTTATTATACAATGATACATTATAGAATGTCTTAGTCTATGTGGTAAACTAAAATGAAAATGTAATATGTTACGCTAGATGGTAGATAAAAATATCTGAGGAAAAAATTCATGCTTTTTCTAGAGTTGGCAGCTATGATACTCTCACTAAAAATATTGATATATTTTCATTATGGGAATAAATTTGAAATTTCAATTGATCATAAGAACCTCAAATATATATTTACATTTATAGAGCATCATATGCACTACTAAATATGGTTTGAGATCAACATGGATTATGAGTGTTGAATCCTAGACGATCATATTTTGGAAACTAAATTCTTAGATTCCCTACATAGAAAGAATCAAGAAACTTTAACAATGATGATAATGATAAATTCTCTATTGTTATTACATTTACAATGGATGAACATGGGAATCAATAAAGACGTAATTCCATAAATCATTTATAAAATTATTTCTCAACCAATCGTTGTAGATAAAATAATTTATAGTCAAATAAATGATGAGAAAATTAAAATAATGTTGTAATCTAATAAGAGATTTAAATCATAAGATTTTAAAATTAATTAATAATTAATCATAGTATTTGTGTCATAACTATGTGTAAAATCCAATCCTTTGATAAATAATGATTTTTTGAGTGACAAACATAGATCAACATTTTGTATTCACTTAGGGTTCCCAAAGATGTATTGAAATATCTCAGAGAACTCTTGGTGGGACAATATGAGGAATGATATTAGAGAATATACAACATTGTATTTGGAATGTTATAAAGTTATGGTTGATATGAAAATTTCTATGGGTTTGATGAAACCATTACCCATACAAACGTGGAATTGGAAAATATCACCAGGGACCTTTTCATTGGACTTTCAAATACATATATAGAAATAAAATCTCTATTGGTTGTTATGGATCATCTTATAAATACAAATCAGAATATGATGATTTCATAGGACTTATAAATTTAATAAATTTCATAGATATTTATGAGAGATGTTTTGAAGCTGTTTGGAGTTCCACTTTAGATTGTATCTGATCAAGATATGAGATTTAAATCAATATTTTAGAAAATTACATTACATTATCTGAACAATAACATGAACATTACAATGGATTATCATCCTAAAATTTTTGGTATATCTAAGATTAATATTCGTAAATTATTTGAAATGTTGATAGAATGTTATATGGATATCAAATCAAGGATGAGACCATAATATACCTTCTTTTGATTTCTATTAGAGCATTAATCTTCACTTAATCCTCAAAATTTATCTATATTAATCTCATTATGGGAAATGATGCAGAAGACATGAATTAGTTGATGAAATTGATGAATGTCAGCATATAAGACATAGAATTCTCAAAGAAGTATTAGAATGGGTTGAAATTATTCAGTAGAAATACAAGGTACAATAAATTTGATAGAAGAGATAAGTGGATAACCATCTATGGAAACTATACTAAGAGGATTGATACACAGTATTCTTCTGTGTATCTCAATGGAAGAGGATCATGAGATTCTAGAAGAAAGGAATGCTACGATTGAGGATTACATCCCCTTTGTGATTATTGATCATTTCAAAGAAAGAGAAAATATTCTAGAACATCCACATACAATGTATCAAGTACATGTGTTATTCCATGTATACATATGGATGATCTATATACCACTCCATAACATTTAGTGAATTCAGAGGTATTATAACTAAAGAACAAACTCTAGAATATATTATAATCAGGGGATACTATAGACTATAAATATAAGATTATATTAAATTAGAATACTAACCTATTGAATGTACTAAGTAATATTCCTATGTTTATTGATGAGATAGATGAACTATAGGAGTACTTGAAGTATAAATATCTTTTCATTTTCTCACCTCATAATGAATGAATTATATTTTGAGTGTGAAATTTCATATAGAGGGAGAATGTAGGAAGACAAAATTCTATGAATGGAATTCCCCTTCTTATAATTATTTCATATAGTATAAATCACATAAAATCACTAATGGGATATAATATAAACATTATAAATGATGATTTAGTGAATTAATATGTATTTCAAGAAGTTAAGGAAACTTTATTGATCAAATAATGACATTTTTTTGGAATAGCAATTTGACCATTAAGAATAGCAAAACTACAAATATTTTAGTCACCTAACAAATGAATTTATAAATAAAATTTAGATATATTATGAATGAAAAAATTGTATAACTATATCATAGTATTAGTAAATAAATGTTTTAAAAAGGATAAATTCATTATTAGTATTTTTCAGAATAAATGTTTATTTATAATTTTATAATTTATACAATTAATTATATGAAAATTTATTTTCATAAAATATATACATAAAATATATTCATAAAATAATAAATTATTTTCTTATAATTTTATAATAAATTATTGCAGAATTAACTAATATTTCAATGTTTTATAACATTTGATATAATGTCAAAATTGGTATTTTTAAATAAATGATTGTTTTAATTAATATTAATATATCAAATATTTATAAAATTATTTTCATAAAATATATTAATATTTCTAATTCAAAATGAATGAAAAACATTTGGGATTATTTCTATTATTTTTCAAATATATATATTATTTTCAATATTGAAATACGTAAATTTATGATATTTAACAAATACATGAATTATTGAGTCATAGATGGTATATGGTTGAGTAAAAAAACCATTGTTTCAAACTAAGACACCTTATATACTTTATACAGTCATAAATATCAACATTGTAGATAGTTTTTAGAAAAAATAATAAACTAATATATAAAAAATATCCTTCTCCTCCCACTATAAATAATACATATCTTGACCTATTCTCCTCAAAACTCCAATGAGTTGATGCATGTAAAACAATTTTTTAATAATCTTCCCATGTATGTACACTACATATAGCACCATTAGGTCTCAATAAAGGACCAAACAAAATATCCCATAATGAGGCTCTCAAGGAAAAGAGGTTCAAGAGGTAAACCACCTTTGGGTTTCTTTTAATTCCTTTTCAATTTATTTTCTTTTCTTATCCTATTCTAACATTCCTATACCAAAGGGACATGATAATCTAATTATAATTTATTTAAATTAATTAAATTTTTTTCGGACAATCCTTCATCAAATCAATTCTATCATAATATTTTTCTACGAATTAAAGAATCATTTGTTATATGTAGATTAACTGCCATCGTGAATGACACGTTTTTATTTTCCATTAACACATTAAAATATATCATAAAAAAATTATTATAGTTAAAAATTATTAAAATATATTTATTAAAAAAATTAGGTTATGAAACTTGTATATATTCATATTATTAAATAATAAAACAAAACTAGTTCTTGATGATCTAGAATTCATCAAAATAAACTAAACATAATCATTAACATTGTATCTAATGAATAATTATAATTTATATAAAAATATATATATAGACTCATTTAAAATTATATAGAATAATAAATATCATATAGTTCAACTTATAACATTTTTTAGCCATTTCAAAATAACTCTTATAACAATACTCAAGGGATCCGATCAAAAAATCATGAAAACAACACTCACATAATGAAAAAATTAAATATTATATCACATAAAAAAATAAATTTAATAAAATTTACATAATATAATATTTATACAAGATGTTTTAAATTATTTAATTAATGGATATGATTTAATTTTGTAGTACATGAAGTGAAACTAAATAATATTCTCAGAAATAAGGTGTGAGACTCTCTCTAAACCCTTAATTTTTCATTTGGGTTACATTATCTCAAACTCTAACCCAATGTGATAACTAATTATTATTTTTTAGACATCATAAATTATTTTTGTATGTTATAAATATATTTACATATATTAATTATTTTTAATTGGATGGGGAAATAAATGTTTTATATGGATTCCTTTTCAATTACTTCTAATAGTAATGTCAGATTAAAGAGAAATTATTAATTCTGTATCCATTTTATAGTACACTCAATAATCTATTACAATTCCTGATTTTTTTAAATATCCCTTTTTATAATGAATTACTATCAGAGTCCATTTTTTTAATGAAAACAATTATACCTTTTTCTCTTTATAGACTATTAAATTTTCCCTTATACTATAGTATAGTGGTTCATTAGTAAAGTTTCTTAAACACTCTTTTATACATGTTATCAATTTAAATAGGCATAATTTATCATGATATATTAAAAATATTTATTTTTAATGTTCATGTTTGAATTAAATCCATTATTTCTTGTAAAAAATTATGATACACTGATTTTTCATTCTATATTATATGATTATGATTACCATCTCGTTCCATGGGAAAGCCTTATGTTTATTCCTTACATTTGATTCTTCTTTGGGAATACATAGGAATGAAAATTTTGTTATGGGTGTTCCTAGATTGAGATCCAGTACAAGAGATACTATTTGGTCTTAGAAGACATTATTTTGAGATATGGAGTGACCCTAATTCCTTTAGGAAAATATTTCCTAAATTTGATATTGTCTTAGAAGTTATCCTTGAATCATTCTTATGTCATGTTAATTAATATTTCTAAATTCATATTATTCCATTATTACATGATCCAATTTTATATATTTCATGATTATATATTATTAATCATGTTACATGCCTTTTATTTTATATTTTTGTTCCTTTTAACCCATGTTCTATTATTTATTCATATATTAATTCTTTAAATGATATTTTTAGCTCATCAATTTTTTTTTTGATGAAATTCCATTGGTTATAATATGTATATATTACAACATAAATGATGTGAATATCTCATTATATATATTTAATAAAAGATGTTTTATTTTCATTTCAATCTTCATAATCTATACATAATTTTTCAATGACACAATAATTTTGGATCATCAGTTTGAATTTTGGTATAATAATTCTAAAATAATGTAATAAAATATTTACATGGCTAATGTCATTATATCCAACCCCCAAATATTGGCGATAAGATAATGGGTATCAAAATATACATCTATGAAATAATTTAAAAATTATTAATATATAATAAATAGAATGATGAAATATTGAAAAATAATGTCATTGGTCCTATATAGAGTCAAAAAATCAATAAATATTGTTCAATGATAAGTTGACTTCAACTCCCATGTGGATAAAAAAGCACATACGAATAATTACCAACCATCTCAATATGATATGTTGATCATCATCCAACCATCTTATACGTAAAATAGTTTTTCCTGCTAGCATAGATTTTATCCATCACCATTTTGTACCATCCCATTCCTCACATTTGATAAAACATGATCCACATACACAAAAAGGCATTTGAATGTAATGATTAGAAATACCTCAAAGGTTACTCAGATTGTTCAATATTTACAAATTATTAAAAAATATATAATTCTCATTTATAGATAATAAAATTATGAAATACTATTACTAATAGTTTAAAAATAATTTCAATTCACAACAGTCATTGTTGTTTATAAAACATTAACCAATAAAAAAGTATATTATTTTTTATGAGAAAAAATTGGTAAACATGAATGATGTGTCCAATAGTATATTACAGCCACAAGATCTGTGATTTTCACACCTCAATGAATATATGGTACTATTTTTATGAATAACTTGACCAATAATTATTGTGATATGATAAAACCCTCCACAAGCTGACCTAGCTGAATAACATATTTTAGTTATAGTAATTCCATAAATCCATGAAAGGTAGTAGAGAAGCTTCATTTCATCATTTTCCAAACCTATACCCCTATTATGTACCACTTATTCCCATGTTCCATATCCCACACGTGGGAAATTTTATTACACATTTCAACTCTTTTTAATGGAATGTAACATATCAAAAATAGTACAACCATTATAAAATTTCTAGGCATTATTTAAAATCCATTTTCCTAAAAAAATACAAAGAGGGAATTCCGTTTCACATAATAAATGAATGAATAACATTCACATTGTCATAAATCAACCAATTAATAAAATTGAGACCACATTCTTATGATAAACAATTATTGTTTAATAATATATATACTCTCTTGATTCCACCTCCCTCAAACACATAGATTGTCATACATACTATGAAGATCTAAAAACTGAAAAGAAATAGGAACCAAGAATCCAATGACAATGTAAAACATTATAGGATCAAACATGGAAGATTTAGTGATCATCTAAGGAATCCATTACAGATAAAAAAACTCCATTGAAAACACATTACAGAGTCATCTATATCAATAATAGATATTAATAGAGGAATAATGATATGTCTAAGTGATATAATCAAGACAAGGATGAACTCATGAGTCTCCCAAAATGATTTCACAAGATCTCATCAATGTGAGTGACTACCAACTAAATAATTATAGTATAATTAATATATTAATAAAATATGAAACTATATATAAATTGGAGTACAGGTATCAACCATGATCATGGATGATTTGATTTAACCATGATAAGAATACCAACTAGGATGAATAAAAATCGAATGGATGGAAAAAATTGGTCGTTCTGGGCCCACAAGCCATTTACCATGGTGTGGTGAGGCATTTTTAGTCATTTTCCATATGGAGAATACATGATTCTCATTCTTACAACCACACACTACAATTAGGAATTGTGGTCACCCCATTTTACAGAGGTGGACTCCAAGAACAACACAAATTCTTCCATTTCATGGTTTAGACCATGGTTCAGAAAAAAACAAAAAAATATTCACCATAGAATCAATAGATCATCTAACACCCCCCATAACCAAATAAAGCCATCATAAGGCCAAAAAAAATACAAACATTAAACTACATATGTGACAATATCCAAAAAAATAAAAAATTTCCTAGGATTTCATGTAATATATAGAAGATATTATATGAGATGTTTCTAATTCTTCAATATATCTAGTTATTCGAATAACTCAATAGAATATATTCTATGATTCCAAAATAATCTATGAAAAATGATATATTTTTTATTATAGTTTTTCTATTTAAAATTATACACCATATTGTAAACTATCAATACATCTGGATCATACTTATGCTCTCCCCAATTAATAAATTAAGAGTTATCAAAATGATACATATAAAATCAGGACACTTTAAACACACTGTTAATATATGTTAATTGAGATCATAAGATTAAATTATAATACTAAATTCAAATTTTATCATTTAGATCTAATGGTATTATGTCTTAGATAGATAATTTAAAATGATTCTAAAGGTGACTATGAAAAATTAGCAGAAAAACATTCATAAACACTTAGTCACTAACAAAATATTCAAAATAAAGATGTAGATGATCTGTATAAGACTTATACCAACACATGAATGGAAAATTTCATTGAATAATTTCCAAAAATTCATTGATGACTATAAAATAATACCCCATCCAAAATGATAAATCTATCTCACTACTAACCGAAAAAGAGGTTATTTAATGGTCAATTATTATAAAGACCAATGGGATCCATTTTGATTGATAATAGGTATATATTGTTTAATAAAATTCAATCAGTCCCAAATGGATAACCCAAGAGTCTCTATTGACTAAAACACAAGTATATAGTATATCATCTTAAATAAAAAGTTATTGCTTCATCTGGATAATAATAAAATGATAATATAACTAGCTCAACATAAAAATGTACTCATGGTCTCCTATAGGCATTTACAAAACTACAAGGAAAATAAGGGGATCCATATCTTAATATATGTACGATGAAATAAAATGGAACATAAATATTTTATGAATGTATAGATTTATCAAATACCAAACCATTATGATGTACATAATTATAATGAAATAATGTATCTTGATCAATCCATCAATGAAAATCCATATATAATTTCTTCTAAGTGGATCCTAGGGTATTCCAATGATATAATCTATAAATATTTATTCTTATATTAATACATTGATGGGATGTTTTCGTATTATCCAATATAGATTATAGAATTAAGAAATAATTTATTGAAAGGTTTGATAATGAATTTAAAAATTATATTTTACATGCTTCATAATAAAGCCCTAAAAATAAATATTTATGTTATAATATATCATTTTACATCATAGGAGAATTTTTTAAGTGGGAAATAAAAATATTACATCATGTTAAATCTTACCAAATATTGACATAAATCCAAAACTAGAATTAGTGAATTCATTTTAATGAAATATATCAATCACTGATGGTCATACAACTATAAAACATGTTCTATATAGTATATAACTCATCTTCCATATTTATCTCAATAAATATTGACTATGTGGGATATTATGTCGTTTGGTCACTATTATGGATAATGACTATCTTCCCCCCTCTAATCCAGCTACATCTGGGTGAGTATTTCCTTGAGTTTAAATTAATCACTATTTTTTTTTCAAATTTTAAATTTATTATTTCTTACTAAGGGCATAAAATAAAATATTAATATTTAATTTATTTTTAGTAATTTTGAAGTAAAATTTCTAATATAATTCCTACAATCACATTTGATTATGGATTAGTCCCTTTTGATAATAGAAATTTCACAGACTAATTTAATAATATAAAATATTGAACTATTATCCTAATATTTAATGTCACCAACACTAAATAGAATACATAAAAAATATACATTTTAAATAATGATTGTGGAATTAATTTTATTTTTAAAAAGTAAAAAATTCAGGTATATCACAATATTATATCTATGCATCAAAATATATTCCAACCTAGACCTGAATCACTAAAAAACACATCCCCATTACTAGATTTGGGTAAAAATTATTTTTGAAGTCATCATACATAGTTTTAATTCATTAATCATTGGTTGACAACTCATATCCCATTAATTTATCACTCCTTTCTAGATGAGAGAAGATAATTTTTTTCTTAATAAAATAAATCATTCGTGAATGGTTACCAATATTTTTTTATTCCCCTAAATCGTAATCTTTTAAAGAAATTATATTGCTATTATAGGGAAATGATATAATTTATCTTTTCTTGATCAACTGAAATTCAACATTCAAAAACCATTTGTCATAATAACTTAATTTCATAAATAATAAATGAAAATTTCATTATTTAACAATACATTGGTGACAAAAATGATTCCCAAAAAAATATTTCAATTGAATAAAATGTTCTCCATCATATTTATAATAAATAATATTATCATCTATATATTCCCAAAAATGAATCTATGAAGTATTAGAATATATATATTATCGAGGCCATGGAATCTATTGGAGAGTAAGACATAATAACTAAATTCATATGATATATATTACGTCTATACCTTCCCTAATAAATTTTTTTAGATCAACTGACTCACTATTTCTTAGATGATGACATATATAACAATGTATTTTTGATTTAGAATAACATTTATCAATTTAGTTGATCAAATAACAGTTCGATACAACTATAAATGAACATAGAAAAAATTACCCCCATCATAATTTATTTTGAATGTATAATGGGGTTTCCCAAGCTAATATAGTTGTATGAATGAAACCATTAGGTGTAAAAAATTCCAACAAAAGCATCAATTAAATCAATTCTATTTGTTCAATATTGTAATATTATAAGATGAGCTCCTGAAAATAAATAAACTGATTAAATAACTTCCATCTCCAATGATTAACCGTACAATTCAGTTGGATACACTTCATTAAATACAATAACCACTAAATGTAGATCAATACTCATATGTTCATTAATAAAACCATGAAGGATAAAATTTTATTCTCTTGTTCGTGTAAAGGAATCCCTTCTAGACTTGACTATAGATCCCACTCTTCTAGACCCATTTAGTAGATCTAATCAGATGCAGAAAAGAAAAACCACCAATTATAGTAACCAATATCTACTTTATATGAAATTAACAAATCTATCCTAATGAATAAATAAATAAGAATCAATTTTAGGTATATAAAATGAAAAAATATTTCAAATTATGTGAAGAAAAAATAACATGTGGGACAATGAAAAATATTCCTCTTATTATTTACATGTGATTTTACAAATTATAAAAAAATAATTCCTTTTTACGGATGTTTTAATAAGTCCAAGATGTACATTGATATAATGTATTAAATGGAACCATTAAAAAATAAGGTGGCCTATAAGGATACAAAAATAATTATATAACATTTCAATATTGTAGGGCTCACATTAAAATTAATAAAAAACACATACATTATTTGTATATAATATTTTATAAAGCCAAGTGGTTGGAAAATTAAAATCATTGAATCATATGACCCAACCACATTCCCTTTAGTTAATTATGAGGATTTTTCTCAATGTGTAATAGAAATATTTTAACATTGTTTCTTTAATTGAACTCCCCATCCACAAAACTTATAGATTTTAGGAGGTGTATGGAATGAATGCCTCATGTGTCCAATCATGGTACACTCATAGAAGGTCAAATTTCAACATTTAGCTGATGATGTATTGTTTTATTTTTCAACTACTAATGAGAAAATGAATCAAAAATAATAATAATTATTCAATATACTATTTATAAAATAGAAAAATCTGAAACAAAAAATAAAGTTTAGAGAAATCCCAACTAGACTTGAGTTGACTACCATAACAATTTTTCTAGAATTGATATGTTTACAACCTCATAATAAGTCATAATCTTTCTGAAGAAAATACATAATTTAATATCTTATCATAAGACTATCTAAAACCATTAATCCATCGACTTATAATTTGATACAATCATAGGTGAGAAACATACTAGTGGAAGAAAGTAATTATCATACTAAAATATAGTCAAATCCCTTTGTTAATGGGTGAGAAACAACATGGATTTTTATATAGGTAATGATTTAATAAATAAATATTTGAAAAATATGATAATGAATTATTTCCGTTACAAAAATTCATATTTTTTCCTACTATATCATGTACCAACATCTCTTACTACATCTTTTAATCTATATAGTTACACATTTAACATTGATATAATCTATACATTAAAAATCCATTAATATAAACATTTTCTATAGTGATTCCCCTTCTTCTTGAGGCTTATTAATCCCTTGAATGGTTATAAGATCCCTTTAAATAATTTCCACAAATAATCCTTTATCTCATCCTACCAAAGCTTCCACTTTAATTTCATTAGATGGTGTAGGGATTTCACTATAATCCATGGAATATAATTATTGTACTATGAGTTTCATGACATTATGATCAAATGAATTATTTTCCCAGGAAGAAAGTTCCATTATACAATCTTATGGAATGCAATGGATCCATCCGAGGGATCATGTAATATATTGATGAAATGAAATAGACCATAGTACATGTGAACAATCATAGTTTAAATTAGGAGGACCAATTGAAAGTATTGAGATGAGGTCTCTAATCCATAAAAAATATAGACATCCCGAAATCATGTTTTAATATAATCCTCATTATCAAATATATATTCACAGACTCACATATTTCCATCCCATTAAGTATGAACATGAATATATAATATCTTCTAAAAAACCTATGAAACAATTTTGATAAAAAAATCACCATTTGATATGAATATTTCATGAACCATCATAGGTTATGCCTATTATAGGCACACAATTTATCTGGTGGTTAGGACTAAAAAGAATTATAAATCTCATTAGTTTTTTCACAAAGAACCTACAATTATATATCTACATTTTGCAATGATTTTATCAAAAAATAAAAGACAGACCAAAGGAAAAATAATCTGTCATTTAAAAGAAATTCATCATTTTAATATAGATTCAATCAACATAAGAAATAATAGGGAAAGAATTATGAAATATACAATCCCAAAAATATAAACCAATGTGCATATGAAAAATTAATACACATCAACCTGATACATATGGGTCAATACACCAATGTTTCACCAGAAATATCTCTCAACCTACAACAATGGATAGCTGACACAACCATACACCCCCTTTAATTTTTGTTGTATTTGATACTAGATGATCAATACACACACAAATGAATATTTAGTGTTTGAGGAACTATTACTAAAAGAATCCCTTAATGTGTAAAATTAACAATAATTAATAATGAAACAATTATTATCATTTAAATAAAATAATTTCGGTAAATACACATTTTCATAGATTGATATAAAACATCGAAATTCACCAATTTACTAGCATTATATAAAACTTATAAAAATAAATCCATTTTTTAGTATATAAAATTTTAGTAAAATAAATAAATGAAGTAACATTGAAATTCATTACTATGTTATATTAGGTACAGACCTGGTAGGATCTTCCCACTATGGTGAATAGATGAAAATGTGGGCATGAATCCATTAAACAATGAGAATAGTTATTTGAAAATAACAACAAAATTGACTACATAACGTAACAAAGTTTAGATGTTTTTTAATGTACATAATATTTTGGTAGTTATAAAGCATCCCAGTGTGGTGTCCACAAACATGTACCCCTCTTATGTACCCCATGTTTTCATGTTCTATAGAATACAATTTCTGTATTTCATATCATAATTCAATGAATTTCAAGGTAATTTCAAATATTTATACAATTGAATTTAATATAACCCATTGAAACACTTTAAAAAATATATTCTTAAAATAATAAAAAAAATAAAAAATCATTTCCAAATAGTAATCCAAAATTAACTTTTATAATCATAAATAAGGCCTTTATGTATTTTATAATCAACTATAATAAGAGAGTCATTGAAAATATCATAAAATATTTAGTTTATTGAATCCTCCTACCTAAAATATTTTCCATATAAAAAAATGAGAATAAAAATATAAAGAGAAATTGTTCTCCTCTAGCCTTAGCACAAAGGCAAACATCAACTATAATAGACCTATTAGTGAGATATGATATAGGTTAGTCATTAAAATGAGTAATTTTCATCAAAACTTACCTTATAATCATTTATATATTTTTAATCATTCAAAAGATTAATGGATGGTGATTTTAATGAATTGGTTTAGCTAAAGATGCAATAACAATGCCCTATAATTATTTCATATGATGTCTTCAATTGGTTTAACTACGACATAATGAAATGAATCCCAATTTAGTAGTTTTAAAAACAGGAAATACTTTACCAAAAAACAATAAGGAATCCCACAAGACAATTGTGGATTTGATTACACCATTCCTAATAAACTATCCATGCTTGTCAACCACAACATGGAGGAATAACCATGGATATTTTTTAGCCACCACACCTTCAAACATGATTTGGTAAAGACATTATAGCTTTATTATACAGGATAATCCTAGTGACCCATGCATGAGACCATATCTAGTAATGAGGCATTTCATTCTCCTTGTTTCATCCATTTAGACTCTAAGGACAAAATATCTTCAACAATAGTGAAATTTTACCTATAGTGCATATAGAAATTCTTTATTTACATCCAATTACACTACGTAACCTTTGAAACTTACCATAGCAAATTAAATCAATTACAATGAACAAAAATATGTACCTTAATATTAGGATATCTCCTGCATGATTTCATAATTTCTTGTTTTTTATTTCCAATTAATATGGGTGAATAATATATAAATGATATGTATAGAGATACATATCGTATGTGTATAAAAATTTTATTTTATGGTATAATATTTTATTTAAGAATATTCAAGATGGAACTTACTCTGTGTGAGTAAACCATAGGATGAAATAAAAAATACAAGGTACAGACATTCAATGAATGAATGAATGTCAAATATAATTATTGAATATAGAATTTAATATCTAGAATAATTTTATACAATTTGTCTCATGTATGATTATTATTCTATGAAATGTATGAAATTTTCAATAAAAAAATTAATGAGACAATTGATCCTATAAATGAAGAAAATAATAAAATTTGTTTTAATTTTTTTTGTATTGAAATGTAAGAGACCAAATAATCAATGTAGTAATTGTAGTGTTAGTTTATCTCACATGGTAGTAAATAAAATATTCTTAAATAATATTCAAATTTATTAAATATGATTAATGATATTTTCTTAATGATTCTCACTAAAATTGATAGAGGGTTAATTTTGAATTAAATAATCAAAGAAATTATTAAAAGGATGTTTTAATTATTTATCTACTCAAAATAATTTTTTGGTTCTTGAATATTGGGTGATGATTAAATTAAATTAGGATTTATATGAAAACATGTATAAAAATAAATCTATTTTCTAGAAGGGGTATCGATAATCTATGAATATCATACAATAATTTAATTTAGATTACAATCTCTAATTACATAATATGCATCAGTTAAAATGATGAGAATATTCAGTGATATAAAAAAATGGAAACCATTGATAAAGATTTATTTTAAAAATATATAAATATGAATATATTATGTATATTTCCAATTATATAATAAAAAGAGAAATAATTATTGATAACATTCATTAAATTTAGAATTTATTTTGTAGTATTACATAGAATTATACAATTTTTATGATATGAGGAAAGATATATAATTAAATTTTTTATTTTTGTTTTTGTTATTTATGAGATTATGAAACCCTCAATGAAAAAATAACGTTTTTTATATAATAAAGAAAATATATAAGGATGATTTTTAATGTTGTAATGCTAAACTAATTTCTATATGATTTTTAAGCATGAAATAATTCTACCTCAAAAATAATGATCATATATAATATTGAATTCATGTATTCATAAACATGAAAATTTAATGAATCCTTGTAAACATGATGTTGTGTAAGAATGAAATAACATGTAAGAATAATCGTCCATAATGATTATCAAAATTTTAAAATCATGAAACCTATATATGAAAACAATATTCAATGTAAATTTCATTCACTAGATATGTAAAAGTAAACCATATATAATAAAGGTTCATATATTTACCACATAATGAAAATATATATTTTTCTAACAGTAACATTTTATCACTTAAGTGTAACATCTTCACTAAAATATGGTTATATCATAAATGAATAAAAAATATTAAGGGATGATAAACCATATAAATATACTCATATATGAGTCCTTGTATAAAAAAATCAAGTAATGGGATCTATAGAATAGTAAAAAACATAAAGGTATTTGTGAATTGAGTTCCACATTTAGAGATGTAGTACAGATTCACCACATAAAGGGATCTATATATTGTTATTAATGATGATTCATCCATGCATGTGGATTTAGTGAACAAGATATATATATGGGGATTATTTTTTCTAATGACTGAAATTTTTATTTCATTAATTACATTATTCTTATAATTGGGGACATAAAATATAATGGTCCATCATGTTTTGAGATTGTGGAATGAAAATTAATGGGTTGTTGTGTGATTAGATTAGATATCCCAACTATAAAAGAATTTTCCATGTCACAGTTAAGAGACATAAAATATTTAATTTGATTTTATATTAATTATATATATTTTATTAAAGTATATGTTGTCCAAAGATCATCAAATAAATAAATTTCTATGATGAGATACCATAGACCAGAATTTTCGAGCTGAGAGGTATATGTTCATTATGAAAACATATAAAATGATAAAAACTAATACGATATAAGATAATCATTTATATCATTCAAATTGATTTCAAAATAAAAATATCTCATCTCGATGATAATAATAACCATCAAAAATAGTTATGTCTTTTCCCATTAGATATTGTCTACACAATGATATAATTATACAAAACAAGTTATAATTCATCCTTAATCAGACCCTAGTATGTCTTATTGTAACCTTTTTAAACATTATAATCAAGTTAAGAACCTATATAAATGATTCATAATAATTTTCTTAGATCAAATACTATCAATCGATATATCACAATTAAGTGAAAAAATACCATCAATGATACATAATATTGATAAGAAAAAATAACATATTTTCATATGGAATAATAGAATAACATGTAATTTCCAATTATCAATGATACACCATTGAATAAGAGTTATTAATATATAGATAATAATCATGGGTCTTGTAGAATAATAGAAATTGTACATTGATTTATGAATAAATATAAATATAATAATTAATAATCTAGTGGTGCATGAATTCCAACTAGATTAATATAAAATAATGTTCTTTGGATAATAAACCATATAAAATCTTGGTCTTAGGATAGAAACTAAACTTTCCCATTGGGATTGGAGAAACAATTTGATTACCCTCTTCTCCATGTCTAGATATCCTATATACTCTCTTATCTGAAGTATAAAAACCGTTATACACTTTTAGTCTAGTGATAAAAACCAGTATTTTCTTATAGGATCGTCATAATACCAATAAGAACTATTAGTAATAAGATAACGTCAAATATACCATTAGGTATTGGACTAATAATGTGTATACAATCTTATGATTGTGATAAAAATTAGTTTGTCCTTTTATTACTAGGATAGAAACACATATCTACTCTAGGTCATGGGATAATAACATGTATACCATATTGGGATTAGATTTAAATTATATGTACCCTCTATGTAATATGATACAATTCATTTACACTAAATGGTCTTATAAGAAATGAATCATTTAAGAATGTATTGGGGAGATATATAGACCCTCACCCTTCTCATAATGATATTAAAAATAAAAATAACTAGAAATTAACCAAATTATGAATAACCAATGATATGAAAAAAATTGATTCATTACATTTTCAAACAGAAACATATAGCATGACCTCAATAATATAATCATTTTATATGAATAAATAAATCACATAAAAATATTGTCACGTAATAATATTTTAGGGTTATTCATCAAAATTTACTAAAAATTATATATAAATTTGGAGATAATGAGTAAAATAAAATTGAAAACATGAATTAATTTTCATAATTTTTTTTACCATTTTCTCAATAATCATTTTTTACTACTAATCATAAATAATAATTTTCATCAACGAAAGAGGGAAATTTTTTTTAAAACATGACATAATAAAAATATAAATTTTAGATCCATGAACAAATACATAAATATAATGTATATATATGTCGAGTTGAAGATAAGAAAATAAAATATATCATTCTTAAAAATCACGATTACCCCTTAAAATATTTTCATTAAAAAATAATTTTTCCATATTAATATTTTATATATATTTAAATTTACAAATTAAAATAATTTTTTTAGAACATAATTAAAAAATAAAAATTATTTGAAAAGCATTATTGTTATGGAAAAAAACAATGAATACATATTCCATAACAACAAAAGACATTAAAATGGATTTTAAAATAATGAGTTAATATTTATTAAAAATCATTCATTATGA
This sequence comes from Viscum album, assembly GCA_963277665.1. Lineage (NCBI taxonomy): Eukaryota > Viridiplantae > Streptophyta > Magnoliopsida > Santalales > Viscaceae > Viscum > Viscum album. The sequence continues at coordinate 517,682,703 of OY728146.1, forward strand.
AAAATATTAAGATATTTATATTTCATTTCAAAATAATATTGGCCTTAAATTTTTTGAAACACATTGTAAACACATTGATTGGAGGATTAAAAATTCATGATTCTCATAATAATGAAAAGACATACATTCATAGAGACTATTAAATATAATTAATATGAATGATAGAATTTGGAATGGAACATTAAAAATGATAAATATAAAATATATTCGTAATATAATTTTTCAAATTCGTGTTATTGGATTATAAAAAACTAAACCCTTCGGATAAAATAACATATGTCTCAATAAAATAAATATTAGTTGATAAACTGTATCATATTTAGTAAAACATGATTCAAGATATATTAAAAAATAAAATTTTTAATGAAATATTGAAATCAATGAATATAGAGTTAATCATGCCATAATAAATGATTAATGTATCACATACACCATATTAAAAAGAGGTGAATTATTCAAAACATGTATCAATGAATGAAATTTGATATTGAAACAAGATTTTAACTCATACTTTCTACAAATATTTATTAACATCCTATATAATAAAAATAACCATAATAACAAATTATATAAGGCCCTTATTCTTATCGATAACCCTATATACACTTTATTTGAAGTAAGCTACAATAAATTAATGAGATAGTTATAGTTTATTTTTATAATTAGATGATTGTGATATTAATTGTTTCCTATTTTCTTTAAAATTAAAATTTTTATTCCCACTATGATTTACATTGCTCAATAATCACAAATTATTAATTATAATGGAATATATACATTATAACTATTTAAAAATATCTTATTACACATCATGGTGATTTTATTCAAGATATATGACGATGTAATGGCTAATGAATTGGTTTCACTAGTTTTTGAGGTACAAATTATTTATGTTTAAAAAACGATAAATATTAATTTTATCATTCTAAAAATATATATAATATTTAAATAATTTAATATTTAATCCTATAAAAACAATTTCAATTGGTGAATAAAATTGAGGTACAATATTCAATGGATAGGTTAGTCCATACATACACGGGGACAATATTTTAGTTTTCAATATAATGAGAGAAATATATAAAATTGATTAAATTTTAACAATAAAATAAATGATATAATACTAATATTTATTAATCAATTAACCTATTTATCCATCCATTTATGTCACTTACAAAGATAATAGTATTCTTTATTGAGGAGGTAGTCTTCATACACACATCAATGATGTTAACATTTTTATAATGTTGAAATTTTTGAGAAGGATTATTCCGAAATAATAATAATTTCTCAATATGTTAACAATAATAATTTAATTATATTTAAATTGGTTAATGTTTTTTGAAAATATTGTATAATAAATTATAAAAATAAAAGACTATAGAGTACAAAAATCTCACACTGGGGATTTTAATATTCTCTTGAAAGACGTCATGGAATTCATGGAATTAGGAACATTTGATATTACCAAGGTATATTGAAAATGTTTATGGGTTATTCAATAGGAGAAAATTTTCAATGTTCAATGGAATTTAAAACAGGGAGTTTATCATTATTTTGGAATAATTTTATTCATTTATACCTGAAAAAAGAGATTTTCCTTGTAATTAAAATGTTGATAAGTGTTATGAATGGAATATCATAAGAGTTAGGTTTGTTAGAAGAGTTTGGTAAGGAAATATTTTTCATATATGTTTTTTTGAATTATAAAATATAAAAATTATTATAGAATGTTTTTTGGTAAATATAATATGTTAAAATTAGAACCCCATGAAATTTCCCATTTTGTACCCATATTGACCATGATTATAAAATTGACCATGTTAATTATTCTATTAGAAAAAATATTAGATTAACCTAGTGGGAAAATTTCAGCATGATGGATCCCAATGTTGACACCATTTATATAAATAAATAATTTATATATTAAAAACTTATAATTAAAATTAATTCATTAGTTAATGAATACATATGTTTTTATAGAAATATTCCATTTGACACAACATTGTTGTATTTATTTATTTTTTATTAATAATTAAATTTATATCAATTTATTAGTTTATATGATTAAAAATTATAATAGAGACATTATTAAATATATTTAAATTTAAAAATTTACTAATTTTTATTAATTTTCTTTAAATAGTAAATGTAGTAATTTTTTAATGGAAATCTTATATTTATTTCAAAAATGAAAATATTATTATCACAAAATATTTATATTATGACTAAAAAATGAAACCCGTTTTTTTTTCAAATTTATTTTTAATATATATGTGTGTGACACATAAAAAAATAATTTAGAAATTTTATATTTTTACAATATAAACTATTTATCAATATTACATAATAGTTATAAATATTTCTATTATAATTAAATTATTTACAAATATGTTTTTAAATTATTTCATTTTTTTAATTGTGATCATTTAGATAAAAATACAAAACTTATATAAAAGTGTTGTACATTATGAATTTTTCTTTTCATAATTAAATGATATTATTATATTTTATTTAATATTTATTACAAGTTTAATATCCATTAAAAGATAAAAATAATGATAGTTTATATAAGGATGTTATTATTCCTTAAATATAACTTTTATTGAAACAAAAATTACATAAATTAAATGTAAAAATTATAAAACTTATTAAAAATATGAGAGTATAAAAACAAAACATCTAAATACAAATACCCTCGTAATGAATTTGTAAATAATAAAAATGATATAAAAAAGTGTTCATTATAGATGGATTGTTAATAGGAATGGATTTGAATCAAGATACATGGTCTTCATCTTCTCCCACATTTTTTATCAAGATCTACTTATTAGAAAATAAATTTTGACACATCTAAGGAAATATATATTGGTTCTACCTCCATTTTATGATCTGTTAAATTTTTCTTATAAGAAATAATTCTAATACTGACTCTGTTTCATATATTTTCACTATTGATTTCATAATATTTTCACTTATATTTATACCTGTTAATTTATATTCTTCATTATAACATTCTGATTTTATTACCAATAATTATGACCCAATTCATTTTAATTTATTATTTCCTATAGAATATGGTATTCAATGTTGTTTTTATTTAAGGAATAATAGTAAAAAAAATATAACTTCTTGTTTCATTTTCCCCCTAAATAATCTTCAACATTATAATTTTAATTTAAGTTCACTAATGAAAATATATAACTCTATTAATAAGATACACAATACAGAAAATATAATTTCTAAAAAACTAAAGGGGTAAAAATTTATGGCTTATAACTAACTTTATAATAGGCATATGAAAATTATAATCTATATATTATAGATATCCTCATTAGTTATCTATGCGTATTATGTGATTGTAAATACATTTTTTTATCCGATTCATTTTCATGATCGTATTTACAACTATGCACTACAAAAAAATTTGTTTGATGGTGTCTGAAAAATAAAATTAATAGATTAAATTGACAAAAAAATCATTCCAAATATGTAATCTCCCACAAAACTCAATTTCAACATTTGTTACATTTATTTTAACTATAATATAATTTCATAATCCAATATTTCATAATAAAAGTATTTACATTCTCAAATAATTAAACACACAATGTGGAATGTGAGGGTGGAATCATGATATAACAATCATGATCACAATAGAATAATAACAGTATATAATGCATATATATAAAAAATCACAAGAATAATAAATCATTTCACAGTTAAGAAGTCATTTCTATATATTTCCACCAATATATTTGGATTTTTCTAACAACCCAATTAACCTATTAGTATTGCAAAAAATTACTCTCCTATATTAGGATTATGGAATTTTCATAACATGCTTTATACCATATTTTTATTAGGATAACTACCCACATAGCCTCTTGTTTTTTGAATAATAAATTTTATACCCTCTTATAAGATGGAAAAAAGTGTTTTTCATCTTGTTATATTGAAAGAATCATTTATATCCTTATTACCATGTGGTGAAAACACATATTAGCTCTCAGGATTTAGATATTAACCCTTATACCTCATTGGGAATTGGATTAAAACCTATCAAACCTTTTTGACTTTTGATAGAAACATGTATAATCTATTCGGTATGGTCTTACAACCAATAAACTCCTTTGGGGATAGCTTAATAACCCATATACTATATTAGGGTTGTACTAAATCCATTATACCATTTAAATCTCATAAAACATTTAATATTAACCAATTTTTTATAGGTATATATTGGACACCATTCATATCATAAGAAAAAACCACAATTATATTCCATATAATATTTAACTCATCATGAAGAATGTAAGGAAAGACAGTGCATTTCATGAAATTTATATAATTTTTGACATAAAATGAAATAAAAAATTATATATGTTTCAACACAAAACTCAATCGCCCAGAAATGGATTTTGTCATGAGTGAATATGGAGGATGATTCAAGAAACATTAATCAATATGAAATTTATATTTTAAATATAAATATGAAAATAGATGAAGAATCATGATTTAAATTCCCTACAAAAATTAATTTTTTTGAAAATAAAATATATCATGAGTGATAATCATATGTAATTTTCATGAAAAATACCTGAATTGATTTCTAAATTCAACATTAAAAGATATAACAATAATGAATCCTTGAAGGTATTAAATATCATGTCAAATTATTTATATTAGATGTTAATAAATGAAATATTTCATTTAAAATTTTTATTCTTCATCCCTAAATTTTTTTTTCATTAAATCTATATAACTTGACAATTTTAGATAATTTTTTGAAAATTCCCTATAGTTTATGTCAATTTTTTTTAAAAATGGTTTTGTTTTCATAATCATTATATGGTATGTTATATAATCATTTACATCTTCTTCCATTAATAAAAGACTAAAAAATATTTTATAATAAAGAAATAAAATTTATAAAAAAAATATAATTTCAAAAAAATAAAGAAAAATTAATTTTCAATTGATAATAATTTGTAAAAAATAAAAACATGTAATGAAAGATTAAAAAGTTGGAATAATCATAATGGTAAAAAACTCCTATAAATTTTTTAAAATTTAATGTTAATTATATTGAAATATAATATAACAAATTTAACATTAAACACCATGAAATGAAATTGAATCATGATATACCATTTAAAATAGATTATATTAAAACCCCAAAAAATATAAAAATTAGTGAATATTATATATGTATAAATGAATGAAAATTTATATAAGAAATATTTATAGAGTTTATAACATTTCATAATGAACCTATTGAAATGAGAAATATGTAATGAAAATTTAAATGCCAGGAATGAAAATTTAAAAATTTAATTATAATTTATAGATGTAATATATGGACCAAAAAATTTAAAATATTTTCATAATAAAAAAATAATTATAAAGGAAGTAAATCTGAGATCAAACACCAAAAAAAATTAATTAATTATATTAATGGGTGTCATACACTTGTATAAAAAAATTACCATATTAATAAATAATTCCGAACCAATATTAATATATAGATCAATATATACTAATCAATTATATTACAATTTTATATAATTTTCAATTAGTTATTTTTTATTATCAATAATGTGTGTTCGAGTTTTCTACTATTACACACTTTCATTATAATTTCAATGTTAATTCTAATTAAATTATCCAATTTAAATTATTAATATATTAATAAATTTAATAGAATAATTTAATTTTATTTATTATATAATTTATAATTCCATACATTTATAATTTTAGTAGAGATATGTAAAGACAATATTTATGACCAGGGTGTTTTGGAAATAATTGATTAAAAAAATATTATATGTTAATTAATTGTTAAATATTATTATAACAATTATCAAAAAAACAAGAAAATTATTAACATTATATTTCCCTATCTATTCATAATACCATACATTTGATTCAGTGATGAAAAATTAATTGTGTCGTTCCCTGGATAAAGCAGTCCAGTCATAGAAATTAATGACATTTTCTTTTTCTATAATACTTGATAAGGGTAGATGATGATTAGATTTATCAGATTCATAAATATGTTATAAATATAAAATTTAATAATTAAATACCATTACTAAACCATCCATGTTATATTTAAATGAAATATATAACATGTTTCTTCATGGATTCTATAGTCTATACTTATAACAAATCACATTCCCATTTTTCTAATGAAAGTGGAATGATAGAGAAAGATTATTTATATATCATAAAAAAATTTAAGTACATTAATCATATATATTTTATTATATTATTTTATGATAATGGTTTATAATGATAAAGAATAAATGATCAGGGGTGGAGGGTACTAATGTTGATAATTTGAGTCTTCTTTTGAAAGGTTACATAAAATTAGAGTACCAATGGAAATAAATGTAACAAATGGAAGAAAAACTTGGTCAAGGATAATTCAAGATGTTATATGGTAAACAGATAATGGTAATTTCTAAATCGGAGTATCTGTTGAAGTGGATGTATGTGGCCACCTTTTATATGTGAAAAATTGGTAATTTATATATAATTGAAAGATAATAAAGTGGTAATAATAAAATCTAATGGGAGTTAATTGAGTTATTTGGTGAAAGGTAGTGGATACATATAGGAATTCATATCAATCCTAAAATAGTACTTCATAAATGTGTTCGTTTCATGCTAATATTAAAATATTAAATCCACTTGAATATATCTATATATTACCATTATTATTCTTTATTAATTGATTTACCACGGTAATTGTTTTACCTAAAAACATTGCATGACCCATCATTCCAAAATTTGACATTATATAACCATTTTTATGACCAAATTCTTTTTTTAATTTATAATTAAATATAAAAATTACATAAATTAAATATTAATATGTATTAAAGACTATTTTTTATATTTCATTATTTTAACTTCAAATGTTTTTTGATATTATTTATAATCAATTAGTAGTTAAATGAGTTTATATAAATATATATATATATATATATATATATATTTCCTATCCTATTATGATAGAAATAATTACAAATAAAACAAATCAAATAATTAATCTATGTTTACAAAATAAAAAAAATTTAAAAATATTTATATTTACATTAATGTTGGTAAAATATTTTCACATTAAATATGTTAATGAAGTTATTAAAATAATATTACACATTAAATATTAATATAAAAAACAATTTATTTTTCACAATTTATTTTAATATTTTTTTTATAAAAAATAACAAGTTTTTATCAAAAATATAATCATTAATATATTTATTATATATTCATATTCCATAAAAAGTGTAAATATTTAGATGAACCTTAAATTATATTTTTATAATGTAATTTTTATCTAACACATTATTCAATAGTAACACTTTTGATATTAATAAATAATATATTTAAATTTATAACTTTTTGAAATAAATGTTTTTTTACGAAGTGAATTTATTCATAACTACTAAATATTGATTAACAATTAATAAAAAATTAAATATTATTAATAGATACATGTTAGAGAAAACCATTATTATTATTTATATTTAAATATAATCAATATATAAAGTTAATGAAATGTGCATATTAATAATAAAATGTTTTATTAATTGTAGAATAATATGATCATAGGTTGTAAAAACAAAATCACTAAAAATGTATAGTTATTACATAAGAATTAGAAAAGTGAATGTGTTCTTTTGGGTTTAATTTTTTATATTAGAGATATCATAGGAATTTCAGTATGTTAAACTTATCCCACCATCAATTACTCATTTGATGCACTTTTTGTGTATGTCTTACTATTGGCGTAGGGAAAACACATAGTACCCAACCTAATTTCATATCCAAAATAGTTTAACTCTTAAAGAAAAATTCTTTATAGTTTGAATTTATTATATTTTCATCATTTATTTCTTTATTGTATTACATATATTTATATCTATTAGTGTAAGGAACATTTTAAAATGGCCATGGTTTAATAATTATAATAATAATCATAGTTAAATGTAGTTTATTATTTCATGTGAATAAAACTTTGCACATATTTATTTTGTAATATAATAGCTCATAAAATATATGGGTGTTATAAATATTGAAAAAGAAGAATTTAAAAATATAATGTGATATTCATATAGATTTTAAATATTTAAATTTTAAATGATTATTTGACAAATAATTGAGAAAAAATGAATAGTCTATTCACTAAGGAATTCAATAAAAATGAAAAGATATTGAATTTTACCTATAATTATGTAAATATTATTCATGTATTTAAAATTAGTTTATAATATAGAAATTACGAGAAATAAGAAGTTCTATTACTCCGAATAAACGTTTTATGATTCTTTATGATACGAGGGAACAATAAAAAGGTAAAAACGCATGTTTTTCATTGAGGTTTAATTATCTAAGTTCAAATTTTTTTCATATATAACTAATAATCATTACAGAATTTGATCTTGTTCGATTATGTGTGTTGGATTATATTGATTGATCGTCAATAATAGTGGTGAGAAGAGTCTTACATGCAATCTGTAGTGTTGAAATCATCTTCGAAATCACGCTATATTCAGATGTGGAACTCATTCACTATATCATGGATCCTTGTGATATGATGAATACTTGAATAAATCTAGAGTAATGGAAAATAATTTAAGAACATGGTGTTCCAGTCATAAACAATCCCAAACACCCAATAGTGGGAAATGGTCGATACTGTCCCACATAGAGAACATGATGATACTTAATCCAATTTTTTTCAAGTATAATGAGTTTTTAATTATTTTAAATTATAGTGATAAAAAAATTCATAACAATTAAAGTTGTTGATCATGAAATGTAGTAGTATTTCCCCCTATGATAAAAAATTAAAAAATATTTGGAGTATTGTCCTACATTACATTTAATGCATATATATGAGGAAAAGAGATTCCAGGTTAGAATATAGATATTAACCAACCATAGTGGTTAAATAAAAATGATATCATTTTAAAGATGTTGTTAAAACTGATTCAACCCCATAAAAATAATATAAAAATAAGATTCAGTTTCATCAAGTTGTAATAAAGAAAACTATCCTCCCCTAACATTTCACTCATTCATTGTTTATCAATGTGAATCATTATAATTTATATAAAATTTCGGTTTTATATTTCAATGAAAATACAATTTTTTTGTTTGATGAATTTGATGTTACCATTCCTATTGTCATGTGGACAATAAGTCAGTCAAACAATAATTTTTGGCTATGTCTCAATTATAAGGGATGGTTCTATAAATTTCTATTAAAAAAGATAATTTCTAAGATTTATAAGAAGGAAAACATTTACATATTTTATTTTTATCAAACAATGTGTACACTAATATAATGGGAATAATTACTGTAAATAGATTTTAGAAATGATTGAGATTATGTATGATGGAAACATGAAACCTACTGAATCCATATTTAAAATCGTATGGCTATATTAAATTATACATTCATATAAGGATATGAAACTATATATGACTACTTGAATAGTATTATTAATAGTTGTATATAATAGATAGTGTTAAGATAAATTTATTTTTGTTATGGTGTGCATATCATAGTAGACGGATAAATTTCTAGTCTTGCAGGCATCAATACCTATATATTCATTAAAATATTCTAGTGGATATTGACTTGTAGGGACGGTGTATGGTGGTATGATGAGGATAAAATAACATCATTATTAGAGTAAAGAATAGTGGAATTAATAATCCAACTAGATAAAAAATAAAATACAGGAAAATCAAGAAAATAACACAATATATTTTTGATTTCCTGATGGAGAAATATATATTTCATGCATGTTACATATGTAATAATGAAATTATTATAATACTATTAAAAATAATCAAAACACCCAAAACTACTATGATATCTGATCGGTAATAATTACATCATGGAAACCTACATCCATTCTCCCAAATTAAGATAGAAATCAAGACTCTATAGTATTTTACATTCATTTTTTCCATTCCTACTTCCATGAAATATACAATTGTACTAAGTGGTTTCTTGAAAAAGGTGTTTGTACATGTAAGTAGGCCACCACTAATGAAATAAATTTATAATCCAATTTTTTAAAATAAAACATAATGTTGTAAATATAAACTTATTTATACTAGTTGTCTAATAGACACCCCCTTGATATTGGTATCTTTATTTGATACCTCTTCAAACATACCTACTTCATCATAAGTTATATATCACTAAATATTATTCTTATTTCATGGTCTAGGGTCCGAAGGCTTTTGTATAAGGAATCCAAAACTAAATTATGAATATTAATCCATGTACCTTATTTAAGTATTCATATATAATAAACCAATGTAGAATCCATAGAAACCATAGTAATTGTGATTTTTTTATTTCAAACATACATAGATCAATCCATGATGTTTATCAATATTTTATTATGGTAATATATTTGATCAAACCATGGGATTAAACTTTTTTGATATTCTAAATAAACTAATGAAATAATTATTTCATGTTTAGGTAGATCGCGATTGGAATCCAAGGGGTTTCTCCAATGAATTCCATTTCACAAGACACTAATCGTAACCTAAATGTCATTCTAAAATTTCAATTTTCTCTTGTGATCTAGAAAAATCTAAATCAATGAGACAAATAATAACCGAGAGTAAGAAACATGCCACATGTAAGGTGGCTTTACATTTGATAATTCATGTCAATGAATTATGTGGCACCATACGAGTTCTTATATGTCATTCCAAAGATGGATTCAAAGTATTTATTAAGGAATGAGACACCCTTTAGGGTGTAAAAAATATATTTAAAAAACAACAAAGTAATCTATGAAACTTTTTCATAAATTTAACTTAATATATTCATGTGATAGCTTTTATCATAATTAAATCCCAACCCTAATGAGTGTCACAAATAATTATACATGAGATACCTACATCATTTCATAATTTATCTAGACCATTCACCTTGTAATTACATAACATTTATTGTGTTTGGTATCTAGAATTATTCAGTAGAACCTATTGGACTAAATATGTTTTATGCTTCCGAATACATTAAATGGTCCATATTTTAATTTCCCACTTTTAAGTGATTCCTTAAATAGATCATAATGGTGGAGTATTGGTTACATAACTTATAATTTCTGAATATTTCAAAATATAAAGACAAATGCAACCAAAGGGGTGTTTTGTTTACATATACAATATGCGTGTCAGAGGAGGTATAACAAACACATTATAAAGGTTGGTCTGGGATTGAGTTATCAACCACCAATGGTGTTTGGAAGGGTCATAGTATGCATATTTATATCCTTATGTAACAATTTAATAGAATATAAATAACAAGGAAAACATTGGAAAATATTAGTTTATATAAAAATTTCAATGTTTATAAAGGGAATCACATTTAGTAAAATGGAAGATAATCCACCATACGAGGGATTTTTTATGATTAAAAATTACTTCTTATCCTTGTATTGTTATTTGATAAAGAAAAAATAAATAACCATAAAAATGAATGAAAAATATGGTCTATTTTTTAAATATTATTGGCGATATTTATAAAAAACAATAAAGAAAACATGGAAGGTAGCTGAGTGATAGCCTTACCATAGTACATCTAATGGAATAAAAAGATATGAAATATGTAGTTATATAATGGAGACAATATTAAGAAGTAAAAAATGGATAGTTGAGTTCCCAATGATATTAATAATACATAATGGATAAAAATTTTGTAAATGTAAAATGGTTTGAAGGGGAAAATTTACATTTTTTCCCCTTTTTAAAAAATAGCAAGATCCCATATTCTAGATAGTGGGTTTCATTAGGTAGATATTGAGGATTCTGATGGCTTGATTATCCTATTGGTTTCCCACCAACTAGCTAGTGGACTATATCAAGCTAGTCAGTGGCCCTATATTTATTAGAAATCATATCCCATCTCCTATTGGCACCTCTTGAACACCCCCATTAAAACTTGAAACCCCTTCTTCATATCTAAAAAATGGGGTTTTATTATTTAATAGACATAATATAACCCATTGAAGAACCAAGATCATTCAAAATTTCATTTATAAGAAAACTCATTCTATAATTTTACTTCCAAGGGGGTTTTTACCTTCATTTGATTATTATTATAACCATTGAGAAAGTATATCAGTCTCCAGCTCTCACATTACATCCTAAATAAAGTGGTGCCTCCAAAACTCCCAAAACACTGGAATTATTCATCCCAGATGTTTTATCATTCTAGGATCAATGTTAGAATATGGATACTCCTAAAATGATGATTAACCTTCCAATTCAATATTATTGGAATATAAACATTATATTGGACATTATAGATTAGGCATACTTGAGATATATGAAAAAAATAATACAGAATTTTATACCAATGTGTATGTTATAAAACAAAATATATTGAAAAAACACTCTAAAAATATAAAATGGAATAAAAAAATAAATTACAAAATTCGTTAATTCCTTATTTTTAAATGATCAAATCTATGAGAAAGACATATTAATAATCTATCCCCAACCTTAAACTCGAGAGACTAGAGACTCTGATTTAAAAATGTATTCGATTTTGATACAACTGTTTCCAAAATCTTATTTGACTGGTCACACATGACCTAATTTCTCTTGAATGAGACATATCCCAAGAGGTGTTTCCTCTCTATACACTATCCAAAATAGATATGAAGGGCATGGAATATTGAATAGATACTAGTAAAGTGAAATCTAAACATCAATAGACATGATATTGTTAGAGGTGAAATAGTCAAGGAGAATGTGTTTCTCCTATGATACAATGGAATATATTATAATTTAATGAACCATATCCTCATGTTCCTATACAATCTACTATAAATAGTCATTTTTAGGGTGATTAGTTGTACACATGAGTACATATGAACAAAGAGAATTCGGTAACCCCTTCACAAATAATGACGTGAACATAAAATCCCAATATTATACAATTGTAAATTAAATTCGATGAATTAATAGGACCTATAATAAATGTAATATCCCAATATATTATACCATTTTGTTCTCTTAGATAGGAAATAATCGAGGGACAATTGTCATCATTTCCATTACCACCCATACTACATTTCTACATTAGTGTTAATATAGTAACCTTATCATGAATACCATAGTGATATCATCCCCTTTATATTTTAGGATGGGTAATGGATGTAATATTCTCGTAGAGTGAATGTGTTAAACTTTCATCAATTGATAGATGAAATATTGAGAGAAAATGGTCACTATTTCATTTATCATTCCTATCCACCAAGAGTGCCAACACATACATTATACACCTTTATTAACCCATGATGCACAACCCATGTAAAAGTATGTGAGTCTATCATTAGTTCCTCTTTCTTAACTATAAAAACATAAACATTCCTATGAATATGAAGAATACAATCCTCATCAATTACCCAAATGTACAATGTTTCTCACCAGAAATATATCCCCTCGAGACCAAGTATTCATGATCATAAAGATACCAACTCCTTATTTGAATATGTTGTAATGTATCCACTAATACATTCATAATGATATGTTTTTGCTAACAAACATTGACATGAAGTCTAATTAAATAAGATAAATCCATAAATTGTGATTCACTGATATATTTATTAAACACTTGTCCTAGATTCATTCATCTCATTGTATGAACAACTGGATTTCCATTCTTCATTGTATATGCGATCTTAAAAACATATAACAAATGACATTCAACCCACCTACACTTCCTAGATTAATTCATAATAATTAAATGTATATTTTAGTATCATATAGTATGTATAAACCATGAATCTCAAGTCCAAAAATTATTTTCTCTTGAAATATATAGTATAAATTACAACTTCTACCTCAATTTAATGTCTCTCACAGTTTCGGTAATGAGGACTATTCTATTGATACCTATATATTATGACTCATTGACAATAAAATTTTATAACTCCTTTAATATTTACTAATGAATCAAAATATACTATTTATCTGTTCTATTGTTATAAAAAATCAAGATGATTCTTGATGACAAATATTATAAAAACTCTTAGAAATCCATTACTCAATATTAAGCACATCTTACATTGCACTTATCTTTGTCAAACATGTAGATTGTGCTCCATGGAAACAAATATTACAAATGAATAACTATAAGTATATGAATAATATCAATAATCATTCAATATTAATGACATTATATGGAAAATCCCATGAAATATTTTCACCCACCCAATATAGATCCAATAATAACCCAATATCTAAAATGATGTGACCCATGATGTAATCTCTATGGATCCAAAATATACAAATTGATATTTTTTTCATAAAATGAATCTCTTAAAAAGACGTTAAAATGATAACTCTATGTTTAACATTGTCCTCATATACATGGGAGTACAATAAAATATCATCCTTGATGGAATCAAAATAATGTTGTATTATCCAATTAACAATGTCGGTATAGATTTTTGATGAGATATACAGACCTACTGACATAACTAAATATTCGTATAACATAGAGCTACATCACATTATCATACACTTAACATTTAATTGATTGGATCTAAACTGATTATATGATATACTGAAAACTATATTCAAGAATAATCTACATTCTATAGTTGTTGAAATTGATAATATATATGAGTAAATGCGTACAAATTTTTTATATGGTTTTTCCATTGAAAATCCATATATAACCATAAATTACAATAAAATTTTTGTGTGAAATGTACCAGTGACCCCTAACAAGATGTACAATGTTGAATAAAACCCTTGTATTCAAGGTCATCCTACTACCATATTATTTATTGGGGCTTTTTTGGATCTATATTATATAAATGAATATATATTAATTGTACACCTACAATAAATTCAATTTTATATTCAACATATTTCTTATAAGGTAGACCATAAAATAAATTATGATGATGTCCCAAAAACAATCCACAACTAAATGATATATAAAATGATATATTTCATAATCATCTAGTTGGAGGTCAGTAATATATGAAAACACTCCCCATAAGCCAAAATTCACAAGTCCATCACGACCTTCCTTGATATCCCATTGATTACCGTTAACATAGCGACAAATTTTGTTAAGGAAAATGAAAACTTTGATGACAATATTCAATATGTACTTGAAATTGTGCCAAAAATTCATTATATATAATTGATTAAGTCCCTCTCATATAAACAATGAAATGTTCCACAGAGATATGTATCCAAAAATCTCAAGGTGTTAATAATTCATATGTTAATATATTCAGTGTATATTTCAAGTGGTGTGTCCAAGGTCATTATCTCATTCATTAATTCTATATTTTATCCCAGACATTCTATCAAATCAAACGATATGAATGTGTGCGAATAACCTATTTAAATATGAAAAAAACAAATTCTAATGACACCAAGAGCATAAATTTTACTTCTTATGGTCCAATAACCTTCTCAAATGGTGTTGTTGTGATGTCGTGTAAAAGGTTAAATGCATTTAACTGAGTTAAAAAATGGCCCTTATGTGTATCATGTCACTATAATACTTGTACATATTATTTCTGACTCCATGAACTCAATTAATTTATAATCCAAATTTTTTTACTACTCTAGATTCTTTCCAAGAATAAATCCCTTAATCCAATTCCAAAACTCTAATTTGGTATAGATCCCCTCTTACAAGGTATTATTGGAATGTAATTAAAAGTCTATAGAGATTAATTAAATTTCCATAAGTGAAAACTATACCGGTACCCTATCACACAGATGGTTTTTGTGATCTTATGATCCATAATGATGATATACCACAAAACAGACCATGTGTAGACCATGGATGTTAGAACCATTTTGATAAGTCTTGTAGTGATTCTTTATGACACCTTATGATCATGTTTTGGGGATAGCTTACGTACCTATCTAACATATGTATTTAGATTACTTTAAATCAAACTCTATGATAAGGACAAGGTTTACCATCTTATAAATATTAATCCAACAAAAAAAATTTACCTATGATTGGATAGAAAATGATTGTATAGCCTCAAAATACCTAAACCAAGATTTCTTATCACCCTTGATAGTAGAAATAATGAGTTGGATCATAGTGAAAGAAAATGGGGAATTTATTAAGACATGTTACACTTATATAAATGGATGAATTACGTAGTGTGATCATCCATTTGATTCTCCAGAAATATGTTATCAAATAATCTCACTAGGAATTCTCTATAGATAATTCACCAATATTGAGATACATATTTTGAACATCATACCAGTTCCTATAAAATCCAAAAAGATATAAAATTATATTTTTAAAAATTTATCTAATTATTTCAGAAAATTTTAAATATTCATATGTATGGCTTCTAACAAAAAAAATCTTGCATGTGGTACACCATACCTTAATAATATAGGTGGATGTTTTTGTTAGAACTCCCCAGTAAACCGTGATTTTTTTGGAACAACCCATACATATACCCCCATATACAATACTAGACTTTGAACCCCATATCACAGTTGTGAATAAGTAAACAATCCAAACATGATATGTGAATCAATTGTAGGAAAAATAGGGGCCACTTTTGGTGGTATCACTAGTTGTTCAATTCTAATTTCCTAATAATAATATTAATCACTTCTTTCATAGTGAACTACACATGGAAATCAACAAAGAATTATTTAAAAAATTAAATGAACATGGATTAGAATGTAGAACTACAATGTGTTTAATCTTATAAAATGATAGAAATTACAATCTAGAGGGATTTCAATGTATGATACCAAAAATTCTTAAATTTATTTTCCTCATATGACTACAATAACCAAAACTACCCCTTCCTAGAGTCATTTAATTTGATAAATTTTAAATTCATTATCATAATCGTTGGTTATATAGGATTTTATTCCATGTTATAGAGGTAAAAAATCATTGATTTATGTTAGGCATCCCATTTAAAATCAAAACAAATTCCTCAACTAAGTTGTTAAAATTTAATATGTATACATATAATAGTTAAATTATTAATATTTTACTTTCCATGTTTTTCTAGTGTACTTAGAAAATATATAATTTGAAACTCTATTTTACTAAAACATAATTAAAATAAAAAAATTTATACCCATGGGTTTAATTAATTTATTATATTATGGATGGTTAAATAAAATTCTTTCAAAATTCTATATATGTAAAAAACTTTTACGTTAATGTATAAACATTATGTAACCAACTATTTCACTATGTAGTGTTAGAAATTAAAACCATTTCTACCAGTGTATATAAATAATATTAATAGAAGTGAATGTAATGAAATATGCATCACATGTCATATGATGAAGATTTAAATATGAATGTACATATAATGATTCATGAGCTAATACTCCTGTTCTAATCCATTATATGGGTGTAAATACCATAAAAAATAACATCACATAATCTGGGTGTAACCAAAAAGGATAAAATATGTCAACTATGACATGTGAATTTCATAATAGTAAGTCCCTTTCCTATAATCATATAAATCACCAAACACGTGGGTTATGTACTACCAATAATATGTTTATTACCTAGTTACTACACTTCCTTGTATCATATATACCCAAATAAAATTGAAATAGAAATGGAATAACTCTAATGATACCACTTTATTACTTCCTTTAATGGGTTCACTTATTAGTAATTGGTTAAGTTGACCATAAGGATTAATGCATGTGTCATTATATACTAATGGTTTCTATCTAGTAGTCTGGTTGTAAAGATGTTCAATGAGTAGTATACACCTACATTATAAATGTGAATAAATGGATCTAGAAATGATTATTAAGATTATATAATAAATAAAGCACTCATCAAGTAGGTGAATAAGACTATATATATATGATATCAGATTGGTAAAGACATTATTTCTTGTGTGTGATAGATGAATTCATAGAAGTAGCAGTAATATAAGAAAAATTAATTTAAATAATCATAAAATTTGAGTCTATATGAGAATTCATGTACCTACTCGGCCCCCAACTACAATTCATATATACTAGGGAAAAATTCACACATCTATAATAAGGAAATATCCTTTTTCACTTTCTGGTATCTCTAAAATATGACATGGAACCCATCTGTTCTCTATATAGGATATTATTAAAAATCATAAGGCTTCCTATAATGATGTTTTTAGAAAATATTGAATATGAATACAAACTGAAATGGTCCAATGATATATTTATTAAAATAACTACATTAATTGAAGCCATTTCAATATTGACCTCCATATGTGATACCATACTGACCATATATAATTTATCATATGATATATTACTTTTATTATTTAAAATTGGTGTGTTTTTGGGGATCCAATGACTTTAGTCATTGGATCCATGAGTATAGAATGACAAGAAAATGATCAAACATGACCAATAATTCGCAAAGAATTTGTTTATATTGAATTCATTAATAATAATTGAATTCATAATTAATATATTTTTTATCCAAGTTCCAGTTATAAATTAATAATATTTTGTGAATGAGGTTTTGAGTGGAATCCAATAGATGGATAGTTAACATTGTATTCCAATGAGTTTCTAACCAAACCCATGAAAAAAATACACACATTTTGGTGTTGGTAATGATGGAATCCAATCTACTAACCGAATTCTTTACTGATCGGTGGAAATCATGTCAAAAATATGGTATCATCTATAGTGTTTTGGTGTTTCAAGAGACCCATATAAATTTGTGATGACTTGTAATTACATTCAAGAGGGTAAGACACTAACCATTTCTAATGTGTCTTTATCACTTACCATTCACATCAATGAATGTAGTATCATCTTCTTAGTTTTCTTGAGGAAATCTAAAGATGTAATGAAAGGAATTCATGAGTCCTTACACACCATTAAACGTGAAAAAATTATACGAAATTTGAATCCAACGAATCCATGGTAATACGTCTTAAGTGGATAGTGAAGTATTCAATTTATGTCATTTTTTATAATTACCTAACAAACTAATGGGTGTATCCAAATATATTATATCATATTACCACAAAATTTAAAAATTTATTTCATCCATTCATCATAATAGTATAAGAAATTAATGATTTTTCATCTCTGAAATTTATCATTAACTACCAATTGGATAAAAAATGATTTTTTACCCATGAAATTATAATGTACGATATTATATTTTCCCTTATTAAGGTAATATTGTAAACATATCTTAATGGTAAATCATTGGATGTATAAAAGATAATTTCATAATTTTCATTAAATTTATGTTGAACACCCCATACAATATTTTTGGTTAAACATAGTATATGGTAGTCATGATTGTTAGGACAAACACATCATAATGGTTGGTTTGGGATGAAATAATCGACCACTATTGGTTTTTGATTGTCCAGTAGTATTTCAAGGATGGTATTTATGTAATAATTTAATAAAATATGTATTCTATGGTAAATTCGTAGTAATACCGATAATTAGTATAATGAAGTATTTTATAAATTACAAAAAATATTAAGGAAAATAATTATTACCACTTACAGAGGGATCATATAATACACCATTTCTAGTTTCAACATCAAATTTGAGATAGAATGAGAGAATATAATGTGACATAGAAAATGCATGAAAATAGCGTATTTATCTAAATATAGTGATAATAATTTATTTGGAATGGATTATCCATAATGTAATGTTATAGAGATATTTCATTACCAACAAACATGCACTGCTACTGTGAATGATATAATTATAGGTTTGATAAGGGAGGTCCACAAACGAATACAATGTGGGAGATGAGAGATCCAAATTCTACTACTAATGACAAAATATTGGGTGAAATTAAAAAATAAGAATAAGGGTTGAATGGTTATAAAACCATTTTCCCAATTTTAAAACTGGATAGATCTCATTTGTTTTTCGGTGTTTATCAATATCCAACTTGTGATTTTCTAATGGCATAACTAGCGTACATAAATATTACTAGATATTTTTTGAATGTAACTAGCTTGTTGGTGGAATTAAAGTCCTTTGACGTTATACCCCATCCTACTACCACTCATCCAGAACCCTATGTTATGACATGATCCCCTTTTTTCACTTCCAAAAATACTAAGAAAGTATTTTTTTTTCTTATATGGAATTTGAAATCATGGGATTTCCATGGAGTCATTAAAGGGGAAATTTATCTAAGTAATATTTGAAAAAATATATATTTATAATAATATAAAATATATTTTTTTCCAATATTTAATGTAATTACATATTTAATTTCTGATATAATTTTATATGATTTTTTTGTGAAAATAATATTAAGGATCTTAACATGAGAGTTTGTTATACCCATAAATGATATGGAATTTGAATGATAATTTAGGATATATTATTTTATTATTTATAACGATTGTAAAATCCAAACATAATAATGATTTAATGTTTCTAGTTTTTTTAAATGAACTGATATACTAGTGTATAAAAGGATTATTAATTGAAATGTTATCTGATATTGTGTTCACATATTTAGAATAGTCACGGGGACGTGAAGTAGTCTGATTGTCAAAAACCAATTTTACACTGAAGGTAGAAAATCTTGTAGATATATAAATGTTTTTAGTAATATTTAGATAATAATAAATTATAGTATGTGGAGGTCAATGTGTATTCTACAATATTAAAATCAATTAAAGTGTGAATGTCCATTCAGAAACTGTTCACGTTCATGATTTATGGGAAATATGTATTTTATTAGGAACATAATAAATCTATAGTGAACATAGATTACTTTTAAAAATAATATTTCATGACTAATAAATGTCTAGATTTTAAAAACAGGTAGTGGATAATACGTCCTTATAATAGGATTTGATAAAACCATCCCAAACATTCAATGACAATTGAATGGAATTTGTAATCATGAAAAATTATTGAAATAATAAAATGAATGAATGAGTTAATAGATTATAAATGAATGGGTTTTTTACCACACCGTGTCCAAACCATATAAAATTACATATAAATTTTGGTTTCACTATTATGTTAGAGGATCAATGTTTCGATTAGATAATGTAAACATTAAACATTTATTGTTGTTATGTTAAAATGAAAATATGTAAAATTAATTTTAAATACATATTTATCACACCTTCCCCCACCCACACCCCTTGTTTAAACTCAAATGGGAACTTGGATCTTCAGACCTACCAAATGGGATGGATTGTACATCAAAGTCCTAAATTAGAAGAGATGAAAGCTAATATTTCTAATAAAATAATTAAATATGACCCTTATTGGAAAATTGAGAAAATTATTTTGATTTAATAAATAATTAATTATTTTACAAATAATTTTAGTAATATGGTTAATGTGTTTCTTAAATCGAAAAAATATAATGGCGGTGTAAATGGTCAAAATAATCATAGAAGTTTTTTAAAATTAGTTTGGATTATTATATAATAAAATAAATGTAAATAATGAGATATATATTTTTAGATATTAATTAAATCCTTAAAACTATAAAAATTTCAATAAAATTGATTGCATTATTTCATACACACCATTTCAAAATGGTGTTTCATATAGAAAATGTATAGAACATGATTTAAAGAAAATATTTTTTTTCTAAATTATGAAATTTGATGTTATTTTGGTGAGATGATTTTTCCACAACAATTAATATTTTAATATTATGCTTCATTTAACATTACCCATTATGGGTAACATTGAGATGTGGTATAGGGTAAATATATCATTAATGTATATTAATTAATTTAATAATTCTTTATTTATTAACATTATAATTTTGGATCATAGAATTTTATATCTTAATAACTGGAAATTATATTTTGATATATTTAAAACTAAATCGTTTTAATAATATATGAATAAATTACTGAACAATTTTATATAATTCTAAAATTTAATGAAATTAAGAAATAAAATGAAAATAAAATGAATAGATATTCATTTGAAAAATTTAATATACACACTATGTAAATATTTAAAATATCTTAGCGGTGTGTATGATGAAAATGATTCTGAAAAATATTATTATTATTATTTATACAAAAAAATGAGTTTGAAGGTGCTAATGGACGTGAAAATGTATTATAAATTATGTTATTAATTTATACAAATTAAAAATATCATTATAAATTTTGAAAAACATTTACCGTCATGAATTTTAAAAAAATTCCATGACCAAATGAACTTGTTACGTAAACAAAACATATCAATTGATAATTATTTTAAAAAAATAGAATTAATGAATTTCAAAATGTATTATCTTGATATAATTTAATAGAATGCCACATGTAATCTAGATCCAAGTGTAAGAACCCATTTTATTCTGTGAATGTCTTTGGAATATTCTTGATATTATTCCAGAGCAGCGCCCTCAGACGGCGTGTAATTCTGAGCCCCAGAGTGGCCAGAATTAAATTTTCACTGCGTTCACACTGAAAATGACAAATAAATGGGATAAATCCTAAACGGTGCTTCAAATCCTAAATCTGAGTGTACGGATGGATCCAAAATTGGGATTTACTCTAGGAACGACATAAAACATGTCGGCACGGGAAGCTCGGACCCCTCGCTCTCTTTTGGAACGTGAAATGGATAAAATAATTAATTAATTAATTCCTTTAATGGTTGAACTCTGTATCTCCTAAACGGTGGCTCGTATTAGAATGTTAAAGGCACCGTTGAGTCCAAAGCGTTCCTTTTACCCTAGAAGAGGTGTAACTTTCACGGGCGCGGCCCGTCTCTGAAAAATGGCACCATGGGCATTTTTGTAATTTAGCAGCTTCGGTCGTTAAATTTGATAACATTTGAACAGGGTCTCAGATTAATATTCTTAGACCACCGTTGTGCTCGGGAGGTGGTTTTTACCCTAGGGGAGGCTTAACCTCGACCCCGTCGAGAATTTCGGATGCGGGTTAATATTAAGGATTAAATTAATTAAAATGTTATTTAATTTATTTAAACCAAGCCCCTCTCCCTCTCCTTTTTCTTATTTTTTACCTGTACAGTGGCAGCCCCCTCCTTCTCCTCCTCTACTTTGGTGAGGTAGCTCTGGCAAGGCAACGGTGTGGTGGAAGACCCTCTATAAAGCGTCGGGCAACTCCCCAACAGGTAGGAGGTTTTGTTCTCATTTTTAAATTTCTGCACCAACTTTGTCCCCAATTTATAGCATTGAATTGTTGCTGTTTTTTGAGAAAATCCCATACATGCGTAGTAAGTTTCCTAATATTCATGACGCAAATTTTGAATTAAAAATCTGAGAATGGAAGTGATCATGGTGGTTTTCCAAAATCTGCGTGTTTTTTGGAACTTTCTGGCCGGATTTGGGGGTTCCAGTGGCGACAGCTCGACGTTCAGAGGAGGAGGCAGTCACGGGGTGTCGCGGTGGAGCGGAGGCGGGTCTTCAGTGCAGTGGTCGGGCAGAGCAGCTCTAGTAGGCAGCCGGCGCAGAAGGTGGGGAGGCAGGGTCCCAGGCTGCGGCACCAGTGTAGGGCACAAGGGGGAGGTGGCCGCGAGGTGTGTGGCCCCGTTCGGCGCGACCGCAACCCGCGTAATGCGGGTCGCTGAGGGAAAAAGAACCGGCCTTGTCGGACGGTCAGTGGTAGCGGGACGTGGCCTACCGGCCGCTGGGGAGTGAACCGCAACCGTGGATGGGCCGCAGGCCAGCTGTACGGAGAGCCGCGTGAGGCGCCTGGGCCATGGGCTCAGCAGGCCAGCCAGTGCAGGCCGGCCCCAGTAGGGAGGACCTGCCGGATAGGGCCAGTCCTGCCCAAGGGGTTTCCCCTTTGAATTTCTGACGCTCGTAACATTCGCTACAGGTGTTCAGTTTGCAAGCCGTTAACGGCAGTGCAGACCTCACGTCAAAGAGGAATTTTTGAGATGGTCTCCGGAATTTTTAATTCCCGAGGCAAGGGGCTCGGGGTGCGACACGATGTTAAGTGGTTTGATGATTTTCCCAGGAGTTCTTGTTTTGGATGGCATGGACGCTAACAATATCCCAATTGAGTGCTTTCAGTGGCATTGGGACCCTGGTGTCGAGCCGAAGCTTTCCAGGGTGGTTTCGGGCATTGAATCTAGAGTTGAGGCATGGGCCCCATAGCCCATCCTTTGAGCTGCGAGTAGCATTTAGCGACATTCTCTTCGGACGTCCATTCGGGGTGTGCGAGCAGTCAATTGTGGATTTTTTTCTGAGGGGATTTCAAGGGTGCAATCCGCCTGCTCTAATTTGGCACAATTGTGCGGGCCCCACAAGGGTTATCTGGGCTTTGACGGTGATTTTCCATATTTATCACCGGGAAACCGTTTTGGACAAGTGAATAGTCCATCGTGTGTTTTTTTCAAGAGGATCGAAGTGGTATAATCTTCTTGTTGTGTTTCGGGATCGGTATACGAGTCCCACATGGCACCGCTCATGTGCAGTGCACCAGAATGTATTTTTTTTTCTTAATGTCTGTTGCACTCATTTGAGCAGTCTTTTTGACGTGTTTTCCCGAGGGGATCACAATGGTGCGATACGCGCGACCATTTTGGGGGCCGAGGCTCAGGATTACGGGACGTCGTTCGGGCGTAAGGTGGTGTTGGTGAATTTTCTATCAGATATCTGTTTGGGGCGAGTGAGTAGAATATCTCCCTGGTTTATTTGTGAGGATTAAAATGGTCATATTCGTTTGGTTTTGCGGAACCTCTTGCGCGATTGTATTAAATGTATAAATATGAATGGTGCCCCGGTGGCGGTTCATCTACCGTGTTTATAGCGGACCTTTGTCATGTGATTGCGTGCACTCCTGTGTGAGTGATCTAAATGCTTGAAGATATGTGGTTGGATGTGCCTCAGCCGTTGAGGTGGTAGGTTGGAGTTTTTACGTTACGCCTTCACGTTGTTGTTGGGTGCCGCGTGCATGATAGCATTTGGGATGGAACATGGTATCCTCTAGGAGTATACGGGGACACTTGGAGGTACATGTGGTTGTTTTTACCTGAGAACGTTTGTGCGTTCGGTTGTGATTGACTTGGGGCCACTTGCCGTGTAGGCCCCATTTGTGTGTCGTGCTCTGCTTTGCGTACTTTTGACCTCTCGCGATGTATAGGGTTCTTCTATTTTCATGGGTTGACCAGTAGGGTTGATTTTTCCCCTGGTTTTATTCTCAATGGTTTGGCTGGTAGCGGTGCTTGTGGCACCCAGTGATGGAATGGGCGTTGAACCTCTATTAGGTGAGTTTTTCTGGAGTTGTGTGGTTGCGCGATACCCACTCAGTGTTTTGTTGGCTAGTGTTCTACCCTCCAGTAGAGATGGCCATAGAAGATCTGAGTTTTACCCTCCAGTGGGGCTGGGTAGTGGGTTACTCATCGACTTCTTCAGGTTTACCCTCCAGCAGGGCTGGGCAGTGGGTTGCTTATTGACTTCTCAGGGTTTACCCTCTAGCAGAGACTACGATGTGGGTCACCTGACGAATCTTGAGGGTCTACCCTCCAGCAGGGCTGGGCAGTGGGTCGCCCATCGTCTTTTTTTAGGTCTACCCTCCAGCAGAGCTGGGCAGTTGGTCACATGTTGTCTTGTTTCAGGTTTACCCTCCAGCAGGGCTAGGCAGAGGGTCACCCATCGACTTATTCCAGGTCTACCCTCTAGCAGGGCTGGCCAGTGGGTCGCCGGTCTGCTTATTCTATGTCTGCCCTCCAGAAGGGCTGGGCAGTGGGTCACCCTTCGACTTATTCGAGGTCTACCCTCCAGCAGGACTGGGCAGTGGGTCGCATATCAGCATATTCTAGGGCTACCATCTAGTGGGGCTGGGTATGGGTCACATGATGATACATTAGGGTTTACCATCCAGCTGTGCTGGGAAGTGGGTCACCCGATATCTTATTAGGGTTTACCATCGAGCACGGCTAGGTAGTGGGTCACCTAATATATTATTAGGGTTTACCCTCCAGCACGGCTGGGCAGTGGGTCACTCGATATCATATTATGAATTACCCTCCAATAGGGCTGGGTAGTGGGACACCCGCTGACATTCGAGACTCAATACTTCCTATGAGGCTAGTATGTGACTTTCCTTCGTGATTACCAGAGCGGTACCCTTGGTTGTACAGGTCAGTGATGGAATGACCTAGACTTCGAGGAGACCTCTTAACTGCAGGTTAGTGACGAGGTGTGGTTTGACTTACCCCATAACTCTCAAGTATGAGGGGCTCCTTCCCCACAAATACACGTCCATTTGAAGCGACCTAAAACTGTGCGGGGAAGTCAGTGCCACCCAATGTGGATAGTGTATAGGTGCAGGGATTTGAGTCACATGACTTGCAGTTCGGGGAAGACGTGCGGGATGCTGGGCATCGATGGTGTTTACTTCTGGGACTCTTGGTGACTCACTTTCTTGGGCTGATCTGTGGGATGGAGATCTGCTTATGACCTTGTTTGGGCTTCTTGTTGAGCATATGTATATGTATATACCTTTTTCTAGTAACCTATTCTTGGGTTTGGTTAATCTCCTTCCATGAGAGGCAAAGACGTGTATGGTATGCCACCTTCTTTCCGTGTCTAGCTTCTCATGGTCGGACGAGTTTACTCTCATACGATAGGTAGCGAAGACTCGGCAGGAAGTTCATCATCTCACCATTTCATGCTCCTTCTGTCTAGATGAGTCTACCTTCTTTCCTCTTGTGGGGTTGATTTGGACTCTTTACCATACTCTTTACTGCACTCTCAGTTATACCTCTTTACTTTCCCCTATTTGATCTACTGATCACCCTTCAGTAACTCCTTTGTTGCTCCCTCGAGCCTTCGGGGTATCCTACTGAGTATTTTTATACTCAACCCTGCTTGGGCTTTGCCCGCACTTGGTGTGACCTTGCAGACGACAGACAGGTTTGTTCATGACTTCAGTGGAGCTTAGGAGTTTGGGAGCTTGGACTGCATGCGGTGGTCGTAGTCAAGTTCTAGGTGGGGGACCCTTCCAGCTGTTTTTTCTTTTGTTTACCTGTGGCCGGATTGTGGCACTTTTCTGGTTGGGTGCATGTTTTTTCCCTTTTCTTTTTAGTTTTCTTTCAACACTTGATTTGTACTTTTATAGGTCTATGCACTTTTGTGGTTTATATATACAGTAGTTTCCCTTAACATTTATTTTTTACTCTGCACTTTGGAATTGACTGTGTTGTGTGTGTGTGTACAGGTACATAGGCAAAGGCCTCCCCAAGTTATTATGCCTTTTTCACTGGTCGCCACCCCCTGGCCTATGTAGGTGGTCTTGGGGTAGTTGCGGCTCGAGCCCGGGTAGGGTCGGGTCATGACAAAGTGGTATCAGAGATTGTTCGTTCCTTGGGACAATTTTCAGATGTCCCTAAAAAGGAATTGGTTGGGATTTAGGGAAACAATGTTAACGTGTCTCGAAAGCGACTCTCAGGCCAGAGAGTCTAGTGATGGTGCAGCAGCCAACATATCCATTCATTAGGACTTTGATAAAATACTTGTCGACATGGCGTGCTGAGACACATGTTGCAGGATAAATTGGTTTGTGCATCACATATGATTGAGTATTTGACTGTCCTTCTTGAGTCAGATCCCCATCGTTGTTATTGGTATATACATATATCCTTATCTGACCACGACACTCTTTGATAATATTCAGGATGTCTCCGCGAAGACAGTCATCCAAGATACCAGCTTTGGTACATGACAACGACCCTGTGAGCTACGAGGCCTCAGTCCAGGACCCATCATGTGAGCCCCTTTCTTTGAGTGGGCCGGTAGCAGCACCCCCACATATTGAGCAGTAGACAACTCCAACAGAGCAGGCTAAACTTGAGCGCAGGTTGCCGGTTGAGCGTGCTCCATGAGTTCCAGTGGTAGAGACAGCTGAGGTTCAGGGGTGAGCGAGACCCTCCGGAAGCAAAGGTTTGTCTAGAGACAGTGGCTTACCTTTTCGGGCTTGTGCAGACGCCGACAGATCAGAGAGTGGCCTTGGTAGCCAACCTTTTTCATGGAGCAGCTTGGCATTGGTGGAGTATGGTGACTCAGTTTCTTGACAAGTCGTCGCTTCCATGGGGCAACTTTCTGTTGTCGTTTCATGAGGAGTTTTTCCCCTCTTACTTTCACTCCGTTCAGATACATGATACCCAGCAGTTTTAGAAGGGAGGGATTGTGGTGGCCGAGAAGGCAGCTAGTTTGCAGACCGTGCATGCTTTTACCCAGACTTGGTCCATGATGACAACATCCGAGCGCGGAAGTTTGAGCAGGGTCTCTACCGAGAGATTCATTCTATCATAATCCCCTTGTGCATTTCCACATATGCCGGGGTGCTAGAGAAGGCACTGTTGAAAGAGATCTTCCTGTCACGTTTTAGAGTTGGTGGTGGAAACAGACACGTCGGAGCCAAGATGTCTGCCGCTGCTACTGGGCGTCATCATGCAGTACCTCGACATAGGTGGATTTCTAACAACCAGGCTCAGGGGCATGATCGTACACCATAGTGGCGCCGGAGGGCACCAGTGCAGCATGTAGAGAGTATGTGCTATTCTTGCGATGGGAGATGTCACCTTGAACGGGACTGCCTGACATGGCAAGCGGAGAGCTTCGGGCAAGCAGTAGGTGCACCTCCATGATGGAGGCAGTGCCATGATTGGAGTAGTACCCAGAGGGGTGGTGCTAGTAGATGAGCGGGAGGAGATGGATGTGGAGGATGACCTTACGAGGTCTACCCATCACCACTAGGCGGTCCACATCAGGCTCCGGGAGCTTAAAGTTTGGACCGCGGACAGTCGCGAGCTTTGGATGTCTACGACCCACAAGAGCATGAGGTGAAAAGAGTTATGCTATATAGCTCTTCTACCTTCTTGCAGAAGAATATTTAGACTCTTCATGTGGAATTATTTCCTCCTTGATCTTTGTTTGAGGGGTTACCAGGGTGACGCAGGGCGTCGGGTGTAACTTTGTGTTGGTATGGAAAAAGGCGTGGGACCTTTTTCTTTTGTCAATGGTGTCGACTCCATCACATTTAGAGCATGTAAGAGAGCCTTGGATGTGGAATATCGACTGTGGAACCTTGCGTGACCAGATATCCTTGGGTGTATCACCATATGGATATTCTGAAGGAGGCAATCACCGAGCCTTGTTCCAGGTGCGGGTGGTGATTCCAGTCGTGGAATGCGACGTAGAGGTTTGGTTAGGGACGCGAGCTAACTCCGAGGTCCTTCAGACCGTTTGAGACCGTGCAGTGGGATGGGGAGGTTCCATACCTCCTGGCCCTAACCCCAAAGGCTGCTTTGGGTTCATGACATCGCCCACATGACTCACCAGAGAAGAGGTGTGTTTTCTCTTACGCACGACATCAGTTAGGGAAAAACTCACGTGAACAGATCAAATACTTTAGTCTGTGTGCAGTTGTGTAGAGCTGTGCGAGGGTTCTTCTAGGTACGGGAGAGCCAGGTGTGGTATTAGTACCATGAGTTATTCCCTGGTTTTGCTTTTCAGGGAAAAAAAGCCTAAAGGAGGGAATGATGTAAGAACCCAGTTTTTTCTGCGAAAGACTTTTGAATATTCTTGATATTATTCCAGAGCAGCGCCCTCAAACGGTGTGCAATCCGAGCCCCGAAGTGGCCGAAATTAAATTTTCAGTGCATTAACACTAGAAATGACAAATAAATGGGATAACTCCTAAATGGTGATTTAAATACTAAATCTGATTGTACGGATGGGTCCGGAATGGGCTTTTACCCTAGGAATGACATAAAACATGTCGACGTGAGAAGTTCGGACCCCTTTCTCACTTTTGGAACATTAAATAGATAAATTAAATAATTAATTTATCCGTTTAATGGTTGAACTCTGTATCTCCTAAATGGTGGATCAGATTAGAAAACCGAGGTCACCGTTGATTCCAGATCGTACCGTTTACCCTAGAAGGGGTGTAAATTTCACAGGCGCGACCCGTCTGTGAAAAATGGCCATGAGGGCATTTTTGTAATTTAGCGACTTCAGATGTTAAATTTGATAACATTTGAACGGGATCTCGGATTAAAATTCGGATACCACCGTTGTGCTTGGGAGGTGGTGTTTACCATAGGGGAGGGTTAACCTCGACCATGCCGAGAGTTTTGGATTCAGGTTAAAATTAAGGATTAAATTAATTAAAATGTTAAATAATTTATTTAAACCAAGCCCCACCCTCTCCTTCATCTTATTCGCATAGATAGCGGTATCCCCCTCCCTCTCCTCTTCCACTCAGGAGAGGTGGCTCTAGAAAGGTAGCTGCGTTGCAGCGGACCCTCCGTCAAGCGTCGGGCAACGCCCCAACAGGTAGGTGGTTTTGTTTTCCATTTTAAATTTCTGCACCAACATTGACCCCAATTTAATGAGTCTAATTGTTGATGTTTCATCTATAAAATCCCATGTATGCGTAGTACATTTCCTAGGCTTCACGATGCAACTTTCGGATTGAAAATCCGAGATCGGATGTGATCGTAGTTGTTCGCCAAAATCCGCGGGTTTTTGGAGCTTCCCGGATGGTTTTCGGGGTTCCGGTGGTGGCGGCTCGTCATTCAGTGGAGGAGGAGGCTGCGGGGCGTCGCGGTGGAGCGGAGGCTAGTGGAGGCGGGTCTTTAGCATGGTGGCCGGGCGGAGCATCTCCGGAAAGCAGTCGGCGTGGAAGGCGGCGATGCGGGCTCCCAGGCGGCAGCGCCGGTGTATGGAACAAGGGGGAGGGGGCCGCGTGGTGTGCGGCCCCGTGAGGCGTGACCATGGCCCGCGTAATGCGGATCGCTTCGGGGAAAAAGAACCGGCCATATAGGCCGATCGATGGTAGCGGGCCGCGCCCATCTAGCTGCAGCGGAGTGAACCGTACCCACGGCTGGGCCGCAGGCCGCGCGAGGTGCCTGGCCACGAGCTCAGCATGTGAAAACCGGGCCCCGCCCACTAGTTGCCCCGCAGAAATGTGGTTCCCACTGTAGGTCCCACCCACGTGGCCAAACGGGTCATCCGACTAATGATTGTCCCCACAGGCCAACACATGTCCATTCGAGTGTTTTTTGTCTTCACTCACACACACCATGAGAAACATTCAAAAATGTCACCCATTCTGATCACTACCTCAGGCCAAGCACGCTTAATTGTTGAGTTCTAACAAGACAGGCTCCCGAAAAAGAAGGTTCATCTTGTTGACATGAGTCATATCATTTATTCATTTAACCCTCTTTCATTTGGGGATGTTACAATCACCCCCCCACCCCTTTAGAGCACAACATCCTCGTTGTTGGCCCAATATCTCAACAGAGGCAGTGCACCACAAACATAATGCTGGGTTCCTCCTCTGATACCAATTGGTGACTACCGGGCCCCGCCAACAAGTTTCCCCCCAGACACGTGGGCCCCACCGTAGGTCCCACCCACGTGCCCAAAAGGGTCATCCATCTAATGAGAGACCCCATATGCCAACACTTGTCCTTTTCAGTTTGTTTTGTCCTCACTCACACACACCTTGAGAAACATTCCATAAGGTCACCCATCCTGACCACTACTCCAGACCAAGCACGGTTGACTGTGGAGTTCTAATCAGAGAGGCTCCTGAAAATAAATTTGCACTTTGTTGAAATGAGTCATATCATTTAGTCATTTAACACTTTATCATTTGGGGATGTTACACAGCGGGCCGGCCCCAGCAGGGCTGACCGATCGGACCGGGCCGGTCCGGCCCAAGGGGTTTCCCCATTGAAATTACGACGCCCGTAACATTCACTACGGGCATCCGTTTTGTGCACCGTCAGTGGCATCTTGGACCTCGGGTCAAGGAGAAATTTATGAGATGGGCTTGAGAATTTTTAATTCTCGAGGAAAGGGGATCGGGGAGCGACACGATGTTAAGTGGTTTGACGTTTTCCTCGGGAGTTCTTTTTTTGGACGGCACGAACGTGAATGATGTCCGAATTGAGCGATTTCTAGGGCGTTGGGACCATGGTGTCGAGACGAAGTGTTCCAGGGGGGTTTCGGGCGTTGAAGAAGAAGTTGAGGAGTGGGCCCCACAACCCGTCTTTTGAGTTGCGGCTGCGTTTAGCGACTTTGTCATCGAGTCTACATTCTGGGCATGCGAGCAGTCATTTCTGGATGTTTTTCTGAGGGGATTGCAATGGTGAAATCCATTGGCTCTAATTCTGAACGATGGTTCGGGCCCCATGAGGGTTTTCTGGGCGTTGATGGTGATTTTTCATCTCTATCATTGGGTGACCGTTTTGGACAAGTGAATAGTCCATATTGTATACTTTTTCAAGAGGATCTTAACGGTACGATCCGTTCGTTGTGTTTCGGGACTGGGCTACGGGTCCTGCGTGGCAGCGCTCGTGTGCAGTGCGCCAGAATGCATCTTTTTCTCCGGATGTCTGTTGCACTCAAGTGAGCTGTCTTTTTGATGTGTTTTCCCGAGGGGATCGCAATGGTGAGATGCGCCCGACCATTCTCGAGGCCGAGGCTCAGGTTCACGGGACATCGTTCGGGAATAAGGGAGTGTTGGTGACTTTTCCATCGAATATCTGTTTGGGGCGATCAATTAGTCTATCTCGCGTGTTTTTCAGTGAGCATTACAACGGTACGATCCGTTTGGTTGTGAGGAGCCTCTTGCATGATCTTTTAAAATGTGAAAATATGAATGGTGCCCCAGTGGCGATTCATCTACTGTGTTTATAGAGGACCTTTGGCATGTGATCGTGTGCACTAACGTGTGAGTGATGTAAATACTTGAAGAGATGTGATTGGTTGTGCCTCAGCCGTTGAGGTGGCAGGTTGGTGTTGTTACGTTACACCATCGCATTGACGTTGGGTGTTGTGTGCATGATAGCCTTTGGGATAGAACCTGGTATACTCTGGGAGTATACAGGAACACTTGTATGTACATGTGGTTGTTTGTACCTAAGAACGTTTGTGTGTTCGGTTGGGGTTGACTTGGGGCCACACGTTGTGTGGGCCCCATTTGTGTGTCATGCTCTGCTTTGCATACTTTTGACCTCTCGCTACGTAGTGGGTTCCTCTGTTCTCGTGGGATGACCAGCAGGGTTGAGTTTTCCCCTAGTTCTGTTCATAATGGTTTGGCTGGTAGCGGTGCTAGTGGCACCCAGTGATGGAATGAGCAATGAACCTCTATTAGGTGAGTTGTTCTTGAGTTGGGTTGTTGTGCGATAACCACTCCGTGTTCGGTTGTCCAGTGTTTTACCCTCCAGTAGTGATGGCCAGAGCAGTTCTGAGTTGTACCCTCCAGCGGGGCTGGCCAGTAGATTACTCATCGACCTCTTCAGGTTTACCCTCCAGCAGGGCTGTGCAGTGGGTTTCTTATTGACTTATCAGGGTTTACCCTCTAGTAGTGACTAGGTAGTGGGTCACCTGAAGAATCTAGAGGGTCTACCCTCCAGTAGGGCTGGGCAGTGGGTCTCTCATCGTCTTGTTTCAGTTCTACCCACCATCAGGTCTGGGTAGTGGGTCACATATTGTCTTGTTCCATGTTTACCCTCCAGTAGGGCTGGGAAGTGGGTCACCTGTCGAATTATTCCAGGTCTACCCTCTAGCAGGGCTGGGCAGTGGGTCGCCTATCGGCTTATTCCAGGTTTACCCTCCAGCAGGGATGCACAGTGGGTCACTCGTCGACTTATTCCAGGTCTACCCTCTAGCAGGGCTGGGCAGTGGGTCATATGTCGGCTTATTCTAGGTCTACATTCCAGTGGGGCTGGGCAGTGGGTCACCTGATAATGCATTAAGGTTTACCCTCCAGCAGGGCTGGGCAGTGGGTCACCCGATATCTTATTAGGGTTTACCCTCTATTAGGGTTGGGCAGTCGGTCACCCGATATCTTATTAGGGTTTACCTTCTAGCAGCGCTGGGAAGTGGGTCACCTGATATCATATTATGAATTAAACTCCAATAGGGTTGGGCAGTGGGACACCCGTTGAAATTCCAGACCCAGTCATTTCTACTAGGATTGTCTATGAATTTCCTCCGTGATTACTGGAGCGGGACCCTTGGTTGTACAAGTCAGTGATCGAATGACCTTGATTTCAAGGAGACCTCTCGACTGCGAGGGCAGTGATGAAGTGTGTTTTGACTTAACCTATAACTCTCAAGTACAAGGGGCTCTTTCCCCACTGAGATTCTTCCTTTATATGCGACCTAAATCCATGCAGGCGAGTGAGTGCTGCCCAAAGCGGGAGGTGTCGATGTGCAGTGATTTGAGTCCCTTGACATGTAGTTCGGGGCAGACGTGCGGGATGCTGGGCATCGATGGTGTTTACTACTGGCACTATTGGCGACTCACTTTCTTGGGCTGAGCTACGAGATGTAGATCCCCTTACGACCTTGTTCAGGCATGTTTTTTAGCATATATATATGTATATACCTTGTTCCAGTACCATCATCTTGGGTTTGGTTACTCTCCTTCCAATAGAGGCGAAGACGCATGGGGTATGCCACGTGCTTTCCGTTTCTATCTTTTCATGGTTGGTCGAGTTTACTCTCCTGCTATAGGTACCGAAGACTCGATGAGAAGTTCATCATCTCGCCGTTTCCAA
Source organism: Viscum album (assembly GCA_963277665.1). Lineage (NCBI taxonomy): Eukaryota > Viridiplantae > Streptophyta > Magnoliopsida > Santalales > Viscaceae > Viscum > Viscum album. Next base: position 517,717,290 of record OY728146.1, read on the forward strand.
CTCCTTGTGTCAGGATAAGTCTACCTTTTTTCTTCTTGTGGGGTTGAGATGGACTCTTTACCATACTCTTTACGGCACTCTCAGTAGTACCTATTTACATTCCCCTGTCCGAACTATTTCTCACCCTTCGGTACCACCTTTGTTGCTACCTCGAGCCTTCGGGGTATCTTACTGAGTATTTTTATACCCACCCCTGCTTGGGATTTTCCGCACTTGGTGTGCCCTTGCAGTCGACGGACAGGTTGGCCGTGGCTTTAGTAGAGCTTATGAGTTAGAGATCATGAACCACATTCTGTGGTCATAGTCAGGTACTAGGTGGTGAACCCTTAAAGATGATTTTGCTTTTTTTAACCTATTGACAGGTTGTGGCACTTTTCTGGTTGGTGCATGTTTTTCCCCTTTTGTTTTCAGTTTACTTTCATCACTTTCTTTGTACTGTTAGAGGTCGATGCACTTTTGTGGTTTATATATATTAATATAAGTTGCCCTTTACTTTTCCTTTTACTCTACACTTTTTCATTGAGTGTGTTGCATGTGTGTGTACAGGTACTTAGGAAAAGGCCTCCCTAAGTTATTGTGCCTTCGGCACTGCTCACCAGCCCCTTGCCTATGGAGGCGGGCTTGGGTTAGTTGCAGCTCGAGCCCGGGTAGGGTCGGGTCGTGACACCAAGAATAAATGTAATGGATTTTTTCAAAAGAATGTGGTTATCATTTTAAATTACAAATTATAAAATATTGATATATAAAAATCGTTATCGTTAGTAAATGGATTGTCTCATGTTAAAGAAGATAAAATTGTATAAATATACTCACACATTTTGGGAAATTATTTTATAGGAGTATTCAAGTTTATTAATGCATGAAAACTCTATAATTTCTGTCAAATTGTTCTGAAGTGCACTATCTCGAATGTTGAGAAAGACCATGATGGTTTTCTACAAATATAAATGAATATTTACAGTATAAAAATATAAAATATTTTTTTATATTGATGAAATATCGTTGAGGGTTGAAGTGGCCCAGTGTATGAATGATTTCAAAACATTAAATCATCTTGAATAAAAAAAATGTTTTTAATAGTAATATTAATAATGATTTTTGTATGGTTTATATGAAAAAATTTTAATTATAGTTATTAGTTATGTTAATTAAATTATTTTAATGGTATGTAGTTGTAATTTTTTGAGGAGTTTGGGAATAAAATAAATAAATTGGATTGAAAATTCTTGTTGATATATTTTATTATTTAGCACTATTTAATGTTTTTGAAAATATAAATGATCATCTAATCATATGTGAAATATTTCATTTAATGATTTTAATAAATTATAATCTTATATTAAAAGTTATTTTTCCCACATAAGAAATTTTTTATGAATATATGTAATAGTGGTTTGTTAAATAATTTTAATAAAATAATGTTTCATATTCTAATGGTTTGTATGTTGTACAACACTAAATCAAGGTCTAATGTTATTCATTATATAACATTTTGATCATGATTTTCAATAGATCTAAAAAATCACATATTAATGTTTAAAAAATAATAGTTTTATAAAAAAATAGAAAAATATATAACGAGGTAATTTTTTTAATATATGAAATGTTGGGACTATTTATTATAAAAAATTCTTCTTTGGATAGACAATTGATTGATTGAAAATTAATATTTTTATGTAACATTATATTCATAGAATCTATTCTGTGATGGATTAGTGAAAAAAAAAATTCAATATATCCTAACACCAAATGGTTATGTATATGGATAATAGGTAAGAATAAAGATAATTGATATATATTAAGGATAATGTTTATGTCATAATGGTGAAGATAAACAATCCATTATGAATTATCTATGATAATCAATTTAAAGAAATCCAAACCAAGATACCTATTTACCAATCTAAATTTAACCATATTTTTTAAGGATAATTTTATATTTCAAAACATTTAAAATGAATATATGTGGAGAGAAAATAATTTTGTAATGATTCAGATTAGTTGTTTTTTTATAAAATCTATGTTAATAGTTACATTAATCATCTATTGATTAAAATTATTATTCATACCTTATTTATATATATGACAGGACATATTAGTGTTGTATATTACATTATATTATATTATTATTGGGAAAAAATTTTATAACTCATGTGAAATTTGGTTCTATTACTATATTTTTTGTTCTTTTGAACAAATATAGAGAATGTTATCAGAATATTATTGTGGAAAAATCATGATCCATTTCCAAAAAATATCATCTCATAGAGGGATAAAATTGTTTAAATTTTTTTATAATTTATTTACTAGGGGATTTTATTTTCAATAAATTATTTTTCATTGATAATTAATTTTTTCTATTAATAAAAAATCAGTGGAAAAAATTTATGTATGTAAGGATTTATTAACTATTTGTTATATTTGTAATAAAAAATATTATATTGGAGTAATAATATATAAATAAACAATACCATATTTATGATAATAGATGAATCTTTTAAAATTACTATATTATTGTATCTCATTAAATATTGTGTTCTATAATATTTTCAAGATATATATGAATATAATTTAATTTTAAGTGGATTTTTATGATCAATCAAATCATTTTTATGATAGTGTACCATTTTTATTGATGTAGTTTATTTTTTGGAATATGTTATAACAATAAGATGCATTCATTAGAAAAAAATCTACGGTTCAAAAGTTATATTGGACAAATTATTCTCTCACATTAGTTTAATATTAAGTCAATATATGATTAGGATAATTATTTTAATTGACACCAAAGGGTTATAAAATATATCCTATGAGTATTATCAATATCATGTAAGACAAATTTTAATATTACAAAAGTCAAATTTGGGGATTTCAAACGAATTCTACAATTAAATAAATGTTATTTGATAATTTTTTCTTGAAATGTTTGGTATATCTATTTTTTTCAATGATAAATGTGATGAAAAATAAATAATAATGAGTAATGATTATATACACTTGTATTATGAGTGATTTTTTTTATTTTTATATGAAATGATATTCTTCAAGTACTTAGATTATAAAATGAATTATTAATTGGGAAATATCTTTAGAATTTTTTTAAATAATTATCAATTGTTTCACTATCGAAATCATTTACCTAATTATTACATTTTTCTTAATATTGATGGATCTTAATAAGAAAATGTTATTAAAAATTTTAATATTTGAATACATCAATATATTCAAATTTGGATTAATTAATATTATTAATTTTAATTTTACTGATGTAAAGTACATATTAAAACATAATAATAAGAATCCCAAAGATATATAATAATTTTATTTTAAGGTAGTCTAAAATTCTATAATTATATTTTCATACTTGTAATAAAATTATTAATTAAACAAATATTTATGAAGAAATTTTTTTGTGGGAAATATGTAGGGGAATAGTATAGGGTCAATGATAATAAATTACATAATATTATTCTCCTTGTCAAATTAGTTGATAATGTATGACATCATTTATAATAAAAAATCAAATATATAGTCATCCAAAATGGATATAAAACATGTAAAAAATGTGTTCTACTATGTTTTTTATTTATAGTATATAGTTGTGGGTGCTCTCAAAAAATTGAGTTCATTTTTCAAATAATAGACCCTTACTATTAGTATATAAATGACATTTTAATAAAAGGTGACAATGATTCATCCTCTCTTCTTAGTATCTTTTAATTATAAAATGTAATTTCATTAATCATATAGGATATCATATGGTAAATTCATTGATAGGAAAATATTTATAAGAATAAATTAATGGTGTGGTTATAATATATGAAATTCTTATTATTAACATATGTTATAAATTATTTCAATCCATAATACTTTACACATATAGAAAATAATAATTTTAATAAAATATTGGAAGACAATATCTCAAAAATAAAATAATGTGTCATCCAATATCGATGATAGGGGTGGAATAATAGGAATGAAAATAAGACATATATTAAGATCACAATAATATTGAGTATATTATTCATTAAAATATCATAATAATAAGATATAAAAATTGGAATAAAGAAATCAGATTAACAGTACTTGGTATGTGAAACATGAATCATGATGAAACATCATAAATTAAAAAAAGATTCAATGATTTATAATTATGAAAAATTTTATCTATATTATTTCTATATATATCATTTTGAAAAAAAGAAAACTACATCATAATAATATAAAATGATATCATTAGATATTTACATTTTCCCAATGCATTAGATGGTTGAATTCTTTTTAACCTACCTTTGACATTGAAATATATTTAGAATAAAAATTTTCCAATTAATAGTATCCTAAATAATTTATATTTTTTATGTTTTACTGATGATAATTGAATGAGTTTTATAATAACATAATAAAAAATATACTAATTTATAAACATAAACTACCCAAAAAAGTAAAATAATAAATTTATTTTTACTATTATGAGTCTAAAAAAAGTAATAAGTTGTTATCTATAAAATAAATATAAATCAAATAAAAGTAAAAAATTATACATTCAAAAAATTTATTTATCAAAATAATTTGTTATGGATAAAAATTCATCTCGTATAATTTATTGGAAATATTTATATGGATGATGGAAATGAAAAATGAAATAATGTAATTCATTATGTATATTAATAGTAAAATATAATAAGTATTAGGAAAAAAGATACAAACATGGATAGAGTTCGTACCCATAAAAATAGAGAAACTTTTCTTGTCCCCTTAAGAATACTGAATAGATTGATATCTAATTAAATCATAAGACTTAATATAATATAAAATATAGGAAATAAGAAAATTATTATGAAAAATTTAGGATGTTAATATTTTAAAATACATAGGATGATTATTAAACCATTAATGTGATTTGAAAATACATGAATTGATAGAGAGTGACCTTACCAAAGTAACTATCTTTTTTAAGCATTCATATGATAATATAATAACTTATCTATTATTATCATGACATTATTGTAGTAGTATTTTAAATTTTCTTGTGTTATTATTGACTATATTTTATATATAGAAACTATTTAGTAATTTCCTATAAATATATATAATCATTATAATAAATCGGTTTAAAATATTACATTTTATTTCTATTTTATGTGTTTAATCATTTTATTATCTATTACATTAATAAATTATATAATAATAATGAGAAAAATAAAAGATTAATTTTTTTTTCACAACCAATTCATAAAGGATGTAATACATAAATGTTTAATAGTATCTTTATAGTTATTAAAAATGGCCATTAATGAGACATTTTGATCAATGTAGTGAAAACACATACAGATAACAAAAAAATATTGTAACAAATAATTTAGGATATTATAAATTTATACAATATATAATTACTAATATATATTTTATAATTGGTAATTATTAAATGATAATGAAACAGAAGAGGAAAAAAATCAATGGGAATGGAAAATTTCTGACACCACACCTATGTTGATTCCCCCTTTTCAAACGATATAAATCCTTGATGGCTTCATCTAGGGTAAGGAAAATAAATTCATAGTGTGTCAAAGAAGGCCTAATGTGACAGATATGGGATACTTATTGGCTACAAGATTATTTTATAAAGGGATTTTACATTAGTCTTCAATGATGAATTTATAATCAATGGGGGGGGGGGGGCTATTCTGTCTAAAAATAAAGAATAAAATATAAATTTAAGAGCAATATGTGTAATATTGATGATATTTGAGACTATGATTAATATAGAATTAAAAATTCCCTATTAGGGTTATCCCCACCCATGAATGAAAATAATTATACAATATAGTGAATAAATAAATTAAAATTTGAATTTCTATAGAATAAATTTTATATCAAGATAATAAAAATATATTTTGATATTTTTAAAATAGTATTATTTTTACAGAATATATCATATACCTAATTTAATTTAATATTTTTAAATAATTCAATTCTATAAAAAATTATGTAAATATTAATTATATATTATTTCATAAAATAATATATATATAAAAAATTTATCTTTACTATTCGACATGAAATTTATTCATTAGAAATATATAAAAATAGTTCTTTGCGAATGTCTACATAATAATTATATAAATGTAATTTTTTTATATGAATAATTTTCAAAATCATATGACTTCAAATTTTAAATAAAAAAATCCCATTTCTAAAAAATATTTTAACATACACCCTATTAAAAATATTCTCTTCTTTATTGTGTTGTCTTGTTGGAATATTTTTACTACTATAATATAATATTTATTTTTATCAATTTCATTCTATGTCCAAACCAATTAAAGGTAATTTTCATATTCCAACCCTAATATATATATTCTAACATGCAAATAATAATTATAATTGATATTATTATTTTATAATTTTTTGTTTAAAATAGAATTGGTAATATTAATTTCATTGTTTCTATCAATACAAATTTATTCTTTCAATATTCCATCATATTGTTTTATTTCAAGGTTTGATACATAATTAAAATTATTATAATCATATTTTTAATGAGTTTTTTCAATTTAACAACATTGTTCACAGCTTGGATACTTATTTGTACATTGTGGCCCAAAAACCTTTAAAATTCCACTTATATTAATTTATCGTTTTATTATCAGATTTTATTAAATGATTTTATTTTTTTATTTTTTGAACTAGTATATGTTTATTAAATAAAACAAATATATTTATACAATGTGGATATTTATATTTAATTACATATATATTGTACCTATATATAATTTGACTATATATATATATATACAATAAAATTTTTCATATTTAAATGTATCCTCCCTTCTAAGACTCAAATTGGAATATTTCTTATCTAAAAATAACCTATATCATATAAAAAAATTTAAGAATAAAATACCATATACTATACAAAATCAAAATTAAATATCCATTATTTTGGAGGCCTCCAATGAATCATCAATTTATAGATCATGGAATAAACCTTTTTATGCAAGCGTTATTTTAATGTATCATTAAAATAGGTTGAATAATTATATATCATTAGTCATAAATACTCATATATTATTTTTTAAATAATTAATAAGGATTAAATATATCAATATATCATTCTATAGTGAATGGTGAACATATAATTTGGTTGTTTCTTTTTTTTAATGTGGAAATTTATGTTATAATAAGCATTTATTTATAAATCACGGAATTAAACTTTTCATGAAGTCATTTTATCCTACAAAAATGCATTTTCCAAAAAGATATTATATTTAAAATTATTCATGATAATTATCATTTATTTAATTTTCATGAATATATATATTTTAAATTATAATAATTTTATAAATCATCAAAACATAATTATCATAGGTTGATTTTTTTGGGAATTTTTGAATGTTTTTATTTTTCTATGATTATTCAAAAATAATGATTTTTCAATTAGTATAATTAATTTTCATTAAATTATAATAATTTTATAGAACCATTATAATCTTTTATTTGGTAATTTTTTTTATAATATCAATTTAATTTCAAATATTATAATTTTGTCCATCATGATCATTATTTTACTTAATTTTTCTAAAGTATAATTTTGACACAAAAACTCAAAATTTTATTAAAAATTGTTTTAAATTGTTATTTGAGAATTTTATATTAATATTAATTTCCAGAAACCTATATATATTGAATCAAAAAAATGGTTTAAATATTTGTAATGATTATATATTTAATTTTTTAAATTATCCGTTTTAATTTTTGTCATATAAATTGTAACTGTGGTATATATTTGTCACATTGGTAAGTATAAATGGGTAAAGCATGGTTGAAAATATTATATTAGTAATAAAAATCAACCCAAATCATTTTCATGTTTTATTAGATTCAATTCAATACACCATATGCATCCCTAATTTGAATATATTTCATTTTTGCACCAATTTCCCATGCTAATGTCAATTATATTATTTTAACTATAAGAAATTATAAAATACCCCTATGTTGCATTTAATTTGTTTAAAATGTTCATAGAGTGAAAAAATATGTTATTTATTAATATAAATTTATAAAATGAACTTGATTAATTTTTATTAGAAATAGTTTTTTTATTTTTCTATTTATTGTATAATTACATTAAAATATTTCATGATGCTAACAAAATGCTTGCACAAACAATATAAAAATAAAACTAAATAGTTTTGAGAGAATAAAAAATAACATTATTATGAGAAATATGTTTCAAAATGTATATTATGGTTAAAAATTATTTATATTTTTTTATTATTAAGTATATATTCATATTTTTTATGGTCTTGATATAATTAATATCCAATTAAAAGGATTGTACGAAAATGACAATAATGGTATTTTATGAAAAATAATATATTTTTTAATTATTTAAAAATCATAAAATCATGTAATAGGACATTTAATTCGAAATTGAGTATAACAATTCATCCATTATCCATTTATTACCCAATAGTTAACTTATAATTAAAATTATAACACTTTTATTTTACAATATTTGTTATCATGATTATGGTTTAAATTTGGAAATGATGGGGTTAAACCAAAATATAAGGTGTAAAATATCAAAATAAATTACATAAATATCATTTATTGGTTTTATATATATCTTAACATATCAACATAAAATATTCCACTATTGGGGAAATATTTAGATGAAAATTAGTAAATAATAATCTAAAAAATTAAATAATTACAATTATTGCAGTCCCATAAATTATAAAAGGGGTGTATCTCTCCTTAATTATTCATGATATTGATCCATTTTTACCAAATAATAAATAAATATAATATAATATATATTTATCCATGAATTATATGTTATTTTATTTAGAAAAGTGATACCCTAGGGTCCTTAAGAAGAGATTCAAAAGAAGTTTTTCTCAGAGATATCAATCATGTTTACCATGCTCCTTCATTTTCTAGATCCTCTATTACAACATTTAATTAAATTATAAAGATTACAATATAATATCACTTCTATTTAAATTATAATTATATTTTTATAATTCGAATGTAATAATATTGGTCCATCTCCTCCTCCAAATATTCTGAAATGAAATAATCCATTGTGTTTAAGGCATACTACCACCTCACAAATTCATGTAATTTGTTTTTTCTATAGTTAAATTTTCTATACATAATCACTTCATTGAGTATTTCTTACTATAATTATATGATATTTTTAATGGATTTCACCACAATTTCCACACCATCGAGATATATTTGGTATGATGAACCTATTTTGATAAATATGGTCAATCTATTTACCCTTTTAAGTATTGAATAATAATATATATATCTATATGACTATAAAATTTTAAATGGATGTTTATAATTCAAAAGGGTTATAAATTAAAATTTAAGAATGATATAGGAATTTTTTTTATCCAATCACATTTTTTATATTGTTGAATATATTTTTATTTAATTAGTATTCTAATATATACTTCCAAATATAATAATATTTTATTATCCCATATATATTCTATAAGTTTCAATGTTATCATCAAATATTTCCACTATTTTCCTATTTAATCATGATGATAAGCTTTTAAAACAAAATATGATAATACTAAACTTTGAAATCTTCTATATTTTTTATACCATTTGTATATTTTTCAAATATAATTCTGAAAAAACCTTTTCATTAATATAATTAATAAAATATGTTAATTTTATGCAATTAGTACATTTTTCCTTTTTTTTAATGAATATTTGTTTTTTAAGGTTCATTTTTAACATTCATTAAATAACTGAAAAGGAATACATCTTTTTCACATTTATGGTATCAATAGAATTTACATCCACCATGACTAGATTATTATATTTACCTAATTATTCATGATTTCAATTGGTTTCAATAAAAATGTATTGTTATGACCCTAGAAGCCTAGAGCCGGTCGATTATTTTAATACATTTGGATGAATACAAGGATTCAGGGCCAGAAGGACCGATCAGTTTAGCAGTCTTGGAAAATTGATTACATAAATGAATGTTACATTACACATTCAAACATAAAACAATACATAAATAATCCTTTTAGAATGCCAGTATTACCCAGTATTAACCATTAATATCATTGACAATACACTTCTTGGAATGCTGGGAAAATAAAACAGAAGAAAGAGGTGAGGTTTGATGGTTAGTAAGGGTAAATAATTTATAAGAAGTTATAAACATTTATGGAAATATTTGTAATAAATAAAAATTCCAGTTAAACATAAACATGATCATAATATGGATAAAATAAATCAAACATTACCATATAAACATGAAAATGGATATTATACTAGTTGAATAATCACATGTAATAATTAATTTTATAATGAGGGAATTCCTAACGCCGAACATCATTACAACATAGTCAAGTCCTAGGGAAAAGACTACAAAGATAATTCTTGTCATGGCATTGGTCAAAGACACTAATTTGTCTCATGATACCAACCAATGCATCGTGGAGATATAGAGGACTCCACCCATCACATACATAGTCCACCGCATTCCTCATATGAAAATATTGAAATATAACATAACAATTCATATTAAAACTATCATAAAAAATGCCAACGCATAAACCATAAATCATGAATTATATAAAAATAGAACATCCACATTAAAAAATATCATAACTCATCTAATAAAATATTTATTAATGTGTAATAAATCGACCTTAATCCATATTAATATCCAGTAAAATATGCTTCCCTAGTTTAAAATGATCAGTAAAACAATTTTAGAGGGATATCCCTTTTTCTGAAATCATTTTAAAGTAACAAATTTATAAAATAAGTCATTTAAAGGATATCTTTGAATAAAATTTTGACATACCACTTTCAAACTCTTTAACGGAATTATAATTTTTAAACAATCATGTCCATATAAATAAGTCTTTCAAGGCATTTTTGAAAAATAAACATTAATGAGAACGATAAAAAAGAATAAATATATAAAAAATTTAAAATGATTATTCATTTAAAGAGTACCTTGAACGAAACATTTTGAAATTTAATTTATGAAACATGTTCATGGATAATAAATATGGCCCAAAAAATATACACACATAAACAATCTCGGATTATTATGAGATTGAGAAATTAACCATTACCTTGCACTTTTATTTGGTCAGGGGTACATTTAAATTAATTTATAAGGGACATAGTATGTTATTAAATTATACCAGAAACATTTTTATATTTAATAGATCATACATGATTCATTTATGACTTTACACTACCCCTTTAATGATGATTTCCATATTAAATTATCATTTTGTGTAATAATCGCTTTCTTTATCGTACCTATTTTAACATGTCATTATAGATTGTATCATTTAGATCATGATTTAAATACATCTAAAAATTAAAACATGATTTATATATCATATATATTTATAATATTAATATGTATAATAGATATATATATGAAATCAAAAACATTGTTTACAGAGATGGTAGGTCATACGTACGCATAAACACTATTTCCATTTTCATATCATATTCAACAGAAGTATGTGAATAAGATATATGTATGTATTTATACAAATATATAAATAGTATAATCATTATTTCATATATTAATTACTAATTAATATTATATATCTCTATAGTCATCGTTGAATGGTGAACGTTGAAATGAATCTCATCACGTCGTGGAGACGGTAATCCGTACATACATATAAGAGACAAAACCATTTACTTATTGATTAAAATATGAGTAATTTGGTGGTATATTTATTGTATAGATAATTTATAATGACATTTTCATTATTTATTTTAAAATTACTCATAATTATATCCATCCAAATAACATTGTGTTGAATAAGAAATTAAACCACGGTGTGGAGACGGTAAGCCGTATGTAAGAACGCATGATGACACAATCAATCATATGATAGATTGAATACTGAATATGGTTGTAGTATATTTATAATGACATCACATTATGTAGAAGGTACTAGAGTTATTTTTTTGGTATGTAAATAAAAATCATTGTGAATGTGAAAGCAGAAAAGAACATTGAAATAGGTGATAAAATAATTCTATCTTCTTTGGATGTTTCCTTTTGATTTGAACTAGAGGGAACATTAGGTTTTATTTATTCTTATGTTATGGCCAATTAGTTGATTTTAAGGAATTTTTTAAGAGATTTTGGGCAGTGTTTGGCCAATCTAAATGGATTTGGAGGTGTGATTTTGTGAAAAGGGGAAGTACCCTTTTATAATATATGTAAGAGTCACATTTGGAAAAGTATTAGATGTTATTTTATTATAACATTATTATTGGTTTCTATAGGATAAAAATTTATTTCATTTGAATATAATGTGTGTATGAGTAGAAATAATATAAACCAATAGGTTTAAGACAAGTTTTGGTCACTATATTAAACCTATATTTTATATTTAACACTTAGTTAAATTGTATAACTTTTACCTTGTCCTCTTGTATTATTACAATATATTGTTAATAAACATTAAATAATAAGCCAAAATAAGCTCAAGTGGTTTATTAATGAGATATATATCATTATAAAATACTTTTTGAAGAATATTATTTTTTTAGGATTATTATTTCATTTAATAATATAATTTTTGTTTTAAAAACTCATTGATGTCAATTTTGACACCATTTTGGATTTCATTTTGTGAAAGTCATAAGACATTGATTACTTTGAAAAAATTTCATTAAATAAACCCTAACATGTCATATTCACCTAGAAAAGTCGTGTATGTCTTAAAAAGCCTCAATTTACATATATTTGAATATGTATAATATTAATTATATTAATCATTCATAAATATGGTAATTATTCCATCATCATTGTGTTATAAATAAGTGTAATTATCTAAGGTCTAAAAATTATAAATAAAATACCATGATGTAAGAAATATTTTTAGATTTATAATGAATATTTATATTAAAATTTATCTAAGGTATAACCCTATATTAAAAATAGAATAGTTAACAAAAATTGAATTTATCACTTTTAACACTCCTTTAAATAAAGTAGTAAAAATTGTCCTAATCTAATACATGTGGACCAAAAGGATCATATTTTCATAATATGGTTGGTTTTGGTCGAAATAAATTTTTCCAATATTGTTAGGACATGTGTTATGTAACACCCCAAGCTTCCATAGTATGTTTCTCTTTGAATAATGCAATAGCTTGTGTTGTACACATCTCCGAGTTCTAACACCCCACAACAAATAAAACTAGCCGTTATTAAGTGAAATACAATCTTTTTAAAAAAATTTAAAACTTATTTTTCAAAATAGAGTTCATTTTTTGATTCGGAATGTCAAAATTAACTTAGAGTGAATTTCTGGTATTTTTTTTGTAAACATTAAATTTTTTATTAATAGTACAAAACAATACATTATTGTTTATAACAAACGATTTATTTAAATAGTAATTTATTTTATTAAAATTTTCTTTACAGTAAAATCGATAGATAATACCTATATTAGAACGATGTAATTAATTATTGTCATTTTTATAATAATTGTAAATTGAAACTTTTGATGAATTACAATAATATTATAGGGTAATATGACATTTCAGGGTTTATTAGATAAATTTTTTTCTATGTGATAATGTTGTTATTATTTTCGCAAAAAAAATTTGATAGTGTCAAAATTGACATAAATTAGTTTTTGGAAAAAATAATATATTATTATTTCATATAATATTCTAATAAATCTCAGGTTCATCCAAAGGACGGATATAAGGTTAGATATATCAATATTGAACCCCTTGGGGTTTTCTTGAATTTCTATTGTATGTTTATTAACCATTTATTATAATAAAACATAAATACATGGTAAAAGTTAAACTATTTAAGTAAGAGTTAAATCTAAAAGATAAGGTTAATATGGTGCCATAAACATGTCTAAAAACTATTTTTTGAGAGTATTTAGACCCATCTTAACCTTAACATATAAATATATCAATTTAGATCCGTTAGAAACCGAAATGAATTTATAGTAAATTATTATTTCAATATTTTCTTAAAGTGACCCTCATCTCTCTAATAAAAGGGTACTTCTCTTTCACTCAAAATCACACCTCTAAAGCCATTTGTCTCGGAAATAACCTACTCATATATCCTCCCAGCTATCGTCACTTAAACCTAGATGACTTAGCTTTATAATAATTCCAACCTATGTATCCCTTTTGATAAAATCAAAAGGAAACACCCGAAGATGAGGTAATAATATCATCAACACTTTCAATGTAATTTCCTTCTTCCACATCATCTTTATTTTTTATGTCCATATAAAAATAATAGCTCTCATACCTTCTACATAAATTTTATATTATAAATATGGATCGTCTATATTCTGTACTCTATCCGTCCTATGAATGAAAAAGTCACAATACGTACGTATGTAAGGCTTACTGTCTCCAGGTCATGGTGTAGTCTGTTATTCAACACTTCACTATTTGGAAAGGTATAAAAAGGAGTATAATTGGTGTAATAATATATATAACATGTTAATGATTCTTTATATATTATATAATATCCAATTACATGTGATTTTACCAATAATATAATGGTATTTTGGCTCGTGCGTACCTACAGATTACTATCTGCACGAACAAGATGATATTTATTCCCTATCATAACTATTAAAGAATAATTTTTATTTTATACTAAAAAATAATGTTTAATAAAATAATATAATTAATTATATTAATCAAATACATACTCTATAACAAACAGGACTGACGTAACAAAACTAATAATGGAAACGAATTAGTTAACACCAAAAATGATGATACTACTGAAATATCATTAACAACGAAATATTATAAGATCATATATGATATCATATATTTGTATGAGGTTATTTTATAATTCAATAACAATGATTTAAATATTATACATGAGGATAACGTACCCTCTACTAACAAAGAGTACAAGTTAAGTGTTAAATTTCACAATCTCATTATTATCTGAGGATGATTATACGTGAGTTTCTGTTGGGACCACTTTATCATCCACATGCATGTTTCTTAAAAATATATTTAATATTTTTTATTATTTCCTATAATATGATTTATTTTCATTTATACTGTTATTTTACGTTAATGTTTTGGAAGTAATCTTTTCATCATTTTCCAAACAAGGTACTTTATGACCATTTCGACAAAATAATTTAAATAATGACTTTTTTTAACTTATACTGAGGTTGTGGCTTTTTCCATTGTTATAAAATCATAAAATATTCCATTAAAAGTTTATAAAATTAATTTCAAAATACATTTTTTCTTTAATAATTATGTGACTTGTAAATTATTTCAAAAAATAAAGAGATATTTTTCTCAAATAGTTTTTATTTCATCTATGTCAACATACAGTGATGGATTTTACAGTTGTTTGAAGTTGAATCATTATGATAAAAATATTCAATATTGTATTGACGGTTTTGTTATATGTTTGACTGTGGATGTGTTATTTTTAAACCATTCAGGGTTTATTGTTACTGTATTAACATTTTGTATATTAGTTTAAATATGAATTTTTATGTTACATTTAAAACATTTCATATGATGAATGCATTAGACGTAGTATTTGATGGGTGGAGATTTCTATTACTACTAAATGATTAGGTAGGCCTCATTAGTCAAACTAATGTCTTCACACAATTCCTTTAAAAATATTATTTGTTGTCCTGGAAGGAGGCCTTGACTATGTGGTTATGATATTCGGCTTTAAACAGTCCATCAATATGAAACTGGCTATTGATATTGCATGTGATTGTTAGACATGTTGAATATCTATGTGAATAAGTAAATGTTATTATTGGATTTATATTATCCATATTATACTGATGTTTATTCTTAAAATTCTTATGTTTTATTCTTATACATTGCCTTAAAATTTTTATGCTTATTTATGAATGTTTCCGCTATATTGTTATCCTTAATGAGCATCTAAGATCACCGCATTCATATGATTACATTTTTCCTAGGATGTGAAGAAGTATTTTATGATTAACCTTCAGAAATAGGCTAAGGTATAAGATTGTCTTCCTTGGGTACACTATGTTGTTATTTTCTTTATTTCATTATGTAATGTTTAACTGATTTACATATCTAGTACCTCCACGAATATTAAACAAAATCGGTATTTTGAGACTTGATCTTTTGTGATCATTCCGATGTTATGTAATAATGCACCAACTATTGGTAACTAGGGTTGGAGCATCAGTTGGTATCAAAGGAAGTTTAGTACAATCCTTGGAAGCTATATTTAGAAAAACGTTGATTAGATAACATTACCATAAGATAAACATTGAGGATTAGTATAGAAGAACATCCTATAATTTTGGTAATGTAAGTATTTTTTTCATTTCACAATAAATACATCCCAAACTATATATGTGTCGGTAGAGGTGGCTCTGGCACATATTTACCTCGGATTGAAAACACCACTATAAGTATTGGGCTTTTCCCGGGGTATCACGGTACGTGACAACGGTCCTTACTGCACTCTTGGTTATTAGACTCCTGAGGGATATGCTTAGGATAAGCCACATTTTCATTAAAACCATTATGAAGGATTTTTTAGTATATACCTCCTCAATGAAAACATTTATTATGTTTATTGACTATATCCATAAATAGTTAAATTTAGGATATGTGTTTTACAAGTTTAAGATTATGTATTGTGATATATATAATAATCTAGTGTATTCCATTTGTTTAGAAATGGAACCTAGTAGAAGGAATGGAAACAATATCAATGCACATAATCCCTGTTGGGATTTCCCATCTCAAGATAATTATAGTGGAGATAGTGGTGCAACCGGTGCTGATAAACTTATCACCATACTGGGAAAACACATTCATGATATGAATAATAACCTTACCTGTATAGAGAAACCAACCCCACAAAGCTGAGGATCAATGATAGACCACTTCATGAGGTAACAACCACTAACCATAAATGGGACTACAAATCCATTGGTATCAGAGCAATGAATAAGTTCTGTAGAGAAAATATTTATTGCTTTGTGTAGTAACGAAAGGGAAAAGGTTTTCATGTAATTTTATCACCTCACGGGAGGTACAGATCAATGGTGTTAATTAATTCAAAACATAAAGGAATATGAATCAGTTTCATGCTTATAATGGCAGTATTTAAAAGATATTTTCCGAGAAAAATACATTCCTTGTGACCATCGAGCAGATATAGAAAGATAATTTCAGAGTTTGAGGAAAAATAATGATGAGAATGTCACAAAGTATGAGGCTAGCATTACATGGTTATAAAGTCCAGAGGTAGATAATATATGTATCCCAAGAAGTAATATAGATCGATTATTTTATGGGTTAAAACTATTTCTACATCAAGCATTAGTCCTACAATCATTCTCATCATACAAAGATATTGTATCATATTCTATCAATACAAAAATAGAATTCTCTATGTCTTATGAAATGAAAGCAAAGCAAGAGAAGAAGAGATCTATTGAACACTCTGGAAATGGAAATAAGGGGAATAAGGGAAAAATAGAATTTCTATCCCGTAATAAATGTATGAAGGAACGCCCATGTACTTTCATGAAGGGAATGAGAGTTTGTTACTCATGTTGTTAGCCTGTGCTGATCAATGGGTCCACTAAAGGCTTCTTTAAATTCACAATGGGGGTTAGACAAGGTGATCCGCTTTCTTCCATCCTTTTTTTGATTTATGAAGATTATTTATGTCGACTGCTCACGGCCCTGGTGACTCAAAACAAGATAAATCCCATTTAGGCTTCTATAAACTTAAATCTTCCTTCCCATCTTTTATATGCTGAGGATATTATATTGTTCTTAAAAGGTGATAAATGGAAAATTAAAAACCTCAAAAGTGCCCGGGCTAATTATGAAGATATTTAGAGCCATGCGATCAGTTGGAGCAAATATTTTTTCTTATTTTGGAAGAACTTTTCCCCCAATAGAAAAAGTCACATTATAAATTATTTTGGAATCAAAGAAGGCTCTTTCCATTTCACATACCTTGGTGATCCCATCTTTTGGGGTAGACCAAAATACATCTATTTTTATAAAATTTTGAATCAAATCTCCATGAAACTCTCATCTTAGAAGGTAAAATAGCTTTTGATGGATGGTAGGGTTTGTCTTATTAAGTATAATATTGTTTCCAAGATGGTTTATTTGATGATGGTATACAACTGGACTGCCAGTATTTTCATGAAAATCAATGTCTGCATAAAACATTTAGTTTGGTCTGGTAGTACGGTTGAAAGGAAACTTGTCACCATACCTTGGGTCAATTGTTTTGAACCTATAGACAAGGGTGGCCTTGGTATTAATAATCTTAAACTCTTCAACAAATATCTTCAAGATAAGATGACTTGGAATCTAATTCATAACTCCTCTATCTCTTTGGACCTTCTCAAGAAAATAATTGTTACCCATATTCGAAATGGTAACTTGGGTTACATTAAATCTTCCATCTGGCCATCCATTAGACATTGTTTCCTTAACATCGAGAACAAATCTATATGGATGTTTAGTTCTTATTCTTCTTAGAACTTCTAGATGGACAACTGGACTGGTTCCCCCTTAATCTCTTTACTGACATCCACCAATACTCCTGGAAACACCAACTCCACTATTAGGGAAGTTGATAACTCCCATAACATCTCACTCCCAAATCAAATCAGTCACATTGTTGAAAATTACTCTCTTTCTAACACAGATGATTTCCTCATTTGGGAACCTGCCTTTAATGGAATCCTTGATTCCAAAAGCTTTGACAAAAACAATTTCACCAACTCTGTCTCTAACTCTGTTTGGTTTAATGATTTTTACAAACCCTTGATTAAGCCTTCGATATTTACACATTTTAGGCATGTTTCCCATAATAGGGTCCCAATAGAAGTGTACCTTCAATATTTTTGGATTCATCTTTTTCTCAAGATGTCATCTGTGTAATCAGCACCGTGAGAATCCTAATCATTTTTTCTTATCTTGTGCTAAAGTTTTAGCTCTTTGGAATTACACTCTTGACATTTTTTGTGGCAGATGGTCTCCTCCTGATAATATCAGCACTCAATTGCTGCATTGTGTTAATTGGGACTCTTCTAAGAAAGTCAAGAATCTTTTTCTGACTACGGTGGCGGAACTCCTACATGTGATCTGGTTTGATAGAAATAATTTTATTCATAATAATTGCTCATACAGTCTCAATGCAGGTAAAATTCATATTATCATTACCATCAAGTATGCCTCTTCTCTTCTAAAAGATCGTTGTGAAAACTCTGTTGGTGATTTTGAGATCCTTAGACGTCTCTGGATTGAAATATCTTATAGGAAACGTCGATGCACCTTTGAGGACTTCTGGAAGGCTCCGCTTCTATGATGGATCAAAGTGAATGTCGATGGTGCCTCTAGAGGAAACCCGGTTCTGGAAGGGTGTGGTGCCATCTTTAGAAATCTTTATGGCATATGCCTTCACTTTTTATTTGGTAGATGTGGTAGGGCCTCAACCTTGGAAGCAGAAATGTTGGGAGTGATACATGCGGTGGATTTTTCCATGAAAAAGGGTTCGAACCAGCTATGGATTGAATGTGATTCAACCACTGTTGTCCAAGATATCTTGAAATGACAGGTGCACCTTGCATGGCCGCTTACCTCTCGATGGATGAAATGTCTTTCTTCGCACATGGATCTCAACTACATTTCCACACATCTGTTCCGAGAAGCGAACATGGTTGCTGATAGTCTTTCTAACAAGGGGGTCAACCAGCATATTACCTGGCGGGATGAGTTTTCTGATGAATCGCTCCCTTTTTATGATAAGGACTGTAATAAGGGTCTGTCTTTCAGACTTTTGTAACTCCTTTTCTTTTTGATCTATAAATTGTTCCTTGTTCTTTGATTTAGGCACCATCTTTAACGAAATGTTACACGTGTTGTGAGAAAGGATACCAAGATCATGATTCAAGGGGAAGAAAAAGGATGTCAATGTTGAATGATATTCTTGTAAAAAAATGTGAAATTATGAAAATAAATATCCAATGAATCAGGGAAACATAACTCAGAAAAGTACAAGGGATCATGTAGAAGCTTATGTGATCAATAATACTGAGGTTAAATCTCTAAAATACATGGTGACATGCAATTTAATTGTTTCATCAAGTTTATGAAACACTTTATTTTATTCTGGATCATCACATTATTTCATATCTTCCTAGTTTTCATTGAAAATTAGATATTTGAAATTTGATTAAATAAAGGAGTTGTTAATAAGAAATCGTAAGGGAAGTATCATTGAAATAATATTTTGTGAATCAAACCCCATTAGTGGATATAAATGTATTTTATGTACTAATGTCGTCATCATATCCATTATTTAACATTATATAACCCTTGGTATGGATTTTTTTTCAGACCATGATGGGAAAATATATTGTAAGAATACGGAGGTTACAAATTTCGATGATGATATAGAGTACCTCATCTTTAGAGTATAAATTTTACCATTTGATTCTTATCTATATCCCCCAATAGATATACTAAATTTAATTATTGGGGAGGAAAAGAATGAAATAACTATGGGTGAGGAAAAGAATGTTCATATACAGTATGTACCTATTATGCAATAATATGTTGATGTGTTTCCAGATGATTTACCTAGACAACCTCCAGAATAATAAATTGAGTTTTCCATTGATTTAATTCATTGTTCAATGGCTATATCAAATACCCCTTATAGAATGTCGATTCTGGAATTAGTGGAGCTAAATGAAAAACTAGATAAGTTGAGTAATAATGGATTTATTCATCATAGTTTTTCTCTATTGGATGCCCTATACATTTTATTAAGAATAAAAATGGATCTATGAGGTTGTCCATTGAAAATAGGGAGATCAATGCTATAATAATAATGAAAAATTATCCCCTACCTCACATTGATGATATATTCAAACAAATTCATGGAGATCAGTATTTTTCAAAGATTGAGATTCAATATGGATATCCTCATTTGTGTGTGAAGAAGGAATTCATTCTGAAAACATCATTCTGTACCAGCTACAGGCATTACGAGTTTACAATAATGCCATTTGGATTGACTAATGCATCATATGTTTTCATGTATCTAATTAATATTGTTTTCATGGAATATAATGATGACTTATTAGTATTATTGATCGATGATATCTTGTTTTACTTAAAAATATATGACGATCATGAAAATCACAAGTGCAATATTCTAAAAACCATCTTAGGAAATGAAATATATGGGATGTTTAGAAAATGTGAATTCTGGCATCAGGAAATTTCTTTTCATGGCCACTGTTTCTCTACGTATAGAATCTCTGTTGATACTTCTTATAAAATAGAAATACAAGAATGTCTGTCACTGGTGTGTATAACTGAGGTATGCATTTTTTTAGTTTAGCGGGTTATTTTCGGCGTTTCGTTTAGAATATTTCCCAACTGGCTAACCCCTTAACCAAGCTCACACATAAAGGGATGATATTAGTTTGGACAAAAGAGTTTTAAGAATATATTGATGACCTGAAGATAATATTATTCATTGATTATTTCATTAATCTATCATCAGGAAATGATGGGTTTGTAATTTATAGTGATTCATCAATGAAAGGACTTGGTTGTACCATTATGTTAAATGATAGACTTATTGTCTCTAAATCATGATAGCTAAAAATTAAAGAAAAAACAATCCCAATCATGATCTTGAGTTAGATGTTGTAATCATTTCATTGAAGATATGGAGATACTATATCTGTGGTGAAAATTGTGATATATATACCGATCACAAGAGTTTGATTTATATTTTCTCTCAAAAAGGACTCAACATGAGTCAAAGAAGATGGCATGAACTACTCAACAATTATAATTGCACTATATACAACATCCTGGGGAAGCGAAATAAGGTGGAATATTCTTTAAGAAGAAAGGATCATGGTGTTTTGAACAAGATGATAGTTTAAAGGAATCTTATGTACATGGATCTAGTAAAAATTTATATCGGTATAATCATGAATGGTAAAACATCAATACTTTTTTAAATGGTTTCCAAACCATATTTACTACAAAGGAAAAAAAAGTTCTTATAGGATAAAAATACGATGTAGATACTCAATATACAAGATGGGGTGAATTAAATAATTTAAAAATTCATTGGAAACATTAATTTTTGTATGAAAAATTCATTTTTAACCGTAAGGAAAACTATGTTTAACAATGTTAAACAAGGTAAATTAACAAAACCTCATAGTTATAGAAACATTCTAGGTTCCAGAAATATTGTTTTGCAAATAGAACATAAGAAAATTTTACAATGAAAATATTATACCTTAAAACATATAGAATCATACTAATCAGAGTATACATATACAAAAAGTATAAGATAGTTATAATTTTATTTTAAATAAAGATGTATTGGAAAATAAAATTGAATCAAAACAAGTAACATGTATGAAATATTTTATCACAAAGAGTAGGGTATCCATAAACCATGGAAAATATTCCCTTGATTTATTCATTCAAGAAAGTCTTTCATATCCACAGCAGAGATATCCCTTGATAAGAATATTAGAATATTTATATATATATCCCCATAAGCCCTCAATCTTCAAGGTAGTCACCACCGATGCCTTCCACACCAATTAAGTCCTCAATCTTTAAAGTAGTCGGAAAATTTATCTTCATATCCCCAGAAGCCCTCAATTGTAAACAACAACATTTAAAGTATCATGAAGAAATACATAAAAGGTGTTCAGTATGCACTAATAATGAGAGTATATTTCTCTAGAAATCACTTCTACAACATTTGGCATCTAGAGTTCTAGAACTATAATCATGTTTCAATGATTATTATGAGCTCATTAAAATGAGCTCTTATGTATAGGAATTTCTCTAATGGTTTTATCCCTCTTCCAATGGTCATAATTTACATTGAATATCGGAGGGACCTGTACAAGTATCACTCAAACATCCGTTAGTTAGAAACAGAATGAACATCATTGTTTCATAACTATAAAAAGGATAAGAAAAAATTGTTGTATAACAAAATCCAATTTTTAGAGTCTAACTAAAAAAATTATCTTCAGAGTCTATGAAAATGAAAAATAGGATTCTATATTAGAAGGATACTTGGATTCTTTTTATCAAGTAACTGGGAACCTGAATTCTAATAAATTCAGTGTATTAATTCTGAGGAATTCAGAGTCTGAATTTTAGAGAAATCAGTGTCTTAATTTCATAGATTTTGTAGTCTAAATATTAAAAAATTCAGAGTCCGAATTTTAGATAATTCTGAGCCTAAATTTTAGATAATTCAGTGTCTGAATTTTTTAGAATTAGGATCCTGAAAACAGAATACTCTATATCAATGTATTTATAGAATTACGAGGTTTTAGATATGGAGTTGATTTTTACACTTATGAAAAAATAATTTAGATTTAGAGAAAATATAACATTAACAATGAAAATAAATGATAGGATAAAATTCCCATTAGGAAGACATTTTTCCATATTAGGATAAAATATAGAGAAACTATGATATGAACAATGAAAAATAATCATGAGGGGAAAATTTCTTTGGGGAAGGAATATTTTCTTTCTTGATATAGTTTTTATGGGAAATAAAACTTTCCTTTAGATAGAGTGTTTGTGATTTTAAAAACATGAAAGAATGTAAAATTCATAAGGAACCCTTATTGACTCAATAATATACCCCGTTTTGCAAGCAAAAACATCCTTAATAAAAAGCATACAAGGTCTTTAAAATTTTATGATATTGAAAATAAAAACTTATCTCCCGTTATTATGGATCATAATGAATATGACAAACTACTCTTTAGCCTTTGAAATACCTAAAGGTCATATTCTTGATTTTTTGAAAGACCTAAAAATTCTATTTTTATTTTATAGATTCCGCTTTAATGAAAATCGGCAACCCCATACAAAACATGACAATCCAAAGTTACTACAAGAATAAACCAAATTTAAAATTCAAAAATCAACACTAAACCCAAGGAGGCCTCGATTTGAGAGTCACCACATCAAATGAATTCATGTCTCTTCCGTCCACTATCATCACAATGTTAGACCACCTCTACCATCAAAATCCACACCAGCAGACCTCCGGAACTGAAGACTTGAGGGAGAACCATCAAGGAATGAACATCACTGTAACCAGAATGAATTAACGCAGACAATCACAACAAAAATTCATCAAAAAGTGGATCTGAAGAAGAAATACCAAGAAAAAAAACACGAAATATTTGATCATATCCCAGAAAAAGAGAACGAACACCCATCCGAAGAACAAATAGCCTTTAATAATGATTTGAGGAGGGAGCACTAAACCAATCCAGAAAAACAGAAACTGATTGAATACTGATACTGATTAAAAAATCTCTAACATTGTAGAAGAAGAGAAACTGACACCAGTCGCCAAGTCCCACATACTAAATTCTCATGATTACCACAACTCGAGGTCTGCCTAAGAAAGGAGCATAGGAGATTGAAACCAGAGCATGGATTTGGACTATCGTGGGTATGGACGATGAATAAACTGAATCTTAAAGCCGAACAAGAACAACACATCCCCAGAGTGCTTGGAGGGACCACCGACCAAAGAACCAAATATCCAAAAAATCACCTTTAAACACCAAATCCATATTTGACATGGAGAGGAGTGAAGTAATTCGTGGCCAGAGTAGGTTTGAACAGCTAGGGACTCCCGCAACATACAATCATGAGAGTTCCATCAAAACAACCCTAAATATCACCAAGAAGAGCAACATAAAAAATGGAGAGCAATAAGAGCAATGCCAAAAATGGGGAGCAATATCCAGCTGTAATGAGAGAATATAAGAGAATGAAACTAGAAGTATGAAGTAATGAGGAAGCGCCACCGGAAGAGAAGAGGAGAAACCCTAAAACCCAAGAGGGGGGCGTCAGGAGAGAGCGAAAAACCCTAGCGAGAAGGGGTCCATCCGCCTCAAATCTCTATTTCTTGAATGAGATTTTATAATTTCTTTCATATTAGAATCTCCATTGATAAAAACATTACCTTATATGAACTACACCTTACTTAGGTAAATATCTTCTTTACTTATAATTATTTTTATCATTCATTTCTCCCCCTTTTTGATTTTCAAAAAGAAATGAAGGGAATAGAAAAGAAAATATGGTACCTTAAATATAAGTACTAAACAACAAAATATAGAGAATAACCACATAATTCATTTGGATTGTAAAAATTTGTAAAATGAATGATACACAACAAATGATCATAATTGGAAAAGACTATCCTTCTTTCTCTTTTGTCATCAGATTCTTGATAATGGTTTTTATCTCCTTGAGCTCTTTGTGATCTACTTCTGCACACTTGAGTAGCTAATCATAATCTTCCCATTTCTTATCTAAGGAATTAATTATTTCTTGCAAATACTTAAGAAATTTTGACTGTCCTTCAACACTTATTATTCCTTAACTAGACTCTCTTAAAATTTGATTATGAGATCCCTTTCCTGCTTCAAATTCATGGAAACTGAAATGGCCTTTCTATTTAAGTCCTTGACTTCGTGATTCCATGTAGTCTATTCAAGACATAGATTTTCTTAAAATATTTTTGTGAGATCCTTGATCTTTCCATATTCGGTGTCAAATTCATATTTCACTTAATAATTTAAATCATAAATGATTATTATTTCTTCATTTTTCATCCTTGACCATATTGTAATTTTCCTGCATATCATTTATGAGCTTCAAATCTAATGAGAAAGGATTTGAAATATTCTTCCAGATTGACACATATATCCTTAACCATAGAAACTAAATATGATTTTTGATTTAATTTCTGTTGAAGCATCTAACATCTCGAGTATATACTTGGTAATAAGGGAATAGTTAAAAAAACCTCATCAAAGATTAAATGAAAAAATCTTTTCCAGGAGGGGATGATTAAGAATACAAGAGTTTTTTAGGTGAATATTATTATTTTTATCTCTGAAGCCTTCATATTTGAAAAGGCACCAACTTATTTGTTTTTTCACTACTTATTTACTAGGATTATCAAGTATCACCTGGTTTCGCTTATCTGCTCTCGATATAATTTCTTTTTGTTTAGGTGATTCATGTTCACTATCTAACAATTGAACATTCATATCTTAATATACTTCATATTTCTCATCTCCTGTCTCAACATTCTGTGTATAAATGAAATCATCATAGATGCTTTCCTCATCAGATAGTTTATTGACATCATCCTCACCCTTATAATCTTTTCCTAGGGTAGCATGTTTTGAATACTCGCCTTCAGATGTTCGCATTAATAATTTCTTAGAAAGACATTCCATCTCCATATACTCCTATACTTACTTTATCACTTTTTTAGTATCACCACTTCATTCTTCTACTTCTTTATCTTCCTCTAAAACTGATTTGTGTTCATGATGAGGTTAGATAAATACTAACATATGTCATGGAGTCTTTGGATGTGTCTCTGGTAGAAAAAATTCTGCATGTGGGATTTTCTCAGAGGCTTTCTCATTATCTCTGAGATGGGATTGTACTATCTCTTCCTCATGAAATATTCTTCTTTTTATACATATCTTTTTATTTCTTCTCAAGATCTTCAACAAAATTCATCTTAAAATCTTTTTCCTAATCAGGACCCCAAAAATAGGCTCTCATGCTTTTTTTTCTTCTTATCTTCTCTCTACATAGTAGCCACTTCATCAGTGGAAGTATTTTTCTTCATAGGTTTTGGGGGTGTAGATTGAATTTCTTTAGCCATCGAGGTTTTTTTTCTCTTCTGATTCATTGGCCTTCCATTTCATTCCTCCCTTTTTATTGGTTTTTGCCACCTTCGTTTTCTTTGAATGGTATTAATCTTCTACTTCTGATAAATCATAAAATTTTACTGATTCACTAGAAAAACTAATATTCAACCTCCTTAGTGTATCATCACTCAAAAGCATCACCATGTATTTTGTTGGTTATGAACTACAAATAATCATGAAAAATTGAAAAAAAGTATAATAATTTTTTATAGAGTGGCCAGATACATGATAATATGTGACTTCAAATTTCTATTCTTGATATTTTCAATCGTAACGAGGATATACTTGACCATGTTTATCTTTCATAGGTTCACTAGGAAATCCAGAATGTTGATTTAACTATTCTTTAGAGTATCCCAATATCCTTTCTTCTTTATAACAATAACATGACTCCATAGTTCAAGAATTAGTTGAGGAGAGGCTTTAACAGACATTTCAAACTGAGGAAACTTTTTATGATCCGAAATGACTTTAAGAATATAGACAATGCTTCAGCATGTGAAGGCTTGAAAAATGATGTGGTACATGCATCAGGGTAGCACTATATAGGCGTTTGAGTTGACAATTCAGCTTTCATACTTGATCCAACAGTTGAAAACCTTCTGATCAGATTTCACGATTGAGGTGATACCCGAGGAAATAATTTTGGTAGCTTCCAATCTGTTGAGGTTTTTAAGGTAATCATTCGGATTTAAGGAAAATAAAAAAACAGACATTTTAAATGAAAATGAAGATACTAACAAGAGATGATTGTGAAAATATAAGAAAGGAAACATACCTGTCAGATTACAAATAAGTTTATTTTTAATGAGTAAAATTCTTCGTGAAGACAATTAGATTCCAAAAAAAATTATTACAAAAATTTTAGACATTGAAAATTTTAACAACAAAATTTTTAACAATGAAAATTTTGATTTCAAATATTTTGACTACATAAATTTTGACTAGAAAATTTTTAAAAATGAAAATTTTAACAACTAAAAATTTAACAATTAAAATTATAACTAGGAACATTTTAACTATGAGAATTTTGATAATGAATACTTTAACTTTGAAAATTTTAACTATGGATATTTTAACTACTAAAATTTAGACTGAAAATATTAACTACGAATGTTTTGACAGAAAAATTTAATTAACTAACAAACAAATATACCTCCCATATGAAAAGGATTTTTTTACTGTAAGTAGATATGTTCCTAAAAAAAGTAAATATTAAATATTACCTTATGGTTATCATGCATAACTTCTGTTTATTTTATTCAAATCATTTAGATTGTAAATATCTTTTGAAAATATCATCATGTTGATCATGTTTTCCAATAAATTGAAAAATGATATATTTTTTTTTGTGTGATCACTAAGAAAGTTATTTATAATATCTATGTGTTTTCCACGAGAGTGGTGTGTAGGGGTTTTACATAGGTAAATGGCACTAGAATTATATAATTTTTTTTTGTGAAACTCATACCATATTCTGTGAGTGTGTGTTGAAAACGCAACACTTGAGCACAACAACTTCTAGATACTACATATTAAATTTCAGCAGTGTAAAGTGCTACTGAGTGTTTCTTATTGTATTACTGAGAAACTAATGAATCCCATAATAAATTACATGTCCAGGATGTACTTTTTCTATCAATTCTACATCGACCAAAATCAGCATGTGAAATAATTTTTAAAACAAAATCATTTCCAGAAGTATAAAAGAGTCCAAAATCCATGGTTCCCTTTATGTGATGAAAAATTAGATTCACTGACTATAAATGGGATTCCATGGGATTAGATTGATATCTTGGACATAAGTATACTGGAAAAGTTTAGTCTGAATGACTAGCTGTTATGTAAAGTAGACGTCCTATCATTCCTCTATAATATTTTTGATCCACTGGTTTACCATATTCATCATGATCAACAGTATTTGAGATACCAATGAAAGTAATTATTTTATTAGTGAGGTCATATCCACAATTTTTAAGAAGATATTTGATATACTTATGTTGATATATATATGCTCCTTCTATTTTTTGAGAAATTTGAAAACCATAGAAAAATGATAACTCAACAATCATACTCATTTCAAACTCGGATTCCATTAGATCTAAAATAGAATCATTTAAATATTGATGAGTTAAACCAAATATAATGTCATCATAATAAATTTGAACAATCAAAACATTTTTAATATCTTTATTTATAAAAAGGGTAGGATCATAATTTCCCTGAACATAATCATTTTGAAGAAAAAACATGTAATACTATCATACCAGGCTCTAGAATTGTGATTATGTTCATAAAAAGCTTTTGTAAGTTTGAAAACATGTTTAAGATGTTTTTTATCTTCAAAACCACGAGTTTGTTCAACAAAAAAAATCTTCTTGAGCATAACCATTAAATAATGCACATTTAACATCCATTTGTAAATGTTTCAAATTAAAGAATTCTTCGAAGGCAGGTATAATATGAATAGATTCAAGTGAAGCTCCTAGAGAATAGGTTTCATCATAGTCTATTCATTCTATTTCATTATCTAATTTTGCAACTAATATATCATTATTTCTTACATTGATTCCATTTTCATCACACTTATTTCTAAAGACCCATTTTATACCAATAATAGATGTTTCCTTAGGTCTTTCTACCAAGGTCCAGATTTTATTCCTTTCAAATTAACTAACTAATCATTCATTTTTATTATCCAATCATCACCTAAAGCTTCATCAATGATTTTTTGTTCTAATTTGGAATGGAATGGTAGATGTTATACTGAGTTTCTTATGGAACTTCTACTCCTTACAGTTTGATTTAAATCACTAATGATACAATCAGTAGGATGATTCTTATGAAACAATTGATTTGGGTTTTTTAAGACATGTTCATCAATATAGGGTAGGAAATATTCTAGGGTAACTTCTTTTGAAATAGTTTCATTAATATTTTCATCATCCGAATAATTTTCTATCAAAGGTTGAAAATTATATTTCCAAAACACATATGAAGATATAGGTTGGGTTTGTTTAAAAAAATGGATCAGATTCGTCAAATTTAATGTGTACTATTTTTTCAATAGTACAAGAGCTTGTATTGAAATCTCTATAAGTCTTAGAAGTTGTGGAGTAGCCTAAGAAAATTCCTTCAGTACATTTGGGTGAGAATTTAGGTAGATTATTTTTTGTATTCAAAATGAACACTTTCCCACCAAATACCATGAAGTATGAAAGTCTAGTTTTTCTTCCATTCCATAAATCATAAGGGGTTATGTTATGGAAAGGTAATAAAAAACATGATTTATAGTATAACATGAATTACTTAATGATTCATCCCAAAAGAGATTAGGTATTTAATATTCAGTCAACATGGTTCTAGTTATCTCTTGAAGAAATCTATTTCATCATTCAACATCCCCATACCATTGGGGAGTACTTGGTGCAAATAACTTAAATGTAATTCCTTTTTTACTTATAATATATTTTCTAGCAGAATTTTGAAATTCTCCTCCATGATCACGATAAATAGTTATCAATGGAAATTTTTTCACAATTTTAACTTGGAATTTAATAATTTTAAAATAATAAAATGATTCAGTTTTATTTTCTAAAAAATAGAACCATGTAAATATAGTTTAATCATCAACTAAGAATAACACCTAATATTTGTCTCATATGCTTTCAGTTTTTGTTGGTCCAAATTGACCCATATGCAGCAACTGTAATGAATTAATGGTTGAGACTTCGTCGATTGATTTAAAACTTGATTTATGTTTCTTTTCATATTGACAAGGATCTCAATATTTTTAAGAATCAAATCTATGCTTTGATAGATCCTTAACGAGTCATTTCATAGAGAGTTTACATAATTCATAAGCTTACAATGTCCTAGTCTCTTATGCTATAAACAATATTTGTCTGCCATTGCCCTAAGGCAAGTTAGACCATATATTTTAAGGTCTTTTATGTTTATTGTGTAAACATTATCTTGCCTATGGGCAGAAAAAATAATCTCTTCCTTGGAATTATGTTCTAGGAATTTTTCATTCCTAAAATACACAAGGCAACCTTCATCACATAATTGACATATGATAATGATGTGGTTCTTAAGACCTTTAAAAAATAAATAATTTTAAATCAAAGTTTTTCCATGAAGAAAAATGTTACATATACCAATAATTTACCCCTAAGAATTATCTTTGAATGTTTGGTTTCCTCCTTTAATCTTGATAATATTTTAAAGATGTTTCAGTTACCAATCATAAGCCAGGAACATCAACAATCCATATACCATGTATTGATGTTGATATGATATTTATTTTTCTAAAATAAAAAAGTTAATCTTTCAGATCCTAAACATTCTTGGAACTTAGAATTTTAGAATGAAAAATATTATGTACCCACATTATCATAGAAAAATAGGCTTTATGAAATAATAAGGTGTGAGTATTGATTAGAAATACATTTTTCACCAAATATCCACCACACATACATATAGTGCATAATAGAGCACATTGAGGAAAAAATTATTTATTAAAGAGAACTGGGTTACATTGGTTATAACCAAATCCAAAATGATTCTTTATAGGTCGAATTTGAGAATATATTGTGTCAAAATTTCCCTTTCATGAGGTAATGTTTGAAAAAAAATTCTTCAAGGGAAATATTTCTGACTATAGCTTAATAACCAAGTTTTTATCCTCAAAAACATTATTTTTAGAACTAGAGTTACTCCCTAAAAGATTTTTCTTTGAAATTACATTTTCAATATATTTCTCAATATTACCCTTCTCCGAATTAACTTCCTCAAGGTTTTTGTAAATTTTTTCAAAATGAAAAGTTTTCATATAATGATCTTTAGAATGATTTTATAATTCCTTAGTATGAATATAAATTCTTCACTTTTCAAGTTCATGTTTTTTCTTGATTTTAGAGTTTTCATTCTCAAGAATTTTAGCACACCTAGAAACTTCCTCATAATTTGGTAAAGTATTATCTTCATCAGAGGAAGATTATTCATCTGGAATACTCATTGTATTTATCATCATTAAAATTTTCATTTAAGGAGTCATTTGTAGTAGATTCTTCATTTTGTACCTTATCCATTAGGAAATGATTTTCAATAGTTAATCTGGTTAGTAAACCAACACTCTTCTAACCAGAATATTCATACTCTAAAGATTCATTAGATGAGTCTCCACACCTGTCACTCTATGTTCCTTTATATTTCAAAACATTCTTATGTTTATATTTGTAATAAATATTTCTATTTTTCTAAGAATTCTTTTCTTTTATATACTTTTTGTTAAGAATAGGACAATCTGGACTTATATGCCCTACTCTTTTACATTCATAGCATAAAACATCTACGTCTTTATTTTATTTTCTTTCTGTATTCATAAATCTATACATAAATTCTTTCCTCCAAACTATCTTTTTCATCATTCGACTAGGATTAGTTAGTTTATTATTGGATTTTTCACTTTCACTGAATTCAGATAGAAGGGTGACATTCTTAAACATGGATATAGAAACTTTGTATAGATTCTTATAATTAGTAGTAGTAATAGATAAAATTACATTTTCTTATTATTCATATCATCATATCCATTCATTATAGTCTCATGTTGAATAAGAGTTCCTAAAATCTAATCAATATTAATTTGAGAAACTTTCATATTTATATAAATAGATTATCACTAAGATTCCCAGACATTTGACATGATATCTATAATTTTCTTTACAACTGATTCATCTTAAAGACCTTTTTCACCCATAGATTTTAAAAAGTTATCAATGGTCATAATCCATTTCTAAAACATGCATACTGGTTCTTCATAAGGAAATAGAAATACATGATATTATGCTCTTAGAATAACTCTTTTAGTTTCTATAACATTGTATGTACCAAAATGATTAACCTCTAATTTATTCCAAATATAGTTTGTAGATTCACAAGATGAAATTTGACTATATGTATTCCAAATCATTGAACACGACAATTTCATTCATACCTTGTATTTTAGTTGAAATTTGGACTTTTCTTTGTTACTAATATTTATAACTTCCTTATCAGGAATCTTGTAGTCTCCATTAAACATGAAAATGTTGTCCTCTCCCATATTAAAAACAATATTTTTCATATGATCTCTCTAATATTAATAATCATTCCCATAAAAATATGGGTTCTAGTTGGACTTAGACTTTCAATCGAACCAACATTCATTCCTGCCATCTAAAAGAAGATCTCTTTCCAAAAAAACGTGATAATAGAGAAATATTATAACCAAGAAAAAAATTCCTAAGCAAAGAAATTTAAACTATGAAATAATGATCAATGAAGACTTATATGTAAATATAAGTATTTTATAGTCCTTCATTCATACTAATTTTAGGATCGAAATAATATTTAGTTGCTCAATATACAATAGGACTGAATTCTATGCTTGAAAAATTCCATTGGAACATTTAATGTTCATATAAAATTTTCGATTTTAACCTGAATGAAAAATATTTTTATAAATGTTAGATAATGTAATTTCAAAAGACCTCCGAGTTCTACAAACTACCTAGGTTCAGAAATATGGTTTCAGAAATGAAACATAATAAAACTATACAAGGAATAGATTCTACCATAATGTGTATAGAATCATAATAATCACAGTATATAAATACAATAAAGTATAAGATAGTTAACATTCCTTATTAATCTAAATGCAGTGGAAAATAAACTTGAATCAAAATAAGAAACAAGTGTGAAATATTTTAACACAAAGAGTCTCGTATCCAACATCCTTGGATAAAAGACCCTTGATTTATACTTTCAAGATATTTTTTCATACCCACACTAGTGTAAGTCCTCGATAAGAATATCATAGTCTATCATTCTATCCCTGCAAGCACTCAAACTTCAAGGTAGTTAGCACCACTATCTTCCTCACTAATAATGTCCTCAAACATTAAGGTAGTCGGCACCTCTATATTCATATACTCAAAATCCCTAGAGTGTACACAACAAACAATTGATGTCCCATGATGCAATATGAACAAGGGGTACATTATGCACTAAGCATGATATTATCTATCTCTAGAAATCATATCAACAATATGTGGTCTCTATTGTTATAGAACTATCAAAAAGTTTCAGTGTCTATTCTAAGCTCGTTCAAATGGGCTCATATTAATATGTGTTTCTATAATGGTTGGTTTCCTACTAAAATGTTAAAATTATTCCTTGAATATAGGAGGGACATGTACATGTTTCACTCAAACAATGGATTGTTATTAACAGAATGTATGTCATCATTTAACATATATAACAAGGGCAAAAAAATTGGTTTCTTAACCAAATCAATTTTTGGAGTCTAAATAAATAATGTTCATAGTATAAGAAAGTGAACAATCAGATTCTATATTACATGGGTATTTGTATTATGTTTATAAAAGAAATTAGGAAATGGAATTTTAAAGAATTTGGAGTCTGAATTCTGAGGAATTATGTGTCTGAATTTTAAGGAATTTAGATTCAAAATTATGAGAAATTCAGTGTCCGGATTTCTGGGAATTCAGAGTACAAATTTTTTAGATTTTAGAGTCTGTATTTAAGAGAATTCAGAGTCAGAATTTCCATGAATTTGTAGCCTGAATATCAGAGAATTCAGATCCTGAAAACAGAATAATCTATATATATGTATTTAGATAGTTATGACGTTTTAGATATGAAGCTGATTTTTACATTTAGGATAAAATTTGTTAGATTTAGAGAAACTATAAAATGAATAATGAAATCAAAATGAAAGAAGAAAATTTCTTCTGGAAGGAAAATTTTCTTTATTAAGATATATCTTAGAGAAACTATGATATAAACAATAAAAAACAGTTGTGAGGAGAAACTTTCCTTGGAGATGGAAAATTCTCATATTATGATAAATCATAGGGGAAATGAAATTTAATTTAATATAGAGTGTTTGTGGTTTTAAAAACAAGATGCAAAGTAAATGTTATAATGAAACCTTATTGACTCAACTATTCTCAAACTCATGATTAGGAGTCTCAAATGAAAAATTAATGTTGGGAATGTTGGATGATTGATTGAATTCATATATTTAGAAGGAATTTCAAAATTTGGGAGGAGACTTTATGTTTATGATATACCAGATCTAGAAAGGTAATTATTGGATGATTCTCAAAGCTCAAATTTCTCTATACACCCTTGTAGCACTAAGATGAATAATGATTTGAAGAGACATTCATTTGGGACTACATGAAGAAGGAGATTTCTGATTATGTGTGATGGTGTATGGTTTTTTTTATAGGTAAAGGATGGAAGAAAAGAACCAGGAGGATTCATTCAGCCTGTTCCCATACCTTAGAGGAAATGGGATGGAGTTATAATGGAAATTTTCTTGGGGCTACATTGACCTCTTAGATGGAATGAGGCAATATGGGTAATTATTGATCGTATTACCAATTCAGAAAATTTTAATTCTATAAGATAAGATTTACCACTTCAATTTTTAGCAAGAATATATATTAATAATGTTGTATGTCTCCATGGAGTACCCCTATTGATTTTTTCTGATCATAATCAACATTTTACATCAAGATTCATGAAAAGTATTCATAAGGCCTTGGATACTGAACTACATTTCAGCACTACCTACCACCCTCTAACAGATGGACAATTAAAAAAGACTTTTCATACCTTATAATACATGTTATGATCTTTCTAACATTACATTCAATGTACATGGGATCAATATTTACATTCGGTAGAATATTTCTATAACAATAGCTTCCATTCAAGTATTCAAATTTCAACATTGGAAGAGTTACATGGAAAATTCTGTCACACACCAACTTGTTGGGATGATGATGGTGAAAGAAAACTCATAGGCCCAGAACATGTTGAGGAAACAATTGAAAAGGTCAAGGTTATCCAAACCCACATCAATATAGCTCAAAGTAGGGAAAAATATATATTGATAACCAAAGAGAATATTAGGAATTTCAAGTAAGAGATCATGTTTTCTTTAAGGTATCTCCATTGAAGGGTGATAAACAATTATTTAAGAAGAGAAACTTAAGTCCCATGTACTTTAGAACATTTGAAATTTTAGAATGAAATGGAGTTGTATCATATAGTTCGAAATTGAAAACAAGTATCTCCAATGTTCATGATGTGTTCCACGTATTATTATGGAGATAATACATACCTGACCCAATGCATGTACGCCCCTATGATGAAATACGACTAAAACCTGATCTGACTTATTGTGAAGAGCCTATCAGGATTCTTGATACAAGAGAACAAGTGCTGAGAAACAAGACAACTCATTTCGTAAATTTTTAGTGGAGAAACAATAAGATGAAAGAGGAGATATTGGAACCCAAGGAACTTATGATGAAGAACCATCCAAATATGTTTTTTTATTATTATTAATAAAAGTTTTGGGACATAATTATTTTGAGGAGGGAAGAAGGTAACACCCCAAGATTCCAGAGTACGTGTTTCTTTGAATAATACAATAGCTAGTGTTGTATGAAACTCCGAGTTCTAACATACCACGAACAATCAAACTAGCCGTTATGAATTTTAATACCATCCTTTTGAAATTTTATAAATTTTATATTTCCAAAATGGAATTTATTTTAGTATTGGAAAAATAAAAATTATCTTAATGTGAATTTTTGGTATTTCTCTGAAAACATTCAAATTTTTATGAATTGTAAAAATTACCGCGTTATTTTTTAAAAACATCTTTTTTATTTAAATAATTATATATTTTATTTAAATTTATTTTATGTCCAAATTGATACATTATACTTATATTTGTTCAACTTAATTCATTGGAGTAAGTTTTTTAAAATAATTAGATTTATAAAATTTATTGAACTTTTACCGTCTTTTAACCACCTTCTATGAACGTTAACAAATTTTCATAAAATATAATTTTACCGCTTATATTAATTGAATTTCAAAAATATAAGAGGAATGATTGAAAATAGTATGTAAAATGTGGTTCAAAATGAAGAAAATATTTTTTAGGGAATTGGATATTTTGACTTTTAATTACCACTATTAAAAATAAATTGGGTAATAAAAGGTAAAAATTATATTACTATTCCCAATCATAGGTCCTAATTCTATAACATATGTTTATTTCGACCAAAATAATCCTTAGGAATAAAATATGATCCTTTTGGTCCATTTGTTTTAGATTAAGACATTTATTATTATTTTATTTACAAAAGAGTTAAAAGTGTTAAATTTGAATTTACATAACTATAATATGTTTCATATGGGGTTATATAGAAGATAAATTTGACTATAAATATTAATTATAATGATAAAATCATTTCATAAGTAATGGAAATATATTTATAATTTTTAGACATTAAATATTTAATTTTATTTATGACACAATGTGTATTCATTAATGACCTTATTAATGAATGATTAAAATAATTGAAATTATAAATATCCATATAGATGTAAATTGACACTTTTTATGACTTCCAATAATTTTCATGGTTAATATGACATGTAACAGTTGATTAAATATTTTTTTCCATGTGATAATTTTTTTGGACTTTCAGAAAAACTAAAAACCAAATATTTTCAATATTGACAAAAGTTAGTTTTTAAAACAAATACTATATTATTTACTGATATAATATTCCTAAAAATAACATTTTAATATAAGGAAATTTTTTAAGGTTATATATATAAACAATTAACCACTTGTGGTTATCATGGATATTTATAGTATGTTTATTAACCATTATTATAATAATACAAGAATGCATTATAAAAGATAAACTATTTATCAGAGAGTTAAATAAAAACGATAAGATTAATATGGTGACCTAAACCTATCTAAATACAATCAGTTTATAGTATTTTGACCCATACCTGCATTATATTTTAAATAAATCAATTTTTAGGAATTATATAGATAAAATGATGGTATAATTAAATAATATTTCATACTTTTCGTAAAGTGACCCTCACATCTTTTATAAAAGGGTACTTCCCCCTTTTCTCAAAATCACACCTCCCAAGCAATTTTTCGCTACCAAACCCTGCTCAAATATCATACCAACTACCCTCAATTCATCTTAGAGGCATTAATTTGATCATAATGCCAACCTATTTATCCATTTTGATCAAATCAAAAGGAAACACCTGAAGAATAGGTAATAATATTATCACCTATTTCAAAGTTCTTTTTTTCATCCACTTCCTCTTTCTTTGTTATTTCCATACCAAATTAATACCTCCAATACCATATAAATATTTTGATGTTATTATAAATATTAAACAACCATATTCATTATTCTATCCATTATATGTATGGAAAAATCCCCATATGTGTGTACGTATGACTTACCCTCTCCACGTTGTGGTGTAGATTGTTATTCAACACTTCACTATTTGTATGTGTATAATAAGGAGTTTAATTGATGTAAATAATAAATATAACTTGTTAATTATTATTTATATATTATATAACATATGATTAAATAAGATTTCACCCTCAAAAGAATTGTATTGTTTGACGTATGAACGTACGGATTATCGTCTCCACGAATGCGATGATATTCAATCCCCATCATAACCATTCAAGAAAAAGTGTAATTTTTTGATAAACAATAATGTTTATGATATTAAAAAAATTATGAATATTACTAAAATACATATTGTACATATAAAACATGACTTACATAACAAAAAATATAAAGGAAAATGAATCTGTTAACCCAAGAAGCGGTTATACTACTTAAATGTCAATAACAAAGCAATATTTTAAGATCATATATGATATCATATTTTTGTATGTGGTTATATTATAATTTAATAACAATTATTTATCTATAATAAATGAGGTTAAATAACCCTCTTCCAAAGAAAAATACAAGTCAAAGGTTAAATTTCACAATCTCATTATTATCTGAGTTTGATTATACGTACGTATATACCATGACCTCTTTATCATCAAGACCCGTGATTTGTAAGAATGTATTTCAAGAAAATTATTTTCATTAATATTGGTTAATGTAATTTATACCCTTATTTAAACTTATATGTTTTTAATGGAATCTTTTCACCATTTTCCAAACAAGTTACTTTATGACCTTTATACAAAATTAATGTTAAAATGTCTTTTTTTATCTTAGACGACATGTGCGGTAATTTTACACTATTATAACATCGTCGAAGCTTCTCATACAAGATTATAAAAATATTTTTATATTAAATATTTTTTATAATTATGTGACTTTAAAATGAAGTCAAAAAACAAAAAGTTATTTCTCTCAAATAGTTTGGATTTCATCTATGTTAACATCCTTTGATAGATTTTACACTTTTTGGATGTTTATTCATTTTGATAAAAATCATCCATATTGTATTGAACGATTTGTGATATGATTGAATGTGGATGTTTTATATTTATACCATATATGGAATATAGTTAAAGTATTAACATTATTTATGTCAGTTTTAATACAAATTTTTATGTTATGTTTCAACCTTTTTATACGAGGAATGCATTTGACATAGTAAGTAATGTGTGGACCCACTATAGCTCATCGATGAATTGGTAGGTCTCATGAGGCAAACTAGTTTTTTGGCACAAGTCCTTGACAAAATCATATTTTTAGTCCGGTCAAGAGGCCTTGACTATGTGGTTATGATGTATGTCATTACGAATTCCATCATTATGAAACTGGATATTGATATTTCATGTGATTATTCGACTAGTATAATATCCTTGTGAATATGTAAATTGAATTATTTGATTTATATTTGTCATATTATTCTGAATTTAATGTTTGAAAGTCTTATGTTTTAGTCTTATACATTGCCTTAAAATTTGTATGCTTATTCCTGAATGATTCATCTATATTGTTATCCTTACTAAGAATTTGAGCTCACCCATTTCTTTTGTTTTATTTTTTCCAAGACGTGATGAAGTATATTACGATAAACCTATATGAATTGGCTATGGGATTAGAGTGCGGTCAAAGGGGACATAATGATGTGGTTTTTTTATTTCCTAATGTAGTGTATGACTTATGTATGTATCTAGTACTTTCAAGGCTACTAAACTAATTAGTATTTCGAGATAAGATCTTTTTTGAGCCTAACAATTTTATGCAACAATTCACCAGCTCAGGGAAACTTGGGTCGGGGCGTTACATTTTATGGTAATTGTAAAACATCTTTAACCTTTCATTACCCTATATTCATTTTATCGTGGTAAATAAAATTCAAAAGTTACTATTCAAAAAAAAAATATTTTCATCATATTTATCGACATTTTAATTATTGTTGTCAAATGTGTTTCTCATATTTTTGAAATTCTATTCAAATATGTTGTAAATTTAAATTTTATGAAAATTTGTAAATGTTCCTAAAAGGTGGGTAAAAGACGTTAAAAAGATCCATAAAATTGTAGAGATCGAAATTTTTTTATAAAATGACTCCAAAGAATTGAATTAAACATATATAGGTATTATATATATTTTTTGACGAAAAAAATTTAAATAAATAATTATTTAAATAAAAGGTCGGTTTTAAACTATAACATAGCTTTTTTACTATTTATCAAAAAATGAATGTTTTCAATAAAATACCATAAATTTACCCAACGATTATTTTGATATTAAAAATTAAAAAATGAATTTTATTTTACCATATTAAAAACATATAATTTTAATTAATTAATTTATTATTAATTGAAACTTTCAAAACCAAAAGGCGGGTTATTAAAAAGAAAAATCTATAAAAATATTGACAAGTGTTTATGTATAATTTAAATGTGAAATTAGTTATAATGACCTAAATTTTATTAAAAGTTCAAAATATAATAAAATTATAATTCAAAATATTTAAATTTATAATTTAACACTATAAATTATTTTTGATTAAAAAATAGTTTTCAATTAAGATTTAGTACTATTCACTATTTATGAAAATATGAATGTTATCATAAAAACA
Organism: Viscum album; assembly: GCA_963277665.1. Lineage (NCBI taxonomy): Eukaryota > Viridiplantae > Streptophyta > Magnoliopsida > Santalales > Viscaceae > Viscum > Viscum album. The sequence goes on from OY728146.1 coordinate 517,758,155, forward strand.
CCAAAAATTTATCGAAACTAAATTTTTGTGTCCCTATTTTAAGGTAGAAGTTTATTTTTTCAATGTTAATATATAAAATTTCTTAATATTTGTTTTAAAAGGGTTTTACATCTAAAGGATGAAAAATCATGTTTTCAGAAAAAGACATCCTTTATTTGAAAATTTTAATTTTTTCTTATATTATATCTAAGAAACACATAATATGAATGCTAAAAATATATATATTATATAAAATTCAAAATGAAGTTAATACTATTCATAACCATTTTTGAATGGCTGGTTTGGTAAGTCGTTGTTCACTCGAACTTAGTATTGCATGTACTGCAATTTATGGAATTACATTGGAGAGATAACATACTATGAAAACATGGGGTGTTACATTCTCCCATCCTTCAATAAATTGTTTTCTCGAAATTTCAAATTTCTCTTCAAAAATAAAATGGTAAAAATAAAAAAAATACCTATGTGGTAATCCCACATCAGAAATTGGGTTAATAAAATTTAATTTTATTTAGAGGTAAAGGCAAATGAAAAACTCACAACCAATTATGATCTGGATTTGAAGAAATTTTTTTGAAATTTGAAAAAATAATTTGAATAAAACTTAAATATTTATAGGGATTGATTTAGGTCATCAATCACAAGAAAATGTAAAATTGAGGGACTCAAAGAAATCAATATATGATGATTTAAAATTTAATCGGTTCAATAATACATAAGTTATTTGTATAAAAAATTTTTGGTTTTAAGATCTCGTCCCTAAAATTTAACAATTATATTATTGATAGAATAAATGGAAAAATATATACATGTTGAGTATAGTTTCATCCCTCAACTAATTCCAACCACAAAATCATTTTTCATATCAATATATAATAGAATTAAAAAATATAATATTTATACAAATTGTATAGGGTTCAAAAAATATTGAATTTATAATTCATTTGATCATACTATTTAAAATACTACAATTTAAAAACCAGGATATCATGTAGTCCAGTGGTAGGTGATGCACCCTTATCACCCTTTGGTTGTGGGTTCATGTCTCACAACCTTTCTGGAAGATATAGGTTGTCTCCCGATCTCTAAATTGATATTTTTAGAAAAATCCAAATAGAATCATGAGAAATTTTTTTTACTTTAAACAATAGAATCCAAATTCCAACTTAATACATTCAATCATTTAGAATTATCTAAAATATGTCTATCCAAACAACAGTCCGAAATTTATAATGAAGGTAACCATAATAAAGATCTATTTTTCCACGTAATAACATGTGAATAACTTCATCATGTATTATTTTAAAACATGGGAACACCTTGAAGTACCATAAATCCATATTGATTATATTCATGATCCCTTATTCTTTATAAAATACTGGATATACTCATTATATTAAAAAATGTAGTATACTCCTATAATGATAGAATAAGAAAATAGATAATTAATTCTGATGTAGTAAATAGTATACAATATACATTATCCAACTCAATATATCTTATTCTGAAATCATTATCTCAGTTCAAAAAACATATTAAGTGTTATGTTTTCCCCAACAATATATATTCCAAAATGATTAACTTTAAACTTTGTCACATTACATGGTTACATAAAATCTATTATCCTTATTGAAAACTTACGATATTACAATCCATATATACTTTGTAATTCGTAAAACTTGCATGTCATTAATATAGTACTCAAATTACACAATTCATTAATAACAACATAAGAACACTAATCATTCCACTTCATCTTCAGTAGAATCATAACATGATTATTATCCCATAGTAGGATTTGGGGTATACTCTAATTATTGGGACATCGATTCATGTAGGGTCCCAACTCATTGCAGATGAAGCATTTTACATTTGAAACCACTATCTTAACCTTGAAATCACGTACTTGGTGTCCTCTTTCTCCACAATTATAACAAACTACCATTCCATTTATGCATTTACAAAGGTGATTCTTTCTAGAGTTAACACATATGTTAAAATCCTAATTCCCCCACTTCTATTTATCAATATTTCTCTCTACCATCTTTTTCTTCTCTTGATTCCCATATAATCCATATGACTTAGAGAATTTATCAATCTTCTTGTAACACATGATATTATTTCGTCATATGATGGTAATATGTGGGAGACTATTTCACTTCTAAATGTGTGATTAATACAACTGAAAGATATGATCTTTCTTACTCATTGGATCATGTGTATTCTTTGAGTTCTCATTCCTTCTACTAGGCTTTATTTCTAAAAAATTGAATACAATAATATAGTTTTTGAATCACAATTCATGTTTACAAAAATTTAAAATACCTATAGAAAATTGAATATATTATGAATATAATATATAATCATAAAAAAAATGTTTTCTTTGAGGATGTATTTACTCCTAAATCTTTCGTAATGGTTTTTAATGAAAATGTGAATTCTCCTCAGAATATCACACGGGAGTGTTGTAAACATGAGTGAACAAGGCCCATTGTCATGTAAAACGATATCTTAAGTCAATCCCAAAACTCCTTTTCAAGGATTTAACTCCACTGTATATATGTCCCAGATCCGCCTCTACCTGCTTGAATCCAGAAAAGGACCTATTACTTGGAAAATTCACTAAATCTCTACATAACCAAAATTCTATTATGTTCTTCTATATTAATCCTAAAGGTTTATATAAGGGTAATGTTTCCTAATAACTGTTTCTATAAATTTAGTTTCCATGGATTTTACTAAAATTCATTTGAAACCAACTGTATGTTTCAAAACCCAGAAGCTTAGAGTCGGTGCATTATTTTGAAACATTGGCATGATTACAAGGAATCATGTCATCAAGGACCGAACAGTTTAAAAGTCAATAAAAATAGATTACAAACTTGAACATTATATTACACATTCATAAATAAAACACAAAATAATTTATACTTTATTAATTACATTATTACACTATATTAGACCTCCATATTAATCACAATACACTTTTAAGAATCATTGGAAAAGAAAACATAATAATGTTGTGAGCTCAAATGCTCAGTAAGGGTAAATATTTTAGCAATAGCTATAAACATTTAACACACAATGTGTAATAAAATCAAAGCCTTTTAAACATAATCTTGAATGTAATATGGAGAAAATAAATAAAATATTATTTTATAAACATGCACATGGATATCCTACAAGATGAATAATCGCATGTAATAATTAATTTCGTAATGAGGGAATACCTAACACCAAAAATCATTGCAAAATAGTCAAGGCCTCATGCCAAGACTATATATACAACTTTTGTCAAGTCCTTATACAAAGACACTATTTTCTCTAATGAGATCTATTGATGTATCAAGGAGCTATAGCAAGCTCCACACGTCACTTACTTTTTCCACTACATTCCTCATATGAAAATGTGGAATCATAACATAAAATTTGGTATTAAAACTAGCATAAAAAATGACAATACTTCAACCATAAATAATGAAGGGTGTAAAAATAGAACATACACAGTCTAAAATATCATAACTCATTCAATAAAATATGGAAGATTAAATAATAAATAATCCATTATCAAGAATAATATCCAATAATGTAAGCTAACATATTTGAAAATTATTAGTAGACTATTTTGAGGGAAATATCCGTTTTCGGGGAATCATTTAAAATAGTCACATTTATAAAGGAAATCATTTAAAATAAATTTTCTAATCAATGTTTCGAATACCACCTAGAATATTTTTAAATTAATTTACATTTTAAAACAATCATGTACATATAAACAAATTCTTAAAACCTTTTCGAAAACATGGACCTTAATGAGAATGAATTAGAAGAATAGATATTTAAAACATATAAAATGATGTTTTAGTTAAATAGTACCTTAAAAGAATAATTTTTAAATTTCTTTTATGAATCATTGACATGGATAATAAATTTTTCCCAAAAAATACTTACACATAAAAAATCTCGGATAATAATGAGATTGAGGAATTAACCCTTACCTTTCACATTCTGTCAGTTGAGGGTACATTTAACATCCTTTATGATGACCATAGTATGATAATAGATTATAAAATAACCATATTAATATTTATTATATTGTACATGATTCATTTATTAATTTACACTAAACATTTAATAATAATTTCTATGTTAAACAAAAAATTTGGGTAATAATGGTTTATTATCATACGGTTTTTAACATGTTATTCTTGATCGTATCATTTACATCCTAATATAAATTCTACCAGAATATAAAACATGATTTATATATCTTATTTATTAAAAATATAAATATGTATAATAGATATATTTATGAAATGGAAAACACTATTTATAGAGACGGTAGGGTGTACATACGAATAAACATTGTTTCTGTTTTCATATCAAATTGAATGGAAGTAAGTGAATAAGATATATTTAATTACATAAATATATATATATGTAGTAGAATTATTATGTCATATAATACATTGTTATTAATAATATATACTTTCATAATCATCGTTGAATGGTGAATGTGGAAATGAATCTCATCGCGTCATGGAGAAGGTATGTTGTACGTACACACGAACAATAATATAATTTACATATTGACTAAAAGGTTTTTAATTTGATTGTATATTTATTATAAATAAAAATTATCTTGGTATTTAAATTATATATATACATATTACCCATCATTATATCCATCCAAAACATATAGTGTTAAATAACAATTACAACCCAATGTGGAATCATTTAGTCGTACGTACACACGCATGGCGATATTATCATTTATAGGATGGATAGAATAATTAATATTGTTGTAAAACCATTATAATAACATCAAATTATGGCTAAGTAACTAGAATAATTATTTTGGTATGGAAATAACAATGAAAAAAATGTGGATGTAGAAAAGAACTTTGAAATAGATGATAAAATAATTATATCTTCATTGGGTGTTTCCTTTTGATTTGAACAAAAGGGCACCATAAGAAGGATTTATAATTATGGGAAGTCCTCTAGGATAAACTGGTGGAATTTGGAAGGATATTTGGGTAGGTTTTGTCCGATCCATATGGCTTTAGAGGTGTGGTTTTGAGAAGGGGAAGTAACCTTTTATAAGAGAGTTGAGGGTCACTTTAAGAAATGCGTGGGTATGGGTCAAATTCCTCTCAACCAATATGTTTTAGACAAATTTAGATCACCATATTAACACTATTTTTTCGATTTAACTCTTATTTAAATACATTATCTTATACCATGTCCGATTGTGTTATTATAATAAATGGTTAATAAACATGCTATAAAATTTTAGGGAATCTCTTGTGGTTTATTAATTACATATATAACAATATATCATTCCTTTTATAGAACCATATATTTAGGATTATTATATCATTTAATAATATAGTATTTGTTTTAAAAACTCATACATGTCGATTTTGACACTATTTGGTATTTGGATTATGTGAAAGTCACAACAAGTATATTATTTAAAAATATATATAATAAAGAAATCGTAACATGTCATAATCACCAATAAAATTTTTCGATGTCATTTAAATATTCGATTTACAATTATTTTGATATTTATAATATGAATTATTTTAATCTTTCATTAAGAAGTTAATTATTGCATCATAATTTTGTCAAAAATATATTTTATTATTGATATTTCTAAAATGTATAAATGAAATACCATGATGTAGGAAATAATTTTATATTTATAATGAATATTTATATTCAAATTTATCTTACGTATAACTCTATATTAAATATGATTTATTTATTAAACATTAAATTTAACCCTTCTAACTATTCATTAAATAAAATATTAATTAATGTCTTAATCTCATACAATTGGAGAAAAAGGATCATGTTTTATTGATAAGTTTGGTTTTAGTCAAAATACACTTATCCAATAGATTTATGACATATTTTAGGGTAATTATAATATCAGTTTTTCTTTTTATTATCCTTTTAACTTTTAACCGTGGTAAATAAATATCAAATGTTATTATTCAAAAAAATTATTATCATCTTATTGATCAAAATTTTACTTATTGATGTCAATCGTATCTCTCTAATTTTTGAAATTCAATTCATTGAATCATTAAAATTAATTTTATGCAAATTTGCAAATGTGCCTAGAACTTTCGTAAAAGACGTTAAAAATTTCAATAAAATTTTATACATCTAATTATATTATAAAATGACTCCAATGAATGAAATTAATCTTATATAGGTATTATATATGTATATAATAATAATTATTTTACATAAATAATTATATAATTAAAAAGTCATTTTTAAACTATAATGCATTGTACTTCACAATTCATCAAAATATTAATGTTTCCAGAAAATACCAAAAATGAACCCTAAGTTAATTTTGATATTAAAAATTTAACAATAAATTTTATTTTACCAAATTAAAAACATAGAGTTTTCGTTAATTAATTTAATATTATTTATTCTTGTCATAACCAAAAAAAGTGGGTTTTTAAAATGTAAAAACAATCAAAACAATGCCACGTGTTTATCTCAACTTTATATTTGAAATTACATATAATGAGCATCATTTTATTAAATTATAAAAATATAATATAATTATACCTCCAATACATTCCAATATTTAATGTAACTCTATAAAGTATTTTTCTAATAACTTTTTTTTCAATTAAAATTTTGTATTTTCATTATTTCCTAAAATATTATTGTTATCAGAAATGCTCCAAGTATTTAATGAAACTATATATTTATGTCCTGATTATAAAAAAGATAGTTTATTTTTTCAAATTAAATATAAAAAACTATCAAATTTTGGATTTTAAAGGGTTTCCCACTAAACAGATGTATGATTTCATTTTCTTGAAAAATATGTCCTTTTTCTGAATTTTTTTTATTTTTTAATATAATGTACATGAAACAAATTTTATGAATTTGAATATTATATTGAGTATATTAAATTAAAAATGCGTTATTACTATTCATAAAAAAATATAACTTCTATTTTGGTAAGTCATGGTGCGCTTGAACTCAGTGTGGCGTGTATCACAAGTTATTTAATTTCCTTGAAGAGGTATCATATAATGAAATCATGGGATGTTACAATAAATCTATTTAATTAAAACATAATTTAATGTTTCAAATTAATTTAATTTTATACTCCAAATTTATAAATTTATTGTAAACAATATATTTTTGTTGAATTTATAGTTATCTTTAATCACTTTTTCATTTTTTTCATGAAACATTGATTAAAAATTTATATTTTTTTGATTAAAATTTTACTATATATTAAATTTCATTAATATATTAATATTCATTTAATCATGCATATTATTATTGTTTAAATATCATACGATTTAAAAATATGGTGTTATACTATGAAACAATTTCTATAGCCTAGGGAAATCATGTTATTTAATTCCTCTATTCAACACTGATTTTCTGATAATTTATGTAATTTTTCAATTTAATTGAACATTAAATATATTATGAATATCACAGGCATTTAAAGATGGTTGAGGACTAGGAAAACAATGCCCCTATATGAATATACATGTATCATTACTCAGAACAATTATATATAATACGGAATTGGGTTTTTTGTTGTATACCTACCTATACATTAAAATGCCTTGATACAAGGACAATGTGGAAGATATAACATTATTTTTTATATAATGATTTCTTGCATTTGTATTTCTTCCAATGATAATTCATCCATCATTATCCATTATAATAATACATTTATATTATCTATTTATGGATTTCCTGCTCATCAAATTCATCATATGGAATATGAATTTAGTTATCTACAATACTATATTTTATATTCATTATTTAATCATAATAGATTCGACATAATGTTACCGTTACTAATAATTTGAGAAAAAAATTATTTTATTTCATTCCATATGGTATGAAGGAGGAATCACAGAATGATTTTGTGGAATTTTTTTCACTATTAATATGTTTCTATATTTTATTAAATATAAAATGGGATTCAATTCATATTTCGATATAGAATCAAAATATATGGAAAATTAAGGTTGAGATGGAACTGAGAACCCTAGAAATAGCGTTCATGATTATCGTGATGTAAAGGATAATCATGGGGTCGTAGTTTATTGATTAAATCATATTGGTTATAATAAACAATTCATATTATGTGCTAAAACAAAATCACATATGTTGGAGCATGCATCTCATGAGGCTATCAGATCAAGTAAAAATGATCTAAATGTGGCCAAATCTGCCAGAAACCATTCTGAATCATTATTTGAATCTTCCCCTCTAGTAATTACTATTTATAGTTGTGGATTTTCCAATGTTTGGTTGATCAAGATGATTTTTAGGATCGGGTGATTATTTACAAATACTCTATAATCATGTATGTATTGATTCCAATGGGGAGGAGCTATATAAATTCAATGAGCTCACCCAAAGGATTGTAGACAAGTGTTTTTTTGATGATTAGATTATGAATGATATGGGATGTGGATATTATAATGTTTTTAATCTTTTGAATTTAATTGTATGTATTCAAGTATTTTATCTTTTTATCTAAATCTCAAGTTTCTCCGAAAACAGGAATTAGATCGAAATTTAGATCCTATAAATGATAAAAACACTCAAAAATTAGGTAGGATTTGAATCTATAAACTAATATTTTTTACCTTAATCAATAATTTCATTAGGTTATTACCTTCACTATTGGGTATCCTATAATGATATATAGGAAGTTATAAATCTTGAAATTTTTTTATAATGAAAGGATACTTGTCGATGTTTCTATGTCCTCTACATTGGATTAAGAGTTTTATTGACTACCGCATATGATATAATAATTCTATTATTCTATATGATTGGAAGCCACTGCAAAACATGAAAATAAATATCATTTTGAATATTACAACTTATTTAATTAGAGATAAAATTTTCACATTTTGTAAATATATAGGTCATGATGATATTTCATGTAGAAGAAATAAAGGGAAGAATAAGAGATAATGTTCTAAATCACATGACTTGGAGTGTGGTACATCAAGTGATGGGATTGATGGACCTTTTGCTGGTTCAAAATAATATATCTCTATTTATGATGTCATTGAGAACCTATTTTCAATGTTTTTAAGGAACTAAATGATGATGGTAACCCTAATGGTTTCCACAATGTTGTAGCTACAATGATACTACCATTTGAGGAGTTGAATGACAATGGTAAAACAAATGTATCTTGAATCATTATTTATTTTTAGGATGTAGAACCTACATATAAAAGTGAATTAATATCTCAGGTCGATCGATGTAATGATTATGATTCCATGATCATGATCACACATAGTTATCATATTAATGATCATATGATTTATGCTCTTCTATTTGATAAATTGCCTTCTCATTTGATAAGAACACTAAATGTGCTATATTGGGTAGTGTTGGGTATGTTTAACAGTGTTATTCTAGCATATATTTGTTGTATTTTGATAATTTTAATTGACATACTTCTACTAGTGTTGGGATTGTGGGTTTTATTCCAAAAGATAATGTAATTCCTTCTGATTCAATTGGAACAATGGTGCTTACTGACGTTTACAATTATGGCATGTTTAATATTTTTTTTGAATTTATCACCTTTCTATTCTAAAATAGAATATGTTTTTACATAAATTTTCATATTCTAAATAAATAAGTTTATTTATCCATCCAAATTTTAATTTGGATCCCATCCAAATAGTCATTTTTGTAACATTTTAGGTGGTTTCACTTTGTTGATGGTGATGATGATTCCACCTCGTCATAATATGATCACTATGACATCACTCACACTAACCAAGATTTTAATATTGAATATTTGGAATACAGAAGAAGCATAAAAATTTATATGATTTTAAATTAAAAAATTTGAAAGAAATATTAGGATGGACCCCAAACGTGACTAAGATACCTTAATCAATGAAAGTACTCTTCAAGAATTTTCATTGTGCTGGTGACACTCTAATGATCATAACACTTTAAAATTTCATTTTGACACAAAAATTCATTCTTATTGTCCTTTATAAATCATGAATGGTATTTTATAGTTGAAAGGTATTTAAATTTACTTCTCTTAGTTATTACATTGATTATATTAATCAGTTTTTTGGAAGCATAGAGTACCTTTGGGTTATAAGACATTGTATCTTTATTATTAAATCATCTTATTATGATAAATAACAACTTACTATTTTTTGGAATAAATTATAATGAATTTTCAGTGAAATTTTCATGTGCATTCAATCTGAATTCAAGACGAAGTGCTCATTGAAGAATCCTAGAACAGAACTATACGAATATCATTCTGAGTTGGAAGTTCCTATGTGATATTAATATTATTCTATGACCTGATGAAAATACCAGAGTTAATTACAGCATAACTTATTACCATGAGTTCTCCTTCTATATTGAAAAATGGAGTTTGACTGAAGATCCTATTGTAGTAGCTCATTTCACATGGGGGTATATTTACCCTTAATGGGAGGCAATACACCACATTTGAGTGACATTTTTTTCATGTTTATCTAAGAATGATGCCATTGATATTTCTTCTCTCACTCAAAAGAATCTAAATTCTTATCATAATCAATTTTTTATTGATGATATCACAGCAAATCTAGGTAAACCCCTTCCCTTTTATATTAAATAATGATTTTCTTTATTTTCCATAATGTAGGTTAATTATTATGGATTATTATAAAATTTATTTTTGTGGGATTCACTTATAAACATTGGATACCAAACTATATATTATTAATGTAATTCTTAATGATGGGAGCTATATGTCCTTTTCTAGGATTTATTATGATATTAATGTTTTTTAAAATCAATTGTCTGATTGAAAAGAAGTCAATCAAGTTAAATATATTCCCTCTATGGAGGATAGAAATTTCAATCCATGGTTTAATATATTATAGATCATAAAGAGAATAATTTTTGAAACCAATCCAATGTTATGTGGCTTAAAGAATGAGATAAGATCTTATGGTTGTTTCACTGCATGTGTATATGGAATAATGAAATAAGTGGCCTCACTACCCTCAATATTAATGGAATTGTGTTTAGTTATGAAAAATAAATTTCCAATGACAGAACATTATATTCATAGGATTGGTATTTGGAAAAAAAAGATAAAAAAAAACTCAAAAAATTATCAATAATATTTCTAATCCCATTGATTATCCTCAAAATATGAATCATGTATAACTCCCTAATTAAAATTAAATAAAGGAAACCCTTTTCACTCTCAATAATGATTGTGTTGCTAAACCTGATTTTCATACAAAAAACTATTATGTTCAACTGGGAAATTGTGCAGTTTTGGGTAATCAATGTTATGAGATAATTTTTCAAGCATGCATATATGACTTATTGAATTAAATATAGCTTCACTTCATTGATACCAATATTGAAAATACGTTGGATATGAAATAATTTCTTCTAGTTACAATTGGGATCTCAATTAAAAAATTTATTAGGAAAATCATTACCTCTACAGTGGGTGAGATTACCATGGGTTTTATTATTAATTTTTTTTGTTGACCACTGAAGGACCATTCTGATTTATATTTATACTGCTTTGTAATGTTCAAATATCATCGACAAATATTTAAATAATACTAATATTAATTTTAAAATTTACATAAGAAATAGATTTTATAAAAAATAGTGGAACTATATTTTTGTTATTCTAAGAAGATGTGGTTTTTCTTATGAATATATCAACAGGTTTAGTTTCAACCTCAGGAGTTCCAGGATTTCTATTCCTATGAATGGTCCCCCGAGGGGTTTTTATGCATCAAGAGGGGTAAGGTATTGAGATACATTATTTCAGATTCACATTGCTATTTTTGTTGATTATTTTATTTGTTTTATTAATGATCTTGTTATGGTTTGGATTTATAATTATATGTTGGATAGAATAATATTTTTTCACCCTCATATATTTTATATGATGATTATATTTTTCACTTATTTCATGCTGAAAATTTACTATCTCTTTTATAATATTCAAAATTGAGAATTATGAGGATGTTTCTGTATAGGTTTTCATATACAATTTTATTCTATGGTGATTGGGGAGGGGTTTCTTGGGTCTAATAAAAATAGAGTGGTAAGGGGCATTTGTGTTTAGAGGGGGTCCGTACCTTTTGTATATAATTTGGGTGAATCTTTTTTCGAGGAAGGTTATGATATGTAATTTGGTGGGTATTTACTCTAGATTTATGAAAAAATGGAAATATGGAATGGGGGAGCTATTTCACAGGCTGTATTTTTTTCAATTCAGTTATAACATCTATGTTTTTATGCCTTTTCCTTACATATATGTTATAAATACTTGTTAAAGAGTTTTATATAATGATTCTTATTTTTATAATAGATTAATTAATGATAATAATTTATTTATTGTTTTGTGGAATGATTATGTTATTCCTATGGATATAAGAGGAATGGGAGCCACTGATCTCAGTGTTTTCATTGAAATCATACTAATTTAATTTACCTTGATACTTCTCTCTTATTATAACCATTATTTGGAGTTTCATTCCACTAAATTTATACATATACTATAGTATAGATACTCTATGTATCTTCCCTCCACTCATTTGACAAAAATTAAGAAGTTTCCTCCTGATATATTGTTATCCTCAATGTGGATGGTTTGTTAGTAGGCATCTTTGAATTTTAGGATCACTATATGGATTTAAACACCCTTTAATCATCACATTGACATTCCTACTACATTGAATAATGTTACAATTGTTGTAATGAGAATTAATAATTGTTTTCATGATATTCATCAATCTCATATCAATTTATGTATTAATGTTATGGGTACACTTAATGTGATACATTTTTATGGACACTATATCATAAAGGTGATGTCACTAAAAGGGGTAAACATGTACTTATATAATGGATATGTTTATTTTCATACATGGATGGGAGGCCTTATTAATTCCTATACCCCACCTACTATATTAATTCCCTTATGGGGAATATTGATACATATTCTACACATTTAGGGAGTTATCTAAGGTTTAGGATTCCATATTTACCCAACATGTTACTTCTGACTTCATTCAAAAGAGACTATTGATCACTTTTTGTATAATAATAGATGTAGGTTAATGATATTTGTTAGATGTATTTTTTCTAATGATTTTAATGTGGGTTCATTCTGAGGATGATAATATATATATATATTGTGGGTTGCATGATTAGATTCATGTTATCATATTAATATCCACAACATGTACCATATGATAAAAAATGAGGGAGGAAATGGTTAAATTTTTAAAATCTCATTAACTCAACTCATAATTAAATTAATAAAATTCATAGGGGAATCACGATAGCTCAAAAATTTGAACTAGATCAATGAATAATGTTTTTGATGATTTTTAAATTTTGAGATAGTTTGGTGATAGTGGTAGGGAAATGGAACCATTGATGTCATAATCTATAATATAGATTCATCCAATCCTAGGATTTTTTAATGTTAATGTCGATAGATCGACATCATGTGCTTTATTAACCTTAGGTTATTATGTCATCTTCTGTACCTGTCGGGGTCTCATCAAAGGGTTATTTTTATAATTTTATTTGGAATGGCCATGGACATGATGCTGAATTATATTATATGATAAATTATGTCATATATTCCTTCATTATGGTTATTTTTTCTTATAAATGTAATTTCATTTATGTCTGGCTATTAAAATCCTCATATTGTGTTATATAAATTCCCCTTGAAGAATGTTTATTGCTTGGATTGATTGTATTAGTCATGTTTATTGTATCTTTATCAATGTTACATATATATAAATCATGTTTTTGATGATCTATCCAAGAGGGTATCCATAGAGACAAACTCATGTGGTTAATTTGTTGTTCATACTTTTTTTAAGATTCGGTTGAAGGAGATGAACATGGGGATGCATGTACACATTACTTTCATGTCACATTGTAATGATATATTTTTATGATTATTCTTATATTTAAATTTTTAGGATTACAGTTTCCTATATCATTATAATTATGATTAAAAATGGGTTTATATCTACATATATTTCATCATGAAAACTAATAAAATTGATCCCTAGTGAGTTGACCAATTGTATATATTTTGAATTTAACAAAGATGATATCATATATTTATTAATATATTTTGATTTATTTTTGTTAATATAATACTTATATTTTTAGACATTTGAAACTCTATGTAGGAATATTTAATTTAGGGATCATAACCCTATGATAAACAATGTGGATAATTCAAATAATATAATAACATCCTAATGTTCTGTTAGTGTATTGACTATATTGTTTCCAAATAATCACATTAGTATCTATATACAAAAAAAGAGGAATTTGTTTTTGAAAAAATACATATAGGGATAATAATCCAAAAGAAGTTAGTAAAAAATATCTCAATCATCATTTTTGTTCATATTGAGTACACCCTTTCTATGCACATAATTTCAATGTCCTAATAGATAAACTTGCATTAATCATATTTTCTATAAAAACATTTTAATTAATTTGATCATATTATAACAATGAATGACCTAGGTTAATCAAGAGGTGTCTTAGATTGAAATTAATTATTCACGAAATAGATATAAAATGATATAAGTTTTAGGAATATATATTTTCACAATTTGATTATAATTTCTCTCAAAACTCAATTATGTTTTAGTCAATAACATAAACTAAGAGTATTCATTTAAATACCAAATATGATGGAAACTAGAATTATTTTCCCAGTTATCAAACAATAGAATTGAAATTTGTAATCTTAATCATTATATGTTTTTCTAATTAAAGCAATACAGTATTTTTTTTACAATAATATCATGGATTTATTTCTTTAAAAAACATAATAAGAGAAAAATGGTGTTTTATGAAAACATTGGTGGGAAGATTAATCAATATCCAACTTTTCTATAATTTCGGAAGAGGCACTCAAATGAATATATTACATTAATGGGTTGATGTTTTACGTGTTTAAAAAGACATTTTTATAGTATTTTCAATGATATTATGAATAGTTCAATGTGGAGACATGAATTTCATCGTATAGCTACATGTATATTTAAATATAATGCATGTATGGATGATTATAATCATCTGATTCAACGAAAAAAATCCATGGATTAATTTCTATAACAAGAATGGTATATTATTATGATAAATGTTGATGTTAATGAAATAAAGTGTTTGTATAATTTGATTCGATAATTATTTTTTATAAGTGTTATAAAAAATTAGTCATAAAAATCATGAGACAGATAGGGATTGTACCATATTAGTTCTTATATGTACTTGAAATGATATATTTAATAGTACCATTAAATAAGAAAAGTGATTTACTGGTAAGGTGTTATTTTTGGAGAATACTTGATTTAAGGAAATATAATCCTTAACATGTTCCTGATGTTGATTTAATAATATTTATTAGTAATAAATAGATAATAAATATTGAATATGTAAACAAGATAATATTGGTATACTTTAAACTTGTCAACAATTTGATTATATAGTTATTTAGGCCATCCTTGATGATATATTGTATATTTTTGGATTTTTATGAATATATAAAGTATTCTATAATTTGTGTGAGGATTAATTATTACCAATTTTGTTGAATCATATAATTTTTATTTGAGGTTTTACTGTGATTCAGGTTATAATTATTTTTATGTGAAATCATTATCAATGTATTCCCATGTTTGGTATGAGCCATTATGAGACACTTTGTGATTTGAGAGGATAATTTTGTGGTGAAATATACTTATTTTATTAGGGTTTTGAATTTTTTAAAAATTAATTTTGAATAGATTTATGTTTATTTATTTTTTAATTGATTATGATGAACATTTGGGTAAATTTAGAGTTTTTAGAAATTAATATGTTACATTTATACATATTTGAAAACATGTTTCAACCATTTTTGGTTATTTATATATGTATATACAATAAAAATAATTTTCATATTATGGATATTATTATCCATTTGGATTTAATTTTATAGTGTATGTCTTGAAAAATTCATCTTGAATATTTGTTTAATGGAATACGATTCGAACAAAAAATTTATTTAAGCATAAAAAATAGTTGAAATTATGATTATGAATTGGAATGAAATGATGTCATTTTGTTTTATCATTTACTTTATCTATATATTAAAACAATCCCCCCAAAGTTTGATAAAGTATTTTTTTAATAAAGAGTGTCTGATTTTACATTTATTTTTTATGAATTCATGTATTTTCTACCATCCCTGATTTTTGATATTCTTTTGTCACTATCATTTTCATGACTGTGTTATATTTCACTTCTCATTAGTCCTTGGTTGTTAGGTTTATCCCCCAAATATATATTTTATATTCCCACCAATGTTATCGTTATATTAGAACACAATTATGTGTTATTTCAGGTTACATTTATCCTTCCCACTTCCACATTCAAAAAAATTACTATCGCTTTATACAACAAGGGTTCTATATTAATGTATTATTAAATATTGAATATTTAATGATTGGGAAAATATTTGGAGAGTTAGTTTTAATTAATTATTTATAATGTACATATAATAAAATTTACTATAATATAATAAGAAGTTGTATGTCATTCTTAACATGAAACACTATTATTTAGTGATATTGAGATATATTATAAACATTTTATTTTGTAAAGATGACATAAATAATATAGCAATTGTTTTTTCGAGAATGAATATGAGTGAAAAATTACTGTGTATATATATTTATATATTTCATACTCAATAGAAATTTAATTATTAATTCATAAAAATAAGAAATATGTATTTAGGGATGTCATTTAATACTTTGAAAACATATTTTCCTAAAAATTATTGTCTTCATTTTATTTATAAAAATAATAAATTAATTACCTCAATTTTATGTTCAATATTATATAAAATTGTGACATAGTTCAAATAATCAAATAAAATTATATTTATGTTTAAATGTTGAGATTTTACTAAAATGATTGATTTTTCAGCGAAATGTGAAAAATAACAATTTTTCAAATCCTCTTAAATATTTTCATTAAATAAAGTTAAATTAATCAACCATTAAATAATGGATTTTACTGTATAGTTATATAAAATCCATTTTATATATTATAATATTTGTAATTACATTTTTATAATCATTTTACATGATTTTTATAGATGTTAGTTTTTATACTAAAAATGTATTTTTTTTTGAAAAAAAAATCATTATTTAGTATTCATTTATATTCTAATGGATTTCATTCACTTATATAGAATTAATATTTAATATTCAAAGTATATTTTTATTTATTAGGTTCATATTTATGAAATATCTCCCTTTATGATTTTAGTCATTATGAATAGTAACTATGGTAAATAATGGTTAGCTTGGTAAGGGTAATATCCGTAATTCGTGGTTAAAAATACCAAATATGTTCTCAAAAATCAACCCCAAACTTTATACTGTTTCATTGTATGCGTTATTTAAGACTAAAACAAACAAATAATCACATACATTTAATTATGGTCCCAGTACTGGAATGGGTGGTTTTCCCCGCGCTTCTGGACACCCTTTACCAACGGATCCAGTGAACTGTCGGTAAAGGGGTGTCCAAGGAACCCTTTCCCAACGGTTTAGTAGAACCGTTGGTAAAGGGGTACACTTTTCCAATGGTTTCCTAAAACTATTGTTAAAGGGGTTTTCAACCCACCCTTTCCCAACGGTTCTAGTGATTCGTTGGGAAAGGGTCGCTTGGTCACCCCTTTACCTACGTTTTTTAAAAAGCATTGGTAAAATTTTACCCCAAATCTACTTGGCTGCTCCTATCCACCATTCGCATGACAAAACCCTAAATTTTCAGCGCTCCTCTCGCGACTTCCCCCATCCGAACCGCTGAAACTCCATCTAAATCATCTCAAATCAAGTATTTTCTTGTTTTTACACATAAAATATTTAAGTGCTACCTTGTTTTTCTTGTTATTCATATAATATTTTTGTTTTATGTTTTTATTTAGATGTGTATATCAATTTTTTGTGTTTTGATTTTATCTAGACTTTCTCCATTCCAATCCATTTAATTAATTAAATCATTAACCCTCCATCGAAGAAGAAACACCTCAAATTCATCGCGGTTGGATTCCAGATTTTCATAGTATGTATTATTATGCTTTTTCTTCATCGTGTAAATAACTATTACTTGGGAATTTATTTATATGTTTTTATTAATTTTTATCAATGTTTCTATGAATTTTTTCCTTAAAATTCAGTGTGAAATATTATTTAACCCTATTATCATTTAATTGAAATGTATTTAGAAAGATATTTCAGAAATGATTTATTCTTGAGGAATGTGTTTTATTAAAATGAGAAATTTTTTAATAAGGATTGTGTAATGTAATTTTTTATAGTATACTTGTTATGTGACAATGTTTGGTATTTAGTAACACATGAGATAACTGGTGTGTGAGAATGTATTGTGAAAGAGATTCCATTGTTGTTTCAAGATTATATTTATGTTTTGAGCATATTAATGAGTTGTTTAAATGATATTTTGAAATATATACCTTAGGTTAATTGGTGAAAAATGGGATCTATATATGAAGTTCATGATTAAGACATATAATTATTGTTAAACATGTGGATAAACCATTCATAGTAGTGATTTCTTGAAATGGTTGATGTTTTTAGTCATTTTTTATTTAGAGTTTCTTTTGATGCTGATGATTCTTAATGATACATATGATTGGAATTTATTTTAGTTTCTAAATTAGCTGAGACTCCCCCACCATGCATAGTGTATGCAACCTCTACCATTATTTAATCATTTTATTTACACAGCCTATGCAACCTCTACCATAATTTAGTCAGTGAACACAAGTCATTAATTCAAGCCTTCATTCTCATTATCATGTACTAAATTTAATGATGTAATCCCATCCTCACATGATTATTTAACTTAGATAGTGTCCAACATATGTAATATGAGCTTTTTAATTCATCAGTTCACCAGGATCATATATTCCATTTCCCCCTAGATGACTCTAATAATATAACATTAGGGTCAATTAAATATGGTTCTCATTGTACATTGTATATTATGTGTCCTAGGCCAATACTCAAATTTATGAGGGTGGGGTCCTTTTCACTAGCCATGCTGGCGTGTGTAGACATCAATAAAAATGTTAGTTAAGTCACAAGTTTAATTTAGTAATGTTGTTATTATTGACATACTTTTTTATTAATCTCAAATTTAAAAATAAATGTTTGTGTATATTCTTTATGAAATTAAATATTTTTAAAATCAATGAACAACCTATTAGTGTAGAAGCCTAAAATTTATTCACCCATGGGGTGCACTTGACTTGGAGAAGTAATTTGGTAATGAAAGTGACGTCCATAGAGGTGCCAATAATGAGTTATTGAACATGATTGAATGATTTGGGATGCCTATAACACCAAATGGGACCTGAGGCATGTTCCTTGTATAGACCTAATGAAAATTAATATAAATAATTTTTAATTTAATTTATGAGTACTTTTTCTTTACATTATTTCAATAGTTCACTACATCGATTATAAACATCTTCCATTATCGTTTACTTAAATGTATTTTCTATTAAAGTTCAATCCTATTGAATTTTTATATAAAAATGACTTATATAAATTCTTTTTATATTATTTAAAATAGTTGAATGTATGAAACAGATAAGATCCCAATCTATTTTCAAAACAATTTGGAGATCTTTATAGATTTTGATTTTCACAATGCATCGGATAGTGGTAACATACACTGCCCATGTTCCAACTGTGTTGGTAGACCTCGGTTGATCCGTGAAGAATTCAACTACCACATAACCAAATATAGTTTTCAAGAAAACTACTTTGTGTGGTATCAAAATGGGGCGAAAATGAAATCTCAAATTTGTGATGATTAAAATGAAAGAATTGGAATGGAGAATTTGCTAGATGATGAGTTTTCGTTTATTCATCCTCATGAAAAAGAAAGGATTTCAACTCATGAAGACTTCAATTTGAGGAAAGATGATGCATCTAGTGAAAATTATGATATTGATAGGTTGAAAAAATTAAATTATTCTGCCACAAATCTAGTATATCGACAATGCGATAAAATGAAAAAGATGGAATTTTTTATCTGATTGATTCATGTGAAAATTATGTATGGGATTTCTAATATAGCAATCAATTACATTCATACCATCTTGATGGATATACTTCCAGATGATCTAGATATTCCTTCAAACGACTATATGTCATGTATATTAGCTGAGAAACTTGGATTTTCAAGAAACAAAATTCATGCTTGCCCAAAAAGATTGCAGTTTATTCTGGGAGGAAACCTCCGAACGAAATGATTATATAAAATGTGGCACATCCTAAAGGAAGTAAAAATCTTATGGAACACCATCCCGCGTTCCAAAGAATGTAATGTGGCACCACCCATTGATCCCCAGACTATAGAATCTATTTATGTCTGATGACATATCAATAAAAATGAGATGGCATGATACCAAGAGAAAAAAGACTAATGATGAGTTGTTCCATCTTGTAGATGGATTTTCAGGGAAGAGATTTGATGTTCGACATCCTGGTTTTGCAGATAACGTGCGTAATGTGACTTGGGGACTTTAATGCGATGCTTTTAGTCCGTTTGGGAAGATTCTTACTTTGCACAGCACATGGCTAGTTTTTATAAACATTTATAATCATCCCACATGGTTGTTTATGAAAAAACCTTTAAATTTCATTAGTATACTCATATCTGTTCCTTCTGATCCTGGCATTTCTATTGATGTATACATGGAACCTTTAATAAATGATTTGAAACTTCTTTGGAATGTGGGTGTGCGCACATACGATGCATGTTCGAAAGACATATTTTATATGCTTGCATCGCTTATGTGGACGATCAATGATATTTTGGCTTATGAAATGATGTCTAGACGGAGCATAAAGGGAAAACTGTCATGTCCAGTTTGTATGAAGAATACACGATCCAGAAGACTGAAACGTCGATTTAGTTTTAGTTTTA
The DNA here is from genome assembly GCA_963277665.1 of Viscum album. NCBI lineage: Eukaryota > Viridiplantae > Streptophyta > Magnoliopsida > Santalales > Viscaceae > Viscum > Viscum album. Next base: position 517,779,257 of record OY728146.1, read on the forward strand.
TGGGACATAAATGATTCTTTCCAAATGATCATCCACATAGAATGAATTGTTGATGATTTGATAATACTATAGAGACCAATGATCCACCTTAGCGTATGTCTGGAACTAATGTGCTTAATGAATTGAAAGATTTTAGTATTTCATTCTGGAAGGGTCAAATGATATCTGGAAAGAGAAAGAATGTATCCATTGAAGCCTATTACAATTGAAGGGGAATATCTTATTTGATTTTTCTTATTGGTTAACCAATTTGTTAATACATTTCTTAGACGTAATGCATATTGAAAGGAATATATGAAAAATGTTGCTTTAGATTCTTCTAATTGTCAAGGGGAAGACAAAAGATGATTTACGATCTCACCATTACTTGGTGGATTAGGGAATCAGACCACAATTTCATCATGTGCGTATTAGTGAAAATAAATGGCAGCTTTCATGTGCTTCATATGTGATGACACCGCCAGAAAAAAATAATTTCTGGAAGTATTAGAGACTATTAGATTTATTGATGGCTATTCAAGCAACATATCAAAACGGTTCAACAGAAGGAAGTTGAAGCTAATATCTTTAAGGACTCATGATTATCATATTCTACTCCATGATTTGAATCCAATAACAATCTATCATCTTTTTCCAAAAATTTAAGTGTGACTATTATTAAGTTGTGCCATTTGTTTAGAGATATTTGTGCTATGAAGTTGTCCAAGTATTTCTTACAAAATATATTGATAGATGCCCCATTAATTTTTTTTAGTTGGAGAAAAACTTTAATCCATTATTTTTCACATTAATACTACATCTAAATTTAGGAAAATTATCCATTGTCATTTTTGAAGTGTAAGAGTCAACCCCATCTAAATCTGAGCTGCAGTGTGGCCGGTAGTACTCTAACTGTGTCTCTTTTGTTTAAAATGGATGGCATTTTAAATGAAAATAACAACTCAAATACGGAAAACTATCCAAACACATTCATATTCTATTGATACATTATCACAACTATCCATGGGTTATTTTTGATTTGTAGAAGACAACCTTGTCTCAATCCGAGGTGCGGTGTTGCCGGCACCCCTCAAAGTGTCTTTCTTTGGTTTAAAATGAACATCATTATAAGTGAAAACAACAACTGACATATGAAAAACTTACTAAACGCATTGGGATTGTGTTGATGATTTATGAAAACATTCCATGAGACATTTTTGATGTGTATGTGTCAACCCCATCTCAATCCAAGATGCGGTCTTGCCAGCACCACTAAAAGTGTCACTTTTTAGTTTAAAATGGACATCATGTTAAGTGAAAACAACAAATGATTTATGGAAAACCAACCAAACACATTCAGATTCTTCTGAAACTTCAGGACAACGTTGCATGAGTCATTTTTGACGTGTAAGAGTCAATAGTGCCTGAATTTGAGGCCCGGTGTGGGCTGCAACACCTAAAGTGTCTCAGGTTTATTTGAAATGGATAACATTTTATGTACATAAAAAAGATAACCAAATGGATTCTTATTGTGTTGATACTTTATAAAAACTATCCATGGGTCATATGTGAGGTGTAAGAGTCAGCCCCGCCTCAATCTGGGGTGCGGTGTGGCCATAACCACTCAAAGTTTCTCTCTTTTGATTAAAATTGACATAATTTTATGTGAAACTAATTGACATACGGAAAATCGACCAAACGCATTTGGAATGAGTTATTTCTTTAGGAAAATAACTCATGATTCATATGTAACATGTAAGAGTCAACCCCATATAAATACGAGGTGTTGTGTGGCCAATTGCACTCTAATTGTTTCTCTTTTGTTTAAAATGGATGGAATTTTAAGTCAGAAGAACAACTGAAATATGGAAAACCAACCAAACGCATTAGAATTATGTTGATACATAATCTAAATGATCCATGAGACACATGTGACATGTATGATTCAACCCCGGCTAAATCCGAGGCGTAGTGTGGCCGGAACCATTCGAATTGCCTCACTTTTGTTTGAAATGGATAACATTTTAAGTGGAATGTACAACTGACATACGGATACCTGACCAAACACATTCGTATTGTGTTGATACTTTAGGAAAACAATCCTTGGGTCAATTGTGATGTGTAAGAGTCAATCCCAACTCAATCCAAGGCTCGATGTGGCTAAAACCACACAAAGTGTCTCATGTTTATTTGAAATGGACAACATTTGAAGGGAAAATAACAACTAGCATATGAAAAAATGACCAAACGAATTTGGATTGTTTTGATACATTAGAAAAATGATCGTTGGGTCATATGTGATGTGTACGAGTCAAACCCACCTCAATCCAAGTCACGGTGTTACAGGGACAACTCAAAGTGTCTTTCTTTTTTTTAAATGAACATTATTTTAAGTGAAAGAATAAAATGACATATGAAAAATAGACCAAACGCATTCGGAATGTGTTGATGCTTTAGGAAAAGTTCCATGAATCAATTGTGACATGTACGAGTCAGCCCCATCTCAATCCAAGATGAGGTGAGGGTGGAAGCACTCAATGTGTCTCTTTTAATTTTAAAATGGACTTTATGTTAAGTGAAAACTGCAACTGACTTACAGAAACCCGACCAAATGCATTTGGAATATGTTGAAACATTAGGAAAAAATTCCCTGAGTCATTTGGGATGTGTAAGAGTCAACCCCTCCTCAATCTGAGGCCCAGTGTGGCCGGTACCACTCAAAGAGTCTCAGGTTTATTTGAAATGGACATCATTTTAAGTAAAAATAACAACTAGCAAATGGAAAACTGACCAAACACATTCTAATTGTGTTGGTATTTTAGCACAACGATACATGGGTCATATGTGACATGTACGAGTCAACCCCACATCATTCCAAGGCATAGTATTGCTGGCACCACTCAATGTGTCTTTCTTTTTTTTAAAATGGACATAATTTTAAGTGAAAACAATAACTAACATACAGAAAACTGACCAAACGCATTGGGAATGTGTTGATGCTTTAGGAAAATGATGCATGATTCATATGTGAGGTGTACGATATAAAATTGTTTCAATCCAAGATTAGGTGTGGCTAACACCACTCAATGTGTATTTCTTTAGCTTAAAATGGACTTCATGTTAAGTGAAAACAACTGACATACGTAAAATCGACCAAACACATTCGGATTCTGTTGAAACTTTAGGACAACGATCCATGGGTCATATGTGACATTTACAAGTCATGGACTTCATGATTAGTGAAAAAAACAACTAACATACGGAAAACCAACCAAACACATTTGGATTCTGTTGAAACTTTAGGGCAATGATCCATGGGTCAAATGTGGCATGTACGAGTCAACCGCGCCTCAATATGAGTCGTAGTGTGGCTAGAACCACCCGAAGTGTCTCTTATGTTTAAAATTGGTGGAATTTTAAGTACATACATAAAATCTACCTAACATATTTTGATTGTGTTAATTCATTAGAACAATGATCCATGGGTGTTATGTGAAGTGTACGAGTCAAACCCACCTCAATATGAGGTGCGTTGTGTCTATCAAAACTCAAAGTGTCTATCTTTTGTTTAACATTAACTTAATTTTAAGTGAAAACAATAACATACAAACGGAAAACTGACCAAATGCATTTAGAATGTGTTGTTTATTTAGTACAATGATCCATGAGTCATATTTGATGTGTACAAGTCAACACTACCTCAATATGAGACCCGGTGTGGCCGGCACCACTCAAAGGGTCTCTTTTATTTCAATAGGACATCATTTTAAGTGAAAACAACAACTGAAATACAGAAAACCAACCAAACAAATTCAGATTCTATTAAAAAATTAGGTAAATGATCCATGAGTCATATGTGATGTTTATAAGTCATCCCATCCTCAATCCGAGGCGCGGTGTGGCCAGAACCACTTGAAATGACTCTCTATAGGTTAAAATGGAAAACATTTTAAGTGAAATCAACAACTGACAAATGGAAATCCAACCAAATGAATTCAGATTCTATTTAAACTTTAGGAAAAAGTTACATGAGTCATTTTTGAATTTTATGAGTCAGCCCCGCCTCAATCCAGGGCCTGATGTGGCGGGAAACACTCAATGTGTCTCCGATTTATTTGAAATGGATAACATTTTATGTGAAAATAACACCTAAAATACAGAAAACTGGCCAAAAGCATTAGGATTCTGTTGAAACTATAGTAAAATGATCCATGGGTCATATGTGAATTTTACATGTCATCTATGCCTCTTTCTGTGGTGTGGAGTGTCCAGCACCACTCGAAGTGTCTCTCTATAGTTTAAAATGGACTTCATTTTAATTGGAAACAACAACTGACATATGGTAAACTGACCAAAAACATTAAGATTCTATTTAAACATTAGGAAAATGATCAATGGGTCAAATGTAACATGTATGAGTCAACTGCACATCAATCCGAGTCACAGTATGGATGGGATCACTCTAATTTTCTTTCTTTTGTTTAAAATGGACAACATTTTAAGTACATACCGAAAACAGTCCAAATGGATTCTGATTGTTTTTATACATTAGAACAATGATCCATGCATCATATATAACATCCACGAGTCAACCTCACCTCAATCCATGTCACGGTGTGGCCGGTATCACTCTAAATGTTTGTATTCTATTTAAAATGGACAACATTTCTAGAAAAAACACATTTAAATGTGTATGTTTAAATGAATTATATATGTTTATATTTAAGTTATGAATTATGATTTAATTTTGGAAGTGTATAGTTCCAGATTCATTATAAGTTAAATTTGTATGAATTTGTTCTGTATATGTATGTGTTAGATGGTTATTGCATGTATATTAGTCGAAGAGGGTATTTACCTGATTGGATGGACACCTTGACAGTGCTGTGAAAATTGCAGGATGTTGTGCAATTTGTACAACATATTGTTTCCGACTCTTTCGATGGGGAGTGCTCGTCCGTCTGGTTGGGGCGTGACATGCACATCTTTTGTGTTGCCTTGCATTCCTGTTTCCAATGGTGGGCGACATCCGTTCCTTATTTCGAGACGTCTGCTCCTTGATCGAAATGGGATGATGGGATATCAGTTCCTCATTCCGTGGATTCAACCTCATAACTCGTCACCTAATCCAGGTCTCCATCATAGATTTAATAAGTTGTTCGTCAAACACTTCCCAGTTTCATGTTTCTAGGGATGCCGGTTAACTACACTGCTTCTGTCAGGACATTCCAAAGGATCCGGTCAGGGAAGCCACATTCAGTTGGGGGAGTAGTCATGTTGAGGCATCGTTAACGTGTCTGAATGATGGGGAATTGGTGTGTCTGTATTTTCTCCCGTATTATAGGGCTTCTCAAGGGCGCGGAAGCCTGAGGCATCCCACATCATGTGCGGGGAACCATATGCCATAGGCATGTATCTGAGGTTTTCCTCAGCATCCCATGTTTAACACAGGGTATGCCAAAAGTTTAAAATCCAACAGAGATGGATCGGGCTAATCAGAACAGTAGCTGGAGTGGATCAGATTGAAGATCCCCTCTTTAGGGAACACCAATATAAGAGCCAACTCGTGGATGTCTTCTCGATTGCTATAGGGTGGAATGGGGTATCATGATCTCACTAGGATGTGGTGGCCCGAGTAAGGATCAGGATGGATGATGGAAAACTATGAGAAGTGGAGAGGGGAATGAAATGGAGCCGTCGTAGAGATGAAAGGGGTGTTGGTCTTGAGTCTCTAAGAGACTTGCTACGTATCCATGTGGTAGGTAATCAATGTCCATGTAGTTTGGAATGAATGTGTGGGGATTACACTCTAGCCCACCCAAGGTGGTGGGAGAACTGACGTGAATGAGGTCGGAATGACCAGGTGGTGGGCTTGAACCTCGTGAGGCTTCCTACGTACTATGCCTTAGCATGGATCAAAGTCCACATAGTTCGGATTAGAAATCGGAGAACCAACATGATGAAGGACCTTGGTCCAATGGGTGGTGGGCTCGAACCTCGTGAGGCTTCCTATGTACCATGCATTGGCATGGATCAAAGTCCACATAGTTCAGGTCAAAATGGGGGTCTGGCACACTGACAGAGAGATGGTCGGGGCCAGTGATTGTTCGGATTGAATCTTAGGGATGCTTCCTACGTACCATGCCTTGGCATGGATCAAAGTCCTCATAGATCAGGTGTGAATGTGGGTGTCGGAGAACCGACGTGAAGAAGGACCTTGGTCTGATGGGTGACATGGATTTAACCTCAGGGAGGCTTCCTAGGTACCATGACTTGAAATGGATCAAATTCATCGTAGTTCGGGTGTGAATGTGGGTGTCGGCGAACCAACGTGAAGAAGGAACTTGGCATGATGGGTGACGGGGCTTGAACCTTAGGGAGGCTTCCTACGAACCATGCCTTGACATGGATCAATGTTCTCATAGTTTGGGTGGAATTTTCGTCGGCGAACTGACATGATGTTGAACCCGGGGGTCCATTGGTGGTAGGCTTGAACCTCGTGGGACTTCCTACATTCGATGACATGACATGGATCAATGTCATTGTAGTTCGGGTGTGCAGTTTAACATCACGATGGATGAGGGCATGCAGTTTAATGTCATGCTGGATAAGGGCATTTTCATGGTCAATGTTTACTCTAAGCCCACGTGAGTCATGCTCGGTGTGAGAAACAAGAGGCAGTAAGGACCTGATGATCACATCCCGAAGCGTGCATCTATGGGAAACAAATATGGGCTTAAATGTTAGGTGGCTCATTGTGCTGGGGCTTAATCCAGGATAGAGGCCCAAAGTGAGGCAATGTGCAGAGGGAGAGGGATTTGGGACTTAAGATAGGAGGTTCCCCGTTCCCTATCACGCTCCTCGCTGGCCCTGACGGTGAGGATGTACGGAGGTGCATGCGTGCTACCTTCAGTAAGAGGGTCTAGGGGGGATTACACCAAGGTGGATGAAATTCCCCGTGGAAAAATGCCACTCCCAGAAGAAGGATATCATCCCATGTGGGGACCAGCGGGCATAAATAATGTCCGAGATGGGAGGACCCTACGCGCGAGGCATGAGGTCGGGTCACTGTTTAACATCATGTGTTGAGGATGAGGTGATTGGCAGTTTAACGTCCCGCATCTTGGATTAGGTGGGTTTTCTATACACCCTTAGGGCTTACATGATCGGTACCCTCTACTCCTTGTGGGAGGGAAGGCATCGGCAAGGCCATCTAGAAGGGGGGTCACAGAGTGAACCATCGAGGGTTCCACGTTAGTGTGACTATGTGAAGAAGCAATGGCCATTAGCGTTGTTATGCGATGAAGCATTAGGTGAAGTAATGATATAGGTGGTGTCATCTAGGGGACTTTGAAATCACATTGTAAAAACTTGTAGGGTTGCACAGGAAGAGGAATTTTCAAGTAGAGTGGCCCACAGGTAGGGGCCTTGCAGAGCTCGGTTTCGTTACGTAGTGGATGGTGCTTAAAAAGGGGTCTTTTTCGAGAAGTGGAGTTACAACCTTAGAATGGTGCATAGGTGTGAGTGGGAGGTTCTTCGCAAAGTGGGAGGGTGTTCGTAGAGCACTACCTCGCGAAGCAGTGGTTCCTCGCCAAGCAACGTTCTATGAAGAAGTGTGCTTCGAGAAGTACAATGACCCTGCCTTGGCATGTGGATCACATGTAGAGGGTGGGTATTTCGTGAATCATAAACCTTCTGTGACTTCCCAGGTCCACTTGGGGATCCCCTTCCTTCATGAATTCCCTTAGGCTTCATAAAGGGAATCCCACTCAGAATAGGGGATCAAAACAAGATAGGACGGAGGCCTCTCGTGAATCAAATATACCTCATGGAGCTCATGATTCCCAAAGCGAAGAGTGCTTCTAGATTTCGAAGTTGAGAAGACGAATGGTCAGATTGTCTATCCAAAGTTCTCAGGGGGAGCTTAGTATTTATCGGCAAGGGGAGCCGCGAAGCAGAGCTCACGTGGCGAGGAGGGGGTTGGGTTGCTTCACGGAGAATCACAAACATCAACCGGTTTAGTAGAAGAGTACCGCCTCCTTTGATTCACAGCGGGGTTGTGAATGTCAGGGGCCTCCGCAGGGCATCCTACCTATACTGCTTTATGGCATCCGCACTGCTTTGGAGGGCTCCACGTCGGGGCTTTGTGGGGCAGGCCTTGGGGCCTTCTTTTCTTCATTCCTTTAGTCCAATATTTTGGTGCCAGAAAATGCCCCCATCATACTTGGAGCCGCGGAGGGATCAAGGCTAGAAGTCTTAGGGAAATCACCAAATTTTTTTGTAGTTCGCGGTGATGACTCACAAAGAGGGTGCGCGAGGCGGAAGGGGTCACGCGGTCTAGACGTGCCTCGAAGCTCCGCCCAGGCTGAATGAACTGCGAAGCTCCAAGGACGCCACCTATAAATATGGGGTCCAAACTCTCTTTTGTCCCTTCCTTTCTCTGCGACTTTGTCCTTTTGTGCTCTCGATTCACGATGCTCCGCGTAATCTGTATCTGATCAATGTGAATTGAGATTTGCGGCGAACCGCGAGTCTCTAACTCAACGACTGCGATTAGCGAACACCTTCTTGCAAGCCGAGGGCAGGATTTACATATTGGATTTGCGTCGAAAATTCATGATTGGGCTCCGCAAAAAATCTTTGTGGCCAGAAATAAAATTTGTCCATGTTATAAAACCCGATGGCCCATCAAGAAGCTGCGCTGGGGGTGCTTGTGGACGCCGCCCGGAGGGATGAGATGGCCAACTGTCGGGGCCTGGTGGAGGTAGTCCGAAGCCACTCAGATAATAATTCATTGACAGAATTGCTATCAAATATCCAAAAGAACTATCCATTGTGCAAGAAGCTGCCTTTGCATGTCTTCGGGATGAGGGATGATGTTTTCATTCCAGAGGCGAGTAGTGACGAACCTACTTGCCGGTTCCGGAGAACACCATGCCAGCGTCAATGGTTCAGGGCGGCCGATGGTCATGTGTGGGAGGAATTCACACCTATCACCACCAACTATCTATAAAACCATCTAAACAAAATCGATGGGAAGCCACTGCTACCGGAGACGTCTCCTCCCATGTACCGCACGATACTGATGGCAGCATTGTAGGATTCGAAGAAGGGGTGGTCCGATGAGTGGGACCTGCCCCAGGGTGGAAACTTCACCAATGAATGGGCATGGGCCTACATGGTAGGTGCCTCATGTGAGAAGTTTGGGGTAGATATGAGGAGAGTTGGCTTGTGTGAGGTGGCATGGGCCTCCTAATTCCACATTTATGAATCGAAACAGCTGATGCCATAGCTATTGAGAAGATGTTCATCTAGGACCAACACTTTTCACATGCACCATGGGGAGGTTGGCATTAGTATATGGGATGTCCAACAGATCTTGGGGGTCCCGATCGTGGTGCCAATGTATGATGACTTCCTCCCCGTCATGGGCATGTGGGAGGATCTGGAGGAGATGTCGTGGCTGGCGCTTACATTGTTGGGACTGGTCCCTGAAGAGGACAAAGAGGCGGTGAGAGATGTCCACATTAAGAAGTGGTTCAAGCATTTCATGAACCTCACGATGAACCAAGTGTTTCCCCCGAGGCCTCGAACGGGTTCGAAGGAGGCTCAACGGTGTATGATGCACTCGTATGGGCGGCTCTTGGAGGACATCCAAAGGAAGTCCAAGGGTTTTTGTGTCAATACTGAACATGATCTAATAGTCAGGCTGACGGTGTTTATCATGGCCCCTATCTGCAGTTGGATCCTACCAATGGGGGATACCAACATGGTGGTGCGGCCCAGCTCGTTCATCATGGAATCCATGCTGGCCACATGACGGCAGGTCAATCTGTGGAGTCCAATGCTCGCCAAATTGTACAAGATGATGCATCAAATTAGTGAGGGCAAGAGGACGTCGAGGATATGTGGGCTCGTGCTCCTTCAGTATGGGTGGATCACGACACACGTCAGGGTGGTTTACGAATCTCCAAACCTTATCTCGCCATTGGGGTAGAACTTTCACCCTTCCATTTTGAATGCGGCTAGGAGCTTCGCAGTCAAATTAGTTGTACCGATGGTGCTGAACCGGGTGTGGAAGGCAGACAAGTTTATCTTACACCAGTTTCCATTGCCGTTGGGGGTACTCACCAACAACAGTCAGGGAACGATAGAGAACCAGGCTTATCTCCTGGCCTTTTAAGGTGGTGTTTTGGTGGCACGGGTGGACCGTGAGCCGCTCTGCGAGACATACACCCAAAATCAATTCACAAGGCAGTTCATGTGCCTGTTGTGGCTGACACTGCATGTCTACAGGGAGGTGCTCCATGAGGAGCACCCGTGTGTGATGATGAAAATGTTTCACATGTGCACAGAGGAGGATGACAAAAAGTGAAATACATTTCCTCCATCCACTACCACCTTCAGATTTGTGAAGGATTATGCCATCAGCTGGGAGGCAGCTTATCCAGGGGAAATGCTAAATCATCCCACCGTTTGGGATAGCGACGGAATGCCTCCCCTATCCCGAGGTAGGGGACAGAGGGCAGAAAGGGCCTCCCGCAGTGGTGGGACTACCGTGGTGGTGATACCTGCACCAAATGAGGATGAGGCAACAGTGGCGGATCTGGTGGTCCCCAGAGAAAAGAGCCATCCGGAGGGGCGGCCACCGAGAGGATTCCACCGGATATCTAATCAGGCTCCGGGGAAGTGGCTGCGCCATATCAAAATGCCAGATAATGTTGTTTTCCTAGAGTCCTGGGACATTTGGGATGTCACCCGGTAACACCTTAGTCTACCTAAAATGTGGGAACACCTGAACCATGTTGGGATGGTCATACAGGGTATAAGACAAGTCCGGGCCAGTTTCCCGGTGTCTCCGATGGAGGTGTAGTATTATCTAGACGAGCTGGGGGACTTTTTCCATTCCAGTGGTGTCCCGCATCCAATGACATACCAGGTCATGGTACTGCTGGATCAGATGGTTCCCCCATAGATGTCGGCCGCCAAACTAAGTGAGCGCTTCCCCCTGCCTGAAGAATCAGACAAATCCTTTGGGGAAGACGAGGCTGGAAGAGGGAGCACGTTGGAGGAAGGCGAAGTTGGTGATCAAGACTCGGATCTTGATGATTTCGTGGAGACTCTTGAGGTAGCATTCTATGTTTCATTCCTCAGGGTCCAATATCAGGCCATTATGTACCTCTTACGAACATCTAAACCTTGTAGGAGTAACTTTTACGCAGACCTCGCTCTCACCCCTCAGCGGGTGATGATGCAGGAATGTCAGAACTTGTGCCAACAGCTGCATCCAGTTCTGTGTCTAGTGGAGCTAGAGCACCCGAGGTTGTTCCTCTAGAATCTCCATACCATATGAAAATATACGGAGGACCACACCTTAGGGATCTGTCAACATCAACTCAAGAGCAGCACCAGGAGTTCGATTTCTATAAGACTTATCCAATGAATTCATTGCTTGGCTTATGTAGATCGTGGAAACTGTCATCCATGCCCTTCCCCATCACGAACAGTTCTACAACTAGCATGAGCCGCTGCGGTGAGGCTGGTCGGGATGTCTGGTGGCATCCCTCCTTGGGTAATGATTGTGATAGTGGAGATAGTTACTCAACATACCCAAGTTGCAGCACTCCCTATCATTGGAGGGACCACCAGTAGGGTTGTGCCTGAGGTTATTGAGGTGGAGTTCGATTATGAGGATCAGTCGGTCAACCCAATTCCTTCCACGCCTGCTCCGGCACTAGATGTCATGCCAGATTCAACGCCGGATGTAGATCCTTCTAGAGATTTCTTGTGGGCCTATCCTGCATACGAGCCTGCCAATCGTGAGGATTGGGAAGAAACGACCTCTGATAAAGAGGACAACAAAATAGTCTGCCACCAATCGTGGAAGTTGATCACGCGTTTCATCAATTACACCCCCAAGCATTTTGGTTAAATGTGATGGACAGACTCCGCTTGCATCTTCGCGAACTTTGCGTTGGGGGAGTGGATGCCCAATCCCCTCATAGGATCATCCGAGATCTCATGGAAGAGAATATCCGGGAGTATAATCGCGGGCTCAGCGTCGGGTGGCAGTGGAGGAAGGCGACGAAATCATGAAGCTCCAAGAGGATAAAAATGAAGTCCAACACCTATAGATCCGAGCAGATGAGCACTCATCTTGCCTCAATGCACAATCTAAGCTGATCTCACGATTAAAGGCCCATTTGGAAGAGGAAGAAGAGTGTATGAGGTATTCTTCCAGAGAGATTGCTTCTATTCATGCTGATATAGAGAGGGTTTGAGCTGAGGCAGATGAGCTGCGCCCCATCACTGCTGAGGAGGAGCAGGATCTGAGTCGGTGGTAGAAATTCCTAGATGCCATAAGTCAAAGGGTGGTGGAGCTGCAACACTCTTTTGACGGGGTTAATCTGTACATGGGGGGAGTGGATCCTTGGGTACTGTAATGATTACAAACCCTTAAACATACAATCATGGTTTAATTTCTTTGAATTTCGTAGCATGCACGAGTTCAGTTTTTTGCACTAGAACATTTTTCATTCATAAAATGTTTGTGAGACGTCCAGAGAAAATTCCCTAAGCTCACGTGGGTCGGACCCAACGTGAGAAACAAGAGATAGTCACCTCATCGTCCCATAAAAACATTGGAGTGTCAACCAAGCATTGGTAATCTGGGGTTTGGATAACTGGTCCGGATTTCCAAGAAATAAGAGAGACCAAGCTGAAGAAGGAAGATCTCAGAACTGCCGAATTACCATTTTTCCAGCATGCTCTTGTGCACGAATGGTGCAATGTAAGGGGCACTGAAATCGGTCCGAGCAGGTGGGAATGGGATGTGTGAATCATGATACCCAAGATTTGGAACATTGTGAGGGTGGTGTGACAATAATGGAAAACCATTAACTATGGAAGAACAACTGTATCCTTACTACGTTAGCCTGAAATGGGGACAACAAACGAGGGGCGATCATTGACCATGTTAGAAACACAGGACTTGACTCAAACATAGTCGATCAGTCTTCTGGGACGTTGGCCTGGGATAGCAGGTAGACCATAGGTCGAGCATCCATACTGTTAGGGGATCCGCTAGACATGAAAGGGGATGATGGTCCGAAAAAGGGGCACACGAAGCATGGAATGTGGAGTTATGGTTTGTTCGAACAGAACCCAACACTCATGAAATTACACCACCGTGGTGGGAGTACGCCAAATGGGAGCATCTGTTTGATCATGGATCATTTATTTTTTCAAATGGTGCCTCTCTAGCGAGGGGTTTTTTTGCTTCACAATATCATCTTGGGGCATCTTGATCTTTTTTGAAGCAGAGTTATAGTTGTAAGGTTCCCTACGAGGGGTCCGAACAGGGGGCCAGATAGTGGAAGGATATGTTTTACAACTCCTGGGGGCGGGACCCTAGGAAAGATACCAGGGTTTCCCTAAATATCCCATGAGGATGGAAATCAGGCCACACGTAGTTCTAGAGGCACGGTTTAACGTCATGCTGGAGAAAGAGAAGCCTGGTTGCGCCGGTACACATCCTACTAAAACTATTAAGCCCACGTGAGTCATTCTCGATGTGGGAAACAAGATGTAATGGGGAACATTCCCGACACAGGAAGAGGTAGGTTAGGGCGAAGGGATGTTCAGTGAATATCGGACCCATGATGCTAACATGTCTATGTAGGGAACCTAGACGTGTTAATATGTAGAACCGAGTATGTTGGAATTCCACTTTAACATGAGGATGTAGAAATGTGAGAATAATGACGCTCAAGATTTGGATCACAATGATGGATACGAGATGATGGAGGATAACTGTTAACCGTGGCGAAAACACAGCATCCATATCGCATTAGCCTGGAATGGGGATAGGCAAATGAGGGTCGACTGTTGACCATGTTCAAAACACAGGACCATGTCGCAAATGTTGTTAGAGATCCATAGATATGTTGGCCCAAAATGATTGGAGAGCCCTTAGGCCAAACAACCATGGAGAGCACTTAATCCTAGAATCCATGTCGTTTGAGGGTCCATTTTGATGTGGAAGAGGATGATGATCCAAATAGCGATCTCTTGAAGCATGGTCATGGGAAGAGGGGAATGTCCCAATGAAAATCCCACAATTTGGGATATTTGTCAAAGAACATCTAAATACGACAACGAGATGTATTAGATAGATGGAGTCGAGTCCATTCCCATAGGGAGATCTTAGTTTAGGGTCGTAGAAATCCGACCATGTATGGGAGGAAGCACAGGAGGCACATGGTGGGTAATTACGAAAAACCAGACATGAATGAGGACATAATCTGATATTAGACCGCACAACCCCCTTGAGGGAGGTTTTAGGTCAAGGGACCGAAAACAAGAGTTTAGATGGGCCTGAGCAATGTGAAAAGTTGTTCCTACGTACCCCATGGGGATGGGGATCAAGATGCACGTAGTTCTGGAGTGTGTCACGGTAAGGTACTAGTGCCAAGGAAAAAAGGCGAGTGAGGGCGTGGCCCTTGCACTAAAATAAACAGAATTTCAAAAATCTGTTTTGTACTTTAAGGTGAGTGGTTTTTTTTGGAATAGACAGGCCTAGGGGAGCATGCCATGGTGTCGCCACAAGAATCCAGCTGTAGTAGGCATTGAAAAAATGGTATGGAACGTAACCAGCACCCAATGTGATGTCCTATAAAACGAGGTCAATACAATGCAGATTCATTTTTATTCGTGCAGTCAGGACGATAATGTCTCAGTTTGGGGTCGTGTTATAGGACCAAGCATGCATTTTAACGTCATGTAGCATATACGTAGTAGAGACGATTCATCACAGGGAATGTGTATGGTGTCATGCGACATAACCTATATGGATAGGGACATGAACCCACATCACACCGTACACAATTCCGAGATAGGAACCTCGGGACTAGGGTCCCAAATAGGGGTGAGAAGGAAAGAGGCAAGAGAAACTAGCTCCCAACTAAGTTGGACCCGAAAATTAGACGTCCGGGTGACCCGACGTTTCTCATAGGGATGAAGATCGAGCTGCACATAGCCCTTATTGATGATCTTAGTTTATGGTCTTAGATCTCGGACCGTGGGAGCCCCGAAGGACACCGTATTGATGTTTAATCCCCCTGACATGCAAATGTGCACTAAGGGATAGCGCCCTGAATGTCTAGATTCCACCTGGACACGACGGGGTGGAAGATATCATGAATCATACAACAAAAATTCAAGGCCTGAATGGGATGGTGTGATGACGGAGGATTACTGCTGACCACGTTAGCAACAAAGAATCATGTCGCATTAGACTAAAATGGAGATAAAAATGAGCATCGACCTCTACCCATGTTCACAATGCATGATTTGTATCAACTTGTTGTCTGAAACCCTCGGGGGCATTGACCCGTAATGATAGAGGAGCCCTTAGGCGTGGTATCTTTGCCGTTCTTGAGGGTCCCTCCGGGTGTGAAAGATGATGGAAGCATGAATGAAGAGGATAATGAATCTTGACAAGTGCAAGAAACTTGACCAAGTTGAATTTGACACTCTTGGTCCTTGACTAGAGTACTCTTAACACATTGGTGAACCACTGAAAGGGGTCTAGGGACACATCTTAAAGCTGGCCAAGAGATGGCGGGTTCCCGGGACAAGGGGGTATATTTCCAAGAACCATATACCACACTTATATATCCCCCTTGTGGAGAGGGATAGGCTAGGGGGCCTAAATGACCATAAGATTGGGATATCTTTAAGAGATGGTGTTGGACCCAATGTCTAAACATTCGGGTTGTCCTACATATCCTATAAGGATGGGAATCAAGCCACACGTAGTTCTAGAGGGAGACTTTAATGTCGTGCAGGATAGGAAATATGAGGGCTAATTCATAGAATGGGATGACCATGGTGCAGCCATTCAAAACCTGACAATAATGAGGATGCAATCTCGCACCACGCCACACGGTCCCGTTTTCAAGGCCCCGAAGGTATGACAGAAGAGACAAATTAGTTGAACTCAAATTGGACCCATAGACAAGAGGTCTGAGCATTCTTATGTACCCCATGAGGATGGGAATCAAGACAGACGTAGTTCTTAGGAGATCTTAGTTTATGGTTTTAGAGATCAGACCATGGATCAATGGAAACTTTCCATTTAATCGCAGACCTCGACCTAATCCCTAATCCCACGTGAGTCAAACTCGGTGTGGGAAACAAGGGAGGAATATCCTTATCACAATACCCAGAAAGTCCATCGAGGGGAAGTCAGATGAGCCTCAAAGGACCCCTTTAATTTTTCTTTGTTCCCCTAATGTGCATATGCGTACTGAGGAATAATATCAAGATTTTTGAAGCTCTACTTAGACATGATGGGAATGGAGAAGGATGTGAATCGTGTAAAGGACATTTTGGGCTTAATGGGGTTTGCATGGCGATGTAGGGTTTCAGTTGACCATGGAAAAAAAGTAGTATCTATATCGCATTATCCTGTAACAGGAAAAACAAATGAGCTTCAACCACTGAACGTATTCGCAACGCGGGTTTTTTATCAATTTGTTGCCCGAAACCCTCAGGGGCGTTGGCCCGTAACGGTATGAGAGCCCTTGAGCGTTGTATCCAGGCTGTTCATGGGGGTCCCTTTGGGTGTGAAAGTGGATGAAATCCCTTATGAATAGGAACATAAAGCCTAAAAGGTGTGGGCAAACATCTTCAAGTAGAGTCTAACATTCCAAGTAACTAAACCAGAGTACCCATAGGCACATTGGTGAACCGCCGAAAAGGGATGACAATGTGGCTCATGAGGGAGTGGTACATGGATTGGTCATTAAAAGCATGACATGAATGAGGAAAAATCCCCACACACACACTATATACTCCCCTCTCCGGGGAAGGGTAGGCCAAGGGGCCATGTTGGGATGGAGATTTTCGAAAGATGGGGCTGGACCTGAAGCCTAGTCATTCGGGTTGTCCTACGTATCCCATGAAGATGGGAATCAAGCCACACGTGGTTCCCAAAGATACTCAGGGGGCAGGATACCCTAATGAGGACATGTATGGAGTGGTGAGTAACCCAACGTGAATGAGGACATAATCCCATTATACGCCACATATCCCCATAAGAGATAACATGGGCCAGGGCCCCGAAAAGGCCAAGGGCCCTGATAACTAGGCTTTGGTCAGGACAGCCTGGCCCACTCGTAGTTTAACATTTTTCAATGAGGACGAAGGATTGGAAATAGGATTACCTAGACATGGGAGGTGTGCGGCATGGTGGGTAACCTGACGTAAATGAGGATGTAATCCCACACCACACTGTACATTATGGGTATGAACTTGGGATAAGGGGCCCGAGAAGGCCAAAGGGCCTGAGGCTAGGCCTTGGTCAGGATGTCCTGACTAGCATGCAGTTTATCGCCTTGTAGTAAGGACGAGGGAATGATAAGTTGTTTCATCAAGGGATGTGTGCAACATGGAAAGTAACCCAACGTGAATGAGGACACAATCGCACACCACACCGCACAATCCCATAATAGAGTACCTGGGCTAGGGGCCCGATGGTTGGCCCTCCCTGAAAAGAGTTTGACACTTCGAGACGGGGCAGAACGAATCACTACAATCGATTTTTGGGTCATCTGTTTGTGGACCCAAAGATCCTGGGTGGTTATTGACCGTGTTCGAATCACAATGTCCCTATTGTGACCTTATATGGGAGTAACAAATGGGCATCTACCGTTGAACACATTAAAAACACGAGACTTGTATCGGCTTGTTACAAGACATCCTCGAGGGCGTTGGCATGAAGTTGTAAGAGATCCCTTAGACCTTGCATCCATACCATTTAGGGGCCCTTCCAAAAAGGGAAAGTGACAGAATCCTAGTCAATGAGTGGGTGGAGCATAGTTGTACCCATCTACGAAAGGGGAAATCATCTCCAAGGAGGGGGACGTACAACCAGGTTGAGGCTAAAACAACGTGAATTGGGGAGAAAACAAGGTCCCTGCCATATGTCCTGACCTGAGGTGATGATTTATGGCTTCTGGGTTGGGCCAACTGAAGAAATGTTCAAGAATTCCTACTTATCTGATGAGGATGAAAATCAAGCTATACATAGTTCTTGAAGGCCATGCAGTTTGACATTATGTGGTGAAGAAGTGGGAGGATAGAATAATAGGAGTGGGCACAAGGCTATCATGTGGAGATACTCCGAAGGAACTATACCTAGGGGTATAGTTGAAAGAGAAGATGTTGGGGCGGGGCTCAAGACAAGATGTCTGAGCATTCTTATGTATCCCACTCGGGTGGGAATCAATCCATACATAATTATAGAAACATAGTTTAACGTCATTTAGGATGATGAAGCGCATCTCACCTGGGGATGCGTACGGTGCAGCGAGTAACCCGACATGAATTAGTACATAATCCCATACCACACCATACAATCCCACAAGAGAGCCTGTATCAGGGAAGGCCATGGGGTCTGAGGCTAGGCCTTGGTCAAGAAGGCATGTGTAGCTCACAGATTATCCTCTTGCTATGAGGACAGGGGCCAGGGGCCAGGAAAGGTCATGGGGCATAAGATGGCCAAGGACCTTGGTCAGGAAGGCCTGACCAGCGTGCAGTTTATCATCTTGCAGTGAGGACGGGGGCCAGGGGCCCGTAAAATCCATGGGGCCTGAGAATTCCAAGGGCCTTCGTCAAGAAGGCTGGACCAGATTGTAGTTTATCATCATGCAGTGAGGATGAGTGAGATCTATGTTTAGGGTCACAGAGCTCAGACCATTTTGCAGTTTATTGTCATGAAGGACGATAATGTAGTTAAATGTCATGCCAGATGATGTTGTAGTTTAAAGGCATGAAAATCCATCCAGTTTAAGGTCGTGAGGGACCGAGGTGCATTTTAGGGTCATGCGGGACCCGGGGCGTAGAAAACATATTGCTTGAGGAACTTGGTGTTGGAGGGAGGAGTTATGCGCTCAACATCCATGGTAACAAAGGAGTATGATCTATTGGGGTAAACCTTATGAATGATGTATAGTCCATCCCATTTGGGCTCCAGGTTGGGTGGTTTCCTACCCGGGTTCATTGGAACTCGGACGACCAACACTAGGCTGCCTTGAAGAAAAGAACGAAGGAAAACCTTCTTGTTGAAGGCTCTGGCTATCATATTCTGATTTCTATCCAGATTGTGTAGGACACAAAGCCTGTTCTTGTCCAGTGCTTCCAATTTGGCTAGATGGATTTGAACCACCTTATCTAGCACCAGGGAATACAACGTCATCTGGGTGGAATTGCGAGTCGTTGTCCGATACACCCAGAGGGTGTTGGGGAGCTTTTCCGGCCAACTTTTCTTTTTCTGAACAACCATTTTGCAGAATTTTAGAGAGGGTTTTGTTAAATTCCTTGATCTTTCCATTTTCCTACGCATGATAGTAAGAGGTATGGTTTTAACGGATATTGTACATGGTGTATAATTTATTCAGTTTGGTCACTTGGAAGTTAGTGTCGTTATCTGTGGGGACAGCATGAGGGAATCCAAACAAGTGGATGATATTGGATCTCTTTTAGTAAATGATGGAACGGGCCTTGACCTCTTTGTGTGGAACTACCTCCCCTCACTTGGAGAAGAAATTTGTAGTTGTCAGGACGAACCTACACTGACGAGTTGTCCCCAGTGGATATGGTCCCACAACATCGAGTCCCCACACCGAAAATGGACAAGAGTACTTGGTGGAGTGGAGAGGCTCTAGTGGCTGATGCATGAAGTTATCATGGACTTGTCATGTGTGGAATCTCATGGAAAACTCAATAAAATCATGGATCATAGCGGGAAAGAAGTACCCCAACCTCCATATCTGATGATACATATTGGGCCCAGCCTGGTGGGCACCGCAAGAACCGGAATGAACATATAGCATGACCTGAGAAATCTAGACTCCTTGAATGCAAAGGATAAGAACACCATCGAAGCCCTTCTTATAGAGGATCCGCTTGAGACTGGGACCACTCTGGAGAGTAAATTGAGGTTTTCAACATCAGATTCGCTCGCACTCGGCCTGATCATCCGGGAGGCAACCATTTTGGAGATACTTGACAAAAAGTTCCCTCAAATTGTGAGTGGCCTCAACCACTTCATCTGAAGAACCTAGGGCTCCTGACGTGGAGGGTCTGGTGGTAATATGGCTTACCCGCTTGTCGTCTCCATCCTCGGGGGTGATGGGGGCGATGAATATCCGGTGTGCCAAATGTATGATCAAATCATTCTTCTTGGGTTCTACGAGTGACACATCTAGGCTGGACAAAGCATTAGCTTGACCATTTTGTGACGGAGGGAGATGGGTAACCATTGTTCAAGAAGGGAACTGGGCCATTTGATGGAGGGTGCACTCCAACAATGGCACAATCTCCACCTTCCTGACAACGTAGTCGCTATTGACCTGCTGGATGACATCTTCAAAATCCCCTTTCACATGTAGATGGGGAACGCCAATCTCATGGTCCAGATCAAGGCCGATGATGAAAGCCTGATACTCTTCCTCATTGTTGGTGCAGCCTTCTGACAACAAGAATGAGTACTGTAGGATGGCTTGCACTGGGGTGATGAAAACGATACCCAAACCCACTCTGTTGACCTTAGGATCACTGAGCCTTCTATCGGTGGGGCTCCAGGAGGCACCATCAAATTACATTTTCCAACATGATATGGCATGATAGACTGAGAGGATTACCTCATCCAGAAAAACTAGCTCCATGGATTGATCCGTAGAGGTTGGATGGGCAGCTAGAAAGTCTACGAATGCCTATCCTTTGATAGCCTTTTGAGGCATGAACTTGTTGTTGAACTGCTGAAGGATCACCACCAACCATTCTAGTCAGCCAGTCAACATGGGGCGGTTCAGAATGTAATTCAGTGGTTCTACCCTAGAGATCAACTGTACCTCAAGGTGCTGCAGGTAATGCGGCACTTTTTGTACGGCGAACATGAGAACAATGAAGCTCTTTTCGATGGGGGAGTATCGGGTCTCCGTATTGAGGAGCTTGCAGCTGAGGTAGTAAAGTCTGTTCTCTATCGCCTCATTGTTCTTCTAGGTGATAAGTGCACCGAGGGACCGTTCAAGGGTGGTCATGTAAAGGACCAGTGGATTTCCAGAGACTAGTGGCATCAAGACCGGAGGTAGGACCAGATATTTCTTGATTTCCTAGAAGGTGATCTGACATTCATCATCCCATTCATAGGTAGAGCCTTTCTTCATAAGCCGAGAAAGGGGCTTACACTTTCCATCTAGGTTGGCAATGAATCGACGTATGTAGGCTAAGTGGCCATGGAGACCTCGAAGCTCCCAAATATTGCTCGGGGGAGGCATTTGGCTGATGGCATTGATCTTCACCAGGTCGATCTCGATGCCTTGGTATCTGACAACAAAGCTAAGAAACATAACAGAGGTGACCCCAAAGGCACACATTAGTGGGTTCATCATAAGGTGGTGGGAATAGAGGAAGCTGAAAAATTTCTCAAGGTACATGAAATGGTCTTGATGCTAGTGAGATTTGACCACCAGATCATCCACGTAGCATTCTACTAGTTCCCCGAGAATTGTCTTGAATATGCGATGAATGGCCCACTGATAGGTAGAACTAGCATTTTTTAGGCCGAAGGGCATAACCTGGTAACAAAAGGTACATTGGGGAGCCCTGAAGGGAGTGGAATCCACTTCCTTGGGGTCCATCCAGATTTGGTTGTACATCAAATACCCATCCATGTAGGAGAGGTCTTGGAACCCAGATGTGTCATAAATCAACAACTCTGTCACTGGGAGGGGAAAATCACCCTTCGGGTAGTGGCAATAGAGATTACAGAATTCAATGGAGACTCTGATATGCATTTTCATCTTCCTGACTAGCACATTGTTTCCTAGCCATCTGGGGTACTAGACCTCCTTGAAGAAGTTGTCTTTAATGAGCTTATCAACATCGACCTCAACCATGGAACCGTGAAAAAGGGTGCATCTTTATGGGAGGCTTCTTGAACCCGTGATGGTTTATCGGGAGACCAAGGCGGTGGACGGCTACCTAGGGATCTAGTCCTAACATCTCATCCTAACTCTAGGAAAACACATCACTGTGCTATTTTAGAAAGTCCACGTACTGTTGCTGCTCCTCGAGGGGAATGTCGGCACTGCTCAATTTGGGTCTCAGATCTACCTTGCTACCAAGGTTCACCTATACCAGTTCATTGACCGTGGTAGAGATGCCTTCTTTAAAGGCAGAGGGAGCATCCTCCAGGTCCTCTTCTCCACTTGTGGAGAAATATTCTGCGGGGGGAGTCATTCCCAAGCGACCAGACTCTGATGGGAGGCTGGTGGTGGCCTGAGTAGTAGTGTTCATCACATCATGAGACTCATGGGCCACTAAGACCATATCGATGAAGGCAGTCGATCCAATATCGTCTGGCATTTGTCCTAGAGGGCCATTCTTGATGATATCAAAGCAGTTGTGGCACGTCGGCTTTAGCCTGTTAATTCTAGCATGGCGGAATAGACACATATGATGCACCGCCATTTCCATGGGGTGGACATTCCAATACCGTACAGGGGTAGGAGGTTCCGGGATCACCCGAGCCTAGTTGGTGTAGGATTACGACATGATTTTTCACCGTCCCATGGACCTGGGAATATGCCATCCTCTTGTACCCTAAACAAAAAAAAAACTGCCCCATGTCGGGGGTCGTGGCCTCCAGTCGATGGATCGATAAGATGTAGGCATCTTCTAGACCTGCCTAGGGATCACTTTGGACTAGGTCGGGTTCATCCTAACTTGCCATGATTTTTGTATCCTTTCTCTTGTAATAGTTAGTGTCTAGATAGCAGGCTTCATAAGGGGAAAATGGAGATTCATCTCTTTGGAGCATGCTGACTGGATGATTGAGGGAGTATTTGAGGCATTAGTGATACGACAAATGGACCAATACATGTTGATGGAGCTATGGCCTGTCCATTAATGAGTTGTATGCGGTGTCCTAGGAGACGACCATGAACTCGGTGCTGGAAATTAGGCCACCAAACAGGGTGTTCAAATGGATCTTTTCAGCTGGGGATTGCTCAGTCCTGTCATATCCATGGATTCTGAAGTTTGAGGGAGTTAAAAAATCCTAAAAAAACCCATCTTTCGAAGTGTCCGTGTCGGGATTAGGTTAATCCCAAAACTCATGTCAACAAGGCAGCGGAGGACTTCCACGCTATTGAACTGACCAGTGATGTGCAATGGGCGAATGTTCCCCAATATGGGAGGGTCTTCATCTGCGCCAGAGAATGAGATAACTGCCTTACATCAGCATTATAAATCGCCTCAGCGTGGAAGGCTTCTGCAGTTTCTACCTCCGTCTCAAACTGGAGGGGGATCCTTAGGGCCTCGGCAGTGCCTCATGCATTTCAGATGAAAGGAGAAGAGCCTCAAGGATATAAATCCTTTCTAGAAGGCCAATAAGGTTCATAATAAAATCATAATTCTATGTCAAATGCGAACCTCTGATTACAGGAGGTCACTCTGCAATTGGAGGAATGGCAGGCCCTACCGGCTGGACTGGCAGCTGGCTGGTACTTGGTATATCTCGCTGCCTGGTAGTTGATTCATGAAGTGTAGCTTCCAGATGAGGATCAAGAAACTGGGATTGGACTGTAGTAGGGTAGGACTGGTTGCTGTATAGATGAGGTAGCTCTGCCTGAACATGTTGCATAGACGACAGTGGAGGTAGATACGAGGGCACTAGATGAGGAGGTCACGCGTGCTGAGATCTGCGCTGGGCCTGCTGTCTGGTTTCAGTAGCATGCATGGCCTGGCTGAAAGCACCCACTGATGTGCCTTGGTAACCCATGCGGTCGATGTTCCACTGACATTGACATTTCCTGGGGATGTTGGGGAGGCTCGCCCGGCGTTCTCCCTTGTCAGGAGTCATATAGGGATTTACGACCTACACGGTATTAAGCGAAGCATACCCCTAACTGTCGCTTGACGATTCATCCACCACTGGGCAGATTCTAGGAGAAATCCTCATCTCATGGGGAATGAAGTCACCGAGAGTGTGGGATGATGATGGTATTGTTTGATCGCGTTGTTTCTTCTTTCGCCATCACCACTTTCCCTTCAAGGAAGAGGCCGACTAAGATGAAAACGCATAGGTACTTGTCATATCTTTATAAGGCTCCGGCTGATTCAAATGCTCCTGAATGATACCTTGGGTGTGGGTGATGGTTTTACGGGCCATCTAGTCATCATACTTCTGGGATTTGCAGCTGGGAACGTGCTGCTACTCTCCTTCGCCGTCGCTACCACTTTCTGACTCCACAAAGACACCCGCCACTTGTGCCAGGGCTGGACCCAACTTGACTATGTTGTTGTGAACCTGGTCTTGGATCCAGTATTTAAACAAATAGCACTGCTTGAGGGTGTTACCCAGGATTCGGTGATTGAGTCAGTAGTTGGGGAGATCGGTGAGATTCACCTCTACCAGCCTTCTGTACTCGGGTATGTGCACAATCCCCTACTCTAGGGCACTACGGATGTAACCGGTGACTTGATCCTCATTGAAAAAATATTTCTAGTGCCTTCTTTCCAGATTTGGGGTTCTAGGAGCCATGCCCTGATGAGGGGCTGGGGGGGGGCCTGCCGAGGAGGTGGAGCCTGATTGTCCCGCCGTGGTGGTGGTGGCACATTGCGTGGGGGAACCTTTCGGTTCTGAGGCGGTCACTACTGGGAAGGAGGCTATGCCTGAGTTAGAGGTACCCTATGAGGTTTTGGAGTTGGTGCTACTGGCAGTAACTCTACCTGTATGAGGGCTTCTATTTGGGAAACTGCAGCAGGTTCGGCTTTGGCAGCCCTCCTGGCTGGAATCACAGGGGGCATTAGATGCGCCCGACTGGCCTGTTGCAGAGCTTCTTCGAGGTACTAAGCCTTATATTAGAAGTCCTGGAACCCTCCGGGGTAGTTTTAGGTGATCAAGGAAAGAACCAGTTCTGTTTTAACATTCCCTATGAACACCGTCAGTAATTTCTCTTGAGTTAGTGTCATGTCGAGGGATTATGTAAGCCCCTTCCACCGGGCGATGAAGTCTACGACTCGCTTATCAGGCCTTTGTTTTCACTTGAAGAGGTCTGTGATGCTGGTCTTTCGCATTGTAGAGCTGAACTAGTATAGGAACTTCCGACAGATATCCTCCCAGCCAGTCACCGTTCCGATAGGGAGTTGGGTGTACCAGAAAAATGCAGGGCCCTACAATGTCTGCACAAAACATTGGAGTTTGGCGGCTTCCTGATGTGCCGGGGTTCCCAACATGGGGCCACACCTGGAGGAATAGTTGAATAGGTGCTGTGGTGGGTGACCGGTCCCATTAAAGGTCAAGAAAGTGGGATTCCAAAAAACCGGAGGTGCAGGAATATCATCCACCCATGAGGGATACGACTTCTCATCCGGTGTGACTGCCACCTGCCGCGTTTCCAACACCTCGAAGTGGGTGATGAGTACCGATATGGGATCATATGGGTGGGGGTCCCTGTATTGATGGGGATCCCTGACCATGAGTGCGTTTCTAGGCTCTTCGACATGGTAAATGACTTCAATGGCTCATGGAGCGACTGGCGGAACGACCCTTGTGGCAGCTGGGGGAACTCTGGCTGGATTCCTCGGACTGACTCATCATTAAGGTGGGTTTGGATAGACGTATCATGCCCTCTTTCCATGAGTTCTGGAATCTTACCTCTATGAGAGAGAAGCATGATTGGGGTTTCCTGGAGGCATCTCGCCGGGGGGAAGTTGTTCCTGCCCCTACTGCCCCGGCTATGGGTCACCATAGTCAGGTCGCCTCTCTATAGCACTCTCGGCTAAGACTTCATCAACCAGCCTCTACTTCTCATCAAGTTGCTGGCTCAATGAAGCCTTTTCACGATCATCGTCTATCTTTTGTACTGAGGTGGACGAGTCAGTGTGCTTGATAGTTCCGGCGTGTTCTATACCCTTACCGGATTTCTGACTAAGTACCAACGACTCAATGGGCGCAAGGAGGCCAAGAAGGATCCCTTATTGATGATTAATCCTCCCTGATGGGTCCAAAAATGATGGTACACCCTCAGTGGGTAAGTCTCCATTGAGAAACTCTCGTTCTTCCTCCTTGTACACTATATCATCCTTGTGGACCGCAGCCCTTCTTCGGGGAATGTCCTCAATGTCGCATAATGAATCGGGCTTCCGCCAGATAGGATTAAAGTGGAGGGCTGCATAATTTCACTATCCATGGACTTGCACATGGGGGGTACCTTCCCTGATGATTTTTCATATTACCTTGAAACCCTGAACGCATTTCTGATGGAGGGCTCTCTGGCGACCTGGAGACTCGGGGCACTGGGCCACAGGGAGTGCGGCCAAATCGACCAGACAACATTTATCACTGATTTCCTCAAAGTGTAGTTGGCTCATAGGGTACAAAACCTGATGATAGCGAAGACAGAGGTGCATCACCCTGAGGGTTTTGACAGAAGCACACGACATCCTCCGGGGTGAGGGATTCCAGAAAACAAATGTTTGATGCTGTCTTGTGCCAGAACTTCTCCGGGAAGTGATCTGCTGTGAAACTTTTCCGAAAGCTCTTGGTCTCGGATTCAGGTTCTGGCCCCACATTTCCGCACTTTTCAAATGGAGGTGACTGAGGAATAGGTAGATGTACTGAGGCAGACCATTGAGACAACAAACTAGGCGGTAGAGAATATGGCGAACGAGCCGACTGTCCACCAAATTCTAGTCCATCCTCCAAAGAGTGCGGTGACCTGATCACAATGTCACGATACGATGGGATGAGAGACACTGCTTCTTGTGCAGGTATTGCAGTTACCAGCGATGGTTCACACTATTTCTCAATCGCCATCGTTCCCAAAAATATATATCCATGATCTCTGGTCAAGGTAGAGGGAGATTCTAGTGACGACGGTGGTGACTACACGATCGAAACCTGTGGTATTCCCACAATTTCATCCTCCTGGATGTACCTGCGAAGAAAGGTGGGAATCCAGTAGATTTTTCATTCCGAAAGGATGAGGCTAACATGCCTTGTTCTTGCCCCGGTCGTTGACAAAGAGGACCGGGGGGAGGGTTCAACAGCTGAGTCATATTCTGCTTCAGAATTGGAGAAGTGGGCTAGGTTGATCTCCACCCGGGCCTTCCCAGGATTCTTTTTGTGGTGGCGACGACCCTCCATTCTACCCCTAGGCAGCTCCATGGGACAAGGCTGATTCCTAACTTGTGGTCTTGGGGCCGCGCTGGTGTCAGGGTGGATAGGGCCTCCACTTGAGACAGCTGGGGTGCGAGGAGTACCAGGACCAATGTCGAAGGGGACATTGGGAGGACCTCCATGAACCGCATCTGAGCTGGAAAAACCTCTGTTGGAACCAGTGGGATCATGGGGAGGACCTCCATGCTTGGTGCGGGTGGAGCGAGGTTGACCTTCACTCCTTTGGTTACTAGGGCGAGGAGAACCTTTTTTAGTTGCGGAGAGGATGTAGGGAGGATCCCCATGCTAGAGAGGGAACTAATGGGAAATGCCTTCACATCGACAGTTGTGGGTAGAAGGTGGGACTCCATACACAGTGTAGTTGGTGCGGGAGAGGCTTCTGCGCCGATTGTCACTGTCGCGGGGTTTGTCTTCATTCGGGTAGGGGGTAGCACGAGGCATACCCCCATGACAGTTTTTTGAAAGGGGAAGCTCCACGCTCCGTGGAATAATGTTACAGGGAGGAAATCCGTATGGTATAACATCACCATGGGTTGGTTCGTGGCAATCACTACCATTTCCTGCCACCCGGGGAGTCAACCTAGCCTACTCGTGGGGTGGTTGGGGTGCCTATACGGGCTGAGAATACAGCTGCCCCTGCTTAGCGTATGTAGGGGGTGATGGTGCATGTCGGTAGTGGCTCGGGCCATAGTAGCTGCTAACGTTGACGCCCCCCCCCGACGGGCATCTTCCTCGGCCCGCACCTGACGGTGGCATCGAGTGAGACGGGCTGGTTCCACTGGAACAAGTAGATAGTCTACCTGCTCTTCAGCTTGGGATCCAGGTGGTGGCACTGGCATGGCCTGGTTAGGGTCCTCACTGGGAACCCCTGGGATGGGACTCTGTCCAGGTGGGCCCGAACATCCGCTTCCTCATCGGCGTAGGGCATGGAGTCATCGAGGCATTCCGAGGACAGGCTCCCAAAATGATTTAAGTTTGGAGTGGGAAGTAGCGGCTCCCTATCCGACCCTCATGGGCAGCATTGACGGTGAGGCCTAGATGCCTCCATGTCCAGGAGGGCCATATACCATGTTGGAATTATTCCCTCCTCCTCATAACGATGTACGAGAGCGTTAATCACCCTTCATGGGATGAATTTTTATGGGGAGAGAGGTCGTGGGTGGCCCACATTCATGTATGCAGACGCCTTTGTGGCAGTAGTAGAGCCACATAGAGTGGTTGTGCTGGTATTTCCCCTGCCCCTGTGTAGTCGAGTGGGCGGTGATCATTTCCCTGTAGAAGCAACCTGATTTCTGAGAAGAAGTGAGATTAACTCATTAACACTGTGAGGAAATGGAATCGACAACCAGTGCCCAAACATCTTCCCTTATTCTATGGTCGGTAAGAGGGATCCACGCCGACAACATTGCAGAACGGAATGCCCAACATTCTACTACCCCAACTTCTGGTGAGTTTCATGCCAGGCCCTCTATTTTCTTGGCAGGACCCAGCGCCGGATAGCTGGATCCGGTGACACGTTAATCTATTAATGCCTCAATCGCTAATAATCTCTATGTTGAGGAGAAGTGTTTCCGTTTGGGTTCACAATTTCTGTTTTTGATGCTTTCATTGGGCCATGCGTGTCCTTCTTCTTTGGCCACGACAGGCACAAATTTTGTGTTGCCCCACATTCCCGCCTTCCAAAGGGGGGAAACATCTGTTCCTTATTCAGGGATGTCTTCTCCTTGATCGAAACAGGATGATGGGATGTCAGTTCCTCCTTCCATGAATTCTTCCTCAGAACTCGTCACATAGACCGGGTCTCCATCAAATATTTAATATGTTGTTCGTGAAACTCTTACAAGTGCCACATTTTCATGGATTCCAGTTAATTACATTTCTTATGTCAGGATATTCCAAAGGGTCCAGTCAGGGTCGCAACCTTCAGTTGGGGGAGTAGTCAAGTCGTGGCATCATTAACATGTCTGCATGCTTGGGAATAGGCGGGTTTGTTTTTTGTACCTTACTATTGAGCTTTTCAAGGGTGCAGAAGCCCAAGTCATCCCACATCGAGTGTGGGGAACCATATGCCATAGGCATGTATATGAGGTTTTCCTCAGCTTCCCATGTTTAACTAAGGGTATTATGCATGTTTAAAAATCATTGGAGACGGATCAGGCTGATTAGAACACTAGATGGAGACGATCAAATTGAGGAATCCCTCTTGAGGGAACACCGATATCTGAGCCAACCAGTGGGTGGTTTCCCAAATGTTGTGGGGTAGAATGCGGTGGAATGATCTCACTCGGATGTGGCGGCCCGGGTAAGGATCAGCATAGATGATGGAAAACTATGCGAATTGGAGGGGGTAATGAAATGGAGTCGTCATGGTGATGATGGTGGTGTTGGGATTGAGTCTTGAAGAGACTTCCTACATATCCTTGTGGTAGGGAATCAAATTTCGTGTAGTTCGAAATGAATGTATATTGATTACACACTAGGACACCCAAGGTGGTGGGAGAACTGATGTGAATGAGATCGGAATGACAAGGTGGTGGGCTTGAACCTGGTGAGGCTTCCTATGTTCCATGACTTAGCATGGATCAAAGTCCACGTAGTTCAGGTTGGACAGCAGAGAACTGATGTGAAGAAGGACCTTGGTCCAATGGGTTGTGGGCTCAAACCTCATGAGGCTTCTTACATACCATGCCTTGGCATGGATCAATGTCCACATAGTTCAGGTGAAAAATGAAGGCTTGGCACACTAACACGGAGACGGTCGGCACCAGTGATTATTGGGCTTGAGCCTCATGGAGGCTTCCAATGTACCATCCCTTGACATGGATCAAAGTCCTCGTAGTTCGGGTGTGAATGTAGGTGTCAGAGAATTGACATGAAGAAGGACCTTGGTCTGATGGGTGATGGGGCTTGAACCTCAGGGATGCTTCCTATATACCATGCCTTGACATGGATCAAAGTCCTCGTAGTTCGGGTGTGAATGTGGGTGTCGGCCAACCAACGTGAAGGAGGACCTTGGTCTGATGGGTGACGGGGCTTGAACCACATAAATGCTTCTTACGTACCATGCCTTGACATGGATCAAAGTATGTGTAGTTTAGGTGGTGTTTTTGTAGGTGAAAAGACGTGAAGGTGACCTCGAGGTTTCACTAGTGGTGGGCTTGAACCCCGTGAGGCTTCCTACGTACCATGCCTTGACATGGATCAAATTCTTAATAGTTCAGGTGTGCAGTTTAACTTCATTCAGGATGAGGGCCTGCAGTTTGATGTCATGCTGGATGAGGGCATTTTCATGGTCGATGCTTACTCTAAGCCCATGTGAGTCGTGCTCGGTGTGAGAAACAAGAGGCAGTAAAGACATAACGGTCACGTCGCAAAGTGTGCGTCCGTTAGAAAGGAAGAGGGGCTTACAAATTAGGCGACCCATGGTGTTGGGACATACTCTAGGATCGAGGCCAAATGTGAAGAAAAGTGCAGAAGGAGAGGGATTTGGGACCGAATAAAGGAGGTTCCTTGTTACCTATCACGCCCCTCGCTGGCCCTGACAGTGAGCAAGTACAGAGGTGCATGGGTGATACCATCCGCTATAGGGGCTAGGGGGGATTACACCAAAGTATCTACCCTTCCTCACTGAAAAAACGCCACTTTGAGAAGGAAAATATCACCCCCTGTGGGGACTAGGGGGCATAACAAATGTCCGAGCGGGGGGACCCTGCGTGTGAGGCACGGGGTCTGGTCACAATTTAACGTCATGTGTTGAGGATGAGGTTCTTAGAAGTTTAACGTCCTATAACTCGGACGAGGTGGGTTTACTCCACACCCATAGGGATATCATGACTGGTACCCTGTTCTCCTTGTGGGAGGGATGACATCAGAAAGGCCATCTAGAAGGGTGGTCGTAGAGAGAACCATCGAGGGGTCCACGTTAGCATGACTATGAGAAGAATCAATAGCCATTAGCGTGCCTATGAGAAGAATCATTAGGCGAAGAAAAGATACGGGTGGTTTCATCCAGGGTGCATTGAAATCACATCATGCACACTAGGAGGGTCTCATGGGAAGAGGAATTGTCAAGTAGAGTGGCACGCAGTGATGGGCCTTACAGAGCTCGGTTTCTTTGTGTAGGGTAGGGCGCTTGCGAAGGGGTTAGAATCACAAAGTGGAGTGACTTGGCCTTAGAATGGGGCATAGGTGCAAGTGGTAGGTGCTTCGAGAAGTGGGAGGGTGTTTTCGGAGCACTGCCTCATGAAGTAGAGGTGTCTCGCGAAGCAACGTGCCGTGATGTAGTTTTCTTCGCAAAGTACTGTGACTCTACCTTGGCATGTGGATCACATGTACAAGGTGGGTTTTCGCAAAGCATAAACACTCCATGACTGCCCAAGTCCCCTTGGGGATCCCCTTCCATTGTGAATGCCCTTATGCTTCATGAAGGGTATCCCTCGGGGAAGAGGGGTTCAAAACGAGACAAGACGGAGGCCTCTGACGAAGAAAATATACCTCACGGAGCTCATGATTCCCAGATCAAAGAGTGCTTCACGATTCAAGAGTTGAGAAGTTGAAAGGTCGGATTGTCCATCTAGAGAGCTCTGAGAGAGCTCATTATTTATAGGCAAGGGGCGCCGTGAAGCAGAGCTCACGCGATGAGAATGGGCTTGGGTTGCTTCGCGGAGAATCGCAAACTTCATCTCGGTTCGTGGAGGAGTACCACCTCCTTTACTTCACAGCGAGTTCTCAAACATCAAGGGAATACGATGGATGTCCCGCCTCTACTTCTTCGCGGCGGTCACATTTCTTTGGAGGGCTCTGCGTTGAGGCATCACGGGGCGGGCCTTGGAGCCTTCTTTTCTTCGTTATTTTCATCCAATATTTTGGTTCCAACATATAACCTATGCCAATGGATTCAAACGATTGGAATAGTGTTCATTGAAATGTTTTTACCAATGGTTCCCTTGAATCGTTGGTAAAAATACATTCCCAATAGTTTCCAAAACCGTTGGAAAAAATGGGAAAATGTTGGTTTTCAAACAGTTCAGGGGAACCCGTTGGGAAAAACATTTCCCAACAGTTCCCAAAACTGTTGGGATAGGTTAATTATTATATCCTATCCCAACGGTTCTATGTAAACCATTGGGAAAAGATATCCCAATGTCTTACTTACCAATGGTTCATATAATCGTTGGTATATGGTATACCAATAGTTCTGTGGCCTTTCCCAACGGTTTAGAACTCATAGAATATCATCCTTTCATAGTAGTGTCCATTTTACATTTATAATAACTTTTGTATTATTTAAAGTGAGAAAAATTAAAAATTTAAATATCTTTCATTTAATTTCTTTTATATTTTCATATAGAGAAACAAATATGTTATGAATGAATATGAAATTTATTTTTTAATATTATTTTTTTATTAATATACATTATTTTTAATATTTCTTAATTTTATATGTACATTAAAATACTAAAAAACGCAGATAGAGTGTGTGTAAAATCAATAGAAAAGAACATGTAAATTATTTTAGAATCATAAAATGTAATATTTATTGTATGATTTATAGTGTGAGAAGAATTTTTTCTCTAATAATAATAAATTATTTTTCTAAATGTATTTCTATTTGATTTATTTTTTTATCCAGATATATTTAATTTCAAAATAAATGTATAAGTAAAATTATACACATTTAATATTGTAAGTGTTGTTTCCAGCGTTAAGGATAAAAAATAATATTTAATTGGTTTAACAAAAAGTTTAAATTTAAAATAAACTTTATTAGGATATAAAGTGTAATTATCTTCATAAAAATATTGTTGGATTGTGTATTAGGAAATACAAATACAAATGTTAATAAGAATATTTTATTGGTAAATTAGATGATCTTTATTTCTAGAATATATTGTTATAGTTATGAAATAGTTATAAAAAAGTACAGTTCCTTATGTAATGCATATTTCAATTAAAAAAATGTTAAAAAATTGATAATAAATCCTATAATGAATGTAATAACGAATTAAAAAAATTAATAAATTATTTCATCATATTGAACATATGTACAAAGAACGTAATAACACTATCAATTTATATTCATGTGTTTAAACTTCCATATGGATTGTATTTCATACAATATGAATTCGTAATATACTAAGATCAGACATTGATCATTCTCCCTATACCTAGAAGCACTCAATAAAAATATCTAACACACCTCTTTCTTATTATATCTAGAAAACCTTGATCAATATAATTGGACATATCTCTAAAGAAACATAAATTCAAAATTCATTAAATAACATCCACTATTGGATTCTATATGAAAAAAGACTTAAACAATATTATCGTGATGTTAGCTCAATAAAAATTAATTTTGAAAATTAATTATTAAAAGTTTAGAAAATATTCATTAGAAAATCATCCTCCACCAAGGATGATTCTTTTATTTATAGGAAATTTCAAAAAAATTTATCTAAAAACATTATATCTGGTCGAAATTTCTTCATAAAACACCATATCTTCATGAATTAATTATACTAAATATCTTCATCCAATTCTCCAACGTCTCTATGATAGTAAAAGGAATAAGGATTTAGTCTTTTAAGTATATTAATTTTAAATTATAGAGTTTAAACAATGTTCATCTGGAGATAATCACTGCCTCTTATTGATGATTTTATTTTAAAGTTGTTGATATAACTCAATCCAATAGAAATTGTTTCCATTTTAATTCTAAAATTTTTTATATCTTTTTGCATTGAAAAAATCAATAGTTCATGTAATTTACCAACTTTTTCCATGTTACATTCTATTTAAAATTTGTTCTTGAATATTTAATGTGATTGATGGAAAATGACCACATGACCTGTTTTATGTCCCGAGTAACAATTAAAATTTTAAATTGATGTACATGATTTATATAAAATAGTACAACTTACTCTAGTACAATGTTTCAGATTTTAAATAATTAAAAAGGATTAAAATAAATAGATATAAATTTAGTGAACTCATTGGATATGAAAATGGAATGAAAATAAAAAATATAATAAAAAACAAATATTAGAATAATAAAAATAATTATAAATTTGTTTCGGCCACTTTTTTAATTTTATTTATTTTTTCTCTTCCCTTTTATTTTAATTATATTTTTTCATTTTTTCATTTTTCATTTTTTCATTTGTTCAATTTTTTTTGTTTTTCACCATACCTTATTTCTTCCATTTTTTTAATATTTCTCTTTCCTTAAATCCTCTCCACCCACTCTTGTGCAATGCACCTCCCCTAGATAGGTGGTGCAACTCCCCGTTCCTCTGCTTATGAATCAAACATTACCTCAATATCTCCTCAATTTTCAACACTAATAGAAATACATTGAAACTATAATAAATTATAATCATATACACCAAAATCTATGAGTGTGGTCCATCATATGTCACACATTCTATCGTAGAAGGGTACTACCCAAAATAAGGGTTTTTTTGTATATACTCTGATTTACACCATTGTAGTATAAATAAATGTTTACCATGGTACATAATAAATAATAATTCTATGAGGAAGGGTTACTCAAATCATTCCTTTTTTAGTCACTCAATTCATATTGCATTGTTGTGCCACTTTTCGGTTACTACTAATGAATCCAAAATAAGGATTTGAATTATATTGAATTTTCTCTGCTTAAACATTTTGACCCTTGATTGTGGATAACCTCTTCCTAAGATGTATTCATTCCATTGCATACCCCGTTGTGTGTGAAAAAATATGTGTCCTATTTTCCTTTATCCATGAACCATTTTATTATCATTACGTGAACGTTTGTGAAAACAAGGGATGAAGATTCAAATTTATTAAATCATTGAGGATGGATCTAATTAAATGTATTTGGGATATGATTAATTTTTTTATTCTTAAATACTTATTTTCATATTTCTATATTTTTTTGGAAATTTAATAAATTTTGTTACTTTACTTAAACAAATAAAGTGTTACCTTTTTTTAATATAGTGATATTATTATATAGATATGACTTTTGGCTAAAATTAACTCTAAACATGGCACTAGAGTTGTTAAATAAATAGTGGAAATCATAAATTATTTCTCTGTTATATATATATATATATATATATATATATATATTCATTCCTTAAATTTTTAAATGTATTGCGTTAGGGGGAGAACGTGGGTGTTGTATTAAGGAACCACATTTGGACACTTTGTACTCGACGTGGTACTATGTAGCATGTTGGGAAGGTGATGATTTTGACTCACTAAGAAAGTGATTTCTCTAGGATTTTATCTATACTATTCATTGATACTTATTCCCTAAGTGGAAACCAGTGATGGATACGATGTAAAATTGTATATTCCCATCCTCAACTGATACTCAATCCTTTACGTGTGATTTATAAGATGAACATATAGATACCATACCATGAGTGATACTTGAACTCTTGTGAGGATTTAATTTAAGAGGCATGTGCAATTGGATTTAAATGATTTCCTGATCTGAAGAAAAACCTAGGGATAGCCTCACATTCCTCCTATTAATTTTTCAGTTACAATATTAATTATTGTGAAATATTATTTATACTCTATAGTGTCATTAATCATGTATTTTGATACATATATTTCTCCCTTAGTGCACCTAGAGTGACACATGGATTAAACCCCAATAAAAATAACAATGTTGTGGGATTCCCTTTTTTCATATTTTATTAATTAGAACATTATATTTATATACCTTTCTACTTTACCAGGTACTCTTTCAGACCCTAACATAGTCTGATGCAGGTGGTATGTAATGATTGTCTTCTTTGGAACCAAGAACAAGTTATTGTGTTTTTCAAATAATCAAATTCATTCAATTATTATATATTTCAAACATCGATTTATTTTTAGCATGAAATATAAAGGTCTAGACAACAAGGGTGTTTTCATACTAAGAGTATATATCAAACCCTAATCCAGCATAATTTGGTAATCGAGTAGTTATTCAATATTCAAGTATGGGTACATGGAATTTTATTATTTCTGATGCTTGATTTATTTTCATTTTTGGATGGAGATCAAGGAAGGAGGACTGATCCTATGATTCAGATAATATGGGGATTTTTTTTTTCATTAGGTAGTTTTTTTCTCATGCAGTTGTTTCTTGTACCCTATATACCTCCACTTTTACTGCATACATTTTGCATCAGAAGTTGACATCATCTTGGTATTGTTATTATTATTCAAAATTCAAATATTATTTATTTTTTGGCTCATTTTCTACTATTTCTATGGTTTGATTGATTTTTTATTATTCTTATACTACTTGATTGAGTATTATCTTCCTTGGTGAACTAGATTTTCCTATGAGGGAATAGTTTCCCCTCAAACATTCCATAGGCCCTCACTACTAGTCAGCAGCCTCTAGTGTTTGGGGAGATGTTCTTGAGGTCTTATGGCCCACCATGTTGGGGACTATTTCTAAAAACTCGTGGTGGTGACATTACAATGTGGTAAAGTGGGAGGTTATTTTTCTTTTTTTCATTATTTTTTGGTTTAAATATAGACAAGGATGTAACGCCCTGACCCCTATTACACAAAGTCGGTGCATTATTGCGTAACATTGGCATGATCACAAAAGATAATGTCTCAAAAGACTATTAAGTTTAGTAGCCTTGGAAACACTTGATACATTCATAAATGTTACATTACATCATAAAGTGAAAAACTACAATAACAAATCCTATATAGTCCACACTCATATCCTCTTCTGACTATCCCTGCATGTCATTCATAATATACTTCTTCACATCCTGGAAAATATTAAAACATTGAAAGGGGTGAGCTCAGATGCTCAGTAAGGATAACAATATAGCATAAGCTTTCATAAATAAATATAAACATTTAAGGCAATGTATAACTAAAACAAAAGCCTTTTAAATTTGAAATTCATCATAATATGTAAAAAGTAAAATGAGATAATGCCATTTACTTATTCACATGGATATTCTACTGGTCGAATAATCACATGCATTATCAATAACCACTTTCATAATGATGGAATTCATAATTCCAGACTATCATAACCACATAGCCAAGGCCTCGTGCCAAGACCACAAATAAGATTTTTTCAAGGCCTCCTGCCAAGACACTAGTTTGTCTCATGAGTCCTACCGATGCATCAAGGAGCTATAACGGGCTCCACCCATCAACTATTAAGTCCAATGCATTCCTCATATGAACAGGTTTAAACATATCATAAACCATAACATAATTCTATCACATAAAACATTCATAAAGGAAACATAAGATTTCCACACATCAATCACAAGATATCAATACAACAAATTGATATAATAAAAACTTTATGAAAACCATTTTCAATACCAAAATAAATGAGAAGTAAAACAGGGTATTTATTTTTCTTTAAAAAAAGTTATGGCTTATAGAGGAAGCCGAAACTCAAATAATATTCATGGCGGTGGAGAAGTCGTTTTCGCCGCATACGTAAGAAGAAACATTCCTTTTGTCTTTTAGTAAAAATGCTTCATATAAAAAGATTACTTTTGAATAAAAGTAAATTTTAAATGGGTTTATACGCCGTATAAATGAAAGTTGTGTATAAAACCAAATATGCCTCAATGAAAAGAGATTGAGACGAAATCCTTACAAAGATCATTTTTAAAATAATATATATATATATATTACCTATATTTACTATAAGTACACATAATGAAATTACAAATACAAGATAGGACATAATAATATCATGACATAATTTGAAAGTAGGCGATTAACCCAATGAATGGAAATTGGGTTAAGAAATTCCCTTACCTCGTGTCTGAATTGGCTCGACCGTTATTTAACATCATGAATAATAAACTAGAGTTAATTTATAATTGATTAAGAACCTTTTTCAAGTTTATTATTCCTTTTATATCACTTATTAACATGTTAGTAACATTATATAATTATTTATGTTAATAATGCTCGTTTTCTCGAACTTCTTAAAATTACTTGTTGTTCATGTGGTAAAAGATCCATTATATCCATAATTATGTATTCATGATGTAGATATCATATAAATCATATATATCCAGTATATACATTCATTTATAATATTACATTACATTTAGAGGTAAGAAATGAAAAGCATCGTTCATGGAGATGGTAAGCCATACGTACGCATGAACTCTACTTTCATTTCAATTTCATATTTAATGGAATTAAGTTATAAATATATAATGGTATAATATAATTTTAGTATAATATAATGTATAATACCATTTAATCCATCCTTTATAAATCCCACATATGGCATTAACGATTCAAATCACTTTTAGGGGGCGGTAGTCCGCACTTCCTAAAATGAAAATATAACGTTTACCCATAATGGAAACCATAAAGGTATGCCATAAATGAAAAATATAGAAGATTAAGGAAAACATAAACATAATATTTATCATATATAAAATAGTTTCATCATAATCTCCAACATGATAGTTGTTAAAAGAAGATTGAACAATCATCGTTTCATGAGGCAGTAATTCGTCACCCACAGAAACAATATGTTTTTTAACCATTAGACAAAGGTGTGTGTAAGTTTAAATCAAAACATTCTCATAAAAACATCCTAGTATATTTAATATACTGGTTTTGTTACAAATTAAAGCAATATAAAGAGTTTAAGGGGTTGGAGATGAAAAATAAAGCAAAAGAACATTAGAGAAGAGATTTCCTACAAATGGGGTAACTCTTTTTTATTTGAGCCAAATGCATCCTTGGGAAGACGTATGACCTAAGTGAGGCTTCTAGGAGTAAGAGAGGAAAGTTGGGAGAGTATTTGGGTAGAGGATGGGCGATCCAAATGGCTTGGAAGTTGTGAATAAGGTGGTAGTGGTGGGGGTCTTTTATAAGAGGAGAGGAGGGGCACTCTTGGAAAGTCATGGAATGTTACTTTATTATATAATGAGTTTCGGATTTTAAAGGTCCAAAACATATATATTTAGAATCTAAAAAGATAAGGGTTTGAAATATACTCATCCAATAGGTTTTTGACATGTGTAAGTCTTATATTTTACATTATCTTTTCATTTTATTTAAATCGTTAATTAATTAGGAAATTACTGCATCATCATGATGTCATAAAAAATTTAATTTATTTTATGGTCTAAAAATTATAAAAAATATATAATGATTTATGAAATCTTTCTATATTTCCAATGAATATTTATAGTCGAAAATTTAACTTATATAACCCCATGTAATAATTGTTTTAGTAAAACAACACATGTTTGTGACAATTTTATTTTTAATGTAAATAAAAAGTTATTAATGTCATTTTCATACCCAAGAGGATCCATGGGGTCCCTAAGTTGACCCATGTATTGTCTAGGTCGGCCATGACTCATCCAATAAGGGTAAGACAAGTGTAATGGTATTTTCATATTTTTATAATATCATTTTTACCTTAAATTTCACTAATTACCTTTAATCGCAATTAATTACACTTAAAAGTTACTATTCACCAAAAAATTTACATTAATACCATTTATCCACATTTTAATTACTAATGAAGACTTTGTATGTAGGATTTTTGATAATCAAATCACAGAAGAGGTAATGTTTTATTTAAAAGAAAAATCAGTTTTTTAACTACCACTTAGTGGTTTCACTATTCATAAAAAATTGAAGTTTTTCAGAACAATGCCAAAATTTCACCCTAAGCGATAATTGATATTCCAAATTCAAAGATGATACTATTTTACAAAATTACAAACATATAAGTTTCATTAATTAATTTTATAATTAATTTCCGCTGTCACAACAAATAGCGTGTTTTTAAGAAACAATATATATCAAAAGATTGACAATTGTTTATGTCCAATTTCAAAGTGAAATTTATTCTAATGAACACCATTGGATAAAATGGTAAATATATATTCTAATTATTCTTTAAAACAACTCAATAGTATAATTTATCACTATAAATTATTTTTATTAAAAAAGTTGTTTTTAATATGTTTCATTATTCATAAAAAATTAGAAGTTCTCAGAAAAATACCAAAAAATTCAACTTGGGATAATTTTGATATTCCGAATACAAAAATGAAGTCCATTTGGAATGATAAAAATTATAAAATATTAAAAATTAGGTATTACGATTCACAACGACTACATTGATTGGTTGTGGTGCGTTAGAATCTCGAACTTGCGTACAATGCAAGCTATTGCGTTTTTGAAAGAGAAGCGTACCGTGGATGCTCGGGGTGTTACATTCTTCCCTCCTTCAATAAATTTCGTCCTTGCAATTTTAAATTTTTCTTTGAAAATAAATTGTTTAAAATAAAAAATACCTTTATTGGAAACCCACATCGGAAATAAGGTTAATAAAATTTAGCCTCAATAAGAGGGAAAGGGAAATGAAAAAGTCACCACCAAATTATGATCTCGATAAGGAGAAAATTGGTGGCAATTAGAGACATATAATTGGAGGAAAAATGTAAATATTTTTAGAGATTGATTGAGGTCATCAATCACAAACAAGTGTAAAATTGATGGCCGCAAAGCTTTCAATCTATGTTGATTTAAAATATTATCAGTTCAACAAGACATAAGGTATTAGGATAACACATTTTTTTGTTCCAATATCCCTTTACTAATGTTTAATAATTAATTTATTCATAAAATAATTGATAGGTATATATATATATATTTATGCTTGACATGTAGAGTTTCAACCTTCAACTAATTTCTACCACAAACTCATCATTCATTCAAAAAGATAATAGAACTCAAAAATATTATATTTATCCTAATCGTACAAGGTTCCACATAGCATTTAGATTATGAAAAATATTTTGTAATAACCAGGGAATTCCTGTAGGATAGTGGTAGGTAATAAAGGCATGTCACACTATGGTTGTGGGTTCGATTCCTACAGCTTTGTCCGACACGACGGGTTATCCCCCACCCACCAGGTTATTCTTTTCCTAAAACTATAGTATAATAATATTCCAAAAATAATTCCCAGAAATGTTTTATCCTTAAACAATACTATCCAAAGATCAACTTAATCCATTCCAACATTTATAGTTATCCAAAATACCTCTTTCTAGACTTTCTCTAAAAAGCTATTAAATTCAAAAATCAATTGTAACATCAGATTCCCCAAACAAATTAAAGTTTCTCTTATTGTCACATACTAAAAATATGATTACCTTCATCATATTAAAACCTTAATGAAATAATAAGTACTACAGTACAATCCTTATATATATCACATTATTCTTATAACCATAATATAGTTCTTGAGTACAAAAACACAAATAAAATAATTATTCAACTTCATCTGTAGTAACACCATAAGCTTGGCATTGATCCCTTGTCCCTTTCAGTGGTATGTTTCCCTGACTCTTAAGACATTCATTTGCATAATGCCCAATTTCTCTACAATTGTAGTATTAAACGTTGATATCCTCTTTCATTCCCTTGTAATCATGAGCCTAGTGACCTTTTTCTCCACATTTATAACAAACTCCCATTCCTTTCAGGAAAGCACCAGGGTGATTCTTCCCACAATTATCACATAATGGAAAATCCTTCGTTCCCTTTTTCCCGTTATCTGTCTCTTATTCCACCGTTCTCTTCTCCTCTTTCTTTACTTTATTGTCATAAGATTTAGAGAATACTTTTTCTGTCTTGTTAGCAAATGAGACAATATCTTCATATGATGAGAGCGATTTTGAGACTAATGCTCGACGTAGAAAAGGTTTTAACCCATAAAAAACGAACAATCTTACTTCTTGGGTTACGTGTATAATCTGGAGCATGGCTCTCTAACCTTGTAAAGTTAGCCTCATACATTGCGTCATTCTCATCCCCCTTCTACCTCAGACTCAGAAATTGCCTTTCCATATCTAATCTATGGTCATGAGGGAAGTATTTTTCTATGAAAAGCTCTTTGAACTACCTCCATTATATATTAGATACTTCATCATCTTCCTTTGTTTTTTGAATCAATGACCACCATTGATCAGCATCTCCAGTGATGGTGTAAACTGCCATGATAACCTTTTCCCTTTCTCTACTCCCCAATGCATGAAATATTTTTCGTAAGGAATTTATCCATTGCTCAGCTACTAAGGCATTTGTACTCCCATTGAATGTTGGTGGTTGTTGTCTCATGAAGCAGTCTAACATTGATCCTTCACGTTACGGATTAGGGTGCTCTATACAAGTAAGGTTATTATTCATGACCTGAGTGAGTTTTTCCATTATGGTGATAAGTTGATCAGCACCAATTGTATCTCCAGCTCCACAATAATTATCTTCAGCAGGAGGGAAATCCCTACATGGAGGGCGTGCATTTATACGGTTTCCATTCCTCCCACTAGGCGCCTTTTCTAAACAATGGCATAAACTAGATTAGTTGATGAATCAA
Organism: Viscum album; assembly: GCA_963277665.1. NCBI lineage: Eukaryota > Viridiplantae > Streptophyta > Magnoliopsida > Santalales > Viscaceae > Viscum > Viscum album. Next base: position 517,821,904 of record OY728146.1, read on the forward strand.
AATACATAATTTAACACTTGTAAAACAATTATCATATATTCAAATATTTATGGATATAATCTATAATCATAAAAATGTTTTCTTTTAGGAAGTATATACTCATAACCCTTCATAGTGGTTTGTAAAGAAAATGAGAATTATCCTATGCATACCCCACATGAGAGTCGTAACCAAGAGTGCAGCAAGGCGCATTGTCGTGCACTAGTTCCCGTTCGAGTCTAGCTCAATGTGGTGTTTTCGGGTTTTACCCTTAGATACATCTGTTTCAGATCCGCCTCTACCTGCTCATATCCAGACAGGTATGTATTTCTCGGAAAAATCACAAAATCTCTATAATACCAAAATTCTAGGATGTTCTTCTATAATAATCCTCAAAGTCTATCTTAGGGCTATGTGTTCTAATCAGAGTTTATCTAAATCTAGCTTCCAAGGATAGTACTAAACTGCCTCTGATATCAACTGTAACGCCCCGACCCCAGTTACCCGAAGTCGGTGCATTATTGCGTAACATTGGAATGATCACAAAAGATCAAGTCTCGAAAGACCGATTAGTTTAGTATCCTAGGAATCACTAGATACATTCGTAAATGTTACATTACATCATAAAGTGGAAAACTACAATAACAATGTCTCCATAGTCCACACTCATATCCTCTTCTGACTATCCCTGCAGTTCATTCATAAAATACTTCTTCACATCCTGGAAAATAATAAAACATTGAAAGGGATTAGCTCAGATGCTCAGTAAGGATAAAAATATAGCAGAATATTTAATAAATTAATATAAACATTTAAGGAAATGTATAACTAAAACAAAATCCTTTTAAACTTGAACTTCAACATAATATGGAAAAATTAAAATAAGATAATTCTAATTACTTATTCACATGGATATTCTACTGGTCGAATAATCACATGCAATATCAATAACCACTTTCATAATTATGGAATTTATAATGACAGAATATCATAACCACGTAGCCAAGGCCTCGTACCAAGACCACAAATAAGATTTTGTCAAGGCCTCATGCCAAGACACTAGTTTGTCTCATGAGACCTACCGATGCATCGAGGTGCTATAGTGGGCTCCACCCGTCACTTATTAAGTCCAATGCATTCCTCATATGAACAGGTTTAAACATATCATAAACCAGAAAATAATTGTATCAAATAAAACATGCATAAAGGAAACATAAGATTTCCACACTTCAATCATAAGATATAAATACAACACATTGATATAATAAAAACACAATAAAAACCATTTTCAATACTAAAATAAAATAAAAGTAAAACATGGTATTTATTTTTCTTTTAAAAAAAGATATGGCTTATAAAGGAATCCGAAACTCAAATAATAGTCATGGCGGTAAAGAAGTTGTTGTCTCCGCATACATAAGAAAAAATATTCCTTTTGTCGTTTAGTAAAAACACTTAGTATAAAAATATTCCTTTTGAATAAATGTAAATGTCAAAGGGGTTTATACACCATATAAATGAAAGTTGTGTATAAAATCAAATATGCCTCAATGAAAGGATATTGAGACGAATTCCTTACAAAGATCATTTTTAAAATAAAATATATCTATTTTGTGTATTTACTATAAGTACACATAAAGAAAGTACAAATAGAAGATATGACATAATAATATCATGACATAATTTGAAAGTAGGAGATTAACCCAAAGAAAGGAAATTGGGTTAAGAAATTCCCTTACCTCATGTCTGAATTGACTCGACCATTCTTTAACCTCCTGAATAATAAACTAGAGTTAATTTATGATTGCTTAAGATACTTTTTGAAGTTTATTATTCCTTTTATATCACTTATTACCATGTTATTAACATTATGTAATTATTTATGTTAATAATGGTCGTTTTGTCGAACAACTTAAAATTACATGATGTTCATGTGGTAAAATATCCATTATATCCATAATTATATTCATGATGTAGATATCATATTCATCATATATATCCAGTATATAAATTAATTTATAATATTACATAACATTTAGAGGTAAGAAATGAAATGCACCATTCATGGAGACGGTAAGCCGTACGTATGAATGAACGCTACTTTCATTTTAATTTCATATTTAATGGAATGAAGTTATAATTATATAAAGGTAAAAAATAATTACATTATAAAATAATGTATAATACCATTTACTCCATCCTTTATACATCCCACATACGGCATTAACGATTCAAATCACTTTTATGGGGCGGTAGTCCGCACTTCCTAAAATTAAAATATCGCATTTACCCATAATGGAATACATAAAGGTATTCCCTTAATGAAAATTACAGAAGCATAAGTAAAACATAAACATAATATGTATCATATATAAAAATAGTTTCATCATAATTGACACCATGAGAAGTGTTAAAAGAAGATTGAACAATCATTGTTTCGTGAGGTAGTAATTCCTATCCCACAGAAACAGTATGTTCTTTAACCACTAGACGAAGGTGTCTGTAAGTGTAAATCAAATCCTTCTCATAACAACATCATAGTATATTTAATATACTATTTTTTTAAAAAAATAAAGGAAAAAAAGAGTTTAAGGGGTTGGAGAAATAAAATAAAGCAAAAGAACATTAGAGAAGACATTTCCTTAAAATTGGGTAACTCTTTTTGATTTGAGCCAAAGGCTTCCTTGGGAAGACTTTTTCCCTATGTGAGGCTTCTAGGAGTAAGAGAGGGAATTTTGGAGAGTATTTGGGCAGAGTTTTTCCAAGACAAATAGCTTGGAAGGTGTGAATAATGTTGTAGTGCTGGGGGGAATTTGTAAGAGGAGAGGATGGACACTCTTAGAATGTCATGAAATGTTACATTATTATATAATGAGTTTAGGATTTTAATGTTCTCACAAATAAATATTCCGAGGATAAGGTGATAAGGATTCGAAATATACTCATCCAATATGTTTTTGACATGTTTAAGTCTTAGATTTTACATTATCTTTTCATTTTATTTAAATCGTTAATTAATGAGGTAATCGTTGCATCATCATTGTGTCATAAAAAATTTAATTTTTTTAATGTATAAAAATTATAAAAAAAATATAATGATGTATGAATTATTTTTATCTTTCCAATGAATATTTATAGTCTAAAAGTTAACTTATATACTCTCATGTAATAATTGTTTTACTAAAACAACACATGTTTGTGAGAATTTTATTTTTACTTTAAAGAAAAAGTTATTAATGTCATTTTCTTACCCAAGTGCCTCCATGGGTTCCCCATGTTGACCCATGGATTGTATTTGTCGTCCATGAATAATCCAATAATTCTAAGACAAGTGTAATGGTATTTTCATATTTTTATAATATCATTTTTACCATAAATTTCAATAATTACCTTTAATTGCGATTAATTAAACTTAAAAGTTACTATTCACCAAAAAAATTATTTTAATATCATTGAAATTTTTTTTACTTCCTAATGACAACTATGTATGTCGGATTTTTGAAAATAAAATCACAGAAGTGGTAATGTTTCATTTAAATAAAAATCTGTTTTTTAACTACCACTTACTTGTTTCAATATTCATAAAAAATTGAAGTTTTTCAGAACAATGGCAAAATTTCACCCTAAGATATAATTGATATTCCAAATTAAAAAATGATTTCTATTTTAAAAAATCCCAAACATATAAGTTTCATTTATTAATTTTATAATTAATTCCCATTTTCACAACAAATATCGTGTTTTTAAGAAACAATATATATAAAAAGATTGACAATTTTTTATGTCCAATTTCATAGTGAAATTAATTCTAATGAAAACATTGGATAAAATGGTAAAACTATATTCATATTATACATTAAAACAAATAAATAGTATAATTTATCACTATAAATTATTTTTATTAAAAAAGTTGTTTTTAATATTTTTCACTATTCATAAAAAATCAGAAGTTCTCAGAAAAATACCAAAAAATTAAACTTAGGATAATTTCGATATTCCGAATACAAAAACGAAGTCCATTTGGAAAGATAAAATTTATAAAATTTCAAAAAGTAGGTATTACTATTCACAATGGCTACTTTGATTGGTTGTGGGGCATTAGAATCTCGAACTAGTGTACAATGAAAGCTATTGCATTTTTGAAAGAGAAGTGTATCGTGGAAGCTCAGGGTGTTATATAGGACATTGGAATTTGAAATTCACCATGTTCTTGGACGTAGTAATCCCATGTATAGGCGAATCACAAATTTTCTATGTTGGGTTTTCAGTTATTGATTGTGATATTTATTGCTAATATTACATCACTATTTATTTACATACATGCATTATTCTATTCAAAACATTTTTAATATAGAGATGATAATTTTAAATTTTATACCTCGAATAAATGAGGGAATTTCATTTACTTGAATCATATTAGGAACTATAAGTATTAAAATTTCATCATTTTTTTCATTCCAAATCTACATTCATCATGCATCTACCAATGCAAATTTTAATGATATTTAGTTTAGTAGTAATATATTTTAGTATTTTTAGGTTATAAATATGATGTTTGTATGTTTATTAGTTATTCTTCTATGACCACTTCTGTTTCTATCAAAACCTGGCCCTCAGAGTGGGTTGTCAGTTTTGTAAAACTCAGGGGAAGACTATGTACGTACCCTAATTTATATTTTCATTCCTTACTATCTAAACTATGACTAGGGAGTCATGTATCATGTTCTTTTCCATATGTATCATTTACATGTTTAACTATTCTAAAATAAAATCTAGTCTAAGTTGTGTGTTGAGAAATTGTAGAGAAATGTCGATGCGACCACTTTCTGTCAGACTCCAAGAGATTAGTAGGGAACACATTACAATGTTTTTGGGTATAAAACAACCTATAGTGATTCCTGAAGATCCTCACCTACATACTCCCATGGAACCTCATTCTGATCTTCCTCTGGGCCTTGATTACCAATTCATGTATATTCTTCTTAGTTTCATATTTTCAGTTGAGAGTGTTCCAGGGCCATCTCCAACTATAGAAGATCTTATGTGGGACAATTTGTGATAGTATCCTCAAAATTTCATTGGGGATGGTTGTCCCAATGTTGTAGTGTCATGGATAAAATCCATGAAATGCATCTTTGACCATCTTGAGATGCTTCAAGAGTGATGGGACAAATATGATATCATTATGTTTCGTGACTCTGCCACGTGTTTGTGGGATTTCATTTATTAGGAATATAAACATGAATAAATGTTCTTGGATGGATTATAGAGAGATTTCAATGATCACTTCTTCAAATAGAATTTGAGTGAAGCTAATTCAAGATATTTTTATCATCTTTAGCTCGGCTCTATGATAGTGTCAGAGTATTCTACTCATTTCACAAAGCTCCATCATTTTTCCCCTTCTCAAAATGGTGATGCATAGTGACTGAAAGATGAATTAAGGATGTAATAGGATTTAACTTATTATCAAATTTGGATTTATTTAATTTTAATTCCATTATATATATCATAAATCAAGCACTAATTATTTATGGAATTGTTAGTGAAGATACTCTTGTGATCCGTGGTGATTCATTTCTGAATCAGGGTAACGGTTCTTTAGGCAGTCAGTTGAATAATTTCAAGGGGTCATGTTTGTGTAACTTCAACAAAACGACAAATATTGATATCAATATCACATGACATCAGTACAGAATGATCATCTATAAGAAAACCCAATGCATGAGGAACGTGATGGAGTTCTGAGCTTACTGTAATATGGGTAACATGTAGAGTTTCTTATATTCATTTAATTCAAAATATAGTTTTAGAGGATCCATGACAATGTATTTATCATGTATGGGATATATAGATCCATTTTAGTGCGGGATTGCATTTTCCAACAGCCAATAAGGCTGATTTTGTGGAGGTCATGTCAATAGCAGTCACATTCTAGAACACCATCTTAAGTAGGGTAAACATGCTAAGACTGTTTTGGTGGAACCATAAGAATAATTATCAAGAAATATGTATAATTTACATATATAATTAATGGAGTAGTGTCTAGAGAGATATGATGTCATATGTACTATCAAAATTTCATCTACTTCACTTTATACGATTTTTGATACCAGTGAATCATACCCTTTTATATATACTAAAATTATTGAGAGTTTGGGAATTTATATCAATTAATTATGTGGTGTTATTTCTCTCGAAACTCTATTGAGGGTTATAATATTGGGAATATTTCAATTCCAGGTATTCCTCTTAAGATAGGTGGTTATCGTTTATTCGAGAATTTCATCATCCTCGAGATGACAGGGTTTAATGTCATTCTCGGTATGGACTAAATATATATTTATCATGACCAACTAGATTTCTATAACCATCGAGTTTATTTCAAAACACCCAAGGAAAGAAAATATGCACACAAGGGAGAATGGGTTTTCCATGATGATCGATATGGACCCAAGCATTATATGATGGGTTCAATGATAGATCAAGTAACAAGTCACTATATGAGTGAAAAGGGAGAACAATCAATGCACTTCCCTTACAATGTGGTTTTATTTAGTGACGTATTTTACAATTATTTTTCTATATTAACTACTATGGTGGAAATTGAATTTACTATCAAGAGAGTTTGAGGTGAGACACTAGTTTCTATTCCTCCTTATACGATTCTGAAAATTGATATAAATGAACTAAAGAAGCATTTTGATTATCATAAGGTGAAGGATTTCATTAGACCTTATACCTCATCATGGGGTTCACTAGTCTTTTCACCATGAATGACACTACCATTAGATATTTTGTCGATTTCCATTGACTCAACCAGATTATAGTAAAGAATCAATTTTGATTGCCTCATATAAAAAACATATTAGACTAGTGGTGATGGGAAACTTTTTTCTTCATGATTGGTCTATGGTCGGGCTATCATCATGTGTGTGTGTGCGATCATCTGATATACAACATAAAAATTTATAAAGAAGGTATAACATGCATGATTTCATGTTTAAATATTTTGGTCTATTGAACACACCAGTAGTCATCATGGCTCTGATGAATTAGGTTTTTCACCCGTAACATAATTCCATTGTGGTAGTCTTCATAGATGAAATTTTGGTTTATATACACTCTAGAAATAGAAACACAACCCATCTTGATATCGTGAAATGTACACTAAAATAGTTCCATATATAAAAAAACACTTAGTAAATTCTATGTTTTTATTGATGAGGATAGATTTGTTGGTTAATTAATATCTGAGAATGGTTTATCAGTTGACCTATAAAAATTGAGCATATTAGTTTCATGGGAGAATACAAACAATGTGATTGACATATAAACATATTAGCTATATCTGGATAGTACTGAAGTTTCATCTAGGATCTTTCCCACTTAGAAATTCCCTTTATGGATCTGATGGAGAATGGTGTATAGTTCATATGTTCTGATGATTGTAAAAAATATTTTTATAAGTCAATGGGATGACTCATGACAAATCCGATCTGGATTCTTCATGATCATGGAAAATTTTATACTATTTGTTGTAAAGATTCATGAATTTGAGTAGGTTTAGTTGTGATGAAAGGTGATCAAACAATAAAATATGGATCCCATGAGCTGAGGCCTCACCAGTGGAACTATCCTACAAATGATATTGAATTGGGGGTTTTGGTTCTATCTATAGGTTGTTCGATACACGTATTTTTGGGATAATAGTTGTTAATTTACAAGAATACTAAAATCATGAATTATATCTCCACATATAGAGAAACAAATTTGAGGTAGCAGAGTTTGGTCAAATACTAGAAGAAGTTCATATTTGGGATAACTTATACATCTGGAAATGGTTATGTCGTGGATGATAGTTTGAGAAGTACGAAAACAAAAAAAATCCATTTGTGTATCCAATAATGAGTGGCATATGTTGGATTTGTTTTTTGAGATACATTTGGAGGTTTCACAAAATCATGAGAAACTGGTTGTGTTATCTCTTTCATTGACATACTCTCTCTTAAAGTGGGTTTGTATGCAAATGGTATTTGATCCACTGGGGCTTGTTTTGAGGGAAATCATCATAGGATAGAGCCCTCCCCATGGTTGGGAAGAGGATAGTAGTAAAGCTCTACTATAATGTTGTCATGTATGGGTCACTTTTGATATTCATCAAGTGATTATGAGAGAATATCATGCCTCAGTGTGGTAACATATTATTGGATATACCAAGATGCATAGAGACATGAATCATTAGTACTGCTGGCTGGGTATGAAGAAGAAAATATGATGATTCCTTTCTAAGGGATCCACCAGTTTGAATGTAAAAGAAGATTACCGGTAACCAACTGGACTTATACACCCACTACACATTCCTGAGTGGAAATAGTATGAAGCCAACATGGATTTTTGTTACAGGTGTGCCTAGATCCCCTTGATGCAGCGATGCAGTATGGGTGACCATTGATAGCATGAACAAAGTTATGAACTTCCTACATATATGATATACCTTATCTATCAATGAGTTAAGAATGATATATATTCAAGAGATTGTTTGGATTCCTAGAATGATCCATTTTTTTTTGTTGGACTGTGATGCCCATTTCAAATCATGATTATGATATGGGTTGCAAAAGGCACTGGGTTAAGAAGTTATTAGGAGTACGGTATATCACCACCAGATTTTTGGGAAGTCCATCGAGACCATTCAAATGATAGAGGATACATTGTGGGTTTATACTAATGAATGATGTGTTTGTTGGGATAAATATATTCCTCTAGTTGATTATACATATAATAATATCATTTATGAAACAATTCAAATCGATACTTATGATGCCCTCTATGTTAGACCATGAGGTTTACCTCTATATTGGATCAAAGTAGGCGAGGAAGATCTTTTGTATCCTCATACAATTAAAAAAAACATGTGATCATGTCTAGCCGATTTAGAACCGTAGGGCTTCAACTCATTCATCATAAAAGACATATACCAATCTTCGTTGCAACATGATGGATTTTGTGGTGGGAAATCATGTATTTTGGCAAGTTTCACCAAGGGTGTGTCATAGACTAATCATGAGACATGAAATGTTATATGCACGATATGTCATGTCATTCGAGATAGTGTCAAGAGTTGGGTTAGTAGCCTATTATTAGTAGTTACCTCATATGAAATGATTTATGTACTATATCTTCCATGTATCTCAACATAGACAACATCATCTAGACCTATCTTATTCGTTTGATCCTGGAGACATTGAGCTTGAGGAAGATGCATTCTTCAAGGAGGATCTTATTTGTATTGTCAATCATATAATTACAGTTCTCCGATAATGGTTCGTTCCTATAATATGGTTTTTATGGAAACATATATGCATTCATAATGAGAAATAGTAGAGGGAGACTGTTGTGTGTGATTAGAGGCCCGAACATTTCATAGATGATGTTACATAACACATAGATGGAAAACTCATGGACGAGTTTTCTTAAGATGGATATTTTATAATGTGCCGACTATAACCCAAATAAATCCCATTTAATTTGTAGTCAAATTTCTAAAAGAGACCTAGGGAACTCACCCGCACGACATGTTACATGTCCCTAGAAGTAATTATTTTTTTATATGGTTTCATGATATTTATGTAAAATAATACATCATGCCCGAGAAAATTGTTTTTGATTCAAAATAATTAAAAATAATATAATGAAAAATAATTAAATAAAATTAGATGAAAAAGTAATGAAAATATAAAATCAAATAAAAATTAGACATGATAATAATATTAATAATAATATATGCGTTGTTCCCATTTTTATACTTTTTATATTTTACATTATCTTTTATATTGTTAATTTATTATATTTTATTTTTATTTTTATTTAGTTACATTTTTTTATCCTTCCCATATTTCTTCCCATTTTTGTTTCATTACACCTTCCTCCTCTCCTCACCTCCCTCAATTCAGTGTCATGCCACTCCTGGATATGTGGTGCACCTTATTTTCCTCCACATATGATGCTTGTGAACCTTCATAGCTCTCCAATTTTATACCTATTCATAATTTATGTTAATCAACCGATAATGAAAATCATCCTCCCAAATAATTGTTGAGTTTCATCATATATATGTCACATAATATTTCAGGTAAAGTTTTCACCCGAAATTATTATTTTATTTATATTCTTTAATTTCACCCATTTTAGGTCAAAAAATTCATTTCTACATGACGTGGTATATATTATGACTATGAGATTGTGTTCCTTCATTATCTCCTTTAAATGTGTCGCTATATTTAAATCGCACAGTTATGACACACATCAGTTCCTATTAGGAAAACCAAAATAATGTCTTCATTTTTATTAAATTGTTTTACCTTGATCCTTGTTACTCAGGTTTATGGATAACCCATATCTAGGTTTTTTTCATGCTGTTAGATTCCCCTTTGGGGGCATCAGCATAGATGGACAATTTATCTTGGGCCATGACCCATTTGTTTAACGTCACATGCTTGTGTGTGATAACCGGGGTTGTGGTTTTAAATAGATCTAATTATTTAGTATGTATCATATAGAATATGTTCAGTTTTACATTAAATTTTTTATGCCTAAATATTTGTTATTTTATTTCTTGTCGTGTATTTATATGTAATAAATTTAGTAAATCTTCTAACCCTAAAATATTACCACATTTTTTATAATATTGATTTTTTATTATTTAGATGTGAATGTTTCTTGAAATGAATAGTAAATATGGCATTAAATTAGTTAATTAAATATAATAACCCATAGATGAATACTCTATTATATATATATATATTATTTCCTTACTATTTTAAATATATCGTGTTGGGGTGATTACATGAGTCTCATATTAATGACCTGCATTTGGACTATCCATACACAATGGGTTACAATAATACACATAGGGAATGTGATTTTTTAGGCTCTATAAGCAAGGAATTTCGCTGTAATATTTTCTATACTATTGGTTGATACCAATTCCCATAGGGGATTGAATGGAAGGATCCATTGGATAATTGGATATGCACAGCCTCACCTAATTGTAAATCTTTTACCTATGATACATGTGACAGACTCATAATTACCATACAATGTCTATTAAATGGGCTAATATGATGATTTACATGAATGGAATATTATAATTGTGTTGAATTGTTTGGATTCACTGAAGAAACCCATAGGGATGAGATATGACTCCACCTCTAAATTTTTCAGTTTTAATATGAATGCTTCAGATGTATTATTTTTACTACCTAGAGTTTTTCTTCATGATTTGTGACACCTCTCTTATGACTATTGTTAACATAGTTTCACACATGAATTAGAACCCCATATAACAATTAGGCCTTAGTGTATTCCCTTTGTGGTGAGTTATGTTACTTAGGCCTTGTTATTTATATATCTTTATGTGTTTCCCAGTACTCATTTCAACACTAGGCTGAGGCCGGAGAAGGTGGAATTGAACGAGCATCCTCTTAGAAACATGGACCAAATTAAAATATTAATTAATTATTTAAATGATTAAATATTTTTAAATGACAAACATCTATTTTTTGTAGCACAGAATGGAATGGTCAAGGCACTTCAGGTTCTGGCCTACCGGGACTATATCTTGCACACTTATCAGGCATTTTTTTTACCAGAGAATACTTTATGTCCATAGGTATGGATACATATAAGCATGAAACTATATATTATTGACTAATTTTCTGATTTGGAGTGTTCTTGGGGGTAGAGGATAGAGTATATGCAAGGGATTTTGTGTGGTCATTTTTAGTCTTTTGGCTATATTTTCATCATGCAGTGTATGCTTGTATCCTATATCCCTAAAAAATTAATATTTTCATTTGTCATCATGGATTGACATAATCATTGAATTTATATGACTATTCACATTCCACAGTTTATTTATTTGTTGGGTCATTTGTTTTCTACTATTCTAGTCATGTTTTCATTTCCAAATTGCTTTTGATACTTGTTCAAATAATATATTTTATATTGAAATACCATTTCTTATGAGGGAATAATCTCTCCCTGGACTTACCCATGTTCATTGTTTCTAGTAAGCAAACTCTAGAACTTGGGGAGATATGCTCGAGGTTATTTGGGCTGTTGTTTCATGGAAAATTTTAGAGGCACTCAGGGTGGGATGTTACAGTTCACCCACTTTTTCAAAACATATACATCTGATAAAATATTTAATCATTAGTTCAATTTTCCAAAATATGTACATGTGATTAAATATGTAATGATTAGTCTATTTTAATAATAAATAAACACATTAATAAATATATAATCATTAGTACAACGATCGAAAACATATACATCTGATTACAAAAATTAATTCATTTTTATAAATTTAATTTTCATTGTATAGTGAATTTATTTTCTATATCATCGTACATAAAAATATTGAAGTATTAATGTTTTTAACTCAAAATAATATAAGGAATTTTATTGTGATTATCAATGTATGGTTAGAATTTTTTGAAATAAATTCATTATACAAAAATCATTACCATTTTTAATATCACAAAACATTAAATTAAAAATACAAAAAAATAATTCCCATGTATCATACAACATCTAATTTATATATTTTATAATTGATTATTTATACCATAATATTCAATAGTTTAGGAATATTACATCAAGTTATCTTTTATTTTTCATCAAAATAACAATATATTTAAATAAAAGTATTTAGAATTAATATCATCAGTGGTTTTATAATTGTCAGACCATTTAATAATGAAAATATAAGGATTTAATAAATGTGTTCATAAAATTTTAGGGAAATTAATTTCATATGAAAGAAATAATACTAAAAGGATTTATAATTTTATTTATCAAAATTTAATAGAAAAAAATTACAAATGAAATTGGAACAAACCATAATAATATTCAGAACCACATGAATCTAAAAAACAATCATTAAAAATAAAAACACATTAATTAAAAAATAAATGATTCATAAAGTGTTATAAATAAGTATATCTCAGTCCTCACGTGGTTTATAATAATTATAAATATATTACTTACATCTTGATGAATTTGTTCAAACAATAGAAAGAATTGATATTATATTTGTAATATCTTATTTGATGTCATTTTCTTCTTATTTTCGGTCTTTATAATCAGGATATCCTCTTATAATAAATGAAATTTATAAATTTGACAATGATTCAATGAACGATATTCCCTGATTTTATTCAAATTTAGTTTTTCTTATTCCAAATACTGAACTTTGATATTTTTATCCTAACTTTTTTGTTGTAAGACACATAATTAATTCATTTTTTCTGTTCTTCAATCATGTCTTCAATTATATTTTATACATTTTTGAGCTTGTCATCCTGATTCATAAAAATTAATTTGTTATTAGAAATCTCCCTTGATAATTCAACAACCTCTCTGTTAATCTTTTTGATAACACAGATGATCTATTAGATAACTCATGAACACTATCTATATTTTGACCATAAATTGTAAAATCCCATTAGTGTTTCTTATCAAATGAATAATATATTTATATGTTCTTATATTATATATGAGCATTTACATATAATATTTATTTTCATACTCATTTGAAGTATCATGTTTTTAATGATTATTCAACAAATTCTAATTTTCCCTCAAATCATATTTGACTTGAAAATAGTTTCACCAAGCATGAATATCTAGAAAAATATAAATAATACCATTCAATTAATTTTTTTAGTTACTAATAATATTTACATGAATTCCATTAAATGGATAAAATTACATGGAGGGGAATTATTAGAATAATTAGAAGTATATAAAATAGTATCTCCTTATTACATATAAGATGATTAATTTTTTGAAACATCACTGTCGTTAAAAACATCTACATAATTAAGATCATGAACACCATCATAATAAGTTTGACTTTTTTTGAATTCTGAACTTTTTAAATTTGTTCATTTCCTACTTTTGATTATTATTCTATTATTTGAGATTTTTTTAATGATATACATTTCATCGTTATCATATTTAAAAGGATTTAGATAATACACCAATATATAGAATATATATTATATCATCAATAATATCTATATTTAATCATTACACCTATATTATATCATAGGTGAGTTAAATACATCATATTAGAAGATCATGTGGGGCCTACCATATCCTTTTCTTGGATATTCATGAAAAAGTAAAATGTCCTTAATTTTTTCAATGGAAATTTTCTTCATTGAAATATGATATGATTTTCCATGAATCACATCAAACAGAGGTTCTTCTTGATAAATGTAAATTGAAACCCATTTATTTTTTATTGATTTTATTATTATATTTATTAAATCCATTCATTTAAAAAATTTCATAAAATTTTTTTATTGGATTTTCTTTTGATCTTTCAGCTTTTTTCATGTCTTCATCTCAATGATAATATTTAAAATTTTTCTTAATCACTAAGCATATATCCTTATTCGATCGAAAAGACTAGTTATATAGATTTTTTTAATTATTTTTTATAATAAATGTATTTAATTCTTTATAATATTTCATATTTGGTTTATTTAATGTATAATAAATTGATTATTATACTTCACATCACTTATAAATATTTCCCTAATTTCAAAATATTAAATTTGAATGTTTCATTATAAAAATTTTCTACATTATTATTTTGTGTATAATAATTTTACAATTTAATATTACATATATTTTTCTGTATACTAAAATATAATTTTTCTCTAAAACATGTAGCAATATTTTGATATTTTTTTAACATTAATAAAATTTATATGCATTTTTTGATGAATATATTGTAAAAAATATATTTAATTATATTGTTTCTTATATTACTACCCTAATAAAATTAATATAACAAATTAATAGAATAGTCACTCTCATGTTTCATAATAAATTTAGTAAATTAATATCATATTATATTAATGTTTCATTGTCACCTTTTATAAATGAGAAATTTTTGTAACCGCAATTCAACAATATTATTTTATGATCGGATACATAAAACCATTTTAACATTTTCATATAATTAAAATGAGTATTCAATAAATTTATACTTCTCAAAATATCCATGATTCTTAGATAATTAATTTCTTAATAAATTAGCTCCTCCATCCAATGGAATTTGAACTAACTATGCATTCTCTATTTATTAAAGATGTAGTAATTTTCTAAAAAATCATATTGACAACTGTAAGACCATATAAATCACTAAATTTTATATATTTTTATAAATATATCATCCAAATCATTTTTATGTAATTTTAAATCAATATTTTCATCAAATACATATTCCCAACCCTAAATAGATATAACCGATGTCAACAACGATTCATTCTACTAAAGCTAGGATATTTAAATCAATCGTGATTTGAATGAAATTCTACTAGAATATTTAAATGAGTAAGACATTTAGCCTAAAAAATATAATTATTTTTTTAGAAAAATTTGACGATAATTCGGTATAGATGTTAAATAAGAGAAATATATTTTTAGAAGAAATGTGGTGAGAAAAGAGATGGTCCACCACTCATATATATTGTCTCTATTGAGAGACACTAAATATTGCATCCATATGTGGATTTATAACCATATCCCAATATAGATCAATAGATTCCAAAAATCATTAATATATTAATAATTTAATTATGAACTCTTGATTTTTTATTAGATTTTATATACATTTTATTTATTCAATAATAATTCTAAAAAATTTATTATTTTTTTTAAGAAAAAATTAAGAATATAGACAACATAAAATTAATACAACAAAATAATGTTGTGAAAAAAACTGTTCAAACGATTAAATTTAGAGATAAATTTATTTCAAAAATTAAAAAATTTGTCATAAATAGTAAATTCTTAATTATTTAATTTTTTTCAAACTGGAATTTATTTTTGAAAAATATATATTTTCATAAAATTATCAAATTTTTTTAAATGATATATAAAAACGGTCATCTGAAAAAAATTTCTAAAATGTAATTTGATTCAAAATTTTATAATAAAATTATTTCTCAATAATAAATTTAACAAAAATTAGTTTTGAATATTTTTTAAATAGATTAGAAAATAAATATATACTACAACATTCATAAAGTGAATCATTTCTAAAACGATATGGAATAAATAATAATTATATATGGATTATCAAAATATATTTACCATTCCTAGATTCAGTTTAGTCAATAGTAATTTCTCAATATTGAGAGACTTAATAAAAATATTTTCATGTTGTTCTTATGTTCTGATAAATTTTGAAATGATATCTAATTTTTGTGTGGGATCCCAAAATAAATGGATTCTAATATCAATGTTCATAGTGTTGAGGGATGTAATAGGGTTATTCGTAGATAAATGCAACATGTGTTACAAATAAAAATTGGTGTTCTATCAAAACTCATCCCGAAATATGTGAGTATTTTTTTCCATATACAACACATTAGCACATAAACATATAACTACCAAATTTTTTATCTTCAGTTGTGAAAGTTGTGACTCAGTGTTGTTTCAAAAAATAAATTAATTCTTATCCTAAGAAATGAAAAGTTGTTGTTATAATTTTTGATATATAATTGAAATCAATTATATAAATATTTGGAAAAAAACATTATATGAATAATATAAACAAAGATCCATATCTACCTTAATATAAGAAAGAAATTGTTAAACAAACTTTTGCTGGGAATATTTCAGATTTTTATGAAATCACTCATATATGAATACATATTAAATTAAATCTTATTTTTTGAAATGAAGTATAATTTTAACTACCTACCATTTAACAAAAATGTTTTAGAACAAATTATTTCAAAAAAAATCAATGTCAATATATTTTGTTTTCCTAATAGAAGTAAGATAACTATTTATATTTTTATATACAAAAAATATAAAAAAATATTTGATAAATTTTTTTCTTATATTATTGTTCAATAGGTTATTAAATTTTTTTAAAATCAACAAAAAAACTTATTTATCCAATCATTCCAATTTCAGTCACAAATTTCATAATATTATGAAATTAATCAATAATTTTTTTTGATATGAACCAAATATATTGTCTTTTGTTTGAATCTAAATAATTATTATACCATTAAAAAAATTAATAAAAAATTAGATATCGGTTTCCCTTAAAATACTATTTTATAAAAACATATGGTTTATCATTCACACCAAGAATTTAGAGTTTGTTTATGTTCATAAATATAGGTAATAAATCAAAACAATTGTCAATAATTTTATTTGTTCCAAAAAATTCGGTTTTAATACATAGAAATCATCTTTTATATATCAATTAAGGAAGGCAGACATCAAATATATTTTAAAAAAAGAAAAATAAATTAAAAATGATTCAGATTATAGATGTATATGAATATATTAAATTCTAGATACTAGAGAATAAGTTTCATCGTAGACTATTCCTTCTTGTTGATTATAAGCCTTTAAAAATAGCTTATCTTTATTTATAACTATTACTCTATTTTAGTCACATTTCTTTTTGGAGTACCCTTTTACGTTAATTAAAAAAGTTTTATAATTAGGAGTATCCAATTAATTAGAAATATATTTATTGTCAAAATCATTATGTTTATCATGCATTTTTTGACCAATATTCATAACCCAAATCCCCATCGTGAGTATATAGTTATAATTGTGATAAAAAATTTCAATTTTCACATTCTGTTAATATGGAACATTTTGTTCTTAATAGTTGTCCTAATATCTAATCATGTTGTCATTGTTATTATTTCTATGTATTTTTAAACTCCATATTTTTAGAAAAGGTTGTTCTTAAACAATATGTCAAATTAATTGATGAGGTAAAACGTCCAAAATAATTTCTACAATTATATCATAAGAAAAATTTTCCATCATTGATGCAATTTTATTTTTTTAATAACAACTAAAGATGTGGTTTGAGGTTATTTTAAAACAAAAGGTCTAGTTTAATCAAATATAACATGTTCTACTTCCTCAACAGTACATTTTTATTGAAAAGAGTATATGTCATAATAGTTGGGAAATAATCTAAAAAAATTCATTATTCATATTTTAGAAATAATCCCAATAATAAATCATTAGTATTGTGGATGAATATTTTTTTCCAACGTATCTAATGTATACATTTTTTTTATTTATTCATGAACACTTCTCAATAAACAATTTATTATCAAAATTTCTTTTTACAGCTTGATTTATATTAAAATAGGATATACTAGATGCTTCATCCCAAAAAGTTATGAATTGAGTATTCAATCAACATGGTTATATCAATCTCATAATGAAAAATATTTATTCTCTTAACTAATGAATTTCATTGATGTGTTCTACCAGATGAGATGTTAAACATTATAAATTTTTAACAGTAATATATTTAAAATTTTGAATTTAAAAATTCATCCCCATGATAACTATAAATAGTTACCAATGGTATATTTTTCTCATTTTTAACATGAGCTATCAAAATTTTAAATCAAAAAAAGGCTTCTAATTTTTTTATCAAAAAATGGACCCAATTATATCTAGTGTAGTCCTATAATAATTAATATAAAGAATATTTTTTCCTAGTAATTTTTTCTACAAAAGATAAAATAATACATGGTGTACTAACAGTAATGATTTATAATTTTAATCAACACTAATAGATTTAAAACATTGATTCTGTTTCATTTTTACTTAAATAGGATCACAATTTTATAAACAATTAATCCTAATATATGGTAGATCAATAACTATTCCAATATGTGAATGTTTTGATATAATTATAACATTAATTTACCTTGTGCATAAATTACAAAACCTTTATTGTTCTTCCACTATAGTATGGAAATTTTTAATTTTTCTCAAATAGTTATCTATGTTATGTCTGTAAGCATTCACAATATTATCTTTATAATGAATAATTTTACCTTTAGAACTATGAACAACACATTTTTATTTACTAAAGATCAAATGGTAAACGTCATCACATTATTGTATTATTTATACAATGTCTTTGTTATTTCCTACAAAAAAATATTCAAAATTAATTTCTTTTAAAGAATAAAAATATTAAATATTGCATTAATTTCTCCAAGAATAATATTATGATATGTGACATTCCGATATTTATTATTTATGTAATTCTTGAATAAAATAATTTTTTTCATGATCATACTAACATAACATAACTTTCACATGTAAAATTTTTATTTGTACTATTATTTTTGTTTTTATAATAAAAAAATATGGATTTTAGTGCCCAAACATTATTAGGTAAAATATTTTTAGAAAATATGTTTTTTGGCATGAAAATCAAACTAACTATTGTTTTTTTAAATTATCAACTCGTTAGAAATATAAAATTTATGATATCCATTGTTTAAAATAATATTTAATGAACATTTACTTTTCCAATTTATAATTATTTATGATTTTGTTCATAAAGGATCATTTTTTGTACAAAAAAATAATTCTGAAAATTTGGGTTTCAATTTGTAAACCCAATTCCAAAAATACTTTTACGAGGTATAATTTTTTAGAACATGTTATCAAAACATTCCATACCATATTCTAATTTTTACATAAATTTTTTAAAAATTCAAATTTTCTATCATTGATTAACAACTATATATTTAACCAAATTATTTGTTGTAATATTAGATTTCATTGAATATTTTGTAAATTTAGATATTTGAATAAAATATATAAATTATTTAAATTTAATTTGAATGTTATATATTATCATATTAAATGTGTTTTGAAAAATTCAAAATTTTTTATATAGAATAATTTATCCAAATGATATAATTATTCAAAACTAGTAAAATTACATCATCATATAGTGAAGTATAATTTTTAAGTAATGTAGAATATTCCTCCAAAGAATAGGATAATATAATTTTGAAGTTAAAATTTTAATGAATTGAATATTGAACATTTCCACGAAGAATAAAATTTCAACGAAATTTTAATCCAATTTAGATTAACATGTTTGAATTACTCTATATCATCAAGATGTCATCATGGATTCCCAATCAGCATGCATAATCATACTGATCCGATCAAAAAACATTTTATAAGTGGAATCTTTAACCAAAAATTATTATACACTATTTACGGTTATCATACATTTTTATTCCATATTTTGAATTAGATTACCAATGATAAAATCAAATCAATGATAATTTTCTTCAAGCATTACTTATATGGATTCAATGAATTTGTTTTTTTCTATAGTGAGTAACTTCTACCTTTATCGAAATATTGTTTTCCACATAAAATTATAAAAATTTTCCAAATATTATTCATGTAATTGATCATATAAATGTGTTTTAATAAAATAATTATTTTGATGTTTCATTTTTCAAATTTTTCAATGTGGAAAACATCGTACAAAATAATATAGTGACCTATTTTTAGGAAATTTTTCCAAATATTGTATTCATAAGAAATTTTTTCAATATATCCCTCCATTACAAATAATAACCACTATATAAAATTAGTGTTGTCATAAATATAAGTTTTATGTAGTCAACATGTTTAAATGTAACATATTTATTTAATAAGGAAATGATATGTTATTATAAATCATTTGTGTACAAATTTATTAGCAAAAGAAATGACATAACATGTATTAATATTTAATGAAATATAAAAATGAAAAGGTAGTAGAAGTTTCTATGAAAGGTAATGTAAGTTAAAAATATATATATTTTAAACTAAAATATAAGGGGTTAATTTTGGATTATAATATCAAAAAACAATGTTTTATAGACATAATATAGAGGTTAATCAGATGATCTTTCTTTCTAAAATAAAATTTAAAATTTATGAAATGCTTATAGTAATGTATTATTTCTTTATGAAATTCATAGTAGAATGATGAATCAAGTACAAACAAGTTACAAAAAAGAATATAACGAATATTTCAATTAAATTAAAAATTTGTATAAATTAATTCAATACTTTAACATTATTGAAAATAAATTCAAAACACTAAATTTGAGTACCCATGGTTTTTAACAAACCTTAGTTATATCATTCATTCAAAATTATTTTCAATTAATGTATTGATCAAGTATAGATCTATCTCATGTACCTGTATTCCATCAACACTCATTATCCAACACACAAATATAGATAGTTAAAACATAAAAATTATTATTTCATTTTAAAACTATCCTTTCATAAATTCCTGTGGAAAATGTCTCGGAAATGATTATATTAAAGCATTCTCAATGTAAAAGTATGATAACAACTCTTGTAAATATTCATATATATTCTTGGTTGAAAAATATTACAAATCCTCTAATACTAATTTAATTTAAAAGAAATTTTCAATATTCATATCTATAAATATCATAGGTTGCTGAAAAGACCTTAGAGAAAGTAAATCTTATATTATTAGAATTATTCTAAACATGTTTATCAGATGCTCAAGGGTTTATACACCATATTTGTGATTCTAGATTACATATGGTAGGAATCATAATTCTTTATCATGAAAACAATATATTTTATCATAAGATGATTCTAGAAAAATTTTCTTCATAATATATAACTACCCCATTCTAATAATCATCATCAAAATTTCTTGAAATAAATTTTTCTATATAATTTCTCATAATTTTACTTCTGGGTATTAGTAAATTTAAATATAATAAAATAATAAAAAATTAATTTGATATTTGAAAAACTATATGTCTTGAAAAATATTTAATTATCTCTCTAATTTTATGAAATACTTATTTTCTATTAAATATGAAATCATTAATCTAATGTTCCTAAACATGTAAATTTGATATACTATTTAATCTTTAGTAAAACGTTTTTAAAAATTTACATAAACTTATGAAAAATAATTCTATTTTATAAAAAAATTATTCTTTATATAATTTTTTTCCAAATATTGGATTAAGACTAGAGATGTTTAAAAGTTAGTAACATATTTGAATTTATGTAAATGGGTTGTATTTTTTAAATTATAGATTGAAGGTGTTGAAATACATTTATTCATCTAAAAACCCTAAAATACA
Organism: Viscum album; assembly: GCA_963277665.1. NCBI lineage: Eukaryota > Viridiplantae > Streptophyta > Magnoliopsida > Santalales > Viscaceae > Viscum > Viscum album. The sequence goes on from OY728146.1 coordinate 517,843,911, forward strand.
TTCTAATACTTATTAGATGATTTTATTTTTACCTTAACCATATCACCATTTTTTATTAGTCATTTTAGAATATTTTATTTAGGAAATATCACTAGTAATATTTAAAAATTGAAAAATTAAAAGTATTCCACTAACATATATTATAATAAATAACACATACCATCAATATTCACAACAAGTTATCCATTTAATTAGACCAAACATATCCAAAACATACATCCAATATTCCTATATATGTTAAATGCATATTTATAATCCAAAAATAATTCCATAGTGACCTTATGAAGTGACTAATAGGATGTTTCTCTATGTTATAAAATTTACCCAAACCAAGCCCTTTCGTTTTATACATCATATTTACTTAAATTTAATTATATCATAAAAATTATAATATAATGACACATGTATCTCCCATATTTTAATATTTTATTATATTTATTAAATAATATTTATCCATCTCCACCTAACTGAAATGGGAAAGAATACCTTCGATCGTGTATATTGAAATCTATATTATCTCAAAATGATGATTTTATTTTCAATCGCCTCCTTTGAATAATAGAATGAACGATGAAAATAATGGCTATAAATGATAATTATGACATAATATCAAATCTATATATTTAAAATATTATCTAATTACCTTCCATTTAAAACATAAAATATATAACATTGTTTGATTTTATGTATAGCTTATTGTCTCTATTATGATTTCAGATTAATTTTCTATATATTCCTTTCATGAACTATTATGAAAATATAATTAATGAAAATAAAAAAATTATATCGTTAAGAAAATTTTATAAATTATGATACTATTAAATATTTATAATAATTGGAACATCTGTGATAAAACAAATATGGGAAAACTAAATATTTTACTCTCGAAAGAGTGGTAATAATAAAATATTATGAACTATTAATTGATAAGATACTACATGTGCATCATGAAAGATATCAGAAATATGAATATGATTTTGGTATTAATTATTAAAGTATTTAAAACCCCTATAAATGTTGTAAACCTATGTTGAACAATGTTGAAGCATAATGTATGATGTTTCCAAACTCAATTTCAAGGAATTAGGTTATACTTCTAAATCATTGATTATGTTATTCCTTAATTATATTTAGAATGTAACATTATTTTATTATATAATATTTCAAGATGTTGTGTGTGGGTGTCGATTTTTTACACATATCAAATTTGGCCTCAATTTTCACTTAGTTTACACACATTTGGCATTATAAAACTGTTCACATTTATATATTCCATATAATTGACCTTTCATGTATTTATAAATCAATATATTAATTCACAATGATTATAGTTCTTATTTATGTTTACTATTTCAAGTGTTAACTATTTAAAAGTTATGATAGATGTTTGAATTTATTTTACGATATCATTTTTTCACAGATTATGTTTATGATTGATTATTTAGTCTATTCAAAATATTGTCCATATATTTTTTTATACTGCCAATTTTTAAAGAGCTGCCATGGTTTCATACATATTTTCTTCAATTTTGTACCTCTACCAATAAAAGTATAAATAAAAAATTTAACTTATTCCTCTTTTTTATTTGGTATATTTTTCAACAATGTTCATATTTTTCAAAATTGTATTAAAACGTGGGTTTTTTGTTAATATTATATATTTTAATAAATTTTAATTTATCAATTATTTTTTACTATGTTTGAATGGAATCATTATAATTAATTTTAAGAGGATTATTTATTAGTTTGTTTACAAAAAGTAAAAATGAGTTTTTATTCATATATTTGGAATTAACACACTTTTCTAGTCCCATATGAATATTATGTTTTTTAGCATCACCATCATGTTTTTATGGTTTTATAAATAAAAATATGAAATGAAAAATTAGATTAATTTTTCATTTCAATTTTTATTTATTCACCCATGAATATTAATTTATTACAAATCCAACCATTATAAATATTTTATTGTCACTTCTTTCTCATATTAATTATGTAGTAAGTACATTTCTATAAATACATTCATTTTCTTGTTATCATATTTCATTTTACAATAAGTTAATAGAAAATGTGCATATTACCTATATCTTGTATGTTATTATTTCCTAACCTTTATATCATTTAGATAAACTATATTTTTCTATGACATTTGTTTTGTTGATGAGGGAATGTAAAAATTCAATATCCTTTACTGAATCATGATATTTGTTGATAAGAAATAATTTTTATGAATTAAAATTATTATTAAGTATATTATTAGTGAATTTTAATTTGAGTTATTTGTATGACCTGGAATTAAATAGTCTATAAATGCACCCTCAGTTTTATTGAGAAAAATCAGTTTGATGGCGTTATAAAATCTCATTTTTTTATACTATAACCTATTTTAAATTGTATTGGAGCATTTTATTAGTTTTAAAGATATCAAGATATCTAATCTCCTTAAACTCAACATTATTTATTTCATTAATTTTCAAATAAGTTATTATAATCCCTGAGTTTAATGAATTCTAATTATCTATGGATGTATTTCATGATAATATTATTGATTAAATTGAATGTGTATGAATGTTTATAACTATACATGATGATAATAACTTATTAACTAATGTTTTATTCTATTTTAAATAAATATTAATTTTAATTTGATCTCACCCATAGCATGCTTTCATTACTTATGATATGATCAAGGAATCTCTGAATGTGTTCAGGGAGGAAAAATGAGTAGTATTTCTATGTTTCAATTTTTATTACCAATTAAAATGAGAAGCATGTTTATATTTGGTTATTCAAGAACTATAAACAAATTGGTACCTGATTATTGTTTACTTGGTATCATATTCAAAATTAGTAATGCATAATCCAACACGAGGTTATTTGGGTTGGGGTTGTTAAAAAAATAATCATATGGAACAATTAAAAATATGATTCATTTATAATAAATTTATGTAATTATTATTTTCATATATTTGGTATGGGGTTTTTTTGTATTATGATTGAAAAAACTGATCATATATTAGCTAAAATTAAAATATTCTTATGGAAAATAAAAGTTCATTAATTAAAATAGAAAGGGTAATATTTCAATGATGAATATTTTTTCCACAAAGGATATATTATCCCATTATTTAGTATTTGTTTGGGAAGAATATTTCATATATTTTAATGATATTAATAGTTTTTTTAAAAAATATATATAAATTATTTTCAAATAATGATGAAGAAAAATGTCCACTAAAAAATTTATTTATTATACTGATAAACACATCCATAAAAATGAAAATCATATATTATTAAATCTGAAGGGACCTTATCACATCGATTGAAATGGTTTTATGTAATATGGATACCCATAGTATTATTTTATTCCTTATTATTTATTTCAAAGTGTGAAATCCAAAAATAAAAATTTTAGTAAACCATCAAGAGTTGAGTGTGAGGTTGAAATGGTAAAAAATATTTTATATAAACCCCATATATGAAATTTTTTCATTAGAGTGACTCTGAGTAGGATGAATCATTGTTTCACCTTTAAGCTAATACCATCTATTAATAAATCTAATCAATTTTTTTCCTATGATTACTACCATTTAATTTTTTATTTCATGCCATCCATTGTTGATGTGAATATCCTGTTCTATAAAAAGCTCAACATAAGGGGTGTTTTATAGGTGTATAGGAATATTATTCCAAAAATTAGATATAATATCTCCTAATATCCATTTTGAAAATTTGTCATTAAAAATTTAATAGGTTCACACATAAATTCTACAAGGTATTTTAAATATTAAGAAATATGAGTAACAGAGGAGCATGTACTAAAATATGTAGGTATTTCATTCAAATAAAACTATAGTATTATGCACATATAATTATTCATGATTTTTGTTAAGGATAAATTATGAAATATCATAATTTTTTGATAATTTATTTTCCATTTTCAATTAATCTTTTAAAAAATTCCATTGGGTTAATTTATTATATTTTTTCCAAAATAGTTCATTTTTAGTGAATAGTCAAGATAATTATTTATAAAATATAATATTTTTTGTGACATACATAAGAAATTATAATGTGATGAAAAAATATTGAATTTTTAGCAACCATATATATATTTATGAAGTAAAATAAATCATTCAAAATAAATAATTTGAATTTTAAAACCCATGATTTACTTTTGGGAACCTGAGAAATTGTTTAATCCAACAAATTTTTTTGGGTCTTTCAATTTAATTGATAAGTTGTAGGGTCAAATTTTTTATTTTATTGACATAAATTCATCACTACCTCCCATTTTGTTAAAAAACTAATACAATTCATATTTTTAAAATATTTTGTTTATTTTTATATTATAATTATTAAATTATTAATCAAATTAATTTTTATATATTATTTTTATTAATTAAATTGGAAATATTTTAAAATTAATTTATTCAGTTTTTATAAATTTTGTATCTTAAAATGTTTTCTATATTTTAAGTCATTATTTTAAAAAAAATTAACGTTACTTCAATTTTAGGTCACAATAAATATGTTCCACTGTAAAAATTGACCACTACGGTTAAAATTAAAATATATTAAATGTTACAAAGTATAGGGATTGGGAATCAAGATAAAATAAAAAAATGTGATTACATTTCATTGGTTGGAGGTATTTCGTCCAATAATAAATATCATAGAAACTCTTATATTTTGGTTCCACTTGACTTGGTTAGGAAAAAATCATATAATAATGTTTCAACAACAAAAATCTCTTCAAATCACCTCAGTTATAGAAGGGTACCTCCACAACTCACACCTCCACACAATATAATATATTTAACCTTACCATTACATACCCAAATAAATTTTCAATAACATTATAAACATATTAGATATTCTATTATTCCATAAATACAAATTCAATTAGTTATAACTAGATACTTAAATTAGGTAGAACTAGATACTTCCCAGAGAGGAGCTCATCCTCATAACTAGATACTTCATATAATTTCCTTATATGACTATTTATTGAGTTATATAATACCCAATATATTTAAAATTGTAATTTAATTATACCACATCATTGTTATTTTTATATTATAATGATTATCTACCTTAACTCCATTTCATAAAAAATTGATAACCCCAAATTTGTGTACTTTTGGAATACCACCTCTACAAAGTAATGTGATTCATTTTTCATTTACAATTTATATAGATGATAATAATAATAAATATAATGAATATAAATTATCATTATTATTTGAATACAATTCGAGGATTACTGATAATTGTATTCTTTAATTTGTCCAAATATTATAGAATTGTAAAAATCAATATCGATATGTGCAGAGTACCACTTCCAACAAGAAAATTTTTATATTCCATATTTTTTTCAGGAATGGATAGTTATAAAATTGTATTAAATTAATAAAAAATATATTAAATTTAATAAAAAAAATTATGATAGAAGTATTTTATAATTATATTTAAAATGGTCAATATTTTAATGCCTACAGATAATAAAAGTGGAATTTCATGATTGATTTCTTATATGACACGAATCAATTAAATTTTATGAGGATATAACATAAAAATACATTATGATACATTTATTTTTAAATAAATTTAATTCTTTAAATAACTTGTGGAATACTCAACCATTATTCTAAATGACCCATGATATAGAATATCATTATAACCTAGGCTTTACAATGGTAGTTAGGAATACCGAAAAAATTAATAATGAAATCTATATTTTTTATTAATTTATATATATACTTATTTGTTATCTATTTTTTATAATGTAAAATAAAAAACATTTAAATAAGTAAATATTTGTTTTCTGAAATGTCATATTTCCCAAATATTTTGTTTCAACATGGATTACATAAATATATTAAAATTAAATTATTAACACATTTAAAAGATTAATTTGATAAAATTATAATATTTTTAAAAAAATACATTTATATATTTAGTGATTGAATTTTTTTTGGATTTTTCAGAAAATATTATCTTTTTATGGAATAGTACAAATACCGATTTTTTAAAACTATAATTTAATATTCGTATATTATATAATATATGTTTATAGTTATTATTTTAAATTGAAATAAAAATAAAATAAGTATTATATATTTATATATAATCTAATTGGTTACATGTTAATTTTGGTTATAATTGATTTTAGTATTTGTTTTTTTTGTTTAATCATATTATTGTTATAAAAAACAATTTTAAAATTAATTATGGTTCCCCATTTATTTAATAAAAATACCCCATAATGAGGAAAAATATAGATATATTTTTTATATTTTAAAATATACAATTATTTTAAAATCAAAATAATGATTATTAATGTACATAAAGATAACATAATAACATCTTTTCCATGAAAAGTACATCTCTCAAAACGAACTATTTTGTCATGTCTGTATTTTTTATATTAAATTATATTTTTTCCACATATTTAATTGGAATTTTTGAAAATTTATTCTGTATATAGAATCAAATAACAAATATTATGAAATAATGTCAATATAATTTTTTACCATAATGAATATTCCAATCAATATTAACAATCACCCCATTTAAGGTAAAATATGTTTACTGAAGCTAATATGAAACATTGAAGGATTAAAATTATATAAAAACATTAATAAAATATATTTTATGGAAATATTTAGACATTATATTATCTATGGTTATATTTTAATACATTTTTAGACTTTTGGCCTCAGAAAAACATGGGTACTCATTATTCTTTTAAAAAATAATAGGTATATCCTCTCCCCCACTTATAAAAGGCCACCCACTGTCCTGAAATATAAAAAAAATTATTTCAGAAAAAAACAAAAAACCAAATTTGATAATTTCCACACCACATTCTATATTAATTAATATCGATTAGTAATCCCTCCTAAGATATCTTTATGTTAACCGTAAAGAGTTTCTTTGAAGAATATTTGATGTTTTTAATTATGAGTTTTCATTTTCCATCAGCTTATAACTGCTAATAATATTATGAAAATATGGTAAAATAAAATCACATGTATCAAAAATATAAATATATGTTATTAATGTAAAAAAATAACAAATATTCCTCTCTACATCCATCAAATGGGAAACATTACCACCCATTGTTTGTATGTCAGACTACCTTCTCATGAACTGATATTATTCCTTTTCCATAACCTACTATGAAATCTAGATATAATGATTGATTTCATATATTTATTTTATATTTATTAGAATAATATAAATATATATTTATAATATCTCATATACCTTTTTATGTTTTATACTTTGGAAATACAATAATGTCACTTCTAGTTAAGGAAGATTGCCACCACATGATGTGATGTGAATCATTTATCACACACCCATTACAAAGAATGTTATGTAGAATATATTTAAGGATATATGTGATATATATAGCTAAATAATTATTGCATAAAATTTAAATGTTATTTAACATTCTTTTTATGTCTTATGGGAAGATGGAAAAATCATTCACTCGTACGTACGACCTAGAATATCTATGAATGGTGTAATTACTTTTCTATCTATAATTATTATATATTACAAAAAATAAATTTATAATTAATGTATATTTTATATTTATATCATGGATAAAATTATTTATATGATGGGACAATTTATAAATTCAAAGTAATAATATTTTGAATCCTAAAAATATATTAAAAATTGAAAAACTATCACCCAAAAAATATTTTAAAAAATAGTAGTTAACAAAGGGGTTATAAAAACATCTACATAAATAATATATGGTATGATGAATTATGTAACATTTTGATAATTTTATTTTAGTAAATATATATTTATTATATATGAGGTCTTAATACTTATGATGTAATTCAATCCCAATGTAAATTTTTTTCTCAACATGCCTTCTTTGAGACATAAGCCATATTATGCATATATCATACTGTATGAGGTGTATAAAAGACCCCATTGACATGAAATATAATGAATTTATTATTATAATCATATTTTATGTTTCATTTATTTTTATTATTTCATGGGTATTAAAATTCCATGAAAAAAATTAGTAATGGATTTATGATACAATATAATTGTTTATCATGAATTTTTATGTTTATCTTTCAATGAAAAAATAATATAATCTACATCTCAATAAAATTATTTATTATATTTTCCTATTGAACTATAATTAGAATAAACGTCTCTCATTCATTTTCCATTCAATTTTTACTCAATTGTACAAAATACATTTTTATGGAATAATCATATTTATTTCTATCTTTTTTCAAAAACTCATTCTCATCGATATCAGATTATTCTAAAAATCATTCAATTTTTTTTAACATTTAGAAAAGGTTTTATAGATGTAAAATTTTCTTATTATTAATTATTTTCATTTTCATTAAATGGAATCCTCTTATCATTTTAATAATTTTGTAATTATTGACATTGTCATGAAATAATTTTTTTCTATTATGTTATATTAAATGAATGAAATTCATCATTTTCAAGTTGATTATTTTTTTGAAGAATAAATTATAAATTTTATATATGAATTTTATTAATATTGAATCCCATATATTTTATGAATTTTATGGTTAATATAAAATCTTTTTCAGTGAAATTTTATTTAAAAAAAAAATTCCAAGTGATATTTAAAAATAATTTGTCATATTTGATGACATAATTTTATAATACATAATCATTTCATGGGATTTAAATCAATTATATCATTAGTATGATTTCTATGGATTTTTAATGATCAGTTTGATTAGGGGTATACGATTTTGATAAAAATAACTATATTAATATTATTGAATTAGGATTATTTTTCTTGATTGGGGAAATTATTTTCAATTCATATCCATGTTTGTATGGTATGAATGTTTTTGTCGACTATATTTAACTTCTTAATTGATGGATGCATTTGACTTAATATGTTACATGTGGGGTGCTTTACATACCCTTGATGCATGAGTTGGTCTAATGAGTAAAATTATGATGGTTATTTGGAAATGGACTTACTTGTATATGTATGATTTTTTGAAAAAAGACATTAAAAATATATATTAGATATTTTTGATTGTGTATTACCTCATTATGAGATTACTCAATGATGTACATGTAATTATTTGACAAGTTTTAATATCTAGGGAAATGTTTCATGATCATATGATCATGTATTTGACATTACATGATCATTATTTTTCCCTACAATATTATGATGTTGTTATTAATTAAATTTCATTTGTTTTAATTATATAATCGTATCTTATTTTTTAACCATGATCTTATTAATAATTTGATATCCCATATTTCTAATGTTTTTTCCACCGAATGGAGAGATGAGTATTATGGTTGACATGCAGGGTTATGATATGGAAATAATGATTCATTTAAAATATATAAAAATTTAAACAATTATGTTCTCACTTGTAAAAATGTATTAAAGTATGTATCTACGAACATAGCCCACTAAACTATTTTGTACATTAAGATATGAATCCATGTATCATATTCCAATGATATGTAGTGACCACTAACTCTAGGAAACCATGGTCATGGGATTTATATTTGGTATCATAGGATATTTACTAAATACCTTAGTAGAAGACTAATAAAAACATATATGAGGGATCATATACCTATGATTGAATTTGGTTATAAGTCAATGTATATGATAAAATAGTGAATATTTTTTAATCATTATATTATGTGTTCTTTAGTAGAATTATATATATTCATGTATACTACATGTCACCCTAGGTTTGGACTAAATGTATATAAGGATAATAACTCCAGAAAAGGTGTGTTGGGGTTGACAAGTGTTAACTAGTACATGAATATTAGCATTACTATGAACCTAGATTGATACTATAACGTTATATTTTTTGGTTTATTTATATTTTAATTACAAACCATTATAATTAGTTTTATAATATTTTACCAATTTGAGAACATTCCTAATGAATCCATGTTTATGATCATGATGTTTTCTATGTATAAATTATTCAATTTGTCTTATGGGTTTCAAATGTACTAGGATTAAAACTTCTAGATCATAATGTTATTATTTAATATAGTTTATGTTATAGTTTATAAAGGGAACCTATTGAATGGAATGGGAACTATATCAATTCATTTACCCCATTTGGGGATTTATCTCACATGAAAAATAATTAAGATAGAGACGAACTTGTAGCTGGGGACATATTTGTTTAACTATATTATTGTATCTAATATAGGTTATGCATAATTATCATTCCTATATTAAGAATTATATTGATTCAATATGTTGTGTGACAATATAAGACCTCGTAATACGTTATATACCTCCATAATTAAATGGGAATCCAATTCCATATATATTTGAGAAATAGATAGGTTCCAAGAGAAAATAAATCTCACTTTGGGAACAACGAATGATAGAAACTAGTCATGATTGTTTATCAAATAAGTGGATATATGGATCAATAAAGTTCACCGATTCTAATCATAATGTATGAATATGAAATTGAAACAATGTGATTCAATGATTTTGGATAAAATTTATAGAAATTAATTTTCCTCAAAATAAATGTCTCTATTTGGACAACCAATTTCCGATACTATGATAAAAGGGATGTAAAAATGCTTCTATGTATGATACCATCATTAAAATTATTTAATTGTGTGATTTAGACAATATACATAATCTAAATAAAATATTTATATTTTCTGTAATTGGATAAATACAATCCATTAAAGGGTGAAAATAAACCAATTATTATCATCATATTTGGATATATTATCATGCATCATCAAGATAAATAAATTTTACTCCAACTATTTTTGATATATAAGGAAAGCAATATATTAGGTGTTATGTAGAGAATGAAATAAAATTAAATAAATATAAGGGGAAGACGAGAAGGGTATAATTTATAACTAGTGATATAAATGGAATGAAACACTACGAAACATGTTTGTTGGGAATGTGTGTTTCATACATGTACAGAGAGAAATCACACCGTGATCATGATTATAAGGGAAAAAAATAAGTATCCATTTTGTAATTATTAAACTATTCAAAAATGGGGAACTATGTAAATTAATTCCCAATGAGTGAAGGGAGTATATCTTAGAAGTGTCTATGGGATTGAGGAAATTAATTTTTTATTACTATATATGATCTCCACTGAAATTATTTCTTATATTGGTATTCATGAATTATGTTTTGGTTGAATTTTATCAACGATTTTCTAGTTATATGAATCATGATACGTTTAAGGATTATAATATTGTTATTTTTCATCAAAGATATCAAAGCATATGTTGATTGGTGATGAGGCCAATATAAGTGATTCAATGGAATTTTGAAATTCATGTAAAAACATGTTTGAGTGAGGGAAACCATTAATATATGGTGAATGATGAGATAATAGTGATAAAAATATTTTAATGGGTCCGATTTATAGCATTTAAGGATTACAAAATCATTAATGTTGTTGAAATTGGGGTTTATTAAAATATTGTATTGTTATAATAATTATATAGTTTTGTATAAAAAGGACAACCCCATACCTGGTGATAACCCCTACCATTGGGCATGGCTATAGGTCAAGAACCCAAAAATAAATAAAGACAACATTTGTAAACTACTACTATCTTAAATGATGTTTTTTGATAATCAGAAATTTCATTTACATAAGTTATTTGATAGATAAAATACTAATGGAATAGATTAATTTTAACATTGGTATAATTATTGAGGTGTTATATATTAATTTACTATATTAGATATTTATTTCTCGCCATATTAATCTTGAAAAGTTTTAGAGATATCTGGAATGTTTTTTTTAATTTTTATGGATCTTAAGATCTATTAAAATTTATTTTTAGTGCTTCATTCTTGCTAAATTCTTCTTGAATAATCATCGTTGTAGAAAAGAATGAAATTGTGGTGGAAAATTATTAAAGAATGAAATATTATTTTTTAGAATGTATATTTCGTTATTATTTTATTAGTTTATGTTCATTAAAATTATATTGATCAATTGATTCTATGTGATCAATAACATATATAACTCAACATAAAATATTACACTTTTCTTCCATGTCCATATCATCAATTTCCACAAATGTTATCTTATTTGAAAAAAATGTATATTATATTCACTATAACCACCATATTTCCATTAGAACTATTAAAAATATGTTTTATTAAACCTTTTACTATGCGCGGTTTTCAATAATGGTATTTTAGAATATCATACCCTTTATTGTCTTAATAAATTTTAAATTGTCGGGATGCAATTTATTGATTGTGGGGAGAATTTAACATTATAATATATTAAAGAGGAACATAATTTTAATGTATTATAAGTAACATAAAAAGAATTATATATAAGAATATAACACCATGATACTATATGATATATTTGTTTTTTATATAAAATCATTTACTTCGATAGAATGTAGAACACATAAACCCGAGTCTAAATGAACCGTTATGTAGAATATCTTTATAACATTGATTTTAAATTACATCGTTTGAATAGGAATAGAAAAATAACGAAAATTAAATAGTTTATACAATTAGTAATTAAATCATTGCTGATATATTTTTATTGAATAAAAGGAAAACATTTATAATAAATACAATTTTTTAAAAAATATATATATTTCAAAAAGGTTGCTTCATTATAAATTACATGCATATTTTAATATTATTATAAAAAAATTTAATAAATTTATTTTATTAAATTTAATTAGTTTTTGGAATTATCATCAAAATATATACTTTAGTAGAAACATAATAATTTTTCACAAAATAATGATTCTTTGTTGAATAGTAAAAAAATATCAATTTTTGTAAACATGTCATTTATTTTTTATTAATTGAGTAATTCATAAGTCTAATTGAAATTTTAATTTTTAATTAATGTAAATTGATTATTATTTATGTATATTTTACCTAATTCATTAAATTTTATTTATGTTTATTCCATATTTTTTTATAAGTATATTTTTTGGGTAAAAAAATCATATTTATAGAAACTAATTTAATGTGAATAACGTTTCATAATTTAAATAAATAAAAATAAAACATAATTAGGAATTAATTAAATTAAATTATATATTAACAATATATATTTTTATTTATTAATTCAAATAATGTTGTTTTCTATTCAAACAACTAATATAAGATCTTTTATTTCCTGTAAAAATACATTTATTAAAACTCACATTATCATCACTATTGAATTTCCAATTTTGAAATAAAATTCTATAATTATATGCATGAAATAATAAAAATTGGATTTAATTTTCTAAAACTAAATCATTATTATTATGTATTATTTTTATTCAATTTTTGTCAATAATTTATAGAGAAAATAATAAAAAATATTTATCGTAATTAAGGAAAAAACATGTTTACTAAGGGATTAACTAAAAAATATAATGAATAAAATGAACTAAAAACATGTATGAAATATATTTATATAAATTTTTAGACCATATTTAATCCATGGTTTTATAATGACCCCTTTTATATCATTTTTCATGTGATAAATATATATACATTATACTCATTTCAAAAATATTAAGCATGTCCACTACGCCAATTATAAATTATCCCCCATATCTTAAACATTTCATACATAAAACCCATTAGTTAAACCTATAAATAACAAAATATACTTATTAAATACATCTCTTCATCATAGGTTACATTTTTTATTGTTAACCCCCCCCCCCCAATGGATTTGGTTAATCCTAATATGGTTTACTAAAGAAGTGGTAATGTTTTTATATATGAATTTATAATTTAATTCGACTTATAACTCCATAAAATATTATATAAATATGATAAAATAATAAAATATTCATTTCTTATTAAATTTGATGTTTTTATTTTAATGTAATAAAATATATCCATCTCCATATCAATCAAATACGAAATGAAGCTATCAATTTTGTGTACGCCTGACTACCAACACACTAACCGATGAGGCTTTTTTCCATTAAAACATATCATGGATCAATATAATTAGGGATTTAATATATTAATATATATTTTATGAATATAATATAATTATAGTTTCATAAAATCATTAACTAACTTCATATTTTCATTCTGTAGAAATATGATAATGTTTATCATGTGTATGGAGGACTACCACATCATGAAGTGACGTGAATCATTTATCACTTATGATTTACATGTAATGTTATATAGATATTTTTAATGATATATATGTATTTATTTATTTATATGTAATATTTATAATTTATATGTTACTTACCTTTCACTCTGTCATTTTAATGAGAAAATGGAAACTACATTCATGTGTCAGAATGACCCACTATCTCTATGATCTATGTATCCCATATTCTATATCTACCATTTAAAATTTAATATAAATAAAAATATAATGAATATATATATATTATTTATTACATTTTTAACATTATTGATATTATGTAACCCTGGTCAAATTAAAATTAATGAAATTAACGAACAAAAACATACTTGAGTAAGTAATAAATAATCACCTAAAATAGTGGTTTCATTAGAGAATATTTCATTAAATAGTGATAAAATATTATTAGTAAATCATATATGGTAATATATAGTATAAATGATCAGCATTTAATTTATAATAAATCTATATTTAGTGTACATGATCTTTGAACATTTATGAATTAAGGGAGGCCTAATGAAATGTATTTTTGACTCAATTTTCTTTCTTTGATAAATATTTCATATTCCAGACCTATCTTCTATTATGTGTTGTATATATTGCACCAATAAGATTTTATATCATGAATTTAAATATTATTTTTTTATTTTATATTTCATTTAATTTAATTATTTCATGGGGATTACATTTAAAATTTAAAAATGTGGTAATGATTTTGTGATACAATATAATAGTTTATCAGAATTGTTTATATTTATGATTCAAATAATGATATATTTGGATAAATATCTTTGGAAACTAATAAATTATATTATAATCTACTTTTTGTTTTACAATACATTTTTTTCAATTTATTTTCCTCTCTATATGTACTCAATAGTTGAGAAAAATGTTTTTAATAAAAATCATTTTTACTTCTCTCTTTGGCCAAAGAATTTTTTATTACATATATATATTCTCTAAAACTATTTTTTAATTTTTATTAATATTGTAGATAAAATTTATTACTAAATTATTAATACATTATTTATTTTGACAATATTTTTAAAAGGTATCTTACTATCATTTTATGAACAAGGCAATTTTCCACATTATTTGGAAAGGAATATTTACATTTATCTTGTATGTGGTGAATGAAATTATAATCCATCATGAAAATTATTATGATTGATAATAACATTATTATTTGAAATGGTTATTTTCAATGAAAATGATTTAGACAATATTAAAAAAATATTCTACTATTAAGAATAATTACTTTCATATCATGGTAATTTGCCTAAGAAATGTTGCATGTGATCATTCAACGTTATTTGCCATCTATCAGGACATATTTTGATGTTAGTCATGATTTACATGGGATATAATAAAAATTTAACATCCTTATTATTTCTTTATATGGATTCTGAAATGTTTTATACGGTATGTACTATTATTATACCAATATCCATATTACTCTAAATTGTTTATGATTATCATTATTGAATGTGGAATGTATTAACATTTCACATGATTGTTTTTATGATAGATATGTTTATCTTAATTATGTTTCACCCCATCATATGACAAATTAATTCCACTTATAAAATAATGGTGGTGTCTATATCCCCTCAATTCATAGTCAGATCTCATGGGATATATCTAGATTGGGTATTTGGCTGAGGCCATACTCATTCTTGTAAGATGTCTTGGTGGACATCCATGAGGGTATATTTATGATGTCAAACTTTAGGCATTCCATTATTATTAGATTAGTAATTGATTTACATGTTATTATTTAATGAGATATAATATACATGGAAATTATTTATTCTCATGTGATTGTGTATATTTAATTTTTTGATCATTGTTTATTCCAACCATATTATGCACATGTTGTTGATTAAATGGATTGTGTTTCAGTTATTAACCACAAAATTATGATTATGTTTTATTTATTCATAGCTTATGCTATAGACATACACTTACTAATCATTTTGTCTCATCCTTTTCTTATGTTTAATACTATATTATTCAAAAAATTTAATTATGATTGATATATAGGGTTATGTTAGAGGAGATAATGGATCACTTGAAGAAAATAATATTTTGTACATTAATTTATTATTTGTAATATTGGATTGAAGTATGTATCTAATAACCCAGACGAATAAACTATTAGGATCATCAAGATATTATTCCTAGTGCCATTTTCCAATTTAATAAAGTAACCAAAACACTAGGAAACTGGGGATGTGGTTTTAAAAAAATACTATTGACGTTTTGATAAAATTGAATAAAACACCACAATTGTTCAATGTAATAAAAAACTATAAAATAAATAGATTAAAAATATTAAAAATCACATTTAATAATATAATATTGATTAAAAAATTTCTTGATAAATTATATAATAAAATTAAATTGATTATTCTATAAGATATAATGAACATTATCCATCTCGAATCCAAGGTAAGGATATTTTATCTCAATTCAAAAACATTGAATCATATTTTATATTATACAAAAAAAATTCTTATATTTTTTATACGATAACTATTTGAAATATTATTTTGATTTCCTAGACTCAAATGCCACTTAATAGTTTCCTCGAGCCTGATGGGCCACATATCATCAATCACATATCATGAAATTGTAGAGGATTTCGACTATAAGTAAGGTACTTAGGCATGACCATTTAGAGACTATTTCTTCATTATCATAGTGTAGCACAATAGATAAATATAAAAATAGGAAAATAGTTGATGAAAATTATTTAAATAGAGAAATAATACTACATTAATAGATATAGAAGGATAATAATAACTAATTCAACTAAAATAGTTGATGATGATATGTCTTGTCACTAGAAAACCTGAAAATTTATTTATATACTGTAAGAATAACATGTTCCACAAAAGTTTAAAGGTATTAAAAATACTATACCAAGAATACCGAGCACTATCTAGGTCTTCTAATATCAAGATCCATTTTCAAAAGCAAGAAATAATGTGTTTGAAGTCATATAATTCACATTATTAGCACATAAATTAATGTAATATTCCCCAAGTACCAAAAGACACCAGAGAGGGTGTGAGATAAATCTTAGTAGGCCACAACTTACAGTGTCTATAACACCCAGGGCCATGAAATGGAAATTTAATAGTGTAAAATCAAACATACATAATGTAAAAAAGTAAAATGTAGCAAAATATCCAAGTACATGAAATAACACTTGTTTTTTGTCTGAATATGTTGCAGGTTCATTATTTTATTATTACTAGTTTATGATTATGTAACATGTGAACAATAGTGTTGGATTCATGATATAAAAATGAAACCTGTAATGATATTTATTAATGAAGATCCAAGGTAATAAACAAAGATATAATGAACACAAGGGTAACCAACACAAAAAATAACTATAGAATGCCTAAGGGGTATGAGTGTATTCGGAGATACATAGTGCAATGAATTCCATAATATGTCGTCTACTATGTCAATAAAAATAATTATGAAAAAATGTGTATAATAAATGACTAGGCTTTATTGGCATTAACCATGGAACCTACATGTTAATGTGGTACTAATGGATTGTTTTGAAGGAATACAATAGTATTATATGGGGGATCCT
Organism: Viscum album; assembly: GCA_963277665.1. Classification (NCBI taxonomy): domain Eukaryota; kingdom Viridiplantae; phylum Streptophyta; class Magnoliopsida; order Santalales; family Viscaceae; genus Viscum; species Viscum album. The sequence goes on from OY728146.1 coordinate 517,861,701, forward strand.
AAAGAGTCATACCAGGCATCCACATTAAAATATGGTTCAGTTTCTATGTGGGTCTAAAACTATGATAGTTGTATCCATAAATTTAGAATGGCGTCCTCGGGAGCTCATCAAATTCCATTGGTAATTTAAGAAGAACTCAATATAAGACACTTTAATATTTATTAAGAATCATATATAATCTATAAGGGTGAATCTGTTACCATTCACTACAGTTATAATGTAAATTGAGCATGAAACTATTTGTTCAATTCGTAATTAATCAACAAGTCCATTCACATCAAACCATAACGTAAATTATTTTTACAATGGAATGTAACATGAAACCATTCATTTAATCTATTTAAATAATTTTAATAATAATTTTTACTTTGCATCCTTCCATCAATATGGTATGGAGTGATATGTTTGTGAAACCTATTATTCAATTAAATTTAAAAAGTGAAAGACATATACCTATTATACTCTCTAATTTTTATTTCACATATGTTTATTAACTAAATAAATTATTATTGATGCGTTAATGTGATAGAATAAATTGTACTATCTAGTATGAAACTCATATCTTGAATCAATCGATTTAATATATGACATCATACCCTAGACAATTTCAATCCATGCCACACCTGAATGAAAGCTCACATGTGTCATAACACTAAAATGAAAATTATTGCATAACATAGTATATGTGATGGATGAAGTTAATGGGGTAACCACTAATAAGTAATCAAATATTTTGAAATAAATAAGAACATGGTTATAATGATTTTATTTATGGAATATAAATTCATTAAATGTCAACTCATGAAATTGGATACCCCCAAAGAACAATTATAAAATCAACAAACATGATGAACGAGTTGTAGAACCCACACCATAGGTTTTTTTACCCTTTTCCAGTTGTATTAGCCTATGATATAGATTATATCAGAGTAGATCTGAGAAAAATTAAAAAAAATATTAAACCCTAAGTAACTAGGTCAGGAGCAATAGAGGAGAAGAATGGATAAAAAATACTTGATTAATTACCATTGTGAATCCAATTTGATGGAGGAAATCTCAAAAGGATACCAGATGAAGGAGATCTATTGGTCCCTAGTTTACGACATAAAAAAGATCCATAAATAGAGGAATGGATTCTAATAGTTTTTTAATTCATATTATGTAATAAGGATGGTTTAATTATATTATTAATGGAAAAGGGTAAAATTACCAAAAAAGTTAACCTTTTCCTGGTTTGACAGACCACACACAAACCCTGATCCAATACATAGAGAATATCATAACTCAAATGGTTTGGATGCACAATTATGGGAACCATGTGCCAACCATGAGGAATGAATGATCCTAAATCTATGAAAATAGCCACAGTTAGATCTAATCATGCTCCCCTTCTGGATGGTATACTCTAACAATGTCACTTGGATGTTTTCCAAAAATATGGGTATTCTGCTACAAAAATGCCATAGAACCCCTTGGGACCTTCATTCAATCAATACAAATCAATATTTGGTCCAAAAAATGAATTATACAGAAATTTAGTAAATCCATACCTGACTGAAAAACTAGGTTGTCACAGTCATCCCCTTGTATAAAATAATCCCCAATATCACCTTATAATGGTGGTAAAACATAGTGTGAGAAAAACTATTTCCACTACCATGTATATTGTCCTCTTGCTGCCAATTATCTTCCTTCAAGTGGAAATACTGCTATAGAAACTATACTAGTGAGTAAAACTAGCCTTAGAGACCCTTTGTTCTCTTGACAATGATGATTACTACATACTCTTGAATGGTTGAATCAGTATCTAACTCAACATTCATGGGGAGAAAATATGATATGAGTAGCACGATATTGCTGAAGCTAAGAAACCTAGAAGATGTCCTGCATGGCATGGTAACTAAAAGGTAATGTAAATATATAGTGTACCATATTGCTTCTCTCCATAATCTCAAATGGCCCTATATGATGAAAAAATATCTTCCCTTTCTTTTATAACCATCAAAGCCTGAGCCCGGAAGATATGAAAAGGAAAACAGTATCAATTACCTTGAACTCTAGAGGATTTCAATAGAGATCAGCATCATATTTCTATAAATTAAAAGAACTAGTTATGTACTTTATGATCCGCTAATCAATCTCCAATGTATCCTGAATTAGATGGGGAACTAATAGTACATCCCCACCTTCCTCTAGCTAGAACATTGGTGAATGGATCTGCCTACCAAACACAGATTCAAAAGGATCAATCTGAATCGTCACATGGAATATATTGTTATATTTCAACTCAATGAGAAGGACATTCTTTCCCCATGTACCATTAAAATCACCGAATCATTCTCAGATCATGTCCTCTAAATCATTTACTATATTTTTTTATTGTCTCTTGGTCTGATGGTGAACATTCATCCATAGAAGAACATGTATTCATATAAAATTATAGCAACCCATCAAGAACTCTGACATGAAATGAGCAAACCAATCTGAAATGATATTACATGGGAACTAATGTATTCATATTATTTCAAAAACATACATTTTTCATATATTATGAACTATGAAATTCTTCCTAATAGAAATGTAGTGGTGGACTATCATTAGTAAGTCAAAAACTACCCATAAATCATCACCCCCTCTTTAAAATATGTAATATGACCTCAAAATCAATAAAGACATCTTCATATATCCATTATTTGGTAAAATTCCATTGTAACAATATTGTAGGTATCTAGTTTACCACCTTGACATGCGGACAAGTAGAACACCCAGTGATAAATCCTATTATATGGTATTTCATCCCTGACCACCAATACATGAATCTCATATCTCGATACTTCTATGAGATTCATCGAAGAACTTCCCATAGATAAAATGTGAATCATGCATCAAACCTCTCTCAAATCTATAAGAACCCAGATACATCCCTGAAAATGAAGGACAATTTCTCTATTTAAGGACCAATTCAAATGTAGCTTATCTGTTGATATACTACCGAGTAGAAAACATACCTCATGATCTAAAAATTGTGCACACTTCACATTCTCAAGGAGGAAAGAGGTAACTATAAATGATGAGATGTAATACTAATTTTTACTATAATGAAACTATAGATGAAAATTAGATAAGTGGACCATTAACATTGATTAATCGTTGGACACTAGTACATTATGTTCCAATGTGTACTAAATTAGTGAATTCAGAACAACAATTCTTTTACCAAGAATAAACGCAAGCTTAAAGTCAAGGTATTGTAGATATTTGAGACACGTCAACTATTTGAGGTTCATTTCATGTAGTATAAATATATATCTTCATCTCCTCTAGTCCATGTAAACCACAAATCACTCTCCTGATAGATAGTATCTCTAGCTGTGTAAGGCCTAGTCAACTACTACTAGCTCAGTGCCATGATTTGGGTAATTTCTCTATTTAGGTTTCAACTACTGATACCTATGCACAACAAATATGTCCTCTAACATTTGCACTGGTCCTAGGATGATGCCTAATACATCACAGAAGATTGAATAACCTCTATGCTGCTTTGGAAGATACAGAATATGAGATGATACATGAATCTCTATCCTCACCTTAAAGGCCTTATCAAATGCTTTTGACCATAGGAACATTACATCCTTCTTTGTAGTACATGCGAGAGGTGATTATAATCCTACTAATTCATGTATAAAAATCCTATTATATCCATCCATCTCTTAGAAACATTGTCTATAAAATTTCTTTTGGGATTCAATTAAGAAACTAAATTACATAGATTTTAAGGGTCAACAGATATACATAAAACTGAGAAAATATATCTCATGAAATGAATATTGTTGAACCAGATGTGTAACGTAGCAATCCTAGTGTGAATTCGATTATCTCTCAGTGTACTTCAAACATTATCACAAAGATTGGAATGATTTTTAATAGTGTGAGAATTCACCAATGATCCATCCACAGATACTACATCAAAAGAATAAATATTGGGATGGAGAATACTATTCATTAGATCCATGAAAATGGAGGATGATTCATAAGAATTAGAGGGATAACAAGGTAATCATATACAACATACCTACTTCATAATGTTTTATGATGAATGTATGTTGGCATGAATATAACCTAATGAAATCCTTATCTCAATTAAATCTTAGAAAAGGCCTTATATACCCATAGCTTGTTGAAGAGATCATCTATTATATGTAGTATATACAAGTTAATGATTGTAAGCTAGTTCAGATGTAAGGAACTATATACCTTCTTAATGAAAAGCAAAGGAAAAACCCAATAGGATATATAGATCTATAAAATGTCATTGGTCTCCACATCATTTAAATACCTATGTATATCCATAGTCTCTGTATGTTAAATCATGTATGTAGTAAATAACACTTGAGCTACACTTGGAACAAGCATGATCGAAATATCTACCTGTCATTTAGAAGGAATTCCTAAACAAATTGATGAAAGACTTGTCTATAATGGTCTAATGAGGGATAGAAATTGGCTAGATGTAAACCCTAAACCTATATGAGGGAATTTTAATATAATACGTCACTCCACCTAGTACATGTTGATATGGTCCAACTATACCATCCTAGACATCCAACTCATCCTTATGTAGATAACTACATCCCTCTAGTGATGTAAATGTCACCTTTTGGTGATATCATTCTACAGAAGTGATATAATGAACCAACCAATTAATCTCAAGATTTAAATATGAACCCTATAATCCTAATAAAAAATATGATCCATATGATGGGTAACTACCAACCTCAAGGTGATAGTTCCAATAATAGAGTATCCCCCCTGGCCACACTCCTAAGAATGTGTCAAGGGTTATTGGGAAATAGTAATATTTTATCTTAATTATGAGACATTCCAAAATAGATATAGCGATAAAAAAGTTTGAATATCATATATACTATACTTTATATACTACAGTAGATTCTACTAAATTAGAACCCCATATTGTAGATAGTCTCATAGCCTATCCTTAGGTCACAACATTTGTTCTAGAAACTAGCCTGATCCACGACATTGTGCAACAGTTGGACATCCATGATCATAACTGCTCTGCTGGAGTTGCTGATAATCATAGTTCTATCTACTACGGCCATGACCTCCTCATCTAATATACTAGTTGGTGTTATTCCAACTCCCCGCCTAATGTGGTGAAAAAATAACACCCCCATGAAGGTGGAGCTGGTGACAATCCTATTCCAATCTAAGCTACTGGAATGGTCCTATAGAAAAATTGAGGATGCTCTATATGTAAACAAGCACAACACACCATTGTGTCTCTATCATAATGAGGCTTTAGATTCTCCCATATTCCACACTGATGAAACAACATAATAAATTTAGAGTGGGTACTCTAGTGGTCACTTCCCTGACAAGAAACCCGAACTGAACGTTTACTACCACTGGAAGAATAACTGGAGTGACACGACATTGATTCTATTTTCTTGGTACTATTTTGGTCTATAAATTTGTGCTCATTGATAATATCCTTATTAAATATTTTAGAAAAAATAGACATGGAAATGAAATTCAGTTCCATATGGATGAAGTACATAAGAACATTCTTGAATGTTCTTGAACAGAAAATCTCATCATCGGTTTGATGCGATGAAAAGTGATGAAACCCCATGAAATGTGTGGAATAATCTATAACTAACATTGAAATGTACCTGATATTCATGAACTCTCTAGATCAATCATATCATAGAATTTGAGGAATGAACTGATGATAGAAAACATAATGGAATTTAACCCATACCAAGGATTGATGGTATTTAGCCTGAGAAACTATAACCCACTAATGGTTTGATGATTCTTCAATCATGTATGTATTGGCCATCCATTTTGGAGGTATCTCTAGATTCCCAAAAATAGAAAATAAAAAACTCTATCCAAAAATCTGTATTAGGTAGACCGCTATCCCCTAATAAATTAGTTGTATGTTGCTACTCGAACTCATGAGTATGATCGACCATCATTTGTGCGACTCCTGTAGAACCATTCATGGACTACATCAGATATAGACAACTATCATGAACATGAGTATTAGTCCTAAAATTTGGTACATAAGTTGGTCTATCAAGTAGAACACCAAGATGAAATTCTAGAATCTCATGGCCCACCATCACAAACGCATGATCGTCTCCACCTTCCTGGCATATGATACAAGGATGTCATTGTGGAATTGGTGAACAAAGTGCCAATAAAATTCCTCATAACATGTATTAATCATATATATAATCAATTATGAATGATAATCATGGAAGGAGTGCTTCCCATAGTATACAACCCAAACTACATTCATAGACATCCATGTACTAGTAAGTTCTCAAGTATAAAAATAATGTTATATAACATTTAATTACAAATTTCACTCATTTAACATTCATAATCATGACAGGGCAGGATAAGGACATGAAACCATTTCATATTATAAGTCATGATTCACTTCATAATGGATATCCATTCATATATAATTTTCTCCCATACACCTCATGAATAAAAAAACTCATTTATTTATTGAATAATGGATCGTCTCAGTAAGTTACTCATCCCAACCAAAGAGGGCCCATATTCCTCATGAATTAAGAAAAAATCACTCAATCAAAACCATGATTAATAGAATATTAAGTTAACTAACATAAAATCACATAACAATAAACAGAACAAAAAAAATCAAAGGTATGTAAAGGAACATATATGGCATAATAATATGCATGACAATGGATTTCTAGGTTCCTATAATGATGCATGTGACAATTCATCTTATAATAATATCCTAATACCATGTATAAAAAATTCAATAAGACTAAAAATCAACAACCCCACACATGTTGTGCATCACCCAAAGGTAGAACAATGTCATCTATAATAGTTAAAATATAAAAAAACTACTTATTGTGTAAATTAGTTTTTACAGCAAACTAGGGATTGAGATGACAATTAAAATATTATGACCAAGTAACATAACGTTTAAATTATCCAATCTATTATCTCCAAATAGTTAATCTAGAATGGAAAACCCATATGATACCAATTTATTGACGCCCCTAACCCAGTTTCCACATAACAGGTGCCCCGAAAATGGTGGGCCACATTTGCTCAAAAGCATCTCCCAAAACTCCAGAGGTTACCAACTAGCAGCTCAATCCTAGAATATGTCCATGGAGAGACTATTCCATCAATAATGGAGTGTATCATAATCAATAAATATTAATATAGGTTAATTGGGGAGTAAATTAGGGAAACAATGGAAGTAGTCAAATATAATATAAAGAGTAATAAACAATAACTGAATCAAATGTAATAACCAATGATGACATGTCATGTCACTATAATTTTAGAAACATGGATATAGTATATAAAATATAACATGTTCCAGAACATTATAAAATAAATAAAAACACTATCCCACGCATCTGGAGCTTTATCCCAGTCATCATCTATCATGCCCCATCATAAACATTAAGAAATCAAGTTCTATTATATGTGTGTTTCCCATTATCAATACATTCATTCACATAATCTACCCAGAGTACTAGACACCACCTAGAGCGTGTCTTCTATATATCTCAGTTTGAAAACACCAATGATTTATATAACATCTTAGACATGTAATGGTAATGTATTGTTGTGGAAGAATGCATATAGAAAGGAAATAGGAATAATGTATCTAAATACCCAAATAACTACATTATCCCTGAGATGATGTTTGAACATGAAACTAGTTCATTTTTTATTATTACCAGTTTATGATTATGTCACAAGTTAACATTAGTGAAGGTTCCATAATGGAATAAAGAATCTTGTAATGATATTTTTAGATTTAGTTTCAAGATAAAAACCAAGTCAATGTACACCTCAAGGGTTTCCAACTCAGAAATTATTGCATCCTGACTATAGGGTGATAGTGTATTCCAAGGAGAATATAACATGTTTTTCTACAATAAGATCTCTATTGTGTCCAAGAATTTTATCCTAGGTAAAATGGGGTTATGCAATGACTAGTCCCAACAAGAATTGAACGTGGAACATACATGTCAATTCTATATCCACAGAGTGTATCAAAGGTATCCTATAGTACTACATGATTATTCCTATTGTGTCATACTAGGTATCCAAAGTGAGGTATGAGTCATGTTTTTAGTGTGTCTCAACCAATGAAATTTATATCCTTGAATTCGAAATAGGGCCCTCGAGAGAATAATGAATTTCATCCACAATACAAGCTGAAATAGAGTTAGAACACACATATTTAGATTAAAAATTAATAAATAAATCATATTGTTGAAGATATTGACATTCATTTATATGACACAGCTAATTGAGGATGCAACTATTTTTTAAGTCATTATTAATCATTATATAATTTTTTTTCAATACACGCATTTCATTTTTGTGACAAAGTGAAGTATAATGAATAAATTTATATAATCCAATTATAAAATGTTTATATTAAAGGCTCACTCCACTAGCTTCCATCCACATTCTAAGGGGTAGTATGGATATGTAACCTATTAATCAATTAAATTTTAAATGTGAAAGTCATATACTTAGTCTACATTCCATTTTACATTACATGGAAGTTTACTGACAGAAGAACTAACCTTAGATGGTTCACGTGGATAGAATACATTGTAATACCCAATATTTAATTGGTAAAATAAATAACCCATGTAGTATAGAAAAGAATACTAGTATGAAAGTCATGTGATGTCTCACCCAAAAGGTTTCTAAATCATGTAAAAAATCTAAAACAATAATTACGTCATAAAATCATTCATGGGATTGATAAAGTCAATGTAATATCCAATAATAACTAATCACATATTTTTAATGATAATAACAATTCATATTTAATGATTATAATAATGGGACATTAATTAAATAAATGAATCCCGATGATATTTGTGTACAACATTTAATAATTCCAAAAGCAATGTACCTGATGGTTGGTTTATAGACCACCCAAATTAGAATTTTATGCTCTCGTCTTATTTTATTGGCCTCAAATTCAGCTTGGATCAGAATATATATTATAATAAAAGAAAAATTATCCAACTTGTTAACTATGTCGAGAGAAATACAAAGATAGAAGGGTCACACAAACCTGAGTACCTAAATTTATGCACCCCACATGATATATAGATGGTCGAATAGATCCTGGATGAATGAGATCACATGAACCCTATCATAGACCTTCAATAACCTACCAAATGATAGGAATGGTGGAAAATAATACTGCAATTAAGATTGGTGAAGAGGGAAGGTCGAATTATATCATTATGGGAAAAGGGTAAAATTACTCAAAATTAAGAATGTGCATGGTTTGTTCTAATTGTTTGACAGAACATGCGCAAACAATGAACATGTACACAGCGAAGGGGGAACTCTCGCAGTTAGGTAGCATATAATGAGAAACCATGTGCCAACTATGCAGAATAGCTCTACACAAAATAGTATACCAGTCATACTGTTATATCTAAAAATGCATCCTTTTAGCAAGGTTTACTAAAACAATGAGATAAAGAATTTTTTTCAAAAAATATAGTTTTCGAGCAAAGAATAAGCCCTATAATCCCATGGGACATTAACTAACTCGAAAGGAATCCATATTAGGTCCAAAATAATGAATTCGTCTGAAATTTAAAGGATCCATCCCTTAGTAAAAAACTAGGTTCTTACTTTTATTTCCAAAATAGATTATTAATCATGTTATTTTATGTTTCTATTAATGTTATTCAGTAATATGTATTTTCATTCAAGAATTATTAAATTGTATGGATTTATTTTCTAACATCACAATTTTTCGGGATTTTTCATCTTTAAATTAAGGATCGGGTAATTATATTCAATATCCTAGATCAAAACCATATATTTTATTCTTTTCTACATATGTATATATATATATATATATTTAATCTTTTCTTAAATCGTTGACTCAATTTAAAACTCAAAACAAGTGATGGATTTTTTATAAGGAAGGTTGAACTTATTTATCTTATTTGGGTTATGAATATTTCCCTCTCACATCAGAATTACTAAAATTATATTATTAATGTTTTTAGAAACTTATTAATTTATGTTAAATTTCCCATTATATTAAATTTTAAATTTTTTTAAAATATTTATAATTATACCTTTAATTTTTAATCTAAAATTTCCTTTTTTTTAATTTTTAAAAATAATTTTAAAAATTATTGTTTTAGTAAACACACTGGTAATAAATATTTATTCATCAATGAATATTTATTTATAGTTATCTTCTTTTAATGGGTTGAATTTTTTGGCAAATAATCATTTTTATATATTTTGTGGAATCCATTGTGTTTATAAGAGAAAGTATTTATTTTTATCTAAAATTATTTAAATGAAATTAACTTTAAATTCATTATATTTTATCTTATAATTAGTTTTTTTATATTCATTTATAATATTATTTATTATATGTTATATTTAAAATTATTTATTAAAATCCACATTAACACCTCTTGAAAATAGTTTAGAAATGATTTATATCAAGATCATTATATTATTGATAAAAAGTATTTATGTAATATATTTTTTAATTACACAAATCTATTTTGATATCAAACTCTAAAAACATGTTCATTCACTTAAAAGAAATCATTTTTATGATGTTTTATTATCATCTCAAAAATTACTATGTTTATATTTATACCTCACATTTTTCCAAGGAAATAATCTTAGTTTCATTACTTTTTCCTCTCTAACATTATCTATTATTATTTTGAAATTATATCCATATATCTTTTTATCATATTTATATTTTTCATTCCACTTTTTTTTACTTGTATACCATTTCTATATATGGTTTTTGATGAAGGAATGTCATTATGAAAACTATTCCATTTACTAGGGAAATGTTAAACATCATTATTAATGATTAAATATTCATATTATTTGATTTAAAAGGAATAATCATTGTTCAATATTTTTTTTCAAAATATGTTTAATTCAATGAGAATATGTATGTGAATATAATGGAACCGTTATAGGGAGACACTTTATTCATCAATAGGTATTTTGAGAATTGTTTTTGGAAAAATTAGTTTAATATTTTGGGAATAATTACCCATTAATTGATGCATATTAGAATAACTACTTGGTGGGGTGTTAAATAATATTTGGGCATGGGTCCATGGTGGTAAGAATATATCATCCAATATTATGCATTTCTAATATTATGATTTTTGATATTTTATTCCATATTATTTATATGCTAATACATTCCATGGATATAATTGGAAGCTATTGTTATTTATTAAAAGGAATATTCATTGATTATATACACTATCATGTTATTAATTATATAATATTCATCTTAGCTTTATCTTTATTTTATCCCTTAATGTACATATGATATTACCCCTTTATTTTTCATTCTCATTCCCAATGATATGAAGATGGAATATTTTAATGATTTTCAATCATGATATAAATTTTTTCATACAATATATTTAATAATCATTTTTATATTGAAATTAATAACTTGTCTTGTTTTCCAAGGCTAAAAAAAATGATCCTTGGTTATGTGATCCCATGTTTCATTTACCACAAGAGAAATGTAATAAAAAATTATAGGTTATTTGATTAGAAATTTATAAAAGTTATATCATTAGAACTATAGTGAGAAAATAGAGAACATGGTTTTAAAATATCATATATAGTGTAATCATTAAAGTAAATCCATTATTTTATTTCAACCGTTTTAAATCATAGGTATCTTTATTACAATGATCAATATTCATGATGTTATATGATAATTATGACTGTTGAATATTTTATAGATGTATACTAGTAAATCAAATTGATATCATAACAACACAGATAGTATGTTTAGGGATTGACCTCACGGTTTTGTCATTGTAATGATTAGTACAGTATTGAAGATTATAGAAATAATTGGGAAACTAACATAATTAAGTCAAGAGAAATTTTTGAATAATGTTAAAAATATTCTTAAATATATTTATTCACATATATTGGATCACTATACTTGATAAGATAGTCAATCCTTCAATATAATTACTAATATATTCATAGAGTGTAATAGATCAAGTCACATAAAATGATATTATTTTATTTCTTATGCAATTTACAATAAAAAATATATTCTAGGATATTATTTTTTGGAGTTACTGATAAATTATGGTCATGGAACATGTATAGTAATTAATATAAATAAATAAGACATATATAATAGAGAAATTTTAATGAGATATTATTATAGAAATCCTTTCATCATTATTGAATAATTCAAATGGAGATATTATTCTTCAATATAAAGTTGATAGATGTGGTATGTGTTTATAATTATATGGAATGTCTCCAATTATTAAAAAGGTATAAAATATAATCAATACATAAGCCATGGAATTAGATTAGTAATTTATATAATGATATTGTGAACAAATAGTAAAGAGATCAAATCTTCCAAGTTGTTTCATAATATGAATATATAGTATCATGTGGATTGAAATCGAGAACTAATTTATTTGGTATATTAAAATCAAGGGAAATCAACAAATTATGATTTTAGATTAACAATATAAGAAAATTTCCATCAATAAAGATGTAATTGGTGTATGGTTTTTCCACAATGGGATAATTTTCCTAAGAGACAGCCTTGTAAATAAATAAAGTTAATGGTTTTTGTTACATGGGTGGAGATATGATGAATCTAGATTATGAATTCAATATAATAAAATAATCCACTGTTATCCAATGATTAAACTATAATGAGATGTGTAATTATTCGTTCCATTAAACTGAGCATCATGGAAACATTTAATAGAAGAGGCTAAGGGCGTAGGACAAAGATATTCGATTTCAAACTCTATTTTTAATTCCCTAAATATATATATCAATAGGTACATTGATTTTAAACTCAATAAATGTAATGATTTATTGGATCACTTTCTTATCATTCTTTATTTCATACATTACAAGAGAATTAATGAAATCTTATCACCAAGTCACAATAGTTTTCAACAAATACGTAGAGTTTAAATCTTATAGGAACATATATATTTCATTCAAACCCCATTATGATTGATAGAAAACACATATTTACAAACATTATTAAACAAAATAATTTTTTTTAAACCAACTGTGATAGATAGTTATGATAAAATTAACTATTCTAAAATCATGGAGATGGCATGTCATTCAAACGTAGGAAAAATGTTTCCATTATTCTAAAAACATTCTAAATAGAATGTGAGTAATATATATGTTTAAATATAGATAATAATTTCATAAATACCTTATTTTATCATTAAAAACATATAGATATCATTCTTTTGATGTGGTATTGATAAACAATTCATGTCTCTTTGTGGAATAGGTATTACAATCCTATTCACTAATGATATTATCAATTTAAATTGAATTTAAATGTGTTAAAATGGGTGTTATATTACTATATATAAATTTTATTTTTTTGACTAGTATCATATATATTCATAAAATATATCATTATTACTATTTGTTATTGGTGTTGATGGAAAAGGAATTAAATTAGTCTGTATGGTTGTAGTCCACCATACAAATGAACGATGGATTATATTCACAATTGATTGAGGATAAAGATGTATAATTTTTATTCTATTAACATAATAACATCAAAATATATTTTATATAATAATTTCTTTAAATCATTATAGTTATGTAATTTTTTAGGGATGTAGAAGAATAAAAAAGTTAAAAATTATTTGTGAAGAACAATATATCTTCTTTGGGAAACATCTTAAGGATTGAAAAAAATTACACCTATGTTAGTGTTAGGATAAATTAATTCCTCTAGGATATTTATTTCTATATAATGAACGCAATATTTCTTGTATTCTATTTTTAAAAAATGTTTTTGTGTTTTATGAAAAGAAGAGTGGATATGCCTTTTTAAAAGTGAGGTGAAGGGGACTCTTCAAATCTCATAACATATTATTAGAAATTAATTTTCACAAAAAAATGGATCAAAAATTATATAATTTTAATATAACAATCATACAAATATATTTAATCTAATCACATAATATTTTGACATGTTTTGATTAGGTTTTTTCATTATCACTTTGTAGTAACCAACATTTACCCTTTCTTACAAGTACTACGTTAGCAATGTTTTTATGCTATAAGGGCCAATATAATTTTTATATGTTTAAAACTATACAATAAATATACCATGGATTATTTATTAAACCATATAAAAATCACTTGGACAAAGATAATATTCTTATTAATTTAACATCTTTTTAAAAAACAATATCTATTATAAAATATGAATAATGTAAATTTTCCCTCTATTAAGTTTATTTTTAATTAAATACATCAATATAATTATTTTATTAGAATATTATCCTTCCACACATCTAAAACATTTTTTCTATCTAGAACATTTATTGAATATCAGAATTATTTCATATTATTTTACTTGTAATATTATTAAATTTAATTATTTTATTTTTTCATTAATTTAATTATTTTTATGTAATAATTATATATGATTTTAAGATAATTATTTCATCACTCTAGAGTAGAATACATTAAAACAATAAGAAATGTTTTATATTTAAAAAAAATTATACAAGCATAGTCTCAGATTATCCCTAGGTAAATGACTTAGAGATAAAAAATCAAAAAGAAATATATTTTTTACTATTCATTATATAAATACATATGATGGTAAAAATCATGTACAAAATAAAAAATTGGTAATATATTAATTTTTTTGATGACTTTGGAAGAAATATACAAAAAATAAATAAAACTATGTAATGGGTTAGATTCATTTTTAGTCATTATTAAATTATTTTAACCCTATATAATCCCATTTTACCATTACCATGGTAATAAATATTTACTATTATTGATGTTTATAATTACTAAAAGGGAAATATTTTCCATATTTGGACCTCCAAATTAAAAACATTGAATCCATTTTTTCTACATTCAAAACATAATATTGGAAAATATTAAATGAAAATTAATCCTACATAATGCAATAGAAAACATTTTTTCAAAAAAATATAAATTTTATATAAAAATATATATCAATAAAAAATTCTACTATAAAACACATTAAAAATAAAATATTTGGATTATTTATAATCATAATTAATTAATTTTATTTTATAAAAAATATAAAATATGATTTTACTTTATTTATACATTAAAATAAAATTGAAATCTAAAACAATCTGTAATTTTAAAAATTATATGAAAATTTATACCCTTTAGAAATATATTAATATTTCATCATAAGATAATTTTTATATCGTAATATATAAAATGATTCTCTTTTTAAAAAAATAAATTTCTAAACATTTCTAAAATTTCATATAATATACACTGAAAAAAAGTATTAAAGATAATTTAATAAAGAAATTATATTCAAAATAATAAAATGTGTATTCTAAAAATACAATTATGTTTTTTCTATAAATTAATATATATATATATATATATATATATTTAGACCGTTATATATATATAAATATATCCATTTAATCCGAAATAGTACTCACCAACTCCTTTCTTGGTTATAATGTTCATATTTTAATAATAATATTTCATGGTTCTCATAAGCTCGATATTTTATTTAGTACATGTTATCAATCATATTATCCTTATTTTAAAATATCAGGGTGTTAAATCCCCTCCCCCCTTCAATAAAATAAAACCATTTCATCTTATGTTTATCTTTTTATTTAAATGTTTTCCATAAACAAATCATTATCGAAATCCCATTTTGTAATAAGGGTTAATAAAAAATCATCTTCTAAATAATGAATGTTAAATACAATGTTCATCATGAATAAAAGCTAACTAGGAATCCAAATAGGGTAACATTATCGGGAAGTGAAAATATGGACATGGTGGAAATGAATAATGTCCAAATAAATATTGAAATTGATAGAGAACATTGACCAAAAGATTTTGGATAAAAAATATAATGACAGAACCCACAAATACAATTACTACATTGGATTGAAAAAATTCCATCAATTAATTGAAAATAATTATAATATGATATCTTTTTAGATTCGATATCATTTTTCATTAGTTATAGGAATTATTTTATTATTTAGATCTGAAAATGTCATATTCTTAATTTAATGGTGTAATTTCATCCATTAATAAATTTCATGACATTCTCATTATTTCCACCAAACAATGAGGATTAATGATAAGTATTTAGGCCTGAAGCACTAATATTATACTCTATGATATCATCTAATAATAGAAAATGATAATAAGTTTTTATCAATCATTTGATATTAACTAAAACCAAAATGTTTATCACAAGGTAATATAAATCCCAAAATGAATAAATTCTCATATAAATTAATAATAATTTTATATTAAAATTAAATATTATCAATAAAATGTCATTTTATATCATTTTAAATATTATTATATTTAAATTTCATCTTATTATTCTTGACTATTATTAAAACACAAATATTAGCATATGTTGATCAAATATTCAACCATGTTAAATTTATCGTATATTTATTAATACATCAATCACTCTTAACATATCATTAAAATGATATATATATCAGATTTATATAATCAAAACGATTCATCAATATATTATATAAATGAAATTTCTCACTGTAAATTCATTGTAAAATCGTATATATCGCTAAAATATAGTCCTAAAACACGGTAATATAATATAATGTTCACCAAAATTATAGTGATATTATTTTAAATTAACATTTATCTCTTAAAATTCAAATACCTTTTTAATACAATGATTATCTCAATGATAAGTCATATATTAACAATATTAAAATAATCATTACTTTATCTCAATATTTAATAGTTCATCATGTATGAATGTTGATGTTGGTGCAACCTTGCCTCCCTTCGGTTGTTGGATCAAGCACCACGACATTACCGAATGTGATTGGTTGTCAGTTGACATATTTTTTGTTCTTTTACCAAATCTATATTAACAAAACTCTTATAATGTTTTTAGATAAAAGATTATCAATCTAAAAATATCAATAATAATGAGTAAAAGTCATTGAAATTAATGACAATTCATTGTGATTTGATCTAAATAATAAAATATTTTTTATATTAATCTCTTAAACCCACATCTCTTCATGTGAAAATACCACCCCTCACCACCCCTATTTAAACTGAATAACCTTGATGTTCTTCATATAACATCCAGAAACACTTATTCACACTATCTCTAGGTTGAATTTCATTAGGAATCTCCATAAGGCCAAATCCAATGTCTTCAAGGGCCTCTCAATGAGGTGATATTCAATATGTTATTTTCTCAATGTACATATTTTAATTTCTTTTATTCTTATATTCCCCCATCTATCACACATTACATAATAATAACTATAAAATAATGTAAATACATGTTTTTCTTCTAATTTAAAAGGTTATATCCATCCAATTTATTACCTCGTATAATCCTATGAAATGAAACTACTATCCAAAATATGTATGTTAATATCCTTCGGTAATAACAATTTTATTCATTTTCAATTACCACCATTAGGGATGTCCATAAAAATATAAATTTTTGTTAACAGAAATATAAATGTGTATTATAACCAATTTCATTTTCTTTACTGAATATATAGACATAATTTTAAATAAATCAAAATTAGTTTTCTATGGTTTGAAAAATATCCAAATTAAACAAACTATTTATCATTGACATTTTATCAAATTGAACTATCCTCAAGTGTGAAGGAAAAATTATATATATATATAACCATATTAAATAAGGTAATTTAATTAATACCATTTCACTACACTTATGTAGTTTTATTTCTAATTGAATAGAAAATCTATAATTTTACACAAATTAACCAGTCTTAGAAAACAAGAAACAAACTCATCCAAAATAAAAAAAATAATGAAATATTATTGTGTAATGAATGGTAAGATGTAAAATAAATTAATATAATGTATTATAAACATTAATATTTTTTACAATTTATTAAATTAATCTTTTTAAGACATTATAAAATTGGTTTAAGTGAATAAAACTAAAGGCAAAAGTGAAGTACTAGTTTCTCCTCTAACATGTTCTTCTATGATGTATATAACTAATTCACCACAAATTTCTTATGTAAATTGTATATATATATTTCCATGATATATATAACTCCATTAGTATCATTACCATTATTATATTTAATATTAATTTGATAATTATTGATTTTATGAGGCATATTATTCGTCTAATAACACAATGGAAAGTGATTTCATAACCAAATTTTAACTATTTTGGTTAAAATTCATCTTCTTGATAATTTCATGATAATAAAAGGTGTGAAATTAATTTATAATATATTTAGAATTATTCACGAATTTTTATCTTTGTTTACATTTAATACATATAATCAATAAATATTATTAATTCAAACAACAATTATATTATATTTATATGATATTTTATTTTAAAAATAAACTTTTTAATATTTCCTTTTAAACTCTATTTTTTTTCCTTTAAATTTTTCATAAAAGTATTTCTCAATTATTATAATACTATTATATTTTTTCAAGGACATTATTACTTGTTTTGTTTTGTTTTTATTTTATTAAATTATAATTTTTTATCTTCTAAAGGATGCTAATTATGACATTTCTATCAGAAATATGAATAAAATGTTTTTAAACATATACAGCTTGAGAATAAATATTCACTTTCAAGATGACTTAATACCTTAAAGATTCATTTACAATTTTAGAACTATTTCCTCAAAAAAACATTTTATTTTATAATTTAAAGTGATTTGAAAAATAATTATTTCAAAAAAGAAAGGCTATTTTCCGTAAGAATCATTTCAAGTGATTTTTCAAAATGTTTTATCATATAAGATAAAATTATTTCATGTTACTTGTTCTTTACTCAAGGTATTATTCAAGGAAATTACGCTTGTTATTTTATGGTAATTTTATCATTATCATAGATTGATATTTATGAAACCTATTTCATTTACATGGGTTATGTTTTAATGAAATTATTGGGAAACCTATTTATTTTAATTGTTTACAATATGAGGAAAGATTTATCATTTTTTGGGACACGTGTGTATGGATTTTATTAACATTTGTGTGGGACATATATCTCCCTCAAATTCATTATTTAATGATATCATATATTGTGAGGTATACATGTCTAGAATGGGTATTAAACTCTATTCAGATAAGACTGGAATGAGAAGTAATATCAGTTTAGTAATGGAAATCACTTTCCATGATAGTCTTTGTTTTTACCATTGACTACTATGATTGTTTTGGGAGTAGACTCATTACTTTTAAGCTATAGTGCAAAATTTCGTTGAACCAAAATGAAATAATTTTATATTTTCATCTGTTTTCCAAAATTCCATGTTTTATTCGAAAGTTATTATTTTATTATTTAGTTCATATCAATATTTGTGATAAATTCAATGACTCAAGGTTACGATCATTGAAAAAAATGGTTAAATATTCAAATATTCTACCATTAGGTTAATTTTATTATTAATATCTCTCATGTTTACACTTTATGATCATTTGAGATCACCCTTCTCATATTTATCTTTTCCAAATAACATAAAGAATGTTATTGTGATTCATATGTCAAAATGATTCTAGTTATTAATGAATATGTGAGGGAATATTTTTATGTTTTAGGAACTAGTTTATTTTGTTTCAATGATCCCAATGTCATAATACACATACGAATCTATAAATGATTTATTTTGAAATTAACAATCCTCCATTTATATGTAATATCTATGTATGAAAAGACAAGGTCATTTTAGTTTCTATTAGATATAGGTTTAGTTAACCATTTGAATCATGGTTTAGGAAACCATAGTAATAACCCTAAAAATAATTATATGTTTAAATCCTAGAGTTTTGGTAATGATCAAGATTAATCTAATATTTAACATTATTGGACTTAGATTTTAATTTTATAAGTAAATTTCATTGATTATGAGGTTATACAAATATTATGAGTTCTTATCACACTATTCTTTTTGGTTTTAGTCAATATATTTAACCAGGAGGAATTATGTTAACGATGAATTTGATAGAAAATTTGATGATTTGATATCCAATGGGATAATGACCGGAGTGAAATACATTATGATAATGCATAACATATTTTCATGGAATGTGATTAACAATGTATACCATAAAAAACTCTCATAATCATCAATGAAAAAAATGAAAGAGTTATATAAATGATTAGGTAGTGTAGACCATGTAAGAAATAATATCTAGCATTTCACACATTTATAATGTGTTATAAAATACCCAAGTGGATTATTAAAGTAATAATGTAATTTTTTGACTACTGAAATGATGATTATGATGAATTTAACTGTAATTGTAAAAATGAATAGTTTAGTTAATTCCATGTATAAGAAAACTAGTCTCCCAATTGTATTATAAATACATGAATTTTATAAATGTATACAGTATGTGAATTATGAAAATAGTTGTCCTTAAGGTAATGATTGGTAAGAAAATTAGAAATAATGATTGAGTAATGGTTACATTATGTCTAGTAAAAAAATTTGAATGGAATGAAGTGTAACATATAAGACAATGTTGTTTAGTTATTTGTTTGAGAATAATATTTGAGGGATAAATTATTTAGCTGTTATAATTCAAATAAAATGTTATTAGTATGATGAAATATATAATTATTTTCTGAAATATGTTTTTAATTAAGGATTTATAATGATTTTTAGAATAATTCTAATGTATTGGAAAAGTGATTTACTAGTAAGGTAATTTTTTTTAGAAAACATGATTAATGTATGGATAACACATAATATGTGAATGATAATGGTATATTCAAACAATAAATGTTTTTTTGTGAAAAAATAAATTGGTTGATATTTATAAAAATTTAACTAATTACTAATATGATGAAAATTTGGTTTACATATTTATTTTATTGAGTTTTTGGATTTATGGTATGAGTAATGTGGTAATTTTTGACATCAAATATGTTTTCAATATGGTATTATGGTAATTTAATTTACTAAAATGATTCTATTATATAAATGATAATTTTCCCATGTTTTGTGTGTATAAATTAATAGAAGAACATTTTTTGGGGGATTAATTACCTATTTATTTGTCAATTTTAGTAACATTTTTTTTAAAAAAATTGGGTTTTAATCTTATGTGACATTAATATGGGAGTTAATTTATGATTTTATTTCATTTAACATTGGATTAGGATTGATAGATTAATTTATTACATTACCATATGAAACTTTATACATATTGAATGACCGGTTCTAACATTATTTATTATGATTATAAATAGACACATAATGAGTGAATAGTTATCCCATTATGGATCATAAGAACTACTAGTACTATAGGCACTAAAAATAAAACTTCAATCCTTGGAGTATGAAATAAAGAAGAAATTGATCTGGGCATATCTAAAGTGTTAGATTATACTATTTTTATGAAATCAAGTAAGTATATCTTCTCATATGTTTTTAAATAAAATATTATCCTATTATCATCATTTTTTATTACATCAATTACCTTTTTTGGAACTATTTGTAATTCATTTTTTGGGTTTTTATCCCAAAAATTTAGATGTTATCTATCATTCTCCATCAAAACATGGTAGTTGGAATTATCCCCTATGTACATGTCTTCACATCACACTGATTTTCACATAAATGGAATCTTGGTTACGCGGTTGTATTTTCCACCTAATTTCCCTCTATTTAAAAGAATGTTTTAATGAATCCTTTTTTCAGGGTTTCCCAATAAAGAACATTTCAATTATCCATCTATTAATTTAAAGTGAAATATCAATATATTGATGATGATATTATTTTTAAAAAATGTTGATCTCATTGGGATCGTAGCTTATTGATTAATGATTACAAAACATATATCTCAATTTCTTAAATCTTCCATGTATTTCACATGAGTAAAGAAAATCATGATAATTAAAATTTACTAAACTAAAAATAAATAATGATTGAAAAATATATTTTTTATAATGAAAACAAGTAGAGATTCATTGTCATTAAGATCATGCTATATGGGACTATCCCACTCACTTGGTTAATATTTTATGGTGAAACCACTATTCTGAGGAAGCTATTTTAGAACATGATAATGTGATGAAGAAGAGGTATCATCATCTATTTATATCCGAGAAACAAATTTCAATGGTGAAATTCATTTTAAAGATGTATAATATGACACACAAATATTTTACTATATATATAATAATTTTCTCTCTATTAAAATACTTTTCACCGAATATAATACAAAAATAATATTATTTTAATTAATTTTATCAACTAGAATTTTGATTTACATGAATAAATGTGATTAAGAAATTATAGAATTATAGTTTACAATTGTTTTTAAAATTAGTTCAATCGATAGTAATTAATTATAAAATAAAATAAAAACCAACTGATCATAAGTATAGTTTTTTAAAAATATTATTTTATCCGCACAAAAGAATATAATATTTATAAATTATAATTATCGATATCAGGGAAATATGTTAATGAAAATTAAATATTTTATATTATATCAAATTTTTATGAATTCATCCAATATTACTTGTAGAATTTATATTAGAATAAATCTAATTTGAAGCATGAAATATAAATATATACTACTAAAGGATGTTTTCCGCCATTTTGATGGCTCCACAACATGAAAAAATATTTGGAACTATTATATGTTTTAATACACAAAATACTTTGTATTTATTAAATAGGTATATCAGAAGATTCTTAAGGTTAGTTATTCATATTTTTAAAAAATGTTTAATTTTTTGATGAATAGTGAAGAACAAGTAATTTTAATTGAATTTTTTTTGCATATTTTATTAATTTTTTATATTATATTTTAAATTTATTTATAGTATAATTAGTTCAATTACACATAAATAAATCCAATTTAGGTAATTGGAATCAATTTGATGATGTAATTAGACATAAAAACATTTCAATATTTTTAACTTTCTCGGTTTAAAGAGTCCCCACTTTTTTATTTTATCTATGGGATGAGTTTTTAATGTGATTTTAAATAAATGTCATTTTAAATAGTAAAATAGGATTCCATATTTGAAATTAGATGTTCAAAATTATGTTGTGCAGTCAATTTCATTTTAATATAAAAATAAATTACCATGGTAAAAAAATTATATATACCACAATATTAAAAAAATGAAATGGGTTAATGTTAGAAAGGTAATGGAATAAAATACCTAGAAAATAAAACCTTTAATGGTTAGTTGAGGTATTAATAGACCCTAAAATCATAAAAAAATATTAATTATAATTAAAATTCATTGATATTAATTCCACACAAAAGTGGTCAGAATTAAAAAATAATAATCTTCATTTTAATAACATAAACCCCATATTCTCAAGTTCTAATACAAACCCTAACATCGCCATTTCTATAGAAAATCAATTTTTAACATAAAATAATTTCACGTATCTTCTAGGAAAAATATATAAATATCATAGTTCTGATGTTGTCAATATAAGACTAAATCCAAGGTCCCAAATGTTCACTAATAGAGGTGATATTCAAGAGGTAATTTTCTAAAGTACCACAAAAAATTTATTTTCTTATAATATTTACCACTCATATCATTAATCCATGATTAAATTATAATTCCACAAAAATTTAAATACAATAATTTTTTGTTTCTTGTGGAATATTCTTTTTTTCTCTTGTATAACATTATACTATTCAAAGAATGTATTTTATTCTATAAATTGTGATGTTTAACCACCTTTGAAAAAAATGATTTTGTTCATTTTATAATAACTCCATCTTGGATGTTCAGAAAAATATTATGCCAGTTAAATTAGTTTTTAATTTTTAAATAATTACCTATTTCATGTATTTGGACTAATATATAGTCATTATTTAAAGTAAAATAGAATATCTCTTTTATGGTCGTAAAATCAAAAAATTAACTAAAAAAATACCATTAGTATTTCTACAAATGAATCATCCTTATGGAAGAAATTATAATTATAAACTGAACCATTAAAACATATGGAGGTTAGTTAATTCTATTTGATTAATCATATAGAGTTGTGTTTTATTTTGATATGAAAATCCATAATTATACGCAAATGAATTGATCATGAAAATTGTGAAATGAATTCACTTGAAAAAATTACTGACTAGAAATATTCTAAATGAATTGGTGGTAATATGACACAAAAATATCATATAATGTATTATAAAAATTTATAGGGATTCTTAATGAATTAATAAAATTCATTAAACCATTATAATAGAGGATAAAGTGTGAAAAACTAAAGGGATGCATGAT
This sequence comes from Viscum album, assembly GCA_963277665.1. Classification (NCBI taxonomy): domain Eukaryota; kingdom Viridiplantae; phylum Streptophyta; class Magnoliopsida; order Santalales; family Viscaceae; genus Viscum; species Viscum album. The sequence continues at coordinate 517,886,086 of OY728146.1, forward strand.
GTATGTGTTTCTCATATCACAATATCTTCTATGAGATATATAAATTATTCACCACATAATTCTCTAGTTAAATTTGTATATATAGAGAACTCTTATATATCATATCATGGGTATCATTATATTTATTATATTAAACTTTTAATTTTATAGTTATTACTTTTATGGGAAATATTATTTGTCTAATTACATTTTGGGAAGATATTTTATAACCCAATTTATATTCACTGTGTTAAACATCAACTTCTTGTTTTTATCTTGATAATACTATATATGAAATTATTTTTTAATATACTGAGAAATATATCATCTTTTTATGAGTATTTATAATGATTACAATAATAATTTATTTTTATTAACGATCACATCAATTATATTACATTTAAAGGGTATTTTAGTGTAAAATTTAACTTTTTAAATTTTTCATAAAAAATTATCAGCTTTTATATGTCAATGTTTCATAATAATGTATCTAAAAAGGTTATTCCTATTACCATATAATTTTTATATAAATTTTTACTCACGTTTTACATTTTAATTATTCTTAACTATATTTTCTTAATTTATATTTCAGGATCATTATGACTTTTAAAAAAAAATAAGAAATGAATGTTTTCTAAATTATATGGAAGGAGTGTTATTTACAACCTCCATGTTTCCTAAATGAATTTATGATTCTATTTCAATATTACAGGATTCTTATCAATAAAATTTTGTATCTTAAAATTGATAGACATTTTAAAGTAAAATTAAAAAGGGATATCATATTTCCTTTTTATATTTATTTCATTTGTTTACTGACATTTATTTTCCATCTAAGATAACATTATTTGTCTTTAAGTATGATTTAATTGGGATATTATTCAACGAAATTATCAGTGTTTTTTTTCGTTGTTTTTTTATTGTGGATAGATATTTATGAAAACCAATTATTTTCTATTTGTTATGGTATGATGAAATATTTATAATACCTATTTCTTCACATGGTTTCTGATATGATGGATGGTTTATGTTATTATGGCACACGATTGTATCATTTTCATTATATAATGAGGGTTGAAACATATGTCACTATAATGAATTTGGTAATATAAATATATATCATGATTTATAAATTATTGTAATGAGTATTGAACTTCAATTTGATAGGACTAGAACAAGGAGTGATATCAGTTCAGTAAAGGAATTTTTCCAACATGATATTCTTATGAGTGAATCTTGACTACTATTATTTTTTTGGCAATTTAATCATTCCGTTATTATTGTATTGGAAAGGATCCTTGACTACTAAATATATAATTCGGAACACTTTTTGTGTATAATATTGTTCCATGGATTATTCAAAATTTAATCATATATGATTTAAGTTAATTTTTATTATTATTTATACTATGTATCAAGATTATGATCTATGATATAATGGGTAAATTTTTCAAATATTATACCCTTATTTTTATGATATGATTCATATCATCCTTTTTTCCCAGACTAGGAATACGATCACACAAATTTCATATGTTTTGTTTCCCCAGTTTAGAAAGAATTGTATTATGATTTATAAATTAAAAGGAATCTGGTAATAAAGGAATAAGATGGAGACTATTTAGATGTTATTTGAACTAGTTGTTTTTGATTCGATATTTCCCATAAAACAAAACCCATATGATTGGTGAATGTTTTTTATAACATGAATATTCATCTATTTAGATGTAATATATATGTATTGAAAAATCTTGTAAATATAGAAGTTCCTCATCTTCAACTATAATGGAATTATTCATTTATAAAAAATATTCACTTGTTGATGTATTTTTTTATTTTCCCCAAAATGCATAAAATTTTCAATATACAAATACTCCACAAATTTAATAAAGTTAATTAAAACTTTTGCAAAAAAACATTAATCATCATGGAAATATCTTTCCACATCTTCTTTCCTTTCATTATTATTTCATTATTCATTCATTTCCACATAGAATACAACTTCCAGATATTCTAAGAAATTTTCCTGGGTTATTTTTCCCTCATTCAAGACACACATGTTATTAAAATTTTCTACCTTTATGATCTATAAAACATAAAAAAACATAACTTAATTTCTATTATATTTTATGTGTTGTAAATCTATCATAGGTTATTGTTTTTAATCATAAATTTTGATATATGGTAAAGAAAAAGTACTGGAGTTTTCACTATAGATCTCATTCTATTAGATTCCCATTAAAAGAATAACAAAATTTACCTCACATTTATTATTAATTAATTTCATAATAACTACATTCGGCAATAAAAATAAAAACGTTTTTGTTTCAATATCAACAAAATCACAATAAATAAGTTAATGATAATCATATTTATACTATATCCATGTCCAAGTCATCATTAATTTATTATATTTATCTAAAATTATGATAAATCTATTAGAAAAACTAATAATTGTTATTTTAGATGACATTTATCTTAAACAATAATGAAATCCTAAACTCTAAAGGTATCTAAAACATTGATCCGATCATAACTAAAAGGACCCAATATTAAAATTTAAACAATATTAAGTATTTATGGAATAATTTATTGTCTTGAATTTAAGAGTATCATTATGGTTTAGAGTTTTAGATGATTAGTTAATGAAACATGAAAAATAAATAAACACATTATATTTTTAAACATATAATCATTATTCATTTTTTCATAGATTAAAAAAAATTTAAAGAAGATTTTTTTTCATGAAAAATATTCAAAGATTTAATCTTGTATTTTTTGTTTCACTAAATCATCTTTAATATATGTTTAAAACATTTAAAAAATGTGGGATGTAAAAATGTTTATAATACAAAATGTAAAGAGAAAAAATTAGTTAGTTTGGTTAAAAAAATAAAATCCCATGACACAATTACTATTATGTCAAGTTTTTTTGTTGAATAAATCATTCCCACAAGAAAAAAAAAACAATTTTTACTCAAAGAAAACCTATAAAAATAACAACAAGAAAATAAAGACAATTGATGGAACATAGATCATTATATTAATATCCAATTTTTAAGAAATGTATGTGAAAATTAAATCCATAAGAGAATCCTCCTTGGTAACTGCATCATTATTTCTTATTTGGAAAATTCCATTACCCAATGAATTAGAGAACTATTATGGGGTTCATCCTTCATATAAGAAATATCATGCTCACCCATTCATCATGTGGTATAATTTGCCTTAGTCATTTATATATGTTTTATCATTCTCATTCATTTATCTTATATAAAGATCAATTTCAAAATGTATATAATATATTTTAATCTTCTATGTTTTGAACATAAATCATTTGAAAAACCATTTGTACTATTATAAAATAAATTATTTGTATCGAAAAATCCATTCCTTTTAAAAGAACTATTTACAATATAAAAAATTACCTAAAAAGGGAAATATAGGTTTTCATTAAAGAAAACATGATATACTGTAAAGGAAGATAAAAATAAAATAATTCATGAGCATCATAGAAAATTTATTGTGCATTTATATAGTAAAATGTAACATTATTTTTTTAATTTCATCCAAAATGTTCCATATAAAACACATTAAATTATTCTACATGAATATCATTGAATGAATGAAAAAAGAATCTAAAATTAAATTTATAATTATATTTAAATTTATGAATATATTCATAAAATTATTTTATTAATGTTGGAATGGAAGAGAAATATTTTAAAAAAACCATTAAAAAATTTAAAATGAGTTGTTAATTTAAAATATTAGTTACCTTGAGGACGACTAACATTATATATTATTTATCATTCAATATAATAAAAAATATGTTTATTTTTTAATTTCATAATGAAAATTTTCTAATTAAATGCTATTTTTGTCTTATTTAATATATATAATTTAAAAAATAATTATTCATTTATGATTACATTATAAATTTTTATGGGATTTAGATCATTTTTTATAAATGACCTTAACAGATTGACTATTTTCCAATAATTAATTAATCTGTAATCTTGATAATAGTAACAATGAATTGATAATAATATCTCTATAGTAATTACACTTTTAAAACCTACCATAAAAGAAGTTTATGAACAATGAACTAAGATACAATCATGGAGATGGTAGCTCGTACCTACACATGAGTAACACTTTTATTTTTAAATATTCATTACAAAATAGATGTATTTATTATTTTATATTAAAATTAATAATCATCCTAAATAAAATATTATCTCTAAAAATTATATATATATATATATTCATATTTCATGTTATGCATGGTAAAAATGAATCTCATCACTTTGTGGTGGTGGTAGTCCACATGTACGAAAGATGGCCTTTATCATTTATCAATGGATAAGAAGGGAAAAAATAGATGTTATATAATCTTTCAAGAATTATACATATGTAATGAATACAATATATGTACATAAACTCTACTATAATAACCATTCTAGTGAGGTGGGGGAATGAATTACATCATATTTTGAGAAGTTAATCATTGACGCACATAAAAGATTGATTCTTTTCTCATCTAATGAAGTTTAGATATATATAAAGTTTATTAAAATAAAATATTATCATATAAAAAATATATGAAATTTATTTTAATATATAGTCGTTGTTATGGTCTATTTATAGAGGTAAATAATAATAATTATAAAATTTCTCAATTATGAATGATGACTCTTCTTCAGACAACCTCAAATGGATTGCACCATAATATTTTCTAGGATGAGTTTTTGATAAATCCATCAGAATTATGATTTGTATATATATTTATTCTATGGATATTTTTGGTATTTATTTATTGAAATTTTTATTTATGTGTAAATAAAAGAGGATATAATGTTCCCTTTTTGATGAGAGGGGATGATCGGTCTTAGAATTTCCCAATGTAGTAATATAAAATAATTTCACATCAAAATAAATATAAATTGATAATTTAATAAGATAAAATGAGAATGAGTCTAATGATAAAATATACACAATTTTGGACGAGTTTAACTTAGGTTTATAACCTTATCGATTTAATGTAATCCAATTTAACCCTTTTTGACAAATAATGTGACAATGGAGTGTTTACTCTATAGGGGTCAATATAGTTATTATAAAAGACAAATTGGACCATAAATTGACCGTAGAAGATATATTAATCCATATCCTAATTACATAGAAAGGATTTTATATATTTAGATTTTAAATCAATTCATAAAATTTTATTTATTACATAATATCATTAACGTAAATTTTGACACTATTTAGATAATTTTAATTTACAAAATCAATACAATGAAGAAATTAAAATATAATCCGTAAAAATTTTCAAAAAATTTAGTTTATATAAAAAATAATGGAATATATAATTATTTTAAATTATATTACTATAAATATTTTTGAAATAATTTATTATATTTTTCTATTAATGAAATTATTTCCACCACAACATTATGTTTTATTTTTTATAGAATTATATGATAAATAAATATTAAAAATGAATTAAAATGAAATGAAATAATATATATTTCATAGTAATTTTTATAGAATTATATATTTTATGTTTTCCGCAAATAAAAGTTTTTGATGTAATAAAATAAAGATTATATAATTATTTAATTTTCATTATAAAAAAGAATATAACATTAAAAATCTAACTAAAATGGAAAAAAGGTAATATGTTTTGAATATGTATGATTATGGACCAAATATAATAATTAATTTATTTTATTAAAAATGGATAGGCCATTTATTAATCATTATTAATTTATTTTTACCCTGAATTGTAATGACTCGTCCCCCTAGGACCGCGTTGTAACTACCCAATGTCCGCCTTCCATAGGCTAGGTGCTGGCGACTAGCACGAAAGGTATCAATCCCTATAACTGGGAAGGCATTGACTTTATAAAATGAAAACTCACACAACTAGAGAAAAAACTGAAGAAAAAACTAAGTAAATCAGTATAACAAGTGTGCTGAAAGTACAAAGGGGTCGTAAATACAAACCCAACAGAAAGGTACAGCTACACGTGAAAGAAAAGTACAACTGAAAAGACAACAGCTGAAAGGTGAACCAGCTCCTGGATCGTCCTCAGGGTTACTACCTGAAGGGTAGGTACATATGTCCTCCTCAGCACTCTGTGTCTTTCAGTCCGCTCCATGTGCCATCATGCCGAGTGTCCACCTTCGAGTACCGTCCTGTCCTCGTACACTCTTCCTTGGTCAGTGTTGTCTGTCATCTGCATCCAACACAACGAAGTGCGGGCATAACCCATGAAAGGGTGAGTATAATGATACTCAGTAGGGACCCCGAGACCCTCAAGGTCTCACTAAAACCAAAAAGATAAACCACAAATAAATATCTCAATTGATAACCTTTACTAAGGTATATGCCCATACATATATCATTGTTATCAAGTAACCCATCTAAATCATGTGGAAAAAAACAAAATTCATTGACTCAGCTAAAAACATGATTTTTATTCATGAAAGCATGGCTGCTGGAGAACTCCTCCTCTATGGAGCACAGTACTCCTATCACGACTCTGAGGTTCTACTCACTAACCTTAGACTGTTGAGGTACTCCTCCTCTATCGAGTACTGCGGGTATGTCACCCCAACACAGTAGTGATCCCTGCCATGGGACTTCCACCCCAATACACTAATTATCCTCCACCGTGGGTCTACCACCCCAACACAATAGTGCTCTCCATTTTTCTAGTCAAGTCACTCTGATACAAATCGGACAAGAAGTTATCAGGTCACAGCCAGCTACAAGGTCATCGTACTCCATACGCTCGTCTTTGAATGGATCTTCTCCATGAGCTATTGGTCGATACTTCCATGTGTAACATAATCTCATGTGTATGTATCTCAAGGGAATCCCTCGTCATAGGGGTCTCAAAGAAACAAACGATGCGTCAATCGGACACCCAGTCTGTGAGTTATTAGAATTTCAATTCGAGGGGCCCGGTAGGTTTCATGTAAAAAACAACCAGACCATATCTTCACTGTACCTAGAACTCCCATGGGGTATACTCAAAGGAACTGTTACTCAATGAGATTACCAATGCCACTAACAGTTCGTCAAACGGACGTTCGGTCTGAGAGTTATTGGATTTTGCGTTCCAGGGGCCCGGTTGGATTTCAGGTACAATCCAACCTGGCCATATACCAAATACGTCCAAACCTTGAGTGTTGTTTTCCAAAATAACTATCTCATCAAAAGGAATCCAACGTAGTTGACAACATGTCAATCAAACTTCATGTCCTTACGTTATAAGTGTTTCTGCTCCAAGGGCCCGATTGGTTTCGGGTTCAAACCAACCCGGACATACACAAACATCGCCGAAATATTCTGTGTAATATACCTAAATGATAGTCTCGATCCAAGGAATCCTACTCAACTGATAGTGCATCAAGTGGAGGTCTGTATATCATGATATGGCTGTTTAATAGAAATCGTTCTGAAAAAGGGGGTATGGGCCCTGTCCATCCCGGCCCAACCCACCCCGGGTCGGCCCGAATAGGGCCGACCTGAGTCGGGTCTGGGTCCAACACGGTTGGGCATGGCTCGGCCCGGCCGGTGCGGCCCGGGCCGCGTGGCCCACCCTGGCCCGGCCGGGGACAGCCGGCTCAGCCAGCTGGCCGGGCGTGGGGAGGCACTACCTCCCCCAACTGGCGTGGCGTAATGTCGTGCCCCCTGCTTCAAGAAGGGCAAAAGTCATTCCAGTTTCTTCCACCTCCCCGGATCAACTACGGTAGTCTTCTTCGGCGGTGCACCATAACCACCTTCTGTGGACCACCGAACACGCTCTAGTGGTTCGATTCGCCTGCCGTCTGCACCTGTGGCCCTACTGGGCATTCTGTTCACTGCGATGGCTGCAAATCGCCATTGTAGTACCGTTTTATCATTTCTTCTCAATCCGCGCATAGACAATAACCAACAGAGGGTCGTCAAGCCGTGTTTGTTCGACCCGCACCCACCGCATTAGGCGTTATCAGTTTACCAATGTTATACATGGTTTCACATAGAACGAATATCAATTTTATTCAAATAAAATTGAAGCAAACCACCCTAACTCAAAAACGATTCACGGTAGCCGAGCGTCGTGGATGACAGTGTCGATTCCATCGTCATTAGAGTGTACCCAAAGAAGTGGCATCTCTACTCTTGTCACGGAGAAAAGAAGAGAAGGTGTGTCGTCGTTGGTGAGTTCCCCGCGGTGGTGTCACCTTCCTTGATGTAGAGGAAGAAGTGAAGATTGGAGAAACGTGGAGCATTCTTTGTCGAGTCGTTCTTTGCCGATGGTGAGTGTTCTTCGCTAGAGAAGAACACCGTTCTTCATTGAGGAGAAGAAAACTACTCTTTCAAGAGCTCTCTCCCTTCACACAAAGAAATCCCCCCCAAAATAAAATAATAAGATAATCCTATTATTTTATTAACAAAATCTATTTAAAATTCATACATTCAAACACTTAATTAAAATATTGGAGGATTCACTTTATTAATTAAGGCGTTGGCATGAGTTAATGGGAGAGTTGTCAACATTAAACAAGGGATTTTAATAGGGGTTTAAGAGTGTTATGGGAAGTTCAAGGGTTTATGTCATGTGTGGGCCCCACCTATCAAATATCCACACATGGGAAGTTTGGTGGTTTTGGGCCCCACCAATAACTTCCCATGGGAGGTATTAACTTCCATAGAAAAAAAATTATTCCCACAATTTTATTTAACTTCATAACTAAACCCAAATTTTTATTTACAACTCGCATAAAATGCAACTGCGGTAATGGTCCTCTTATGAAATTACTGGCACTGAAAGTTAATCGGTGCCCTTGGATATCAATTCTTGAGCACCGCTTCAAAAGATAGAAAACCCGGCTTGTTTGTTCACTGAACGTACCAGAACAGAACATCAGAAATTGATTCCGGGCACACCAGGCCTTAGAATCAGGTGCTTTCAAAAACCACAGACTCGTAAAATTCCAAGATATTTATGAAAAAAATTTCCATTAAATTTCCATTCCTTTACATTACTCACACCTTAGGGATTTACGTCCCCATAAAGCTTCAAGACACACTAGGGAAAAAGGGGGTACTTAGCACGCATCTGAGCCTCCTGCTCCCATGTGCTCCCCTGAAGGTTTCTTTGATGCTAGCAAATATGCATCAAAGGAATCAACCATCCTCGTAGGAAAAGCTTATGTCTATCCTAAATCTCCACCGGGACATCCTTGAAGGTCGTCTCATGGTCAATGATGACCGATAGGTAATGCACGCATCTCTTCGCAGAGATACGTGGATTTCATTGTGCACCCGGTGCAGCTGAAGTTGAAGGGACATGATGTAAGCCACCTCTATTACTCTACTGAGGACATGGAATGGTCCGATAAGTCGTGGAGATAACCCTCCACCCCGGCCAAATATCCGTAGACCTAATAAATGTTAGACCTGTAATAATATGTGGTCGTCACCCTCGAACTCTAGTGGTCTCCATCTCCTAGAAGCTTAGGAATTCTGTCGGCTATGTGCAGCCTTCGTCTGCTCTTGGATGATCTGCACCTTCTTTAGTAGCCTCAAAATGGGCGTATTGGTCAACCTCTACCTCAGCTCTTAAAAATATCTTATGGAATCATTCTGACGAAATGATGGGTTTTCCCCTTCTTTGTCAATGCTAAAGGAGGTGCAGTAACTGTAGAGAAGTCTATCTCAAATCAAAGTCTTTCCAACTCATGAGTGATCGACTACACCCACTTCTTCCTGATTCCATCCTATGCTACCTAGGGTTTCCTTTTTGCCGACCAATGAAAACTCATCCCAATGTTATTGGTAAACCACAACCTTTTTTCCTAATACGGTCAATCTGTGTGTGAAGTGTGGTTGCCCAGTCCATACCCAAACTAACGTCGTAAGGCCTCGACGTTGTCACCAAGAAGTTCCAATGAAAACTCTCACCTTAAGGGTCAGATCACACCATTGGTGTATGTGTGATTATCAAGTCTCCTCAAAAATGTATCTCCGAATGTGATGGTCATGTTAACAGCATAACAGGAAACTCTGGGTCGGGAATAAGATTCGTTGATGGAAGGAATGATTCGTATCAATTTCAGTAGTTATGGAAGCAGGTAATAGAAAAAGATCATACCATGAATCATTACTAGAGCCCTTCGGTCACACTCCTTGACTGCATGCAGCTACTCTCTTCCCCTGCCCTTCTGCTCCCTGATCCTAGTGGGGACTACAATGGCAGGTGGTTGTAAATGTCAAAATGTACACCACAACATGCTTCTCTCCTTCCTCTGCTTCCACATCTGCTGCTCTGTAGATTCATCTTTCCATCACACATTCTCTTCTTAAAAATTTTTGCATGCCCAATTTCTTGAGTCTAGTGCCAGTTCCATGCGTTCCCACTGTTAAAATTCTCTAGTTGTATCCATTGATCAAAAGAATATTCAACCAAAAATGTTCTCTCTACCACCCTAGCATAAGTAAGAATGGATAGAGGTAAACTGTTGGCTCAGATGTCCTCTAAACACACATTTATCTGGGGTCCGATCTCTAAGGAACTGATTGTATCGTATTCATTGAGTAATAGGAACGATTGGTATTCCTCGTTGAATACTCAGCTACTGACATGTCGTCCTACTGAATCCATATAAGCTCTAGAAAAATCACAGCCTCCTCCTCAAACCAGTCCTCAGCTGCCTATGAGTCGGGCTCGCCTCTGAAACTGAGGGGTATCTGATTCTGAAACTTGTGTAAGGCGCTAAGCCTACATGTTTCATCTACAATTACTACCGGTTGAAACTGCAGACCAACAAGTAGTGATATAACTAGATCACTACCGAAAGGTTCTATCTCAGGCATCAGTTCACGTACTGAATACTCATCATTATGCGGACCAACCTCATGCCCACTCACTACAAAAAACCAGTAGCTAAGATCTCCATCAGCTCTATTAGTGTCTGAACTAGGTGTATAACTCTAGAAATCGCCTCCATTCAGTCCACTGCTACCTGGGAATCTACCTCACCTCGTAACCTCATAGGCCACTACTGTTGGAACTTACGCAATTCGCTCCATCAACATGCACCATCCACCAGTACAGCTGCTGGAATCTGCCACCCAATGATTGTTGGTGATGCTGGTACACCTCTCGAAGGTGCCAACATAGCAAGAGGCCCCCACACAAGATCCTCATCACTCGGTGGGCCGCCATCATGTACTCTATTGGAACTCCAACTGACTTTCTGCGTGGAGTCAACCTGAACAGATGCGACGTGGACGAATGATTTAAACATGGTGATCTGACCTGGTTGACCTGACTTAAAGAAACTTTTGAAAACACACACACAATTAGTGTTTTCAGGAACTGAGTCGAAAATCATAATTCAGGGTCCTGGTGTGTGGATACGTTGGCCACCACACCAACACTAGATTCCCCGAACTGAAGACCACACTCGGTACACTTAACACTACTGATTCACAGAATGATAATATCAGAGTTCAATGTTATACGGTATAACAAACAACCTATGATACCAATTTCTCATTAACCATCCCATGGGGCCTACGTCGTAACTACCCCAAGACTTTCTTCCATAGTCCAGAGGCTGGCGACTAGCACCAAAGGCTTAAATCCCCATAACTAGGAAAGAATTGCCTTTATAAAACATTAACTCACACAGCCAGAGAACAAACAGAAACAAACACAATGTAAATATTTATAACAATTGTGATGAAAGTACAAAGGGGCCGGAAATACAAACCCAACAGAAAGGTACAACTACAAGTGAAAGAAACGTACAATTGAAAAGACAACAGCTGAAAGGTGAACTAGCTCCTGGATCATTCTATGGGTTCCTACCTGAAGGGTAGGTACAGATGTCCTCCATAGCACTCCACGTCTATCGGTCGGATCCGTGTGCCGTCACGCCAAGTGTCCACCTTTGGGTACCAACCAGTCTTCGTACACTCTTCCTCAGTCTATATTTTTATTCGTCTGCATCCAACACAATGAGGTGCGGGCATAACCTATATAGGGGTGAGTATAACGATACTGAGTAGGGACCCCGAGACCCTCAATGTCCCACTAAATCCAACAAATATAGACCACAAATAATTATCATAACAGATAAAATTTATGTATGTATATGACCATATATATATGTATGTTATCATGTAACCCATCTAAATCATGAGGAAAAACACAAAGGTCACTGACTCAACTCAAACAATAATTTTAATTCACAAAACAATCGATACTGGAGAACCCCTCCCATGTCAAGCACAATTGACCTATCATGACTCCAAGGTGCTCCTCATTAACCTTATACTCCAAGAAACATTTTCTCAACAAGATTACCAACGCTGCTGACAGGTCGTCAAACAGACATCTGGTCTGAGAGTTATTTTCATTTCCGTTCTAAGGGCCTGGTAGTATTTCGTGTACAATCCAAATCGGCCATACACCAACTACATCCAAAACTCACGTTGAGTGTTCCAAAAGAACCATATCAAAAATAGAAATCCAATGTAGTCTACGGCAGGTCAATCAGACATCTGGTCCTTAAGTTATAAGCGTTTCTGCTCCAAGGGCTCGGTTGGTTTCGGGTTCGAACCAACCCGGCCATACCCAAACACTGTCGAACGCTTGATTTTAATATACCTAAACGACCTTCTCTATTCAAGGAATCCTAAACAATTACATTGCATCGATTGGAGGTCCGTAGCTCAGGTTATAGTCGTTTAACCGCAATCTGTCCGAAAAAGGGGGATATAGGCCCGGTCCGACCCACCCCGGGTCGGCCCAAACCGGTTCGACCCGAGTCGGGTTTGGGTCCGGCCCGGTTGCGCACAGCCCGACCCTACTGGAATGGCCCAGCCCGGGTCACCCACCCCGGCCTGGCCGGGGACAACTGGCCGGGTGTGGGGAGCCGTGACCTCCCCCAGTTGGTGTGGCATAATGTCGCGCATCCCTGCTTCTGGAACTGCAAAATTCGTTCTGGTTTCATCCGCCGCTGCGGCGTAGCCATGGTAGTTTTCTTCAGTGGCGTGCTTCCTCCACCTTTTGTAGACCACCAGACGCACTCTGGTGGACTGATTCACCCACGGTCTGTGCCAACAGCTCTCCCAAGACATGATATTCACTAAGATGACTTTAAATCGTCGTTTCAGCCCCATTTCGTCATCACCAATCAGTCTGCACACAGACAACAACAAGAAGACGGTCGTCGGGCCATGTTTGTTCAGCCTAAGCCCTCCATGTTAGGCATTATCAGTTTTCCAATGTTAAACATGGTTTCACGTAGAATGAAAAAAAAATTTATTTAAATAAAATTGAAGCAAACCACCCTACCTCGAAAACAATTCTCGGTAGCAGAGTGTCATGGATGACGGTGTCAATTCCATCGTCATCAGAGTATACTCGAAGAAGTGGAATCTCCCCTATTGTCATAGAGAAAAGAAGAGAAGTCACGTCATCAGTGGTGAGTTCCATGCGGCGGTGTCACCTTCCTTGAAACAAAGGAATAAGAGAAGATTGGAGAAACGCGGAGCATTCTTCGCTGAGTCGTTCTTCGTCGAAGGTGAGTGTTCTTCGTCAGAGAAGAACATCGTTCTTCATTGAGGAGAAGAAAACTATTCTCTCATGTTATATCTCACTTCACACAACAAAATCCCCCCAAATTATAATATTAAGCTACTCCTATTATTTTATTAACACAATCCATTTAAAAATCAAACATTCAAACACTTAATTAAAAAATTGGAGGATTCAATTTATTAATTAAGGCGTTGGCCTGAATTAATGGGAGAGTTGTAAACATTAAAAAATGGAGTTTAATGGGGGTTTATGAGAGTTATGTGAAGTTCAGTGGTTTAGGTCACGTGAGGGCCCCACCTCTCAAATATACACACATTGGATGTTGGGTGGTTGTGGGACCCACCAATAACTTCCCATGGGAGGTATTAACTTCCATAGACATAAAAATGTTCCAAAAATTTTATTTAACTTCTTAACTAACCCCAAATTTTAATTTACTACCCTCATAAAAAGAAATTGTGGTAAAATTCCTCTTATGAAATTACCGGCATTGCGAGTTCATTGGTGCCCTCAGATTTCAATTCGGATCACCAATTTCAAAACATAGAAAAACCAGCTCATTTGTTCACTAAAAGTACCTGAATAGAACTTTAGAAATTGATTCCGGGCACACCGGGCCTAGGAATTAGGTGTTGTCCGAAACCACGGACACGTAAAATTCCAAGGTATTTAAGAAAATATTTTCCTTGAAATTTCAGAGTCTTTAAATTACTCCCACCTCAGGGCTTTACGTCCCCGTCAGGATTCAACACACACTATGGGAAAAATGGTGTACTGAGCATGAATCTGAGCCTCCTGCTCCCATGTGCTCCCCTGAAGGTTTTCATGCTGCCAGCGAATGCTCATCAAAGGAATCAACTGTCATTTGAGGACAAGTTCTTATCGATCCTCAATCTCCTCTAGGACCTCCATGAAGGTCCTCCCATGGTCGATGATGACAGATAGTTAATGCACGCATCTCTTCGCTGAGATATGGGGATGATATTGTTCACCCTGTGCAACTGAAGTGGAAGGGCTAGGAGGTAATAAAACTCGCCTAATCAACTGAGGACCTGGATAGTTCTGATGAATCGTGCAGATAACCTTCCACCCTGGACAAATCTCTATAGACCTCGTCAAGGTGAGACTCTTATGAAAACATCATCATCGCACTCAAACTCTAGTGGTCTTTGTCTCCTATCAGATTAGAACTTCTATCTGCTCTATGCAGTCTTCATCCACTACTGGGTGATCTGCACCTTCTTTGGTAGCCTCAAAATGGATGCATTGGTCAACCTCAACCTCATCTCCTGAAATGCTCTGCTGGCGTCTCTCTGACCGCACGAAGGGTTTTCCCCTTCTTCGTCAATGCTAAAGGTGGTGCAACAAATCTGGAGAGGTCTGGCTCAAATCTATGAGTGGTCGACTCATGAGTGATCGACTGCACCCACTTATGCATGATTACATCATGTGCTCCTTGGGGTTTCCTTTTCACCTAACAAGGAAAACACATCCCAACGTTGGAGGTAAACCGCTACCTTTTTCCTGATATGGTCAATTTGTGTATGAACTGTGGTTGCCCTGTCCATACCCAAACTAACGTCGTAAGGCCTCGTTGCTACCACCAAGAGGTTCCAACCAAAACTCTCACCTCAAGGGTCAGATCACACTGTTGGTGTAAGTGTGATTATCGAGTCTCCACCCAAAGGTATCTCTATTTGTTAGGGTCATGTCAACAGCTTAACCAGAAACACTGGGTCTGGAACAAGTTTCGTTGAAGGAAGGAATGATTCATATCAATGTCTGTTGTTACGGCAGCTGGTAGTATACATAGACTGTACCACAAATCATGACTAGAGCCCATGGGTTGAAATCATTGACAGTATACAGCTACTATCTTCCCCTGCCCTCCTGCTCACTAAGCCTGGTGGGGACTACAATGGAAGGTGGTTGTAACATGTTGAAATGTACACCACCACATCTTTCTCTCCTAGCTCTGCTTCCATGTCTGCTGCTCTGAAAATTCATATGTCCTTCACACTTCCACTTCTTAAAACATTTTTCATGCCCAAGTCCCTAAGCCTAGTTCCAGTTCTATGCTTTCCCACTGTTAACAATTTGTAGCTGTATCCATTCAGACTAAGAATATTCAACCACAATGGTTCTCTCTATAAACCTAGAATAATTAGGAATTCATTGAGGGAAAGTTTTCCCTCAGATGTCCTTTAAAAAAACCTTGCTCTGAGGTCCGAGTTCTATGACACTGATAGTATCGTATTCATCAAGTTCCCTGAACAATCGGTTTTCCTTGATGAATACTCAGCTATCATCATGTCATTCTACAGAAGCTGTATAAGCTATAGAAAACTCAGAACCACCACCTCAAACCAGTCCTCAGCCACCTGTGAGTCGGGCTCGCCTCCGAACTTGAGGGGTATCTGTCACTGAAACACGTGTAAGGCACTAAGCCTACATGTGTTATCTACTGGTACTTCCTGTTGAAACTATTGACCAAAAGGTAGTGATATAGGTGGAACACTACCTGAAGGTACTATCTCAGGCATCAGTCCACGTACTGAATCCTCATCACTATGCGGACCAACCTCATGGTCACTCACTGGGAAACATCAGTAGATAAGATCTCCATATGCTCTACTAGTGTCTGAACTAGGTGTAGAACTCTAGATATCACCTCCAGCTAGTCCAATGCTACCTGGTAATCTGCCTCGCCTCGTATCCTAAAAGTCCTCTACTGCTAGAACTTGCGCAACACACTCCATTAGCGGGCACCGTCCAATAGTACATTTGGTGGCATCTTCTTCCCAACGAGTGGTGGTTCTACTGGTACACCACCCGAAGGTGCCAACATAGCAAGAGGCCCCTGCAACGGATCCTCATCGATCAGTGGGCAGTCATCGTGTACTTTATCGGAACGCCAACTAACTGTCTGCGTGGAGGCATCCTAAATAGATGAAACACTGTCAAATGATTTAAACCTGGTGAACTGACCTAGTTGAGCTGACTTAAAGAAACTTTTGAAAACACACACTCAATCAGTGTTTTCATTCACTGAGTTGAAAATCAAAAGTCAGGGTCCCGGTGTATGGATACATCGGCCGCCTCACCAACACTGGACTCCCTAAACTGAAGACCACACTCGGTACTCTTAATAATATTGCTTCATAGAATGAAAATATTAGAGTTGTATGTTCTGCGGTTGAACAACCTCCCTCTGATACCAATTTTTCACGACCTGTCCCCTGGGGCCTGCGTCATAACTACCCCAAGCCCGCCTTCCAAAGGCCAGGGATGGGGACTAGCACAAAAGACGTAATTCCCTATAATTGGGAAGGCATTTCCTTTATAAAACGTAAACTCACACAACCAGAGAACAAACAGAATCAATCACTACGTAATGTAGTATAACAAGTGTGCTGAATGTACAAAGGGGATAGAAATACAAGTCCAACAGAAAGGTAAAACATCAAGTGAAAGAAAAGTACAACTGAAAAGACAACAGATGAATGGTGAAGCAGCTCCTAGATCTTCCTATGGGTTCCTACCTGAAGGGTAGGTACAGATGTCCTCCTAAGCACTCTGCGTCTATCGGTCCGCTCTTTGTGCCTTCACGCTGAGTTTCCACCTATGGATACCATCCAGTCATCGTACACTCTTCCTCGGTCAGCGATGTATGTCATCTGCATCCAACCCAATGAGGTGCGAGCATAACTTGTGGAGGGGTGAGTATAACAATACTCAGTAGGGCCCTGAGACCCTCATGGTATCACTAAATAAAATAAGGATAAACCACAATGAGAGATCTCAATAGATAAACTTTACCTAGGTATATGACCATACATATATATAAGTTATCATGTAACCCATCTAAATCTTTTGGAAAAACACAAAGTTCATTGACACAGATAAAACCAGGATTTTTATTCACAAAACCATAGCTTCTAGAGAAAAACTCCTCTTTCGAGAATAGTAGTCTTGTAATGACTCTGAGGTGCTACTCACTAACCATATAATACAGAGTTAATCCTCCTCTGTCGAGTACCGCGAGTATGTCGCCCTAACGCAATAGTGAACCCCGCCATGGGTCTGCCGCCCCAATATAGTAGTGCACCCCCTAATAGCCTACAGAGGTAGTCCTCATGTCGAGTACTGTTGGTCTGCTGCCCTAATATAGTAGTGCTCCTCTGCCGTGGGTCTGCCACCCCAACACAGTAGTTCTCCCCTCTAGTCTAGTATTTCACTCCGATACGAATCAAACAAGCAGTCATCGCGTCTCATCCAACTACAATATCATCATACTACATAAACTCTTCTCCGGGAGGATCCGCTCCACGAGAAACTGGTCAATACTTCCATGTGTCATGCAATCTCATGTGGAAGTATCTCACTTGACTGCCTCGTTATAGGGGTCTCAATGCAATAGACGGTGCGTCATTCGAACGCCCTGTCTGTGAGTTATTAGCATTTCCATTGCTGGTGCCCAATTGGTTTTGTGTATGAACCAACCTAACTGTATCTCAATTGTACCCTCAAATACCATGGGGTATACTCAAAGGAACCATATCTTATCGATATTACCAACACCACTGACGGTTTGTCAAACGGACGTCCGGTCTGAGAGATATTGTCTTTTCTGTTCAAGGGGCCCGGTTGGATTTCGGGTAAATCCAACCCGAACATACCTCAAATATGTCCAAACCTCAAATATGTGAAAACCTCAAGTGGAGTGTTCCAAAAGAAATGCCTTATCAAAAGAAATCCAACGTAGTTGATGACACGTCAATCGGACGTCCGGTCCTTAAGTTATAATCGTTTCTGCTCTAAGGGCCCGGTTCGTTTCGAGTTCGAACCAATTCGGCTGTACCCAAAAATTGCCAAAACCTTGAGTGTAATATAAATAAACGACCGTCTCAATCCAAACAATACTAAAAAACTAACGGTGCATCAATCGGAGGTCTGTAGCCTATGTTATGGACATTTAACCGAAATCGATCTGAAAATGGGGTGTATGGGCCCAGTCCGACCAGGCCCAACCCACCCCGGGTCAGCCCGAAACTGGTCGACCCGCCACGGGTTCAGGTCTATCCTAGTG
Organism: Viscum album; assembly: GCA_963277665.1. NCBI lineage: Eukaryota > Viridiplantae > Streptophyta > Magnoliopsida > Santalales > Viscaceae > Viscum > Viscum album. The sequence continues at coordinate 517,904,767 of OY728146.1, forward strand.
GGGTGTGGCCCAACCTGTGTGCCCCACCCCAGCCCATCCGGGGATAGCTGGCTCGGCCAACTAGCCGAGCGTGGGGAGGCGCGGCCTCCCCCAGCTGGTGTGGATTAATCACGCACCTCCCTCCTTCCAGAATGGAAAAAGCCGTTCCAGTTTCTTCCATCAGCACAGCTCAGCTGTGGCAGTCTCCTCGGGCAGCACGCCACCGCCGCCTTCCGTGGACCCCCAGACTCGCTCCGGTGGTCTGATTCGCCCACCATCTATTCTTGCGGCTCTTCCGGGTTATTCTCTTCACTACGATGGATTCAAATCTTCTTTGCAGCCTCGTTTTGTCATCGCTCGTCAATCCACACACAGAAACCAACCAGTAGAAGGTCGTTGGGCCGTGTTTGTTCATCCCATGCCCTCCGTATTAGGCATTATTAGTTGGCCAATGTAAAACATGGTTTCATGTAGAATGAATAACAATTTCATTCAAATAAAATTGAAGCAAACCACCCTACCTCGAAAAAGATTTGTGGTTGCCAAGGATCGTGGATGACGATGTCGATTACGTCGTCGTCGGAGTGTACTTGAAGAAGTGGAATCTACCCTCTTATCGCAGAGAAAATAATAGTTGGTGCATCGTCGTTGGCGAGTTCCCCGCGACAATGTCTCCTTCATTGATTCAAAGAAAGAAGAGAAGATTGGAGAAACAAAGAGCATTCTTCACCGAGTCATTCTTCATCGAAGGTGAGTGTTTTTCATCAGATAAGAACACCATTCATCGTTGTGGAGTAGAAATCAATTCTCTCAAGATCTCTCTCCATTCACACAATTACCCCCCCCCCCCACCCCCAAATAAAATAATAAGCTACTCCTATTATTTTATTAACACAAGCCATTTAAAATTCAAACATTAAAACACTTAATTAATAAATTGGAGGATTCAATTTATTAATTAAGGTGTTGGCATGAATTAATGGGAGGGTTTTCAACATAAAAAATTGGAGTTTAATGGGGGTTTATGAGAATTATGGGAAGTTCAATGGTTTAGGTCACATGTGGGCCCTCCCTCTCAAATATCCACACATGGGAAGTTGGGTGGTTGTGGGCCCCACCAATAACATCCCATGGTTGGGATTAACTTCTATATACATAAAATTGTCCCAAAAAATTTATTTAACTTCATAAATAACCCCAAATTATAATTTCTAACCTGCATAAAACGCAACTGCGGTAAAGGTCCCCTTAAGGACTTACCAGCTCTGCGAGTTCATCTATGCCCTCAGATTTCAATTCTGAGCACCGCTTTAGATGATAGAAAACCACACTCGTTCGTTCATTGAACATACCCTAAAAAATTAGGAAATTGATTCTGGGCACACTGGGCCGTGGAATCAGGTGCTGTCAGAAACAGCAGGCTCATAAAATTCGATGATATTTAAGAAATGAATTCCCTTTAAATTTCCGGGTCTTTACATTAATTAATAAATTTTACCATACCGGTGGTAACCAAAATTTACTATTGTAACTATCTATAATGACTACTAAAAATATGGGAATATTCAAGAAATTTTTAACTATTTTTTCTAAATATTTAATCCATTTTTTAATTTTCAAAAAATAAAATTTGAATAAAATTATTTAAATTTTTTCATGAAAATGTGAAATATTTTTTTTAAATATTATTTTAAATTTAAAGAAATGATTTAATTCTAGATTCAAGTATTAAATAAATTCAAAATCATATATGTCAATCCCGTTGAACAAATATGTATTAATAAAATTTTAAAAGTCATTATAAACTCAATTTTTTATATATAGGTTTTAAAGAAACACATTTTATAAAAAATATTAGATATTTATATTATTCATTGGAAAAATATTTTTTTTAAAAAAATATGACATTTTCACAACAATTGAATTTTGATATGATGATTTAAACAACTGTAGCATTTTTATCAAATAGTGTTTCAAAAAATTTCAGAATTTAAGAAAAATATTCCTTCCCAAAAAGAAATAAATAACATATTTGAAAAATATATTTTGTTTGAGAATAAAATGTGTTGTCTAAAAAATGAATCTTTATTTCATAAACATTAATTAATAAATATTTATTGATTATAAAATATATATATTTTTAATGATATGGTAAATCAAATACGTAACTGAAAACTCAATGTCTAGGTTATAAATATCATATATTAATAAAATACAATTTTGGGTTAGTTTAAGCTCGATGGTTCATGTTGTACTTGTTATCAAACAACATGTCATTATTCTATAATCTAAATGAATTAGAAAACTCTTTTTTAGATATTTTTTTAATGGTGAGGGGGATAACACGACACTCTATAATAAATTATTTAAATAAGTATTTCATTTTGAAAAACTATAACATAATGAACATGGATTATTTGGGAATTATATTAAATGAAAATCAAAAAAAATATATTTTTAATTTGAATAAGTGAATTTCAACATTTAATTTATCACTTAAAAATTATCATGGGGTTCATTTTGGATATTTTATAAATATTTATTTTTGTGTGAAATATGAAAAATTATGATTTAACAAAAATTATAAATTTTTATTGTCTTTAATTTATAAGATTGTTTTTTAAAAATATAATAACTTTTTTTTCAATGAATATTCATTAAGTAAATTAAATAAAATCATTTTTTTGAATTATAAAATGCACATATGACTTTGGGGGTCCTAATTGAATTTTTTCTATTAAAAATAATTTTTTATTTATTTAAAATAATAGACAGGCTAGAGGGTTCCTTCAGTATGGAATTGACATAAATTTAAAATAATATTAATATAATGACCCATAAATTTATCAAAATAATATTCCCTCAGAAAATATAATTGTGTTAAATATAGTAATATAACCATATATAATGTACACTTCCAACACAATAAAAACAAAAAAAAATCTATTTTAATAATTTTAAAATTTATTTTTAATAATATATATCAATATGATTTTATTTCATAATAATTTCATACAAAATAGAAAATATGACGATTGAAATAGGGAAATTTTGATCCACTCGACACCCTAGAATAATCGAACACATAAACATCACTATAAAAAATATGTAGAATATTAGTAATGAAATATAAAAAATCAAAATTAAAATATACATAACCATGATTTAAATGGGTGTTAATGAAGAATTAATGTAATTATAGTTCTTTATAGAAATTACTGAACCCATATGACTGTTACAAATCTGATTTTTTTGGAATAAAAATATGAATATTGGAATACTAATCTAATTGTTATGAATTTGATCAATATTATTAGATTATTAATATTGCCTATGTAAATGTAAAATATTATTTTTGTATCATATAAAATGAAATTATTAATATATATCATATTTCATGTAAAAAAGATTTAAAAATTATTGAATAAGGGTTCTCAATTGTATAAAACATATACATTTTATTTGAATTTATTTAATTAAAATAATATTTGAAAAGAGTTATAATTTAAATAAAATGGTATTACAAAATATAATTATGTTATAATATAATGATTATATAAATCTTTTATGATCTTATGTATTTATTTCAAAGGGCCAAAAAATGATTCATAATATTTAAATCATTATTTTTTTGAAGTAGATGTGGATTTTTTTAATAGATAATCTTATAATATAGTGCAAATTATTTTCATAAAATGGATTTGTTTTTTAGAATCTACACATAAAAATTTTACGATTAATTTTTGTAATATTTCTAAAATAGTTGAATTTTTTAGAATAGTCAGATATAATAAATTACATAATTTGGCATTATATGAAAACAATTAGAATTTTTGAGTCATTATTGATGTATGAATTCATTTGTTTGACTGAAATGAAATAGTTAGAACATATAGTCATAGTAAACAATAATATTGATAGTATTGATCCCGTATAATATACTAACGAATATTATATACAAAAACACCAATACACTCCCATTCTAAATACCAACCTTACCTCCATTTCTTTATACATCTTCTATGAATAGTAGTGTATAAAATTGAATCTCGAATATCTTCTATATCCTCTCCCGCACAACCTAGAGATTCTATTCTCACTAAAATTCCAATTCTGTTTTCCCTATAATGTATTCAAGGAGACGTCTTTTAAGAGGTAGTATTTCCACTATCCCTCTTCTACATTCTTCTATTCATCTACCATCCCCTCACCTCCATCATCCAATTTCCATTAATGTATAATGTATCGTATAAATACTATAATATCAAAGAGATAATAAAATATCTAGATTCCATTCACTTCATTCCTCCTCTTATTCTATGATTGATAGAATAGTCCACATTACATCTATTAGTCGTCTTTGTGGATAATGTGTTTTCATTTTCAATTAACACAGTCATGGAAAATCCTAAAACTATTTTTATTTTAAATTTATTTCTATTTTTTATATATTAAGTTATTTATTGTTATATAACTAATATATTTCCATAATATAAAAAAATATTTTAATAGTTATAGATTGTATGCAAAATATGATAAATAAACTAAACATGAAATTTTAAAATTTTAACTAATAATCCACAACTATATGAGAACACATATAGTTATTTTGTAGCATTTGAATTTGTATAATTACATGAATACCAATTCATTCCCCATTAGTAATTTTATTCTAATTTTATCAAAACATCAATTATTAATTAAAATTGATATGCCCTTGTAACAATGAAATGAATGCACTCTGAAAAATAAAACAGATCATTATATGGGATCAAAATTACCATTAATGAACGCAATAAAATTATATTAAATAAACTATAAATATATATGGTTATATTTTTTTTATTAATGAATCAAATTTGTTTATTCAAGATATCTTGTTCATGTGAAGAATGATTCTATAATATACAATAAAGGATCTCTTCAATCCACAATATATTAATTAAAAAAATATTTATACAAATATAAAAAAATAAATCTATTGATTATTCAAATAATATTTCTAGTATATTCTATATTAGTTTATCAAACATATATAATATATTTATTTAACATTTATATGATGGGGATATACATTTTTTAATGGTTCACTTCCAATTTTATATTTAAAAACCAATTGAATGGAATTTCATTATTTTTTTAACCTAATGAAGTGTTTTAATTAATTCATGGTTTATAAATAATTAATTTTGATAATTAAAACTATTCTGGTTCACTTTGGGTCTTATTTGAATTGTTATTCTCTTACCCGCATTATATACACTTTACCCTTATTCTTTAAAACTTTGCAAAAAGTACATCATTTTAAAGTTACCTAAAAAATATTTTCCATGTATTCAATTAAAATAGATATAATTTTAATTTTCTATGATTATGTTTCCATTATTAATGTGTAATTTTTCTAAATCCCACATTTTTCTAAAAATATTATGATACACCTATTGGTTATTCCATTTTACATGATTTTGAAAACCATTTCAACCCTTAGGTAGTCCATAGGTTTATACCTTTTGTTTTACTTATTTATGTCACATAAATATGAGTTTATATGTTTTTTAGGTACGCTAATATATTAATCAAATTAATTGTGTAATATTTTACCGCATGATGTGTTATGTACTGATTATGGAGTAAAACTAATCCATCAAGAGATTTTTCCCCTGTATGATATTATCATGAAATTTTGCCTTGACTTGTGTTTATGACATGTAATATAATTCATCCACAATAATATATTTACATGATATCACAGTTACATATTCTATATTATGTGTCTCTATATGTTTATTTGTGATTAATTCCTTTTATGTAATCATTTTATTCTTTTTGAATCATGTTTTATGCTTTATTTCAATGATTATTCCCTTCCTAAGGTATTTAGCTAGCCCCTTTTGTCTTTTCATTTATCAGGTTATCCTATTTTTATTTATGACTCCAATAAAATATAGGATCCCATTATATATATTTTTTAAAATAATTTATAATTTAATCTAGTTTCATATTTTTAAATATATACCTATTCAACCAATGAAACTCGGATTTTTGATCCATGGTTTGTATTTAATGGATATTTATGCTAAAAATCATGTTATATTATGTGTAAAAGAATTGGGCTAACATAGTTAGTATCATAGGACATTATAGTTATTTTTGTAGAGTGTGACTAGAAATATATAGTGAGAAACCTTAGGATAAGCCTATTTATAGGAAAAATTTGCATGGTAAACATGGATTGATGATTTGAAACTCATAAGTATTTATATGCATTTAAATTATATGTTATTCTTTATATTTTCACAAGTTTAGATTTCATATTCTAATTTTTTATGAAATCAATGTGATAATTTTAATTTTTTTTACTTGAGGATGGAAAATAGGATAAACCATGGAAATAACCAATGTGGTAGGCAATGTGCTGATTTATCTAATGAGATGCCTATCTATATAATAATGGGATCAGAGAACTTCATGACAATATTTTCTAAAATTGAACAATTTATAATTTATAAAATGAGACTTGTGGATCACCATAATTCATAGAAATAACGACAAGTATCTAAATACATTGCGATTTAAAGGCCTCCTAACATTAATGGATATTCTTATCCTCTCATTGATAAAAAATTGAGACACTCTTTTGATAAAATATTACATAACCTCTAATTCGTAGAATAAGTTACAATCGTGTTTGTAGTATATTGTTTTGATAGGGAAGTTGAATAGTGGTGGAATCTAATCAAGAAAATGAAATATAATGTGGAAATTGAATCCATTTAATTGAAATGATATAATAAAATATTTTTAAAATAAATATTTTCCCAAAACTAACCATTTTAAAACCAATGGTTAGTTCCTATGATTGATGAAACATTATGATAATTCTATTGGGAGTATGAAGAAAAAGCTACATGTATGGCATGTAACACCTATATATTCTATAAAAAACATATTTTTAGTTGCGGATATTCTTTAGCTGATTAATGTATAATATATGAAAATACATGGGGAATTAATATATTGATATCTTTGTGAATATTATCCATTGTTAAATTCATATAGGGATAGAGATCATTGTTTCATAGTGTTTCCATGGTCCAAGTGATAAAAAGACGATGATAATCATTAATATTCGAGGGTCAATAGATATATCCCATGGCAGAAATAATACACAACTTCACATGTGTCTGATGCATGGGCTTAATCATCATCGAAACTACCTAAAGGGATCAATCAAATGATTCAAATTTGAAAAAGGGATTTATCAGGAAAATGAGTGATTAAGTTAAATAAGGAATCTCAATAAAAGGGAAGATGGAAATAAGGGTACAAGAAATCCTTCAACTTACAGTACAATGATTCAATTTAGTGGAAAATTGTAATTATGTGATCCAATTCACAATTCAAAGGTCTACCAAATAGACTCATGGAAAACAACTTATAAGGAAACAAAGAAGGGGATATGGTGTCACGATTACCAAGGTAGTTCCTGATAACATGGTAGTTATAGGTATTCTTTTTCTCCATTCATGAACTGTGAAATATTTTTTTATTATGGATAAATGGAACCAATCATATTAGGTATTAATATTATAACTATCCAACCACAACCTCTAAAAATATATTTTTAATAATTTATGCGAATGTAAAAATAGTGAAATTTTTGTATCCCATGAATATATCTCCCCTTATTGAATGTGTTTGGACTGAAAATTATCTAAAATCATTTATTACATTCTTTTATTGGAGTTTGATATTATATTGGGCTTAGATTTTTCCTATTTATATAAATGAAACATAAAATGTTATGAGATGGAGATCACTCATCACATCCCGAGTCTTCTGTAGATTTACTACAACTGTAATGAGGAGTGTGAATATCCGTTGGAATCTAATTCCAAATTGTTGATATTTTTTCCTTATGATAATTTATATCTACCTCAAATGATTAGAAATAGTATATAACCATTCCTTGTGATATTCCCTTTGTTTGAAACTATGTTTAAATATTCTTTATGGAAATGTATAGTTTTCATAATATACAATCAGTTGAGTTCTTAGTTGAACATATACATGGATCACTTCCCATATGAATGAATTTAAATATAATTGCAACAATTTAATCGGAAGAAATGAGGAAACAATTACCATATAATATAAAAATTGTTTTAATATTCATGATTAATTACCCAAGCGGTAAATGAGTCCTCTTTTCCAAGAAGATGAATAGATCCATATTTATATGGGTTTATTATTATTATATATAAAAAATAACATCAAATAAAAAGTATCCCCTATATATAGAGGTGAAATTGTTAATTAAATACATGGAACCAAGTATTTAACCAATTTGGAACATCATCTCAGCAGTCATCAATTATACGTAATGAGGGAATATATTCCAAAAAAATTATTTTGTAAAAGATGGTGTCAATTTGAGTTCATATTAATTCATTACTGACTCAGCAAATAACCAGAAATAAATCTGGAATTATTGAATAGGTTCTTTAGAAATTACCCAGTCAATTTAGAGGTTTCCATTATATATTATATTGTGATATAATCTAAAGGAAAGGAGGCGAATAAGGGGAGTCTGAGTACTAGGTTAATGGATTTCTGAAAGGAGTAGCTATAAAAAATTATAGTGAATGTTATTACTTGATGGACGATGTTTCATTCTTAGGGAATGTTATAACTTACAAAGGGAACTTATATGGACCCTTATAAAATAGAGGAAACTGATGAGTGTTTGGAAACAACATTTAAAATAGATGTCTATAGTTTCATTGGATTAAATAGGGATTAATGATGAATTAAGGCAACTTATCATGATTATAAAACCCACTAAGCAAGCTTACCCATAAAAGATTAATGTATTTACGAACATGTGAATGTTGAAAGATCATAATGGAGTTGAAAAAAAGTCTTATCACTACATTAGTACACATACTACCAAAAAATGTGTAACTCTTCTTGGTATATAATGATTAAAATATAATATATTTTGTTCTGTTTTACAATTGGATGATAAATTGATTTTCTATATCTCATAAAAGATTATGGTAATTGATTATATAAATAAAACTCAAGATTTATAGTTGGTGGTGGTGATATTTATGTTTAAAAACAGGTGATGTTATTTTTATGGGATCATGTCTATGACATATCAAAATCAAAAGAGCCATAAATATATTTTTCCATAAATATTGCTCTATATGCATAAAAAATGTGGTTAGAGATAATCAAAGATTATTACATCTCAGTTATCATCCATTATATTAATAAAAATAATGTGGTAGAATCTCTACGAAGAAAGGATACCATAACTATATCTTTTATGAGAATTTAGAAAGATTTAATATTCTGAGACTTATATAAGATAGATAAGGGAAGTACGAAGGATGGAACACTATATTTTCATAATTATATTATTTCATAACCAAACCTTTTAGATATGATAATATATGTTCTAACAGGTGATGTGAAAACTGAAAAGAATGTGGAGTCATTCAAAAATGGGAAATCATATGATTTAAAATTTGATTCGGAAGAAGCTCTAATATTTGTGTCATGACTATTGGTACTATCAAATCCAACGATAAATAATGATCACATGAATGGTTCCCACAGAACTAATATAAAAATAATTTGAGGGAGTATGAAGATCTATCAAGATATCATAACTCAATACTTGTGGGAATATATGATGATAGATATTCCATAATATATCTCAATGTTCTAGGTATTTCAATAAGGGAAGGTTCCAAGGGGAATGTATAAGTAAATGATGTAACCATTACCGATTTATATTTAAAAATGGATTAAATATAATATATAATATGTTAATTTTATGCTAAATACATCAATAGGAAATAATGATATATGGGTTTTATGAGTGTTATCTTACAATGAATTATCACTTTACAAAAATTAGAGAGGAATTATCACTCGATCAAAAAGAACAAATATTCAAAGAGAAGTGATGAGTCTATATGAAATACCACTATCAATTATATATGATTGATAAATTATATTAACCTAAATATTTTGGAAGAGTAGTAAAAATGATATAAAAAATATGTTGAACATTATTATAGCTTATAACCCCCAATGAGATAGACAACAATAATGATCGACTTGGAAACCTGAACACAAGATGACAGAATAATTGGTGGACTTTAAAGGTAGATAGGACCCACAACATCCATTGGATATGGTATTTTATACTAATAGTTTCGTCTTATTTGTCAAAATTTCTCTATATCAGTCTCTATAATGTAAAAAATATATAATTCCCACCTGATTGGATGATGTTGGTGACCACGAGATGTTGGGAGAAAAAAATATCAAGAAAATTGTATATATGGTCAATTCCATTGAGAATAACATCTAGGATTCTCAATGAAGACATAAGAACTATACAAAAAATAATTAATCGGACCTACAGATTGTGGTGGGAGATAATGTATTCATCAATATATCACTATGAAATAGACTCATAAGAATGAGTAATAATGTTATGCTAATCCCTGGGGTACAGAATCTCCTTTGAGATTCATAATCTCATCAGAGATGTGGCGTATTGACTAGAACATCCACCAACCTTATCTCTATTAAATGATTTCCTTTACATATCTTACATGATGAAGTTCATACCCTATCTCTACTGTCCACAAATGTATGAGTTGGTACATATCTAAAATTATATATATTTTAAGGATCATGATTTAAATACGTTGGACTGTATGGATAAAGGTTGACACATAAAAAACTCTCCCTATCAAAGTTATATAATGAAACAATAAGAATGAAAAGGTGAAATGGTAACATGGATAAGATATAAAGGATATGTACCAACATATATTTTTATCTTAGTGTTTAAAATTAAATATTGATGTGTGAAATTTATTAACAATGGTGAGGACAATAGATTATAATGTTCTCAATAGAATTTCCATTCTAAAAATATAAATGCATTAAATTTAGTAATATAATATTATTAAAAAAATGTAGCATATAGTGGATACAGAAATATTTATTATTATAATTGGAAAATTAAATTTAGTTAAAAATATGGAAATAATAATTTATAAGATTTCAATGAAATGATAAATAGAAATTAAGACAAAATGAGTAGGTAAATATAGATATTCTTGACCACCAGAATAAACAGAATCATGATTAAATTTTTAAAAATGATACTAAATATAAGTAAGGAAATACAAAATTTGAAAATTAAAATATATAAAACCTATATAGAATATATAATTTAATGGATATAAATGAAATTAGTGGCACTTATAAAAATTATGGAACCTATATGAATATTAAAAATATGACCATTGGAATTCTAATGTTACAGTCAAAATAGTAACCTAACTATTTTAAATAGTTACATGATAGTTAAAATAGAAACATATATTATGGTAATTGAAATTATATTTAAATATATTTTAAAAAGATAATATGAAATAGTAATATCATAATACAAAAAACACATGATTTATGAATTTTGAAAATATTTTCTCTACTTTTATTAAACATATATTCCATTTTGGATATTTTATAATAAATATATGATTTTAAACAAATTATTTTCTAATATTATGGGATTATATATTAATATTATATTTCACTATAATGATCGTAGATGTATTATTAGACATTCTATATGTTTTTCAATTTTTCAAAAAATGGATTGAAATATAAACTTTTTTATCAATTAAAATAAATGATGCTATTATTTAAAAAATTAATAAATATTATTTTTAGAATTATTCTCATATAAAAATTGATTTTTTAATCTACATGGATAAAAATTATTTAAAGGAATATTTGTTATTCTCAAATAATATTTATATTTTTTATGAAGTGTGAAATGTTGAAAATTAGAATATTTAGATTTCTAGGCTAAATAAAATAATATTTTGGTCATAGATAATGATATAACCCATTATTTTTTAATTTGATTAATTAGTTATAATATATATTCTCAATAATCAGTAATAATTACGTTCTTGTGATGAAATAATAAACTAATTAATATAATATCCAAAAACAACCCTCTCTCCCACTTATAAATACCACCCCACACCATCATATTTCTTCATACATTCTATTACTAGGATAGTAAATAATATATAACCAAATAACTTCTTAAAACCTATCCTCTATGACTTATTCTCAAGTTTACCAAATTTCAAAAATTCCATATTCTCTAAATATAATTTATTGTATATGTTATTTAAGAGTTAATTTTCTCACATTACCTATTTTAAATTATTCTCTTATTCAACCTTCGCCTAACACCCCTCATGCAACTTGATTTATTTATTCTATTATAATATATATATATATATATGGAAATTTAATTTTACATTTGGAGTTTCTACCATACATTCACTTCATTAATCAAATTATTCTAGGAATGAACTATAAATAATTATAATAAATGTATTAATTATAATTTTACAATTACATGTATATATATATATATTTATTTATAATTTTAAATATATATACATAGAATATTTCAAACCATGGAGCTTGTGATGGTATTTGAAATGAAGTAAATCCATTTTATATTGTGACAATTGAATATTTTGTTGTGCCAAGGTTGAAAATTGATGTTTCAAGGGATCAAAATCGATGTTAGGTTGTAATTTGTGGTCCATATAAAAAAATTGAATGGATTATGTCTACTTTTAACATTATTCAAGGATTCATATTCTATAAGAATCATTCGAAACACCGCAAAATCCCATGTTGAAGTAAACCATAATGCATTTTCTGAGAGAATTTTAATGGAAAAAACTCCTTGATTGTGTATCTTGTTTTACCTTATGGTGAGAATCCTTGGAATCATGAAATATATTTTTTTTGTTATATTTCATTTATGTTTGAATTCACTATCTAGATATGCACATCACATGGTCATGGTTTTATTCATCGTATTTTCCCTTCCGATTGTTCTCTACTTCAAGAGTGAAGCATTAGATCCATCTTCATGATCCATGGATGGGTTCATCTATATGAATGGTCTTTGGATTTAAATGAATTGCATGTATGGAAATAATTATCATAGATTTGTGTTTTTATTAAGAAAATAAATTGGTTCATTTATAATCAGAATATTTTGCATGATATCAACAAAATAATTGGGAAATATTCATCTTGATAAAGAATATGAAAATGTGAGATTAGATATTTATCCATGATGTTATAGGGATTTACCACAGTTCCAGTATTACTGATATGATAACTCTTCCCACAATTGCTGCTGATATCAAATTTGATGTTGAATATGAATGAGATTTTATTTTTTGTAATTATTGTATGTTTGATGGCCACATGATGGATTTCTATTAGAGGAAGTTATATTATGATACATGTGGGATGAATTGTCATCTAACTAATGTGTATCATAAGAAACCAATGATGAATGAATTTCTACATCAATATTCTCGTGGTCATTATAGATATTTTCTTAGAAATCGATTGTCCAATGAGCTTCATGTGATTATTTTTGAAAAATGAAACTCCCAGATGATTAATTTGAAGGGAAATGGGATTCTTCTAGATGTGTCTCTAGATATATCTAATTGTGGTCCCTCTAATTCTCAATATGACTCTATATAAGAGATAAAATAAAATAATCGTCATGCTGCTATGTATTTTTCGTTGGATGCTGATGGATTTGGGACAGTTCATCTTACAATTTCTACTTATCATGGTGGGATGTTCGCTAGTTATTCAAAAGGTGTATAAATGGGGATACATATTAGATGATGAAAGAGATAATTAATATTATATGAGTTTATTTGAAACCACTCGACCTATTGTAATTGTTGGAGTCGGTTCCTTTAAGGATGTTATCATAAATGGAAATGTGAAAATAATGATATGGATCCTCTAAAACGATGGAAATAGAAATATTACTACACTTTATCAAGGAATGTTTCTAATAGATCATCCCCCAAATGATTTATTATCATACCATTATGGTGGGTTAAAGGTATAAGGATGTAATGCTCAGGACTATTAATCAATCTGGCTCACAGTTGGTGTAGGAAACTGCTGATGACTCTGATTATAGATATTGAAATGAACATTCATTTTATGAAATTGAAACTGTTTTTATTGATGAGGTCTTGTTCCATTTTTTTACCTTGTACTCTCATATATTATCATTTATTTTTTTGATAAAATTCATAGAGCTCTTCTTCAAGATAGAACAACCTCATATTTTTTTCATATTATTATAAAAAATGTATTTATTATATTATAATTATTATTTTAAAGGTATATATTTTAATAATATTTATATATAAATAATATTGAATAATTATAAATATTATAAATACATTTGGTGAAAATTTATAAGTATTTATGAGAAAATAATAAGTTCAATGGTGTAATAAGAATGAATCATACCTAGTAATGTGTAGATTATACAAAATGAGTAATCATGTATATATGAAGTATGAATAATAAGGGGGATAATTTATAAATGATCATTCACGAGTCATGAATACATATCACATGCATGTATTATCATAATATATGTAATCTTAACATTTAGATCATAGAAACCAAAAATCATGCCCAAAAATAAACCAGTGATCATATAGCATAAATAATACTCATCCACAAATATATAAACCAAAATAACTAAAATCATGTCCATGAATATCATCATTTTCTCAATATATATATATATTTATCGGATTCTTTGTAAAGATATATTTATTTAAATATATATATATAATTATGAATATATATTAAAATTAATAATTATAAATATTTAATTAAGAATATAATATTATAAAAATACATTTTCAAATATAATAAATATATTTAGTATATAAAATTATAATTCGATAATTACATAAGAGTACATTTATATGGTTACAATATTACATATAATTGTTATAAATATATATATATATATATGAACTATTATATAATATATATTGATATATCATATTTACATTAATTATAAAAATTATTTTTTTTATTAATGTGTATAAATAAACCATATTTTTTAATTTAAATTTAATAATTTTTCATATATTTATAATTTATTTTTAAAAAAATTATTTTATCAAAAGATAGAGCTGATAAATCTAATGAATTTATTAGTGGAGAATCATGAAATCATAATTGAAACACCTTAATCATTTCTATTTCTATCTATGATAAATGATTCATTTATCATTTTTTCTGTAGAATTTCTAAACATGATTATTTTATTATAACTTTTTGTTTAGTGCTAATAATATCCATTACTTCCCTTTTGCAGATCTCTGGTACTAGGGTTAGCTTGTTTTGTTTATATTCAAGATCAGTGATGTATGTAAAGTTGGTGTGGACTCTTCCTATGTAAATATTTTTGATGGATTTATTCTTATTGATACATGCCTAAGGTTTATGTAGATTCTTATGTGTAATTGAACCCTAGGAGTGATAATTTTTTTTGTCCTGATTTCATTAAATTTCTAATTGACCATTTTGTTAATAAGCTTGTGGTGTGGGTTTGATATATTGATGCTGGTGTCTAGTGATTTTATTCCAATAAGGGTTCCACTAAGATCATTTAATTAACTATTCACATGGTTGGATATAAAGACCCAAACATAAAAAATTCAACACAAATATTAATTTAAAAATTGTTAATATATTTATAGTTCAAGTTTATTTTCAGGAAAAATGTTTCAAATATTTTTGTCTTATTTATAAATACTGAAGTGCCCAGATCAGTGTGAATCACTGAGAGGGGGAGGGGGTGAATCAGTGATCCCTTAAAACTTTTTACTAATTGATTCTTAATCAATTAAACATCTATGGCTGGTTAAAGCCTCGATCCACTCTTCTTGTATCTCTCACCTTTCCACGATGATGCAGTAAATGTAAAGGCACTGGACACAAGGATTTACAAGGTTCGGCACCAAAGGCCTACGTCCTTGCCATGTTGGTTATACGCCCCAACATGGTTTCTCCATTATAACTTGTTAGAATTACAATGGTCGATACAGAGTCCCACTGTATCTCTCCTGAGTCCCACAGGAGGGTCTTTATACTGCGTCCCATAGTGTTACCAGAGTACCACTGGCCTGCTCCAGAATCCCACTGAAGACTTCTTCTCCCTGAGTCCCACAGGGTCTTCTCTTGGCTCCTCGAGTCACACGAGTAGCTCTTCTTCTCTTTAAGCTTCTTCAAGTATCTTCAGCAGTTTGGGATAAAGACTGCTGGCCTTGCTCTGTACCTCTGATCACTTGTGATGATCAGGTCTTCTCGTCTTGCTCAGGCTTTATCACCTTCTTCTAAGGATGACCTGGCCTCTCTCCAACTACTGAATACTCAGACAACTGATATCTTTATCTTAAGTCTGGTCCAGTCTCACATCAGATCAACTTCATGCACTGAATGCATGGCATCACAATATCTTCAAGATCTCCTGGTCTTGGACTCCTCAAATTGCACACAACCTGATTTATCTTTGTTCACGTGTGCATGTGCATGCATTCATGTATGCACTCCTCTTCTTTCTTCTCTTGATGCAGTAAACCCACTAAGGGTGTAGTCAATTTTAGCACACACCTTCTCCGAACTTCACACACTTTATTTCTATTGATTACACACTTAAAAGTGTGTTATACTTTAGTGTGGATTTCCTCTTCCTTCAACTTCTAAATGCGTACACTTTGTACACACCTAGGTTCAGCCTTCTTTGTTACTTGTTCAAGTACACATAAATTGTTCTTTGTTTTGCACACACTTGAATTGGGCCTCTTCCCACTTCTTGTTGCACACCCTTAACCCGTAGGTTGTTCTTCAATTTTGCACACACAAAATGTGTCTTCACTTGGTGCTCACACAAGGCATGAAAGCCTCGGGTCCTCTTCTCCACTTGGCACACACTTGGCCTCGGCTTACTTCCTTCACTTTAGCACACACACACAATGGTGTGGTCTTGGCCTTCTTTTGCTATTCCAACCGAACTGCAAAGGAGGCGCGCAAGGGGTGCGGCCAACTTATCACTTTAATCACCACGTTGGGTGTGGGTGTCACTGGTCGCGCAAGTGCACAAGGCCACAAGGGCGCGCAAGGTGTCAAGCACCTCGGCCACACAAGCTCCTCCTGCCGCGCAAGTTTGCGGGCAGTGAGGGCTCCTTCTACTACGCGAGTACGCGGGCAGAGATCTCCTTCAGAGCCTCGGGTGGCTCTGGAACTTCAGCCACGCAAGTGTGCGCGGTGGCTTCAAAACTTCGCGAGGCACATATGGCACTCACGGGACTTCGAGTTTTCAACAGATCAGCAAGCAAAAACAAGAGTTCAGCCTCTCTTTTTATAGGCAGTAGAAGCCTCTGTCCTCCGCGTGAGATATCTTTCGAAACCCCGAAGATTTCGGTTCTTTAATGATTTTTTCAAATCTCGTTTCTCATCTGTTTCACGCGGGTTCTATCTTCTTTTTATTTTCCTCCTTTTCTTTCACCTCTACGTGCATGGAACGTGTGCATGCCTCTGTTTAGGCCCATGCATGCAAAGCACGAACCTGTGTGGCCTCGGCAGCTTCGTTTACCTCGGCCTCGACAGAATTCATCATCCAACGTGTGCATGCATATATTATTGCATGTATATGTTCCTTACGGAGAGACGAGCACAATGGTGCCTTCAGCTTCGAGAAAGACTGCCGGGAGCTCGAAAACATCTTTCGGGATGCTCCTGGTTCGAACGGAGCTCGTGGGAAGGCCTCGGCATGGCTGGAGGTTGAGGACGATCGGCAGATGCATCGTACGGTTAATATCTGGCGCGCGATTAGATGGGCGGCTCAGATTAGATCGCGTGCGGCGCGATGCATCGGGCGGCCGAGATCTGCCGCGAGATCGCCTGGACGGCTGAGATTTGCTCCCGGGGATTTTTCCGTTTCCCACATCGAAACGCCAAGCGGTTTTGCCGCGGTTTATCACCCTCGCGCTGCCATCAGCTCAGCAATTGAACTTCCAACCCTCTCGGTGCCGCCCCGCACCAAGTTCTCCCTGTGGGCGCGCTCTACGCCCACTATGCTCCTTCGGGCGTGCCACTGGAGCCCACTATGCACGGTGACACTCTTGGGGGCGCGCTCCTACGCCCCTGCCGCGGTCCTTCGGGCATTCCCCAGGCCCCCATGCGGTGTCTTGGGTGCGCCCTGTCGCCCTGGCTCTCCCCACGGGTTCCCCCATGGGCGTGGTGCCTTAGCGCCCATGCCTTGGGGTTGAACCCTCAAGGTGCCTTGGCTGGCCATATTTTTGGCAAAGGGACAGAATGTTACTTTGTGAAAAACAAAGTACTCCATATGAAAAATGCCCATTCTAAATTCCAAGCCATCTTCCTCTAAGCCATTCTTCTTCTACATTTTTCTTCTTCTTCTTAAGAATTCCTCCATTCATCTTCAACATTTATTTATCACTTAGGAATGGAAATTCTTGAAGGTTCTTCATCAACTGAGCTCTTGAATCACAGCAAAGCTCCACTGAGCTTCATTGATCAAATCAGAGATCAATTGGATCTTCTTAACATTCACATGCACTAAGTGTTAGTGCATGGACTTCATTAATCCACTTCATCCACTTAGAAGTTGTGGATGGATCCCTTTCATCTCCTCATGCATTGTGAAGACAATGCATGGTCTTCAAATAATGTTGTGACTTTGTATCCAGTTGATACAAGTTCTTTGAACTTTAAGAACAGCTCAACAATCGTCTGATTTTACTAGAGAATGTTTCAACCACAACATCCTATGTCACTTAGTGAATCTCCTAAGTGACATGCATCTTAGTACCATGGCCATTCTCCTTTCCTCACCAACAGCATCACATCCTTTGTCATTCACATATTGAAACTCTCTGAAATCCATCCATTCATTCCTTGACAACAACATACCTCATTGACAACAAATGCAACACAGTGCACTTCAATCTCCCCCTTTGTATTTGTTGGCAATACACTAGAGCACATATGAATGGGTCAATATGTGTGCCAATATTTCTCCCCCTTATTGGAAACCAAATGCAAAGGTGTGGTGTGGTTCTCTTTCAAAAATCTCACTTCCTCCCTTCGAATAGCATCTTCTTGAAAAGCACTAAGAGAGGGATGATGTCACATGTTCTCTTTAGCAAAGAACCTTTAGTAAATCATCTCTAAGTCTACTTGGGCTAACCCGGTGTAGAAAACAAGAGTGATGTAACCAAGGAACTCAATGCTATCCAACATTCAATGTACATGTGAGATCATGCTTCAGGGGTTTGAAATTTTTCAGATATATCAATGAATTGCTAAATCCTGCACATACTTCACAAAACTCATCAGAAAGTTCAGTGCAATGATAAAGCTCCCCCTTTCATTCATTTGTCTTCAATCAATACTCCCCCTTAATTGTCATGATGAATACAATTAAGAAACAAGGGATTAAATTATGATTGGTGTACCTTCAACTTTTCTCAAGATGGTATTAAATATCAGAATCCCATCTTCTACAGATTGGCTCCCCCTTAAGGGGTGCACTCCATTCCTTCCAAACCATCCTCTAGTTGAGAATGATCATCATCTTTAATTCCCTGCAGTGTTAGCACATGTAAATACAAGTGATTAGGGAATAAGATGGAACCTCCTTGGTTCATCAATGTGAACAACAAGGTTGAGAAGATTCTCTCAACCGAGATGTCCCATTTTTACCATTCTTCACACTTGCACATTTGATCTTCAATGATGTTTGTGCTGGTGTGGATCTCAACACATATTCATGTGAAATATTCTTCTTCCCTTTTGCCTTAGCAATTGCCAGAACTTCATCTTCAGCTCTTTGCAGATCTTTGGCAAGTTGCAACTGATTTGGCCATATGACTAGTAAGTCACTTGGAAGTGTGGCTTCAGTTCTGGATATTCCACATGGTTCTTTTGATGCTGTTAAGCTACCTTTCTTAGGCAGCTTATTTTCAATCAATCCCTTCTGCTTCTTCTGGATTGATTGTCTTTTTGAGTCCGTTCTGCTTCTATTCAGTTCCATGGCTTGTTCACAAATATCCATGGTATGACCTTTCTTTCCACAGTAGAAGCATGTTTTCTTGGTTGTCCTTCTGGATGCATCACCCTTCTTAGATTTAGATTCCAAGGACTTTTCTTTCTTTTTCAACATCTTCTTGGGAGCATTGTCACATTTCTTCTGTTTTCTTCCCAAGGATTCTTTCTGAGCCAGGTTCTGTGATCTTTTCTTCTTTTGAGCTCTGGATACAGTTGGAGATTGACATGTATCTTTTTGACCACTTTTGCAATCATCCCAGATGTTGTCAAGTAATCCAAATATATTTGCAGTAAACAGATGTCTCTGGACCTGTGGATGATGCTTCTTTCCTTCTGGCTTGCTCCCCCTTGGCACGGGCTTCCTTTGTGATTTTACATTCAGTGGATTGTACCAACAATCTTTTGCACAGTGCCCATACTTATTACAACACCAACATTGACCCACAAATCTTGAGTTCTTCAGTCCTTCTGATTTTAGGGTACTTTTCTAGAGCTGCTGTGTTGTTTCAGGAGAGCTCTGCTTCTTCATTTTCTTCATCCATACTTGTTTGGAATTATTTTTCCATCCTGCACTTTTTGTGGAAACACAATTAGAAGCATGAGTACAAGATGGTATGGATGGTACCTTCTTTTTAGAAGATGTTGCCCTTTCATTTGAGGATGTCTTAATTTTAGAATCATCCTTCTCAAATCTCACTTGAGTAGAAACATTTCTTCTTTCAGCTGACTGGGAGGCTTCAGCTTTGGGTGATTGCAGATTTTTCAATATCACCTCCAGTTCAAAGCATTTCATGTTGAGGGAGTTCTTCTCATCCTCAACCAATCTTAGCCTTCCTTCCCAATTTTCTTTCAGCTGCTCTAACTGGTCTTCATGCACCTTATTTATTTCAAGCAATGAGTTGTCAAGCTCCTTCACCATTTTTACTTTGTCTTCAAGTTGAGCATCTCTGACATTCATTGAAACTTTGTGCCTCTTTTCCAGTGCATGGAAAACATCTTTGACCACTGTCTTAAAGAATTCATTCTCAGAAAGGCTTCTTTGCAATTCTTCAGTAGTGTCTTCATATCTTTCATTGAAAAGGTAAACAGTTTCATCTTTAGCCTTCACCAGCTTTCTGAGAGTGTTGGTTATGCCAACCCTTTTTCCCAATTGGACTTCCAGAGAATTGGCTTCGTCTTCTAGCTGTAATTTTTCTTCTTGAAGATCAAGGAGGCCTGTAGCTATACACATTGCCACTTTCTTGGGGACTGTCTTCTGAAGATATTTGATTGCATTTAGAAGATCATTGTTCCTTCCATCTTCATCACAGCTAGAGCAAGCTTCCTCAGAAGAATGATAAAAGGAATTGTCATCTGATGTGACTTTCACATTTCTTTCCATAGAAGGAGTTTCTCTGATTGCAACAACCTTCTTCTTCATCTTCTTTGCCTGTTTCTTCTTTCTATTTTTCTGAGTCTTGGCAGATATCTCCATTTGAGGCTGGTCACTCATTTCCTCAAATCTGCACTCCATAAAGACTCCCTTGGATCTTTTAGAGGTAACCTTGCTCTGATACCAATTGAAGTGCCCAGATCAGTGGGAATCACTGAGAGGGGGAGGGGGTGAATCAGTGATCCCTTAAAACTTTTTACTATTTGATTCTTAATCAATTAAACCTCTATGGCTGGTTAAAGCCTCGATCCACTCTTCTTGTATCTCTCACCTTTCCACGAATGATGCAGTAAATGTAAAGGAACTGGACACAAGGATTTACAAGGTTCGACACCAAAGGCCTACATCCTTGCCATGTTGGTTATACGCCCCAACATGGTTTCTCCATTATAACTTGTTAGAATTACAATGGTCGATACAGAGTCCCACTGTATCTCTCCTAAGTCCCACAGGAGGGTCTTTATACTGCGTCCCACAGTGTTACCAGAGTCCCACTGGCCTGCTCCAGAATCCCACTGAAGACTTCTTCTCCCTGAGTCCCACAGGGTCTTCTCCTGGCTCCTCGAGTCACACGAGTAGCTCTTCTTCTCTTTAAGCTTCTTCAAGTATCTTCAGCAGTCTAGGATAAAGACTGCTGGCCTTGCTCTGTACCTCTGATCACTTGTGATGATCAGGTCTTCTCGTCTTGCTCAGGCTTTATCACCTTCTTCTAAGGATGACCTGGCCTCTCTCCAACTACTGAATACTCATACAACTGATATCTTTAACTTCAGTCTGGTCCAGTCTCACATCAGATCAACTTCATGCACTGAATTCATGTCATCACAATATCTTCAAGATCTCCTGGTCTTGGACTCCTCAAATTGCACACAACCTGATTTATCTTTGTTCACGTGTGCATGTGCATGCATTCATGCATGCACTCCTCTTCTTTCTTCTCTTTATGCAGTAAACCCACTAAGGGTGTAGTCAATTTTAAGCACACACCTTCTCCGAACTTCACACATTTTATTTCTTTTGATTACACACTTAAAAGTGTGTTATACATTAGTGTGGATGTCATCTTCCTTCAACTTCTAAATGGGTACACTTTGTACACACCTAGGTTCAGCCTTCTTTGTTACTTGTTCAAGTACACATAAATTGTTCTTTGTTTTGCACACACTTGACTTGGGCCTCTTCCCACTTCTTGTTGCACACCCTTAACCCGTAGGTTGTTCTTCAATTTTGCACACACAAAATGTGACTTCACTTGGTGCACACACAAGGCATGAAAGCCTCGGGTCCTCTTCTCCACTTGGCACACACTTGGCCTCGGCTTACTTCCTTCACTTTAGCACACACACACAATGGTGTGGTCTTGGCCTTCTTTTGCTATTCCACCCGAACTCCAAAGGAGGCGCGCAAGGGGTGCGGCCAACTTATCACTTTAATCACCATGTTGGGTGTGGGTGTCACTGGCCGCGCAAGTGCACAAGGCCACAAGGGCGCGCAAGGTGTCAAGCACCTCGGCCACACAAGCTCCTCCTGTCGCGCAAGTTTGCGGGCAGTGAGGGCTCCTTCTACCGCGCGAGTACGCGGGCAGAGATCTCCTTCAGAGCCTCGGGTGGCTCTGGAACTTCAGCCGCGCAAGTGTGCGCGGTGGCTTCAAAACATCGCGAGGCACATATGGCACTCACAGGACTTCGAGTTTTCAACAGATCAGCAAGCAAAAACGAGAGTTCAGCCTCTCTTTTTATAGGCAGCAGAAGCCTCTGTCCTCCGCGTGAGATATCTTTCGAAACCCCGAAGATTTCGGTTCTTTAAAGATTTTTTCAAATCTCGTTTCTCATCTGTTTCACGCGGGTTCTCTCTTCTTTTTATTTTCCTCCTTTTCTTTCACCTCTACGTGCATGGAACGTGTGCATGCCTCTGTTTAGGCCCATGCATGCAAAGCACGAACCTGCGTGGCCTCGGCAGCTTCGTTTGCCTTGGCCTCGACCGAATTCATCATCCAACGTGTGCATGCATATTTTATGGCATGTATATGTTCCTTACGGAGAGACGAGCACAATGGTGCCTTCGGCTTCGAGAAAGACAGTCGGGAGCTCGAAAACATCTCTCGGGATGCTCCTGGTTCGAACGGAGCTTGCAGGAAGGCCTCGGCATGGCTGGAGGTTGAGGACGATCGGCAGATGCATCGGACGGTTAAGATCTGGCGCGCGATTAGATGGGCGGCTCAGATTAGATTGCGTGCGGCGCGATGCATCGGGCGGCCGAGATCTGCCGCGAGATCGCCTGGACGGCTGAGATTTGCTCCCGGGGATTTTTCCGCATCCCACATCGAAACGCCGAGCGGTTTTGCCGCGGTTTATCACCCTCGCGCTGCCATCAGCTCAGCAATTGAACTTCCAACCCTCTCGGTGTCGCCCCACACCGAGTTCTCCCTGCGGGCGCGCTCTGCGCCCACTATGCTCCTTCGGGCGTGCCACTGGCGCCCACTATGCACGGTGACACTCTTGGGGGCGCGCTCCTACGCCCCTGCCGCGCTCCTTCGGGCGTTCCCCAGGCGCCCATGCAGTGTCTTGGGTGTGCTCTGTCGCCCTGGCTCTCCCCACGGGTTCCCCCATGGGCGTGGTGCCTTAGCGCCCATGCCTTGGGGTTGAACCCTCAAGGTGCCTTGGCTGGCCATATTTTTGGCAAAGGGACAGAATGTTACATTGTCAAAAACAAAGTACTCCATATGAAAAATGCCCATTCTAAATGCTAAGCCATCTTCCTCTAAGCCATTCTTCTTCTACATTTTTCTTCTTCTTCTTAAGAATTCCTCCATTCATCTTCAACATTTATTTATCACTTAGGAATGGAAATTCTTGAAGGTTCTTCATCGACTGAGCTCTTGAATCACAGCAAAGCTCCAATGAGCTTCATTGATCAAATCAAAGATCAATTGGATCTTCTTCAAATTCACATGCACTAAGTGTTAGTGCATGGACTTCATTAATCCACTTCATCCACTTAGAAGTTGTGTATGGATCCCTTTCATCTCCTCATGCATTGTGAAGACAGTGCATGGTCTTCGAATAATGTTGTGACTTTGTATCCAGCTGATACAAGTTCTTTGAACTTTAAGAACAGCTCAACAATCGTCTGATTTTACTAGAGAATGTTTCAACCACAACATCCTATGTCACTTAGTGAATCTCCTAAGTGACATGCATCTTAGTACCATGGCCATTCTCCTTTCCTCACCAACACCATCACATCCTTTGTCATTCACATATTGAAACTCTCTGACATCCATCCATTCATTCCTTGACAACAACATACCTCATTGACAACAAATGCAACACAGTGCACTTCAAATACAAATCCAAAATAATTATGTGGAAAAATCCACATAATGTCCGTTTTCCCAATAATATGAAAAAATTATGAAAAACATATTTTTTCATGAAAAAAACATTATATATTTTGACATGACATCTCTTTTTAAACTCAACCTTAAACCCCATTAAAAACATTAAAAATGTTGGATAAAAATAAAATCTGAATAGTGTATATATAATAAACAAGAGAGAATCATTTTAGTCAATATTAACCCCTAGGATCAGAAAATGATATTGTCGTTTAAAATAATAAACCTTGATATCAAATTATCATTTTATATACACATAAAATAATCTTTACATCCAATTTTTTGTGATAAAACACATTATAAGAAAATAAAAAGGCAAAATAATAAACCTGACGTTTTTAAAGAAAATATGAGAAACTATGAAAAAGATTTTATAATAGTGGTTACTTATTACAATAATAGGAAATAATAATTGCACTAAATTGAAAAAATCATTAGTATACCTTTATAAATAAATGTAATTCATTGAAATTTATTTTTTATAATATAGAAATGTCAAATAGGTTCTTTGGGACATGATATACATAATACCCTTATTAGAACCCACACTATTTTAATTACAGTTATTATCCAATTCCAAGATAATTTATCGACGAACAAAATAATGAAATAATACATTTGAGATATATTATAAGATCATATAATCATGAATAAATTAAATTAACTATATCATGAATAAAACATTTTTTGCTTAGACAATTTCATTAGAAACACCTTAAAAACACTTTTCAACACGTTTGTTAAATATATTTTTATACCCAAATACTAATTGGTTTTAAAAAACCCATTTTAAAATCTAAATTATAAACCAAAATTCTAAATATTATTTGTGTTTGAATAAACATGGAATAAGATAGAGGAATATAAAATGAAAAATAATGGTTATGACTATTTTAAAAGCTATTGAAAACGTGAAATTATAAAATAAATCACCATTTATCTTTTATAAAAAATATCAAAATACATCATAAAAAGATTACACTATAAATTATTTGTATGAAATGTATATAAAATTTAAATTATTATTCATTTCATTCAACATAAATTAATTATAATATAATTTTAATAATAATTTCACTGAAGAAAAATATTTAGAAAAAAAATCAATAGAACATGAAAAACATGGTTTTATGTTAAAGTGTACATTATAAAAAATCATATAAAATAACCATTATTTAACATAGTGTAAAAAATTAAAATATATTTTTAAATTATCTTAGTAATATATTTAATATGAACTAATAATTTTCATGATGGATTTAAATAACAATAAAAATTGAATAAAAACATTGGGAATGTAAACATCCCAAGATGATTTATAATGGAATATTATTTAACTTTAGTCTAACATATGATATACATTATTGATAATCATAAATAATATAAACATTTTAATAATTTATATTCTTATGAACCATTTTCTTTTTTCAATAAAATTTTTATATTTTTCCATGACATTCTATATTTAATTACAAAATTAATTATGTCATCATCTGATGTTTTGAAGATATTCGTATCATATGTCTGAAAGGAGTTTTGTACGTCTAAAATTGTCATGGAGTTCATAAATTAATAATTTAAATAATAATAATAATTAAATAATTATCTTATTTATATATCAATTATACATTCAATGCCAATCATTCATGTTGGTTATTAAAAACAAATGAAGTTTTAATCATGGAGAAAATTACTCGTACGTACCCGTGAATACTATTTCAATTTTTTTAATTATCATGATGTAATTAATGAAAGTGTTATATTATCCTTATATAATTATAATTTTATCATAAAAAACAATAAAATTTATTTAAGTGTGGTTATATATATAATCAATGTGATGTGGTAGTGAAAAAATTAATCTTATTGTTCGTGAAGGTGATTGTCCACATATACATAACAATAACGTTAAATATTTTCCATTATTTAAAAGGTAATAGAATATAAGGTATATTAATTTTATATCATTATAATTATTTCATCAATATAATAAATATAATGTAAATAAATAATTATAAAAATTATTTATAAGTTGTAATATGTGGTGAATTACTAAGGTTCGTGAGACGGTAGCCTACATACACACAAATGATAGTTTCATTTACTATGTAATGGAATAAGAGATGGGCATATATCATTCCGTTAAAATAATAATATAATGGTGTTATTATTTCAATGTTTTTCTATTATATTTTTCGATGGAATAAGTATTTATGAAACTAAAACAATATGTAAGAACATAAGTCTTCACATGGGACAACATCATTCTCTTCATACCTTATGCTCAATAAGGATTGAATTATTCCCGAAATAAGACCTATATAATGTTTTTATGGATATTTATTATGGATTTTTTTAGGGATTGGATATACCATATGACTCTTGATGTGTTATAAGAATATGAAATAAGAGCCCTTTTATAACGAGGGAATGAATATTTTGGAAATTAATAAACTTTAGAATTCATATAAATTGTATTTTTTGTTAAACAGAATTTATATAATTAAAATATAATTTTTGGATTATCCAACATACTCTCAAAAAATTTTGATAATTTTAGCCACATTTTTCTCTATTATCACACAATTTTCCCTCTTGAGGAATACCGTGATCAAAATGTTTTTTAATATATAGTGGTCATTATATATACTATTTAAGAAAAATGTCCCATATATTGATTGTGGATGATAAATTCAATAATATCCCAGAAACATGGCCGAATATTGGATTTTAGTGAATTTTAAATTATCTAATTAAATATTATTTATTATAATTTATTACTAGCTTTGTTTTCAAAAATATTAAATTAATTTGACCCAAAAACCACATAGAAGTAGATTAATAAAAAATATAATTGTATTAAACATCCTTAATATATTATATTTATGAATAAGTTTTTTTAAAAAAAACTATTATTTAAAATGATATTTATTTAAATTTTTTCTGTATTAATTAATGATTTTCCTATTAATTTAATAAATATTGTATCTTGTGTACTTATGAATTTAAGGTAATAATTCTTAATAAAATGTTGAAAATAAATTACAATTTTTGGGGAATAAATCAGTCATTTTCCATAGATTTATTTATAACTGAATATAAGATGTTTTTTACCCCTTTATGAAAATATTAAAGTAATTTAAAGCTAGAGAAATATTGTTTTTACTTAATCTTTTACTTAAAAACAATAAATATAAAAATGAAATAATTATAGGATTATGTTACCATATTTTAATTTTTATGTAAATAACCAAACTAAAAAGATAAAATAAGATAAAAGAATTTTTTATGGTCATTATTTTTTCTTATCATAAGTTTTTAATCTTAATTAATGATTTAACCTTAACATTGAGATAATTATTTACTAAATTTACTATTCATAATGAATCAAGTTAAAAGATACATATTTAATAAAATTAATGCAGTTGATTAAATGTAATGATTCGATTTATAAATATATTTTTTTAGAAATTAATGAAATTTATTTATTATTAATAAACAAAAGGCTACAAAACCCCATTTTTTTGTCAAAACTGAATTTTATGTGAAAAATTAGTTTCTAAAAAAATTCAACAATAAAATGTATTACAAGGAATATAATTAAAATATTTATAAATAATTTAAATAAGTTTACAATAAAAAAAATTAAAATAATATATATATCTTTATGCTATCTACTGTTAAAATAAGCTTTCAGTAAATATCATAATAAATCATTACTCATTTAAAAATCCATTTTTTAAAATAAAATCTCAAGAATAAACTCTAATATTCTGTTATGATGATGACTTAAAAAATAATATCATTCTTATCATAATTTTTTTTAAAAATTACAATATATTAATAAAAATATTATCTTGAAATATTCAATTAATACACTTTTTTTGGAAAACAAATTCTTGAAGAATAAAATGACATTAACAAAACAATTAGTGATTATTTACTTTAAAATAATCTATGAAATGATATTATCATATCCTTTTTATATGTTTCATAATTTGTTAAATCCAATATATATCATCCAATTCAATAGAATTTATATAATGACTATATTTAAATAATAATAGATTATGGATAGTTTAATCTCGTTGTTTCATATGTTGTAACCTATAAAATATAATTTTTATTTTATAATATCAAGATTTTTAATTATCCCCGATTTAATAAATTTAATCCTAATAATTTTACATTTATCATTGTCAAAAATAGTATATAACTTTTAGATAAATTTATTAAATCCAATGTTTTGATATGGTTTAATAAAAATTCTTCTTAGAAACAGAGAATGATAAGTATGGGAATTATTTGGAATTACACATACCAAGTTTCAGAATAGGTAAAAATCATTGTGCTGTTAAAAATATTGATATAAAGGAAAGTGTTACATCCAATGTATTGATTTAGAGTGACAGAGAAATATGATCATTTGAAACTAAATGATCATGAGAAATTCCAATACCAAAAAACTATAAACCAAATAGGTTTGAAAATTACCCTTAATGCTTTAGAAATGAGGGTAATAAGATAATTTTTTTCCAAGATACATTTCCATCATTTTAGGAATTACATTAACATATAGACTAAGAATATAATTAAATATATATAGTTTAAATGTATAATTTCACCCATTAATAAATATCAAACCCAATAAGATATTTTACTCTAAACGATGACTATTGATACTAAAATTCTTATGAGTAAATTACTAAAATCAAAAACCGAAGATTCAGATAAATACACAATAGGATAACAAGATATTGATAATACATGTATACATCAAACCCAAAAAATTAAAAATGTATAGATAATTAAAAAAATTAGAAAAATCATCACAAGAAGAAATAATATATAAATCACTAAATATCAATAATAATACCCAATTTTCAATAAAAATAATTCTATAAATGAATATCCGTAAAATCATTAAATTTTTCTCAATTAATATTGATAACTAATTATTGGAATTAATTGATCACATATTCTCCCATTAATATTTTATCTTTTATCACCATGTAAAACGAATCACACTAAATGATTCATAACTAAAATGTATATTCTATAAATATATAATATCTAAAATATTCTTATCATATGAATATATTTATGGAATCACCATAACTACATATTAAAATAATTTATTTTCCCAACATATAATTCAATCATTTATAATAAATGTAAAATACCATATGATTCATTGTTCCTTAATTACATAGTTTATTATAAAATTAATATAATATTATTTTGAAGTATTATTAATCACATAATCACAAAATAAATTTTTAGACCCCTGGTTATATATATGATAAAACATAAGTTATCCAGAAAAACCCATCTATTATTTTTATTTCACTTATGTAATTTGATACTAACTATGGAATAACATATTCAATTGGTCGGTATTTCACCCTTGTCAACCATCAATTGTAGGATTAATCTCTGTGACCATGCCAGATGCAATGGGTTTTCACCTAGCAACTGGGATGACCACCTTCCACAATTAAAATCTTTTAATTCATATAACACATTTATAAATATATTTTTTATAAAATTAGTAATTATATATAATATAAAACTAAAAGGATATCAGTACATTTGATTTTATTTATGAAAAATAAAAAATCTTCATCTTTAAATAGTCTTTTCACACATTAAACATATGGGTTACATATACCAACATCAGATAAAATCTAAAAGAACCTATCTATCTATTCCCATCAAATAAAAAATCAAAATAGTAATATATATTATAAACATATAATAATCCTTAAATATAAAACATCCTCATAATTAATGAGTCCCTATATATAAAACCAATAAAAACTAAATTTTCATCAAAATTCATTAACTATGTGCTCCCATATTATTACATAACACATTCTTTAATAAAATAAAAAATAATACGAGTAATTTATGAACATTAAAAATATAAAAACTTATGCCAATATAGGATCAAAACCATGTTTATTTCGTTATTGGATTCCTTATATTCAATTATAACAGTATTAAGAGTCACTCAACATGTTTCTATAGAGTATTCTGTTCCCATTATTGATCTTCCCCCAAAGGGAATCAATTTTCATAATCCATTTGTTCCCCTTCAATGTGTAAATTAAATAAATTCTTTATCCACGAAAAAAATTTCGGTATTCCATGTTTTACCACATACAAATCATCTACCTATAGTTTTGTTATATTTTTTGTGGTTCATATTTATGTATCCTTGAAAAATATTTTATTAAATATTTTTAGCTTTATGAACATTATCACATGAAATTTCATAGATCATAATTTTTCTCTTATTTAATGCATTAATAAACTCACATGGGTTCATGCTTTTAATCATAACTCATGAAAACTGATTGAAAATAGCCACAATATTTTTCTCTATAAATCATATTCAATTGGGTTTTTTTTTCATAAAACCCCTATATTTTTATTCACAACCATTTCTAATTTGTATCTTGTTTGATCTTAAAATATTATAAAATAAAATGGTTAGTGTGAGTATATTATAAAAATCATTATAAACTATAATATAGGGAGGAAACAAATATTATATCCATATACATGTTACCAATAAAAATTTTTATTTATCAAAAATATTCCCAAACATAATAACCATTGTTTTAAATATATCACTATTAATATTCTCAAATAAAATCATATTATATAATGATATAATAACCCATCCTTTAATACAAATTATACAAACATAACAATTATAAATACAACAACACATTCTTTAGAAAATAATTTACTATCATTAATTGAAATGGTCCTTTTATGTTTGGAGTATCTAATAATTTTGATATAACCATTAGAAAACAAACCAAAATATTAAAATGTGGACACTTATATTTAATATCCATTTTTCCACAGAATTAAACTTTAATAATAAAACATGTTTCATTCATGAAACATATTAACTATTTTAATCCATAATTATACATTGTTCATACATATCCTTACATGATATAAATTTCTTTCATAATAATCTATGAGAACAAATAGCTCAATAAGGGTCAAATAATATAATAAAAAATTAGTATTAGACTATAATAAAACCAAGACATCAAAAAAATAGATTTTGACATTAACATTATAAATAATTAGTCTAAATTATCATTTAAAAACCCTAAAATATTATTCCCTACCCAAATTATTTCCTAAAAAGCATTATAATGATACATTTTGAAAAACACCAAAATCATGAGGTTTTCTACGAAACCTAGAAAACCCATGAAAATTATTTTCATGAAAATATATATTTTAACCCTGAATTTTCATAAAATCCCCTTTAATATAAAATATCATTAACATTTCATGTGAAATAATAAAATTTCAATGAGAAATAATTTCATTTCACAGAAAAGTATTATCAGTTCTATGGGATATCATCTTCATAAAACCATTATAAAATACCATAAAATATGAAAAATTATTATGATCGACGAAAAGAATTATTCTCTAGGGATCATAATCATTACCTAATTAATTAATGATATATTCTAGGGTCACTAATTCATAAAAAAATTTCCATTCTCCATGTCATGAATAATTTTTTTAAGAATAATCCTTTTTATCATAAATCCCTTGAAAAATCATTAAATTAAATATATATAACACGTTTGGATATTAAAATATCATTTTATATTAAAAAAGAATTTTAAAAAATTCCTAGAACAAACAGATTCATGGTTTTATATTTATGATATCATAGATTATTTTAATGGAATCCAAATTATAAATTAGTGGGTATTACAATATGATTTTTTTATTAAATTATGTAAGATAAAAAAAGTAGAATCCAATTGACATTTATAAATATAGTAAAAATGTTTCATAAAAATATTCCCATAAAAACTGATTGTAAATAAAAAATAAAATGAATTTTATAATTCATTTATGGACATATAAATATATTCAAAAAATTATTTCAATAATATGAACGTAGAAGAAAAATATATAGAAATTAAATCATTAGAATATTGAAGACGATGTTTTATGTTATAATAACCCATATAAAAACACATAAAATGTTTATTTTTTTAATAAAATTAATGGAAAATAAAATAATGAAAAAATTTATCATTATAAAAAACTTAATAAAAAATAATAATTTTCTGGAATCATTATAATAACATGTTTATGGGATTAAATAAATTAGAATGGAAACATTAAACTATGATTTTTAAAAGAAATTTTCTTACATCGTGTATAACACATCTGTATGATTATTAACATCCTGAATAATTGAGTAATGTTAATTAGCTACACTATTTAAACGTTATTAATGTTTATAATTTAATTTTTTTCATTTAATACCATGTTACATTCAATTACATCATCAAATAAATTCATGCCAAATGCTTTGTTGGTATTTGTCACATAGGAAAAAATGACATTGGTAGGTTTAAAATGGTCCAATAGGCTAATATTTCATCATCTATATAATATTAATTATAAATTAATTATCATTTTTATACATCAATTGTACTTTCAAAAACTATAATGAATAATTCTTAAAAAATGTAAATACATTACAATCATGGATCGGTAGTTTGTTCGTATTCATAGGTAATGTTTCCAATATTCAGTGACAATGATTTATAGAAGGTAATTTCTATGTTATCCTTATAAAATAATAATTATATAAAATATTACATATTATTTATTAAAATATTTTTTTATATCATACATTTGATTCATTAATGAAAAATGAATCACATCCCTTAATTTAATTATTCGTCCTCACATGTACAAAAAACAATGTTATCATATTTCAATGAATTTAAATGTTGTAGAATAGAATATGTTTTAATTTTATATTAAATAAATTATGTAATTCATAACACATTTATATATATTAAATCCATTATTATAAGTATCCTTGAGTGGTAGTAATGGAAAATGAGTTACATCATCTAACGAGGTGGAATTCTATCATGCCCACGCACTATCGATTGGTTTAATATATGATGGAATTAGAGATATATATATGTGATGAAACTTATAAAAAACAACAACTATTATTTTATATATTTGTTATATTACTTTTTAATGTTAAAATAATATTAATATGTTGGTAGAATAATAAATAAACCAATACATTTGATGAAAATATATATCGTTTCTTCTGGTAACCACCTTTTCATGTAACAATAGACCAGCAAAAGATAAGATTATGCCTAAAATAATACTTATGGTGTTTTTCAAGGGATGTTAGGAATGTTTTTGGATAGGTATTGATTATAAAAATTTCATGTGAAGTGATTGTAGAAGATAATTGTGGGTTACCTTTTCTAATCAGTTGAGGAGAATTCGTTGAACATTTTAACTTATTAAATTAATATATAACTTTTAAATAACCAAAATTTAAATAATTATTATATGAGATTATTCAATGGTGAAATAGTCTATAATAATAATACTCGATATATTTCAGTGATGTTTTCATAGTAATATTTTTGTTTTAATCCTGCACGAACATTTTTGATTAATAGATATAGACATATATTAAATCATTTCATAAATTAGTACTTAAAATATAATACCACAGATGTCAATATTTGGGACTATCTATTTAATTTGAATTTTACAATAACGTGGGGGATGTGGAATTGAAATTTAATCCCTTATCAAATCACTATATTTTTATATCTATCTTCAAAAATCATGGAACAAAAAAATTCATTAAAAGTATATTACATGTAATATTTTTAGAAATATAGATTTTATTTTTTTGTTACTTGAATAAATAATATGTCACTATTGAATAAGTATTTGAGGAAACTATTTCATCTCTATAAAATTAAAATAAATACCAATGAATAATATTAAATTAAACTCAGAATTAATAATTAGTTATCAACATGTTATATCTTTATTCCTATCATAAAATATTATCAATATTAATCTCTAGATAATAAAATTCTTCACATATTTATACATAAATATTATAAAGTTCAGAATCAAAGAAATATGGCCCCAATATGCTATATTTTAAAATTTTAGATGAATATTTATGAACTAAAGTTATCCAATTTTATGAAAGAATGTACTAGTACTATTATTTTTTGTTATCATATAATTTTAAAAATTTACTTACATTATTTACCAATATCATGTTGATAATTATTTAATATTATTACTTTCGATGAAGATAAATAATAAAATGTTACATACAAAATTTTCACCATATAATTCAAAATACGAAATCAATTATTTCAGATTCAATTTATCCAATATTATAAAATATCATTATTATTAAAAATAAGAATGAAATGAAAAAAGTTTCTAAAAAATGCATTTTTATTATAAAAATTCTTTTATACAGAATTCAACCATAAAATTGATACTAATTATCATTATTAGATTATTAATAACATAATTAAACATATTTTATAGTGAAATTATTTTTTACAAAATAAGTTTCATTATAAATTCATGAATCAAAAATATATATTTTGAATAGAAAATGTTATTCTAAATATTAACTAAATATCAATATTCAAAAAATAATTAAACAAATTCTACATGGAAATTTTAACAATAAAAAAAATATTGATGTAACTTATAACATTCACTATGAAATAAAATAATTATAATTTTTTAATTAAAATATAAAATGGCTAGTAAAAATTTAGTTATTATTACATAATAATTATTAAATATTTTTATTTTAGATTGGTCCTTTATAAATATTTCTTAATTATTTGAATTTGTTTTATTACCAAAAAATCAATGGCTAAGTTAATAACAGTTATAATTAAATAATTATATTTCACGGTACTTTTAAGATTGATGTTTTATATCATTTATGAAATCAAATATAGTTTTTGTTTTATAATGATAAGATATTACTCTGGTGGTGGTAAATATTTTTTTTTCTGAAGTGAAACCAACCATGACTTATTTATATGGAATTTCTAATATCATGTTTGTTAAAAAATATATATCGATGAATGATTATAGTGAAATTGATTAAAAATATAAAAATAATAAATGGAAATAATGTGAGAAAAATTGAGTAAGAAATTTAAGGATATCAAAGAGAACTGGTATAGTAGAAACATGATTTCAATGATGATGAGTTAGGGTAATATCAAAATTGAGAGGAAATCCACATCGATGGAAAATATTTCCCTCTTTATTTTCTATGATCATATTTTATTCAACCATTGGCATTTATTAAATGAAAAAAACTACAGTTGTTTATCTAAAATTGAGTAACTAAACATTTATAAGGCTATTAAAAGTTAATTCATTCAAATTATTCAACTACACAATTATTTTCATCACTTTTCTGTCACTAAAATGTTTTTATCATTTTGATTTTATTGAGTTTCATCGCACACTACTATATGCACTAATTGGTGATTTTACTGAAAACAAAACATCTATTAATTAACTAATGTATAGAAAATTGGTAAATATTGATGATGATATTAACTATTGAATAACTAATAATTTCATTATTTTTATTGTTATCGCAATACAAAATATCTTTCATTTAGTTGTGTTTATCATGTAAATAAAATTAGGTTCTCTTCATGTATTCTTTAATAAACTTTAATAGCATTGATAGTTGGTAAATAAAGGTAAAAATTTCATAAATCAATACATTTCATTAAAATTCAATAATTCAATCAACTTATTATCTATCATCGTATTTTATTCCTAAAAAATATCTTTAACCAGCAATAATTTTCTTTATTTTTTTATTGGTTTGGTTACTTAATTCTAATTCACATTTGTCAGTCATGGAACATAAATTTTACCAATAATAATATTAGTAGATTTTAAATAATCAAAATTTACATGTGCTTCAATTATTGTAGTAGAATATATTTTTTTCACCATTTCATGGTACGGTGGTAGAAACAGATAATTTATTTACTTAAAAAAATTGCACTCTTTATGAAAGAATTTGAGAATATATTTAGAAAAATTATTGTATATTTCACTATTTTTTTATGTTATTAAACCTGTAGTGACTAAGAACATCTTCACATAGTGAAAGATTATAAATTTGTACATAAAAATCTATTAACTACAATAAATATACTTTTTTTCATTAATAAACATAAAAAAATTGAAATTGAAAATAATAATCATTAAATATAGGTACATGTGGTGAAAAATGAATATTGTTTCCCAAAATATCTACTAATGAGAATGATTAGAGAACTAGAATTAGGAATTTCAATATTCCAATTACTTATTAGAATTTATATTTCATGTAGTTATCACATAGGTCTATAAATTATGAGATGGAACAATCATTGCACTCAATGTTACATGCTTTTATTGGAAAACCTAATGAATATTATCTATATTTCATTATTTATTTTTATATTTTAGCAAAATATTTATAATTATATAGTTTAAATTAATAGGTGATATTGTTGAGGGAATTTCCATTATGTTTAAAAATAAACTCAATGATATACTTCTAAATTCTATGAGGATTTTTTTTACACGTGGGACCAACATTTCAAGATCATTTTTACAAATTTTTCTATAAAAATACTACCACCAATGGAAAAAATTTAAATCTCTAGGTGTATTCTAGATAGAGATAAAATTTCCCAATAGTTTTGAGATATTATTAGAGAACTTCAAAGAAAATATCCCAATAACCGATGTTCTACACTTCTCTTGATAGATACATTTTATAATAGACATTCTCCATATAAAAAATGGTGGAAAAATTTCCTGGTAGTAATTTCTCGAATATGATAACTGATAATATCAAAATAATTATTTGATTTTTTTTAAAAAAAATTACCAAAAAATAGATCACGAAGATAGTTATTCATCAGGCTGAAACCTTCACTCATAAAATTATATTTAATGAAAATTCACTAAGGGGGTAATATTGACATTGGGAGGTGTTTAATTATTCTCACATATCATTCCCCAATACTAACATCCCAATAAAACATAAGTAATTTGTTTATTTTTCTATTTATGTGCATTTTATTTTTTTTACTGGTCCATTCTCTAATCAATTTAATTCAAGATAAAAAAATCACACCAAGTATTCATGGATATATCATGCTGTGTAAAAAATATACATCTCCTATTTTTTCACAAAAACTAGCACCATTAATTCAAAATAAATTGAATTATAAATCTAGGAATTATAATTTTTATGTTAGTTTATTGTATCAATAGTTCATAGGAATATTTGACTACAGAAATGACGAGTTAGATTCCATAAATTCAAGGCTTCATTCAAATAGGGATAAAAAACTAATTAATCTTTATTATTATGTTACAAAAGTGGAATCATTCAAGGGAAACATCAAGAAGTGATAATGTAATATTAAATATAATAACATGAATAACACGAACTCTAAATATCTAGACTATTATATATAATATGCTATAAAAAATCAGGAAAATACTGAATAATTTCTTAAAAAATAGAATACAAAATGAAACATGTTGTTTGAATTCTTGAAATAAAAAACAAAGATTATGGGGTTTAAGGATTAGAAGAGTAATCAAATATTACAAAACAATTACATCCCACTTATCCCATTTCAATAATATCATTATGATAATGAAGAACCTGATTATCTTAAATTCTATTAACAAATTGGTGTAATTATGTTTAATATTACATTAATGGTATCCCTGATTATAATCTTATCATATATGAAATTTCTAAATAAAATTGACCATTAAGTGGGATTAGTGTGATAGTTTGATAACTAATCATAATGATGAGTGTAGTACTATAGTCCAAATTAATATCCCTCATAATATAAAATACCCGATACTTATTATCATATCCTATATAATAGTTTGGAGTTAGGAGAGTAAATTACATTATGACAAAGGTGTAATAAATAACATTATACATCACTCAATACTAAAAATTTTGGGATAAATGGGGTGAACAAAATATATTTCATTACAACTGAATGATAGGTGAATATCCTATATTTATTGGAAGGTGGATGAACTATTAAATAAATTTTTTATGTTATCATTTCCCAAAGACATCATTATTATTTAAATGGAATGTTATTACATGGTCCTAATAATTTTTGGTAGACCATTATTTACTTATAGATGAGGATGATATATAAATTTATATGTGAATTGTAACCCTCTACACTAGTGAGGTTCTTGAGGATTTCAATGATTCCAATGATCCACCTAATCTGGTGAGATTTTAGAGATTTACATGGCTATGTTAAAGATTTGAGATGAATTTATGGGGTATAATTGTCATTCTATTAATTATTTGAACAGTGATCATATTAAAGAATTTTTTATAGAAACTTTTTTTTAATATCAGTCCACACATAAGATTAAAAATTTATGAAAACATGATATTAATATTAAAAATATCATTTTCAGGGTCCTAAAGTGTTCCAACCACTTCCAAACCATCATATTCATAGGTCTTCTTATTATGATGTCCAAATTTCACAGTCCCATCTCAATTAGAAGATGGAAAAAACATCATATTCCCACCATCCTGGGTTTTTTGAGTTAATTTATTGAGATTCATTTGATATTAGTTTGTTTTTATGGATTAAGTGCAAATTATTGTTCATTGAAAATAATTTTGTAACTAAAATGAGTTAACCTATCTTGTTGAGAGAGTACAATGTGAGAATATTTTCATTTTTATTGTTATATAAAGCATGTATACTCTTCATAATTGATGATATTTAGATGAGTATTTTATATTATAAAGATTCAAAAATTCACAATGATGTTTGATGAGGATGTCACTAAAACACAAAGGGGATATCGAAATAGGAGTATTTATTGTACTAGGAAATTGGTTGAAACTATTGAACCATAGGCTGACCCGTTATCATTGGATTCCTTGAACGATGAATTGTTTTCACAACATTGAGATGTTAATAAATTATTTTTAGTTATCTTTCTATTTTCAATAATGTATATTTCTTCCAAATTTATAATAATTGTATTAATGAGTTTTTTTGTAAGTATTTCCTCTAATTTGGATTCATTAAATACGTCAACAATTTATGAGAATTTGTGAAGTGAATTTGTGCACTAAGATAATAATTACATAATTCTATTTTCAATAATACATTCAACTTGATAAGCCTATATCCATAAATCTTTTTGAAGTGTCAAGATTAACAATAGAACCTTGGATTATTTTGGAAGACTTCTATATAATTATAGAGTGTTTAAATAATTAAGAGAATAAGAATTTTTTTCCCAATAATCAATTACATGATTTAAAAATATGATTCCTTCCCAAAATCAATGACATTATTTAAAATATCACTGATCGAAAATGTATTTATTAATTTCTCATAGAAAACATAAAATTTAAAAGTTTATAAGAGGAAACCTATTATTGTTATTTTTTTTCTTTTATTCAGTATGTTTGAATATATTTATATCTTACTTATGAGTTGAATACCATTTTTTACAAAAATCTATGATATTATGCATAGCCTAATTGATATGAATTCATGAAACTTTATATAATAAAACTAGTATCTTTTATTTTGTCTACTCCCTATAAGAGCATGGGTGTGCATAATTTAAGGAGGTTCAACGTTTTTGGAAAAAATTTGGTAACACTCCCCTTTGTTTTCATGCAATATTTTTTTTTATGATTTCACCTAAAATTCATGAAATAAATTTATATGTTTTTAATCTCTATCAGTTGAATTTAATTAAACCACATTAAATTTATCATGGTTAAAAATAGGTGTATTAATTTTAATTAAATATAGGTGTTGATGCCTATTAAAAAAACCCTTAAGGTATCACTGAATCATTTTTGTGGTGATTGTTTTTGTTGACAATGTGGGCCTCCATCTTGTGATTATTGTAAAAGCAAACCACAATGTTCATTCTGTTGACAAATGGGACCACAATGTTCATTTTTTTGACAAAGGGGGTTTCAATGGTGAGTTTCCTATTTCTAGAGATAGTATTGACAACCTATGTTGTAATAGAATGATGAAAAATGAATGAACGAACTAGGGGAGGTACAAAAAGGAAATATCTAAGGTGGCGTTGTTTTCTAGTGTTTTCTAAAATGTTGGGCCTCAAAATAAAAAAATAGGGATACATGAATT
Organism: Viscum album; assembly: GCA_963277665.1. Classification (NCBI taxonomy): domain Eukaryota; kingdom Viridiplantae; phylum Streptophyta; class Magnoliopsida; order Santalales; family Viscaceae; genus Viscum; species Viscum album. The sequence goes on from OY728146.1 coordinate 517,945,724, forward strand.
TTTGCAATGGATGCTGCGTGCATGATTGAATATGGTGTGGAAACATGCACACAAGGCATGTTTCGGGAGTAGAGTAATGAAAAATGTAAAATTCACGATGTTCACAAAATTTTTGAAAATTTGTGAAAATTATGAGGTTTCTAAAAATGAACTTGTGCAACCATTGTGACATCAAATTGTGGTTTGTGCGCTTGAAGAGTATCATTCGCGATAAAAGTAAAATCTACAACGTAGGGGTCATCGATACCTATAAATAATAGGTGACCCCCATCATTCAAAATAACTCCACACATAATAAGAATATGAGCTACGGATTGGCTATTATTTTTAATAAAATGTTGTTAAATGGATGATTTTGAGTTTCACAAAATCTATGAATGTTGTGTGAAAGATTTTCATTGCATGTAATGGGTTTTTCACGACCAAAATAGAATCCACAACGCAAGGAATTAATATTGTGTGCAAAATGCAATAAGGGATGCGTGAAAGATTTTGAGTTACCCAATAGTATTTTAGTAAATTGGTATTCATCAGTGGATGAAAGAGGTACATCATTAGATAAACTACATATAGGGAAGGATGCATTCATTTTTGATAATGAAGGGACTACAAGAATTTAAATTTCGAGTGGACCTTATGAAGAATTATTGAGGACACATTAGTTGAGAGAGTAGTGGGCATTCATATTATGATTTGTTGTAAACTAAAAGGGATAGTGATTCTACTACAAAAATTTTGAACAGTAGTGCGCTTTTAATATATTTTATACATCGTCACATAGTCGGTGTATGGTCCTTGGACATAGCACAGTGAGGGCAATCCAATTATAATTGATGTGTCCATGGATTTCATTAAGATGAGTTCATTCACTGAAATATGATGGAGAGATAAGAGATTTTTTTCTAAAAAGGAATCAAGATCAATAGGGGGAAGTAGTTTTTATCTATCATATTTTGATTCACACCCCCTATCATAAATATAAACTACTGTAACTAACTATTTGTATATGAACAAAAGGTTAATATTAGTGTTTCGATCTAAAAAAGAGGTCACCAATCATAATGGGATTCTGATCATTGATGGGAAAACTTCTCATCTATGGAGGAATCTGATGCAATAATAATTCTAATCGAAGGGAATGTATGTGTTCATAGTAGCAATTCATGGTATATCATCCAATATTAACAGTGTGTCATTATCAAAAGCCGACCAAAGAGATTTGGATGTTGACTCCAAGAGAATCAATGTGTTAGGGGGATCCATATCCAATGATATCTATATGATTTTAATATGATGATCACCATCACATTCCATGTTGGAAAATATATTGATAATATTTAGGACACTTCTTTTGCAATGGAGGATTTGGGAACATTGATAGATATTATACATCGACCAAAAAGAGGAATGTTCCAATACTGAATCAAAATGTTTCCAAGACTCTGATCAATAAACCAATATTTATGTTAATTATAAAAAATAGATTTAAAACATTTCAATATAAGCAAGGTCCATCAAACTCTATGAAATATCAGAAGTATCAATCTATACCAAGTGTAAAAGAAAAAAATATGGACAAAGATGAAAAGAGCAGAGAAGGATGTGGTTGCTGAAATTCCCTTAAAGCATCATGTCATTTTGGTTTGTGGATCCTTGATAGTGGTTTTACAACACACATGATAGGATAAAATAATCCAGTTATAGGTATAAAATATGACAAAGAAGGATATTTCATGATTGGACATGATTAAGTCCTGATAAGAATTGGACCAGGAAAGAAAAGGTTTACGAGAAAATAAATAAGACGTGCGGATGTCTTGGTTGTTGAAGGTCACAATGACAATTTTCTCAGCATTTGTCAACTATGTGACTCTTGGAATTCTATACCATTTAAAAATAAGATATTGTTATTCATGGTAAGATATGGTAAAATTATCTTATATGAAAAAATGAATAAAGGGGAATCTCTACCTGTTAAGTGGAGAGGATGATATGTTCTTTTTTTTTCAGAGAGGGAGAAAACAATCATGGAATAAATGACTTGGCCATCTATGACAACCATCTCTGGATGATCTGGTAATGTGTAAAGTAGCAGGAGACCTGGAAAAGCTGTCATGTTAATGTAAATATACGTGTGATTCCTATCAACAAGGGAAGATCATCAGAAATAAGTTCTAATGAAAATGAAAAGAAAGTCAACAAGAGTGCTCGAATAGGTGAATGCTGATGTATGTGGACCAATTTCACTAAGATCCATTGACCTAAAAAGGTAATAAGTTCTTTTCATTTATTAATATAATAAAATTAAATTGGTATTCATCATTTCCCATAAGTTTTATGTGTTTATTTTCCTAAAACAATATCATAGAGAATCTAAAACGATGTCTGGGCAGAAAATTCTTATGTTTCATTCTGACAATTGTATAGCATTCAGAAATATCCAACTAGAATACTAATTAGAGAAACTTGGTAAAAGGCATCAAATATCATCTGTAAGAGCACCCCAACAAAATTGAGTTGTTGGATGGAGAATTAAGATCATCAACAACAAGGACATAATGATACTTATAGAAGAATAATTACAAGATAAATTTTCGATGGAAGCTATATTGACATCATTATACATTTCTAATAGGGCTCTATGGTGTCTGAAGGAAGGAAATAATCTATATGAAATGTGATACATGATCAAGGAAATGGTTATTTCCTTTTTAATCGTTGAAAGTATGTTCTTTATACTCAAGAATGAAAAATATAGGATATTTGAGTAATGTGGAGATGATGGAATATTCCTTGGCTACTCTGGAAAACGAAAATCATATAAATGATATAATAAAAGATTGGGATAGGTAATTGAGAGAAATGGAGTCACTGTTGTGGAAAATGGTGGGAATATTCAACAGAATAGTGAATAATTTAGTGTTGAATGTGATGAGGAGGAAATAAATGCAAGGGGATAATTAGTGGTCGATGCTGATTTAGAATAATATAAAGATGATGAGGATGAGGATGTAAAATCTAAATCTGCATAAAATTTAAGAAGTTGAGCTGAAATTGATAGTCATAATTTCAATGGTGATAAATCATCTCCAGTTTAGACAAGAAGAATGAAATCACTACAAAAGATATATTTCATATCTCAGGTAGAGCCTAAATGATTTGCTAATGCAGTTGCAGATGAAAACAAGTTTCTTTCTATGAATAATGAGTAGGATAAAATTTACAAGAATCAGATTTGGGAGATTGTTTCGAGGTCGATAGATAAGAATTTCATTGAGAAAAAATGTGTCTATCTCAGCAATATGAATGAATATGAATTAGTGATTAGAGACAAAGCATGACTAGTGGGAAAAGGATACTCTAAAATAGACGGTGTTTTTGTTAACGAGGCATTCGTCCCGGATGCAATACTGAAGATAATCAGACTATTTGTAGCCATTCTAGTGAAATAGAAATTCAATGTGTTCTATATGGATGTCCAATCTATATTTTTGATTAGTTTTTTGGAAAAATTAATTTATATTGAGCAGCCATATGGTTTTCTCATTCATGAATATGAGAATTTTTTTTTCTATTTAACCAAAAGATAGATGTGTTGAAATAAACACAAAGAGTGTGGTACTCAAGGTTTGATCAATATTTGAAGAATCCTGGATTTCAGCGTGGATGAGTTGATTATAATCTCTATTTAAACAAAATCAGTAATCAATAGTTGAGGTTGTTTGTTTATGGCGATGACATAATATATGGAGGATCTGATGAAGATCAGTGCTGATAGCTTTCTGAATTCATGAAATATAAGTTTGAAATATCAATTATTAGAAAGGAGACATTTTTCATTATATAATGGTTACCCAGGGAAGTAATGGAAAATTTATCTCTCAATACATGTATTCCATAGTGGTTCTGAGGAGATTTGGAATAGAATATTGCAAAGAAATAAAGACTCTGGTTGCTACTCGGATTAAACTGTCAAAATATGATGAAGGCAAGGTGGTTAATATCACAAAATAAAGGCAAATTATTGTATGTTTACTGTACATGACCTCAACAAGGTCTTACATTATATTCTCCACCTTCTAAGTATAAAAGTATCAATTCAATACTATGTAAAGCCACATTCATATGGTGAAATAAATAATTTGGTATATTATGGGAACTGTGAATTTTGTATTTACGTATTATGAAAAATCTCAGACAAGGACATTGGTATATACAGATGAAGACTGAGTCGGATTATCGGATGTTAGGAAATAAACGTCATAATGTTCTTTAAATCTTGGTAGATTGTGAATTTATTGGCTATTCAAGAAGAAATATTTCATTTCATTCAGCACCATATAAGTGGTGTATATTGTGTCCACTCATGCATTCACATAGTTATTGTTGAAGAAGTAATAGCTTGATGATATAAGTTCTTAAGTTACTTCTCAATTCAAAATACAGTGTGATAACTCAAGTGCTATAAATCTCAGAAAAAATATTTTCCATCAATCACTAGAAAAGAACATTTATATAATGTGTCATTTTATCATGGATAAGGGTGAGCAAGGAATTGTTATATCTAATTATGTTCCCACAGAATTACAGGTTACCGACATTCTGACACTGGCCTTACACAAGGAAGTTTTTGTGAGACATTGACTGGATCTGGGAGTCCAGTTAACTCCCCACACTTGAAAAGGTATGATTGTGAATCTCTTCTACTCGAGGTAAGATGTGTTTTCCCTAATGTTCTGAAATATGTTTTTTTCTATTATAGATCGCAAAGGAGTGCCAATTTGATTATTTTACCAAGATGGATAAAATAGTAATTTTTTTAGGGGGAGACCGTGTTTTTATTTTATAAATCATTAAAGATATGTGGATAATGCAACAGGTGGAACAACAATAGAGGGGGAGTTGAACGCTAAATAGGTGTCTCAAATTTGACAATGATAGATGTGATCAATCAATGAATTGATATCACGATAGTTGAGGATTGTGATTGAAGAAAAATAGTTGAGTTGGAATGCTGTTAAAAGGATTTCAGCTATTAAAAATTGGTATTAGTTTGCTATCAATAATTGGTGTCATAAATTAATTTAATAATTTATAAAATTTTCATTTACTCTTGGTTTTCATGTCAACTGTATATCATGTGGGCTTAAAGAATGTGATTAATGATTCATTGATCACTATCATAATCGAATGAGTTGAATTGTTTTTGAAGTGCTAAGGTAGTATAATTTTATTAAAGAGTTGTCAACAAGCCCATATGGTGATATTGATGAGAAAAAAATATCTTAATTTATCACTGAAGAATTTTTTAGGCGATTTTGTTTGTTGAAAAAGAAGGCATTAATGTTATGTTTGTTGAAAAAGAAGACCACAATGTTCATGTTGTTGACAAAAGGGGATTCCATGGTGAGACGATGAGATCCAGAGAAATTTTTGACAACCTATGTTGATAAATAATCGTGAAAAGGAATTGGATGATCTGGGGGAGGTAAAAATAATAATATATCTAAGGAGGTGCTGCTTTGTAGTGTTTTCCAAATTGTTGGGCCTCTAAATTGGAAAATAGAGAAAAATGTTTTCGGTCGAGGAAGTTGCACACAAGACTGATGATGGTGTGCAAACATTCATGCAAGGAATGTTTCAAAATAATAATGTCAAAAAATGTAAAAGGAATGAATTGTGTGGAATATTTGATTATATGCTAGAATGATGATGTTGCATGAAAGAAACTTTTGTGCCCAATGAGACATCAAATTTTAGTTTGTGTGCTCGAATAAAAACATGGGAAACAAAAGTCAACTCTTTAGCAAAGGGTTCAGTGACTCTTATCACTAACAGGGGGACCCCTCATTCAAAATACCTCATAAATTATAGAGATTTTGAGCTCCAAATTACATATTAATTAAAAAACAGATTAGTGTGAAGTATTTTTGGTTGCGCGCAAGTTATTAATGTTTTGAGTAATATTTCATTTGTGTCCAAGGGGTGTTTCTAAAAAAAGTATAATCTTTTTCACAAGGCATTAACATTGCACCCAAGATGAAGTAAGGGTTGCACACAATATTTGAAGTTAACAAGTAGTATTGTGGTAAAGAGGTTCTCATCAGTGAATGAAAGTGGGACATCAATAGAGCATCTACATACAGTGAATGATGCAATCATTTGTGAGAAGGAAGAGACCTATAAGTCTTTAAACAGTGAGTGAACCATTTTATAATGTAGTGATTGCAATATAGTTGAGAGGGCAATGTGATTTTATTATATTAGGGGTTATAAATATAGATAGAAAGCGAGTACGCTCCGAACATTGTAAACAAAATTGATCTTATTGATGATTTGATACATAGAAACATCACCGGTGTATGCTCCTTAGATGTAGATTAGTGAGGGAGAACAATGTAAAATTGATTTGACCTTTTCGTTCGTTAAAATTTGTTCATTATCTTCAATAAGAAAAACTGAGAAGAGATTTTTGGCTAACAACAAAACCAGATCCATAGTGGCAGTAGGTTTTATCTATCTTACCTTGAGTCACCTCCCTCTTACGGTATATAACCTAGTGGCCATAACAATAACATATTCATGGGGAGTTAAAAATATAATTTTCATCATTAAATAATAATTTCAGATCAAAAAGATATCCATGTTTGTTTTAATATTTAATTAATGTTTAAAATATTGTGTTGAAATTCAAGATAAATTTATAATGTAACATGATGTAGATAATACCTATGTTTTGAATTAATTGAATTATGATTTTTTTCATGATCATCATGGATAAATAATGATTATATTTTTTGTTCAAAGGCTTATATGAAAACTATACTATTTTTTCTGTATATGATTTGGTACATATTAACCTTTAGTATTATTTTCCAGTGTTATAATTATTTGTTTTGTGTAAAACTATTTTTTTCATAATTGATTCCTTCAAATATTCTTTCCAATAATAATTTTTAAAATATCATTTAAATGTAATATCTATTAAATTTCCTCCCACTAATACATAAAAAAATGGAGGAATTCATTCATTTTTAGTGTGGGGGTACATTAAATATTTTAATATATGATTAATTAAAACCCTTGAATAAATCACATGAAATGAATTAAAATGTATAGTTTTTTAGAATCACCTGGGAATTTCCAAATGGGATAATTTTTTATAAAATTTTATGGTGGTAATACTATTTCAAGAAGATTAATCATTACTACCTCATTGATTTAATTTTGTAAATTATTCTTCATTCCCTCCCAAAAAAGTGTTTTTTGTTAAATCTTATGGTAATTTATAACAACAGTATTTCAATTTAAAAATGATAAATTAAACATAAATAATATGATATGCATACAAATATAAAATGAAATGAAAATTCTAATTTTTATTGCCCTAATACTTTATTTCTATTTCATAAGTAATATTTTAAGCTGTTGGATGGATTATTTATAACTAAATAAAATTATTATGTTATCCACTAATAACAATCTCTATATTAATTATGACTTCTAATTAGGTGATTTTTTTCTTCTCAAGGTAATGATATCTTTATAATTATAGCTATGAAAAATGACGTTTGTTGAATTCTCAACAAAATATTCTATTTAGAATGTTTTTTTAAATTATGACTAGTATTTCATGGAATAAATTTAATTTGATTACTTATTCATATTTTAATATATGGGAAAATCCTTATTGGGAATATATTTTCTAAAAAAATAATTAGTGGAATTATATATTTTCTCTTTTTAGATATAATTTATACCGTTGAATGTTACAAATGTTTATTTTGAGAATAAGAAATGTTTTATATATGGGGGATGTTGATGGAGATTTTAATTGACACTTTTCCCACATTAGTTATTATTGTAAATTATATATTTTATGATTTTTATGAACATAAATTTTATAATTATATCATTAAAACAAGTTAAGGGTGAATCTAATAAATTAAAGAAATTATATGAAAAATTATTTGTTTATTTTTTTATACTATCATTTTCTATTTCGTTAAAATATTTTCTTAGTTAATTTATTTGTGTTATTAATTAATATGAAATTAAATTTTATTAAATTTTGTTTTTTATTGAATATGTGGAGAACATTTTTCATCACAGGATATATATATATATATATATATATATATATCTCATGGTTAAGATGAAATTCTATTCTGAGGCCCTATGTGACCGAAATTAATATCATAAAAATATTACATATATTTTATATTATAAACACATGAATTTTCATAAATAATTGGATAACTCTTAAAAATAGATTCGACTCGAATGTTTCAAAATGCAATTGAATCTAAAATGTGAGGTTTATCCCATGTTCATGATAATGTTTGTCGTTATATAGTGTTTGAATAAAATGGTCATTGGAAGATTAATTTAGTGGTTTAATTAATTAATTAATTAATTATATCATTATATTCCGAAAATATAATTTTCTTATGCTGTTACGGATGTTTTTCATGAATTGATGCATAAACATAGAATTTTTAAGTGGACAGGTCAACAACCTCTCATTTATGAATCAAGATCAAATGAAAACAACCCTTCATATCCTGTTGAATCGAGACACTACAAATAAATCATATCTTCGTCATTCGTCAAGGTGTGCATTGATAACTACTAAATGATCCAATCTCCAAGTAGGACACGTCATATGTAGATTTATGTCCTTATAAATAAATTTTTGAGAACAATATTCCTTGATTCATTGGTCTATATAAATTCTAAACCCTTTTCATGCAACAATGTGTTATATTCAATTATTTTATTCGATTAATCCCTATTCTACAGATTTTGTACCATGGATATCCAAATAGTATTTTTCTATAACAAAACAAGTAAAATGATTGTATAAAATATTTTTATCGTTTATTTCCCCTCCTTTTTAACTTTATACAGTGTTGGAATATAATAAAAACATTCAACTATTTCAAATGGGGTTAGTAGTTTTCGGACACCAGGATACGTGGAAGACTTACAGGGGGAGACCGAATTAATCATTTGAGTACAAATTAAGTATTTCTGTAGGATTCTAGTAATCCCATTATAGATATAAAGATCAATTTATCCAAAGAGAGGCGTATGATATACATAAAATATTTTAGTGGAATGAGAAAAAAAACTTATGTTTTTTTCTAATGGTTGACTTCATTCTATGAAATAATGCATTCTTCTTAAATTTTAGGTGTCTTATAGGCGGGACACAGAATGGAAGAGTTGAATATTGAATTATAGTTAACCAATATAGAGTGTTATTAAAACTTCAACATTACGTCATGTATGTGAGATTAATACAAAATATTTAGGGACCTAGCTTTGATGATAAGTGTTTTGGGAGAGAAATATAGACTATTGCATATGGTACCCCCACCATTCTATGTTACACATGATCTGGAAACCCTATATTTATTATTGGATTACAAATACACATTCATGTCAAGGAACATTCCATTTACTGGTGCATGTCCAGAGTACACAGACATGACCCAAATGACACGAGAAAGTCCCAATGTTGGAGAACATGTTTTATATCTCTATACAATGGAACATAAAAAACTAAAATACATGGAAACCTTACATGGAAATGTATGAGGATACATAGGCACAACTAGGATCATAGGCCAGATTCAGGGTGGTTTGGGAATTTTTTTAGTCCCCTTAAACACCATGTAGGGATACATTATAAGATATCAATGTACCTTAAGGGAAAAGAAATGAAATATGATTGTGAATACATGATGTGTGGTCCCCTTAAACTTTGTGTACCCATAATCCATTTTAAATGAAAAGTCTACCACTGATATCTCTTTCATTTGGATGTTGATTTTGGTCATCATGTAGCACAAAATGAATGTTTTTTATAACTAAATGGAAGCCTATCTAGTATGCATTGAGATATTATGTGAGATTTTCAAACTATGATTCGTATTTAAACTATTCTTCATGATGGTATTGACCATGCTCCATCACCAAAGATCATAGAGTGGAAGCATCATATTGTGTAATGTGTGGGTCATCTATCATCCATTACAGTGGTACCATCTTATGAGTCAAGGGATGGGTTTCTAATCTACCATTGGAGTGTGAACCTATTATTAAGAAATATCATGGTTCTTATATCAATTAATATAGTAGAACCATCTTGTTTGGCTAGGTCATGTTTCTTCTATATATTCATCTATGTGGAACACACATGTGGTGTTGTGTCTCCTAACATGTATAATTCTTATAGAAATACATGAAAGATGTTGAGCATCATTGATAGCCCCTTGGAACTATTATCACAATTTTCCTTTGTTTTGATGTGAGATATATATCCCTAGTCTCTCTTGATTTTTGATTATTTATTAATAATATATATATATAAATATCTATCATGTAATATTGTGTTACCCAATTACTAGGGGTTCATTTTTCTATTCCAAACATGTATTTTTCTACTCTCCTTTAGTATTCCAGGTGTCCAAAAGGTTTTTATATAATCCCCAACCATGTAATATGACCACATTTTTCATGTCTTATGTAGTCAAAAGATAGGATGTAGGTGATTACAATGAAGAAAAGGAATACCCTAGTTTACTAGAACACATATAATGAAAAAATGATGCATATGTGGAGATGGTATCTCTTAGTAATTTTAAATGATATTAATTTCATTTAGGGGCTTATTTCTAGTTGGGAATGTATTATTTTAATTTTATAATTACATTTTCGTACTCTTGTACTCTCGAGAGATTATACATGCATGGTAATTCTCTACATCATTCAAATTTTATTATTATTTATATCCATATGATTAATGGTGGTTTAGTGGGTGTGTATAGGTACCTTGTAAAATCATCCAATATTAAATTTTCTTCGGTATCCTGTCTCTAGCCCCTTTCTTATAATGGATTCCATGCTGTATTTGTTGATTGATCCCCATTAGATCACATCATGACATATAGTTATCAGAGTTGTTTATTACATGGTATTTATTTTTTATTATTCCCATTAATATCATTTATTTGTGTATTAAATAAATATTTTCTAATTATTTTGAGTATGATAATCATCCTACCGAAACCACTCTTTGTGCTGGCAGCCAACGTATCCATTCACCACGACCATGACTACCTATTTGTCTCCATAGAATACCGAGACATTGGTTGTGGGAATGAATGTAACAAGTATCATATTGCATTGAGTAATTAATTAATATTATTTATTTATATCCCAATATATATATTCTCATCATACTATTCTATGAATTTATTAAAAATTTAGGATGTCTCCACAAAGACAACCAACTAGGTTACAAATTCAAGATCGTGATGATGATATGATGATGGAAGATTTGTTTGTTCCGGTGACACGTCACAAGATTCTTCATCACCATTTACATGTAGTAGAAACCCCAAATATTGAGATGAATATCAAAATAATAGAGTGGGATTTGTATGTGACCAGTCATAGTGTACATAGTGAGTTCTAGCACTATATTCAACTGTGGTTATATTATGATATAGATCCTCATGTGATAGAAGATTCTTTATATTTTATGACCTGAGGGTCTAGTACTACCAAAATATTGATAGATCACATAGTCACATTGTTAGCTAGTATTATCCATGGAGTAGATGGATATTGGTGGAGTATGACCATGCATATGAATTATTATTTCAATATTTAAAGGGCTGACTTCGATAATATATTTCACTAATAGTACCACACATCATACTTAAAATTAGTTTGGATTCATGATCTTCTATTATTATAGAATTTAGGGATAACAATTTTGGAGTATGATTAGGGGTTTATATACCCTACTTGGTACTCCATTAATATGATTTTATGTGGATGAATTTGGGTATGGATGTTTGAGAAGGGTCACCATGGAGACATTCATTCTAAGGTGGTACCCCATTCTATTTCCCACTTATGTCTGAGTGTTGGAGTCAGAAACGGTGAGTTATAACTTCCCTTTAGATGGATTATAGGAATGTGAAATTAAAAATGTGTGTTTTTGGATTTATTTGCCTATAATTTCTTGTATGATCCAACCAAAAGTATTTTAGCATATGAGATATTCCTAGTACTAGACTTGCTCAGGTGGTCAGAAATTTTATAGATCGTATTGTGGAACAGAGATACCTAGATACGGGATGTTATATGAATTGGATGGGTTATATAAAATATCATATGATTAATATAATTGAAGTTATGAGGATTACAATATGAAAGTAGTTGTATCGACATGGAATAGGTTGCGCTAGGGTCAAGAATATTCTAGGAGAGGTTGTGGTGGCCCCAATGGGACGTATCTGGACGATGAGTTATTGTGGTTCCCAAAGGATGAGTTATATGTGGTGGATGATGATATTTTATTATTCAAACACTACCACCACCTGGAGGACCAAGTCCAATTTAGGGATCTATAGGTTGGGCCACAAAAGGATTTAGGCTATGGTTATATATGATCCGCTGACACATGATATGATTAGAGGTAAAATAATTTTATTTTATACTATTTATTAAGTTCAATTAGATACATGTGTGAGTTATTCCCTTATCCCATTACTATTTTTTTTGAGATTTGGAGATCCCAATTGAGCCCTCAACCTTTCATATTTTTCATGAGGTTCCAACAAGGATAAATCCTTAGGTATATTTTATTTTCTTATAGTCTGCTCTATCATTTTTTCAAGATTCTTTCTCATGGGATCTTCTGATCGTCATGATGAAACTTCATTAAGTCATCTTGTGTATGCATTGGTAATATATTATATTAGGACATAATAAATTTTAATATTGATGTTTCAAATTCTATGAAACTGATGGGATGATTTTCTCTTTTTGGGTAAGAGAGATATCATGAAGAGATTATAGACATTTGATAACAAGAGGATGCAACCCATCTTCAATCAGTTGGTCAGTTTGGGACATTGAGTACAACTATTTTTAGATATATTAATTCATTGAATCGTGGATGAATTTATAGAAATACCCCCAAAAGATTTTTTTAATAACAATGAGGTGGGATAATGGGTTTTATATCCACATTCATTCCAATATCACACTGATATATTTTATGACATATATCATGTCCGCTACCAAACTATGGGTGTTTTAGTTTTAGTTAAGGACCTTCCATAGAATGGCTTTATCAGACTCAGGGAGTCCCCATAGGACACACTAGAGTTATTCATGAAAATTGTGTATTAGATCTTCATTTTTTTGAATTATAATCTGATAAATTAGGACATGATAAATTAAATAAAATCTTTTCCATGAATTGATGACCACTTTGATTAGTTATAATGCATGATCTGGTTATCGAAGATCAATATTAAGACTGACTACAACATTTTAAGATTTGGAAAGGCCTGTATTCTGATTTTGGAATTCAAATTTCACTATAGAGAGTATGAGTTCCTAGTGATTATTTTCAGTCTGAAAAGATCCCTCGGCTAAGTTTATAGTTGTGATGAAAAGGATGTTCCGACTGCACATGGAATGATTTGTAGTTATATTCATTTAACATTCTCTCATATACATTGAAATATATGATGTCAATGATGGGAACATTAGGATGTTATTGGACAGGATTAAAGAGAACGAGTTTTAGGGCAATCTATTGATGTCCCAGTTCTCGATCCATTATATTAACTTTTGGGTAATAGATTTTTTAGAATGGATTATATGTGGACGCATTGATAACCAATGCAATCCCAATTTGGGAGCCACCGAAGATAATGTCTAAGATGAATTGTTTTCTTGGATTTCCGCAGTACTGTAAGATGACTATTAGAGATCCTCCATAGGATCATATCCCCATTGACCACCCTGATGTAGAATTGGATTTTTTTAGATAGACAGAGAATTTATGTGGACCTATTGATGATTTTTTGGATGTCTTTTATGGGTGATCTATTTTGTATACTACCAAAGAAGGGAGTGGAGTACATTGAGTATTTACATACCTCTGGAGCACAGATCAGTTGATTTTAATGCATATGAAATTAGTTATTTGATATGTGTTCAGATAGTTGAGAGCCAAAAAAATATAATACATGACTCATGAGAAATATTTTAGATTGATATATATTTATTTTTGGATATGGAGGCTCTATATTCTAAGATATCAGTTTTTTTCTAAAACTATTAGAGTGTCTATTTTGTATTAATGTATAGATACATAAACCTGAGGTATATAATCTAATTGTTTTTATAGAACTATGAGTTTGAAATATTATATCCGTTAGGTAAGGTTAATGTGGTGGATGATTCAATATGTAGGGTTTCCTGGGATGATTTCATGTTATAGGCATCATAGTAATTGTCTTCCTTGTAGTTGACCTTGGTCGAGCAGGATGGTTCAATTTTTCTTCAGCCAATGGTGATGAATGCTCCAAATCATTATTTGTGTGAAAGATTCCCACTTAAATGATAAAAATTGTGAGTTATTAAAAAAATATATATCCTCAATAGAATCAATAAACTTATATTCTAAAATATGGGATCATGTAATCCTTTTCTAAGGATAGATGGTGTTCCATGTCATGATGTAAAAGGATGTGATGAGAGATTTTCACACTAATACATTATAAATACATTAATGTGTAGGGAATATTTATAGGGACATTAAATGTATGTTTTTGTGGGATTGAATTATATAGGGTATGGCTATGTTTACCTATCAGTGCCTCACCTTGGAGAAGGTAAAGACTGTGCACTATATTCCAATAGGATTGTTGTAGTCTCTTGATACTCTATAGTGGGAATGGGATAGATTAAGCCAATAATTAATAATATAAAATCAATTGATATAGAGAGGTTTTGATGGACTATAGGTGATATTTTACTACATATAAAGTGGTAACACTTTATTAATATAAATTAGAAGATTTGAGTTGATATTTTGGAGATGTTGAAAATACATGATATCACCCACCATCATGTGGTTCCCTCCAATATTGTCTATGAATGTGGTGAACGGTTTTCATAGCATATTTTAAGAGGACTGTAAGAGGTATTTGGGACCCTGATAAGGATTAGTATATCATATAACACCCAAATTGATGGATATACAGAGAGCACTATACAGTTATAGGAGGATATGATGAGGGTTTTCATGTAAGACATTGTCTGGATTGGGGATGATTATGTTTCCTTGGTAGATATTTCCTAAAATAATAGATACCACTCAACTAATGTCATGAATTTTATTTATTAACTATATGACAGACCCTATTGTTCCCCCTTGTGCTGTAATGAGATCACGATTTCATATCTTATTGGTCCAGAGATGGTGAATTCCACGACATTGAAGCTCTAAGTTATCGATCAGCGTCTGAGGATAACCAAAAGAAGGTAAAACTTGTATGAAAGCTAATGTCCTAGGACTATAGTGTTTATGCATGGTGACAATATTTTCTTAAGAGTATCCGTACTATGAGTATTATTGACAATCATATTTGGAGGGATTCTATCCCCAATGTTCATCAGTGTGTTTAAGATATTGAAATTTTTCAGAGAGGTAGCTACTACCAATCCCAACTAGGACTACTAGAGTGCATGCATGACATCTTTCATGTGTTGCATCTTAGGAAAGACGTGCATGACCCACAGTATTTATTGACTAACAATTTTTATACATTGAGGATTGAGACACTTTCATGAAGCACCAAGTGATTATTTAGTATTAGAAACATGGAACTCTTTGCTGATGTAAAATTACCTTCCATCAGGGGTTGTGGATACACATCAGTATACAACAGAAATCCTAGGAGTAGAAGATCCATATGTGGACTCATTATGTTATATTTTTTTTCTTTTTTAGATTAATATCTTAAATGAGGGAATAATATAAAGACCCTATTTTTTTCCATGTAATCCATTATAATATATCTATAAATATTTTCATATCCCAAAGATAATATGGAATACAATTCAATTGACTTTTCTACACTGAATTAATTTATAAAATTCTTAAATATATTTTATATCATGTGTGCATGATTATTAAAAAAATTGGATAATTCATAAAAAGGTTATCAAATAAAAAATCTAATATCATTGTTCAATTATAAAAATGAGGTTTAACATAGGAATGTTCTAAATTTGATTGGTTTGGGGTGTTTGTATAAAATCTACATTGCAATGTATGTTTAATATACTAATTATCATCTTATTTAATTAATTCACTAAATACCTAAAGAATAATTTCTATTATGAGTACATAATTATGAAGGATCTCCACGGTTAAATCAATAACCCTAAAATCATTGGATGGATAACTCCACAACCTCTCATTGGAGAATCATGAAAAGGCAATAATGTGAATTCAGATCTAGGTGTATCAAGACCCAATGAATAATTAAATATTTATCCTTTATTTTCATGCACGTTCATCTTTGAATAACAATCCAATATCCCAGTAGAAATTACTATGTTTGCAATTACTCACTCATGATTCAGTGATTGCGAATGATCCTTATTTAATAATTGATGTGAGGCAACTAGGAATAATTTTCTTACCCCCACATGTTATATTAAATTATTTTATTTAATTATTCCTTATTACACCATGTTTCTAATTTTGAATATCCCAAATTTTATTTGATGGAAAAGAACACTTGACCATCAATAGTAACACATTCTATTGTTTTTATTCTCCCCTTATACATCATGATAGTTATAGTTGGACCATAGGATCATGATTCCACTATTTCCAGGTGGGACCAAGAATTATTTGACATATGGATATGTAAAAGATTCATAGTTGGTGAACATATTTTTTAATTAAAATAGTTCATGATGTGTTATAGGATGTGGGTGATTCTATCATGCATATGGGTATCCAGTGACGCTACCTAAGGTCCGCGATATGTGTAAATGATTTAATTTGACTGATGAAATTCCTTTTTCCAAAAAATAGACTGCAAAAAAATGACGAACATATAATTTCACATTTAATATTGGGTGTACTAATCGAATGATTTGTGGCTGATGATCCAGATCTAGAATTTTGGGTCATAGATTTAGAGTTCAATAAAAATTCAAAATACACAACATGTATCTCCAAAGACTAGATGGTTTGTAGGTCTCTGACAAAGGAATCCAATGTTTCAAGCCTAAAAATTATCATTTCTCATGTAGGACCCCCACATGAATTGTCACCCACGTGTTGGATACCCATCATATACATTAAGAGTATACAAACATGAAAATGGATAGACACATTACATATACTAGACCATGGCCAAAGTAACTAAACACGCCCCAACAGAAATTAGATAGACCCCGTTATGGACGACGCACCCTTTATTAGAATACATCTGCACATGCATGAATGATGTACATGACTAGTGTACATAGACAAGAAAAAGGATTCATGAACCTGACCTGGAGCAAGGGTAAAACCGTGGGTTACTGAGGCAGTATGTTAATTACCCAAAAAAATCAAAATATGGATACATGTACGTTGATGTGTGTGCTGGTAGTGATACAACTAGGAATCAGTATGGGACCCAAATTCATGTGGGTCTCCTTACTTTTATTATACCCCTACATCATATTGAATAAACATATACCTCCAGTATCTTTTTCATTGGTACTAATATTTTTTCCTATTTGTATTAGATCATGATTTTTTTGACAAAGAAATTGATGTTGTAATCTGTGGTGGATTATGAGATATAATGAAATATGATCCATGTATGTCACTTATTTCAGTGATGCTCAATGAATGTAGTGATCAGGTATGATCACCAGAAAAATTATAGTTGCCCCATCCTTATGAGTAAGGAATGGATCCTATATATAAAAATAGTGTGGCACCCACCTATAGAGTTAGGTCATGGGCCCTTTTTCTATCAGCATATTGGAACCCTCTTTTGGGACATGTCATGGTTATTCTATTTATTACTTGAGTGGCAACATCATAGTGAGTCATGTCCCCATTTCTCTATATATTTATACAAGCGAAAGCCTCACTAATACAAAAAAGGCTTTAAAAGCTAAAAAAATCCTTTATCTGTATCAGATTGTCATTTAGAACATGAAGTATTCCACACCCCAGGGTTTCATAATATGTTATCTTTGTAATGTAATTCAAAATCTTGCACTACATGAAACACCATGTTTGAGTGCACCACAACAAACCAAAATACATGTTAAAAAAGGTGGTTATGAATTGTAATTAAGTGAATTTTGAATTTTGTATACTCTATATAATTTTAAGATCTATATTATGTGTTTCATATACATAACATAAGAAGAAATTCAATTTTTTAGAAAAATTAAGTATTTTTTAAAAAATGAAATTTTACTGCCTTTTACGGGCAATCAATTTTTATATCCAATATTTGAAACTTTTATATATCTAATTTTTAAAAATAAACTTAATAATTAGAATAAAGAGATACAAATTTAGTTTTTATAAATTATTGGTATTTTTTGACAACTTTCACATATTCTTGAATAGTTAAAAACTCTAAACATTAATTGAAAAAATATTTTTAACAGAAATTATTTTTATTGATAAATTATTATTTTGAGTGGTTTTAAATAATAAATGGATTATATTTTCATTATTTAATATAATTTATGCCATTATTAGTAATTTAACATTTAAATTAGATATAAACACATGTAAATCTTTAGATGGTTTGTACTTTTTAAAAACCTTCTTTTTGGTTTTGACAATATGAATTAATTTTAAAATAAATATTGAAACTTATATGTTTCAAATTTTTTAATATATACTTCATTTTTTGATTCATAATATAAAAATTATTTTTTAATGAATTTTTTATATTTTTCTACAAACATTAAATTTTTTATGAATAGTGAAAAACACTCTATTATTATTTAAAACCTTCTTTTATTTAAATAATTATTATTTTTATTTATTTTTATTTTGAATTTAAATTTGACACATAATACCTATATTAGTCCAATGTAATTTATTAAAGTAATTTTATAATAATATCATATATATAAAATTTTATTGAACCATTTTAATGTATTTTACCCTCATTCTAGGCACATTTACCCACCTTTTAGGAACATTTCCAAATTTTCATAAAACATAATTTAACATCTTCTATGAATTGAATTTCAAAAATCTGAGAGACACTGTTTATATCTACAAGTAAAATGTGGTTTATTAGAATGCATATAAATTTTGGTGAATAATGACTTTTGAATTTTATTTACCTTAGTAAAAAGTAAATAAGGTAAATGATGCTAAAAATAATATTAAAATTACCTCAAAATATATTCTAAATATGTTGGATAAGTGTATTTTTTAACAAAATCAACATTAGAATAAAAAATATGATCCTTTTCTATCCACCTGAATTAGATTAATACATTTATTATATTTTATTAAAAGAAGATTTAAAAGTGTTAAATTCCATGTTTATTAACTAAAACATTTTAATTATAGTTTTATAAATAACATAGATTCTAATATAAAAATTCATTATAAATATATAAATACTATCTACATTATGGTATTTTATTTATAATTTCTATATATCAACTAATTAAATTTATCTATGACAAAATTATGATACAATAATTACCTTCTTAATGAAATATCAAAATAATTGATATTATAAATATTAAAATTAATATAATTTGAATGTTTTGATTTCATCATAGAATTTTATAGGTTAACATGTCTTTTTTAGGGTTGATTGAATTTATTTTTTTCTAAGTAATCATGTTGTTATGACATCCCAAGAAAGCAAATAATAAATATTGTATAATTGACTAAATGAGTATTTAAAAAATGTTATATTATTATATTATATGATATATCTAAAAACCTATGGTTCATCCAAAGGGAATAAATAATATTATAAATTTCATTAATGAACCACTAAAGAATATTTTGGATGTTTTTAATATGTTTATTAACCATATAGTGTAAGAATACAATAAGAAACAAAAAAAGTTAAACTATTTAACCAATAGTAAAATCTAAATGATAAGGTTAATATGGTTATATAAACATGGATAAGACCTACTGTATGAATATATTTCAATACATACCCACCTTATCTTGGAAATAAATTAATTTTGTGACATTAGAAACTGAAAATTATTTTATAATAATATAATATTTCACACTTTTCCTAAAGTGACCCTCACCTCCCTTATAATATGGTACTTCCACTTATATAAAAATAAAACCTCAAAAGCCATTTGGCTCATCCAAAACCTAACAAAATATCCTCTAAACATACCTAAATTCATCATAGAGTCCTTCTCCTGAGTAGGAATCCAACCTATTGTGCCTTTTTGTTCGATCAAAAGAAAAGACCCAAAGAAGATGTAATTATTTTATCATCTCTTTCAATGTTGTTTTCTTCTTCCTCTTTCTATTTCATTATTATTTCCATAACAAAATAATAAATTAAGTACCATATACATAATTTTTTGTTATTATAAATATGTTACTACAATATTAATTATTCAATCCATCATTTGATTTATAATGTCACAATGCGTGTGTACGTTTGGTTTACCGTCTCCACGCCATGGTGTACTTTTTTATTCAACACTATTCTTATTGGATGGATATAATGATGAGTAATATGTATATACATAATGAAAATAAAAACAAAATTTCTTTTTACAATTAATATACAATCCAATTCCACACAATTTAATCATTAAGGAATGGAAACAGTCGCCTGTATGTATGTACGACTCACCGTCTCCACGATGAGATGATATTCATTTCCGCATTCACCATTCAACGATGATTATAAAAATATATAATATTTATGTAAAATATGAAATAATAATTCTACTATAGTATATATATATATACATATATCTCCTTCACTTACGTTCGTTCAATAAACTATGAAAATAGAAATGACATTTATGCGTATGTACAACCTTCAATCTTCATAAATGTTGTTTACATCTTATATATCTACCTAATATACATATTTATATTCTGAGTATATATGATACATAAATAATTTTTTATATTCAAGAGTAACTTATATAATGATATAAGTTATACGATCAAGAATAACAAGTTAAAACGCTTAAGATAAAGAATGAGATTATTACCCGTAATGTTATTTTTACAAAGATATTATTATTAAATGGGTAGTATAAAGACATAAATCAATCAATAATGAAATCATAAATATTAATATGGTTATTTCATAATTTAATAACATACTATGGTCATTATAAAAGAGGTTAAATGCACCATTGACAAAAGTAAAGTACATTGTAAGGGTTAATTTCTCTATCTCATTATTATTATAGATTTCTTATGTGTATGTATTTTCTGGGAAATATTTATTAAACATGAAACTTTTTCAGAAAATAAATTTCAAAAATATTCTTTTAAGGTATTTTTTGACAAAAATATCATTTTAATGTTTCAAATATGTATTATTCTAATTCCTTCTCTTTAATGTCCATGTTTTCAAAATTATTCTAAGGTATTATTAATATAGACATGATTTTAAAAAAATGTTATTTCCTTTCAAATGATTCTTAGTGGAATGAGATAACTAGATTGAAGAAATCACATTTAAATTAATTCCTATAAGTATTCGTGACTTTTAAATATACTCACAAAAGAGATATTTCCCTAAAATAGTTATAATAATAATTTTCAACTATGTCAACATCCATTACTCGATATTAATCTTGATTAAGGTTTATTTATTATTATATAATATTCCATATTGTATTGAATGAGTTATGATATTTTTTACTATGGATGTGCTATTTTTATACACATCACAGTTTATGGATGAAGAATTGACATTTTTATTGAAATATTAATATGAATGTTTATGTTATGTTTCAACATTTTCAAATGAGGAAAGCAGTGGACATAGTAAGTGATGGGTGGAGCCTATTATATCACCTCAATGCATTGGTAGGTCTAATAAGGAAAATTAGTATATTGGTACAAGGCCATGAAAAAAATTATTTTTTTCTTAGCACGAGGCCTTGACTATGTGGTAATGATATCTAGCGATAGGCATTCCCTCATTATGAAAATAGTAATTACATGTGTTTAATTGACTACTAGAATGTAACACCCTGAGATTTTGTGAGATATATATTTTTTAATTTCTTTGATGCCTTATATTAGACTCTACACAAATATTATCTTGACCTATATGCAACAATGTATTAGCTTGCAGTATACAAAACACTATTCATGGCTCGCGTTACACACAATTTCAAGTTAGTTTTCTGGAAATTATTCTACACAACATTAAGTATAGATTTTTTATAATGTATAAATGAAACATGATTTGATTATGTAAAACACAACACCAATGGGATATTTCACTACATGCATCCCTGACTCGGCATGTATTACACACAATCGCGACCTTCCACAATAAATTGTGTTGAACGCAATACCGAGTTTCACTAAACAATGATATGTTATTGAAATATTATATAAACTAGATGTTATGAATAGTAATACCCAATTTTTGAAATTATGTAAATTTTATCATTCAAAATGGACTTCATTTTCTGATTCGGAATATCGAAATTATCATAGGGTGAATTTTTGGTGCTTTTCTGAAAACATTCAATTTTTTATGAATAGTGAAAACACTGAGTTATAGTTTAAAACCAATTTTTTAAAATTATTATTTATTTTATTTAAATTTATTTTAGGTCAAAATAGATACATAATACTTATATATGTTTAATTTAATTCATTGGAGTCATTTTATAATAATTTTAGATATATAAAAATTTTATTGAACTTTTTACAATCTTTTACCCACCACCTAGGAGAATTTGAAAATTTACATAAAACATAATTTTACCACTTCTATGAGTGGAATTTCAAAAAATTTATAGACATAGTTGATATCAGTTAGTAAAATGTATTTCAATAAGATAAAAATATTTTTTGGTGAATAGTAGATTTTTACTTTTATTTACAACGATTAAAAGTAAATAGGGTAATTAAGGGTAAATATGATATTATTATTACCCTATAACATGTCATAATTCTACTGGATAAGTGTAATTAGATAAAAAAACCTTACGAATAAAATATTATCCTTTAGGTCCACTTGAATTATATTAGGACATTTATTATTATTTTATTTAAAGAAGAGTTAAAATATTTATAATCAAAGTTTCATAGCTAAAACATTCTTAATATAGGGTTATACATAAGATAAATTTGACTATAAATATTCATTAAAATCTATAACTATTTCCTATATAATTGTTTTTTATTTATATTTTTTAGACAATAAATAATTTAATTTATTTATGACACAATGATGATGCATTAATTGCCTTATTAATAAAATATTAACATAATTGATGTTATAAATACCCAAATAAATGTAATTTGAGACTTTATATGAATTACACTTATTTTATAAGATAATATAAAATATTAGGGTTGGTTATAGGAATTTTTTTCGATGTAATAATGCTTTAATGAATTTAGAAAAAACAAAATATCAAGTAGTGTCAAAATTGACATAATATAGTTTTTAAAACAAATATTATATTATTAATTAATATAATGGTACTAAAAATATATGATTCGGCCAAAAGACATATATAATAATATATATGGCATTAATTAAGAAATTTTGGTTCGACTAGAAGTTTATAGAATGTTTATTAACTATATACTATTAGATTAAAAGAAGACAGTATAAAAATTAAATTATTTAACTTAGAGATAAATCTAAATGATAAGTTTAAAATGGTAGCCTAAACTTTTCTAAAACCTATTGGATGAGATTATTTCAACCCATACCCGAACTATCCTCAATATAAGTCTATTTTGAGCCATTATAAACCAAATATGAATTTATTATAAAATAATATTTTATGTTTTTCCTAACATGCCTCTCACCCCTCTTATAAAAGGGCACTCCCCCTTATCTATAATTAAAACCTTCAAATCCATTTTGGATCGGCTAACCCCTACTCTAATACCCTCTCAACTATCCTCCCTTAATCATAGAGGCCTTACATAAGTCATAAATTAATCTTATGGAGCACTTTTGATCAAATCAAAAGGAAGAACCTGAGGAAGAGGTAAATATCTCACCACCTATTTCAAGTTCCTTTATTCTTCAACTTCCTCCTTCCTTTCTGTTTCTATTATAAAATAATAACTCCAGTATAATATATATACTATTATGTTATTATAAAAATATTTAAACCATATTACTTTTTTTATCCAACTTATGAATGAAAAATTCACCACACATGCGTACGTATGGCATATCGTCTCCACGTCGTGGTGTAGTTTGTTATTCAAAAATTTAATCATTTGGATGTGTATAATAATGAGTATAAATGATATAAATAATAAATATAAAATTTTTATTATTTTATATATAATATATACAATCCAATTATATATGATTTTAAAATCAAAATAATGATATTGTCGCTCGTGCGTATGTACGGACTACAGTTTCTACGAACGCGATGAGATTCATTTTCCATGGTTAACCATTCAAGTATGATTATAAAGTATATATAATAAATAATCATGAAATATATTATATAATAATGATACTATATTTATGTACATATATGTTTCATTTACTTAATTCCAATCATTTCAATAAGGAAACCAAAACAACGTTCATGCGTAAGTACAGCCTACCGTCTCCATGAACAATGTATTTCATTCCATTTATCAATCTGTCATATATATTTATATTCTGAATATATATTATATATAAATAATCTTTTATATTCTTGAATTAATTTAATTAGGATATAATTAATAATATCAATAACAACAAGTCGAAACACGTACGATAAATGAAACGATTTTACCCAAAACGCTGTTTAAACATTGAATTTTCAAATGAACAGGTAATATAAAGTCATAAGTGAATCATATATGATATCATAAAATTTATTATGGTTATGTTACAACTTAATAATATGTTTTTACCCACTATAGTTGAGTCTCAGACACATACAGATGAAATTGGTCAAAATGTAAGAGATAATTATTCCAATCTCATTCTTATCCTGGATTATTTATATGTAAGTATTTACTAGGGTTATATTTTTCAACCATGTCCATAAAAAATTTTCATAATCTATTTAATATTATTCCATGTTTTTTTATTTTCATGTTTACCCCTCTTTTACATTTACATTGTTTTATGTAACGAATCTTTCTTTTGTTTAACATATGAGGAACTTTTGTACTTTTCCGGCAAAAGTATGAGGAGAATGTTTTTTTAACTTATACGGAATGAAGGGATTTTTATGGTTTGATAACGACAATTTCAATGAAGCATTATCTACAAAAGATCATGATTATTTTCAATGAAATACTTTTCTATTAATATTGAATGAAAATAAAATTATTTTAACGAAGAAACGATATTTTTCTCAAGAATTCATTTCAAGTGTTTTGTCAACACTATTTTACATATAAGATGACATTATGATTATGATTCAAGTATAATATCTATAATATTTATATGGATAGATTCTTCTTATGATGAAATGAAATATATTTGTATAAATATTTATTATTTTATGATGGGATGATGTTTATGAAATCCAATTTATTCTTTGGGTTATGATGAATGATTTATGTTTATTTTATGGAAAATTAAAGAATTATTTTCTTATGAAATTGGTGGGACCTAAATATCCGTCCAATGAATTGGGTAATGATTAATATCTCATGGGAAAAATATGGCTAGAATGGTAAGTGAATCTGGTTCAGTAATACAGGGATGGAACAACAAGTAAACCCGATTCAGTAATGGACTTTGTCCACTATGATGGTCTTGGAAGCAATGTCTTGGAAACTATGGAAATTATATCATGTGATTAACAGTTTTCCACAATTAAATGTTTTATTAAAATGCTATTTTATCATGATTGATGTTACATTATGATCTATTCCTTACGTACTTCCATGTTTTATGTCATTGTTCGTGATTTTGATATTTAAACATTATGTTCTTGTTTTTAAATTCAAATGTATATGGTTTGTTTTATTTTCTCCATAAATACCCTTATTGAGAATTTTATATCACCATTTATATGACTTATTTTCCCCAGGATTTATAGAAATGTTTTAGGTAAGAAAACAAATATAGAAGACCTTTATGGGAGATGTTGAATATCTTTCACCATGACTAGAAGACAATGTTACGAGTTTCCAAAGACAATAAACTATCACTGTCCTTGATTGTCTGTTTTAGTTATGTATTACGTATTCTGAAAAAGATATGTAATGTCTATGTACGACATGTTTGGGACTCTATAGTTGGTATTAAATGAAATTTTTAGTAAACCAATGGAATCTAGGATGCGAAAACAGTATTGTGATCCCTAGAGATATTTCTAAAGTATGTCTAGGGATGTCCTTACGTTCAAGTATAAGTACAGATTACTATATTAGAATTATTATAAATATCATGAATAACCTATGATTAAACCTAAGATGTTAGAGATTGAAAGTACTCCCCCTGATTATGTAGTTTTACAAGTGTGATTTTTTCCTCTCACGCTATTCTTTTTGGGTTGTAGAAAATCATTGGAAACATGAAGATTCATGTTACTATAGAATATGATAGGCAATGGAATGATATTATTCATGATCAATCAAATGAAACAAGATTTGCAGGGTGAAACTTCGTTAATATTCTGAACACAAAATCTCATAATATAATCCATAATCTCATCTTTGGTAAGATTCATGACTCATATTATAAGAGAATGATGGTGTTTCATAATGATCTTAGTCGAAAGAAAGTTCAATTTTCCTCATGTAAATCATGTGGGAAGACACATCAAGGAGAATGTTTCATAGGAATTGGAAGATGCTTTGGGTGTGGAAAAGAAGGATAAAAATCCCGTAATTACAAAGGAAAAGGGTAAGTTAACACTATGGAGAAGAATAATGGTTTTTCTAAGACATCAACAACAGTTAAATGTATTAAATGTCGAATGTACGAGCATTATGGAAACCAATTCCCTAAGGGAAAATCAAATGAAGAGAATCAGCATGGTCATGTGGTTATTATTTATGATGAGGATAATTAAGAGACTACAAATGATATATGAGATGAAATAAGTGTTGAGGAATAAGATGATGAAGCTCATTCAATGGTTTAAGAAGGTAGTGGAATGATTGTATGTTTATCTAGAGTTATTTTAATGGTACTATGGAATAAAAAAAAATTTAAGGATTGTTAGACTATTTTTTTCCTAAATTATTTAAAAGTATATGTTGAATGGTACCGGTAAAAATGAATAGTTATTCAGATATTTTTGTATTGAAGATGATATGCGCATAACAAATGGATAAAGATAAAATAATATATTTGATAGTATTTATGAGCTGGTGACTAATATAAGGATAAAGTGATATCATCGTTTGCGTATATACAATTTTTTGAATTTTGGTATGTGGAAAGAGTTATCTTTTGATAGTATTAATGTTTTCACTAAAGTTCAATGGTTATTTATTTTTCAAAAGAATACATGATTAAGGTATTCACGTGTTTGGAATGTGACCAAAAAAAAGATATATCTTATGATATATGAGGGATAAATTAAGGTATTCACATGCCTGGTAGATGAGATTTCTAGTAATCGAAATGAAGTATTTTTTATAAGCCTAATGGTTATGATGGATTAATTTAGACATCAGATAGTATTTATTAAGGCCATAAATTTTTGATTTCATTTCTAGAATGTTATAATAGTAATGTTTTACAATAAGGACAACCTGTAGGACGGGGGACAACCCTCCACGTCGGACAAGGTTGCGGGAATCGAACCCACAACCGATGTATGATAGGCCTTTATCACCCACCACTGGCCCACATGAAGTCCATGGTTAGTAAAGATTAGATTTATTTTATTAAGATTTATGATAGTTGAAGTATAAGTCAATTATTGGAATCATATACGGTAAATCTCACCATAGGCAGACTTATGTATATTTAATAACTTTTCTATAAATTTTGAGATAGATATTATAACCAATCGCATGATCTACTAACACTTCAAGAATGAAAAATTGAACTTCATTTATTTAATAAGGGATGAATTGTAAATTGTTCATAGAATGACCATAGATGAAATTACACTTTAATCAAGTAAGTATTTCTGTTTATGAAAATTTCATTCAACAATAGGGAAATGATCTTGAAAACCAAAAATGTTGTCCTAATAACCTCATATATGATGAGTCATATGGTACCTTAGATCATAAAAAATTTATGGCTTTGTGATTGTTGTCTTTTTTATTGCCATGTCCTCTACCACTCTCCATCAGAACAAGACGGTTAAATTTCTCTTCCATATCCATATTTTCACATATATTCTCCTATGTGGAAACACAGTGATGAGTTAATTTGGTTAACCGTTACATTTCATACTATATTTTTTAAAATTATGTTTTGTTATTCTTTTTTACGATGTGGGATTCTATGAATATAAAACTTACAACTAGTAAATGATTTTTAACCCCGACACATTTCGAGGGAGAAATTTATTTTAAGTGGGGGTGGGGGGGTAGAATGTAACACCACGAGATTTTATGAGATATATTATTATTAATTTCTTTGATGTATTATATTTTACACTACGCCAATATTAGGATGACGTATATGAAACATCGTGTTATCATGCAGTATACGCAACCCTATTTCTGGATTGTGTTACACACAATTTCATGTTCGTTTTGTGGAAATTATTCTACAAAACATTAAGTATATATTTTTTTAATGTATAAATGAAATAAGTTTTGAT
The DNA here is from genome assembly GCA_963277665.1 of Viscum album. Classification (NCBI taxonomy): domain Eukaryota; kingdom Viridiplantae; phylum Streptophyta; class Magnoliopsida; order Santalales; family Viscaceae; genus Viscum; species Viscum album. The sequence continues at coordinate 517,974,515 of OY728146.1, forward strand.
TATGTTATACGCAACACTAAAGGGGGCTTTCACTACACGCAACCCTGAATTGGCTTGGAATACATGCAATCATGACCTTCCTCAATAGCTTGCATTGTGCGTAATTCCGAGTTTCACTAAACAATGATATGTTATTAAATTATTACATAAACTAGCTATTATGAATAGTAATACAAACTTTTTAAAATTTTATAAATTTTATCTTTCAAAATGGACTTTCTTTTTGGATTCAAAATTTTGAAATTAGCCTAGGGTGAATTTTTGGTGTTTTTCTAAAAACATTATATTTTTGATGAATAGTGAAAAACATTGAGTTATAGTTTAAAACCGAATATTAATTTAAATAATTATTTATTTTATTTAAATTTATTTTAGGTCAAAATAGATACATGATACCTATATAATTTTAATGTAATTTATTGATGTCATTTTATAATAATTTATGATATATAAAAATTTAATTGAACTTTTTACTGTCTTTTACCCACCTCCGAAGAGAATCTAAAAATTTAAATAAAACATAATTTTACCATTTTTGTTAGTGGAATTTTAAAAATCTGAGAGACACAGTTGATATCAGTACGTAAAATGTGGTTCAATAAGATAATTTGTTTTTGGGTGAACAGTAGATTTTTACTTTTATTTACAACGGTTAAAAGTCAATAGTTTTATTAAGGGTAAAAATGATATTATTATTACCCTAACACATGTCCTAATTCTACAGGATATGTTTAATTCGAACTAAAACAACATTATGAATAATGTATTATCCATTAGGTCTACTTGGATTAGATTAGGAAATTTATTATTAATTTATTTAAAGAAGAGTTAAAATAAATAAAATAAATGTTTAATAACTAAAACAATTTTAACACAGGATTATACATAAGATATATTAGACTATAAATATTCATTTTAAAGATAAATAGATTTTATATATAATGGTATTTTATTTATATTTTTTAGACAATAAACAATTTAAATTTTTTATGATACAATGATGATGCAGTAATTACTTTAATAAAGAAATATTAACATAATTGATGTTATAAATACACAAATAAATGTAATTTGAGACTTTTTATGAATTAAACTAATTTTATAGATTAATATAACATATTAGGATTTTTTAGAGGAATTTTTTCGATGTAATAATGCTGTAATAAATTTTTAAATAACAAAATACCAAATAGTATTGAAATTGACATAAAAGAGTTTTTAAAACAAACAATATATTATTAATTGATATAATGGTCCAAAAAATCTATGGTCTGTCCAAAAGTCTTATTTAATAATATATATTATATTAATGATCCAATTGAGGTTCTACTTGTAGTTTATATTTAGTTCATTAACCATATAGTTTAGGAATAAAGAAGAAACTATAAAAGCTAAATTATTTAACATAGAGTTAAATTTAAATGATATTGTTAAACTAGTAGCCTAAACATATCTAAAACCTGTTGGATGATATTATTTCGACACATCCCCAACATAGACTCGAATTAAGTCACTTTCGAGCAATTATAAACCAAATATGAATATATTATAAAATAATATTTTATGTTTTTACTAAGGTGCCCCTCACCCCTATTATAAAAGTTCACTCCCCCTTCTCACTAATTCACACCTCCAATACCATTTTGGCTCAGCCAACCCCTGTGAAAATACACTCTAAAATGTCCTCATTTTATCCTAGAGGCCTTACATTAGTCAGAAAGCCATCCAATGTAGCCCTTTTGATCAAATCAAAAAGAAGAACCCGAGGAAGGGGTAAATATCTCACAACCTATTTCAAGTTCCTTTCATCTTCTACTTCCTCCTTCTTTGTTGTTTCCATTAAAAAATAATAAATATAGTATCTTATATATACTGTGATGTTATTATAAAAATTTTACAACCATATTAGTTATTGTATCCATCCTATGAATGAAAATGTCACCTCATATGCTTATATATGGCTTACCATCTACACGTCGTGGTGTAGTTTTTCATTCAAACATATCATCATTTGGATTGGTATAATAATGAGTATAAATGATATAAATAATAAATATAATATTATTATGATTCTGTAAATATGATATACCATACATCAATATACAATTTTAATATCAAAAATATAATATTGTCGCTCGTGCTTACGTACGGACTACCTTCTCCACAGACGCGATGACATTCATACTCCATGATTAACCTTTCAAGTATGATTATGCAGTATATATAATAAATAATCATGAAAGATATTAAATAATAATGATACTATATTTATGTACATATATGTTTCATTAAATTAATTCCATTCAATTCAATAAGGAAACAAAAATTGTGATCACGTGTTTGTAAGACCATCCGTCTCTATGAACGGTGTATTTCATTCGATTTATCAATCTATCATATATATTTATATGATGAATATATTTTATATATAAGTAATTTTTTACATTATCGAATTAATTATATCAGGATATAAGTTATAATATCAAGAACAACAAGTCGAAAGACGTATGATAAATGAAACGATTTTACCCAAAACACTTCTTTACGATAAAATTTACAAAAGAACCTGTAATATAAATTCATAAGTGAATCATTGATATCATAAATATTAATATGGTTAAGTTACGAGTTAATAATATGTATATACCCACTATTCAAGAGTCTCGGACACATACAGAAGAAATTGAACATACGGTAAGGGATAATTTTTCAAATCTCATTCTTATCAGGGATTGTTTATATGTAAATACTTATTGGGGTTATATTTTTCAACCATGTCCATAAAATGTTTTTCATAAAGTGTTTAATATTATTACGTGTATGTTTAAAGTCATGTTTAATGTTTTTTTACTTTTACATTTTGTTATGGAAGGAATATTTATTTTTATTACCATATGAGGAACTTTTTGACTTTTCAAGATAAAGTACGAGGAAAATGTTTTCTTTAACTTATACGGCGTGAATGGATTTTTTCGGTTTCATAACTACTTTTTCAATGAATATTTAACTAAAAAATTTCATGATTGTTTTAAACAGAATAATTTTGCTTTAAAATTGAATGAAAAGAAAATGATTTTGAAGAAGAAAGGATATTTTTCCTTAAGAATTAATTTGAAGAGTTTTGTCAAAACTATTTTCCATCTAAGATGACATTAGGATTATATTTCAATTATAATGTATCTATTATTTACAAGGTTTTATTCTTCTTATGATGAAATGATATCTATTTTTATTATATGGATTATTTTGTGGTGGGATAATGTTTATGAAACCCATTTTATTCTTTGGGTTATGATGAATGATTTATGTATATTTTGTGGCACAACTAAGAATGATTTCATTATGAGATTGGTGGGATCTATATATCCCTATAATTAATTGGGAAATTATTAATAACTCATGAGATACACATGTCTAAAATGACATGTGAATCAAGTTCAGTAATACAGGGCTGAAATGACATGTAAACCAGATTCAGTAATGGACTTTGTCCACTATGATGGTGTAACATCCCTGGTAAATAAAGAATATGACATTCCCATATTTATCAATATTTGTGAATAAAATTTTAATATTACTTTAAATGTAATTCTATGCTCGATGGCATACCCAATACGCAACAATGAGTTTGTTTGAAATCTTACGATGCACACTAATAATATAATAATATAATTTTAAATAATAGTTAAAGCCTTAACATTGTAATGGAAAGAATGAACATAAATAACTACAAAATAATTACATATGTATGTTAAATATTTTTAAATTTATCCAATAAATTTTAGTGGTTTAAAATGCAAATGAATCCAATTTGATGAATAAATACTCTATTATTTTTAAAAGATTGTTCTACCACCTTTTGATGTAGAACCTTTTTTAAATATACATTTTGAAAATTATATAAGCTCTATTTGTCAAAATAAACTTATTCATTAGAATTGGGACATTGAAATTTACATTGAATAAATTTTTGGTATTTTTATGATAATGTTCAATTTTTAATGAATATTGAAAAATACTGCATTTTAATTCCAAATTGATTTTTAATCTAATTTAATTTTTTGGTTATATTATCTTTTTAAATTGTTTTAAAGTTTAATTAGAATATTTTTTACTATTTAATTAAATTGTGTTCATTATAATTAATTTCACTTTGAATATGGACATAAACAAGTGTCAACTTTTGATAGATATTGTTTCTTAAAAACATGCTATTTGTTTTGACAGTGGGAATTAACTATATTATTTATTAATGAAACCTATATGTTTTTTATTTGGTAAAATGGAAATCATTTTTTTATTTGGAAAATCAAATATATCTTAGGGTGAATTTTTGGTATTTTTTTGATAATGTTCAATTTTTTAATGAATAGTTAAAAATACATCATTTTAATTCAAAATGACTATTTCATCCTATTTATTTATATAGTTTGATTTTCATTATAATTATTTTAATGTCTAATTGATTTATATTTTTATCACATAATACAATTTTGTTAATTTTAAATAATTTTACATTTCAATTGGATGTAAAAACAAGTCAATCTTTTGAAAAAATTTAATTCGTAAAAACCAGTATTTTATTTAACAATGAGATTTACTTTTAAATTAATTACTACAATTTATGTTATTTTAATTTGATAAAATGGGTTCCAAATTTTTAATCAGAAGGTCCAAATTATTTCATTATGAATGTTTTGTTTTTAGACATTATGAATAGTAACGACGATAATTATCTTTAATTATCGTGTTTAATTAGTAATCAGGTAGTTAAGGTTAATAAAATAATAACATAAAATTATAAAATGACCCCAAAATGTGTCCTAATGTTATTTGTGGTGTCATCGACGACCAGGGGATGCCTTTTTGAAACTTTGGGGCCCATGGAATCACCTTAGTGTGATAGTGACTTTTTATCATATTATTTTTTTAAAGAAAGAAAATATAAAAAAGGTTTGTAAATCCTAAGTAATAAAAATTTAGTTCAGTTTAAATAAATGATCTCATTGACTAAAAATAGTTATTGGAAATATAAAAATATTTCCTACATGATGGTAATTTTATTATAAATTTTAGACAATAAATTTATAAATCTATTTATGACACCGTGATGATGCAGTGATTACCTCATTAATGAACGATTTAAATAAAATGAAAAGATATAGTAAAAAATAAAACATACACATGTCAAAAACCTGTTGTATGGGAGGATTTATAAACCTTATAACCTTATATTAGAAATAATGATTTTTGGGACCTTTAAAATCCGAAAATCATTTTATACTAAAGTAACATTTCATGACGTTCAAAGAGTGCCCCTCCTCCCTCTTATAAAAGGCCCCCACCTCTACCCCCTTACCCACACCTCTGAAGCCCTTGGATCATCCATAATTTTCTCATATTGTCTCTCAAAATCTCTCTATTATTCCTATTAGCATCACATTGGGCATAATTCTTTCGAAGGAAGCCTTTGGGCTCAAACCCAAAAGAGTTACCCGATATAATGGTAATGTCTTCTCTTATGTTCATTTATTTTATTTTGCTTATCCATCCCCTTAAATGTTTTTTATTCCTTTCATCTATAACCACACCAGTAACTTAAATATACTAGGAAATTTTTATGATAATTATTCTAGCTACAGTTACACACACCTCCATCTAATGGGTGAAGAACATACTGTTTTTGTGGACGGCGAACTACTGCCTCACGAAACGATGATTGTTCAATTATCGCCAACAACCTCTCATAGTGGCCATTATGATGTCACTGTATTTTATATATGATATATTTGGTATTTATATTTTCAATATCCTTCTGTATTTTATATTTAAAACATACCATTATGCTTTTCATGTTGTGCAATTATGATAATTTCAAATGAGTAAGTGTGGACTACCGCCCCCTCAAGTGATGTGACTCATTCATGTAATACATGGGATGTATAAAGAATTAAATTAATGAAATTATGTGAACTATATAACATATATATTATAATTTAATTATAATTTATATATCCATCATTTATTTTTAATTCCATTAATATGACAAAGAACTGAATGTAGCATTCATATGTACATACAACCTATCGTCTCCATGAATGGTGTATTTCATTCATTTTTATCTTCAAATGTTAAGGAATAGTATAAAAGTAATATTTACTGGATATATATGACATTTAAATCATTAATAATATTATGGAGATGATGTACCTATAACTACATGGACAATTCATTTCAAACAAGTTCATTTTTTACTGATGTACCAAACATTGGAAAAAACAACTGATATGAACAAACATAATTAACTAATTATTATAACATTATAACATATGATATGAATTGAATACTAAACTATAAATGAGTTATTTAGGAAGTAATAAGTTGACATAAGTTTATTATTCAGGAATATAATGAAACGAACAAGACAAGTCGGATTTGAGGTAAGGGTTCTTACATCTCTCTTTCTAAGTACTCTCTTTTATGTCATTTCTTTTATGATCCGCTTTATTATGTTGGGGGATGTTCTATTATATTACTCATACTGTAATTTTTATTTTCATGAGATTAGTTATGCTATTTGATCTCATCAATCTGTTTTTGGATGTTTTAAGTGGCGCCGTTAGGCTACTGAATGTTTGTAAGGGATTTCATATCTCACTTTTAATTCCGTGAGATTTCCATTGTTCGCCACATATTTATTTCATGTGTTGTATTGTGTACTTCCATTTCATATATATAATCATGATTCCAATTATATTCATTTTATTATGTGATTCATATTGTGTTTATTATATTTTGGTCATACGACTTGATTGATTACAATGAGGTAAGGGTTTTTTATCTCACTGTTTATTCTCGTGAGATTCATGATACATTTCCCAATATTTCATTTTGTGTTTTTTATGTACTACCCATGATTGTATTAAATGTGTAATATAATTTAATTTATGTTTATTTACATCTTCATTGTATGATCCTTCTTTCATGGGTTGTACATTTTGAATGTTACCCAAATAGGTAAGGGAACCTTTCGCACTACTCTTTTTAAAAGAATTATTTTTGTTAGGTCTTTTAATATACATCTTCATAGGTTCAGATATGTTCTTATATATCCTTATTATTGTAAATTTTATGTCCAAGTGATGAGATACCCTTTTTATCTCTCATCAACTCATTTTTTGAATTTTAATGTGACACCGTTAGGCTATCAAATTTTTGTAAGGGAACTTCTTAACCCAATTTCAATTCATTGGGTTAAACAACTATATCATGATTATGTTATGCAATGAATATATGAGGATGACCTGTGATTGTTTTACACTTAATATCCACTTATATTGCGTAAATTTATATTTTTCAGACATAATTATGTAACTGATTAATCTGTAATCTAAGGATAACGTCTTTATAAGGGACTTCGTCTCCATCTCCACTTATTAAGGTATCCTTTGATTTATACACGACATTATTTTTTATGGTGTATAAAACACCTTTGAAATTTACTTTTATTAAAAAGAAATCTTTTTAAATTACAAATAATATGTTTCTTTTCAACGTATATAGTGACAATGACATTTCTGCCGCCGTGATTATTATTTGATTATTGGCTTCCTTAAAAAAACTGTAATGTTTTTAAAGGGAAAATAAATATCATATACTCTGTTATTTATTTTTATATTTTAAATGGTTTTGATAATGTTTTTATTATATAAATGTGTTGAATTGATATATTGTGATTTAAATATGGAAATTTTATGTTTCCTTTATGCATGTTTTATTTGATATGATTATGTTATGGTTCTTGAGAATTTTTTATGAAGACAAGTGGTTCTGTGATAAAATAAGGGAAGGTGAGCCCGAGATAGCTCTCCAATGAAATGGGAAATTTGAATGAGTTAATCACTAAGGTTTCTACGAATATATTTAGGTAATATACTGTGATGGGTATTCCAAACGTATCCATGAGGGTTACTCCCTACGTAACAATGTTATGAATGCCTCATGTTACCTTTATATGTTAGTATTTCTATGATTTATACATAAATTTTATGATTTCCGAAGGTATGTTATTATTGAATGTTTTGGTTTCATTGATTCGTATTTATTGGTGGGTTAATGTTTCATTTCATCATGTTATAACCCTTAATAATATTTTTATGCTCATCCGACAATTTTAAATTTTTTTCATAGGTTATAAGGATGGGTAAGAGAAAGGAAGTATTCTAGAAGATTTATATCAAGAAATGAACTCTTTTTTTATTTAAGGATTTTTTTTATTGTAGTGAAAAATATGTTATAGTAGTAGTGTCTACTTTGTACTCCTTTGAGATGTAATAGTTATGTCCTAATTCTTTAAAACTCTAAACCTGAAATGATCCTCAATGTTAATTATTCATTTAATTCAACATTAAGTAATTTTTTAAGGTTGTGTACTTATAGTTGGTATCAGAAGTCGGTTTAGATAACTTTAGAGGTTATAGTGTTGTTTAAGCATAAGTGAAAAGTTGTGTAAAACCACAATGGTTAGTATATTAGATGGACTCATTGTTTTTTTGAAAGTTAGAATGATTTTGAGATAACATGGATAGGTATATATTAGTGTTTATCTTCCTCATCATTATATGATGATATTACTGATATACTCACACTGGCCAATTTGGATTTAGTAAATGGATGGATCTAGCAGGCACCAAAGTAACAATGGATATAAAGGAAACTGTGACAGCTTTCTGATAGAACAACTGAATGATATGGGAGCTGCAATGAGAACCCTTGTGTTTATTATCAACCAACTATCTTGAGTCATTATTGACCACCTGAACCTTATTGATTTTTATAAGGCATCATATATGCGAGAAACAAACCCCTATGGATGTTTAGGTAATAATCATAAAAGTAAGTATGTTCAAAATTTTATGTGTCAATGTTATGGGAAGAAACACATAGGAAAATGTTTCAAAGGGACATAAATATGCTATAGATGTGGAAATTAATGTCATAAATCAGGAACCTGGCATGGAAAAAAGAAGCGTCAAGTTTACTCTAGTAAAGGGAAAGAAGTTCATTCTAAAGGATCAATTGAATGTTTTAAATGTGGTGTTATTTGTCATTTTTTCAAATACCTTTCCTTTGAAATTTTTTTAGGAATTGGATCACTAGGATCGTACAAATATTCTTTTACAAAATCCTAATGCCTTTCTGATTGAGGATGTAGAAACTGACAATGACCAATGATAAGTATGTATTATTCCATAACATATGTTTTCCTATTATTGAATCTTGGGATATGATTCATGATTTTTTTTGTAGGAAAGAAGTATATCAGAATAAGATGGAAATGAATGGTTAATGGATCATGAAGATTTTTGAATGGGTAAGAAGTCAACATATAACTGATTCAAGAGTTATGGTAGATTTTAGGATGGATAAATTTTTAAATGTATTAAGGATTTTTTGATGATGGGTTTACATTAGAAGAATTTTTATAGTATGTGTTACCCTGATGCTTGATATATGAAAATTTTATTCAAGGAATAATTATCTGTTCTTTTGAGGATATAGTAATACAGAACTATTTGGGTTTATATGATCCTTGAATTTGAGGCAATTACTGGTTAATAAATTTTGGGAGGCAAAACGAATGTTACTAGATATAATTTGTGGATAAATTATGTTATGGTTATTTTTGATGATTTTATCTTTTTGTTGGGAAATGATATAAAATTATATTGTTTTTAAAAAGGACAACACATATGTAATGGCCCGGACCTCCCTGGTCCATTACTTTGTGAAAATGTGGTGTTGGAGGTGTTCCGGGAGGTCAAGGTGACTTATCCCCCAGCTGCTGCCTAGCGGTAGCTCGGTCTACCGGTAGCTGTTGATTACCGGTAGCTCGGTCTACCAATAGCTGCTGATTACCGGTAGGTCGGTCTACTGGTAGCTGATACCTACTGGTAGCTCGGTCTACCGGTAGCTGCTGATTACCGATAGCTCGGTCTACCGGTAGCTGCTGATTACCGGTAGCTCGGTCTACCAGTAGCTGCTGATTACTGGTACCTCAGTCTACCGGTAGCTGCTGCCTTCCGGTAGCTCGGTCTACCGGTAGCTGCTGATTACCGGTAGCTCGGTCTACCGGTAGCTACTGATTACCGGTAGCTCAGTCTACTAGTAGCTGCTGCCTACCGGTAGCTCAGTCTACCGGTAGCTGCTGATTACCGGTAGCTCGGTCTACCGGTAGCTGCTGATTACCGGTAGCTCGTTCTATTGGTAGCTGCTGATTACTGGTAGCTCGGTCTACCGGTAGCCGCATCCTACCGGTAGCTGGGTTTACCGGTAGCCACGGCGTACTGATAGCTCGGTATACTGGTAGCCGCAGTCCAGCAGCAGCTCGGCTAACACTTTGCCAAATTTCTAGTTCTGTGAACAGTGTTTCTATCAGTGAGGTTCTATCGGTGGACTTCCATCGGTGAGGTTCAGTGAATAGTGTTTCATCAGTGAGGTTCAGTGAACAGTGTTTCTATCGGTGAGGTTCTATCGGTAGACTTGAACAGTGTTTCCAGAATCCTAAGAGCTACCGATTCCATACTTTGCCAAATTTTGAGTATGTGAACAGTGTTTCCAGCTTTGTAAATTTGACGTCTTCTTTGACGTAAAATACTTTTAAAACCTTATTTTAAGGACTTTAAGACCGATTCAAAGGCCATAAATCCTATATTAATTATTCCTAAGCCTGGGATGTTTTTACTTGGTCAAACCGCGTGGGTTAATGCGATCCGTTTCTAATGGAGAATAAATCGGATCTTAAACTGTCGCCTCTCTAATTTATTTTTTTAAAGGGAACGAGATATCATTTTTCATTGTTCTTCCTCCTGGTCCTCATCTACAAGACGCTAGAACCTTGCAATCATTCCCGTAGGAGTTTCACAATCAAACGTTACTCGGATCAGCTCCGCTCTGTTTGATGCAACCAAGTTGTGTCGATCGTTCTTCCATATAAGGAATGTTTTATCATCGTTCCTTCGGGGATCACCTTCTCTTTTTCTTCCTTCCATATTAGCATGTAATCTCCATGGTTCTAATGGGTTTTCTTGGGGTTGGATGGTACTGTCATACCGTGGCATCCTCCGGTGGATGCAGCTATCGTGAGGAGAAGAGGACGGTGACCCGTTGTGTGGATAAAAGACGTGAAGAACTCTTCGAGGTAGGGGATTCATGGCTTCTCTAATTGTGTATGTGCAATCATAGAATTACCATGATTTATTCCTTTGGATCACAATGAAATTGACCTAATTAAATACTTGAACTGGATTAAAAGAATTGGTTGATCGCATGTTGTTGCTTTATACCGTGATAACGGTTTGCCTCATGTTTTCCTAGATATAGTGATATCCATGTTTTCCGTGACTTTGTTGTTCGTTCATGATAGAAATTGATAATGAACGTAAAGCCGGAAATAGTTGTTAATTAATTGGCTAAAGATAAAGAGGCATGTAAATTAATCTGGTTACTACTGTTGTTGTAGTTGTTCTAATTTTAGGATAATCAAATTAGGGAAGTAAGCATGGTTATTTAATTGTGATAGCTTACTGATTAGGTATCCATGATTGGAACCTACGAATAACAAATCTGCAAATTCAATATGGATTAGAGAACATATTATGTGGGAATTTCTAAAAGGGTTCTGAGTTACCCTCTTGTTTGTTAAAGGGTCAAGAGCCCATGATGTGATGTTTGTTTTCCTGCTGCTTGTGCTGTGATGTGAGCCTGGATGGTTTTTTTGTGATATGTGGAGGCATGGAGGCCTTGTGGTTATTGCAGCAGATTACGCCTAGAGTGGCGAGATGCATCAGTTTATGCATATGGGTGTCGGGGAGGACACCAGGGGTGATGGAATGGGATGGATGTGGTTACTGGTTGCTTGCGGTTTTCTTGAATGTTAATCTGCTTTGCTTTTCCCCACTACTCAAGGCAGCTGGTATTTCTTACCCTCTTTCCGAAGGAGGCGAAGACACGCGGGGTATGCCACGTGATTTCCGTGTTTAGCCTCTCGATGGAGGATGGGTCTATGCTCTTTCTATAGGCGGAAAAGACTCGACGGGTAGTATATCTACTCTCCGTGTTGACCCTCCTTTGTGTTTAGAAGCATAGGATGTTTTTCTAGAATGCCTGGGAATGTGGAAAAGTAATTCGGTAAGGAGTATTTGATTAAATGGTGAAAATCCACGGGGATGGAGATGCTGGAATTTAAAGGTGATGTGAATCTTAAAAAGGAGCAGTTGTTTTTGAAAGTGATGCCAATTCAGTTTAATGTGGAATTGTTCATTCTTAATTAATGTTTAAAGAATTAATTAACATACAGTGGAATTGATAAATGAGAATGGAGTAATCTAATGAAGCTCTTCAATTGGTTGTGTGCTTATATGATAACTAGTCTTTGAAGTAGCAGCCTGGAGTCTGAGAGACGTTAGCTGTAGTTGTATCTAAGACTAGGTAATGCCCATATTGTGGATGTGAGTTACTTATATATTCTGGGCTTTTTTTGTTTCTATACGCTACTCCACCCTGTCTGTAAGGGCAACTGACACCCCGAGGATTCTGAGCCCTGGGGGGGGGGGCTGGTGTTTTCCCCAACATTCTGATGGGAGGTTGAATGGCTGACTACCCCCTTTGTCCCCGCTCTCTTTTCTTGGTAGATCTTTGTGGTTATTTCACACACATATATTCTGGATATAGTATCCTATGGAATACTATAGGTGTAACGCGTATAGGCTATGATGGCTTGAGGATCCTTAATCGGTGTATGGGCTGTAATGGCTTGATGTATAATACCCGACGTATGATACACGTTATGCGAGCTGTGGTGGCTCCCGGAAACTACCTGGATACTTTTGGTTGTGAGGATTGTGTGGAGCTTAGCCCAGGTGTCTGCGGGCAAGCCTTTGTGGTGCACGAGGTGCAGATTGTGGAGCTTGACCCATGTTGATACAGGAAAGCCTTTGGAGAGAGATGCACAGGACGTATGTCGTTGGGGAAAAGCGGCAAACCAGTGGGGAAGTAGTAGCGGGGTACCCTTGATATTCTTTACTATATGCAATATTCTTGTATGCGTTACTTGGTGAGAGTAGCCATGGTGAGGTTGGGAACTTAGTATACCTGTTTAGGTGACGAGTTAGTTTCACTTGTTGTTCACTGGGCTTTAGCATGCTTTCTCTAATTTTGCACGTGAGTCTTGGGGAGGATCCTACTGAGTATACTATTATACTCACCCTATATACATATAAACTGTTTTTCAGGTCACTTGGAGCAGGTTGGAGATCAAGCTGGTTACTACTAGCTTGCGGTTGGAGGAGGAGCTGTTCGGGCTTGTGGTCGCTGCCGTTTTGCTTTCTTTTGGGTACTTCTAGTTTTCCCTTTCAGTTGTAGTACTTTTGCATGACATTTCATATATGTACTTGATTTCCTTTTACATTTCAGTTCTGAGTTGGAGTTGGTTGGAGTCTATTCTATCTCTCTCTTCTGCATGTGTTCTCTTAGAGGGTAATGCCTCCCATTTGTGTGTGTATTATACCCTCGGTGCTAGTCGCCAACCCGGGGCCTACTGGAGGCGGGACTCGGGGGTCATTATCTCCCTTCTCACATTGCCGGCCCAGGAGGGGTACACTTTGTGAGGAGGGGGTCGTGACAGAGTGGTATCAGAGGTCTTGTTGAGGGATAGGATGGAGTTTGGAGTTAGGCATAGGTGAGGATGCATGGGATGGTAGGGCAACGGTGTCATTCATGTTTAGCAAGTGGGGTAAAAACTGGAGACCAGCAGAGACATAGGTGTTCAGGGCCCCCTATAATCTGTTGCACGGACCTTTAAGTTTACGATGGCTACTAAACAAAGTGATACTGGTTGCAGGGTAGAGACCTAGGAAAGGATCATGCATCACTATTCTTTGCGCCTGTGTTTGAATGGGTAGACCTTGGGATAGGTAACCTAAAATTAATAAAACAAATTAATTAATTAATTAATGTTGAGTCTTCCATATTCTAGGCTTAGGAGTCTAACAGTTGTTATTTTACAGGTATGTCTCCAGGTCGACGTCCTCGTCAGGTTTGCGCAGAAGGTGCCCAGCAGGCTGTTCCAACAGATCGTCGTCGGGTAGAGGTTGACGACGATGACACTTGGAGGAAGACACTCCTAGAGTTCCTGTGCCAGAGTCTACAGAAGTACGAGGGCTCCGTTTCAGATGCAGTCACAGAAGACTGGTTGGAGGAGGTCGAGATAGGCTTCATTTCGATTCGTGCTCGGAAGGAACACTGGGTGTCCTTGGTTGTGACGATGCTGCGTGGAGCAGCGAGACAGTGGTGGTTCTTGTTCCTCGGGGATCGTGAGGAGTCAGCGATCTCATGGGAGGAGTTTTGAGTCAGGTTTAGAGTCGAGTTTCTTTCATCGACTGCGAAGGCGTCCAGTCGCCAGTAGCTACTCACCCTTCGACAGGGGAGCTCCAGTGTTCGAGAGTTTGGAATCCGTTTCAGGAACCTTCTACGATATGCTTCAGACCTGTTACCAGATGATGAGGCCAGGGCGAGGCATTTCGAGGAGGCTTTGCGTCTAGAGATCCAGCGCCAGGTCACCCCATTTATGCTGAAGACATATCTTGAGGTGCTGGAAAGGGCAGAAGTTGTTGAGAGGACTTTGACCAAGACCGGATCGTCACGAGAGGGGAATCATCATGATTCCTCACGAAGCAGAGCTGTGGTCCGAGGTTCCCGGTTTTTAGGACAGAAGAGTTTTCGTTCACCTGGGGGTAGGTCCCAGCCCTTCCCATCTAGTTTCTCCGGAGGCAGCAACTCTCAGGCCTATGACAAGGGATCAAGCGCTTGTTTTTCTTGTGGTGGTCGTGGTCATCAGCAGCGGGAGTGCCCAACTTTTCAGAGCAGTCATCGTGCACCAGGCGCTCCACTCCAGGTTCATCCGTTGAGGCAGTTCCAGTCGAGGCAGCAGCAGCAGGTTGCACCAGCTTTAGATCACCCGAGGGTAGATGGAGCAGGCAGAGGACAGCCCCATGACGCTCCTCGTCCTCAGAGAGCAGAGTGTGGCCGTGGTGGTGGTCGTCATCAGGGTCAGAGAGGCCGTAGAGGTGGTCATGGTCAGCTTCATGCTCTAGCGTTGCCAGCCCTAGGCGAGCCAGACGTCGTCTGAGGTACCCTTTGCTTGTTTTCTACCTTGGTGTATGCCTTTTTTGATTCAAGAGTGACACACTCCTTTATATCCCCTATCCTTGTCCACGCTTTGGGACTTGAGGTAGAGAGGCTTCCAGTGCCCTTGGCGTTGACTACGCCAGTTGGAGGTCGAGCTAGCTTGTTTGAAGTATGTAGAGACTGTGAGCTAGTGTTGGGGCAGCGCCGCTCTTGGGGAGATTTCCTATGTTTACAAATACAACCATATGATGCCATCCTCAGCATGGATTGGTTGTATTCGGCGCGGGCTATTGTGGATTGCTATAGGAAGAAGGTCGTTTTCTTTGATGAAGATGGAGAGGAAGTAGTGTTTGTTGGTGAGAGAGATCCTCGGATGAGTCATAGATGAGTTTCATCCTTATCATCCATGATGGCTGGGATGATGCTGAGTTCTTCAGAGGTTCAACAGTTGGCGTTTCCTAGGGTCGTAGAGGAGTACCCTGATATATTTCCAGAAGAGGTTTTATCCTTACCCCCTCGACGAGAGATTGAGTTTGGGATCGAGCTACAGCCAGGAGTGTCTCTTATCTCTATGTCTCCGTATAGGATGGCCCCTTCTGAGTTACGAGAGCTACGTATACAGCTCGATGGTCTGTTGCAGTGTGGTTTTGTTCGGCCAAGCGTGTCATTGTGGGGTGCACCAGTTTTGTTTGTGAAAAAGGCTGACAGTAGTTTGCGGTTGTGTGTCTATTATCGTCGGTTAAACAAAGTGACAATAAAGAACTGCTATCCTCTCATGCGGATTGATGACCTATTCGATCAACTGAAGGGTGCAATTTGGTTCTCAAAGATAGACTTGCGGTCAGGATATCATCAGATGCGTGTAAAGGATGAGGATATCCCGAAGACTGCTTTCCGCTGTCGTCATGGGCATTATGAGTTTGTTGTAATGCCATTCGGCGTGACAAATGCTCCAGCTGTTTTCATGGGGTTGATGAATGCTGTGTTCCGTGAATTCCTGGACAAGTTTTTTGTGGTTTTCATCGACGACATCCTTGTATACTCCACATCTGAAGAGGAGCATGCAGAGCATCTACGAGTCGTTTTGGGAGTTCTTCGCCAACATCGGTTGTTTGGGAAGTTGTCCAAATGTGAGTTCTGGGCTCGAGAAGTTCGTTTCATGGGACATGTTGTGTCCCAACAGGGAGTAGCTGTGGATCCTTCGAAGATAGAAGCAGTGGTGTCTTGGCCAGCCCCCAAGACCGTGTCAGAGGTGCGAAGTTTCCTTGGTCTCGCAGGCTATTACATGAGGTTTGTGGCTAATTTCTCTCGAGTTGCGAATCCTCTGACAGCTTTGACCAGGAAGGATCAAGCTTTCATATGGACTGATCAGTGTCAGACATCTTTCGAGTATCTAAAGGAGATGTTGGTAAGTGCTCCAGTCCTTTGTCTTCCAACGGAGGGAGTCCAGTTTGATGTTTTCTGTGATGCTTCACATCTGGGGCTAGGGTGTGTTCTCATGCAGCAGAGGTCTGTTGTTTCTTATGGGTCTCGGCAGTTGCGTCCCCATGAACGCAACTATGCCACCCATGATCTTGAGTTGGCAGCCGTGGTGTTTGCTCTGAAGTTGTGGAGACATTACCTCATTGGTGAGCACTTTGTGGTTTTCACCGATCATAAGAGTTTGAGGTATGTTTTCTCCCAACGTGACTTGAACTTGAGGCAGCGTCGGTAGATGGAGTTCTTGAAGGAATACTACTTCGAAATATCGTATACACCTGGGAAGGGAAATGTTGTTGCTGATGCATTAAGCCGAAAGTCACGTAATGATGTTGTGCATGAATCTGGTGATTCTTGGAGAGTTATGGAAGAGCTATCAGCTTTGCATCCTGATATGGGAGAAGTTGGGGGTAGAGGTTGTCTTTTCCAGATGACGGTGCAGTCATCCCTGATGCAGAAGATGGAAGAGTCATAGTTGGGTGATCTAGAGGTGGAAGATTGGAGAGACAGAGTTGTATGTGGTGAGGCCCCTGATGGTTGGTCGGATGATGAACAACACCGAGTGTTGTATCATGGCAGGATTTTTGTTCCCTTGGTGATGCGCGAGACAGTTCTCCGAGAGTTCCATAGTTCACCCTTGGTGGTACATCCTTGTGTGACGAAGATGTACCGATCCTTGAGGAGTCAGTTTTGGTGGCCTGGGCTGAAGCGTACAGTTGCAGAATGCGTGTCTCGATGTTTAGTCTGCCAGAAGGTGAAGGTCGAACATCGTGTTCCTAGAGGTCTTGTCTAGCACTTAGAGATTCCTCAGTGGAAGTGGGAGGACATGTCAATGGATTTTGTTACAGGTTTACCTCGAGCTCCGGGAGGACATGATGCTATATGGGTGGTAGTGGATCGTTTAACAAAATCATCCCACTTCATAGCGATCAAGGAGTCGAGCTCAGTGGAATTTTTGTCGAGGTAGTATCTGGAGGAGGTGGTGAGGCTTCACGGAGTTCCTAAGACGATCATTTCTGATCGAGATCCTCGTTTTACCTCCAGGGTGTGGAGAGGTCTCCAGCATGATTTTGGTTCTCAATTATTCCTTAACACTGCTTTTCATCCTCAAACGGATGGTCAGACAGAGCGAACCATCCAGACTCTTGAAGACATGTTGCGCTCTTGTGTTCCTGATTTTTGTGGTTCATGGGTGAAGCACTTACCCTTGGTAGAGTTCGCTTACAATAATAGTTTTCACTCTACCATCGGTATGGCGCCGTTTGAAGCCTTGTATGGCCGGCCATGCCATTCTCCGTTGTGCTGGACTGGGATCAGAGAGTCAGCAATTCTCGGACCAGAACTAGTGCAGAATACAACAGAGATGGTTCAGTTGATTCGTGAGAGGATGAAGATAGCACAGGATCGTCAGAAATCATATGCTGATCAAAGAAGGAGACTGTTAGAGTTTAATGTTGGGGATCATGTGTTTCTAAAGGTGACTCCCTGTCGTGGGCAGCGAAGGTTTGGTCGTGGAAGTAAGATTTCTCCCCGGTTTGTTGGGCCTTTCGAGGTGTTAGCTCGTGTTGGAGCTGTGGAGTATCGAGGAGCACTTCCCCCTCAGATGAGTCGGATACATGATTCTTTCCATGTATCAGAGCTCCGTCGTTATCTTCATGATGAATCTCATGTTATCGATTGGGGAGAGATCGATATTGATGATGACGCAGCCTTCGAGGAGCGACCTGTGGAGATCCATGACCGCAAGGAGAAAGTGTTGCGTGGGCATTCTATCCCCTTAGTTCGTGTCTTGTGGCGACACGGTGGCATGGAGGAGACTACCTGGGAGCGTGAGTCACAGATACGTGCTCAGTACCCAGAGTTGTTTAATGTTTAACTCCTCTCATGTAATGATGTTTCCTCTCTGGTTAGACCTTTCATGTTTTATTTATGTACCTTTGATGTGATGTTATGTTTGAATTTTTTGCTATGGATTATTTGTTTCCATACTCTCGGATGTCGTAGTTTTGTTCCAGCTTTTGAAAAACTCATGGTGGTTTTCCCCTGAGAGGTATCTTATGGGGTGGTTGTTCAGACCCCTCTTTTCTTCTGGGTTGGTTTTTAATTCTCGAGGACGAGAATGTTTTAAGAGGTATCTAATGTAATGGCCCAGACCTCCCTGGTCCATTACTTTGTGAAAATGTGGTGTTAGAGGTGTTCCGGGAGGTCAAGGTGACTTATCCCCCATCTGCTGCCTACTGGTAGCTCAGTCTACCGGTAGCTGCTGATTACCGGTAGCTCGGTCTACCGGTAGCTGCTGATTACCGGTAGCTCGGTCTACCGGTAGTTGCTTCCTACCGGTAGCTCAGTCTACCGGTAGCTGCTGATTACCGGTAGCTCGGTCTACCGGTAGCTGCTGATTACCGGAAGCTCGGTCTACTGGTAGATGCTGATTACCGGTAGCTCAGTCTACCGGTAGCTGCTGCCTACCGGTAGCTCGGTCTACCGGTAGCTGCTGATTACCGTTAGCTCGGTCTACCGGTAGCTGCTGATTACCGGTAGCTCAGTCTACCGGTAGCTGCTGCCTACCGGTAGCTCGGTCTACTAGTAGCTGCTGATTACCGGTATCTCGGTCTACCGGTAGCTGCTGATTACCGGTAGCTCGTTCTACCGGTAGCTGCTGATTACCGGTAGCTCGGTCTACCGGTAGCCGCATCCTACCGGTAGCTGGGTTTACCGGTAGCCACGGCATACTGATACCTCGGTATACTGGTAGCCGCAGTCCAGTAGTAGCTCGGCTAACACTTTGCCAAATTTCTAGTTCTGTGAACAGTGTTTCTATCAGTGAGGTTCTATCGGTGGACTTCTATCGGTGAGGTTTAGTGAATAGTGTTTCATCGGTGAGGTTCAGTGAACAGTGTTTCTATTGGTGAGGTTATATCGGTAGACTTGAACAGTGTTTCCAGAATCCTAAGAGCTACCGATTCCATATTTTGCCAAATTTTGAGTATGTGAACAGTGTTTCCAGCTTCGTAAATTTGACGTCTTCTTTGACGTAAAATACTTTTAAAACCTTATTTTAAGGAATTTAAGGCCGATTCAAAGGCCATAAATCCTATATTAATTATTCCTAAGGCCGGGATGTTTTTACTTGGTCAAACCGTGTGGGTTAATGCGATCCATTTTTAATGGAGAATAAATCGGATCTTAAACTGTCACCTCTCTAATTTATTTTTTTAAAGGGAACGAGATATCATTTTTCGTTGTTCTTCCTCCTGGTCCTCATCTACAAGACTCTAGAACCTTGCAATCATTCTCGTAGGAGTTTCACAATCAAACGTTACTCGGATCAGCTCCGCTCTGTTTGATGCAACCATGTTGTGTCGATCGTTTTTCCATATAAGGTATGTTTTATCATCATTCCTTCGGGGATCACCTTCTCTTTTTCTTCCTTCAATATTAGCATGTAATCTCCATGGTTCTAATGGGTTTTCTTGGGGTTGGTTGGTACTGTCATACCGTGGCATCCTCCGGTGGATGCAGCTGTCGTGAGGAGAAGAGGACTGTGACCCGTTGTGTGGATAAAAGACGTCAAGAACTCCTCGAGGTAAGGGATTCATGGCTTCTCTAATTGTGTATGTGCAATTGTAGAATTAGCATGATTTATTCCTTTGGATCACAATGAAATTTACCTAATTAAATACTTGAACAGGATTAAAAGAATTGGTTGATCGCATGTTGTTGCTTTATACCGTGATAACAGTTTGCCTCATGTTTTCCTAGATATAGTGATATCCATGTTTTCCTTGACTTTGTTGTTCGTTCATGATAGAAATTGATAATGAACGTAAAGCCAGAATTAGTTGTTAATTAATTGGCTAAAGATAAAGAGGCATGTAAATTAATCTGGTTACTGCTGTTGTTGTAGTTGTTCTAATTTGAGGATAGTCAAATTAGGGAAGTAAGCATGGTTATTTAATTGTGATAGCTTACTGATTAGGTATCCATGATTGGAACCTATGAATAACAAATCTTCCAATTCAATATGGATTAGAGAACAGATTATGTGGGAATTTCTAAAAGGGTTCTGAGTTACCCTCTTGTTTGTTAAAGGGTCAAGAGCCCATGATGTGATGTTTGTTTTCCTGCTGCTTGTGCTGTGATGTGATCCTGGATGGTTTTTTTGTGATATGTGGAGTCATGGAGGCCTTGTGGTTATGGCAGCAGATGACGCATAGAGTGGCGAGATGCATCAGTTTATGCATATGGGTGTCGGGGAGGACACCAGGGGTGATGGAATGGGATGGATGTGGTTACTGGTTGCTTGCGGTTTTCTTGAATGTTAATCTGCTTTTCTTTTCCCCACTGCTCAAGGCAGCTGGTCTTGCTTACCCTCTTTCTGAAGGAGGCGAAGACACGCGGGGTATGCCACGTGCTTTCCGTGTTTAGCCTCTCGATGGAGGATGGGTCTATGGTCTTTCTATAGGCAGCAAATACTCGACGGGTAGTATATCTACTCACCGTGTTGAGCCTCCTTTGTGTTTAGAAGCATAGGATGTTTTTCTAGAATGCCTGGGAATGTGGAAAAGTAATTCGGTAAGGAATATTTGATTAAATGGTGAAAATCCACGGGGATGGAGATGCTGGAATTTAAAGGTGATGTGAATCTTAAAAAGGAGCAGTTGTTTTTGAAAGTGATTCCAATTCAGTTTAATGTGGAATTGTTCATTCTTAATTAATGTTTAAAGAATTAATTAACGTACAGTGGAACTGATAAATGAGAATGGAGTAATCTAATGAAGCTCTTCAATTGGTTGTGTGCTTATAGGATACCTAGTCTTTGAAGTAGCAGCCTGGAGTCTGAGAGACGTTAGCTGCAGTTGTATCTAAGACTAGGTAATGCCCATAGTGTGGATGTGAGTTACTTATATATTCTGTACTTTTTGTGTTTCTATACGCTACTCCACCCTGTCGGTAAGGGCAACTGACACCCCGGGGATTCTGAGCCCTGGGGGGTGGGGGTGTTTTACCCAACATTCTAATGGGAGGTTGAATGGCTGACTACCCCCTTTGGCACCGCTCTCTTCTATTGGTAGATCTTTGCCCTGGTAGGCACAGTGGTTAGTTTTACCCATATATGTGTGTAGAGGGCTGTAATGGCTTGTGGTTATTTAACACACATATATTCTGGATATAGTATCCTATGGAATACTATAGGTGTAACGTGTATAGGCTATGATGGCTTGATGATCCTTACTCAGTGTATGGGTTGTAATGGCTTGAGGTATAATACCCGACGTATGATACACGTTATGCGAGCTGTGGTGGCTCCCGGAAATTACCTGGATACTTTTGGTTGTGAGGATTGTGTGGAGCTTAGCCCAGGTGTCTGCGGGAAAGCCTTTGTGGTGCACGAGGTGCAGATTGTGGATCTTGACCCTTGTTGATATGGGAAAGCCTTTGGAGAGAGATGCACAGGATGTATGTCGTTGGGGAAAAGCGGCAAACCATTGGGGAAGTAGTAGCGGGGTACCCTTGATATTCTTTACTATATGCTATATTCTTGTATGCGTTACTTGGTGAGAGTAGCCATGGTGAGGTTGGGAACTTAATATACCTGTTTAGGTGACGAGTTAGTTTCACTTGTTGTTCACTGGGCTTTAGCATGCTTTCTCTACTTTTGCACGAGAGTCTTGGGGAGGATCCTACTGAGTATAATGTTATACTCACCCTATATACATATAAACTGTTTTTCAGGTCACTTGGAGCAGGTTGGAGATCATGCTGGTTACTACTAGCTTGCGGTTGGAGGAGGAGCTGTTCGGGCTTGTGGTTGCTGTTGTTTTGCTTTCTTTTGGGTACTTCTAGTTTTCCCTTTCAGTTGTAGTACTTTTGCATGACATTTCATATATGTACTTGATTTCCTTTTACATTTCAGTTCTGAGTTGGAGTTGATTGAAGTCTATTCTATCTCTCTCTTCTGCATGTGTTCTCTTAGAGGGTAATGCCTCCCATTTGTGTGTGTATTATACCCTCGGTGCTAGTCGCCAACCCGGGGCCTACTGGAGGCGGGACTCGGGGGTCATTATCTCCATTCTCACATTGCCGGCCCAAGAGGGGTACACTTTGTGGGGAGGGGGTCATGACAACATAGACCGTGTGAAAACTCCTCGCGTCAGATGAAGCCGCATGAATTGAACCCACAACCAATGTGCAACATGTATTTATCACCTACCATTGGGCTATGTGATGTCCCTGGTTATATTGACTAATCCTTTATAGTTAGATGATCTTATGAATCGGGAATAAGTTTATTTTGGGTTATCTATGGAAATTATTATCCTATCGTGGATGATATGTGATTAGGTTAATTACTTTTAAGTATGATACTTTAAGAGTAACTGATTTTATATGGAGATAAATGTTAAGATTTACCTTAGAAGATTATGTGAATAAATCCTTTAGAGATTTGAATTTCAATCCTAGTTTGGTTTATCATTGATGAATTTTATTGAAAATTATATATTGAATGGTCTTTGTTGAACATTGGATAATGTATGACAAATTTTGGAGATTATGAGTTGTATAACTTTTTATAAAGGATTATCCTTTTTCAATATTATCTGATCTCGTACTGACAATTTTGGTTTTAGTTTTTGTCTAATGTCATGGGAAATATATAGTTCTCTTTTGTGGATTAGTTTATTCTCTAGATGTTGATTATAGAGCCCTTAATGTGAACAAATCATCCTAAATACTCGTCTTTTGTTGAAAACATGAGTTTGTGTAAGAAATCTAGTAAGTGATGAATGTCTACACGACAAATAAGTATATTTTCTTATGATTTAGTTAATCTCATAAATAAATTCCTCAATGAAAAGTTACTTAAAAAAAAAATTCTGTTAACTTTTCCTAATGGGGAATCAAATACCGTTTAACCCATCACAAGTTTATGATTTTCTGGTGGATAACTTTCTTCTAAAGATGGTTTCTATCAATCTCTATCAAAACTTGATTGTTTTTTTTCTCTTCCATATCCATGTTTTCTAGGAATACTTGTATTTTTTTTCTCGGGTGACATTTTTACATTTCTTTCTTTATTTTAAAGTTATAGTTTAATTATCTCTTTTTCAAATTTGGGGCTTTTAATGAAGTTATCAAACCCAATTTTAAAATTGCGAGGGCACAATTCTGAAAAGGGGGGAAAGATATAACAACCTAGGTAAATAAATAATATGGCATTCCCATAATTATCAATATTTGTGTATAAAATGATAATATTACTTTAAATGGAATTCTATGCTCAATGACTTACCCAATATGAAATAACGAGTTTCTTTGAAATCTTATGCTGAACAATAATAATATAATAATATTTTTTTAAATAATAGTTAACTCCCAGCTATTGTAATAGAGTGAATGAAAAAAACTAACTAAAAATTTATTACATATGTTTTTTAAATATTTTTACATTTATACAATAAATGTTAGAGGCTTAAAATGAAAATGCATCAAATTTAAATAATAAATACCATGATATTTTTAAAGGATTGTTTTACCGCCTTTGGATGGAGTACCTTTTTTAAATCTAAAATTTGACAATTTTGTAAGATCTATTTATCAAAATAAACTTATTCATTATAATTGGGACATTGAAATTTACTTTCAATAAATTTATGGTATTTTTCAGACAATGTTTATTTTTAATGAATAGTGAAAAATACTGCATTTTACTTCAAAACTACTTTTTCATCTAATTTAATTATATGGTTAGATTATATTTTTAAATAGTTTCAAAGTTTAATTAGAATATATTATTACCACTTAATCAAATGGTGGTCATTATATTTAATTTCACATTGAAAATGGACATAAAAAAGTGTCAATCTTTTGATAGATATTATTTTTTAAAGACACACTATTTGTTTTGATAGTGGGAATTAACTATATAATTTATTAATGAAACATCTATGTTTTGAATTTGTTAAAATGAAAATTATTTTTTAATTTTAAATATAAAATATATCTTAGGGTGAATTTTTGGTATTTTTCTGATAATTTTTAATTTTTAATGAATAGTGAAAATTACAACATTTTTATTCAAAACGACCTTTTCATCCAATTTATTTATATAGTTATATTGTCATTAGAATTGCTTTTAAATTATAGTTGAATTATGTTTTTATCACATAATACAATAATTTTCATTGGAAGTAATTTTACTTTTCAATTGGATGTTAAAACATGTCAATCGTTTGATAAATTTTACTTCTTAAAAACCCGTCTTTTGTTTTGAAAACGAGATTTACATTTAAATTAATTAATACAATTTATGTGTTTTGAATTTGGAAAAATTGGGTCCAAATTTGGAATCATATGGTCCAAATTATATAATTTAGAATCTTTTGTTTTTTGGATATTATGAATAGTAATGACGATAATTATCTTTAATTATCGTGTTTAATTAGTAATCAGGTAGTTAAGGGTAATAATATAATACCATAAAAGTAAATAATGACCTCAAAATATGTAATAATGCTTTTGGTGGTGTCTTGTCTGACTATGAGATGCCATTTTCCAACTTTGGGGCCCCATGGAATCACATTATTTTGATAGTGACTTTTTGTCATATTATTTATTTAAAAAAAATATAACAATGGTTTGCATATCCTAGGTAAAAAAATTTCATTTCGTTTACATAAATGATCTATTTGACTATAAAAATTCATTGGAATGCTAAAAATATTTCCTATATGTTGGTAATTTTCTTATAATTTTTAGACATTAAATAAATAAATTTATTTATGGCACTGTGATGATGCAGTGATTACCTCCTTAATTTACGATATAAATAAAATAAAAAGATAACGTATAATTTAAGACTTAAACTTGTCAATAATCTATTGGATGGGTGTATTTTGAACCCTTATCACCTTATCCTTTAAATATATAATTTTCGGACGTTAACAATATGAAAATCATTTTATAATAAAGTAACATTTCATTAAATTCCAAGTGTGCCATCCTCCCTCTTATAAAAGGCACCCACCTCTACCCCATTACCAACACCTCTCAAGCCCTTGGATCATCCAAACTCTACTCATATTGTCTTTCCTAATCACTATATTACTCATAAATACCTCACTTTGGGCAGAATTTTTTCCATGGAATCCATTGAGCTGAAATCAAAAAAGATACTCGATTTAAAGGTAATGTCTTATGTTATCTTATTTTGTTAAATTTTACTTTTAAAACACCTTAAAATCTTTTTATTCAATGAATTTGTAACAACACCAGTATCTTGAATACACTAGGATGTTTTTTTGAGAAGTATTCTAGCTTCACTTACAGACACCTCCATCTAATTGGTGAAGAAAAAACTGTTTCTGTGGAGGGCGAACTACTGCCTCACGAAACGTTGATTGTTCAATTATCTCCTACCACCTCTCATGGTGGCCATTATGATTTCACTGTATTATATATATGATATATATGGTATTTATTTTTTCTATATTATTCTCTATTTTATAATTAAAACATTCTTTTATGCTTTGCATGTTGTGCAAATGTGATAATTTCATATGAGTAAGTGTGGACCACACCACCTCAAGGGATGTGACTTGTTCATGCGATACATGGGATGTATAAAGAATGAAATTAATGAACTTATGTGACCTATATAACATATATATTAAAATGGACTTATAATATATATATCGCTCATTTATTATCAATTCCATTAATATGACAAAGAAGTGAAATCAGCATTGACACGTACGTACGACGTACCGTCTCCATGAACAGTAAATTTCATTTATTATTATCATGAAATGTTTAGGAATAGTATAAAATAAATATTTACTGGATATATATGATATTTAAATCATTTATACTATTCTGGAGATGATTTACTTATAACTACATGGACAAATCATTTCAAACAAGTTCATTTTTGACGCTTGTACCAAACATCGACAAAAACATATGATATGAACTGACATAATTAAATAATTTTTATATCATTATAATATGTGATATTAATTGAATAATAAACATTAAAGGGGTTCTTTATGAAATTATAAATTGACAAAAGGTTATTATTCAGGAATATAAATAAATGAACAAGATAAGTCGAACTTGATGTAAGGGTTCCTACCTCTCTCTTTTTAAGTACAATTTCTTATGTCATTTCTTTTAAGCACTTTTTTATTATGTTGGGGGATGTTATTTTATATTACTCTTACTGTTATATTTATTTTCATGAGATGAGAGACCCTATTTGATCTCATCAATCCATTTTTTGTAATTTTATGTGGCGCCGTTAGGCTGCTAAATTTTCGTAAGGGATTTCTTATCTCAGTTTTAATTTTGTGAGATTTCCATTGTTCGCCACTTATTTATTGCATGAGGTGTATTGTGTACTACCATTTAATATATATAATAATGATTCAATTTATATTCATGGTATTATGTGATTATTTTGGTTTTTATTATCTTTTGGTCATACGACTCGATTGATTACAATGAGGTAAGTGTTTTTTATCTCACATTTTATTCTCGTGAGATTCATGCTACATTTTCCACAATTTCCTTTTGTGGGGTGTATGTACTGCCCACAAATTTTTTATATATTTATTATAATATAATTTATGGTTATTTACATCTTCATTGTATGATCCTTCTTTCAGGGGGTGTACGTTTCGAATGTTAACCAAATCGACAAGGGAACCTTTCACCCTCCACTTTTTAAAATACTTATTTTTGTTAGTTCTTTTAAATTACATCTTATTATCATGGGATATATTCTTGTACACCCTTATTGCTGTAAATTTTATGACCAAGTGATTACATACCCTTTTTATCTCTCATCAACTCATTTTATGAATTTTAAAGTGACGTCATTAGGCTGTCAAATTTCTATAAGGGAACTTTTTAACCCAATTTCAATTCTTTGGGTTAAACCTATACTTCTTGATTATGTCATGTTATGAATATTTGTGGATGACCTATGATTGTTTTTCACTTAATATAAACTTATATTGACTGTATTTAGTTTTGTTAAACTTAATTATGTAATTGATTTATCCTTAATCTATGGATATCATCTTTATAAGGGACTTCGTCTCAATCTCCTTTTATTGAGGCATACTTTGATTTATACACGACATTATTTTATTTTTTGTATAAAACCCCTATTACTTTTACTTTTATTCAAAAGGAATCTTTTTAAATGAAAAAAATTGTTTTTCTTTTTAACGTACCTAGTGGAAACACCATTTCTGCCGCCACGAGTATTATTTGATATTTGGCTTCCTTAACAAGCCATAATGTTTTTAGAGGGAAAATATATACCATATACTCTTTTATGTATTTTTTTATTGAAAATGGTTTCGATAATGTTTTCAATATATCAATGTGTTGTATTGATATATTGTGATTAAAATATGGAAAGGTTATGTTTCCATTATGATTTTTTTATGTGATACGATTATGTTATGGTTCTTGGAAATTTTTTATAAAGAAGTGTGGTTCTATGATAATCATAGCGCCGGTGAGCCTGAGATAGCTCTCCAATGCATTAGGTAACATGAAGGTGTTAAACACTAAGGATTCTTTGAAGATATTTATGGAATATACAGTAATGTGTTTTCCAAACATAACCATGAGGGTTACTCTCTATATAATAATGTTATGAATGCCTCATTTTTTCATTATGTCTTATGATTTCTATGAGTTATACATAAATATTATGATTTCAGAAGGTATGTTATGATTGAATTTTGTGGTTTCGTTGATTTGTATTTATATGTGGGTTAATTTTTCCTTTCATTATGTTATAACACTTACTAATATTTTTATGCTCATCTCATGTTTTTGAAAAGTTTTTCAAAGGTTATAAGGAAGGGTAAGAGAAAGGAAGTATTCATGAAGTTTTATATCAAGAAAAGAACTATTGTTTTATTTAAGGAATTATTTATTGTTGTGAAAAAATAGGTTATAGTTTTATTGCCTACTTTTTAATCCTTTGAGATGTAATAGTTATGTCCTAATTATCTAAAAATCTAAACCTGAGAAGATCATCAATGTGAATTATTAATTTAATTCAAGATTAAGTAAAATATTTTAATGCTAGGTCCTTATAGATGGTCTTGGTAGCAATGCCTTGGCTACTGTAAAAATTATATCATGTGCTTAATGGTGTTCCACAATTAAATGTTTTATTAAAATTCTATTTTATCATGATTGATGTTCCATTATTATCTTTGCCTTACCTACTACCATGTTTTTTGTCATTGCTCAATATTTTGATTTTTAAAAATTATGTTCATGTTTTTAAATTCAAATGTATATGGTTTGTTTAATTTTCTACATACTTACCCTTACTGAGAATTTGAGAACACCCTTAATATGTTTTCTTTTCCCGGTATTTAAAGAAATGTTTTATGTAAGAAAACAAATAGGGATGTCCTTTATGGGAGATGTTGAATATATTTCACCATGAATAGAAGATGATGTTCTGTGTTTCCAAAGACACCAAACAATTACAGTCCTTGAGTGTCTGTTTTTTGTAATGTATTAAGTATTCCGCAAAAGATATGTAACTTCTATGTACGTCATGTTTGGGTATATACATGAAATATCCATGTGAATAAGTAAATGAATCTATTTGATTTATCTTTTATATATTATTATTATGTTTCTCTTTAATAGGCTTGTGTTTTAGTCTAATACATTGCATTAAATTTTTATTATTATTTACTATATTTTATGCTATATTTTTATCATTAATGAGCATCTGAGCTCACCGATTTAGTGTGTTTTATTTTTTCCAAGATGTGATGAAGTGTATTATGATTGTTATGCAGGGTTGATCTAGTGGAATAATGGAGTTCTAAAATGATTATTTATGTTGTGTTTTATTTTGGAAATATTAATGTTAAATTAATATATATAATCTATTTTCCTTGAATTCTTAACTGATTGGTCATTTGGACATGATTCATTGCAATCATGAAAATGTATTAAAATAAGGCACTGAATCATGTTAATATGGGTTGGGTCGTTACAGTTGGTTTTAGAGGATGTTTAAAAACAACTAGGGATATATATTTAGATAAACATTGATTTTGAAATATTACCATAAGGTAGAATTTCAGGATTATCAAAAAATATCTTCATAGAATTTTGGTAATGTAGATATATTTTTAATTTTTAAACCAATACATCCTTTATAGATATGAGCAGGTAGGGGTGGCTCCATCACATATGAATCAAGGGGTAAAACACGATAACTCTGCTTTGAGATGGACTTAAATTGGAAATAGTGCACGATAATGGGCATTGCTGCCCTCTTCCTTACGACACACCTGTGATGTATTCTTATGATAATTCACATTTTATTTACAAACCATTGTGAATAATTTATGGGTAAATATGTTAGTATAGAATCGATTTTTATGATTATGATACTAGAATTTTTAAAATATTCAGTTAATTTTGATAATTACTTTAGTTTGGAATTATAAATTAGGATATGATCGAACCTAGTGTATTTCTCAATTTAGAAAAGGTTCCCAGTAGAAAGAATGAAAACTCTAGTAATACAGATGATACATAGAGTAGGAAGGGTCAAATATTTCATGGTAATAAGATAAAATTTATAAGAGAATTAGTCTCCCATGTATTTTCATCATATGAAGAAATCGTATCATGTGTTAATAATATATGTAAATAATTATCTACACCGTATGGAATAAAAGGGATGATAGGGAAGAAAATGATGTTAGAGGGAAAGACTGAAAAATGGAAAAAAGGAAAAAAGGATTCCTCATATGTGATATCTATTGAAAGAATCACCCTGGGATGTGATTAAAATGAATGAGAGTTTGTTACATGTGTGGAGAAAAAGAACACCAGGTACGCGATTGCAAGGGTGAGGGAAAGGATTAAAATGTACAATGATTCATCTTCAAGGAGTTGGGACACTATGTGAATCAAGGTCCCAATCATTAGAGTATACCCCAAAAGATGCTATTGGATAATAATCAATTTATGATACTACCATATATTACGAGGAATGACTTGTGTTCTAATGCTCTTCTTAAATAATTAGGTCTTTCGAGTATTTTATCAACAATTTACTAGTTTTATGAATTATTGAAATAAACAAGGATTGAGCAGGTGTACAATTTCATTAAGGATTAGAGATTATATGGAAACAAGTAAAGTGGAAAAATTTCAAGTTAAACATTTAGCAAAATATATGGTTGAGATAAATAAAACCATTAATATGATTCTAGAACTGAGATTATAATTTCAGAATAATATTTGATTGATTTGGATTTATTATATTCATTATTATTGACTATTGTGAAACTATTTAATTGTTTTTTTATTCTTAAATTAGTGGAGTTTACAAAATTTTTGGATATAAAGCGTATATACAGTATTCTATAAGTAATAAGGGACCATTAATGTAATCAATAAGTTTTTAAGATAATTCAGGGTGTTACCATGTTTTAATAGAATACATGATAAAGTTATTCACATGTTATGAGGTAGAAAAGTGATCTCGGTTATGTTTACCATCCTTATAAATTTTTCATTGTGAGTTTGGAAAGAGGTATTCTTGGCAAGTATAAAGGTTGGAATGGATTAAGTTGGAAATTATATATGGTTAAAACATTTCTTAAGATTATTATTGAAGTGTTATAAAAAGAAAAACACAGAGGTCGGGCAACAACTCATCACGTCTTGAAAGGTCGTGAGACTTGAACACGCAACATAAGGGTGACATGGGTGAATCACCTACCACTAGCCAATGTGATGTCCTAGATTGTATAATATATATTTTTTAGAATATTCATGAAAATGAATTCAAAACTAATTATTTTTGAACCTTATATGATTAGGATAAATGGAATAATTTTTAAATTCTATTATCTTATGGAGTGAAAGATGTGTTTTTGATAGAAATTAGTTATATGAAGAAACTCTACATGTCGGGTATTTTTTTCACTTAATATATGAATAAATTAATTCTTAAACATTAGGGAAGGGATATTAAAACCAAAAATGTGTTATCCAAATATCTTATGTATTTTTGAACTAATGATATTTTAAATCATCATCGATTGATGGCTTTGAGGACCTAAACTTTACACTTGTTTGAGATTGATGACCTCAATCACACCCTATAAATATTTACATTTTCCTAAAACTATAATTTCCACCAATATTTTCTTATTCAAAATCCTAATTTAGTGGTGATATTTTAATTTCCCTTTCCCTATTATTAAGACTAAATTTCATTATCCCAATTTGAGATGTGGGTTTTCCAAAAAGGTATTTCATATTTTGAACCCTTTATTTATAAAGAACAATTTTAATTTGTGAGGACTAAATATATTGCAGGAGGGGAGAATTTAACACCCCATGATTTCATAATATGTTATATTTTTAATGTAATTCAATAGCTTTCACTACATGAAACACCATGTTTGAGTGCACCAAAACTTACCAAAATATCTATTCGTAAAGCAGTTATGAATATGAATTAACTGAATTGTGAATTTTATATACTCTATATAATTTAACATCTATATTTTTTTCTTAGACATAGTATAAGTCCAAATTCAATATTTTTGAAAATGAAAGTATTTTTATAAACTTGAAATTTTATCACCTTATAATGGAGAACACTTTTTAATTCAAATATCTGACATTTTTATTTCATTAATGGGAAAAAATATAAATATTGATTAGAATAAAGACATAAAATTTATTTTTGATTATTTTTTTGTATTTTTATGACAACTTTCATATTTTTGATGAATAGTTAAAAATACAAAATTTTCATTGAAAACAACTTTTTTAATCCAAATAAATTTTTTGAAAAATTATTCATTTGATTGATTTTATAGTATAGTTAGAGTATATTTTTATCATTTAATTTAATTTAGTTCATTATATGTAATTTTAAATTTAAATTGGACATAAACACATGTCAATCATTCCATGCTTTTTACTTTTTAAAAACCCACTTTTCAATTTTTGAAATGGGAATTAATTTTATGATAATTAATGAATCATATATGTTATGAAGTTAGTAAAATAGTATTCATTTTTGTATTCAGAATATCAAATTTAACATCGGATTTATTTTTTGTTTTTTTCTAAAGGCGTTAAATTTTTTATGAATAGTGAAAAACAATGCGTTTTTGTTCAAAACCGAATTTTATTTAAATAATAATTATTATCATTTAAAATTATATTAATGTAAAACTAATTATATAATACCTTTATTTGACCAATATAATTTATTTTAGTCATTTTATAATAATATTGGACATATAAAATTTGATTGAACCATTTTAACGTCTTTTTACCCACCTTCTAGGCATATTTGCAAATTTCTGTAAAATATAATTTTACAACTTCTGTGAATTTAATTTAAAAAATTCTAGATACATGGTTGAAATAATTATGTAAAATTTGGTTCATTTGGATGAAAATAATTCTTGGTAAATAGTAACTTTTGAATTTTATTTACCAATGTAAAAAGTAAATAAGGTAATTAAAGGTAACAATAATATTAAAATTACCCAAAAGAATGTCTTAATTCTATTGAATATGTGTATTTCGACCAATATAAACCATAGAAAAAAATATATGATACTTTTTGATATATTAGGATTATACTAGGACATTAATAATATTTTATTTAATGAAGAGATAAAAGTGTTAAATTCAATGTTTTTTACTAAACCTGTTTTAATATTGAGTTATTGATAAGATATATACGACTATAAATATTCATTAGAAAGATAAAAATATTTCCTACATAATTTTATTTAATTTATAATGTTTAGATATCATATAATTAAATTTATTTAAGTCACAATTATGATACAGTAATTTCATTCATAATGAAATATTAAAATAATGTATATTATAAATGTTAATATAAATATAATTTTAAATTTTTTATGCCATAAAGAAATTTTATAGGTTAATATTACATAATAATAATTATTAAATGTTTTTCTATAAGTAATAAGGTTGTTATTACTATCAAAAAAATAAAAAACTAAATACAGTGAAAATTGACATAAAAGATTTTTTATAACAAATACTATATTATTAACTTATATAAAATTCCTAAAAAACTACATTTTAGCCAAAGGGATTACATAATATTATATATGAAATTAATCAACCACTTTAGATTCTATTGGATTTTTATTGTAATTTTATTAACCATATATTGTAAGAATACATGAAGACACGGTAAAAATTAAAATATTTAACTATTAGTTTAATCTAAATGATAATGTTAATATGGTGACCTAAACATGTCTAAAACCTATTGGGTGTGATTATTTCTACCCATAACCACATTATATTATAAATAAATCTATTTGGATCCCTTAGAAACTGAATATAAGTTTATAATAAAATAATATTTCAAACATTTCTTAAAGTGACCCACACATCCCTTATAAAAGTGAAATTTACATTCTCTCAAAATAACACCTCCAATGCCATTTGGATTGTCATCCCCTACCAAAATATAATCAAAACATCAATCACATATATATATATGCCTTACATTGAACATAAATACATCTTAAGGATCGATTTTTTTAATAAAAAAAAACATGCAATGAAGAGGTAATTATTTTATCACCACTTTGAATGATATATTCTTCTTAAACATTTTATTAATTTGTTATTTCAACAAAAAAATAATAAATATGTTACCTTATACATTCTATGATGCTATTAAAAATATAGTACAAATATATTCATTATTCTATCCACCCTATGAATGATATTGTCACCATGTGTGCGTACGTACGACTTACAGTCTCCATGCCATTGTGTAATTTGTTCTTAAACACTACGTTATTTGGATGGATTTAATGATGATTGATATATATATATATAAATAATTTAAATAAAATTATAATTTATCTTTAAATTTAATATACAATCAAATTTGACAAATTTTAATCCTTAAGGGATTTATATCATTTATCGTTTGTACATATGACTTACCGTCTCCACGACGCGATGAGATTGATTTCCACATTTACCATTCAATGATTAATATAAAAATATATATTATTAATAACTATGTAATATATTATATAATAAAGCTTCTATAATATATATATATATATATTTATTTAAATATATCTCAATTACTTACTTTCGTTCAATATGTTATGAAAACATAAACGATGTTTATGGGTACGTATGGCCTGCCATATCCATTAATAGTGTTTACCATTTCATATGTAAACCTATTATAAATATTTATATTTTGAATATATATTTTACATAAAAATTTTATTATATTTTAGATGAAATTAAATAATGATATATGTTATTCGATAATGAATATCAAGTTAAAACGTGTAGGATAAAGAAAGCGATTATTACCCAAAATGTTTTTTAACAAAGAAATTATTATTAAATGGTTTTTATAAATCCATAAATTAATCAAGTATGATATCATAAATATGAATATTTTTATTTTGAAATTTATTATCATACTATTGATATTATACAGAAGGGTAAACGTACCATTGACTAACAGAAAGTACAATGTATGGTTAATTCATCAATCTCATTATAATCCAAGATTGTTTATGTGTAAGTATTTTCAAGGAAATATTTATTATACGTGTAGATGTTTCATAAAATAAATTTCAAAATTATTATTTCATGTACTATATTACAAAAAAATCATTTAAAATGTTTTATATATTTATTGTTCTAAATGACACTCATTAATGTTCATGTTTTTAAAATGGGTTTAAAGATATATTTATATGGATATGATTGTTTTAAAATGTTAATTATGTTCAAATTTTCAATGTGGTATGGATCAATTTGATTTAAAATATATTTTAATTCAAATCCTTAAATATGTGTGACATTTAAATTATTTCACATAATGTTATATTTCCCTCAATATGTTTTTCTAATCATTTTCATCTGTTTCAACATCCTTTATAGGTTATTAATCTTGATTAAGGTGTATTTATTATAATAAATTCATTAATATTGTATTGAATGAGTTATGATATGTTTTCCTATGGATGTGATATTTTTATACCCTTCATGGTTTGTGGATGAATTATTGAAAATTTGTATGCTAGTTTTAATAAAAATGTTTATGTTATGTTTCAACATATTCATAATACGAATGCAGTGGAATTAGTATATGATGGGTGGATCCCAATATAGCTCTTCGATGAATCAGTATCTCTCATGATACAAATTAGTTTTGTGACATAAGGCATTGAAAAAATAATTATTTATTGTCTTGGGATAAGTCCTTGAGTATTTGGTAAGGATGTCCGGTGTTAGGCATTCACTCATCATGAAATTGGTTATTATATGTTATTATTCCACTAGTTGAATATGAATGTGAATACGTAAATGGAATTATTTGATTTATCTTTTCCATATTATGCTGAGGTTAATGATTAAATGTTTTGTGTTTTATTCTTATACATTTCCTTAAATGTTAATGCTTATTTATGATAGTTTCTACTATATTTTTATCCTTACTGAGCTTTTGAGCTCACCCATTTCTTATGTTTTATTTTTCCCAGAATGCAAAGAAGTGTATTATGATTGATATGCAGGGTTAAGCTGAGGTAATAATGGAATTCTCATAGGATTATTTTTTATTTGTTTTATCTTGGAAATTTTAATGATACATTCATATATAAAATATATTTTATAAGATTGCTTAAATAATTGGTCCTTAGGGACTTTTGTCCTTGCAATCATGCCAATATGTTATACTAATGCACTAACTCTAGGTAAGTTTTGTTGGGGATTTAAAAATGAGAGTAAAAGCCCCATGATTTTATCCTTAGTAAAAAATTATTGATAAAGGAAAACTTAAATCAATGAATTTATTTACTTCTAATAAAGGGTACCATCATTGGATCGTTTAAACACACTATTAAAGGACCCCATTACATGAACATATAAAAGAACTGGTTAGGTTCCCCTTTATTAATGCTACTAAGAGCCCAAATTAATGGAAATTAGATATTTCTGTGTAATAGCACAGTGCTGAACCAGTTCAATGTGTTTTCACAGAACACTGTATCACCAAAAAACAATCAAATCAGAAAACAAATACCAATTAAAATTGTAAACGAATGAAAATTTAAAAAATAAATAATGAAAAAAACAATATTATAGACATTTCAATCATTTTTATATAATTAAATAATATTAATTTATTATATACAATCAAATACATAAATGTTACTTTATACATCGATCCAAACCACTAGTCAAGAAAAAAACTTCTATTAGTAACAATATAAATAAATAAATTTAAATAATGTGTTGATTTTAATGTAAACATTTTGTTATAAGAAAAACATTGTATATCGTACTGAGTTGTGGTTTATTTCTCAACATCACACATTTTATTGTTTTTTCTAATGAATTACCTCTATCTAAAATATAAAAGTATGTATTATTTAATAATGATTATGAAATTAAATATGTACTAAAATATTAAATTATTATAAATAAATCAATGATTGGTTTCTTGGATATGGTGGTGATATGCAAGTTGCCTACTAGAATAACACTTATACATTGTGAAGATGTATTTGGAGGGTTAAATAATTCATATATCTAACAAATACATTATTATTAATTTTCCACAAGTATAAAAACAATATGAATGCATTTTATGTGTTTTTCGTATGACACCTGCCTTTTTTACTAAACATTCATTATAAACTAGAAAGACACACATAATGTGAAATGGTCACATCATGTGTTGTATTAATGTGAGATGGATTCATACATGTCAAAAATTACACATGAATCACTCTAATAAATTATCAAGATAATCCAAGTTCATTTCAATATTTTTATGTGAGATAAACCTTTTAAACTAATAATTAAATTTAAAATTGATAATTGACATATCAAATCATACCTAGAACATCACGTATCAGATTGGGTTTTAGATTATTCGTACACATCAAAAATGACATATTGATAAATTTTCTAATGTATCAATATAATATGACGGTTTGATCAGCTTCAAATATGTCAATTGTCCTTTTTTTACTAAAAATGATGTCTATTTTAAATAAAAAGATCCATTAGACTCATATCAATTATAATGTGCATCATAATGGCATGTGTATGATTCATAAACATCTAAATGACTTATAGATTATTTTGATAATGTTTCAATAAAATCAAAATGTTTTTTCATAATTATGAGTATGTCAGAAGTCATTTTTACTAAAATGTCAATTTAAACTGGAAACACAATGTTTGGGTCATACCAGTTACATTATGTGTTGGTTTATGCGATACTAATTCCGTTATGGTAAAAAATACATATGGATAGTTTTTCTAAATTATAAAGATATCGAAAAATAATTTTTGGGGTTTTTAGTGAGTGAAACTATTTGAACTAAAATACCAATTTTAAACTGATGAAGGACACATTAATTCATAATTGGAACATCCTATATCAAAATGTATGGTGGATTATTCCTAAGAATAAAAAATGAATTATAGTTCATCTTGATAATGTATTATAAAAATTTGAAATAATTTTATAGGTTTTGACAATCTGTGTTGTATTTTTCAACTAAAATTATTGTTCATTTTATTTGAGAATACATAATTTGTGTCATAAAGGTAGCAACATACACTATTTTAGGATTGGAAGGTTAATAAACCATACAAATAACTTATGGGGTATTTAAATGTTTTATGGATACTATAGGAATATGTTTTCTCGATTTTGAATATGTAACTTGTCTTTATTTATAAAATTCAATTTTAGACTGGATGCTCACACATTGAGGAATATCGGTCAAATCATCTGTTGATTTGACATTACACTGATTACAATATGACAAAAATTACATATAAATTTTTTTACTATCATTTTAGGAAAATATGATAGTTCCTTCTCATTTATGAGGTAATGACAATTTTTGAATGAAAATATTGATTTTAAACATATAATGACAAGTTTTAAAAATACTGGGAATATAATGTATCTGATTGTGTTAAGGCTAATTCCTACATGTAAAAAATTAACTAAGGATCATTTTACGAAAATAATAAAATAATAAATAAGTGTTTTCTTGGTTTTGAATAGGTAATTTATCTTTTTTACAAAATTTGATGCCACTTTTAAATAAAAGTTACACATGGATTCATACTAGTAAAACCACACATCATATTCAGGATTTCATCTTTCATATACCACAAAATTAACTTATAGATTGTTTTTCTAAAATATGAAAATAATATGAATACTTTTTCGCAATATTGGGAATTTCACTCATATTTTTTTACTAAAACGTTATTTAAAATTGGAAACAATCACATTGAGTAATATTAGTCCCATCGAATGTTGGTTTGATTTATGATTAATTCTTACAAGTCTTACATGACTTATGAATCATTTTCCAAAAATATCAAGATAATCTATGAACATTTTCCAAGATTTTAGTGAGTGAATGATTTTAAACTAAAATGTAAATTATTATTTGATAATGAATAGTTTGATTCATAACAAGAACATCATAATTAAGATTACGGTGAGGATAATTAATACATTTCACAGATGAATTATTGATCATTTTCATAATTTATCAGAACATTATGAATGTGTTTTCTTGGTTTTAAGTGGTTTAATTGTATTTTTAATAAAATTTATGTAACATTTAAATAGAAATATTCACATGAGGTCATACTTGTCACACCATGTGTACGATTGAGGTGTTATGGATTCTTATACCTCACAAAAGACCTATGAATATATTTTCTAATGAATCAATGAAATTATAAGGTATTTTGTCTGTTTTAATATTCTAACTTCACTTTTTTTTAC
This sequence comes from Viscum album, assembly GCA_963277665.1. Classification (NCBI taxonomy): domain Eukaryota; kingdom Viridiplantae; phylum Streptophyta; class Magnoliopsida; order Santalales; family Viscaceae; genus Viscum; species Viscum album. The sequence goes on from OY728146.1 coordinate 518,014,074, forward strand.
AAAAACACCATTTTATTCTTGAAACACACATTTTTTGTCATACCACTAACAGTGTGTATCATTTTGACGTGAGATTAATTCATAAACATCAAAAATGACATCTATATAATTTCATTAAATTGTCATAAAAAGGATAAGATGTATTAATTGATTTTATTTAGTGGAAATTTTTTAAATAAAATGTAGAATTTAAATTAACAATATACACATGAAGACATACTAGGAACATCCTGTTTCAGATTGACTTGAAACTAACTCCTGCACATCAAAAATAACTTGTGGATATTTTTCACAATGTATCAAAAAAATATGAATATTTTTTTTGGTATTATTATGAAATTTTCATTTTTTTAATAATATTATTGTAAATTAAAAAAAAGGCAATATAAGTCATACCGGTCACACCTTATGACAAATTGAGTTGTGGTTGATTTCTACAAATCCAAAAGACTCAAAAAATAAAAATATCCAATGATAAAACAATTCTATTAGGTTTGTTTTAAAAACATCCGAAACATAATATTGAGTAGATGTTCTATGTCAAAAAATGTTTTTCAGATCTTAACATTGACCCAGTGTGAAAGGATGATGTTTGAAACAGAATATTAATGCAAAACCAGTTGTAATGTATATAATTTCCCCGGATATTGTAATGTTCTCGGGGGTAGTAGTGGTTTTTCTGGATGTTTCTAAAAATTCTATTTCACAAAATGGTTTCATCAAAATAGTGGCACCAAGGAAATGTCACATTGAGATGGTGGCACCATAATAGTCACACACCATAATGGCGACAAAGTAACACAGGCACACCGAAAAGGCTCAACACTGAAATGATGGCACAAAAAAATAGTGGTACTATAACGGTCGCACCATGACAGTGTCACACTAAAATGGTGACATAAAAAATGGTGGATCCCACTTTTCCAAATTTCCAATTTTTAATATTTTCTAATGTTATCTTGTATTTCACACATATGTGTCAAAGGATCTTTAAATGAAGAAACTATCAATTAATATCCATTTTAACTCCCTCATAAATTTTTTTCAAGGGGTTATTAAATATAAATTAATTTTAATGGTGAAAAGATGAATGAAACTACAAAACTTTGTGGTTATACCATGATCAAATTTTCAATAACATTAATCCATATATCTATTATTTTTCTAAAATCATCATTAAAAAATATCACTTTTTTCTATTATTTTTTTATATTCCTCTTGATTCCCCTAATTCCTTCCTCTCTAGACATGTCATGCGCCTGTTCTTATGCCCTTTCATATCCAATTCTTAATGTTGTTTCATGATTTTCTCATGATACCTTGATTAGAACAATAAAGTGTTTTGGTAGTTTCTTATTTCTAGTAGGGATTATTCTACCACTCTTTAATTTTTCATCATACATGGTAGGTATAATGACACCTCATTTTGAGAATGATTGAATCCATATTTAAAAAAGATAATGAGAAGTAATAAGTTAGGGACAAGAGATATTTTGATGATGTTTTGTTTGTTTTAATTGTAATAATTGTTGAGGATGTGTTATTTCGTGGTCATATGGGTTCTTAAAATTATGGACATGTATAGTATTTTCTTGTTCACTAGTGGTGTTATGTCTTTTTTTCTGATGTTCTGATAAATTATTGTTCCATGAAATATTCAAAATCTCGTATAACTGGTTAATTAATTGTATTCCCCATGATCAACCCTTTTATGTGATCACTCCTATTATATAAACTGGAATTATAGAAAACATCCTAATAATCTTGAATATTATTTGATTAATGGTGTGGTTTTGTGATTTATTTTATTGGGTTTTGAATATCATGGGGGCTTTGTGAAGATACAGTTGGAATCCTTATTATAGGTACGAGGGGGTGGACAGAGGGGATGACCATGTGTTTGGTGTGTGGCTTGTTTGTGCAATGGGGAGACTATTTGGTAGTATATTGTTGTTGGAATTGTGTATGGGTTGGTAAAGGAGGTGTGATGGAATATCTGGTTTAAATATTGATTGATTGTTAAATGGATGAACTTGTAGGTAGTGTGAATCCCTATGTTTGTGATGTGGTTGTCGTATGATGTTTTGTAGTGGGAAAAGATATTGACTTGATTATTTTTTTGTGGAAGATATGGTTGGCATTTTCAATCTATGTTATTGAATAAATTAAAGTAAACCTCTAAAAAATTAATATATAATGATTAAATGATAAAGTGGATCGGTCTATTCTTTGGTAGGGGATGTTTCTGTTGTTGTCCAACAGGGGTAGTAGAGAAAGTTGTTCTGGTGGATTGGTTGATTGTTTTGGGATTTAGTGGTTGGTCTCAATGTTTGATTACTTATATGCATAAATTTTAATTCTTTTTGATTTTTAATAAGCATCGGCCCCTTATAGAGCACTATATGCCAAACACCACCATTTCATGGGGTTATGATTCATTTCCAAAATCCTATTGGGAGGATGGATGGCTGGTTATTGACTTTATTCCTTACACCCCATTACATTTTTTTAACTCTTGAGAATATCTGGGCAGGTTGTAATGGCTTGAGGATTATTGTTTCCCAAGATCCATCATGTAGTTCGTTATGAGAAAGAGGGCCCTATGTGTTTGCAAGTGATTATTGTTTCCCAGTTCTCCTCGAGATGAGGGTCTTGTGTTTTTGAGGTAGAGGCATGGTTTTTGTGAACTAGGTGTCTATGGGTGTGTTATGTGTGGTTGTGTCACTTATGTGTGTAAAAAGTTGTTGCAGTGGGACTACTTTTTTTGATATCCAGTAGAGTCAATATTTTATTCGTATGGAATGAGGAGTTAGATAATGGGAAAAGGGGAGAAAGGTAACAAAATCATTAATTATATTATATTATTACCTTACATGGATTGACCTATTTGGTGAGCTTTCCTTGGTCAGATTGGGTTGGTATGTACTTCTCCATTGTTGGTGTGGTTATTTTCTATTGTTTACACATGGGAATTTGTATGTTGCTCCCATGTTTTCAAAAGTGAATTTGGATTCCCTACAACCTATACTTTTATGATCACCCTATGTTATAAAATTGGTTCCAGGTTTCCATGTGAACAGTGAGAATCGTTTTATACATTACTAGCATGGGAATTGAGATAGTTTTTGTGCTATAGCTTAGATTCTTTCATTAGTGTTTCAAACGTTCTTTTTTCATATTTCATGTTTAAATCATGCATTGTATAGATTTTTTTTCCGTTATATAAAATCCTTTTGTGTTTTTTGGTATTTTAGCCATCTTAAATCCTTATCATTGTTTTCATTAAAAAGGGTAATTCCTTACATTTTGTTTGAGATTCTATTACCTTGGTTCTAGTCTCCACTCTAGGGTATATTGATGGCGGGACATGATGAATCATTAACCCTCCATCATATTGAATAATGAAGGGTGTGTCACTTTGTTGTCACTTCCCTCATCTTGAAGAAGGTGGGTTGTGACATAATAGTATCTAAGTCAATGGTTGAGAGATATGATTGAGTTCATTTTTAGGAATACTAAGGATTTAATCTGATGATAGGGAAATGGTATTAGAAAATCTTGGTGCATGAAATAAGATAGGGAAGGCCGATTGATACATGGAATTTTAGAGAAACTTGCGATCTTATGTTAGTATCCTAGGCCTACCAAATGATAATTTGAGGGAACAAGAATGTTTGGGTTGATACCCTATGAAAGGTACATTCATCATAATGACGTCTATTCTTTTGTGTCTTTGGAGTTTTGGGAATTAAATTAAAATAATTAGTTATAATTAATCCTAATATTAAATCATACACTACCCGAGTTTAGGAGATCCTTGTTTACATTATCAACTATGTAACCATGACTTTTTCCATGTGTGGTCCAATAAAAGGATTCCTAGTAGGATGACATGGTTGATCCACATATGGTCGATCGAGAGGGGAAAGATATCTTCTGGAAAAATCCACTTTGTGCTTTCTAGCGGCTGACCATAGAGATGTATGATGGCAGCATTTCAGAAATTGAGACAGAGGGATGTTTTGAGGAGATTAAAATCACTTGTTCCTTGATCCAATACCTGAGGGAGTACTGGGATCCTTCATTAGTGATAAATATGCACGAATTGGTTTGTTAGTGGTGGACACAATACCTTGGGGAGAGGATGGAGACCGATGTCTCATTATTTGGCATTGAAAAAAAGTTTCGAGTAGATATTCATTCCATGATCATGAAGGCCGAGAATAGGTAGGATCAACTATCCCTATCGTTGGAGAGTACGTCAGTGAGGGAACTATGGACCATGTTTAAAGATCACCTACATTTTCTACAAATATATTTTCCAATGAGTAATTGTGGGAGAGGCATTTGGAAGAGGCATAATGACCTCCTCTATAATATGTCGTCACTCCATTCACCCTACTAACATACATAGATTTTTAGATGAATTCCTAAGTATTAGTGAGGATGAAATTTTAGGTAGGTTTAACAAGATATGGGGGTCATTGGATATCATCGAAGGAGAATTCAGTTAGCACTAGGTCTCCAGTGTTAGGTCCTTCCATGATTTTGCCAGTGGGAATTATGCCTTAGTAGTTCATGTTCTGATCTTATGTTCCTCACCCATTCCCCATGGGTCTAGGAGTGAGATTATTTATTTGTAGAGGACATGGAAATATCCATTGACATTTCGAATTCATGATTAGTGGGGGGTAGTTTGTTCAATGCCTACCTCATCAGTAGTAGTTGTTGGTCAGACCCTTCCACACATAAGGGCAGCGGCCTCCCACTCCACTGAGGTAGGTGGTGGTGGAGAAAGCTGACATCAGGGTTCTCCTCAGGGAGCTCAACTAGGGAATAGATAGGATGTTGTTAAATAGCAAATGGGAAGAGGTCCTAGGTATGGGCAGTTTCACAGCAACCAATAATCATTTTCAGTGGGGCTAAATTATGTTTGAGGTGTGATTATTCTTATTAGTACACTTGTGTGTGCTTTTTTTGATTCAAGATATTCACACTAATTCATTTCACCATGTCTAGACCATGTATTTAGACTATATGTAGAGATAATTTTCATTCCCATGGTGTTGAGAATGTGAGTTTGAGTTCAAAGCAGTCTGTTTGAGGTTTTTTGGGGATGTAGACTCATGTTGGCACAAGGTTTTTCTATGTGAGATCTTTTTGGCTACAGATGTAGCCATAAGATGTCATCCTTGGGGTCGATTGGTTGTTCTATACTCATTTAGTTATCATATTCTTTTGGAGTATAGTCATGTTTTAGATATTGATGGCCAGTGTTTAGCTTTTGTAGTCCATTGCAATTTTTTAGAGGGAATGCAGCATACGGGGCCTCCTCTTTCTGTGTTATCCAAGCTGTTAGAATGGTATATTTCTGATTATATGGTGGAGGTTGTATATTTCTTTGGGGAGTTCATGGATGTTTTCCTTGAAGAGGGTGTGACTATACCCCATCAATGTGACATTTAGTTTTGAATAGACTTTCAACCAGGTGCTCGTTTAGTTTTGATTTCGCTTTATCGGATGGAAACTTTCGAGTTGCGCAAGTTTAGGATTCAGGTTGAAAACATGATGAAAAAGTGTTTATCTAGATGACAGTGTCACTATGGGGTGCTACAGTCTTGTTCATGAACACTTCCAACCATGGCCTATGGATGTACATTGACTACAAGAGACTGAATTAGGTAATAGTCAATAACCATTTCTATCTTATAAGAAGATGTGATCTTTTCGACCAATTACAGGGATCATGTCTGTTCTCCAAGATCTCTCTGTGGTCTAGATATCACATGTTGAGGGTGACATCATAAAGACTATATTCAGGTGTAGTTATGGAAACATGAATTTTGTGATCATTTCATTCAGTGTTATGAATCCACAAGCTGTGTTTATGGGGCTCATGAAATATGTGTTCGGGAAGTTCATGGTCCATTTTTCCAGTGTTTCTTCATTGATATTATGATTTACTCAAGGTTATAGGAGGAGCATGCTATGAATCTTTGGATAGTATTGGAGGTCCTCTGCCACCATTATCCATTTGGGATGTTTGCCATGTGAATGTTCCAGACACGAGAGTTGAACATACTTGGAGATGTGGTGTCTCAGCATGGGATATCAGTGGGATCATCAATGGTTGAGGATATTGTTTCTTGGGAAGTAACCTAGAACGTGGCAGATGTTCCCAACATCATTGGTCTAGCAAGTTATTACTAGAGTTTGGTACATGAATTATCATGATGTGCAGATTTGTTGATAGCTTTGACATGTAAAGAATAGGTCTTTGTTTGGAGTTAGAAATGTCATGCATCTTTTATCTACATAATGGGGAAGTTGGCCAGTGCTCCAGTGCTCCGGTTTTTGTATGAAGTGGTGATGTTTGATGTGTTCTGTGATGCTTCTGGTCTAGTCTTGGGATTTGTGCTGATGAAGCATTGGGGATGAATCACATATGGGACTATGAAATTACGTCAACATCAACATAAATATGCCACATGTGTTCTAGAACTGAAAGATGTCATATTCATGTTGAAGTTGTGGCGACATTACCTCATCACAGAGCGCTCGGTGGTCTTAATAGATCACAAAAGCGTGAGGTATATATTCTCACTATGAGAAATAAACATGTGGTAGAAAAGGTGGATGGAGATTCTCTAGGACTATGACTTCTTGGTCTTTTACACCTTAGTAAAGTGTTGAAGTTTGGTCGATTCCCAATGTAGGATTCCATATAAGGAGGTAGTTCTAGATTCCATAGAAGCTGGTAAGCTATGGTAGGAGTTGGAAACTATGTATCTTAACTAAATAGAGGATATCAAGAAAAAACAACCTATTTTCTGATGACAGTGCAGTATTCCTTGTTGTGATAGGTGGAAGAGTCTTAGTGGGGTGACTAAAGACTAATGTGATGCGTGATAACATTGTCTAGGGTGATGCTCTGAAGGGATAATCCGAGTATATGTAGAATCATATGTGGATCCATGGGTAGCTATTTAAACCAGTGGAAATGTGCGGGAAATTTCTCCATGTGTTCTATATCTCAACCATGGTAGTGGATCCTGGTGTTTCTAAAATGTACCAAGGATTGATGGAACTGTTTCAGTGGCTCGAGTTGAAGCGGTTGGTGGTAGAGTTTGTAGTAATGTCCCTAGTTTTCTAGAAGGATAAGGCTGAGAAACATGTTCCCTTAGTCTATTTTAGACATTAGATGTTACCTACAGGAAGTGGGATGACATATCAGTAGATTTCATTATAGGATTATCAATGAATCAAGGAGGATTAGATAACCTTTGGTTAGTAGTGGGTCAATAGGCGAAATCGACTCACTTTATTGTGATCAAGGAGTTGTGTGTTGTGGATGAAATTTCATAGATGTGTGTGGATGGGGAGGTGGGGTAGCATAGAGTTCCGAGATCCATTATCTCGGATCACTATGCACGTTTGAGGTCGCGATTCTAGAGGGGATTTCATCATTCCTTTTTCACTCAGTTATGTCTTAGCATTACTTCTCACCCTCGGACATATGGAACGACATAGAAGAAAATCCACAAGCATGCATACATGATATGGAAATGTTTTCAAGAATTTAGTGGGTCTTGGGGGAAAATTTTTCCCTTTATGGAGTTTCTTACAATAATATCTATAACACTTCCATTGGTATGGGTCCATTCAATCTCTATAAGAGAGGTTGTTTCATTCACACTAGTGCAGGGTGGATTTATGGGGGGACTATTCAGGGTTCACACGTGGTGTAAAGTACAATAAAAAAGGTGTAGCTTGTCTATGAGAATATGAAGGAAACACTGGACCGATAGAAGTCATAGGTCAATCATAGGAGGACTCCTTTATAGTTTAATGTGGGGGACCATGTATTATTGATGTTCTCCCCTTAACGCAGGTAGTAGTGGTTTGGTAGAGGTATAATGCATTCTCCCAGGTTCATCGGACCATTCGAGGGGTTGGGACAAGTTGTAGAGATGGAATAACAACTGGCACTTCCACCGTGGTTAACGACGATCCATGAAGTCTTCCATGTCTATATGCACGGTGGGTATCTACACGATGAACCATACATTATTGAAATTAGAGGGTTTTATATCCAGGGCGACACAAAGTTAGTTGTGTGACTAGTAAAGATCATGGATCAGGAGGAGAATGTGTTTTGAGGAAGGACTATTCTTTTGGTTTGTGTGTTATGGAGTCATAATGGACTCGTGGACAGTACTTAGGAGGGGGAGACACAAATAGGTGCCCAGTACCTGGAGTTGATCTGGTTTTTTCTACTATGTTTTTATTTTTTCATCACTGTTTACATAATGCCAGAACATGTTTGTTGTGTGATGAGTAGTTTCATTATTCGTTGAATGTGTGTGAAAATTCCTAATTGTGGGGATGGGATGACATGAGACATAATCTAGACGCATTAATGAGGATGCCATTGAACCTATGCGGGTTTCCCAGTTCCACCAAAATAAGATAGTATATTGGCATGGACTAAGGATCTCCCAAATCCATGAGTTTATAAAGTCTTAACTCACTGTCATTGTGGTTTTTTGGGTTAGTAGTGGTCGGTCAGGTGTTCTTGGATGTCGAGTTTCATAGTAGTTTTCGAAGAAAACATGGTGGTTTGTCACATAGAGGTATCTTATGGGGTGGTTGTTTAGACCCCTCTTTTTATAATTATGTTTTTAAAATCACTGTATAATGAATTGTTTGAGTGGTATTTGATGCAATGACATGGCTTCCTTGGGCCATTCCATTGTAAAAATACAATACTTGTGGTGTTATTTGTGGTCATAATGTTTTGATTCAGGAGTTTTCAAAAAATCATGTATCACCAAATGGTTTCACCATAACTATGGCACCGTGTTGGTGGTACACTAAAATGTGGTAATAGTAACGGTTAAACTGTGAAGTTTTAACCATTATAGTGGAACACCGAAATGGTGGCACACCAAACAGTGTCTCTACTATTAATGAATTTCTAGTAATTTGAGTTTTTTGAGTTTTCCAGCATTTCACAGTTCCATGTCAAATTCTTGTTAAATGAGGAACATAAAAATTTATATCCATTTTTAACTCATTATCAACTGGTTTCAATGGAAGTATTAAATATAAATCAATTTCTAATATGTTGAGACCCTTGGAACTACCAAACTGTGTGGTAAAAACATGACCTGATTTTCATGGCCATTGAAATCTTATCCCTTGTTTTTAGGATCTCACCATTTCTTAAAACAATTTATCCTTTTATCTTAATATATTTTGTTTCTCTTGGATTTTATAAATCCATCCTATATTGATGAGTAGTGAACCTATTATAGATCGCTACAATATCTAGTTCTTCTTAGTCTTTCTTGATATTCGTGTGAACCCCTATTTAAGGTAATTAAGGAGTTTTGGTTGACTATTATTTTATGATGGTATTTTTCTGTCTCTCTTTAATTGTGTATCATGCAAGGATATTATAAGGATGACTCTTTGTCTGAACAACTGGATCCAAATTAAAAAAATATAATGATATGAAAAACATGGTTGAAGAAGTATATTTTTATAATATGTTGTTCAATTTAATTGATATTTTGATAAGGATGTGATCTATTATGGACGTATGGATTCTGTAAATCAAGGAATTTAGTGGTCATTTCCTATGTAGTGGTTGGGTTTTATATTTTGTTCCAATGTTTTTAAAAATTTTTGTAACATGATATCTTTGGAATCATGTATACATGGTTATATAAATGCATTTCCCAAGATCAAGAATGGTATCTAATCACCCCTATTTTATAATGTGGAATTAATGAACCCCTCGTGATAAATCTGAATATGACCAGATTAAAAATTTTGTTGTGTGCTATGTTTGTTTGTTTTTTTACATAGTGGTGGTTTTGGGATGTTTCTTTTGGTATCCTTGTTATTGGTACAGGGGTGGACAGAGAGACTAACCTTTTGATTGGGGGATGGTCTATTTTTGCAGTGGGGTTCTTTTTTGTGGTCTTATACTATGTGATTTTTAATGGATTGGTACAAGAGGTATGATGGAATCTCATGTAGAGTGAATTATTAATATTATAAAGGATAAACTTGTAGGTATATGGACTTACTTTTTTTTGTTTTATGGTCATCGGATGGAATAGTGAAGTAGGACTCATCATTGGAATGCTTGCTGTTTTGTGGTAGTTGTGGTTGTAAGTTTCCCCAGTTGTGCTGGAATAAATTAATGAGATCCCATTAATAATGAATAAAAAGAGGTTATATGAACAATGGGTTCAAAATATTCTTTGGTAGTCGTTGTTTTCATGGTTGTTAAAATAGGGGTAGCAGAAAAATTTGTTCTGGTAGGAGGGTTGTTTGTTTTGGGACATGTTTCTTAGGGATAATGTTTCATTAATTATATGTATAAATTTTAGTTAATTTTTATTTACAACATTTACAACACTATTTTTATAACTAGATGATGAACATCATCAATTTCATAGGGGAGTGTGTTTTTACAACATCTTGGTGGGAGGATGGATGGTTGGTTATTGACATTCTTCCCCCACCCCTTTCCGGTTCATACCGCTTGTGCATATCCAACCATGATGTAATTTCTTAATGATTAATATATCCCAAGATCCTTCAGTCATGTTGTGTTGTGATAGATGTTCATAGGTGTACGCATGCCATATTTGTCTCCCAAGCATCTTCAGGGTGAGGCATAGGTTTTTTCATGTGAGAGGTGTGATTGTTGTTACCGAGGTGTCTAGAGGCGGGATGTGTGTGGTTGAGTCCTATGTAGGTGTGATAAGTTGTGGCAGTCAGATTGCATTTGGGGAAGGGTGGATGTTTCATGGTGTTATCCGTAAGGATTGATTAATTATCCAGTGGGAATGGTGGTTGGCATACCCAAATCAACAACGTGCATATATTATTATCATACATGACTTGGGCTATTTGGTGAGAATTCGATGTTGATGTTGGGATGGTTTGTTTTCCATTATTGATGGGGATTTTTTCTATTATTATCATAGGGGAATTATTCTACTTATCCCACTTTTTAAAAAGTAAATTTAATTTCCCTACTGAGTATAAATGTATTCCCACCATACATTTTACATTTTTTAGGTTTTTAGAAGGATGCTAAGGACTATGCATGACTTAACAACCTTTGGTATCAGGATAGTTGTGTTTTATTTTGTGGTCTCATTCTTTTGGTACTTTATTTGGTGATTTGTTTTTCTTTTGTTTCATTTCAAATTTTAATCATTCATGGGTTAGATTTTGGTTTCCATTATAGAAATTATTTTTGTGTTGTTCTGTATTTCTATCATCATATACCCCGATTTTTTTTCATTAAAAAGGATAATGCCATCCATTTCTTGTGAGATTATATACACCTAGTTCTAGTATCTACATTAGATCCCGTTGAATATGGGACTCATGGGACATTATCCCTTCTTCATCTTAAATAAGGAAGGGTGTGTCACTTTGTTCTCCCTTCCATCTTCTTGAAGAGGGTGGGTCATGACAGAATAATATCTGAGGTGATTGTTGAATGATATGGTGGATTTTGGATTTAGTCACAGTGAGGATTGTATGGGATGGTAGTGAAATTATACTAGTAAATATTTCTACATGAAATTGTCTAGGGAAGTCTGTCTATGACATTGTATTTTAGGGGACCTCCTTCTCCGATGCAAGGACTCTAGGCATACCAAATGAACAAGTGAGGCTACACTAATTGCTAAGTAGATAAGATTATAATGTAAATGAATCATATTGACTTTCTTTCTTGTGTGTCTTGGGAGTTTTGAGAATATAATTTTAATAAATAGAAAAAATAAATCATCAATAAAAATTCAGACTTCTCAGACATAGGAGTTACTTGTTTATCTTTTCAGCTATGGCAGCTCGACATTTCCCACGTGTGAAATGAGCTAATGAGACCCAGTTGGATGAAACAGTTGATTAGTGGAGGGACAATCGAGATGATGATAATGATTTGTATTGAATTTTCAATATTCCTTCTAGTGGCAGGCCATGGGGATATACAATGGTGGTTTTTCTAACATAGATATTGAGGGATGCATTTAGGAGATGATAATCACCTTTACCTTCATCTGAGATCTGAGGGGGTATTGGGTTCCTCTGATAGTGATCCAGAGTCGAGTAGAGTCACATCATTGGTGAATAATTTAACATAGGGAGAGTAAGTAGACCGATGAATCATGGGATAAAATTTAGAAGGTGGTTCAGTCAGTGTTTTTTCATCGATGATGATGAAAGTGATGTTGTAGGAGTTTATTTTCATCTTGTAGGGTAGTATGTACAGTGATAAAAAATGGGATTTCATACCATTGGATTTTCTGTATTAGGATGAATGTGTAGATGGATGTTGCAAAAAAATTATCATTTAGAGTTTGAGCTAATTCTGGTTGAGCATGTGCGGGTGTGGGCCAAGATGGCTTGTGCCTGATTCGGTGAAGGACAAGGTGGTTTGAGCCTGCATGGGTTTGAGCAGACCTAGTGGCCTAATTTAAAAATAGATTTTTTTTATATAAAATATATGATTCGTTGATATTTTAGTTTTTTAATTAAAAATTATGATTAAACAATGAAATAAGATTTCTTCACCGTAATCCTCACACTAATTGACCAATCATTCACATGTGAATTTTTAGTAGGTATATATTTATTATTTTAATATGATATTATAATATTTATAATGTAATTATTCACCATATTCACATGATGTGTCACCCCACCAGATAACAAAACTCATATCTCATGAAGATAGTTTCAATTCTAAAAGAGTTATAATATTCATAATATTTTTCAGGTACATTTAGTTTTGTTTATAATTTTTTTTTTATATTTTATTAATAAAATATGAATGGACCGTAGTGATACCATAATATACTCATTTAAAAATGATTGTTTTTTAGAAATTCATTGTCCATTCCAGCCATTCATGTCTCCAACCGACCAACATTATCTTTTTACATGTCTCATCGATCACTCATCTACTCTTCAGAACAATAGCTCACCACCACATCGTTATCTCCACATGTAACCATTAATAAATATATAAATTTTATATCGCATCCCTTCAAAATCTTTGTATTTTCAATCAATACTTCTCCCAACAACAACCATTTGGAATGAGAAGAAAATAAAATAACTAAATGATTATAAATATTATAAATTTTTTAAAATTCGGGATAATCGGGGGCTTATGTGGGGTTGGGCGTGTTTGAATTTTTTAGTTCACATTATATGCTTGATTTTTTGGAAAACCCAAAAAAGATCAATCCTGTGATTTTTTACCCAGCCCCAACCCGTCCCGCCAATTTTTTATTAATAAGTATGTTGGTGGGGGAACAATATACATAGTTCGAGGATATCCAATTTTTATCTCTATATCTTTTTTTGGGTGACGATTTGTCAGCGAGATGCTTGGAGGAGGCACTCTGACCTCCTCTTAAGTATGATGTAACTCCCATCACACTACTGACATACATAGAAGTTCATAAGAAGGATGAATTATTTGAGAGGATTTACTCATAGGGAGGTGTACTGTTCAAGGGAATCCATCTATTATTGACTTAGGGGAAGGCAGTTAGCAGTGGGTCACAATCATCCGGGCCATCTAGGTTTCATCCAGTGGGATGTAGTCCACAACAGTTCTAGTCCAGATGTACTGGTTCTCGCCCTTTCCCTATTGTCCTAGCACTGAGGATCTTTTTATGTGGAGGCCGTGTATATATTATTAGACAATTTATAGTTCAGACATAGTACAGTGTTAGTGGGAAGGTTAAACTTCTACCTCAGTAACATTAGTTTTCGGTCAGACATTTAAAACTGTAAGGGCAGCGGGCACTCGCTGTACAGAGAGTAGATGGTACTGATTTAGGTCAATGTTATGGCGCATTTCAAGTACCTAGTCTATGGCATTGTCATGGAGGAGGTCAACGATAATGTGTTAGAGGAGATGGGTGTTGGCAGTTGCACAGTACTGAGGCAATAGTTCTAGTGAGGCCAGAGGATGTTCGAGGTATGATCAGTCTTTTTAGTACTATTGTGTGGGATTTTTTTTGTTTTAAGAGATTTAAACTCACTATTTCTCACACCGTGTATCCAATGTAATGGGACTAGACGTAGAGATACTTTTAATTCACCTAGTGTTGAGACCACTATTTGGAGGTCGGACCAATCTTTTTTATGTTTCCCCAGGGCGTAGATTGATGTTGGGTCCATATCATTCAATTAGTGATCTTCTTATCTTAGATAATTATCAATAATATTTCATCCTTGGGGTCTATTGGTTGTTCTCTATGCATTCCATTATTAAATACATCTGGAGTAGAGTCATGTTTTCAGATATGGATGACTAATGGGTAATTTTTATTGGCGAGTGCAGCCATTAGGAAGGAAGTTGGCATGTGGGGTGTCTTTATTTTTTTTTTCTAACCAAGCTATTAAAGGGTTACACTAATGACGATATCGTAGAGGTTGTGAGATTTTTCATGGAGTTCCTACATTTTATTCTCAAATAGTTTGTGACACTACCATCTCGACATAACATTCAGTAAAGAATATACTTGCTATCCGATGCATGTATGATATTGATGTCTCCCTACCGGATGTCACCTTATAAGTTGCGAGAGTTGTTTACTTAGGATGAAGACTTGATAAAAATGGGTTTTATCCACCCGATCCTGTCAATTTGGTTTGCTACTATATTTTTCGCGAAGAAAGAATACCATATCATGAGGTTGTGCATGGACATCCCGAGACTAAATTAGGTAAGGTTCACGAACCATTACCCACTACCGAGAATAAAAAGTCTTTTTGACCAGTTAATTGGAGCAGGTTGGTTCTCTAAAATAAATAAGAGTTATTGATATCACCGCTTGAGGGTGAAATCTTGAAGAGTTCATTTAGGTCTAGGTATGGGAACTTCGAGTTCTTAGTCATGACATGCAGCTATGAATGATGATGAATTTTATTAAGGACTATGAATATGATTTCTCATACACCTATGTACTGGGGAACATCCTGGATGATGGCCTAAGTAGGATGAAGAAGAAGGATGTAGTTCAATAATCCAAATATTCTTGGAAGGAAAATGAAGAGTTGGCCTCTTTGCATCAAGATGTGAGAGTGGATGGAAGAAGACACTACCTATTTCAGATGATAGTGCAATCTTCCATGGGTGATAGGTGGATGAGTGTCAATGGGGTTACTAAGAGACTGATTTGATGTGTTATTAGATAGCCCATGGTGATTCTCTAAGTGGATGGTCAGATTATAGTTAGAATCAGATGTTGTTCCATGGGAAGCAATTTTTCCAAGTGGAAATATATGAGGGACATCTCTGGGTGTTCCACAACTGACCCCTTCTTACGCATCTATATGTATATAAGAAGTACTAATGCTGAAGGGAATAGTTTTGGAGTCCTGGTTTGATACAGGTAGTGGTGGGGTTTGTATTAAGGTTCCTAGTGTATTAGTAGGTGAAGGTTGAGCCCGGTGTTCCCATCGGTTGGTCATAGTCCATAGACATTATTGAGTGGAAGTGGGATGACTTCAAAATAAACATAATCGCATGATTAACAAGGCCTCAAAATGGATGTGATTCCCTTTGGGTATTAGTGGACCAGTTAAAAAAAATCATATCACTTATTAGAGATAAAGTATTCGATCAATGTAGATTCCATAGCATAGAGATATGTGGATGAGGTGGTGTGGCTTCATGGAGATCCAAGATCTATTATCTCAAATATGGATGCATATTTTCATTTTTAACATTTATGGGGTTGTATAATCCCTATGGAACTCAGCTATGCCTCATTTCTATTTCCACCCTCAGATGGATGGGAAGATAGAGAGGACCATCTAGAAATTGGAGGACATGTTAGGGTTTTTTTTTGGAGTTTAGTGGGTCATCAGTGCAACATTTTATCTTTGTAGAGATTTCCTACAATAATATCTCGCACTCTTCCATTGGTATATCTCTATTAGAAGCTCTGTTTTGGTGGCCTTGTCGTTCACTATTTTTCTAAATGGCATTTGTGGATGCAACTATGGTAGATACAGACGTGGTGTAGAGTATGAAAGTGAAGGTGCAACTTTTCTGTGAGAGAATGAAGGTAGAAAATAGCCAAATTATTTCGTATTCGGATCTTAGGAGGAGGAATTTATAGTATGAGGTTGGATACCATGTATTCATTAATTTTTTCCATCGACATGGGTAGAAGAGGTTTCATAGAGGGATCAGGCTTTCTCCAATGTTAATCGGACCTTTTGGGATGATTGGAAGAGTTGTTTAGGTGGAATATCATCTAGCATTACCACTGTGGTTGGATAGGGTCCATGATGTCTTCCCTGTTTCTTAGCTCTGTCGATGTCTACACGTTTAATCCCACATCATTTAATGGGTAGAGTTCGATATCATGGATGACACGAAATTTTTGGAATGACCAGTAATAATTGATGATAGTGAGTAGAAGTTTCCTCAAGGATTGAAAATTCATTTGGATCATGTTTTATAATGGTTTTGGTGGCCTAGAGGAGAGTACATGGGAGTGGGAGGCATAGATGTGTGCCTAGTACCAAGAGTTGTTCTATGTTTTTCTCTTGTGGTTTTTTGGGATTTTTTATGATATAATGCATGACCTCATTTTTTGTAAAATGAGGTGTTTCATAGTTCTATAAGAATGTGTAAAAAGTCCTGAATGTGCGTAGGGGAGTAGATGATTCCTAATCATGAATCATTAATAAAGATTATATTGAACACTTGAGGGAAATTTAGTGCCTCCTGAAGAGGATTGTATACTAACATGGAGGAAGGAACTCCTGAATCAAATTGTTTGGAAATTGTGACCTTTGATTTTTGTGTAGTTTTTTGGGACAATAATAGTTAGTGTGGTGTTCTTGGATACTGAGGTTTTACCTCAAGTTATATATCAATTCATAATGGTTTTTCTGGGAGAGGTATCATATGAGGTGGTTGTTCAGGAACCTCTTTTTTGAGTTTGGTTTTAAATTCTCATGGTGGAGAATTGTTTAAGAGGTATTTATTGCAATGTCCCATATTTTCCTGGTCCAATCCATTGGGAAAATCCAATGCATTCAGTATTCATGTAGGTTGTAGTGGTTTGATTTGGGGGTTTTCCAAGAATCCAATTTCACCAAACTTTTTTACCAAAATAGTAGCACTGTGATGGTGGCACACTGAGTTGTTGGTACTTTTATTATGTCACATATAAAGGGTTACCCATTGATAGTGGCACACAAAAACAGTGGAACCATCTTGGTGGAACACTAAAGAGGTGCCACCATAATGATGACATCAAGATAGTGGCACAATAACGGTGGTACCTTATTGGTGGCACACCAAAATGGTGGCATATCAAATGGTGGTCACCGTTTTTCAAATATCTAGTTTTTCTTGTTTTCTCCATTTTTCCATATTTTCCCAGTTTCACATCAGGCATTCGCTCAATTAGTAACCTATAAATTCATGGAACATTTTAACACTATCTCTAATGTTTTCAAGTGTATTATTAAATATAAATTAATTCATAACATGTGGAAACCCTTGAAATTTCAAAACAACATGGTCAAACCTTGATTCAATTTTCAAGAACATTGAAATCATATCCATTGTTTCTATGATCTCACTTTTTCATAACCCAATGTCTATTCTTTTCTTATAAATTTTCACTATTTCTGAATCAAAGTCCTTTATCTATAGATGAGTCATGTTAATGTGCTATATCCATATCATATCCCATTCTTCAATGGGTTTCCTTTTGTATGTGTGATCATCTATTCCAGACAAGAAGGATTTTTGGTCACCAGTCGTTTCATGTTGGGATTCTTATATCTCTATTTAATTGTGTATCATGTGGTGTGTCTATAATGATTCCACTTTGTGATAATATATTAATCAAAAATAAAAATGATATTGATAATTAACTAATGGGGGATGAGGGAAATGTTGATGTTGTATGGGTTTATTTAATTGTTATATTTTTTGTCGATGTGATTTATAATAGATATATGGCTTTTGAAAAACATTACCATTGGTGGTATTTTCTAGTTCATAGGTGTTTTTCTTTATATTGTTGTGATTTTTTAATAAGTGTCTTTAAAAATAAATCTTCTTAATCACATATACTTGGTTAAATAATTGGATTCTCTAAGATCAAACCTTGTCTACAATCACCCCTATTATTTAATGTGTAATTAAATAACCCCTCTTTCTAAATATGAATATGCATGGATTAATGTTTTGGTTGTGTGCTATGATTTGTTGTATTTTTTACTTCATGGGGGTTTTGTGTAGTTTTTGTTACTAACCATTTTATGGGTACATGGGGTGGAAAAAGGGAATAAACTTGTGTTTGTGGGATGTCTTGTATGTACAATGAAAACCTATTTGGGGGTGTTTTGTTATGAGATTTGTTTGTGGGGTGGTACATAAGGTGTGACAAAATATCATGTTTATAGATTGATTGATTATGGAATGGATGAACTTGTATAAAGTGGTACTACTTTTGTTTATATTGTGGTCATCGAATTCCGATGTGATATTAGACTGCACATTGGCTTTCATGTTGTGTTGTAATGGTTATGGTTGGGTTTTTACCATTTTGAGATGGGATAAATTAATGTGAAGCCATTAATAAAAAACCAAAAGTGATTAATTGAAAATGGGGATGGGTTTTATCTTTCGTAGTTCTTGTTTATGTGGATGTGCATATAGGGGTAGATGAAAATGTGGTTCTAGTGGGATAGATGATTGTTTTGGAACTATTTGGTTGTTTTGAGTGCTTGTTTACTAATATTTATAAATTTTACTTTATTTTGATATTCACTACACAACCCTCACTTATTGAGAACTATGTGCCAAACACTCCCATTTCATAGAGGAGGGTGTCTTTTCTAAAATCTTGGTGGGAAGATGTATGATAGTTTAGTGACGTTCTTCCTCACCCCCTTCTTGGTTATTACTGCTTGAGGATAACCAGAAAGGCTATAATGGATGGAGGTTTACTATTTCCCATGATTCTTTGGGTAGGATGTGTTTTGAATGAGGGGACATGGTTTCTGTGGGACATGATTTTTTCCAAGACATCTTCGAGATGATGCCCCTTATGTTTTTGGGTGAGAGGTTTTTTTGTGACCCAAGTGTCTGTATGCAGTATGTATGTAGTTATGGGCTAGGATTCACTGAAAATATGTGGTTGTGGGACCGAATTTGGGGAAGGGAGCAAGAATTAATACATTAGCTATTTGTAATGTGCAGTTAACGTGTGGAAGAAGTGGTGCAGTTACCCAAATCATTGATGTTCTTATATCATTACCTTACATGACTTACACATTTTTGGGATCAATATTTGGTGAGGTTGGAGTTGATTGGATTTTTCCTTGGTAGGTGTGGTTTGTTTTATTGTTTTCATATGGGCATTATTTTGATTTTCCCACTTGTTAAAGATTCACTTTTGTTTCCCTTTTGATTATAATTGAATTTTCACTTTATTTTATACAACTATTTTAAGGTTTCATGGAGGACATTGAGAACTATTATGGACATTCCAAGCTCAAGCATTTGAATAGTTTTTGTGATATTGATTCGTCTCTTTCTTTTGGGACTTTCATTAGTGATATAGATGCAAATTTTTCATAGTACATTTTTAAATCATGAGTAGGTTGGAATTTGGTTTCCTTTATAGAAACTTATTTGGTGTTGTGCGATAATTTTTCCATCTTATATCTTGAACCTCTTTTCATTAAAAAGGTAATGGATTCCATTTTGTGTTAGATTATATACAGTTTTTATAGTCCCCACTCTAGGGCCAACTGAAAGCGGGACTCTGTGTGTTATTTACCCTCATTAAGCTTGAAGAAGGAAGGGTGTGGAACATTGTTGTCCCTTATATCATCATGCAGAAGTAGGGTCCTGACACCTAGTAACATTAGATGGATTGATTAATATATAGTTTGTGTCATGTTATATATAGATGAACAGAAATCATACTTCCCCAAGTATTTCTGAAAAATCACTACAGAATTATCATATGCAAATGAAATGGAAATTAACATACAGAAAATATATTAAATTATCAAAAATTTAATTAAATAATTAGTAGTAATTTAACATTTTATGAGGGTTTCATACATTATTGACTCATTTCCTTGATTTCATTATCAATGTTATAGTATTTAAGTCCCATATCTTATAAGAATGATCCATTTAAAACAATCTACCATAACATGAACAATTGAATCCTCCTATATAAATAAATAAATAAATTTTAGTAATAGAAAAACAAAATAATACAAACATTAATTTTTAATAATACATTAATTCTCTATAAAATGGATTTACTATGAAAACATAATGATTACTCAATGAATGTGATAGGAAGTGTTATTTCTCTTTCTACAAAGGATGTGGGGGGAACATGATGTAATGGGATAAATTCCATCATTACATTGGTGAAATGATATTTAGGGAGAGTAATTGGGTAGAAATATTTGAGAATAAAGGAATAAAATATTAGGTACAATCATTTAAAATAACTGAAATTTGAAAATTTGAATTCTAAAAAGATCTATAAAAAACAATATATTTATAAAAAAAATATTAAAAAATATTATGTAACATTAAGTTACATATAGTTGATATTTTTTTAAAAATATTAAGTAAATAGGTAGTAGCAATTCATCATATCATGAATGGTTATATACTTTATTGAAATATTTCCATGTTTTGATTATCTATATTTTAACCTGAAAGTCCAATCTCTCATGATCACCAATATCTTCGAACATAAAACTATTACTGAGATAAAATAATCCACCTATAGAAGAACGAAAATTTTATTTAAGTAATTATAATAAGTAATAAATTGAAAATAAATTTGAAAAAAAAATTATTTCAATAGAAAATTATTTTACTATGAAAACATTAATATGATCGCTATAATTTACCTGAGATAACATCATTTCACTTCCAGAAAAGATAGTCGAGGAACATTATTGATGGTGATAAATGCCAAAATTGCAGGGGTGAAATGGGTTTGAGGGAAAATCATTTTCTGGTTGTATTGGTGTTAAATGGAATGAAAAAAATGAAATACAAATTAAAATATAATTCAACACATCATGGAAAAATAAATCTTATATAACAATTTCATTTTTTATTTTCTAGTTAAACAAATAATGAATATCGTACCATTACCATTATGTCTTACCAAAGGGGTTTCTTAGTAATATCCTTTTCTTCTATGGGATTGGAAAAATATTATTTAAAATAAATTATCTACACATGAAGTCAAATATTATATTTATATTATTATAATGTAGTATAAAATAGATAACATTATCATGAAAATATTTTTTATTAAGTAAATATATACTTTCTCACTGAACACTCTTTATTTTTTAAATGTTTGATGGATTTATTTCCTTTATCAAGAAACCAAATCCCTAATCTATGGTCCCCTATAACATAAATTAAATATTCTACATTGGGGTTGAAATGAATTGATTTTGATATCATATTGCAATGGTCATCTATCTTTAATTTTCATCTTACCCAACATTTTTTAATCTTAAGTTGGATGGTTGAACAATTAATGTTTTTTGTATTTCAGATGTAAAATACTTTCACTGCATGTGATTATATTATGAATAGATAAGATTTCTCCCATTACACATTTAAATTCACCTTCCTAGATCCCATTTCGTCATGTTTAACAATAATCATATTTTGAACCCATTTGCAATGGAATATCATCAATTAAAATGTTGTGTAATGTAACTCATATATCTATTTGATAATTCCAAAATATGACATAATTTAAAAAATTGGAACTCTATCCTTAGAACCATATATGTACTTCATTTCATGACAAACATATCACCATTTTTTTCATCATACTGTTTTAACCATGTCCTTTATTATTTAACAAATAACCATTGATTACAAAACTAGGGTAAGATATAAATTTTTTTGGCTACCGAGATACCAGTCGATGTCATTTAGAAACTGAATTAGGATTTTTATATATCACCTTATAAATTTTTCCATTAAACAAGCATATACTATATTGATTATGTATATTTGATATGCATCATTTAGGCCTTGATGGATTCAAATCTCTATGAATTTCATTATGGGATTAAATGTATGGATACACTTCTTTGAAATATTGTAAAATACAAAGATGATATTACTTATACAATATCAATGTAATTTAAACAATATATCTTCTAGAAATAACCACAACCTTAAAGAATCCCCAACAACGAGACAACGGGAGACCAAGGCTATCAACATTTAATAGGTAATTGGTATATATTTCAACAGCTTCATTAACAAGTTATTGTTCATTAATACATCCTTCTAGTGCACATGAGCCTCATCTTGGTTCAGTATGAATATTTATGTTCATCCAAGAAACTAGATATTAAATTTGGGAAATCTCATATTTCTAGGTTACTATCACAATACTGTATCTGGTACTATAGTTTCTGATGCAGTATGTAATGTATCATGTACACTTCTATAGTGTAACAGCCAAAACTATTCATATGCTCCACAAGTTTGTTCCTCATGTTTTCAAGGATTTTTGGCCACCCATGACCTTCGGGAGAGTAGATATTCTACTCCACAACATGGCCTTTAGTCCCCCTCATTGATTTCAAGACACCTCATGGACTTTAGGCCCCATGTAATTGTGATTAAACTAGACAGATTTCAAAGAAACAAGGACCCAGATGATGATTCATAGATATCACATTCACAATAGGAGAACTAAGTTGAATTTGAAGACTGAGAGTGTATGGAATTTCCATTACATCCAATCAGGTTCATGACTCTATAGTACAACTATTTACCCAACATTGTAATGGTTGAGAGTACAGATCATGTTATATACATGGGAGGGGTTGTTCAATGCAGTATTCTTGGGATAAATTCCACTCATTCTATTAGTACATGTAATTCGTTACTAAGACTATGGGCTAGGTAAGGGTTCTCCTTCAAGCACTTAAATGGGGATTATCAAAAACAATTAAAAAAATAATGCCTTCATTAAATAAAAGTATTAAAACATTTTGGGAATATTCAATTCTTAACATATCATTTCAATGTATATATATATCATTATAAGTGGTATATCATCTATTAATAGATATGATGTAATTTTTTAACATATATAACAAGGTGATATATCTGGTGTACCATTATATGAAAGAATTATGTGGGAAGAACAAATCTATTTCACGAATTTTATTTTCAACCTCTTTGTTCATGAAGTGATACATTTTCAGGTCAATAAGATTTCTAAAAATTGTATTGAAAAATGTAGACTAATCTAGTAATTTTATTTAATAAATATTGAGGTGGAAATAAAAAGTATGAAAAAATAACAAAATTCTGGATCTGAAGATAAATTTTGTGTTATTTTTTTTCCCTATTACATCAAATTAGTTATTGACAAGATATCTAATATATTTTATTAATACCAATATGGATATTTTTAACTATTATTCAAATGGGAAATTATTTATTTATAATTTATTTATAGTGTGTAAGCTTACTGAGGAAAAAAATTTCTTCTTTTTCTTCTTCATTGGTGTCAAATCATACTTTATTCCCATATCTATCATTTTCAACATATCTTGGATTTCATCATTATTTTTTTGAGGAACATTTAACAAAAAATTAATAAAACTATCAAATATTTTTTTTGATGTAACTGAAATTATTAAAATGGATCACATAAAATAAATTATAATATATAAATTCAAATAAAATTTATGTCTTATTGAAACCAAATCTCATAAGGTTTATTATATATTTTCTTCAAAAAATAGCTCCAAGGACCTTAACTTTATTGAAAAGATGATCTACTATTACTCGAGATGGTGTTGTACCATGCTTGATATTTCAATAGAATGTTGTTGTACAGAATCCATTTTATGGCATTGAGGTAAAAAAAATTATGTCCTAAAAACATAGTCTTTGAGGAATGTTGAACCTGATGTGTGTGTGTTCATTCATCAAAGAGGGGACACCAGAACATTCCTTAACATACATTGCCTTTTAAATTTTCATAAGTGGTGAAGTCATTTATTATTCCATAAAATATGGTCCTCAAAGAGAATTATTCACTTCAATGAGAATTATACATTGTTACACATGTATCCCACATCAATTTTAGATCTTTGATCTTTGCAGCCAAATTGATGTCAATATATTTTGTGGGTTTCATTGGTCCTGATATTAGAAGATACAATGTAATGTATTTTAACATCATGCATAACCATGTTAAAAATTAATAATTTACACACATGATAGTCCATGAACTATGATTACTACTCGAAACTCCAAAAGGATTTATTTTATCTGTAGATAATGTCATACAATATTTTCTCAACTCATTATCATATTTTGGATACTGATAATCAATTTTCATTCACTTAAGAGAATATGTTGGAGGATGTATGTATGCATCATTAATTATTGTGTATGTATTCCATTTTAATTATCTCATAGTATTAATAAATCCATATTGACATCCAAATAATGTAATTTCATAATGAACAATTCATATTTTGAATGAATTTTTTCTTTTTTCTTGTATTGATCAGTTCCACAACTCGTGAATTTTGCGATTGATTCATGGTAATTGAAAAATAATATACAATTATTTGAAAAATCATTTTTTTAAATTCATTACCACTAAACATATAATTAATTTATAGTCATATGTTCTACATGGTAT
Organism: Viscum album; assembly: GCA_963277665.1. Classification (NCBI taxonomy): domain Eukaryota; kingdom Viridiplantae; phylum Streptophyta; class Magnoliopsida; order Santalales; family Viscaceae; genus Viscum; species Viscum album. Next base: position 518,038,856 of record OY728146.1, read on the forward strand.
TTCATTTTATTTTGGAAGCATATCATTCATTAGCAAAATTGGTTTTCTAAAGATGGTGTCACTATGTCTACTATGAGCTTCCAGATTATATAGCGTCATTAAAACAATCAATTATGTGTATTTCGTACCACTAATATACAATGGTCACCTAGAACAACTATTTATATTCTCAAACAACATTGTATACTCATTAATTTCATATTCAATTGTTATTGACATTTTTTCCATTTGATATGGATTATCTTTTACAATGGTATCTGTTTCAAATGATCCATAAACAGACGTATCATCTCAATTGGTGTTAATTTTTATTTTCTACATTGATTAATTAAATATTTAGTTTTTTTGATAAATTTTATGAAAAATCATAGCTTATTTATAACTTTTAAAGACTAACATTTCTTGAATAACAACAACATAAACACGAAAAATTTACATTATAATGGTAAATGCATGCTTAATTTAAAACATGATGAACTATTTAACTCCATATTCATACTCATTTTCCAATGAATAATTTTAATCCATTTTTTGATTCATATACATCCTATTTGGTAAATAAATAGTAATTTATTTGAATAAATAAGTAAATACAAATAAGACATTCACTATCAAATGAAAACATTATAGACAATTCTAATAAGGTAAAACCATGAGTTGATTATTTCATAGAATATATGTATGCATTTATGAAAATATTTAATTGAATTAGAGTATAAAAATACTCTACTATGATAGGTGTTATACTGTTATTTCATTCAATGGTGAAATTTATAGACATTTTTCATCATCATAAACTCTTGACCAGAACATTTGACATCATGTTTTTTTGAAACACATCGTACTTATCTTGTGGACATGAACCTGTATTTCTGGAAATAATCTTTAAATTTGTTATAATTGGATATCTAAAAATTAGAGTAGTACAATAAATATAAAAAATATGTGGAATGATTTTCATGAAATAAAATCTAGTAAAAACTATTCATGAGATGAAGCTAACAAGTATGATAGTTTTATTCCATTATGTTGTCTAAAATGAGTTATGTCTCCAATTTGTAATAATTAAACCATTGGAACTATTTTATAACTTGTGGCCTACTAAATAAGAGATTTTGGGATCATAAACAATATTTTATGTGATTCAAGGGATCTCAACAGGGACATGTTATGATATTTGCATCATTGGGGCCATTATAAATTCAATATTTATAAGATAAACCCACCTCTTAATAATTAGAATCCTTTAACTAAGACTATTCTGAAAACTATTAAAATGATACATCATGTCTTTCACAGATCCCCAAAAAATTAAAATATAATATAGAAAATTAAGGAGTGATAAGAAACCGAAATATGCTAAAAAAGAACAAAAAACTATCATTCAATCAAATAGATGATATAAAAATGTATTAATAAATAATTTTAATAAATAAAATTTATATCATATTCATTTATTCTAGTCATATATTTATAGTGGTTGAATGAATAATTATAAATCTAAAAGAATAAATATATAAAAATTATTTCTCTACATTATTAAAATATATATAGAATTAGATGACCTCTATTTTAATTCTTTTTACATGTGATGTAACAATCCGAGGAATTTATACATTTATCATTAATGTGATATCAGATATTTATAAACATATCAAAATAATATTTTGAAATAAAAAATGATAATTATTAGAAAAAAATATTTTTATTAAAATAATATAACTAATAACAATAATGATTTAAAATATATAAATATTCATATATGATAATTTGGATGATAAATTATTTCTATACAGGTGAAAATAAGAATTAGTTTCATGATGAAGAAGAGTAGTAAATATATAAAACCATCGTTTTTAGGATACTATTGGTTATATGTTGATTTTGGGAACATAGAATATAAATTTAGATAAATTGATATAAATAATAGTAATTATGGATGATATAAAAGTTTTATATTGAATGGCATATTACACACTCTTACAATAGTAGTTTGGAAGTATGATGAATCCTTATATGTAAAATTGGATGATGTATTTAATCAATTTAATGAACTCTATTTAACATGTCAAAAATTAAAATTATGTATTAAAGATTTCCAAAATCTAAAAATATACATTAATGCGAAGAATGAATTAGAAATGTATTATATTATAAAAATTTAATGTGAGAGGAATTTATAATTTATGATTCACTAAAGGATTTACCAAAGAGAGATAAATTCATGTTAGATATTGGTTGTTTATATCACATTACAAATAATTTGATATAATTAAAGATAGCTGAGAAGTTCAAAGTGAAATTATAATTTTATAAATGTTGGATATCGTAAGATTTTTTTTTCATTTACATGTTGTTTGAAATAAATGGAAATGTTATTGAGTTGTATGTTTTCAGATAGAATAATTTTAAACACGCATAAAAAATTTTAGATGAGATGAAGAAAATGAATTTAATTCTAATAAGTATTATGGATTAGTTTATAGTTTTAAAAATATAAATATTTTTAAAATTTTATAGAAAACTGGTCTAACAATATTCTAATATGGGATTAGTAAAAAATAGAGATTAATTTATTTAAAAGAAGAAATTTATTTTGTGCAATGAAAACTGAGCATATTAGATATGGATATATTTGAATAATAGTTTGAAAATGGTGGATTGATTTTTTTTATGATGAAAAAATAACCTTTTTTAGATATTTTGTACTAATTGTAATGGGGGTGTTGGTAATAATTAAATTAACAAATCAGATATTTAAATGAACCAACCATTAGAGTTCATTTACTCTGAAAAATGTGGACCATGAACATATAAATACAAAAAAATTGATAATTATTTCATTCTAGAAAATAATAATTATACACATATTATATTTATTATGTTTTAGTCATATATAATTATAATTATCTAAATGGGATTAATATTTTAACAATAAATATTAATAATGAGTATCAATATATAGTAAAAACACAATATTAGATTTTGGGGTTGATTAAATGGCAACCCAATTATAATAAATATCAATCACATAACAATATATGACATTTAATCCCTTGTAAATAACTAGTTCATTAATATCACATGTGTAATAAGACAACTATTTATTAAGTCCAATTTGTTGGAGGAATACATCAATTCAGTAGAATAACACTTGTACTCCACATCCATCTGGATTAATGAATGATGAAAACCTCATTGTACATGTTTAGTGGCCACTAATTATTTACCTATATTTTTACCAATATCTTTCATATTCAAGAAAAAATTTGAATGGGAAGCATTTATCAATCATTAGTTTGAAATGAAATAATTTCTTCATGAATAATTTATAGTAAAAATATTTTAAATAGGTCCCTCCTTGTTATGATTCCACCTCATTATAACGGGGAGTGTTCAAATTCATGACCCATGGAAGAATAGTAATTTAGGTCCCAATAGCACCGTTGTTTATAAGGTTATAGATAATGAAATTATGATTTACATTTGGATTCCTGTAGTTATATATCCTCTAAGAAATTCTCTCTTAGGTTGTTATGGATATTTTGTGCAACTAGAGATCATTAAATGTGATCTCCCTCTGAATATAATAAATTGTTTTAATTTGAATTTATGGATGAGTTATCATTAGTTTTTAAGTAATGTTTTTCCTCCGATAAATGTTGTTTATGTGAGACCTTGATAACCTATCATAATGGGGATAAAAAAATGATCAGGTTTTTAATTCTTTATCAAAACACTACAAAAATACTCCTAAATAGTTGTAGGAATATATTCTTTTACATAATTTATTGGAACTACAAAATTGTTGAGGGATTGACTAATTGAGTGTCCAATATTTACCATAGGTATGTTATGATGGTAACGAAATTAAAATGATAAAAATTCAAAAATTCAAATTTTCCAAAAATATGTGTTTGGAGGACAAGAAAATACATTAGATGACGCTCAAAATCGTATGAGAGAATTTATAGATATAGATAAATCGTGAATTCCTTTGTGCATTGGATTCATTGAACCATTGAATCAATTTAGCATTAGATTTAATCCATGTAATAGTTCGATCTTGATTAGATCCTTGATTTAAGCCATGATTTGAGCTTCAAATCAATGAGGAAGAGCATTTATAGTATAGTTCTTACATGGAACACTTCAGATATCACGACGTGTTTTTTTATTTAAATATATTGGTACAATTTTATCATTTTTTCTATAAAAAACTACTGATAAAAATACATTTGGTCAATTCTAAAATAATAAATGCTTATAAATATGACTTTTATCAGAGCTTATTACCTAGTAGTGATAATAGATATATATTTTTAATTTTAATTTAAAAAGTTGTAAATATATTTATTTACTTATATATATATATTGAATAAATTTATGAAAATATATTTGTAGTGAATTTATAATATTTTAAAATATATTTTATTTAATTTTATAATTATTTAAATATAAAATTATTTATACATGACTATATAAATATTTTTTTTAAAATTATATTTCAATATTTATATATATATATCAATACTTATATCTATATATTTTATATATATTTAATATATTGATTTAAATATAAAGGCAAATATGCATATTCTTAATTAAAATAAATTTATTATAAAATTATAAATTTTTAAATATTTGTAATTTTTTAAATACATTTTTAAAATTAATATTTAATTATTAATAAATACAAATATAGTAAATATTGATTAATTAATAAATATATTTATAAAAAACTTTCAATATTATTTATCCTTATTGTAGAATATATTAACTTATATGCATGAATATTTAAAATGAGTAAAATTTTATAAATAAAAATCACTATAATTTGACAATATTAACAAATTTGTAAGTTTTATTAATAAAATTTAAATGAAAAAGAATATGAAAAAATATTGAAATAAATATGAATAAATATTGAAAATATAAGAAAATAGTAAATATATATGTAATAAAGATTTTAAATAGATTAAATTAGTCAAAAAAATTAGAAAATAAAAAATAAAACATATTAAAAATAAATTGATACCTAACTGTAATAAAATTTATAATAAATTTATAAATACTAAATATTAAAAAACTGACATATAAAATGTATCATGTTATAATGAAATAACAAAATGAATAGAAAAATTAAAATAAACTACGTATATATTAGTTGTGTGTGTTTCTATATAAGATTTCACTATTTACAAAATATTTGTTTCTATATGTTGAATAAAAAATGAATTAATTAAGTATAAGTGAAATAGTTGTAACACATGACTGATCTATTCTAAATTGAATATTTTAATGACCCTTAATTAGGTCCATTAGAAGATGTAATTAATTAGTACGTTTAATTCATATAAAATTTTAATTATAGACCATAATTAAATAAATATTTGACTCTTTAATGTAATCAATAAATATTTTGTTTTATATACATCATATTTATATACATTATTATATATCAGTATATTTAATATATAATATTTATTAAAAATATCAGCAATTATCAATTTAATAAAATGTTTATAATTGTATGAAATTTCTATATTTTTAATTTTTATTTTTTTATTTCATATTATACATATATCTATATATTTAATATATAATTTTTATTAGTACCTGTAATTTATATATAGTATACTCAATTAATATATTTTTTTCAATAATTGTTAATTAATATAAAATTTAATGTTTTTTAATAATGTCATTTTAATTTTTATTTTATTTCACTATTTCACTTTATTCAAATTTCAATCAGCACTAAAAAAGTGTTGATATAGGATTCCATTATCATTATTAATGATAACGTTATGCAATGGTTACCTAAAATCATCTATAAAGAGAATCAATTATAATGCGTACCTTTTCTGAGAGCAAATAAATATGATAAAATATAACCATTATGAGAAATTTTATTAGTGGTGATAATGTCCAGGGTAGTTAAAGATATGTTTTGTAGTAGTTCCTACTATTGGGACAAGGCATAGGTCCTCTATCGATGACTATAGTGGTGCCCTACTACTAGAGTATAATATGGTTTCTTTAGCTACTATCTTAGTTCCACCATCCTATGCTGATAGGGCATGGGTCATTGATCAATATCTATAATGGAAATATCATCATGGTAAGATGAATGGGTTAGATATCTACTATCAGTCAATAACACTCTTACGTAGTAAGGGAATGTATCCTAAATATCAGATTGGCACCCTCTTATGGTGATAGGGCATGGGTCATTTATCAGCCATCTCATTGTAACTGTCCTATTATACAAGGGAAAGGGTCCTCTACAAAAATATTTTTCCCAAAAACTATATAGTACAGTGCAATGTTGTTACATGACATTGATACTTTTTCTGGATATACACATGAAATGGTCAACGTCATTGATGGTCTCTGTAGAACTATTGGTTCTCTATTTTTGTTTGGGCTAGGAGATGTCGACCACATTATCTCTCTTTTTTGGGCTCCTTTCATTTAGAATATATATATATGTATCTGTATCCATGTAGTTATATTATGTTACACTCTCTATCGGTTGAGCTGTTTATTATTATCATATCTTTATCTACTTCCCCTCTGATTTCAGGGCTTCATACTAGGTATATATATACTCAACCCTATATTGTGGTTTCCCAAAAGTGTCATGTCTTATGATGAAAAAAAAGTATGGAGGTTATTGTAGAAGAGCACAGGGGTACCCTAGTTCAACACACTGGATATGGTCAACGAGGCTTGGAAATATAGACACCACATCTCTCTGCACATTACATTCCTGTTTTTTCAGTTTAGCGCATCTTTCTAGTTGGGCATGTATTTTTTCCAATTATCTTTTTAGATTGTGATTTCATACTCATGTACTCCCTACATTTTTTTCATTTATTGTTGTTCTCTAGATTTTTCACCTTTTATTATTATTATTTATCACTTATGCATAGAGGCAATTGGGGGTGTGAGCACATGTACATAAGAAATGGTCACCCAAATTAGTTATGTCTTTTGGTAGTTTTTTTCGATCCATAGGCCAATGTAAGTATGTTGTGATAGTTATAGAATTATCAATTATGGATCAGGTCATGAATGAATCTTAATATTGTGTTTTTTTAAAAAAAATTGGATGTATAAAAATTTTACACATAAAAATTAAAATACCGTGATATATGATTTTAATTGAGTATTCCATGTATGCAATTGGCCATCATAATCCACCTAGATAATGAATAACATTTATGGAAAGTAATTTGAAACTCATGTGATGTAGATATTTCATGTTAAATGATGTTATTTTTCATTGGCGAGTGTTAATGGATATGATGATTAATATAATGATTGAATGACCAATCAACAAATCAAACTAAAACTAAGGTTAATGACATGTAAAAGAATACATTCTTATTTATTACTATTGATTACTTATGGTGTTATTGAAAAAATTACTACCTGAGTATTCTAATTCATTAACAATTTATTTATGGATAATTTAAAAATGAATAAGGAAGGTGAAATCAAAGAAATATTGATGTTGTAGAGGGGGAACCTAACATGGAGTTTCAAAGAGGGTGAAACCAGACCCCTATTAGTATGATGAACACAAATAAGTTCATGTTTTTTTGTTTATGGATTAAAGGAACCAAATATATTATATGATGTTTCATAACCCTTAAATCCATGACCAATAATGAAAGTAATGCATGATGGAAACTAAGATTTGAATTATAATGACAGAGATAGGATACATCATCGTTTGTATGATATAATTATATTATAGAAAAAAAATTAATATTCTAAAAAAACAAATAATTTAGTGTTGATATATTTATATGTCATGAATATTTAATTAAAAATTTTAACTTATAAATTTTTTTAAAAGAAAATATATTCATATAAAATGTAGTCATAAATTTATATTTTTAGACTTATTATGTCATGATAGTTTTCTAGACAATAATTATTTTTTCAAAATGTAACAATTTCATTTATAAATTTTAAACCATCATTTTTCATGTAATTTATGATTGTAAAAAATAAATAAATTCATCGTATTTTGAAAATTATTTTTCATAAAATAGTGTTAATTATATATTTCTACACATTGAAAATTTGTTAGAGATAATTTTTGGATTTTTTCAGACATAACTGTATTTTTAAGGAATAGTAAAATGCAATAATTTATTGTATAAATACATTATAAGCTAAACACACTATTGCTTGCAGCATGAGTAATTGGATCACCATAATCTAGAACTTACCATTATGTATTTTAATAGATGTTATGATAATGCTCAAAATATTCATATTATTGACCAAATATAACAAACAAATGAATAAAATATTCACAAATCACACCTCTCAGCCCATATAAATACCACCCGTCACTACCCATTCTTATAATACCTTCCTACATTAGAAACATAGAAAATTTCTACTCAATTATCTGCCAAAGTAACTCCCAAACATCGAAGATCTTTTTGTCTCATAAAAATACCAAAACAATTTCCCTTAAGAGGTTCTCAAGGAAGAGAATTCAAGATATAAAATCCTTTTCATTTTCCCTCAAATTTTTTTAATGTTTTATTATTTTATAATTATCTAATCATCTCCCAAAAATAAAATAACACGAAAAGTACATCACCTAGAATTTTCCAGAATGTTATTATGATAATAGAATAATCTATAATCATTCCCTTTCACCTATACATAAGATTATAAAAATGAAAATGTTGTCTATGAGGTGTTCATTGAACGCCTTCTAGGATGAAAAGATTCCGATTTCCATCACCATTTTCATGGATGCTCACAATACCATTAAAATGGATGAAAATGATTGTTAAGTGTATATTATAATATTTTTTTATTATGGAAGTAACATATTTTCATAATAAATACTAACAAAACAAAATGACTTTATTCTGATCCAAAACCGCTTAAATTTGTTTAATTGAATACCATTTAAATGTAATCTATTTAGTTATCATTATAATATATATCCAAATAATATTTATAATAATTTAAAATTTTTTATGTTCATCAAACCAGTATGACTAGTTTTTATGTAACATATAATAACAATCATACTTCTAAAATAATTTTAATCAACTTGTTTTCAATCTTCATCAACATTTAAAGAGTTAGTGGTACAAATGGGAGTAATACTATTTTTAGGTTTCTCATACTCGTATTTATTAACTAAATATTTTAAATAAAATTGTTGAGATATAATATTTAATTATTTCTTATTTGATATTTGAAAACAATAAATTATGTAAATTCAAGCATTAAACTCATTTCAATCTATGAATTAATATGATCTATAGAAGAATCTATTCAACATATGTATATTGAAAAAAATATGTGTCTATCAATATATATTTTTACAATTATATAATTTTTAATAGTTTAATTTATAAAATGTATTTGATCTAATTCTTCCCTAATAGAATTGGTTATAATTATAATATAGCTAACTGATCATAATAATCTCTATGGCATTTTATCACTCAATACCATTATTTTGTATGTTTATAAACATGTTATGGATGTTATTTACTTTATAAACATAGGGGTTTATAGAAAAACAAGATATTTTACATATATATTAATGAAAGAACACTTCTAATCCTTTTTAAATTGATTAAAATTAATTAATATTTTACAATCTATAAATATTTGATTACATTCCAGTCATTATATATATGCATAGGTTTATTCATATTTCATTCCCTCTTATTAGTTATAAACCTTATCATAACATAATGAATTATTTATAATAAATTTTGTGGCACCCAAATTAATTATAAATAAACATAATACATCCAAATAAATAAATGTATCACTGATTCTCTACGAAATAACACATATTTATTACATTTTTTTAAATGACATAATTTTAACTAATAAATTAAAAACAATTATATGACTAGTAATAACTAATATAAACAGATTATTTATAATGATTTCACAAAAATAATAAAATTTAAAATGAAATATTTATTTTTTAGTAAAAAAATCAATTTTTTGAATTTGGTATTTTATAATTAATTTTGGCTTAATTGTTTGTATTTTTTTGAGAATTGTAATTTCATTGATTAATAGTGAAAAATATCGACTTAAAGATAAAAATATATTTTTATAAAAATAATTATTATTCATCAAATTGATTTTATTGTCAATATTGTCTAATTATATATATATATATTAATCTAATGTAGATTATCAGAATCATTTTGATATTGAAATTCGACATAAATATTTATTAAACTTTTGAATGTTTTTTTGCCCAACTTCTCACAACACCTGTGGGATTAGCATTAAAAATAATTTTGTTATTTATATGAATTGGTTTTTTAAAAACTAACACACATGATTGCAATCAGTATGATATTTAGAGTTTCATGGGATCAACTTAAATTATTTGGTGCATAGTAACTAGAGCCTTTAGAATATCAATGATAGCCTCCTGAATAGTAATATAACCGAACAAATAGTAACCTCACCCTTGTATGTATAAATAATTTTTATGAACTTTAAAAATGAATATATATAATAATTATAACATGGTATGGTAAATTAATATTTTTTAAAAAAATTAATAAATTATTGCTTTTTTTGTATGTTATAAATAATTTAATACAATTTTATAATTAAAAAAATAATTTAAATTTCATTTTAGAGAATTCAGTATTTTAATAAAATTTTTTGTATTATTATTTTAGGACAATTTAATGATACCTTAGTTGATTTCTCAAAATGTTATAATTCCATTATAATTTTAAAATAGTTATTTTCCTAGTAAATGATGATTTTAAATAAAAATAAAAATTATCATATTTAGACATTTTTTATAAAATAGAGTTCATTTTAAAAATATAATCATAAAAAAAATTATTTGGGTGAATTTTATGGATTATTTTAAAACACATGATCTTTTGGTGATTATTAAAAAATGGTAATTTACAGTATAAATACCTTTTAAAATAATTACAGTATTCCTTGATTCATTAATAATATAAGAACCAAAATCATTAACATACATTATTTATTTGAATATACTTTATGATAACTCTCAAAATATGGATTGTATTTGTAAAAAATTAATGAATGAATAAATATCCAAAAATCACCCCTCTCTTCTACTATAAACAAAATCCCTCATCACACCTACTCCTGACAGATTAAATTCTTTGTGACTCATAAATCATCTCCTCTATAGTCTTCTATAGTACACCCCCACATCTTGGAAGTCATGTTCTCATAAATAGACAAAAACAATTGCCCAATATTGGTACTCATGGAAAATAATTCAAGATGTAAAAATCTCTTCCCTTTCCTTTAAATTTCCTTCCATGTTCATTTATTTTATTATTCTCTAATCACCTAGATTAATCCATATAATTTGAAAAATCTGTTAACTCAAATGTATGGTAATTTTTTTATTATAACGAATAACCCATCATCAATCCCATTGTCCTCTCAATTTTATTCTAAAAATTTAATGGTTGTCCGTTAGGTGTAATTTTATCACCGATAAGGATATAAAGTTTTCCCTTTTCATTTAATATATTAATGGATTTTCATAAACACATTTTATTGGTTTATATATATTATAAATTCATATCAAATCCATTTAGATGTTTTTAATTTAACATATTTACATATTACATTATGATAAAATAAATTGAGTTTGTTGTTATCGAAAAATAGATAAATTAATCTAAATAAATATCATTAACATGTCATATAATTATTCATCATCATACCATATTACTAAATAATATGTATAACCATTTAAATTATTGAATGTTCATTAACAAAATCCAATTCAAATTATATAGAATTATACCTGTTTTACATGAACTACATTACTTATAAACCATTGAATCGGTCATGAAAACCGAGAAAACGAATGCCTACAAATGATAAAGTTGTATCATATAAGTCCTCAGAAATACTACAAATGAACAAAATAAAGTTATAATAAATAAAATCAAAGTATACATTTTTATTAATTAATTTTTTTAATGAATCCAATTTCCTTTTACATTACATTATGTTCAAATGTATAACACTTTCAGATATAATGTGAGGGGTTTCTCAACTCCCTTAAATTTTTGTGAGATATTCCTTATTCATAGAATATTAATATTGTATGTTTTGTGTATAATTCTAATTTATGTATCATATCATCAATAGATTTTTTCATGGTATTCAATGTGTAGAATCCCGACCAAGCTCACCCCTGAACTGGTGGTCGGACCGGTCACCACTTTACCTCAAGCATGTCTCCCATTATGCCATAGGTAGCCGACTTGAAGCTAGGGTGAAAGGATTGTCAGTGGGGAGACAATTCCTTATTTTTGGTGTTCAAAAATAGAGAACGACAATAAATATCGGAAACTGTGTAATAAATGATAAAGAAACGTAAACAAGATTTTATAAATATTGTACAAAACAAATGGCCAACGCCAAATTGTATAGTAGAGGCATGCAAGACATGTAAATGATACAAAATAAAAACTAGTGAACATAACATAATTCTTTACCTTCTAATACATAAATAAATAATTAATGATTCAAAGACCCAAGGGAAGTCTTATCGACCATCCTGAGCATCTGGTCGGTCCTCTACACCTCTCTCCTAATTAATTACAAACAACATATTCCTGCAACCAAAGATAATCAACACAAGTACCCAGTGAAATGGCAGCCCGAGTAGGGTGTGAGATATAAACCTGAGTAGGCTGAGACAACTGGTGTCATCCCTAGTTCTAGACATTTAATAAATAATTTAAAACACGTGAAGGCCTTCATATATAAAGTGAGCAATACAATGTAACTATATACCCAAGTACCTGCTTCAGCCCTCAGCTGGTGTCTGAACCAACATTATTCATTTTTCATGCACACACTACAATCATTACAATATCATTTTTCATTTATCAATAACTCAAATAATATTATGAAAGTCTTGAGATTCATCCTACGCCTGACATTACCTGTAGAAGTCACTCCCCACAAATGTATCTAAGGACCATTTATGTACTCAATGTAAAGACCATATCCAAGCTTGTGCTTTGGCTTTGGTAACTCTTTATACGATATTAAATTTAATCATTCATATACAAATTATGAGCCCATCCACTAAAATAGAGATTCATTATTCGGTTCGTCCACTAACAATGATTCACCCAATTCATTAATAAGTCTGAACACTTTCTCATAATCAAATCACAAAATCATTATGTCATAAATGCTTTTATTTCCCATCCCTTAATTTCATGAACGAACAATTGTACCCACAATCCAAAGATAATTAATGGATGTAGAAAATCATGTCTGGTACCCTCGTGGTTATTCGGAGCATCAGTACTTGTCTCACAACCCATGGGTATTTGAAGCATCAGTCCCTTTCCCATAAAAAATTTTTTCTTGCATGATACGTGTAGAACGCCATGTCGGTCACCCCATGAATATTTGTAGCATCATTAATTGTCTCAAAACCCATTTATCAAACATACATATACATCTATCATTGGTGTCAAATTCCAAGTCTAACCCTATATGAGTATTTGTAGCCTTAGACTTTGTCTCACAAACCATTCATCAATCCTACATATATATTTATCATTGGTGGAGAATAACATGTCTAACACCACAAATCCAATCAGTTCTATAATTAAACAACTAATTAACATCAAAAATCGCTCTTCACATAAGTAAAAACATAATTATCCATTCAACATCTAATTAAATAATAATAATTTACCAATTTCCTATTTTAACAAGGCAATTGAATTATTAACTCAATAGTTAATTATCCAAACCCCTTAACAAGTCTGAACACATCCACTGAAATAGTGATTCGTCCAGGACATTAACAATCTACATGCACCCCATAATCATCACAAGACATGTTGAACAAATCCAAGATAATTAGATATCATCTCAAACAACATATCATATATTCAATGAACTCTATCCAAGACAACTTAAGTCATGGAGACCTAATAATCCTCAAAATTACTCCAGGTTAACAATAGTAACAAACAATCAATTCAAAATCATAATTTAATGCAAGAAAATTAATTAATTCAATAATTAATTAATTAAATCCCATATAATTAACCAATCATCAATTAGATAACCATTTACCATTTAACATGTAATAATTAATCCATCCATTAATTATTACTAGTTTCAAAAGTATATACCAAACATGTCAAATATTCAATATTCTTAATAATCAGTAAAAGCGACAATTTCAATCCAACACATGACTTGATAATGAATTCTAACATTAATTAACCGATCACCCATTCTTCCCATTAAAATCATTCAACAATTTAATCATATCACTTTAACCAAATTAGTAACCCTGGCTTAAAATCAACAGATGTTCATGTCCTCATTTATCTCATGTGTACAACATTATTTAATGACATAAAATGTGTCATGCATCGACATATCATAATTAAAAAAACTCACATTCTTAATTTATAAAAAGGTGCTCAAATTATAATATAATTTGTTATTGATTTGGGACCCTACCTTAGGGTTTTTACGAAAACCACAACGAACAATGAACACTCAAGGGAAACAGTTTGATTTTTCAAGAACCCACCTTTGATCCCTTCACTTAGAAATACCAAGACCAAATATCATTATTCATGTCATCCAATGACATATATTTACTCATAACGGGTGTAGATCTATGAATCTGAGAGAATAGGAGATGTAAATATAAGTAGATCTAAGAAACCGAACAAGGGAGAAGAAGAACATCAACATAACTCAAGAATTAAGCTTCGATTCACCAAGAGAAGCCTTTGGATTTCCTCCAAAATGCTTGGGAGAGGTTCTACTAACTTTAAGGGAGGGTGATCCCGAGTTATGAATGCTTATAATGAAAAACAAGTCATCTAGGGGAAAGAACATGTGACATACTCTTTTTTAGGATCTTAGTTACGTGGCCGCACTGTTTTCTCACACAGCTAGACAAAATCTGCCCTATCGTGTGTTAGCTACTAACTGAGAAAAAACTCCTAACGTGGTTATTCTGCACGGTTAGACCAAACATACACTAACCATGCATTATCCACTGCATCAAAAATTCAACTATGCACGGTTTTTTCGCACGTTTAGAAAAACTATGCGACACCTGTGCAACATCCCATTTTCCTCAAAACATTAATCTATGTTTGAAAAATGACATCTTTGGGTGTTACAACACTTGGAATCGAATTGCAGAGCTCGGTTTAAAATGAACGACATGTTGATAAACTGAAAAAAAAAATTAGAAAACATTCGTGTTTTATCCCGGTTCAAACACAAAAGATTTTACATTTTACCCACCGTAAAAAAATTTCTCATTCTCAAGAAGCCATCAGGGACCACTAGTAAAACATGACATACCAAGGACATTTAATCTTCTTAGAAGTGACATTTTTTGTTCTCAATGCCAAACACAACGTTACCCCTTCAGAAACCTTGTGGATCATCCATTACAACTAGATTTAAAGAATACTCTAAATCATAAACATCGAAATCGATCTTATAGGTAAGGTCATTAATGGACCTTGTCAACAGAAAAGGAT
Organism: Viscum album; assembly: GCA_963277665.1. NCBI lineage: Eukaryota > Viridiplantae > Streptophyta > Magnoliopsida > Santalales > Viscaceae > Viscum > Viscum album. The sequence continues at coordinate 518,054,446 of OY728146.1, forward strand.
GAATATAAATCAATTAAAAGAACATTTTTCACATGCTTCCCTCGAAGGATATCATGGATCTAAAAGTGACATTTTCCCTTTATCTGACGACGTGTCGAGTAGAGAGCTTTAAGAGAAAACAGAGGTCATGAAGAAGATCAGTCAAACCATTACTGGACAACTCTATTCTAAAATCATAGCATCACCTGCCAACACATTCATCGAGATAAAAGTGACAATACCAATCATAGAATCTCCCAAAATGTCTCATGAAAATATCATCCGATCACCAGTTTTCTAGATGAACAACATGATCGTCGTGTCACAACTCCTAGGTATTTTGAAAACCATTCCATATATTGAAATGAAATTTATTCTTTAATGATCAAGTCACTCTACATGTAGTTGACTCGAGACCATAATTAACAGTACAAAAATAATTATTATAGAGTCATATATCCTCATACGACTATTTTCCTAGATGAAGCTATAACCAGTCATCCATTACAATGAAGGAAGGGTCATATGAACAACAATGAAGTAGACCATGCCCGTGGCACATCTAACCACCAGAAAAAGGGCATTTCTTGATTCTCAAACCCATAACAATGCCATGAATCACATCACCACCTGTTCGAAAGAGGATTTCATTGGAAACAAGAACTCCTACTAAGGACAACGACACCCAACAACACCAAAAGAGTGATAAAATCCATAGCACTAGAAAGGCTTTTAAGTTCTGAGGGGGCTACAGACTACATGTAAGCCCCTTACTAAGAATAAGTTTCAACACCAAACTGGGTCACCTGAAACAAGTTACTAGACTCAAAATCCAAACATAAGCCCATTCTTAAGGATATGAATGCCTACAATATGTATTCATTCTTATGTTCTAAGTCAATTGAAGATATTTTTGAACTACCCTTTACATGAGGGTTTTAAATAGTGGACACCCCAATAGGTTCCATTTCCATGCCTCTTATAAGTAATCAATATTTATATTTAATAATAAATGATAAAATGAAAACATAAAAGTACCACTTTCAAAACACCTCAAGTAATAAATAGGCAAGTCTCCCAAAAAGACCTTTTTAAAATATTTATGTTAGTTGACAGCCCGTCATTTTCAAGAAATTTATCAAAATTAATTATTTTCCAAAAGATATGGTGACCAACGAGGATCTCATTTTAACCAAACTAGGTTCTCTATAATGCAACCCAATAGAAAACACACATGTATTAAAATTATAAAAAACCAAATATCATCCAATAAAACACTCTCCAACTGACCTACTTGGGTCCAGTTGCATTTCAGAAGCTATCCGTCTGATTCCAGATCCAAATTATACATATTTCACATTTATAAGCATTTCACAAGGCATCAAGCCATCAAATTTAATGTGATTCATCATTTCACAATTTATGAAGGGTCCATAAACTCCATGGAATGAAAATTGTCTCACAATAATTGATTCCAATGTCAATTCCAAAATTAACATGATCAACCTAATGGGGCAAATTATATGGGTGACCACCTACCAATCGATAAGCCACACATAGTCCTTATCACTGGATTTTGTCTCCCATTTATCAAAATCAACATTTATTTCATATTTTATCTTTAGAACCTATTTAACCTATCCAAAACAGCTCTAACATGTTAATATAAGCAATAACACAATAGCATTATTCAACATAGAAGCATAGAACAACAAAAAACATGATAATAACTGAGGTATTATAGCATATAATAATTCATGAATGTTAAATATATCACTGAAACATGTTATCTAGAGAGGCATGCTAAAGCATATCAAACATGGCATTATACCCGAGGAACACAATCCAAATTTGCAGGCATCCTACAAGAGCAACTACATGGTATGTTATATGCATGACATGTGGATCTCTAAGTTCCTAAGATGATGCATGTATGAAACATCCCTTCCATATTAGGCCATGAAAATTATTCATTTAAAAATTTTCAAAATCAATAAATAATATAAACTAAACCTTCCACTCAATGTAAAATCATATCAACTGTATCATCTAATAGAACAAATATCACTTCCCATCTCTGGACACTTGGTCATTTCCCGTACATGAGGTGATCAGTCCAAAGAAAAACTATTAACACACGAACTGACACATTCCTAGTCTCCTTTCAACCAAAACCAAAAAATTATGACAATGGAACAAAGGAAACCTAATCATTTGATACCACATTGTAGCATCCCGACCTGGCTCACCCCTGAACCAGTGGCCGGACCGGTCGCCATATTACCTCAAGCACATCTCCCCTTACGCTAGCAGCTGCCGACATGCAGTGAGGGTATAAGTATAGTCAGTGGGGAGACTATACCGTTTTGTTATTGTTCAAAAATATTAAAAGGTAATAAATAATAGAAATGGTATAATAAATGATAAAACAGTGAAAACCAGATTTTATAAATCTTCTACAAAACAAATAGCCAACGAAAAATTGTACAGCAGATGCATTCCTCACATTATAATGATACAAAATAGAAAACAATGATCATAACAACATGCTTTACATTCCAGTAATGAAATAAATATTTAATGACTCAAAGCCCAAAGGGTTGTCTCCTCGAATATCGAGCATCTGCTTGTTTATATACTCTTATCTCCCATGTAAATGCAAACATCATATTCTTGGAACCAAATATAATCTACTCATGTACCAGGTGCAATGGCAACCCAAGTAGGGTAAGAGATATAAATCTCTATAGGTTAGGATCACCAATGTCTACCCCAATTCCAAACAACTAATAAATAATTTAAAACTGGTGAAAGCATGCATAAATAAAGTGAGTATTACAATGTATTTATATACCCAATTACCTGCTTCATGCCTTATCTTGTGTCGGAAATTGCATTATTCATTTGTTATGTATACTCAACAATAATTACAAAATAATTTTTCATTTATCAAAAACTAAAATGTAATTATGATTGTCTTTAGATTCATCCTATGCCCGACAACCCCTATATAAGTCACTCCCAATAGATGACTCTAAGGACCATCTATGTACTCATGTAATGACCAGATCCATGCTTCTGCTTTGGATTGGTTAACGCGTCATAAGTTATTCAATATAATCTTTCATATACTATGTTTGAGCCCATCCACTAAAATTGATATTTTTTCCTAGGCCCATCAACTAACTATGATTTACCCAATTCATTAATAAGTCTAAACCCTTTCTTATAATCAAATCACTAAATCATTATGTCACAAATGATTTTATTTACCATCACGTCATTTCATGCACGAACAATTGGACCCATAGTCCAATGTTAATTAATCGGTGTAGAACATCATTTTTTGCACCCTCATGAGTATTCGGAGCATCAGTCCTTGTCACACTACCCATGGGTTATTAGAGAATTAGTCACTGTCCCATAAAAGAATATTCTCTTGCAAGTTGGGTGTAGAACGCCATGTCTAGCACCCTGTGAGTATTTGGAGCATCAGTCCTTGTCTCAAAACCAATTTATCAAACATACATATACATCTATCATGGGTGTCGAATGCCATGTCTAACCCCCTATGAGTACTTAGAGCCTCAGTCCGTATCTTACTACCCATTCTTCAATCATACATATATATTTATCATTAGTGTAGAATACAATGTCTAACACTACAAAACCAATCCTCTAATTAATTCAACAACTAATTAACAACACAAATCCATCTTCAGATAATTCAATACCTTATTAACCATTCATCATCTCAATAATTAATAATTAATTATCAATTAACTATTTTTCGCAAGCCAATTGATTAATTAACGCAACACTTAATTATCCAAATTCTTTAACAAGTCTGAACCCGTCTACTCAAACAATGATTCATCTAGGTCATTAACAACCAACAATCACCCCATAATCATCACAAAACATGCTAAACAAATCCAAGATATTTAGCAACCATCTCACACAACATATCATATTTTCAAAAGACTCTATCCAAGACAACATAAGGCATGGAAAACTAATACGCATCAATGTTTCTCATAGCTTACATTCGTAACAAACAATCAATTCACAATCTTAATTTAATGAATGTAAATTAATTAATTAAATAATAAATTTATTAAATCACATCTCTTTAACCAAGATTCAATTAGTTATCCATTTACCATTTAACATGTAATAATTAATCCATCCATTAATTTTTACCAGTTTCAAATTATATATCGAACATGTCAAATATTCAATATTCCCAATAATCAGTAAAATCCACAATTTCATGCCAACTCATGACATGATAATTAATTATACCATTAATTATACTATTACTAATTCTTCAAATTCAAATCATTCATCTATTTAATCATATCACTTTAACTAAATTATTTACCCATGCTTAAAATCAACACATGTTCAAGTCCTCATTTATCTCATGTGGGCAGCATTATTTAATAACATCAGAAGTTACATGAATAGACATATCACAATCAAGGAAACCCACATTCTCAATTTATAAAAATGGGTTCAAATTACCATATAATGTGTTAATGATTTTGGACCCTACCTCAGGGTTTTGATGAAAACCAAAACGAACAAATAACACTCAAGAGAAACAATTTAATTATTCACGAACCTGCCTTAGATCACTTCTCCTAGAATGACCAAGACAAAAACTCATCATAAATGTGATCCAAAAACATAGATTTACTCATAATTGGTGTAGATCTAACAATCATAGAGATGAGGAGATGTAGATCTAAGTAGATCTATGAAACCGAACATGAAATCTACCTACCTCATGAATTTGGCTTCGATTCACCAAGGGAAGCCTTTGGATCACATTAAAAATGCACGGGAGAGGTTATCCTCCCTTCATGGGAGGGTGATCCCGAGCCTTGGCCATTTAAGAAGAAAAAAATCCATCTAGGGGAAAAAACGTGTGAGATCCACTTTTTTAGGATCTTACTTAATTGACTGCATGGTTTTCTTGCACGGTTAGACAAGTCGTGTGCTAACCATGCATTAGCTACTGCCTCATAAAACAATCATCACACAGTTTGGCCACACGGTTAGACAAACTGTGTGCTAACCATGTGTTATCCACTTCCACAAAACATCAACTATGCACGGTTTGGCCGCACGGTTAGAGAAACCATGTGCCGCATGTGTGACCATTGGCTCAAAATTTCAATAAATGTTTGAGAAATTACATATTAATGTGTTCCAACACTCATAATTAAATTCTAGAGCTCGGTTTAAAAATAACAACCCATAGGTAAACTGGAAAATAATAATTTCAAAAACATTCATGATATATCCCAGTTCAAACATAGAGGATTTTACACAATGTATCATTTTATTATTATTAATTTTTGTTCATAAAATTAAATTGATTACAATGTGGTACAATATTCTAACAGAACCCCTATTTTATCATTTATGTTACACATTCTCTATCATTAATATATTGTAATTCTATATTATCTCTTTATATTTCTTCAAAATTATATGTATATTTTCCATAATTATATGTCGAGATAATATCATTCAACATTTATGCGGGTATATATGTTTCTAAAAGGTTCCATTCACAATTATTCACAAAAAGTATGCCTGATTTAAGGGAACCTATAATTTTCTTACACATTTTCATATGCATTCCGAATTCTAATTTAAGATAGATTTATTTTTCAAAAACCAATAATTTAATCATGAATAAATATGTTGGTTCAGTTGTGGTTTAATTAAATGAACATTAGTTTCTAATTTAAAATATAATTAATATTTTTCTTTGTTCATAATAAAAAATTTTATATATAATGTTTCATAATAACTCAATTTACATGATTTTGCTTATGTGTGCCATAATTTATGATTCAGTTTTAATTCAAATGTCCCTTACTTTTCTTTTTTTGGATATTAATGTTTACAATATATTTATATGATAAAAAAATTATTTTCCAACAAAACTATTATATCCAAAGTAAAAAAGGGTATTTCCCATCTCACATTACTTCTGTGAGATATATGTTGTATTAACCAATTATTAATTATCCGTGGGGGGTATCTAATGACTATTGATATATCTTATCATGAGACTTATTATTATAATGATATTTAATGCTTCATTTAAGGATTACTTAATATATATTATGATTTAAATGTATAATATTTGAATGGAACGCATTAAAATGTTTAAGGATTGTTTTCCATTGGAAAATTTCAAATGTATATTCACCTATGTCAATATAAGTAGTTTAATCTTGAAATTAATTGATATTTATTTAATATTATACCATATTCGAATTTTTGTTCAATGGTTTATGAACAATTTGACTATGGATGTACTAATGGAATTAATTTATGGGTATTTGTTAAAGGATTCACATATAATATGCTGGTTTTTCAATATGAATGTTTATATACATTAATGATTCCCCTTTTACATATGAGGAATGTGTTGGAAATAATGCATGACAGTTAGCGAACAATATATTTCATCGATCAATTGGTAGGTCCCATGAGGAAAATTAGACTAAGCTAATACATATAATTTTTGGTGTCTTAGTTGAGGCCTTGACAGTATGCTTATGATTTCCTATGTTATGTATTCCTTCTTTATGATATTATTAATTTATATATCATATTAATATTATACTAGTATAATATGCATGGTATTTTCTTGTGATTATTTATATGCCATCATTCATTCAGCTTTTATTCCTATCATATAATGATCAAGACTATGCTTTAATAAAATGATGTATTTTAATTATTCATCATGTCTTATTATTTATGCTAATTCTATATTACATACCCATACTGAGGGATATAAAATAACCAATTTCATATGTATTATTTTTCACCCATGTTTCAAAGATTTATATTAAATATTACTTACATGGATAATTTATAGTTTACGGATGTTTCAAAAGGCATTTCTCTGCAGTTTATATTTTCATGTTATAGTTTAATGATAATTCATGTAATTTAGTTTCCATAAATACTAAACTGAATATTCCTTTTGAATGCATGCCCTGTATATATCGAAATGTATTAACATAATGAAATGACTCAAGGAAACTAGGGTTGGGGTCTTTACAGTTTGTATCATAGGTTTTTTGTTGAAATTATATTTTAAAAACATATATTATGAAACATAACCCTGTGAATGAATCTTAGGATAAGAATAGAAGAAAAATCTAGAATTTTATTTGATAGATATTATGTGGGACTTCTTTGAAATAAATCCAAGTACTGATTCTACAAGTGTATGTTGTTTTTGAATTGATGAACCGACCCATAATAACTGCAAAGAGGTGTTTGAAGACAGACGTAGGGTAACCCAGTAATAAAAAAAGGATATACTATGCACCTGGTTTGACATTCTGGAAGGATATGTAAAGAATAATTATCATTTTCATTAAAATCAATTAATGAGGTTTTAAATATATAATTAAAATGAATAACCCAGCACAAACCTATGGTGCATCAGGTTGAAAATAAATTTCATGATATTATATTAATTACTATATGTATCAATTCCATATTCTATATAATAACAACTAGTCCATGTAAAGAAATATGTGTAAATAAATGTACGATGTATTTATGTATTTAGTTTTAAATTAATAGCAACGTTAAAAGTTTTTTTTGTGATTGAACTTATTTCAACGTCCTTCATTATATTTTAGAAGTTATACAATATTAGGAAAAGGGAAACATGCATAACGGGTGACAACATGTCACATCCAACAAGGCCATGGGGTTTGAATGCACAATTGAAGGGTTTCAAGGTTGAAACACCTACCACTTGCCTACCTGTTGTCATGGTTATTATGTATTTTTTTTCAAAAATAAAATAGATAATATTTTATTTATGTATTTTATTAAATAGATAACTTTTGGTTTTGAAAATGATTTGGTAATTATGGGATTAATGTTATTTTTTAAGACATTCATAATTTTGGGAATCCATTAAAAGCATTGTAAATATAATATATTGACGAATAAATATTGATATATATATCAGATTAAAATATGATATGTTTGTGGACTTATGGAGATCCATGTTATTAATAGGAATTTATATAATATCATGTAAAATTTGTGATAGGAAAAACTGAATTTTTTTTATAAGACATTAAGGGTGTCTGAAGCCATTTGAAAGACTGTTCGAGAAAATACATCAAATGTTGGGGGTCATAGTCTAGAATATGTGTCTTGAGGAATGATATTAATTTGAAAAAAATATCTATGTTAATTTTCTTTGTAAAAAAATTTAATTTTGTAGACTATATTTGTTTCCATAAAATCAAGGTTAATGGTTTTGAGAGAATTATATTATCATATCCTCACCTTTTTTTGGTTAATGTTTAATAATATTATGAATAAATAATTATACTTATGTGGATTTTTTATCTATGTATGTTGATTTGGAATTATTCATGGGTGTGGAGTTCAACATCCACATTAATTTATAGGTACAATGAATTAAGTGATAAAAATTTGATTAAAAACAAAAACTTTAGATTTTTTTAATTAAATGGAAGGTAGTACAAAAAGATTAATTTCTCAAGTGCATGTAAAAATAGAAAAGGAATCCCCCAATACTAAGAAAATTATTTTTGAAATAAAAAATGTTATCCATTTAATTTATTTACTAATAAATCAATGGCCATTTTACCGATCACAATATTTATGGTTTTGTGATGATTAACATTCTAATGTCCATTTCATTTATCATTATCCATCGGAACATGATGGTTATATTTCTCTTTCATATCAATGTTTTCACATCAATCTAATATTCTACCTTTCAAAATCCCAATATTTTTTTGGAATTATCATTTAAACTTTCACACTTATTATGAATATTTTTTTACCAATCCTATTTCTAGGGTGGGTTTCCCACAATGTAATTTTCCAAAAAAAATTTATTTTCAAATCATCAATAAGGAATTATGTGGATGAAATTTATTAGAAGTGGATGGAACATAACACCCCAAGGATTGAAAAATAATTTTAATATTTCCTTATATATTTGAAAAACATAGTTTCCCCTAAAAAATACCTTGTTGTTAAAATTATTTAAATATGATAGTTATTACATTGACGATAAATATAGTAATATGATCAGTAATAACTATAGTTAAATCAATATTCACAATGGTTTCACATAAATGAATAATATTTATAGTGAAATTTATTTTATTTTATAATAGGAAATATTTTATAATATTAATAGTCCAAATTAATATATGGTGATTATATATTATTTTTCAAAGATGTATCATTTTTTGCTGAATGGTGAAAAATACAAATTTGTAGTTAAAAACTATTTTTTTTAATAAAAATAACTATCGTAAATCACATTGATTTTTAAAGTCATAATTGATTAATTATACATATATAAATCCAATGAAGATCATTGGATTGAATTTTATATTTAAATTAGATATAAATACTTATTGAGAACATGAATGTTCTTTTTACCCACATTCTCATGACACCTATGAGATTATGATTAATCATAATTTTTCTACCTCTACAAAATGAATTTTAACTTATAGACACCAACAGTTTAATTTAGTAAGATATTTAGAGTCTTATAAGACCAACTTAATTTTTTTTGTTAATAGTAACTTTACCCTCTGGAATTGTAATATTACCCTTATGGATTATAATATGAACAAAGAAATAGTAACCTCACCTGTGAATATTAAATCAAAATTTAGGAATCTTATAGGTGAATCTATTATATAATTATAACGCAGTATAAATTAATGAATATTTAAAATATTAATAATTTAGTGTTGGCATTTTTGTAAGTCATAATATATTAATTATAATTTTTTAATTTATAAAAATACTTACAAGAAAATTAATTTTAACCAAATTTAGTCATAAATTAATATTATTGGTGTTATTTTTTATGATAATTTTTATGAGGAATAATATAATTTTTCATAATCTTATAAAATATTTTACATTTTTAAATTTGTCATATTCCACATAAATGAAGATTTATATGAAAAATAAATTTTTCATATTTATAATTTTTTTTATAAAATTGAGTTAGTTTTTCATTTGACACATATAAAATTGAATTGGATTATATTTTGGGATTTTTATGAAATACATAAATTTTGGGAGAATAATAAAATATGATAATTAATGGTATATATTCATTATAAGCTAAATAAAATATTCTCAGTGTCATAAATATTGTTAGAAACATATTATCAAACAGAACATAATTATATTCATATATTTTATCATAGTTCTCAAACAATTTAAATATTTGAGAGAATATATTAATCAAATGAAAAAAAAATATTCACAAATAATGCCTCTCATCCAATATAAATATCGTCCATTCTCCCAACACCATCCAAGATTTGAGATTTGTAAAATTTCAACTCAATACTCTTCCCGTGTACCTCCCCCACATTGAGGATCTCTTGGTATCATAAAAAGTATAAAATAATTTCCCTTAGGAGGTTTTTAAAGAGGATAATTCAAGAGGTTAAATCCACTTCCTTTTCCTTTTAATTTCATTTCAATCTCTATTCCTTTATTATTCTCTTCTCACCTCACCTCATCAAATACCATTAAAACACCATTACATAATATTTGCTTGAATTTTTTTTACGAAAATGTAACTATACATTTTCATTCCCCTTCACCGATACTCATTATTCTTAAAATGGAAATGTACATTCAATGGAGTTATTTCATCCCCTTCATGGATGGAATGTTTTAATTTTCCATAATCATTTCAATGAAATTCATAAAACCGTTTAAATAGTTCAAATATATTTTAAAATGTGTATTTTAATATTTTTATGTCATGAAAGTATCATATTTACATAATATATGTTAATATAAAAAAATATTTCATTGTGATTTAAAACACCTTAAATTTATCTAAAAGATATCATTAAAGTGTCATTCGATGAATCATCCTCATAAATTAAACTACATATTATTAATAACAATTTAAACATAAGTATGTTCACTAAAACTTGATGACTAGTTATTATGTAACATATAATAAAAATCATACCTCTAAAAGACAATTAATAAATATGTTTTGTAGCTTCATCAGGATTTAATGTATTTTATGTACGAATGGGACTAATAATAATTTTAGGGCTTTCATTCCCATGTATATTAAATAATTATTTATTATACATATGATGATATATAAAATTACCTTATAGTTTTTGATTGATTTGTAGATGAAAAAATATATTAAATCACCCATTTTACTCATTTCAAACTAAGACCTCAAAAGATTTGAAGAGGTACTTATTAAATATTTTTTAGATGAACAAAATATTAGGTCGCCGACATATATTTATACAACAAAATTTTTTTACCATTATTTTTAAATATATATTCGTTATAATTCTCCCCTAATATATTTATTTTCTTATAAAAATTTATTTTACCTTTCTAAACATACTCTATAGGATTTTTTAATTTACTAATGTTCTTTGGTATGTTTAGAAACATGTTCAAGAAGTTTTTTTACATTAAAAACTATAGAGTTATTCTATATAAACATTCTATTGAACATATATATTAGTGAAATCATATTTCACATCCATTTTATAATGTCTAAAAATTAAGAATGTTGAACAATATATAAGTATTAGATGAGCCTCATGTCTTTCTACCGATATATAGGTTTATTCATATATTATTCCCTCTTCTTAGTTATAACCCATAGCCACATTTCTATAATTAATTATAATTATTATTGTAACAACTTGTGGACTTATAAATAATTAAAATAAATCCTAAAATTGATTCAATACTGAGTTTATATGAAACAAGTCTTTGTTGATATAGTTATTTAAATGTGATAGTTTTAAACTCTTCAATATACATAGTAATGTATAGTAATATCTAATATTAAATGATTATTTATTCTTTCTTCAAATAAATGGAATATTTATAAAATGAAATATATATTTTTTTGTGATTTTTTTTATTTTTGAATTTAATCATTAATTTTTGGGAAATTTTACGGAATTTTCTGAGAAGTATAATTTTTCTCATTGAATACATAAAAATATTTCATTGTACTTTAAAAACAACATTTTCATTTAAATAATTATAATACATTAAATTTATTTTTAATTTCACAATATTTTAATTATATATATAAATCCAATGCCGACTATTTGAATCAATTTTCCTAATTTAATTATATATAAAGACATATTGAAATTTTGAATGTTATTTTCTTACCACCTTCTCACCAAATCAATGGGATTAACATTAAAAACAGTATTATTTCATCTTTGAATTGAATTTTTAAATATGTTCATAAATGATTGTGATCAGTAATAGATTTGGTGTTTGAGATGATCAACAAGAAATTTTGGTGAATAGTGGCTACGACGTTTGGAACTGTAATGTTACCGTTATGAATAGTAATATAAAAAATTAATAGTAACCTCACCCATTATTGTATAAATAAATATTAAAATTATTATAAAATAAATTATGATATATTTAAATCTTAGTATTAGTAAATTATCATTTTAAAAATTATTAAATAGCCGTTGGTATATTTTTATGTCATAAATATATAATTAAAATTTTATAATTAACAAAACATTATCAAATAATTATTATTTTTCTAATATGTAGTAATAAAATAATATTTTTTGTCTTATTATTTTTGTGATATTTTTTGGAAACCATAGTAAATTATTCAAAATGTTATAATACTTTTCATAATTTAGAAAAAAGTATTTTACATGTAATATATATTTTAATTTTAAATAAAAAATCTCATTTTTAGAAAATAATTTTTACAAAAATTATTTCATTTTTTAAATTATATAGTTTTAAAAATTATTAGTTTTAATTTTATGTAATTTTCAAAAATACATTAATTTTTTCCAAAAGTAAAATATGGTAATTTACAGTATAAATACATTATTAGTTATTTAATATATTCTTTGAGTTATGATCAATATAAGAACCATAATATTTAACATATATTAATTATTTATATATATTTGATGATAATTATAAATATATTCATTGATTTTATACAAAATAATAAATAAATAAAAAAATATTCAAAATCATCATTCTCCAACACTGTAAATACCATCCCCCACCTCCCTTTCTCCTCACACCTTCCCTGATTTGAGACTAATTAAATTTATGTCCAATAATATTCTAAATTCAATTGCCCACATCTAGGTGGTCATGGTCATATCAGAAGATGAAAACATTTTCTAATGTTGGTTCTCAAGGAGTTGAATTCAAGAGTTAAAACATCTTCCATTTTCCTTTTAATTTTTTTCAGGTTCATTTATTTTTGTTAACTTCTAATCACCTCCCCGCATATAAATAAATTGATATCTCTAATTCCTCACATGTATTGGAATTTTATTATGCTAATAGAATAATATATCATCAATCCCTTATTCCTATTCAATTTATTCTAAAAATGAGAGGTTGTTTGGGAGGTGTTATTTCATCACCTCCAAGGAAGAAAAGATTTCATTTCGTTAAATGTATGCAAGGTTGTTCATGAATCTAATTAAATGGTATAAATATATTGTAAAATTTATATTTAATCCTTTTATGTTCTAAATTTAACATATTTACTTAACACAATATGATAAAACAAAATGAGTTTGTTGGGATCTAAAAATACTTAAATTAATCTAAACTGATATCATTATTATGTCTTATAACTATTCATCCTTATAAAATATAACTAAATAATATGTATAAAAATTTACATTATTGTATAATAATTAATAACATACAATTTAAATTATATAGGATATTATCTATTTTACATGAACTTCATTACTAATAAATAGGTGAACCGATCTAGAAAACTGAAAAAACGAACAGTTTCGAACGGAAAAATTGTTTCTTATACCTCTAAAAAAATACAATAAAACAATTTAGTAATGTTCTAATAATTAAAATATATTTAGTAAATGTTATGAATTAATTTTTTGATAAATATAATTTCATATTCTCTGAAATTATGTTCAAGCGTATAACACATTCAAATATATGGTGATGGTTTTCTCATATCCATTACTTTTTTGTGATATATTCCTTATTCTTCACTATTTATAATCTATTGTGTATGTATACTCCCCATTAATGTATCATATAATGAATCTATATTTTCATGTTATTTCTTAAGTCATTTTATTATTATTATGTTTATTTTATATGATTTGAAAAATTAAAAATTGGTAAGAGATTAAAACTGAACCCCGATTTTTCCTTCAGGTTACACTTTCTCTATCATTAATAAAATTTAAATTTTATCTATTTCATTATATTTATTCTAAATTCATGGTATATATTCCAAAATTATATATCTCAAAAATAATATCCATAATTTATTGGGATATTAAGGTTTTAAAATGTTTACATTCTCAATTATTCCCAATAAATAATCCCGATTGAAGGGATCTTTTTGTACTCTAACCAATTTTCATGTGCAATCAAAAACATATATTAATCCATATTAATTTTTATAAAATAAATAATTTTATCATGAAAAAATACCACTTATGAAGTATGGTTTTATGAAAAAACACATTCCTCTTTTACGTGAAAATATGTTTTATATTTTATATACATCGTACTATAATATATTTTCATAATGTTTCTTAAATACTATTTTTACATGATATCACATGATTAGGACATGTTTTATGCCAAAAATATATATCCAATGTTATTACATTTTATTTTCTTGTATATAAATATTTTAATTCTATTTTTTTAAAAAAATACAAATTATTATCTAAAATGACTATTACATCTAAATTAAAAATGTGGTTTCTAGTCTCACTTTTACTTCATTGAGATATATGACGAGTTCATCACTTCTATATTATGTCTGTGGTGTATTTAATTCCCATTAATATCTCATATCAAAAGACATCTTATTATCAGGACACTCTATGTTTCATTTAATGAATACTTCATCAGTATTTTAATGTAAATATTTTAAATTGGTATAGGAAATATTAAAATTATAAAAGATTATTTTCCTTGGGAATTTCTCAATTTTATCTTCATCCATGTCAATATAAATTGATTAATATTAAAAATATTTGATATTTATTTATATTTATACCATTTACCATATATTTTCAAGGGACTTTGATAAATATAACTATGGATGTTATATTTCAAACAATTCATGAATTTTCAAGATTTTTGTTGTTGTTGTTCATTTCACATTGTAATTTAATGATCTTGTATGTAATCTAGTTTCCAAAACCTCTATATTAAACAATCCTTTGTAATTTTTGACCTTTGTCTTTGAAAATGTATTAATATAAGGGACTGCCTCTCGTTATCTCGGGTCAGGGTCTTTACAATTGGTATTAGAGGATGTGTAGTTGAAAATATATTTATAAATCAATGATTTTGGAACATGACCCTATGATAGAATCTTAGGATAATAATAGAATAAAAGCATACAATTTTGTGAGTTAGTTATTATGTGTGTATTCATAAAAATAAATTATGTTTTGGATTCTACAAGTGTATATGGATCTAGAATAGATGTACATAGGGTTAACAAATCTTATAAAGCTTCCTCAGCCTAACACAGGGTAACATTGTACATAACAACGGGCCACAATATAAACCATGCTCGACACTCTCAATGAATATGTTTAAGATAATCCAAATTTTCATTAAAATCAATTATTATACATTGGAATATATAATTACAATTAATAACATAGAGAATGTCTATGTTGTTTCAGTTTGAAAAATTAGTGTCATGATATTCTATAAATGACTATACCAATAAATTAACTATTCTATTGGATATCCTCTAGACAAAGGAAAAACAAATCTAGAAATAAATGTACCATGAATTTATGTATTTATTTTTTATTGAAAATCCTATTTAAAAGAATGTTTACTCATTGGACTTATTTCAAAATCATCTATCATATTTTGTCTCTAATATGGTTTTAGAAAAAGTAAAACATCTATATCGGGTGAAAACATGTCACTTCCGATAAGGATATAGGGTTTGATCCCACAACTGAAGCGTAAAAAGGGAGAAGTGCCTTCCACTATCTTATGCAATCTCCTAGTTATCATGCAATTTTAAAACATCTAATTTATAAATTTATTTCTGATATTTTTTGAATTTTTTTAAATAGATAACTTTAGGATTCTAAAATGATTTTTCCATTATGTGATAAATGTTATTTTGGATAATATTTACAGACATGGGGATCATTTATCTTTTTTTTTAATTTACATTTTGATGATTAAATTTTGAAAATTATTTTGGAGTAAAATATGATTTCATTGTTGAATTTTGGATATCTATTTTATTTATCGGAATGGATTTAATATCTTTGAAATTATGTAATAAGGGAAACTGAATTTTTTTATACATTAATGGTTGTTGTTGTCATTTTGAATAATTTATGAAAATTTCATTCAATTTCAGGGTTCATAGTCTAGAATATGTTTTTTGTGGAATGATAGTAATATAAAAAATGTTCTATGTGGATTTTTTTTGTAATAAAATTGGATTTTTAGTGTAATGTTGTTTTCATCATTAAAAGGTTATTTCTCATGGAGGAATTTTATTACCTTATGAAAACATGTTTTTATTTTTGATAATATATAATTATAGAATGAATAATTAATTATTGTTTTGGATTTTTTATCCATATATGTTGAATCAAAATCTCATTTGGTAAATTAATTCACCTTCAAAATTCATTTATATGTATAATGAAAGGAGAGAAAATTTATTGAATAAAAACTAAAAGTTTAGATTGCGATAATGACAATGAAGTGAATCCAAAAATATTAATTTTCCTGTGGATGTCGAAATAGAAATTTAAACCAATAACACTATAAAGATGATTTTCTATATAAAATATGTTATATATTGAATTTCATTGAAAATATATCAATGGTATTTTAACTGATCATAATATTAATGGGGTAGTGGTGTTTAAGTTTCTAATGATCATTTCCTTTATCATTCTCCATTAGAAAATGATTGTTATATTTCTATTTTATGTCAATGTTTTCACATCCCACTAATATTCAACAATTTGAAAGCCTATTATTGTGGAGACTTTCACATTTCAACATTCCTTTTTATTTGAATAGTTTTTATTAACCCTATTTCCGATATTGGTTTCCCACAATGGAAATTTTAAAAACCAACCTCTGTTTTTTAATGTGAAATATGAAATTATGTTGCTGATTTTTTTTTTGAAAAAGAGGATAATGTAACAACCCATTTATTTAAAATAAAATTTAAAATATCTTGAAATGTACCCAAATTTTGTTTCTAGAGAAAAAAAAATTTATTAATATAATTATTTAAATGAGATTGTTATAACCTAGATGTTAATCATAAAAATATGAATAGAAATAAAAACTGTTAGATGATTCTTTACAATGGTTTCACATTAATGAACCATATTTACAATAAAATGTAATTTTTTTGTTAAAATTAAAATTATTTTTGAATTTAGATTATCAAAATTAATTTTAGGTTTAATTTTATGTATTTTTGATAGAAGATTAATTTTTTTGATGATGAGTGAAAAATACTACATTATAGTATGTAACTGTTTTCTTGTTTTAAAAATTATTATACCTTTAATTTATTTTTAATGTCATAATAGATTAATTATAAATATATAAATGAAATTCAGATTATTGGAATCAAATTTATATTTAAATTAGATATATAGACTTATTGAACATTTGAACATTTTTTACCCTCCTTCCCTCCACACCTGTGGGATAATAAATAAACATAATTTTTCAACTTCTCTGAAATGAATTTTAAAAAGTGGATATAAAATGGATCATTCAGTAAGATATTTAATGTCTAATAGGCCCAAAATTTTTTTGGTTAATATTAACTTGAACCTCTAGAACAGTATTGTTAAACTTATGAATAGTAATATGACCAAATAAATAGTAAAATCACCCCTGAATGTAGAAATATATTTTAGTTATCTTATTAATGAATGTTTTATATTATAATATCATAGTAAAAGTGAAATAATATTCTAAAAATTAATAATAAAGTGGTAGTAGTTTTTTATATAATAACAATTTAATTACAATTTTTTAATTGATAAAATTATAAGAATGGAAATTTATTTTCAAAAAAATGTATTCATAATATAATATTTTTATATTATTATTTAAGATAAATTTATAAGAAAATATTAAATTTTTAAAAATGTTATAAAATCATTTATAATTTTTAAAACTGCCATTTTCCACTTAAATGATGATTTTAAATAAAAAGTAAATTTCTCATATTTAGAATCTATTTTTTCAATAATTTTGATCATTTTTTATTAATGCGCATTGTAAAATGGTTATGGATAATTTTTTGTATTTTCTGGAAATACTAGTATTTTTTGGGAATAATAAAATACGGTAATTTATTATAAAAATATATTATAAGCTATAAACAATATTACATGATTCATTAATGATGTATAAAACATAATCTAGAAATTCCCATAAATATTTTAATATATGTTTTGGTAATTCTCAACCTATTCATATTATTCTAATAAAAAAATAATCAAATCAATAAAATTTTAGAAAATCACCCTCATATCCAATATAAATTTCATCCCCAACATCTAATTATCCTCACACATTTTAATTTTGGAGACATATAAAATTTATTCTCATTAAGCATCCCATTTCCTTCCCTCACGTCTAAGATTTCATCGTCTTATAAAAATATCAACACCATTTCCCAATAGATGTTCTCAAGGAGGAGAAATCAATAGGTCAAATCCTTTTCCCTTTACTATTAATTTAATTTTTTATTATCTTATTTTATTTATCTATAATTACATAACCTCATTCAAATAACATGAAAAACCCATATCATCCAATTTACTAGGATTTTTTTATGATAATAAAATAATCCATCATCATTCCCCTTCAATTGTCCATGTTATTCTAAAAATAGAAATGTTTTCCATGAGGTGTTCTTTCATTGAATTCATGTATGACATGTTAACATTTACATTCTAAATATTCAATGTACTTGAAAATATTTAAATGGAAGGGAGAGGTATAAAAATTTATATTAAAATATTTTTCTGTTCAATAACATAAATATTTACATAATACTTATTTATAAAACAAAATGTCTTCATTGTGATATAAAATAGCTTAAATTAATCTAAACAAATATAACTTACATATAAACTGATAACTAATAATCAAAAATTATAAAAAAAATAATTACAATTTACACTTTTTTATTTTCATCAATAACAGATAGTTTCAATTTTGTAGAATCATACACATTTTACATAGATGTCATTACTTATAAACAGATGATCTTATCATGAAAACAGAGAAAAATAATGCTCCCTTATGATACAATTTTATCTTATAAAATACAAAAGGCCAAAATTAGATTAATAAATCTATAATAAATATAATAAATGTAGTAAATATTATAAATTTTTTTAACAATACAATTTCATATTCTAGGATATTCAGGTCAATCGAAAACACTTTTGGACATAGGGTAAAGGTTTTCTAATCTCACATAAATTTTTGGGAGATATTCCTTTTTCATAAATATTTCATCTTTATTTTGTTTGTAGAAATCCCATTTATGTATCATATCCTGAATCTATTTATTTTCATTCTATTAAATGTATCATTTTTTATTATTAATTTTGGGTCATCTCATTCAATTGATTATGATGTTGTAACGGTTTCTACACGAACCCAATTTTTTCACCGGGTTACTATTTCCCTATCATTACCCAAATTTAATGTTATATTATTTTTGTTTACTTATTATAAATTCATTATTTATATTCCAGAATCATATATCCAAATCATATAATCCTTATTTCATTGTTATATAATATTTTTAAAAAGGTTACCTTCTAATTTTTTCCTGATAAATGAGCCCGATTCAAGGGTACTTTGTCATTTCATACCCATTTTGATGTGCCCTCAATGTTTTTTATACACTTATTTATCAAAAATATCCCATTTTATACAGAAAAATTTTCTTAGATTATTTTGTGTTTTATAAAAAACATTTCATTCCACTTGAAAATATATTTACTATTTTCCTTAAAAAAAACTAAAATATATTATTTCAAAAGTTTTTAAAAACCCCTTTTTACATTAATTCACATTTGTGGGAGATAATTTATTCCAAAAATATAATTTCAATTTTTCTCGCTTTTTTGTTCCAAGGATATATGTATTTATAATTTTTTTTAATAAAAATTTATATGATTTTCAAATATAACTCTTCTATCTAAAGTAAAAGAAATGGTATTTTACTTCTCAGTTATAATTTTTAAGTATATTTTCCTTATTCATTACTTAATACATATGTGTGTATTGTATGTATATAAATTTTATATATCATATGAAGAGACATATTATTATCATGTAATTTTATGTTTAATTTTATTATTCCTTCAGAAGGATTGTGATTTAAATGTTTTAATGTGGTATGAGATACATTGGAATGTTTAATGATTATTTGAGTCGTGAATTTTTCAAGAAAATCATTATATATTCCATATTTCATTTTTTTAATATTATTAATTATTGAGTTTTATCTCCTATGATATCATCTATTGTATTTTTAACGGATTATGATCTATTTCTCTATATTGTTCTATTCTATTCCACTTATAGTAGATGATTAATGTATTAACATTTAGTATGATATTTTATCAATGAGAATGTTTATATACATCTATAATTAACATTTATTCGTATCAAGAATGTATTGGACTTGATATGTTATAGTTGGGGGCTTTTGTATCCCCTTTATGATTTAGTATGTCTCATGAGAAAAATTGTGTTGGGTTTTTATGCATTATGTATGGTGGCTTATCCGAGTCCTTGGTGGTATGTTTATAATGCTTGGAATTATGAATTCCCACATTATGATATTAGTAATTGATAAATAATGATAATATTCAACTAGTATGATATCAATGGTTATGATTATTGTGATTATTTAGAAGAAATTAATCATTCATCTTTTATAACATCCATATTATTATCAAGATTATGTATTAATAAAATGTGTTCTTTTACATATTCACCATAACTTATTATTTAAGAATCCAATGTATTACATACCTTCCATGAGCATCTTAGACCACCACAATTTTATTTATGTTTCTCATTATGATGAAATGATCCATATTAAGAATTAATTTCAAAGATAATAATGTATTGATGAATGTTTCTGATGATGTTTCTATGTTAATTTCATTTGAAGTTGTAATGTAATTTTTATGTATGTGATATAGTTTTAAAAACTAAAAAATTGATTATTCATATGATATACATGTCTTTTATCTATGAAAATTAATTAATAGGACGCATTATCTCTAGGAAATGTTTTGTTGGGTCTTTACATTTCTTCCACTTGCATCACATTTCTTCGAAAATAACCATTTTACCACATTTATATAATTATCTTTAGGTCATCCAATTAATTTCTAGATGCTATTACTCTAAACATAATTGATTCAATATAGCATGAATTTTATATAATACCCATCAAAAAATGCCTCATGGGTATTCTGATGTTTCAATTGTGAAAAAATTTCAAGACTTTCAATATCATTTCACAAGTAAGCTGTAGTCATAATTGGTTTATCGACATCACAAATTATATTATAACTATGATGATTCCTAATGAACAACTGATTTTTTCTCATTTGATTCACTGCTCAGTTCATCCCTTAAGATTCATTTCTATGATCAAGTGAAATCTCTGTTTATTGCTGTTTTTTCTTCAGTTTTCACTTTAATCTGGAAATCTCAGAATAATCTAGTATTTTACAATATGAAGCCCTCCGTCTGGGACGGTGTTCTGGTGGTACATAGAAGCATCATTCTTGCCTCGATGATTCAAACTGGTTCTATGAACAATGATATATCTGACTTTGTTCTCTAGAGTGCTCTTGGTGTTCATGGCAGGGAAATGAAGCTTATAATGGTCAAGTACATAAATTGGATTCCACCAATTTTGGAATGGTTGAAAGTGAATGTGGACGGGGCTACCCCTGGTGAACCGGGTTATGTTGGATGTGGTGGAGTTTTCAGAATGCACTCTGTCTTCATTAAGGGCTTCTTCTTTCATTATGTTGGATATACTCATGCAATTGAGGTCGATCATTGGGCTATGGTCAAAGATATCAGTTATGCGGTGCGCTATGGTTGGCATAGAGTATGTTTGGAGTCAGATTCCTCTGTTACTATGCAGATTCTGAATGATCAATCTCGGAATGTTCCTTGGAGGATGATGTCTGCTTGGATCTCCTGCCATGGACCTACTAAATGTTTATGCCTTGATGTCCCTCATGTGTATCATGAAGCTAATCATGTTGCTGACGCTCTCTCCAAAAAGGAGATCATGGAGGATGGTTTGAGTTGGTCGTTTGTTCTTCCTGCTTATTGTGATAGTTTGGTATGTAATGATCAGGAAGGTTCTTTGTATACAAGGCTTTGTAAGGCTTCCTGTTATTGAGTCTCTTTGTAAGTATAATATTTTTTATAATAGTTTGATGGGAGTAGGTCTCTGCCTGTCTCTCGAACCTTTTTTCTAAGCATAAAATAAATCTGAATAAAAACGTGAGAAACATATTTCTATGTTTCTCTATCA
Organism: Viscum album; assembly: GCA_963277665.1. NCBI lineage: Eukaryota > Viridiplantae > Streptophyta > Magnoliopsida > Santalales > Viscaceae > Viscum > Viscum album. Next base: position 518,077,133 of record OY728146.1, read on the forward strand.
TAAAAATGTTATAACATAGGTTGAAAGTCAATTTTAGAAACTACATATAAGGATGTAGGATGGGATTGTTTAAAACTAAGGGATTTGTTTCATCAAATATAACATTAACTTATTCATCAATAGTAATTGTATTATTATTAAAAACTATATATTATTTCCTATTTGTGAAATTAACTAAAAATAATCCTTAAAAATATTTTAGATGAAATTAATGTATGTTCTCATTATTATTCAGAATGAAATCATTTCATTTAAATACATTAAATTAAGAATTTTTTTCTTCCCAAACACAACTCATACTATGATTTATTAACAAAATCTCTAATTAAAATTTTAATTATAATGTAATACGAAGTGTTTACAACTATAGACCAAAAATGAAGAGCAACTATGACCTCAATCAAATGGTTATAGATATTTCATGGAGAATTCTATTTTTCTTTTAAATGCACCATTTTGTTGTGGAATTATATGTAAAAAACATATATGTATAATATATTTCTAACCAAAAATGTTTGAAAATGAATATTTTCTAATTCTCCATCATGAACAATAAAAATAGATATAAATGGG